>JAUALY010000002.1:47932201-52799701 GCA_030819805.1 Penstemon newberryi var. newberryi | reverse complement strand
ACTTATCTTAAAGAGTTAATCCAATCAATTGAAGGCTCCATATAGAGTGATTTCTATTAAGTTAGTAGATACGTAATTATATATATATATATATATATATATATATATTATTTAATTCGACCAAGTTAGCTTAATTGGAACTAATAAATTTGAATTGCAAAGTTGGAACTAATTATATATATATATATATATATATATATATATATATATATATATTATTTAATTCGACCAAGTTAGCTTAATTGGAACTAATAAATTTGAATTGCAAAGTTGGACTTTAGAATGGACTAATAGCTTAGTTATTTGTACCTAAATTCTAAATTCTCGTGGACTGAAGGGGAGTAAGGAATAATAAAATAGTTAAATTAAGTTTAAGGAACTAATTAAACAAAATCTTATTTTAGGTTGGGTTGTAGTCACTGTTAGACTTGGAGTTACTTATAAGGGAAATTTACATACACATCCCCTGGCTATTACCCTAATTACAGATTTTTACCCTCTTTTTTCAAATATTACAAAGACATCCCTCTCAACCAAAACTATATTACAAGGACACCCCCTGCTACCCCCTCAAAAATTACATTTGTCTATTTTTAAAAATTAAGTTGTGGCTTTTGTTCCTCTCATCAAGACGAGTTCATAGACACCAACCTTGTCAAATTTCATCGAGTAATTTGGGAGAAATGGCGATCGAGTTTGAAATTTCGGATCTAGGGTTCTTCGCGAACCAAACTTTGAACAATGATTTCTCTCAAATTACTCAATAAAATTTGACAAGGTTGGTGTCTTTTCTTTCCTCTCATCAAGACGAGTTGATAGACACCAACCTTGTCACTTTTCATCTAGTAATTTGGGAGAAATCGTTGTTCAAAGTTAAGAAAAATCTTTAAGTTCCTTAATTTTGAACAACGATTTCTCCCAAATTACTCGATGAAAAGTGACAAGGTTGGTTTCTATCAACTCGATTTGATGAGAGGAAAAAAAAGACACCAACCTTGTCAAATTTTATTGAGTAATTTGAGAGAAATCATTGTTCAAAGTTTGGTTCGCAAAGAACCCTAGATCCGAAATTTCAAACTCGGTCGCCATTTTTCCCAAATTACTCGATGAAATTTGACAAGGTTGGTGTCTATGAACTCGTCTTGATGAGAGGAGCAAAAGCCACAACTTAATTTTGACAAATAGACAATTGTAATTTTTGGGGGTAGTAGGGGGTGTCCTTGTAATATAGTTTTGGTTGAGAGGGGTGTCTTTGTAATATTTGAAACAGGAGGGTAAAATCTTGTAATTAGGTTCATAGTCAGGGGGTGTCTATTTAAATTTCCCTACTTATAATTTAATTTTGAAACTAAATGGGTTTGTAGAGTCTATGTAATCAGAATATGAAGATTCAAAATGTAATTTCTCTAGTTAAAGTATTTAAGCTATGGTTAACCTATACAAATAAAAAGAAACTAGTTGCTGTAATCAAGAGCAATATAAAATAATTAAGAGAATTAAATAAGATGATTGAAGCTCTATTATTACCAATTGAATAATTAGTTTAGCTAATTGGTTGTGTTTAAATTAATTAGTCTTTCAATTAGAAACTACAACCAATAATTGTAATTCTTGGGCGGCGTAGTAGTCTTGGCCTAACTCACTGGAAACTCGTATGGGATAAGTGAAAAAGAATGAAATGAAAACTTAGGCTCAAATAGTTTGCTTAGACTTGATAAATACATAAGGTAAACTTCATGATTCAATAGTTAAATAATTTTAACTTAACCTGAACCTTAATTGAATTAATTATTAAATTTGGATCGCTCGTGTTAGAGACTTTATTAACCTTAATTAGTCAACCCAAAGAGCATTTTATACTTGGAGCGGACTATATAGACTTTAATAAAATAAAGTAATTACAGTCGATTAATTGACTAGTGAGTATCATTTCTAAAATCACATAATAGCCCATAGTAGCCTATAAACAAGAAATCGAACGCTAGATGAAAGCTTAAGAGTAATCAACTGTGGAACCGTTATTGACATTATTGGAACGCCGTTGTAGGCAATTCGAGACTAGTCGGTATATGATTAACTGACTAAGGAGTCGAGACTTGGGATGAGTGGGATCGAGGTCATTCCTCTATCAAGCCATGCTAGAAAGTGTAATCGTGAAGCGGGCCATGAGGTCAACTATCTACCGTTAAGTAAAACGTCTAGCCAGATAAAGGTGAGCGTCTTGATAAAACCTTTTTAAAACTGAAAGAGTTTCAAAAGAAAATCATATCGTATATATGCATTTTACATTTGAAAGGACTACGATTGTTATATCTATGTTTGTAACTGTCTGCAATAATCGCAGTATGTACTACTTGTTCATAGTTGAATTGATAATTCTATATTTGTCTGCGTTGCTCGTAGTATGTGATAATTTTTTAATAATGAGGTATAGTACGTTATCTCACCTCATAATGATGAATGGTACCAAGGTGTAGTATTTTATCTCACTCTACGTACCAATTGCATGTGCATGATTATTTGCGCGCTCATCTGCTCTCGCTTGATGGTACTCTCTGGATAATTCTGGGTACCTGGGGGCTACAGAGATACCAGAGCTCTGCCATTGACCGGACTCACAAACCAGGGATTGGAGCCCCTTGGGGAGTGACTCACCTGTTATGGCTAAGACATGTCTGCCAATTTTATAGGGAAAGGTAGCACCTTATCCCTCATCTAACCGGCGTGCTAACTATTGATCCCTCCCCTGATCATTCCGTATCATTTTGAGGTGGAGTGGTTGTTTAGCCCGTTTTGACGGGTAATTGAACGTGATTTCATGTTATTAATGTATTTGTTATACTATTATGGATTGGTTTTGCAATTTAACGGGCAGTTCATGGATTTCTAAATCGTTTCTTGCATAAAATTCAATTGCACCCCTGCACTGGCCTCACTAAGTTGTTTTTTCAACTTACGCTTTCAAATAAATAATCTTTCAGAATCTCACCGAAGAGCAGGATGGACCAGATCAGACTAAGGGATTTCAGCTGGGCATCTACCATAGAGTTTCTAGAATATGTCAGGTGAATGTTGGGTTTGTCTTGATAAGTCAAATGTAATGAGTTAGTTGGCAGAATCATTGTATTGTAAATGATAGTTAGAGCTCTGAACTGCAGTTACTGGTATTTATTAAAGTTCTGTCGTAAATATTTTATTCGTAGCAGGCAGGTGCCGGGTTCGGGCCGTTACACCAAGGAACCATGCATAGCACTGAATAGGGAACAGCCGAATACACCAGCTACGCCTAACATGTGAAATGGGTGCATAAGGATGTTGTGCTCAACCTGGAATACAATCATGAAGTTGAAAGTACCAAAAATTCCTAGAGGCATACCATCAGAAAAACTTCATTGACCAATTGGGTAGATCAAGAAAACAGCGGTAGCAGCTGCAACATGAGCTGAATATGAAACAACAATCCAAGGCCTCATACCCAGACGGAAACCAAGCTCCCACTCATGACCCATGTGAAAGCTATACTAAGTAAGAAGTGTAGAACAATTAGTTCATAAGGACCACCATTGTATAACCATTCATCAACGGATGTTGCTTTCCAAATCGGGTAAAAGGGCAAACCGATAGCTGCAGAAGTAGGAATAATGGCACCTAAGATAATATTGTTTCCGTAAAGTAGAGATCCAGAAACACGTTCACGAATACCATCAATATCTACTGGAGGAGCAGCAATGAAGGCAATAATAAACACAGAAGTTGCGGTCAATAAGGTAGGGATCATCAAAACACCAAACCATCCGATGTAAAGGCGATTTGCAGTGCTAGTTATCCAGTTACAAAAGCAACCACATAGGCTTTCGCTTTCGCATCTCTCTAAAATTGTAGTCATGGTAAAATCTTGGTTTATTTATTATCAATTATCAGGGACTCTCAAGCACACAAATTAGTCAGAATTTTATTTGTAGTTAACCAAATCACTGATACAAAGAATATTCAAATACCACATCCTACTTTTAGATACTCCCTGCAAAGTGGAAGAAGCTTTTGGGAAGGTAAAAAAAATAACGTCTTCTTCTGACATAAGAAATTCTTCCAATAATTCCGAGCCTAATTAATGGGTTTGCTAGTGGGTCAGTTAATGGGTCTTAAAAATAAAAAATAAAATAGTTAATGGGCCTAATATAGAAGCAAGTTGGCCATCATCTTTTTTTCCAAAAAAAAAATCCTATCATGTCTTGTTTGCTATCATAAAATTGAATGCAACTAGAACCGACTTTTCTTATTTTGTAATTACTAATCCATTATTTTGGAGAGAAAAAAATAAATTGTTAAAATATCTTAAATCATTCATATATTTTATACCAATTTTTTTGGCCACTTTTGACTAATAAAATATTGGTATCGACTCTAAAAAGGGTTTCTTATATTTCTCTTTACGCAATATATTTCTCATATTTCTTAAATTTACACCTTGTATTTTTCTTGGTAATAATGGCACAATTAATTTTCGAGTAAAATGCAAAAATACACCTTGTTTTATTTCTAATTATCAGAAAATTCTTGTGTTGTTTTTAGAGCTAATGCCAATTTACCCCCTGTGAAACGCAGTGTTCAATTTACCCCCTGTGATATGAGAAAGAACATTTTACCAACTATGAAAATTTTAAAGAAGAAATTTAGGCAAAAATTCAATTTTCATACCATAGAATAGGCCCAAGTCCATTTTTCATACCAATCGAATGAAAATCATACCGTAGAATAAATAGACATTTCAAAAATCATACTTCCGTTAGTTTACTTAACGGAACTGCCACGTGTCAGTTAAGTCTCCATGTGAGAGGGAGTTTTGCCCGTTGAAACAAAATATGGGGGAAATGCAATTGTCTAAAATTGAGCAGGGTGTTTTTGCAATTATTGCCTTCTTCCTCCTATGTACGATCGCCGGCTTCCGGTGGCCGTTGGTCGAAATTGGTTGAGGGTTTTTGTTCCTCTTGTCATACGGTGGAGCAGGGGAGGAGTATTTTTTCGCGAAAATTAAGGTTTAGGCAGAAAACGCGCCGCCACTTGGTCGGAGCTCAACCGTCGACGACAGCTACAATAAGCCTGAGGAAAATGATGCCCACGGTCAGGGAAAACTATTCCAACAAGAATCACGAAGTTTGGTTAAGAATCGAAGAAGAAATCACGATTTGAAATTTCAAAAATTTTGACCTACCGCAATTCGAAAATTAGAACTCAAAATTCGAATAGATTACTCAACGGATTGAAAAGATCTTTATATGTACGAGTTCTCCACGACAAGGGGAACAAAATCCCTCAACCAATTTTGACCAACAGACACCGGAAGCCGGCGATTGTATGGGAGGAGGAAGAAGAAGGCGATAATTGCAAAAAACCCCTGCCTAATTTTTAATAAATGCATTTCTCACCTCTTTTTTGACTTAACGGAGGAGGCTAAACTTCCGTTAAAAAACTAACGGCAGTATGATTTTTGATATTTTGGTATGAAAAATGGACTTGGGCCTATTCTATTGTACCAAAATTGAATTTTTGCCAAGAAATTTACCTAATTCTGCCGGAGAGTGTAATTCACTTGTTGAAATTGAGCGTGAGCATGAAAAATATTCTTTGTAACATAGGGGGTAAATTGCCGCATTTATCATAACACGGGGAGGAGAAAGTGCCACAAAAAAAATGTCAGGGAGGAGTGTGAAACTTTTATAAGATTACAGGGGGTAAAGTGTTATTTTTCAAATAACTGGGCGGTAAATTGAACATTATGAATATCACAGTATTGTATTTTACTCGCTCTGAGTACAAGTATTCTTCGTGATTTGCATTCTCCATGGTTTATACAAGGAAAATTGTCTAGACAAAGCGTTCGAGTTTCTAACCTAAATGAGATACTTTTTTTCGTCGGGGTGTAGATAGGACTTTGACTGTACTCCGATTTAGTGAAGAGGGTAGTATAGATGAAGCGAATAATGTTATTGCAAAGATGTGCGAAGAAAGAGGTGTTCCGAGTGCTCTTATTTATGCAAGTTTGATTACATTATTTGGTAAAACAAATGCATGTAGGAAGCAGTTGAGCTAATGAATGAGGGCGTGGTTATTTTTCGATTGCCTCGACTTTGAATGCTTTGCTCAGTGGGTTTTGCCGCCAGGGGAAAGTTGCGATTACATTGAGACCTATAACCTTTGCACTCTTCGGTTCGAGCTGTAAATACACAGTCTAGTAGATAAAAAAAAAATGGAGGACCTTGAAATTATAGGTGTTTGCCCGATTCTAAAGTTTTGGCCTCGTTATCGGTGGCTTTTGTAGTCAAGGCGACATGAAACAATGAAGCTTTGATTTTTGTATGCAAATGGTGGGAAAAGGTATTGTTCCTGATTATGATTCATGGAATCCATGAGAAAACACTATTATTTTAAATAGCCCATAAAATATATATAAAATTATTATATTTTAGCATCGATATTTATTTAAGTAAGAAAATTTCAATTTAAAGATTTAGTACATCATAAGTCAAACACTCTAAAGATAAAATTTTGAATAAAATTCTCTTAAATATCATTTTGTTACAAAAAAAAAATTAAAATTGAATCGCATCATACTATACTATGAAAGAATAAAAAATACTTATGACTTAGCTAATTACGTAATTTTACTTTGGCTAGAACAAAAAAAATATGAAAAATATTCAATTATAGCAAGACATGCATAACTCAAATTTTCATGTTCGTTAAAAACGGGTGAAATTGGTGGAAATGAGTGAAATCGATAAAAAAACTAAATCTATGAAATCATTGAAAACATGTGAAATCGATGAAAATTCGGGTGATATTGGTGAACACTGACGAAGTTGGTAAAGATTTGGGTGAAACTGATAAAAAAGTACCCCCGAAATCGGTAAATAAATGTGAAATCAATGAAAGTTCATGAAAAAATGATGAAACCGGTGAAACAACATCATTAGTGAAAAACAGGTGAAAACGTATCAATTCAATGAAAATTCAGGTGAAATTGGTGAAAAGAACATGTGAAATCAGTGGGAAAAAAAGTGTGAAATAGGTGAAAACGAGTTAATATGATATAAACATGTGAAATCAGTAAAAAAAAATGTTTACCCAACAAAATAAGGTGAAATCGGTAGAAAATGGTTTAAAACGGAAAAAACAAAAGGACAAAATCGTAAAAACAGTGAAAATTAGTTATAACTGATAAAAATGGGTAATGTAGTCAAAATGAATAAAATCGATTGAAAAACAGGTTAAATCAGTGAAAAATGAATTAAACTAATGAATTAGATCGGTGAAAACAGGTTAATTTGCTATATTTTATGACATAATAAAATTAATTTACAAAAAATAGCCATAAAATTAACTAGACTCGTACAACATTCGTGCACTTTCTTAGTTAAAATAAAATGTGGAATATATACTTTTTTACATCAATATGTCTCTTGGATTTATAGTAATTTTCTTAAATAGTATCCGAAAACTTACAAAAAGTCCAACAAGAATTTCTAATATTTCACTACCAAAACATTTCACGATACCTCCTTATGATATTCATAATGTTCAATTTACCACATATGATTTGAGAAAAATCGATTTACCCCTTATGAAAATTTTAAAGAAGCAATTTACCCCCGTAACTCACTTGCCGAAATTAAGAGTGGGCATGAAAAGTATTTTTTAACATAGGGGGGGTAAATTGCCACATTTACCATAACACATGAGGGTAAATTGCCACATTATCATAACTCAGTTGGGGTAAATTGTCACATTATCATAACTCAATGGAGGTAAACTGCCACATATAAAAATATCAGGGAGGCGGTGTGAAACTTTTATAAAATTACAGTAAGTTAAAGTGCTCTTTTTCAAATCAAATGGAGATAAATTGAACATTATGAATATTCCATAGGGATAAATTGACATTAACTCAAACATTTCACTAAAACAAAATTTCCACGGTTCTAAATGGTCACCCATCCCATGGAGCCTGCATCTAGACTCTAATTAATATATTAATTTTGGCAGAGCTATCAATGTGAATATTAGATAGCCAACAATAAAGTTGGCATCTAGTTCAAGAAACAATTTGATCTAAACAATCATTAATTTTCATATGAGTATTTTTTAATCAAAGTTGTTAGCAAGTCCATATTTCATTTATATATACACAAGTAGAAATTATACAATATATAATTAAGTAACATGTTGCTGCACTAGTACTCAAACAAGTGAAATTAATTACTTGAAAAATTAAGAAAAAAAAGAAAGAGAGGTGAGAGATGGCAACCGCCTACGCTTCTGTAGTTTCTCTTATTCATCTCATTGAAGAACAGATTCCGATCTACATTGCTCGTCGGCCAACCATATTTTCGGATAAACAATTGGGAGAAATTAAATCTCTCAAAGAAAAGGCATATTTTATACAAGCCTATCTAGAAGGTCATTCACTTGGAGATAGCAATGAAGCACATGATTTGAAGAGACGGGTTGTAGATGCTTCTTATGCAGCAGCAGATATTATTGAGTTACATATTGTGAATGATGTAAGGCTTCATTACCAAAAGAAAAATCCAAAAAGAAATTCAATCAAGTTTTACTTCATGATCACGAAGAGGAAACTGCGTCTCAACCATGTGTCGAAACTTTACTTAATGTTTTTCAAATTATACAAAAAGTAATACAAGACATGGATTCAATCATGATGGAGATTGAAGGTGTACGGCCCAACGATCTAACACCCGAGATGATAGAGGTATTGGTAAGACTACGCTTGCTCAAAATGTTTATAACAATTCACTTATTGAGTCACATTTTGACATTCGTGGTTGGGTTACTGTATCTCAAGTGTGTAATATAGAACAAATGTTGTTAGGCCTTCTAAGCAAACTTGGAGTTAGCGAACAAGGGAATAGGGAATATCATCATCTAGGCAAGATCTTATACCAACACCTGTTAGGCAGGATGTATTTGATTATAGTAGATGATTTATGGAATTCAGAGGCATGGGATAAGTTAAAGTTATTCCTTCCACATACCTAAGGAAGTCGAATAATTGTAACTACGAGGCTAAAAGAAGTTGCTAACTGTGTTGGTTCTTCTAATCTCCACGAGATTAATCTTCTTGATGAGAAAAAAAGTTGGAGTCTACTTTGTCGAAAGACATTTGGCCAAGAAGGCTGCCCTCGTCCTGAATTGGAGGAAGTTGGGAGAAAAATTGCAAAATGTTGTCAAGGACTTCCTCTATCAATTTTTGTGATTGGAGGACTCCTTGTAAAATTCAAGATGACGTTAGATTCTTCGAAATATGTTGCCGATAATGTAAATAAAATTATAATCTCAGAAGAGAGTGATTGCTTGGACATATTACTATTGAGTTATAAGCACTTACCTATTTATTTACAACCTTGTTTTCTCTACATGGGAGTTTTTCGAGAAGATCATATTATTCGTGTCTCCGTGCTAATTAATCTTTGGGTAGCTGAAGGGTTTCTCAAACCAAACAAACTCAAAATATTGGAAGAGATTGCAGAGGGGTAATTGAAGGATCTTAACGAGAGACATCTTATTATGATTAATAAGTTGGGGTCTCTTGGGACAATGAAAACTTGCAGCATTCATGATCTCTTGAGAGATATGTGCTTACGTGAAGCTAATAGAGGGAAGTTTATTTTGGTCAACAAAGATTATAAACTGGAAGATTCATCACAATTCATAACCGAGCATCACATCGCTATTGATAGACTATTTGGACATGCCTTTCGATCAACATTATTGGTTCGTTCACTGATATGTGAGCATCGATTTGAATTGTCTTACATTCCTAATTTTAAACTTCTAAGGGTATTGTACATGCTTGATGAGTTTCAAATACTTGATATCAACCTACTTAACTTGCGGTTTATGCATTTAAGTACGGAACCTTCAGATGCAATTTATTTGGTGCACCGACTATGGAATCTACAGACATTAGTCTTTGATTTTGATTACACATCCTTCAAAATAACACTTCAAATTTGGAAGATGCCACAACTTAGACATCTAATTTGCAAGCACTATTATATTCGTATTCCTGATCCTCAACATGGTCAAATAGATGATCCAGTATTGGAAAACCTACAGACACTATCGGGATTTACAAATTTTAAGTTTATGAAGAAGTCGTTAGGAGAATCCCTAATGTCAAGAACTTAGTATTGCTTTGTAGCCTCACTTCAAGAGACTACCTCAACAACATTGGTCGTCTACATAAACTCCAATCACTAACATTGAAATTGACAAGTGGAGACGTTGATGATGGTGGAAGAGATTTTCTCCAGAACTGTGTGTTCCCTCATTCACTCAAGGAATTAACTTTAGACAACACATGGGCCTGTGCTTTTGAAGATACTAGAAAAGTGCACGTACGTTGTACGTGTCTAGTAAATTTCTTAGTATTTGTTGTAAATAAGAGTAAAATTAACTTCATTATGTCATAAAATAACACATATTTATGATTCATATTCAATTTATTTTCTATAATTGTTTTATTAAAATTATTATTTTATATTAAAAAATAATGGCTTCCAAATTATAATCAAATATAAAATGATGAATGATTTAGTCACGAAATCTTGTAAAATTTGTTCTAAAATAATATCATAAGAAAATTATTTAGCTCTTCCATATTCCGTTTTAAGGAATATACATCAATGAATGTCTTTAGTTTTTTTATTTTACCAATATAAAATTAATATCATTTGTCTTTGTACCATCACAAATTATAATGTGAATATGACATCAAGTATGATACAATAAAAATAATTATGTTGATTTATATATTAAGAACCCATTCAAATTTTTTGCACTGTTTGACAACAAAAATTGTGAAATCCTGTTTTTTGATCAATTGAATTTGAGTCCATTTTTAAGTAGATTTCGATTATTTTTCTTGCCCTATCATTTTAAATGCATCTCTTTACTTTTTTTTGGTACAACATCTCTTCACTAACCTATGTCATTTTCACTTATTCAATTCATTAGTTTAATTCATTTTTCACTGATTTAATCCATTTTTTGCCGATTTCATTCATTTTTAGTGAAAAAAGTTCTCTTTTTAAGTGTTTTTTTTATCGATTACAACCTATTTTTATTGTTTTCCACATTTTAATCGATTTCTTTAGTTTTTTCGATTTAAGCCATTTTTATAATGGTTTGATCTTGTTTTTGTTGGTTGAATTTTTCTCATTTTATTGATTTCACTCGTTTTTACCAGTTTAACCAATTTTCACACGATCTTCACTAATTTCACATGTTTTTTCACCAATTTCACGTGAACTTTGATTGATTTCACATGTTTTCACTGACTTTAGTCTTTTTCACCGATTTTACCTATTTTTCACCTATTTCATCATTTATTCTTTGATTTCACTGTTTCACCGATGTCATCCATTTTTTTCACGAATTTCGCCTTAATTTTGATCGATTTCACATGAATTTACCGAATTTTCAACTAAAATAATTATACAACTTCAATTACTTTTAATTAGATATCAAATTATTTATCTTACACTGTCATTTGAAAGACATTTCTTAATCGACCTAAGCTATTTTCACTTTTTATATTTATTAGTTTAATTTGGTTTCATTGATTTTTATTGCTTTGATATTTTTTTTACTGATTTACTCATTTCTTAATTAGTTATAACCAATTTTTCATTGTTTTTCATCGATTTCTTTTATTTTCTCCCTGTCAAACAAAAAAAAAAATTCAACCTATTTCACACTGTTTTTTTTAACTGATTTTACCAGTTTAACTTTTTTTTTCACTGATTTCACATATTTTTTTTGACCAATTTCACCTCAATTTTCATTCCTTTCACTTGTCTTCACAAACTTCAGATTTTTTTCACCGATTCAACCCATTTTTCATTTATTTCACCCATTTTTCACCGATTTTTTCATGAATGTCACCCAAATTTTCTCGATTTCACATGTATTTATTGATTTTACTGGCACTTTTTAGTACCGATTTTATCCATTTTTTCACCAACTTCACCAGTGTTCATAACTTTCACCCGCATTGATTTTACATGTTTTCATCAATTACATGAAATTTACTTTATTGATTTCACCCATTTTTTTCATTTATTTCACATGTTTTTTGCGAATATATTTCCATGAAAATTTAAGGTAATGCATGTTCTTGAATACTCTTTATATTTTATTTCTCAAGCCAAAGAAAAATTACTTAGTTATCTAAGTCGTAAATATTTTTTGTTCTGTCATAGGTAAGATGCAATTATACTTCAACTTTTTTTTTGTGTAGCATTTATGATATTTAGGAGAATTTGATTTTTTATGAGTGTTATATTGTACTAAATCTTTAAATGAAACAAATAATATTTTTTACTTAAAACATATTGATGATACATTATAATAACATTACATATATATAATAGCAACTATTAAAAATAATAGTGTTTTTTTTTTTTTTTGAGTTATAGGAGAAGAAGAATGAAATTGTAAAAGTGATGGAGAGTTAATTTCTAAACTTTTGGAGTTAATGGAGGAAATAACTATAATATGATTCCATGTCTAATTATACCTATTATGACGTTTTGAATATATAATTTTGTTCTTCTTCCATATCCAATTTTTGGAAAGTTAATTTTTATTTTCCCCTATGGTGTTTGATTAAGGAAAGGAAGTTACAAATTTTCTTAAAATATTTTTCTTATCAATTTTTTGGTGAGAAAATTTAAGGAAAATTCATATCTAATTTTATTTTATCAATATTACTTTACAACTTAAATAAGGGGTATTTTTGTCTTCACAAAAAAAGAAAAAAACTTAAATTATTCACACTTTTAGTAGTAGTATAGATATAGATATAGATATAGATATAGATAATATAATATAGTAGAGATAGAGATAGAGATAGAGATAGAGATAGAGATTACCTTCACGTCAATTAATACCTTAATCTTCGATCGTGCATGGTGGGTACTCAATTAGGCGACCGTCCACGACTAGGTGAAAACCCTCCTTCCCGATGCTATGTTGTTCCTTCAAAATATTCTTTCCCGAGTCAATGAGTGAAACAGTGCAAGATTCTAAGTTAATTGATTGAAGCGTTTCAATCTCTCCAATTTCGTCGGGGAACTCTTCCAAATCAAACATACCACTGAAATAAAGATGGGCACTCTCTATGTTCCAGTATAACAATCTAGGTATATCTATATCTATACTACTACTAAAAGTGTGAATAATTTAAGTTTTTTTCTTTTTTTGTGAAGACAAAAATACCCCTTATTTAAGTTGTAAAGTAATATTGATAAAATAAAATTAGATATGAATTTTCCTTAAATTTTCTCACCAAAAAATTGATAAGAAAAATATTTTAAGAAAATTTGTAACTTCCTTTCCTTAATCAAACACCATAGGGGAAAATAAAAATTAACTTTCCAAAAATTGGATATGGAAGAAGAACAAAATTATATATTCAAAACGTCATAATAGGTATAATTAGACATGGAATCATATTATAGTTATTTCCTCCATTAACTCCAAAAGTTTAGAAATTAACTCTCCATCACTTTTACAATTTCATTCTTCTTCTCCTATAACTCAAAAAAAAAAAAAACACTATTATTTTTAATAGTTGCTATTATATATATGTAATGTTATTATAATGTATCATCAATATGTTTTAAGTAAAAAATATTATTTGTTTCATTTAAAGATTTAGTACAATATAACACTCATAAAAAATCAAATTCTCCTAAATATCATAAATGCTACACAAAAAAAAAGTTGAAGTATAATTGCATCTTACCTATGACAGAACAAAAAATATTTACGACTTAGATAACTAAGTAATTTTTCTTTGGCTTGAGAAATAAAATATAAAGAGTATTCAAGAACATGCATTACCTTAAATTTTCATGGAAATATATTCGCAAAAAACATGTGAAATAAATGAAAAAAATGGGTGAAATCAATAAAGTAAATTTCATGTAATTGATGAAAACATGTAAAATCAATGCGGGTGAAAGTTATGAACACTGGTGAAGTTGGTGAAAAAATGGATAAAATCGGTACTAAAAAGTGCCAGTAAAATCAATAAATACATGTGAAATCGAGAAAATTTGGGTGACATTCATGAAAAAATCGGTGAAAAATGGGTGAAATAAATGAAAAATGGGTTGAATCGGTGAAAAAAATCTGAAGTTTGTGAAGACAAGTGAAAGGAATGAAAATTGAGGTGAAATTGGTCAAAAAAAATATGTGAAATCAGTGAAAAAAAAAGTTAAACTGGTAAAATCAGTTAAAAAAAACAGTGTGAAATAGGTTGAATTTTTTTTTTTGTTTGACAGGGAGAAAATAAAAGAAATCGATGAAAAACAATGAAAAATTGGTTATAACTAATTAAGAAATGAGTAAATCAGTAAAAAAAATATCAAAGCAATAAAAATCAATGAAACCAAATTAAACTAATAAATATAAAAAGTGAAAATAGCTTAGGTCGATTAAGAAATGTCTTTCAAATGACAGTGTAAGATAAATAATTTGATATCTAATTAAAAGTAATTGAAGTTGTATAATTATTTTAGTTGAAAATTCGGTAAATTCATGTGAAATCGATCAAAATTAAGGCGAAATTCGTGAAAAAAATGGATGACATCGGTGAAACAGTGAAATCAAAGAATAAATGATGAAATAGGTGAAAAATAGGTAAAATCGGTGAAAAAGACTAAAGTCAGTGAAAACATGTGAAATCAATCAAAGTTCACGTGAAATTGGTGAAAAAACATGTGAAATTAGTGAAGATCGTGTGAAAATTGGTTAAACTGGTAAAAACGAGTGAAATCAATAAAATGAGAAAAATTCAACCAACAAAAACAAGATCAAACCATTATAAAAATGGCTTAAATCGAAAAAAACTAAAGAAATCGATTAAAATGTGGAAAACAATAAAAATAGGTTGTAATCGATAAAAAAACACTTAAAAAGAGAACTTTTTTCACTAAAAATGAATGAAATCGGCAAAAAATGGATTAAATCAGTGAAAAATGAATTAAACTAATGAATTGAATAAGTGAAAATGACATAGGTTAGTGAAGAGATGTTGTACCAAAAAAAAGTAAAGAGATGCATTTAAAATGATAGGGCAAGAAAAATAATCGAAATCTACTTAAAAATGGACTCAAATTCAATTGATCAAAAAACAGGATTTCACAATTTTTGTTGTCAAACAGTGCAAAAAATTTGAATGGGTTCTTAATATATAAATCAACATAATTATTTTTATTGTATCATACTTGATGTCATATTCACATTATAATTTGTGATGATACAAAGACAAATGATATTAATTTTATATTGGTAAAATAAAAAAACTAAAGACATTCATTGATGTATATTCCTTAAAACGGAATATGGAAGAGCTAAATAATTTTCTTATGATATTATTTTAGAACAAATTTTACAAGATTTCGTGACTAAATCATTCATCATTTTATATTTGATTATAATTTGAAAGCCATTATTTTTTAATATAAAATAATAATTTTAATAAAACAATTATAGAAAATAAATTGAATATGAATCATAAATATGTGTTATTTTATGACATAATGAAGTTAGTTTTACTCTTATTTACAACAAATACTAAGAAATTAACTAGACACGTACAACATACGTGCACTTTTCTAGTATATAATAAAAGCATGAATATTTCTTAACTTTTTTGTACAGACTAAAATGCCCCTAAAGTGATATTCAATTAAATGGTAAATATATTAAAGACTAAAAGTAATTGAAGATGTATATTTAGACACGAAGTCCTATTATATTTATCTCCTAGCTACATAAACTCCTAAAATTTATAAATTCTCTCTTACATCAAATTTTGTAATGATAATCTTCTTCTCTTATAATAGATAAAACAAACCATAGGAAAACACTATTATTTTAAATAGCCCCTAAAAATATATATATAAATTATTATTTATTAAAGTAAGAAAATATTAATTTAAATATTTATTACAACATAAGTCATAAACACTCTAAATATAAAAATTTAACATGAAATTCTCTTAAATATCGTTCTGTTACAAAATAAAATAAAAATTGCATCTTACTATGAAAGAATAAAAATTTCTTATGACTTAACTAATTATGTAATTTTACTTTGCCTAGAATAGAAAACTATAAAAATATTCAATAATATCAAGACATGCATAATCTCAAATTTTCATGGAATTCTTTTCGTAAAAGCGGGTGAAATTGGTGAAATCGTTTAAAAAAAAATCTATGAAATCATTGAAAACATGTGAAATCGATGAAAGTTCGGGTGAAATTGGTAAACACTGGCGAAATTGGTGAAATTTTGGATGAAATTAATAAAAATTCGTGAAAATAAGATGAAACCGGCGAAACAACAACATTAATGAAAACCAATTTAAATCGGTGAAAAATTGAATAAAGTCTGTGAAAACGTGTCAAATCAATAAAAAATCAGGTGAAATTGGTCAAATAAACATGTGAAATCAATGAAAAAAATGTGCGAAATAGGTTAAAATGAGTTAATATAATAAAAACGTGTGAAACCAGTAAAAAAAAATAAGGTTTAACCGAAAAAATAAGGTGAAACCAGTAGAAAATTGGTTTAAAACGAAAAAAACAAAAGCAATAAGTTATAACTGATAAAAATTGGGTAAATAGTAAAAAAAATTATTAAACTAGTAAAAGTGAATAAAATCGGTTAAAAACAAGTTAAACCGGTGAAAATGAATTAAACTAATGAATTAATTAGGTGAAAATAAGTTAAGTTGTTCTATTTTATGGCATGATAAAATTATTTTTACTCTAATTTATAAAAAAATATCCATGAAATTAAGTAGACATGTACAACGTAGGTGCACTTTCCTAGTTAAATAAAAACATAAAAGAAAAAAAGATTTTATTTCTAGATCCTGATCTTTTTTTTTTTATCTTTGTTGTTAACAATATATGAAAACATTTATCTTGATTCTTTAAGTACTATTTTTCAGCATTTTTCGAAAGCCTGAAATTGTGAAGTATTTTCAGTAGGAATTGTGAAGTGATCGATCAAACAATAGCTGGAAATCAAAACATATATGCTTGGTAAATTATTCTATATTTTGTGGACCGGGGTATCAAAACATATATTTCCAAGCAACATTGTTTGATTGGTTATTGTTTACTTATTTTCTTGCAATTATTCATGTTCAACTTCAACCGTCCGACTCCATCGAAATTGAGTCACAGTCTCCCTCTCTTAATTTCTAATGATTTAATCATATTATTACTATGATAAATATAAAATCAGACGGCTACTATAATTAATTAAATTCAAGAAATCATTTTCAGTTTTTTTTTGTTCAATTGATAAATTCAAAGGTCTAATTATAGACCGTTGGATCGTCAAACCAAACAATCTACAGGTCAAAGTTGGCCAATAAACATTCAAACATTATGACAATTGCAAGGGTAATTTTAGTTCAAATCTGGTCTGATCGAACCCAAAACATTCACATAGTAAATATGATAACACTTAATCATTCACAAAACAAGTGTATTGCATTTAAAGCATAATATGAACTGCTATATATATTGGTGCATATAGTTTCCATGTCTATAAAATGTCCATAAACCATAAGTAGGGCTGAAAATCAAACCAAGCTATTCGATACTCGGCTCGAGCTCGTTCGATAAAAATTTGTTTGAGCTCGGTTCGTCAAACAAATCAAACAAGCTTGAACAAGATTTCTCGTTTGATAACTTTTGAAGCTCGACTCGAGCTCGACTCGATAAGCTAAAAATTGAAAAAACACATGTAAAATACCAAGCTACTCGATACTCGGCTCGAGCTCGTTCAATAAAAGTTCGTTTGAGCTCGGTTCGTTAAGAAATCAAACCAAGCTCAAACACAAGATTTCAAGCTCGATAAAATTCAAACCAAGCTTGAACAACGTATCGTTTGATACTACTCGGCTCGTTTACACCCCTAACCATAAGGACCTAGATCAAATATTCTAAAAGTTCAAATTGCAAAATTATATACATTGCGAACCCCAAGGACATGTTTGTGTGTTGGTGGCTCTTTAATTAATAATGGTATCCTACGACATGAAGATCAACTTGAGATTCCACTAGATGAAGCACTTGAAATATTTAATTTGTTAGTGGAGCATATGTTCATGGTCCTTATTTTGATCATGTTTTGCAATATTGGAAGGCAAGTTTAGAGATGCCCGAAAGGGTACTATTCTTGACCAAGATTTGAATTGTGATTCAAAAGGACAAGTGAAAAAACTTGCTTTGTTCTTAGGAAAATAAAGTATTGATGAAGGAAAAATTGATGATATATTGGAGAAATGTAGCTTTGAGAGGCTTAAGAGTAGGGAAGTGAATAAAAATGAGTTAATGGCAATTTACCCCCTGTGATATTTATATGTTCAATGTACCCTCGGTGATTTGAAAAAGAGCAATTTACCCCCCTATAAAAATTTTAAAGAAGCAAAATATATCTCCTTCAGTCAGAGAGTGTAACTCACTTGTCGAAATTGAGAGTGGGCATGGAAAGTGTTTTGTAACATAAGAGGGTAAATTGTCACATTTATCATAACACGGGTAAATTGCCACTTTTATCATAACACAGGAGGGTAAATATTGTCACATTATAATAACACATGAAGGTAAAGTGCCACATATATAAATATCAGGGAGGCGGAGTGAAACTTTAAAAAAATTACATGAGGTAAAATGCTCTTTTTTAAATCACAGGAAACTATATTGAACACTATGAATATTACAAGTAAATAGGCATTAACTCGAACAAAAATGGTCGAAGTTGACGGATCTGGCCTTGAATTTGATAGTATATAAATTTTGAACTTTAAATTGTGTGGCTTGATTGGTATTTCATTCAGTATATATAAGTTTTTATTGACAAGAATAAGCTTTGATTTGCATAATTAAAATATGTTTGAGTTTGCAATGTAAGAATATTTTATGTTTTGTTCTGTTTCTTCCTTGTATTCTTACAGTATTAATTCTAGTTAAATATCATTCTATATTATTTCCTTTTTTTATAAAACTCGTTCAAACCGTTTGAAATTATTAATTCAATTTTTTAAGAAATGCGACTAGCAATGGAAAAAGTTGTAGTTTTTTAGTCCCGCGGGGCTGAAATGTAACACCTTTGATTCCAATCTTTTCAAATATCTTGCATTTTTTATTCCGGTCTTCATGAAATTGCACTTTTGACCCCGTAGATTTAACAATTTTGGTCAATATATGATTATCTTAGTGATGCAATTTTGATTCAAACGATGTGATGGGATCAAAAGTTCAAAATATTTTAATAAAATGTATCGAAAGTATAGTTTGTATAGGGTTAGACCAAGATCATTAGTTGATTGGGAATACTTGCGGGCAAAATTCTTCTAATATAATATTTAATTACGATAATAATATTAACATAACATTTGCTAAGAATACAATATATTCGGTACGCGACATAGAAACGTCCTATTTCGAAACTCTAAATTCAGCAAGCATATAGAGAAAGGAAGTATGTGTGTGTGTAAAATTAAGCTTTATTCTTCACATCAAATCCTGCAAAAATCAAATAAATAAAGACTAGCTTCAGATCATAATTAAATTGAAGAAAAACTCATAAGAAAAAAAATAAGGAATGAAAAAATAGCTAAGGAAGGGAACATACTGGATGAATTCAATATTGATTTTAGCATCAGGATTATGCGAAACGGCAGCAAAGGCATCATTCGACATGACTATAGTCGAGGGGCATGGCCTCTTCGAGCAGAAATCGACCACCCTCACATCGACTGTGTCCAATTTACATGGCTTATTGTTTCCGCTTAGACACTTTAATCTGTAACGTCGCCCACAGGCAGCTCCATTGTCCCACAGCCCTTCACTTACCTGAACAAATAGGTTGCCTGATGGAAATTGATCTGGCCTATTGCCATGGCACTTTGTAGCTGCATATTTGCACCAAATTTATGAGTGAAAATTAAATGAGCTTTAATACTTTGATATTTCAATTTTTATTTTTCTTAGCTATAGAGTAAAGTTCGAATTGAGCTTTAAAAACCATGAATATGGCTCTAACAGAATATCGAATAGCTTTATTTTCCGGCCTGAATATTGTTACACTTTTCATATGATTTTGTTTGTGTATATTTTAGGACAATTGAACAATTAAAATGTAATTTACAGACTATATATTAGAGCTAAATACAAAAATATCCCATGTATTTTATTTAATTGGCAAAAATTCCCCTGTGTTATTTTTATTATCAAAAAATCCCTTGCGTTCTTTTTTATTAACAAAAGACCCCATTTGAAAATCCTTCATAAATCATGGGAATGTTGTTGTCAAGTTTCTAAGTGAACATGGAGGTTATTGTCAATTGACAAAGTTAACAGGGGGATTATTGTCAAATTTTTAAGTGAATAGAGATGTTTTCGCGTCTTTTGGTGGGGGTTACAATTTTCATTTTAGTTTTGGAAGGGTTTTTCTGCTAATTTAGCACAGGGAGGTTTTTACTAATTAGACAAAGCATTGAGGGTATTTTTGCAATTCACTCCTATATTACGGCAAATGAATTCTATATTTACCAAACACGCTTCGAAATATGAATTAAACACTTGGAAAACAAAATAAAAAAATTAAAATAAAAAAGATTTGTATAGAAATGTATCCCAAAAATAAAAATAAAGAAAAGTTGTATAGAAATTAATGTACTTACGTGTGTATGGAGGGTCATAGGAAGTAGCTGTTCCTATTTCAGCATAAACTAGAGTACTAATTTCATTGCACGAAGTACTTAGTAATAATAATGCCATTACTAGACCCAGTAGACTCATGATCGATGATTGAGAAAAGAAAGAAGTCAGAGAAAAACAATAGTGAATTTAAATTCTTAATTATTGCTATTTTATATTGATGATTTATATTGATGCATAAGCTTCAGCTGCCCAATTTATAGTTTCAACCATGAACTAATAGTGGCTTATGAATTAATAGTGGCTTAGGTACTTGATTACCCTTTTTAATCAGTTAACGCACGTGTATTGTTAACAAGATATTCCTAATTTAGACCACTATTAGTGGAGGAGATCTTTATCTCAATCAAAAGTTCATTTTCTTAGTCATAAAAAAAAAATCATTTTCTTCTTTTATTTTCTTAAAAGTTTAGTAGTTTCCAAATATTAAATAGTACAAATTCATGTGACTGTAAATTTACCATTTTTGGGCTGAGGAGTTCTGAATTCTGATTTTCAACGAGGCCGTAGTCTAGTGATAATCACTGACAAAGTTGAAGCCTCATGATCAAGAGGTTATTAGTTCAAGTCCCACTATTGTGGGTATTTTTATTCTAGTTTATTATTAATATATGGTAGTTGTCGTAATTCTTTATATTTGGATAATTATTGAAATGATAATTAATGATTAATGTATTATTATTATTTTTTTTAAAAAGGGGGTTGAGAGCCCAAAACTCTTGGGTTCAAATCCAACACTATTGTTTGTTCTCAATTTGCTAGTATTCACCATTCGCTAAAAAATTCATATGTTTTCCTTAATTTTTTTTACCAAAAATATGTAAAATATCTTTAACCATTAAATTATTGGAGTACGTTTATGTTTTTTTTCCTTTCTTTTTTGAAATCAGCACAACTTTTTTGATAAAAGAAATTGAAATAAACATAAGCATTCACCATATCGTGATATTAAATGTTTCATTTCATAAGGAGTATATAGTATTATTTAAACCTTTGATTTTGTTTTTGAAGTTGTTTCTTTTCTTTTGGAAAAGATTCAACAAGAAGTTGATGTAATCGAAAATACATAGGTCAATTTTAATAATGAGAACTTGCAAATGAGAAACATTTAAGAAACTTACAATTGATATTTTTTCTCAAAACCTTATTTATTAATTCGAAACAACGAAAATTTGATCTCATTCCCAAACCAACCCTTCTCGTCCTCTAGCTAATCAATAGAATAATACTACTTTCTGAAAAGTGCCTAAGTGGGTATATATATATATATATATATATTTATTTGAAAATGTAGCTCATCAATTCCTAGGCATGTTTAATTTCGGAGATTAGATCATGTTTTGTGACATAAGTTTATCAGCCTCAACTCTTTAATGTTTTACTTTCTGCCTTGATCGTTTTCTTATATCAAGTTGTCATATATGATGTTCATTATCCTTTCATAAATCCTAGGTATATATAAGAGTACACGCAAACTAAATTAAACATATTTAGTCTACATTTTTTTTTCTTTATATGGTTTTTCCTTCTTTTTGGTCAAAAAATAATAATTATATATCAATCATGTAATACTACTAACTCTTAATTAATACATTTGAAACAACAATAAAAAAAAAAAATTAACTAATAGTACTTATCCAAAAGAAATAAGATAAGCAAGTTTTTTAATTTCTTTTTTGATAACCAATAATATAAGCAATTCTATGCACATCGTGCTCTAATTGTAGTCTCCGATCCACGGGTGAAATATTTGAAATTATCCCCGGTATTATAGAAAATTAATACATAATTGAATAATATATTGTTCAAAGGCATAAATGCCAAACAAACATGTTTTTTATTTTCTAAAATAAATTTTTTACCTCTCAATTTTCTCAAATTACTCTCTTAAAAGCCAAACAAACAACAATTTTCTTATCTCTAAACAAAACTTATACAAATTTTACTTTGATTTGACATAAAGTAATTTATCTCTTACACAAATTGTCTCACATAAAAAACATGATTTGACATAAAGTCTTACGCATCTTACACCTACAATCTAACTTTTCCAAAAAAATCTACACTTACTTTATTTCTCAAACCACTTTCTCAAAACCCAAACAAACAACATTACGCAAATCGAGATTATTTCACAAACCTCCAATACTCTCCCAAACTATTTTTCCAAACACCAAACAAATAGGCTAGCTTCTCAAAGAATTTTTGGTGCAAGCGCGCACAATCGTTTATTTTATTTCTGTCGAAATCTCCATTTGTTTTACACATTCGGTGGCGCACGCAGCCACGCACAACTCTATTAGATATGCATGGATATTTTATTTTGGTCGAAATCTGAATGTTTATTAATTTTAGAAGTATTCATATACATGTAACGAAAGAACTATTGGCTGTGACTTGTGATCATACCATATTTATTTTCTTACAAAAATAAATACCATACATATATTGCTCTATTTACAATATCAAAAATACTCGAAATAAATAAAGAAATGAGACCAATCACCTATAAAACTAGCGAATATATCACCAAGACTAGTATTAAACAAAAATATCGAGACAAGTGAAATTCAAATCTAAATCCTTTTACTTGAGGATTTGAGGTTTCAGCTTTTGCCAATAAATTAATCACGGTCCGCTTATCCGAATACAAATTAAAAAAATAAAAATGAATCGGATTTTGTATTGCTTATGGGTTAGTAGCACGTAATTAATATTGATCCACATCTTATCTTAGGGGGAGTGGATTACAGCAATTTATAACTTGAGCTGGCTGCTAAACCTCGCACTTATAGTGAGTAATCTTATCAATTAGGTCATGCTATTTATTATTACCGACTAACTTAAAGTTCACACATGACAATATGACATATGTATTCCATACAATTCTCTGGCCATGAGTCATGACCATACACAAGTTAATATTTAAACTATATCTTAAAATAGGACTGTTTTGTGGAGCTAGTAAATTTTATTAGAATTCGACTAACTATTAGGATATTTTTCCGATTATAGATTCGATTTATGTTATCCAATTTAAAAAGATTTGCAATTCAAAATAAATGGGTGAATACGGGTTAATGTTTATTCTCCACTAAAGATTTGAATCTGATAATAGACAAAAAAATTCTTATGTATAATGTTTTATTTATATAAGTAACAATAATAATATTTTATCATCAAATTTAACAATTATAAGTTAATATTTCATTTATTATCTCATTTTTATTTTTATCTAACATGAATCAATTTTGACAAATTAATTGAAAATATACAAGAGAGAGATTAAGGTCTTTTTTTTTCTTAAATCTCTCCTAGGGCTGTCAATGGGGTGGATTTCAATCCGGATCCGTCCGAATCCTGTCCAATTTATTAGGATAATTGTCCGATTAGAGATTCGATGGACATGATCGGATTATAAAGATCCGTAATCCAAAACACATGGAGCGAATATGGATTTAGGTCGATCTGAACCGTTAAAGATCCGTATCCGATAAAAAATAAAAAATAATTATATATATATATATATATATATATATATATATATATATATATATATATATATATATATATATATATATATATATAAAAGTAAGTACCATTAATAATATTTCACTGTCAATTTAAAAAGATAGTTATTTATACCTCGTTTATAAATTTATTTTTCATCTAAAAATATGAATATTAGTGAATGATGTTTGAACATGTGAGTTAAAATTAGGGTAAAATACAGTTTACCCCCTTAAAGTATGGGTGGTATCAGTTACCCCCATAAAGTATCACTTGTAACACTTACCCCCTTTGTTATATATAGTATTGAACATTTTATTCCATAACTGCCTCCGCCTCTTTTATAATAAATAAATTGTTCCTTTATTAATTTATCAAAAAAGAAAATTTATTAATTAAGAATTCATCCATTCACCAAACAATATTATGTTTCAGTTTCTTTATTATATATAATAGAGGGCGGTAAGTGTTACAAATGATACTTATGGGGGGAAACTGTATTTCACCCTTAAAATTAAATAAAATTATAAAGTTAATAAATTTATTTTAGGAAAAAATTTTAATGTAATTTTTTATATGAAAAATTATTTGATCCGAAAAAGATTCGATATCCGGCCAAATCTGACCAAGATCCATTGAATTCAAAAATCTAGATTCGAACACAATCCGAACAAAATCTGAATCCGACAGTATCCGATCCAATATAAATAAAATCGGATATAAATGAATATGATCCGATCTGAATCCAACCCATTGATAGCCCTACTCTCTCCTAGCTTGTCCAAGCAAAATATTGCTTGCATGCTAGAGTTGGGCTGTAGTGACATAACTGGTCTTTTATACGGGCCTACTTGTCAATAAAAGCACAATATGGAGCAGTTCCACAAGCTTATAAATACATTGCAGCCCAAAATCAAGATATACTATTTTTAATTTGGGATACAAAAGTAAAAGGTTGAATTTAATATCCATGATAACAAAATACTCGGCAACCCAATCGACTTACAAAGTTGATCATATTTTTTTTTTCAATTCTTTGATATTATATCATATAGTGATGATAATTGAAGACAAGTTTGAATATTATTGCGTTGTTTAGTTGAAATATAAAGAATTTTTTCCGGAAAAATATTTCAATGCAATTTCAAATATTATATTAGAAGAATTAAATTTATAGAATATGGTCTAATAAATTACATCTTTAAGAAAAATGTTTATCTTTTGTATTTGGAATTCCAAAATTGATTTAATGAAACTACAAAATATCTATATGTTAGTGACAAACTATTAAGTGATGATAAGAAAATTATCCTTCGTTATATACATATATTTAGTATCAAACTTTAGTATATATGATTGAGCTATGTTTGATTATTATACGAACCTAGCTCAAACGAGTTTTTATCGAACGAGCTCAAGTTAAATATCAACTTTTAGCTTAACGAGTCGAACTTTAAAAGTTATCAAATGAAAATGATGTTCAAACTTGTTTTATTTGTTGGTCCCAAGTGGTCAGATGAGGTTTAGAGGGGGAGGGGGGGGTGAATAAACCTCTTCAAAAATTTGCCTTTTAAAATTCTCTAACTTTTATGTCAGCAGACTAAGCTGATCTCGCACAAAGCTTTGAACAGCAGAGTTGACCACTCTTCTGATTATACTTAGCTGATTTTATCAAAATCAGAGTTTCAAAAATAACTAACTTGCAGCGGATTTGTCAAGTGTTTTTCACAAGTAGTTTTCTTAACTTAGACAAAGTTTTATCCCCAGTTTTAAACAAACTCCTTTTTAAAACTTTTCAAACAGTTAACCTTAAAATGTTTTCAGTATGCTGTTATGGATATGCAGAAAATAATGCAAGTTAAAAACACAAAGGATTTTTATAGTGGTTATATGGATGTAAATCCTTTAGTCCACTCTTCCAAGTCACTTAGATCTTGGGTTATACTATAGTCACAAAGATTACAGTACACTCTGCTTGCGCCAACCAACAGATGAACTGGCCACAAGTTCGTAGTAGGAAATCACAAAGAAATTCCTAACCTCTGAAGTAATATCGCTCACAAAGATTGATATCTACTCCTCAAAACACACCCTAACAAAATCACTCAGATTTTACAAGTATTTTCTGTTTTCTCTCTATTGGCTTCGTCAACAAATGACTTAGCTGATGAGTGTTGTGTTCTTGGGTTTTGAGACTTAGAAAAGTTCTGCTTCGAATTTTAGCTATCAAAATGTGTTGTCACTATTCTTCAACTCACGAACTAAACTATTTATACTTGGAGATTTGAATTTCTGCCCGTTGAGAGATCGACAGCTGTTCAAATCCTCGAGTACTGGTCCTTTCTGCAGAAACGGCTACCTGCGACTGAACACTGTACACTCTGCTGTACTTGCTGTCAGATCGCATTAAATGCACCAATCTGGTACGAGGTTTTTCTTCAATCATTTGTCATTAATACCCTTCCTCTTCAGCATTTATTACTCCAAGTGCATTTATTACCGTTGCACTGATCTTCTGATCTACTTCCACTCAGCTGATCGAAATTACTCGTCTGATGTATACTCGGCTGATCCCAAACTTGAACTAATCTGATTTGAGTCAGCTGATTTGTCCACCAGTCTGATTTCTTTTTCAGCAATAGATCAGTAGTCTTCTGGACCATATTTGTCTAGTCTGAATAAGTCTTCCTTAGTCAAATATCTTCGAAGGTTTTTACTAAGCTTCCATACTTAGCTGATTCTGATGTTTTGGAAATCATCAAAACCTCCCTTCACTTTATGCCTTCTATCTTCATCTTCATCCAACAATTTCCCCCTTTTTGATGATGACAAAACTTCAGCTAAGTACCTGTTCCTAAAGCTAAAGTTTAAGTCCTCAAAAATTTCTGAGATAGAAATAGTTTGTTGGAAACTTGAACTTTTATAGATATGTCAATTGATTACAGATTACAAGTTCAAATGATGAAGTAGCAGAAAGTAAAATTTTACAAGTTTAACAAAAAGATTACAAGTGACCTAGTCTAATAGCTTAGTCTAGTCCTTCTTCTCTTCTTGTGTTTCTCCTTCTTCTTCATCTTCAGGGTCTTCATCTTCTTGTTCAGAACTAGAGAGATCTTGTTCAAGCATTTCAAATCTTTTTCTGAGATCCTCTATTCTTTTGTACTTGACGTATGGATCTAACTGTTCAGCAGCAGAGTCCTTGGAAGCAGCAATTTCCTTATCAGATTTTACTGGTTCTTTGGGCTCTTCATCAGCATCGTTGTCTGCCTCAGTTACTTCATTGTCTGGTCTGCTTGTATTTTCATCATCAGCATCATTTTCAGCAGAGTCCAATTTTTCAGTAACGTCAGCTGATAGATTAGCATCAGCACCCTTCTTCTTCGTTGTAGAATCTCCATCTTCCCCCTTTTTGTCATCATCAGCAGGGTAGACGGGTTCTTCAGGCAGAATAGGAGTGATGTTAATTGCGTCACAGATCAGTCTGATGTTTTTATCCACCGCCAGAAGATGATTTTCCCTCTTCAGTTGCTGCAATGTGTTATATGATTCAATCTTCTTGAATGTAAGATCCACTTGATCACAGAGTTGAATCTGAGAACTCAGAATCAAGTCAGCTGATGTAGTGAATGCTTTCAGCATGCTCTCAGCTTTTACTTCATGAGCCTCCATTGCATTTGCAACAACTTCAGTTATGTCCCTCCAACCAGCTGTGTTGTTTTTGACCCTTGCACCAAATGTTTCCACATCCAGTCTGATAGCCTGTACTTCATTTTTGATGTTTGCCATTTCTTCTACTATCAGAGGGCTAGGATCAGCAGCCTTTGGGACTTTTTCAGCAGCAGCAGACAGCATAGTTAAGGCTACTCCTTCAAAGTTCTTCATCTGTTCTCTATGTCTGTCTTCCATTTCCTTCATAGAATTGGCAATCAACTGTTGGATGGACTCCAAGATGGTTGGTTGTAATGTTTCTGAAGGTGATGGAGTAACTGTGCTTGCTGGTACAGTCTCAGGAGTTTTCTCAGACTCCTTGAGTTCATCAGTCAGAGTAGGCTGCTGTTGGGGCAACTTCTCTGATGATGTTGAAATTTCAACAGTCTTTTGTTGGACCTGTATTGGCTCATTTACCTCTGTAACAACATCAACACCATTATTAGCAACAACAGTTTTATGTGTAAATATAATAGCAAGAATAAATGGTGAAGTTGTCTGTTCAGGTAGATCTTCATATGTTTTGATAGCCGGTCCAAAGACGATCTGTTGTAAGCTTGGCATAGGTAACAGTGAGCTTGGTTGACCCTTCTGATGTCTGGTCTTCTTTGCCCATACTTCCAAGGTTACAGATAATGCCAGCTTTACCATTCTGTTCTTTAAATCTTCATCTGAAGCAGGAATTTCAGGAACAGACTTTTGTAGCAACTTGGCTTCAGACTTTGCCAACTTTCTCATCCGATAGTGGATCATATCAAAGAAGTGATATGAATCCAATGCTTGCCTCAGACATCCAGTTTCCAGAAATTGCAGGACCCATCTTTCCTCAGCAGCAAATTCCTTCCACTGTACTATTTGATCCTTGGTTTTTGTCAGACGATACTCTCTCCATCTGTTGTATCTGATCTTTTCCGTAACAAAGAGACTCTGACGGACCAAAACGTCGTTATACTGCTCAAGTTCTGCCACAAATTGTTTGAACATCTCTGGATCATTTTGAACTATGTCCAGAGCATATTTCAGTTCTGATCTTTTCTTCTTTGGCAGCTTAGGTGTTGGCATAACAGCTTTTGGTTTCTTGGGATCTCCAATAGTAATTCCACCACTATACCTTGGACCTTGGGCATCCTTGGTACTGGCTTCAATAGCCTTAGCCAAATCTTGAGCTTCTTTAGCAGCTATCTCAGCTTCAGACATGTTTTTAGTCTGAGCCTCAAGCTCCTTAAGTTTACGAGCGTTTTCTTGATCTTTCTTTTTCTTCGCTGCTTCATCTATCTTCTTCTGTTCAGCAGCTGTAATCACTTTAACCTTTGCCTTACCAGTTCTCTTCCTTCTGGCGGCAGGTGATTCAACTACTTGTAGTGGAGCAGCAGCAATTGGTGTAGGATGAATGAGTGGGACATTCTCCTCTGCTGTCAAAGTAGTTGGCTGTTCAGCAACAGCAGACTTGTCAAGAGATTGGTCCTCTGCTGTCTTATCTTCTGCAGCTTTTTCTACTGCATCCACTGGTCTTTCAGCAGCAGGGGTTTCTCTGACTTGAGTAGTTGGAGCAGTGGTAAAGGTAACTCGTTGACCACCCAGAGTTAACTTTCTTTTTGCCTTTGGCTTGGGCAAAGCTTCAGGTTGTCGAGGTTCAGCAATTCTCTTCACTGAACTTCTTGTTCTTCGTCCAACTTCTTTTATTTGAACTGGTTCGTCAGACTCAGTTCTTTCTGGAGATGTTTCAGTACTCATCTCATTAATTTCCTTAGTCACCTCAGTGACTATCTTGTCAGCAACATCAGTAGACTCTACTGATCTGGCTTCAACAGCAGGGTTTGCTGTTTGATCAGCAGACTTCGTCTTGATGGTAATTTTGGGTTTCTTGGTAGCAGGCTTCTCTTCTTTTCCTTTTGCCTTTCTTTTAGAAGTAGCTCCAATCTTAACTGGTTCATACATTTTTACTTCCTTCAGCTTGTGAATTGTCTTCCCATTCACCAATGGACATCCCAGAGCTGAGAGTAGATGACTCATCATCACCACATGTCCATTTTTCTTTAACGCCAGAAGATAAAAATAATGAATAGCCCAGTTTACATCCAACCCATAGTAGATGCAGACCATTGTCTGGTACCTTCTCCTAGGTAACCCATCTAAAGAGCTCGTACAACACTCCAAAATCTTCGCAGTGATATCAGCAAACCTTTGAAACTCATCTTTCAGTTGAGTTTTCATCAGGCTTCCAGTCATTGGTTCTCCATCCTTCGCACAAATAAACCAAAACTCTTCCTCCTTTTCTTGAGCCAGAGTGAATACCTCTCCTCCTTCATTTTTCAGATCGTAAATTTCATTCAAGACAGCAGGCGAAACACAGATAGTTTTACCTCCGACAGTAGCCACAGAAATCATCTTGGTTAGGTCATTTTTCCTAGATTCGTAGTAATCAGCAACATCTTCAGTGAAAACATACTCCTCATGAGCTTCCAAAACCTTCACCAATGATGCCTCTTTAATTTTGACCAAGATTTCCTTCATTAGAGGAGTTCCAGAAGCGTAGAACTTCTCGTAATTCAAATAACGTCCTTCAGCTCCGGCCATCTTAATGAAATTGAAGTAGCTTGAGAGAAATTTAAACACTTTTAAGGCAGAAAAGATGAGTTAGTAACTTCTTTTTCACTTAGAATAATTTTGGGTGCGTAAGGTTTAACCCTTCTGATCAGATCTGGATTTATAGATTTCGAATTGCTTCGGTTTCCGTGTTATACGCGGACGGTTTGATTTGATCTATCAGTTTTTAATCGTGCTGGCGAGAATCGCGGAATTCAAAATTTATTAATTATGTCAGGCAGGCGGGAATTTGAAACGCCACTTGTCTGTTACTTATAAAAGCGTGCTTTTGATAAAACGTTTTTGCACAACACTTTAAATATAAGATGACATAAATAATAACATATGAGTAAAGTAATACTTATCTGATAGACGACTTGTCTGATACAATATATCACTAGTGAAAGCCAATATCTAGTGATCTTCCTTTGCTGTTTGTCAATCCAGTAAAATAAATAATCTTCGAGTCTTCAAGAATTAAGAATAAATCTTCTGATTAAAACAACTTCAACTAACTGTCATTGAAGATTTCATCTTTAAAACAAGGGTACCGCTAGTCTTACACGTTCCCCCTGAATTCAAGAATTCATCAGTCAACTAGTCTGTTGAGAGTCAGTCTTCTTGAAATGTAACACTTGTTGATATCAGATTAGTAAGCTGTTGAACCCAGTCTTCTGATAGGTTCCCCCTCAGCTTATGAATCCAATTTTAACAAGCCCAATTCCGCTCTTAGAGTGGAAAATCTTGCTTCATTCAGTGGTTTGGTGAAAATGTCAGCGATCTGATTATCGAGAATCGTAAGCAGACTAAGCTGATCTCGCACAAAGCTTTGAACAGCAGAGTTGACCACTCTTCTGATTATACTTAGCTGATTTTATCAAAATCAGAGTTTCAAAAATAACTAACTTGCAGCGGATTTGTCAAGTGTTTTTCACAAGTAGTTTTCTTAACTTAGACAAAGTTTTATCCCCAGTTTTAAACAAACTCATTTTTAAAACTTTTCAAACAGTTTTAACCTTAAAATGTTTTCAGTATGCTGTTATGGATATGCAGAAAATAATGCAAGTTAAAAACACAAAGGATTTTTATAGTGGTTATATGGATGTAAATCCTTTAGTCCACTCTTCCAAGTCACTTAGATCTTGGGTTATACTATAGTCACAAAGATTACAGTACACTCTGCTTGCGCCAACCAACAGATGAACTGGCCACAAGTTCGTAGTAGGAAATCACAAAGAAATTCCTAACCTCTGAAGTAATATCGCTCACAAAGATTGATATCTACTCCTCACAACACACCCTAACAAAATCACTCAGATTTTACAAGTATTTTCTGTTTTCTCTCTATTGGCTTCGTCAACAAATGACTTAGCTGATGAGTGTTGTGTTCTTGGGTTTTGAGACTTAGAAAAGTTCTGCTTCGAATTTTAGCTATCAAAATGTGTTGTCACTATTCTTCAACTCACGAACTGAACTATTTATACTTGGAGATTTGAATTTCTGCCCGTTGAGAGATCGACAGCTGTTCAAATCCTCGAGTACTGGTCCTTTCTGCAGAAACGGCTACCAGCGACTGAACACTGTACACTCTGCTGTACTTGCTGTCAGATCGCATTAAATGCACCAATCTGGTACGAGGTTTTTCTTCAATCATTTGTCATTAATACCCTTCCTCTTCAGCATTTATTACTCCAAGTGCATTTATTACCGTTGCACTGATCTTCTGATCTACTTCCACTCAGCTGATCGAAATTACTCGTCTGATGTATACTCGGCTGATCCCAAACTTGAACTAATCTGATTTGAGTCAGCTGATTTGTCCACCAGTCTGATTTCTTTTTCAGCAATAGATCAGTAGTCTTCTGGACCATATTTGACTAGTCTGAATAAGTCTTCCTTAGTCAAATATCTTCGAAGGTTTTTACTAAGCTTCCATACTTAGCTGATTCTGATGTTTTGGAAATCATCAAAACCTCCCTTCACTTTATGCCTTCTATCTTCATCTTCATCCAACATTATTTGTGTAACGAACTGAGTTCAGACAAGTTTTTATCGAACGAACTTGAGTCGAGCATCAAAATAACTTGATTTGATTTTCAATCGGAGGTGACCAATAATCTATTTCCTTATTAATATGTTTCACTTTTTTTTTGGGGGGGGATAATTACAGGGACCTCCCCTGAGGTTTGGGGTAATTATTGCCAATCCCCTCGCAATTTCATAATTACATCCACCTCCCCCAAAGTTTCAAAAACCTTACATTTTGATGATGTCATCAACGAATTTTTATTGAACTTCCTGTTTTACCCTTGAGGTTACTGTAGCTATTTTGTTGGACAATTATACCCTTGTTATGTTTGGTACATAGGAGGGGTTTCTTTGCAATGTATATGTATAAGTATGGGTTCAAATGTTATAAATTTACATGAAACTTTTAATTAGTTTATTAGTGTATATGTATTCTTAAAATAAAAATATAATAACATATCAACGTTTTTTTTTCAATTCTTTTCATATTGATTTTACAATTAAAGTACAAGGAAAAATAAATAAATTATGGTTAATTATAAGAAAAAAACATTGTAGAACATAAATAAAAAATGTAAATACATTCAACTTCACATTTAACCCGTAATTTTAATAATTTTAATTTTTTTCCTAATTAAAGTAAAAGAATAAATGAATGAATTAGGTTTAAAAGAATAAATGAATTTTTAGTGCATATGTATTCTTAAAATAAAAATATAATAACACATCAATGATTTTTTCCAAATATTTTTCATAATGCTTTTACAATTAAAAGTAAATAAATTATGGTTAATTATAAGAAAAAAAATTGTAGAACATAAATAAAAAATGTATATACATTCAACTTTAACATTTAACCTGTAATTTTAATAATTTAATTTTTTTTCATAATTAAAGTACAAGGATAAATTAATGAATTACGTTTGATCATGAGAAGAAAAAAAACTTGAACAATAATTATTAGACATTGTAAAAATGCTCACATGTTTACTAAATAATTTCTTAAACTTTTAACTAAAATAGTTATTATAAAATCAATAATTTTTTTATAAAAAATAAAAATACTTAATTAATAAAATAGTTATTATAAAATCATATTTTTTTTAATATTTCTTACTTAATACAATAATATTAAAATCATATCTTATTTATATAAAAATACTAATATTAATAAATCAATAAATTATTTTAATATAATTTTATTTTTAAAAAAACCCTCACCATCCCTAACCGCCAACCCCAACCCCGCACCCGCCGGTCCCCAACCCCGCAAATCTCCTCCCAGGACGTGCCGCCGGCCTGGAAGGCCTACGGTTCGAACCAGACCTGGGAGGATATTTGCGGGGTCTGGACGGTGGAGGTGGGGTGGGGTGGGGGGTTAGGGTTAGAGTCTTTTTTTTATGTATAAAATTAATTTTTACAAGGGTAGTATTGTAATTTTGTGTATCATTGCAAGGGTAATATTGTAATTTTGTGTATCATTTCACATCATTTTGTAAGATTTTTCAAATGTGGGGGGGGGGTGGATGTAACTATGTAATTGCGCGAGGATTCGACAATAATTAGGCCAAACCTCAGGGGAGGTCGATGTAAGTATCCCTTGCAAGGGTCAATATGACATTTTGTTAATCTGTTTTATTTTTATTTTTTTTTAATTAAAACTGACGAGGACAATATTGTAATTTCACATCATTTTGTAAGGTTTTTCAAACGTGGGGGAGGTGAATATAATTATGAAATTGCGAGGGGATTGGACAATAATTAGCCCAAACCTCAGGGGAGGTCGATGTAATTATCCTTTTTTTTTTTGTTTCCAAAGGGTTTTAATCCCTTTCGAGGTGGGTTGAGCACATTAAGTGGGTACCTCTCCCAACAGGGTTTCGAACCTGAGTCCGCTACTTTGTAGTGACTAGTCTCTTCCACTAGACCAATCACCTGTTGGTATTAATATGTTTCACTACTTATCAATATGGACAATATAATATAATATAATTTTAATTTGTCACTATAATCGATATATTCATTACAATTACAAAAATGGATATTATCATCACTTAGTATATCTAACAATGACAACTTGTCCCTTTGCATCTTGTCACAGAGTTTTTTTTTTTTTTCTCCATTAGATTGTCGAATACTTTAAAATCACAATATATATTTTAACTGAAAATGAGTCATATAACTTGTGTTAGTTTGTTTTCAACAGCATCTTGAAAAAAAAGGATTTTTGTAATATTAAACGAAAAATGTATAATATATTTGAATTAGTTTGTAAAATTTGACTAATAGGATATTAGGTACTGATTTTTTTTCAAAGAAATAAATTAATGTGTTTGGTTGTGTTTTAAGAAAAAAAATTCTTGAAAATGAGTTATTTTCCTTTTTAGATAGAAAAAGAGTTGTTATGTTACAGTTTAAAAATAGAATAATACTAAACTTTCTGTTTTAGATTTTTTTTTTTTAAATAATACTTATATTTATTCTCAAAAAAAAAGGAAAAAAAAAAGCACCAAATATCTTAAGAAGAAGGAATCCAAACATGATATAATTGAATCGGTTGTTCTCAGCACTAAATTTGGACGTCCAAAGAATATTTCAATATAAGATCACAACAAATCTCAATCATTAACAGATTTCCAAACAGAATTATTCTGTTTCAAAATAAGTAAGAAATTGCAGATTTAAATAATCTATATTCTTCACACACTAAAAGATTGCATTAAAATATCCCAGAATAATATATGGCAAGAAAATTTCCCCATTGGTTTAGTAGGATTTATATAATAATACTAATTCTTTTTCCATCTGGGGTTGAAAAGGGGAAGAAACAGAATCCAACACAAAACCTCTTTTCTTCCTCCAATTCCTCCGCCTCCATCTATTCATTTCTCAGATTTTTCAATCAAATCATATACTTATATATACATCATTTCATATATTTATTATGCACTGGATTTAACATATTTTAAGCCCACTTCCTCAATTGTTTGGAAAATTATAATCCCCTTTTGTTAATATTCTCTTCAATTCAGTTGTCAAAAATGGATTTTTTGCTACCCATTTACCCAAAACCGATTCTTTAGACATGAATTGAAATTTCTATTATCAAGCCCCTTCTGACGGTGTGTGTGTGTGAGAAAGAGAGAGAGAGTATAGTGTTAAAGGGGATTATATTATTTCTTGAGGTTTCTGAAAGTATTGAATAATGGGTAGAAGAGGAAAAGTGCAATCTTTAGAATTTAAGAATGATGGGATTTTATCAAATTCTCAATTAGGGCTTGAATGGAGTCTCCAAGATTCAAACTTTTACCCAGGTGGTGGCTTATTTGCCTCTGTAGGGCAAATGGGAAACAATGATAATGGAGGTTTCAAATTACCTTATGCAGATTTACTTGTTAAGTATGTTTCATTACCTGAGGGGTTTAAGGGTTTAGGTTTAAGTGAGGATGAAAAGGGATTAGCAAATAATAAGAAGAAAAGTGGGCTTAAGCTTAAGATTAAGATTTCGAACCCGTCGTTAAGGAGGTTAATTAGCGGTGGCATTGCTGGGGCAGTTTCGAGGACTGCGGTTGCTCCATTGGAGACGATTAGAACTCATTTGATGGTGGGGAGTAGTGGACATTCAACTAGTGAAGTGTTTCAAGAAATTATGCAAACAGATGGTTGGAAAGGATTGTTTAGAGGCAATTTCGTTAATGTTATTCGTGTTGCCCCTAGTAAAGCTATAGAGGTAAATGAAGTTAGAAATGTGTAGAGCTAAGTACGAGTTTTTGCTTTCTTGATAATTTGTTTTTTCTTGTATGATGTTATGTATTGGTTTGTTTTTGTTTGTTCTTTATTCGATTTGTGGTTGTTTGATTTGATTACTGATTTTAACTTTCAGTGGTTTATAGTTAACTTGTTGATTGTTTCCTTGTTATGCCGTGAAGAAAGTACCCTTTTTGTTATGCGGTAACTATATGAGTTTTGACACATTTTGCACCGAATTCCCATGCTGTATTCGTTCCTAACTCTATCAGTAAAGGAATAAACAGTCATGGAAGTATTTTATTGAATTTCAACTCTTGGTAAGGCTCAAAGTAGTAAAGTTAGAGATACTTTTGATTTTATGTTCTATTGCAGGCATGCGAAATAGTGTCATCTTGTAAATTTCCTATCGTTTTTAGATTTATCAGGAAGCCTATACTGGTTCAGTTGTTCTCCTTAATGAGTTAATTGATAACATTTGAGTATAAAGGTTGATAGGAAATCATATGTAGAGCAAGACACTAGTATCAAGGTGCTTTATTTTCGTTTGGGTAAATTGTTAAATTCTTTGCCCTCATGGATGACCTAGATGCCTTGTGTTTGCGTTCGAGTAAATTGTTATCATATTATACATTGAAAAGGCGATTTATTGCTGTAATTTGTTTGCATCTGTTGGGATTTATGTAAAGAACGTATTATCAAATCTCTAATCATTAGCCAGAACACTACATATGCTCAAAATACATTGATATATCTAAATCGGTTTTTTAGTTACCACTATAAGCATAGAGCATCAAAGCTACTACACTTCCAAACATTCTTGAAATATTTACTCTCTCTTGAATTACTCTTTTACTATTTCCTAAAAGCTGCAAGTTTTCTGCAGTTATTTGTTTACGATACCATCAACAAGAACTTGTCTCCGAAACTCGGGAAGCAGCCCAAATTTCCTATTCCTCCTTCACTAATTGCGGGAGCCTGTGCTGGAGTCACCTCGACTTTGTTAACATACCCTCTTGAGTTGCTCAAAACTCGATTAACCATACAGGTAAATGCAATAAAATTAGAGTGATGCAAAAATACCCCCTATGATTTGCCTAATTAACAAAAACCCCTCAGTGTTATTTTTATTAGCAAAACCCCATGTGCTATTTTTTATTAGCAAAAACAACCCCTCCCATGCCGGAGTACATATTTTGCAGGAAAAATGACAATCACACCCCAACCAAAAAATGTGAAAACATCACTATTAACCTAAAATATTATCAGTAATCCCCCTGTTAACTTTGAAAATTTGCAATAACCTTCACTTAAAAAATTGACAATAACCTCCTTGTTGACTTATGAAGGAATTTCAAATGTGGTTTTTTGCTAATAAGAATAACACAGGGTTTTTTTACCAATCAGGCAAATAAAAGGGGTATTTTTGCATTTGGCACTAAAAATATAACCCCATCTTTTCAATATTATCCAATTTATCCTTATGGGTTCATTTCCTTTATGCAGAGAGGAGTATATAACGGTTTGCTCGATGCTTTTGTGAAAATAGTGCAAGAGGGTGGGCCTGGTGAGCTTTACAGAGGCCTAGCCCCGAGTGTTATTGGAGTGATTCCATATGCAGCCACAAACTACTGTGCATATGACACTTTACGAAAAGCTTACAAGAAAATATTTAAAACCGATGAGATTGGAAATATCGAGACCCTTTTGATTGGATCTGCAGCAGGTGCCATATCTAGCACTGCTACTTTCCCACTCGAGGTGGCCCGTAAGCAAATGCAGATCGGGGCCGTGAGTGGGAAAGTTTACAAAAACGTGCTTCATGCTTTGGCTAGTATACTTGAACAAGATGGAATTCATGGTTTATATAAGGGGCTCGGGCCTAGTTGTGTGAAGTTGGTTCCGGCTGCAGGGATATCGTTCATGTGTTACGAAGCATGCAAGAAGATTTTGATAGAGAAAGAAGATGAAGAATAGAAACTGCTTTTTGAGAATGAATTAGAACGTGGTCTAAAGATTCATTTTTATAGACGTAGATTGAAGACACGTAGGTTTCTTTTGACATTGACAACTTCATAGATGTTTTGCCATTTCTTCTTTCTTGCACTTGGAATTTTTGCTTGGGATTTTCTTTGAATTTTCATTATGGGAGTAGCATCTTTTTTGTTGATGACAATCAACCAAGTTTTGTTTGCTATACTATATAACCTTGTTAATTGTTATATACTGAAGCTAATACATAACTAGGTATACTCATAGCAATGGCGAAGAATGAAATGTGATCATTTGCGCTTGCACACTCTTCCTTATGAGAATTTTTATTTGCTGAATAGTTCTGCTCTTTTAGGTGATTGCCACTTTGCAGTTTACGTAAGGGGGTATTTGCCGATTGTACCATATATAAGAGTGTATCTGTCAGCTAAAACTAACATAACGGGTGTTTTGCTAACGACAGGAAGTGAATAGAGGGTGCCTTTGCTACATTTTTATGAACATAAGGAGGATTCTGCCAATGAATATGTCACATGGGTTTATAATGTATTTTGCAGATAATCAAAATTAATTAACTATATTACACAAAACAGGATTGATTTATTCCAACTGGCTGATAATTGAAAGGTAAGGTAAAAGTAAAACTCATCATCTATCTCTAAATAAAGCTTCTGTTAATAACATTCATAAATTCAAATAACGAAATGGAAGATTCTGAATAACAAAAATAGCTACTTTCTTTTCTCTTGTGAGCCTGCAGTTGTGTTCTTCAATATCTGCAAAATGGAAATAAAGCAACATTTCAATCTTGATTAAACTTTCAAAGCAATACACACGCCATGTTCCATTCGAACACTATGGATCCATATGGATCAATGTTGGTCTGATTTCAGTTAGTTTTTTTCTATTACGCAGAGGGAAAATTCTTGTCCAACTCTGGCTTAGCCAAACCCAGCCAACCACCAAGCAAGTGTATTGAACTTGCTTTGTGATTGGTCACTTTCCTGGGAGTTAAATCCAATCACAAAGCAAGTGTATTACACTTGTCATGTAGTTACTTTGGATTCAGCCAAATCCGGTCTGGGTAAGAATTTCCCTACACAGAGACATCTTTGATACTGTTAATATTTTCTAAATGATGTGTAGATGAAATTCTACCTGTCTTAGCATTTGGTTCTCATTTTGTAAAGTGGAAAGCCTTTCTTCAAGCTCTGCATTGTTTGTTTCCAATTCTTTAACCCTTACCTCCAAATCAGTCATATATGCCTTCTTCCTTTCTCTTGCTTGCTGTGCTGAAACTCTGTTCCTCAACAACCTTTTCCAAGCACCCAAAAATAGCAAAATTAAGCACAATTACAAAAATTCCAATATCATCTATGCAAGAAAATAAATAAATTACATGTCATTTTTTATTTAAAAAGACTAAAATATCACCACATTTGTAAAATTTGAGACATTGTTAGAATATAGGGGCCCTAGACAAGTACCTAACTTGACTAAATGAAGAATCGACTCTGATGACAACTGTCAGAGTGACAGTTCATTCCCTTTCGAATTACTATTTTTTACAACCACTCCATATATGATGTTGTGCAACACAATTATAAACTTCCAATGTATAGTGATATTCTATGATCAAATATTTCCACTGTGTATTGTCAAAATAATTGGATTGATTGCACCACGTTTGTAGTCGCTACACAAAATAATTTATCATGTTCCCTCCACATGATCCTCCCACACAAGGAAATTCTATTCTAAATTTGGTTTGGTCATCCATTCAATTACAATTTACAAGTGCATTGCTCCTGCATTGCACTTGTATTGTATGGTCGTATCTGATCAACTACAATTTTCACGACATGTACTGATGCACCTAGCAATCGATAAATTAGATGCTACACAAAGTGTAGTGCACGAGTTGCATTCTTCAAAACGACATGTGTTCCAAATATTTTAACTGTTATATTATTATAAAAATTTAATCCAATTAGTGTTGGACTGTTGGTAACAAACAAATCATGTCATTTGCAAAACACACATATGCATTGCACCATTTGCACTCCATCTAACATTTAAGTTTCCAAAAAACGGACCCCACAATATAATAATGGACTGGACAAGTGATGTGGCAGCATATGATTGGATGAAGATAACAAACTCAAAAATACCTTTTTAACCTCTTGTGTTCCTTGTCAGCCGGTGTTCTTCCTCGTTTCCGTGGACCGCCGTGGATCGGGCCACCAACCGAACCGCCGTCACGTCCAGAAGCTGTCGGGCCGGCCACCTCACCTCCCATTTCCGGCACTCTTCTTATTTCATCATCACTCTCCACTCCTTCATTAAGTAATTAAGTTCAACAATTCAAAAAAAAAAAAAAAAAAAAAAAAATATATATATATATATATATATATATATATATATATTCAGAATGTACTCTACAAAATCAATGATCTACAAAAAAGATTACATTGAAAAATTACAGAAAATTAATAAAGAAAAAATATAGAAACCTTCTTTAACTTCAACGTGAAAAGCAGAGCTAGAAGATCTCTCGCTACTAGAAGGCAAAGAACCTGCAATTGAACTTGTTGCTTGTTCCTGCATTTCCTAATTTCAAAATTAATTAATTGGAAATTTAAGAAAAATAAATAAATGATGTAGTAAGAGAAAGTGGGATGATGTTTTAGAGAGAAAAAGAGCGGGACGTCATGTTACAGAAAGCAGAGAGAAGGACGGGGAGGAAGGCTGGTGACACATTGACCGTTCGATAGGATGTGATCTAACGGTTTCCGAGTGGTGATCGTGGCTGTATTGTGAGCCATAACGTGTTGGATTAATCAAAGGTAGATGGGTTTGGAGGGTGGAAGATTATTAGCCGTTGGATTGGAAGTGCAATCCCAAGGCTGAAAGGAGTTAAGAGTAGGTGCGGTGAATGGGGAATGACTTGGTGCAATGTATGGATGAAATTATTTTTATTTTTTAGATTTAAATTTTATTCACCTAGAACAATTTGTATATGCAGGGGGGCTATGATGAAACAATAGTAACAGTTAGTTTTGACTTTTGAGTAATGCCAGTTTAGCCACAAGGTTATGTGAAATTGACATTGTGGCACCTATAACTTTACGAGGAAACTTTCAACTTTATATACAAGATAATCATCATTTTATATAGACCCACCTGATGTGAGATACGAATTTTCCGCTTGACACATCTACCTTGTGGTTTTATCAACTGTGACTGCTAAATTTTGTTTGGATTCTTCACTGATTTTTATTGGAAAAGTGAATTTTGATTAATTATAGTAAAAGATAAAGAGCTAAAGACAAAAACACTCTTATGTTTTGTCTAATTTTCAAAAAAAATTATGTGTTATTATAACTCTAAAAAAAAAACTCTGTATTTGGTTTTAATTATCACACTCAACTCAAGTAGAAGTTTACTTTTGACTTTTGACGGAACGACAAGATTACCCCTATGTGTTTGTTTTTTTTAAATTTATTTGATCTTTTTGAAAACCAAAGTATATACTATTTGGATCGAGTATGACATTTAAAACCAAACATAGGGAGGTATTGGGATTTAAAATGACATATGGGTTTTTTTTTCGGAGTTGGACAAAACATAGGGAGAATTTTTGTCTTATGATGTCAGGGGTAAAATTGTCATATCAAAAGCAAAATGTAAACAAATACTTGTAATATTGGCATTTGAATCACACTCTCTTTTATACGGGTGTATTTGGCACTTAATTGAGATCACTGGGGGGTTTTGAGAGTTAAGATAACACATGGAGAGTTTTGGGAGTTAAAATAACACATGGAAGGTTTTGGGAGTTATTGAGTTAAACAAAGCATAGGGGGTGTTTTTGTCTTTCGCTCAAAGATAAATAAAATGCAAAGTTGCAAGCCAATGACCGGATAGTATTCTTACTTGAAAATAAATCATTCAATATGTTGAAATCTACAACATAAAATCTAGTAAGGTCATGATCAAATATATCAGTACCAAAAATGTTTGCAGTGGATAGAACAAAAAATATCCACTTTCAGAAGTGGGAACAAGTTAAGAGAAACATGGAAATCTCAAGTATAAAAGGAAGCATAGTGATAAAACACACAAACACACACAAATGAATCTATGAAAAAATTCAGAATTCCTTTCATACCACAACATCACAAATGAATCCCATGAATTAAGTACACATTTCCTCTATACTGAACTGATCTATTTTCAGCTCCAACGCACCACAAATGGCCTTGCACCTCGAAATCTCCTTTCGTCCCCGATGCCTCCCATACAAATTTGAACAAACCAAGAGCCCTATCGAGTTCCTTCAACCCATTCAAAACCACGTTCTCCTCATCCGACGTCAATATCTTCCCCATGTACAAGCAAATTTTACTTCCACGACCAACTACATGTACCCCTCCACGAACATCTACTTCAATATCTCCAACGCTTCCGTAAAGATAATACAACAAAAGTGTAAATAAACATTTCGACGAATGGCCTAATGTCTTTGTTAGCCTCTTCTGCACCAAATGTTCTTGATACCGAGTCTCCTTATACCCAATGTTTTTATCCATCAACACGTCTTTAATCTGATATAGTCCTTCTTTCATGGCCTCGAGCTTTAGAATATGGAAAGTTAGTTCGTTTTCTTCACTTAGGCAATTAATGAGATCAATGGACATTTCAAGAACATCTTCCCATCTGGGAGAAGGAGATGAGTCTTCCCCTTTTGTGGGTTTAAGTCGCATCCATGAAGTGGACTCATGATCGTAAGATATAGCAGTTTGAAGAATCTTCAGACAGTTAACCACTATTTGATGTGACAATCTTATCTCTTTACTTGGGTGTCGATGCATAAGAGCATTGATTTCCGATTTCAAACGGTTAAGTATCTCCGCAAGTGCACCAGTCCAAATCTTATGCTGTGTCACTTGTGGGCAAATGGTATGCCTAACTACTTTTCTTTGCTGAGCTGAAATGCTCATAATATCAGCCACTTTGGTTAAAGAATTCACCGAAAGTGGCTCCCTTTCCTTTCGTTTACTAAAGCACTGAAACTCTGTATATTGTGTGTTGGCAAATGAGGCCATCATCATATTCTTCCTAATTGTTTCTTGCATTGAAGGAAGCCCGATAAAGATTCTTGCAATGGACTTGAAAGTGTGCAATTTGTGCTCTAGTTTATCATCAAAGACTCTTGAATGGTCATTAACATTCACAAGTCTTCCACCAATTAAGTCTACTTCTTTAAGTGAGTGGCTCCATTTCTTCATCTTTGAAAAGGCCTTTTCATACCATTCAGAAGGTAAAATCTCCTCTTCTTGATCATGGGATTCTTCTCCTGTGGAATGGTAACACAATAGCCTCTCGTGTATCACTCTATTTTGTCTACTTCTGAAATATTTTGCTCCATAGAGAAAATTCTTCGAGTGCTTACAGGCCATTTGAAGATTACTTCTCAGATTTTTTACAACTGAAAATTGCAATTCAAACTGTGAAGCCTTAAATATACAATAATAATGAGTTTTCCTCGTTCAGACATTTTATCGAACAGTTAACAAACAAGGAATTGAAGAATTCAAATATATCATACCGTAGCTTGTAAATAAGCTGTGTGAATTAGCGTAAGACTCTCCGGAATTTTGGGCTAAGTAAATAATAGTACGACGCACATTACTTGAACTAAACATCATACAGTCAAATATCTATTTATACACTTCTTTGACATTCTGAAAGAGGAAATAAACTCTTACCCAAAGATTTGTTTTATAAATTTTTAATAACATTTTACTTCAAATTATACTTAAAAGATGTTTCCTCTTCTGCCGTTAGTTTCAGTATCAATAATTCTAAAATTTCCTTAACATAAAAGATATTTCCCCGTAGTAAATGTCCTTGAATTTTATCAGTTTTATGAAAAAAAAAAATATTTATCTTTCATGAAGGGATGTATATATAATTATGATAAACATAAAAGAAGTGCACCTATAATGTTAAAAACAATACATCTTGTAAAATATACTATGAAATATTGATTTTTATAAAAAATAATAAGTAAGAGAACACCTCATGTCATTGGAGGGATGTCAATTCAAAAACAAAATTAAAGAATGCGCAAAAAAAACTCTTCCGCCTTTCGCTCGTCTATGAAGTTGATTTTTTCAGAAAAATTCAAATCAAAAAACATAAAATGACAAATGCTCTCTAAAATATCATGTAGTTTAATCTAACTTAATGAAGCTAAAATTTCACTCTTTTACTAATTTTAAATAAGACAAAAAAAAATATGCCAAGACTCCAAAACTTTTGGTGAAATTTGCGATATGATGTGAAAAAAAATTTATAGTTACATCTGTAACCAAAAAAGAGTACAAAAAGTTACAAAAATGGTCAATGTAAATTCACTGACAGCTAAAAACAACAAGGTATACTTGACTTCAGCCTACTATATGTAAATACTACATGTATCTTCCTCCCCCTTCACTTTTTTTGATTCTTTTACCTTTTACCTTTTCCCTTGTGCACAAAATATTCCTACACTTTTTCCCATTTACAGATACAACAACTACTTCTTTTTTGTCTTTTTCAAATGGATCGATCAAAAACCTCCTGATTCTTCAGTATATCACAACTCGAAGCAGCCCTGGCTGTGGCTCAGAGAAGTCGAGGCCTTCCTCTTCCAGTAAGTATCGTTCAACAGCAGTAGGAAGTCTAACCTGAGTGTGTGAACCTCTTGTGTGGTGACCTGTCCCGACACATATGTAAACAAGCAAGCGCTGGCCAGTTGATCTTGCTGCATTCTTCATTACTGCTAGCTCGAGTTTCAGCACATGAATAGCTTCGCTCACATGTAGACCTTGCAGGTCAATAGTTTGCTCTCTACCACTCGCTTGAACATTTGGGTTCCTGCAAAATTACAGAAATGCCCTCAAGGGAATGAGTTCGTTTGAAATTGATGCTTTCTTTGTATTTTTTTTTCCTTCTTTATATATTGTAAAATTGTCAAAGCAAGATGGGCAAAAAAGATTAATATCTAAAATTCCATAAACAACAAACCTTTGACGAAAAATAGAATCTTGAGCCTTCCCTTGAGCTGCTAATTTCATCTGCATGTTATACAACTTCCCTTTGATGCTCAACTCCTCGGCTAAGACCTTGTTACCAATAAGGTATGCCTGTCTTGCCTAATTCCGGATAATATTTCAGATACTATCAAACACTGCAGTTCACCAATATACTATATATAAAACCCCCAGATTCTTGGCATCTACTCATAGAACATACCTGCTCAAAGTACGCATTACGCACACGTGCATAATCACGAGCTTCCTCCCGCATTTCAGAATACATATTTCCTGCGATTGCAAAATTGTTAAAGCATATGTAATGCATAAATAAAACATCTTATATACAAAGCAAGTTAAAGTTATTGCTCAAAAATATTACCTACTGCTTCTCCAGTTCCAAGCCAAACAGGAGATGCATGAGCTGATCCCCGATTTTGCAACCTATCACCGTAAATGCCTCTACCTTGGCCACTATTATATGAGCTAGCCAGGACTTGTGAACTTCTACTCGATCCAATGCTTGGGTTCAAAGAACCATTTTGTTCGTACTTCCAAATGCTAGATTCTTGTGATGGCGTTGTTCTCACAGGCACAGCTGAAGCAAAATCGGTAGCACCTCTTGATGGAACGAACGAACTAGATCTGAATGATAGCGGCCTTTCCTTTTTGGAAGATTGATAAAGATTCATGTTTCGATGGAGATCATCACCAGGAAATTTTGCCAAACCATTTGGACTGCCCGTTCCAGAAAGAGCAGGAAAATCGAGTGCACTAAAATTTAGGGCAGACGAGGCCTTTGAATTCAGAGCCTGATTCAAGCCTCCATCAACCTTCTTAAGCTGCAACCACAAGTATTATATACCGTGAAACCGAACGGAGAATTACATAGCAGATATATCTATGCATCAGTCACAGATTTCACAAAACCACTAGATTATGTTTGGTTCTTGAACTTTAGTAAATGAAATGATAAGAAAAATGAAAACGAAAATAAATAAATTAAAGGCTACTATTTTATCATTTGATGCAAATAAGACATTTTCCTTAAATCAAAGAAGTAAACATAACCTTTCTGGAGAAGAGACGGGAAAAGTTTGCCTCTTCAAAAACCATTACCTCAACAAGATAAAATAATAAGGGGCAATTGCTGTTGCAATAGTCTGAACAAAAGGATTGCTAATCTTTTGAACTAACTGAATAATTGAACATAGAAATGAATCCTAGTTTAGAAAGGTCCAAAAGGTTGAACACAAAAAGGAAATGAACACAAATTATAAAATAAATGGCATCAAAACAAAAAGGTTACGCACCCATGTAGCGTTTCTAAGAAGCGATTAACAATGATGCACGTCACAATTTCCAGGCTTTATACAAATATTCTATTGGATGCAAAGCAATCACATGCCATGAATATTAGTTCTTATTAAAACAATTAAACATACTTCCATTTTTTTATCAAAAAAACTAACTTCTCCAAAATATCTTTAACCTTATGTACAAACAAACAATTGTTTAAGCATTCAGGATTCAATTACAATTGCAATTAGTTCATTATGTTTAAGAACGTGTTTCAATCAAACTCACATCGACAATAGGCAAAGAAGTCATTCAATATCAAAGCCGAGGCCTACCTCAAGCTGAGTAAGCATCTCCATAGCTAGATTAAGGTCACCTCCGTTCACAAAAAGCACCTCTGCCAGAATTTCAGCAGCAAAACCAGGAAACTTTGAAGCCAAGAACTTAAGAGAGCTCACTTCTGAACTGTCCATCAATAATTGCTCATTTGACACATCAGCGTAAACCTGTTGTCTTGAATTTCCATTATAAGAAGGTACTCTAGCAAGAACCTGATCATTGCTAGGAATTTGTCTGTCCCAAGGTTTAGCCATTGAGGGCTGATATTCTCTATAAGATGAGACGGGACTAAAACTGTTACCATCAACTAAGCTGTTGATCCCTTGTGTATCATCTATGGCCATGACCTTAAAATCAGGAGTAAGATCACTGGGAAGCTTATCTTCCCAGTACTGCTGGGCTTCTTCATCGGACTTGTTTGAAACCATTGATTCTGACCTATCTAATAAAGCTCTCCCATGTGTGGAGGTAGAAAATTTTGATGACGCATCTCCACCACTAGTACCTGAACCGGGTGACCAAAGAGTAGAAGGAACAAATTCTGCAGCATTGGGATTCAAAGTAGCTTTTGCAGCACTACCAGTTGAAGCTCCTTTTCCCCACATATTCATGCTTTGTACTGATTCAGATAGCTATGGGACATGTAGTTAACTTGTTGAATACACCAAATATCGAATTTTTGGTAGAGAAATTCAATGACTAAAAACATGAAATTAGTGGCTAGTAAAAAAAATTCCTCCGAATTGGAGGAATCAGTTGCTTGAACTAACATATTTGGAATAATAAACACCACCATAATCCGCATTAAATACACCCCTAGAAACCTAGAAAAACACACTCCAAGAGACCTAGAAAAACCCTAAAATTAAATAAATAGAACCTGCAATTTTACATCAACAAGAAATCATGAAAAAATAGCAAAAGAAACTTTAACCAACTTATTGTCAGTAAACAAACAACATTCCATCATCTTACTCTTCATCGGCAATAACTATCCATATACTAGCTTGAAAGAAAAAAAATGTAAAAATCCACTAAAATCCTAAATATTCCGGAAGCCAACAAAAAAAATCAAGTCCAGAAATATTAATAGAAACAACAGGTATAAAATTGATATTCAACCACAAAATTCATTCAAATAGATCTTTAAACATAACTGAACTAAAAACAAACATAAAAATGAAAACAAAGTTCAAAAATAAAATAAGATCTGGATTTTGTAGGTATACCTTTGCGAAGCTCTGTGATTAAAGACGCAATTCAAATGCATCTAATGACCACACAGAACAGATGAAATTTCTCAGAGATTAAAATTTTTCAAGTTGGTCTAATATTAGAAGAGAGCGACGGACTGTGCTCGTGTGTGCGTGTGTGTGTGATTTTGTACACACGAAAATGGAGAAAAATCCCTCAATTCCCTCTTCACTTGGATTTTGCTTCTTGAGTTGATTTTGTGAACTGGCAAATGACTGTCTAATATTTTTAGAGATAATAACATTCAGATCCCTAAGCTTTGGTGAAATTATAGGTAAGCCCCCTAGAATTTTAATAACTATAAAAACTTCCTCTCTCGTTCAATTAAAAGTTTAACACCCAAACTTATCTTATCTTTAGAGCTACAATTGATCTTCAAAATTGTAAATGGAAAGGTTATTATACTTACTATTGATGTGTTGATGTATTCGTTGTTTAAAAAAAAGTTATATTTATATATAAAAATATTTTCTTAACAAAATACTAAATTAAAAAATGTATCACGCCACCCCACACTCTAAATCATCTCTTCATCCTTATCCTTTAGTTGGCTTTCCCAAGTTCGACATTGCAAAAGTTGAGTATTGCGAGTTGGACGACTCTTGGCACTCGCGAGACTGGTCGCAACACTACCTTCTACTTGCGAGGTCATTGCTTGTAAAGTCGATACAGGCAGTTGTGAAACTGAAATTTGTGAGCGATTATACTAATGATATCAGCACACGCGAGCGTTGGCCTCACTTGTTAGTGTTGGGTGTGGGAGATCGGAAGAGGTGGATGTTAGGTGGGAAGTGGTTATTGCATCACAACATCAACCTATTTTTTCAGTTATTTTATATTTTCTTAATTGAGTTGTGATTTTTTTTTTAATTTTATTTGTTAAATTACAACTATTTCCTAATTGTTGATTGTAAAGTTTAAATTAATTAATTACAAATGCACCCCTCCCTCATTCTGTGCGTGTCATAGCCCATATGATTAATGTTAACTTACTTTGTTCAAGTTTTTTAGTTAAACTTATTGTCAAAGTTGATCAAAATGCTTTAGGGTATGATATATATTGTGTTAAAAAAAATTGGGATAATATCACATCTTATGCTAGAAAACTAATTGCAAAGGATGTATATGTTAGAGGAAACTTAAAGTAGGGGGATATTCGTAGTTATTGGAATCTTAGAGAATTTATTTGTAATATCACCAAATTTCAGAATATATATAAATTTCATTATCACATATTTCTATCATTATTTGTTAGCCAGCTAGGAGAAAATCAGAATGTATATACATAATTACATTAGGAGATCTATCCGAATTTATTGGAGTACTACAGAAAGTATAAAAATAAATCATTATTATCTGTTAGTCAGATATGAGAAAGATGGTAAAATTTTTTTTTCTTCAAAACAAAAATTATGATTAAATATTGGTATTTGAATTTTTCTGACATATCTGTAATGGATATATAAAATGACAATATAAGACTAATGTTTTCTTTAATATAACATTATGTAAATATACTTCTATCTATTTTAATATCGAAATACTTTTCAATAATAATTTTTTTTTTATAAAAAATATGTAATTGTAGATTATGATTTTTGAATTAACAAGATCAATCAATAACTATAATGTAAGAATATATTTTTAGTACTTTATAATTATGCTACGAAATGTGGTCGGGTTGATAATTCTATTTAAAGCTTAAATTCTAATCAAATTGCTTGATATTGACTATATTAGACTCAAAATCGATCAATATATAAAAGTTTGTTTAAGCTATCTCTCAAAAAAATAAAAAGTTTGTTTAAGCTATATTTGTTATACACCTCAAATCAAGCTTTAACAACACTTTTCATGTAGCTTTTGAAACTTGACTCGAGCATGACTGTGTAAGCTAAAATTGACTAAATATGTAAAGAGATAATAAGTTACTTCAAGTCGTGTCAATTAAAACTATTCCGAAGTATGTTCGTGTTTAAACACAATCTCAAACTTGACAAAAAAAAAAATCAAACCAAACTTGAATATATAAAATGTGTTTAAACCAAACTTGACAATGTGTTGTTCGATTCGACTCATTTACATTGATTTTTGGTCCAGCGTAATATCATTTATACATACAAAATATATAAAATTTATTAACATAAAAAAATTACTCACATAATAAAAAAAAATTGAGGCCCTTTGTAGCAGGGGCCCTAGGCGGGCACCCCCGGGCACCCTAGTTGCCTAAGGTCGACTATGTCATTTCAATTATTTTTTATATTATAGGGTTGTAATTCGTAACTATAACTTTTTTCCTTTTTTTTCCCTTTTATTCTTACTTTTAAATTTAAAATTATCACCATTCCTTTTCTGTGGTATATTATAATAAAAAAAAAAATTGAGGCCCTTTGTAGCAAGGGCCCTAGGCGGGCACCCCTTTTTTCCCTTTTTTTTCTTACTTTTAAATTTAAAATTATTACCATTCCTTTTCTGTGGTATATTATAAACGTGTGGTGGTCACACATAATATTTTTATTTTTCAAGCTATTGCTATTGTATATTAAAATCCCCCGTCATATATTTCCTATGAAGTTTTCTATTTCCTATTATAGCCTAATGACAAGTGCTGAAAATTCAATACTAAGAGATTTTGTATTTGAATCTCATTAATGTGAGTATTTATCTAGTTTAACATTAGTTTTCATACACTACAAAAAAAGGGGTCTTCAGCAACGCCATGATTCCAACGGAAATAAAAACTGTTACTATTAGTAACGAACTTATAACAAAATACCAACAGAAACAATTTTCCATCAATAGTAGCGACAAATTACCAACAAAATATCTAAAAAAATATTTTTCGTAGTTATTCTGTTGTTAAGTTGTAAGAAAAATTGATCCATAGCGACGGAATCATTCCATTGGAATATAATTCGTCACTAGTTTTTTAGTCACTTACAGATTTGTAACTAAACAACGACGGAAATGATGTTCCATCAATAATAGCGACAAATTACCAACTAAATATCTAAACAAAATATTTTTCGTAGGTATTCCGTTAACTATTCGTCACTATTTTTTTAGTCACTTACAGATTTGTAACTAAACAACGATGGAAAGGATGTTCTATCAATAATAGCGACAAATTACCAACTAAATATCTAAACAAAATATTTTTCGTGGGTATTCCGTTGTTAAGTTGTAAGAAATATTGATCCATAGCGACGAAATCATTCCAATGGAAAATAATCCGTGGCTATTTTTAAGTCAGTTACATATTTGCAACTGAACAACGACGGAAATAAAAGAAAATTATGTTATTACAAAAATAACGACAAATTACCAAAGCATATAAAATGAAAAGAATATGTCTAGAAATTATGTTGTTAAACTGTCACAACTATAAACTAACAGCGATGTCATAACTCTAACAGAAAAAATTGTCACTCTTAGTAACAAATTTATAATGAATACTAACAGAATAAAATATAAAATGTCCTCATTTGGTAGCGACAAATTACTAACGGAACATCATGATATTTTTTTTTTGTTGTTGTAGGAATTTGGTTATTAAGTTGTAAGAAAAATGTTCCATACGACAAAATCTTTATTAGTAACGAATTTATAACTGAATAATAATGAAATTACAAATAAAAAATATACATTCGATAATAGCGACAAATCACCGATGGAATATCATAAGAAAGTTTTGTAGAAATTCTATTAAATTATTAAATTTCCTCATTATTTTGGTGTTCGTGACAAACATGCCACTGAACGACGATAAAACAAATTATCGTCGTAAAGAATAACGACAAATTACCAACGGATATAAGCAAATATATTGTGCATAGCAATTATGTTGTTGACCTTTAACTAAAAAGAATCGTCATAAACAACATAATTCCTATAAAACTAATGTGGTTTATTAAAATTCACAATTATCTGCAAACGGAACTAATTAATTTTCAGATTATTAAAAATAAATTTATTTTAAAACTCTTTTGAGAAAAAGTATAAGTATTTAATCTTTACTTATACGTTTAATTAAATTTTAAAACTAAAAATAATAATTTTTTTATATATACCTGACCCTCCCTCTCCCTGTGTTAAAACAATATATTTTACGATTAATCAGTATCAGACTCGCCATTTGCTCAACTAGTACCATCAATGATCGCGCTTAGATGTTGAGTTATTTATTCTATCAAATAATTGTTAGATTTTAACTATAGTTATATGTAAAAGTTATGATTAGTTCAACTACTTAACCCATTAAATTTGAGTTTGACTACTCTTAGGGTATTATGGTCTTTTAATATTTTATTTTTATAAAATATAATTTAAAACATGGAGAAAATACAAAATTATTATAATTTATATAAAATATAATTTTAAAGAAGAACAAAGGATAAAATTATTTTTTTATTTATGAATCTTTTAAACAACAATTAATATATGAGATGTCTTGGTAATTATTGAAACCTCAAGGATATTTTTATATTTTTACTGAACATAAGGGATAACCATGCAATTATGTATATATATATATATATATTGTCAATTATAAATCAATAAAGTTGTCCAGCTCAACTGGTTGCAACATCTTATCTATACAAGCAAAGCATGAGGTCAAGGGTTCAAATCCCACCTCCTACAATCTAATTAAAACATACCGCCTAGGCGTCGTCCCATAGCGTAGGCGCTCAGGCGATGGTCAACCGCCTAGGCGTAGCCCAGGCGATAATTGCTCGCCTAGGCCTTGCCTAAGCGCCCAGGCGATAACCACACCGCTACCAACATATTTATGCCGACATAATATTTCCAACGGATTTGCTAGGCGTTGCCTAGGAGCCCAGGCCATGCCTACCACCTCATCGCCTAGGCGCAGCCCAGGTGCCCGGGCGATGGTGAACCGCCTAGGCATACGAGCGGCGGGGGTTAACTGCTCGCCTAGGCGTTGCCTAAGCGCCCGGGCGATGGTTAACCGCCTAGGAGTAGCTCAGGCGCACGAGCGGGGGTTAATTGCTCGCCTAGGCATTGCCTAAGCGCCCGGGCGATAACCACACCGCTACCAACATATTTATGCCGACATAATATTACCAACTGATTTGCCGACATAAATATAATTCTGATACAAAATTCGTTGCAATGTTTCCAACCAATTGGCGACATGATAACAACAAATTTAAGGCGACGGAATTCTGATTGTAATATACCAACAGAATTACCAACAAAAAAATTGTACAACATTTTCCAACAGAGTTACCAACAAAAAATATATTGTCGCTGTATTTACTAACGGAAAATTATTCCGTCACTCCATTTACCTATGGGGCCTTCACAAACGGAATATCCAACGAAAAAAATCCGTTGCTACACTTGAATACCAACGGAAATCGAGGCTTCACCAACGAAAATTTCCGTTACTGAAAACCTCTTTTCTTGTAGTGATAGTTGATGATTTATCTTTATACTTTTGTAATACTCGAAAGAATTTGGATAGATCTCCTAATGTAATTATGTATATACATTTATTCTCAAAATGATATATTGAAACATTTTAAATGGAAATTTCTTTTTCACCCCTTGACTATTCTAGAAATGAGGAGGTTTTTCTAGAAATAATGGAAAGAGATATAGATAAGTTACGTACACGGGAAAAACCTCTTAATCCAAATATGTATAGGATATGATCGGTCTGCGTCTGAAAATTGATATACATGTACGTCAATTCCTACAAAAAAAGAGAAAGATTTAATCAGTGTTCTATCGGCATAGCCTCCTCAAATACTTAAGTCATTAAAAGATAAAATGTCTCAAAATAGGGATCCTATAAAAGTTAAGGGACATATCTTACGATGTAGCCTATGCAGTTGATTTTGCTACAAGAAAATTCGACTTAAGACATATGTCGACAACGAAAGTTTCACTGTTGTCTCGTCAACAATTTCATTTGATGTATGACTGTATTCCTTCTCATAATCTAAAAATGGCAAAAATACACCCTCAAATTATGTTTGTATTGGCAAATTGCAACATCCAGGCCAAATAACTGGCCCATGGGCTTTTGAAAAAAATGAATAAGGTAACTTTGAGTCTTTGATTCTAAGTCCTAACGCATCAATTTTAATTGATTCGAATTTTGACGTGATTCTAAATTTTTCTTTAGAGAAACAATAATTACAACATTACATTAATATTGTTAAATTATAAATTTCATTCAATTATAATTTAATTTCTAAATTTTGTAATTCAAATACGAGGTGGAAAGATTAATCAACAAAGTACGCACCTATAAAATTTTAAATTACCATGAATATTTTGATGTTATGTCTAATTTTATCATGGGATGGGATGAATTTTTTATATATATATATTGGCTTGCTTGTGTAAAAATAAAACGGAAGATGATTTATTATCTATTTCGTTTGAGAATGTATATTGCAAAAACATTCTTCAATGTTTTGATATTATTTCAACCACTGATTAATCATGTCATGATAAAACGTAGAACATAATTTAAGATGTCAAATTAAAAGTATCAATATATTAAAAAAATTTGCCAATAACTATTTAATATTTTTCTGTAAATAATTAATTATATTAAAAAATACAAAGACTTTTTCGACTCTCGTTCCCTTCACTTTGAAAATTTGGCTCCACTCATGTATTTCTTATAAAAAAAAAAAATTCACACATTTCCTATGAGATTTCACATAATAAGAGAATACTTTATCTTAAATAATTTTTTGTTATCCAGCACTTTTTGTTTATAATACTTCGTCACGCAAAGCTTGGAAATTAAAAAAGAATTATTGTTTTCATTCTGTTAATACATTTTTGTTTTTTGTTTTGTCTTCTACGTACTTTCCTTGACATCGATCTATACATAATCAAGTTTGAAAATTTTAATATTATATGTTAACTGTATATATTATAATGACGTTTTTCATGAAAATCAAAATCTAAAAAAGATGGTAATTTAAATTTATTTTTAAAAAATATGCATATCTCAATTAGATTTAATAGAATTATTTTCCCAATGTAACCAATTTATCATGAATCAAATTAACCTCACTTTAGCTATTGAGTATATATGTTATTGAATTAGTTAATTAACTTCAATCTGACTTTAGAATTCTTTTTTCTTAATCTTATTTAGTCTTCATTTTCCTCTTCTCTTTCTTTTATTGTAAGTAGAATTGATTACATACTTTTTTCATTGATTAAATTTTGTTTCGAGTATATATTCAGTTAGCTAAATATTGAAAAAAATTTGAGATTTTTTTTAGAAATATTTCTTAAACATTAAAAATTGTAAAAAGACTTACTAAATTAAGACAAATAATATAATACCTTCAAACGAACAATTTCGAAAGTACATCTTATTTTCGTTTCCATCTTAAAAATGGAAACTTTTTGATATTTTCGACAGAAACAATGAAAAAAATTTATCCATGCTTTTTTCTATTGATTTCAGTTACTTTGACTTGCAATGATAAAAACAAATATATACTACACTTGATCTTATCCAAAAGACCGAGAAAGGTTCAATTACTTTGAGTTATTAATTAATATTTGCCACAAAGATTTTTTAGACAATATCAATAAATGAATGTTCCCAAGCAAGAAGCCTCATTACTTCTATATAAACATTTACTGTTAAACCAGCTTTTACCAATCAAATTAAAAATTAATATCACCAATCAAATTAAAAATTAATATCACCAATCAAATTGAAAATGAGTTCTTCTCCAAGTTCTCAATTTATTTTGCTCCACTTATGTATTTCTTCATTAATGTCAACCATTGGACTTTCACAAGTAAGTGCAAATCTACATAAATTCATTTATCATATTTTATTAATTTTTTTTAATTTGATTGGTGATATTGATTTTATTACCTTGAAGGAAAATTAATATCACCAATGGCATTAACTTCATTTTTTTAAGAATACATTTATTATTAATCATTATGTCGAAAATCATTCCAAAAACTGCTCAAGTACAAAGAATCGCAAATAATAGACAACCACCAAATATTAATAATAAACTAGAATAAATACACACATTAGAGGAAGTTGAACCCAATACCTTTTGGTCATGGAGCCTCAGCTTTGCCGGTGATTACCACTAGGCTACGACTTAATTGACGCATTAATTTCATGATCACATATTAGTGTTGACAAATTGTGCGTCACTCCATCGACCATGCAACCTAAAGCTGCATTAAACCCAATTTCTTAGATCTTGTATTTTTAAATAAATTGAGTGGTATTAAAGTAGTGAAGTTAATTGTCACGTGCCAAGTACATAAAATACTCTTAATTTTCAAGGTTTGTTAATTTATGTTAATTTGAAATCAAAGAAAAATCTATATATTCAAGAATGCCTTTTAATTTGTTGAAGACAAATTGGCGATCTTTTTATATTTTCCACGGGGAAACTTTTTAAGGTTTTGAGTAGCATGCATATAATCCTTACAAACACGTCCGAATTTCTCTTTCTTGATATTTAAATATTAATATAGGTTGGTGCTGAACGTCTCCCATTTGCTCCTGGAAGCCTTCAATTAGCCCCTTGTCCGGTTACTCAAGATAGTAAGTTTTTATTATACTTCGTACGTGGTGGCTACCTCATGGCTTGAGGTAGCCACCATCCGCCCTGGGTAGCCACGAATATTTCGTGATTGGATCTCACGTTACAAAAATTTGCTCTTATAGTACGCATAAACCGTACTATTATAGTTATGGATCAAAATTTATTTTTAATTTATGTCAAATTCAGCTAAATATTATAAACGTTTCAAGAACATAATGAAAAATTAAATTCACTAAATAAATACTCCCTCTGTCCCAAATTATTTGTCGTTTTACATGTTTTCATACATATTAAGATACCTACTAAATAGCCTCAGTTTTAGAGAAAAAATAAATTATATACCTAAAATATCCTTATTCTTTATTTATCTCACCATTAGCTATTTACACGTTATTCAAGTTTTACACTCTCTCTCTTACATTTTCTCTTACATACCTAAAATATGTAATTCATAGTGTACTGAAATCCTAAAATGACAAATAATTTGGGACAAATTTTTTTCTCTAAAACGACAGATAATTTGGGACGAAGGGAGTAAAAAAAATGTTCAGACAAACAAACTAATTCATTATTAATGATTCAAACACTGAGTTGTTTTGAATTTATCAACGGAAACAATAGAAAATTTGATACATGTGAACTACACACTTTAATGATAAATATATAATTAATGTGTCCAACCTGCATTAAAAGAGATATAAAAAATATTAATGATAAATATATATGTACTATATTCTCTTATATATATATATATATATTTTTTTTTGGTCAGCAAGAACAAAAAGAAAACTAAGCTAAGTCTTCGAGCAACAGATGGCGAACGTAGTCGGGGGGATCATCCCACTTCAGTAATTCCCTTCCTGCCTGATTGTTGTAAAAAATTAAGTTAATGGACTGTTTTGACCACATTTTTAGTGGGACCCACTTTGAGAAAAGTGTCGGGTCTTTGCGGATTTATAATCTACTACTTGAGTAGATTAAAACGGTATAAAGTATGTCAAATTCGGAGTTCGGGTGAATGAGAAATTGACACTCAAAGTACACTCTTTAAATGGGAGAAAATAAATGCAAGTGGCTTTTATCCCACATTGGAAGTGAGATGGAAAAACTTGAGGTTTATATATGATTTTGCAATGTAGTAGTGTAACTACTTAGCTATAAAAAGTCTCTTCCCTTGCGCGCGCAGGGGGGGGGGTGCAAATCATGGATCGAAATTTGCTTCGGACCTTCAAGACTCGTGCGAGACCGCGACCTACGGACACGAATGCAGCCCAATTTGAAGGCTTTTGGGCGGGCTCATTTTTGCATATATTTTCGGCCCATCAAGAATAAAGATTTTTAAAAATCTGAAAAATAAATCCGAAATTGTAACTGCCAATTGAAGGCTGAATTTAAATTGTGTAACAACAAAATTAAATTATGTAACAGCCGAAATTGAAATGGCTCCATTAATATTTTTTTCCGATTTTACCCTCCTCCGTTCCTATAAATAGTGGCTCTCTTCATTCTAATTTACACACCAAAAACAATCTTCTCTCATTCCTTTCTAGAGTTCAAAAAAGTGTTTCAGTTTGCTGCAAATAGCTTGGTGCGGAGCTTATTTGTTTATACCGTTGAATCCTGGGAGACGAACGTTCGAACAACCTCAAGCACAAACCGGAAGGGTGAGGGAGCGAATTTGTCTTAAGGACACTGTGGTTTCACACAGGCCTCGGTTTGGATCGTTTTGATAATTGTCTTTTACTTTCTGTCCTTGTATTTAAATTCAGAATTTCCTTTTACGTATTCTTATTTGATAACAATCTTAAGACAAACCCTTTGTTTACGTAAAAGGAGTTATAAAACTGTTTCTGGAATTTTTTTTTTCTTGGACAGAATTTTGGGTAATGTGATTGAGATAATTGGTTACAAAATTATTTTACAGTTATAGTGGTGGTATTCTGCTTGGATAGAAATTTAGTTTGCCACTTAAACTTGCTTTTACTACAAACAGTGGTAACAATTTTCAAAGGAAAATTAATCTTGGTGGTGAATTGGAAATTCTTACTCAAAAGGCGTAAAGTGAATGCAAAGTTGTTTTGTATATGTATTAGCACTAACTGGACCTCCAATAAACAACAAACTTTGTGTACTACTTCCAAAATTGTTTACTTAGTTTGAACAGAAACTTTAGGGAGTCATTGAAAATTTGTTTTGGGAAAAGTTGTTTACAAAACCAATTTACGTAAAATTACTTACCCATATATTATTTGCATCAAAACTCATTTTATAAATTGTCTCAAACTAGTTTACAAAAGAAAAGTTTGGGAAGTAAAGTTCATACAGAAAATTTAAAATTTTGATTTCATACAATACGTATCTTGGGATATAAAATTGTTTGCAAATTTGGGTAAGAGAAAAAGAAAAGAAAAAAAAAAATTCGGCCATAACAAGTTTTGGGACAGAAAATTTGGTGTTGTAATCTTGTTAAGATACTCACTTGAATATTTCTGTATTTCCTTTGTGGAAAGTGATTATTTGTGTTTTGGTTTCAGAAATGGCAACCAATGATAACACTGAAGTTGTGGTAACTGGGAGCTCATCTGGAACTCCAGTCCCAATGCATGTTGTGGCACCAATTAGTCAAGCAGAAAAACCCGAGAAGTTCAACGGGTTGAATTTCAAAAGGTGGCAGCAAAAGATGTTGTTCTATCTGACCACTTTGCGCCTGGCGAGGTTCTTAACCGAGGATCCACCCAAGAGAGAAGGGGAGCAAGATACCGCCTTCCTTATTGCTCTTGATGGATGGAACCAGTCGGACTACCTTTGCCGACACTATGTTATGAATTGTCTGAGTGATTCGCTTTATGATGTGTACTCTGACAAAAAGTCTGCAAAGGAACTTTGGGATGCCTTGGACCGCAAATATAGAACTGAAGATGCCGGTACCAAGAAATTCGTTGTGGGTCGGTTTTTGGACTACAAGATGGTGGACTCCAAACCACTTATGGCCCAAGTGCAAGAATTTCAGCTGATTCTTCATGAAATTCAGGCTGAAAAGATGGAGCTCAGTGAAACCTTCCAGGTGGCTTGTGTCATTGAAAAGTTACCACCTGCATGGAAGGATTTCAAAAATTACCTGAAGCACAAGCGAAAGGAAATGAGCATGGAGGATCTCGTTGTGAGGCTCCGAATTGAAGAAGACAACAAAAAATCTGAGAAAAGAGGGCTCACTTCTACTGAACCTAAGGCTAATGTCGTGGAACATGGTCAAAGTTCAAAGTTCAAGAAGAATAACAAAGGGTCCAAGATGGGACCAAAAGGCGGTATTTCCAAGAAAACCAAGTTTCAAGGAAAGTGCTTTAACTGTGACAAAATGGGTCACAAATCGGCAGATTGCAGGCTACCGAAAAAGAAGAGACCTAATGAAACCAATGCTGTTGAAGACAGTGGTGATGTGGACCTCTGTGCTGTTGTTTCAGAGGTGAACTTGGTTGACTCTAATCCTAAAGAGTGGTGGATGGACACAGGGGCTACAAAGCATGTGTGCTCTGACAGGGAAGTGTTTACCACTTTTGAGCCGATCCAGAATGGAGAAAAACTGTTCATGGGAAACTCGGCTACGTCAGCTATAGAAGGCAAAGGGAATGTAATTCTCAAAATGACCTCTGCAAAGGAGCTGACTTTGAAGGATGTCCTCTATGTGCCAGATATCCGCAAGAATCTGGTTTCTGGGACGCTGTTGAACAAGCATGGTTTCTGCCTTGTTTTTGAATCTGACAAATATATTTTGACAAAGAGTGGTATGTTTGTTGGAAAGGGGTATGAATGTGGTGGAATGTTTAAGCTCAATGTAATGGCTATTAAGCCAAAGATTATTAATAAAATTAATAATGCTTCTGCTTACTTGCTTGAGTGTCCTAATTTATGGCATGGTAGACTAGGACATGTTAACTACGAGTCCCTGCGTAGATTAATTAATTTGAAACATATCCCTAAATTTCAAATTGATCAAAAGCACAAGTGTGAAACTTGTATTGAAGCTAAATTAACGAGATCGTCTTTTCAAAAGGTTGAAAGGAATAATAAACCACTCGACTTGATACACAGCGACATAAGTGATCTTAAATGTGTGCAATCAAGGGGAGGCTATAATTATTTTATTACCTTCATTGATGATTGTACTAAATATTGCTATGTATACTTGCTAAGAGCAAAAAGTGAAGCGATAGATAAATTCATTCTATTCACAAAAGAAGTTGAGAATCAACTTGATAAAAAGATCAAAGTACTTCGAAGTGATAGAGGTGGTGAATATGTGTCACCATTTAGTGAATTCTGTGCTGAACACGGAATCATACATGAGGTAACAGCACCTTATTCACCGCAATCAAACGGAATTGCAGAAAGGAAAAATCGAACATTGAAAGAAATGATGAATTCAATGTTGATAAGTTCTGGATTACCACAGAACATGTGGGGGGAAGCTATCCTATCTAGCAATTATCTTTTAAATAAGATACCCCGGAAAAATCAGGAGAAAACTCCATATGAATTGTGGAAAGGTAGAACACCTTCCTACAAATACTTGCGAGTGTGGGGGTGTCTTGCCAAAGTGGTAGTACCTACACCCAAGGAAGAAAGGATAGGACCGAATACTGTTGATTGTATATTCATCGGATATGCTCAAAACAGTAATGCTTATCGGTTTCTTGTGCATGAATCTAAAAATCCTGAGATTCACAAAAACACGATAATGGAATCCAGAAATGCATCTTTCTTTGAAGATGTATTTCCAGCGAAAACTAGAAAATAAGTGAGATCATCGAAAAGAACTCATAGTCCAGACCATGAGTCTGAACAGGTAACTGAGGATGAGCCAACTGAAGTTGAGCCAAGAAGAAGTAAAAGAGCTAGGACAGAAAAATCTTTTGGCCCAGATTTTCTGACATATATGCTCGAAACTGAACCTCAAACCTTCAAAGAAGCTGTAACTTCTTCTGAAGGACCTTTGTGGAAAGAGGCAATCAATAGTGAAATTGATTCCATCCTGCAAAACCATACCTGGGAGTTAGTTGATCTTCCTCCAGGATGCAAACCACTAGGATATAAGTGGATTTTCAAATGGAAAATGAAACCAGATGGAACAATTGATAAATATAAGGCCAGATTGGTAATAAAAGGCTATCGGCAACGAGAAGGCCTTGATTACTTTGACACGTATTCTCCCGTGACGAGAATAACTTCCATTAGGATGATACTTGCTATCGCAGCATTGCGAAACTTAGAAGTACATCAAATGGATGTAAAAACAGCTTTCTTGAATGGAGATTTAGAAGAAGAAATCTACATGGAACAACCTGAGGGTTTTTCTGCTCCAGGGCAAGAAAAGAAAGTCTGTAAACTGGTTAAGTCATTGTATGGCTTAAAACAGGCACCGAAGCAGTGGCATAAAAAATTTGATGATGTCATGCTAGGAAAAGGTTTTAAAACCAGTGAATGCGACAAATGAATTTACGTGAAAGAAACAAAAGATGGCTATGTCATTCTGTGTCTTTATGTTGACGACATGCTTATCGTTGGAAGTAATGATAAGATGATTAAATCCACTAAGGATATGTTGAATGCTAGATTTGAAATGAAAGATATGGGTCTAGCAGATGTGATACTGGGAGTTAAAATCACAAGAAAATCAGATGGCATCATTTTGAGTCAATCCAGTTATATTGGAAAAATCCTTGAAAAATTCAATAAGGATGACTCTAATGAGGCTAGAACTCCTATAGATCCAAGTCAACCTTTATCAAAGAATAAAGGTGAGAGCATCTCTCAAGTGGAGTACTCAAGGATTATTGGAAGTCTAATGTACCTGATGAGTTGTACAAGACCAGATATAGCATACACAGTCTGTAAGCTAAGCAGATACACTAGTAATCCTGGTACTGACCACTGGAAAGCCATAGTGAGGTTACTGAGATACTTAAGGTATACTCGTAACTACTGGCTATACTATACGAGATATCCAGCTGTTATAGAAGGATACAGTGATGCAAATTGGATATCTGATGTAAAAGATTCAAAATCCACCAGTGGATATGTATTCACCTTAGGTGGTGCAGCTGTATCTTGGAAATCCTCTAAACAAACTGTGATAGCCAGATCCACAATGGAGTCTGAGTTTATAGCTTTAGACAAATGTGGTGAAGATGCTGAGTGGCTACGCCAATTCTTAGAGGGTATTCCACAATGGTCTAAACCTGTGCCAGCAGTATGCATTCATTGTGATAGCCAATCAGCGATTGGAAGAGCACAGAGTAAAATGTACAATGGTAAGTCTAGGCATATACGCCGAAGACATAATACCATTAGACAACTACTCTCAACTGGAGTGATTACTATTGACTATGTAAAGTCAAAGGATAATCTAGCGGATCCGCTAACCAAAGGGTTAACAAGAGAGATAGTTGCTAAGTCATCAAGAGGAATGGGACTAAAGCCCATGGAATAGAAACTTAGCGAAGGAAAACCCAACCTAGTTGACTGGAGATCCCAAGATCTAGGTTCAAAGGGACAACCTAACCGCAAAGGTTTAGTTAAGTCACTGTGGGGGTTTTTCCCTCAAGTCCATTCCTATGATGAAAACAGTGATAACGGTTGAGTAAGGTTAAGCCAAGCTTTTAATGATTCTTGTAAGAAGAGTAACTCGGCATACTCTAAGGAAATGAATCACCTATGTGAGAGAGAAGAGGGGCCGCTTCAAAGGGAATTGTATAGGGCACAATTCTTAGAAACTCTTGCAGAACCAGGTAGATGTCCATGGCCAAAACGGACATAACCGTAAGAACTGAAACGTTACGAGGTTAGATGCGTGTGAGGAGTATGTCATCGTTTACATAAACAGCAGAACAGTTCAAGGACATCGTGTCTACTGATCAGCCAGTAAAGTAAACATACTTTCGAAAGGGAAGGTTCAAAGGGTAATGCCTACCTATCCTATGCAAGTGTCTACCGCTGAACTCTATCCTCTTAGAACATCCTGTTAGGAATTTGTTCAATTCTCATTCATGTGGGGGATTGTTGGAAAAAATTAAGTTAATGGACTGTTTTGACCACATTTTTAGTGGGACCCACTTTGAGAAAAGTGTCGGGTCTTTGCGGATTTATAATCTACTACTTGAGTAGATTAAAACGGTATAAAGTATGTCAAATTCGGAGTTCGGGTGAATGAGAAATTGACACTCAAAGTACACTCTTTAAATGGGAGAAAATAAATGCAAGTGGCTTTTATCCCACATTGGAAGTGAGATGGAAAAACTTGAGGTTTATATATGATTTTGCAATGTAGTAGTGTAACTACTTAGCTACAAAAAGTCTCTTCCCTTGCGCGCGCAGGGGGGGGGGTGCAAATCATGGATCGAAATTTGCTTCGGACCTTCAAGACTCGTGCGAGCCCGCGACCTGCGGACACGAATGCAGCCCAATTTGAAGGCTTTCGGGCGGGCTCATTTTTGCATATATTTTCGGCCCATCAAGAATAAAGATTTTTAAAAATCTGAAAAATAAATCCGAAATTGTAACTGCCAATTGAAGGCTGAATTTAAATTGTGTAACAACAAAATTAAATTATGTAACAGCCGAAATTGAAATGGCTCCATTAATATTTTTTTCCGATTTTACCCTCCTCCGTTCCTATAAATAGTGGCTCTCTTCATTCTAATTTACACACCAAAAACAATCTTCTCTCATTCATTTCTAGAGTTCAAAAAAGTGTTTCAGTTTGCTGCAAATAGCTTGGGGCGGAGCTTATTTGTTTATACCGTTGAATCCTGGGAGACGAACGTTCGAACAACCTCAAGCACAAACCGGAAGGGTGAGGGAGCGAATTTGTCTTAAGGACACTGTGGTTTCACACAGGCCTCGGTTTGGATCGTTTTGATAATTGTCTTTTACTTTCTGTCCTTGTATTTAAATTCAGAATTTCCTTTTACGTATTCTTATTTGATAACACTGATGACCAAGCCTAGCTAGAGCATCTGCGATGGAATTTGCCGATCTCCTAGTGTGTATAAGCCAAACAGTCCACGGCTTCTTAAGAAAGCCCCTACAGTCCTCCAGAATTGATTCCAAGGGATGTTATGACGTGAAACCTTTAATAACCAAATGACATATCGGTTGTGAGTCAATTTCAACCACCAGTTTTCTCAACCTTCTCTCCCAAGCCCACTTAAGCCCCTCCCTGAGGGCAAGTAACTCCGCTTGGATACTGGTACAGGCTCCCAAGCCACCGCTAAACCCGAACACCCAATCTCCCTTCGCATCCCTGATAACCCCACCCATTGCTGCTGAATTAATTGAAGGCATCCAACTCCCATCAGTGTTAAGCTTCCACCAACCCTCATCCGGGCAAACCCATCTCAAAGTAGGGGAGTCTCTCGATTGACGGGACCTTGGAGCATTATCTTTTAACTCCAGAGCAAGCTGTTTAATTTTGCATATATATATAGATTGTGCTTTTTTTTGACAAAAGATGTTTTATCTTATTTTTGATGTCATTTTTTGTGTGTCACGTGATAGAATGCGGGGTTGAGTGCTCCCGTCGATGCTCGAATTCAGGATTATCACATACAGATATTTGTGTGTCGGCTTGTGTTACATGTTGTAAGGAATGTCACTGTGTGCCACCTGGATTTGTTGATGAAAACGAGGAGTGTTGTCCATGTTAGAGCATCTCCAGCAGACAACATTAAAAAACAGCATCAAATCACTCTTAATGCCTGCTACAGTGTTTTGATACCTGCATAAAAGTTTTTTACTCCAGCAATAAGCATAAAAAATGGAGCATCATTTTAAATTAATTTAAATTTAATTTTTTTAGATTAGGTTAAATTCAAATTAAATTAAAGCTTATTTAAAAGTAAAGAAAATTAAATTTAAATTAAAAAATGTTAAATAATCGTACCTTGCGTTAAATTATTTAGATAAGATTTTTGACAATAATTTTATCTACATGTTCGTGTCTGATTCAATGTTGAGATATTTGATAAGGACTTTCATCCATAATTTTTGTTTTTATCAACGTGTCAACTTGTGGTTCAACATTAGAAATCTGATAAGGATAAGATTTTATCAAGGTGTCAATTTGTGATTCAACATTGAGATATATGATAAGGATTTTTATCGACAAGATTTTTTTTATCGAAAATTAACTTTCTCTGATTTTTTATTTTGCTCGTGATTATTGAATTTGTGTATTTTAATTGAAATTTGTGGCCAGTTTAATAGTTGAAATTTTTGTACCATTGCAAAATTTTAAAATATAAGCCGTGGGGGAGAATTGGGAAGGACAAATAGTCATTTTTAAATTTCCAGGCAAAAAGTAATGCCCCTTGCCTGGGCATTACTTTTGATGCCAAAAAGTGTTGGACTTAAATTTAGGTCAAGTGATAGTGCCTCTGCTGGAACAGATTTTGGCATCATTTTGACCTTTAAGGCACTATATTTAGCTTTGATTCTCATTGTTGGAGTTGCTCTTACGGAAGCAAAAAGGAACCAAATGGTGCATCATTTTGCCCATGAGAACTTATAAGCATCAAATTAAAGAGTGAATAGCAAATTAACTCCCTGTGTTATTCTTAATAGGCAAATTAACTCCTTGTGATAAATAAAAGGGCAAAATACCTTCCTGTGATATTCTAAAAAGGGCAAAATACCTCCCTGTGATATTCTAAATAGGCAATTTAACTCCCTGTGATAAGAAAAATGGCAAGATACCTCCCTGTATTTTTATAAAAGAAGCACATTGCCTCCCTCTAAATTGCTCATTAATTCTTATCACAGGGAGTTAAATTGCTCATTATTCATTTCATAGGGAGGTAAATTGCCTATTTTTATATCACAAGGAGGTAAATTGCTCATTATTTCATTTCACAGGGAGTTAAATTGCTTATTTTTATTTCACAGGGAGGTAAATTGCCCATTATACATATCACAGGGAGTTAACTTGCAAAAAACCCTCAAATTAAATGCTTCTTTTCTATCTGAATCTTTTTTATTGTTGTATTTTGGTTTAAATCATAATTAAATTGAGAGACACATACAGTCTTTAAATTAACAATTAATGCTTCTTTAGTTGTCCAATTCTTGAGAAATAAATAGACTGAATCACATATTTCGTCCTTATTATGGGTCGATTTATACACATTTGTCCCTTCTAAATTTTTTGTATCAGATGCATCCCTCTTATCAATGTAGTGAATCATCGATTCATTTTTCGGCTATTTCACGGTGGAGACGGCCTCACGTGCAAAACACGTGCATTATTTGAAAATCTCACTTAAGCCTAAACTCTACAACATGAAATGTTGTTGTCCAATTATAAAAATATTATTACACTTAACGTGTAAATGATCAATGAAAACCCTTTTTAAAATTAGATTAAGTCGTTATCATCAAATGATATGTGAACTAATGATTTGTTAAGTTTGGTCCCATTTAATCGAAGTAGTATTTAAAATTGAAATAACTCATGGTGTGTCAATAACATGAATTTAGGGCCTATGTGGGTTTGTAATGGTTCGGTCTAGCGGGTCTCGCGAAACTGAGTCAAAACTCTTTTAAATGAAGTTTGACAAAACTCATGAAACTCATCACAAAACTCACACTCAAACTCTTGAAACCTATAAAATTTTGATATGATATCTACCACCTACTTTTTTTCCCCAAATTCTATTAAAAAGGCACTGGCTTGTCACATATCACCTACATTTTTCCCCAAACCCCAATATCCAAACCAAATCCAAGTGGGGTTTCAGTTTTTTCAAAACCACAAAGCCCAATATCCAAAATCTAATCAAATGTGATTTCAAAATTTCACTGAAACCACCCAAACTATTTTTTTTAAACCGAAACCCACAAAACTGAGTGAAAACCCTTTCAAATAGAACCTTAATTCAATAGAATTGACCACATCCCTGTGTAGACTTTAAGAAGTGGAGTATTATCAACATTAAAAAAAAAAAAAAAAAAAAAAAAAAGGCATAGAAGTCGGACCTTCCAAATATATTAATAAATTATTACATCATGTATAATAAATAAAGATAATTAATGTTGAAGTGTTCCTCCATACCATGAAATTAGCTAGGGAAGCAAAATCAATAGTTCTAAATTTGCACAAGTAAGAGTCTCAACCAAGGGAGAAAAATTTGTAACGCCAGACCATATATTAAGAACATTTGAAGCCAACACTTGATCCATGTGGAATTGTGTTAGCAAGAACACCATAAAATTTGCAAGCAATTAATCCTATTGAAGCCAGCCTCTCAAATGTCTCATTTCCTGCAATTCAAAAAATATATTTAATTAAATAACAAAAATTATGAAAATTATATTATAAGCAAATTCACCCCAGTTAAAAGAAATATGTTTTTTTTTTCTTTTCAAAGTTATCTTTACAAATCACAACAACCTAATTAATCTATTATTTTGTTAATATAATCATGGTCCAATTTCTCAATCATACTTTAGATGAGTCTTTTCCCTTATCATGGTTCATACCAAACAATAATTTCGATAAATTTTGAAATCCAAAAAATAATTGTAATGTATTACTAAAAAATCACATTTTAGAATATTTTAGTTTTTCTTACATTTTTTCTAAAATACCACATTTTCAAAGAAAAATGTAAGAAAATAGTTATCTATTTTTACCTCTGACTCATTCATCTCCTAATTTCATAAAATAATTATATATATTTGGTAATGATAAATTTATATCTGATATATATCTATATTATCAAAAAATTAAAAAATCAAAATCCAAGACTTACCCCTGGCAACCCTTCTATGTAGAGCCGCATGTTGCGTTTCTAACCTGTGTTATAAGTTTTTATAAATATTTTAAATAATTGAAAGAACATAAGAATGACAAGTTAGAGAATTTTGCAATAAAATAACAGAATTTTCAGGAATAAAGAACAAATCAAACTATTCATTTTTCAACTTGAATTTGATCGATCAGCAAAAGCTAGTTCAGACTCAGCTTCTTTTAGTATGTTAAATCAAGCTTAAACACTAATTATTTTTTAAATTTTTTGAATTCTTGAAGTTCAGTTTGAATTCTATTTGACAAACTAAAAGCAGGGTCGACTCTATAATTAGGTAATTTGGGCCCTCGCCTAGGGCCCCGACTATAGAGGGGGCTCAAAAAAATATTTTATAAATGTATATGTATCTCACAATTTTCGTTATATAGACTGGTGGGGTAATTTCAAAATTTGTACCGTATGTCAAATCAACCTATTCGGCTCAATTACCAAAAAGTTCAGTCTACTACAAAAAGACTGAGACGTGTATGTAGTTTTTAGTTTTCTTTGTAATAAATAAATATTAAAAATTGTAGCTTGACTTAAACTCGTTGAATCTAAGTTATATTAACTGCTAAATTTAATGTATTATTGCAAACTACAGTATCATAATTTTTTCCCAAAATACTAAGATTCAATAAAATAGAAACACGTGTACTATCAATTATCATATAATCTTTATAATTTGACACCAATAATATGAAATAATCACTTTTATATAAATTAGCTTAACATAGTTTTCATAACATACACAAGGAGGATTTCAATAGAATGTGTATTGTTAATCGAAAAGTTAATTGATAGGATAAATCTAGTTTAATATCGTGCTCCGATCATGTGTCCAACATATCTAAACCAATACATGACGCATTAATATTAATATATGCCTCAACAATACTTGATCAATTAAGTCTAGTATAGTAAATTATGTATGAAGATATCTAGGACATTCTTCTAGCTTATATGTGGTTCCAGAATATGGAGTAAAATATTCTACATAGGTATATAGGAAAAGTCTCTAGAGCATCAGTTTTAGCCACTAGATCAAGTTGATTTTCACCGTCTGTTTGAGAATGTGGTTATATAAATAGGGCAATACCTCATTTGAAAATTATCCAAGTTTGTTTCTAACTTAATAAATAAAATTGGAAAAAGATTGAAACTTTGTTAATTTTTGAGGAATTATCTATTGCGTTTCATATACTAAAACTTATAACTCTAAAAAACTCTCGTCAAGAGCTTTCTAGCCATATAAAGAACACGAAATTTGGCCTTGTAAAGGAGTTATGTCAAAATTAAGATTAGGTTCAAAGCACTGACTGCCCGAGCACATCACGAGCAAAAAAGGTGCAATTTTGGTGAATTAACGGCCACGTGGTTGTTTCCGTCCAAAAAATTGATGGTCAAAGCAAATGTGTCAAACGGCCTTCAATTTTGGTATTAAATGTGTTTTTCGAAGGTTTGGTACCCAATGTATAAAGTAGGTAAAAGTCTGGTATCAAAAAGCAAATTTACCCTTTGTCGAGCCTGCACGTGCAAAACCCGTGCCACTTAACGAACACGTGCAGTGCACGTGATGAATTATTTTAAAATATTGACAGTCAAATGAAATGTGTCAAGATGGCCTAAATAATGGTATCAAATGTATTTTTTCCGCAAAGTTTGATATCAAAAGTATTTTTCCCTCATTATTATATTGCATTTATGAGTCTTGATTTTTCTATAATGCCTAATTACAAAATTTAGCGATACAAATAAAACATTTATCAATAGTGTAATTTATCTAAATGGTAACTTTTTTTGTCATCAATTAAAGAACTATAAAGCTTAATTAAAAATCTTTGACATATTTTGTGAAAACAAAATAAAAAAAGACTTCAATATAATAACATGTTAGATTTGTAAAAAAGAACTAAAAAGCTAAATTATATTGCATGTTATTTACATTATTTAGATTATCATATACATTTTTTTAATCTAAATTTTTTGTGCAAAGTACCAACATTCTATATTACAGGGTGTAAAATGTCAAAATCTATACTTTTAGGGTGCAAAGTGCCAAAAATATTCAAAAATGACTATTCTACCCTTCCATCAATGATTTTTTTCATCAAAACATACACTAGGATGCAAAGTGTCAACTAAATTATATTTTCAGGGTGCAAAGTGCCAAAACTTTTAAGTTAGGGTGTAAAGTGTCAAAATCCTATAATTCCAGGATGCAAAGTGCCAAAAGCTCAGGAATTCGCATTGCCATTTTTTTTTTTTGGTCAACGAAAATTTGGGTGGGTTCTGTTGGAAAATTCCAGCATTATGTGGGCCTAATATATCAATATAATGTGAATTGCTATTATAAAGTAAGTCCATAATTATAGTGGTTTAATTATGTTAACTTTTGGACTATGGGTATCAAATTTGTCATGGAATAAAAGTGTAGATACCAGTTTGCTATTTCCAATTTGATGAAGGGTCGAATTGGAAATAATTGAAGATATACTAACCCTAGTAGGTTATTATATATAAGGGGTTATGATCCCCACTTGAACACAACACAACAACACAATATAGAGTTACATAACTCATATTCTCTACAATCCCTTTCTGCAAGAGTAATAAGGTTCTAAGGTGTGTATCAAGTGGAAGATCATAAAACCCATCATCACTAAATCATCAAGAACATCAAGATTGCTGGCATGAATCAAGGTAAGTTTCCGCTGCATTAAAGTTTCAGATCTACTTTTAATCTCTTGATAATCGACATGGTTAGGCAATTAAGGTTTTTGGTATTAAATCGAATTAGATCTTTTGATCATTATGTTTATGTATTCGATATAAATCCAACAAGTGGTATCAGAGCCACCCATGTTCGATTACTTGAGATTTTCTAAACTTATGTTTATGATATATGAAAATCTGGATTTGGTTCTTAAGTTTTGTTGATTAATTTTAAAAGATCTAGATTATGCATGTTAGGATTTTTTGCTATCTTGATCTTGTTAGTGAACATTAAATTTCATGCTTTGTAGATCTTGATTATGCAAATTAGGGTTTATTGTTTTCTTAATCTTGTTTTCTAAAGATTAAGTTTCATGTCTTATGTTTATGCAATTAAAGTTATTGTTCTTTCACATTATACCTTAAGTTAGATCTAGTAGAAATATGCTTTCTTGACTAGATTAACGTACTACAGTTAGATCTCTTGTTAATTATTGAGAAACTTAATAGTTTAATTAAGAAAATTAAGGATTAAGAAAACAAAAAATTAAAGAAAAGGCAAAAGAGGGAATTAGGTTACGGGTTTCACACCATCTTCCGTCGACAAGCCCTCACCGCCGCCTCTGCGTTCGGACTGCACATCCCACGGCTGCAGTAGCACAACAACCTCATGATGTTTCAGTTCGTATAAGGATTCAGCCGCCGGAAGTTCGTATTGGCTTGGTCGATTGAATTTCATTTGTTTCGATTCTTTGAATTTCTGTGATTTTGTTGTAGTAATTGCATGAATTCGGTGTTTCTACGCCTTCGTAGACTTCAATTCCAGTTCATGATTGTCGATTTCGAGTTTGCCGGAGAATTTTGGTCAATTTCTGTTGGTTGATATTGGAGAAGGTTTTGAAGATGACAAAAAGGGTATAATAGGCAAGAAGGCTAATCTGGAAGTCATCAACTAAGAACTGAAAAGCTTAGTGAAACCTATCTCATGGTCTAGAAGCTAAATGACCGAATCAGCCGAGTGGGATATCAGATGGGTAGTATCAGCCGAGTCAAGACAGATATGTTCGTTCTTGAATCAGCCGAGAAGCCATCAGCCGAGTGATCAGCCGAGTGATCAGCCGAGTGATCATCAGCAGAGTACTTCCACCAGCAAAGTGAAGACGGTCAGTAAGCTTATCAACGGCTAAGAGCTAAGTGCATTAAATGCGACTGACATAAAGCAAACATCCGTACAGCAGAGTGTACAGAGCAACAGTTGCAGAGAGCCGTTCCGCGTGTCAGGACCAGAACTCGAGGACTGTAGATTTCTGCCAACCTTCAACGGGCAGAAATTCAAAATCTGGGAGTATAAATAGAAGACATAACTGAAGATCTAGAGAGAGCTTGCACAATTCAAGAACATATCATAAGAGCGAGATCCATCAGTTGAGTCGTCTGATCTTAAGCGAAGTCATCTGTTGACGAAGCTTTTTGTTGAAGAACAGAGATCATGCGTTGTCTGTCTTAGTGACTTTCAACTGAGAATTGAAGGAGTGTATATCCATCCTTGTGAAGTGATATAACTTCTTAGTATAGGCTTTCTGAGTGATTCCTGTACTGAAAATAGCGTGAGGAGTGTAGATCTGTCTAAGTGAGTGATCTAGCTTCGGAGTGTAGGATTTCTGTGTGATTTCTTACAGCGCACTTGTGGCTTGTCATTTGTTGATCAGCGCAAGCATTGTATACTTGATTACTTTGTGTTTTCTAGTATAACCCAAGATCTGTGTGACTTGGAAGAGTGGACTAAAGGATTTTCATCCATATAACCACTATAAAAATCCTATGTGTTTGATTTACTGTTTGCTTCACTTTGCATATTTTTGAAAGAACTCAAACATACGATTTAACCAAAAGATTTTAAAAGGAGTTGTAAAAACTGGGGATAAAATCTTTTGAGTAAGAAAACTTAAAGAGGAACAGCTTGGTGAAAAACACTTTGAATATCCGCTGCCAACTAGTTTCTAAAAACTCTGATTTAACACCTTAAATCAGATGAGTGGTCAACTCTGCTGTTCAAAGCTTTGTGCGCGATCAGCTTAGTAGTCTTACAAATCTCGATCAGCTTAGTCTGCTGATTTGGAAAGTTAGAGAAAAAGTTTTAAAGTTTTCAGAGGTCTATTCACCCCCCCCCCCCCCCCTCTAGACCTCATTGACCACTTTTGGGACCAACAATTTCAGAACCGGGTGAAGAAGACAAACTTTCGGGTCTTTTTCGGGTCGAGAGATCCGGGTATATCCGGAACATTTAGATGGGTCAGCTAACGGGTCAGGCTTCCGACCCGTTAATCTTGTATTCAGTTTGGGTCAGTTTTGACTCATTAATTATAGATCGGATCTGGCTGGATTTAATTTTAGTCTGGACTAAATCTGGGCAGGTTTTGTTAGGGGCTGTTTGGCTTCCTGAAAATTCGAAATTACTGTTCCTAAGGGCTTGTTTGGCTAATTAAAAAAAAAATTAAATTAAGGAAATTGCCTGGTTTGGCAATAACATTCGAATAATTTTGATACATAACAGTGACTTTATTAGTCAGTCTGACATTCAATATAACCAATTGAAGCAACATGTCGTCAAAGTGACCTCTCTTGTGTAGATTGGCTTATTGAGAATGTTAAGATGAATTTGTGTATGCAAATTCATGCGAATATTAAACCGGCCCAAAGGAAGGATAATGTTTGGCCGAATTGCATATACACCTGTGGTGATGAATGTGTGATTATTATTAGGTGTCCATGTGGGTAATTAGTCGATCCAAAGATAGACTATTTATTTGACAGGATTTATTTTCAACATTCGATCACTACAACAAGAGTACCACTTACAATTAATATTACTGTCCAAAGACTTGATATTAATGTTGTGCTAGGTATCTTGCTATGTATTTAATAATTATTTGAATTAATGTCTTTCATAAAGTAAATAATTATTCAATATGTGAACATGTACCTAACTTAAAATTCGTTCTTTATAACAGGTATAATGTCTGCTATTACTATATCTACCATTCACTATTTGAGAATAATGATCGCATTTCCATGCTTAATGGGAATAACTTGGGCAATAAAATAAAATCAAAAAATAATGCTGCTAAGGGTTCTTTCTTTAATTTGGTCTGTTCTAAAGTTACTTTAGCTTCAGTACCAATAAACACTTGGTGGTTAGATTCTGGTGCTACTACACACATAAGTGTTTCTATGCATGGTTGCCTAAGCTTCCGAAAGCCAAATCATGTTGAAAGACACATCTTTGTGGGCGACGAAAAATCGGTAGAAGTTGAAGCAATAGGTCATTTTAGGTTATTGATAGGAACTGGTCATTATTTGGATTTGAAAGACACTTTTGTCGTACCGTCTTTTAGACGAAATTTGGTTTCTGTTTCTTTATTGGACAAATTTGGTTATCATTGTTCTTTTGGAAACAGTAAGTTCAATCTTTCTTTAAATTCCAATATTATTGGTACTGGTTCATTAAGCATGTATGATAACCTATACTTACTTGATACTATTACTTCTTATAATGAAACCCTGCACGTGGAATCACGTGGTACTAAACGCAAATTAAATAAAGAAAATTCTTCAAAATTATGGCACAAGCGTTTAGGTCACATCTCAAAGTCTAGAATTGAGAGACTTGTGTCAAAGAATATTCTAGATTCGCTCGAATTTTCGGACTTCGATATTTGCGTCGAGTGTATTAAAGGAAAACAGACCAAACAAAGAAGATTAGGTGCCAATAGATCTTCAGACGTCTTAGATTTGATTCATACAGATATTTGTGGACCATTCCCTTCGGCTTCTTGGAATGACCAACGATATTTTATATCATTCATAGACGATTACTCACGTTTTGGGTACCTGTATCTCATTCATGAAAAATCAGAGTCTTTGGACATGTTCAAAGCTTTTAAAGCTGAGGTTGAGAATCAACTCAACAAAAGAATTAAGTCCATCAAGTCTGATCGTGGTGGTGAGTACTACGGCAGATACGATGGTTCAGGTGAACAACGTGCAGGACCATTCGCTAGATTCCTAGAGGAATATGGAATCGTCCCACAATACACCATGCCGGGGTCACCTAGCATGAATGGTGTAGCTGAAAGACGAAACATAACTCTTAAGGATATGATAAGGAGTATGATCAGTCATTCTACCTTACCAGAATCACTTTGGGTAGAAGCACTAAAGACAACAACTTACATTCTGAATAGAGTACCAACTAAAGCAGCAGCCAAAACACCTTATGAGCTTTGGACAGGCCACAAACCTAGTCTAAAGCATGTTCACATTTGGGGATGTCCTGCTGAAGCTAGGCCTTATAGGCCTAAAGAAGGAAAATTGGACTCCAAAACAGTGAGCAGCTACTTTATTGGATGCTCTGAACGATCTAGGGGCTTTAAGTTTTACAATCCCCCCACTAAGGTCAATTCGCAATAATTTTTGAAGATGTTGAGTTTGGGGGGAGAAATAAGGTTAGAGACATTGTCTTTGAAGATGAATCAATTACCGAGGAGGAATCAATTATGACTCCTACTACTGCTTCTGATAATTTTCAGATTTTCATTCCTGCATTTAGTCGAGAAGCAGATTTGGAACCTCAACAAGACAATGTTGATCGAACCCAACTGAAGTTGAGATGATTGATCCTGAAGTTTAACCTCAACAACCTCAAGAAGAACCACCCTTAAGGAGATCCACGAGAGAGAGGAGAAATCCTATACCAGATGATTATATAGTGTTTCTCCAAGAAAATGAGGAACATAATGGATCGACGGAAAATGACTCAATCAACTTTCGTCAAGCCATGCAAGATATTAATTCTCTCAAATGGATTGAAACCATGAATGAAGAGTACAAGTCTATGCAAGACAATCAAGTTTGGGATCTAGTTCCATTGCCTGAGGGAAAGAAACCAAATGGTTGCAATGGATATTTAAAATCAAGAAGGATTCACAAGGTAATGTGGAAAGATATAAAGCTCGTCTTGTAACTAAAGGCTTGACTCAAAAGGAAGGCATTGACTTTAAAGAGACTTTCTCTCCGGTATCTTCGAAAGACTCTTTTAGGACGATCATGGCTCTTGTTGAGCATATGAATCTTGAGTTACATCAGATGGATGTTAAGACGGCGTTTCTAAATGGTGACATTGATGAAACGATCTATATGGTGCAACCAGAAAACTTTGTGTCTGGAGACCCAAAGAAAATGGTTTGCAAATTAAGAAAATCCATCTATGGACTTAAGCAGGCTTCCCGTCAATGGTACTGTAAATTCCATCAAGTAATTGCCTCATTTGGTTTCGAGACAAACACTGTTGAAGATTGTGTTTACCAAAAGTTCAGTGGGAGTAAATTTGTATTTTAATTTTGTATGTTGATGACATACTACTTGCCACTAATGATATAAATATGTTGCACGAAACCAAGAAATTTCTATCAAAGAAATTTGAGTTGAAAGATCTTGGGGAAGTTTCTTTTGTATTAGGAATTCAGATACATCCAGACCGCACTCGAGGTATTCTTGGATTATCACAAAAGAACTATATAGAAAAAGTGCTTCTGAGGTATGGCATGATGAATTGTAAACCAGGAGACACCCCTGCCGCTAAAGGAGACAAATTTAGTCTCGATCAGTGCCCTAAAAATGACCTTGATGTTAAAGAAATGCAAAAGATTCCCTACGTTTCAGTAGTTGGAAGTCTGATGTATGCTCAAGTTTGCACACGTCCCGACATAGCGTTTATTGTTGGGATGCTTGGTAGATACTTAAGTAACCCTGTGATGGATCATTGGAAAGCAGCCAAAAGGGTTTTAAGGTACTTACATAGAACGAGAGATTACATGCTCCCATACAGAAAATCAGACCAGTTGGAGATCATAAGATATTCTGATTTCTTATTTTGGTGGATGCCAAAACATTAGGAGATCCACATAATGCTATAACTGTTTGTTAGCTGGAGAAGCTATCTAGTTAAAGAGTGTCGAACAAACACTCGCAGCTTCCTCCATCTTGGCAACAAAGTTTGTAGCTTGTTATGAGGCATCCAATCAAGTTTTGTGATTGCAGAATTTTGTCACTAGGTTGCACATTATGATTCGGTTTGAAAGACCACTAAAGATATATTGTGACAATTATTTAGCAGTCTTATATTCTGACAATAATAGGAGCTCATCAAAGTCAATGCATATTGACATAAAGTTCCTAGTTGTATAAACTAAAGAGTACATAGTTGACAGATTTCAATAGAGCATATTGTGACAAACTCCATGATTGCGGTTCCGTTCATTAAGGTATTACAACCTGAAGGTCTTCATATGGGTGTGATTAAATAAGGATATAAGATTTTAGTGGGAGTTTGTAATTTAGATGCTCTATATATATTTATTTTGGATCCATTTATATATTTGGATATTTATGCAGAAATAAGGTTTTCAGTTTTTGCACTATGTACAATTATGTTAAGGTTGATCTCAATAAAGATTAAGGAGGATCAGTTGAAAATAGGCATGTTTAAGATCACATTACATGTAATTTTCATGCTACGCTCCATGATAGATCTATGTCATTTGGTTTTGTTGGTGTATGTGATTACTGATGGGTTTAGTTACGCTATTTGTGACGAAAGCTCCTTTAGTCCTTTGCCGACATAATCAATGGACGAGATTGTTTGGAATACCTAAGGTAATAATAGCAAATTTTGAGCTCATAAGGATATACACATTTATATGATAACATATGTGGCCCAAGTGGGAGATTGTTGGAAAATTCCAGCATTATGTGGGCCTAATATGTCAATATAATGTGTATTGCTATTATAAAGTAAGTCCATAATTATAGTGGTCTAATTATGTTAACTTTTGGACTATGCGTATCAAATTTGTCATGGAATAAAAGTGTAGATACCAGTTTGCTATTTTCAATTTGATGAAGGGCCGAATTGGAAATAATGGAAGATATACTAACCCTAGTAGGTTATTATATATAAGGGGTTATGATCCCCACTTGAACACAACACAACAACACAATATAGAGTTACATAACTCATATTCTCTGCAATCCCTTTCTGCAAGAGTAATAAGGTTCTAAGGTGTGTATCAAGTGGAAGATCATAAAACCCATCATCACTAAATCATCAAGAACATCAAGATTGCTGGCATGAATCGAGGTAAGTTTTCGCTGCATTAAAGTTTTAGATCTACTTTTAATCTCTTGATAATCGACATGGTTATAGGCAATTAAGGTTTTCGGTATTAAATCGAATTAGATCTTTTGATCATTATGTTTATGTATTCGATATAAATCCAACAGGTTCAGCTCTGGTCACCACCACGGGCCAGGACATGCCTTCAGTACTAAAGGTCGCTTACAGAAATACTTACAATTTGCCCACCAACACAGCCCTCACGTCGACAGCGGAAATCGCATTGCCTTTTACTTCTTCAAAACTGTGAATTGCATCTTCGATTCTCTCAACTACTTAACTATTTTTTATTGGGAAAAAAAATATGGTTTACCCTTTGTGAATCTAGTATCATTTATCCCTTCTACCACGTGGTATTAATTATGCCCGTTAACAAAATTACTTTTATTTATGTTTCTTTAGTAAAATAATTTAATAGTGAATATTATTTAATTTATTGAATGTACTCCGTATGTTACAATAATTTGTTCTAAAGTTTAATACTATAAATTAAATAAATACAATCTCGAATTGATCAATATAATTCTGTAACATTATATGAGCTCAACCATTTGGGGTTTGCGAGACTTTAAATTTTCTATCCTTAATTAGGCATTTCGAGATAAGGCTCAACTATTTTTGGGTTTCGCGATTTCTAGGCTTTGCGAGCTAAAGCTTTATTGTTAGTTTTTGACTTTATCCAAACAATCTTTAATAGGTTTATACAATTTCAAAAATCAACAAATATTTAGTAACTACTCCTTCCGTTTCAAAATATCTGTCTTTTCACATGTATGCACACAAATTAAGAAAATCATTGAATATAGCTGAATTCTAAGAGGAAAAAAATGAAAAAGACTAAAATACCCTTTTAATTAATTATCCTCCACTAATATTTAAGAAAATTTATGAGCATAAAGGGTAAAAATGAAAAAAGAGTAATTAATGCTTTATTGAAAATCTATAGTGACAAATAATATGACACAAGAAAAACTTTTCAAAGCAACAGATATTATGAAACGGATGGAGTAATTAATAGCATGCCAGCTTTACTTTTTATATCAAACAATTATTCTGTAATCTTTAAAATTTTCTACATTACCCTCAACATCAATCAGTACATGATAAACAACTCATAATGAGATAATGTCATTTGACTTTTTGCAAATATTACGAATACTAATTTGGCATTTCGCAGATTTGGTCAAGATTTTCACCAATAGAATAATACTTTCCTAAAAGATTGTGTAGCAATAAATAATATTTCACATGTGATGAGCCTCATCCTCATGTCTTCTATATAAACAAGCACTTTAGAACCCATTTCTATCCACTTTCACATTTATAAAGGAAAATAATATCAAGAATGAATTCTTCTCCAAGTTCTCAATTTATTTTGCTCCTCTTATGTATTTCTTCATTAATGTCAATCGTTGGATTTTCACAAGTAAGTACAAAAATAGTCGGTCAAAGTGATTCTCACAAATTATTCCAGTTCATTTATCATTTTTTTTAAGTTTCCGCTACATTATTATTGATAAAATCACTTTCATGATCTTCTTATATGTTAGTTTGAAGGAGTATTATATTTTGACTCTCACTCATTGAAGAGTCATAAGAAATTGTGCATAAATGATTGTACATTAAGCTTAATAAACTATACATTGGTGTATGGGTGTACGAACCAACCACTAACCAACCCCTTGAGGATGTACACTACTAATTGACATTTATGCCCTTTCAAAAAAAATTAATTACAATGTTGTCATTTCCATTTCTCCACTACTGTTCATCATCATCTTCTTCTTCGCCTTTCACCGGACAGCCATGGTTGAAGGTAAAAAAAAAAATTAATGTTCATCTTCTTAGCCATTGTTGAAGGTATTAAAGATATTAACTCAAAATTCCCTCTTTCTTTACTCAAATCATCCCCAAAATCGAAATCTGGAAATGAGATTCTTGGAAAAAAGGAGAAAATTTGCCAGATCTAGAGAGATACTACAAGGAATTTCAGAAAAAAAAAAAAAAAAAAAAAAAAAAAAAAAAAAAAAAAGAAAAGAGAAGAAGAAGTTACTGTTCATCATCTTCTTCTTCTTCTTCGCCAATTTCAGAAAAAAAAAACAAGAAGAAGAAGTTACTGTTCATCATCATCTTCTTCGCCTTTCACCGGACAGCCATGGTTGAAGGTAAAAAAAAAAAAAATGAATGTTCATCTTCTTCTTCTTCGCCTTTCACGGCGAGACTACAATTTTGTTGTATGTACATATTCAAGGGAATTTGCAGTGGCGGCGGCGACAGCGGCAGCGACAGTTTTGGGTTTAGGTTAAATTTTTTTTTTTAATAAAAGGGGCATTTTTGGTAATTCGCGTATGAACAGTAACCGTACACTTTTCGTGACTCTGAATGACCAAGAGTCATATTAGAGTATCTCTAGTTTGAAAATCAAGGAAAAATCTATATATTCAAGAATGCCTATTGTTGAAGACAAATTGGCGATCTTATTTATGTTTTTGCATTGGGAAAAAATATTTAAGCTTTTGAGTAGTAGATATATAATCCTTACAAACATGTCCTAATGTACTAATTTCTCTTTCTTGATATTTAAATATTCTTAATTTAGGTTGGTGCTGCAAGTCTCCCATTTGATCCAGCAACAAGCCTTCAATTAGTCACTTGTACAGTTGGCAAAGATCGTAAGTTTTTACTACAATTAAGAACAAAAATTGTGATAGATCTCGCATAGTCGCATTACAAACGGGCAAGATTGTTTTTCTTTTATTTGAAAAATTATTATGTGGATCCGGTCTAGGAAAAATTTCTAATTTTTTTGGTTAAGAATTATACCACATTTATTGTGGAACTAATTAAATGAATCATATGGTATCATTCGGTTAATATATATATATATATATATATTTCATTCCTATAAGGTTTAGGAATTTTTCATAAACCATGGTATAGTGTTAACGTCAATTTATCCCCTTGTGATATACATAATATTCAATTTATTACCTTGTAATTTGAAAATGAGCATTTTACCGGTTTACCTCTTTGTGACGATTTTAAAGGAGCAATTTACCCCCTTCCAACGGAAAGTTTAATACACCCACCCGAAATTGAGAATGAATATGAAAAAATTTTGTGTAAAAAAACAAAAGTACCCTTCATAACCATGGTGTAAAGTTTCACATTTTTAAGTTAATTGAGTCAAAGTATTATAATATAAAAGAGGCGTATTTTATAAATTCGTAATTGTTTCTAAATTTAAAAATATTATGAAAATAGTGTGAAACTTTCATAAAATTATAGAGAATAAATTAAATATTATATTTATCACAGACAAATAGATTGTCATTAACTCTCTATATCTATATACAACACATGTGGTTTATGCAAAAGATTCTCGATATACATATAGGTCCAATTATGAAAAAGTAAAAGTGTAAGAATTTAATTTAATTCATAACATGCATTTTGTTTGTATGATTTGTTTGGTTAGAATGCGCGACAAAATGTGAACGCCGATGCTCAGCCGGACCAGGAGTGTCACATGGAGGAAACTGTTTGTCGGATTGTGTTGAGTGTTGTGTTCAATGTGTGTGCGTGCCACCTGGACGTGTCAATGAAAACAAGGAATGTTGTCCATGTTACAAAAGTGGTACCTACGGCAGGCCCAGAGTGTGCCCGTGAGACTAGCTACCCAGGATCAGCACAAAATTATAGTTATTGTTGTCCTGCAATGTCTTAAATAAATACAGTCTTTATCCTAATATTTGAGGTATACTTTAGTAAAATTAGAGTGAAAAAAGAGATATAGTTTTTAGAATCTCTATAGTATTTAGATAAAATTGTAGTTCCGTCGCATCGCATCAATATTTTAAAATTATTAAAACTTCATCTTTGTTAAGTTTGACTTCACAGATACATCTTCTATATTAGTCTTCGTTAGGACAGTCTATGGGGCAAATTTTAATTTGGATCCAATTTATTAAGATATTTATCCGAATAGAGATTCATCTGATCCGATTAAAATATCCATAATTCGAAAATTATGCTTAATCTAATTCGTTAACTATCCAAATCCAAATAATATATATATATATATATATATATATAATATTGGATTTATCCCTTATATTTTTTTTTTAATGAAATCAGATCAGTTAAAAATAAAATTTGACAAGCAAATGAATTGTACAATGGGCCATATATACAATATTCAAGTATATATGCATTTTTGCGGGGCCCACAAACTTAATAAAAACTGATCGTGGATTTGTAATTGGTTGATTTGCTTACTATAAACAAAAAGGTTTTTTTTTTTTTTTTTTCAAGTTAACTCCATCTCAAATGTCTAAAGGGCAATTTACCTCTTTGTGATATAAAAATACGCAATTTACCTCAATGTGAAATAAAATAATGAGCAATTCACATCAATGTGATATTAAATAATGAGCAATTTACCTCCCTACTAGTGGAGATATTGCACACACACTCTATAATACGACCGATACTTCATTTTCATGTAAAAAATTACCAATTTAACCTTATCCTTGAAAACATATTCACTTCAATTTACCCTCCTTTGATATGTGTAAATAGACAATTTACCTCCCTGCAGTGATATGTGTAAATGAGCATTTTAACTCCCTGTGATACTGCATAATGAACATTTTAACCCCTTGTAAAAATATTAAAATCAAGAGGGAGGCAGTGTGCTTCTTTTATAAAAACCCAGAGAGGTATTTTGCCCTTTTATTTATCACATGAGTTTAAATTGCCTATTTAGAATAACACATGGAGTTAATTTGCTATTCACTCTATCATAGGAAAAATAGCAATTTATGTTCCTTAACTTTCACTCGTCCGCAGAATCAGGACACTTAATTTTCTAGTCCGCGAAATAAGGACACTTAATTTTCCAGCAAGCATTTTACGTCCTTTAACTCACTGGTCCGCAGAATTAGGACACTTAATTTTCCAGCAAGCATTTTACGTCCCTTAACTTTCACTAGTCCGCATAATCAGGACACTTATTTTCCAGCAAGAATTTTACATCCCTTAACTTTCACTAGTGCGCGGAGTCAGGACACTTAATTTTTCAGCAAGCAAAATACATCCTATAACTTTTCTATACCTGTAATTTTAGTTCACTTGACTGCAATTTCAGTCCTATAAATTTTCCGGACGTCCTATAACTTTACATCCATTATGCTCCTTTGTTTTTAGTCGACTGAGGAAGGTTCTTATTTATAGAGGGCTATGTAAAATAAGTCTTATTTGACACATTTTGGCCACTGGACATTAACTTCCACTTGACAAAATAAACACCCACTTGACAATCACTTAACAAACTGTCTACAACTATTTAACAACATCAATATTAATTCAAATCCCCAAATTAATTGTTCAGTTGGCAATTATGGAATTTTCGGCGAGTTGTGGACTGAAATTGCGGTCAAGTGGGCTAAACTAAAAAGTTACAAATTTCGTGGACCATTGAAAGTTCAGGGATGTAAAATGCTTGTTGGAAAATTAAGTGTCCTCTGCGTACCAGTGAAAGTTAAGGGACGTAAAATGCTTGCTGAAAAATTAAATGTCCTGATTTTGCGGACCAGTGAAAGTTAAGGGACGTAAAATGCTTGCTGAAATATTAAATGTCCTGATTTTGTGGACCAGTGAAAGTTAAGGGACGTGAATTGCTATTTTGCCCTCTATTATATATCCTATGGTATTGTTCATTTCAGAAAATGGAGACATTATAAAGAAGGGTCGTCTTGACAAATATATTTTGCACAAAATGTCTCGTGTTCCTTTTAGTTGCTATATCGCTTTTGGAGGTACAACTTATAGGGAAAGTCTTATTTCTCCTAATTAATTAGGTCTCTTGTACAATGCAGTACTAGTTTGTGTTTCTATTTAAATGGAGCAATTGCTAGCTTTTGGATTGTATTAGTGTCAAACATTCTTTTTTAATAAATAGGACATATATATAATGTAGATTTGTGTTTCTATTTAAATGGAGCAATTGCTAGCTTTTGGATTGTATTAGTGTCAAACATTCTTTTTTAATAAATAGGACATATATGCCGATGAGGCCTTAGCCAAGTGTTTAAGGATGAGGCTCCATAACCAAGAGGTCATGGGTTCAACTCCCATGAATGTGGGTATTTCTCTAGTTTAATACTAGCTTTTCTCTAGTTTAATACTAGCAGTTGTAATTAGTTTACTTTCAATTCGATAAGTGCTTGATGTAACGATGTATTCACCATCTTAATAAAAAAAAATAAAAAAATAGGACATATATATAATGTAGATTCCAATCTTATTCGTTTATTTATGTTATAGAATATAGTATATGCTTCATAACTGATTGGCTGGCGCTTCTGACTAATAGAGCAACAAGTGCAAATCTTAATTCTTGGGCCGGAATATTTACTTTTTACTGTTTTTTTTGGTTGTTAATACATAGAAACATCAATGTACTTTTTGCTTCACTAAGGCAATCAAAGAGTAAATCACATTTTACTATTATGGTTATGTCACTAAATAAACATGAGGAGTGACGCTGCACTGCAGTTTCTAGGACTAATAACTACAACTGCAAAATCCCCCATACTATTAAGCCATCTCCAGCCGAGGGGAGGCAGGCAACTCCCCTCGTCGGCTGGAGATGGAAATTTTCTTGACAACCCGGCAGGCAATTGGGATGTCAAGAAGGCAAACAGGCAGACAATGGTTGGTTGTCAGCTTGCGGGCAGGTAATATATATGTGTGTAAAAAAATTGTAAAATTTTTGTAATATCTGTGTAAAAAAAAGGTCAATTTTTTTTATTGGTCACTTATTTATATATATATATATATATATATATATATATATATATATATATGTGTGTGTGTGTGTGTGTTTGTGTGTTTACAAACTTGTGTAAGAAAATGGTCGATTTTATTTCATTGGTCAGATTTTTTTTAAATAAAAAAAATTATACATATATGTGTGTAAAAAAATTATATATATACTAGTATATTGTAAAACTACGACTAAATTTTAAAATAATAGAGTATGAGTATAAAAAAAAATACGACTTAATTAGACTTATTATTATTGCAACTTAATTTAAAAATACAATGTATTATTATTATTATTATTATTATTTTTGTTATTATTAAATGAGAGTGGAGAAAATTTTAATTAAAATTGAATTAAATGTATTAGATTGCTGGTTTGACTGGAGATGCCCTTATGGTTAGTAAGGTTTAATTTCTTTCACATGAAAAGGAGGGGCGGATTATTTGGCGGACAAAGTGGAAAATAACATCAGGTTGAATCAAAATAGGACTAAAATTGTCAATATATTTTAGTTATAAGACTAAATTTCCAGCCCGAAAAGTTATAGGACCTTTTTGCCAGCGATTAATAGTTAGAGCATCTCCAGCAGACAACATCAAAAAACAGCATCAAATCACTCTTTAATGCCTGCTACAGTGTTTTGATACCTGCATAAAAGTTTTTTACTCCAGCAATAAGCATAAAAAATGGAGCATCATTTTAAATTAATTTAGATTTGATTTATTTAAATTAGGTTAAATTCAAATTAAATTAAAGCTTACTTAAAGTTAAGAAAATTAAATTAAAATTAAAAAAATTTAAATAATCGTACCTTGCGTTAAATTATTTAGATAAAATTTCTGACAATAATTTTATCTACATGTCAATGTTTGATTCAATGTTGAGATATTTGATAAGGATTTTCATCCATACTTTTTGTTTTTATCAATGTGTCAACTTGTGATTCAGCGTTAGATATCTGATAAGGATAAGATTTTATATCAAGGTGTCAATTTATGATTTAACATTGAGATATATGATAAGAATTTTTATCGATAATATTTTTTTATCGAAAATTAGTTTATCTGATTTTTTATTTTGCTCGTGATTATTGAACATGTGTATTTTAATTGAAATTTGTGGCTATTTTAATAGTTGAAAGTTTTTGTACCATTGCAAAATTTGACAATATAAGCCGTTGGGGAGAATTGGGAAGGACAAATAGCCGTTTTTAAATTTTCAGGCAAAAAATAATGCCCCTTGCCCGGGCATTACTTTTGATGCCAAAAAGTGTTGGACTTAAATTTAGGTCCAGTGATAGTGCCTCTGCTGGAGCAGATTTTGGCATCATTTTGACCTTTAAGGCACTATATTTGGCTTTGATTCCCATTGTTGGAGTTGCTCTTATGGGACCAATTTTACAATTTTCCATGTCAGCAATCGACTTTAATTTTCCACGTGGAGTGATTGGGTGACATGGCTGACACGGTGGCGAAAAATTCCAATTAAGGCTCAAATAGAAGTAAAATTGCCAAAATATTTTAGTTACAGTACTAAATTGCCAGCCCAAAAAGTTACATGACTTTTTTTGCCAGCAAGCAATAGTCACGTGACCAATTTTGCAATTTTCTCAATTTTCAATTACTAAATTTCAGAATCAAGATTTCTTTCTTATTTTAGAATTTAATTTCCTTTAAAATTCAATAAACCAAAACGAATATATATATATTTGACTCTAAGATAGTGAAATTACCATGTTAGAAGACATTTTTGGCTTAAAAAACGTCCTTAAATATATCATTTCCAGTCTATGAAACTTATCATTGATTTTATTACCTTGTCTTGTCGTGGTTGAGTTTCGTTTCGTTTAATGGTAAGATCTTCCAAAATCACTTTCAGACTTATGGGAGTTTTCAAAATCACGTTTAGGATCCTATCGTGATTTCAAAAATGTTTGACCTTCAAAAATCAAAATGACTTTTGGTCCATTGTGATGTTTGTGCCCCGGGTATCATCATCTCTTTCGGTAAGTAGACACATCCTTAATTAAGTAGACAACTTAAGGAGCACGTTTTCTTTTAGGAATTATTAATCCTAAATACATTCAAACTATGTAATATAACATGTTTCCAAGCCCATACGAAACACAAACACATCTTTTTGGATGCATTTAAAGCACAGATCGAACAATACAAACAATAATACTCATACGATTATTTTCAATTTTATTATACAGCTAGGTATTTTTATGGCTCACCAATATCTCCCCGAAGAAGTTGTCAATGAAATATTGTTGAGGTTACCCGTGAAATCTCTGTTGAGATTCAGGTGCGTTTCGAAATCATGGCTTTCGTTGATTTCCAGCCCACAATTTGTGAAATCCCATCTCCAATATCCATCGTGTTATAGACTAATTAAGTCTTTAGACATTGGTTTTTGTACCCGTATAATTAGGACCGATGATGAGGAAGAGGATGATATTATTATACCGTTCAAATTTCCTATAGAAAAATTGAACCATGAGGATATAGTTTACATGGGTTCTTGTAATGGGTTGCTTTTGATTTGCTTTGAAGATGTTGTTATGTTGTGTAATCCTGCTACAAGAAAATCTAGAGTTTTACCTAGTAGTCCTAGATCTAGATCTTATACCAACATAACTGACATCGTCAAGAGCTATGGTTTTGGTTACGATGCTTTAACTCGTGATTTCAAAGTCATTGAATCAAGTACGATTTATTCTGACGACCGACCGAAACGTGAAACCAAGATTTATAGTTTAAGATCCAATTCTTGGAAAAATGTGGAGTGGCCTCATCATTGGTCGATGCCTACATCTTCTTTTAAAATAGTGTTCTGGAATGGAGCTTTTCATTGGGAAACGCTTTTAAAAGATGATCATGGTTTGAGAACATGTATTGTTGCCTTAAACTTGGCATCAGAGACTTGTGTTCTTTTATCGCGTCCTGCTTATTGCAAAACTGCTCATTTTATACATAGTGTTTTGGGAGCTTCTGAGCAATATCTCATGTTAGCTTACAAATATATGGACGGTCGCGTGGAGATTTGGATGTTGAAAGAATCTTCTAATTGGATGAAGTTTGTATCATTCCAATCTGTTCCATGTCAACGTGAAATGTTTTCTCCTGTGACGGCATTGTTCGTTTCGGAGAAGATTATAAAGAAGCATGAAGAAGATCATATACATATAGAGATTATAAAGAAGCAGAGTCCCTATGGAAATATTGTTCGTATTCCTTTTAGTTGCGACATCTTTTCTGAAGCTACGGTTTACAAGGAAAGTCTTATTTCTCCTAATTCCTTATTAGATACAATGCAGTACTAGTGAATATGTGTACTATGTACTTTTTTCATGAAATGAAATTCATGCACTATTGAATTATCAAAATAAATTCATTATAACACTTAAAAAAGGTTTTACAGAATAACATACATTATTAAAATTAGTTTGATTAGAAATTTCTTTTACTACTATAAATCATATTTCCCTTATCCAGTGTCTACTCCAATAGGCTAGATAAGTAAATACTGTTGGGCCTTATTTCCAATTAGCCGATTGTTTGATAAGACTAAAGAGTATCAATTAGTTTGTGGAGAGTTGGAATTGGGCTAGCTAGAAAACTTTTTTTTTTAGATGGCTAAAAGACCTTATTAAACAAGAAAAAGTATTGGATTGAGGTGATTGAGATGAAGTAATTAGTAATACACAATAAACTAATACCGCAAACAAAATTGATTGTGGGGTTGATACGTGAGCATGCAAGACAATTTATCTTTTTTATTAGTTTTTATAGGAGTTTAGGAGTTATTTAATTTCTTTAAGAGTCATATTTTCTTTCAGTTACTTAGAATTAAAGCCTTATAAAATGAGTTGTATTCTTCATTATTATAAGATATTTTTTATTATGACTTTTTGAGAAAGAAAAAAAAATTCTTTAAATGGTTCATGTATACATATTATCGTTTTCTGCTAACAAATTTATCTGTCCAGCTTCAGGGGTGTGAGTGCGCACACCCGCATCCCATGTCGGTCCGCCTTTGATTCCTAACTTTAAAGGAGGAGAAAGTAAGAAGAGCAAAATATTAATTTTACTCTGACTCATTTTCCACCATCTCAGTAGTAACAATGAATTAGTGTCAAATCAGTCACTTATGTAAGAGTTACTTTGAAAAAAACATTATATATTTTTTTAAAAATCTTAGTTTGAAACATTTCAATAAGAAAATTAAAGTAAAAATTAGGCCTTATTTTGAAAGGGTTTTGACTTGGTTTCACGAGTCTGGGTTTCGAAAAAATGGTTTAGATGATTTCGATGAAACATTTGTTACCCATTTAGTTAGGTTCTGGATGTTGGATTTTGTGGTTTTAAAAAACTGAAACTCCACTTGGATTGTGTTTGGGGAAAAAATTATGTGGTCGGTATCAAATCATTGTCTTTTTTTATAGAGTTTGGGGAGGGTAGACGGTAAGTGTCAAATCAAAATTTTATAGGTTTTAAAAGTTTGAATGTATGTTTCTGAATATGTTTGTGATGAGTTTCATGTGTCTTAAAAAAATTTATTTAAAAGAATTTTGACTCAGTCTCGCAAAACCTGAGAGACCTGCCCAAAACTTATCCACTTAGGCCCTTATGTATTGTTTGGTTGTCGGGAAAGTGAGAGAAAGTGAGAGAAAGTGAAGGAAAGTCAGTTTTTTTTTCTCCCACTTGTTGTTTGGATAGCAGGAAAGGAAGTTATTATTTTCCTTCAACTTTCCCGCAGAAAATTTTTGTGAAGAAACAATTTCCCCACCAATTTGATGGGGAAATCCCGGGAAAATCTTGGAATTTTTTTACAGTAAATTGCAAAACATCCCTTGTACTTTGTCTATATATCAAAATCCCCCATTTGTGATTTTTTCTTATCGAAAGCCCCTTTGTGCTTATTTATTATTAGCAAAAAAATACCATTTCAAGTCATATAACAATTATACCCCCACAAAATTACGCAAAAGCACCCTTTTCACCTAAAAAAGTTATCAATAACCCCCTGTTAACTTTAAAAATTGACAATAACCTCTGTCAACATTGAAGATTGATATAAATTCAGTGACTATAAAATATACAATAACGTCAAATTAATTTATAATAAATTTAATATAATGAAAACGTGATTATTCATACAATATTTTATCAACAAGGAAAATGTAATTAATAATCAAACAAAAATATTTATTAAAAATATTATGTTCCTAAATTTTATTAACAATCAAACAATTGCAAGAAAATAGTTTTCCTCACAACCAAACATATAGAGGAAAATGACTTTCTTTTCCTTTTCCTTTCCTTTTCCTTTTCCTACAATTTTCTCATACTTTCCTGACAACCAAACAAGCTATTAAGGTTCACGTTGGGAGTATTATTTGAAAATTAGTTAAAAGAACCCTAGAAACGAAAACTTCAAAGCTTTATTTCCAAAAATATTTGTCGTATATTGAACCAACCAAACCAACTACTAATACTTAAGGTGTACTGCAAAATTAGTGTGTGTGGAGCAGTACATGTACAACTGTACGTACCAGAATGGAGAGGAGAATAGTAGTACAACTACATGTAACATTCTATACACACACATCAATTAAAAAAATCATTTCAAAAATATTATTTAATTCCAAATTTACAAAATAGACCCTCAAAATTTCCTCCTCTGTTTTCTTCTCTTGAACCTTTCCTATCATCTGTCTTAATTCCATTTCCTCAGACAACATCACCAAATTCTTCTGCAAAAATGATGCACATGACTTTTTACTGGGGCAGAAAAGTAACAATCCTTTTCGATTCATGGAAAACAGATTCATGGCTCAGTTATTTCATATCTCTCTTTGCTTGCTTTCTAATCTCCGCTTTCTACCAGTACATGGAAGATCGCCGCATCCGTTTCAAGCTCTTATCCTTTTCTAAAAACTCGTCGCCGCCGTCCTCCGCCCTCGGAACCCCTTTACTTTTGTCAAAGTTGCCCGGTGGGAGGTGGGCTCCGTCGCGATTTGCGGGTTCGATCTTGTTCGGGTTGAATTCTGCGATCGGGTATCTTCTGATGCTTGCTGTTATGTCTTTCAACGCGGGGGTGTTTATCGCCGTGGTGGTGGGGTTGGCGGTGGGGTACTTGATCTTCAGGAGTGGTGATGATACAGATGTGGTTGTGGTGGATAATCCTTGTGCCTGTGCTTGAAATTGAATTCATCTTTTTAATTATCTTTGTTGTGTTTGGATCTTGATCGGATCAATTGTTGTTGTAAAATCGAAAAATTTCTACAAGTATGTATGTGGTAATACAATTTATGTATCTAAAAGATCTCGTTCTGATCTGATATGGCGAAACTGAGATTGGGTGTTGTTTCTTTGTGTATTATTGATTTGGTAATGAATTATACTCCAATTTTATACTATAGTTGATTTTATTAATTGTGTTTCTATCTTGGAATTAATTTGGGGGAAGCTTCTTTCTATTTTTGTTTTGAATTCTCTGTGAATTTGTCTGCCGTTTCAATGGGTTGGTTAGGGGTGTAAAGGAGTCGAGTAATATCGAACCATACATTGTTCAAGTTTGGTTTGAATTTTATCGAGCTACAAATTTTGTGTTTAAGCTTGGTTTGATTTCTTAACGAATTGAGCTTAAACGAGCTTTTAACGAACGAGCTCGAGCCGAGTATCGAGTAGCTTGATATTTTACATGTGTTTTTTAATATTTCAGCTTATCGAGTCGAGCTCGAGCCGAACTTCAAAAGATATCAAACGAAAAATCTTGTTCAAGCTCATTTGATTTATTTGATGAATCAAGTTCAAACGAGCTTTTATCAAATGAACTCGAGCCGAGTATCGAATATTTTAGTTTGATTTTCAGCCCGAAGGTTGGTAAAAGGAGATTGTGTGATCTGCTTTCTCATAGGTGAAGTTATGCTGTATTGATTGAATGAGACAAGCTATTGGGATTTGGGTCTGAAAGTGCATATTTGTTGCCAATTTTTGACCAAGTGATAAGGATAAGAAGAAAGAAAAGTGCTTTGCATTTTGTGAGTGTGTTTTTAAGAATTTAAAGGATATTTGAGTTTTTGTGTGTTTGAGAAAAATATTGGGCTTGTTTGTTTGATGTTTGGGAAAGTTGTTTGAGAGATTAGTGGAGGTTTGTAAAATAATTTCGATTTGCGTAAGATTTTTTGTTTGAGTTTTGAGAGAGTGGTTTTAAAAATAAAGTAGGTGTAAGTTTTTTTTGGAAGAGTTAGGTTGTAGGTGTAAGATTTTAAGATATTATGTCAAATTATATTTGTTATGTGAGATAAATTGTGTAAGAGATGGGTTACCTTATGTCAAATCAGAGATAAGTTACTTTATGTCATATCAAAGTAAAGTTTGTATATATTTTGTTTAGAGATAATAAAATTGTTGTTTGTTTGACTTTTGAAAGATTAGTTTGAGAAAATTAAGAGATAAAAAAATTATTTCAAAGAGTAGAAAACATGTTTGTTTGACATTTCTCATACACGAATTTTTTTTGAAAAACTCCAAACAAACATACCCAATTGCAATCTCTGGAATTTTATACGAAAATAACACAAAGATAGACATAATTTTCAAAAAACATTAAATGCTTGTTTGTACTTAAGGTAGCATTCAAATTTCTATTTCCTGGGATAGCAGGGTTTTATTTTTTTATTTTTTTTAAATCAAATTATAGATCACCTTTCCTCAAAAAAATCTACCCCAATTCAACTCAAACAAACATTTCCTAGTCTCCTAGATAGATACTCAATAACAAGATAAATGATATATATACAACTGAGTCTGGATTAGAGCCAAAAATATCACCACGTGGAGGGGAAATATATTTCCTTGAAGTCCTTAGATTTTTGATGATTTGACAAAATGGAAAATTTCTAGCATCTCATATTTTCAAAACACGTTCTCTATAAGAGTAAAATTTGTCTGGTGCAAGGCATTGAGGAGAATTTCCAGAAATACTAGATATTATCAATTGGATCATCGACATTTTTACAGAATTTAATCAAAGCTATGCAGATAAAACAATCCAAAACCTGTTTACTGTATTAGGATATGATGAACTAGGCTGGAGACAGTAGAATGCTAGCCATTCCTATTCATTGATCAAATACTCTCTGATGATAGCCCGCGCGCACACGAACCAAATTCCTATCTAGTTTCCGGTCAATTGTCGTTAGCAAAAAATAGAATCTTTACTTCCAAATATATTAAGTAGAAGGGGAAACCAACTCCATCACTATCGCATGTCCTCGATTCTGAGTGAGACCAGTTCACTCTCCTGATGCTGGCCTCTTGGCTTGAGACTCTTAGGAAACCATCTTCTACATCCTTCGGGTAACCTAAAAGAATGCAAATTAGTGATATTGAACAAAGAAAAAATGAATCAATTGTACTTGTGTAAGAAACACGATGAACAAATTTGTAGAAGAGAAGACCAATTTGATACTATAACCGATGGTACTTAATAGTTTTTTATTATAAAAAAAGAAAAAAACCGATATGTTAGAACAAGAGATGAAGGTGACAATGAGTGTAGCAAATGAAGAACCTAGTGTGACTTACAGGTCTAATCTTTCATAAATGGCCCTCCGTACTGAAGTGTTGAGACCGTATGCTATCGAGTTGAAGAGGCCCTTGAATAAATCAATAGGTAGGAGGTCTTAGTATGAGAAAAATTTAAATTACACTCTCAAGTCGGACTTTTTAAGGATAGTAGACTTACCATAAGTGCAGCCATTCCAACATCTAGAACTGAAAGCCAAAAGATTCTATGACCTGGTTCAATGAAGTCATGGATACGGTTGATTGTACTAAAAAACCAAGAACCTATAAGGATAAGTGGGTAGTAACCCCAACGATTCAGCGCCTGTAGACAAACGGAGATAAGTGAACTAAGGAAAAATTTCATCCTTATATTCCAACATGTGTTTCCAAGATCGAAAAATTATGAATGACCATCAGATAAAATATGCAAGCAAGCAAGCAAGCATCAATTAGGCAACTACTCTTTTTTGCTTTTCTGAGTTATAAATGGCAACTACATTATTAGATTTATGGTTTCATAAAAAAATTAACTTGCAAAGGTCATTGTGCCTGATGCAAATAGACTTCAAGATTCCTTTTTCTTTTCTTTTTGTATATAAGAAGTAACTCAATGTTACAATTTATATGACATTCAAAAATATTTGCTCAAGTACCAATGGTGCCAGAAAAATTATGAGAAACTTCAAATCAATTGATAACTTAAGACATCATGCAACTAAGGCACACTGCATCCTGGTTTTCTTCAGGAGAGCACAATGATATGTGACTGTGTCATCAATATTATTTGTAATGCAAGTGGCCAAAAATGACCAACTCAATAGGGAAAGAGAGGTTTCTTAATTAGCCTGATATGAATATTCATAAATATTGGTTATTCTCAACAAAGCAGAAAAATTAAAATATAAACCTTCATATCTGGCCGTGTATCTGATTGGTATGCCCGTTCTGACATTCCCACTGCCATCTGGAACAACATATTTTGCTTCAAACACCTCAATCCCAATTCCACAATCTCAGAAAGAATGGACAATGAAAAAGAGATTTAGAGGGATGCATACCCGAGTGGCATTGTTTAACATGCGTATCACTTGAAAGTAAGTGATGCCATTGAAGAGAATTGCACCCCACAGAGGAGCATAAAATGTGATGAAGTGAATCAGCTGCAAGAAGAAATAATCTTATATCAATATAGTTATTTATGAAGAACGGAATCAAGGAAATATATCATTCCCAACTCAATTCACGAGTTACGATAAAAAAAAAAAAAAAAAAAAAAAAAATTTAAGTCCCAAAACATCACTAATTTACTATGCGGGCAGATAAAAGTCTCTTGTGTGCACTACTTTTTCATTTACGTTAAGACAACAAATTAAGCACCTGATTCCTAACACCTGCAGTAGCACAAAGCAGCAAAGAATTCTCAATTTCGTCTTGTATCAAGTACTATCATTCAGGCCAAGGTAGATATAGTGAGGAGTACATAAAATTACAAAGGCCTATGGCTAAAAGATCTCAAGGCTAAATCCAATTCTGAGGCCAATCTAGGGAGCTGAACCCCGTTTCACAGGATCCACTTGAGTGAAAATTGTACATAAGAAGTTCCTAAAAATAAGGGAAGTGATCTTTAATATTTGTAGGACCAAAGATATGCATCTATGCCAATAGCCAGCACTTCAAAAATGCCCCTCCATGGGAACGAACCTGGTCTTGGTTATGATACCAATTACAGGACTGAGTGCCTAGTGTTGTTCCAAGAACTATAACTAGTAGCAAGGTCCTACTCAAATCTTTTAATTCTTCTAAACAACCCATATTTTGAAGTTGATAAAGGACATCAGCCACACCCGCCAAACAATATTATCAATGAAATTTCATATTACCTAAAACTTATATTCCCTTAATGAAGTTATTGCATTGGTCCAGGCACCTGCTATAATATACATAATAAAATACTAAAGACATATATATACATACGCACATACACATATAGTGCACAAAAAAGGCAACAGATACAAAATAGACTTTCATGTCTCCCCTTAGAGACAGCATGGTAGCATTAATAGTTAATTAAACAAGAATGTAAGCAGTACATCCTGTTGTATACTTGCCTTTCCTGTACGTCCTGTTTGTCCCCAGCACCACGCCCCTATACGGCTTATATGACCGCGTTCATTGCCAATAGAGCGTATTAATGTCATAACGACTGAAGTTCCTGCAGAAACCATATAGAATCCAGTTATATATAGACCAAAATAAGAGGATAGAATTCCTTCAAAAAGTTTATTACAAAAGAAACCAGTAAAAACAGGTTACAGCACAATATGGAGAACCAATTTAACATAAGGCAAGCATACCCCAGACATACAAATGAAACATGGGCTCCAAATCCTCCACATCAGTTTTATGTCTAACAACGGTTCGGTGTAGAGTGAAAGCAATAGTTGTCGTCCATAGGAAAGAAGCCACACAGAAGAAATGTGTTGTGTAGCCCTGAGCATAACAAAAGAATCCTTTAGATGGATCCCTGCATATAACCAATGAAGAACAAAGAAGAGAAAAGTCAGAAATTAAATAAGCCATAACCTAGAAATGGAAGCTGAACGCATTTGATTGCTACACGGACAAGCACATACCCAATGATGCTGAAGAAACTGTAGAACATATCCTGCAAGGCAGTAAACCAATACCTTGAGATTCAGCATTTTACAGAATATAATTAACCTTCAACATATATAGTAAATCTTCAAGGGAAAATGGTGAAAAGACGAAAATAAAGAAAAGAATTGACCAATAGAGGATTTGAATTATCAACAGCAGGACATATGAGAATGCTATTGTTGACCAAAAATGGAAGTGCAATATGGTAACTTTAATTGGTAATTAACATAGGAGTATATAGTGGAACAAAAAGAAATTGAACGATCCGTGTACAAAACCATGTGATTTCATATGCACAGAATCAATCATTTAAGCGTCCAATTACATTCAATTAAGTAGATTGCAGATATAGTTTAGCCATGAGCAATTCCAAAAACTTCCTCAGTTTATTCAAATCAACCACGGAAGGAGTTAATTTTACGCTGGCAGAAATCAATAATCAACTAATGCACAGAGCTAAGAAATATTTCAAACTACCGATCAACTTAGCAGAGTCTCCATTATCAAATGCATTTATTACAAACCTAACACTAAATATAAGTAAGAAAATGAAAAGCATAAGAATGTCTACTAAAGAGAAAACCAATCGATTAACCTAATTTGACCTTAAAAGAGTAAGAGAGTAGAGAATGGTTACGGAGAGAGCGAGGAAGAAAACAAGCTTGAAGGAGAACTTGCGGAGCTCTTTGAAGTGTAAATAGCAGAGGACTATGAAGCCGGAGCCAACGAGCGAGAGGCTGGAGCCGCCGGTATTAACGGCAGTTAAAATTCCCCGTTCCGCCGCCGTTAAGTTCCCCAACACCGCCTGTACCGTCGCCATTGTATGTATCAATTTCCTTCTTCCTTCAACGGGAATTACCAAATAAAGCTTCAGATATTCACAAATCACAATTTTGAAGAAATTCGACTCCGGCAAGCAAAAGGGATGGTGGAACCCCTTTTTCTGTGGGGCCGTTTGGTTGCTAGATTGCTCGTCGTGCAGAAATAGTAGGTTTTATTTTATTAATTTGTTGTTCATGAGATTAACAATTGAGTCGCTTTGGCCGAGTGGTTAAGGCGTGTGCCTGCTAAGTACATGGGGTTTCCCCGCGAGAGTTCGAATCTCTCAGGCGACGAACAAATTCAATTCTTTTTATTGTGTATATATACATTTTTTTCAAATAATTATGAAATGTATTCCCATGGGTTACAAATGTTTATGTACATTTTTTTCTAATGATTATTACAGGTATGTCCATAAATATGTTTTTGGATTACAAATGTAAGTAAATATTTGGTTATCATATAATGGATGGATATGTTTTATAACGGTATTTCCAATGGAGAGTTCAAAAATTAGACTCAAATCACTCGTTTACAACATGCTACTGTTTTTTGCACTCCTTAAAAAAAAAAAAAACTACTGCAACAATTAAAGTCTATTTAAAAATGCATCTAAATTAAAAATAAATTAAATTTGAAATGTTTGTGAATTTTATGATGATTATCAATTGTAGACAATGAATTCATTGATTGTGTCGTCATTATTATTTTCATTTTTCTTTCAAGTGGTGATTTATATTTTATGTTATCAATATTATTATCTTGTTACCGTATCGACTCAAGAGACTTTTGATATGCTTTTCTATCCATTATTGACAATATTATTTTGCAATATTTGTTCTAACTAAAGTAGTTTAAAAAAAAATCTTGTTTTAATTAAAGCAGTTTAAAAAAATCTTGATAATTATAACAAATATTAACGTAGTAATTAATATTTATATAATAAAAAGAGATTTTGGTTTTAAAAAAAATTGGGTTCCCAGCCCTGAGCCCAAATTTGGGCTCAGCTGCGGAGATGGGCATTTTGCACCTCTCCTTAGGTCTTCCAATGTGGCATATTTTTGGACATTTTGGACTCAAATCAGTTTAGGTCCCCATTTGTCATCTCTGCTGGAGATGCTCTAATACGCCAAATTTGCACTTCACAAATGGCGCTCCAAACAAAGTTGAAAATGTTTGCACTAAAAAAACTGGTTTGTCTTGATATATCGACGGGTCTTTGTTTGGGATAATCAATTGTAATATAACTTAAGTAGATATAAAATATGGTTTATGAAATAGACAAACACTATTTCTAGTTCCTTTTATGTTTGCATTTTCGCAGTTAACAAATTTATGAGAAGTCTATAATATCGTGGGTGGTGAATTTATTATGGCAAGAGACAAATAAATCAATGTGGTGAATTTCTTAATAAATCGAGATGTAATCGTGAGTAAGTTGATTTTTGCTATTGATACAACATGGCACTACCCGTGGGCGTCCACGTATATATATATATATATATATATACTAGAAAAGAGCATGTACGTTGTACGTGTCTAGTTAATTTTATGGTATTTATTGTAAATTAGAGTAAAACTAACTTCATTATGTCATAAAATAACACATATTAATGAATATTCAATTTATTTTCTATAATTTTTTTATTAAAATTATTATTTTATATTAAAAAATAATGGATTTCAAATTGTAATCAAATATAAAATAATGAATGATTTAGTTACGAAATCTTGTAAAATTTGTTCTAAAATAATATCATAAGAAAATTATTTAGCTCATTCCATATTCCGTTTTAAGAAATATATATCATTGAACGTCTTAGTTTTTTTTACCAATATAAAATTAATATCATTTGTCTTTGTATCTGTTAAACACGAGAAATTTTTATCATCACAAACTATAATGTGAATGTGACATCAAGTTTGATACAATAAAAATAATTATGTTGATTTATATATTAAGAATCCATCCAAATCTTTTGCATTGTTTGACAACAAATTAAAATTGTGAAATCCTATTTTTTTGATTAAATGAAATTGAGTCTATTTTTAAGTAGATTCTATTATTTCTCTTGCCCTATCATTTGAAATGCATCTCTTTACTGACCTAGGTCATTTTCACTTATTCAATTCATTAGTTTAATTTGTTTTTCAGTGGTTTAATCCATCTTTTTGCTGATTTCATTCATGTTTAGTGATAATATTATTTTTACCGGTTTTTTATCGATTACAAACTATTTCATTGTTTTCTACATTTAAATCGATTTCTTTAGTTTTTTTCAATTTAAGCCATTTTTCTAATTGTTTGACCTTGTTTTTGTTGGTTGAACTTTTTTCATTTTATTGATTTCACTCGTTTTTACCAGTTTAATCAATTTTCACACGATCTTCACTAATTTCACATGTTTTTTCACCAATTTCACGTGAACTTTGATTGATTTCACATGTTTTCACTGACTTTAGTCTTTTTCACCGATTTTACCCATTTTTCACCTATTTCATCATTTTTTCTTTGATTTCACTATTTCACCGATGTCATCCATTTTTTCATGAATTTCACCCGAATTTTGATCGATTTCACATGTATTTGCCGAATTTTCAACTCAAATAATTATACAACTTCAATTACATTTAATTAGATATCAAATTATTTCTCTTACACTGTCATTTGAAAGACATTTCTTTATCGACCTAAGCTATTTTTACTTTTTATATTTATTAGTTCAATTTGGTTTTATTGATTTTTACTGGTTTAATATTTTTTTACTGATTTACTCATTTATTAATCAGTTATAATCAATTTTCCATTGTTTTTCATCGATTTCTTTTGTTTTCTCCCGGTCAAACAAAAAAAAAACAATTTTCTACCGATTTCACACTGTTTTTGCTAGTTAAACTCTTTTTTTTTATAGAGATTTTCACTTTTGGTACCACAAGTAACCCTACTTTAAGGTTACGGTACCATAACTTTAAAAACATACATATTTGGTACCACATGTTAACTGCCCTCGACATATTTGGTACTTCCGTCAATTTTTGGACGAAAATTTTGCAGAATTGGTCCTATAGTTATAGATTGCTGTCAAACTTTGCCCCATATATTTTCTGACTGATAAATTTACCCCACAATTCACAAGTTGAAGCATTTCAGTCCCAATTGCAAATAATATATTATAAATCCTATTTATAAATTTTATATATTATTATTAGTAAATCTCTTAAACTAATTAGATTATATATATATATATATATATATATATATATATATATATATATATATATATATATATATATATATATATATATATATAAACTATATAATATTATATATAAAATCTGAAAAAGATCTATTAAATTTATTAGAATTTTTAAATTTTGAAATAAATTTTTTAAACTATTAAATTTTATAAATAATATATATAAATTAAATAATATTTATATAAAATCTGAAAATATATATACTTATTAGTTTTTTTAGATTTAAAAAAAAATCTTTTAAACTAATTAGATTTTACATACAATATATACAAATTAAATAACATTTATTATAAAATCAGGAAAAAAATCATTTTAGAATTACATATATAATAATAATTATATTTAATAAATTTATTATAATTAAAATAATCTTAAATCATAAATCCCTCAACCCTCCCTCCCCTCCCCCCCCCCCCTCCCTCATTGCTAACCCAGGCTGCCGTCGTCTTGGGTTCGTCGATCCCAGACCGTCGGTGGGTTGGGACAAGCGAACTCAGGTCGTCGACGACCTTGGTTGTTTGGAGGGGGGTGGTTTAGGGTGGGTGGGTGAGGGATTTAGGGTTTTTTTGTTTTTTCTTTGGTTTTTTAATTATACTAAATTTAGTACATAAAATTATTATTATTTGTATAATTTTAAAAATATTTATTTTTAAGATTTTATAATAAATGTTATTTAATTTTTATATATAATATGTAAAATCTAATTAGTTTAAAAGATTATTTTTTCAATTTAAAAAATTTAATAAGTTTAATTGATATTTATTTTTCAGATTTTTTATAAAATATTTTTTCATTTATATGTATTATATGGAAAATCTAATTAGTTTACAAGATTTTTTCGAAATTTAAAAAATCCAATAAATTTAATTAATTTTTTTGTATTTTATATAATATATTATCTAGTTTATATATACTATATATAAAATCTAATTAGTGTAAGAGATTTAATAATTATAATATATAAAATTTATAAATAGAATTTATAATTAATTATATTTACAATTAGGACTGAAATGCTTCAAACTTGAGAATTGTGGGGTAAATTTTTCGGTCAGAAAATATATGGGGCAAAGTTTGGGAGCAATATATAACTATAGGACCAATTATACAAATTTTCCATCAATTTTCCGTCCAAAATAGAAATTTTCGTCCAAAACTTGACGGAAGTACCAAATGTGTCGAGGGCAGTTAACATGTGGTACCAAATGTGTATGTTTTTAAATTTATGGTACCGTGACCTTAAAGTAGGGTTACTTGTGGTACCAAAAGTGAAAATCTCTCCTTTTTTTTAGCTGATTTTACTTGTTTTTACCAGTTTAACCTATTTTTCACTGATTTCACATATTCTTTTGACCAATTTCACCTCAATTTTCATTCATTTCACATGTCTTCACAAATTTTCATTTATTTCACCCGTTTTTCACCGATTTTCCCCCCATTTCTTCATGAATGTCACCCAAATTTTCTCGATTTCACATGTATTTATCGATTTTACCGGCACTTTTTATTACCGATTTTATCCATTTTTTCACCAACTTCACCAGTGTTCATAACTTTCATCCGGATCGATTTTACATGTTTTCATCAATTACATGGAATTTACTTTATTGATTTCACCAATTTTCATTGATTTTCACCCCTTTTTTTCACTTATTTCACACGTTTTTTGCTAAAATATTTCCATGAAAATTTAAGGTAATGCATTTTCTTGGATACTCTTTATGTTTTATTTCTGAAGTCAAAGAAAGATTACTTAGTTCTCTAAGTCATAAATATTTTTTGTTCAGTCATAGGTAAGATGCAATTCTACTTTTTAACTTTTTTTTTTTTTTGTAGCATTTATGATATTAAGGAGAATTTGATTTTTTATGAGTGTTATATTGCACTAAATCTTTAAATGAAACAAATAATATTTTTTACTTAAAAACATATTGATGATACATTATAATAACATTACATATATATAACTGCAACTATTAAAAATAATAGTATTTTTTATTTTTATGTGTTATAAGAGCTTTTTGAAGTTATATATATAATATAATTAATTATTCCAAGTGCGACGACTGAAGTCCATCAATTCCAACTTTTAGAAGATGTTTTTGGACTTCCTTTTGACTGTCAATAATAAGGAAAAAGAGATTGATCATTCATTCAAAAAGATCAAATCGCCTCTCGTGAGTTCTTTGTTGATATGATGAGGTGGAAAGAGATTTGCATGTGAATTGATTCCTAAGTTCATCCAATTCAAACATGAACATTCATTTAGGGGTTGGTAGAATAAAATCCTTGGTTCAATCTTTCATGGAATATATTTATGGATCATAATTGCTTTAAACTAAATGTGTTGAGTTTTGGATTTCTTTCATTTCATTAGAAAGGGAATAATTACTCTAACCAATTTACAATTCATTATAATTTTCTTTGGATTTTTTTCAACTTTATTAAGAAGGGAATAATTACTTTAACCAACCGGCAATTCATATTTGTTTTAGAAATAACATAAGAAACATAATCTCAAAATTTCAAATGCGAAGAAGTGTATTCGGTTAATTAAAATACTGAAAATGTACTGACTGGTAATTTGGTTGAAAGACTATACAATATCTTATTAAGACTCTTGGCAAAATTCGATGTAGTCTACATACAAATTAAATTTAGCACAAACGCAATACTAAATTTAAATTCCTTTTAATTTGAAATGTATTAAAATAATGATTATCAAACTTAGGTTTTATTGAGATCTAGTCAACATGACAAGCAAAATATATACTCCATAAGATAAAATACTTAAATTTATTACAAACGATTCAAATTAGTCGGTCTATCCATGACATGATCCATTTTTAGTTGGCCGTAGTCTCTTACTAACGCGATCTACTTGATATATGCATTACATAGATCAAACTTTACACATTCAAAATCAAAAAATTCATATTTTTCTTAATTTGGGATATGTTAAATTAGTGTCAAACTTAGAAATTTGTTGAGAGTCAACATGACAAGTAAAATAAATTATCCAAAAAAAAAAAAAAAAGATGACAAGTAAAAGCTAGTTGGTTTAACTAGGAATTGAATTGATTCTATACTCAATAAGATAAAATATCTAAATTTATTATAGGCGAATCAATTATAGTCGGTTTATGACATGATTCACTTTTAGTTAATCGCAATCTCTTACTAACCCGATCAACATGATGTATCCATTACATTCATATCAATTTTAACACAAACACAAGCCTAAATTTCGTTTTTCTTTAAATTTGGAACATATTAAAATAGTGATTATCAAACTTAGGTGTTGTCGAGAGTAACCATGATAAGTAAAAGAAAGTTGGAGCTAGGAATTAATTTATTCGACACTCAATAAGATAATACATCTAAATTTATTAATGATGATTCAAATAGTCAGTCTATCCATGAAATGATCAATTTTTAGTTGACCGCAATCTCTTACTAAACGAACCGACTTGATATATTGATTACATATATTTACATACATATCAAATTTAAAACAAACACAATCCTAAATTTTGTATTTCATTTTAATGTGGAACATATTAAAATAGTGATTATCAAACTTAGGTATTGTCCAGAGTCAACGTGACAAGTAAAAGCTAGTTGGTTGACCTAGGGATTGAATTTATTATATATTCAATAAGATAAAATATCTAATTTGTTACCACAATTTCAAATATAGTTGGTATATTCATGACATGATCCATTTTTAGTTGATTGCAATCTCTTACTAACCCGATCGACTTGAAATCCATTACATAAATATCAAATTTAACATAAACACAATCCTAAAATCTTGTATTTTTATTAATACAATACATATTAGAATAGCTATTATCAAACTAAGGAGTTGTCGAAGATTGGTTGAGCTAGGGATTAGTCTATAAGATAAAATATCTATATTTATTACAAGCAATTCAGTTATAGTCAGTTTGTCCATGACATGATCCACTTTTAGTTGATTGCAATCTCTTACTAACCCAACCAACTTGATGTATCCATTATATTCATCAATTTTAACACAAACACAATCCTAAATTTCGTATTTCTTTAAATTTTGAACATATTAAAATAATGATTATCAAACTTAGGTGTTGTCGAGAGTCAACATGATAAGTAAAACAAAGTTGTTTGAACTAGGAATTGAATTTATTCTATACTCAATAAGATAATACATCTAAAAAATTTTAAGGGCGGTTCAAATAGTCGGTCTATCCATGACATGATCCATTTATAGTTGATCGCAATCTCTTACTAACCTAAATGACTTGATATGATTGCAATTTTTTTACTAACCCGATCGATTTGAAATTCATTACATACAGATCAAATTTAACCCAAACACAATTCTAAATCTCGTAGTCTATTAATACGAAACATATTAAAATAACGATTGTCAAACGTAGGTGTTGTCGAGGGTTGGTTGAGCTAGAGACATAATTTATTCTATACTCAATAAGATAAATATCTAAATTTATTACAGGAATTCAATTATAGTCAGTTTGTCCATGCCATGATCCACTTTTAGTTGATCGCAACATCTTACTAAACTGACCAACTTGACCTATCCATTACATATAAATCAATTTTAACGCAAGCACAATCTTAAATTTTTATTTCTTTTAATTATTAAAATAGTGATTATCAAACTTAGGTGTCTTCCAGAGTCAACATGATAGTAAAAGCTAGTTGGTTGAGCTAGGGATTGAATTTATTATATATTCAATAAGACAAAATATCTAATTTGTTACAACCAATTCAAATATAGTTGGTATTTGCCATATCTTACTAACCCGGTCGAGTTGAAAATCCATTACATATAGATCAAATATATCATAAACATAATCCTAAATCTTGTATTTCAATTAATACAATACATAATAAAATAGTTATTATCAAACTAAGGTGTTCGAGGATTGGTTGAGCTAGAGATTCAATTTATTCTATAATAAATAAGATAAAATATATAAATTTATTACTTTTGGCGGTTCAATTATAGTCGGTTTGTCAATGACATAATCCACTTTTATTCTATAATCGGTCAAATAATTGGTCTATCGATGACATGATCCAATTTTAGTTGATCGCAACCTCATACTAACCCAATCGATTTGATATATTGATTACATGCATATCAAATTTAACAAAAACACAGTCCTAAAATTTGTATTTCTTTTAATGTAAAACGTATAAAATAAGTGATTATCAAACTTAGGTATTGTCGAGAGTCAACATGACAAGTAAAAATTAGTTGGTTGAGCTAGGGATTGAATTTATTCTATATTAAATAAGATACAATATCTAAATTTGTTAATGTCAGTTCATATACAATTGTTATATCCATGACATGATGCATTTTTAGTTTATTGCAACCCGATCGACTTGATATCCATTACATACTTATCAAATTTTACACAAACACAATCATAAATCTCGTATTTCTATTAATATGAAGCATATTAAAAGAGCGATTGTCAAACTTAGGTGTTGTCCAGGTTGGTTGAGCAAGATATTGAATTTATTCTGTAATCAATAAGATAAGATATCTAAATTTATTACATGCGGTTCAGTTATAGTCGGTTTGTACCCATGCCATGATCCACTTTTAGTGGATCACAATCTCTGACTAACCCGACCAACTTGACGTATCCTTTACATACAAATCAATTTTAACACGAACAAAATCCTAATTTGTATTTTTTTTAAATTCGGAACATATTAAAATAGAGATTATCAAACTTAGGCATTGTCGAGAGTCAATATGATAAGTAAAAGAGAGTTGGAGCTATTAATTGAATTTATTCTATACTCAATAAAATAATACATCTGACATGATCCAATTTTAGTTGATCGCAATCTCTTACTAACCCGACCGATTAAAAGACCTTGATCGACACTCTTTGGAGAGATGACCCTGAGCCAAAGATGGTTTCGAGTAATCTTTGATTTTGATGTGTGTGTCGTGTCATTAATATGTGGCATGTTATCTTTTATTGGCATAAAGTCTTTTATTGAGTCTTGTTTTCGTATTAGCATGCATGGAGAGTTTATATTGCGAGTTATGGATTCTTGAATTGTAAGGGGGCGAGAAATTTCGAATAATGCATTAAATAATTAAAGAAAATAACAAGGAATACCGTATTATTATATATAAAAAAAACACCGTACTAATTTTACAAGTAATAATAAAGATTTTTTTTGGAATAGTGCACTAAATAAAGAATATAATAAGAAGTAGCTAGATTATATTATAAAAAGAATAAAAGCCATAATTCTTTTTATAATTATTAAGAAAGAACAAAGAGAATTGATTAAAAGGTTATAAATATACAAAACACTAAAAATTTGGTGGAGTTACTGCTGAGTATCGAACCCTGGCCTTCTCCATCCAGCTTGCAACACCTTAACCAGGCTTAGTTAATAAGTGATTCTAAACATTTCGAATAATGGTACTAATATTATATGTAGATTTGGATCTTAAAGAGATAATTAAAATACTTTTAATATCAAACTTTAGTTCAAAAAACATATTTGGTACCAAACTTTTTGAAAAAACCCATTTCATACCATGATTCACATCTTCTTGACACATTTAGTTTTGCCGTTAATTTTTGGAAGGAATTCAGCAAGTGCCCCTCACTTGCCCGTTAAGTTGACAATGAGAGGGAAAACATGCACGGGGTTTAAAGACCCACAATTGTTAACTTAATGGGCACGAGCTGAATTCCATCCGAAAATTGATCAGAAAAACTAAATGTGTCAATAGGTTGTTAATCATGTTATGAAATGTATTTTTTCGAAAAATTTAATATCAAATGTGTTTTTTTGTACTAAAATTTGATATCAAAAATATTTTTTCCTCTTAAGATCAAAATCTACATATAAAGCTTTATATTATATCCCTTTATATTAAAACCTTATATTTCTATAATGAATAACAAATATATAAATTAAATTATCTTATAATTAATATTTTTTTTATATGATTAAACTCATACATTACCTACAAGAACTCGTCATTCAAAGAACATGGTCCACATACATATTGCTTAAAATGTATAACAAAGAAAAGAACCCTAGGTAATCATTGAAAGAATATGGGCTCCCTAAACATATATAACAAATAAATTAATTTAACAACTAGCATGTATGTACACACTACTTATAAAAAAAGTGTACATATACACATAACCGCCATGCACTTTTATTTCGTTTGAGAAAAATATCCGCCATGCACTAAGATGCGTCTCTTTGGCCATGAGAAATCCATGCATATACACATTCATGTTAATATTTTTTTTTATATATTATCAAAGATCTATACATATATGCAACTAAATGTATTTTTTACACATTCATGTTAATATTTTTGTTTTATATATTATCAAAGATCTATACATATATGCAACTAAATGTATTTTTTTTTGTTTTCTTGTAATTGTAGGAAAATTAAATAAGATGAAATACAAGAAAAATGAAAGGCCACACAATAATAACCGTAACTAAATTCGGCAACAAAAACAACCATATAAATGAACCAACCATCTTCTAATCACTAGTTTTCGATCAATTCTCAAGCAAATTAAATTAGTAAATCAGGAGATATGGTAGGCGGTGGCTCTTGTCTCAGCGCCGTCTCCCTATGCGGCAGCTACCTCCGCCGCTCCATCAATTCTGCCGGCATCTTCTCTCAAAAATTAGACATCGACAGCGGCGACACCACCATCCACTTTTGGGGCCCCCCCGGCCCCACTTCCAAACCTAAATTAATCCTCCTCCACGGATTCGGCCCCCAAAGCATTTGGCAATGGCACAAACAAATCCCCTTCTTCGCCTCCAAATTCGACGTCTACGTCCCGGACCTATTATTCTTCGGTGATTCCTACTCCAGTTCTCACGAGAGATCCGAAATTTTCCAGGCCTCTTCTATCGCCAAATTCCTCGAAAAGCTAGGGATTCAAAAGTAAATCAATTAATTAATTAATTAATCTGAAATTGAATTGCAAATTGATTAATTAGATTTAATTTAATCGGAAACTTTTTTAAGGTACTCTGTGATTGGGACGAGTTATGGTGGATTTATAACGTATAGGATGGCGACGATGTGGCCGGAGAGGGTGGAGAAGGTGGTGATAGCGAGCTCCGGAGTGAATCTACGGCGGAGGGATAATGAGGGGTTGATGAAGAGAGCGAATGTGGAGAGGATTGACGATTTGATGTTGCCGACGAGTCCAGCAAGGCTGAGAGTAAACATGGGGTTGTGTGTTTACAAGCCGCCATACATACCTGATTTCATCCTCAAAGATTTCGTTGATGTAAGTCATTATTATGTTTGTTTCGTTGACGTAAGTATATTGCACTTGCTTTGTGATTTTTCACTTTCTTAAGAGTTATATTTAATTCCTAAGCAAATGTATTACATATGACATGTAATTACTTTAGGTTCAGTCAAACCCGTATATATACGTCAATACTTGTCAAGAAAATAGCATGAATATAGAAAGCAACAACTAGTGTAGAAGTGCATGTGCATGTAATTAGCCAAGTATCACGATGATGTCATCGTATATTTGTTTATTGAAGATTTGTTTTATTGTGAACTTAAATATTAGAAACATTTCTAGGAAAAAACAGAATAATTGTAAATCATAATAAACATGTTTAAGTAGAAGCTAATTTATATATATACTAGCAGTTAATTGGTTTAGCGGAAGGGAAAAATTCATGTATATTGAAAGGGATTAAACCCGTGAAAAATAAAAAAAATAAAAAAACAAATTTAGATTTCTCTAGATGATGTGATTTGTGATTAATATTTGTAAGACTAACCAATGGTTGTAAATATGGTCCTAGAAATTATTTCTTGAAAATAAGAAAGAGAAGATGGAACTCTTGAAAGGATTAACACTTGGGCGGGATAACACTATAGATATCTCTCCCCTTCCACAGGTAAATAATTCTTCATTATTTTTTCTTTTGGTTTACTTAGTATTATTTTTATTTTTTCCCCTGTGTGTGTGAGAGGATAATTTTTTGTATTTCGAAATGTAGGAAGTATTGATTGTGTGGGGAGATCAAGACAAGATATTTTTATTGGAGAAAGCGAATGAGCTCAAGGAGTAAGTATTCAATTCACTAATCCACCCTTCTAGCTAATTAACTATAATATTCAATCTTTTCACAATAATAATCACATTTTTAAGCTGCATTTAGAATTTTTTAGCTAACTAAGTTATATCAAATTAAATATACTTGTTAATAGTTTTATTTTTGTCTTGGTGCAACCCAATCAAAAATATTTGTAACGATCGAGCAGGTGGGACAAATTACTTACATGCTATAATTTTTCGTGAAGGGAATTGCATTTTTCATACCAAATTTTTACATACCTTATACATTTGGTATCAAATCTTCAAAAAAGATAAATTTATTACCAAAATTGAAGGACTTTTTTCACATTTCCTTTCTTCGTAAATTTTTTAGGGCCAAATTTTTTGTTATTATAAGGCTGAAAAGCTCTTGATGAGAGCTTTCTAATGGTACAAGTTTCAGTTCATGAAACACAATAAACAATCCGCAAAAAATTAACAAAGTTTCGGGATATTAATCAAAATTAAATCATATCTCATAATCTATAAGGAATCATGCCACAATAATTTTCAGATATGATATAGGACACATAAGCATGCTATGGTAAAACAATTGGGGCATAATTTTAAGCATATAAAAAACCACCATTAAAGCTCAAGCAAATGTGAAAAAAGTCCTTCAATTTTGGTATTAAATGTCTCTTTTTTGAAGGTTTGGTACTAAATTATTTGTAATGATTGAGCAGGTGCGACAAATTACTTGCATGCTATAATTTTTCGTGCAATTATTTGAGTCGTGTATATAAATTTGAAATGTATATTCAATCATGAATCTAACATAATACATTTGTCTAGTGGTTTTGCTTCACCTTTATTTATGTATACTATATTAGTATTCACTAGATTAAATTAGCTAAACATGAAAATGTTTGTTGTAATTGCAGATTGCTAGGTGACAAGGCAAGATTAGAAGTCATAAAAAACACAGCACATACTCCCCAACTTGAACAACCAAGCAAGTTCAACAAAATTCTCAAGAATTTCTTAGATGATTTGTCATAATCTCATTTTTTTTCCTTCCTTTTTAAAAATAAAATAAAATAAAAAGTTAAGTCTTTGTTTGATTGGTTTTTCATTGGTTTCTCTTTAATTTTAAAAAAAAATTATTTCTAGACCATTTTTTTAGTAACCCTAACATAATCATTGCTTTTACATTATCTCACTTCATTTACCTCTATCCATCTATTTCTCAATTTTTCCAACTTTTACCACTCCCCACTAATCAAACAAAGACCCCATAAACTACCTGCATCTCTTTATTTAATTTTTTCCTCTAACAAATTCTTTTTAAACCAAAATTTATTATAACTTTCTCCATTAATGAAGACTTTTCCATAAACTTCACAATATAGAAGTGCTTTCTAGATATGCTGTCCAAACAGGCACCTAACCCGCACATATACTTTTGTTTCTTACCGGAGAGGGATTTCGTCCTTATGGGTTTGAGGCAGGATTTCTGATAAGGTAAATAGACAAGTTTTTCCAAGCAATGGGAAGATCAAAATGTATCAATTGTATGAAATTTTACATTGATTTTGTTAGTTTTATTGGATGTCGAATAAATTAAAATTCAATATTTTTGTTGTAATGAAAAAATGTTTAGTATTGAGTTTGGCCTAGAGATTCGAAAAACAAGTAAAGGAGAATTAATTTTATTAAAATGAATTTTGGAAATAATTGATTATACTACAAATTAATTATAGAATAATAGTTTTTGTAAAAGTAACACTTCACTATTAACCAGAAGTAATTTTCATAATCGGGACCAACACTTTAAAAATCATAATAAAAATCTAGAAGTGTTCATGACTTTTTTTTTATGAGTAAGCCCATGTGGTATAAATTATTTATCCAAAAAATTAAAGCCTCTTGGTAAATTAGATTAATTAACGGACTTAGTAATAGTTTCTCTATATATTCAAGCAATATTACTATTATTAAAGAATAATTCCCTTAAGATTATACAGCTCAATTAGATATTTGTATTTTGATTCTAAAGATTGTAAATAAGGGTCCTTAGTGTATGTCACGAAAATACATGTTGGAGTCTATATATATCGCATGCGTCATCATTTTGGATAGAGCAATATGTGTGAAAAATATGTTAGTAAGTAGTTGTTTTACTAATAATTACTTGGATAAGTACTTGAAATTATTATTAAATATATATTCATAAGAAAAAAATTGTGTTACCGTGAACTTGATTCACAAATTAAATAGAGAGAAATATACACAAGAATTCACCTAACACGCGTTACTCAAAGCAACGGCGTCAAAAACTTGGTACATTTGAATCATCTTTCTTCATTTGTGAATTGAATTAAATTAGATCACATAAAATTAAATTAAATTAAATATAGAGTATATAGATATGGTTCTTATTGATGTGGCCTAAAGATGTTGGGTGGAAATTTTTATCGAGTTAGATCATCATAATTTGTTAAAGCTCTGTACCAAATGTGTTGGACACATAAAGCTATGTACCAAAAGTGGGAATTGACCTATAGCTCTATACCAAAAATGCAATTCTCTCATTACTAATATTATTATGATGATGATTTGTTGGAGAATAAAGTTGTTGGCCAGGGCTCATTTGTAATTCCATTCTGATAACTTGAATTCTTTTCTTTCTTCATCACTGATGCTTCGCTTTTTTACTCATATCATCTAACAAATAGAAAATATAATCAATATGTTTTAATGTTTCGAAACTGAATTAATCAAATAAATTTAATTAGTACATTGTAATTTTAATCTAAGTTGTATCATGAAAAAAAGAAAAGTAAAAAAAATCACGACAAACCTTTAATTAGGGCCATGTTTAGCATTTTCAGGAAAATTCTTAATTAGACACTGTCTAGGAGATATCTCCTAGACCTGTGGATGAAAATACACCACATAATTAATTTTGATGATATGGTGTTCTCACAATGATGATGTGTCATATTTTCAACCACAATGTCTAGAAAAATCTTCTAAAATTGGTCTAGTCAAGAATGTTCATATGCACTTCCAAAGTTAGACTGGAATGTGTCTCTTCCTGGCACCTAAAGAATAAAATAATTACGGCCAACATGTGCCTAATTTCACATTGAGACGAACATATGTACATATAATTATATATAGGGAGTATAAGTTTCCAATTGATTGATCATATGTACCTCATCTCTGATTCCTCTTATTAATTAGGGTGAGTTTGGTCTTATAATTGCTTTTATAATAATTGATTTTTCTATAACTATTTTTAATAAAATCAATTTTACTATAAATAATTTAACGTTTGATTCGACTTTTTAAAATTTATTTTATAAATGTAAATTTTCATATAATTTACAAAACTAACCTTATTTGTACGGAAAAAACACTATCCAATCAAATTCTTTAACTTTCACAACACATAAGATTATGATATATATATATATATATATATATATATATATAAAAAGACGTAATATAATTATTAAGAAGCAAATTCAGCAACTTAAAAATAAAGAAATTGGAAAGAAAAATAGATTCAACAATAAAGAAAATAACTATAACTTTTTATATATATGGATTGAGTAATGGGCAGAAATGACATTTTCTATAATGTTAAGCCACGTTGAAGAGAAGCAGCCATATTGCTGCTTATGTGGGTCGTGAGTTTTCTACGGTGAGAGAAGTAAATCTGTAAAAGTCGTTGCAATTTTTGGGGCCAAACGGTTAAGTTTATGCGATTGGGTTCAAAAGTGGAATTGGACGGTGCAATCGGGAAGAGTTAAGAAATTTGTTAGTTAATAATTCATTAATTTCTAATGAACAATGATTAGTTAAGAAACTTGTTAGTTAATAACAAACAAGAACATTTAAATGTATACTACTTTTGATTTTAAATTTTTGTCCATATTATACATTTGATACCAAACTTTCTTAAAAAACACATTTAATACCATGATTTAAGCCATCTTGACACATTTCATTTAGCCGTCAATTTTTTAACATAATTCATCACGTGCGAGACACATGTCCATTAAGTGGCACGGGTTTTGCACGTGCAGGGGTAAAATTTCAGTTTTGATACCAAACTTTTTCCTAATTTATACATTTGGTATCAAATCTTCGAAAAAGACAATATTTAATACCAAAATTGAAGGATGTTTGACACATTTTCTTTGATCATCAACTTTTTGGACTAGAACGACCAAGTGGCCATTAAGTCACCAAAATTACATGTTTTTTGCACGTAATGTGCTCAACCACATTCAATATTTTTTCAATTTCATTCATTAAGTTCGAACAAAAACTTCGTTAATTTTCAGGGAATTATCTATTGTGTTTCATGAATTGAAACTTGTATCGTTAGAATGCTCTCGTCAAGAGTTTTCCAGTCATATAAAGAACACAAAATTAGGCCTTGTAACGAAGGAGTTATGACAAAATTAAAATTAGGTTCAAATACTCCATGCCCGAGCACATCACGTGCAAAAAGCGTGCAAATTTTGTAACTTAACGTGGTCGTTCCGTCCAACAAATTGATGGTCAAAGCAAATGTGTCAAACGACTTACAATTTTGGTATTAAATGGGTCTTTTTCGGAAGTTTCATACCAAATATATAAAGTAGGTAAAAGTTTGGTATCTAAATGGAAATTTTACCTCCTGCCCGAGCATGTACGTGCAAAACTCGTGCCACTTAACGGACACATGCCACGCTCGTGATGAATTTTGTTAAAAAATTGACAGTCAAATGAAATGTATCAATAAGGCCTAAATCATGGTATCAAATGTGTTTTTTCATAAAGTTTGGTATCAAATATGTATCTTGGACAAAAAATTGGTATTAAAAGTGTTTTTCCCTTTCTTCTTGTTAACATGCATTAAGTCCTCATTTGATTTGGAGTAATAGGCTAAAAATGCATATCTGTTGTAAATCAATGTATTTTGGATGCCATTAGAATACATGCACAAGGCACATTCATATTCATTTACTATAGATAATTGTATATAACTCTTCACTTAGATACATGTACCATTTGTCATTAATAGATGCATGTTATCTTTGATTTTATCTCCTCTATTATGTATCTACCTAGCCTATAAATAAAGGAGGTCTTTGTTTGTACAAAGATACCAAGAAAAGAAATAAGAAGTTTACTAAAATCTTGTCCACCTTGTGCTCTAATGTTCTTCAGTTTTTATATTATTTTACAACAATATCATGTTACTTCCTCCGCATTTTTTTCTATTTCTCGCTTTGACAAAATTTGGATTTTTTGCACTTTACAACCCCGAAACATGGGAAATAGGCATTTTGCACTCTCGAAACATAAATTTAGCACTTTGTTCCCAAAATATGAACAATTCAGCACTTTGCACCCTCTTTTATTTTCCTCAAAAAATCTAGGGATAAAATAGGTGATTCATTTTTGGATCTTTGGCACTTTGCACCCCCGAAACACGAGAAATGGACATTTTGCACCCCAAAATAAAATTAGCACTTAGCACCCTCGAATTAAGAACGATTCATCAACTTGCACCCCCAAAACACGAGAAATGGATACTTTGAACCCCCTAAACACAAAATTAGCACTTAACACCTCAAATTAAGAAAAACTTAACAACTAGCACCCCCTCTCTTTTTTTTTGGCAAAGTTGACCACCGTGGGCAAAATGTCTAGGTGCATAAAAGGTAATTCATTTTCCTTTTTCCTTAAATTTGAAAATACGATTATGAATACTAGAATACTCATTTTTCTCTCCATCTTAAAATTTATTTTTGTGATATGATTCAGTCAATTTTATGTATTAACTTTCTAAAAACTTTCAAATTCTTTTAGATATTTTGAGGACATTTGAAAAATTGGTAATTAAAGAAATATGTTAAAATAGATTTTGAAGATGAATATTCTTGTATTCATAATAGTATTTTATAAATTTTAAGAAAAAGGAAAATGAATTACCTATTTTGCCCGTAGATTTTTTTGATCCCGGTGGTCAACTTTGCCGAAAAAAATGAGGGGTGCTAGTCGTTGAGTTTTACTTAATTCGAGGTGCTAAGTGCTAATTTTGTGTTTAGGGGGTTCAAAGTGTTCATTTCTCGTGTTTCTGGGGATGCAAGTTGCTGAGTTGTTATTAATTCGAGGGTATTAAGTGTTAATTCTATTTCGGGGGTGCAAAGTGTCAAAAATACAAAAATGAATTACCTATTTTGTCCCTAGGTTTTTTGAGGAAAATAAAAGAGGGTGTAAAGTGCTGAATTGTTCATATTTTGAGGGTGCAAAGTGCTAGATCTATGTTTCGAGGCTGCAAAGTGCTTATTTCTCATATTTCGAGGGTGTAAAGTGAAAAAAACCCACAAAATTTTATTGTTTTCTTTTATTTATCGTTTTAGGATTTCAATGTAATTAATTTTACTCTTCTTACTAATATTTGTAATTAATGCTAATTAATGCTAAGATTATTTGATTAAAAGGGTATTTTGGGATTTTTACTTAAAAAATATGACTATTTATGACATTCTTAATTTGTGCAATCATCTAAAACTATAAATAAAAAAGAAAAGGGAGTAATTAAGATATAACTATTTTTTCGCCAACTAAAAATTAATTGACTAGAGAATATGGAAATCAAAGCAAATGGCAATTTATGAGTATTCCGGTCAAAACTTCCACTTAAAAAATGTGACTATTTATGACATTTCTTAATTCGTGCAATCATCTAAAACTATAAATAAAAAAGAAAAGGGAGTAATTAAGATATAACTATTTTTTCGCCAACTAAAAATTAATTGACTAGAGAATATGGAAATCAAAGCAAATGGCAATTTATGAGTATTCCGGTCAAAACTTCCACTTAAAAAATGTGACTATTTATGACATTTCTTAATTTGTGCAATCATCTAAAACTATAAATAAAAAAGAAAAGGGAGTAATTAAGATATAACTATTTTTTCGCCAACTAAAAATTAATTGACTAGAGATTATGGAAATCAAAGCAAATGGCAATTTATGAGTATTCCAGTCAAATACTTCCACTGTCTAGTAGTACTTAAATTCTGCACAGAGTCAAAATGTCATATTAGAATTTAGACTACAGCCGTAAAGTACACACTAACCGTCCATTTTTTCTTGTTTTCTCCCTTTTCCCCTAATATTTTCCTTTTTCTATTTTTCTGCTCCATATTTCTTGCTCTTCACCTAACTCAGATCCACCGATTATTCATCAGTTTTTTGTTTTTCTTCCCTCTGGTCAGTATCATTTACATTTTTCCTTATGCACTTATATGTACGCCACATTTTGTTACAATATTATAGTTTGATTTCTTGAGAAGTGTAATAATCTGTTCTGTTTTGAGTTTAGGGTTTTGAAGCTTAAAGGGTGCTTAAAATGTTATAAAGATTTCTCTTTTAATTAGGATTATGAATCGGGTAGTTGCATTTTTGGCTTAGTTATGTTCTTCTTCTTTTTTTCCCATTTTTGGAAAGTTCATGTTCAGTTATTATCTTTTTTCCTATTGTGAGAGTAAAGTTTGTTAGAATTGTTGAGAATAGATGATTCGAAATCTAAGATGTAGTGGGATTTAAGGATTTTGATTTGATAAAATATATGCCTTTATTGTAGCATTAGTGTTGATGATATTATAGCCTTTTAGATTATCATAATCTGTAAGCAGAGTAAGAGATGATTTATCTAGATTACGGATGCGAGATACAGTGTATAGTCGAGGCTTGGTTCATATTATAGGAGCTCAGTTTAAATATTGCTTCTGTTTACTTGATTGCCAATGTCTTTTATAGGGAAAAAGTATCCTAATGAAAAGGGCAAAAATGGTCAATAATATCGAGTTGAAAGAATTAAATGTGGGGGTTATGCTTTATCTTAACGAGATTTTATGAAATAGTGGATTACGTAGCACGTGAACCTATTTTAAATATAACTTCACATTATAAATCACTTTGAAACTTGATTAACACGCATGAAGGAAACGATATTTTGATTGAATGTGTAAGTTTTCAGTGATTTTCCCAATCATTTTTATCTATGTTTACTAGTCATTCCAATTGGCTTTTAAGAATTTTAACTTTGCAATTAGGTAATGAATGCCGTTATGCAAACAATTGGCTGAAGGGAGTTCAGATTGACCCTCAGTACTAGCTCGACTGTATAGGGATTTTTATGTTGTGTGCCTTATTGATAATATGGGGTTACTTTGTAGTAGACAGCGACGTAATGAAGCCTATTCCGAGGAAAATGAGCAGGTTGATCCTTCTTGAAAAACCGAAACTCTGTTCATTTCCATTTAGGCGTAAAATTGTTAGCATTTCGTTTTTTCTGAATTACTATAAATTTTTGGCATTAATATATTACTTTTCAGACGGCAGAAATAGAAAGGAGAATTGAACAAGAAGCCAAGGCAGAGAAACATATTCAGAAACTTCTACTACTTGGTAAGATAATGTTAAGGCCTATACTTAATTTATGGTAATAAGTTTTATGATTTTCTTTGTGCTTCCTTCGTGGAGGACCACGATTTAAAGACTCAGCTATTAAACTAAGCTTAATAGTTTTATGTATTTAATTGCCCAAATAACCAGTGTTCATTACCTTTTCTGAAATGTACAGAAACATATACCTAAATCAAGTTACTCAGTTAACAAACACACTATTCTTCTTTTTTTTATTATTATTTGATATTCTTGAAATGTTCTTGTTTGTGACATAAGGTGCTGGAGATTCTGGGAAGTCCACCATATTCAAGCAGGCAAGATTCCTATCTTTTATCTTTTCCAATCAAAAGTTGTTTAGGCTATGTTTGGTTCTTGGACAATAGTGAGTCGCTAAGGAAAATATTTTTCTTGTATCAAATCATAGACCATTGAGCTTCATTTATTTTTCATTTTCCTTAACATTTTACTCACTGAAATCCAAGAACCAAACATAGCCTTACTGTATATCCCTGCATATTTTTCGGAAGGATCAAGTAGATAATTGTGTTAAATGTCATGCAGATAAAACTTTTGTTCCAGAGTGGGTTCGATGAAGCTGAGCTAATAAGTTACATCCCAGTCATCCATGCCAATGTTTATCAGACAATAAAAGTATGAAATATTTGAAAGGGTGTGTTGGTTGTTTCCCCTTTAACATATTGCAAAAAATTATCTAGCAATTGATTGATTGATATGCAAAAAGTCATACATCAGTGTCGACATTGAATTCGTTTATCTAAAAACTTATGTAGTTTAAATTCTTGGTTTCAGATATTGTATGATGGATTGACGGAGGTCTCTCAAATTGAAGCAGATTCATCGAAGTTCGTTATATCTGATGAAAATAAGGTCTGCAATTGATTTTTCCAAACATAAATTGTTTTGGTTTGGGGAAAGGAAATTATCTATAATTTCTTTTTCTTTTTTCTACATCAGCAAATTGGGGAGAGGCTTTCGGAAATTGGTAGCAGATTGGATTACCCAAGTCTAACTAAAGAGCTTGCTCATGATATCGGAGCTCTTTGGAGAGATAGTGCCATACAGGTTAGTTTTGCTTTATCCAAATGGCTTAGCTACATTAATCGTTTTGATATTTCTTTTGAGTTTGGGATTTAATTGAAACCGTAACTAGAATTCAACTAAAAGTTTGATTGTGATTGGCAGGAAACATATTTACGCGGTAATGAACTTCAAGTTCCTGATTGTGCTCATTATTTCATGGAAAATTTGCAAAGATTGTCTGATGCGGACTATGTCCCTACAAAGGTAAGTGAAAAAGATGAGCGCTCGCACACACCTTTTTCTCTTTTTGCTTATCTAAATTCAGAATAATTCATCTTGAAACAAAAAGGTACTACCTCCTAGTGATAGTCAAAGCTGCCAAGACTTGATAATAAAAGAATTAGCAATATGCTTAAAGGATATGCCTAAAGAATAATTTAAAAGATGTGAAGAAAATGGAGTATGGTCCTTATTATCATGTAAAAGTGTTGAATGTATTCTTTTTATTTAAAGGCATTCCATTCTTTCTGCTACTTACTGATTGGCTAGCTTGGTAGAGTTGATTCCATCTTGTTCTGTTTTGCTTGTGCTACTTTCTTCTTAGTGCAACCTCTGCACTTTCCCCTTGTATTTTTGTCCTTATTAATACCAGTGGTGTTTTGTTTTTAAAATAAAAAATATTTCTTTTAGGTACATAAGCCTTGTATAGGACCTTTTAAAATATTGTCTCCTTTACTTGTGAGAGAAATTGAATACATTTCTTTCCTGATTTGAGAAGAATTGGTGCATTAAGTACTAATAAATAATAATACCCCAAAACTGAGTATTAATAATATAAAAAATGTGGATAATCGATCAAATAGAATTAACAAATTATTTATTGGTGAAATGATTATAACATCAATAAATTTATTTGATCTTATCTAATGGCATGATTACTTCTCAACATATTGTTTACCAATTGCAAGAGCTTGGAGACTATTGCTTTGAATTAAAATGTCATTGGAGTGGCTTGAGGAACAAAATCTTAGACAAGTCTCTTAGTACAAGTGTATTTAGATTTCTCAATATTGTCTACTTTTTTAGTTTCACTCGCCACAAAAATATGATACTAATTCCTTTCTGATAATGTCATTTGGTAGTCTTATATAATTTCTGGTTTTTTGTTATAATTTTAAAGTATACACCTTTTGGACATAGTGTATGATCATAGGAGGATTTTCTTTTTACTTTCAACTCTAATTGAACATTGCATATTTAGGCAGTCTATCTTTTGGAGTCACCGTTTTATCTTATCATTCTGGATGCCTTTTGATCATCTTATTCTTGTTCCACCCTTTGGAATTATTGTCTTTTTCGTAGAGAAGTGTTTGAGATTTATGCCTTTCTTATTCATTTCATAATGCAGGAAGATGTTCTATATGCCAGGGTTCGGACAACTGGTGTCGTAGAGATCCAGTTCAGGTGATTACCGATTCTCTTTTCCTTCTTCGAAATATACCAAAAGGTTTTTGTTTTCATTCTGAATTGAGTCCCTTCACTAACCATATGTTTTTGTTTGACCGTCAACATATGATTAATCCGCAGCTCATTGTTTTCCTTAGGTTATTCATTATTGTAAGTAATGATATTATTTCCCCTCTTCAAGCGTAAAGACAGTTGATATGGTTCAATCTGTGGTGTAACACCTTTGTCATAAGACGCAATCATATGTTGAAATGATAACAATATAAGTGACATATTCTGACATCTCACCCATAAACTACCATTTACTAGAATACTAGTTGTTTTGACTTATTGTAATGTGGTCAGGGGGCTAGATGCTAAGTTAATATTTACTGTTTCTTGCAATTATGGCATGTCTTTCTCCGGGAAGACTTCCATGTTTTGGAATGAAATTTTTTGCAGAATGCAGATGATTGTGTTTAAAATGAAATAAGAAAATAAAACAAAGAAAAAGAAACAGTGAATTTTGTTTTCTTACTAATGTGGTTTCTTATTCATGAATCATATGTTTCTGCAATATTAAGGTGCATTTCACACGCACACTTAAAAATCCCTAATTCCCTATGCTCTCATTTGTCATTCGTCTTTTACTTTCAATAATAGAACAGTTCCTGCTATATACATTCAGCATCGTTGAAAATTTAAGTGATTCAGAAGACAATCATGTTTATATCTAATTAAATTGATGTATGCAGCCCAGTTGGAGAGAATAAAAAAAGTGGAGAAGTGTATAGACTCTTTGATGTTGGAGGCCAGAGAAATGAACGAAGAAAATGGATTCATCTATTTGAGGGTGTTACAGCTGTCATTTTTTGTGCAGCTATAAGCGAGTATGACTCATACACTACTCTCTCAATTACCCGAGACTTTTATATTGGCTGTTAAGATGGCTCAGCTGATGTATGATACTTTTGTTCTCGTAAATTGTGTTTCAGTTATGATCAGACCCTCTTTGAGGATGAAAACAAGAACCGAATGATGGAGACAAAGGAACTCTTTGAGTGGGTCCTTAAGCAACCTTGCTTCGAGGTATTATCCATGACATGTTACAAGATTATATTCTGTAGTTGTGTTGTTATGTGTTATGTAATCACTAAATAACTTTTACCCTTTTCTTCTACGCAGAAAACTTCTTTCATGCTATTTCTAAACAAATTTGATTTGTTTGAAAAGAAGGTTCCAAAAGTAAGCCCATTACACACAAGATTTTAAGTTTTTATGCATTGAAAAATATCCCTGAGATTTGGATCGTAATGTCTTTTTATGCAGGTGCCTTTAAATGTTTGTGGGTGGTTCAAAGATTACCAGCCAGTTTCAACTGGAAAACAAGAAGTCGAGCATGCATATGAGTAAGAGTAAAGCTATTGCCTTTGCGTTGATTTTTTCTCAAGAAAATGAGTTTCATTTAACTTTGAGTCACCATAATTACGTGAACTTATGATGCTTCAAACTCAGGTTTGTGAAGAAAAAATTTGAGGAATTGTATTTCCAGAGCACTGCCCCCGATTGTGTTGACCGAGTGTTTAAAATCTATAGAACCACTGCCCTGGATCAGAAACTTGTGAAGAAGACTTTCAAGCTGGTAGATGAGACTTTGAGAAGGCGAAATCTATTTGAGGCTGGTCTTTTGTGATGCTATAACAACTTCAAGAATCGAGAAAAATTACGTTAATTGGTTGTTTCAAGTTTTTTAAAGCTAATATCTGGAAATTGGGCTGCTGGGTTCTTAATCCAAAAGGTTATATAGTTTTGAAACCATTGATGTTATATTCTGGAAAGACCACTATTTATTTACTTTTTTTTTGGCTAAAAAATCTTCCACAAAGAAATTTTCCAATTGAGGAATTAGTGATGATGATTGTATGTAAATGAGGTGGGTGGTCAGGCTGTAAATCACATTCATTTTTGCACCATAATTACAACACTACTTCTATATTACTCCTATGTTTGAAAACAGCTTGAAAAATATGGTGTTTCATTCCTCCACCTTGAGAATGGGAAAAGAATAGGGTTATTTACACTTAGATCCCCTGAGGTTTATCGTAATTACAGAAAATCCCCTGTAGTTTCAAAAATTACAAGGACATTCCTTATAGGGTATTTTTTGTAAATATTTTTACAAGTTGTAATGGGTGTCCTTGTAAGACTTGTTGAATCACATGGGGTCTCTTTGTAATTTCAAAAACATTAGGGGGTTTCTTGTAATATGACTAAACATTAGGGGGTTTGAATGTAAATCACCCAAAAGAATATACAAGTATATTTTCTTATTTTTCTTTTCGCAATAGTATTCAGACCAGGCCCAAGTTAGTTCCTTTCGAGGTATTGCCGGGTACATAAGCGAGGACCTCTGCGAGTGGGGATTTGAACTTTCGTCACACTGTGGGAACTAGTACCACCTAAACCCTGGTGGTACTTGTGTGTAAAGGTACAAATAAATAGTTTGCAGTGGTAAAAGTGTCAATTATAATTAAAGATAGATAGATACTTGCGGCAGCGTAGTTGTGTTTGGTTCAGGATTAGGATTGCAATCAAACAAATTACTCGATATTCGATTTGAGCTTGTTTGGTAAAAGATCATCTGAGTTCGTTCGTTAGTTAGATATCAAGTAGAATTGAATATTTGTTATTTGATACATTTTGAAGTTTGGATCGAGCTCGATCATTAATCTATATAGTGACAAGATGTATACCAATATATCAAACTACTTATGTCCTACTTGATTAAAGCTCGGTAAAACTCATTTCTATTTACAATCAAATCAATCTATGAACAATTTCGTGCTTCATTCAAACATAATTTGAATAGTGTAGTGTACAACACAATTGTTTTTGTGTTTTTCAGGGTATTCTGATTTTAATTCTAATTTAATTCATTTAAAGGTGCATCAAACATATTATACATAAATTCTCCAGACCAAAATTCAAATTTGGGTCCGCCTCGCCCTTAGTAATCATGTCAGGCACTTTGGGTTTTCGTGTCTTTGATACTTTGTTATAAATAGTCAAATTGCATTTCTGAATCTATTTGCAAGAAATACCCTTACATTAAGTTAATATTGCACCATTCCCCCACTAAATTTTACTGTGGGCATTGGATCCTAGTCCACTTTCTAATAGCTGTAAATTTTGAGTTTTAGCTACGTCGGCTTAAATTGTACCATAATCAATCCCGACCCCCCTAATCTATCATAACGCAACCTAATAAATCATAGAATAAATATATATATATATATATAATAATTAAGTTCGTGTGGCAAATCGGTGTTGATAAAGTTGATATAATTACTAATTAGGCAAATGATGTTTCACGGTTTTTTTTTTTTCTTGCTTTTTACTTCCAAACTGCCAAAAGTGTTAGTTTGCTTAAAGGAGAAGTGTCAATAATAAGACACCAATATAGTGGTCTTCATGGTTTTTCGTACTCCAAGACTTTTTCCTATTAATTCAATAATTGTAGATCCTTTCTCAATGAATATATGAAAAAAAAATTATTAATTGATGCTGGTTTTTGCCTACGGATTCAATTTGTCAAAGATTCGAACAGTTCCGCTTCTGAGATCGGATTATTGTTCTCCAAGTTCCTACAAAACAAGGGTTAGACTCCACCGAGATGATTAAGTCAGCAAACAATACTGGAACTTAAAGGTAAAAAATAGAAGAACTTAAATATAAAGAGCGATTAGGTTTTATTGTGAAACTTTTGAGTAATTAGCCCTTTTTCCAAAGTTTTGGGTCGAATGTCATGCGGGTGCAACTCCCGTATCATTAATGATGAATTAAATTATGTCCAAATTTCGTTAAACCCTCATTAATTATAACATTGAGATCGAATATCACCTAATAAGAATAATTATATATGTAAGCAAAACATAAAACTGTTAGTAATTATATTGTCCCAAATCCAGAGTTAAAGTGATCAATTTGTACATTTCATGCATCGTTATAAAGAAACTAAAAAATAATTAAAACAAGTACTTGTTGCATCTCATCTTATTAAGACTTAACACCTTGTTAACAACAAAACCATGTGCACTCTTAAGTCAATTATGTATTATAGAATTCTATTCTAATTTAATTTAATTTAATTTAATTTAATTTTACTTTTACAGATAAGGTGGCAATTATGGAGGAGAGAGAGGATGAAGACATAAAGTATGAGGGTGAGATCTATTATATAATCTTATCTATTGGCAAGATTGGGTCCAACAAATAGATACTGAGATTTTAATCTTTATAACTACATAAGTAAATTTTTGGGGATAAAAAATAGTCAAATTTGAGTTTAACGCGTTTAAAATAGTTAAAAATACATTTGATATGTAATCAGGTAAAACCTTAAATTTAGGGAAAAGCCGATATTAATTTCTTAATATATTAGAATTAATTTGATGACTTTGGGTAAGCATTAACTTCTAATGAAGATTGGTGTGGCAAACATATCATTATTGGGTCATCTTCGTTGATAACTTATCAACATTATGTTAAAAAATAATTACAACTAAATATGCGAGATATATTATTTGTTTTACCCAAGATCGGACAAATCTACTTCTAGTTAAATATCTAAGAAACATCTAGACCTCTAAGCTACACTAGAATTATCTCGCAACTACTCTAGAACTATCTTGAAAATCACTATTCCAATCAGGAATATGACACATCTACACTAACACATGTATAGAATAATCTAAAACTATGGAAATTTATTCAAAAAAACAATTTTAATATTTTCACACATCATGTTAATCATAAAATAAAATTGGATATCAGCAAGCTTGACATTTGAAATGAAGACAAAAAAAAAAAAAAAAAAAGACTTGGATCTAGGTCATTTTTACCTAAGATTGTTATCCAACATGAATTATCTAAGTGGTGTCGAATTCAATCTTAGTTAATTTTCTAAACATTGAGAAGAATATTTGATCGATCTTACAACCCATACAAAAGTTTTGCATTTAATTAGACACCCATTCTAAGACTAATTGGTACGCTTGACAATCAATTAATATTTCGTTTTGCATACATGATCTAGATTGTTTGATCCTACACTTAGATATATATTGCGCTAATTACACCACTCTATATATAACTAATTGATCAAATATTTGGTGGAGATTTTTACACTTAGTACACCTACCAAATTGATCCTAGAAAATATTGCCCCCTACCAAATTGTATATAAGATATCACTCACAGACATTTAAATTTATGCAAAATTGCATATTTAGTCGACTAATAACTTTAGTTTGCAACCAACATGTATAGTAATTTATCTTTGAACAAGACAAAAGATCTTACCTAATTTATATTTAATCGTATATCTCTTCATCTTTTATCTTTCAATCAAGCATATTTAGTCATGTTGACAATCTTAGGGCAAGTTTGTTTGATTTCCCAAAAATTATTTCGTGTTTGAGAAAAGTGAGACAAACATGTTTTCTATATTTTTCATGAATAAATTTATTATCTCTTGATTTTTTCAAACTATTTTCCCAAAAGCAAAACAAACAACAATTTTCTTATCTCTTAAAAAAAAAAAAAATACAAACTCTATTTTGATTTGACATAACTCATCTCTTACACAATTTATCTCACAGAAGTATAACAAACATAATTTAACATAAAGTTTTACACTTACAACTTGATTCTTCAAAAAAAAAATATACCTACTTTTTTTCATGAATCACTCTCTCAAAATTCAAACAAAAAATATTACGCAAATCGAAATTATTTTACAAACTTCTACTACTCTCCCAAATTACTCTATCAAACACCAAACAAACAGGCCATAGTCCTCTACTTTTTTAAGAACTAATAAATTTACGCATAAACTTATCCAATATAACTAATTTGATGAATTTATGGCTTAAAATGACTTTATACACTTATTATTATTATAACTGAAATTCATTATACAAATATTTCTTCCCCAATAAAACAAAAGGATAAATGATTAAATATGATGATTAGAAGACTAAATATTTTAGCTCAAAAAAATAAAGAACTAAATATGTTGAGCCAAAAGGATAAATAATCAAATTTGTAAAAGTGTACCAAATGTCCGTTTGAAAAATAATATACCAAGCGATTGATGATAGTCATATCTTCCATTTCGTCTAATTCTTAACAAATTATTATATATTATTTTGGAAGGTTCGAAAATTAAAGGAAAAAATTTAACCTTTATGTTTAGGTCAAAGCGTGCTTAAACAAATCCATTTAATTAAATTTATAGATTGCAAAAAATCATAATCTAAATCTATTAAGAATAATTTGAGTAACTAAAATAGGAAAAATAAATAAAAATAAAATTGATCTGGTTTTTAGCAGCCACTAGTCTTATCCAATCCCTTTGTCAAAAAGAATCAAAACAAATAAGTTGACCAAGTACATACATACTACTAAACATTTCTGCGATAATTATGATGAAACGTGAAAAAAAAGACAGCTTTCTTGTCCAAACATTTTACTTAAAATCTAATTATATTTTTAGTACAACCACATCTTTAAACAAACAAGAGTACCTTAAACTTTTCCACTCTAACAATAATTATTATTAACCGGTAGTGGATGAGGATTTCAGGATAAGACCTAATCCCTTTATCCCATCATTTATTTATTACTATTTTATTTAATAAATTTATCCATCCACACAAGAGAATATTCAATTCAATCCTTTTATTCCAACTTCCCTTCTTTTGTCTTTTAGATCCAAAGCTAAACAAAGAAGAATTCACAAGTTTAAAACATATATATAATAAAAGTGCTTTAAGTTTTATTCCTTCATTATAATCTCCTTCCTTTTTTCTTCTTCGATCCCATCTTCAAAGGAGAAGATATTGTCATTATTTCCATATTAGCAAGAACCCTTTTCTTAAATTGTTGGTTTCTTTGTGATCTTCTATTCTACACCATTGTTTCTTGAATATATTTACCTCTTTTTTCTTTTCTTTTTTCTGTGAAAAAATGCCTATGAGAGTTATGAACAAGGGTGGAATTGAAGGTGTTGATCAGATGTTTTTGGTGGGGAAAAATGTTGTCTTTAAGGATGTTAGAGGGGAAATAGAAGAGGGATTTGTGGAGAATTCATCTTGTCTTAAAAATATTTCTTGTTCCGATGAATCATCATCTTCTATAGGTAAAAACAGTGATGTTTCTGAGAATTCAATGGAGAAATCAGGTGATGGTGAAGAAGTACAGAGCTCATATAAAGGGCCTTTGGATGCCATGGAAGCTTTGGAGGAAGTTTTGCCTATAAGGTAATTTAGCTTAGAAACTTTATTTAATTTTGATCTTTAAAGAAATTATTTTTCTTGTAATTAATAAGAACCTATACCTTGATTTTATGGTTGGATTAAATTTTTTTTTTGGATATTACTATGGCTTTGTTTGTGTTGACTTCTGGATTTGTACCTAACAATAGGATTGAGTATTGATGAGTCTTTTTTGGTAATTTTTGCCAATGGAAATACACATCTTGGTCATACCAAATTTGATATATGATCAATATTTATTTCTGGATTTTAGTGATGTTCTTTCTTTGAGCTCTTTTTCACTTTCTCTTTTTATTTCTGCAATCTCACAATCTCATAAATGCTGCAAATGCAGGAGAGGTATCTCAACTTTCTACAATGGCAAATCCAAATCCTTTGCAAGTTTAGCAGACGTGTCTTCTACATCCTCCATAAAAGACCTCGCGAAGCCAGAAAACACATACATGAGAAAACGCAGGAACCTTCTTGCGTGCAACCTCAAATGGGACAAGACTCGAAACAATGGGGGTGGCATCTCAAAGAGAGTGACTAGCTCAAGCCGAACAGCCTTGGCTTTAGCCGTAGCCATGAACAACTCCAAAGGTGTTGCGGAATGTAATGTTGCTGGATCATTACCTGTGTCTTGTCTTAAAAAGGATTTCACCTCTTGGAGATCATTTTCTTTGGCTGATTTGCAACAGTTTGTTTCTGTTGGTAATTCGGATTCAGATCAATTGAACGAGTCAAGACCGTGACAATATGTTAACTTGAGATCATAGTTTCGCTTGTTTTTGTCAAGAAGCTGATATAGATATACATGAAGAGGTGAATTAATGGCCATGGCAATCGCATTTGAAACAATAATCGAGCTTTGGATGAACTGGTTTGTTCAACTGTAGGTAGAGATCTCTCTTCTCAGGTCCCATATTAAAATTGAAGATTGAATAGAGCCTGATTGGGTTTCCTGCAGCAATGTGTATAATTTTCCAGATTTTGACACTTACTTTTGAACTAATTGAAAAACTTGCCTAACTTTTAAATACACTACGCCTTCCCTTTGTATGTCTTCTTCCTTGTTGGATTGGGTTCTTCAAATCAAACCAAACCTGTAATTCTTCAACTCAACTCTGAAAATACAGACAATTTCAATACAGAAACACCAACTCTCATTTAATATGGTAAGCCTATCCAAGAATTGCTCATATATACATACAAGATGAAGAGAAAATACAGATACAGATACAGATCGTACAAAAACATGTAGAAAATAACTGCAGTAGTATCGGTAAAAATGAGGCAGGAACTGTGAATGCTAAAGATAAAAAATCAAGAATCAAGAATCAAGAATCGATACAACATAATTGCATAACCAACAAGATGAATAAATGTACAAGTCTCAAAATGGCAAAAGTTTTGGAAAAATTGAACTTAAGCCTTTTTGAGTAAATTTTCTACATATTTTCCTTTTGTACAACAATCATAGCTGATCCTAACCTGCGTGTTATCTACATCAGCTAACACGGCGATTAACTATGTGACTAACTTCTTCCATTATCTTAAGACTACCAATTCTAACTTGCAGATGACTCATTCTCTGAACACAATCATTCATTCACCAGAATCAATATGGAAATAGGGAAAGCAATGTGGGAACCAAGTTGGTACATCTGATGCATGGCTATGGGGCCAAATGTAAATGTTGTAATTTACTTTAGATTTTGCAGCAGCAACTGTGCAGAAGGATATTCAGACATAAACTGTGGGAGCTCTATTTCTGCAGGATCAATTGCAGGAATTGCCATATATACATCTTCAGTGGAGAATGGAATGCTGCAAGAGATATCAATTGGAAAGAAACAATGCATCAATTGCTATTGAGAAAGAGAGGGAGAGAGCATTTTTGGGCATGACTCATGATGAACAAAAGATGAAAGTGATCATTATAGCCCAAAACTACTACAAGTTTACAAAAAATGGAAGCCTAAACTATCGCACGTAATAAACATAGTACAATATTTGGATAAGCTAAATAACTGAAGTTAACGCTTGCATTCAAAAACCAGGATAAATGAATAACAGAACTGCAAAGTGAATATTCATGAATGAAACAAGTGCAAATATCATACTTCTAATACTTGAAAAATAACCATTTTTTTTTACCTAAGATCATCATCCAGTAAGAACGAATTTGATGAGGATAAATTCTGAGAATCCTTATTTACAATCTCCCTCATTTGGGACACAACCTGCCAATCAGAAAAATAAAATTTTACAAGTTAAGAACAGAATTTGAGATAATAGAGAAAGGCTGACCATGGCTGCTCAGACCAAATCCAACAGGTTTAAACTCGATATGGCTCCAACTGTCCCTCAAGTTGAAGAAAACTTTCTTGAGCAAGATATTTATAGGGGACGACGCATGGAGCCATTAGGAAACCTGCACATAATTCTGAGCGAAGGTGGCTAGCACTTCTCAGTATTGACTAATAGCCACTCAGAACAACTCACCTCATTCGACACACTCTGAGTCCCATACTTATCATCCCAGTACATTGTGCTTATTCGATAGATTTGCCTAACAGTCAATTTCTGCCAAAGTTATAACCGAAAAAAACAGTGAGAAGAAACCTGATGAAGTCATCCATGCCAGGGAAAAGTGGGAAAAGAAATTAACATTGTAATTACTTTACAGAAGTCATACCGGACAGAGGTCCTGTCTTATCTCATCTAATGACTTCTTTCTCTTTTGATGTATTACCTAAATTTAAAAGTAAGATGCGTGAATAGATACATGTTGAAAAACCAAGCCATTAAACAAATAAAGCTGAAATATTGGCTATACCAGAAACCCAACAGCTTGTCTAATGTAATTTAGCTCATGCCACGAGGTTCCTGCAAACTGCATTCAACAATGACTTAAACTATGAAACAATAGCCCTTGTTTGGTCGTATTTGGACCCGGTTTTTTTGGTTTGGGGGGGAAAATATTTTGGTTGGGTATTTAGAAAATTCTCTTCAAACACGACTTCAATGTACTTTGGTTTGAATTTCTAGAATGTAAAATAATGTTAATTTAATGGTGAGTTGTGATTTGGATGTATTTTGGGTGTTGCAGTTTTGGGAGGAAAAGTTAGATTTTAGGTGTCAAACCATGTAAGATTATGAACTCCACGAAACTTTATCAATTTTTTTATACATTGGTTTGAATATCTAGAATGCATAATAATGTTAATTTAATGGTGAGGTGGAGTTAAAAATGTGGGTTGTTATTTGGATGTTGTTGTTTCGGGGAAAAAGGTAGGTCTTAGGTGTCAAACCATGTCCTTTTGAGTTAAATTAATTGATATTATAGAATACTGGGTGATTGAAAGATTATTATTTTAAGTAGAAACACTTGTTTCGTGTGTTTGGGACAGTGAAACCCGTTCCAAATGGTATTTGTTCCAGAGAAAATTCGTAACACACGGGCCAAAATGGATCCAAACTAGGCCATAAAGTTCAATTTGTGCTAGCGCACTGCATCCAAACAAAATAATGATATATACCTCCTCTGTTGTGTTGACTATCCATTTTTCTAATTCAGCCAGACCAGACTTGACATACTCACCATTTGAAAATGTGCAGCATTCACGTCGAAGCAAAAGACTGCCAATAATTCAAGTTAAAGGTTTGATTTAAATATTGTTAATAATTTATGTCGAAATCTTGAAATCAAATTAGTTACCTGTTAAATAATTGAATATTGATGAAGGAGAAAACTTGTGTAGTGAGCTTCCGGATGAAAAATGAAGGAACCTAGAAAATCATTAAATCGGAAACTTATGAGTTAACAAGAAATGAAGAGAATGAGAAATTCATATTACATGAAAAGAAAGCTTACATAATTTCCACGTAAATGACCCATTAAAGAATCCAAGAATTTGATGATGCTATCCCACTCACTACTTGGTGATTGCTGAGGAACACCACTAGGCGATCTAGATGACTTCCCACCATGAACTCGTTGGTTTTTTGGTGCCTTTCAAACAAAGAATATAATTAGATCCAACAGTAGAAAACTAGAAAGCCAGATTGAAAAGGACAAGTACAAGCAATTCTGATCCTGTGTTTCACTTCAAGCAAGAGCAAATTTCTTTGAATGGTTAGACAATCACAATAGAGATCACTTAATGCACCTCATGAAAGTTATACATAAAATCTTTTACAAGAGCAATTCTAAAGCCTCAAATAGTTTATCACTGGAGTTAAAAGCTTAAGCAGCCCAAAGACAGTAAGCCCAGGAGAATTGAAATTCTCTTCAACAAATCCCAAATTTCCAAGTAATATGAAGTCTTACACAGATTTGTAGTGAAACTCAGTGCGCAATCAACTAAACCATAAAGCAATTCCCAAACAAACACAAAAATGTTGTGGCTTTAACGCTTGAAAATTTTCAGAAATACAACCTATGGACGACATACACGTGGGCATCAAGCATCTCAACCAACAGAAAACATATTATGATGCAAGCATCTAATGACACAAGCATATATTCAAATTACCACAACGCACATCTAGATGAAGGCACACACAGAGAAGACATAGTATTAGTAAGGTCTGAGTAATCGGTATCACATACAAGTACCAAATGAAGAGAGTATAAGGTTAAGAAGCCACCTGGATGCATTGTGCAAGTAGTGGAAGTATTTCTTTCTTCAGATTATCCCGGATCAAACCAAATATCTTTTCCACACAAGCTGTCAATTGTTGTTTGAATAAGATAGCTGGATATTTAGCTTCCTTATGCGCTAAACCATCCTCCAGTCCATGATATTTGAAAGATGACCTTGGGCCCTGAGATGGAAAGATGTTCTATGTCAGTTTCAAAAGAGTTATATGACAAGGCTGAATTTATTAACACTATATGTAGTGTACAACTCATATAAGCCATGGACCATTTCAGACTTATCTACAGTGTAAAAGAATTTAGTTTTCTTACAGTTACACCATGATCTATTAAAGATTTTTCCACTAAATCCCTTTCAATCAGCTCATTCAATGTAATTCTACATCAAATATTACCAAAAGACTTATTAAATCAAATTCCAAACCCATGCAAATATCTGAAATTTTGATGAATAAAAAGTGGATATAGGAAAACCAAGATTGTAACTCCATATTATCAAGCTTTAAAGATGCCTCACATCATGATTCTTATGTATTTCTGGAATTTTAAATCTAAATATGATAGGAGGACTAGGACTAGCTAAACTTATTTGATCCAGATCGGTGAAATCAAATTGAGCCTTATCGAGATTTCACCCATGAAAAGCTAATTATAACCCTAAATTAATTGCAATCCAATATATGGAACTCACAGTTCGGCGTTCGCATTCATGTAAGACGTATATTTTCTAAAATTAAGTAATAGGAAGGATCATTCACATATGTAAGTGAATAAATCTTGTCCGATGAAATTTTCAACATCTATAAAAGGGCACTACATATTTCAAATGATTGATCCCACCCCAACTTACTTGAACAAGTCTCCCATTCATTCCTGTAGAACCTGCAGAACGCTGAGAAGTTGCATTCAAGAACCCATTGGACCGTAGGTTCCTTTGAAGAAGGCATAAAAGTGCAGATGCATTAGATAACCAGTAAGGCAAAGAAGCATCCTCATCGCCCTCCTGAAACATCAGTCGTCAAAGATCCAATACATATCATGCATACAGATTATAACATACGTTATATGAACATGGAGTCACTAATTTAAACAATGCAGCTTGATTAGCAAGAGTATTAAATGCACCAATTAAAGAGAAAATGAGACGGAGTTGGGACAATCAAAATTCAGACTATCAAATTTAGGATTTAATTTACCTTCAAAACATCATTGATGTTCTCAATAATGGAATCAAAAATAGCAGTCCTCTCGGACTCAAAGGAATGCCAATGAATGAGGCATCTATAGATGACACAAGCAGCTATTGGTTTTCCATCTTTGAAGCCCAAATTCTCTTTAATGCAGCGTGAAAGGACTTCTGAGTTACCCTGCAACCATTTTACACCTTAAAAGTTGGGTAATAATAAACTAAAAATTTACCTATGATGCTTTCACTTTTAATTTAACTACAAAAATGCATGTATAATGTATATATACATAAAATCATGACTTCCAAGTAAGAAACATAATCTGAAAGATCAAAGTTTCTTATGTCCACACAATTAGTTAAAAGGAAAATAGAAGAATGCTAAATTGAGTTTGAAAATGTAACTAAATGTTGGAATTTATCATGAGGATGTTAATCAAAACTATTTAAAATCAACTCAGCATATAAAAGATAATAATGACTCCATGAACCATCCAAAATTCTCATCAAAAGAGTATTTACTTGATTATTGGACTATAATTTTTTTAAATGACACTGGTATTATTCATCCGATCTAAATCAAATTTTACATAGATGTGAAGACTTTTAGTCACGGTAAAATCTTCAACTCAATAAATTAGACAAATGTGAAATATTGAAATAAAGCTAAAGGTTTATTTGAATTTCTAACTATTCTTTCAGTATATAAGCTAAATCTCTCTTACATCAGCAACAATCCATGAAAACAAATAATAATTACTTATACAAAAATAATTAAGTAATATAAGTACTATAACTAATTTGATATTGTTCTGACCTTGCGTTCTATGACATATTGGTAATTACATCAAATCTAGTCCAAACAATTTGAAATACCTACTTACGATTTTAATTTTGATTATAACATTATGTGTAACAAGTGGGCATGTTCTCCTATTCATGTTTTGTTTTCTAGGGGAACAAATTACCTTTTTATAGTCTTTATATTTCACTATTTAAAAACATGTATTACTTTATTTTCTTATATATTCATGTATTATAATTATCAAAAAAAAAAAAAAATCATGTATTACAATATATTATTACATGTATATCACATTAGTATTTTATTTAATAAATTCATTTATTTATTTCATCCTAATCATAAATTATTCACACTTATATGAAGATCCCTTCTTTGACAGAAAAAGGAGTTCAAAAATTTATATGCATTTGTATCTTAGCTCAACAATATATTCGTTTATCATGTCTTCTAGACATCGTAACGTAAGGATATATTTTTCAATTGTAGATCTTCTGCAGAAAACTTAACAAAACTATTTGAATACATAGCTTCATCCCAAAAACAAGCTATGAGAAACTTGCACATAGGTAGAAATACAAATTCAAATTATTTAGATGCTATTTTAGTGTGTGTCAGTCCACACACAAACACAACTACAGCTATCAAATACAGGAATCTTATTTGAATCATGCATGTTCCAACTTTTCATTAGCTCTACCTAAATCTAGAAATAAAATCACAATTACAATATCTCTGAAGTGTATGAAGATAGAGAAAAAAGATTAGCTTCATGATAAAATACCATATGTAGTCGATCTTGTGTGACTAATCTTCTCTATAACTAGCCCTAAACGCATTTTACGAATTACTTGATATGTATAAAAGAAAAAGATAAACTAACTAGAAAACGTTTTTCCAGAAAAAATAGAAGACTTAGCAATTATTAATGGGAATGGGCTGTTTTATATCTTCGCTTCCTATTATAAAGGTTGTTGAGACTTTAGCTAAATATTAAGCAGTGCAACTTATGTATTACCCCTCATTTTTTATGAGAATAGTTACTTGCAGGATACTTTATACCAAGCAAAAATGGTAAGCAAACAATCTCAAGTGTAAATCTGACTAGTAGATTTCCTACAAAAGTATTGATTCATCATCAATCAAACAATTACAATCACATGAAGTCGGAAAATGCCAAGTTAACTTAAAGAGATAACTACCTGATGCCTTTCAATCCCTGACTTTGTTCGACGGGAATCGGTAAATCCTTGTGATAGTGGTGCAATGAATTTGGAGGGAGTAGGTGATTCCTGCAACAATCATAATAAGAAACTCAGGCTAGAAAAATAACTACACATTACATTTGTCATAGTTAGTAGACTCACATATGAAGATTTCCGATCAGCAGAAGAAAGAACAAGTGCACCAGAGAACTTCTGCATCAACAAAAGGAAAGCAATAAATTATGATCATGATGATAATATGGAAGTTCCTCGACTTAAACTTATCCCAAAAATAAAATAAAAAAAGACCAAGTTTCATGCTGTGTTTCTGAAAGTTGCATGCCTATGCTACAATAAGTTTCTTTCAGAGACTGTACCGCAAAATAGGAGGTAAAGAACTGCTTACATCAAGGAAAGGTTTCACAAATCCAGCTCGATTGCTCGGAGTGACACTCAATGTCTTTTGACGCAGTATTTGATTCTCATCCTCTAGACTTGATAGCTTCTCTTCCATACTGATGTGAAGACTAATATTAGTCACAATCAAGCATATACAAGTACTTCTAGCAAAAATCATTACTAAATGGCAATGATATCTTTCGTGAAAGGTGTCAGTTTAGGTAATCATGAAGGAGCTGCTCGGTTTTTTCTTTTTTTTTTCCACATAGGTATGCAGCTGTGAGTTCGATTGGTGGGATTTCTATTTGTTTATTTATTTATTTATTTATTTATTTATTTATTTATTTATTTGTATGGGTTAGAAGAAAATGTAGGAGCAATTCAGTTTTCTAAAATACCTTCGCAAATTCTGTTGGAGTTGCAAACATGTTTTTTCAACTTCCCGCAACTTTACAATGGTACTACTTGCATCTTCTTTAGTTTGGGAGAGTTCACGCTCCAGGGTCGAGTTTTTCTCCGACAATGCATTAAGAGAACTCTGTAAAAGCAGATTATTGAGGTTAATGACATCTTCTAATGAGAATTACATTTTGATTCACTATCTGCATTCTGGACTACGGTCATGGGAAACTAAAAATATCCAGACTAACCAGGAAGCCTCTGGAGGTTGGTCAAGGATCAACTTAATAGTGGGAGTCATAGACATTTAAATGTTAAGGACAAAACAAAATTGCAAATATGGAATTGTTCAGAAAATTGGAGAAGAAGATGAATGTGGAGTTCTTTAACTTAAGGACAGAGATGTCACAAGTATCACTTAAGGACTAGATTGTCACGGAGTGCATGTTTAAGGGGCGGTTGAACTTTGAAGTATTTTCCCCTCACAGATTATTTCACAAAAATTTGCCGGACCCTGACCCACTATTAAAGCAATAATTTGAAAGCTATTAAGAGTTCAAAACATAAAGCTCCAATGGAACAGTAATAACAAGTACATTGTGCATTCTTGTTGCAATATTCAATAAATACATTATCCTAGATCATCGAATTAATATCAATAGACATACTAAAATAGCTAAGGACAGACTATCATTGATCACTTCACAAATATAGTTGCAGGCAAGAATTAAAACTTACTCATCTACAAGATTAGCTTATAAAGATATCAAATACATTAGAAGTAAAGAGATCCAATCATTGACAATATCTAAATCCAATTACCTTCAAATGTGCATTTTCATTCCTCAATTCAGCTAAAGAAATAAGTTCTCTTTCTGATGCAGATTTTTGCTTCGCTGATGAATCAAGCTGTCTTTCTAGCACCACATTCTTATTGTACTCATTAAGGGTTGCAAGTTTGGCAGCATCAAGTTCCAGCTTTAGAGACTCCACGGTCTTTTGAAGTTTTGAGATTTCAACTAATTTAGCCTCTTCATTAGACACCTGCATTTCAAACCAGCAGTTGAGAGGAAGAATGAGACCTATGTTGTACACTGAGAACCAATTTATTGAGAAAAAATTAATTGCAACAGGAATCCTAGCATATAAATGCATAAATGCATAAGGAAAATAAGTGCCGCCACCATTTCATAATATAGGAAGAATGTCCAGGATCAAGAAAAAAATTCCTACCAGAGACAACAATTATGACCTCCGTGCAAAACTCTGGAACTGGAATAATAAGTTAATTGTAACACATATGCAGAACAACTCAACACAGATGCAACACATAGTGGGTTGCACATTTTTATTCTTGTCCTCTTGGCACTGCATTCTGCTTATCTCGTGGACAGAACAGATAACTCTCTTAAATATGCATCAACAAATGAAACACTAATATAGGAATCCATGTGTTGCTTTAAAAGGATCAAACATATTTCAAAGTTAAGTCCTAACAATATGAACAGAAAAGTTTGCTTCATTCAATTAAGGAACAGCAAAGAACTGAATTATAGCCACCCAGGCCTTAGTTTCATAAGTTGCAGTATTCCATAATTCAATAAAGATATATTGCACAGCTTGGTACCCGTATTTTTTTCTCCAGTTGCAATCGCCAAGTCAGATCATCCAACTGCTTTTCAAGCTTGCTTTTTGCTAAGCGCAAGGCACCAGCCTCATTAGCCTCCTGTACATAGTTGTAAATAAAAATGGTGGATTACTAGAAAAGTAGAGACTATATTTGTGAATGACTCTGCAAAATCACCAAAAGAAAGAGCAGGTACCGACAAAACATGAATTTGAAAGACTTACAGAGAGATAACGAGGTTTTTCAGATATAAATAATCAAAATTTAATAATATTAAAAAGAAAAAAGAAATTTCAAGATTTAATAAGCTCTGTACCTTTATCATAGCAAACTATTATTCAAAATTAATAGAATTTTCACTGAGGAAATCAACACCCATTGAACAATTCACGTGGGTTGAAGCCCCAAGAAGAAATTTGGAAGTAGGTGATTTATGGTCTCTTATTTTTGACAATAAAGCAAGAAAGTTTATTGACTAGTTTACTCTCTTTTAATTTTTAACTCTCCAAAGGAAGGTAGAACAGAAAAAGAATAATAACCAAACAGAAAATCTGACATTCACATTTTAATGCCAGTCCATAAAATTACAACTCTCACCTGCTTAAGCCTCCTAAATTCTCTTTTTGCCAACTTCTGCCTCCAGAGACATTGTATCGCAATGATATTGGATTGACGATTACGATAAATAGAACGGATCTTGAACATCCTCCAATGAGCCTGGTACAAAAGCCAAATAAGTAAAGCACCCCTAGAGGGGTCAAAAAGTAGTAAAATTCATGAACAAAAGCTTAATAAGAACACACATCCCTGTCAGTAAAAGCATTCTGCAACATAAAACACATAAATACAGTGTAGAGATCATTTTGCTTTAAACTATATGATACACATGTCCAAGTCTGATTCCCTAAGGGTAAATTCTTGACCACCATCATTGTTCAATGAGGCTTATTTGTCAGCTAATAAGCCTGAAATTAATTAGACTATATACCATTTAGCTTGATTCATGCACAAATAACAAGAGTCATCAAGTCAAACACCATATGATCAATTAGTTCTCCTGAAACTTAAGGAACAAAAAAATTCCAGGTGTGGCTGTGTCACATACAACCAATAAGATCTGGAAGATACAAGATTACAAGGCACAGATCCAGAGATTGGGCATGCCAAAAAGGTTACAGAGAAACATCTACTAACATATCAAATACAAAAGAAAACCCAGACGCAAAAGACACAAATTCATAAAGTTACCTGGATAATGGTGACAGCTCTGTCTTCCTTACGATACAGAAAGCTGCGGCGAGTAGAGAAACCACGGACAATAGATTGTATTACTACAGAGGTTGCACAAAGTTGCATGTAAGCATGCCTGAAAAACCACCGACGGAAATATTTTTGAATTGTAGAGGCAGCAGCAGACTCCCTCATGGAAGCAAATTTATTTCGAGCAAGATATCCTGCATTTACAAAAAAAAAATAGCATGGATACATAATCAAAATTCACTAGGTAACAGGTAAAAATAAACGTGTCCAAAAGATCAGCATTCAGCACATATACAGACAATTACCTTTACCCAACTGCCAACAAAAGCCTATCATACCATTAAGTTTTATTAGGTCTATGTAGTAAAAGAATGGATTAGATATTACCAATGTACAGAAACAAAGCTTCCTTCAATATCATCTGCTCCCTTTGTGCCAGAATTTTTACTCCTGTTTCCTTTTTCGGGTGTTCCAAAAGAGAACTTTATTTCTTAGAATGGAATTATTTCTCTCAAAACTACCTTCTCACATAAAGTAATGATTTGAGCCAATGAGGCCAGAGCCCGTTGTTAAGGCTGAGGCCTCAAAACCAAGAGGTCTTGGGTTCAACTCCCACTAATACGGGTTTTTCTCCTAGTTTAATACTAGTGTTTGGTGATTGATTTCCATTGTAATTTAATTGTAATTTAATAGATTTCTGAATGATATTGATGTGATGATACTAATAATGATCGCTTCTATAAAAAAAAACATAAAGTAATGATTTGACATTAATAATTCTCATCCACTACTTTGATGGGCATAAATGTAATTGATATCAAAAAGTTTCACTTTTTAACTCTGTTGAGACTCATGGATTGGATATCAAGACTAAAGTCCTCCTTATAAGGTCGTGGACAATCCTCACCTCTTGAGGTGAGGTAGGTCCAAGCCATATAGACCTTAGCCCAATCATGTGAATCTAATATGGTATCAAAGCCACATTAATCATCTCCTTGTTCACATGTTGGGTTTCATTCTTTTACCCACACCTATTCGTCCAGATAACTAGGCATGGACTGTCATTATTCGTGTGTTGGGCTTTTACCCACACGTTGCAATTCGCAAGGTTGGCACGTGAAGGGGGAGTGTAAGGACTAAATGTCCGACATGGATTGGATATCAAGATTAAGTCCTCCTTATAAGGTCTTGGACAATCCTCGTCTCTTGAATTAGCTTTTGAGGTGAGTTGAGTCCAAGCCATAGGACCTTTGCCCAATCCATGTGAATTTAATAAACTACCTAAAACTCCGGCCAAACCTAAAGAGAGAAAAAATAAAGGATGAAGGGAGTCGTATTCTACTATAGATTTGAGAAGAGGCATGCCTCAAACTTATTAAACGAATAATTCTCATGAAATGAACTAAAGTAAGTTGTGGAGAACTATTTATTCCATTAATTAGCTCTGTAGCTAAACTCAATGATAAAGTATTTGATATCAATGTCATCCTCACAGCTTTGACTAGTTTACTAGTCACCAATGACAATGAACATTATACTGCAACCACAGTCCAAAGCTATTACTTTGCAGTGAAAATCTCTCACATAAATGGTGTAATATACAGGCTGCACACAACAAAAATAAATCTTGGGAGCTGTTAATATGGGAGCCTCATAATATTACCTCTGCAACATGTTTGTAGGGAAATTGCAGCCCCACGGTTCGTAACAAAATTGCTTCGGGCAAGAAATGTCCGCAAATGACCTTGAATGCGCTTAACTGCAGAATCCAAAACCTCTGATCGGCGTGAGTCTAAGATACCAATCTGGCCAGCCCTAAGGAACACTTTGGTCTTTCCCAACTGCGAAAGAAGTTGAAACCCTGTAAAGTATGCTAAGATACACGAAAGAATAAAAAAGAACTGCAAATGCACACAATATAAAAAACTAATCAATATAAACATTACCACTAATTCTTAGCATTACAAACCTGAAAGTTGCCGAGCTTTAATCTCTGCAATATTTTCTCGGTCATCGTCTTGTCATCATAACTGTAAGCACATTAGAGAGGTTATAAGTAAACCTGAGCAAGTACATACAACTCGAAAAATGAATCACAATTAGATGCACAAGCACGACAAAGACATGAAGGTACTCCATAAAAAAAAAAACTTCTAATCTGGTACTCATATATAAGAACGTGTTGATCAACATCAACATTTAATAATAGTTGCAGTTATATGCACTCAAAGTAAGATGGCAAACAATCACCATCCATCATGATGGAAATTAACCCTGATAACTACTGATAATATACAGGGCTACAACTTAGAACAAGTGCAAGAGGAATATTAATAGATGCAACCAATTTTATACCACCCAAGTGCTAAGGAGAGTTGGAAAAAAAAGGGAAGACTGAGAAAGCAAAGAGAAATCAAAGACGTGACAATTCAATACTAAATACCTTTACATGAAACTAAGCAAGTAAGAAAAATATATAACGAAAGTATACACGGCAAAAATTAGAAAGGATTAGGACCCTGAGAAAATTATCTACCCTACCTTCCATCCATAATATCCAAGGCAATTATCCCAAAGCGATCAACAAATTCATGATAAGTCTTACGGGTGGGGTAACCTGCTAAACTTATACGAACAGCCTCTAAGACACCCTGCAGTATCAGAAGAATACCATATTAGAGTTATTACATTATCCACCACCAAAAACATATATATTACCAAAATAGATTTAGTTCAATAGACTATATTTCGTGAATCGTTTCAGGGCATTTAAAACAATAGCAAACTTTAGCTGCACACAGACAGCTAGTCACTTCTGAATTATCAATAGACAAAGCCCACAAAGGATATGGTGTTTGTTTAACAAACTACAAGAAGAGAGTTAGTTGAATCTAGTAAATCTTTTTATCTACAACCACAAGACCCTGTGGATGATAAAGAACTGTTATATCCCTCAATCTTATATATTACATCAATTTTTTAAGCTCCAACCTAGTTACAACAGCAAAAGTCTTTCAGCAGGAAACGAGAATAATTTGTTGTTAGTTTAGTATTTCTTCGAAGGTGATCAGCTTGGTACGTGTTTAAAACTGGAATTTACTCAGACATAGTTTCTGCTACTTGCAGTAGGTTGTGAAACAAATGCTCACAATGGATGGTGCAAATGCCATCAGCATTACTGCAGTAGGTTGAAACTGATTCATTTGTTCCTGAAAGACCTTATACTCTTGTACGGTATATTTATTCAGCAAAATATATGATCTTAAGTAGTAAAGATGGATTATCAGTCTCGGTCCCCATTCCCCAGTAGAAAAAGCTTCTCGATACAAACATACAGATTTAACAGATCAAAATATGGCTAGTTTGGAAATTGTCAAGGCAAGAAGCTGATACTGACCCCACAACGCAACTGGTGCAAGATGCTCTGGTTCTCAAACCTGTGAGGCTTATTAAATGAGTTTGGCTTCACACATCGAATGTAATGAGGCTCTGTTGAGCTGAGGGTTTCCATAAGAGCTTGAAGTTGTTGCTGCAAGAAAAATGACAAATGAGTGGAAATGTATTGTGTTGTCAGTTAGATGATGTACTAAACAAATCTTGCCATGGGTTTACAGAAATAACAATATACCAACAGGATCAAGTAAATTGCTTGAGCAAGACAAAAAATAATAGCAAACCCTATCAACTTTCCATAAATATCTGTAGAAACAGTCGTAGGTTACAAACAAAGCAAAGACACAATCTTATGGTATCAAAAGTTCAAAACCGGTACATGACCAATGATGTTTATATAGATTGAACGAATGTAAGTACTCCAAAGTCATACTATGCTACTAGCCACCATTGCCTGATTCAATCCTATTGGCAGATACCTTGAGACTTTTTGAAAATAAATTACCAACGGATGAGTTATAGTCTATTATCCTTTTCCTCTGGAAGTCATAGATAACAGAGGAATGAATTCTTTAACACAAAACTTACAAAGGATATTTTTGTCAATAGTTGCTAAACTGTTTAAAGTAGCAAGGAGATAGAGATGCTCTATTGCTCCAAAGTTTCTGGGAACTAAGTCTGCTTTAAGCAACGTCTGAACTGCTGTAGGGTTAATAGTTTTAGGCAGCCAACTCAGCCAAGCCATTACAATTAAATAGATCAACTATTCAGAAAAAGCTTCAGAAGAAGAGAAGGATCTAGATATTAGGGAGAAGAGTGCAACCATGCTATACTTTGTTCCTTGTTATGCAGCCAACACATATCCACTCAACTACAAGGTTTATGCGAGTGAATTTACAACCAATGCATCTTCCTCAAGCCATATGCAGATCTAATAAGATTTCCTGAGAACTATAGAAATATGTCAAGCCGACCAATGTCTGTATTCTCATAGCCAGATCCCTAGGAAACACGGTCTTTAACAGACCAAACACCCCATATGTACAAGGACAGAGCAACCATTAACATGACTAAAAAGGGACTTCTCCACATAGAAGTGGTGACTATGAGGACGTTCATGATCTGATGTTCACTCTTCAAAAATCTTTTCTTCTAGTAACTTGTAGTTTCAAAAAATATATAACATACTTTGCCACAATGTCAGGATAATCCCTACAGAGAAAGTTAGTACCTTAAACCGAGAGGCCACTGATGAAAACTTGTATGATGATCGAGAAGACTCTTCCGGTAGCGGTGGAAAGAGGCCAACTATAAAAGGGCATCTGGAAGAAGCTAACAAATTGCAGTGTTCAACCACAACATAATCACGATTTTTGTCCAAAAATGAATTTGTTTGATAGTTCACCTAGGGAAAAACAGTGAAGAAGTAAATAAACAATACATTATCTAAAACTCAATATTAACCTGTTATTGAAACAGTTCAAAACATTGGATGTACCTTGCCCGCATAGTGAGAAATAGTAAAGTCTGTTTCAGAAAATTTTGCTTTATCCAATCGTGGGTGTGACCGAAAATTCTGGAATAGCTTGTTAGCAAATGTTTCATGTGTTGATTTCGGAAACATGCTGCATGAATAGAGAAGTACAGGGATAATGATAAGTTGGAACAGATAAGGTAAACAGGACCAAGAGATGAAATGACAGGAGAGAAACCATCGTACCAAGCTTCGTCCAAAAGAGCAATTAATCCTATGGGCTTCTGCAAAAGTATAAAGACCACGGCACGACTCAAAATGAAAGCTCACAGTAAACCAAAATTAATAGACAGAGAGGTGGATTATGTATTTCTTTTCCGATTTTGGAATCCATTCTGGAAATCGAAGACTGATGCAAGTTATCAAAGTCCATTCACTCGAGAAAAAAATTCTCATGACAATCCGCATAGACTGAGTCTGAGTCTGCTTTCATTTTTTTCAAAGTTTTAAACTTCAGCATAGTAAGTTAAACTCAAGCAACTGCATATTAACCACAGGCATCATACTCTTTTTCTCAGAAAACCAGCTTCAGTTTCTATATTAATTTAGAACATATAGTCAAGGTGACAGCAGAGTTTGCATATCCTAAATGACAAATCAAATTCAGAGACAGTGAGGTATTTTGAGATCAGTTCAATCATTTGAAAGCTTAAAATATGCCACCACAAACTCTTCAAGATATACATTAATGCTTACAGAAAATATTTTAAATTTTATCCCTGACAAGTAACATCAGTACCAAAGTAAGCAAAACCCCTGCAAATTAACAAATTACTTCTGCAGTGTGACACATACTTAATTCTGTGTAGCAGTGTAGTAAGATACTTCATTCAAGCTTAAAATGAATCAAATCAGAAAGTAAAGGAAGACCTTCTCTATCAAATCCAAAACATCTTGGTTGTCGATAAATTCAATATAGCTCCAATTGATTTCTTCTCTATGATATTCTTCCTGCTCCATCTTAAACACATGCTGGAAAATAAAATCCCCGAAATAGCAAAATGTAAGCAAGGGACTAACATGTAATAACAACATTTTGCTAAACGTAGCACCAAGAGAATCATGTCACCTCATTAAAGTGTTGTTGGAGCTTCTCATTTGCAAAATTGATGCAGAACTGCTCAAAACTGTTCAAATGGACCCAACACCAACCAATAAGTTGTCAAAGCACATGTGGAGTCGAGTTAATGTACAATCATATTGCGACAAATAACTTGTGAAATTCCAAAACCAAGAAGAATGAGCTCAGACATATAACTGACTAATATGTTGCATGAAGTCTACACTGATACCTAGCATATTGACTCTTGAGTATCAATTATCCAGCAAGAACATGTAAGAATTACATCTCCTTTCACGCATGTAGACATTCTCACTAGAGCTCCTTTGCTAAATGTTTTTTTTTTAAATTCAACATTATATGAATCGTATTAGCTACTAAAAATGTCCCTTGGAGACAATAATGTACATAGATATTAATGAGGCCAATACAGGCCAAATGGTGCTTCAAAGATTTCACTGAAACCATCCAAACCAATTTTTTGAACCAAAATCAAGTGAAACCGAGCCAATATCCTATCCAAGTGGATCCATATATTGCATTGGGTACTCATTAAGCTACTTTTATGTTACACAAGAATAGTATTGCCTGGGTTTGTTACTTTGCAGCTAATCTGATGTCAGAATACTCAACTATTACGTGTACCAGAAAAAAAAAATAGATAACATAAAATCAAATTGGGAAGAAATTTACCTATTCAATTTAAAGCATTCAAATCCATAAATGTCGAGAACTCCAATTTGTATCTTAGAATCACGATCTTGTCCAACCGATCTGTTAATCTTTTCAACAAGCCTGAAACAGTGAAAATTATCTAGATTTTACAGTCATAGTATTGGTTTAATCAAATTTGTGAGCTGATCTCAAACAAGACAAAAATTCCAGCAGACCAGTCAAAAAGCCGAGCATAAACAGTCTTGGCCAAAGCATCTCGACCAGCTAAGGCAGCATTACAGTCCAGAGCTTTGACAATTATCCCTTCACGAGTTTGGATTGAACGCGTGCAGAGTGTGGCTAGCAAAATATTAACATCACACCTGAGTAAGAGAAAACTTAAAAGCATCAAATTCAAGAACCTCTATAAAGATTGATACTAGACAAGTTAGCAACAGCCAGACAAAAGCATTATTGCAATTTAAAATAAGAAAAGGTTGTAATTACGAAGTATGGAAATTATGCACTACTTGTCACTAAAAACCTGTAACTGAAAGGAGAAGAGGGAAACAAGAAATTTCGTAAAAGACAACTTGCAGAAGAACCATACAAGTTGAAAAAAAATCAGATCAAGTCCTCAAAGCTAAAATCAAAAGACCAAACAGGCCATCATTTAAGTACCTAGAGCTGATCACATACCTAAAGAGATCGGCAACCATCTGTAAATGAAAATTTGACTTTTGATCCTTTAAGACTGATGAATCGTGCTCTTTGCCCGGAGAAAACTCTACATTTCCAAGATGTAAAATACCAGCCAGGGTCCGAAATATCGCTTCCTGGTCAAAAACAAAAGGGAACATAAATTACAAATACAATAAAAGGTAGTCAAGTGCATGATCATAACATAAACTTCCTTCTATGAACCTGTTCTTCATCACTAATGCCAACAATATCCATAGCCCTTCTTGTCTTCATGTATTCTTCAGCATTGCTTACTCCATCTAACTCATAGATCTTACTTTGATTTAAGTAATGAAAGTTGCTGGGATGATCTAATTTGTACATCTCCGCATCCTGAATAACATAATAGCATCCTCAAATGCAAAACCAGGAGTCTAAGAGTCCAACCGCAAAAAAAAATCATACATCAGCCATAATTTCCACCAATTCGTTTCAGGTTGTTATGAAAACACCAAGAACAACATGCTTATAGTTATATAAGGGATGAAAACACATTAGTCATGTTTAAAAGAAAAATCAACCAACATTTATCTTATCTTATGCAGCACCGACTAGGCAGATTATATGTGAGTTATCCAGTCATGAACTAAATGCAAGTTGAAGGCCTTCTACCACAGAAGTCGCAGACAAACAAAGCTAATATGTGGAACGACTTATCACAGCACTCAAGGACTCAGCAGAAATGTGAAACTTAAATTGCAACCATTTCAATTTGGCAACAAGGAACATTAGAGATCACAATGTAAAAATTTACACAAATACCCGCCCAGCCTCAAGAGACAAATTACTTTGTTTAAATTAGATTTATCAATGCTATATACAACTCAACATAAAAAAATGTTAACACGTATATTGGACTTGGCCACATGCACCCTCTTCTTCCCTGTCATCACCAAGGGCACCCACCTCAGTCAATCATCAGCATCATATGTTAGCATAAAACTATGTGTATGTTGGACTCATATCAAGATTCTTAAACTGACTAAAAAAATATGTCATGTGTAAACTAAACTTGGAAGTACCCGTCCAGATGCACACAACTGATAGAAACAGTGGTAATTTCTCTCCGGATCTGTTATTTGAACGACACGAGAGCGCTCCAGCAAGTATGTTCTGATCGCAGCTCCTGATATTCTACCACTTGAATCAAACTGGATCTCAACAAACTTGCCAAAACGACTGCAGAAGCAAGCAAAGGAGTGTGAGTAAAGAGTATTCATATAGTTGTAATAGAAAAAGCATTTTTGCGCTCTTTTCCGCAAATCTCTAAATTTCCTTCCGACTAAAATGAAGAGAAAAGGTGAAGAATAAAGATGAAGTCATATAAAATATTGCGGCATCATAAACATCTACTAGACAACATAAGTACTCCACATTTTCACGGCACTAAATTGTAGACTGAGTTGATCGCGAGCAGCATATTGCTTATATGACCTAGATAAAATACCAATATGTAAGAGCAACAAGAACAGATTAAATAAAGTGAATAAATTATGGGATTCAGCGAAAAACATTACAAAATATCATCTTAATATCTTAATCACCAGTATATTCATTTCATATAAATAGCATACTGTAAATGAATCCTCATTGAAAACCTTTGGCACGAGAATAAACTAGATATTTTCCAACTTCAGCTAACCTGTATGACAACACCACTTCTGGTTAAACATGTTCTCACAACTCACACCTAAGCTTGACTTTGGCAAAGTTCTCTTAGACCCTCTGGAGCCACTTAAGAAAAAACATAAGTATCTACCAGATCATGCATTTTCTTAAGAAAAATTCACACATCATGTTTCTTACCACACACTCTGTATATAGGCACTTCATTCTGATTTTGGCCAAACAATTCAACCACATCAACTTTCATTAATTAATTGTGTTTAAACATTTGGATCACTGTTTCGCATCAACATGAAATTAATTTAACGACAATCATTGTTGTAAGAACAAGCAAAAGGATTCAAATGATACGTGAACGAAAAAGGTCACACTCAAGAAGCAACCTAATATCAAAGGAAAAGGCTTAAAAATTGTGATTCAGAAGATAAAATATAGTAATAAAGCAAGGACAAGAATAAGTCGAACAATAAACTCGACAGTCTTTATTTTATTTGAGTAATTGTACCCCAAATAATATAAACACTACCAAAGGAATGATAATTGCGCAATACCTTGAGTTATCATTCCTAACAGTCCTTGCATTGCCAAATGCCTCCAAAAGTGGGTTCGACTGAAACAGAAACAGATAGAGTATTAGCATAGCAGGGCTTCAAAATTAAGGAACAGTTATGATATAGTCCCCATCCAAAAATCAAAAGTGTAGGAGTAAATGTTTCCAATATTTGAATACCGGCAGCATTTTAGTTTTTTAATGCAAGGACAAATACAAGTAATACTCATTTAAACAGAGCCAGAAAACCTACCTCTAGAACTTGCTGTTCTACTGTTCTGTCATCACCGGCAGCACGACCACCAACGTAAGTAAGATATTGCATTATCAACTTTGTTGTCTCAGTTTTCCCGGCCCCGCTCTCTCCACTAACCAGAATAGACTGGCTAAGACCCTCACTCATCATTGCTCTAAGAGATAAAAATGCAGACCAACATGACCAGATTAGATATCATCATACTTGATTGCATTTAATTGCAACATGTGATTCAGACTAGACTAACCTGTAGGATGCATCAGCCACAGCAAAGACATGGGGGCTCAATTCACCAAATGGAGCCCCCTTATACTGCTCCATCATGTGCATATTATATAGGTGAGGAAGCTTCGTAAATGGATTAACTGCAATCAAAATGCTTCCTGTGTATGTCTAGGATGGGAATAAATCATGCATCAGTCAGAATGGAAGCCAACAATTAAAGAAAGCATGTCAGGTAACTAAAGTAAGTCAATATAAATTACCTCAAGATGACATCATGCCAGTTTAAATGGAAGGGATGTTTTTCTAATTTTTATGTTATGATTAAATGGGTGGTTCCTCTATGCATATAGTAGCCGAATCTTATTAGTTCAAATTTCATAGACTATGCAGGACAAGAAAGTAAGAATCTTAGAATGAAACACGTACAAAATATAGAACAAATCATGGGAGTGGACAAAAGTAAAACGGAGTGCAGTAGAAACAACTCAAGCCAAGTCTTTTTCCTATATACACGGAAACAAGTCCAAATATACTGCAAGAATGAGTCTCTATCAAAAATTAAAGGTTCAAATATCATCATATGCTTGCTTAGCATCAGTGATCAGACGAGCTAACGCATGTTATATAAAAAGCAGCATGCATACATTATGAATCACTTGAGGAATTTAGGTTTCAGCCGAAGGTTTGATATCATAGCTTATTCACACCGTATATTTCTCTAATATAGGCCTTTTGAAATTATGTGACCTTTCCTAGCTGTTATATTTGAAAGAAAATCTTTTAAGCTTTCTTTTCACAATCACAGCTTCAATATTTCCCTTGATTCCCTTTTAAGTTTTACACCTAAAAATTATTAAATTCTGCACTTAATAGCAATTGGTCTGAATATGATCAAAATAGTCCATCAACACCTGACTTCAAGACATTGAGAATCTTTCCCCATCAAGAGCATTTTGCAAATACAAGCAAAATGTCTTCAAAACCAAAACTGGAGAATGACATATCTATCTAGTGACTGATCATGCTTAGATCCTCAACATAAGAGTGCATCTGTCGGTAGGTCACAAACAGTAAAATTTCCTAATTAATTGATAGAAAGAGGGGACGGGCCATCTAAGGTGACAGGAATTTAATAACATCTGAGTGGTGATTCAACCAACAGACCACCAAACTCTTAAATCAAACATTTATCTGGAGAAGCATTGGTCCTTTACACTTCGTAATAAAGCTAGAAGATTTAAATTCTTCTAGTGGTGCATATTTACAAGATACTGAAAATAAATCTACCACAGTTCAATCGAGATGGAAAAAATCCCCTTTAGAGGAACCAAAGAGATTATATCATAAATTATACGAACTTTTCCGCCAAGAGAAGCTGCCATTACATTTGCTCGAGGACCGTCCTTCAATGGGTTACATCATTTTAAGAGCTAGTACCTTGACTCAGCAACAAAGTCAAACAATTGCATTCTGGGAAACTCGTATTTTCAGTTAGGAATTGCCTTCCAAATTGGTAAACAAGAAATGAAAAAGTTGTTTCTCCTTTAAGCATAATCTCATCGCAATTGGATTGATGACTAAGCTAAGTTCTTAATGAACCAATCACACATTAGCATCATCATTGTATCTAAATATAACAGGGTAAAGCTCAACTAATTGAACAAGTGCCCAGATTCACTTTCCTTTGTATTTGCTAAGATGGTTCATTCTATAATTATACCACTAGACATCAGTTGACTTACAAATAAAATACTATCTGCTAAAGGGGAAACTTCGTCCCAATAAACGCAACTACTCTTAAATTACTTCTGAAATCCAAAACATTAAAGCTTTCAAGTAACTCACATAGATTTCATTGAGAGCATATCGTCTCTGAAGATTATCAAGAACACCAGGCTCATTCAAATAAGTCAATTTGGTCATGTCATCCACTCCTCCAAGGTCATCCTCAGTGTCCCGCGGCTGCAATTTCTCAGGCACCGCTAAAACCTATTTGCGAAAACCAGACCTCACTTCACCAGTCAATTCTCAAAACAAAACATAGAATTACCCTATGTCACCACAAATTCGAGAAAAAATACTTATAAAGTAAACTTCAATTTCGAAATAACACCAATAGTTACCCCTTTCCATTCAAAACTCGAAAAATTTACAATGATTTTTTTCTGGAAAATTAGAAAAAGCTAACCTTTTTGCCGGACAAAGTGAGGACTTTAACTTGTTTGCCGAGGAAATCTATAACCTCGGCCGCAGCCCAAGCCGAATCTTTGTCTTCTACCCATACTTTCGAACCCTTTCGGAGACTCATTTATTTATACTATTTTGTTAATTTTTCTTTTGTGTGATATCAAAGATGATTGAGTGAGAAAGGAATTTCATGAAGTTGGAAGAAATTTCACGAATTCGGAATGAATTTAGAAACCCTACTTTCCATGGAGGAATAGAATAGTGAATCTTTTTTCAGCTTCCCGCCCTAAGAGAGCAGAATTCGATAGTCAAAATGCTAATTAAAACAATCGGATAAATATTTAATAATAAAAAATAAAATAAAAAACCCTCAGCTGAAGTAATTGCTACGTTTTAGTTGTATATTTTGAATTTTCGGCTTCTGTAAATAATTAATGTCAGTGTACTGTCTCTCTTGGGGTTCATGAAAATTCAAATTTTAAAAATACTCTTGTTTTGGATCGGAAGTAAAAAATGTGCATTGTCTTTTTCTTTCTCTTTCTCTTTTTTGTGCAAAAAGATGTGCATTATCTTCACACGCTTTTTACAACTCACTTGTTATATCTTCTTTAGCATATGTAGTCGGTTTACACATTTTTAGTTCGACATCAATAAAACATTTAACGATACGATAAAAAGGACCTCATATATGATTTATCGTGGTTTGAAAAGTAATTAAATGTGTAATGCGAACATTAACTTACTCAATTTATATTTTTTTATATATATTTTATTTTCTATTACGATTATACGTACGTACTCTTCAGTTTCAAAATTATTGTAGTTCAACACATTTAAACATTCCATCGACATATTTTTCTACGATAATTGAATAATAACAATCATATGCTACCATTATTGTTTCACTATCTAATTTTTCAATTGTTTTACCTATCACTTCCTAATATTATTAGTACATAACATGTGGCGCCCTAACGGACTCGCCATAAAAGCAAATAATATAAATGAAAATTAATCCAAAATTAGAGTGTAAAACAACTCAAATGTGATAAAGCGATTTGCTTAAAAGAGAAAAAAATTGTATTACCACATAATTTACAGCTATTGCATTAAATATATTTCCTACTTGAGCCTATAATTCAGATTTGAAATGGTAACTTTTTGTGATAATTGATTTGAAATGGTATATAATGATTGAAAGTATAAAAAAATTAACATATATAATGAATTTATATAACTATTATTTTCCAATTCAATTCGGGTGCGAATATAGGTTAGTAACAAAGTCAAAATATAAATTTATAATCAAACTAGAAAATTTGGCTATCTCTTTCTTCAATTTCCGTATGTGGTACGTCAACTAACCAACCAACGTTTACTTGTTAAGCAAGCGATTACGTGGCTCTTAGTCCAGGCAATAATAAATAATATGGATTTTTAATTCATTTTTGGTATGAACATATCCTAAAGAATTACTGTATACAATTAAGGAACTAATAATTATTAAATGGTTGATTAACACATCTAGTTTGCTCACTAAACACAAGATTACCAATACTTTTGAATAATATTATATTATTTTGAGTAATCGAGTATTAACATCAAATTTGGACTATATTTATACTGATCCAGGTATATCTAATTTTATCTTTCAAGACTCCATTGGGAACTTCGACTAAAGCCTTAATTGAAGATACGGGTTTATTTGAGTAAAACTTAATTAAATAATACATTAGTTAAGTTTGACTTCATTTTCTTTTTTAATTTCAATTTTTGTTGCGTCTAAATGGTATCAAATGGAGATTAAGTATTGTTTATATGGTCCTGGATCATTATTAAGTCTGGAGTTAGTTTTTTAGGTGAATTGGCTTGAGTCCGTTTTAGTAGGTTTAACACATTAAACGTTTTTAATATATGATATATATTAGAGCTTCTCACAATTCCTTTCCAAATACTAGAGTTTAAATGTTGCTGGAGAAAAGTGACTTGTGTGATCTTATTTAAGGCAATACCAGGGGCGACAAATTGATGTTGGGGATATCTGATCTTATTAGCAATGGACATAGTCACAACGAGCATTCCAGATAGCAGTAGGGCCAGCATTCTCTCGGTACTTATTCCTCTTGGGGGTGATTGTCCGGATACTCGAGTTTGGTATGGTGCTTGGAATGGAAGTTTTCTTGTAAATTTGTGTACATAGCCCATTAGACACAGAGTTTTGGGAGGATGTTTCCTTTGCGTGGCTGCGGAAATTAAGGTGCCCACACCGTTTGAAGCTATTTGTGTGGTTGATTGAACACGGAAGTTTGTTGACAAATTCTCTTCGATTTGATAGGCACTTGGCTAATTCGAATCTATATCTGAGAGGTCACTCTAAGAGGGAGGACTTGTACCATTTGTTTTTCAATGGTTTGCTAGGAAAATCAGGAGGAGAATCTATACCTTGAGGGTCGCTTCGGTACTTGCGGCTATCGCCACAGATGGTTAGGTGAAGAAAGTCGTTCTGCTTAATCTGGACTTTTTTTAAACCAAAGGAGAAAATATTTTGGGTCCCATGTTTGGTGGCGACTTGACAAGGATTGTATCAAGTTAAACACTGATGTTACATGAAAATGATCAAGGGTATATCTGGGATCTCCTCTTCCTATCTTGATCGTCTTCAAAACTCGTTCTGACGTCACGGGACGAACTTTGAGGAAACTCTTCAGCTATTCTTCACTCTCCTTCAACTTAACTTTTCAGGTGAAATGAGAATGATATTTATAGAGAAAAATGGAGGAGGTGAGGAGTCACCTCATTAAATGTGGGAGATGAGAAGTCCACTATCAATTAGGGAGAGAGAAAAAGCCTCCCACTAACTTCATAAGGAAATGGGGGTAAGGTGGTCATTTTAGTGGATGCCATAAATGTAATTCTTGAATAATTATTTTAATAATGAGGGTTTTGATAATTAATAAAATACCCTTGTAATTTTAAATATCCCCATCAAACACGGATGGGAGTTGGTTGGCTATGTCGAACTCTGCATCAATTGGTGGAGTGGTACAAGATGAAGAAGGAAATTGGTTGTTTGATTTTAGTCATAGTGTGGGTTTTTGCTCAATCAAGCAAACAAAGCTTCTTTCGCTTCAGGATGGTTTGAGCTCGGCGTGGGAAAGAAGGCTTAGAAATCCGGTAGTAGAGATTGGTTATCAGGTTATCTACAACCTTTTACAAAAGACTGATACGAGAAATCATCATTTGGGTTACGTATTGGAAGATTGCAGTCTACTCGCTAAGATGTGGTAATGTCCCTCTGTCATCTCAGAAGATCGGCCAACTCGGTGACATATGCTTTGGCCAAGTTGGGTCACAATTTGGAAAAAGGTCTACATTGGATTGAATAACCCCTAGATTCTATTCGAGTCTTAGTCGAGAAACATAGGTATTGATTGCCCCTTTCAGATAAAAAAATATGGTATCATAGCTCCAAGTTAATGTGAGTCATATTCTTCGGTGATGGACTTCATTTGTTCTTATTCGCATGTTGAGATTTTTTCTTTACCCACACGGTCTAGGCCGTCCACATATCTATTGGACTCATAACTACGTTTCGCAATTCGCAAGGTTAAGTTTTGACACGTGTTAGGCTTGCTTTAGACACACGTGTCGAACTTGTTTCACTCACATGTTAAAACTTTGCCCACATGTGAAAAATGGGAGGGGGAGTGTTACGAGTAAAAAATCACAAGTAGAGACTAAGTGCTCCTTATATGGTATTTGGCAATCCGCATCTCTTAAACTAAGATTTGAGGTAAATTAGGCTCAATCAATTTAGATGAACATAGTCAAATTCATGTGTTAACAATTATTGTTGTATTACAATTTACACATGAAAAGGAGTAATTGGAAATTTTTATATATTTTAAGTTAAAATTTATCTTATAGAACCAACCTCAAACTAAATGTAAATTCATCAAATATTAATAGTTGTTTGTCTAATTTTGTTAGTTAAAACAATTCGAATTTATGTAATGTTTAATGATGCAACTCGAATAGTTTAGCTGATAACTGGATTGTCAATCATAATGTTGGTGTTTAATAGTATGTGTAATAATATACTTCACAAAATAGAATATCACACGTTGTTAAAGCATGTAGAATCATATTTACTTGGTTGAAATTAATCAGTAGAACACTTCATTAGTACATGAAAAAGGAAAGGGAAGGTTCAAGATGAAATATTTTGCTCCTTAAGTATTTTCAACATGGTATGTCTCATGCGATGAGATACGAGAACAATTTCATTAATGTGGGGAATTGTTACATTTCATTGGGTAATAACCCAATTGGTATGTGCCCAATTGGGGTTAAGCCCTTGAATAAGGTGTGAATGAAATTAAGAAGAGACGAAAAAGTCTTCATCCCGTATGGAGTAGGAATAAATAGTTTTAGCTATATTTCTAAAGGTTGGTATAAGGGTTGGCCATGTAGCGGTACCAAGTTTTATAAGGAAGAGGACCTAGGTGACTATGGATTCATCACACACGCGCACTCCCTCTCATACTTGGGATTGGGCTTCAAAAGAAATTTTTTTTTGGAGAAAATTTAATTATATTTTTTGGCCCAAAACTAATAGTCCAATAATTAAACACATACCAATAGGATTCTCGTGGCAGATTTGAACTACCCAAGTAAGATTCACATGGCAGATCTAAAGCAACCAAAATGGGTCCGCATGTCAAATGATTTGACCAAACAGGTGCATGTCCGTTCATTTCAAATTCGAACCGAACCAGTGCTACTGGTCAAATGACAATCAAATCCAAACAAATGTGTTTCTCCAGAATATCCATCCAATGTCCATCAAATTTACATTCTTTGTCCTTGTTTTTGTTCAACATCAAATTTACAAAGAAAACATAAAAGTACATAAATCGAGTCTAATTGCTTAAAATTCACTGAAACCATGACTCAACTCAATAAAGTGTATAATGACTCAAAGACTAACTAAAATACACATACTCGAAGAAGATCATATATTTAAGTCGACGAAGTAGATGTAATAATTATATTCTCATAGACATAGAAACACTGACGGGGATTCATTGTCATGTCATTGCGAGATAACCTAATATCACACAAAAGTAGGCCACTGAGATACATATTGGAAAAAGTACAATACTTTAGCGCGTTTACATTGTGTTAGAGTAATGCCCTCCAAGCCAATATGTTAGCTTTTATTAGGATTATTGTAAAAAAAAAAAAAAAAAAAAAAAAAACTTAATTATAATAAATATATAAACGTTCATTTAATATTGCCTTAATTAATTGCACAATGGCCAAACTTTATTTTAATAAACATATTTACATGACAAAGGGAAAGCAATCATGAGGTAGTCTCTAATGTCGTTATCTTAAACCAATTTCGGCTACAAATATTTGCACAATTATTTATCATCCAATCAATTGGAATTGTAGTGTTCCTTGAGCAAGTATTGCGTAGGAGATCGGACGCATCAAACTCCTTGCACTGAGATACTCATCATGGAAACTCGAGACGCATGTCAATGGAGAGTTTATCTTTAACTTGCGACAATGTATAATTAAGTTCTTAGACTTGAAATGCTAGGACGAATCTAATACAAATATACGTGTATTTTGATATACTTCACAACCGACGTCAATCATAGTTGATTTATGTTGTGTTCATGTAGTCGTGCATGCAAATAATTGACATTAATAAAGGATTTACTAACCCCATTGTAATGGAATTAGAGAATCTCTTATTTATTCTAAGGTAATTGATTTCGAGGAGTCTATGATTATTGTAGTGTAGGTGACAATGTCAATGAAAGATCGTCATTGTTAAAACAAGACACACAATCGAGTAAAGAGTTGAATTAATCGAAGGGGAATTTAAAATTAATTTGACTAAACAAACTAAAGGAGAGGTGATGAAGATAAAAAAAGTCACCCAACACAATCCAATCCACACTCGAGTTAGACTAAACTTCAATTCATATTCTTATGCTATTTGACTGCACCAATCACAAGAAGTTTATTCATATTTATTTTTATGAGCAATTACTTTCCTAAATTGGTAAAAGAAAATCTAGAAATTACCCTTCAAACTAAGAACTAATATTGGTTAAAATCTAGAATTACCCTATAAACAAAAGCAAGTGTGGTCCTACTTTGAAGCTAAGGTCCACAAGTACTTATTATATTATGTACAAAAACCTGCATTGCTCCAACTGCCAAAGAGTGCAGTGGTCCCTAAACCCAAAAGCCAGACCACCACCATTCTGATATAATTTTCAAAGAGCTCAGAAAACACACATGAATTCTGCTGCAGTGCTTTTAATTCTGGTACCAAATAGCCTGTCCCCTCCTAACTACAATAATTGATAGTACTACTCTTTATACAATAAAATCCAATAATTCCCTCTTACTTAGATTCTTCATATTTTCTTTTTCAATTTTTTTTTTACACTTGTTGAATGCAGTAAAACTTTCAAACACTATTCTGAGAAATTACTTCACCAAATTTGAGAAAGAGTTGGGCATCTGATGTGCTCATTGATGAACAATTGACCAAGTGAGGAGTTTTGAGGTTCGCGTATTCATCCACGTAACATTGGACTTTGGTAGACGGGATTGTGGTAGTAGTCGAGCCAAACGATTTAGCTTCGGGTGGAGGCGTCAAAGTTCCAAGAACTCGAACCACTTCGTGCATTGTTGGCCTATCGGAGGGTTGTCTCTTTGTGCACAAAAGAGCTAGTTGAAAAATCTTCTTGACTTCTCCAAGATCTTTACATGTTTCGGAAATCTCAGGATCGACGGTATCCATTACCGCATTTGTTGCTGCCTTGGTTAAAATCTGCAACCAAAAATATGACGATCGTGATTAAATTAAAATTAAAATTTCCACTATGCTTTGCCTAGTTATCAAAACTCTCCATGTGTTATTTTTGTTACCAAAATCCCCCATGTGCTATTTTTTACTAGCGAAAAATTCCCTCCCAAGTTGTAGTACATATTTTCCAGGGAAAATGACAATTAATTAAACCCCCACCCAAAAATGCAAAAACAATCCTATTCACCTCACTTTGAAAGTTAACATGTTCATTAAAAAAATTGACAATAACCTCCCTATTGATTTATGAAGGAAATTCAAATGGGTTTTTTTGCAAATAAAAAAAGAACAGAGGGGAGGTTTGGCTAATAAAAATAACACAGGGCCACAAGGGGGATTATGCAAATTAGGCAAAGCATATCGAGTATTTTTGCATTTAGCTAGAATTATCGGTTTCTCTCAAACGACTATTATGTCCCTACAAATCGTAGAAAACTGACCAGATGGTGGAGATTGGATTCATTATCGACGGCTTTCCTCCCAGTGAGGAGCTCAAGAAGAACGATTCCATAGCTATAGACATCAGACTTTTCCGTGAGACGAGAAGTGCGAGCATATTCAGGATCAATGTACCCAATGGTTCCCATTATATAAGTAGAAGTATGAGTTTTAGACGCGCATAAGTTCTTGGCAATGCCAAAGTCCGTAAGATGGGCCTCATAATCCTTGTCCAGTAAAATGTTTGATGACTTCACATCCCGGTGGATTATACGAGGGCTACAATCATGGTGCAAGTACGCAAGCCCCTGTGCAGCACCGAGTGCTATTCGGAGACGAGTTTCCCAATCGAGCTTTTTCTTCTTAGTTGTTCCTGAAAAGCAACATATATACAAGCAATCAACATAGATACATATACACATATGGAGATAATCGACGACTACTCACCATGAAGGAGGTCCCAAAGACTTCCATTCTCCATATAATCATAAAATAGGAGATTCCCGGATTGAGAAAGGGAATATCCTTGGAGACTGACAAGGTTCCTATGTTTAATGCTTCCGACTGTTTCCAATTCTGTCTCAAATTCTTTGAGACATTGGGGGTAGTGAGAGTAGAGTTTCTTAACAGCCACTGGCTTGCAGTTTTTGAGTACACATTTGTATACGGTGCTCGATGCTCCGTAACCAATTATATGTTTCTCACCAAGGTTGTCTGTCATTCTCATGATGTCCTCGTAAACATGAAGGGCCATGTTCATGTGAAGGATTACGAGCTTTGGAGACGAATAATTAACTGAAAATTTGAAAAACACGAAATAATTAGAAGCATTATAGGATAACAATCTGAAAATAAATACTGTTAATGCAACACACACAAAGACAATGCACCTGGCTTATCTAGTGGACCGTTTATAAATGGTTTCGGAGTTTGGGGCCGGCAAACTGTAATTAGGATCATGAGAAGAATAACCAATGCACCAAGAGCTATTCCGAATATAGCCGCTTTAGATATTGCGACTGCAAACATAAACAGGGAAAAACGATCAGCAAAGGTTTCATCAATCAGATACTATACGATAATCAGACATAAGTCACACACTTACCTCGATCAGCCGGGTGAGGCGCATGGCAAGAAGAGCTGAACCAGTACCCACAGAGACCTGGATTCCCTAAGAAGCTGAAACCGAGAGGCAGGTGGGGGGTTAATCTAAAAGGAGGGTCTAACAACTAAGAAGGGTACTAAGGTAAAATTACCTGTCCGGTGAAAACCTTGAGAAGTTATTTCCGCTAGGAATATACCCAGCAAGATTGTTGTATGATACGTTCCTAAAGAAACACGACAAAATCAGATTCCAAGAACAGCAACTTTTTGCAGATTCATACGGAAAATAGAGTTTGATAGTGAACCTACAGCACTGTAAGACTGAGGCAATTGGCTAGGGATGTCACATCACCAGATATATTGTTGTTTTCCAGCTTCCTGTCAATAAATTGTAAAAGAAATTTATTAGCTTATCATTTAAGAAAATTAAGTTGCTACAACTATAACAAAGGCCTCCGATAGATAGAGATCTTACAGCAAGAAAACGTTTTGAAGCTGACCAAGTTCCTGAGGAATCGGACCCGAGAGGTGGTTATGCGAAAGATCTCTACAAGCACAAACTATATGATTTACCATCCAAAAAAATAAAGAAAGAAGGGAGTAAAGTTCTTGTTCGTCTGATTTATTTCCTTACATGTCCATAATGCTTCTCAAGTTACTAAACTCGGCAGGTATGAACCCAGTCAAATCGTTATTGCTCAAGTTCCTGTTAAATGTATGAAGAGAGTTAGACACACCGAACCATACAATAAGATTAGAGTCAAGATTACAGTGAACCCACAGTTTTAGGAGATGCTCCAAGTCACCAAGAGAGGAAGGCATATAGCCGCTTATCCTATTATTCGAGAGGTCTCTGTAGCAACCGGAATTTTAATAAAAATTATCATTGCATGGTTAAAATGTACAAGGGATTAATTATTATTAAATAGCCATATCATGAAACACTTACAATGTGTCCAAATTACCAATGCGTGACAGCTCGATTGGAATAGGACCCTTAATATTGTTGGAGGATAGGTTCCTGAAAAATGTTAACAAAGTGAGAATAATAAACCGATTTTATCCGAAATTCACATAAATCTTCCAAATTGTCTACAAAACATTTGAGGACTCACAGATAGGTCATGCTTTCAAGCTTTTGAAATGCTCGGGGAATAGTTCCATTCAATCGATTTCCATGCACATTTCTGTCATCATCAAACAACAAATTAAATAACCTATCCAAGAAATATTAATTATAGCATAATATGGATAAAGGACACATAAGATGCTCACAGGCTATTCAGATTTGTACAAGAGCTGAGATTATCTGGAATCGGCCCCTCTAAGTTGTTGTTTGCTACATTTCTACAAGAATTTGAGAAAAAAATCAACTTATTCATTATATTGATTAAGATCTATACAAAAAAAAAAAAATCTGAAGTAAGAACATACAAGTCAAACAGGTCGGTGAGCTTCCCAAGTTCGGGTGGAATAAGCCCGGTGAGAAGATTATCATTCAATTCCCTGTGGAAAAGAATACTCCACTTGTTAAATAAATTATATTCGCAAATAGTGATTTTCCGGCATACAAATTCTATATATCATCATGCAAAATAGGATCTTGAAAAAAATTATACAAATAGTGGAGCTTTGTCATATTTCCGAGCTCTGCAGGAATGGATCCGGTTAGCTTGTTGCTATGAAGATACCTGCACATAAAAAACTTCACATGTAAAGAATCCTAATAAAATGAAACCGAAATTCATAGTTCATTTAATGCACAAAAATCATAAAAGTTAAATTAGATACAAAACAAAAATAAAGTATACTTACAATTTCTCGGTGTAAGTTAAGTTTCCTATAATGGAAGGGATAGTTCCACTCAACATATTGCAGCTTAGATCTCTGGCCAGAGCCATGAACATATAGATAAATTAAAGGTCCAAAATTTATTGTCAGAAGCTCAAGATAATACTGCAACATAATTTTGACAAAAAGAAAACTTACAACACTGCAAGTGCTTGCATCAAGCCAATAACCGATGGGATTTGCCCAGAAAATTTGTTGCCTTGCAAAGATCTATTAAAAACCAATCACACAAGGGATTCAACTTTACACGTGCTATTATACTTGAGCAAAAAAAAAAAAAATTATACTTACAAGGTAGCAACTTGTAGAAAACCAATGTTGAACGGAATCTCACCAGTGAAATTGTTATACGACAAATCCCTAACAATCATAGAATATTATTCTTAACTTAAATGTGTCAAGTTTTATCTCAAATTACATTCATGCTATTAGCTTTGATACATACAGAACCTGGAAGCCAGTACAGTTGCCAATACTCTCGGGTATAGAACCACTCAAACTATTATTCCTAACATCACTGCACAACAATGCCAAAAATTAGCCCACATATGCTCCGAAATTTAAATTTAGGAAACGAGGAAAGTCATTTGAACTTACAAGTACCACAATCCAGTGAGCTGACACAAATCGGGAGAGAGTGTACCTTGTAGGTTGTTACCTCGTAACCCCCTAAAGTTAAAAGGAAGAAACACTTCAGATAATGCTCAAGAATGACGAGAGTTTGAATATTCAAGAAGATTAGTGTTACATGCTCACATATATTGTAGAACTTCATTCCAATATATAAGCCTAGGTATTTCCCCACTTAACTTGTTCTGAGCCAAGTCCCTATAGAAATGAGTTGAAAGTATTTGAGATCTCATATTATCCATGCCTCGAAAATCAAAACAAACATAAAAACTACAAGTAATACTTACAAAATTTTTAAGTTGGGAATCTGCGAGAGTGTTGAAGGAATGGGACCAATCAATTGATTATTCTTCAAAATCCTGTTATGAGAATTCATTCAATTTAGAATTTATCTACAACCGTGAAACGAGATTATCATTGCACCGAGGTTTAACTTACAAATTTTCGAGTTGCTTCAGTTTTGAAATCGAGAATGGAATATCACCATAGAGCTCATTAAATGACAAGTCCCTGATAAAAAATAGGATTTACCTAATGTCCAAACAAACCAAAACACATTCATTCATATTTATAGAAATAACATATAACTTACAAGCTAATTAGAGCTGAGCAGTCCCCAATTTCATCTGGGATTTGTCCAGTTAACCGATTTCCTCGTAAATCACTGGTACCCAGTAAAGTTCAGTTAAAGAAATTTTAACAATTAAATAAATGGGAAAAAAGCTTAAGAATTATCAGTTTACATGGAGAGCAAGCTTTTCAGTTGTCCTATTGAAGGTGAAATTTCGCCATCAAGGTTCAAGCCTGAGATGTTACTGTATAATGTAGGACATAAGCACACACTTTTAAGGAAAGGTAACAGTGAAAAAAATATTACTAAAAAAGATAAAAATTTAACAAGAGTACACATCCATAAATTGCCAAAAAAACTCACAGTGCAACCACATTGAAGGTGACATTATCACAAGTAATCCCCTTCCACGCACAATAATCTGAAGATGGTGAGTTAGTCCAGTCATAAAGCACATTATCCACATCTCGTATTGACTTCTTTACCTCCAGCAAAGTTGCCCCTTTTCCACAAAATCAAGGGGAAAAGATAGCAATATTAAGGATTTAATTTTGATTAGCTAAAGAACAGTTCAAAAATGGGTACTTTAAGAAAACTTGGTTACGGATTGTTAATAAGACAAAACATGAGGTTTACAGGAGACAATGATGTGATCAAGTTAGAGTGATTAGGCACCAAGAAACAATTATAATAAAGACAAACAAAGAGAAGCTACCTTAAAAAGTTGAGCATTAGTTAAATAGTTAAATGATTATAATACTAAACTCCAAGTCCCATTTTTTAATAAGCCAAGAATGATGACCCAAGTAGTTAAATAAAAATAAAATAAAACAACCACCAAGAGTAACACTCACCATCATCACAATCCACAGAATAGTAGCTCAAGCAAAGTACCAAAAATCCAACAAGAACAAGTCTTTTCCAAGAATTACCCATAACCTTCTTTTCACAAGACCATAAACAAGCCCAAGCCAAAACCAAAACTTTTATTACCTATAAAGACTATGAACTAGTAAAAGTCCATGTTTTTTTCAGAGAGGAGTTTGAAATGGAAATGGGATTTTTATTACAACAGTGAAAGCTACAAGTCTAGTATGAGAGCATTAATTCTTGGATTTACCGACATATAGATAAAAGAGAAAGAAAGAGAGATGAGGAAGAAGAGGTTAGGAATATAATTACTACTACTGCTCTTTTGTACAGATTGTGGAAAAATGTGACAAAAGAAAAGAAAGAAAGAGCAGAGCTATGGCTTCTTGCAATGTTCAATCACATCGTCCTGGCAGAGTGTGTGTTCTGTGTGGGTGAGAGAGATAATAAATAAATATTGAAAATTGCATGTAGGAGAGAGACATAGAAATTTGGTGAATTATTATTATTATTTGAAGGGGAGGGAAAAAGTTAAAAGAACATCTGCCCAAAAATAATCTGCAAAGGTTTTGATAGGAGCCTGCACTGCTACCTGCAACAATTACATTGCCCACTCTCATTACTGGTATTATTATTACAACTCTATCCCCCACTCCCCATATTTATACATACATACATTTATTTATATATAAACAACAAAACAAGTATATCTATATTTTTTGTATTTATATATATAATAAAAAAAATTTATCTTTTAATTTAGAAAGAAAACCTCAATGAACCAATTAATTAATGTAAAGGGTACCTCAAAATTTCAAAAAGTTGGGATTTTTTTTTTTCATTCAATGACAAGTTCACCACTTTGCTCTAGCCTCTATGTATGTACATACCATATGAGAAAAGGAGGGATATTTTGAATAGTATGTCTCGGGCTATTTAATTGGGTCAAAACTTTAATCGAAAATGATTTTGAGCACATTTAGGTTTAAACTCAAGTTTTAAGTCATGTTAAGACTAAAGAACTATAAAGTTATTGATTTTGCTATATTATTTTTAACAATTATAAAATTATTGATTTGATACTTATCATTTATTTTTTTCTCCAAACTTCAATTTAAATCATATCTCAAACTTTTAGCCCATTAACTCTTATTTTATTATTCTCTCTGTCCCAAATTATCTGTCGTTTTAGAGAAAAAAAATTGTCCCAAATTATTTGTCACTTTAGGATTTCAATGCACTATTAATTACATATTTTAGGTATGTAAGAGAAAAAGTAAGTGAGAGAGTATGAAACTTGAATAACGTGTAAATAGCTAGCTAGTGGTGAGATAAATAAAGAATAAGGGTATTTTAGGTATATCATTTATTTTTTCCCTAAAGTTGATGCTATTTAGTAGGTACCTTAATATATGTGAAAACATGTAAAATGACAAATAATTTGGGACAGAGGGAGTAATAATTTATCATATCAATGTTTCAATGAAACCATTCTTCAAACCAAGTTTTGAAGGCTTCGTCGAGAACTATGAAATTATTTTTGAAACAAAACCAAAACGAAACCCAACGAAAACTTCTCCATATCCCGAGGCTCCTTGTGAATCGGTTTGGCCTAATTTCGTTAAATCGTTAAATTAGACCAGAACAAATCCAACTTGCATTTAGAGTTTAGATGAGACTCTCGTGAAATTTTTCAAATCAATTAAACTTATAAAAATCTTTTATTACCTATTTTTTCTCATCTTAAAATATATGAAAATCGTAGATTTGACTTTACAACATGTTTTTTCTCTCAAACTTCAATATTCAAACTCAATTTAAATCATATCTCAAATTTTCAAAATTCGACATTGAAACTCAATCAAAACAACATTTCATAGGTTTAACCAAAATCACTAAAATCAATAATATGAAACTAAAACTCATTAAAATCATACCAAGCACGATTCATAAATGCTAAAGTCTTTCTATTTGAATCTTTGCACCAATTCCAAGTACACCACATAAACACACCCATATGTACATACGAATACATATACGTATCTCGACATACATACATACATCCAAGTAAATAAATGCAAAGTGAAAAGTGTTTCTCAAAAATTTGAATCTTTTTTAGTTTTCTGAGCCTTCACTCTCCATAACAAGTCGCTGTCTTTGCGCAGAGGGGAGAGCTTAAGAAAGCAATCCTTTCTTGAGTTGACAATGTAACACTTTTCTTCTCTTTAATCAAGTTATACATAAATTGGTGTAAAGTATATATCATGCACATATAGTTAGGAATTTGTACAATTTTCTTTTAATTGTTATTTTTCTTTTTCCTCTTGTGCTTAGTTGGATGGAAAGTATGTGCATTTTGTTTGTTTTCTTCTTATGGTGATGCAATCTTTTTCATCATATGGGCCTTTTTTTTTAACTGAAAGCATATTTTAACTGCAGTTTCCCATTCAAAATTGGAATATATTTTTCTTTCAAATTAATTATTCATCGTTTGATTCTTTGGTACCAAATTGTACTTGGAAAAATTGTTGAGCTTAAAAATTGGATCAAAATTTCCTATTTAATTTGCAACCTGCTACAATGTTTTGCATTTCCAGAAGAAAAAATATTTATGCAGCATTATGCATAAAAATGGGAGCCCATTTTAAAATCAATTTACATTAATTTCTTTTAATTAACGTAAAATTAAAATCTTTTTAAAATGTAATCAAAATTAATTTTAGTCTATGTTAAAAATAAATAATTAGACTAAATTAAAATTCATTTCCTCTCCCTCACGCTATCGGCAACACCATCTATTCTCTCTATGCACGTCGTCGACGACTTCTGATCTCCCTCAACGGTCGACATCTCTTTTCCCTCAACCCACCGCCGCATCGATTGACTAATTTGGCGACCGTTTCTCCACCTCCCGCCTATAATTTACATTGCAGAATAATTAATTTTATTTTTTACCCTTTTCTTCTTCTATTTGTTTTTCTGAAAAATGAAAGAAATATAGATGAACTTGAATATATTGTGTGATTTTATGCAAGTATTTATATATTACAATTTTGGATTTGAATTGTAACATTTAGAGCAAAATTACAGTTGGAGAGTTGTGAATTTGTCAGACAAATTGATTTTTCGGTTCAGAGGCTCATAGCCCAAACACTATGATGCACGGATACTTCAAAAAATTATAAAATGCCGAGTCGGATACTTCTCGGATACGATACTCATCGGATACTCGTGGGATACGTATTCGACACTCCACGTGGCGTGTCGGTAAATATAATTAAAAAAAAAAATTGGACACTCGTATCAGATACTTATTTAGACGTATCCAACTCATTTAATATTCTGAATTTTGCTAAAGTCACCACAATTGGTAAGAACAATGTAAGACGTCAAACCACTCTTTGTATTATATACAACTGCAATACAAGATAAAATGTCCATAACGGGACATGTTTTATATAGCATAATAAAACCATGAACATGATGTACAATTAATAGTATTAAATTACTAAACATATGCAATTTAGTACTTATGAAACTTAACTTGATCTATTTCAATATGTATGAATATATAAATAAATATTTTACTTATTTCAATATGCATATATATCTTTTAGATTCGTATCCATGTCGTATCGTATCCAGTAAATTTTTAAAAATCAGTGTCGCCGTATCCGTATCCGTGCAACATAGCCCAAACATGAACTCAATTGGTGAAAGTTCAAATCAAGTATAAACTAACCGTCATTTTGAAATATATTCATTTATAGTCGGTTTAATTAACCTAAATCTTACTTAAAATTTATTTTAAAACACAATTTAATGTAAATTGAAATTTAAAACATATAAAACCAAAAGATAAATTCAAAATTAAACTTAAATGACATTCAAAACTTTATTAATTTGGATCTAAATGAGTAAATATTTATATGTGTATCAATGATATTCAAATTTTAGACCTTATTAATTACTTTTGACGCATGATAGTACACATTACATGAACATTTCTCTCAATTAAAATTTGAATTGTCACAGATAATTAAAATATTTTGTACTAAAATTTTTTTAACCATGCAAATTCTTCATATAAATACTAGAAAGTATTCCAAGTCATCATACATAATACTTTTGATAATTAATTAAAGCTCTTGAAGTAGAGTGTGCGACAAATGATGAAAAAAAAAATGTCATAAGTACGAGTGTGTCGTTCAATAAGTCGATATTCTTCTTTATAATAGCAACTGCGTCAATGATGTGAGACACCTTCAATTGCCCCTAAACCAAAACCAAGTTAAGGAGGAAATAGATTCATAGATATGATGCCACGTTCCTTATATAAAACTAAATTTTAAAGGTGGCAAATGTATTGCCTTAGTTAAATGGAGAAAATGCATGATATTTTCCTATGTTATGGGTAATATGTACAAAACACTTTTGCGAAATTTTTATTATACTAAATTCCCTTATACTTTCAGAAATTCTGCATAGAATCTCCCGTTGGTCCATTTCCATCAATTTTTTGATAGGAGTGTGCACAAAATCTCCTTGTACTTTTTAACTTTGACACAATATATATATATATATATATATATATATATATATATATATCAACTAAAAATTAATTGCGTTAAATAACTAAAGAAGTAAGGGGAAAGTAAGCAGAGTTTATGAAACTACAAAAAGATTTGACGGAAAAAAAAAATCCACAAGGGAGTATCGTGGATTTTTCCCTGAGTCAAAACTGTCCGGAGAAAAAGTAAATCATTTTCAATGGGTCAAATAGAAAGAATACGGATTTGACCGTGTAATATATTCGAACAAATTTTTTGTAATAGTAATTAATATAATGATATATAAATCGTTTCACTAGAAAGACACTTGTAAAATACTTGGATCGATGACTAATGTTAACAAGTTATGAATGATGTATATAGATTTTCATTTTTTTTTTTTAATAATTAGTAAGGGTTTATAGCACCTTGAACGACAATAGGACTGGTGACTAAAGCTTATTTGTTTGTTTTCCAATTGAGGAGCTGCTGCCTCATTATTATCGTATTTAATATTTATGTGTATCTATGGCACGCATGCAGTAGATTCAATTTATGAATGGGATTATTGTATTTTTGGTTTCATAATTATAGTTTACTGGCGAATCTACCCCATATATTTTCGGGCTGACATATTTGGTGTCACAACTTCAACATTTGTGATAATTTTAGTGTCAATTGAGGCTCACTTTCAAAATTGACCCGAAATTCCCACATGTGCGAGCCATGTGACATAAAAATTGGGAATTTTGATCATTCAACGCATTTAAAAAAAAAAATTCAAATTCTAACTTTTCCTACAAAATTTACCAAACATTCTCTAACCTATTAAATTGAAACACGCCTTCTTCTTCTTCTTCCCCAAATAAAAACATCCAAGTAGTCTAGTTCTTGGTGGATGGAAACACCAAGCTTGTAATTTGCAGAAAATACCAAACTTTTGTATTTTTGTTTGTTTTTTCAAAAAAAAAAAGCGTTGAATGGTCAAAATCCCTAATTTTTATGTCTCATCGCCTGCATATGGGAGAATTTTTGGTCAATTTTGAAATTGGGCCTTAATTGGCACCAAAATTGCCAAATATGCCAACCCAAAAAAATAAGGGGTAGATTCGCAGGTGAGCTATAATTGTAGCACCAAAAATGCAATAATCCCATTTATGAATGAATTCCTCCAATCGCTTCCTACAACATCACGTTCTTGTGGGAGCAAATGTGTGCCTAACTAATTTAACCTCTTACGTGCAGGGGGGGAAAGTACAGTTTGAAATTTTATATATTCATTCATTATATTTTATTTATTTATTTCATCACACCCTTCACATGTTTCCTAATAAAACATGGAAAAAAAATATCATTTGTTGTTCATTTAATTAGTACATGTAATTATAATAGTTAAGCATGTAACTAGTGACTTAATGTCTTAAACCTTCAATCCATTTCTGGGAGGCCGATGTCTGGAGTTGTTTGTATTGTTGGTCACATATCGAAAGCCCTAGGTTTACGTACCAATGTTTTCTCGATTTGACACTTAAATGTTTCTAGACTTTTTTACGGACGAATAATCCTTTGAAGTTTTCCTGAATTGGACCATTTCAAATCGATTTTCAATATTACTCGTGACTAAGTATCGGAGCTTTCTGAAATTGGGCCATTGTTCGATTCAAATTCATTTTCAATAAGCATGTACTAGAAATAACTGTTTTCCAAGTTTTTTTTAATCAATTAAACTGTGTATTTACAGCTCGGATCGAAGAGTGCATTGAGTATAAGTTATCCACGGTGTAATGTCTCCAGTAGGTAACTGTTTTTCAAGTTATTTAATTATCTAGTCATGGTATTATTATTGTGATCCATAAGTGGTATTGAATTATATTGTATCATAGGAGCGGTCCAAAGTAATTGTGCTATAATGTATGAAAACTACTTTTATAAAGTTATTAAATTTCAATCATATTCAAAAATATGTGAATGCATTTCATCTATCAGTATGTGTGTTAAAGTCTATAATTTTTGTGTTATTAATACAAATATTCAATGAAAGTTTGGGGGATGTATTTCATCCATCAGTATGTGTGTTAAACTCATGACCAAATTTATATTCCACGTGCTATTATGTGCACACTGAAGTGCCTTTATTTCGTAACTTATTCAATTAATTAAAATCTTAACCGTTTAAAGATTCAACAGATTTAATCCTATTAAAAGGATTCATAATAATATCACTAAATTGATCGGACCCATTAGACCTAAATCCATATATAAAATTTTATAGTATTTATATAATTAAGATTACTATTATTTTATCGTTAGTGTAACAAAATTCAAGTTGATATTTTTATTCATATTTCACTTTCGTTTGTCATTAGTTATTATATTAAAATTATTTTAATAATTGCACAAGTACAAAAAATTACAAATAATAGACGACTATTAAATACTAATAATAAACTAGAATAAAGATCCACATTAGTGAGAGCAAATACCACATTAGTTGGAGTTGTTACGTTGACAACCTAATTTTGGGCAATTTAGCTTATATATTGGCCCTGAAGTTTTCAATTTAGCTTATACAGCGTGTGCTTCTTGTGTTTGAATTTGCTTACGTCGAAATTTCTTTAAAGAAAAATTACGCTTTTTTATATGAAAATTTTTGGGGTGGGTTTTTTGTTTTTTATGGGATTGTTTCTAAAAAATTAAAGAATTTTTGAAATGTCCTCGATTTTTATATCTTCTAAAAAATATTTATCTGAATTTTTAGAAATAAAATAAATAGTATATTTTTTTATACAAAATTAATAGTTTTTTTAGAGATTATGAAAAAGAAAAAAGTAAAGTAAGAGAAAAATTACTTTTATATCAAATTAATATTGTTTATGTTACTTTAAGTCAAATTAATATTGTTTATGTTACTTTAAGTCAAATAAAAATAGAATTTGTTTAGTTTGTTAAGTAATTAGAGATGATTTTCAAGAGGATATTGTTTTTAAAACTGAAAGTTTTATGATAAATCAATTTCAAAAAAAAATGTCTTCACTTTTCAGATATTTTTGAAATATTATTTGAGAAGCGAAACTAATAGGCTCTAGAACTTTAAAACTAAGCTCTATTTGGATTAGTGACGCCCAACAATGTTTGGGTTTGATTCGTGAAACCTAGGTTTCAATCATCTACTCACGTAAATAAAAAATACTACTTATTAAATTTATAAGTGATATTGATTTGATACATACTACCTATTTTTTCTTTATTGAAATAATTGATTTGACGCATACCACATACGTTTCCCCTCCTTCAATCCTAAGACCATCTACAATGGACAGAAACTAAACTATATATGTGATTTTTTCTCCAACCCTTAAAACTCAAATTTGAGGTCTTTAGAATCTCAAGTTTTAATAATGTGCTAAATATTTGTTTTGCCCAACTTTTTCTTAAGTTTATTTTTTGTCACGCATTCTTAATTTATTTTTATTTTTAGCATTAGCATATTCCGATGTAAGAAAATTAAATTTGTGTTAAATATTTTTTAATGCTATATTTTTGTACCATATCATATTTTTTGCCATATATCTGCAATAATGTAGTGTTTTCATGATGATAAAAGATCTTTTAAAGTAGAGAAGAATCTTGACACATGAACTATTAAAGTAGTGAATGTGAAATAATTATTCATGAATTTATAAAATAAAAAAACCGAAATATTTCTCTACATATATGTATAGTTTCCGCAATATAAAAGATAATATATCTTGACATATGAATAAAACTTGAGTGCATGTGTTTGAAATATTTATTTAAAGAAAAAATTGTGAAACATTTATTTATATAGAAGTATAAAGAAATGATATAATTATTTATTCATAAAAAATATGAAAATTTTATTTAAATAAAAAAAATTATTTATATTTTCTCTCTCTTCACGTATGTTGTGTTTTATCTACTTTATCATGTTTCAAAAGTGGTCTAAAATATAATTAGATTTGAGTCAACCCAAAATATATGAATTGGGAGGTTCTCTAAGTCCTGGTCTTATATTATATGTTTAGCATCCACCATTGAAAATGGTATAAGTATAACATCTAATTATCTAAACTCAATCCATATCATATCTCAAATTTTAAACTCCATAAAACCCAACGTTCAAAATTCATCCAGGGTTGTTTCAAGGGTATTTCACAATCAATTTTTCGAAATTAAAATCAAACAATTTGATCCATATGGACCCTAGATATTGCAAAGTTAATAAAGTAGAATTAGAACGGGAAGTGAATATATGATGCTTGTCTCGTTTGGATTCCTTCAAACAGACTTTTACAGAAATTAAAAAGCTTCTTAAAATTTCTTTAGAATTTATATATATATATATATATATATATATATATATATTTCTAGAATATGTCTATGAATTAGTAGTTGAATATCTTTATATATATGTTTGGTCGAGATATGATAATTGGAGAAGTTTTTACATAATATGTCGACATGTCTTGAAATGATTAAATTATGTCTAAAACTTCAATAATTATTGAAAGACTTAAAAAATAAAAAATAAATTTCGAAAAGTCTTTAAAGAAAAAATTGCAGAATATGTTTTTGGTTAGATCACAGAAGCTATTCAAATCAAATGGAAGTTGTCACTTGTCTATTAATTTATCCCGTCCATCATATTAACATTTTCCTCCTTTTTACCCTAACGGCAGTAATTGTGGCAGTTCAAAATATCAGAAAATGTAGTCCCACAAAAATCTGAAATAGCATGTATACCCCAGACCTTTTCACTTGCTGTCAAGTGAAATTTCTTTTGCTTACCTCGGGAAGCCAATTTGTCTATTCACCCAACCACATTGCATAAAATAATTACTTGTTTGTGGGTCTACTCTTTAAAGCCTGCTGACACTTAACGATTTTTCTTAACGGCGTTAAAATGTTACTAGCCCTCGGTTAAGTTCAATTAACCAATTGAACGGTTAAATTTTATCTTTGCCCTCTACAACGTTTTTATTTTAAAATTGGTTATTTATTGTGTTATCTAGACAATATATGTCTTTTATTGTGTCATCATCATCAATTTCAGTTCTTATCACCGGAAATCATCAATTTATGTCTTATTTACTGGAAATTAATTTTTTTTGCCGAAAATCACCAATTGTGTCCAATATGACCCAAAAAGATTAATTTTAGTCAAAAATATTATTTGTCGAGTGACAATTAAAAATTAATTATTTCATATTCTGATTCCAAAATTTACAAGTCCAAGTAATGTGATAGGTCTATAACTTAACTTTTCAGGTGAAATGGGAATGCTATTCATAGGGAAAAAAATGTAGGAGGTGAGGAGTTATCTCACTAAATGTGGAAGATGAGAAGTCTATCATCAATTAGGGGGATAGAAAATACCTCCCACTAACTTCAAAAGTAAATGGGGGTAAGGTGGTCATTTTAATGGATGCAATAAATATAATTCTTGATTATTGATGATCATAATATTGAGAATTTTGATGATTACTAAAATACCCTCTTAACATTAAATACCACTATCAAAACCCTTGGGGGGAAAAATCAATCATTTACCCTCATGTGCAATTTTTTGTTTTTGGTTTTCCACGTGTTTAATCCTTTTCGAGGCGCGTCGGACATATTAAGTGAGAACCTCTCCTAATAATAAGAATTCAAACCTGAGTTTGCTACTTTGTAGTAACTAGTTCTTTCCACTAGACCAATTAGCTGTTGGTGCCGGACGTACAATTAAACATTCAATTCATCCCTAAATTAGATTAATAGATTGCATACCTTCACTTTTGGATGATATATATATATATATATATGTATATTCTCCAGCAGGTAATCCTTTAATTTATTCTTCAAATATTGCCCTTTCCCACTCTTTATAAAAGCCAATTCTCCCCCTTCATATTTTTTTAAGTGTTGAACGTTGTCTTTTTTCTTTTCTCTTTTGACGACCATGCCATCCACATAATCCTTCATGATTTTCCAAGTTAAATCTTTGGATTAATTTCATTCACCAATCTTTGGTATGTTGTTAACATGTTCTTCAGTCCTAAAGATATCACAACAAAATAGTACACTCGTGATCAGTTCAAGACGAATAAAGTTTTGGAGTATAAGAAGAGTGCAATCAATGATGGCCTCGACCAAAAGGTCATCGGTAGAGGATATGGATCGTTCACACATGTCTTGTTTATGTTTCAGGGACTAGCGATGACAGTTAAGGGAGGCGAGACCTCATCTGCCTTTCTTGGCTTGCCCTATTCCACACTTGTCGTGGATTGGAAGTCATTTAATTTTAGTCACTTGTTGAGTACATGGGTTTAGGAACATTTTTATAGACGATGCCAAATGATGTGAATATTTAAAGGTGGGTTGAATCTTGGGATCCTGGTTGTGTGAATAACCAGTGTATATTCCTCGACATGAAACACAAAAAAACGTACGTTATGCTTAGTATGAGGTATTCATGGACCTCAATAACACAGATTATGCAGAGAGAATTTGGATGCTAGGTTGGTTGATTGTATATACCTTTAATGAGAATGCACCTTACACGCCCCGTTGTGTGCATCTCAATCTCATCTTGATTCTTTACACGACACGACAAGTTGTGCCATTGTCCGCTTTTCCTTAATAGGGAAAGGGGTTGAGTGTCCGTCTTAATCTTATGTCCTAGTAGGCTAATACTATCAAGACTATAGGTACGCTCGCTACCGTCAAATCCAGAAGGGTTGGAGCCATTTTAACTAACTTAACTTGGGTTTAACATCCAATCCTAGTGACTTATCCTCTAGCAACCTGGCCCCATACCCAAGGTTAGTTCCTCCTGGTACGTACTTATTCGGGTTGTATCTTTCCACGTGTCCGGATGAAATATTCCCCACCAATTTTTTCCCCTTAAAACACTTTATTTTTATTTTAAGTAACATAGGATTTTCATGTCTTTAAAGTGGTTACAGTAAATCAATTGAATTATTTCATATTTAAAGCAAAATAAAATACCAAAATATTTAACAAATTCACATATTTATAACTGTTTTGCAAGTGATCTGATTTTGAGGGATAAATCTTAAAGCAGAGAATTTATTTGTCTTAAAATCCTCTAGTGCAAAAGGCATTTTCACAAGGAAAATAATGTCCACTTCATTATATTGGACCTCGTTTAGAGTCCAGTGGGCTGTTTCGTTGGAGTAGGCCCACCACATGTTCAATGGTTTTTAGTTTTTACTATACAAAGATACTACCTTTTTTTTTTCACTTATCTAACTTTTTGCATCAACTCAAGGAGGAATTTTATTAAAAAAAAAAAAGAGGAGGAATTTATTAGGAAGAAGAGCTAGTATAAATCACATACTATGATTCTTATTATGGTTTATGTTTAATGGGCTCCCTACATAAATTCAAGAGATCGTAAATGAAATGAAGCCTATAAAGCCCATTTACTTGGCCCAAATTGGAAATCTAGGACTCCTATTGGCTATTATGAAGCTTATAAGATGATAATGGACAATCATAGGGCTGTCAATTGAGCGGATTTCAATTCGGATCCGTCCGAATCCGGTCCCATTTTATTAGGATAATTATCGGATTAGAGATTCGATGGACCTGATTCGATTATATAGATCCGTAATCAGAAACACATGGAGCGCATATGGATTTAGATCGATTCGATCCGTTAAAGATTCGTATCCGATAAAAAATAAAAAGAGTGATATATATATATAATGTTTTATAAAAGTAAGTAACATTAATAATATTTCACTGTCAGTTTAAGAAGATAGTAATTTATAAGTCGTTTATAAATTTATTTAAACCAATATTTTCATCTAAAAATATGAATATTAGTAAATGAATGTTCGAACATAGGAGCTAGAATTGAATAAAATTGTAAAATTCATAAACTTATTTTAGGAAAAAATATTAATATAATTTTTTATATGAAAATTTGTTGGATTCGAAAAAGATTCGATATCCGGCCAAATCCAATCAAGATTCACTGGATTCAAAAAATCTAAATCCGAGCACAATCCTAACAAGATCCGAATCCGATATAAATAGAGCCGGATCTGGACGAGTCGGATCCAACCCATTGACAGCCCTAGACAATCATATACACTCGTGCATTTTGATTTCGATATATTTATACTGCCTAGGTAAATTATGATAATAAGTTTGAAATTATCCAAACTTAAGCAGTAAATGACTATGTCTCTATATTAACAAAAAAAAAAAAAAAAAGACTACGTCTATATACAAGAATGTAACAAGATGCTACTCCTATAGGGTAAGTTTACAAGAATATGGTGTTTATGTTATATTTAAATTATAATTACATTATAAATTCGATGAAAAATTTCAAAATAATTCTATCAGTCCCAAACCTCGAGGAATGTTTTCGTGAATTAATTTTTTCTTTAACAAAGTGTCAGAATTACACCATAACAGTTTTTTGAATTCATAGCACACATAAGAAATTGTAGAAGGAACTAGTCACTACAAAGTAGGGGACTCAGGTTCGAATCCCTGTTGGGAGAGGTTCCCACTTTATGTGTTCGACGCGCCTCGAAAGGGATTAAACCCTTGGGAAATCAAAAAAAAAAAATAATAAAAAAATAAAAAAAATTGTAGAAAAAATCATCAACATTTATTCACCCTAAACTCGGGGAAAGAGTATTTTAATAAATTAAAGTAAGAATAAACCAAAGTACCAAAAATCATGACAAAGAATTAGGCTGAAAAATCTTAATACCAAATGTCAAAAGAAAAGCAGGTTTTTGCCAAAAAAGCTAGATATAAAATAAATAATTTTACATCTATCGTATCGCTGAACTCTTAATTTCAAGCTTCTGTGCAAACCGGAAGAGCTGAATAGCGTAAGAACACATCCTCGTGTTCAAGCAAGGTCAAATGATCGAGTATTGGAGTCAAGTGTAATCCAATTATTCGTACGACTGGGTTGGAATGCCTGTTCAGAAATGCACTGCTAATCTGCAGAAACCAAACAAGACTTAAATCAAATTATTGAAATGTAGGATGAAGAGATAAAATCAAAATCTGTGTTTTTGGCATTTCGCACACATTACCTGCCTACAGCCAAAGACTTTGAGAAGCTTAAGTGACGAGCAACTATCAACAATCAAGCATAGAGCCTCGTTGGTAATTTTACGGCACCATGATAAGTCCAAATATTTCAACTTTCTTGAACGTTTGGCTAGTGAAAAGGCAGTGTTGGGTCCAACATTTGACATGTTATTCAGTAAAAGTTCCTCCAAAGACTCTCCGGAGGCTTCTAGGAATGCCGCCATAGCTTCATCGCTAATATGCAAAAACGAAAAAAAATGCCAGACAGAATTAATGATATGTGAAGAAAAGAAGAGGCAAATAAGTTTCATATACTTGGGGATTGTTCGAAAAGCAAACAATAGTAGCACATAATATAAGTCGTAAATGAATACTTTCATGTACGTAATGAGGACTTCTCGTGTCATAGCCAATCAAATATGGAAAAAAGTTTGCATTATAACTTGGAAGTTTGCAATGATTAATTGTGGACTTATACGTATATAGCTTATAATCGTGCAAGAATCAAACATTAAATAATTTGGATCAATTTTGGCTTGGTTTGAATCTTTAAGTTATTTGTTATCGATTAAATATTTATGCGCAACTTTCGAAACATTATGTTGAATATCTTGAGAATGTAAAATAATACTATCAATGTGAGATGTAGTTTAGATGTAGGGGCTTTATGTTGGACTTGTTTCATTTGATTTCAAGTGCTTGGCCAGTGAAACATGATATGGTGTTCCAGTGTTTGATATGGGCCAAAATTTAAGTCAAAACAGAACCCAAAAATCTTGAAAATAATTACATTAAATAAGCAGAAAAATGAGAATTCATATAAACCTGAATCCATTGCGGGAAAGTTTGAGCTTTTGAATTGATCTACATCCATTTGCAAGATACTCCATTCCAAGATCTGTCAATTTATCCAGGTTTGAAATGTTCAACGAACTTAAACCAGGGCAGTTGTTTCCAATGCTTTTAAGAGCACAATCAGTAAGTTCCCTGAAGTTTGTTAAAATAGAGATTACTTAAAACCCGATATAATAACAATCCTTAAGATAAACTACAAATGAATTAATTAAAAATTAAATAGACTTACGTGCAATTAGCCAAATCAAGCTCCTTAATACTTTGACCAAAAACAGCAACGACTTCACTAATAAATTGATCATTAACGGTTTTTATGCCAGCAACTGATAACACTTCCAAATATGGAAACTTCTTAATAGCAGGTACAATCAGCATCGCGTTTATTTTCTGGCAATCGTCTACATAAAGCTCTCTCAAATTTGATCCCAGATAATCAGCAATAAAGTTGATGGCGTCGGAGGTAATAAGGGTGCACTGACCCAAATTAACAGATCTTAGTTTAGGTGCTGACATAAGAAGTTCTTTAACTCCATTGTCTGACAAACGACAAGCACCTCTAAGGGAAATAATAGATAAACTAGAAAAGCTATTCTCCGATCGAGCTAACATATCCTTCAAAACTGTATCAAACATGCATTGACCACAAAGGTCAAGTTGAAGCACCTGCATCCATATTGCAACATAAATAATTTGCTTCACCAGGAGGAAAAAGCATTAAATGCACAATTAGACCGTAATTATATAGCTTATTCGATTTTGAAATTCAATTAGGAAAACAGAGGACAACGATCATGAACAGAGCTCAATATTTTTTTTTCCTCTAACAAGTAGCTTATAACAGGTAACTAACATTATTTTCCGGTTAATAGAAGTTCACTTTTCAACACAATCAACCATTTCAGAAGTAGTACTTGAAGCATGTTTCCAAATTCGTGAAACTATCAACTATAACAATGAAGAGGTCTTAAAACAGATTTATTTCCATCTAAAACACACATAAAGATAAATCTCAAAAATCTCAAAAATTCTTAAAAATAACAAATATAAACATAGAGATATCATTCATGCGCATACAATACACATGTATGCAAATATAACAATTGTAGCTATAAATCATATAAAGACTACATTAACACGATACTCATAAAGCACATAGAAATATAAAGATAAAGCATGAAAGACTTACCCTCAAATCTTTAGTCTCACAATTCCCAAGTGACTGCTGAAACTGTTTTTCAGTAAGCCATGAACAATTCTTAATCCGTATCACATCCGGGCATCCTTTTACTAAAAGTTCAAGAATACGAATGTTCATTTTACCTGTATCACACAACACATCAACAAGTTTCTTACGGAGAAAATCGGGAATTATTTCAAGAGAAACTATATCCTCAGGATTCTCCGCAAGAGCTTTCAAAGATAAATCCAACAGTGAAGGAACAAGAGGTGCAGTAATGCTAAAGTCCCGATTTTCTATAGAGGGTCTCCACTCAATCAACTTCTCAGCATCTCTTCTTGAAGTTCTTTCTCTAATTCTCCTTACTGCTTCAGAAAAAGGGCCAGGCAAAGTCCCTAATGGTTCTAAAGGTTTTGAAGCAAATGGCCCTTGATTCTGAGTACTAGACTCGACCCCTTTATTCTCATCAGGATAGTTAATACGAGCAAATCTTTTTGCAGTTTCTTTCAAAGTTTGACAGGTCATAGCAGCTCTACGCCTCATTGCTAGTTCGTTAATTCTTAATTGTTCTTCAGCCAAATTGATCATAGCTGGTAAGGCTAATTCAACTTCTTCTTGAAGCTCATTGATCACATTTGACTCTTGATTTCTTTGAAAAGACTCGTGATTTCTTTGGAAAAAGTCGTATTCAATTGGAGAATCAGCCTTGAGTGATAACCATGGATGAATAGTAATACTACTCTTTCCCTTTTCTTCTCTAGTATATCTCCTCTCACCGAAATCCATTAAACTACTACTCGTACCAACCACATCATTCATCTGAGCTATTCCCAAGCCGAGATTTAGATTTTCATTCCTATTATCGTAAGGCATCTCGACCTTTTGTTTACCCTTTGCTTCATAACTAATATTACAACCTAAAAATTTGACCTCATCATTATCACTATCATCTGATTCGACATTGATGAGCTGCACTCTTTTCTCGTTAATAACGGGGCTCTTCCCCATCCAACAATCCTCGATTCCAAATGCTGGAATGTTGAGATCGAAACCTATACCCTTCTGCTCTTCCCCATTTCCATTAAATAAGTTGAGATTTAAATCAAAACCCCATTTGTTGGACTCCTCTAGACCACCAAGATATGAACCTTCAAAACTATTAGGAAATATATTTCCAAAAAACTCCTCATTGTTATTCACTTTTGAGGAACCTACCACACAATTTTCAGTAAAAACTCTCTCCTCTTTCTCACCTTCACTTTCCTCTAAAGCCCTGCTACTCTCACCAATACCATTAACAAACCTACCTCTCTTTACCCCTGAGTTTTCACTCTCCCCCTCAAAATTCCCATTCAACCTCTTCATTCCAATCAATTTCACGATTGAAAAATAAAATCAAGATGCAAAATTCAATCAAAGCCCTACGAAAAAATTAGGGTTTTTTCTTGAAATGAAACAGGGAAACTAAAAAAACTTGGGTTAATGATAATTAAGCTGAAAAAATTCAGAGATTCATCTAAAAGCAGAGAAAATCAATGAAAGACTATAACTTTAATATATACTTCAAAAAAACACCAAATACATAGAGAAATAATTCCCGATAAATAAAACGAAAAAAGGGAAGAGTAAAGGTGATCATGGAGACTGCTACAGAGAGTTTGAATTGGATTAACGAAACGGATTCAACATGATTTATAGGGGTTTTGTGGGGGCATTTAGGTAATGTGGGTTTGGTAATAATAATAATTCTAAAATTATTCTTATTTTGATGAATAAAGAGAGTCAGATTTGCAGCTGTATATATAGGGGAATCTGAATTCATTGAAAAGGACTCTTGTTTAAGAATGGAAACTGGAATTAAAGCAGAGAGGAAAGAGAGGTTCAGATTATAGAAACTGCCAGTTATGGGAAAGGTGGACCTTTTTTCTTGCTTTTCTTGGTGAGTCGGATTGCATTGTATATATTTATAGGTTTTTTTGGGTATAAATCACTGACTACCAACTTACTTATGGTCTTTTTTTTTTTTCTTTTTTTTTTTTCTGGGAAATTCAAAAAAAAAAAATCTCTTATTTTATTTCATTATTAAATGTAATATAGTTTTTAATTCAAAAATTTATTAGCATGTCTTTGCAAATTAAATTTTTTTTAATGATTATTGGTATTTAAGGAAATAGATTCCCTTCGTTTGAATATCTTTCTATCCATAGAGGAATATTTGAATTATAATAACTTAATTATTGATTTTATTCAGTGAGTGAAATTAATGTCGATAAGGGTGACTTTTTAGGTAAATACAACAAAAGGTTGTGTGTCGAGATAATTATGAATTTATGAGTGACGAGTTGGTAAAATTACTATGGATAAAGATGGTTGTTTTTTAGGTTAAAAAAAAAGGATTATGTATCGAGATAATTACAAATTTATGAGTGACGAGTTGGTGAAAAAAATGTACGAGATGGTTGCTATTTAGGTGAATACGATAAAAGGTTATGTATAGAGATAATTACAAATTTATGAGTGACGAGTTAGAGAAATTAATGCTGATAGTGACTGCTTTTTAGGTGAATACGACAAAAAATATTGAATCGATATTATTACGAATTTATGAGTTGTAACACGTGTACCACAATTTAGTGTAAGACGCTTAAATTGTGATAACTTTTTTTTTCCCCCGTAAATAAACTAGAGTAGGTGAGGAGATTTCATCGAAGTGATGACAGTCAACACATGCAATGTAATTATGTCATATTTTAGTATTCCGTTCGTATTTTCATATTAGTGTAATTTACTCATTAAGATAACTTCATTGTGTAATCCAACTAGAGTGGCTTGAATTTTTTTGATGAATTGATAATTGATGGTGATAGTTTGTGTTTTAGAGGTATATCAGTAATTAACATAATAAATAAATAATAAAGAATGACACTTATGGGTATATCGGTCATTCTTTGATATACAAAAAGACTGTTTTGCCCTTATTTAGTTTGTGAATAAAACTCTTCTTCTCCCCAAATTAAGGGGATGACTCTTAAGTTTCCTAAATTAATGACTCTTCATTTCCCATTTTTCCCTATAAATAGCTACTCCATTTCACTAGAAAAAGGAGGTTGGGGAAGTGACAAGAAGAGCTAAAGGACTTCCTAGAAGTTCGTCCCGTGCAAATCAAAGCTCTATTTGAAGAATATCAAGGAAGGAAGAATCAATCCTAAAAATACCCTTGAACATTTTCACGCAACATCATTTTGGCGCCGTCTGTGGGAAACTTATGATTGGCACGTTGATATGGCGAACGAGAATGAAGAGAACCAGTGAGAAAACCTAGGAGAACTGGAGGATCCACTAGTCGGAGAAGGTGGAGGACATGACCCGCCAGATGGAGGAGGCGCATGAGGCAATCCAATCGAAGAAGGCACATGAAGCAATCCAATAGGAGGAGGAGGCGCATGAAGCAATCCAATAGGAGTAGGCATAAATGTCAATCCAGCTGGAGGAGGCGCATGAGGCAATCTAACTGGATGAGGCGCATGAGGCAATCCGACCGGAGAATGGCGCACAAACTCAAATGTCTGACCCTGAAGCGCTAAAAGCTGAAGCAGCTCCTGAGGCGCAAAAAACTAAAGCAGTACCTGATGCGCCAAAAACTAAAGCAGCGCCTGATGTACCAACAACTGAAGCAGCGCCTGATGCGCAAAAAGTTGAATCAGCACCTGACGCGTCAAAAAGCACCTGACGCGTCAAAAATTGAAGCAGCGCCTGATGCGCCAAAAGCTGAAGTAGCACCTGAGGCGCCAAAAAATAAAGCAACGCCTGATGCGCCAAAAATTGAAGCAGCTCCTGAGGCGCTGAAAAATGAAGCAACACCTGATGCGTCAAAAAACTGAAGAAGTGTCTTATGCGCCAAAAAATGAAGCAGGGCTGGAAGCACCAAACCCAGAAGCAACAACTGATGCGCCACTTCTGGCACCCACGATACAAATGACTCAAGACATGCTTGACGCGATGGTAGCGACAGTTTCTGAGCGAGCGATTGCACAATACATGGCAGAACAACAATGAGCGTCTGTTTCCCCCGCGTTCCCTCACAGGGCATCAGGAGCAACATCGAAAGAGGAGTAAAGACCTAGGGAGCAACAAACTCCAAGACAACCTTTGAATGAGGAAGAAGTTAATAATAAAGATCCAACATGAGAAGAAGAAGCCACCAGAGAACCTCACTTCGGGATTGATCGAGACGCTGCACCAGTAATAAATGAAGAAAGAAAGGAGCGTGAGGAACAAAACTACGAGCAACCAAGGCAAGGAGAAGTAGGAGAGTCATATGCAACCATAACCCCAATGAGAAGAAGTCCCTTTGCACCCTCAGTGCTTTCAGAACCCTTATCACAAGGGTTCATGATCCCAAGCCTCAAGGAATATGATGGACTGGGAGATCCTTAGGAGCATCTAGATAAATTTGTGGCCAAGACGGATCTATTTGCGATGAGAGATGCAACCACCTGCAAAAATTTTTGCACCACTTTAACAAAGATTGCCCTCACATGGTTTAACCAGCTACCGTCGGGCACAATCACCGATTTTGAACAAATGAGTTAACGTTTCCTTCATCATTTCTCAATGAACAAGAAGACTTAGAAGACTGTTGCGCATTTGTTCACCGTGAGGCAAAGATCAGAAGAATCATTGAGAGAATATATACACGCTTTATTAATGCAGTGCTGGAAGTACCTCAAGTAGATCCAAAGCTCATCGCAAGTATACTCCAGCAAACACTGCTGGATGAACGCCTGAAGGAATCTTTGGCAGGGAAACCCCCAACGACTCTTGATATACTCTTAGCAAGAACAGAAAAGTTCCTCAGGAATAGTTCAGTGCAAGGGAGACATGATGGAGCAGGAATTATCAACGTGATATCTGGAGGACCAGCTGAAGGAGATTCATCAAGTGCTAGAAAAGCTTTGGTGAGGTCAGCAAGAGCATTTCCAAAACTCACACCACAACCGGAGCAGCAGATTCAACAAGGTTGAATACATTCTCTCTGAGGAGATCGAATACATTCCATTAGATCAAAAAAAAAAATCAAACAAGGTTGAATACATTCTCTCTGAGGAGATCAAATACATTCCCTTAGATAAAAAAAATAAGAAAAAGAAAAACAAACAAGGTTGAATACATTTTCTCTGTTGAGATTAAATACATTCCCTTAATTTATAAAAAAATAAATAAACAAGGTTGAATACATTCTCTCTGAGGAGATCGATTACATTCCCTTAGATTAAAAAAAAAAATAAAACAAGGTTGAATACATTGCCTCTGAGGAGATCAAATACATTTACTAAGAATCTACTACAAGTATGAAATCACTCAAGAACCATAAGGCGATGAAGTCTGCACTCTCCCATTAGCAAAAATGCTTTCATTTCGAAGGCATAATAATTCTCCTACAATGACAAAACATTGTACAAACATCTCAAATGGAGAAACAATGATGAATAACACATACGAAGGTGAAAAATCACAAGTTCAAAAGCAATTGCGATCAGTCACAAGTGACTAACCAAATATCGAAGAAAATAATCAAAACAAGTGTCAAAGCAGAAAAAAAAAAAACTAAGTTACGAAAGGGACAAAGAAGAAGAATGGCTACATAGAGGAGAACCTTCGCCCGAAGGCCAAGTGCTCATTTGAGGTGATGAGGAAAGTGCCGCGCCTCAGGAAAATATATAATTCCTCAAGGCGGAGAGGAAATCCCTCACCGGAAAGCCAAATGCTCATTCGAGGCGATGAGGAAAGTACCGCGCCTCAGGAAAAAATATAATTCCTCAAGGCGGAGAGGAAAGCCCTCACCCGAAAGTCAAATGCTCATTCAAGGCGATAGAAAAAGCCTCATGACAAAATTTAATTTCCCAAGATGGAGAGGAAAACCCTCTCTCGAAATTCAATTGCTCATTCGAGATGATGAGGGAAGTATTGTTCCCCAAATATATATAAGTAAGAAGGGGAAGCCTCGGTAGGACCCTGTCAAGGCAAAAATGCCTCGATCGAGCCTGCCGAGGCAAGGATGCCTTGGCTGAACTAGGCAAGGGTACCTCGGTCAAACTACTGTCGAGGCAAGAATGCCTCGGCCGAACTACTGCCGATGTAAAAATGCCTCGGTCGAACTACTGTTGAGGCAAGAATGTCTCGGTGTTGAACTACTGCTGAGGCAAAAATGCCCCGACCGAATTCTTGGCGATATTTTGGAGGTTTTTTTTTGCGGTGACAACTTTTAAGGGAAAAATATCATGTTGTTGAGTTTTGAAAATTATAAGTTGGAAACTCTAATTGAGAGTTAACTCATGAAAGGATTTGCTCTTTAAAAGAAAAATGATCATCCTACAAAAAAGTCACAACATATTTACATGAAATGATGTTCTAATAAGTATTATTATCACTTAAATTCCACAAGTAAATATTCTTTGATATTTACCTCGGAATTGGAGGGCTTCGTGATGGTGATAGTTTGTGTTTTAGGGTTATATCAGTAATTAACATAATAAATAAATAATAAAGATTATGGGTATATCAGTTGTTCTTTGATATACCAAAAGACTGTTTTGCCCTTATTTAGTTGGTGAAGAAAACTCTTCTTCTCCCCAAATTAAGGGGTTCACTCTTAAGTTTCCTAAATTAATGACTCTTCATTTCCCATTTTTCCCTATAAATAGCTACTCTATTTCACTAGAAAAAAGGAGGTTGGAGAAGTGACAAGAAGAGCTAAAGGATTTCTTAGAAGTTCGTCTCGTGCAAATCAAAGCTCTATTTGAAGAATATCAAGTTGTATTTTGTCATGACCATTATACTTTATTATGTTAGGTGTGATATGTTAAGATTGAGATAACGCTTTTTTACGTAAATTCATCTAGAGCATGTAGAGAAATTTATGTGAAGAGATGTACTCAGGTTAAGATAATTGTATCATGTAATATGTAATCCAACTAGACTAGAGAGGTTCGAAATATTTCAATGAATAGATATTTTTGAAAAAAAAATATTTTTTAGTATATGATAAACAATCAAATTTGCCAGTATATTATTTTTAAAGTATGTTTTAAGGATATATAACCAAACTACTTGATACTCAACTTCTATAGCCATTCTCTAAAAAAAAAAAAAAAGAGAAAAACAAAAAAACTTTAATAGCCATTCTACCCATGTACCAAAATTGAATTAAAATAACTCAGCCATTGGTTTTATTGAGTAAGTGAAATAGATAGAATTTAGGTGAATACAACAAAAGATTCTGTATTGAGATTATTACGAATTTATGAATGACGAGTCAATGAATTAATGTAGACAAGGGCTGCTTTTTAGGTAAATAGAACAAAATACTATGCATGGAGATTATTACGAAGTTATGGGCTACGGAATTTTTGTCATTATGACCAGTATACTTTATCATGTGATATAACACTTTTTCACGTAAATGATAAAATCGGGATTATTACATTTTTTGTACCATAACTATAGTTCATTGGCGTTTCTACCCCGTAACTTTTCGGGCTGGAATATTTGGTGCCACAACTTCAACATCAGTGGCAATTTTGGTGCAACTGAGGCCAATTTCAAAATTGGCCCGAAATTCCCCCATGTGCGGGCCATGTGACTTTAAAATTGGGAATTTTGATAGTTCAACACCTTTTTCATTAAAAAAAAATTATTTTCATCAACCAAGAACTAGACTACTTGGATGTTTTTACTTGGGGAAGAAGAAGAAGGCGGGTAACAATTTAATTAAGGGAATGTTTGGTGAATTTATAGAAAAAGTTAGGATTTTGAATTTTAGTATTTCTTTTTTAAAAAAATCCCCATTTTTCATGTCACATGGCCCGTACATGGGGGAATTTCGGGCCAATTTTAAAATTGGACCTCAATTGACATCAAAATTGTCACTGATGTTGACGTTATGGTACCAAATGTGCCAGCTCGAAAAGTTATGGAGTAGAAATGCCAATGGGCTATAATTATGGCACCAAAAATGCTATAATCTCTGATAAAATCCAACTAGAGCGGGTAGAGGGATTTATCATTTATGTGAAGTGATGACAGTCAACACATGTAATGTAATTTTATCTTCTTTTGGTAATCCGGTCGTATTTTCGTAATAATTGCATGTAATTTTGTCATATTTCGGTATAATTCATTCGTATATTCATATTAATGTAATTTACTTGGATAAAGATGAATTTATTACGTAATCCAACTAGAGAGGCTTTGTTAGAGAGATTTCGATGAATTGATGATTTTGAAGCAAGTGTATTTTTTAATTTTTGAAAAACTAGCTATTAAACAAGGAGTACTATAATGCATAAGCTCCATATCTAGATTTATATTAGTATTTTTTAAATGATTCAAGGGATGTCTTCAATTGCTTCTGCTTTATATTTTTTTTTCTTCGCAAAAAACAGTTTTTTGGTGTTTAATTTCTATACTTCTATTGCTTCTCTACAAAATATCAACTAGAAGCAATTTTCAGATAAACACCTAGACATTTTTATTCTTATAATTGAACCAAAATCCAAGTTTGTCATTCATTTTCTTGTCTCATTATTATCTTTCTATTATTCATTCTGAATTTGAAATTGTGTGCGCTTAACAAATATTTGAAGCGCATAAAGTCTATTTCAAAGACTTGGTTAATAAAATGATATACGACTAACTCATAATTCACTACAAGAAAAAACAAAAATTTTGACCGAAATTTTGCTGAAAATTGGTAAAACAACAACATTCCGACAGACAAATATTTGGATCGAAATTCCGATCGATTTTTTCAGACCGAAAAATTCAAACCGATTTTTCTCTGTTGGAAATTTCAGGAAAGAAAAAAATCACCTTAATTAAATATTACTAGGTTTTATATAACAAAATCTAACAATTTGTACTAATTTGAAGAAGAAAACATGGTTTTGAGTATATTATGTATAAATTAAACAAGTATATATAATACCTCTAGATCTAGAGTTGAAGAAGAAGAAAACGTCGGTGGTGCTACGGCGGTGGTTGTGGTCGGCCGAAACTCTTGCTTCGGTGGTGGCGATGGTGATGGTGATGGTCTGCCGAAACTCTTATAAGGTTGGAGTAGTTTTTTTTTTTTTTTGTTCGGTGAGGGGCAACCCCACATTTTTTTTTCATTTATTGGCCAAATTTCGACCGAAAAGAAATCGGTCGGAATTTAACCGGGTCGAGTTCAATAAATTACGATTGAATCGGTTTTCGGTCGAAATTTTAAGAATAATTCCGATCGAACCGGTTTTGGTCAAAATCTTAACTGTATTTAAAAAAAAATTCGACCGAATCAGTTTTTGGTTAGAAATTTAAGAATAATTTCAACCGAACCGGTTTCAGTCGGAATTTTATCCGGATTTTAGAAATAAATTCCGACCGAATCGGTTTCGATCGAAATTCAACCAAAATTCTCACCGATTTTATTTCGATATTATGTTTTTCTAGTTGTGATTTGGACTTTTGAAAATAAATAAAGCTTTGCAATTTGATGAATACTGAAGAAATAAGTAATTTATGAAATGAAAACTTAATGAAAATCAACTTACATTATAGTTATGTATACGATGTACTTTAACTAATCATAAATTATATAAGAACATGCATTAATATTAACAAATATCAAGCTTATCAAATACTTGTATCATTAGGTTGTACGCGATTGCAAATTAATAAGTTTAACTAAATTTAGTGTGATTATAATTTTAACCGATGTGACAATAATATGTTGTCTGAAAATCAAATCAAACGAGATAGTTTTATAAATGTCAAACAATATTTACCGTTTCATAACTTCAAAGCACGATTTTAGATTGTAAAAGTTTAAGATTGCAATAAACAATTGACTAGAATGGTGTATATATATGACTTTATGTAATCCAAATTTCAATTGAAGTCTTTTTCTTTATTGAAAATTGTAAACACCTCCACAAATGCTTAATATACCCAAAGCTTTTAGTAGTTTTCTTTTAGACTTCTGGCGAAAGAAAGTACTTCTCATTTTTCAAATTATTTGCAAACAATTTTATAGGTCTATCCAATATTAAAATAAACAACAATTTTGAGAAATGGGATACAAACCGGCCCTGAGTGTTCTTAGATTGTTTCGAGATTCATAGTTCAAATTCATTTTTGTGATCTACTAGACTGTGTATTTACAGCTCGGATCGAAAAGTGCAAAGATATAGGTCCTTCCCAGTGTGGTGTATATATATTAAGTGAGTGTATAAATAGCTCGTCTTGGTAAATAGGATATAGGGATCCATAAATAAACATGATATATATTTACACACACATACGCTAGTAACATGTTCGAATGACCCTTGAGATCGTAAATAACCTTATTTGAACTTGGTTCGATATGGAATGAACTCGATATATAAGATTATAATAAGTTCATAACCCTACCCCGTTCCAATTTCAGTCTCTATTTCTTTCGATCGAATAAATGAACACAGACACACAACGACTACATAGAACATGAAAAAATGAAATGAAATGCCAACAAGGACCAAATTACAAAAGCAACTTACACAAACAGAGATCAAAACTTAAACACATAACCCAAACCAATCAAACCTGACACTAAAATTACCCAAAGATTAAGTCTTCTTGACAAACCAATAGCCCCACTACAATCATCACTAGCACCACTAAAGCATCCGGGCCGACTTATCTTCGCCACACCACCTTCAACCACAAAGCTACTATTCGATGTCCCGTTACTAAACAACACGCACCAAAAATACGGGCCCCCACCATCCGACCCACTAACGGCGGCACCAACCTCCGTGTGGTTCCTACTTTGAAGTATTTCCACACTCTTACTGTTTTTCATTAGTATCTCCGTAAATGCTAATGATGGCTTGACATATTCGGATTGGCATCCTAGTAGACGGCCAGTGATTTGTGTTAGAGTCGAGAGCTCTACAGCGCAGTTGGGTGCGAAACTTTCGGCAAATAGGGAATTGTCAGGTTTCTTGGCGTTGGGCCCACCTACGACACTGCAATCGCCTTGGTACGCTTTTATGTATTGGAGAGCAATGCACGCGAGGCCTGGGTTGCTGTATAGGGATGACGAGTTACTTGCGGTTCTGTTAGTGTTGATCGTAGCCACTAGCTCGTCTGCAGGGTTGTTTGTGACTTTATCTGTGTGTTTGAAAAGAGAAGATTACAAATTCGTTTGTTTAGAATCAAATAACAATAGAAGGGAAATCGAGATATTTGAGCTTCATTGTTGAGAAATGGTTTATTCTGATTGACTTCAAACTATTCTGTTAATTAAGTTAAATCAAAGTTCCAATTATAGTAATAAAGATATTGGGCCTGTTTGTTTGGCGTTTCCCAGATTTTTTTCGTGTTTGGGAAATGCCAAACAAACATGTTTTTTACTTTCAGAAATAAATTTTTCATCCATTAATTTTCTCAAACTACTCTCTTAAAAGCCAAACAAACAACAATTTTCTTATCTCTAAACAAAACCTATACAAACTCTACTTTGATTTGACATAAAGTAATCTATCTCTTACACAATTTATTTCACATAACAAACATGATTTGACATAAAGTCTTACACATCTTACACCTACAACCCAACTTTTCCAAAAAAACCTACACCTACTTTATTTCTCAAACCATTCTCTCAAAACCCAAACAAACAACATTACGCAAATCAATATTATTTCACAAACCTCCACTACTCTCCCAAACTACTTTTCCAAACGCCAAACAAACAGGCTTTGAGGCTTGTTTGCAAGAACTTGTAGCAGCAGAAACCAGAACCAACGCAACATTTGACTTAGCTTCTGGTTTTTGACTGCTTTTTTATGTTATTTTTTCAAAAGCTAAAAACATTAACCCAAAAGCTAAAGTCAAATTTTTTAAGGAAATCCGAACAATGCCCATCATTTATCAATCTCAGAAAACAACTAATTAAATTAAACTACTTGCAAATGCACAAAAGTAAAAATAAAATATCACTACTGAAAATATGAAATCCCATATCAAATTCAAGAATCCCTAATAAATCCAATAGAAATAGGTTGCAATAAATAATAAGTAAAAAAAAATGTAGTGCAAGATTAATTTCTTGAAAGAAAAGTACATACTTTGAACATTAGCAGAAGCAGAAGCTGAAATGAAGAGATAACAAAGAATGAAAAACCAGGAGCTATTTCCCATTGTTGTTACTGAGTGAGTTGGTGTTGAAGTTTGTTTGTATACTTTGCTTCGATCAGATGTTATTATTGCCAGCGAAGATGACATTGGTTTGCACTTTGGTCCCTCAAGTTCAATGGAATTGCAGATCTCCCCTCTGATAAAGTTAAGTCGCGATTCTTCCATTATTAACTTTCATGTGATAATATTTATTTGGCAAAGCTTCATCTTATTTATTGTAAGATGAAAAAGAGCAGAAATGAAGAACTAATTTTAGTGTTTTAAGTAATTTTGTGACACGGTCGACTATGTTATATTATCAGTTTTATTTTCATTTTCTTAACAAGATTATTTATTTACCAGACACATTTTCTTAATTAAAAAAATAGATGACAGAATCCTAACATTCTGTGAAGAGTTCATAACTCATAATTTCATTCTTAGAAACACAAGTTTATCGATTTGATTCTATAAAATATTCATTTGTAAAAGCTATTAAGATTAGAAATTGACAAAAAAAAAATATTAACACTAGTTTAGATACAAACATCAAAGAACCAGAGACTCATTTTTTCAAAAAAAAATTGAGAAAAGGAAAGGTATTCACATAAGAGGCTATGTACTCAAATTTCTTCAAGGGCAAATTGGGAGATTGAATCTTTAGACTACTACTTCTAAAGTTTTAAAAAAAAATTATTTAATCTAGTTTCCCTCCATTTATAGACACAGTAATAAGTAAGGCCGCGTTTGGACTGCAATAATGTGAATTCAGAGGCTCCCACTGAAACCTCAAATATGATTTTATGCTTTTCAGCATTTTATTTTACATTACATTTACCAAAAAAGAAAAATCACAGCAGAGGACATAAGGCTAATTAGATACATGAAATCAGCCACGGCAATAATCCACAAGAAAACAATACGTCCTAAATGAATACTCCACAAGAAAACAATTCATAGTAGAGTTCTTACATATGGGCCAAAATGTAATATATTATTTCAGACAACACGAACGCGAAAATCCACTTGCATACAAAAAGTTTTCAGTGCAAATGGTTATTGTTATCACATAGGTACCACACTATTATAGATGCGTTTCAAACTCGGGCATGCTGCACGTAACGTCCCCATGCTCAATTGAGATATCTGTCAAATGGTATATTATTATATGACAAAATTTCAAATCTATCTAGAAATCAATATTTTGTATGTCCAATATACAAATGTGTTAAAAATATTATTACCTTTGGACAAAAGCGGACATCGAGTGTCTCGAGCATATTACATTGCAGTATGGCAGCTTCAACAGCTTCATCGTCAATATTACAGGACTGGTAGTAAAAATGGGATTACAAAATAACTCATAAAGAAAAAACATAATCCAAATGTCCAATAATACAGTACAAAATTCGCTTGATCGGATTTAGACAACGGCAAGGAAAAAAAATAAAAGTTGAAGAGGTAATAGGGCATAAATCTCAACCGTAAAGATACTTACGCATAATCATATAAATGAAGATTTATGATACTAGAAAAGTCGATTTCTATTAACAAAAGCACTTAACTTGCAACTACCATGGCAATGTCAAATTGTTGTTAAACATACCTGAAGAAAAAGACTGGTCAATCTTGGACAGTCGAGCTTCAAAATTTCCAGGGATATACAGTTGCTGAACAAGATAATATAAAACACGATCAAGAGAAGGTGGATGTCTAAGAATCAGTACATATATTATTTTATAAAGCGGGTTGACACATACCTCAAGTTAAGAAAGAACAAATTGCAACATGATATATCAACTTCCTTCAAGTTTGAAGACAAGGAAAGATTTAACGACGACAAATGGAAACATCTTGCTGTAGGTGGAATAACCACCTTCTTGATATTCGGACAACCAACACAGTTGAGGTTCTGCAGCAAACGGTTGGCTTGGTCCAGAGACGAAGAGTCAAATGACCCGTAAAAAGTGCTCGTTTCAGAGAGTCTACTACCACGGGGAAATCCCCAATCCAAGTCGTGCATATGAACACAACCATTCAAGCTGAGATGAGTTAAATGTGTACAACCAGAAAGTAACTCCTCTATAGCTGACTGGCAGAGCGTTCCATAAGACAAATCCAGTTCACAGAGAGCTGGGAGAGCACCACCCTTGTAAAGAGGCTCCAATGATGTGTTGGTAAGATACTTGCATGCTTGCAATTTTAATACCTATAAAAAATTGTAAATTGATATAACACATAAATCATGAATGGACTTCATTGGATATAACAGATGGAATAAACAATGTAATATAAGCATAATTAATTAAGCACTAGCAGAAATGGCTTCAGCTGGGCCTTTTCATCTTAAGGAGGAAGGGGTGAAATTGCATTTTAAGCCCACAGGATTGGAGCCTCAGCCATTTTGGCTCCATAATGTATAAAATCATCTAAAAGGTTTCGCACTTTTGGCCCTCACAAAATTGCACCTTTTTCCCAATTTTGAAAAATATTTGCACGTTTGATCCCATAGAATAGTTTTTTTGTTTAGCACTTTTGGCCTAAGAGGACTGTCTCCGTTTTGCACTTTTGGTCCCAAATTAGATGGAACGGAGATGGGACCAAAAGTGCAAACAAAGTTAAAACTTTAGGACCAAAATTGCAACTTTGTAGTGAGTGGGACCAAAGTGGTGAAGGTTTAGTTCAATGGGACTACAAGCGCAATTTTCTCCGAAAAGAAGGACGTGAATACAAAGATAAGAAATTACCTTCAAATATAAACAAGAATCAAAAACAGGCTGCAAATTAACCAAAAAGGTGTAGGATAAATCAAGGTATGTCAATTTTGGGAGGGAGCGCAAAGATGAAAGTCCGTCGGGACCAACAGAAGGGCATGACATTAACACCAATGATTCAATAAGTGGACATGAAGATGTGGTCGCAGATAGGCAGTCATCCTTCAGTTGGCTACAAGCATCAAGATGAAAGAATACGGTTTAGACAAATGGAGAAGACACAAACAATCATCAACTTAAATCTGGAAAAATAATTGCTTGCTAGGTGCACATTATATAATTATAACACGAAGCAAAACCACCTGCAGAAAGATGCATCCAAAGATGTCAGAAGTGGGCAATCAATGAATGCTTTGGACAGAACACCACAACCCTTCAATTCAAGCGAAACCATCAGTGGTGCTTCAATATGAACAACATTCAATTTGGGACATATTCCCAAATTCAGGGACCTAAGACCAACCTGTAATGGAAATATGAAAGATTTAGAAAGAATGGTAAGGGGGACCAATCAATTGAGAGTGACATGTATCTGCAATATCTGTCGAAGCTATGAGTAATACAAGTAATACTACTAAAAAATGCATCAATGAACTAAGGCAACAGGATAAAACAGAGAATGAGAACAAATCCTCTCCTAAAGAAATTGAAAAAGGAAATGTTAAGAAAGCAATCAAATAGATTGCACTTCAATCATACCATAAAAGGTAAAATGAGAAAGTGAATAAATGAACTTACAGGTGAAAATGATGCTATCTCAAGATGATCACAACCATCCAAAGATATGTGCTCAAGGTAAGGGCATCTTAGCTCAAGAGAAGTTAATGAACGGCAACTACCAAGTGAAAGACTAATTAAAGATGTACTGCAGAAACTCACTGCCGTCAAGCTCTGACAAAAGTAATAGCAACATTTAGATATAATAACCAAGATTGCGCAAAACCTTGTAGACATAAGAGCATATGATGTAGGTTTAGAGATGATTTTAAGAGATATGCTGGGCACCAACAATTTACATGTACTTTGTACGCATGACATTTTCCTTGTTATATTTTATGTTCCAAAGATAATCTATTTTTTAGTTCTACAGTTACAAGTTGAAGTCTAACCTTCCGAAAACAAGTCTTCGTATATTCTAAACTCCCATGACAACAAATTCTATGAAACTACAGAAAACATATTTCTTTCTTGTCTGAAAAATAATAAACATAATTCTGTACATATAGACTGCCCTGAATGGAACAAAACAGATCCTGCTACTTATTTAAGTATAACAAAATTTATGGAAATTAATCTAATAATCCTTCCTGAAGAGGAATATGAAACAGATAATGGTGGAATATAGTTCATTGATACATAGTTCTTGAAACATTTGCAGGTTTGTCAGATTTTAGACAGATAGGATAAATAAGCAGTAGAAAATTTACAATACAAACCTCACAACTATCAAGAACTAAGGATCTCAATAATGGACAGCCTCCTCCACTACTGAAAACTTCACAAATGGAATTCGTCAATGATTCACATTCGGTGAGATCAACTTCTTGCAAACTACGGCATTGCAATGCTAAGGTGGTCAAGCTTTCCTGCTTTTGTAAAACTAGTTTCTGCAAGCAAATATTTGCTTATAACAGTGTTAATCTAGGACCTTACCAACATTAAATTTGAAGAATAGAAACACTTCATCCATTTAAGAAATCATAATTTGCAAGGGCTTTATCGAAAGGCATACTTCAAGGGCATTTGATGTAATACTGATTCTCTGGAGAGAGGGGCAATTAGAAACTGTAATTGATGACAACACACTGCTTCTTAAATTTAAATCGCCAAATCTGCAAAAGTGCATGTAAATAGTTACTGTCTGCAACAAGACCAAGATGTCAAGGCTTATGTGTGCAAGAGCGTACTTTCGACAGTGTACAAGACTTATATTCTCCAGGCGCGGCAGATCCAAAGATACCGATGTCAATAAACTGCAATTATTAAGCTCAAGAACCTAAAATAGATACACGAATCCAAATATCAGAAACCTCAAGAAAAAAAATCAAGAAAAATTAAATGATGAAATGCTTAAGACAAGAAGTTCATTCAAACCTCTAACATGTTACTAGCAGATATAGCAACCATTGAAGCTGATGTTATGCCCTCACAGCTATGAAGCTTAAGCACTGTCAACATTGCCAGGCTCACAGACTTCCAAGGAGAATCCACATTTTTTCCCGTTAGAAGACATAACAATTATACTACATTTAAAAAGTAAGAAAACAATCTTACTTCAAAAGAGATATTTGGGCAGTATGAAGCATCGAGAATGTGGAGATTTCCACAAGCTGAAGCTATTTCTCGCAGTGTCTCGTCACTGACACTTGAACAATTTGACATATCTAAGGATTCCAAGAGTGGGCATGATGTCGCTGCTGAACGGATTGCAGCATCTGAAAGCTTGTGACAAGAAGCAATGTCAAGCTCACGCAAAAGGGGGCAATCCAGAAGAACATGCGGCATACTGCTGCGCTTCAGAGATAAGGTTTCAAGTTGTGGGCACCTGAAAAAAACCATGACTCGTAATAACATGGAAGTGTAAAATAAAAACTTTTAGACACGAATGAAATTATAAATCACCTGATGGAAACACGAAGCACACGGCATTTCACTATCTGAAGATTGCACAATCTATCATGATGAATTAAAATTTCCTGAATGCCATTACCCACAATAGCATCATTGACAGTTAAACTCTTCAACATGTGGCAATCTGTTATAACTTCGAAAAAAATCTCGCCTAACTGGCCTTTGCCCAGAGTTAAAACCTCAAGATTTCTGAGTAAGATCAGAAGGATCAAAAACAATTTGAATGCTATCAAGTTAAATTATCCAACAAGATAGAAATCTAAATTACCTTAAAGAAGAGACTGCTGTCATCACAAGAGGATGGATGGCAGGTCCATAAACATTTACTGCAGTAGCATTTGGATATCGCCTACACATGTCCTTAACTAAGACAGAAAAAGTAAACAAAGTCAATTTCCTCATGGTATCAAAAAGTCACATAGAGGTAAGAATGATGAAGCTGTAAGCCACCAGAGACTAAGGAGAATCTTAAACTTTAATAAGCTAACCAGCTTCAGCTAGCAAGTACTATAATTTAGAGAGTCTAGTACTATGTCATCCAAAGGACCTACTTTAGCATGGGGACCCTCCATTTTAAGCATAAAAAAGTACCTCTGGCCAAGAAAACATCCGTACATGCACAATCCATTTTTTTTTACTTTTTTCATATAATGGAGACATTTTCTTAAGATTATAAGTACTATGTCGAGGAATTAAGTTTGTTGATGCTTGTCCAGAGTCCTCAGATTGACATTAAGATCTAATACTCCTAGTGGGACTCCGGGAACATATTCTGAGCCAATGTTTTTCAACAGATAATGCAAAGCCTGAGAGATTAGTATTCAGTTACTTCTCAGCTTTGGTATTTTGATAGATGCCTTAAGGTCGTATGGCCTCGTACAATACGTTCACTTTAGGTTGGACCAAGGTCGGTTGAGAAATGAGCAGAAGATTCACATAATATTCCATCATATAGATAGTTGAATGTAAATTCTAACTAGGGACAAATTGTAACACATGAAATGGTATCTTGCAGATAATAAGCAAATGAAAGTCTTCCTTTAAAAGGTTGTCCAGTCGCATTCTACCTTTCACTCGACTGCAAGCGAAACCTATTTAGGCAAAACATCCCGACAATGCACTAACTAAAAAGAGAATTAAGTAAACTAGGCTCCACTTACTCAACCCAGATTTAATTTTACCAGAACTGATTCAACAAATTGCTAACCACTATCAAATGTAACACCTTTACATACCTATACTCCAAAAGTTTCTCTTTGGCATCAGCCATGCTATTCCTAACTCGTAGCCAAAATTAAACAATAACATCAGATAAATGTTGCCACAGAGCATATGTATTTCCACGCCCCTTTTCAAGTAATTCCAAACAAATTCCTCCGCCAGGTTGTGGCACAATCTATGTAACAGTGTCATGTATGATTATTACATAAGGTAAAACACTCACATTGTTGCACAGATATGAATCGATTCTCAAAATTTAGAAACCGCCAGAAATCTTCATGAGAACTAGCATCCCTCCACTGCCTACATACCATTGCCGATTGGCAAAGATCAATGTTGTCCAAGAAAGAGAATACCTAGAGCGAATAAAAATATTAAAAATGTGATTTAGCTTCTAAAACAGATATAAACAAAGCAGTTTCATTTGGGTAATTTGTATCATGTACCATATGCAATAAGTCATCTGTAAGATCCATCCTAACTTCTGAATCATCCATTTCTGAGGTATCACTATCATTTCTACCGTTGTCTCCTGCAACACTAGTATCTGGTAAATCTACATCACCAACCTCCTTGTGCTCAGGAGCAAGGCAATGAATCTGTTTTTCAAAATTCGTGTCCCAATCCCTGCATATGAGAAGAATTATCAAAGACAGAATTCATAGTTTGACATAGAGTTGTGGACAACAGAAAAAATTGCTCGCTCCTTTGATAATCCATTGTGCAGATAAAGATAAAAAAACTAAAGTTCATGGCCAACCAAACATCTTAAGATACTCAAAGACGAATTTATACATTATGGGCAAAGCTGAATAAATTCAACTAAGAAGGAATACTTACTGGAGCCTTGAACAAAGAAATCAAACATTAGATACTGGTCAACTTTCCCCCAAATTCAAATTTAGATTTACTTTTCACAAACTATACGGAAACATTTCATAGATAATGCGACAGAAGAATTTGTTCCCACGAAATAGATAATAGCAGAGATAATCAAATGAGAAGTCAACAAGCAAAAGATATAAAGGGATGCAGGTCAAAGGGATTCAAGGATGCCATCTCGGAAACCCAAAAATAATACTACATTCGACTAAATAGTTGATGGGAACAAGTGAGTAGAGTAAGACTTATTCTGGATGATGCATCAATGTCAAAGTTCCAAAACCAAATTAAGATATTTTCACAAGTTAATCAATCTTCAAAACCAGATAACCTAACTACCATTTTACAAGAAGAATTAGTCATGACTAGACCACACAGAGGATATTAAAAGAAGTGCACTTTTTCAGTTTTGGCTACTGCAGGAGCCTCAGACTTTTGTAACTGACAGACCAGAAAACTCTGGATATAGCATCAAACATATTTCATCAGAATAACATGTTAAATAGCAATTTTAATGTATCTTTACCATGCTCATACATGTTCCATAATAGATTACATACCATTACTTTGCTTAACCAAGGGCGGTAAAATCTCAAACATACTACTGCAGCTAAATATTCCAAATAAAATATAAATTGATCACATAGACCAACTACACATCAGTACATGAAGGCACATCCACACAGACACCCATAAACAAATAGAGAAAGAGAGATCCTTACAGTGAGAAAGAATGAACTTTGGGCCGTTTACTCTGCGAATCACGATCAAAATTATCTCTTCCCATAGCATTTGTTGACGATGAAGATGAAGGGTCACCGCCCAATCGCAAATTCAAACAAACATCCACTTTCATCCCCTGACTTCCACTACCACCACTGGCCACACATCTAGAATCCACGGGATTTATCCGTTGCAATAAATCCTCACTTTTCTCATTGAAGTCACCATCAAAACCAACCCTTTCATTATTCTCCCTCCCATTAGCCGCTGTGTCACTCTCTGGTGACCCTAACCCCTCTTCCTCAGCATTATCACCAACATTCGGAAAAGTTTCCCAAAACCCTAATTCAGAATTATCATTCTCCATTTCCACGCTCTCATTTACCAAAATGCCCTCCCTCTTTTGCTCTTTTGCCTTATTAAAAAAATCAAAATGATATGATTTCCTAAGAGCGATAATACAATCTTCCTCTCCTTCTCCAAAGCATAGAAAAGGAAAACACCAAATCTTCATACACCACCACCACCCCACCCCAAAAAAAAAAAAAAAAAAAAAAAAGAAACAGAAACCCTATACCACAACAATGCAAAAAATCCTAAAATTTAAGCGAAATCTTTGGCAAAATGAAAATTTAAAGAAATTGGGATAGTTTCATAAAGACTTATTTTTTTACTTCTCTTATTGAGCTTCTTCTTGTCGAAGAATTGGGGAAAAAATGAAAACTTTAAAGAGAGAATGACAAGTACAACAAATTGAATACATATACTAACTGTATTTATACTAGGGTCAAACAGATCAGATCGGTTGAAATGAGAAGAGTGGCGAAGCTCTTCTTCTAGAGGATTTCTTCCCTGAAACGATCGGCGGCATTGAAGATTCTTTCTTTTTTTTTTCTTCTCCTCCCACCCTTTTTCTTCAGTCACTCTCTTTCTCTCTCTTCAAGGTATGGTGAAAAAAATTACAGGTATATGGGAAACATCGGGGCAATTGATATTTTGTGGTTTTGAAATGTGAAAATAGGTCTGATGAAGTTATAACCTAAAATCTTGGATTTCAATTTATCACAAAAAGTGTGAACATTTTTCTAATTTCATATCTACGAATCTTGTTAGTTGGTATTGTATAATTATTATAACTATTTTTTCTCATTGAAATCTAGTAGATATTATGAAGTACTAATGTAATTTATAGTTTCATTAAAAGAAAATGTGAAAATCTATATCTATATTTATATCTATTTATATTTTATTTTTTATATATAAAAATGTGAATAATTTAATTTTTTTTTTATGACTAGACTAATATACCCTTATTTAAACTGTGAATTAATATTTAATTTCAATGGCAAATATGTTAAAATATTTATAGGTATATACTCAAATGTGGATTCTTATAATATTTATATCATGCATTAAATTTTATACACGTCTATTTTAGATAGCCCATAAAAAAATACTTCATATGTCCTAAATTTTTTGTATCAATATGTAATTAAGTAAAAAAATATTATTTGTATCATCTAAAGATTTAATACAACATAAGTCAAAAAATTTCTTCTATAAAAAAATATTAAAAATCAAATTTTCTTAAATATCATTCTTACACAAAGACAGAAACAAAAGTTGAATATAATCGCATATTACCTATGAATGAAAAAAAATATTTATGAATTAGCCAAGCACGTCATTTTTATTTGACTAGAGAAACAAAATATAAAAATTATCCAATAATATGTTGTATTTCTCTTAAACTTCTTGGTTATATTTTATTATCCCTTCATACAGTTATTTTCAGTTGACGATTACAATTTTTTTTATTTGTCAATGTTATAAATGATTCTCACCAATCAAATATCCAATTTTTCTGATAATTCTCCAATTTTGTCTTGGAAACAATTATTATTACACTTTAAAATTGTTGGGCCTGTTTGTTTGGCGTTTCCCAAAATTATTTTGAGTTCAGGAAATGTCAAACAAACATGTTTTCTACTTTCTGAAATAAATTTTTCACCTTTCAATAGTCTCAAATTACTCCTTCAAAAGCCAAACAAACAACAATTTTTTTATCTCTAAAAAAAACCTATACAAACTCTACTCCTATTTGACATAAAAAGTAATCTATCTCTTACACAATTTATCTCACATAACAAACATGATTTGAAATAAAGTCTTACACATCTTACACCTAAACCTAACTCTTCCAAAAAAACCTACACCTACTTTATTTCTCAAACCACTCTTTCAAAATCCAAACAAACAACATTACGCAAATCAAGATTATTTCACAAACCTCCACTACTCTCCCAAACTACTTTCCTAAACACCAAACAAACAGGCCCGTTAACTTCCACACTTCCTGATTTTTGTCCTTCCGTAGCTTTTGAATAGTTCGTTTGTTGGAATCCAGATTCATAGTGAGATCTTTTCTAAAGATTTTCCATTTTTCTTGTGAAGTTTGAGCCATCTCTTACACATTTGTATTCTCTTCATTATCATCCCTTTCACTAACATGGATCATAAACTAACATAAAAAGATATCAAGTGCTTTAACACAAACCCAAAAGTACTAACTGAATTATTTTTTAGTTGAAAGCTAGATATTATGGAATGAAAATATGATTCAAGTTTCATTTGCTAGTGTAAATTAGAATGCGTGGTCCCCTTATGTGGGCTAACCCGACTTGACCTACTAATTTGGCAGGATTTGGAGAGCGTAATTTTCTCTCACTCCCTACAAATTGGAGAAAACTTTTCCATGATGCACATTCACGCACGCATGAAGAAACCGGAAGGTCTTCTCGCGGATAATGGGTGAGAAAAATGGAGAGATTATAGTCGTAGGCTCTGTATATTTCCATGAAGGGAAAAAATTGCCCTGAAAGAGATTTTGTTCAACTAGTAAAACCAATGGCCAGTCGACTCACTGGTTTATTGTCCGGTCTGGTTTTGAAAACATTCGTCCCCACACAATAACGCACACATCATATTTGTTTCTTCCATTTATAGGCTTATTTGCAACTTCCACCTTCAACCAACCAAAAGTATCTCTGTGTACTTTCCAAATTTGTATTTCAATATCAAATCCCCCTGTTTACAATTCTTTTCTTTCAGCTCGTTAATATTTCAACCAACCACTATGTGTTAAGTTTTAAGTTAGGGAGAGACTTCTATGTCGGATACGACTTGAAAGGGATTACATCAAATCTTAGACCTAAATATCCTTGGTAAACAAAAAAAAAGGGTATACTACTATAAACATGCTAAATCACCAATATCGTCCATGATTTATAACAGTTGTTACACTTTCTCCCCCAACCTAAATTTTGTTACACTTTAGTCTTTCAAGTAAATATTTTGTCAATCGTTAATCCTTTCAATTTGGACGAACGAGATTCATGTTAACCGGAGATAACGTGCATGCAGAACACGTGATTTTGGCAGTGGTAGTTTCATCATTTAAATTAAAAGATCCTTAAATGTATGTTCAAATGTAGTCCCTTTTCTGCCATTTTTGTTACAATTTAGTCCTTGAAAATGAAGGAATTACCTTGGGAAAAAATTCACTTAAAGATGGTACCTTAATAAGAATCTTATCGGAAACGACTAACGGGAGACACAATATTTACTTGAAGGACTAAAGTGTAATAATTAGACTATAGGAACAAAGTGTAACGTTTAAAAAGATTCGGAACGATATTGTTAATTCAATCCACAATATATTTTACTAGCTATAGTTTATTGTTAATTCTTAGTTTTTTATTTACATTTAAAATTGAGAAGAAAAAAAATACATGGTGTCAATATCTATAGAGGGGATCTTTCCCATATAGCATGAGATGCTTGTGGTTCCAACCTATTTTCAATAATGCATTTTTTAGACCGAAAAAGCATAATTGCCTAACATCGCATATTAGAACTATCAAAGCCCTCTTCACATCATTATGTTCAATAAAAGGAACGAGGGAAGCTCCAATAGAAAATAAGGAAAAAGTACTTCGAAGATGAACCCATTATCATGAAATAGTCAGAAATTCTTGACGGTATCGCGTTGGAACAATACGTTCTTCCTGAATATCCCGATTCAACACCAAAGAATTTTCCGCCGCTAACATATAGTAGTCATCTCCAGTGCTAAATAAAGCTTTCTAGAGATTCCCAATGACCCATCTTCACGTGAATCGCTAATTTAAGCGCACTTTGCTAGAGAAATGCTTTGCTGCGGCAATCATAGCAGCCTCCGGTGCATAAGAAGGCACTTCAATTTTTTCAGCCTTCACATTTTCATTACTTGAGGCACAAAAGCACAAACCCATTGATTTCAAGAACGAAGAGTACCAATTCACTCCCTTCTTCTTTGACATGATCTTCAACTTAAATTTAAGCAAATATGTATGTATAAAAAATGGAACAAATCGATTATGTATTTAGAATTTTAGAATGAAATCCAGTGCTTAAGATTCTTGTGATTTTTCTTGTCTGATTGGTTTGAAGAGATTTAAAACATGGTTTGTAATTTATAGGCATAGGTTTCTTGGTGAGTATGTTCATTTTTTGAACAAACGTGTCTTATCCTGTTTTTGTTAATTACTAAATTTGACCAAGTAATTTTTCTTTAGGACGCGGTACATCCGTGAAGTTTCCCTTTTGTTAATAATAATATAAATATTAATATCTCTTGGAAACAAAGTTGTTTGTGATGTAGAATTTTGGCACATTTATACCCTTTGAAAAGTCTAAGTACTACAATTTTGATAAGTTATTATAAATGCTTCGGGTTAATTGTAATTTTTCTTTAGGACGCGGTACATCCGTGAAATTTCCCTTTTGTTAATAATAATATAATATATTAATATCTCTTGGAAACAAAGGTGTTTGTGATGTAGAATTTTGGCACATTTATACCCTTTGAAAAGTCTAAGTACTACAATTTTGAAAAGTTATTATAAATGCTTCGGGTTAATGGTAATTTTTTTCCCTGTGATATTCATAATGTTTAATTTATACTTATGTGATTTGAGAAAGAAAAAAAAAACAATTTACCTTATGTGAAAATTTTAAAGAAGTAATTTACTCCCTTGAGCCGGAGAGTGTAATTTACTTGTCGAAATTGAGAATGAGCATGAAAAGTGTTTGATAACATAGGGGAGATTTAAAATTGCCACATTTACTATAACACATGGGCAAGGGCGGATCTACGGCCACCATTGGAGGGTCTTGGCCCCCCAATACTTTTGAAATTTTTATTCTACCTTTACTTATATATACTTAATATATTTATTTTCATTGACTTTTTAATCTTCTTTAAAAGTCCAATTGAAAAAATTAATTATACACAAAATATATTTTAATATTTTTAATACGCGTTCCTTATTCAAATAAAGAATAATTGAATATTACTATGTAAATATCCTTTTATTAATAAAATTTTTGGCCCCCTCGACTCATGAATCCTGGATCCGCCCATGTACATGGGGTTCACTGTTACATTAACATAATATATGGAGGTTAAGTGCCACATATAAAAATATCAAGAAGGCGGTGTAAAACTTTTATAAAATTACATAGGATAAAGTATTCTTTTTTAAATCATAGAAAGGTAAAATTAAACATTATGAATATGAATATGACAATAAGGTAAATTATCATTAACTCTAAACGTTTCTTTGACACCGTGTGCGATGAATCACAACAATTGTGATAGAGCCACTTTCTTGTATGTTTCGTTCATTAATATTATAACTTTTTGAGTCTTTTCCAAAATTTCTTTACATATGGGATTCGGGAATATTTATATCAATTTATGAAATGTATTGAAGTACAAAGTAAACTATAGTAGGATATACATGGATGTTCTGAAGACTTAGACGGTATAATATCATATACTGGGGCGGATCCATAAATTTTAGGTAGGGTCTAAAATATGGGGAAATCGCAAGATACTCCTCTGTGTTATGCTAAACCTGCAAAAAACTACATTTTAAAATATTTATTGCTTCAAACTTTCTTGTATTTTTAAAAATCCTGTAAAAAACACCCAATTTGTAAAAAATAGGTCATTTTGGATCGACATATTTCAAGAAATTATTTTTAAAATATATCACGTGAAGTTGTAGGGACCAACTTGAAGTATTTTAAAAATAATTTCTTGAAATTTGTTGATCCAAAACGAACTATTTTTCCAAATTGGGTGTTTTTTCATGGTTTTTGAAAGCACAAGGAAGTTTGGAGCAATAAAAATTTCACAGGATAGTTTCTTGCATGTTTATAATAACACAGGAGAGTATTTTGGATTTACCCCCTAAAGTATATTAAAAAAAAAATTCAATCAAACAGTTAAACTTAAATTTCGTCACAATAAAATATATGAAGAGATACAAAAAAAGAGGAGGTGAAGTTTGACAAAAAAATTACCCCTATAAGTTATTTTTGCTACATATGATACCCCGTTATGACGAAAAAACTGTATTATAAAGAATATATAAGATTGTATTCTTTTTAAAACTATTGAGAATTTTTTATTCAACTAAGTACATTGAATAAATAAAATTTAAAATCGAACTACAAAAACAATAATATTTTATATTATTTTTATAATTATTATTAAGGAAAAAAATTAAAAATACATAATATCGAACTATTATTAAGAAGAAGAAAATTACTATAAACACATAAAACATTGAAATATTATTGAGAAGGAATTTTTTTTAATATAAAATATTGAAAATATTACTAAGGAATTATTTTTGGAAAAAAAACATAAAATATTGAGAAGGACAAAAAAATAAAAGAGACAAAAGAAGGTTAATCATGAGTTTGAACTCCAAACCTCATGATAGTTCTTCCATACTATCACCAACAAACCACTACAATTTTCATGCAAAAACTTAATCAATACTAATATATAATCCAAAAATTCTGAGGGGGGTCTATAGCCCCCCTAGCTTGCCCCTATCTAGATCTGTCAGTGCTCCTTAGATAATCTTCCAATCATGGATCAAAATTTCGATTTGAGTGTATATATCGGTCAACTAAATATTGGAAACTTTTCGAGAAGCTTTCGGAAATGTTTAAAAAATATTAGGAAAAATTGTAAAATAAAGTTAATAAATTAAAAAAAATAACAAAGTTTAAGGCAAAAAGAAAGTTTCGGAATTACATATTATTTTCGTTTCGGTTGATTCAAAAAACGGAACCTTTCGACCTTTTTGACGGAAAAGATGGAAATGTTGATCCATGCATCCAATACATATTCGAGACACTACGTGTGTGGCGAGTCCACAAATTTAATTTAAATAAAAAATATTAGATACGCGTATCAGATTTTCTTCATATAGTCGTTTCTTGTTTTATATTTTCGAAAACATAGTTATTAGTATTTGTATCATGGATCAAAATTTTGTTTCGAATGTATGTTTCGGTCAATCAATTATTGAAAACTTTTCGAAACTTTCGAAAATGTTTCAGAAACACTAAGGAAAAATTGTAAAAAAAATTACTAAATTAAGAAAATAAGAGAGTCACATACAAACAAATAGTTTCGAAATTACATCTTATTTTCGTAAGTTTAATTCAAAAATGAAAATTTTCCGATCTTTTCGACGAAAACATGAAAATTTGGATACTTGATTCCTTCTTTTTCTTTTTCTTTTTCTTTTTCTTTTGATTATTTCGGAGCATATGAGTTGATGTGGGCTTCTCCTTTTCGATACTTTTAAAGCTTTATATAGGATAAGTTTTTGGACAGGTTCATTCATTTGATAGGCCAAACAAATTAGGTCGCTTCTTGCAAGTCTGTACTTAAATATAAACACCAAATCATGATAGAAATTCAAATTACTATAAAGAAAAAAAAACTGGAATGAACAATACTCTGCAATTTTTCCTACTATACAAACTTCTCTGCAATTATCTTTGTTGTCTGTAATTTCAAAATATTCTTGTATGTTTATTGATTAATTTTTTTATCGGTTATGCTAAAATGTTCTCGTATGATAACAAAATTGTCCGTACATTTATATGTGGTTTTAAATGTTCTCATATGACATTTAATTAGCAAAAGCGGTCTTATTATTTAGTCTAATGAGATTGAATCAAATAATCAATTGAAATTCAATTTTGAGCAGATTGTTGGGTCGTAGAGCAAATTCAACTGCATCGGTCATTATTTGGATGGGTTTTGGCTTGGTCTCGCGGGTCTCGATTTAAAAAATTGGTTTGGATGGTTTCGATGAAACCTTTGAGACCTCATTTAGATAGGTTTTGACTGTTGGGTTTTGTGGTTTGAATAAGTTGAAACCCCACTTGGATTGAGTTTAGATGTTTAGGTTTAGAGAAAAAAGTAGGTGGTAGGCAATGTTATTAAAACCGGACCGGACCGGCCGGTCCGACCGGTTCGACCGCGAACCGGAGGATGGTCCGGTCCGGTTTATCCCCTAAAACCAGTTGACTCAAAACCCAGTCTGAACCGGGTTGAACCGGTCCAAAACCGGTGAACCGGCGAACCGGTTTGGGCCGGTTCAACCCGATTTTGAATTTCTTTTTTTTTTTTTTTTGATTTTTTAAATTTTATTAATGTTAAAAAAAAACTAAAAGTTCTTGTAGAAGGTGAGATTTGAACACCTAACCTCTTGCATGAAAGATAACTTCCTTACCAGTTGAGCTACATCATTTTTGTTGAATTTTTAGTTCAAAATAAATTTATAAATTACAGAAAACATGTAGCCAAATTTGTTTATAAATTAGATTATGATAACTCAATATTATTTTAGGATAAAGAGTGTCAAATTTTGAAAATCAAATCGATATATTATGCAAGTTTGATTTTGAATATTAGACTTTTATACATAATCATATTTTAAAATTATTAATCTCTTAGTTTGTTGTATTTTTAACTTACACTTTTAAATGTTTATAAAGAAATATAGTCATATTATATATATATGAGCTTACAAATTAGTATCATATTACAATTATGATATAAGTTATGTAAATATTATGGATTTAATTTAAATATATTCTAAGATTTTATATATTTTTAATCAATTGTAGGATAATGTTTAAATTTTATGAATATTATATATACTTTAAAATTAAATATATTTATTATATCATTATGACGTCATCCGGTTCGACCAGCGGTCTGACCGGTTCGACCAGTAAAACCAGTGGCCAGTTGGCTCACCGGTTCACTGTCCGGTCCGGTTCTGAAAACATTGGTAGGTGTCAAATCAATGTCATTTTTAGTGAGATTTGGGGGGAAAAGTAGGTGGTATGTGTCAAATCAATGTTTTATAGGTTTGAGTGTGAGTTTCTGAATATGTTTTTGATGGTTTTATGGGTTTGACGAAAACTCATTTGAAAGGGTTTTCGCGAGACCGGACAAAACCCATCCACATTCACCCTGAATCTCTTTCTAAAAAGGTCGATTTTCTGGAACGTTCTCCCCATCGAATTAGAAGCAAGGATGATTGAAAAAGAAAGCAGCAGACTTAATGATCAACCGTCTGCCGGACATCTCGCGCATCCTGTTTCACTCCATAAAGTGATCAATGATACTATATATGGTGGGATTTGATGACCAACTCGAGAAAATGATGGGCATGATAGTATCACACATCAATCTAACTTACAAATCATTCTGGAATGGGCGGAATTGGTAAGACCAAACTTGCTAAATGTATTTATGAAATTTTGATTTTCGTTCTTGGCTTACGATATCTTAATCATATGGCACTCTCGAAAAGTATTTGAAGGCCTTCTACATAAAGTTGGAGTTCAAACTGCTCTAAAGATGATTTGTGGAGTATTAAGGCATGGGATAAGTTCTTTCCGGATAACAATGACAGGAGTCGAGGCTATCAAATGTTGCTAACTATGTTAGCTCTTCTAATCTTCATGAAATGAATCTTTTAGACAAGGATACGAGTTGGGGACATCTTTGTAGTAAGGTGTTCGTCCAGGGACAATGCCCCTCTGAACTTGAGGAAATTGGAAAGAGAAATGTCGAAAATTGCAAAGGACTCCCTCTATCAGTTGGTGTGAATGGAGGACTCTTTGCAAATTCTGAGATGACATGAGAATTATGGGAGTACGTCGCCAAAAATACGAAATTAATTGTATATTCATGAGAGGACAATGATAATTGCTTGGAAATATTATATTTGAGTTATAGTCAATTGTCTATTCATTTAAAACCATGATTGATTTTTCTACATGGGAGTTTTTCAAGAAGACGATAAGATTCGCGTCTCCAAACTTGACAAGTTATGGGTTGCTGGGGGATCGATACGACCATATTGGTCATCGTCGCATTGTTTTTTCTTCCGATCAATATGAAGAGAGATACGACCATCATATCCCTCCTTCTTTGCAATCAACAACATTTGTACGTTCGGTGACAAGCAATATTATTCGGAATTGAGTATTCAATGGGCACATTGATTAGATTTGGGAAGGTAATCTAGTTAATTTACGTTATGTCGAGCTAGACTATTATACGGGGAAAATTCTTGTCCAAGCCTGGCTCGGCCAAACCCAACCAACCACCAAACAAGTGTATTGCACTTGCTTTGTGATTGGTCACTCTCTTGGGAGTTACATCAAAATACAAAGCAAGTGTATTGCACTTGCCTTATAGTTACTTTCGGTTCGGCCAAAATCGATGTGGATAAGAATTTCCTTTACTTTTATTATACTTATATCAACATCATAATATGCATTTAAGGGCATCTCCAACCCATAAGGGGGTCATCCTCCGTGCGTCTCCCTGCACCTCCCGGGACCTTTTATTATCAATAATAATAATAATTATTATTATTATTTTGAAAATTAATAATAATAATAATAATTACAAAAAATGTATTTCTACGTTTTGTCTAAATTGTACATTAAAGATTTTAAAATTTAAACTACCCATGTTCATGTTAATACTACAATGTTATTAAATTAAATTTTCAATATGAAAAATCAAATTTTAAATATTTATACGTTTTGACTAAATTTTACTTTCGTAGACAAATTTAAAATTTTAAAATGAAAACTGGTAATGTTACATTTTTAATTTATAATATAATGTTATTAAATCTTACACAAAATTTACAAAGAAAATTTTCCTTTTTTAGATAATTTTTTTTTTTTAAAAAAACTTTATTATTATTTATATAATTAATTAATTAAAAAATAAAATAAAAAATACAGCAGGTGGCGCCACCTGCTGCGGGTTTGTGTTGGACTCGTTAGAAGTGCGTCTAGCCAGGCTGGGGCAGGGGTGTGCAAGGAGCACCCCCTGCCGGTTGGAGACCAACCGTGAGTGCTCCCAGGGGCATCTCCATCCACACCTGTGGGTTGAAGATGCCCTAAGAGTGCGCCGTGATTTTATTTATTTTCTTTGCTGTTGAGGATTGGTTAGAGGGTGATTGTAAGTCGATTATTAACAAACTATCAACTTCTAGAGATGACTTTTCTGCTACGGGTTTGTTAGTTGATGATATTCGTCACCTAGATTTAGAATTCAAGATTGTTATGTTCTTATTTATTAGTCGAACATGAAATAAAGTTGCACATTCTTTAGTTAGATAGCATCAGTGGGGGCTTTGATTGATTTACCTGATAGTATTCACTAGCTTGTTTGTTTGTCAAGAAAATGAGGAAAAACTGTAGGAAAAGGAAAAGAATGTCATTTTCCTCTACATTTTTTGTTGTCAGGAAAACTATTTTTTTGCAGATGTTTGATTGTCAAAAAGTTTAGGTAAATAATATTTTTGATAAATATCTTTATTTGATTATGAATACTTTCAAAATTGTAAAATATATTAAAAGTTATTGTGAAATGAAAAATATTAAGCACAAATTGAGCTATGGAATTAAATAAAAACTAACAATAATGAAATAAATAAATTAAAATAGCTTAAAATAAATCATAAAAATTATTGTTATTGGCATCAATGGTCTTGTTGATCGCGATGTTAAACTCCCTCGTGTGTTCTCTTTTTTAGAAAACCCATTTGAAATTCATTCATAAATTGTATGGAAGTTTTTATTAATTTTTTAAGTGAACAAGGGGGCTATTGCCAATTTTTAAAGTTTAAAGGCGGTTATTGTCAACTTTTAAAGTTAACAGGGGGTTATTGATATTTTTTTAAGTAAAAAATTGTGTTTTTCATCCTTTGGTGGGGGTATAATTGTCATTATATCTTGAGAGGAAGTTTTTTTTGCTAATAATGAATATCACAAATGGGGGGTTTTGATAGTTAGACAAAGTACAAGGGGTATTTTGCATTTTATTATAAAATATTCCTAGGATTTTCCCATCAAATTGAAGGATAATTTTTTTTCTAAATACACTTTTACTGCGGGAAAGTTGAAGGAAAATAATAACTTCATTTTCTGTTATCCAAACAAAAAAGGAGTTCACCGTGATTAATGATTGATATATGAATATATTCACAACCTCAAATAAAAGAGTCCACCGTGATCTTCCTCTAAAAATGTTGGTATTTTTTTCTCAATATACGTGACATTTTTACTTTAGAATTTCCATTTAAATCATGTTTAATCCTAAATAAAAAAAATATGAAATTAATTTAGAATCAAAATAAACATCAAGTTTAAACTAATTAATGTGTATCTAAGTAAAAGAGTCGTTGGCAATAAGGTTGTAGCCCATTGGTAAGGCACTGTGGCTGAGGTCCTAGGTTTTAAATTCAATTTTCACTAATATGAGTTTTCTTCTAGTTTTAATATTAGTTGTTTGATAGTTATTTTTCTTTGTAATTTGGTTGTACTTGAATATATTTATGATTTGATAACATTGATGCAATTATACTCTAAAAAAGAAAAAGTCGTTGGTATTTTACACATTTATTATATTCGTAATGTTCAATTTACCAAAAACAAATGACAATATACATCTATCTATTTTCCTAAAAGAATCTCGTTGTCTCCTCATGATTCTCAAACCTTCAAAAAGTATGTTCTAACTTCTAACAAAAATGTCCTCATTTATGTGAAGCAGTTTGCTCCTCTGTGTTATTTCATGCCAATCATTTTTCCTCGTATGTTATATTAGATGAATCATTTTATCTCATTTTTTTTGTGCATCATCTAATTTTATATGTTTGAACCTAAACAAATCATTACATATCACTAATTAACGACCATTGCAATCAGTTGTAAAATATTGAATATTCATAGTATAAATTCAACACAAACTATTAAATTAATTACCACTTACTTCAAATGAATAACTATTAGATTTGCGAATAACATATATAGCACTAACGACCCACGAATAAAACTAAAAAAGTTTAAACAACACATTAATTATTTGTTTAACAAAATAATTACTAAAGGTATGGTTGAAAAACCTAATATTCATATTTTTCCCGGTATTATTTTGTATAGAACAGTCCCCCTCTATATATTTGTTAGAACGTAGATCATTTAGAAATTCAGAGAAAAACTTATACGACAAATCCCTTTCTAAAAACAAAAGACTCATTAATTTGTGTTTTAAAGGAGCACTAAAATGTTCTCTAAAAATTCAAATAAACGGATAAAGAATGTTTTAGGGAGTTTACACTATCCTAGGAATGGAGAGTGTTTGAGAAGATGCACATTTATGGGTGTAATCGAGCCGAGTAGTATCGAACAACAATTATTCAAGTTTGGTTTGAATTTTATCGAGTTTAATTTTTTTGTTTGAGCTTGATTTAATTGTTAAACGAGCCGAGCTCAAATGAGTTTTTATCGAACAAGCTCGAGTCGAGTATCGAGTAGCTTGATATTATACATGTATATTATCAATTTTCAGCATATCGAGTCGAACTTCAAATGTTATCGAACGAAAAATGATGTTCAAACTTGTTTGATTAGTGTGACGAATCGAATTCAAGCGAACTTTTATCGAACGACCTTAAGCCGAATATTGAATAACTTGATTTGATTTTGAGCCAAAGGACACTCACTCACATTCGATCCACTTTTGCGGTTGGAAACCGGAAAAGCATGTCAGTCAGGTTCGCATGAGGGCAAAATGGAATACAAAATAGTATTTGCATTGCCCTATCTGTAATTGTAATATATCATTGATTGCATGATTATGTCAATAAGTCGTTGTAGTATAGTGGTAAGTATTCCCGCCTGTCACGCGGGTGACCCGGGTTCGATCCCCGGCAACGGCGTATATTTTTATGGTGATATATTTTCCTTTTTTATTTCCTGCAGCACTGCAACAACAACCATGCACGGACATTACTCATTGGAAAAAGAAAAAAATATTTAATACTACAATTTTTTTTTTTTTTTGGTACAAAAGAGAACAACGAAACCTACACTAAGTCACTACAAATCAGGGGAAGAACAATAGTGGGAGGTTCTTCCCAAGTCTCAAAATCTCCTTGAATATCATGGCCCAATTTGGCTAACGCATCCGCACATTGGTTTCCTTCTCTCATTGTATGAACAACGCGGCTCTCCCACGGCATTCTAAGTAAGAATCTACAATCTTCAATGATTTGGCCCAAAGGATGGTCCTCCGTTGCCGCCTCCTTGATGAGTTGCACCACCACTTCCGAATCAATCTCAAGTATAATTCTTTGTAGTCTTCGCTCCCAAGCAAGGGATAGGCCTTATTAAATACTACAATTTACTTGGTTATTATTGGGATGAATTTATAATATATTTCAAAACTAAAAAGCCAGTGACCGAAAACATAGATATAATCATAAAATGAATATCTCAACTAAAAATAAAAACTTCGTATATAATTTTTTGCAATTTAAATCATCTTTCAGCATATGTCTCAACCAAAAGTCAAAAAATTCATGGAAATCCAACAATTTTTTTTTTCTAGTGATAATTGGTTCTCTCAATTTGGAACAAAAATTTATGCCATTATATATTTTAGTCATTTATTTATTTTAATTTCACTTATAACAACGCCAATGAACTAAGATTTCATTAACCACTTAACAGTACTGCTAGATAAAACAATTTATTTTATATGTTGTATTGATTACTTAAACAAACAAAGAAGGGAATAACAAAAGTGAAGATTTTGTATTGTACAATATTTTTATTTTATCTTATATGGATTATTAATTACTTAAACAACCTTTTTTTTATATAACTTAAACAAACAAAAAGCTCAATTGCATTTTGCACCCCAAAATATAAAAATTATAAAACACAAGTTCAAATCATATTTCTCTTCACAAAATGAAGCATGCATAAAAAAATTTCTTGAGATTTTCACTGAATAAGAACATATATAGTGCACGCGTCTAAAATAACAAGAATCTGTTCTTCCAAGCCTTATAGAGTTTGTATATTGTAACAAGTTCCGCGTTTTATTCTTTTTCGATTTCTCTTCCACTTTGAATAATTAACTGTTGGAGTTTTTATGTTAAATCCAATTGGTTTGAGCCCATTTGGATTGAGCCCATAAAAACAAAATATGAATGAAATTGATGGAATAAGACTCTATCTCACATTGAGTTGGAGAGGAAAATTTTAGCTAGTTAAATAGCTAAAAAATAGTATAAGGGTTGGGCCCCTTTGGGGTACCAAAGATTTTAAAGGGGTGAGGACCTAGGTGATCAAAGGTTCCCCGCGCACGCCGCCGCCGCCTTCTGACCAGCCGACTCGGTCCGGGTTTGGATTGGGCTTGGGCTTGGGCTTCAACAAACTATTATCTTTTTGGACAAAATTTAATTAACATTTTCAACCCAAATACTAAAAGCCCAATTCACTGAAAGTCCAAAATCCGCAAGTGACCCACCCTTCCATAAAAAGCTTTTCAATTGTTATAAATAGGAGATGAATCTGGCCAATTCATTACTCCGAATTTTATAAGCATACAAGAAAAATCACTCTCTTTCTCTCTTCTTTTCTTCTCTTTAAATATTTGTCAAAGTTAAGGAGATTGCATCCTCAACCTCAGTCTTTTTCATCTCATTTCTTTTTTCTTCATTATTAATTAGTGAGTTAATTTAATTATCATATTTCAAAGATTGAATTATTTTTCTACGTCTCTTGCTATTAAGTCTTTCATAAAATCAGATTTCATTTGGAAAATTATTTCATACTATTTTCGTAATTAAAGACTTTGCATTCTGTTCATACATATAAGTATTATAATTGCTTAGGAAACTTTGATTATTTTATTCAATTATATTCTTTCCAATTACTTAACAAAATTTTCAAATAAAGTTGTTGCTTGTTTAAAATTTAAATTGAAACACTATTTTTTTTTTTATTTTGATAAGTTTCTACTCCACTACTTTGTGTATTAAAATTCCTAAATATAGTAATATATACATACTATATTGGTTCGGTAAACTATACTTAATTACATTTATAATTTATACTTAATTACTAATATAGTAATTATAAGAAATATAGTTGAATATATTTCTATTACACAGATTGTTAAACGCAATCTACATTAACATATATCCATAACTAAATGTTATATTATTAGTATTGTTTTAATAACATTTCTTCTATATATGAAGAAAATAATTATAAAAAAAATCCTAAAACCTCCAACCAAACTATTTTAGTAAAACTTGAAATCGCTCATAACTATACTCGATAGATTCCAAATTAAAATTATTATTTTGTTCTCTAGTTAACTTCAATTTAATTTATTAAGTATATATATTCCTTAGTTAACATCAACCAAATTTTCATATGGTTTATCTTAATTTTCTTAATATTCATTTTCTTCTTCTCATTTCATCATTTTGCAAGGCGAGATGAGAGCATATATTTGTCTATTTATTCCCATCAATTTGAGTGTGTGTATAGAAGAAAAGTCATAACCCACATATGTTTGAGGAAACAATATTTTGTGCATTGATACATGAATGTCATGGTGTGACAAATAAACAAATTTAAATAATCAATAAATTTAAGAAATAGTTGACACATACGTAAATAATAAATTGGTTGTACCACGTCATATGTAACCGTTGCATAACATTGTGAAGACAACTTGCCCTTAAATTTCTAATTGAAAGTCCAAAATTTCATATTTTCGATGAAATTCTAGTGAAAAATAAGTGTAGGTTGAATTTGTTAAAATAAATAAAATTTGAGGATGCATTTTTCCATTTTTTCAATTCTGAGAGTGCAAATCACCAAATGATACTCTTCTCGTGGCGCAAAATGCAATTCAGCCGAAAACAAAATTGTAGTAAATTACTATATCACCCCTCACTCCCTCTAGGGTTTTGCCCTCAGTTTCAGACCCGACTACTAACAAACATTTTGATTTAACAATATCCACAGAACACAGCGGCGCTTGGAGAAGAAACCATGGCTACTCAGATGAGCAAAAAGCGAAAGGTTTTCATTTATATTTTTATTTATTTATTGCTTTTTGTTTTAATTTTATATGAAATTAACGAATTCATTATTTTCATGATTATTTACAGTTCGTTGCGGATGGAGTGTTCTTTGCTGAGTTAAATGAAGTTTTGACTCGCGAGTTGGCGGAGGATGGCTACTCCGGAGTCGAGGTCAGAGTCACGCCGATGCGTACAGAGATCATTATTCGCGCAACACGTACTCAGAACGTACTTGGTAATACTAATACTATATACATACGTATTCGTTTGTGTATTATATGCATAATTGTAGACATATATTGAAATTGTGCAAGTTTTAATGCGCGGATGAGTTGAATTTGTTGTTCCTTGATTATTACCTCGAGGATTGATTGCATTTAGAATAAATATGAGTTAAATGTTGGTAAATTTTTTACCAGACCTGGTTCAAGTATAACATTTGCTCAAATTTTCTGCTTAAAATTAGATTTACATGTACTGTATCTTCATATATTAGTATTTGTAATGAAACTCTATAAAAAAAATTGAAATAGGATGGGGAGTTGGACTAATATTAGGATTCTATTCTAATGAAATGATGGAATTAAGTGTCTTTGATAAAAGTGTATATTGTCATGAATCAGTTTTTTAAAGTCTTTGTTTAGATGTGAGTCAGTGAGAGAATCTAGATGCATATGTTGGAAGAAAAACTACTAAGTTTTTTATTAGGCCCTAGTTACACACTGAAAAGTTCTCTTTCTTAAATTTACTTTTTACTTCTGTAGATAATTTATGCAATGTTATCTGTTGCTCTTTTCAGGGGAGAAGGGTCGGAGAATTAGGGAGCTCACTTCAGTTGTTCAGAAGCGCTTCAAGTTTCCAGAGAACAGTGTGGAGCTTTATGCTGAGAAGGTCAACAATAGGGGCCTGTGCGCCATAGCTCAGGCGGAGTCATTGCGATACAAGCTACTTGGAGGTCTTGCAGTTCGGAGGTACAAATTTCACATTTTGTTCTTTCTGTTTTTGTTATTATCACTTGTTTCAATGTTTCTTTCCATGATTAGATATGATTTATAGCCCAGTGTATTCAGTTTCCTTTTCATTGTTCGTTGCATACTCCAGTCATATGAAAACGGATCCAAATCTTCTAAATGAACCAAACTTACATCTGAAACCTTGTTTTTAAGGCAATTTCCACCAGAGATAAAGATGATGATAATATTTGATTGTGAAAAAGAAAAGGATTTGCAATTTCTTACATTATCAATTCATTTGACATTTCTAACTTTTCATGTTTCAGGGCTTGCTATGGTGTATTGAGATTTGTGATGGAGAGTGGAGCAAAGGGATGTGAGGTATTGTAAGGTTTTTTTAATCTATTTAGAAATAATGTCTTATGTCCTGTATTTTGACTGTTGATATTTGACTCGTTTCTATAGGTGATTGTAAGTGGAAAACTCCGTGCAGCGCGTGCCAAGGCAATGAAATTCAAGGACGGATACATGATATCCTCTGGTCAACCGGTCAAGGAGTACATTGATTCTGCCGTGCGACATGTTCTTCTTAGACAGGTCTATCTTTACTTTAACTGCAATTATACTTTCCTATTTTCAAATTAAATTCTGTAATGTTGAAGAATGATACTCTGGTTATTCACCACCCCCCCTTTGCATTTATTGATTTTGTTCAGGGAGTACTTGGCATCAAGGTCAAAATTATGCTCGACTGGGATCCAAAGGGCAAGCAAGGACCGACTACACCTTTGCCGGATCTTGTTACCATTCACCCACCTAAGGAAGAGGAGTATCTACCTCAAATTGTAGCAGCACCTGCTGTTGAAGTAGAAGCATAAAGTGTGAGTTTGTTTGCTACCATTAAAATTTGTCCTTCCTAAAATTTCAATCATATGTTATAGTGGCTAGCTTTTTTTTTTGTTTAGTTCAGAATGAGTACATTACCTTGAGATTTCCGGGTTGTAATTTAACTATTCGATTTATTTTCTGCCTGTTATAATGTTTACGAAGCTATGAACTATTGTGTTTCCCTAGCCCCTTTTCCCTATATATGTGTTCGGATTCATTCGTTTTTCGTCTCTTTTTTCTAGTGAATTCAACATGTATAGAAGAACTAATGTATTTTTTCTTTTTTTGTTTATTAACATAAGATCAAAGTGATTTCGTATGAGAAACATAACATTGTCAATGGTTCATAATCAAGCCTAAAAGATGGAATTATATTGCATAAAGATTGAGATGGAGCTTTAGAAGGATGTCCAAATCGCTTATGCCAAATGGTAGTAAATATAGAAGAAACATGATAAGCAAGTAGGTGATGAAGCTAATGGTTAACTCTCGATTATGGACTATGTAGTCTGATTCCTTGTGCGGTTTCTCCAAGCCAATCACGATTCCTTCAGCGGTTTCAGATTTGAATTAATGGAAACAAAAATAAGTTATAGTTTTGAAATTATTTGTTTGTCTTGCGGTTTTTTTTTTTAATTCAAAAATAAGAATCGCAATTGTTTTAGTATTTTCGAAATGTTTTTGAAAAGTTTTTTATTTAGCTTATAAAATACATTCACTAAAAATGAAATTTTGATACTTAATTATGCAATATATGAAAACGTATTACAAAATGGATTGAGCAATTTATATTGAACGTAAGTAAACTTAGAGAGACGAGATTAACATTGAAAGAAAGAACAAAAATCATATTTTTCATATGTAAATCCCAGGTAATTTTAGAATAAGCACTATTTGTTTTTTTTTTTTTGGCTATTAAATAAACTTTTGGAAGGCGTCATTATTCAATACGTTTAGTTGCACCGCATTAATCAAAATTATATAGTTTTAAAGTGACATTACCTTAAGGTTACGGTATCATAAGTTACAAAGTCAACATATTTCATACCAAAAGTTAATTGTGCTCAACACATTTGGTACTTTCATAAAAAAATTGATGGAACCTCCCATTTTGCACGAAAAATTACAGAATTAATCACATAATTAAAGATTGCTGGCAAAGTTTACCCAACATGTTAATTTACCCAATAATTCACAAGTTTGAAGCATTTTAGTCCCAACTGCAAAAATGGTTAAATTATTAATCGTATTTAATAAATTTTATATATTATTATTAAATCTCTTAAACTAATTAGATTTTATATAGTATATTATATATATATATATATATAAAGTAAATATTTTATATGAAATCTGAAAAAATAAATATCAATTAAACTTTTAAAATTTCGAAAAAAAATCTTTAAACTAATTAGATTTTACATATAAATGAAATAATATTTTATATAAAATCTAAAAAATAAATATCAATTTTTTAAATTTTGAAAAAAAAATTTTAAACTAATTAGATTTTACATATATATAATATATATAAATTAAATAATATTTTATATAAAATCTGAAAAAATAAATATCAATTAAACTTATTAGGTTGGAATGACAGTCTTATGAACTATATATACATTTCAGTTCATTATTAACAATGGCGGTAATGATAGTGAGAAAAATTATCAGTAGGGATGGAAGATGTCATCAATATGTACATGAAAATGTCAGAGCTGTATCTATTGATGGTTATGAAAATGTTCTAAATCAACCTACAACAGCTGCCATTGAAGGTAGGTGGAGGGGTATTTTCACTGGGAAACCATATATAGTTGGTTATGGAACCGAAAAGGATCTCGACTATTGGATTGTTCGGAACTCTTAGGCCATCTCCTACTCAAAGGGGGTGGGTGGAGATGGCCCAAATACACAGCCCTGAACGGTCTCCAACCGTTCAGGACTGTGCATTTGCACAGCCTGAAAAGCCCAGGTCACAACCCTTGTAATGGCACCATGTGGTGCCACTTGGCGCCACCTGGTGCCTTTACATTTTTTTTATTTTTTTTATTAAATTAAAAATAATTATTAATAAAAAAACTTAAAGATTGAAAAAATTAACTACGAATTTAACAATACCTTGTTTAATTTAATTAACTAGAAATGGAAGATATATTTAATTATAAAAATTGTGTAAGGTTTAATAACAATTTGTTTTTGTTTAATTTAATTAACCAGAAATGGAACATACATTTAATTATAAAACATGTGTAAGGTTTAATAACAATTTATTTTAAATAAAGATGTAACAAAATTATTATGCTTAATCGTTGTTGTTTCCGTGTAATCGTTGTCGTTTTTCTTGTCCCCGATGTAATATTATTATGCTTAATTTTATTATTATTGTCTCTACAATTATTATTATGCATTTTCATATTTATTATTAATATTATTTATTTTTAAAATTATTATTATTATTATTATTATTATTATTAATAATAATAATTATTATTATTATAGGTGAGAGTGGGGAAGTTTTTTTTTATTAATTGGAGGAGTTAGCCCTGACGGTTGGAGACGGTGCTCAGGGGGGTGCAGATTCACCTGGGTGGAGATTCACACCCCTGGGCTGTGAAAAGCCCGGTGGGTTGGAGATGGCTTAGGGCACAACTTGAGAAGAAAATGGCTAAATTCTTGATATTGGTTCGGAGGCCTCTTATCCATTCGAAACGGGCGAAAATCCTTATAATCCGGATCCATCTTCTCCATCTCCAATCAATCCATCTTCTTCATCTCCAATACACATCTATTTCTTATAGATACCGACATGTAATTGGTCTAGTGGAAGGAACTAGTCACTACAAAGTAGCGGACTCATGTTCGAATCCCTGTTGGGAGAGATTCCCACTTTATGTGTCCAACGCGCCTCGAAAGGGATCAAACCCTTGGGGAAAAAAAAATCTATTTCTTATAGATAGGTAAAACAGGTGACTCGTAATATATGGTTAATAAATTCATGAATTAAATAGGACAAGACACTTCTCTGTTAGGGACTCAAGGTCAATTTATGTAATTTTTTATATTATTTTGTAATTTTCTGTATAATTAACAGTGCAAGGAAATTGAAAGAACCGTGAGATAGAAGAGAAGAAGCATGAAGAGGCAAGGATGATAGGTGGGAGTTTGGGATTGGGAAATGGGAACCCGAACCGTACCGGTCGGGTTTTTACCAATAGGGAAAGAAAAAGTGCGGGTTTTCCAAGTTTTGGGAAACCCGAATTCCCGATTAAGAAAAATCGGTACGGGTTTCGGGTAGAGGGTCCTACCCGATTGGGAACCCGGTATATATTGAAAATAATTATGCTTGTCCAAAATTGAGATTTATCCTAATATTTGTGAGTCAAAATAAAATATGTTATCTTCTCTCAAAACAAAAAACTCTCTACCTGACTATCTCAAATTTCAATTCGAAGTACTCCCACCCCAAACGAAAAACCCTATCACCGGCGTCGTCATCTACTCATCTCGCTCCACTGCCTCTTGCATCGACGCCGCCTCCCCCACATCGACGGCCACCACATCGCCTTCCTTCTTCTTCCCCACTTCAGATTATTCATTCTCTATTTTATATAAAACCTCTATAACTTCCAAACATAATTTAGTGTTAGTAACCCAAAAACCATAAAGGCAGAAAATTGAAATTTCTCCATTCTCTTGACTTTCATAGGAAGGGAATAAATTGTGTGGGAGATTTGGGAATGGGATTGTTATTGAAGTATAGAAAAAACATATAAATGGGATCGCTTTTATTGGTTTGCTATCATGTTCTCGATAAATTGTAGTTTCTTTCTTTTAGATTAGTATATATATGATAAAATGAGAAAGTCATCTGTTAAAAAAATAAAAAAATCCAGCAAAAATGGGTTTCCCAAACCCATTAACGAATTCTTCGATTTTTTTCGGGAACCCGAAATACCCGTTAGAAGGTAGGTCGGGATAGGTTTCGGGAAGAAAAATTGGAATCCCGAAACTCGAATATCGTTCCCGAAATTCTCGAATTCCCGAAAACCCATACCGATCTTACCCCTAGATGAGAATAACTATTTTTTGGATACAAATAAATGATGAGCGAACACACTTATATATTGTTCATATGAATAATCAACCCTAAAAATTTTCTAAAATTAAGATGAAGATAAAGGAATAAATTTTGATATCAATAACAAAATCCTACGTTGCCATCTAACATAATTGATTCTATTGTCTATATTCAAAACTATTTGAACGCTCCAGATGTTTCCATGTGTTCTCCAGTAGGGACTTGTTTGTTATATTCAATTGTGAAATCCAATTTCAGCAATTCAGTCTCGAGAACTCCAATTACTTATTTGAGCCCTAATTTCCCCAAGACTCAATTTTTATCATCCAATTCTTCATCAATTGACTTCATGATCGTAACATTCTCTTTGTGAAGTACTCATATTTCTAATTATGTAAAAGTTTTCCTTTTCGCCATGGAAAAGAAAATAAACACTAAGCCTAACTCTTCACTTGATTCACAACTTTAATTACAACTTGGAGAGATGATTAATTTGATTGATTTACAAAAGAAATTTCTACAACTATTTATAATTGACACATTTCCAAATGAACATTGTAGATCTGATAAATTTAAGAGCTTCCTCGATATTTACTAGAAACAATTAGATGATATTATCATTACTTAGAATTATCAATAAAACTCTACAATAATATGCATACAAGAACATGTAGTTTGTTGTGAGAACATTCGCCCTACACAAATTAAATGTTTGCCTCACATCCCTAATCCCCTAATTATAGAAGAGCCTCAAATTTTGGGTCAAGTGGTAGTGACTTGCGAACTCAGAGACGAGACTCAAGTTCGAATCCTACTGAAGACATCACACTGGGAAAAACATTTACCCTTTGCATTCTTCGATCCGAACTGTAAATACACAGTTTAATAGATTAAAAAAAATATATATACACTAGGGGAAGTATTTATAGTTCACAAGAGCACAGTGAGCCCATTGCTTTTTTATTTGTAGTTTTTATACTTTGTCTAATGTGTGGTAATAATTCTGACATTAATTTATTACATCTTTAAACTAATCCCCACTAAACAAAAGAAAATCTACATACTACATGGTCCACTAAACAAAAGAAAATCAAGCACAGTGCAAGAAACTACAACGGAAATATGTTACACATCACAAAATTGGGGGGTTCTCCAGAATCATCTTCCGGTTCCTGATGACGTAGGTTTTGGCTCGATAAGGATAACTTCTTGAGGAAGGAGATCGTATCTAATATTCAGCTCTTCGAAAATTTTCTTCATTTCCAGGACTAGATCAGTTCTGCGTCTGTTCTTCTCCGAGTAGTCTTGAAAGTCCATGGTGTGATTGAAAAAGAGAGCCATCTTAATCTTGTTGATATTTTCAATCTCCTTCACCACTAGATTGTGATTTGGATGCCAGTGTTGTGGACTTTTCTCTAGATATCTGACCATTAACAATGAAACACACCAATAAATCTCAATACAAAGAAAGTTTGTAATATAATTTTGATTACCAACATACTTGCAAGAAGTATAAAATTTTATATTTTGGTGATTTACACTCGCCCCCCTGAGGTTTACCGTAATTACAGAAAACTCCCCGTGGTTCTTAAAAACTACCACATTTTCAAAATTTGCAGGGGGTGTCCGGATTGTTGAAGCTGTAAAGGGTGTTTTGGTACATATTCTAAACCAGAGGGGTCTATTTGTAATTTCTGAAACGTCAGGGGGTTTCTTGTAAGGCGACTATACCTGAGGGGGTCCGGTCGTGAATCACCCTTTATATTTCGTTCAAAGGTATATAATTCAACTCAACAACACAAATTTTTCGCAACAAAAATGCACAAGAGGACAGAGAAAGGTAAAATAACTTACTTCTTTATTTTGTCTTTCAAGGAGCCTATCTTCTCGATTGGCGTCCTGAAATCAATGCAGAACTCGAACGAGTCACCCATATCTGGGCTCCTATAGAAATTGCTTATAGGCTTGGTAGCCAAGACAGTATTTGGATAGTATATTTTCTCATTATCATACCGCAGAAAAACAGTCGTCAAAATATTCATCTCTTCAACTATCATCTATAGAAATTACGGCCAAAAAGAGAGAAGCAAAATTAAAATTAAAATTAAAATGGAGAAAGCAACAGAGCAAAAACAATGTAAATACTAAATAGAAAAGCTTTTACCTGAACACCATCAATAACACAACGATCACCGACATCAAAAGGATGCATTACGAACACAAATATAATAGCTTCAAATATAGTCTTGCATGTGTTTCCAAATATAAAAGCAGCTACTACAAGTTGTGAGGAGAGAAAGAGAAGCAATTTGGTGTTTGCTATTCCAGTTAACAGAAACCAGACTATTATTATGATAACTACCAGAATCACAGAAACAATCTTGTCCAATTGCCTCACAGCTGTTTTTGTGTCGTTTAGAGCATGAGCTAGTGCTTTACGACCTTTATAGACCTTCACCTGAAAAATATAAGAATTTTGAGTAAGAACATGTGTTTCCAAATTACCAGAACCTTCATGTTTGAAGAGTTTAAACCATCATACATATATTTCTACAATAAACAAATTATATATTGATTTCATTTCTTTGAGTGAAATGCAAAAACACCCATATGCTTTGCCTAATTAGCCCCCCCCCCCCCCCCCCCACCCAATGTTATTTTATCAGCAAAAACCCATCTGTGCTATTTTTTATTAGCAAAAAAAACCTCCCGAGCTGGAGAACATATTTTGCTGGAAAAATGACAATTATACCCCCATCATAAAATGTGAAAAACCCCTATTCACGTAAAAAATATTATAGTCAATTTTTTAAGTGAACAGGAGGGTTATTGCCAGTTTTCAAAGTTAATAAAGGGATTATTGTCAATTTGCCCCTACACATTCATCTACAATTGTCTCTAAATGGAGTCATAAGAGATGAAACTTGAATAACTCTTTTTATTTAATTTCTTATGTCTATTCACCAAACAACAATTTACGTAGAACTCAGGATACCAATTTCAAAATTGTCACTCGAGAAAAAAATCAGAACTACGAGAAAGCCAGATAAACCCGAGAATAAACCACTTACCACCCAATCTGTTAAAACTTTTCTGTCAATCTGCCCAGTCTCAGCCACGTCAATCATTGGAAAAACGAGCTCAACCTCTTCTTTAATCATGAATCTCCTTAGGTCGATTTCATCAATATACCTGCATATAAAATGAAAAAAATAATCAAACAAGGGAGATTATCAATCATGCTATTTAAAATATATTTCAATATTAAAAAGATGGATTTGCTCACTTGTTACCAGGCTGAGCTACATTCCTGAAAATATGATAAGCAGCAGCAATTGCCTCCTCTTCATTCGTAATCTCCTTATCAACTTGTTCATTTCCTCCATAAACACTTTCGTCGATCGCATTTGAAAGAGTGGCAAGTCCCGAGTTAGTTATCCCATCAATCAACATCTTCATAGTCCAAGCAGAGACCTTTTCTTGCTTCATTTGATGAAGTTTATTCATATCAATCACTTGTTTCTCTTTCTTTTCCTTCCCTTCTTTTCCCTTCTTCGTAACTTGGAAACTAAACTGACTCACATTACTACTCGATTTACCCAACATCTGAGCCGACTCCATAACCGGTGGGCCCGATAGTGAAAATAGAATATACTGATGAAAGATCGATTCTTGAATTCTATCAAAGAACGTGTTTACGTGGAAAGAAGAAGCCAAAATCTTTATGAACAAAGTCTTTAAAAGCCACAAGAATGCACCAATTAATAAAGCAGCAATTGTCCAAGTAATGAAATCTAGAATCTGATTGGTCCTATGTGATCTCTTGAACCCTTCTCGGAATAGCAAAACCCAAGTGAAGAGCACCAAACTTAGCCAAATAAAAACCTGCACGCTCTTCTTTAAACCGTAAACGAAGTACAAAACCTTCTTTTTGAGCAAATAGTTTAGCTCAATCAACAAGACAACAAAGTGCATCAACCATTTAGTTACTAATAACCCGCTAAACGTTACCAAAACAAGCACAAACCACTTCCAAATTTGTAGACCCCAAACTGTCAACTTTTGGAGCTTATTAACAGTTAAGCTAGCAATTAAACATCCAAGAACACATAGAAATAGAAACCACTCAACCAAGACTATGGCTTTCACTTTCCTATACTTAAGCTTTTTCCTACTTTTAACTTTCTTATATATCTCCTCATCTTCATCAACTCCTCCGAAAGGACCAGGGGACGACATTAAAGGTGTTCTTGGAGTTATTGGCACATTCCTAATAGCACAATTACTATCCATTTGTGTACTAGGCGAACCTCGACTAGATACCACATGCTCTTCTACTAACATTTTACTATCAATTGGCACAGACTGTTCACCAAATCTTGATTTGGGCTTTGAGTAAAGTGACCTAGAAAGCGATTTACGACGTGTAAGAGTCTCATTTGTGGGAATTTTCGGAGGCTTATTAGGGCTTGGACTAAACCTTGCAATTTCAGGTGAAGGGCAATTTACTGGAACTGGCTTTTGAGAAGTGAATGGCGAATCATTTGATAATCTATGAGGTGAATCTGTTGAAAGTTTAAACCCTTGATCCTTTGAAGCATCTAGGGTTGGGTTTTTTGAATCTTTTTCATCTCCATGGATGTTGATTATAATATCAGTCTCTCTTTTTTGGTTCTCTATCATGCTTATTTCTCCACTAGTTATTGGAGCTTTACCATTTGCTTCCATTTGGAAACCTACCAAAATCAACACAAAATGCAACATAAATCCTCATTCAAAAGTAATAAATCTTAGAAATTTGAAATGGGTTTCTAAGTTTCCCAAAATAAAATGAACAGAACAGAACAGAACAGAACACAAAAACTCATTTACATGTAATAAATCATAGAAATGTGAAAAAGGTTTCTGAGTTTCCGAAAACAAAACGAAAAGAACAAAACACAGAACAAAGAACAACCCAACTTTTATATTTTTGATTTTTCTTCTGAAAAAGCAAAATATTATAGTCCCATTTATTGTTAGTACTTCTTTTACAAGATGTCGGCAACAAGAACAAAAAGTGTTGTTTCATTACCGGAGAGGCGGTGGCCGCAAATCTGAGAAAATGTTCTAGCACTCTCAAAGTTCACACATAATCTCAGGTTTTTTATGTAGGTTTCATCATTGAACTGAATAAAATATTACTTTTTTTTTTTTTTCGGTACAATGAATAAAATATTACTTATAGTTTTCTTTTTGAAGCTTAAATGAATGAGAGAGAGAGAGAGAGAGAGAGGAATGCACGCAGAGTATTTGAATATTTTGAAGACCGTGCACGATAGTTGCTACTTGCTAGTGAGCAGTGAGGAAGAAGACAGTGCAAAATATCAATTATTACTATTTAGGATTAAAAATTAGTATATTTAAATCTTCTAAAACATACTACTATTTAAAATTAGAAAAATTATTTGTTTCTATTATTGACACTAATACTTACAAGATTTTTTATTCTTACGTAAAATCTGCATGAAGCTGCATCTAAAAAAATAATTTTATAATTGATACACTACTATTAAATTTCTAGAACAAAAAAATGTAAAGTCTGTGTCACTCTTTGAATGTTGCGTGTGAAAACATAAAGGATAAAAGAAAAAAAAGCTTATAAACAAACATATCGCAATGGAACAATACACAAACATGGGGGATTTATTTTATTCTAATGTCAAATCATATCTATGCGTATATTAAAATACTATAGGGCCTGTTGTTTGATATTTGGGAAAATAGTTTGGGAGAGGTTTGTGAAATAATATCGATTTACGTAATGTTGTTTGTTTCGGTTTTGAGAAAGTGGTTTGAGAAATAAAGTAAGTGTAGGTTTTTTTGGAAAAGTTATAGAGTAGTGGATGTTTGTGAAATAACATCGATTTGCGTAATGTTGTTTGTTTGAGCTTTGAGAAATAAAATAGGTGTCTGTTTTTTTGAAAGAGTTATGTTATAGAATATAATGTAGATGTAAGATTTTATGTCAAATCATGTTTGTTATGTGAGATAATAAATTGTATAAGAGATATGTTACTTTATGTCAAATCAGAGTAGTGTTTGTATAGATTTTTTTTAGAGATAAGAAAATTGTTGTTTGTTAGACTTTTCAGAGAGTAGTTTCAGAAAATTGAAAGGTGAAAAATTTATTTCAAAAAATAAGAAACATGTTTGTTTGGTATTTCCTAAACACAAAATAATTTTGAAAAACGCCAAACAAACAAGCCCATAGTTTTTTTAAATTTATGTATTTGTCAATATATGAATAAAAATATAATACTAATGTCTAATAAAATACTCATGTGTGCCACTATGGTGTTGGACGTCATAGTGGATAGGAGAAACTTTCCACCTGCTATTATGACTTATTTGAAAAGTATATGTACGTAGAAGTTAGTTTAAATATTAAGTTTGATACTTTATTTTTCTAATGTCAAAAATGAGTTTTTATTCATTGAATTTTCAAGGGGTGGCAATTTGTTAACTTTTTAGTGATTGAAATTATAGGAATTTAACTGCAATTTTAGCTCATTAACTTTTAGTGTTTATGCAACCTTTTAGGATTTTTGTTAAATTGGCATTCACGAGATACTGACAAATTCCTGCTAGAACTTTTGAATTGCGGAAAGTCAAATGTTCTAAGAATACGTACATTAAAGTATTAAAGGATCGGAATTTCATCCAAATATCCTAAAATCATATAAAGTTAAGGACCAAAATTGTAGTCAAATGTCCTAAAATTACAAACACTAAAAAGATAAATAGTGGAACTGTCTACTGAAAAAGAAATTGTCCCACATTCGTCAACACTAAAAAGTTATGAGATTAAAAAGCATTTTTACCCTTATAATCTACAATTTTAACTTTAAAAAATTTGAAACTTCAAATTTCAATTTGGAAGTATAGTAAAACTAGTTCTAACTTCTGTTAGAAATGTGTACATACAATTGCATGGTGTTACACATTGAAAAAAAAAAGAAGAGAACGGCACAACAATATTTATATATGAATAGATTGTTTATTACCAATTAATGATAATTGATAAGGACTGGTTATTTTTATTTGTTAATGAGGACTGGATAATTACGGAACCCTACACAGCTACACGTTGCTTAATTAAGAAACAATGATGCTAACTACTTTTTTTTTTGGACATACATTAATGACATTTTTTTCTTTTGTTTTTTCCTTTTTTTTTTTTTTTTTTCTTTTTCTTTTAGAGGAGGACACAATGATGCTACTACACATATATGTAGTCTGAGTTGTACACTGCATCATTTTTCTCCATTAACCTCAATTTGGAAACAAGGCATTTGCAAGATTTTGCATTCAACTTCGAAATTATTAAAAAGTCCTATATATGAGGCACACATTGTCACAAGTATAAGACAAAAATGCATGGTTGAAGTTGAAATATATTAAAAGTTACACAATTAAATGTGTGTTTTTTATTTAAGAATGACTAAATATCTTATATTAAGGCTAAAATTGAAATATAGTGAAAATTTAGATGCTTAAATATATGTTTTGTGATTTTTTAAATCCAAAAAAAAAGAAAAAAGGATTGTTTATACAAATTTGAAGCTAATCCTCAAGGACATTCAATTTGTTCTTTGAATGAGTTCAATCATTATCAAAATATACATATTTAATAGTTACTTGGAAAGTGAACGTATGTTGTACGTATCTAGTTAATTTACTGGATATTTTTTATAAATTAGAGTAAAAATAATTTTATCATGCCATAAAATAGAACAAATTAACTTGTTTTCCACCTAATTAATTCATTAGTTTAATTCATTTTTCACCGGTTTAACCCGTTTTTAACCGATTTATTCATTTTTACCAGTTTAATGTTTTTTTTACTGTTCACCCAATTTTTATCAATTATAACTTATTTTCACTATTTTTATGTTTTTTTTCGTTTTAAACCAATTTTATACCGGTTTCATCTTATTTTTTCGGTTAAACCTTATCCTTTTTTTTATTGATTTCACACTTTTTATCATATTAACCTATTTTCACCTACTTCGCACATTTTTTTCATTGATTTCACATGTTCATTTGACCAATTTCCCTTGAATTTTCATTGATTTGACACGTTTTCACAAACTTTATTCAATTTTTCACCGATTTAACCTGGTTTTCACTAATGTTGTTGTTTCACCGGTTTCCATCCTATTTTCACGAATTTTTATTAATTTAACATGTATTTATTGATTTACGGGACACTTTTTTTTTATCGATTTCACCCAAATTTTCACCAACTTCGCCAGTGTTTACCAATTTCACCTGAATTTTCATCAATTTCACATGTTTTCGATGATCTCATAGATTTCTTTTTTTTTAAACGATTTCACCAATTTCACCCGTTTTCACGAAAATAATTCCATGAAAATTTGAGATTATGCATGTGTTAATATTATTGAATATTTTTATAGTTTTCTATTCTAGCCAAAGTAAAATTACATAATTAGTTAAGTCATAATAATTTTTTATTCTTTCATAGTAAGATGCAATTTTTATTTTTTTAAAACAGAATGATATTTAAGAGAATTTCATGTTAAACTTTTATATTTAGAGTGTTTATGACTTATGTTGTAATAAATATTTAAATTAATATTTTCTTACTTTAATAAATAATAATTTTTATATATATTTTCAGGGGCTATTTAAAATAATAGTGTTTTCTTATGGTTCATTTTTATCTATTATATAAGAGAAGAAGATTAATTTATAAATTTTAGGAGTTTATGTAGGAGATAAATATAATAGGACTTCATGTCTAAATATAACTCTTCAATTATTTTTAGTCTTTTATATATTTACCATTTAATTAAATATCACTTTAGGGACATTTTAGTCTGTTAAAAAAAGTTTAGAAATATTCATGCTTTTACTGTAGTATATATATATAATTCATTTTATGACGACCATATATATTCACACACTCCTATAAATCCTCAGTGGAAAAATGTATTTATCATGTAGAGGAAATTGAATGGACTGGGTAAGAGTCTGATGAAAAGGTCCTTTAGAAAAGATCATATATTATTCTTTTTGGTGGAAAACAATGAACTGTACATTATAATAATTCAGTATTCCATTTCCCGTTTTTCTTTTTTTTTTTTGGGCCAAATTTGTTGCATTAATTGCAACAGATATTTATGTTTTTCTTTCTTTGAAATTGTGCTCTGATAAGGAACAAATGGATTTCTTTATATTTCCTTTAATTCTTTTTCAATTACTTGATTCTGGTTTAAAAGAGCCGAATTTACAACAATATAATATTCAAGTTCCTTTGAATATCTATAAACCAACTTTAAATAGTATATAAATTTAGGTAAATATCAGATAATTAGTTTGATTTTTATCTTGTTTAACCAAACTCATCGTGTCTTCTATCGTAGATTCTTTATTGGAAATTTTGGGCCCACGTCATGTCTTTTAGGGTATATATGGTTTTGGCTTAGATTTACTTGTTTTTTATATGAAAAAATAGTTTGAATGGTTTGAGTGAAATATTTGAATCATAATTTAAATTAAATTTGAAGGTTGGGTTTTATAAATTTTAAAAAGTTGAAATATGATTTGAATTTAAATTAGACGGTTTGAGAGGGAAAAGTAGGCTACAAGTGTAAAATCAATATTTTTATTGAAAAAAACAGATGATATTTATCAAATTAATATCTTTTATAAGTTTGAGATTTATTATAATTTATAATTGAAACCCAATTTTGATCAAATCTATGTTCAATCTTTGCTGAAATGAGTTTGACCAATTTCGCAAAAATACATAACTGGACAAAAATCAATCCTTATTGACCCTTAGATGTCAATTAATGAGTATTTGGGCCGCAATAGACATGACCCCGTACAATTTCTTTTATCTTGATGGGTTTTGGCCCGGTCTCTTAAATTCGCGATCGGGCCAAAATCATTCCAAATGAATTTTCGTCAGACTCATGAAACTCATCACAAATCTATTCAGAAACACATATCTAAACTCTTAAAACCTATAAAACTTTGATTTGACACGTACCATAATTTTTTCCCAAACCTTAACATCCAACCCCAATCCAAGTGAGTTGTCAGTTTTTCCAAAACCACAAAATTCAATATTCAAAACCTAATCAAACGAGGTTTCAAAGGTTTCACGAAACCACCCATATCATTTTTTTTTTTAAATTGAGACCCACGAAACCGAGTCAAAACTCTTCCAAATAGGGCATAGATTCTTATAGAGAGGTCTAGTTCACGTGGGGAGTTAAGGATAATATGACACAAACATTTAGGGAAGTAAAATGAAGCTTTTTTTAAAAAAAAAAAAAATTAGTATTTTAGTAAAATAATATACACATTTTTTTTTCAGAAAAAATATAAACACATGTTATTGTCTTTATTTTGAGATCCATATATTTTATACTCCCTTTTCATATTTCTTTTTTAAGGTATCTCATATAATGCCCAATCTATGAAAAATAAATTTTTTTTTTTTAAAAAACTACTCTCTAGCACTGACTCTACTAATTCTCAACTATTATTTTTTAGGACATAATGTAAAATTGCTAAATAGTTCCACTTTTTGCAATTAGGGGTGTCAAGGAGCAGAACACTATCAAACGATACATTGTTTAAACTTGGTTTGAATTTTGTATCGAGCATGAAATTGTGTTTGAATTTTGTCTGTTTTCTTAACGAACCGAGCTCAGACGAGTTTTTATCGAACGAGCTCGAGCCGAGTATTGAGTAATTTAATATTTTTACTTGTATTTTTTAAATATTTAGCTTATCGAATCTAGCTCGAACTAAAATCAAAGTTATTAAACTAGAAATCTTGTTCAGGCTTGTTTGATTTGTATGACGAGTTTGACTCAAACGAACTTTAATCGAACGACCTCGAGCCGAATATTGAATAACTTGATTTGACGTTTCAACCCTATTTTTAACTTTTACTTAATACATCGCACCAGAGTGAAGGGAACAAGATAAATGGGACAAATGTAGAATATGTAATTTGTTTATATTATTAACTAAGACATCGTTTGGTCAGCACCACTGCATTAGGACATCTCCAACCGAATGCCCTCTTCACCTCCCTCATATGCCCTCATGCCCTCTCCTTCCTCACCCCCTTCTCCACCCCCCTTGCTTATCATTTCCCACCGAAGGGCAATTCCTTTCCATTTAATTCAATTTCACAATTTCCCCATTTTCACTTATTATTATTAGGTACACAATAATAATATTTAAGGCATTCATAATAATAATAAAATGAACAACAACGATTATTATTAATGCACGAAAAACAACAACGATTAATTAAGATGTATTTTTAATTATGTTGTATTTGTATGAGTTTTAGGAATGTAGACAAATTTTAAATTTCAAAATTTAAACTAATCACGTTATTAAATATTTAAATATAATTAAATCTTACACAAAATTTAAAATACAATGTTATTAAATCTTTCATAATATTTAAAAATAAAGTTTACCATTCTTTTGTTAAGTTTTTTTTTATCATACATAAATTTAAAATAAAATGTTATTAAATCTTCACAATATTTAAAAACAAAGTTTACCATTTTATTAATTTTTTTTTACACAATTTTTACAAAACTAGTACATATATATACATATATATACATACATATATATATATATATATATATATATATATATATATATATATATAATACACTCAAATTAAAAAAAGAAAAAGAAAAACAGCCAACTGCTGACCGCCAACCATTGATTGGACTCGCCCGTCCATGGGCAAGTTTCCCAACGGGCCCCTCCTCCCTTCCCCCTCAAGCCCGTATCCATGGAGATGGCCTCACATCTTAGCGCAATTAATATTATGTACTAGGGACTGCAAAAAAGTACTTACAGGGGTGCCACAATTGTAACTGGGGCAATTAGATGCCATTAAATTTTGATAGAAAATTGTGCTAATCTTTTTTTTTGTTGTTTTTTTTATATATTTAATAATAATATGCTAATCAAACATGATTTTAAGCCTTCGCTAATTATTAATGAATAGTTATGATGTGAACCAAACAATGCCTAACTCTAATAAACAATACATCATACATAATGACCTTATATTCACACAATGTTGAGAAGTGAATCGCATTTTTCGTCCTCCTTATGGGTCGACTTTTGTACATTCGTCCCTCCTATTTTTTTTGTAGCAAATGCATCCCTCTTATCAATGTAGTGTATTACTGATTCGTTTTCAGATATTTCATGGCGAAGACGGCCTCACGTGCAAGGCAAATGAATTGCTTGAATGTCCTGTTAGGAAAATTTATTTCCTAATCCTAATTGGACTATTTAATCAATTATGGTAGCTATTATAAAGATATTGAACTAATATTAAGTGGTCTAATAAGGTAATGACTCCAATAAGAATGCGGACTAATATAGTAACTCCTATACGAATGTGGACTAAATAATGGGTAGATACCTATTTAGGAGAGTTCTAGGGAATTATGGGAACCCTAATTCTCTTCCTATATAAAGAGCACAAGGGTTATGGTCCCCAACACACAAAATCAATATAATATTCTCTTCTCCTCATCAAGAAGACGATCTTAAGAAAATAAGGCGATTTGGTTGAGGAAGACCTCGTACCCGATCGATCCAATTCATACTAGTGATCGATTCCATAAATTCCGCATCAGACTAATCGCTCACTATGGATACTGGTACGTATTTAATTTATTACATATATAACTCTTAATGATTTAGTATGAGATAGATCTATGGGGATAAATTCCAACATGTCCAATATTTGGTGAAGGGACGAGAATGCCATCCAAGTAATGCACAAGTGAGGTCGTTTCCGCCGTGTAATAGCCGAAAAATGAATCGGTGATACTCTACATTGATAAGAGGGATACATCTGCTACGAAAAATTTAGACGGGACAAATGTACAAAAGGCGATCCATATGGAGGACGAAAAGTGTGATTCACTTTATGGAGAATTAGTTAATGTTGTGAAATTTTGGTTTTACACTAAATTTAAATAAATCATAGTTTTTGAATAAACATCTCATATAATTTTATAATATGATATATGACATAAAATAATTAAAATATAAAACGACTGGCCTGATGAGAGTCACGTTACTAAACGCTCGTCCTAAGAAAGTGATTGCCTCCCCTCGTGCAAGTATTGGCGGCTGATCACAATTCCAAGATAAAACCCAATGGCCACGCCGGCGTCCTCGTCTGTGAGCACGTTCACAGGAAGACAAAGAACCAAACCTTATCTCTAGTGCCCAATAACAATAATGAAAGTATTTCGTGAATGCAACCTAGCTAGAGAGTGTGTGTTTCTAAGACCCTATGACACACCTATTTATAGTGTTCATGGGAGACCTTAATGGTCAAAATATTAAAGGTCAAATAATGGCACATTAAGGGGAATTATTGCACTTATTTCACAGTCAATTTTGACTGTTACAAAATTTATTTGATTTGATGTTTTAAAAACTTAAAATTCCAACAATCCCCCACAAGTTTTTAAAACTTCAAAAGCCTATAAAAATAAAGGGCACTAAATACTGTGCAATGGGTGCAGGAGCCTTACGGGCTTGAACCTACACTTAGTGTTGATGATTTTCATTTGAGGAAACCGTAATGGCGCAAGCGCTTTGAATTAGGTCCCTTGGCCAAACTTCAATACATCACACACACAGTATCAACATCGGTCTTAGTTCGCGGGTTAGCGCGTTAACGGCCATGCGCTCGAATCTTGATTCTCATGAGAGTTTCTAAGGTCAGCCCAAACCCACAGCCACGGCCCCATGGCAACTCTCACTTAGGTGAAACCTCCAAGGGTACATGTGACCTATACCCTGCGGGATTCCCGCCTTGATCTCATTAAGGGTTAAACCCAACCGTAATATCACACTATGAAAGCACTATCACCATAGGGATGGGGAGGAGATGCACTCCTAAAGTTAGTGCTAACTGATTCACGCAGTACAGGTTGTTCCTACCCATTGAACCTTCTTCCTGGGGTCTCCAATCACAAAGGTTGGGTTACTCCTGGAGGTGACTCCCTTACGAGCTTATGCTCATCCCCCTCGATGAAGAATTTAGCCTTTATAGCTATTCCAGAGACAAATTTCCACCTCGTGGAATAATTTACATTGCCTCTTCAAATTTAATTTTCACAATTATTTTTCCATATGCGATCTGCGTCGCATGATGGTTCTCTTGATATTCTCCTTTGTCTCTTGTATGTGCACGTGCACCTGTTACAAAATCACCTCCACAAGAGTGGTCAATAAATTAACAACAAAATTCGAAGATGATTATCATCACTTCCTTCTTTATTTTGGAAGTTTTTCATCATGACGTCTAGCATAAATTCGCGAGCCTTTAGAATAACTCTCAAGTCTCAACCTCCACTTTCTCACTCAGTTTAAATGTTGAGTTTCATATTTAATATTAATCAGATAGCGAAATCATATGTAATAATTCTTGATAAATTTTATATATCATGTTCAACCCCCACATTTCTTAAGATTAGTTGTAGAAACCAATTGATACAAAATAGTTGCAAGTTTAATTAATGTTTCTACGTGATAAATGAAACCACCTTATTTGGTGTTATTCCTGATTAATATGATCAATTTGTACTATAACAATTCACATACACAATATTCGCTGATACAAATTTAGCCATATGAACAACTCTTATGAAATCGTTATCTATTGGAAAAAATTATTAAACTAGAAGTAAAGCTCAAAATATTAGGAATGTAACCTCCACACTTTTCCATTATCAAACAAATAAATTCTTATTTGATTTTATTTTCTTTTGATAAAGAAGTTACTTAAAAGGTATACACGACCGTAAGCTAGCACATCCATATTTTTCATAAAGTCATAAAGTCATAAAGTCAATCACATGCATAAATTAGCATCCGTAATACTATTTCATCAATGCATGTATATTAAGATCTAACCATTAATGATCTTCATCTCAATAGAATATCATGCTAGTCAATTATCATTTTATTTCAATCAAGACATAAGATATCCATTGGATGACCACTAACGTTATTGCCCCTGTATCACATGTACAAATTAACACAATAACCAAGCAATTTAGAATGAAAGAATTTTACAAAATATTTATCTTACTTAATAAATGCATTGTTGTCTAGCATTCAAAATGCTTTTATAACAATTTTAATGATTAGACCTATCTCTAAATCATTATAGTCATATATTAGCTCAAAGACCTTAAATATAAGATGACTAGCATTGATAATGCAATAAACCATTACACAATCATGTAACCACTATGCAATTATGGTCGATATTAATTTTTAGGAAACCATAATTAAGATGCACTAAATTTCATGCCTTTGTATTTTTTTTTTATAATTAAATATATTGAACAACTTATAACAATATATGTTATAAGCAAATGAATGTAAACTAAACCATACCTGATAGCATGCTTATTTTTAATCGTAGACAACTTCAACCAACAAAACTCCATTTGGTCTAATCTTGTACAAGTTCCATTCTGAACTATTCTTTAACTTTGATATTTATGATACAAGAATCACTTGTAGACTCAATTGTTAAATTATTAGAGATCTAACTCCAATCACAAAAGGAAACCAAACAAATAATGTTTATTAGTTTATGTGAACTCCCGAAGTAAGATGCGATGAATATATTAATTAAAAGCATTTATGTGCGTAGTTTAATATCCTTAAATATGTATATAACTCTTTGCAAGATGAATCGAAAGATTGGCAAAACATTTTTTTTTCTTTTATTTTTTATAGTAAACTTCAGAGTTAACATTTATGCACCATGTAACCAACGTGTTGAGCTGTCAAAAATAAGACTTTTGCCATATTGCAAGAGAGTAGCTGATTCATTGCACAATTAATGAAAGTAAAAGACACCTCAAAGTCTTTTTCCTTTTAACCTTTCAAGAGGCAATTAATGATAAATATAATCACGACATTATAAAGATATCAGTACCAACTGAGGTCACATAATCTTACTGTACCAATGCATATGAAATATATATTTCCTATTTTAATTGCAAAATTAAATGCACTTATGGCAAAATAATTCATGCATTTATTTAGTATAAGTCACATGTATACATGGAGATACACATAAAACAAAGAATTAATAACACATAAATTCTCATTTACTCTTGGCTAGTGATATTGTTGACACTTTGATAAAATTAGACCACCAATCAAAATCTTTCAATGGATCTATGAATTCAAAATAAGAAATTATATTTGCTAGACAGTTAAATATATACATGCAGACGGTACAAATGTGAAATATGTTCAACTAATATTTAAGTTTAAAATCAACATTGGATGTATATTGCTTAGCACCTTCAGACACAAATTATCACATAATGAAACTAAAATTTAATTTCACATTATCACAAAACAGACCTCGGAATAGTAGTAAATTGATCTCACCCACATATATACTTTTAACGGAAAAACTCATTTAATAGTTTAAAATGATTTAAAGACCAACAATTAGTTCCTTAATAATGACAATATTTAATTATCAAATAATGCACTAATTGCTAGCAAAAGTCCTTAGACAATCCTTTATAATATCAATATATAACATGCAATTACCAACTTAATTTTTTTAAGCGGTCAATATAACTTAATTATATTGACATTTACTTAGTTGCAATAATTATATTGACATTTACTTAGTTGCAAGAATTTTCATTTCTTGTTGACCCAAAGCTACAGACTTTAGCAAACCATAGCCAACATTTTTTTTTTTAATTTATCAAAATTGTATAACCCAGCTAACAACTAATTCATTTTCTTTTCTTTTCCTTTTTAATTTTAATGTTCGAAAAAGTAAAATATTGTTCCAGTGTCAAATCAAATTCATATCAGCACAAAAAGCATAACCGAAGTATATACACCACTAATTTGTCTTAATTATTTTGATTTTAAGGACCACTCAAAATTCTAAAATAAAATGGACCATAATATATTTCAAGATGTACCTCTTCATGAGCATGAATAAATAAAAATGGCACTGTTAAATTTTATACTTTTCCAGCATATATCATCATACACTATAAAATTTATAGATCTCAAAATTCAATAATTTTCACTGGAAGTCAAATTTGGGTGTCAAATTTTCGGGGTATTTTATTCTTGCAAAGAAATCAAGTTAAGATAAGTTCCTCCTATCAAACAAATTCTTTTAAATGTTAATGAAGCCAATAAAGTATCCTCCAATATCAATTGTTCGATAATATAATTTTCCATCTAAGGGTAAAACAATTCCTTATATGATTTCAAGATCAGAAGCATCCATGACCAAGGAATATTAATGCATGCATTTGGGACTATCTTTTGGAAGAAATTCTACATTTTCATGTAACTGCCAAAGTTAGGGGGAAAAATAGGACTATTTGGGGGAGCTGGGGTTGGTAAAACGGTACTCATTATGAAATTGATTAACAATATTGCCAAAGCCCACGGGGGCGTATCCGTATTTGGCGGAGTGGGTGAACGTACTCGTGAAGGAAATGATCTTTACATGGAAATGAAAGAATCTGGAGTGATTAATGAAGAAAATATTGCAGAATCAAAAGTGGCTCTAGTTTACGGCCAGATGAATGAACCGCCGGGAGCTCGGATGAGAGTTGGTTTGACTGCCCTAACGATGGCGGAATATTTTCGAGATGTTAATGAACAAGACGTACTTCTATTTATCGACAATATCTTCCGTTTCGTCCAAGCAGGATCCGAAGTATCGGCCCTTTTGGGTAGAATGCCTTCCGCTGTCGATTATCAACCCACCCTGAGTACCGAAATTGGCTCTTTACAAGAAAGAATTACTTCTACCAAAGAGGGGTCCATAACTTCTATTCAAGCAGTTTATGTCCCTGCAGACGATTTGACCGATCCTGCTCCTGCTACCACATTTGCACATTTAGATGCTACTACTGTACTATCAAGAGGATTAGCTGCCAAAGGTATCTATCCAGCAGTAGATCCTTTAGATTCAACTTCAACCATGCTGCAACCTCGGATCGTTGGTGAGGAACATTATGAAACTGCCCAAAGAGTTAAGCAAACTTTACAACGTTATAAAGAACTTCAGGACATTATAGCTATCCTTGGGTTGGACGAATTATCCGAAGAGGATCGTTTAACCGTAGCAAGAGCGCGAAAAATCGAGCGTTTCTTATCACAACCCTTTTTTGTAGCAGAAGTATTTACCGGTTCTCCAGGAAAATATGTTGGTCTAGCAGAAACAATTAGAGGGTTTCGATTGATCCTTTCCGGAATAGACTATCCAATTAATAGTATGTATAATTTAACTCAGAAAATTTTCCAGCGATAGATAGAAATAAAACACCATACCTTTTAGGAAAGGAAATGCACCAAACTCTCAGTTGTTTTGGGAAATCTTCATTTTCCAAAATTCCATATGAGCATTTCATGTAGGAGTATCTCAAATGCTTCAACATTTATTTGACTTAGAAATTCCCCATTATCGGTTCATGAAATACACAAACGTGGGTCAGACATTGTAATGAACAATCTCTTTAAATATTAATCATACAATCACTTTCTTAGATTGTTGTGAAATTTTGGTTTTACACTAAATTTAAATAAATCATAGTTTTTGAATAAACATCTCATATAATTTTATAATATGATATATGACATAAAATAATTAAAAATATAAAACGACTGGCCTGATGAGAGTCACGTTACTAAACGCTCGTCCTAAGAAAGTGATTGCCTCCCCTCGTGCAGGTATTGGCGGCTGATCACAATCCCAAGATAAAACCCAATGGCCACGCCGGCGTCCTCGTCTGTGAGCACGTTCACAGGAAGACAAAGAACCAAACCTTATCTCTAGTGCCCAATAACAATAATGAAAGTATTTCGTGAATGCAACCTAGCTAGTGAGTGTGTGTTTCTAAGACCCTATGACACACCTATTTATAGTGTTCATGGGAGACCTTAATGGTCAAAATATTAAGGGCCATATAATGGCACATTAGGGCAAACCCAATGCTGGGGGCTAGGGGGAGGGCTCCGGAGCTCCCCAGCTGCCCCTGCCCCCAGCCACAGCCCCTGTCTACTCAAATCCAATCCTGAGACTTTCTACTCCATTTAATCTCAATTTAATTCTTCCCCACTCTCACCATTATAATAATTATATAATTATAATACTAGTAATAATAATACTACTACTAATAATAATAACAAATAAAATAATAATAATAATAATATAATTAAATTATTAATAATATTTAAATATTATTTCTTAAGTGTTTTTTCACTTGTTTGTTTTATTTTGTTTAAGTGTTTCTTGCTTAAGTGTATGTTAAATTGTTTGTTCTTATTTTATTAATCGAATTAAATCGTATTGTTCCAATTATTTTTCATTGCAAGTTATTAAATTTCATGTTGGTGATTTAATGTGATAAATATATTAACAAAAATGTGATTACAAAAATATTATAAATAAAGTATGATTTTGGATATTTTTGTCTAAGTGTTTAAATTATATTTTCAAAGTAATTAAAAAATTATATTGTTCAAATATATATATAGCCACCAATACTCTAATTAAATGATTTAGTTGTACTTGTCATTTTTTAAAATAAAATTAAAATTATAATTCAATAAATTAAAATGTCATAAAAATATGAACAATAAAAGTTAAACAAAAAAAATTTGAACTAAAAACTATATCACAAATTACATAATTATACTACATTATTAAATAATAATACACAAACTTAAAACAACACTAAAAATAAAACTAAAAAACAAAAAAAAATTAATATTTTAATCAAGTTGCGTCCCCTGATTGCTGCATGGGCGCACGCGCCCAGGCAGCTGGCAGGCGCGTGAAACCAAGGTAGCTGGGGAGCTCCCAACCCCTCCCCCTACCACTACCCCCCCCCCCCCCCCATTGGGTTAGCCCTTAAGGGAATTATTGCACTTTATTTCACAGTCAATTTTGTTTGTTACAAAAATTATTTGATTTATGTTTTAAAAACTTAAAATTCCAACAGTTAATTAATTAGTTTGGTTGAATGAAAATAATATAATGTATTACATGAAAATTTTCAAATGTGCAAGCCATAAGGAGAATTTTATTTTTCGTATTCTTTTTTAAAAAATATATTTTCCTCAAAAATGTTTTGCATGTTTCACTAATTCACTGTTTTTTGAAATATTTTCGAAATATTTCCGAAAACTAGTCACGTGAAACATACCCTAAAATTGAAAAATTAATCCATGCAGCAAATTAACATTTGAGACAAATTAAATTTATATAGTTAGGGCCGTCAAGGGAATGGATATCAATCTGAATCTTATTCATATTCAATCCAGTTTATTGGTATATTTGTTCGATTAGCTAGATATTCAATGAATATGATCCGATTATGAAGACCGTAATTTGAATTACATGGAGGTGGAGCGAATTATATATATATATATATATATCTAAGTCCATTCGATTCGTATCCGACAATAAAGATATTAGTTAATAATTAATTTGAAATTTTATTTTTATGCCTATTTTCATCTAATAGTATTAGTTAAGAAACATTTGAACACGTGAGTTAAAGTAAATGAAATTGTAACATTAACAAACTTATTTTTAAAAATAATAATGATGTGAATTTTGAAAGTTGATATTGTATTGAATCCAAAAAATCCCCGACGTCCGACTAATCCGGACAAAATCACATAGAGTCGAAAAGTAGATTCGAGCAAAATTTAAATCCGATTCAACATACATGATACCCAATGTGCATGGGACCCGACCCGACTCATATCCGACCCGTTGCTATTAACATAGTAGTTCACCTGGTCAAAGCAAAAAGGCCCAGCAACATGACCATATAGCTGCAGCCTGCAAGTTGGCAACCATATCTGAAACAGGGCCCAATTTAATTTGATCCAGGTTAAAAGTTTCTTCAAATAATTCAGGTTTTGGGCGAACACGGAGTTAACATAAAACATAGGCTAATTACAACAGCACCCCCAGCTATTTCAATTATGAAAACACCTCTTCGATTGTCACCTTAAATTTTTTGATGATATAAAAATGGATTTGGTCAACTATTCTCAGTTAATTTTGGTACAAATCTTTGTTATTTTTAATATTATAAGGGTGTCTTTGTAATATTTATTATCATTACATGCTAATTTTCTGAAAAGGTCGTATTTACGATTTTCCGGAAAAATTGTTTATTATTGGCAACTAACTTTTCTTATGTGCCATATATCATATTTGGAAATTATTGTGGCATGATTCCTTATAGATTATGAGATATGATTTAATTTTGATTAATATCTCGAAACTTTGTTAATTTTCTACGGATTGTTTATTGCGTTTCATGAACTGAAACTTGTACCTGTAGAAATCTCTCATTAAGAGCTTTCGAGCCATAAAAAGAACACAAAATTTGGTTTTGTAACGAAGGGATTATGGCAAAATTGCCAACCCGAGCACACCACGTGCAGCCATTTGGTGACTTAAAAGCAGTTTTTTGTCCAAAAATTGACGGAGAAAGAAAATGTGGGAGGAGAAATCATGGTATTAAATTTCAGAAATCATAGAATCAAATGTATAAAGTTAGTGAAATTTGGTAGGAAAAATGCAATTCCCTCGTTTCCCTAATATTAAGTTATTAACTCAACATTTTCATATTTTCTAACTCTTAAAAGCTCAGCATGTCTATTATATAATTTTTTCTCCCAGACGATAAATACGTTCATATATATAAATCATTATATTAGAATCTCTTTTTTCTTTTTTCTAATTATTGTCAAATAATAAAAATAAATTAATTATAAACACCAGTAATAAACTAGAAAAATGTTCACGTAAATGAGAATTGAGTTTATAACCTTTTGACTTTGGGGCGGGCTTCAACGGATTTTATTAATTATTAGAAGAGGGTCGTGAAGATTTTAAATAAGAACCTTCAGATAAGATTAATTCCGCAGTCATTAAAGTGATATACTAACTATTTCATTAAATAACATGAATTTTTAGAATAAGTTTAAACTACATTAGTAGAATGATCATGGTATATATGGGAAGTCAAATGCCTTTGCATGTATGTTACATCTATTAAATATTCTCCTCTATCTTAATCTGCAATGATTAATTTAATGCATTGTTGATGTGTGTCTACTTCCATACTTCACCAACCATATGCGAAAATGCTAATCTAACGAACGAAGTCAATCAATTGGGGAAAATGTACAATACTACAATGTGTTATGTGAAACCTTCATCAAATTATCATGTGAATTTTTTTTTGCATTAAACTTTCTTGTAATTTCAAAAATCCTGCTTAAAACATCCAATCCATTTTCTTCCGTCCATTTTTTAACGCACGTGTGTTTCAGTGAACGATGTGCTATTTTTGTTGTTTTTTGCATCATTTTTTCAGCCAAAAACTCCCTTTTACTTTTGAACGTTTGCGCAAAACTTCCTTGTACTTTTGAATATTTGCTCAAAACTTCCTTGTACTTTTTCAGTTTGCACAAACACACTTGTACTTTTAATATATTTAGGGATAATTTAGGCAATTCAATTAAAAATTAAGGATGTAAGTAATTAACGGAGATTGAGTGTTTTATGCAGGGTTTTTGAAAGTACAAGGGAGTTTGGTGCAAAAAAAATTTCACAGGGTAGTTTTATGCAGGTTTCATATAACACTGGGGAGTATCTTACATTTTCCCCCAACCAAATAGACCAACTCCAAGAGAGCTCTTAAAACTCAAATTATAAGAAAAATTCTCAAAATATGAAGCTCCAAAGACCATTTATATTTTATCAACCTCTTATTTGTTTAAGTTTGGACTCTCATATTTGTTTAAGTTCGAGAATTCAAACTCAAAATTTATTCCTGCTTTGTACTTTTCTGAACCAAAAAATGACTCCCCTGCAAAGAATTTACTCCGGCTCCCAACTCCCAACTCCCCAACTACCCCAACCAACAACATTAAATCATAATAAATGAAGATATGAAATAAAAATTTGTCTATAAAATTACTTTTTACCACAATAATTTTACTACATCTTAAAGTAAAGAAATGATTTTAACACATCTGAAAAATTAAGAAAGAAAGAAAGGTTTGCCGGATAAAAAAAGGTACATTAAAGTCATCGGAAAATGTAGCCGAAAAAATAAATGGTGGAGAGACTCTCCATTGGATAATCCAGAGTATTCCCATAAGGGTGGAGATGCCATGGATTCTCCAGGGGATAACCTTCTCCGGAATCGAGTTTCTGCTTCAACAACGCTGCCACGTCCCCTCCCTCCACCTCCAGCCACCGCCGACCAAACCCACCCCAATACCACTAACCCGAGCCCAAACCACCAGTCCAGATCCCGAACCTAAAACCCACAAACCAACGGATCCGGAAAATCAAACCCAAACCCACCCTGCCACCTTCCTCCCTCCACCTTCGACCGGCGGAGACTATACTATGCTAACCTTCCAACCATCGTCGACTAAGGCTCCACTATCGCCGCATTCGATGGTGAAAATTTACACTCCCAAATGTGTGTAGCCGTCGGGAGTGTTTGTGGTGTTTTGAGAGATTTATTTTTTTATTTTGATTTTAGGGTTTGTGAGATTTGGTTAGTGTATATATGCCTTGTTAAGACCTTGTTTGCTGGAAATGTTTTTGCATTAACTAGAAATCTGATTTTCAGGTTAATGCAAAAACAGAGTCAAACACGACCTTAAATATTTTTCCCAAAAAAAAAAATATACAATTTTTTGAATAAACATTAAAATTGATTTTTTATTTTTTAATTTGAAATCAATATATGTATTTTTGTTAGTTCTAATTAACAGTAGTACTATTTGCTTAAATAATTTATATGTGTGTGTAGATGGATCAAAATTCCTATGGTTTCTATACCAACATGTTCACATACGATGGAGATTTTATCCAACGAACTTTATTCGGAGACGACTATGTGAACCATCCTCCACAAGAATCAAATTTACCGGATTTGAACTTTGACGATAAGGCATCAAACACGGATTTCAACGTCTATGAAACACCATCAAACACCAAAGAAACGACGAACACCCGGAGACGCATAAAAAAAATTTCCAAGGAGGAAGATATTTGTATCATAGAGGGGTGGCTTAACACAAGTATGGATCCGATACAAGGAGCACAACAAAAACTTGATGCATTTTGGGCGAGAATTCATGCACATTTCGTTGAGTAGAGTCCCAGTGCAACAACCCAACGTAGTCAACATGCCCTTGCGAGTCGTTGGAATGTCATCAACAGTGATTGTCAGAATTTTTTTGAATGTGTTACCCAAGTTACAAATTTACACAGGAGCGGTGTCACAGGACAAGACATGGTATAATACTACTAAACTCAAATCATTTGTTAAAACGTTGAATTTATTATAATACTTACATTTGTGTTTCGATTACAGATATTGCATGCCGAAGATTTTTACCATCAAAACACATAAAAACACTTTGTCATGGATCATTGTTTCGCCATATTGCAACATCACCCAAAATGGAGGCTATTGATTAGCGCAGATCAGAACACCAAGAAATCATCCAAAAAGAAAGTTGGAGCAAGTCTGCATTCTTCGCCGGCAAATGATGATTCCATGGTCAACCTTGGAGAAGACGACCACACTGCAAGCCATGATTTTGAGAGTAGGCCAATGCGGCCAAAGAAATTGAGAAAAAGAAAAAGGGGAAAGGGAAGGTTGGACACTCACAATTCCTCACACTTTTACAACAAAGTTTGGCGGACATCAAAGATGTGGAACGAAAAAAAAATGAAAGGCATGAAAGAATGCTCAAGTTTCAAGAAGATTACATGAAACTTGAGCAAAACAAATATGACTTGAATGTATTAAATTCGAACACTAGTGGCATGAGTGCAGCAGAAGCAACGTGTATGCAAAAACTCAAAGACAATATTGTGAAAAGAATGTCAAAAATATTGTATGTTGTTGGTTAAGTATTGATAATGCAATTTTAATTTTTAATAATTAAATATTATATTAATAATGCAGTTTTAGTTTAACAACAACGTAATGTTTCAAAAGAAACGACAAACTAATTTGAAATCAACAACTTCATAATTTGAGAACAACAACTTAAGTAAATAAACTAAAATAAGCATAAACCATCAACTCGACATTCTATTCACTTCCATATATCTGCCACAAGTGTTCGACAAGATCCGACTGCAGTTGGGAATGATTTTCATACTTCTAATTTCGCTATGAATTCGATAAAACTCCCCGAAGTCGGTAGGATTCCCTCGTGATATGTCTTCTGTTGTAACTTGTTCAACCTGTTCGTCTCCTATTAATTTGAAGATATTTTACTCTAGCCAACCCTTTTTCATCCTCAACAATCATATTATGCATTATGACAAACGAATACATAATGTTTGCGAGAGTTTCTCTGTCCCAGAAACGTGTCGGTCCTCGAACTATTCCGAAGCGCTCTTGTAGAACCCCAAAATCTCGCTCCACATCTTTCATTGCTCCCTCTTGAACTTTGGCAAAAAGTTTATGCTTACGACCCTGTGGAAGGGGAATTGTCTTCATTAAAGTTGACCACTGGGATATATTCCATTGTGTAATCATGCCCATTTATTGAGTAATTAATTGATTGGAACATCACGTCCATCATCTAAGGCATTGAAAATAGGAGATCGACCTAGGATATTAATGTCGTTCAGTGATCCTGGCAGCCCAAAAAATGAATGTCATATCCACATATCTTTTGAAGCTTCTGCTTCAAAAATAATTGTTGGTTTACGAATGTGTCCATGGAACGTACCTTGCCATGGAACAGGACAATTTTTTCCATTGTCAATGCATACAATCTATGCGTCCTAACATTCCAGGGAAACCATGTTCTTCATTAACCGTTAGTAACTAACGGATGTCTTCGCTATTTGGTCACCAAAAACTTCATTCACGGCCTTCACAAACCTTCGAAGTGACTCCATCACAGTTCTTTCTCTGATTCGCACATATTCGTCATTGGAGTCGGCACATTTTTCATATGCAAGCATCCTCATAGCTAATGTCATCTTTTGAAGTGATGACAAACCAAGAATTCCTGCGGCATTTCTCTTTTGCACGAAATAGGGATCACGAGCTTCAATGGCAGATTGAATCCGAAGAAATAAGTTGTGTATCATTCGAAACCTTCTACGGAACATTGTATCAAAATACGTAGGATCTGAGGCAAATAATCTCTCCAAATTTACTCGAGAGCTCTGTTGCGGGGGATAACTTCATGACCAGGAGTAGACCCACCACGAAGTGTTTGTGTTACATTTTCTTATTTTGCTGCTATAGCCATAATTAGGTGTTGTTCGTAGTTGCTTGATGACTCATCCAAAAAATTTTGGTACATAACGTCAAAGGGATTAGCCATTAAGAGTGTTAAAATAAAAATATATTTAAGAGAAAATAATATTGAAAGATGTTAAAATGAGAGAGTAAATGAGCTGAAATATGTTGCAATTAGATAGCAAATGAGCACATTTTTATAGAAAAAATATAGCCGTTGGAGCTCAAATTCAAAAATTGCACGAATTCCCAAAATGTAGAGTACGATTATATATCTAAATTTCCGAGATAATAATTTTTTAAAATTTTCAAATTATTATTATATTAAATATATATCATTATTATTTATATATTAATAAAAATTAAAGGTAGTTTGTTAAAATATAAATGAATTGTTCGAGTGATGTGATGTGATTGTTTAAAAGTGAAATCTTAAAATATAAACTAGATGTTGGAGTGTAGAGTGAAAAATGGAAATGTATAACACTGTTCACCACTTAAATTTAAATATAAGAGGCCAGAATTTAAACGGATAGATAGAGATGGTCTTCCAAGTATATCTTGTGCAAATGATATTACTTTTGTCACATATGCTGTGTAATTTAAACCTCATTCCATCTATCACACGATAACTATTATACTTATTATGTTCTTATACATATATATGAAAATATTATCACAAGAGTTGGAATTTCGCAACAGAGTACAGACATAAGAGAATTCTATAATATTCAACAGAAACTTCTAATAATTGAATCATTATTATTCCTATATATTAATTAAAGATTACAGATTCCTATATATTAATTAAAGATTATAGCTAATGCGGAGAGGAGGCACAAAGAACCTTCACAAAATATTATAAAAAAACTACACTAATTGGAATGATTCGCATCATGTATAGCTACGTAGCCACGTAGATTTGTCGGGTTAGTTACAAATCCACGATTAAGTAAAGCAATTATAATTTATAAGTTGTTTATGTTAGTAATAATCATTTGATCATCTTGGGTTTTGAGTCTTGTTAATTTATGTAAGTAATCCCCTTTGGGATTTATTTTGTCTTTTTCTTTATAACTTGCATGCTTCCCACGTACTACAATTAATATAGTATACACATTTGTCCTTGTTAAATGATCTTAATATTGATCCCAAATTTCAATCAATTTTGCGCTCCTATTTTTTGGCACGTTTCGACCACTTCCATAATTCCATCAGGTATCAACTTATTTAGAATCATTAAGAGCATTTATATTTTTCTAAAAGTGCTTTTAGAAATTTTAAGGATTTTTTTAGGTATTTTCAGTTTTAATGTATTTGAAAATAATAATTTGTTTTAGTTTTTAGAGATGAAATTTATTAATTAATTTGGGTTTTAGAAATTGTTAGAATTTTTTAAGAGATCAAGGAAAAAAATTGGTGAGAATTTCAGTTATTTTATGTCAAATCAAAGTAATGTTATGTGAGTTTATTATTTTTGAAAATTATAAAAAAAAAGAAGAGAAATATGATAAAATAATAAGTTACTACTATATCAAATAAGAGAAGAGGTTATTTATGTTTTCTTTTTCTTTTTGGAGAAGAGAATAAAAATATTAAAAATTCAAAGGTAACTTGTTTTTTCGAAAATACCTAGACTACACGATCTTTAAAAAGCAAACAAATAGCTAGGCCATGGTCTAGATTTGGGTCTTCTCGCCACTTAGTTCTTCACAATTAATACTCTTATCAATGTGGCATGGGTTCATTTCGTCCAAGCCGTCGCGGTCTAAGCAGAATTATTTAACTATCAGTACCACATTTCATAAAATAAAAAATCAAAAGAACAACAAATCAAACATACCTCAAATCTTAAGAATAATTAATCTTAAAAATAATCTTCTCTAAAAATAAGAAGCCAAATGAATATCATTTTATTCTCCACCAAAGGTGTAAAAAACAAGAAGAGATCACTACATAAAATCTAATGGTAAAAAGAACTAAAAACACTCCCAAACAAGCGCCACTCTTCTTGGACTCTTTTAGGGATTTGTTAACATCATCTTGAAGCAAGAATTTATCCAAAAAAAATTATTCCTTCAAACTCATTAAAAACAAGAAAATAAAGCAAAAGATCTTCAATTACTCTTCCCATGCGGAAGATTTGCCTCTCTTTACCATTACACTACCTTTCAATTTGCTTCTTATTTCTATCCCGAATCTTCATTTCTTTTAGATCTCTCTTTTTTTCTTTACCATTACATACTCGGGTCTTTCTAAAATAATATTCTATGGAACATAGGTGTACATGAGATGTCAAATATCAACCACTAAAAAAAGTCAACAAATCTGAACCACAAAAAATTGATCGAAATGTCCAATGATGACGTGGCATCGGACATTTAGAAAAAATAAACATATGTTAAATTACATACTAACCCTTTAATTAATATGTTTAAAAATTTCTTCCTTATCTCTAATTAATTTCATCTCTTTGCCAAAAAAAAAATCTCAAGTAATCAAAATTTTATACGAAAAAAATCTCTCAAGTAATCAAATTTTTATACATATTGACAATTAAGACCATCAGTATAAGATCATTTAAAATATTTTTGAGAAAAAATGCACTTTACACCCCCTCTCAAAGTTACATATTTGAACTTTACCACCTAAAAGTATAAATTAAATAAGCATGTATAAAATCAGTTGCACTTTTTCCCTCAAATGATTTTAAGCCAATTCCGTTCACCAAAAAACATAGTTATACGTCTCACTTGTGTATTTTAAGGGTAAATTAGTTCCAACATCGATTTTTCGCCCAAATATTTCACCGACGCGCATTTTTCCCTCTCTCTTTACAAATAAATTTTTTTCTACTTAACTTTAGATTTTTGGTTCACAAGACATGAGTCAAGTATTTGGACAACTAAGAAGTGATGTGACTAATTTACCCTTTGAAAATTCATGTGAGGGGCACACGTACATTTTCTGTCAAACAAAAATTGCATAATTGCATAAAATCATTTGAGGGGGTAAAGTGCAACTAATTTTATTTTTCAGGGGGTAAAGTATTTATTTTGTACATATGAGTGGTAAAGTGTCAAATTATGTAACTGTGGGGGATAAGATTTTTGTCAACTTTTTGATATGGAATTCATAAATCATATGAAGAATTTTGTCAATTTTTTCAAAAGAAAATGGGGAGGAGGGGGTGTATTCCCAATTTTTAAAGTTACCAGGGGTTATTGGTAACCTTTTAGGTAATAGCCTAATAGGGATGTTTTTGCATTGTTTGGTGGGGTAAAATTGTCATTTCGACTTGAGAGGGGTTTTCTTTGTTAATAAAAAAAAGTACAAAGTTTTGTTGATAATAAAAATAACATAAGTTTTTTTTTTATAGTTAGACAAAACACAAGGGATGTTTTTGAATTCACTCATTAAAAATGATAAATTTGTCTTTAAGAAAATAAATTATTTAAAGTTAAATTCTAAGGGGACATGTATCACCAAGATAAATGATATCTGATGTGCTCCCCATCCCTTAAAATATCATTTTAGACGGACCCTACATACTTGGGATCAAGCCCCCATTATCCCAATTTCCCTTCTTTTTCAGTGTTTGTCTTTATTCCAAATTAATTCTACTTTTTCCAAAAATCCGGCTATCTATTATACATCATAAAATTCCTAAAAATGCAAACTAATTATATAGTACCAAAATGTAGGGGTGGGTGTTGGGTTCGGGTTACCCAAACCCAACCCGAACTTTTTGTAAAATACCTGAACGGGATTAGTATTTTTTGGGTTTGGGTACCTGAACTTGAAAACCCGTACTTTAATACGGGAATACGGTACGAGTTTGGGATTAGCCTGTCCAACCCCGAATACCCGAACCCGTCTATATTATTTTATTATAATTATATAATTATACCCTCTACTTAGACATCGATCATTAATTAATTAATTTACATCATCTAATAAATAACTTTTTTACTTTACCCATATATTCCTTTTAATCCTACACTATTTATTAATACATTAAGTTTGCCTCAGTTCTAAAAACTTTCATAGTCTCTACGGCTCTTCTTCTTCCCACCTACGCCACGGCATACAATAATTTTTTTTGGTTTTCTTTTGCTCTACAAAGTTAATTTTTTTTTTTTTGGTTTCCCAAGAGTTTAATCAATTTCGAGGCGCGTCGAACACATAAAGTGAGAACATCTCCCAACAGGGATTCGAACCTGAGTCCGCTACTTTGTAGTGACTAGTCCCTTCCACTAGACCAATTACTATTACAATTACATACAAAATTTTATACGAAATATTATAATTTAATTTTGATAGGTGCGTGAAGAATTTATGATTTTAAAAAAAATATAGGGCCTCTAATCCCGTCATGTCCCGCCCCGATGGGGTGGGCTTGGGATGAAATGTATCAACCCCAAAATTTACTATACTCATATCTCTAACCCCAAACCCGTCCCTCGCCCACCCTTATCAAAATGTACATGGATGGTATGATCAATTGAAAGCATTATCAATGTAAACCAAAAAAAAAAAGGCATTATAGCTCGTATGTAGTCTTTTAGTTTTTTTTTTGAGAAATGTATGTAGTCTTTTAGTTAACTAATAAAATTCATGTGTTCGCTTAAATTGACAAGTGTAATGGCTCATAATATTAACTTTTTGTAGTCATTTCAAATTTCCATATGCTATAATATTTAAGGTATATATATATTTATATCAATTAGTATAACTTTTTTTAGCCAATACAAAGATTATATAAAATTGTACTAATTAACATTTTAGGGAATAATTTCGCATAACACATTGGAGTATGTAATATTTTCCTCGCGGCTTTATAAATACGTATATATCAATTAATAAATATACTGAAGTAAGGAATATTTTGCAGATAATTTCTTATTAGAAACACAAAAACTTACAAAGAAACAAAAACAAAATCCATTCCTTGTCTAATTAACTAACCAAACCATTCCTATTGAAATAAGTAGTGGTTTCATACACCGGAAGCTCCTCACAAAAACTATAATCCAAGTGATCTAGTTCAAACAAATCCGAACTCGAATCACTCATTACATCATCGTCGTCTTTATTGTCGTAAAATCTCAAAGATCTTTGACGATTATACCCTTTCATCTCATTTTGTGCAGATTCCTCAACTCCTCTGTTTTTCTTCAATTTCAACTCTGTCAATGCATTTGGTGGCAATGGAGGCTTTTTACATTTCTGATCATATTTATTCATACAATGTGTTGTCGTATCTTCATCAACAATCACACTCACCGGATTAAATCTAACCGTTCTTTGAATTTCGTTCGATTTAGGCGAACATTTACTCAAACACGATCTCGAAAACGAAGAAGCCGATGAACAAGTGGATGAAATCTTGGGAGACCCTTTGTTTTTATCAACATTTTTGGACTTTGAATTAATATTGAAAAGTGAGTTGAAAAAACTTGTTAATCTCCCCCCTGGTGAAATGGGCTGCTTCACTTTCTTCAAATTTGTATAAATCCTCAATGCTCTGGATTTTGACTTGATCATATTATGATTTGTTGTGTTGTTTTTCTGATAATTTTGGTAATCATCGAACAAATAGGAATCTTCTTGTTGTTGATTGATTTCGCGGGTGCGAATTTGGTTAGGCTTCGTGTTGGAATTAAAGAATTCCGTGTCTGAAATGTTGGAAGAAATTGAAGTTGAATTGAAGAACAACAGATTGTTTTCTTGTAGAAATGGTGGTTGTGTTTTAGTACTTTGAGACAAAAGTTTAGCAGTAATTTCCTTTTCCATCCATTTTTCAACCAAACAAGCCCTTGTGAAACTTGTCATTTCTTCATCTTCAATGTTGTTGTTGATACTAGACTTGGCCTTGAATCCACTTTGTTTTTTCATTGGCTTTTCTCTGTTTGCATTGAAATGTTCTGTTTTTTCGACATTTTTGTCGATCGAATGGTAGATTTCGTCGAGAAGAGTGGAGGAAAATGATGCAATGCTCTTGTGGGTGTTTCTTGTTTTGTGATTCTCTTCTTTAAATGGTTTTTGTTTTCTATACATTTTGTGATCCTTTCTTGGTTGTAAGTATAAGGAGGGAAAGAAGATAACTTTGGTGTGTAAAACTTATGTTGAAAGGAGAGAAAGGAATAGGGGTATAAAAGAGAGAGGGGTATATATAAATATATAAATAAAAGGAAAGTTAATAATGCCACCGGGAATCAAATGAATGATGCGTCATTTATAGCTACAAGTTCTAATAATTTTTTTTTAAATCACATCTAGATAAGAATTTTCATAAATAAAAAGGGATGGTGGTTAGGGGTGTTCATAAACCCGTCCCACCCGATCCACCCGCCCGACCCGCTCCAACCCGCCCGCAACCCGTCGGTTTTATTTTTAAAATAAACAAGTGCGGGTTGGTAATTTGTAAACCCGCACGTTATGGGTCGGGTGACGGGTTTGATGGTTAAAAAACCGATCCACCCGCAACCCGCACTTAATCATCTTTAGAGTACTTTTTATTCATGTTTTAATAAAAGTGTGAAATAAATTACATTTATTAACAAATGAAGAAGAACAAATTAACAAACTTTCTTCAAGTTTTTTGTTTATATTAATGTTAATGGTACAAATATATTAGTACATTCTTTCCTAAAGAGTTTGTTGTCGAAAAATCTAGAAGAAACTTCACTAATTTGTTATTGTTTGTAATGCGTGAGTGATGACTTGTAATGAATTTTTTTGTGGGGATTTGTAATATTCTTTTTGGTGGAGACCGTTGATTTAATTAGTAAGAAATTGTTGATTATATTCTAGTTTTGTACTTTTTCATCCTTGGATTTAATTTCAAATGTAACGTTGAACATATTTGACACATTTTATTTGTTGTTTGAAGAACTTAAGATTATATATATGTTTAATTTTTATATTTATTGATATGTTGCTAGTCTATTAGATGTCAAAAATTTATGACATTCTTTGCGTTCAACCCGCCAACCCGACCGTCACCCGCCCGCACCCATTCCACCCGAATCGGGCGGTTTATGAAAATAACAATGCGGGTGCGGTTTAAAAAATTGGCAACCCGCACGTGTTGGATCGGGTTGATTTTTTTATGCAAACCCGCCCAAACCCGACCGCGTTCACCCGTAATGGTGGTCATGTCACGGAATGGTATAATAGTACAATGTTGAAATTTGATTTTTTTTTTTATTTATTGAACTCTACATTGTGTTTATTTGATTAAACGAATTGAGCTCCAATGGATTTTTATTGAGTCGAGCACAAGAAAAATATAATTAATAGAAAAAGTATTATGTAAATGAAGAAAAAAATGATCAACTTTGTTTTATTGAATGAGGCTACTAAATAATTTGTAATGTTTATGGTTAGAGCTTGAGTTTATGGTATGAATTTGGAGTGAACAAATTAATCATGTACTAATGGTGACCTAATATGATAAATCATAAAAATTCACATACACGCATATGTTGTCACTTTGTAACTTATCAGGTCGAGCTCAAATCGAGCTTGAAAAAATTATCAAATAAAAAAATAGTCAAACTTATTTGATATGTATAATTAATAAAGATCAAAGGAACTATGTTGAACCAATTTGTGTCGAATATCGAATAATTTGATTTGATTTTCTGACTTATACACATTTGATTCTCCGGAAATAATTTTTTTACTTATGAAATTCTATTTATAATGATTTTAGAAGTGTCCAGCCGATATAAACTAAACCACATTTTTTAGGGTTAATTCTCAACTACCTCGCTCCTTGTGATAAGTTTCATATTCAGCCTAACTTCATGTCATACGAAAATAGGTAATTAACCCATATTAAAATTAACATGTATAATATATAATTACGTCTCCTTTTGTGTAGGCACGCCTAACATTGTAATATTGACCCAAAATAGATATATATAATACATATAAATAAAATTACTCATCCTAATAGCATACATAGCTGATTTATGAGACATTGTAATAATATGTGCAACTGATGACGCTAAAATTTTCACGAAGATTCTTCCAGTGTAGTTATATCTGCATCTTCTTCTATTTTACATATATATATATATATATATATATATATATATATTCACATCAAATATTACAAAATATTGATCTACAAAACGGTAATATTATTTACAAGAAACTAATGGGAAATCTCACATGTAACTGTTCATTCATAATTTCATATATAGAAATTGGTAGACAACATCGCTATAGTACAAAATAATTATTCGGCAAAACAGTCAAGTGCATGTTTTTGTGTGGACAAAGATTCTAATTTTTTAAAGTGCAACTTAGTGGGAGGCAATTACAGAACCAGTACTCGTTATTAATAATTGTCATAAATTTGTAAGCTAACTTTCTTTTGGAAAGAAATTAATTAAAAGCTGAATTCTTTGTTAGACTTTTAATGTGAACATATAGGGCCTATGTGGATGGGTTTTGGCCCGGTCTCGCGAAACTATTTCAAATGAATTTTCGTCAGACTCATGAAACTCATCACAAACCTATTCGGAAATCTATATCCATACTCTTAAAACCTATAAAACTTTGATATAACACCTATCACCTATTTTTTCTCCACAAACTCTATAAAAAAGACATTAATTTGACATATACTATCTACTTTTTTCCCCAAATCCCAATATTCAAACCCAATCCAAGTGGTGTTTCAACATTTTTAAAACCACAAAACCCATTATCCAGAACTTAATCAAATGGGGTTTCAAAGATTTCACCGAAACCACCTAAATCATTTTTTTGAAACCGAGACTTGCAAATCCGAGACAAAACCCTTTCAAATAGGGCCATAAATTTGTATTTTAGGTAAATATTATTAATTTTGTGCGTAGTTAGATTGGAATATTGTGATTCCATGAATTTGTAGCAAATGGCAATAGCTAATATGATTTATATATAGATGACCTTTATATGTGCCACCGGCTTCCATTTTCATCTAGACTACTATTTTTACATGGGCCGAGATCTAAATATCTAATTAATCAAGAGTCAACAAAGTAAAGCTTTAAATATTTTTATATTTTATACTTCTGCGGTACGTTGTGTAATTGTTTCAAACTTAAATATAGGTACATGCATATATCAATTAATATAAATTTACAAATTATATAAAATTGTATAGATTAATTGCTTGAAATATCTTATTATGTAGCATTACACAGACTTAAATGTCTTTTTGGCACATTTATTGTTTTTCCAAAAAAAAAAAATCAGTATTATTTACGAGTCAGAAAAGCAGGTTTTTTTTCTCTTTTATTAAGAAATAAACTTATTCTTAAAATTTATCTCTTAACTTTCAAAAATAATCCCATCTTTAAAAGTTATCTTATTTTTACAGAAACATAAACAAACTTTATTTTGATTTGATATAAAATAACATATCTCTTACTCTACTTATCTCACACAAGAAATTTGATTTCACATAAATAAAATATCTTTATACTATTTTTTTTCTTCATAATCTGAAACGAAAATTACGGGCATTTTTTTATTTTTATTTTTATTTTATGAGAGTGGTTTCATGAAAAGAGAATTTTTTGAGATGTCATCAATTTTCATATATTTGGAAAATATTGTATGTTTGGTTTTTAGAGATGAAATGAATAGTTTGTTATTTGTAGGAAATTTGTAGGTTTTTTCCTTTTGTTATTTTATGTCAAATTAAAATTGGTATGTGAGTGACAGGGACGGATCCAGGATTATAGATTCGGGGGCCGAGTTTACCCATCGCTAAAACTAATTGACAATGATATTGAATATAGTTTATTTGTATAAGAATAGATTTTCAACTAGGACTCTATTGAATTCAAAATGCTAAAGTAATTGAATGAAAAAACTATGAAAATTGTACAAGACGCACTTTATATCATAAAAAAATCTAGCATTTTAATTTATTCTCAATGTGAATAATCAAACAATTCGTAGGGTAGTAATATTAATTTCATCTTGTTTCTAAGCATATTTTTCACCAACTTTGTTATTGATAATGATTGGTTTTGTTGTGGTGGGTAACAGAAAAAACTAATATCGAGCGAATCAAACAACCTATTAAAAGATACATCATAGACTTTCTTGTACTCTTCAATGGTAAAAACTATTGATAATCATGGGCGGATCTACATAGCCCAAGATTTTGATTTTCTATTTGTATTTCTATTTTACTTGTATATAATATTTTTATTGCATTATTAAAATGCATTGGTATTTCAATTTTGAATTTTATTGATCTACATCAGAAACCTTTTTATTATGAATTCTTTGTTATAAATTAATAAAGTTTGTGAAAATATGCCTTGAAACAAGATATAAGGTCGATGTTTTATGAATGGTTTGGTTATTTACATTGACAAGACGATTGTTGTGAATTTGATATTGTTTTTATCATAGATATAAATATCTTTGTTTTTAATTCGTGTGCTTATGTAAATAAAATATATTGATTGTTATAAAATATAAACTACTTTTTACTGATAATATTTTTCGGCCCCCTCGATTTCTAATTCCTGGATCCGCCCCTGTTGATAATCATGATTTGTAAATGAAGTTTAAATGGATGATTTCATTTAATTAAGTAGGTGTAATTGACAATTTAACATGGAAAGATACTTGTCTTTTTATTAGAATTGCTGTAAAACTTTAAATTTGATCAGTGATTGAATATTTTAAAATAATAGTACTAATTTCTCAAAAAAAAAAAAAAAAGTAAAACTAATTTTGTTTTCTAAAATTCTTGGGGGGTCCAGGGCCCCCCCCGTCCCCCCCCCCCCCCCCCCCCCCCCCCCAAAAAAAAAGGGTCTGCATCCGTCATTGGTGAGTGATATGGTAAGAGATAAGTTATTTTATGTCAATTCAAATTATATTTTGTTTAGGTTGTTTTTAAAAATAAGAGAGAAGTTTTTGAGAGAATATTATTTTTTTAAATTGTGAGAAAATATTTATGACAAAACAATTTGCGGAAATAGAAATACTTGTTTGTTTATACTTTCAGAGAGCACATTGGAGAACTTTCTGAAAATCAAAATAAATAGGTCCTACAACTTCTGTTTTTTGAAAATCGAACAATTTTCTAAGACAACTTTTACTTTCACTATTCATTTCATATTTAAATATTCAAATAAACACCGAATATAACTCAAAATCCTCTAAATTTCCAAAAGTACTCGCTAAAAACCGAAACAAACAGACCGTTTGTCTTTTTGTTCACCGTTGGCTTTGTTTTCACTTTATATAGATGTTTAGTTTTGCATTTTTAAAAGGAATAAACGAATGGAGCTAGGTGTGAACGTGGTTGGGTTTGTGCAGGTATCCATGAAAAAATCAACCCGACACATGTGGGTTGCCAAAATTTTAAACCGTCCGGTTCGGGTGAGCAGGTTGGCGGACAGGTGGACGGGTTAAATGAAAACAACCATAATTAATTTTTATATTTAATAGACTAACAACACATCAATAAATATAAGCATAAAATCTTAAATGCTTCAAACAATAAATAAAATGTGTCAGTAGGTGTTTGCCAATTTTGCTAGGAATTGAAGACTCAAAAGTTGTTGACACTATAAAATACTTGGAATTCCGACACTGCATAAAATATGAAATCATCAATGATAAATTCGAGTAAAAAATGTGATTACCGACTTAAGTACCAACATATTCATACCATGAGTATTAATATAAACAAGAAACTTGACGAGATTTGTTTTTTCTTAGTCATTTGTCAATAAATGTGATTAATTTCATATTTTTATTAAAATATGAATAAAAAGTACACTAAATATAATTAAGTATGGGTTGCGGATAGGTCGATTTTTTTTCACCATCACACCAGCCACCCGACCCATACCATGCGGGTTTACAAGTTATATCAACCCGCAATTTATTTTAAAAATTGTTTACAAGTTACCATGCGGGTTGGACGGATGGGTGGGTCAAATGGACCAAATAAAGAGATGACTGGAAAAATACATTTATCTTATGTCAGTGTATTATTGGGTTATACTTTAACGTCATATATATACATCCAGTAAATGTGCGTGTGAATCCATATAAATTAAAAATGAGACACTTATAAACATATTTTTTTAGAAATACTTGTCTATATATATATATATATGTATATATATGTATATGTATATGTATGATATCAAAATAGATGATCCATATATATCCCGGTATTATTGATATGTAATGTAACATGATACATGTCTATCCAACATGGAAAAATGTAGTGGAAAATTCATTCAATTAATAGGTTGATGTGACGCCGGTTTTTTTTTCATTTTTTCTTTTTTCCCATTTTTGATGAATTAAGATTCAAATAAATTGAACTATCATTTCTATCACTTGCCTCCAATATCTCTTAATATCGTCAATGTGAGGGTCAGAGGTCCAAAATTGTCCGATTTGATGTCGCTTTTAAAGTTATTTATTTTAGAATTTTGTAGTGAGATATGTGGTGCATGTATTATTTTTACTTTAATCTAATCTTAAGCAAATGCGAAAAAGAAAAAAAAAAAACAATTGTACCATATTTTTTTTTGGTGAATAAAATTGTACAATTACTTGTCGGTTGATGTTGAAGAGACGAAGAGGTTTCGTAAATTAAGCAGGAGGCATTAACTTATTATGCATGCAAATTATTATATTATTGTATATTCTAATTAATTTTGGATAGTTTATACTTTATACCTAACGCGTTGAAATATTGCGCCAAATTATTAACCAGAGCACATGCACACACCAACTTAATGTTCTCATTGCATTTTGTTGCACGGTCACCTCGAGTCCCAAAAATCCTTTGAATATTTCAAACTACCAATTGAAAATGAAGAATATTCTGTATATAGTTGGCATGATTGCACTTGCACTCTAAGTTTAGTTTCTCCAATTACTTAAAAGAAATTTCGTGCAGCTTTTTTCTTTTGATTAAACTTTGGCTCGGTTTGGATCTATTTAATTTTGCAGGCCGACTAGCTCTACTATTTTGAGGAACAATCAAAATTTAATTTGAAATTTTATGTTATAAAAAAGATAAGATAAGATAAGACAAACTTTTTATTTTTTTACTTTTCATAGATATGGATATGTTGAATAAGCTTTTGTATTATAGTTTTTCTAAAATATATCAATCTCTAAATAAATAAGAAGACAACTTTATTTAAGCATTTTCAATTGCAAATAATTTGATGGTTTTAGTTCTGAAAAACTTCTTTTAGCGGAATGACTTCTACCAAATGCACATTAAAAATTAATTTTAAATTTTGATTTAACAAGATCGACAAATATCTATAGTCATGTAATGATTACTTATAATACACGCATAATTATTAGAGAGAAGGGCTCCCAATTGTTGTACTGGAAATTAAATTACCTGATTTTCGGCTCAAGTTTGATCAGTGACATTTCGTTTGGATTCTATTCCCTTTTTTTTTTGGGTAGAGCTCTTGTAGTTACATATTAAATAAAAGCTTAAACTTCGTACGATAGCTTTTGAAACTAGATTTAAGTTCGACTCCATAAGTAAAAGTCGATAAAATATATGTACACATGTAAAGTTATTCGAGTTTGACTTGTGTCCTACTCGATTAAAGCTCTCGCAAATATCAAATTTAAATTATAATCTCAAGCTCAATCGGAAAAACCAAATCAAATCAAATCAAATCAAATCAAATCTTAATAGTATGTTGTTCAACTCTATTTGACTAATTTCTTTATTTTACTTGAAAGGTGGTGAGAAAAATCACGATTTATTTAATGCTCGATAAATTTAGAGAACATGAATCAAATGTCTCAATAGATAGGTCAACTCTCTTTGACTTATTACATTCTTAACTCATGAACTATACAAAAAGTAAATAATACTTGTACCATTTATTAAGAGTTAAGACATAATTAAATACTAACACTTACATTTGGACCCCTCTACTCTATGGTAGGGCCATATGCAAGTACGTAGCCCAATGCTGGCCTGTGCTGGGTCCATATCAAAACTGAATTATTAATTTCATCAGCCCGTTCCTGTGAGTTTGAACCCATATATAGGCCTGTCAATTGAGCCGGGCCTATCCGAAGCCCGATGGCTCGGCCCGATTAAATTTGACCCGAACCCGAATAATTGTGAGCCGGGCTGAGTTTGAGCCATTATACTAAAACCGATAAATTTATGAGCCGAGCTTGAGCCTTGCAAGGCTCAACCCGATTAAGGCCTGAACATATTATTATCTTAAATATTACTACTATAAATTATTAGTACTATTGTTATAAGTATACTAATTACTACAAATAATCCACCACATATATGAATTATAACTAAAGTTTCCGCAGGTCAAAGGGAACGTAATAAACAAAAAGAAAAAATGAAAAAATAAAAATAAATGGTGAAAAAATGGGAGTCTTGACACTTTACAATTATATTTAATATTCTATGTTATTGATTACGAAATTTGTATATTCTTGTGAATTAAATAAAATTGTCTATATATTGCATTTAAAGAATGCGTAGTTTTTTATTTGTTAAGTAAAATTTGCTAGAGTGAGCAAACCCGATATGAGCCCGATATAAACCCGAAGCCCGAAAAATTACATGAGTTTGAGCTCATAGATGTGAAGCCCGATGGTATTTGAGTTTGAGCCTATAGACATGAAGCCCGACGGTATTTGAGTTTGAGCAATTAAAGGCTCGGCTCACAGGGCCCGATTGACAGGCCTACCCATATAGTGATGGTAATTCGGATAGATTTTATGGTGAACCAGACAACACGAGTAGTAGTAGGGCTGTCAATGGGCGGATTTCAATCCGGATTTGATCCGATCCAATTTATTAGGATAATTGTCCGATTAATAATTCAGTGGACCTGATTTGATTAAGAAGATCCGTAATCCGAATTATATGGAGCGAATATGGATCTAGACTGATCCGATCCATTACAGATCCGTATCCGATATATATTATTATATGTTGTTTATATATTATGTATTTAAACCAAAATAAAAATAAAACTATCTATGTTCCACTAAAATCTTTTACTATATTAAAAATAGTCATAAAAAAAATACATGAGAGATGTTGTTGGACTGGTCTATTAACTAATTGGGCCTACAACATGTTAATTTATGTTATTTATTAAGAAAAATCAAAACGCTAACCATTTATCTATGTAGTAGCCGCCATCTTCCCTCTACTTTTTCCTCCAATTTTTGTTTTTCTTCCATTTCTCAATATTGGATTTTCTTCTTCTTTGTCCCAGTTTATATCTTTTTTTATTTGTGTTTTTGTTTATTCCTTTGTTCTAATTTTTATCGTTTATATTTGCTTACCATATTATATCTTCTACAATTTTCAGACAATAGTTTTGATTAAACTTCAGATCTCATCAAATCTCTTCATCTCCAATAATGCATTCTTCTTTTTAGGCTTAAAAAATAATTTAACATCTATTCGACTTTTATTATAGTTGGTTGAATCTTTTTGTTTTCCATTTTTATCTATCATAAATATATTTTTATAAATAAAAATTTTGAAAATACTTTTTTAGTGAATATTTTTTTATAAGTATATATATTGAATAAAACACCATAACACATGTACGTTTTCAAAATTTTATAAGTATAATATAACTTCATAATAGTAAGTCTTTTTTCTTTTATGTATGTCATAAATAGATGGGATAACAATTTCCAATAGAAGTGGGTTGTGTTAAAACTTTAAATGAGGAAATGTGTATGGCAAATAATATGATGTGGCCTCCAATGGTCGGGGCTGCGGGCCGGGGTCGGGAACGGGGCGGAGGGAAGGCTGGGGCTAGCGCTAGCGCTGGCCGCGACCCTGGCGCCACCTTATTGGTTTTTTTTTTTTTTTTTTCATTTATTTGTGTAGAATTGAATTGTTTAAATGTGTAGAATTGTTAGTTTATTCCTCCTAAATTAAATTAAATGTATAGAATTGAGTTATTTCATAAAATTTGCTAGTATATTTGTTAGTATATATGCTAGTATTTAATAAAAATATACAGCCACCAATTTTTAATTGAATTATTTAATATAATTAAATTTAAAATTTCTTTTATGGACAAATAATTAATAATTAATTAGAATTGTAATTAAAATATTTAAATTCATAAATTAATTAGAATTATAATTTAAAATATTTAATTAGAATTGTAATTAATATTTAAAATTAATAATTTCTTTTAAATAATTTCTTTTAAGTTCTTTTATCGTAATTAAAAATTTAATCAGTTGATTACAATATTTGTGGTATTTCCTTCTTGTTTGTATTTTAATGATTTGATTACAAAATTTAAACGTTAAAATTTGTTGTATTTCCTTTCTTGAATCATTTTTAATTTTATTATTATCAACCTTTTTTAATTTTAATATTTTAATATTATTATTGTATGATTATTAAATTAGTTATATTATTAAAATAGTAATTATTATTATTTCTATCGTTATTATTATTATTATTATTATTATTAAAAATAAAAATAAAAATATTATTATAATGTTGTGGGGAAGAAATTAAATTGGAAGTAATTAGGGTTCGGAGCCCTGCCATTGGAGACGACCAGACATATGCCCCTGCCATTGGAGATGCCCAAAGGGTACTCGGATGGGTTCATCATTTTGTTGGATTAGTGTATTTCTTACTTATTGACTTATTGTTATTGGCAAAGCTAAACCAAGAGGTCATGAGTTAAATTTCCACAGTTTGCTCGAAATAAGAGGTCATGAGTTCAATTTTCACAGTTTTGCCAGAATTAAGAGGTCATGAGTTCAATTCCCATTAATTTGAGTTTTGTTCTAGTTTAACTATTCATCCTTAGAACACATTGATATGTGCATTAAACTTTTTAAGCACAAAAAAATAAGGATTTATTTCTAGGAATAAAATAAAAGTTAAATTTTATGTAAATGATTTAATGGGATAAGTGAATAAGTTAAAAAAATTACATATTTAAGTTAATCTAAGTATTAAAGAAAAAATAGAAATATCTAAATATTGGTGTAACATGACATAACTTCTCTTTTTAATAGTAAAAATACTAGTTTTTAGTAGTTGATTTTGGATTTTTGGCATTTTACACCCTGAGAATATAGGATTTTGGCACTTTGCATCCCGACTTAAAAGTATTTGGCACTTCGCATCCTGGAAATACAATTTATTTGACACTTTGAAACCCTAGTGTGTGTTTTAGTGAGAAACTCTGTTAGTGGAATGGTATAATAGTAATTTTTTAATATTCTTTTGGCACTTTTCTCCTTGTAAATATAGATTTTTGCACTTTGTACCCTACAAATTTAAAACATTGCACCCTGAATATCTAATTTTTTGACACATTCCACCCCGATTAAAAAAATTTGGCATTTTGTATCCTAATGTTTCCTTTAAAAATGGCCCCTGAATGTCGTTGGTGAAGAGATAAAATGGTAATTTTCAATGCACAACAATCAAACATAGGAAAATATATTTTTATTTCGAGTTCAATCACAAAAATAATTTTTTTTTTGCCAAATTATATGTACATTTTGTCCTTAAATAGACACTGATTTACCTCCGTTGTGATATTCATACAAAATTATACAATTGATACAAGTTTTATTTTTTTGTTTTCAATTTTTTTTACACGACATACTCTACAAATCTACAATCATTATCTACTAGCATGTTCAATTTAGGAATTGCAAAAAGGAAAAAGTAGTTATTACATAATTACTAATAGTTTAGTAATTTGATTAAAATAAAATATGTGCCAAAATTTTAAGTCGGGGTGGAAAGTGCAAAAAATTTATATTTTTAAGGGTACAAAGTGCCAACAATCTATATTTTCAGGGTGTATATGGTCAAAATTTATATTTACATGGTACAAAGTGCAAAGATAATCCAAAAATGACCATTCTATCCTTCCAACAACTAAATTTCTTTATCAAAATACATTATGATGCAAAGTGTCAAATAAATTATATTTTTAAGATGCAAAGTGCAAAAAAATTTAAGTTAAGGTGCAAATTGTCAAAACTCACCTGAAAATTAACGAATCAAATATTATGAAATTATGTCCAAAAATGTTAAGGGTAATTTTTAAAAAGGCCATATTTGAAAGTTTAATTTACAAAAAGGCCATTAAAAACTTAAAAATTTCAAAAAAGCCATTATTTAAAAAAAAAAAGATTTATTCACTGATTTTGACATTTGGCATTTGGCAAATGTCAAATGCCAAATGTCAATTTGACATTTGGCGTTTGACATTTGCCAAATGCCAAATGTCAAAATCAGTGAATTGACATTTGTCGTTTGGCATTTGGCAAATGTCAAACGCCAAATGCCATGAAGATGTTCATGGCATTTGCATTTGGCATTTGAAAACCCCAAACGCCAAATGCCATGAACATCTTCATGGCGTTTGGCATTTGGAAACCCCAAATGTCAAATGCCAAAAACGCGTAAAAAATACAGAAATCAGATTGGAGAAGAAAAGAAGCAGCGAAACTTACACCAAACGAATGATCATTCTCCTTCGTTTCTCCTATCCCCCATCATCTCTGATTGCATGTGCCATCTCTAATTTGTGAAATTCTTGGAAAAAATTTGGAATGGAGAAGTTGAGAGAGATGAGAGAGTTGAGAGAGTTTGAATTTGAATTTAGAAATTGTGTTTAAGTTTTAGAGTTAAGGGTTTTAGTTATTTCTTTATTTTTTATATTAAAAATAAAGAGAAAAGAAAATCTTTGGCCTTTTTGTAATTTCTATTTTACATTTTGGCCATTTTGAAATTGGCTCAAAATGTTAAACTAAACTTAGAAAAATATTAAATGCACACTTTAACCATAATATATAATCGAAGATTCCATTAGGGTGCCGGAAATTGCACAATGGTCGCCGCCGCCGTGTCACTCCGCCGCCTCCTTCATCCTGTCTCCGAGCCACTCACACCCATTATCCCTACCATAACATCATTTATCCAATCCGTAAACCCCCAAAACCCTAAAACCCACCAAAACCCTGATCTTTCAATCCTCAACCTATTTTCTTCTTATCTAAACCCAAACTTAGTAACCGAAATCATCAAAAACCAAACAAGTCCTTTTCATTCCCTCTTCTTCTTCAACTGGGCTTCAAACCCAAACCCCAATCCTAACAACTATTTCCACACCCACTTTTGCTACATTGCCATCACTGATAAACTCCTTTCACACAAACTATTCGCAATGGCAGCTGATACACTGAAAATCCATGAAAAGTTTTCAGATTTTATGGTGGGTAAGTTTATCAAAGCCCATGGTGACTTGGGGCACTTGAAATGTGCTGTTAAGCTTTTTCATCAAGTGAAAGAGAGGGAGTTAGGGGGTTCTTTGTTTTCTTATAATGCATTGTTGGGTGTTTTGGTTAGGGCTAATCGGGTCAGTTATGCTTGGGGTTATTTTGGTCATATTGTTATTAAAGCTCGTGTTTTGAAACCTGATGTTTCGACTTACACGACGATGATCAGGGGTTCATGTAAAGTGGGCATGATTGAGTATGCACAGAAACTGTTTGATGAAATGAGTTTTGGTAGAAACTTGTGGACTTATAATGTTATTATCGATGGGTTCTGCAAGAAGGGTTTAGTTGAAAAAGCGCAAAGAATTGTTGATGAGATGGTTAAAGATGAGACCTTTTTGCCGGATGTATTTTCTTATACTTCTTTGATTGATGGTTATTGCAAGAAAGGCGAGTTTCAGAATGCAGTGAGATGTTTTAACGAAATGGTAAATACGAGGAATTGCAAGCCTAATGTGGTGACTTACAATGTCTTGATCAATGGATTGTGTTTAAGTGGAGATGTAGATGAAGCTAAAAGGATGATGAGCTTGATGAGAATGACCGGGTTGAGGGATAACATTGCAACTCATACTAGTTTACTAAAGGGGTATTGCATTGTAGGAAAATCGGAGGAGGCTATTAAACACTTCAAAGAAATGGTTAATATTGGTATGATTCTTGATGGAAAATCATATGCTGTGATCTTAAATGAGTTGAGCAAGTTAGGGAGGCCAGACGAAGGGGTTATGCTATTAAAGGAAATGAGGGCAAGATGCATTAATCCAAGTGTAGCTAGCTTTAATGCCGTGTTAAGGAGTTTTATTAAGCTTCGAGAATTTGATGAAGCCATTCTACTTTTGAAGCAAATGCCCCAAATGGGTTACTACCCTAACTTTTTGTCTTACAGTGCGGTGATAACTGGGCTTGCTGGAGCCAAAGGAATGATGCATGATGTTGAGATGCTTGTTAATGAGATGATTCAGAAAGGCCATGGCCTTGACACCACATTGTACAGTGAATTAATTAAAGCATATTGTATACACGGAGATATAAGTAAGGCAATTCGTCTTTTTACAGACATGGTTGATGAGAGTCTTGTTATTAGTATTGCTTGTTTTGAAGTTTTTGTTAAGGAATTGTGTTCGAGGTGTTTGGTCCTTGAGGTTGAAAATCTTTTTGAACAGATGAAGAATAAGTGTGTGGTGAGTGATGCAGAAACTTATCAAAGAACCTTAGATCAGTACAGTTCTGGAAACAGTGATAGCTGATATTATTCGGTATCAGAGGCGACTTTCTCTTCTGCTTTACTAAAGGCCCAAAAGGTCTCAACCCTTTGATGATTTTGGACTTCCATAGACGCATGTCAAAAAGTTTCAAGGGGCAAAGGTGTAATTCTGTCCCAATTTTTTGCTTGTTCTGTCAATATTCCAAATCATAAATATGTGATGGGGTTTGATTTGGTTCTCACTTGCACACAGCAAACAGTTAAGTGAACTCAAATAGGGAGAGGTGTCGGAAATTAAACTAGAGAATTCATTTGAAAGAGGTATTTATAGTGTAGGTAGATTGGTAGAAAGTTGAATATCCTCTTGATTTCCAAAAAATTATGAAAATCATAAATAACTTTATACAGTGTACAATGTTAGAATGTCTGTTGTGGTAGGAGGACTTTTAATACATATGTTAATTTATAGCAGACATGCCTATTTTATTTCTGTTGGATATATAGAAGAAATATTTATCTTGAATTTATGTTTAAAGAGATCATAAGTAATACAGATTCAAGGCTAAAGTAAGCTTGAACAGAGATTTAAGTCATATCAAATTCAATCTGCTATGATGTCAGTCCCTTCGTTGAAATTTAATAGTTTGATTAGAATTTTAAAACGTGATTAAACTTTTGAGTGTGACATTTAAACCATACTTTGTCGTTATTAGCACGTCACTCTAAGCAATTATTGGAACTTCTCTAATAAAAAAATGTTCCATTATGTTAACCATGCCCACTAATGACCTGCTAATTAAAATTAGTTTATCTTGTAATGGTGAATGCCAGTTATTAGTTTACTTGGTTTGATCTGGCAGCTTTATTAATTTACCTGGTTTGATCTGGCAGCTTTATTAATTTACCTGGTTTGATCTGGCAGCTGTAAAGAATAACTGAAAAAGATTAATATGCCTTTTATTCCTTTTATAAGGTTTCTGAATCTAAAGTAAAACCAAGAAATTAATTTGATTTAATGATGCTTTTGTTTATAAAGAAGAAATTCTTTATATGGACCCATAAGGTAATGAAAGTTGAAAGAGGAATGGATAAGCCTTCTATACTTAAGAAAACCTTTTGAGGGAACCATTTTCTTAAAAGGCAGGTAATGTGTAATAATTGGAAAAAGATTGATCATTTAACTCTACAAACAGATAAAAAAAAAAGGCTTAACACACAAGAATTATATTCATTAATTCATAGTTGAATATTAATAGAATGTTGTTTTGCTTGATGTTGTCATAGATGAGGTCAGTATCATTGTCTTAATCTTTATGTATACTTTTCCCCCTCAATAGATGACAAAGCTTGTTCTTATTCAACACAATTTCTATTTTGTATTCTCCCTTTGTGTTGGTCCTATGCATTGGAGTTGGATGAAAGTTTTAATAAGTAGGCCTTTGAAAATTAATAACTTTATAAGAATCTTTATTTAGTGTGAGGATTTGGGTCTAGTGGTATTAATGCACCTCTTGATGTCAACTATTTTTCAAAATTAAATACAAGGAGGCAAATTTTGTGATTGGAGCACCTAGATCTTGATTATTGACACAAAGGTGCACCTTTTGCACTGTCACAAGGCAATATCATTTTCACATAGGGGTTGGTATGTCATTAAACCTTGATTAAATATGTGGGTAGTGGCTCATTATTCTAAAATAAGAGTGCCCATTTCAAGATTCTAGAAGTATAGTGGAGGGGAACATAAGTAAATGAATCTTGGTAACTATATGTAGAAGAAGGAATAATTAGTGTCAGTTTAGTATCAATTCAAGAACTAAACATGGGTTTTTGTCAAAGACAAAAGGGGGTTCTTGATTCTATCTACAGGTTCCTCTCTCTCTCTCTCTGAAACTTCGCACAAGATCACAGACCTTTCCTCAATTATTCGTGCATTTTTTTTTTTAATGTTTGCTTGTTTTCTTGTCTCTCTGAAAGGTTAGGTGTAATTCTTATGGTACATGAAGTTTTAATCTATGGTAGTTCTGAATTCTGATGTATTTTAAAATAATAAGTTCTAACTGAATTTGTCTCTGAGAAGTTATGAGCAGAGTAATAGTAGTTTTTGTCTTGAATTTTATTAATTCTGCTGCATCAGAGAAAAACACCATTTCCTTCCCCAAATCCTGAAAATTTCAATTGTTTATTTGTCTAATCTTGTTGTCCTTCTGAAGCAATCTCATGGTTTATTAAGATGCTGAATAAGAATTCCTTGCCTTTGTGTGATGAATTTTCAATAGTTTCATTATCGATTATATTTATTTGCTTCTGATAAATTGTCATCATTGGAACATTATGTGATCCTATTGTCGTTTTGAATTGCCTTTGTTTTTGGTGGGTTTACAATATTTAGGATTGGAAAATCTGCGGAATGATCATTAAGGCTTAGCAGCTGTATTCTTCTATTGCATTAAATCAATTCCATAACAACTTGTAATTAATCTTGTATTACATTTCAAACAACGTCTTAGCATTGATTGATGAACAAGTTTTTGTTTACCTAAATTTGAAACACAATCTCTTAACTGCTTGTAGATATATAGTTGATTTTAAATTGATATGTTTTTGCTTCTGCTTAAACCAGGTAAACATTGAATCATCAAGGCCATTCAACTTTATTTGGTAGCTAAAGGAGTAGGGAACAAATATATGATGCAAAGTTTATCCAAGAAAGACTCTGATCGAACTATTGATTTTGGTTGCTTCTCCACCGAACAACTGCAGCTTTCTCTTTCCAAGAATGTAGCCACTGCAGCTGAATACCAATATAATGTGAAGCAATCAAAGTCTCTGTATCAAGAACATGACTCATCCTCGACTCTTTCCACCGGAAAATCTCATCACCGAGCTTCTACTTTACCACGAAGCAACTTAAGCATGCAAAGTATATCATTTCAGCCTGGTAATGGTTCCCAAGTAACATGGTCCTTTATTTGGTTTTTTAATTAAAGTAAAATACTATTTGAGGAATTACACAAATACCATTTAGAAAAAGAAATTACAAAATCAATACTTTGTGAATTGTTTGATAAATTACATTAGGAAGAGAATTGTTGAGAAACTTGATACTGATTCTATTATAGATTACTTTTAGAAGGTTTTGTGTATTTGTCTCTATATGACTCTTAATATAGAATTCCATCCTAGTTTTAAGCTTCTTGACAAACCATGTAGCCAATTTGATCTCACAATCTTTCGAATACGTGTGTAAAATATCAAGCTTTTCACATATATGATTATATAAAGCAAACTGTTTATTTATTTAAATCAATTATAGGTTTCTTTGAAACTCGTAAGAAGAATGGAGAGGATCGCGTGAAGCCGTGTTTGCCAAGTGGAAATGCAGATCATGATATCAATCATCAAATTCAATTGGAACGTGATCAATCAGTGGTCAGTGATCATATTTCTTAATGATAAGCTTTCATATTTGGAAACAATTTAATGCGAATTTTACTGTAACCGGTCATTTTAAATGAACCTTAAATGTTTTCCTTGCAGACTTGCATTACGTATCCTTTGTCTGAATCTTATTTTGGTAAAATAGTAGCTGCTTATGGGACAAATGCTATTGTAAGTAACCATTTTCGATTTTCTCTTCTTAAGCTTAATACTCCATGTCCTTATCTAATAAAATTCATATCTTTAACCAGGTTTATCCTCAAACGATGGGTATTACACAAGCAAGAGTTGTTCTTCCTCTTGACTATACAGAAGGGATTCCCATTTATGTCAATGCTAAACAATATCATGCCATACTTAGACGTCGGCAATCACGAGCAAAACTCGAGTCTCATAATAAGATAGCCAAATCAAGAAAGGTACATACTTGTAAGAAGTTGAAGAGTCTTCATGTTCTGTTCTGTAAAATTTCATAAATACCCTTGTGCAGTAAACTCAATTAAAACGCGAACAAGGGTATAATAGTCATTTTGAAATAATGCAATTAGTCCTCATTCTGTTTCTTTTTTAATATTAGTTTGAATTAGTGAATATCCGAAATTGCCTTTTAAGCAACAATATATGATTATACTCATTAATGCTGCAGCCATATCTTCACAAGTCTAGACATCTTCATGCATTGAAGAGAGCTAGAGGATCCGGAGGGCGTTTCTTGAACACAAAAACTTCGAAACTATCAATTCCTTCGACCAAAATGTACGACGTCAATAAAAATCTCTCATTACAGCACGGAACTAAAGATGCATCTGAACCCGAGATTCGGCACTCGGAGAGCAACAGCTGGGGGTCCTCCACCCCTTCCGGCTCTGATATCTCTTGCATTTTCAATAGTACTACTGACGACATTCTTCAGCAACATGAGTTTGGATTCTCGACTTCTTCTTTTTCCGCAGGGCCACATTCGCATGTCCTGGTACCAGACGATCGGCTTTTGTTGTCTATTGACAGATGTTAACAGGCAGTTCATCCTTGGCTATTATTTTACTGCTTTTGCAGTAAATGGAACTTTGTTAATTTGATTGGAACTTTAAGTTTTTAAATGAAAAGATAATCTGAACTGGGTATTTATGTAATAAAGAATATTTTTAAGTTTTGGTTGTTTTCTTGTTATATTTGTCTGATCTATGTAGCTAATGCATATTTACTTACTTTTTTTTTTCTCCTAAAGTAATTGTATCTTAGTTTCACAATTGGTGGATTACCTTTAACTTATTGTATTATGCGAAACTTGCATAAAATTATTCTTCATATATATAAAATAAGGTGTTAAAGTTTGTATGGACATGCAAGTTTTATGCAATATATTTCAACAAGGGGTTTTGTGCTGAATTTTAAAGTATAGAATAATTCTATTATATGGTTGTTTCATATAAAGATTTGGCATAATACAAAAGGGTTTTGTTGCATTTATCCCATCAGTTTCATGTTCATTGGAGACTCATATTTGACAGTCATTGTCACTAGGCTACAAATTCATTGACTTTAGGTAAACACGCTAATATATTTATAAAAATTTAGTAATAAGACCCTCTCCTACTAAAAGTTGTGTACATATAATTAATCGTGAGGTTTAATTTATTTTTTCTTGCAAAACAATCTTTGAATTTGTATATTATGTTGTCAATGCATAGTATTTTAATTGGATATGATCACATTGTATTGTATTAAGAAAAAAGAAATCTCAAATGTTTTGTTATTTCAACATTAAAAGAAAATAATTGGACATCTGTTTTTTTTTCTTTTTTCTTGTGATTAAATCGTAATTATAATTGTTTTTTTCTTTTTTCTTCTGATTAAATCATAATTATTATAATATAATTGTTTTCTGAACTGATGTGTTGTACCATAAACCTCTCAAGAGTAAACTTATAAAAGCACATCCTACTCAAATCCCCGAATTTGGACATCAAATTGAAATCTTCCCCAAATTTCGAGAGTTTGGATCCCACTTTTTTAAATTCCATCTTCAACCTAAAACCTTTAAAATACGAGTATTTAACAACTTCCAAAACACAATTCATTTAGAAAAATAAATAATTTATCTATATTGATCAAAATTAAAATTTGAGTTGATCAAATAATTTATTTTATATGACTATATTAAAATTCCAATAATTTACTAAATCTAACAAAAATAAATATTAAGATTAAATGTCAAATACATTAATCAAAAAACTTAAATAACATTGCAAATTGAAGATAAATTACAGTAATATAAAGATGCTCATCTTTGCACTCCGGAGTGGAACAACAAATATAAGTAATAATTAAAAGTTGATGTAATTTTCAAAATGAAATTCCTATGTTGACGTTATTTCTAATTAAAAATTTCATATTCTTAAAAGTTGTTATTTTCTATTTATATTATTCATGTATTTTTTTTTTTTAATTTGATTCTGTTATATATTAATTATTGTTCATCTTTTAAGTCTTTTTATTATAATTTTAGCACCTAAAAACATACATTTTAAATTTAAAAAATTAAATATAACTTGTTAAACATATTTATAACAAACATTCATGTTTTTATAAACAATATATAATTTATTATTAATTTAAAAAAAATCAATAACATAAATTATGTAAAAATATCATTAACAAAATTTTAAAAAAAATAGTACAAACAAAATCACTATTCGAAACTCGAAGTTTAGGATTTGCAATTTAGTCCCTCATCCAATTTTTTTTTATTTGAAGATGGGTGAAAGTTTGATTTTTGCTCCAAATCTTCAAATAGCATATAAAGTGGGTTTTACAGCTTAATTTACAATATTCCAAGTAAATCACGAGCCTTTTGAGCGTGTGCCTAGCTTGCACAGTCCATATTAAAGAAAATTCAGAAACAAAACTTTCAATATAAAAATTGAAAGAAAAGTTACATTATTTCTGATAAATAAATGGGCTGTGCAAAGCAGGGCACATTCTCATAACTTTGTGATTTACTAGAAATATTGAAAAATAAAAGCTATAAATTACCTCACCAGATCTGGAACACGATATAATATTGAATGATTCAATGTAATTCTGCGCAGTGCCGGTTATTAGCACGCGTGTTTTTCAATATATATATAGATGAAATTAGGTTAGGAATCTAGGGTTGTCCTTGCGGCAGAAGCTTTTAATGGGCTTTTCTGCCTATTTTGAGTATTAGTTGGGCTTGTTGTACTTGCACCAGAAGCTAGTAATAGGCACTAATTTAGGGCTGTCAATGGGTCCTCGTCGGATCAGGTTCGTTCAGATCCGGCTCTATTTATATAGGATTGAATTTTGTCGGATTTAGATCTTGTTCGGATTGTGCTTGGATCTAGATTTTTTGAATCCAATGGATCTTGATCGGATTTGGCTGGATATCAGATATTTTTCGGATCCAATAAAATTTTCATTTAAAAAATTACATTAATATTTTTTCCTAAAACAAGTTTATTAACTTTATAATTTTATTTAATTTTAACTTACGTGTTCAAACATCCTTTACTAATAATATTCATAATTTTAAATGAAAATATTAGTTTAAATAAATTTATAAACGAGTTATAAATTATTTTCTTCTTAAATTGACAGTGAAATATTATTACTTACTTTTATAAAACATTATATATATATATGTATATATATGTATCATTCTTTTTATTTTTTATCGGATATGGATCTTTCACGGATCGGATTAACCTAAATTCATATACGCTCCATGTGTTTCGGATTATAGATCTTTATAATCGAATCAAATCCATCGAATCTCTAATTGGACAATTATCTTAATAAATCGAATCGAATTCAGACGGATATGGATTGAAATCCACCCCATTGACCGCCCTAGTTGCACCAGAAGCTAGTAATGGGCCCTATTGCCTTCTTTTGGTACTAATTGGGCCATTATCTACAATCTGATTTTGGATCAGTTTGGGCCTAATAAAAACCGAATTTGCCAGTAAACCTACGGGTCAGGATTCTCATCAGTCTAGAAATACAAGGTTTAGGCCGTTTAGCAAAGTTCAACTAAAAGTTGAGTTAAAAAAACGAATAATTACTGATTAAAAAAATTAATCAATTCTTTATTTTTTTAAAAGATGAATTGAAAAAAAGAGAAGATTTATTCGAAGATATTATTATTTAAGTTTAATATCAAACTTTGTGTTTAAATTTAATTTAATTTGAAAACCAAATTCAACGAAATTTGTTGGAAATGAATACTTGATATTTTTAAGTAGTTTTATATTGTATTCAATAGCAATCACATTTTTGAAATTTGGTAATATATATAACGAGGAAGTGGTTTAAACATGTTTTCATTTATCAAATTCAAGTTGAATCTTAAATAACATAATATAATTATAAAAATTGTAAAAAAAAAAAAAAGTCCAATACAAAAGGCCCAAGCCCAACACATCGTCCTCTTTGCAACTTTCCAGAGGTCTGTGTACACTACAGGAAAGTCCGAGAAACTTCTCCCCATTTCACTCCAGAAACTTCTACCTCCTTCTTCCTTAATTCTCAAAATTCGCCTATAAATTCGCTGCAATTGCTCCCCCATTCCCCAATCAAATCAATCAAACAAGAAGCAATCGAACAAATTCAATTCTTTCAATTTCAAAACCAATTGCTCATTCAACATATCAGCAACAAAAATCAAATGGATATTAGGCTTTTGGGACTCGACAACCCATTCCTCCACGCAATTCACAACCTGATCGATCCAGAGGACACCGAAGCAAACAAATCAGTCAGTGCTCCAACAAGGACCTACGTACGCGACGCCAGAGCTATGGCTGCCACCCCAGCCGACGTCAAGGAATACCCTAACTCCTACGTGTTTGTAATTGACATGCCGGGTCTAAAATCAGGGGACATCAAGGTGCAGATCGAGGACGACAATGTTCTGCTGATTAGCGGCGAGAGGAAGAGGGAGGAGGAAAAGGAAGGAGCTAAGTTCATTAGAATGGAGCGGAGGGTTGGTAAGTTTATGAGGAAATTTGCTTTACCGGAGAATGCGAATACGGATAAGATCACGGCGGTTTGTCATGATGGAGTGTTGACTGTTACGGTGGAGAAGCTGCCACCGCCGGAGCCGAAGAAGCCCAAGACGATTGAGGTTAGGATCGGTTGAGATATTTTGCGGAAATTGTGTGGTGGATGTGAAAATGTGAATAAATGAGAGTGTTCTGTTTCACTTTTCAGTTGTGGATGCAATTTTATGCATGGTATTGTGAATCAGTGTTATTAAGCAAAATGTTATGTTTCCAGTTTTAATATTTGCACTCCTTCCGTTTTAGATTAGTTTGTTAATATTTCAGATATCTTGATTTTATCTTTTTGGGTTTAGAATTTAACACTTATATCTACGATTTATGCTTGGAAATTAAATTTAGTTTTAGTGAACCTCTTTTAACATGAAAGTACTGTATTTGACAAGAGGATAAATTAATTTACATTACAAACATCCAAGTTGAGCAGAAGGAAAGAAATTAAAAAACAAATTAATGTTTTTAAAGAGTTTTAGAATGACTATCGATATTGCTAGAGTAGAGTAAATAATGTTGCATCCAAATGCTATTTATGGATGAGAGGGGAATAAAATTTGGAACAAATGTATATAATTAATCAATTATTTAATTAATGACTCATTTACCCTTTCTATATGTAGTATGTGTAAGTTTTAACAGAATTACTTTTCATCCATTGTTATCATCTACATAAAGCTAACTCCCACCCCAAAAACCGAGCCCATTTTCCTTCCTGCCAAGTGTGCCGCCGGCAGCATCGCCCACCTAGGGCTGGCCACCGCGCAGGGAATGGAAATGGTGGGTTTGATGCATTGTTCTTCTTTTCACCACTTTGGAGAAGATTAAAATTTTGTTGCCCAATTAAATATAGTCAAATTTACAATCTATGCAAATTAAGTCAAATCTCAACATAAAAGTTGTGTGTAGGAAATATTTATACAATGTAATATTTGGTAGAAAAATTCCTTAAATTGCAATATTGTGCATAGCATATCTTTTGTAGGACAAGAATATATAATCAAATATTTTTTTTTGTCATAAAAAATATTAAAGACCAATTAAATTGCATCATGTCATCGGAAGAGTATTACAAGTAACTAGAGGTCATTTTTAAGAAGAAAATTACAAAGAAATACAAATCTAAAAAAGGAGCAAATTCTCTCTATCAAGTTTTTCGTCAAATTCAAGTAGTTTTTCATCAAATTTAAGGACTTCTTCAAAAGATCGAACCAAATCTAACGTTTGATTTAAGATTAAGCTACGAAGCCTTCAAGAAAAAGTTATTAGAGATATTCGACGATTTAAAGAATATCTAGTCTCCCCAAATATCGAAGTATTCAAGGCGGAGTTCAAGGTGTTCGTCGAAGATATTCAAATCATTTCACGTTTGATTCAAGATTTAGCAAAATTGATCTTGGATTAACGTTATTCAAAAGGTGGATTCATTTTGGAAGAGATCAAACCAACATTTTTCAAGATCAAGTTTCAAGAAATATTACTTAGGAGATTAGAATCAAATATTGTACCTATTAAATCATTATAACTTCGAATATATACAAATATATCTTTATTCAATCAAGTTTCAGACTCGAAATTTGTGTTGTTACAAATTTTTGGCACACTCAGTGGGACAATCTATACCTCCCATTTTTTTTCTTCAATAACTGCGTCAATTATGACGACAAACAATACAACCATGGAGGAACAACTTTTGATGTTGACAAAGGCTATGGAGAAGCTCACAAAGCACATCCAACAGCGAGATGCTAAGCTCGATGAGTTATTGAACAAACAGAGCAACGTAGAGGTCATCCACGTGGAGGAAAAACAACTTGATGATCTTGAAAAAGGCGATACATCCGCAAAGCGACAATGAATTGCAAAGGACAAGTCTTCTGCCAAAGGAGGTACATCCGAGGCAAACCACCTGATGAAAAAGCAACTCAAGGAATTTGAAGATGGCAAGACGGCTATAATGCAACAATCAAATGTAATGAAAGAATCTTCAACCAATGAAATTCAAATTTCGTGTGATGGCATGATCCAAGTTGACCAACTAAGGAGTTCATTCTGGAAGCAATCAATGGCAAGCTGGATGGGAGCTCGAAATCTTCCCTCACATAACCAAAACTTACACTCATAAAATTGACAACCTAAAGATGTTGATTGGCTACCAACCACCAAAATTTAAACAATTTGATGGCAAAGACAATCCAAAGCAACATGTAGCGTATTTTGTCGAGACGAACAATGATGTTGGGACACATGGAGATCAACTGGTCAAGCAATTTGTACGTTTATTGAAGGACAATGCATTTGATTGGTATACTGACTTAGGGGCAGATTCCATTGATGATTGAGACCAACTGGATAAAGAATTTCTTAAACGCTTCTACAACACTCAAAGGACCGTCTGAATAACCCAACTCATAAACACTCGCCAATGGGAGGAGGAATCTGTCATCAACTACATCAACCACTAGAGATATTTACGATTGTCTGGAGCTTCATCCATTGAGATGTGTATTCAAGAAATGCATTGGGGTCTTCGATACATTTTCAAGGAATAAAGCCAAAAACTTTTGAAAAATTAGCCACTCGAGCCTACAATATTGAATTGAGCATGATTAGAAATGAAATTACTAAGCCATGTGTAAATTATGTTCGAGAAATCCAAGACTTCCACTATCAAAGAAGCAGGCACATCTTTTGATGAATCTCCAAACGAAGAATCCATTTGAAAATAGAAACACTCCTACATACGAGCTTAAACTATCTGTGATCTTCAAATCAAGATCTCGTCAACGCTCCTACATACGAGCTTAAACTATCCGGGATCTTCAAATTAAGATATCTTCAATATTCCTAGATACGAGCTTAAACTATCTAAGATATTCAAATAATATATTTATATGTTGCTCTTTGATAAGAGCTTAAATTATCAAACATTACTCCTTTAACACAAGTATAAATTGTTTACATATAATTCATTACTCTTTAACACGATAAAAAATGTTTTACTTCTTTATATGAGTACAAAAAACTGTTTACAAATCAAATTCATCACTTCTTAATATAAGTATAAACTATATACAAATTAAAATTCATTACTCCTTAATATGGTGGTCATTAGGGGGTTGAGGTTGGGGGTTTAGTTTTTTTTTTTGAATTTATAATTATTTATTAATAATATATAACTTATTATTTTAATAAATATTAAATAGGTTAATAATATATAGATTTTAATTTTTTTAAATTTTTTTTTTAAGATTTATATTAAAATATTATTTAATTTATTAGTACTGTTTATAAAATCAAATTAGTTATATAGATATGTTATATAATAAGTAAAATCTTCAAATTGGTTCGCACGTGGTCTTATTCGAGATAATTTTAAAATTTTGTAAAAATGTGGACTAAAATCGCCAATAAATTTGAAGACAAGGTTATTTTGTCAGCCTGAAATGCTATGTGGTAGAATTTTCAGTCAGCATAAGTAATGACATCAATTTTACAATAATTCAAATTGATTTAACTGTCACGTCACCCATTTACCGGTGATTTTTAACGGCGATACCAAATGTGAATGAATTTATTAAATTATAGTATCAAATGTATCGTTTGAATTTTTATAATCCCACAAGTGAGAATCGATATAAAATTTAGTACTAAAAGTGTAAATCTTTCCAAAGAAAAAGTCCAAAACAAAAGGCCCAAGCCCAACACCCGGTCCTCTTTGCAACGTTCCAGTGGTCTGTACACTACAAGAATGTCCTAGAAACTCCTCCAATTCCCTCCAGAAACTTCTACCCCGTTCTTCCTCTTCTTTCTTCCTCAATTCTCAAAATTCTCCTATAAATTCACTGCAATTGATACCCAATCCTCAATCATCAAATCTAAAATCAAACAATCCAATTTCAAATCCAATTTCTCATTCAACACATCAGCAACAAAAATCAAATGGATATCAGGCTTTTGGGACTCGACAACCCATTCCTCCACGCAATCCACAACCTCATCGATCCAGACGACACCGAAACCAACAAATCAGTCAGCGCTCCAACAAGGACCTACGTCCGCGACGCCCGAGCTATGGCCGCCACTCCCGCCGACGTCAAGGAGTACCCTAACTCCTACGTGTTCGTGATTGACATGCCGGGGATAAAATCAGGGGACATCAAGGTGCAGGTCGAGGACGACAACGTTTTGGTGATTAGCGGCGAGAGAAAGAGGGAGGAGGAAAAAGAAGGCGCAAAGTTCATTAGAATGGAGCGGAGGGTTGGTAAGTTTATGAGGAAATTTGCTTTACCGGAGAATGCAAATACGGATAAGATCACGGCGGTTTGTCATGATGGAGTGTTGACTGTCACAGTGGAGAAGCTGCCACCGCCGGAGCCGAAGAAGCCGAAGACCATTGAGGTTAGGATCGGTTGAGATATTTGCGGAAATTGTGTGCTGGTTCAATTTAAGGTGGATGTGTTTTCTGTTTTACGAGAGGTTGATCAGTTGATGAGTGTGTGTGTGTGTGTGTGTGTGTGTAGGAGTTGATGTTTAATAAGTGTTGTTTGTTTATCTAGCCTTGTGGTTTCAGTTGTGAATGCAAGTTTATGCATAATATTGATATCATTCACTGTTATTAAGCAAAATCCTTGCGTTTTAGATTAGTTGTTAATTTTTCATATATCTTAGATTTTTTCTTTTTTGGTTTAATAATTAGAACAGATATATGTCTTATGCTAAAATATACTTTTATTGAACCTTTTTTTGACATAATATTTGACAAGAAGATGAATTACTTTTCTAACTTCCAAATTGAGCTGAAGGAAAGAAATAATAACAAAAAAAAAAAAAAACGTTAAAATGGTGTGGAAGATATAAAGAAGTTCTAGAAGAATTCTGGTTTTTACGGACGCACTAATAGGATTCCTGATATATATTTTTTTTATTTTTAATTTTTAATTTAGTAACTTTTTCACAATATTTATAGTGTTTACCAAAACATGAGGATGTCTTATTTTTAATCTTCACTTAATATTAATATGAAGTAATTGATATATAACTATCAATTCCATTATTTTCAACTATTTTTATAAATTGCGTCGAAAGTTAATTTTCATTTATGTTTTAGCTTATTAAATTATGACAATTTGAATACCTGAACTAAGTTAAATTAAAATGTGTTAATAACTATACTATCCATATATAAAAACTATAGAGAGAATTTTAAAATGCGAATTTCAGTGGGTTACAAAAGTAATCCAAAATTTGATCAAATCAATTCGGCTTCCAAAAGTAATCCAAAATTTGATGGAAAATTTCGAATAAAATGCCGTGTCTGTGTTCGTGTTCGATACTGGCACGTAAGTGTTCATGTTCGATGCTGCATTTTATCATTCCTCGAATAATCTGTGCATGATATCATCCAATCAAAACACGTAATCGTGTCAATGATAATCAGTCACATATTAAATGCATGCGCAGTAATTTTGTAAACATTATGTAAACTGTAATTTTTCCTATTGCTGCCTATCTGCAAAGAGACAAATAGAAAAGGATAGTTCTGCCAAAATGGTGAATAAATTGCTCGTCCATTAATTCAAGAAGATTTCACCGAACAAACACAGACAACATGCTTATAAGTTCCACACATTACTTCTGAGAGGTTGTACATAATCTTTGCACTAAACCTATAAATATAGAAATACAAAAACAAATACCATATGCTCGATAGTAAGAACACCTAAGAAGCTAGTTGTGAGATTTGCCCATAATAGTACTGCTACATGCTACAATTGCGCAAAGCCATCAATGCAGGATAAAATCAAGGAATTGCAGAAAAACAATTGAGTAAAAATTTGGAGAATTTAAATAGAACTCACATCCTACATATCTTTCTTTTCTTGCGATGCGCATGTTGTGGGAGCATCCACGCTTTCAGCATTTTGGCAACAAAAACATTTAACGGTTTTCTGATCTCGTGTTTTCTACAAGCATGGTTGCTTACTGCTTCTCTTGCATAATCTACTGGTTGGTGAACCCCCTTCCTCACAAATAAAGCAATGAAGAAACCTTCTTTGTCTTCTACCACATCCGTTCTTAATAAATGTTGAGCTGAAAAGATAAATAAAGTTAAGCGATTATATATAGAGAGAGAAAGAGAGAGTGAGAGTGAGTATGTTATACTGCTTTAACAAAAACTTACATCCATCAAAAGTTGGGAGACCACGGCGAGGCCACTGGGGAAAGGATGTTTCCAGATGGAAACCATGAGAAGAAGCAAGATGAAGAACAGATTGGACAACATCTTCATTTTCGATTTGATGTATGGAACATGTGCTGTAAACAATTCTCTCAACTGCTGGGACTATAACAAATTCAAGAACAGAAAAACAATTTTAGATTTATTATGTAACCAGTATTCAGAAAGAAAAAAAAATGAAATGTAAAATTTATGGACTTGCTTCATGCATGTCAATACTCTTTTCAAAAGATAATTGTGAGAAATGGGAAATAGGAATTGTATGTTCACATGATTTGTTGACAACCCAGCATATTCAAAGTCGCGAACATTGCAAAATATTAACTGTCATGGCAATGCAAGAGTGAGTCATCAAACATAGCCTTACAAGAAAATGCATGTTTCAGAACTTTCTTCTGAAAACCTGCCAGATTTCTAAGCCGCTGTATGTCAACATGATCCTTGTAATCTAAGATCCAAGAACGAAAAAGGAGAAGTTAAGCACCAAAGAAGCAGCCAAGCACGCTGCAAAGATTAGCTAGGAAATTAGGTGAAATTTCTAGTGAGATAAAAGCTAAAAGTCACCTGAGCTATGTGATGGGAGTAGATGATCCAACCTGTCAAAGGCAGTGCCTGATCCAGAACATGATGGATCTAAAAGTATAGCCCGAACCTTAACAGAAAAATGTACACACAATATTATACTATATGCACATATATATGTTAAAAGATATAATATATTCATGAGAAATTCGACATTTAATATGCAGAAGAAAATCAAGAATATAATTGAGACAATGAAAAGAAAGAGGAAAACCCATCATTCAGGATCACCTTTGAATATGAAGGATCATTAGGATCAAGGTTCAAGAAGTCTCCATGAATAGCTTTGACATCTAGACCAAGTTAAGTATACTATCTATATCGTGAGAGATTGACTACCAGAAAGTCAAGAAAAAACAGTAATTAAATGACAGACAGTGTTTCCATATTTTTAAGACATGAAAGGAAAATGAGAGAGAATACACATCATGACATTACAAATATCAGTGGAATACTGGAATTAGATATCAGTTGAACAATTAGAACAATCATATCCTGCAGTATATTCTAACATGCAGACCGGTGTCGGATAAGAAATGAGTCAAAGGATACTTGTTGCACCAGCCAGTTTGACATTATCTTTCAGGCGCATAAACCGTTCCTTGTTAAGTTCACAAGCTAAAATTTTACCCTTGCCCTTCAAGAGAGCGGCAAGGTGAAGTGTTTTGTTCCCTGGAGCTGAACAAGCATCAATGACCTTCACAAAAACTCCTTTTGTATTGATGAATGGCAAAAAAGTGGGAAAAATAGAAAAATATCAGGCTTACAAGAAACATACCTCCCACCCAGGTTTAGGTCCAAGTGCTACTGCAGCCATGGAACTTGCTTTACCCTAAAAGTTAAACACAGAATCATATTTCATGTCATGCTACTTTGTCTTCTTTTGGTATAACATGACATGTCATAATGCAAATATATGAACTCTTTGAACTCCAAACATTGAATACCTGCAAGAAAACATTACGGTTTATGACTAGAGGATGATTGTGTAAATCAGCACCTGGTGGGAGAATCAACAAATCGGGGACCATGTCGTCCTTTTGGACCTAGTTGATAGAGATAAGAGTAAATGAAAAAGTCGACGGATAAGTAAAATATGTCACTGATTTCATATGCAGTAAGTTATATCAATAATACATATAATAATGTAACACGTGATTTTATACACTTTTAATCTTCAGCAATCAAATCTTGCTCAATCTCACCTTTTTTTAAATTAAGAATTACAACTTATATATTAGCGTCACTGGTTCTCCACCTACCTCTCTTCTTCCTTGTCAGGGTTCAATTTCCTAGTTTTTATGTGAAAGCCCTTAATTTTGTCCCTCGTCAACAATTGGTGCTTATTTAAAATGCAGGGAACATGCAATACAAGAACAGAAGCTTTGCCAAACTCCTTGATGAAGACATGCAATACCATGAATGAATCATATTTTTTAACTGTAAAGGTTACTAACTGAAGTAATGCTTAAGTCGAGGGGCATACCGTATATTGTTTTCTTAGTTCTTCTATTGCCAATTCTGTATCTATCTTCAGAGTATTTACACGAACATAACGAGGTTTCTGTAAATCTGCAGAGAGTCAAAATGAAAATCAATTACCGACATATTTGATGTATGCGAAATTAAAGCACTAGGTTTGATGGGGTGCATTAGAAGGTCTCAAGACCCTCATACATTGAAATAAATGTTCCCAGAGCATATGGATGCATGGACTCGGCAAATTCATACATCTATCGCTTATCGCGAAGGGTGCCTAAAGCCAAACATAAAAAATGCAAAAACTTGATATTATGACAAGAGTAGTCCTTTCTTCATTTCACTCACAGGACTCTCAAACATACTCAATAATGTCAGAAAACCAGATTGGATATGAATAGTATATATATTTACTAGAAGCAGGCGAGCACTAATAGATTACCTACCAGATTTATCAAGAGCCACCAAATCTTTTACAGATTTGACTCCCTTGCGCTTCAATATCCGGGACATAGCCAACTGCAATGCATCTTTTTTTAGTGTGAGATACTTTTCTGCATCACCAGTTAAAGAAGCCTCCTAGTGAAAGATATTCAAGCCAAAAAAGTGTGAGAACAAAGCAACGCCGGTGGAATAAGTATACTACACAAACACGGAAAAAAAAAGGGGGACAACTTGGAATAACTAGTTACACCCTCATGAGTGAATGAATATAGAAATGGCTTACCTGTCCAAAAAAAATGTCATATATGATGATATACATTAATTCATTCTGCATCTGTTGAAATAGACAACAAATATAAGTAAACGCATATCAGTTTCCAGTTAAGAAACCACAAATTGCTCAAGTAATATATGTTCCATTGGTTATTACCTTCCACTTGGCACTTAGAACATTTGACTCCTCCAAAACATCCTTAATAACTGAGAGATCTGAAAAATCCAGAAAAGAGAAAAAAACACCACCAAACACAAAGAACTATTAAACACGCTGAATTTCCAATACAACATATCATACAAAATCAGCAAATAAAAAGAGCAGGCAGTCTGCAATGTCGCCGATTTACTTCAAGATCAATCAGTAAAATCTCATTCATCTTAACTTATCAATCGAACACAACCCTATCACTAGTTCTTTAACTCCGAAATTCACTCGGTTCACATCCACCTCCTTAACTCAATAAGCAAAACACTTAAATATAATACAAAGGTGCTCCAACCAACTCTGTTCGATTAAAGCTCTAGATTCATTAATTCATAAACACGTATAATATTTCAAGCAACGCATCAATAATCCTTTATTTAATTTCAAGTTATGTTGCACGCTCTGCTCGACTGATTGTACAATTAAGTTGAAAGGAGTGTGTTGCTAACGTACGCTTGAGAGTTTGGCAAACCAGAGCGAAGGTAGCCTTTTTGTTTCTGACGGAAGGGCTGTAAACGAGTGACTTGATAGTTCCGACGGCTCGGCGCCGAGCGTCGCCCTGGAGCGCGCTGCGCAGGACCTTGGCTGCTTCTCTCCGCGCGAAGTAGGCCGAGCGTTCGGCGTTGCTCGCACGCTTTTCTTCTGGCTTTCTCTCTTGTTTTGCTGCTGATTTATTGGATACTATCGGCTTCTTCCGCGCCATGGCTCATTCACTGAGCAACGGTATGATTATGAATTTATGATAGAGAAGAAAAATGGGGAAAATGAAATAGGGTTCAGGGTTTAGGAATAATGGGGGTTCTGGCCAAATGAGAAGTTGTTACTTGATATTTAACAACTTTGGTTCGGGCGCAAATTTGTTTCCTTTTCGGAGTAGCGTAAGTTTGAATTTTATTGAGTTTCAAATTTTGTGTTTGAGCTTGTTTTGATTATTAATTGAGTCGAGTTCAAATGAGCTTCTATCGAAATAATATCGAGTATCTTGAAATTTTATATGTATTTTATCAATTTGTAGTTTATCGAGTCGAGTTCGAGCCGAGCTTCAAAAGTTAATGAAAATGATGTTCAAGCTGTTTGATTAGGGTGATGTACCGAGCTCAAACGAGCTTTTTTTTATCGAATGATCTCGAATCGAGTATCGAGTATCGAGTAGCTTGGTTTGATTTTTAAGGATCCCTTGTTTCAATATATTCGACAATAATCATGAAATCACTAGAGTATAAAATGCGAAGGATTATGTATTTTCAGGGTGCATATTGCCAATGTTTCTAGGGTGAAGTACCAAAGCATGGTAATTCAAGGATGAAAATGCCAATTGTCCCATATTTTACATTTTTTTTTTATAACCCAGGTGTCCAAGCTTACACTAGACTAATCTTGGACCCTCAGAACCCTTGCCCTAGAACCCTGAAGGATGTAAATCGCGGGATGTGCCTCCATCAAGCCTCGGGATCCCACCATACTGCTGTACACTTTGCGCACAAAGGGGTCTTGACCACAAATGACCCTTGGACAGACTCATGAAAATGCTTCCATCCAAGATCCAAATGGGATTCGAACCCCCACCCTTGCCGCTGGAGTAAGCCTTATGAATTGTTGGTCAGCCAGTTGGAGAAATGCCCCAGGGGCATATTTTACATTTTTACTACTAAAAGAGAAGGTTATAGCTATTGAGGATTTTCTTCAATATAATAGGGGCGCTAATTTTCATGTAAATAGAGGATCATTGTCAATTTTCAATCAAACAATAAGGTTATAGTCATTTTTCAAATACACGGATGTGTTCGTCACATGGATCAAAATTTAGTTTTGAATATAAGTTTCAACTTGCTAAATATAAATATTGAAAACTTTTTGAGACTTTTCATAAACGTTTTGTTAACATTAGGAAAATTTGTAATAAAAAATTACTAGATTAAGAAAAATAAGATAGTCTCAAGACAAACAAGCAGTTTCGAAATTACATCTTATTTTCGTTTTGTTTGATTCAAAATTGAAAACTTATCAATGTTTTCGACCCAAAAAATAGAAATTTTGATCCATGGTTTGTCAATGTTTTAAGTAAAAATAGGTCCAAAAAAAAAGGGGGTCGTTGCACAATAAGATTTCAAAGGAAAAATGATATTATTGTAATTTTTTCGAAACTCGAAGAACACTTGCAATAACATTGTTTGAAGCTCACGCCTGCGTGAGATACTGAGATGGGATAATTTGCATTTGGCTTATTAACATAATATTTTTTTGTCAAAAAATAACACTTGAGATATTTTTGCATTTTATCCTAAATATTACTAAAGCATGATCCAATATTGTATACTAATTTTATTAAGAGATCTCTTCTGTTGCAATCTTGAAAAAAGGAATAAATACACTCGTTTAATGTGATATATAGTGTAATTAAAAAAAAAAAAAATCCCTTGAGTTTTCAATAATAATATAGACCTCTCATACTTTAAGTTTCATCTTACAGATACCCAATTCAAATTAATTTCTAAATGAAGTGTTCATCATATACCCTTGATGAACTTTGGTCAACTTAGGCCTTAAGCTTAACAAAAAAAAATTGGAGAGAATATATCCTCTTTGTATAAAGCATATGTCTTGAATAAGATGAGGAAGTGTGTTTATGATTAATATCAAACCTTAAGGTGTGTATTTTAAATTACTATTTTGCTTCTATAGAATCTACATTGAGTGAATTGCATAAAAGAATAAAAGAACAAAGTGCCTCCCTCTTGATTTTTACATTTTTACAAGGGGGTAAAATATCCATTATGCAATATCACAAGGAGTTAAAGTGCCATTTACGCATATCACCGGGGTGAAGTGATGAGAATATGTTGTCAATGGCAAGGTTAGATTTGTCATTTCTACTTGAAAATAAAGTCTCAATAGCATTAGTGTGTGCAATACCTAAAATTGCTCATTATTTCATATCACATGGAGGTAAAATTGTTCATTATTTCATTTCATGGAGAGATAATTTGCTATTTTCATATCACATGGAGGTAAATTGTCCATTAAACATATCACAAAGAGCTTGTCAAAAACCCAAGCTACATTACACTAACATATTTTACAAAAGGAATTTCCATTTAATTTTGAGATAAATACCTAAATAATAATTTTATAAGAAGTTATATGTTATATAAATTTTAAGATTAAAATTATATTTTGAATTTATTGAACTACAAAAAATATACCCCTTTTAATTTAGAATTTTAGTAAAAAAAAATATTTTATACATATAAATGAATTGACCCCTAGAATTTTGTTACAATTGTTCCATTAAAATTTAATTAAAAGTCTATTTACTAGTAAAATATCACTGGATGATATGTATTTACAGTTATTGAAACTTTATGAAAATTTTCTATAATTACATCAAACTTCAGGGGAGGTGAGTGTAATTATACTTTAAAAATGAAAGTTAATATAAATTGACAAAACAACCCTTGTATAAATAATAAATCTAATATTTTCGGGATTAGGTAATGATTGAATAGACTGACACATAACAGCTCCTCTTTTATCATTTCTTTTCACTCATTCCTTCACTCCCACAGAAAATTGAAGTAGTAATGGCGACGGTTAACAGCGGCATTGTAGACTCCATCGTTCAGATGCCCTACGGCGCTACAGTGCGCTTGATGCTCACATCGCTTGAGCGCAACTTGCTACCCGACGTGGTCGTGCGCCGCCTCACGCGCCTCCTACTCGCCAGTCGCCTTCGATCCGGTTACAGATCCTCCACTGACATACAATTATCCGACCTTCTACAATTCGTTCATTGTGAGCTTCTAAATTATGTTTTTCTTTTACTTTTCGGTAGAATCCTATAGAATGTTGTTTCATTTCCCCTTAACCCTGAGTATATGCCGTAGAAATTATTGGAGTTTTTCGCGTTTACTCAATTGATGTGATTTTTTATTTCGGTTTGTCAGAGTCTACTTATTTGAATTAGCAAGAACATTCTATGTTATTCAATTAGTAATTAATTTATTGTTAAGATAATACTTTAGTTTTAGATTGACTAATTTATCCTCGTATGTACAAATAAATAAATAAATGAATAGAATTGAATAACAATGTTATTTCATTGTTTACCTGCGCGAGCAGGAGGATATCACTAGGTGTTTTTCTGTCTCTAAAGGTTTCCTTTTGCTAATTATGAACATGCTCTTTGACAGTTCAAAAAAATTAGGTTGTAGTTGCAAAAATTCAAAATTATTGTGTATGAAATAACAGAATGATAATACAAGTGTGAAAAGTGAAATGTCTACTAACAGTAATACTAATGGGTATATTGTTGAAGCTTTGAGAGAAATGCCAATAGCAATCAAGACAGAAGATCCAAAAGTTCAACATTATGAAGTTCCAACATCCTTCTTCAAGATTGTCCTTGGAAAGCATCTTAAATACAGGAAAATGATTCTTCAATCAGATTTTTTTTAATAATAATTTGTTGATGTTAATTCTGACAATCGTTGAGTCCTTCATGTGTTTGTGGATTCCATTGTGCAGTTGTTGCTTATTTCCAGAAAAGTCAAGCACTTTAGAGGATGCCGAAAAGGCAATGCTTGAGTTATACTGCGAGAGGTCACAGATAAAAGATGGTCACTCTGTTCTTGATGTTGGTTGCGGCTGGGGATCTCTTTCTCTTTACATAGCACAGAAATACCCCAGTTGCCAAATTACGGGGATTTGCAATTCGGTTACCCAGAAAGGATATATCGACGAGCAATGCAGGTACTTTACAAGATCAGTTTTACCTTATATATCCAAGCAATAATGTATAGTTGTTTTAGTTTGTGATTATTAATTGAAAGGTTTGCTTTGAAATATATTATCAGCATATGTATATGTTGTTTGAAAACTAAAGCGATTTTGCCTCGTTCATATCGTTTCCCACAATCAAAATATCATGAGAATCAGTATGACTAAAATCACCTTTCCTCACAGGGACCTTCATCTGAACAATGTGAAGGTTATTGTTGCAGATATCAGCACATTTCAAATGGAAGCTTCCTATGACAGAATATTTTCCATTGAAATGTTTGAGGTACTGAATTTCTTCACTAGTTCCATTATAGAGCATATGGGTGCACAATTATATTTGACACTGGCTCGTTGGTTTTCTGTCCATTTAAACAGCATATGAAAAACTATCAGGATCTTCTTAGAAAGATATCCAAGTGGATGAAATCAGACGGTCTTCTATTTGTCCATCATTTTTGCCATAAATCTTTTGCATATCACTTTGAGGTAATCATAACCTATCGTGATTTTCCTTCTCTTTCAATATAACTTGAAGGACGTATAACAATATTACATTCATTAACATGTTCTCACATACTGTATGCAGGATGTCAATGAGGATGATTGGATTACTAGGTACTTCTTTACCGGAGGTACAATGCCCTCAGCCAACTTACTCCTTTATTTTCAGGTGAGCTTCCTGTTTATTTATTTAAGCTTTTACCGTTCATTATTTTGGAACATGAAGGGTTCTGCCATAGAATTGTGCTCTTTCATCCTCCATTCTTTATCCTAATGACAGATCACATTTTGTGAAGCAGAAAAACATGTTAAATGCACTAATTGCTTGCTACATAAGATTCTTGAAGCATCTCATTATCATATTTACATTTTTGTTCAACAAAGATTGTTTCTTTGAATAAGTTTTAATGCTATTTGGAAACCAACTTATGCGACTAACGACATAACATTAATTTGGAGACAGTAAATAAAGAAAATCTGCGGGACTTTGAAATTTGATTTCACAGCTAAAAACCATAGTTAACTGCATAAGATTTAGGTTGTTGGGTGAAGATCAGTTACTCTTTTGGAAAGTATGCAATATTATCATCATTTGATCTCCCTCATAAATGCTATAATATTTACGATATCTACTTATCTCACTACTGGCTTCTTGTGATATTTTTAATGCAGGAGGATGTGTCAATTGTTAATCATTGGCTTGTCAACGGCAAACATTATGCACAGACAAGGTAAGGGTTGGACTACGCGTTCATTTAATCCTTGGAAACGAAAAGGTTTACTCAAAAAATTGATTTAATTGATTCTCTCGAGCCATCTTTTTGTGTGTGACTTAAGTATAGAAGAAATCTAACCAAATTATTGTTCTTGTAGCGAGGAATGGCTGAAGAGAATGGACCAGAACTTGGGTTCTATAAAGCCGATAATGGAATCCACTTACGGCAAAGATTCAGCTGTCAAATGGACCGTCTATTGGAGAACGTTTTTCATTGCAGTTGCAGAACTATTTGGCTACAACAATGGAGAAGAATGGATGGTTGCACATTTTCTTTTCAAGAAGAAATGAGGGCTATGGATCACAAGTTCATAAAATGCCAATAAATCAGTATGGAACTGACCCATTTCCAGTTTTATTTTCTTGAATGATGTGAGCTTCTCTCATTTTAAGCTTTCCATAGTTATATCAGCATGTAATGAGACATGACATCTTAGATTCTTTTCTCCTGATTTAAAACAAATTATAAGATGCCCAATAATTCTTTAAATCCATAACAAATAGCCTCACATGTATATAATGAACTGCAATCCCATCACTGTTTAATTCAAAGCGACATCAAGGTACCACATTGTTAACATAACACCAAGTTTATCTATAACACCTCACGGAGCCTTTAGGCCGGAGGCACGATGACAAAGTCGAACAATTACAATATAATTGTTTCTGAGAGCACAGAGCTTCAAAGTGGCTCCGAGTTCCTACTTCAAACAGCTAAATTTACACATACCCGACTCTAGATACTGAGTTCCGAGCTATATTAAGATTGTCGTTTTGTTAAAAGCTATAGCCCTCAAAGAAAACAAAAGGGCATTTTAATAAAATGAAAATTACATTTCATGGTTAAAAAAAAAAAATACTAGAAATAGTATTACCCAGCTAGGTTTTTTATCTTAATCTTTCTTTGAGCTTTCAAGTCTACGACAATTATAGAGATGTTATCCTTACTGCCCTTTTGAAGGGCACGATTTGATAGGTACTCAGCCGCTGCTTGGGCCGCAGGATCAATCCCTTCGCCCCTCTTTAACGGAAGTGTGGGCCCGTTATTTTTATGCCAGATTAGTATTCTTTTACGTGCAATATCACAAGCCTCCTCGTTTGTCATAACATCCCATAATCCATCACTTGCTAGAATGAGGCATTCATCTTCCCTTGTTCGTGGAACAAACGTCACTTCGGGATCTGGAATAATCCATGGTTTTAAATACCTATCTCCTGCAACATTTAAGAAAAGTTGAGAATGAGAGATTTTGAATCATTTGTTCTCAAGAACTCAATAATTTAGATATTCTTGCGTTATCCATATGAATATTTACTACAATACCAATTTAGACAGTGATATTAATAACAATAAATATTAAATGTCTATCCTCTTTGACAACTTAGAAAAAACTTAAGCTTTTAGATGAGGTGGTCATTCAATAAACCAGACTGTATATTAATGCTAACGTTGCTAACCCCATTTACATGTGAACAAACTAAGATTGCATAACTTTTAAAAAAGAAATAGAAAATACCGATCAACAAGAAGAATAAAATATCCTTGAGGATGCTTGTTGGACTGTGAATGAAAAGAAGAAAGCTTTGAGTGACCTACCAATGGACCTAGACATGGCAAGGACACCAAAGACACGATGTCCGTTCCACTGAATTACCTTACCTCCAGCTGCTTCAATTCTTTCATATTCATCTTCTCGATTAGGCTATAGAAGAGATTAGTGTTAAATCACATTTTAAAAAGATTTTTCGAAATATATAAAACAAAATAAAATACTCACCTTATGATCAATGGAAAGTGCCACGGGCTCTTTTCCACGGCAAAGTACAGCCCGTGAATCGCCACAGTTAGACACAATTATATGCGATGAACAAACTAAAGCAACAACAGCAGTAGACCCAACTGTTTCCGGAACAAGAGGTTCAAGCCTCGCTTTCCCTCCAATCTCGTCATCCACCTTGATAAAACATTTCATGAATGCTCTTCTCCATTTCTCTTCACAATTATCATTATTATTTCCATCATTCAAATTGGCCATAATAATTTCCAACTCCTCCGCTAAAGCATAATGAAGACGATCTCGACAATAAGTTGCAACCTAATAGCAAAATTTCAGATACACTATTGTTAGGTCTAAAAAGAAGTACACTATAGCTACCTAAGGATCTAAATTTGTTATTATGGATTTGAAATCTATAATTCCAAATCCCTCAATCCAAGAGTGTATATATTTACAATCGAGTGTGAGAGAAAGAAGTCAATACCTGAGAACCACCATGGCCATCGTAAACTCCAAAAAAATGGGCCGTCAAATGACTCAAGTGGGAGCTGACTCCATCAATTACACGATCACCAATTAGCATTTGGAGAGGAATTTTCGAAAATCGAGGGACGGTTGCAACCGAGTCTTCCATTTCCGGTCTCCTACCACATATGGATGTAAATCCCCACAAAGGCACACAATCCACCTCAAATATACTTCGACCGGTTTTTCCATTTGCTCCTTTATCCGACTCAATAACAACTTTAGATGACTTTGAGCTCTTACCATCTAAAATCTCTTCTACAACACCCTCATTAACCGATATGGGATCGCTAAAAACCAAACCAACATTCAAATTTCCAGGATCTATGGTCTTGGAAATAAGTTCAACACCACATATGCTCTTATCCGCCTCTAAGAAGTGTGTCTCCAAAGCTAACAAATCATCACCACATAGACTACTAGTATCACTTGCCATAGACAAGGAGCGTGAGCTATCAAGAATCGGGTCACCTTCCAACGATGAAGACCCGTCTTCTTCACTTTCACGGAGTAAAACGTTAGTAGCTACCGAGTAGCTTTCATCCTCGGAAGTCATAGCTAACACGGAAGAAACTCCACTCTTGTTTTCTTCAGAATCACCGAAAACGGAATCCTCATTATCACCATCTATAGAGTTAATCTCAGAATCATGAAACAAATAGGCCATAACATCAATACAACTCTCCTCAAAGATGAAAACCGCCGATTAAATCTCTACCATTGAAATTGCTATCCAAATCAAGAACTCTCATCTTTAAAGCAGTTATCACCTTTCACCAATATCAAAAGAAATCTATATGTACAAATGGGTAACAAATTCCATGCTAAACAAACCTTTGAACAATTCACTTTATTTTTGAATGTATCCCAATCAATTAAAGGGGCTTAATATAAAAAAAAATGGCTTTTAAGATCTGGTGGCCAAAAGTAAAATACCAACTACCACCATCCGTGAAAAAGCAACACCCTATATAGAAAGGTGAAACTAACTTGTCTACACATTAACCCAATTCCTTAGTCTTCTACTCCTTCTTTCTGCATACATCAAGTAAAAAATAATTAATGTGAATATGGGTCCTTTAAATTCAACCAATCAACTTCAGAATTAAGACTATGAAATACAGCTCAGCCCTTCAATTTTACCAAACACAAGAAAAAAGAGAAAAAAAATAAAATAAAAGAGGTCATGTGAAAGAACCTAGGAAAAGACAGAGAAAAAGTTTCAAGAATCACAGGTAAATTCTGATATCAAATGCAAGTTTTCTTTTTCCACATAAGATTTTGAGTACCCTGGATCTGAGGTAATTCATGTCAACCCTTGAATCAAATCTTGAGCTTTTTTTTTTATTATCTCTTTTTCTTTTCAACCAATAATTGCTTTAACTCACTTGCATCAAGAATATTGTAATATAAAAATAATGATAATACTGCCAATGAATGAAAGCTAAATGAGTTGAAAAGAGTAACTATAACCAGTAGGCTTACCTAATTTCTTACTGTTTTTTGTTTGTTTCCAAGAAACTTTAGAGTATTCACTTCCTGCAACATCTGCTGGAAACAAAGGAAATAATGTTGAGAAGAAATCAAGAAAATCAACAATAATGGTGTATCAATAAAATATTCTTTTTTCTTTTTTGGGTAGGGGGTGATGTTGCTTTTTATAGTTGGTGTTTTTGCCCAATACTTGGAATGGCAACAAAGTGAGTGCCTGAGTGGAAGTGGGGAAGGTAGAAATCAATCAAAAAGAAAAGAAAAGAAAAGAATAAATTATTATTCCCATTAAATTGTTTTATTCCTATTTCCTATGATCCTAGTATTAAAATTTAAATTGTTTAAATAAGATACTCTCTCGTAAAACAAAAGAAAAAGAAAACTCAAGAATACAGATGTCGAATAAAAATATGCGTTGTTGGATTTTCAGGAAGCTCCAGTCTTTTTCATTTTCTAATTAATGGAGTAGTTGGATTTATTCCCAATTATATTATATTTTGCTCTCTTTTAGTTTACTAGTACAGATTAGAATAAAAGTTGAGATGTGAATTTTAAGTTTATTGTAAACTCTCATTTCAATACGATACTTACAACTACTATATTTCTTTGATCAAAGTGAAACATTAAAGTCATACTTTTATTACGAAAACTAATTTTTTTATTTTTATTATTGGTATCTTGTATTATGTAATTTTATTAGTTAGCTGTAATAATTTAACATAATGATAAACATAAGTAAAAATCTATCATGTGATTTATCTTGAATGCGTATTTATTGAAGTTTTATGTTTATGTATTATACATCTCTTTCAAAAATTTAAATTTGTATGGACATTATATATAATAAGTTTTTGAATTACATCACTATGATACCATACTGATTGATTTGTGGCTTGATCGAACAAATAATCAAAATTAATAAGCTGATTTCATGTTCGATTTGATTTTAAAACATTGGTTTTATCTTCAACAAAGTTCTCAATCCAACTGATTTAGGTAAAAATCGTATATATAAAGTGTACAAGTTGAATGGTCAAATACAATAGTTAAATTAGTATAGAAATCCTATTACAATCTAGATCCTAAATAACTCTAGTCCAAGCAAGTAGCAAAGTCGATAATCAAATCTCCGAGTTGCACGGACTAGAATCACATGTTCCCTTCATTAAATGAGCGGTATATTTATAGGAGGAATATTATTTCGGATCAGTTGGCTTATCCGAACCGTACGACAAAATGTCATAGGTTTTTCAATGCGGGGCTGGAGATGAAGATAAGACAGGTGGAGGAATAATAACCGTCACATGAGAGATATAACGAACAAGAATATTTCGGATCCTCACCCTGCTTGGAAGATTTCGAGATCTGATGCCGTTTGGTGCTAGATCGGATTTACATTATCTTCAACCCAGATTCTGTCGAGCTCTCACGTGAGTGCTGGTAATTGTTTGACTTGACTTTCTTGCCACGTTAGAGCCACACAAGCATAATAGAATATAGTATATCAAGAATATAGATCAGAAATTTTAATAAACCACGTGGGAAAAATATTTGTCTTCTAAATTTGTTGACATTAACTATGCAACTAAAATCTTTACACTTTCATAACACACCAAAGCATCTATGTAGTTCGACTGTGTAGATCCACACCTTCGGTCTGATGAAAATAATGATTGTCATACACACTCTAACAATTCTTCCCATACAATAACCATACTTAGAGTCAAACATGTCACTATTGTTTAGGATAGTAAGTTTGACAATTTATTGTCTTGTTAAGCAAAAAACATTGTTTGAACTTGGTTTACTTGAGTAAGAAGAAGTTTATATCATTGGGGACACGCGTAATCCGTATAGTTTGAGGCTTTTACTTATATCTATTACAAATTAAATCAAGCAATAAATGTTGTTTAAGGTTGATTTATCAAAAGTCAAATCAAAATGAACTTTTGTCAATGCAAATCTATAGGTATATATACGATAAGTTTAAAGGACTCCCACTCGTTATCAAACTTTCACACACATGACTTTTGTTTATAAAAAAATAGCCAATTAGGTGCATAAATAACAAATACAATTAAATCATTTAATGTTAAATCTCATGTACCTTAAATTGAAAATGGCCCAATAAGTTATGCCACTATTAGTAGGGCTGTCAATGGGCCGGACTCGGACCGGATCAGGGCAGATCCAGATCCGAGTCCGATTTCCATGTCTTCTATCCGGATCCGAATCGATGCGAATCTTGAAAATTAGCAATCGGATCCGAATCCGGTGGATATACCGGATCCGGATAAATTATCCGGATTCGTTTAGCATATTTAGCTATAATTTTTTTTCTTTCATTTTCCTTCAAATCACTTATAGATTCCACCACCATGAATTAAAAATATAATATTTTACTTATTTCATCAAAACTACTGTCTGAAATTATAAAAGATGGAATATGGTGGACAAATATAAACGATAAAAAATAGAATAAAGGAATAAACAAAAATATGAATAAAAGAAGATAGAAATTGGGAAAAAGAAGAAGAAAACCCAATATTGAGTAATGGAAGAGATGAAAAAAATTGGAGGAAAAAGTAGAGAGAAGATGGGGGCTACTACATAGATGAATGGTTAGGGTTTTGATTTTTTTTATTAAATAGCATAAATTAATATGTTGCAGGCCCAATTAGTTACCAGGTCAGTCCAACATCACATCTCATGCATTTCTTTTTAAGATTATTTTTAATATAGTAAAAGATTTTAGTGGAACATATATAGTTTTATTTTTATTTTGGTTTAAATACATAATATATAAACAACATATAATAATATATATCGGATACAGATCTGTAACGGATCGGATCAGCCTAGATCAATATTCGCTCATTATAATTCGGATTACAATTTTTTTAATCGGATCAGGTCCATCAAATTCCTAATCGAACAATTATCCTAATAAATCAGACCGAATTCGAATCGGATCCGGATTGAAATCCGCCCCATTGACAGCCCTAACTATTAGGAATGTGAATGGAGTTATTTTTTTATCTAAATCCAATGCAATTAGAATATTAAGAGCAAATGAAACATTTAAAAATAAGTTATGTTTATTTACTCGTAGTCTCATTTCTTGGGCCAGGCTTGTTAAACAAGAACCATTTAAATGGGCTTTTGCAACCTTTAAAAAGGAAAAAGACCCCACACATTTCGACACCGAAGCAACACCTAAATCATCACCTCAGAATTCCTGAAAACCCTAATTCACTTTCATCCTCACTCCACAGTTCTTCCCCTACAGCTATGGCGAGCACCGTAGAACCCACAGTTCTTAAAAGAGAAGAAGAAGAAGAGGACGACTCGAAGCCATCGGCCGAAGACGAGGATACCGGAGCCCAAATAGCCCCGATCATCAAACTGCAAGAAGTCGCCGTTACTACTGGTGAAGAAGACGAAGATGTTCTCCTGGACTTGTCAGTAATTCGATCTCATTATACTCTGGTTTTATGTTTTAGGGTTTTGAGTAAATCGATGCAGTGCATGAGTGCAGTAGATGTAGGGATTAGAATATACTGATGCAGTAGATGGTGAAAACTTAAATTTATAGTAAGTTTACTATTTTATAGCTTCATATGAATAGATGCAGTAAATTTAGGGTTTTGTTCTTGCAATTGTTATTTTTTGGATTTGTTGTTATTGATAGGGATCTAACTTGATTAGATTTTTGGCTTAGTTTTATGTGGTTTGCTGGGATGCTTGTATTTGTTGAAGAATTTCGGATGAATTGATCGATTTGCTGAGTTTTGTGATGTGGTGATAGTTTTTTAGTTTCAGAATTATTGTTATTGACATTTTATGTATTCTGATTGGTAGGAAATCAAAGCTTTATAGATTTGACAAGGAAGGTAACCAATGGAAGGAGAGGGGAGTTGGGACTGTGAAGCTACTAAAACATAAGGAAACTGGAAAAGTTAGGCTTGTCATGAGGCAGAACAAGACCCTCAAGATCTGTGCCAACCATCTTGGTTAGTTAACTAATACCTATGCGTATTTTAATTTGGGGTTGTCCTTAGTTAGGACAAGATAAGCATTCTTGACACCTGGTAATGAGGTGGTGTGTTTGGCTGAGTTTTGAATTTTATTTTCTGATTATAGTGTTGTCTACAATGACGGTGCAAGAGCATCAAGGGAACGAGAAGTCTTGTGTGTGGCATGCTGCTGATTTTTCAGATGGAGAGGTGAAGGAGGAGACATTTTGCATACGATTTGCCTCTGTGGAGAGTAAGTTGAATCAACTTTTTATCTCCAAATGATTTTTTTTCTGGATTCTAACAAATTGTATTAAGAATCTATCTGTTGATGTACATCTGTTGGTTTTTTGTTATAAGAAGCTTGCACGAGAAGAATGTAAAATAGAGGTGGTTTAATTTGTTCTGGTTTGCAGTGTTTTGGCCTTTTGGTATAGTATTTGCATCTCAATGCTCCAATATTGTTTATCTCTATTCTCTTAGATGAAGGACTGCATTTGGAAGTTGTAATATCTTTTTTATTTTTTTTTCAAATTTATTATTATGTGTGAGTTGGTTTTTGTTTCAAGTGTAATATCTTGAAGAAATTACCGTTTGGTGTTTTAATAGCAAAGTGGCATTCCTTCAAAGTTCTACTGTCCTTTGGTATTTTTTGAATAATTTGCTGCTGTAGGAACTTCGTGTCGATTGATGATCTAATACCATGTTCCTAAGCAGTATATATCATGGTTGGTTGTATTGGATCTTTGGTCTAATTTATAATTTTAACCATGTAAATATATGTTGTGTTGAGGGAGAGGGGTGTGGAAGGTAAGTGATGAAGAAAAGGGAGGACCTTCCCTCTGCTCGGTTCTACTACTTTCTTTTATTAGAAAAACAAGAGTGTGTGTGGGGGGATGGGATGTGGATTTTTTTTTTGTAGATTCACCCCCCTAATTAGAATATTAAGAGCAAATGAAACATTTAATATGTGAGGACTGCCTAAATCTCCGACCTCTCCATCTTTCCATTCCTGTCAAATAAAAAATAAATAAGGGTATGCCTCTTTCCCTACTCCTGATCCAATGCCCTCTCCTTGAAACTCATCGAACAATATGACTTTAATTATTTCTAGTTTGCAAGTGCCTTGCTATTGATTAAGAACTTGGCAATTCAAGTTTTTAATTTGAATTGGTTTACCTCGTAAATGAGTGTTATAAATAGAAGTTAGTCAAAATATTGCAATATCTCCTGGATCGCTAATACATTCGTCATTTAAACAATTTTCTGTAATTCAAATATTTTACGTAGTTTTAGATGTTAATATATCTTTTCCAATCACATTGTTTCTAGTTATTGTTGTGAGTTGGAGTTAGTATTGCCTGGAAGCAATGATTAGCTAATGTTGACAATTTGCTCTTTCATGTTAGGTGATCTGTAATTCTGTATTAAACCTGTCCTCGTATGTTATGTATCAGATTGCAAATCTTTTAAGGATAAGATTGAAGAAATAGCTGAATCTCAGTCAAAGGACAGTGAAGACAGTGAAGAAGGCAAAGCTGCTGCCAAGCTTATTGAAAAGTTGAATGTTGAAGAAAAAGAAGCTAAGGAAGAGAAACCAGAGGACAAAGCAGAAGAGAAAAAGGATGACGCCGAGAAACAGGAGTAATCTGGTGATGAGAAGTAAGGCTCTTAGTGTTCTTGTCTGGATTTTTGTTGACCAGAGTCGAAGCATGGATAATTCAGGTGAATTAGCCAGCAGTCTTAAGTTATTATGATCAAGAAACATAGTGTCGTTTGTGGTTTGTTTTGTTTGCTGGTTCCCAGGTCGAGTCGGGTTGGGTCAGGTTGCATGGGGTCAGTTGTTTGATGTGTGGGTTACCTTGATTTATCGGTCTTATAGTCGGTCCATATTGTATCTCAAAAGTTCTGGACTGGGTGCATTACCCTGAATACAATTTTATCTTGTTTACAAGAGCTTTATTGAACATGCATTTATAGATTGCTTTTGGAGACCTATAGGCTTTAATGGCCAAATTTAAAATCGGCCCTCTTTTTTGAAAAAATAAAATTATTGACTTAAAATTGGGCTTTTGGCACTTTGCACCCTGGAATTATAGGGTTTTCACTTTGCACCATAACTTAAAAGTTTTGGCACTTTGTACCTTGAAAATATAATTTAGTTGGCATTTTGCACCCTAGCGTGTGTTTTGATATAAAATTCATTGATAGAAGGGTATAATAGTTATTTTTGAATATTATTGGCACTTTGCATCCTAGAAGTATAGATTTTGACACTTTGTACCTTGAAAATATACAAAGTTGGCACTTTGCACCCAAAATATTTTTTTTTTGGCATTTTCAACCTCGACTTGATATGGTAACCTAAATAATGTAATCTAACATGCAAAATAATAACATGTTAGATTTGAAAACGTGTATTTTAGATATAAAGTAAATAATTTAGAGGATACTCGAAAATAAAATGAAGAAAATGTTTTTTTTAATTCAAATTTTACTGAGAGAAAATGTTAAATAAGTTATTATAAAATAAAATATATTAAGAATAACATGTTTATGATTGTTGTGCATATAAATGACAAGTTTATCTCTACATCAACAACATTCATGAGTTTTTTTTTAAGAAAAACACATTAGAGTGACAAAAAATTTAAATTGGGGTGAAAAGCGCCAATATTTTATAATTTTAGGGTGCAAAAAGATAATATTTTATATTTTCAGGGTACAAAGTGCCAAAAAAATTAAAAAAGATTATTCTATCATTCTACCAATGAATTTTCTCATCAAAACACACACTAGGGTGCAAATTGCCAAATTAATTATATTTTCAGGGCGTAAAGTGCTAAAACTTTTAAGTCAGGGTGCAAAATGCCAAAAAATCCACTTAAAATTTGTTAACTTTTAAAAGTGTAAGATTATTTTTAAGAATTTACTAACATATTTATTAATAGATAAAATGATAAATTATCTGGTTTTTTTTAGATTCAATCTTAATATTTTTTTATAATATCTAATTCTAAAACTCTTCCCTCAACAAATGCAAATACTACAAGTATCATAAATATAGTTATATAATTAATGTACAATAATAGAGATAATTTTTTACTAATCAAAATTAATAAATAAAAAAATGTGATGATATAATATTTATGCTCTAGATATTGTCTTAATTCTTAGGGGTGTATGTTTAGTAAAACTCAACCGTATCAATTTTCGGAATCTAGACTGTGCGGTAATTTCATAATTTGTACCGTATGTTAAATCGAACGATTTAATTCGGTTAACAAACAATTTAGTCCTCTACCAAAAAATTGAGAAGTGTTTGTAGTTTTGAGTCTTATTTATAATAAATTAATATTTAAAATTATAGCTTAACTCAAACTCATTAGAAATTCGTTTTATGATGATGATCTAGTACCCTAATATGTAGATATGCAATTTATCCTGTTGTTGGTAGAGGAAATGAGTTTTTTCGGAAGTCTGATTTTCAAAAAACTGATTAATTTCATATGGCAAAAGACCAGGGTTTGTTCTACTTTATTAAACTAGCTTACCCCCGTGTTATGCACAAACCCATATATAATGAATAATTACAAATTTTTTTATCTTTTTATAATAATAAATCTGGATATATCTTATTAAAAACACTTATAATGTTTTAATATGATCAAAATTAATGAAACTCTAGACATTTTACCAAGTTTAATTTTTTTTTTAGAATAAGAAATATGTATTAAAACAAATAAAAAATTGTTATATAAAGAAATTTACAATGCGAAAATGCATTTGGCCTTTAACATTTTTTTTTTTATATACATGCTAGTCATTTCTTTAATTTGATCCCCTTGTATTTTCCCTTGTTCTTCGACATGTTATTCAAACATAATCAACTAAAATTTTAAAACTTTGTCGATAAATAAAAAAAATTAAGGAAAAAAATTGAAAAATAAAATATTCAGAACACTCGACACTTTCTTAGACCCAATAAATCCTCCTTATTGCCATACCTTTCTTTCTAGATGGTGATTGGGAGCTTCCTATAAATTTGATGGTTGTAACCTATTCTCTTCTTAGATTTAAAGAAATCCCTTAAGCGACGGCGTAAACGTTTTTAGGATTATGTTATGCCGCTAAAATTACTAAAGTCATAGATACACTATTTTTTTATCCTCCACAAAATTTAAAATACATTGTACCTTTAATTCTCCATTTTAAAAAAAATGATATTAATAATAGTGTCAGTATTTTTGGTTTCATACGATCGTCTCCTTTCACTCATTATGTTATAGGTCAAATGATTTGGAACAAAAAAATTAGAATACAATGACCAGGTAAGGCAAAAATTAAAAAAAAAATGTTATATCATTATTCAATGCAGACTGTATAAAAATGTGATATTGAAATGTTATGGAAAAACATAAATAAAATAAATTTGCCACCAAAAAATCATACATATTGAAATGTTATGGAAATAATACATAAAAGAAGTAAAATTATTCAAGTTTTACTTTTATCCTAATTTTATATATTTTGCTACATGTCCAGAATACATGACTCACTTAAAACTAAAACTTTAAACAATTAAGATTTACAGAAAAATAGAAACTAATCGCATAAAATTGCACTAAACATGTTACGCTAGCTGAAAAAATCGCATGTATAATTCATTTCATTAATTGGAAGAGTGATTCATGAAAGTAAAGAAATTGAAAGTATAAGTAAGGTTGAGGTGGGGGGTAAGAGCACAAAAATAAACATTGCATATCCAATGACGATTTATTTTTAAAAAAGCTTAAAAATAAAAAAAAATATTAAAATCTTCAATTCATGATAAAACTAATAACAAATTAAAATATTGGAATCAAGTGATATTTGAAGTCAAGTGTAAATCAATATTAAAAAAATTTATACAAAGAAAGACTAAAAATAATATAACTAAATATAAAGTAGTAATTTAGAATACAATATAATAAATTATTAGAATCCTTAAATACTTCTATAAATATGTTACAAAAAGTGCCTGATGAAACTGTCATGATGGTAATCAATGGTCTTAAGAAACTATAAACTAGTTTGAGATTGCAGAGTTAAATGTATCTAATAAGCTTGAATAATACTTACTGTTGAAGGTTTTTTGACTCGATAATTTGAAAATTGACAAATACAGTACATGTGAAATATCAAATTATTTGAACTTGAATTGTGATTGGTTTTTTGACTCGATAATTTGAAAATTGACAAATATAGTACATGTGAAATATCAAATTATTTGAATTTGAATTGTGATTGGTTAAATGAAAGTGTATTTGAGTTCAATTTGTTCAAAAAATTCAACATAATTTTCAATGTGATGAGAAACTAGAATCAAATTCAAACTTGCCCACATCCTATGTCTCTACTATATATCATTATCATATATGTGTAGAATAAATAAATCAGATGTCAGTTATTAAAACAAAAAAATTAAATGCCATCATCTACAAACGGCAAGAGGTTCCCCCTCCCTATCTCGTCTCCAACCGACAGAGCTCACTATTATTTTTCTTTCCACCACCACTCTCATTATTATTTAATTGTAAGTATTCAATTACAATAATTATAATAATAATATTCAATTAATAATAATAATAATAACCGTAATAATAATAGCTAATAAAAGTTGACAAGGACACCAACTAATACAACAATGAAAAACAACAACGATAATAATCTAAAGTTCAAAAGGATTAAATTTGTCGTCGCCTAAATTTCATGAACCTCCAAATAAGTTCTTTTGAAGTTGTTTTATTCCTCCGCTTCCAATTTGTACATTTTCCATATTTGTACGTTGTTGTAAATTTTACGATTGTAGACAAATTTAAAACTAATAATGTTAAAGATTTAATTTGGGAATTGAAATACAATATTATTAAATCATAGACAATTTTTTTTTGAAAAAAAATTCCATTTTAAGTTAAGTTATTTTTTTTTTCCATTTTAAATAAAAGAATTAAAAGAATATATAAAAAAAGGAACAAGCAGGTGGCAAACACCTGTTTGGCCGAACTGACACATGCGCCCGTGCAACGCACACGCCAAGGGGGAAGGACAAGGGGAAAACTCCCTTCCCCCGAGGGCACCCTCCCCCTCCTCCGCCTGTTCTCCCGACCGGCTTGAGATGGGGCTCCGGGCTCCCCCTGCCCTGATCGGTTGGAGATGGCCTTAGCAAATTTAACTATGAGACCATTGTTATAAGTGAAAAATTTATAACATGTGGAAGCTATGTTAGACCAAAGCTAGCTAGATAGCACAATGGTTATTTTTGTGGAGTCAAATATGTTGCAGACTAGCATTGTAAGGAATTGAACCTAGTTTATTTATTTACTACAATCATCGACATAAAATATTCAAAGAACAAGTAAGGACTTTGATGGGTATCTCTTTGGGAAAATCGAGTTAGGCATTGTTTCTTGAGATGTATAAATATAGTAGATTTTGCATATAATGAAGGGATGCATGACAATTTTTGATGCTCTTGATCAGTGTTGTCAAATTAAATTAGAGGATGAGAAAAATATAAAAATAAGATTAAATATATAATGTAAGAATGATGATGGTTATGTTTTTGTATTAGTATTAGTATTCTAAGAGCTCTTATATTTTGATTTTATTAAAAATTAAGATATGATCTTTTAGAAAAATATCACTGGTAACGTTTTAAGATTAGTGAAGAGATGAAAATTAAATCAAAATGTTTTTAGCTAGTGTAGAAAAACAAATAAATCACACGAGGCCCCAAGTCTTTCTAGTTGGTTGGAATAGAAGGTCCAATATCACTTATCGACCGTAATTTCAAAGGCCCAATTGCAAGTAACTTACTTTTGTATTCCAAACTAAAACAAAACACAAAACCTATTGGTTTTTTTTGGAATAAAAACACAAAACATATTGGTTGAAAACCCAAAGGTGAAGCAAAATGGAAAAATGTGAACAAAATTATTGACTAGTGCTCCCAATTGGTCGGATTATGCCCCTTTTCTTATTGTAGACTTCATGATTTCTTGATTGCATTATGCATTTGTTTGCCCCCACTTTTTAACATGCTTACTTGCTTTCTCTACCTGTAATTATCACCACAAAATTATTGAAACAAAATAATTTGTGAATTCAACTAAAATTAGCAGAGAAAGATTGCGGTGAAAAAAAAAGGTGGGTAAATAAAAAGGATTATTTGAGTTTGGAGAAAATGTTACCTCTTTTTCCCAATCACATCTCATTGTCATTATGACTAAAATAATTGTTTGAAGTGCAGTTCCACCAAATATCATTCCTGCCCATACTCCCTAATTATGTACAAAGATGTTCATAGTTAGACATCAAAAGGTAAAATAAATTCTATATCTGACTTAATTCATTTCGTAGACACATCGGACATTTTATTCAAATATTTTTCCTTAAATAGTTTCCTTAAATCACTATATAATGTTTTTCGCTTTTTTTATATTTGTTTTTTTATTTAGTAACTAAACTAGGAGTACTATCTCTATCTCTTCTCTACTATTATAAAAACATGAGTATTTTTTAACTTTTTTATGCAGACTAAAGTACCCCTATCTAAATTGTAAAGTGATATTTAATTATGGTAAATATATAAAAGACTAAAAGTAATTGAAGAGGTATAATTAATTAGACATGAAGTCTTAATATATTTATCTCCTACATAAACTCCTAAACTCCTAAAATTTAAAAATTCTCTCTTACATCAATTTTTGTAATTTTAATCTTCTTCTCTTATAATAATAGATAAAAACGAACCACAAGAAAACACTATTAATTTTAGCATCAATATTTATTTAAGTAAGAAAATATTAATTTAAGGATTTAATATAACGTAAGTCATAAAAACTCTAAATATAAAAATTTAAAATGAAATTCTCTTAAATATCATTATGTTACAAAAAAAGTTTAGAATTGAATCGCATCTTACTATAAAAGAATGAAGAATACTTTTTAACTTAGATAATTACATAATTTTACTTTGTTTATAATAGAAAAATTTAAAGAATATTCAATAATAATAAGACATGCATAACCTCCAATTTTCATGGAATTCTTTTCGTGAAAAACGAGTGAAAATGGTGGAAAAGGAATCGATAAAAAAATCTATGAAATCATTGAAAACGTGTGAAATCAATGAAAATTCAGTGAACTTGGTGAAAATTTGGATGAAATTGGTAAAAAAATAGTGTCCCTGGAATCGATAAATAAATGTGAAATCGATGAAATTTTGTGAAAATGATGAAATCGATGAAACAACAACATCAGTGAAAAGTAAATGAAATCGGTGAAAACAATGAATAAAGTCGGTGAAAACGTGTCAAATCAATAAAAAAACCAGGTGAAATTGGTGAAAAGAACGTGTGAAATCAGATACAAAATTTGCAAAATAGGTGAAAACAGGTTAATATGATAAAAACGTGTGAAATCAGTAAAAAAAAAAATCGACAAAATAAGGTGAAACCGGTAGAAAAATGGTTTAAAACATAAAAAACAAATGGACAAAATCGTAAAAATAGTGAAAATAAGTTATAACTGATAAAAATGGGTAACACAGTAAGAAAAATTAAACTGGTAAAAATGAATAAAATCAAATAAAAACAGGTTAAATCGGTGAAAAATGAATTAAACTAATGAATTAACTAGGTGAAAACGAGTTAATTTACTTTATTTTATGATTTAATAAAATTAATTTTACTCTAATTTACAAAAAAATACCCATAAAGTTAACTAACCACGTACAACGTACATGTACTTTTCTAATATATAAAAAATAAAATAATACCTACCATAACTCCAAGGTGAAACACCAATTCGAGTAACAACCCAAGTGGTAGTCCAACGATGTAATAACAGGCAATATTGACATACGCTACTCGTCCTTGCCATCCTGACCCCACTGCTACTCCTGTGAAATTGCATAAAACACCCACAACATATTGTTATTTATTGGCCAATTTGGCAAAAGTGAAAAAGCAAAATCCAGAAGATATAAGAAATGAAGAGTATCATTTTTGCAGGAGATGTACAAAACAAAACCGCAAAGCACACTTTTAGTCTCACATAATTTTTTTTAAGAGAAGCTACTATTACATCAGTATCACTTAATTATAAAATCTATTGAATTACAATTAAATTTCAAAGAAGATCACACCAAACACTAGTTCTTCCTCCGTTTTTATTATTTATCGCTTTGACAATTTTTTGTTTACTTTTATTTTTTGTTTTAGGATTTGTAAAATTAATGTTCTTTTGCCAATTTTACCCTTCTTATTAATACTTGTCCTTAATGCTAATTAATGCTAAGATTATTTGATTAAAAGGGTGTTTTGGAATTTTTGCTTAAAAAAATGGCTACTTATCACATTCCTTAATTCGTGTGCAATCCTCCAAAACGACAAAATAAAAAAACGGAGAGAGTATTAAACTAGAAGAGAAACTCACATTAATGAGAGTTGAAATTAGAACCTCTTAGTCTTGACGCCTCATAGTCAAATATTCATAAAATTATATTTTTAGTCCTTCAATTTTTAAAATATTTTATATTCGTGATCTCAAACTTCATAAAATTACTCTTTGAGTCCTAATTATTTGAAATATTATGCACTTTTGGTTCCACAAATTAAATAATCTATATTTGGAATCTTTGGTCTCATAATGTGTCAATTTAGCACTTTTTGTTCAGAAGATGCGATGACAAAAAATGCAAAATTAAAATTACAATTTAAATTATAAATATAAAGTTAATTTACTTACCAGAAAGGACGGGTTGAACACTATTAAGAAGAATAGTGAAACCTAAGAGGAGTGACATTGTATCTACAACATCAAGCACAGCTCTACTTGAAGAGAAAAAGTAACCAATTTGTTCATTAAATATCAAAACTATTATCATTATAAATAGCCCAATTGCAGTTGATGTCACCACGGACACAACCGTCGCGAATTTCGCTCCTTTTCCATTCCCAGCCCCAAGCTCATTAGCCACCCTTACCCTGTAAATTATTTATTTATAAATTACTAATTAATTAATACTATTTATTTGATTAAGTATTTAAATAAAATACAATTGTTACCCCGTTCCAGCAAAAAATGAAAGAGGAATACTCATCTCCCACCCATTAATTGCCATGCTGTCAATTCAAATCAAACGCATTAATGAGTCATAAACATCGTACGTACTGGACCACTGGAAAATAATTAATTATAATTAACGGTTAATATTATATGAAAATTTACTCTTAATCGAATCTAGATATGTATTAAAGTACTATTTTGTAGTAATCTTAAAATATTTCTTTCACTGTTGTACTAATCAAAAATATTGTTGAGACCAAATTAAAAACTGTCACTTAAAATACCCCTAAATGTCCTTTAAAAATGGAATTTTTTAATCATACTTGGTTTGGTCAGACCCATTTATACTTATTTTGTAATTGGCCATTCACTCATTCTTCTATATATGAGTGTTATTAATTTTAATTTCAAAATAAGTGTATTGTACTTGTTAATATATTATCATTAATACACTATATTTTTAAAATATTTAGATTTTATTTTAAATTAAGATATAAATAATAAATAATTAAATGCGCCAAAAAGTTAATTGCCAAGTTGTCACTTCACTTACCAAACTGATAGCGCATCAACCGCAATTTCCACGTTCTTCAAATTTCCAGTCATCAGAATAAGTATTCTGTAATACCAATTCTCCAAGCTGTTGCAAACATTAATAATCCAAATCATGTCACATAAGAAAAAAGTTTTATATTATTTTTATAAGCAAAAACCCTCCCTTGTTTTTAGAAGAAATCACATTTGAAATTCCTTCAAAATGTTAATTTTTTAAGTGAACAAGGGTATTATCGTCAATTTTTAAAGCTAATAAATTTTAAGTGACTAGTGGTGTTTTCACAAATTATGGTGAGGGTATATATAATTGTCATTTTTCCTACAAAGTATGTATTGATTAATAGCCCATGAAATTTTGCTAATAAAAATAATACAGGAATTTTTTTGCTAATTAAGCAAATCATAGGGGTAGTTTGCATTTCACTCCATAAAAAAATCGAATTCGAAAATAAAATAAATTACCAAAGCATGACCCCAGAAGAAGCGGAAATCTTCAAAAAGTCCCAAAGACCAGTAAAAGCCTCCATAGAAAACCCCTTCCAAGTATCCGGACATCCACCACAAACAGTGTAAAGAAACATTCCAAGTATAAAAACCCACCACGAGATATTCAAAGTTACGGCGGCCCCCACCACTCCCAGCTTCAGTCCGTTTACAAACCAATAACTAACCCCAATATGAACTGCCAGCGAGACAAACGCCGCCGTTGCATTAACGGCGTTCTTTAACTGACACTGAAGAAATCTCTGTAACGGAAAAACGAAAGCGAACCCGAAATGAACGGGAATTATGCATAACGCTAAGTAACCCGAAAGCTCCGCCACGTCATCGGGTTGACCCAATAGTTTGAGTATTGGGGTTGTGAATATGTACAAGGGTAAAAGGATTATGCATGTTCCGAATAGTACGATCCAGGAACGTTGCATGTATACGCCGAGCATGTGGTATTGTTTCGCGCCATATGCTTGGCCACATAGTGTTTCCAATGCACTCGCCATGCCCAACTATTACAAAATATATATATATAAACCCTCGATTAATTCTGATAAATATAAATGGTAATATTTACTTTTGAATTTTCATACAATAAAAATGTTTACTAAAATAATTTTGATAAAATTGGTATTGTGACATTACTACTGTTGACAATTAATAATATACGCGCACAAGAATTGTAAAAAATTGTCACTAAGTAACTTTGAAATTTTTGTTGATATTTAGTTGTACCTAAGTTTTACTATATATTTGCCATGATTTCTTCTTAATAATTTAACCGCAAGAGAATTGTCAATATTACTGTTAATACCATGATACTTAATTTGGAAAACGATACAAATATTAGTTTATTAGTACACGTTATTAATGACAAGATATTTAATGGCAATTAGTTTAGTTGTCACAATAATTATGGCAAATTAGCCTTTTTTGTAATAGATAATAGGGCGATTTGCAACAATGGTACCATAAGTATGTTGAATTGCACTTTCGATACCATAATTTAAAACACGATTGCACATTTTATACCACCGTTAATTATTTGAATAAAACTGACCACGTGTTTCGCACATAGCTGTTAACTCGATATTTTTTTTAGGGAAATATCACATTAAATCAGCATCTCATTTTTTATTCTTTAAATTAGTTTATATTTTCTTTGTCCAGACAATAGCTCCATAAAAATTATGCAATTTGATATACCACCAAAAAAACGTGACTTTTATCTTCAAAATACCGATTTCATCAGAATAATTTACGGTGGTAAAAAATGTGCAACATGTGTTAAATCATGGTATGAAATGTGCAGTTCAATATGCATCGGTACCAAAACCCCAAATCACGCTATTGTATGGTACCAGAAAAACATTATTGGTAAACCTTTTCTCTGTTGAGTTGTCATTGATAAACTATTAGTGACGAGTAAACTTTCACTAATTGTAACAACTCAACGACAATAAATATTTCCACAGCGATTTAGTGAAAAGAATTTGGTTGTCACTTTTGTCAGTTTGTGTATTATTAATTGTCAACAGTGATAATTTAAAGTTAGAGAGAAAAGAAAATTAATTAGAGGATTACGTACCAAGAGCCCGAAATCGAAGCCCGTTATGACATTACAGATCATAGAAACAGCCGCAAGTTCAGTGTTGCCGAGGTGCCCCGCAAAAGCCAAAGTAATCATGTTGATTGAATAAGTTGCAAGTCGGGCTAAAATGGCCGGCCCAACAACCCGCCATAGCTTCTTTGATTCGACCCAAAACCTTCTTCCAAAACTTTCACTTTCAAAAGTACTACTACTACTTCTTGCATCTTCTTTGATGCCATTTAAATGGCTAACTAATAAGGGTACCTTTATTTCTTGTGCTGCCATATTCAATTCGTTGGTGAAGACGTGAATGTACTCCAGCTTTGCTGATTTCAATGTTTTCTTAGGTATATTGTTTATTTGTGATTTTGTGTAATCTATTGGTCTTTGTTTTTTGGTTTTATAACTTTGGGAGAATGAAGGATTTGTTGATTGAGTTTTTTTTTTAGGAAAAAATGCTTCTCGTGTTGCCCGAGGGTAAGGTTTATATGTTGCCTCGTGGTAGGCACGAATGGTATTAATGAGGTATTATAAGTTTTGAGAATCTCCTGCACATTATGACTTGTCACTAACACAATTTCATATTATTAACAAGAATTGTAATGAAATTATTACTATTGATAATTGGTGGTATATAGTAATGAAATTATTACTATTGATAATTGGTGGTATATAGAAAGTAATAAATAAAATGGAGTGACTGAATCATTACAATTTATAGTTTTTCCCTGGTGACAACTATATGTCAAACATTTGTCACTGATAGTTATCGTGACAACTTATAATGACAATACTAAACTTGTTATTACTAAATTCATACAAATAGTAACAACTTTATATTGAGTAATACTATAAAAGTATACGTGCGTTGCTCGTGATTAATTAATTTCTTATGTTAGTTGAATCATATAATTATTTTTCATCATATTATGGTCTTAATGACATAACACATAATTTTTTGACTAAATCATTTTAACTAATCTAACCCATTTTTACCATTTTCCTTAATTTTATCGAGTAAACCTATTTTTACACCAAGTTTACCCTTTTTTTTTTTTTCTTTATATTTTAACATGTTCTTTCATCGATTTCATCGGTTTTTACATTGAGTTTACATTTGTTTTTATGTTATTTTAATCCGTTCTTTCACCGATTTCACTCATTTTTCTGGTTTATCCCATTCGTTTATCAATTCACTCATTCTCTCCGGTTTAACCCAATTTTAGTCTTTTTACTTATTCTTTTGCTGATTTATCCTATTTTCTCGACTATTTTTTTTTGGGTCAGTTTAACTCATATTTTTGCTTTTGTTCTTTATCGATTTGACCCCTCTTTTTGTTATCTCGTATTTAGCTGATGTCATTATTTTTTACCCGTTTACTCGTGTTTTGCCGGTTTACATCATTGTTTTATCGATTGTACCATTTTTTGTTACTTTAACTCGTTTTATTAGATCTAACTCATTTTCCATTGTTTTACCATTTTTTTAATCAAATTTTACCCGTTATCACCTGTTTTAACCATTTATATGTTTTGACTTTTTTTTTTTTAATTATAAGTCAATTATAAGTTTTTCAGTTAATTAAATATTACTTTATTATATTCATATAGCACAAATGTGGCTTTTTTTTAAAGTACTTTAATAATTGATCATTTCTTAATAATTGTCCAAAGAAATATTGACTGCACCCGATTTTACACTGAGTTTACCATTTCTTAATAAATGTTTTCTTAGGTATATTGTTTATTTGTGATTTTGTGTAATCTATTGGTCTTTGTTTTTTGGTTTTATAACTTTGGGAGAATGAAGGATTTGTTGATTGAGTTTTTTTTTTTAAGAAAAAATGCTTCTCGTGTTGCCCGAGGCTAAGGTTTATATGTTGCCTCGTGGTAGGTACGAATAAGTTTTGAGAATCTCCTGCACATTATGACTTGTCACTAACACAATTTCATATTATTAACAAGAATTATAATGAAACTATTACTATTGATAATTGGTGATATATAGAAAGTAATAAATAAATTGGAGTGACTGAATCATGACAAAATACTAAACTTGTTATTACTAAATTCATACAAATAGTAACAACTTTTATATTGACTAATATTAATACTAGGGACCAAGGAAAGCTTTCGTCCAAATCTAGTTAATTTGGCTAAACTCAATAAATAACAAAACAAATGTATTTCACTCCCTATATAATTGGTCACTCTTGTCATTTAAATGTTGTATGTTTGATCAAATCTTGGTCCAGTGGAATGGACTAGTACCTACAAAGTAGCGGATCCAGGTTCGAGTCCATGTTGAAAAAGGTAACCACTTAATGTGAACAATCCGCCTCAAAATGAATTAAACTCTTGGAAAAAAAAAAAAATCCATTCCGTAAAAGAAACTCGAAGTTCGTACTAGTAGTTCCTCCTCTATTGAGAAGTGAACAAATATATCCTAATTTGGTTACACATATATGTATATACATTGACAACTAGTATTTCTGTAGGTAAGTCAAGATTGTACCAATTAATGTCATTGTGAAATCAAGATATATATTAGTTATATATTAATTTAACATTTCTATTTCATAAATTTAGAATTTTATTAAATATAATTCCAAGAGGTAATGGTTAATTTACTTTATTTAGTCAACTATGTAGTTGGGGACAACTCAACAAGGATTAAAGTGCAAGATAAAATAAACATGTACGGGTCATTCTTGTATGTGAAAATCTCAAATCGGGAAGTCAAAAAAAGAAAATCTCAAATCGGAAAAGGAGTTCCATCAAACTCATCTACTACAATAAAGGAAATGCAAAATCCTCATACCTAACCAATTCATTATTATTTTTGATACATTTATGAACCAACAAATCATTCGCCAAATTAAAGAACACTTTTTTTTTTTTTTTTTGTAACGAAGAACGTAAACGGATTACAATCTAAAGAGATTATAAAATTCGAATGAATAACTAGAATACTTTGAGTATCCTAGATCCTTCATTCTACAAGTTACAAGAAAAAAAAATATTTTTCCTTCATTTTTAAATCTCTCTCGTTGTGTATCATGTAGCCCAAACAACAACAGTGTGTAAGTAGATTGAAAGTCTTTGTATTTATTAAGGAAAATTGTAAATTTGGTACCATATATAGAGCATTTTGTAATATTGATATCACAAGATATATAAATGCACGTTTAGTACCGCAATCTAAATATTGGTTGCAAGTTCATACCATCGTCAAATAATTGGACCGAAATGGATGAAATCGGCCAAGTGCACCGTACGTGACAGGTATATCGTCTTTTGGAGTGAAAATCATCACGTGAACACGTGAGAAAAATATTATAATTTTCACTTCAACAAATGAAATAATGTGATAATTTTTCCTCCAAAAGTGAGGGAAATGTGATTATTTTCATTCTAAAAGACGAGATAATGACCATGTGCAGTGTACGTGGCCTATTCCGTCCATATTTGCTCAATTATTTGACGTTGGTATGAATATTGCATCTAAACTTTAAATTATGGTACTAAATGTACATTATTTACGTATCCACTAATACAAGATTGCAAAGTAACCCTATTATATGATACCAAATAAACAATTTTTATGTTTTTATCATGTGAACCTAGTTTTCTCTTTGATTGGCTCCAACCACATATGCTGAATTCAAGATCCGGCCAATATATACTTTCTTCGTATTATATGTTCTTTTTGTCATTTCATATATCAATCTTATATTGAGAGAATTGTACTTGTGGTACCAAGCTATATGATGATTATCATTTGTGATACCATAAAAATTGAGACCGACACATTTGGTACCACAATTTAAGAAATAGAATCACTTTTTGTACCGCCGTTAAAAATGGCCGTTATGCGATGATCTGGCAGTTAAGTCTTATTGCAAAATTGATGTCATTACTTATATTGACTAATAATCATACCCCATAACATTTCATGTTGGCAAAATAGCCCCACATCTTCAAATATACTAACGATTTTAGTTCACATTGTTGTCCACTTTAAAATTGGCTCGAATAAGACACGTGTGGACCAATTTGGAGGACAATTCTACCCCATAATATTTCATGTTGGCAAAATAACCCTACATCTTTAAATTTACTGATGATTTTAGTCCACATTGTTGTCCAATTTCAAAATTAGCTCGAATAAGACACGTGCGATTTTTTTTGGAGATTTTACTTATTATATTTTATATATCTATTTAACTAATTTTGTCTTATAAACAATATTAATAGATCAAATAATACTTTAATATAAATAAGTCACAATTTATGAGTATGTTTTTATCAAGTGATTTTAATATGTCTTTGCTGCTATATTGTTAATCTGTTAGTTCAGATTTCAAATTAGGTTGACATGTTTTAGATTACTAGATACGCAACTCGTTAACTAATATTTCTACAAATCTTTTTATATATTGAGTGAGCCACTGATTGGTTATAAAAGTTTGGCATTTCAATAAAGATTATCATAAATTGTTAAGTCCTGCGGCCAGGCAGGCATTGAAAAGAATCAGGGGTAGAATGTGCCTACTCCGCCGCAATCAATTGATTAGAAGTCAGAACTTTATCAGAACATTTATTTATATTCATCACGTTATGTCCATTTTAAATCGTTATGTTTGCACGCATATACATTGGCACGCCCTGCACTTGTTTTATTTTACATCGAGCCAATTGCACATCGAAGCAAGCCAAACAAAATTTAGAGCAAGAAATATTTTGGCACGCCCAGTGAGACATGATAATCTTTTGCCAAAAAACTTTATTTCGTACTAACCAATTAATCCCTTGCTGTTGTCAGATGTTTCAACCGATAACGCGAAATAAATGATCGAAATTAACAAGAAACACGATCTGATCTCACATATCTTCTGACATCGGAGGATTTAACGCCAGTCCCGATATCGATGGAGGGAATGGAGAAAGTAGGGGAACTGTCAGAAGAGGTTCGGAAATTCATAAAGGACCTTGAGGAAAAGCAAGGGGAATGGTCGAACGTAATCAACAAATTTGAGAACATGCTCGGCACGGCCACTGATGCTAGTCAGGCTGACAATATTAATTCACTGATACGTTTGGAAGCTAAACTCGTCACACTGGCTGACAATATTAATTCATTGGCCAACGGGATGCATGGCTTGCAAGCAATCAACCACAATGGGTCGACCAAGGCTGCCACTGAAAAAGGCAAAGCACCTGCAATTCATATCGCAGAATCTCGACAGCGGGATGAGTCGCCTTACAGGCAAGTTAGTGGGCAGAACATTACGCCCGATAGAAAGAGAAGTACCTCGAGAAACAGATTCTATCGTCCAGACTCGGAGGGGAGAGGGGGGGGGGGGGGAAGTCAGAGGATGATCGCGGAGAAAATATCGTGTATGTCCAAGATGGGCATCAGTTTACTTCACCATATTGTGATCATACAGCTAGAATAACGGAAGGGCACGATGATCTGCTGACAGTCAATCAAGCACATGAAATGTTCATGAAGAAACATGATGTCAGGATATCCAGATACAACAAACCGCATCCAGAATATATTGATCAGGTACCCTTTCTAAATAATTTTAGAGCTCCTAACTTCACTTTGTTCTCAGGGGAATGGTCGGAATCTGCAACGGAGCATCTGACTCGATTTTCATTAGAGTGTGGTAACATAAGTAACTGAACTTGAAGTTGTTCCTAAACTCTTTGACTGGCATTGCGTTCCATTGGTACGCCAACCTAAAACCTGGCTCGATAACTGATTGGACGTCAATGGAAAGAGTATTCGTGATGAATCACTATCAAGCCCCGTTAGAGGTATCTGTCATCGAACTATCTAACATGAAGCAGTTATCAGGCCAGTCTGTGGAATAATACATGAAAAAATTTATAAGAGCTAGGAGCTTCTGTGCCATACTATTGCCGGAGAAAGAGTGCATCAAAATAGTCATACATGGGATGCATTTTAAATTAAGAAAGATAATGATGGCTCAATATCATGAAGATTTGTTCGAGCTAACAGATCATGCTATAAGGTATGGGAGAGTACTGAGGGATGAAAATAGCTGCCATTCACAGCCTTGGAACAATTATTATCAGGTGAGTATGGCAGACTTTAATGACGAGTCGATGAGACGAATAGCGGATCCAACAACAAAATTGGATTGGCAAAAGTTGTATGCCCAAAGAATACTGTATGTCAGACATTAGCCAAGCCAAATGAGTCACAACCAACTATCAAGGTGCCAAACAACCTGATAAAGAAGGATGCTGAGTACAAATCTGACAGAGAGAGGTGTTAATCTTTCCACGTTTCTAAAACAGAAGTCATATTTGATCACCTGTTGTCAGACAGGATCCTGAGGCTTAAATGAGACCATGTAATACCACCATCCATAAAGATTGCAGGTAAGACGTATTGTAAATACCATGATGTTGGGCACATTCTACAAACGAATGCCTTGTGTCTAGATGGATGGTGCAGAACCACCTTGAAAAAGCTAACTGATTTGAACATTCACATCAGCCAACTGTTTTTGGAGCTCTTCAGTGGCACTGATTTGGCCAGCTTGGGGGACCTGAAAAAGACCAGGTTTAAAAGTCCAGAGTTTAAAAAGTTAATCGAGTCAAAGAAAGAAAGAAGCAAGAGGCTAACCTGGGAAGTCGGAGTAGGGAAAATGACAGGAGGCTCTCCTTAACAAGATCAGTGTGTTTCGAGGGGACAACCACAAGTTTGAGATTTCTAGGGTCAGATTCACTAGAACCCTCACCATCCTTCATTTCAGTATCAGTTGTTTCTTGTTTGATGACAGGAACGATTGGAGGAGAAATACTCATGTGTTGACTCACGTCATCCTCATTATCATCCTCATCAGACGAGCTGATGGTCAGGATCTTTGGTTTCTTCAGAAGAGGGACCCTAGCTGATGTGATTCCCTTGGCAGATTGGAGTTTTCCTTTGAGTGAAGTCACTTCCTGATCACAGAAAGAGAAATGTATTAATATAAAAAAGAAAAGAGAACAAGACATGTCATGGGAAAATACCTCATCATCGGAACTGCTCACGACTATGGCACTAGTGCCACCTCGACGTTGGAAAAGCCGACGGGAGCGTCTGATATACATAACAGGAGGTTTAATTACCTTGTCCTGGGAAGTGTGAGCCTCAGACTCTTGATGAGATTGAGAGGTAGCAGGGGTTGGATCCTTCGAGCCAACATGTTTGATGGGAATGCCGAGAGGGATAGACAATTCTTTGACGCCTTTCTTTTTAGGGGCCTGGGAAGAAATGATTTATTTCCTCCAAGACAAGACAAAAAAGAAGACCAGTCCGCGACAATGTATATTATGAGAAAGCAAGAAATCCAAACTACCTGGTTGATCAAGGATTATGGTAGCCCCATCTCGATATTCGCATATGTAAATCTTAGACATGACTTGGGGATCATCATCACTATACACGTAAAAACTGTAGACTTAGGCCCTGAAGTAGGCCTGATAACAAGACTTGGGACAGTAAAGGTAGGTGATGGTGGTTCGATAAAATCAGGGTTCAAGGGAAGTGATGTGCCAAAAGGTTTGTAAAAAGTGTACCATGGAGGTACCTCACCAGGGCCCCCTCATTTTTGGCTGCCTTTGAATGGACAATTCTAGCCTTTTCTATTCTATCATTTTTCAGCAGTTCAAAGTAGCTGCAACCTTTTTGAAGACCTGATCCTTGTTATCAGGATCCCAAATTACGTTAAAGAAATTCTAAAAACGAGTGATGATGAAAGACATACCTTTCTTAGGAACCTTGGCAGAAGCAGCAGTAGGTTGAAGAAAAAGGCCGTCACACGAAATGGTTTGGGGATAGTTAGGGACTGTGTAGGCAGCAACAGCAACATCGTGAAAAGTGGCTTTGCGGGTGAAAGCAATGAATTCGGAGGAGTAGTTTGCAGTAGGAGTGTACATATTGAAAACAAATTTATCATGGGTGGTACGCCAGCCTCTCCGAAGTTCATCAAAACATTCCATGTCAATCAATTCCACAAAATTGACATTTCTCTTAGAAACATAATTCCCAAAATCGAGGAATCATTTGGGTAAGGCCAAATTGTCGGGCCACGTAATGAGCAGGGTAAAATCGAATCATACATTTCAAAGGCTTTCTGTTAGCAGCTTCCCTTGCTCCAATCACTTTAAACCCATCAGGGACATCCCTTGATGTCAAGAAGCTAGACCAGATGCGTTGATACTGCTTATAAGAATCCATTGACATGGTAGGGGAGTACATCGATAACATCTTTGAACAAAAAACCAGAAAATTAGGTTCTTGACCTTTCACTTTGTTGTAAAGCCGAGAAAAGAAATAGTAGAAGTTGGGAGGAGGAAGTGTTTGGTGAGCCACAAAAAGAGAGTAAATCTCATCGTTCACAGGAACACTTTTGAATTCACAAAAATCGGGGAAGTAAGCAAACAACCACTACTAGAAAAACAGTTTTTAGCGACGGAATTTAGTGGCGGATATGAATTCCGTCGCTAATTTTCACTTAAATAGCGACGGAATAGCTATTCCGTCGCTAAATTCCATCGCTATATAATTCCATCGCCAATTCCGTCGCTAAATTCCGTCGCTATATAAATACGACGCCGATTCCGTCGCTACACCTGACCAAAATAGCGACGAAGTGTACATCTATCGCTAAATTCCGTCTCTAAAAATTTCCGTCGCTAGATCCTCGCTATTTCCATCACTACGAAATGGTCTAATAAAAAAAATAAAAAAAGAAAATATTAATTCAGCGACGGAAAACATATTTCCGTCGCTGAAATAAAAATATTTAAAATTTAGCGACGGAAATATATATCTGTCGCTGAATTACATGAACTTAGCGACGGAAAACATTTCCGTCGCTGAATTACTTTCCCAATAATTAATGTTTAGCGACGGAAATGTGTTTCCGTCGCTGAATTACTCTCCCAATAATTAATGTTTAGCGACGGAAATTTATTTCTGTCGCTGAATTACATGCACTTAGCGACGGAAATGTGTTTCCGTCGCTGATTACATGAATTTAGCGACGGAAATGTGTTTCCGTCGCTAAGATAAATAATTTTTTTATTTTAATATTAAGGAAATAATTTTTTTATTTAAATAATTTGTTTCCGATGAAATAAAATATAATTGCGAATAACCTCAATATAATTGAAATATATAACACTAAGGTCAACTATTGGTCAATTAACGAGCAAATCGAGAATCGATCGATCTGATTGCGAACAACCTCAACATACATAACAATATAGTAAATAATTTGGAATTAGTTACTAATTAAGTAATTTCGAGCCAAGTATCGATTTGATTTCGAATAACCTTAATATACATAACCTCAAATGTCAACAATGTTGACTATGGTCAATTAACGTTGCAAATTGAGAATCGATCGATCTGATTGCGAATAATCTCAATGTAAATAACCAAATAGTCAACAATTTTCATAACGACTACTTAATTAATTTTGAGCCAATGTACAAAAATAGTAAATAATTTTGAGTTATGATCTAGATAACTAGTTATGAACCAAATATCAATTTAACTTCAAATGACCTCAATTAACTCGTTTTCCACCAAATTGATTCCATTTAAACTTTTTCAATTGATTTAACTCTTTCAATTTCATCATTTTTTTGCAATAATTTAATTAGTTGATTTAAAAAAGTTAATAATAATTTATAATTTAAGATAAAAAATAACAAAAAAATCCACTTAATTTCATCTTCCTCACTCTAAGCCAAGAAAAACCCTCACTCTAAGCCAAGAAAAACCCTAATTTCCTTCCCTCTCTCTCCCACTCCAAGCCGCCTCCTCTCCCTCCCATCTCCACGCCGCCGGCCTTCCTCTATCTCTCTCCACCGCGACTTTTCTTCTATCTCTCTCCACCGGCCACCACTCTCTCCCCTGCTCCTGCCGAACTCACGCCGCCCAATCCAACCCAGCCCAGCCGCGCAGCCAGCCCGCCCTGCTCCTGAACTCGTCCGACGCGGCCCAGCCCAGACTAGCCCGCCCTGCTCCTGAACTCGTGCGTGCGACACGGCCCAGCCTAGACCAGCCCGCCCTGCTCCTGAACTCGTGCGTGCGACGCGGCCCAGCCCAACCTAGCCAGCCCTGCTCCTGAACTCGTGCGACGCGGCCCAGCCCAGCCCAGCCCGCCCTGCTCCCGAAATCCTGTTTGTAAGCTTGCGTCAAAGCCAAGAAGAGGTATATTCTTTTAGCCAATTTTAATTTTCAACATGTTTTTGTTAAGCTCTTATTTCTTGTGGGGATTTTTCTTAATTTTTATATATATCGTGTCATTCAATTGGTGTTTTGAGTTTTTGGGCTTTATGTGATTGGCCGGAATTAGCGATTCCGGTGCGTATAATTTGGTTTATATCGGTGGTTGAATATTTTCCGGTGATGGTGATGGTAATGTGAGTGGAAAGGCATCATTGTTGAATAATTTGGCTATTTGCATATTTCTATTGAATTTGTGCTTTGCCTCTTGAATTTGGCACCATATTTTGAATCCATTGTTAGATAGTTCATTGACTTGTAGGATAATTACATATGTTATTTTGTTTCGTTACTTTAATTATTGTTAGTCACTCTTAATTATGTAGTAAATTAAATGCAAATGTGACACATAAAGTGTGATAGAAGATCATTTATCGTAATTTTACTAGTAGCTATTCGAGTTTAGGTAGGGGGAACTCATTAGGCAAGTTGTTGCTTTCATATTATCGTAATTTAAACATGACTTGAATCATATTTGTATTTAGTTAACTTTGCAAAGAACTTTTGTGAAACTAACTCTTTAATTGTATAAGTGTCAAGCTAAATATAGTTTACTTTAATATTTTATCTTCCAATTTATCATGTCCAATTAACTAAGAGTATTTGTGTAATTGTCAATGCTTATATTAATCTTTCAATGCATATTACTTAATTTTCTTGCAGATGTCAAGTAGAGGAGGTGGAAGACGATCGATTGCAGCACCTATGGACACATACATGCCTCCTTTAGATAATATTCCTAGTCCTTCATGTATGTGATTGTGGTATTGAATTGTTGGATTATTTGTGTGGTATTGAATTGTTGGAATGTTAAAGTTAATTTATTTCATGTACGTGATTGTGGTATTGAATTGTTGGATTATTTCATGTATGTGATTGTGGTATTGAATTATTGAGTACTAATTAATTTATTTCATGTATGTGATTGTGGAATTGAATTGTTGGATTATTTGTGTGGTATTGAATTGTTGGAATGTTTGTGGTAGTGAATTATTGAATTAATTGCGGTAATACTGGTTATTTTGGCAAAAATAAAAAATAATTATTATTTTTTTAAAAAATAATTATTTTAAAAAAGAAATCGAAATTAAAGTTAAATCAGCGACGGATTGAAAATCCGTCGCTAAACACGCACTAACAGCGACGAAAATTATTTCCGTCGCTATATATCATCTTAACGACGGAAATATAATCCGCGCTAAAATAAACAGCAGCGACGGATATAATTTCCGTCGCTAAGTTAATTTTTAGCGACGAAAATTGTTTCCGTCGCTAAGATGATATATAGCGACGGATTTAGATTTCCGTCGCTAAATAAACAGTGACGGACTAAAACCGTCGCTAAATCCGTCGCAGAGTAATCCGTCGCTAAATCCGTCGCTGAAAGTTAGCGACGAAGGTTTTAGCGACGGATTTTGATCCGTCGCTAAATCCGTAGCTAAATCGATTAGCGACGGATTTTTCTCCAAAATCCGTCACTGATTCCGTCGCTATTTTGACTGATTGTTGTAGTGAACCAAACTTGTAGCATCCATATAGGGCCTTGAAGAAAGGTACACCTTGATGCTAGAAAGCCATCCATGCCAGTACAGAAGCTGGAAAACACGATAGGGGCCAGAGCTACCTTGTTCCCATTTGCAAGACTCAAAGCAATGACAGTGAATTCTTTGGTAACAGATATAGCAGAAGTACTAAAGATATACCTCGACAGCCATAGTGTGAGGAAGTGTATATGCTCCAGATGAGAAACAGGCACATCGTCAGCGAGATCTTTATACTTACTGATAATGAGGCCATAACCAAAAATAGGAGTCCCATTGTCATCAGTGGCCACATAAAAATGAAAAGCGTCATCCCCTGCAGAGGGTTAGGGGTCAACATAGCACCCAGTAGGACCGAGGCCACTAATGGCTCTTATATCAAGGAGGGTGAGGGTCATCGGGCCATAAGAAAAATGGAAAGTATTATCAGCCTTGCACCAAAATTAGTCAGCCGCCCGAATTAGAGGGAGATTCAGAGAGAGGCCATTTTTACAAAATTGAATAGTGGCATAGATCTCTGATTTCTTCCATATGTCGGCATAAGCCTTTTCAACTATGTTACACCATTCAAGCCATTCGGAATGAACGGTGGAGCCTGCCCAAGGCTACCCGCGGGTAGTGGTCTTGTAAGCGATGGGACCACGAGAGAAAAGTAGAGCCTCGTTAGGATAAATCAAGGGGTGCTCAGTTACGGGAGGAGTGTCGGCAGCGGAACGAAAAGGGTCGATTGTAACACGGTAAGGGGTTTCTTGGGGGGTCTGGGTAAGAATGCAGACATCCACTTTGTCAGATTGGTTGCTGGATTTAGTAGACATAGTGAAAAATGAAGAGAGCGGGAGGAATTGAGAGCTTTAATGGAGGAATTTGCAAAGCTAGAATATTTAGATTTTATTTTAAATTAAGATATAAATAATAATTAATTAAATGCGCCAAAAAGTTAATTGCCAAGTTGTCACTTCACTTACCAAACTGATAGCGCATCAATCGCAATTTCCACGTTCTTCAAATTTCCAGTCATCAGTATCAGTATTCTGTAATACCAATTCTCCAAGCTGTTGCAAAAATTAATAATCCAAATTATATCACATAAATAAAGAGTTATATTCCCAAAAAAAAAAAGATTTATGTGATTTTTTATAAGCAAAAATCTTCCCTTGTTCTTAGAAGAAATCACATTTGAAATTCCTTCAAAGTGTTAATTTTTCAAGTGAACAAGGGTATTATCGTCAATTTTTAAAGTTAATAAATTTTAAGTGAACAGTGGTGTTTTCACAATTTATGGCGAGGGTATATATAATTGTCATTTTTCCTACAAAGTATGTATTGATTAATAGCCCATGAAAAGGGTCGATTGTAACACGGTAAGGGGTTTCTTGGGGGGTCTGGGTAAGAATGCAGACATCCACTTTGTCAGATTGGTTGCTGGATTTAGTAGACATAGTGAAAAATGAAGAGAGCGGGAGGAATTGAGAGCTTTAATGGAGGAATTTGCAAAGCTAGGGTTTTCGGCGGAGAAGGGGAAGTAGAGAAAGAGTGAGAATTTAAATGGAGAGGGAAGTCTTGAAAAGAGGTAAAGTAGTGACGGACTCTTAGGGCCAATCACAAACGAGGATGAATCGATATGTACAAATGTGCAACTGAATCCAAAAAGATAGGGGAGAGAGAGGAAAATTTTGTGGCGGCAGAATTTGACACGTGGCATAAAAGAAAATGCCAAGATTTAGACTTTTGAGAGTCCATAAGGAATAAATGTGCAAAAGTAAAAGCCAATTATAGTTGATGCTAAATACAAATAGGCATGCCTAATTAATGAAGAGAATAAATTACAATCTATTAAATACTGGATTGTTGATTTAAAATCTAAGTCTGATTCCACGGGATTAATATTTAAAGATTAATCAAGTTGAATACGACTTACATAGGGCATTGCCCAATTGTAATATATGGTCCAAAAGTTGGTCCTAATAATGTGATTAATTAAATTAATAATAGAATTGATTTAATTAAGGCAGTAATAATGGCCGTAATTAAAGCTGGAAAATAAATAATGGATATGTATAGCTTAACTAATTCCCAAAATATCTCAGAGTTTAGTTCACACGTGCTGGAAATAATTGCTAAGGGTAAATGCAGCAGATTGGAAGGACTCAACTGTGGTCAATAACCGCCAAAGAAGCATGGAGGTTCAAACGTGAAAAGCAACAGTTAAAGTAGTGGAGATCATGCCTAAAAAAGAGGGAAGTGGAAGAAGTGGGCATTCATCATCAGGAAAAATAATCGTTAGGAGAATGTGCTATAAATATAAGGAGGACGACACATTCATCAGACACACTCAATCAATCAAACAACTCAGTCTTGACTGGATCGGGCAAACTGCCTCTCTAAGTAGGCGACGCCGCACCTGAAGCCAGCTGTGAGCTGCAACCTCTCATGTAAGTGCCCACGTACTGACATGATTCTATTCGTCAAGTAGCTACCTGCTTGATGAATTTATTGTCTGGTAGCCATCTGCCTAATAATTATCTGTTGAGTAGCCACATGCTCAACATATGCCCTTTCCAGTAGCCCTCTGCTGGTTAGGAGCCTGATTGGTAGCCACTTGCCAAGGTTGGGTGATCCATCGATGGTAGCCACCTGCCATCATGTTACTTTCACGTCAACATGATAATTATTGCATATCAGCTAGTATGGCGGTTCCCTGCCAATCAAGGAGTTAATCTTCACAAACTAAAAAATCTATCATCTCGTTTGGCACACTGATGCCAGCAAATGAGTTTAATTATGTTTCGACATAGTTTTTTATACTTGTGAATCAGGAAAATGTATCAGGCTAAATCTCGTGTATTTCATCTATCAACTCTATGTTTATTTAATATATTGAAGTATTTGGCTTTCATATCCTGATTTATGAGTATGTTTTTATTAAGTGATTTTAATATGTCTTTGCTGCTATATTAATTGTTAATCTGTTAATTCAGATTTCAAATTAGGTTGACATGTTTTAGATTGCTTGATACGCAACTCGATAACTAATTTTTCTACAAATCTTTTGATATATCGATTGAGCCACTGATTGGTTATAAAAGTTTGGCATTTCATTAAACATTATCATAAATTGTTAAGTCCTGCGGCCAGACAGCCATTGAAAAGAATCAGGGTTAGAGTGTGTCTACCCCGCCGCAATCAATTGATTAGAAGTCAGAACTTTATCAGGACATTTATTTATATTTATCATATTATGTCCATTTTAAACCGTTTTGTTTGCACGCACAGACATTGTCACGCGCACTTGTTTTATTTTACATTGAATCAATTGCATTGAGCCAATTGCACATCGAGGCTAATCAAACACAATTTAGAGCAAACAGATATATTGTCTGATATAACGATATATTCATCATAAACAAATAGTCATTTAGTTAACACTATCTAAATTAGTGAAATAATTATATGGATACGATGGTCTCTCAAGGGATTCCAAAGCTAGGTGGTGTATATCATCAACTAACAGACCCGTAGCAGAAAAGTCATCTCCAGAAGTTGACAGTTTGTCAATAATCGACTTACAGTCACCCTCTAAAACAATCCTTGACCACCCTCGGCCCTTTTCTATGATTATATTTATTTTATATGAACATGCTGATGCATGCATTATTTTACAAATATTTTTACTAAAGAAATTTGGTAAGGAGGCTGAAATATCTTCTGAATAGTTAGAACGTGATGAAGAATGCTGCATTGGGTTATTGTATACGCTAGTCGCCAACCCCATGCAATGCTCGGGGTATATATGCCTAATATAATAGTTTTACTAATATGTGCATGAGAGACTAATATGACAAATAATATATATATTACTTTAAGAATTTAAAAGTGGTTAAAAGCAACTACAACTAGTCCTCATATTAATTCATGAAACAACAAAAATCGAAGAGTGAAAGGATTAGGAATTTTCGAAATTTCGCTTACAGGATTGAGAGTTAGAGGAAGTTATGTCGTTACATTATATGAAATGAATTATGTGAAATGATAGTTCTAACCGGAAATATCACTTTTTAAAAGAAAACATTGTTTCAAGAAGACACAAAATAAATAGAAGCGACATATTTAGGATGGAGTGATTTCTCGTTAAAGTTCATCGTTTTTACTGAAACTCCAACTTGATCAAAATATTGGGCTAGTCTTTTTACTAGAAGAGACAACATACATGTTTGCCGTTTCTAATGAACCTTTGATGCACCGTGCACGGACACACATATGGTGATACAAACACGATATGATAGGGTCACAGGGACATGAATTTTCACATAATAATAATATACCAAAATCCGATTAAAAAAATTAATATGTGTAAGATCTAGTAAAATTTATACATATTTAAAATTCTACTTTAAATTTTAGAACAAGTCCAATATAATATACATAACTATTACAAATTTAATACAACATATACTAACATTTAACCAAATATGTTAACCATATTTTAATTATGAATTATATTTTTACCCCTAAATTTTCTGAAATATTATAATGAAAAAGGACATGTTTACCCTATTTGGATGGATTTTGGCTCAGTTTTGCGGGTCTCAATTTTAAAAAATGGTTTAGGTGGTTTCACACCGAAACCTTTGATACCCCACTTGGTTAGATTTTGAATGTTGGGTTTTGTGGTTCTGAAAAAGTTGAAACCCCACTTGGATTATGTTTGTGATGAGTTTTATGGATCTGGCGAAAACTCATTTGGAAGGATTTTGGTCTGGTCTTACGAAACCCGCAAGATTGGGTCAAAACCCATCCACATAGAGCAATTGTGTCTGAATCGTGTCGTTCCAACCTTGTATCAGACGTTTCCTCATCCGTGTTCAATATTTTTGATTTATTTTTAATTTTCAAACACGACACGTTAGGTCATGTGTCGAGCCGTGTTTGTGTTTTTGTAATATCCACACTTCACGATTCAATTATTTCTTCGGAGTACATGCAACATATGTAGTCTTGAATTTTTCATATTATTAAAGAATGAAATAATAGTTTTTTGTGTTGTCGAATATTTGATCAATATATATATAATAGTAGAAGGTAAATGTCTAATAGAATTTATAAGGTCATTAAGGCAAAAAATTATTTATCCAGGGTTACATTTTTACGTCGCATTGCATAGTTGCATTGACAAATAAGTTACATTAGTCTGCCCATGTTGAGTGTAAAGGCCTTCAACCCCCAAAAAAAAAAAAGAAAAAAAAAAAAAGAAACCAAAGTTCAATTTAAATTGCAATGTAAGAGAAAACAAAACACATAAGTTGAACTGCTGAAATATTTTTAATTTTAAAGGACCATTCTCGTAGACATTGGGCTGAGTCATGGGCTATGGGCTATTGGGTCTTGGAGTCTTCTTCCTAAATTAAATCCTAACATTTCCACAAGCCCAACAATTTTTTTCAAAGACTAGATTCATGTTTTCTTTTTTAGAAAATTAAACTTGATTCATGTTACACACTTACACTCATACTAAATCATACATGTCTTATATTCGTAACTTCGTGATATAAAATTAATACAAGAAAAACAACACCAATTTGAAACTTGATTTTTATGTGGAATCTATGTTAGACCAAAGCTAGCTAGAAAGCACAATGGTTATTTATGTGGAGTCAAATATGTTGCAGATTAGCATCGTAAGGAATTGAACCTAGTTTATTTATTTAATCGACATAAAATATTCAAAGAACAAGTAAGGACTTTGATGGGTATCTCTTTGTGAAAATATTCAAAAAATTATGATTTAACACCCCGCCAATTACCTCGATACTCTAGGTTCCACCCCAACTCACCCTTCTCGGGTCAGGGTGATGCTTGTCTAGACCAAGTCTTTCATAGACCATAAACAAAATTACTGCATCCAACAAATATATTTGCAATATTTTATGTATGGTATATGAAAGACCGGGTTTAGGCAAGAATTTTCCCCTGGGCCCTGGCCAAGAATTACAGAAGACCTTCCAATTCCTTAATAACGTCATTTTCAAAAAAATTTAATTATAACAAAAAAAAAAAAAAAAAAATCTTAAAATGATCAATATGTTGAGATGAGACCGGTGCAAAATAGTATTTCTGACAATTTTTTACGAACTTTAGTGCCCTGGATTATTAATATTACATTAATTTCATTAAACTATGTACACAATATTTACTTCTAATTATGGTTCATTTTCTTAAAAAAAATCTAGTTAATATAAAATGGGGCTGGAAATTAATGAGTCCCGACCTAACCCGTTTTTGATTGAGACCACCCGAATTAATTTTTGGCTTTTTTTTGTTTTTGTTTTTGTTGAGAGGACAACCCGATATATTTTTGCCACATATTTATTTTTGACCCGTCCTGGCACGGTCCTACCATTTCAAAGTCACTGTTTATAACTTATAAATAAGTACTTATGGTAATTTCGTGAGTAGAGTTTGTAACATGTATTAAATTACATTTGATTTAAATGAAAATGTGATATGCAAAAGGGTCATATTTATGTTTTTGGTTGCTATCCTATGATTAAAAATTGGAAACCAGTATGCATTCATTGAGAATTATGTATTCATTAATTAAAATTGAAAACCAGTAGCCTTGGAATCAAATCAAATTCAGTCCCTTCAACATCCATTTTCATTGCAACATAGTCGTTACCGTGTTCTTCAACCAATCACCAAAATCAAATCCTCGAATCTTTTTTTTGGAATAAAAACATAAAACATATTCGTTGAAACACCACAGGTGAAGCAAAATGGAAAATTGTGAATAAAACTATTGACTAGTGCTTCCCATTGGTCGGAGTATGCCCCTTTTCTTATTGTAGACTTCATGATTTCTTGATTGCATTATGCATTTGTTTGGGTTAGCGATATTGACAGAGCAACAAATGTTGCTACAAGAGCAGTTTTTAAAAAAGTCTAGACTTACCCTTAATGGTCAAACATATTAATCACATAGCCAATAATTATGGAAAATGTTCTCTTTCTTCATAAAAATATACGTTTCTTTATTTTATTTTCAGTAATTACCATAATCATCATACAATTATGGAATTCATTTTTTTCTATCTCTTTATTTATAATTCTTTTCCGTCAACAAACTGAAAGAGTAAAATTGTTGAAGAAAAGGTTATGCACACTCATGTCATTTCTTAATTATATATTTGCCAATTTGTCTTTATATCCGTTAGTTTTTCATGTGTAACAAATTAAATTGTATTTGTGGTATGAGATATTGATTTGGATCATGGATCAAATTTTGTTTTAAGGCATGTTTCGGTCAGCCAAATATTAAAAAACATCGAATTTAAATTTGAAAAAATACGTAATTAAGAAAAATAAGAGTCAAAAGACAAACAAAAAGTTTTGAAATTACAACCTATTTTTCATTTTCACTGATTCAAAAACGAAAATATTTCAATGTTTGCAATGGATATGATGAAATTTTAATCCATGATTTGAATATGACGAAGAGCCTATATAAGATCATATGTGGGATTTCTTTCAATTATGTTTAATTTGCATATAAATGAAATAGTATTGAAAGAGAATGACAAGAATAGATATATTAGAGATTTTTTTTTTCTAGACTCTGAAGTTTTCTTTTTTTTTAATGGTTAAAAGTTTGATTTTGTATTGCGAGATCTAAGTAATGGATTCAATCACTACAAATACGATACGAATAATTCTAACACAATTGCTCATTTTCGATTACAAAAGTTTTAAATACACAAAAACAGTCTTTCTTGATTACAATTAGAGTCTATTTTCACATAATTCGGATTAGTAAATTTTTTTTTTTTTAAAAAAAAGTTGTAATTAAGTTTAAAAAGCATAGAAGAATTAGTTTCTTAGTTAAAAATACATAAGGTAGCAATGTAGGTATTTAAAAAAGTAATTAAGGAAAGAGGTGTATTTATGAAGAAAGAGAGCAACTTATTTCATTAATTAATGACCGAGCAATTAATATGTTTCGAACATGAAGGACGTATTAGCTAGGAAGTTCATTAAAATTATTCTGACAACAATATTTATTGCTCTGACAATATCACTAGCCCTTCGTTTGCCCCCACTTTTTAACATGCGTACTTGCTTTCTCTACCTGCAATTATCCCCACAAAATTATTGAAACAAAATAATTTGTGAATTCAACTAAAATTAGCGGAAAAAGATTGCGGTGAAAAAAAAAGGGTGGGTAAATAAAAAGGATTATTTGAGTTGGAGAAAATGTTACCTCTTTTTCCCAATCACATCTCATTGTCATTATGACTAAAATAATTGTTTGAAGTGCAGTTCCACCAAATATCATTCCAGCCCATACACCCTAATTATGTAAAAAGATGTTCGTAGTTAGAAATTAAAAGGTAATTTAATTTAGGGTAAACACCACCAATAATCCTTCTTATCATTAATTTTTTATAGAGTGGTCCCTCTTATGATTTTTTCCCCACGTTAGTCCTTACTATGAATTATTTGTTTCACTTTGGTCATTTTCAGGTGGACCAAGGTGAACGAAAGTGTCAAAATAGCTTTATGAGGGACTAAATTGATAAAGAAACAGTTTTATGAGGGACTAAAGTGTAACACTATAAGTAAAAGACTCATTGTAAATGACCAAAGTGAAACAAATAATTCATAGTGGGGATTAATGTGGAAAAAGAAACACAAGAGGGACCACTCTGTAAAAAATTAATGATATGGAGAACCATTAGTGGTACGTGTTTACCTTTAATTTAATTGTTTTTTCAGACACGTCAAATATATTATGTTAATAGTTCTCCTTAAATAATTTTCGATAAATCTTATATCTAAATAATATATTTTACCTTTTTTTTATGTAACTAAACTAGAAAAACCATATATAAAAAAAATGAAAATTATACAACCGATTAAAAAAAATGAAATTACACTTACCATAACACCTAGGTGAAAAACCAATTCGAGTAACAACCCAAGTGGGAGTCCAACAATGTAATAACAGGCAATATTAACATAAGCTACGCGTCCTTGCCATCCTGGCCCCACTGCTACTCCTGTAAAATTGCATAAAACACCCTTAAAATATTGTTATTTCCTGGCCAAGTGGGGAAAACCGTAAATGTGAAACCAAAATTTATGAAGAGTATCACTTTTGCAAGAATGTACAAAAGAAAACGGCAAATTTAATATTTGTCTCATATTTGATAAAATTATAATTTTAGACCTATTTTTTTTTATAAATATTTTGTATTAAACCCTATTTTATAGAAATGTTTTGCGCTCTCGGTTCCACGGAACAACATCTTTTATAAATGCCTTTGACCATGAATTATAAATGCCTAGGGGGATTTTTGGGAGTTAGACAAAGCATAGGGGGTGTTTTTGTCTTTTGCTCATTTCTGAAACAATGCCTTTAACCATGAATTATAAATGCATTCTTTCATGAATAGACATAAGCCACAATGATTCATGAAACATTACTACTCTAAGAATATTATAAATAGAGTTGTAGTGCAGAAAATTTATATATCACAAAAAACGAAATTATTATTACTCCTCCAATTTATTTCTTCTCCTAAAGCACAAAATTGTTAAAGAAATTTAGAGAGAAAGTTTAGAATTGCTGTCTATCTTTCGAAGTGGTTTTGTTGTATCCTGGGAGTGATTTGCTACTTCAAACCCATTAGCAAACTCAATCGAGTGGGGGCAAATACCACTTTAAAGATATTATCTTTAAACAAGCCTCAAAGCCATAAAGTTCTTGATATAATATTTTACACCCCACAAAATTCCCAACATGTAATCTCTTGGTCATTGTTTTTGGTTTTATAACTTTGGGAGAATGAAGGATTTTTTGATTGATTTTCTTTTTGTTTTTAAAGAAAAAATGCTTCTCTTGTTGCCCGAGGGTAAGGTTTATGTGTTGCCTCTTGGTACATATGAATGTTATTAATCTGGTATTATAAGTTTTGAGAATCTCCTGCACATTATGACTTGTCACTAAAATGGTCTTCACAATTTCATATTATTAACAAGAATTGCAATGAAATTGTTACTATTCATAATTGGTGATAATTAAGATGTTGTGACTGAATCATTGCAATTTATCGTTTTCCCTAGTGACAATTAATTGTCATAGTTATTATTAAATGCATATAAATATTAACAACTTTTATATTGTTACTTAATATCTTGTCATCGATATGGTTTGAGTAATATTAGTACTAAGAAAAATATAAGTATCAAGGAAGTTCTCGTCCAAATCTAGTTGATCAAATTCAATTAATCACAAAATAAATGTATTTCACTCCCTATATAATTTCACTCTTCTAGGAGTATTATACAACCACAATATTATAACTTGTCATTTAAATGTTTTATGTTCGATCAAATCCGGTCCATAAAAGAAACTCAAAATACTAGTAGTTTCTCCTCTATTGAGAAGTGAACAAAACCGTAACATATTTTATATCCTAATTTGGTTACACATATGTATATACATTGACAAGTATTCCTGTAGATTAAGTCAAGATTGTACCAATTAATGTCAATGTGAAATCAAGATATATATTAGTTAAATATATTAATTTATTATTTCTATTTAATAAATTTAGAATTTTATTAAAAAACTAGAAAAGTGCACGTGCGTTGCACGTGATTAACTAATTTCCTACGTTAGTTGAATCATATAATTATTTTTGATCATACTATGGTGTTAATAACATACCACATAATTTTTTAGACTAAATCACTTTAATTATTACTATGTTGATATCAAGAATTTAAAGTTGTTATCATAAATACTTAAAACCAAAACTTGAAAATAAAAAACGAACTATAACTACTCTATGTATTTCTAACCTAAAACTACATGTCTACATTCTTCCTTGACCTTGATATTTCCATTTAAATATTATTTTTCCATCTAAACCAGTTTTCACAGATTTAACCCATTTTTTTGTCGATTCAACCAGTTTTGCTGGTTATATCTGTCTTTTACTGAATTCATCAATTTTTAATTACATGCCTAATCTATTTTTACCAGTTGTCCTCAATTTTGTTGAGTAAAGTTATTTTATCGATGTAACTCGCATTTACACTTAGTTTATGTTTTTTCATTGACTCGTTTTCATCAGTTTTAACCATTTATATATTTTGACTATTTTTACTTAAGTCAATTATAAGTTTTTCAGTTAACTAAATAATGGTTTATTTTATTCATACAACATAAATGTGGCATATTTTTTTAGGTTCTTTAATGTTTTTAGGTTATTTAATAATTGATAATTTCTTAAGAACTGTACAAAGAAATATTGATTGCACCTGCTCTTACACTGAGTTTAACAAATCTTTTTGGTTATTTTAACCCATTCTTTGACCAATTTCACCTGTTTTTGTGTTTTATCCCATTTGTTAAAATCAATTAACACATTCTCTCCGTTTTAATCCAATTGAGTTGATTTTACATATCCTTTTGCTAATTTAATCTATGAAACCTTTTTTTTTTTGCCAATTTAACTATTTTTTTTTTGTTCTTTTTCTTTTATCGATTTGATCCCCCCACCCCCACCCTTTTTTTTTTGGTTATTCATTGTTTAGCCAATATCATTTATTTTGTACCAGTAACTCATTTTTTGTCAGTTTACCCCATTTATTTATCAATTGTACCATTTTTTTTGTTTGTTTTAACTTATTTTTCTTCTATCTAACCCATTTCCCATTTGATTTTACCATTTTTTGTATCATATATTTTTTAACTGAATTTTACATGTTTTCATCGATTTTAACCATTCTATGTTTTGACCTATTTTGGCTTAAGTCAATTATAAGTTTTTCAGTTAACGTAATAGTAATACTTTTTTCTTTATTCATATAGCCCGAAGGTGGCCTTTTATTTTTAGGTTTTTTTAATGTTTTTGATGTTCTTTAAGAAGTGATAATTTCTTAAGAATTATCCAAATAAATATTTTTGTGGTTCATCACATTTCTTAATCATTCCATCCATTCTCTTTAGCTTAATCCAATTTTAGTCGATTTTATCACATTTGTTAATCAATTCACCCATTCTCTCTGGTTCAACCCAATTTAGTCTGATTATACTTATCACTACAACAAATATGATCTATGGTGGCACCATACTTGATGGCATTTTAAAGAAAATGTCACAAAATATTAATATAGTCATATTTTTGAAAAATGTCACAAACTATAAATGTTAATTGTACTGATTAGTGACATTTTTATACTATAGTGATATTTTATAATGTTATTTTTAACTACAATTGTGACATTGATATATTTAGCCACACCGCTACAGGTGGCACTTTGCTAGTGACATTTTATATGTAACGACATTTTTCAAACTGCCACTTGTAGCGGTGTGGCTAAAAGTTAAATGTCACTATCATAACAAGAGGTAACATTATAAAATGCCATAATAATATAAAAATGTCACTAAACAGTATGATTAACATTTATTATTCCTGACATTTTTATAAAATGTAACTGTATTCATTTTTTCTCACATTTTCTTCAAAATGCCATCACGCTTGATGCCACGAAAGATCATTTTTGTTGTAGTGTATTCTTTTGTTAATTCAACCTATTTTCTCACATGTTTTACCTTTTTGCCAATTTGCTCATTTTTTTTGTTCTTGTTCTTTTATCGATTTGATCCCTTTTTTGTTGTTATCTCGTGTTTAGTCGATGTAATTCATTTTGTTTATCGGTTTTGCCAATTTTTTGCCGGTTTACCTTGTTGTTTTATCAATTGCACCATTTTTTCTGTTTTAACTCGTTTTTTGTTCTTCTATCTAACTCATTTTTCCATTGATTACCATTTTTTTATCATATATTTTTAATCGAATTGTTACATGTTTTTACTGATTTTAACCATTTTTATGTTTTGAATCTTTTTGGCTTAAGCCAATTACATGTTTTTTTAGTTAAACTAAATAGTGTTTTTTTAATTCATGCATCACAAATGTGGCATTTTTTTTCTTCTGAAGATTCTTTAATAAGTGATAATTTTTTAAGAACTTTTCAAAGAAATTTCGAAGAAATATAAAGTAATAGTTTTTTTTAATTTTTTTTTACTACTAATATTTTAATGAGTTGTAAAACCTTAAAAGATAATTATAATAAGGTTGATGTAGGAGAGACTTCTTGTCTAATTATACTTCTAGGATTATTTTATTTTACCTTTTTGCCTTTAAATTAAATATTACAATATAATTTAAATAGGGGTATATTAGTCTTCACAAAAAAATTTTCTTCGCCAAACTCGTACTTTTGTATGTACTAGAAAAGTACGCGTGCGTTGCACGTGATTACCTAATTTTCTAAGTTAGTTGAATCATATAATAATTTTTCATCATATTATGGTCTTAATGACACACCACATAATTTTTTTGACTAAATCAATTTAATTATTATTATGTTGCTACCAATACTTTAAAGATGTTATCATGAATACCTAAAATCAAAACTTGAAAATAAAAAATAACTATAACTACTATGTATTTCTAACCTAAAACTACATGTCTACATAACTACAATTATAAAATTAACATTTGAACGAATGGACAACAACAATTTTTTTCTTCCTTGACCTTGATATTTCCATCTAAACAATATTTTCCATCTAAACAAGTTGTCACATGTTGAACCCAGTTTTTTAATCGATTTCACCAGTTTTGTCGATTATACATGTTTATTTTTACTGAGTTCACCATTTTTAATTACTTGCCTATTCTAATTTTTTGCCTATGTAACTCGTTTTTACAAATTTTCCTCCATTTTCTCGAGTAACATATTTTATCCATTGAACCCGCTTCTACACTAAGTTTACCATTTCTTTTTTGTTATTTTAACATGTTCTTTCATCGACTTCATCCGCTTTTACATTGAATTTACCATTCTTTTTATGTTATTTAACCCGTTCTTTCTTTGATTTCACCCATTTTTTGTGGTTTATCCCTTTTGTTAATCAATCAACTCATTCTCTCCGATGTAACCCAATTTTAGTCGATTTCGCTTATTTTGTTTATGATTTAACCTATTTTAACGACTAGTTCATATTTTTTTGTCAATCTAACTCGGATTTGATCCACTTTTTGTTATCCCGTGTTTAGCTGATATAATTTATTTTTTATCGAGTTACCTGTGTTTTGTCCGTTTATCCCATTGTTTTATCGATTTACTTTTTTTGTTGCTTTAACTCATTTTTCATCGATCTAACCTATTTTCCCACTTTTTTTCCATTTTTATCATCTATTTTTCAATCATATTTTACCCGTTTTCACCGGTTTTAACCATTTATATGTTTTGACTTAAAGCCAATTATAAGTTTTTCAGTTAACTAAATAGTACTTTATTTTATTCATACAACACAAATGTGACATTTTTTTCGAGGTTCTTTAATGGTTATTAGGTTATTTTATAATTGATAATTTCTTAAGAATTATACAAAGAAGTATTGATTGCACTTTTTTGTTATTTTACCCCGTTCTTTGACCGATTTCACCCGTTTTTGTGTTTTATCCCATTTGTTAATAAGTTCACCCATTCTCTCCGGTTTAACCCAATTTTAGTCGATTTTACCTATTCTTTAGCTAGTTTAACCTATTTAATTTCTCACATATTTCACCTTCGCTTTTTGTCAATCTAACTCATTTTTGTTCTTGTTTTGATTTGACCCCCTTCTTTTTTTTTTGTTATATCATGTTTAGCCAATATCATTCATTTTTCAATTCGGCTATACTGTCCGGTTTAACCCAATTTTAGTCGTTTACCTATTCTTTTACTAATTTAACCTATTATCTCACATATTTCACCTTCGTTTTTTGCCAATTTAACTCATTTTGGTTCTTGTTCTTTTATTTGATACCCCCCTTTTTTTTGTTATCTCATGTTTAGTCAATATCATTCATTTTTTATCAGTTACCCGGTCGTTTTCTACTGGTCACCATTTTCTATTTTTAACTCGTTTTTCTTCTATCTAGCCTATATTCTCATTGATTTTACCATTTTTATCATATATTTTTTAATAAAATTTTACCCGCTTTCGCCGATTTTAACCATTCTATGTCTTTTACTTATTTTGGCTTAAGTCAATTATAAGTTTTTCAGTTATTAAATAGTACTTTTTTGAGGTTCTTTGATAAGTGATAATTTCTTAAGATTTTTCCAAAAAAATATCGATTTTACTTGCTTTTACACTAAGTTTATCGTTTATTTTTTTTTTGTTTTTTTAATTTACTTCGTTCTTTCACTGATTTCACTCGTTTTTTGTGTTTCATCACATTTCTTAATCAATCAATCCATTCTCTCTAGTTTAACCCAATTTTAGTCGATTCTAATCACTCATTCTCTTTGGTTTGACCCAATTTTAGTCCGATTATACTTATTCTAACCTATTTTCTCACATATTTCACCTTTTTGCCAATTTACTCATTTTTTTGTTCTTGTTCTTTTATCAATTTGATCCCTGTTTTTAGCCGATGTCATTCATCTTTTTATCGATTTTGCCATTTTTTTGTCGTTTTACCTTGTTGTTTTATCAATTGCACAATTTTTTCTGCTTTAAATCGCTTTTTGTTCTTCTATCTAACCCATTTTTCCATTGATTTACCATTTTTTATCATATATTTTTTAATCGAATTTTACCCCTTTTTACCGATTTTAACCAGTTTTATGTTTCGACTCTTTTTGGCGTAAGCCAATTAAATGTTTTTTTAGTTAAACTAAATAGTATTTTTTTATTCATGCAGTACAAATGTGGCATTTTTTTTTCTGATGATCTTTAATAAGTGATAACCTTTTAAGAACTTTTCAAAGTAATTTCAAAGAAATATAAAGTAATTGTTTTTTAAATTTGTTTTTACTATTAATATTATAATAAGTTGTAAAACCTTAAAAGATAATTATAATAAGGTTGATGTTGGAGAGACTTCTTGTCTAATTATACTTTTAGGATTCTTTTATTTTACCTTTTTGTCATAAAATTAAATATTAAAATATAATTTAAATAGGGGTATATTAGCCTTCGCAAAAAAGGGGAAGAAATTTTCTTCACCAAACTCGTACTTTTATATGTATAATAAAAATAAATAATATAATAATAATAAATAATAAATATAGAATATATAGATAGATAATCAATTCATTAATTTTTTTTTTTTGATACATTAGGAACCAACAAACCATTTGCCAAATTAAAGAACAATTTTTTTTTGGTAACGAAGAGATTATAAAATTCGAATGAATGACTAGAATAATTGGAGTATCTTGTAGATTTTCTAAATCCTTCATTCTACAAGTACCAAGAAAAAATTATATTTTCCCCTCATTTTTAAATCTCTGTCGTCTATCATGAGACCAAACACCAACAGTGTGCAAACAACTATGTAGGCTAAAAGTCTTTGTATATGTTTTTATCAGGGAAAATTATAAATTTGGTAGCACTTTGCAATATTGATATCATTGGATATATAAATGCATATTTAGTACCAAAATTCAAATATTGGTTGCAATGTTCATATCATCATCAAATAATTGATCCAAAATTGATGAAATTAATCAGCCATATGCACCGTCCGTGATTGGTATATCGTCTTTTGGAGTGAAAACGTGAGGAAAACGTTACAAGTTTCACTTCAACATATGAAATAATGTGATAAATGTTCCTCCAAAAGTAAGAGAAACATGATTATTTTCACTCCAAAAGACGAGATAACGGCCATGTATGGTATACGTGGCTAGTTCCATCCATATTCGTCCAATTATTTGACGGTGGTATGAACATTACAACCAAACTTTAAATTATGGTACTAAATGTACATTTACGTGTCAAGTGATACCAAGATTGTAAAGTGCCCTATTTATGGTACCAAAAATGCAATTTTCCCATTTTTATCACGTGAACTTAATTTTCTCTTTGATTGGCTCTAACCAAATATGCTGAATTCAAGATCCAATAATTGTGGGTTTAGATTACACTACGATAAACTTGTTTAATAATTGTGCATTCTCGTTTTTCTATAATTATATTTATTTATATGAACGTGGATGCAATTCATCACAAATTCTTTTTTTTAAAGAAATTTGGTAAGGAGATTGAAATATCTACTGAATAATTAGAACGTAATGATAATACTAGCGGAGAGCTGAATTTCTAACGGTACAAGTTTCAGTTTATGAAACGTAATATATAATTCCCTAAAAATTAAAAAAGTTTCAGACTTTTTTCAATTTCATTCATTAACAAAAATAATAAATGAAGTATTTTTGCACCTTAATGTAATTTTAAATATAGCAAGTTTAGTTTGCTACGGTTCATTGAGGATTACAAGAAATCAACATCAACTAACCCGTATTTATTTCTTGAAATAAGAATAAGGGTCCATTAATGTTTACTCTATGGACCTTAATTTTTCTATTAATCATTAAATTATGTTTTACTACACTTCGGACTGATTGATCATAGCACGTACTGTTGCGTTCCAAATACTAATACGCAAACTACGCAAGTATACGGTCGTTACAAGTAATATAAAACGATAAGTACATACCGAGTATCGAATCCCCACGAATGGGTAAAATGTGGGAATAAACGAATCAATCGACGACTTATTTCATCTAAGAACGCTTGATACAAAAATGATCAAACCCAAATATATGATAAGGGTGATTTTATTTAACTACGAGCGGTAAAGTAAATCTAACTACTAAAGCAAGTAAATTGGGGAGTTAATTATGCGGTAAGGAGGATTCATAAGCAATCAATTAAAGCGGATAAATCATGCGGTTGTTAGGTTAGCTATGCAAACAATCATAGGTTTAGTTGTTGTTTGTGAGTTCTAATTTAGTTAAGTCTCCCTGTCGGTTTCACTTAACTCTACCAATCTACCCAAACTCTCCATCTCCGGATCAATCACAAACATCGTTGTCATTTGATGCTCTCAGAGGGCTCAAAGGCGTACCGTTGTCACCCGGGACCTAAGACTAACCCAAATCCCCGAATAAAGAGAATCTAAGTTATTTGATGCATTCACGAACGAACCCATTATACAAACACGGACCACACTAGGTATATGTCTATCCTAGGTCGAAATCCACAAATCGTCACTCGCCTAACCTTCAAAGTCCTATGTCTAGGATGCATTCAAGGTAGAATTAAGCCCGATTACATGATTACGGCAAATCAAAGTACTTAAACAATAATCTACTACAATCATTGGCCAAATAATGCGATAAAACAATAAACCCAACAAATCAAACATAACCTAACATGACTCGACAATTGATAACTTATGATCGTGTTTGCTACTCAAGGATTCAAGGACGTTCGTATGTATCTTTCGAGTTGCATACAAACCTATCGAGTTAAACTAATCCAATTTATGTCTAAGTGGATTAAAATCTAATCGATGCATTAAACGCAAACCTTAAATGAATATGAAACGACCTAGGTATATGTCTATCCTAAAATCGAATCACAATCCAATTTCATAATCAAATCCTCAAAATCACTATGTCTAGCAATCAAGAATCAATAAATTTCACCTCAAAGTTGTCAAACCATAAGATGAACAATAAGCACGAAATCGGATTAACGAACACATATAAGCATCATATCAATCATCAACACATAATTAATCAAACAATAACATAAATACATATAAATCCGAAGAATTCAAATCCACAATCCTTGTTCCAAAAAGAAAATAACAACATTCATCTCCTAATCATAGACAACTAGGAAATAGAAAGGTATCACCTAATCGGAATAAAATCGAGAGATGGATTCTCCTCCCCTTAATCACCATATAATCACTCCCCAAGGGTGGTGATTAACTCACCCCCTTGGTGGAGTCTTCAATAAAAGAAAAATAAGAAAAACTAAAGAGAGAGTTTTGGGAGGCTTGAGAGGAAAAGGGAGGCAAGGTATGAGGGAAATAATCTCCTTTTAATTTGTGTCTCCTCTTGACCCTCTTAACCTAGGGAAACAAGACCAAAAAAGTCCCCAAAAGGGTTATGAAATACAAGTGGGGGAAAAGGGGGAAGATACAAAAAACCCCTCCAATCCGCGCAGAAAACAGAGCATGTCTCGAGGCCGCGAGACCAAACCTCGTGGCCGCGAGTCTTCAGTTATGCAGGACCTCGCGGCCGCGAGGTTGAGGCAGAGAGTTTGCACAACTCTCTGCCACCAACTCGCGGCGGCGAGGTGAGGCAGATGCCTAAATTCTCTATTCTTGCTCTTTATTTTGCGTTAGGCCTCCCCTCGGTTGAAAGCGACTTGCACTCCACGCAGTAAACACTCCCAAAATTGCTTCAAGGCGTCGAATCCTGCAAATCACCGATAAACTCAACTAAAACACGAACAAAACACGAAAAACGAACAAAGGTCGAACAAAGGGACCAAAAGCACAAAAGACACGAAAACACGCGGAGACAAACAGAAACTCGGATCAAAACAAGACATTTTGGGCTTAAAGAGATAGGTAATAACGACGTTTTCACGTACTCTTATCTAATTAGGACCACGTACATGACTTAGGTCACGTAGCACCGCAAACGTCAATTTCATTTATTTTTCATTTATCTTCGTTAGAAGAACAAAGAATAGGAATAGGAAAAATAGCTTTCTAAAACATCTATTCTAGGTATATTTATTTATTAAATCCACTCAACCGCAAGTTATTGAGCAATAGGTGTACCTGTTTAAATTTATATTTGCTCAATAATTTTGTTTTAAGAATTTGAAAGTCTAAAAACTACAAATCATGAAAAAACAGTGTTTTACATATCAATACATTTTAAAGATATGAAATTTCGCAGCCCTTAACACTTCAAAATAACCATTATTTGAATACAAATTCAAGTTTCCGGACACACATAACACACATATATTTGTAGTTTGAATTTTGAAATTTTTTTTGCCTTTTCCACTTTTTAAAAACTAAAAGTTAAAAGTTAAAAGTTAAAACCAATGAACCAAAATGCAGACAAGATTGAAACATATTCAAGTCAAAAAAAATTCTAATGACAAATAAAAAGCACATGGAAATAATATTGAAGCGAAAGAATTTACTCAGTTCAAGCGCAAAATGCTAAAGGAATCATCAATTCCCATCCATTGATGCACATGCTTTGATTATAGGACAAAAAAAAGTTAAATAGTATTAAATGTCCCAAAAATATATAAATGCATTTTGGCATTATAGAGAGAATTTTGTCTACTGTTACAATCATGAAAATGACATTTGCAATCGTCACATTTCCCCCATTGTTGGAATTCTTTCTCTCTTTTTTTGAAAATAGAGTTTTGCAAGGAGGATTCCATATGAAAATAAGTAATATGGAGTATTTTTTTTCAAAAATCGATTCGATATTTTAGTTTGCTTTGGAGATAAAATAAAGAATTTCATATTTCCATAAGAAAGGTCAATTTTTTAATCCATGGATCTATAGCCTTAACTTACGGCTCTTTATAATACTCCTCTAACTCAATGTTATTAAAACCGGGCCGGGCTGGCCGATCCGACCAGTTCGACCGTGAACCGAAGGCTTGTTCGATCCGGTTAACTCCTTGGACCGGTTTAAATCGGTTTTGATTTTCCTTTTTTTTCTTTTTTTTTTTCGATTTTTTAATTGTTTTTTAATATTAAAAATAAATTGAAACTTTTGTAGAAGGAGGGATTTGAACACCTAACCTATTGAATAAAATATATGAGCTAAATCATTTTTGTTAAACTTTTAGTATAGAAATTTATAAATTATAGAAAACTTGTAACCAAATTTATTCATAAATTAAATTATGATAATCAACTCAAATTAATATTTTACACATTATAAATGAAAATTAAAACTAATTTTAGTTTTATGACATAATTTCTGATCAAAAGTCTTTTTATAAGATATCTATTTCCAACTATATTATTTTTAGGATAATGAATGTCAAAGTTTGAAAATCAAATCGATATATTATGCAAATTTAATTTTTAATATTAGACTTGTATACATAATCATATTTTAAAATTTATTAATCTCTTAGTTTGTTGTATTTTTAATTTATACTTTTATATTTTTAATTAAATAAATATAATCATATTATATTATATAAGATTACTAATTAGTATCATATTACCGTTATGATATAAGTTAGATAGATATTATATGGTTTAATTTAGATATATTCTAAGTTTTTGTATATTTTTAATCAATTGTAGGACAATGTTTAAAATTTTATGCATATTGTATACACTTTAAAATTAAATATATTTATTATATTATTATGACTTTATTTGGTCCGACAAGTGGTTCAACCGGTTCAACCTATAGAATCATTGGTCAGTCGGCTCACCGGTTCATTGTTTGATCTGGTTCTGAAAACATTGCTCCTCTTACCCCATAATTTTTCTATTCCTAGTTGCTTTCCAGGACGCTTACAAACAAGATTTTTTTTCAAATGAGATAATTTTGAAAAATACATCTTAGATGAAATATTGATTTTTATAACATTAACAATTTTCTATCTCTATTTCTGAAAACAAATATATAATGATTTCTAAATTTTTTACTATCTCATATGTATAAAACTCGATTCGTATAACTTAAAGTAACCGTTCTCAAAAACAAAAACAAAAAACTTAAGTAACCAAAAGTTATCGGATGACGGGAATACTATATAATATAATAAAATAATCTAGTGCTAATATATAGAAATGAATGAAGATCTACGATTTTTATACCATATAAAGAGACCAAAATGTCATTTTCATTACATGTTCGATCAAAAGGACCCTATTTATTCTGAAACACGTCGTTCCAACGTTGTATATATGAGACGTTTTCCCAACGTGTTTAATATTTTTCATTTATTTTTAATTTTCAGACACATCACATAGCGTGTCGGTCCTGTGCCGAGTCATGTTTGTGTTCCAGTAGTATTCACACTTCACAATTTAATTTTTTTCTAAGGAGTATATGCAACATATATAGTCTTGAATTTTTCATATTATCAAAGAATGAAATAATAGGTTTTTGTGTTGTCGAATATTTGATTAATATATATAATAGACGGTAAATATCTAATAGAATTTATGAGGTCACTATCCACGGTTACATTTTTATGTCGCATTTCATAGTTGCATTTGACAAATAGTAAGTTACATTGTCGGGCCATTGCGAGTGTAAAGGCCTTCAACCCAAAAAAAAAAAAAGAAAAAAAAAGAAAGGAAACCCAATTAAAGTTGTGTAAGAGAAAACAAAACGATATACTAAGGAATTTACAAAACTCAAAACACATAAGTTGAAGTGTTGAACTATTTTAAAGGACCATTCTCGTAGCCATTGGGCCGATTCATGGGCTATGGGCTATTGGGTCTTGAAGTCTTCTTCCCAGATTAAGTCCTCACATTTCCACAAGACTGGGCTGTCAATGGGGCGGATCCGATTTGATTCCGACCCGATTTATTAGGATAATTGTTCAGTTAGTGATTCGATGGACCTTGTCAGATTAAAAAGATTCTTAATTCGAATTCTATGGAGCGAATATGGATCTAGGCTGATCCGATCCGCTAAAGATCCGCATCCGATTAATATATAATATAATACTATATAAATTTAACTTTCATGTTTTATAAAAAAAATTCTAATGTGCACTTCTTTTTTTGGTAATTTATTATGTTGACTTGAAATTATAATATTGATAATGATAGCTACAAGTGAAAATGGAAGGTATTTAACTTAACTTAACTTAAAAAACAACATTATCATATGTTTGATTTATCCTTAATAAAAGAAGGAAAAATACTACTACTATAAATTGTAGTTATGGTAAAACTATGTTATTATGTTACCAATTAAACATGTTCATATACAAAGTTATTATTACCAACAAGATAGCATCTATTTGATTATGAGTAGTGATGCTTAGTATTTATCATTTATTATAGAACTTGTAAACTTTATATTATGATACTACATATTACCTGCAATGATTTTCATTTTTTTTTAGCTTGTATTATTTTTTTGAATTAGATAATTCATAATTTTTATCTTTTCAGTAAAAATATACATAATATTTTTTATTCGGATTCGGATTTTTGTGCCGGATATCGAATTTTTTTCCGGATTCGATAGCACTTTTGAAAATCCAATAGGATCTTGGATCGGATTCGGATACACTTTTTAATTTTCGGATCCGAATCCACCCTGATTCGCTTCGAGTCCGCCCTATTGACAGCCCTACACTAGACCAACAAATTTTATCATAGACTAGATTCATGCTTTTTCCATTTTTTTAGAAATTTATACTAGATTCATTTTTTTTTTTTTTTTTTTTTTTTTGACTATATTCATGTTACACTCACTAAATCATACATGTCTTATATTTGTAACTTCGTGATATAAAATTAATACAAGAAAAACAACACCAAATTGAAACTTGATTTTTACTTAACATCTCACATTTTGCAATATTCTTTGAATCCATAACTAATAAACGAAAAACTATGACAATGAAACTTGAACAAAGAAAAAGGTAAAGTAAAAAATAAAAAATACAAAACAATTTTTCCTATATATATATATGTGTACGTATGTATGTAGATCATGTCTCATTTAATGTAGTACTACTGTGTCTCTTATCTGACCACTTCCTGACATGCATAGTTGCCTTCTCCGCCTGCATTTCATGATTAACGTTTAGGATTACAAAAGAAAATAAAAATGTCTTAAAACTTTAAATATTATTATAACAATATGGAATGTGTGTATTATATTATTATATATTAATATAAGTAAATTAATTCTTACCTCCTTTTCCCAATCACATCGCATTGTAATAATGGCCAACGCCAATGTTTGGATTGCAGTTCCACCAAATATCATCCCAGCCCAAATTCCCTGAAAAATAACAAACATATTTATTGGCTTCTAAAGTAAAATTGAGCCTAAATTTAATTTGGTCGCATCCATTTAAATTAAATTTTGTCACCCTCATTCTAATATATTACAAGACAAATGTATTGTATTTGGACATGTTCTAATTTTTGTATGTTTAAGACAATCTAGTTAAACTTGTTTAATCGTTCTTAGTCTAATTACAATTAATTAGAAGTTATTGAAAATTAATAAATAATATAATATAGAATCACAATTTAATATGGTGCAATTTCTTAATTACTCTTAACATAATATTTATAAGGCGTACGTCGTGAATAAATAATTTCAATAATGTAAGAAATTAATTGCATAATAGAGAAAAAAAATGTCTTACCATAACTCCTTGATTGAAAACCCACCCCATTAAAACTCCAAGTGGGAGTCCCAACAAATAATAGGTACCAAGGTTAATGTATGCAACATAAGACTGCCATCCAGAACCCACTGCCACTCCTACAAATTAATTAAAGTTGTGAAATAGAAAATATTAATTATATATAAGTGAACTTTAATTATCTTAATTAATTTTGAACAAAAATTTAATTAATTATGTCACATATATCTTAAATTGTAATTTACCTGAAAGAATTGGTTGAACACTGTTGAGGAGAACTGTGAAAGCCAAGAGAATTGACAGTTTGCTAACTGCTTCTAGCACAGGTTTGCTTGATGTGAAAATTAGAGCAAGTTCATTGTGGAAAAACATTATTAGTAACCAAAAAATGAACCCAATAATTACAGATTCTGTAACTGATACAATTGTAGCAAATTTGGCTCCTTTTCCATTGCCTGCTCCCAATTCATTTGCTACTCTTACTCTGCCAATTAAACACACAAATTCATAATTATTGGTCAAATCAGAACCAATAAATAAAATATTAAACTAATTGGTTATGTAATATAAATTGTATTTACATGCATGAGCATATAGAATAAATTTAATAATTTTCTCTAGTAAAATGTAAAATCAGAGCATATGTAAATATGTTATTTCTAATTGGCAGGAATTTTATTAAAAAATGACGATAGGGGATTTATTGCAATTATTTTAAGACTTAAGAGCACAACGTTTTCCCTTTTCCTACACTGTCACTTAGAGAGAATATATCAAATTAATTTTCTTTTAATTAAAGATAAAACATGAAGTATTTTTGCATTTAGTGTGATTTTAAATATAGCAAGTTTAGTTTGTGACAGTTCATTGAGGGTCCATTGTTTAATCTATGGGACCTTAATTTGTCTATTAATCATTAAATTATATTATCCTATAGTAAACTTAGGACCACGTACATGACTGTCGCAAGGCTTAATTTCATTTATCGTCGTTACAAGGACAAAGAAAAGGAAAAGAAAAACCAACTTTCTAAAATATCTATTCTAGATTTCTAGGTTTATTTATTTAATAAATTCACTCAACCATAAGTTATTGAGCAAAAGGGTACCTGTTTAAATTTATTTTGGCTCAATAATTTTTTCTTAAAATTTTGGAGTCTAAAAATTTCAAATCATGAAAAAACAGTGTTTACATATCAATACATTTTGATGTTATTAAATTTCGAAAATTCATTTAGCCCTTAACACTTCAAAATGACCGATATTTGAATAAAAACTCACGATTCCAGACACACATTTGAAGATATTGAAATTCCTTTTTTTTTTTGAAGATTGAAACATATTCAAGTCAAATAGTTCAAATTGTCAAAAGAAATTCTAATGACAAATAAAAAGAACATGAAAATTAAAAATATTGAAGTGAAAGAATTTACCCAGTTCCAGCGAAAAATGCTAGAGGAATCATCAATTCCCATCCATTGATGCTCATGCTGTGATTATAGGACCAAAAAAAAAAAATTTAAATACAAGTATACCAAGTAGTATAAATGTCCCACAAATAAATAGATGCATTTTGGCATTATAGAGACAAAGTGTTTATTTTTTATTTTTTAGAGACAATATTTATTAACTGTTACAATCGTGAAAATGACATTTGCAATCATCACATTTTTTTGGCTCAGGAGAATAAGTGACAGACATAAACACATAATACATTGGAAAAAGAAAGCATCAAAAGGACTGAATTTAGCACAAAGGCATATTGAACACGACGACTAATAAACCAAAAATCAATTCAACTTTAGACCAAGTCACTAGTGGATTGTCTGGAAAAGTACCAATACCGTCACAAATTTTGTCGTTCTATTCTTAAGGGTGATTTTGACTTAGAGGGTCGAAAAATAATTATAGAAGAAATAATTTTGTTAAAATAAATTTTGAAAATAATTGATTATAACAAAAATTAATTATGAAATAATTTTTTTTTGTATAATAATTTTTGCAAAAGTAACACTTTATGAGCTTTTAAAATAAGTTGATTTTAAGCTTCTTGATATCCCAAAGTGATTATGATATTGGGGGTCAAACACCATGAAAATCATGATTGACCAAAAGTAATTTTTATAATTGGAAAACACCTTAAAAATCACAATAAAGATCTGTAAGTGCTTCCACCGCTAGGTCAAACTCACCCTAAGTCCAAAATCAAAATCAAAATAAAATTTTGCTTACCACACGGACAAGGCATCCACTGCAATTTTTGCATTCTTCAGATTTCCAGTCATTACTATGAGTATCCTGTAGTACCAATTCTCCAAACTGTTCCATTAATGAAAAAAATGATAAAAAAATAAATTAGGTTCATTAATCAAAAAAAAGAAAAGGTAAGATACGTCCGTTTAAAATTAATAAATAACTCTTAAAAATTTTATTGGTCTCACATAATATAATAGAAACTTTTAAGACATGCTGTAATTAATTCTTACAAAACTATTTATTTAATCAAAACTATATCAATCATAATTATTCTGAAACCCATCTATCTAACAAAATAAATACTTTGGTCCTATGGTATTTGAGTATTTGACCACTTCTAACACGTTGGTTCTCGACTTTGTAAACTTTGGTCCCACTTTTGTTAATCTTTTTCACTTTTGGTCATGGACTTTATAAATTGCATTTGATCTCAAAATTCTTGAAGTATTTCACACTTCATGTACATATCATATTTAAGGAAATTGAACTAAATGTGCAATTTTATAAAATACGTACATGATTAAAAAAAAAATGTTGAAAGACAATTATATATATGGAACTAAAAAATCAATTTTACCCTAACAAAATCGTTAATGAAACTCAATCATGTCATTCTAAAATATTTAAACTAAAGTGAACTCTTTCCTCGTAATCAATATAGCAAACTCAAGTTCGAATTCTTACTAATAGAGGTTCACACGTAATGTATTCAATATGCGCTAAAAAAAAAAGTTATGTATAAGATCTGAACAACGTCGAAAAACCAAAAGAAAAGAAAAGAGAGAAAGAGCGAACCATAACATGACCCCAGAAGAAGCCGAGAGCTTAAGAAACTCCCACAAACCCGAAAACGCCTGACCCGAGAACCCGGCCCATGTAAGAGGACACCCGCCACAAAAAACATAGAAAACCAACCCCAACACAATAAACCACCACGAAATATTCAAAGTAAGCGCAGTCCCGACCACACCCAAATGTAACCTATACACAATCACCCAACTCATAAATATATGCAACAAAAGCCCAACCAAATTAACCCACGCAATAACGCTGTTTTTCAATTGGCTTTGCAAGAATCTTTGTAACGGAAATTGAAAAGCGAAGCTGAAGTGAAGTGGGATGAAGCATAGGACAACCGTTCCCGACATCTCCGCCACGTCATCGGGTTGTCCGAGTAGTTTGAGAAGAGGAGTGGCGTAGAAGAAAATTGGGAGCATTATTACACAACATAAGCTTAGGACTATCCATGAACGTTGGAGATAGACTCCTAACATGTGGTATTTCTTTGCTCCATATGCTTGGCCACATAGTGTTTCCAATGCACTCGCCATTCCTAGCTGAAAAATTAACAAGAGAAATTGATGTTTCGCGTGATTGGATTCTAAGCACTTCTGGTCTCGTACTTTATGAAATTTCATTTTTTTCTCTCGATTTTTTACAAAATTTTGCGCTTTTGATCCCGCAGTTTGTAAGATTGGCCATAATTCTTGAAAATGTTTTGCACTTTGGTTTCATAGAATGTTTTTTATTTAGTACTTTTGAATTGATAAATTAGTCTTAGTTTTGCACTTTTTGTCCCACATGATACTATAGGAAATTTTTGGAAGAAAAAAAAAGGATATATAAAAAATGCAATTTTGATTTTGAAGTGCGGGATTAAAAGTGCTAAAGGTATGTAATTTTCCCGAAAAAGAACAGATAAAGTGAGTATACTCCAGTATTTTTGCTGCAAAGTTTTTGAATTATGTCCCAAAAAATAGTGGTCAAGAAATGAGAATAAATAGTGTCAAATCATTACTTTCAAGAAAAATAAACCCATTAAAGAATATAGAAAGAAAAAAAATAAAAAACTTGAAATTATTTACTATATATCCCTTTTTTCACATGAAGTATATATATATATATATAAAACGAACCATGAGGCCAAAATCGAAGCCAAGAACGACATTACTGGCTATGGACATGGCGGCGAGCTCGAGGTCGCCGAGGTGGCCGGCAAAGGCTTGGGTGATTACGAACATCGAATACGAAGCGATACGACTGAAGATTGCTGGGCCAACAACCCTCCATAGTTTCTTGGATTCAATCCATACCCTTTCACCAAGAGTTTGCTCTTGTTCATCTTCTTCTATGTACTTTTTTTCTAATAAGGGGACTCTTGTCTCTTCATTTTCACTATTATTTGACATCTCTCTCTCTCTAAAAGAGATTATGAAATTAATGAAGGCTATATGCGAGTTTAATGAATGAGGCTCTCAAAGGGTAAGAAGGCTATTTATAGCATCTTATATATAAAATGAAGGCGTGGAAAAATTGAACATTGTTTTTGCTTACGTGGTTGTAATAAATTCTCATTTCCCAATTTGTTTCATGCACTCATAGTTTCATATCGATCATGTTTTTTTTTTTTTTGAGTGATCGATCTTTTTTTAATATAAAGAAAAAATATTACTATATGTTTACTCCTATTTATTATACTGAAAATTGTGTGGACATAATTCATAATACTTTTGAAGCCATTAATAACTACATGACACGTCTGACCGTCTGGGTACTTTTGTGTTTCAAGAGAATTCTCTTTTAATGAACTAATTAATTCATTTATCATACATAAACTTACACGAATTTTGTTAATAGTATCTTTTTTTGTTTTTTGTTATCTTATGAAATATCAGAAATTGTTGTTTCCCTAAATACCTAAACAAATATTAGGCCATTTGCCAATTAATTAGGTTATAATTTTCTAAAATACGTAGATAAATATATTAGGCCATTTGATTACTATAAAAAAGCTAGAAATACATATTAGGTCATTTGAGCTGCACCTATTTTATTTTTTCTATTTTTTGGGAGAAAAGAAGCAAATCCGATAAGGCTATATCATAAACCAACAGTTTCTTGGCAATTGTGAAATTTTGGCATGGTCTGAAATACGTCTGTCATAATTGACAACCATTTGCCATGATTCTGGCCAATCATGCATAGATTCATTACCTCATCACTGCTTTTCATTATTTATGGTCTACCGCCTCCCAATTAATCAACTTGTCACCTAATATAGGGTTAAATTGTACCAACACTCCCCAAAGTTGGTTAAATTACTCAAAGAAACCCTTGAGAAGTGGAACACGTACGGAAACATCTCCTTCATGCATAGACAAAATTAAAAAAATACTGAAATATCTTATTTTTCCTCAATAAAAAAATAAATTGAAATAGCATCAATCAGAGGTCTTGTTATACTCACGTATTTAAAATTATAATAACACTATTTTAGTTTTTATGACCTTAAAATTTCGCCTCCACCAACTATGTTTGTTGTTTCCCCTTCTAACATGTTTTAACTGGCACTAATTAATTGAGACCGAAATTGGTTCAAATCTATAAGTTGTGGGGGTGAATAGCCAGTTCGAGAACATATGAGGTAAACTTGATAACATGCTTTAATTATAGAGTCATTTTTGCCTTTTTCCCTTCTAGTAGTTTCTAAAGAGAATATGTTAAATTTCACTTGGAAATTGCAATTTGTTGATAGACATGTACGTATAGTCTAAAGAGATAGTGGGTCTAGGCTTGTAAAACATAACCCCACAACTTCGTACAATAATCACAAAAAGATTTAAAATTACTTGGTCTCTACTCTTCTCTCAACAAGTCAACCCTCAATCAACCAAAGAGTTCTTTTTCTTTGACCTTTCAGAAGTTCTTTCGGGGCTTCTAGGGTGCGGGCAAGTTCATTCACCCTCACATGCGGGACGGCCCTGAAATCATGCTATGTGGCGCGAGTAACTAGTATGTAACTCGGCGATTTGACTCGGTCTGTAAATAGACCATTTTACCCTTTTTTATTTTGATTTTAAATAAAAGTTGAGATAATCTTCAATTAATAAAAGACATTTATAACCTTTAAATCAAAAGAATTAAAAAATATACTAATTGGCCGATTCAATTAACTCGATATCATGTAATTAGGGTAAAATCAATTTCTTCTCCAATTATTCATCACGCCTCCTCTTCCAAAAAATAATCGATATATTAATTTTGCAAAATTAATCTTCATCACCCAACAAAATCTAATCTTCTTCACAGTTAATCTTCATCAAGATTAATCTTCTCCACGATTAATCTTCATCACGCCACAAAATTTAACAGCAGGATTTTTTTTTCTCCACGATTTAATCTTCATCACCGCCACAAAATTCTTCATCACCCAAACTCTCTTACACGATTATTAAGGTATTGAAAATGGTGGGTAATTCTACAATCATAGAAGAGGACAAGGATGCAAGCCGAATTTATCTAATGAAGATGGTAAGTAATTGATCATAATCTTAATTTCAAAAGTCGCTAATTTGATATTTTAAGGAGTTGTGTTTTTATTAGGCTAAGTAGGAGAGAAGTGTTTTTGGATTACAGTTGAGAAAAGTGGATTATTTGTTCAATTTGATAATAACGTGTGATTCCATGTTCGTACAATCTAAATCCCTAAATACTAAAGGATTAATATTTCTATATTCCTTAAAGGCATGAATGATTAGTATTTCATTATTTATTGTTATGAAAGCTAGAGATAACCTATTGCCTTATAATATTCCATTTTATAACATTATCAAGTACATGTGTTCATTGCATAAGGTAGTTGCAAGTTTTTTAATTCAGCTATCTTCTCCAATTAATTCCTCTGGATTGAGTTGCCGTGATAGGCGTATGAACAAAGGCTTCCTTCTTTTCTCTGTTTTCATGGGATTCATTTAATTTTTTATTTTCTTAAATAATTGAATACACATGCACATATAGTATAGTATATTAGTTCTTGTTTCTGTCATTTAGTAGCATTTTATATTGTTTCCATGGTTTTATGGGTATATTTTGTGAAAAATTTAGTACTAGAAGCAAATATCATATGTCCTCATCCCAATAAGAGCACTAATGCATAGGCCCATTCATGGGTTAATTCTTATGTAAAATACTCTTTAACAGGAACCTCATTTTTTTTGTATCCGTAATCAGTTATGAATCGATTCAAATGGAATATTAGGTTTTTCTCTATCAGTGTCTCGAATATTAGGTACAGAAAAAAAAAGGTACCCACCTTGCCGGAATTGGATTTGTGATACAGAACATCGTTGATTGTTCATTTTAGATTGTTTGAGTGAGTTTTATCATTATAATATAATAATGGTTCTTGTAATAAGACTAGGATTTTGATTCTTAGTCTACATGCCTAGGCTTTTATTATGTGGTGATGGTGGTGTTGGACTAAAGCATATTCAAGTGGACTTTTTTTTATGTTTGAAGCTTTTAGGTGCCAAGCTGGTATTAAATACACTTTTATTCTCTTGTTTTTGTAAATTTAGAATCGTTGAAACCGAACCCTTAGCTTGTGATGGCGTGTAGCTGCTTTAAGTTAGTTTAACATGTTGTTAAAACTACAGGAACATTAGAACTCTTGTTGTGTTTTTGATTGCACAATGAATGTATCTTTTGAAATCTGGTTTAGGATATAAAGTTACACTTGAGAGTAGGAATTAATTATATGTTGTTTAAGATTATGTAGTAAATTGCAAATTAGGACAAATTCTTAAATTGGGATTACTTGGAAGACTATTCAATGTGTTCTAACTTCGATTTTGCATTGGGATTACTTGGAAGATTATTTAATGTGTTCTAACTTCGAATACTTCGAGTGTGAATGTCTGAACTATTAAGATGTCTTATTGCTAGTCGATTTTTCATAAATTGTTATATTGAACTTGGTAATAATTTGTATTTACTTGAATTGATCTTCTGTATTTAGAGTATAGTAACAGTAGTGGAGCATCATCATCTTGTAATGAAGAAAGTGGTTCGAATACCAAATCGCATCGGAACAGTGGCAATGAAGATGTGGACGAGGGGAGTGACAAATCTGATCCAAGTGATCATATCACTAACATTGATCGCGTTCGAGCATTAAAGTTCAACAGTGTTAAGGAAGCAGAAGAATTCTATATTTCTTACGGAAGGGAAGTTGGATTTGATGTCCGGAAGAGCACCATAAAAAGGAAGAAAGGTACTAGCCTCATTTTGAACAGGGAATGGCTATGTGCTCGACAAGGCTTTCGCATGCAAAAACTAAACGATTATGATCGAAAGCGAGAAAAAAAATCAGAGACACGGTGTGGATGCACAGCTAGTTTTCGTGTTGCTCTTGATCGTGATACATGAGAATATAAAGTGACGAGATTCCAACTGCAACACAATCATCCTCTTGAAACTTCTGATACATCTCATCGTCTACGTTGTAATAGGTAATTAGGATTCCTCAAAATATGCAATGATTTATGTTTTTGTAATTAGTTAATTTCATTACCATACTTATTTGTGAGGATATTGCATACAGATTTTCGACCCCAACAACAAAGTCAATGTTGAACGTGATGACAAATGTCGGATTTAAACCTTGTCATGTTCTGGATTTTATAGAAGAACTAGGGGGAGGCAGTGCAAGTGGTGTACATAATATAAAAGATGGGTACAACTATTTGAACAGTGAACGTTTGAAAATGATTGAAGGTGGGGATGTGAATATTGTTTTGGGTCTACTTGAAGGTATGAAGTTGAAAGACGAATCAGTGAGATTCAAGTACACTGTTGATGGAAATGGGGCATTGACGAGACTTTTTTGGTGCGATGGAATGTCAAGAGCTGAATATGAACATTTTGGTGATGTTGTACTATTTGACAGTACCTACAAGACTAACATGTACCGGTTTCCTATTGTTATGTTCTCGGGAGTCAACTGTCATTTGTGCACTTGTATATCCGGAATAGCTTTTTTATACAATGAGACAATTGAATCATACAGGTGGTTGCTACGAACTTTTCGCGAAAGCATGAATGGAAAAGCTCTTATTGCAGTTTTGACAGATCAGGACGCTGCAATGCGTGTTGCTGTGGATCGTGAATTTCCCGAAGCGAAACATCGTCTTTGTTGCTGGCATATTTCCCGTAATGCCGAATCAAATATTAAAACTGGAGATTTTTTAACAAAGTTCTCCCAATTGATGAAAAGGCCGTGCTCTATCGATGAATTTGAAAAAAAAATGGTCTAAATTGATTGAGGATTACGGTGTTACAAATCATCAATGGATATTAGAAATTTACTCAAAACGGCATCAGTGGGCAGAAGCATTCTTTCGGGAACATTTCTTTTCTATGATGAGGAGCACACAACATGCAAAATCCATGAATTTACCATTAAAACAGAAAGTGCGCCCCGACTTTAGTTTGACGGATTTTTTTATACATTACAACAAGGTTTTTTAAAAAGGATTAGGAAAAGGTTCTATGAAATACAAAAAGTTTCTGAGAAGCCACCAAAGGAACTCCAAGTTGGGTTACTATGAAATCTTGAGAACCATGCTGGACGCATCTGCACGAGAGCTATATTCCATCATATACGAGTTGAGATAAATGCTGAGCCGGATATTGTACTTGAGAGTATGTCCCCACTTAAAGATCGGCGGTACCAATTCCAATTTGGCGATCATAGCAAGGCAAAACATCGCAGTTTTTCTGTGATCATTGATCTGGATGAGGCCAAATTCGAGTGTGAATGTTTGATGCTTCAATCTGATGGAATTCCTTGTCGGCACATAATATGTGCATTCAAGAACATGAGAATTTCCACATTTCCTGAAAATAGTATTAATCCTCGATGGTTTGTTGATGTTGGACGGAAACTCATCAATGATTTTTCATTCCATTCAGATGACAACCCTGAAGAAATTCGGTTTTCTAAGATGAATATGGAGTGTATGCACTTCTCTAAGTTATCCTCCCAAAAGCGTACAAGATTCTTTGATAAATCGATTCAGCAAGTCAGAAATTTGGCAGCAGCGGCTGAGGATGAATCCGATGCAATTTCAGAGTCTGACGGTGAGGAAATTCCAAACGAATTTGTGAAACATTCCCACAATGTTGTAGATCCTGGTAAGATTATTCCTAAAGGTGGAACCAAAGCGAAGAAGCAACGTTGTGGCTTGTGCAAGTCAGTTCCTAGGGATTCTTATTATGTTAATGTCATTATTCTTAAAAGTATTCTTCATCTTATTATGTCTATTAATGTTTAAGGAAAATTGGACATAAAGTAACAACTTGTGAGTTGAACCCAAAATTTGCTAGTAGTTCTCCTGCCAAAGAGGATACCATGCCGTCGGCTAGTTTTCACAGGATTTATGAGGAACCACGAAATGATTATTATGTTGGCGATAATGGTGGAACCCAACATTCGATTCATCAACCTTCAGCAAGCACGTCATCATTTGATATGCCCGAGCATCAATTTTCACACACCAATCTTCTCTTTAGTATGCACCCTCCTCAATTTCCAAATTCGAATCCTGGAATTTGTCCTCAAGTCCGATTCCCGATGCATCCACAGGTTAAAATTTAACTGTAATTATTATTACAATTTTTACATTTCAGTTATTCAATCAAATAAGGTCGAACTTTTTGACTCACAATAATATGTTATGGTATTTACATTGCAGGGAGGCCCAAGTATTCACAATTCGCACGTGTTTGGAAATTATATTACAGGTTTTCCCCCGCAAGAATGGACAGTACTCGGTCAACACAGACCACGACCACCAACTTAATCAATTCCCAACCCAGACTTTTGAAATGAACCATTTTTCTTAGAAATATTAAGTTTAGCAGACTACTATATTAAATTATTGTCTTTTTTTTAATCAGTAATAGGTAATATTTTGTCACATATAATCGATGCGGTTGATGTCAACTTTCAAATGTGGAACCAAAATTGCTGAACACATATCTTGTAACACTAAAATAATTGATAAATACAAGCCCAAAAGTAAGAGTACAAACTCGAGCTTTAGCTAATACATAAATCCAACAATGTTTGATGAATTGGGAACTTTTGAATGTTTTAGGAAAGTGGGGTACTTCTTTGATTCTGGTTTAATATGTTGAAGTTTGGGGTGGAATTTGATGTGTGGATGATGGATAAGTGATGGGAAATGCAAATTCGTGATCTTGGAACAAGATTGGAGGAATTGGATTTGTGAGAGGATTTTCGGAGAAAGGGGGGGGGGGGGGTTGAATGAATTGGCAATTGTTAAGGAAATTTTGCTACTTATGACGCGTACCCCACCTCGGTGAGGGAAAACCTGTGCGGCGAGACGGGGTGCATCATATTTGCACGTTACATCTCGCCGCGGTGAGCTTCAGGCTCGTCTAAGTGATCCAAGATGTGTTGTCTAAAACCATAAATCAAATAGAATATTCCTAAAGTGATCAACATAATACCAAAAAAAAAGAATTTTATAAACGCCCAATTAAGGAAAAAACAATATAATTGCTGTGTTGGATTCCAAGCAACTTTGTTCCACTTGCACTTGTAAAGCTTCAAAGCCAAAGATTTCCTCGCATTCATAGACTCTTCCTACAAATGATACGAATCAAGTTAATATATATATATATATATATATATATATATATGCAAAACACATCAATGTAGTATGTCTAATGTTTAAGATTAAAACTTATGCTCACATTCGTCATCTCGTCCTTGAAATCTTTTTCAAATAACATTATCATGCACACATATAATCCGCAGTCATACCTGTACATAGGAATAATTTGCAATTTAACAATTCTGAATTTTTTTGAAATTATCGGTATAATGACACTATTATATTATACCCATTTGGTTGACGTAGTACCCAATCCGCTGCTTCAAAATTTAAGAGCTCCCGCTTAAATCTGTATTTAGCCACGACGGGGTCCCAAAGTAGGAACAATTTCTCTAATCTTGTAACCTGTATAATTGAGTTGACAATTAAAATTCTGTTTTCATATTATAACACTAAAGTATACTTAGATTAATATGGGTGTAAGTACCAAACGGTTGACAAGTTCGAAACGATAGGGGCTCCTTTCACTTGATGTCAGAGAATCACAAACAGTTACAGTGTGAGTTTCGAGGTCTATTATCGCACCAAACCAGTGATCCAACATGTCGTGAATTGGGATGAATATTTTTTCACAATTTCCCAATGACTCAACATACTTTGTATTACTCGTCAAAAAATTATCCATGATTGATTGGAGAGCAAATTCATCACTCAAGAGTTGTTGCTGCATAGACAATTGAATTGACAATAATTTTGATTATTAACTATCGAAATTTAAATATTGACAATGTATTTCACAGGAATGTTTATACTTACCGAAAATACAGTTGGAAAGTACCATCGACGCTGACAAGTATCCTCGTGAAACATGTTCAGAGAAAGCATATATGCAATGCAGTCTATCAACTGCATTAATATAATTAGCGTTCCTTATCAAATGAGATGATAACTAGATTAATAAACTTGGGAAATATTTTGTACTTACATTTCCAACTATCTCAATTGCAGGCAACAAGCATCGAATATCTGTCCTTTTTAGAAACCAAATACCAAGGTCCACAACAATCTCAATACAAGCAATAAATAAAAATTATCTTAAATGTTGATTCTAAATCAATAATTGTCATTCGAGTAACTGAAATGCATTTTAAACTTTGATCAAGATTTTGGTTGAACAAGAAATTCTCTATTTCATCATTCGTAGCTAATGGATTGCAAGGTTTAGAATCCAATTGATCACCATCTTCAACCATCAAATCATCGTCTCCAGTGAAATCAAATTGGTCCGAATTATCACCAGTTTTCTTTGAACTACCATTAAAATTCAAAGTCTTAGGCGTGAATGTTTCTTCTTTGCCTCAAGACCTAGTTCTTGGGTAGGAAGTTTTCGCTTTTTGGCTACCATGTCGCTGAGTTGATTTCGAACAAGATCCCTGATTATTCACGGATGGAGTACCATCCACTTTTCCCGTTTGCGACCTCAACAAGTTAGGCAATGTAGCACGAAGTGTGGATTCAACAGTTTGTGGTATCTTTTCTAGACATGACTGGATATTATTGGCAACCATATCAAATGGTGAAATCTGTTTTGCCCCTGACGACATGATGTTGCTTTGTTGTTGCATTAAAATCACGTTCAATGTGTTTGTCAATTGGACGACTTGATGCTCAATAACATTAATCCTGCCTGTCAACAATGCAAACACCCCCGCCTTATCCATGTCTCCAGTGAGATTGCTAGAGTGTGACTGCAACTGATTCTCTGATTGCCCGTAAGTTTCCACATATTCGGCATGATTCATGTCCGTAATTGGGTCACTGTAACCAGTTGCAGGAATATTCCTCTTGGATTCTAATTCTTCCCAAGCATCCAACTGGTCAATATCAGATTTCTTAGCCTCAAAAGTCATAGTCTGAAAATGAAAAATGTTGAGGTATCAGTAAATGTCAATATACATATTTTTGTATAATGAAATGTGCATTTGAGCATAGTTCATATAAAATAAATATTTGACATTCACGTTCCAGTAACCTCCATTGGACTGCAGTTCAACCAATAACAATTTAGATCGTTCCTTTGACAAATAAGTTATAAAAGGGATCTCATTCTTCAAATCGAGTGTTTGTTTTGTACCTTTCGTACGAACTCTTCCCATGAATATTATCTACATTACATTAGTTAAATTGGTAACATGTTAACAATAAATAATAATATGTGTAAAATAGTATCATAAATAAATTAAATAATTTGTATATAGTACCTGAAGTAAAAATAAACATCCACATGCATAACCTTGGGTGTTTGATTTTACGAATCTTACCCCTTCATATTACTTATCAATAACTAGGGACGCCCAATCTATATTAGGAATTTTGTCCAAGTGAACAAGTAGGTTCAAGTTTTCAAAAGGAATGTGGTATTGGGTTCCCGGAAAGAGAAACACGCCAAACAGAAATGTCATATACATGACCTTGAATTCATTTTCATTACTCGAGCAATTCATCAGTAACTTCATCAACTCTGTCACGTCAACTCTACCCCGTTTTATTGGGAGCAGTGATTTGTATTTATCGAGGCCAAACTTGTCTGTCCAATTGAAATAGATTCGATCACCCGTGTGCGGAATTCCAAACGCCTCATGAACTGTGAACTTAGTCAACTTAAACTCCTCACCATGTATATTCAGCATATATGTTGTGGGGTTATACTGTTCTATGATCCAACGTAGCATTACACGATTAAGATCAACACAATCAAGTCTAGCCAACGATCCAAACCCCATGTCGTCTACCACTGCAAGTTGAGAGTTATTTAGTTATTTATTCACCGCCATCAATCTAGGGAGTGACATCCTCATATTCAGAGTGTTTGTTGATGCATGTGTTGATTGACAAATGTTAGTGATTCTTAAGAGTTGAGGGGTGTTTTTGCAAAATACCAAAATTTCATATTAACTTCAAACAAAAATAGAAACTTCAAAATGGGTGTTTTTGCATAATAAACTTCGAATGACTACAAATAATCATATGAACTAATTAACACAACAAGTATATATATACTTCAAATTTAGAAATAGACTGTATAAAAAAATAAATAAATATTGTAACCTTTTTTGGTTGTATGAAATCCCGTAAATCGCTATGCTGAATTTTAAGTTCCTCTTGTTTGAAACCTTCACTTCTTGTTTGTTGGGATCCAACCTGCACGAAAATTGATATATACTCCGTAATTATCTATGTAAAACCATGATAATACATATAAATAAGTCTATATACATCATAATATAATTTTCTCACATTAGCGTAATCCCTTGAAAGCTTTTTGAGAATGTTAGGCGTATCATTTACATATCCGGCCTTCCTCTTTCCATTTGATGATTTATCCCTACATAAATTGAAAATATATTATGTAACGTTTTTACAAGAAGAATAATAATTTTATATTAATAAAGTAATTAACAAACATATACGTGTTTGCCCCATTTTTTGCATTTACCTTTTTCGAATCGTTTTCATCCAACAACAAATGTTTTGAAATATAAAATGTAACCACTTGCAAAAAATCTGGAAAGCAATAATTATGCACATGTATGCCCCCAAAAAAGAAACTTAAAAGCATAAATTGCACACTTCATAATCATGCTATCTACTTCAATTAAGTTAATCCCCTTAAACAAGAACTGATATATAAACGTCAACAATAAAGCGCAAAAACGTAAATTCCATTAATAACACATATACGTAATTAAAATCACATAAAGTGGCAGTAATAACTCACATATTAAAATCAACCTTCAACCCAAGAACCTCGAAGCTTGATGTGATTGTGATTCCAGCAATACTAAATTTATCTAATTACAAGTTATTGAGAGAGAATAAGGTTATGAGCAGTAAAAATTGATGTTATGAGCAGTTGTATAAAAAAAAATCAAATCAGTTGTTAATGTAGTGAGGCAGGCGATTTTTTCAAATTGTTGTTTAGGTGATTGAGTTTAATTAGGATACTTGTTATTCCTAGATAGGGATTCAAGATCATGGGAAATATTTAAAAAAAAAAATCAAATCGTTTATATCAAGAGGCAGGCGACAGTTTAAGCTGATTGAGTTTAATTAGGAAACTTATTCCTCCAATATAGGGATTCAAGATCATGGGAAATATTTAAACAAAAATTCAAATCAGTTGTTAATGAATTATTACCTTATGAAATTTTTGGTATAATTTAAGTTCAGTTATTACTATAATTATAATACATTATTTCTAGTCTATAATCAATCTATTTAAGGAATTCTACCAAAAATTGAAAAAGACAGTAAAATCTTACACTAAACGGACTTTTAAATTTGTAGGAACTCTTAAATTAGTGTGACTCTTTATTATAAAATCAACCCTAAAAGAAATATTCCAAAGTATTCGACTAATTCATTGTCAATAAGGCGATTTGCTTGGGGTTCTGGAAGACAAAAAACAAAAAAAAACAAAAACGAGAATAAGGTATGGTCGGAAATCTTCTAATTATTCCTTATTGTTGAGTTATAGATCAATTTTTCGTTATTTGTGAATTAAAATTTTGGTTTAGAATTGTTCTGTTTATGTATTCCTAAAACATTGAATTTTTTAATTGTTCTATTTATGTATTCCTAAAACCGCGGTGAGGGAAAACCTGTATCGATTTTTTAATTGTTTAATTGCACCCCGTCTCACAGCGGTGAGCTTGAACCTCACCGCGGTGAGATATGGGCAGAGAGTTCGCAAAACTCTCTGCCTCATCCTCGTCGCGGTGAGCTTGAAGCTCGCCGCGGTGGGAATGAGGCAGAGTGTTTTGCAAACTCTCTGCCCATATCTCACCGCGGAAACTCACCGCGGCCAGATGTCACGTGCCATTCGTTATTTGTGAATTAAAATTGGGGTTTAGAATTGTTTTGTTTATATATTCCTAAAACATTGATTTTTTTAATTGATCAATATTGTTAATGTTTGGAATTTAATTGTTTATATCATCCCGATGCTTCAATTTTTCCTTATTCATGCGATATTAATCAATGTTATTGTTCTGATTAAATTTAGAATTTTCTGAATTTTTTTAAATTTTCACTTTATGTTCTGATTATTCTCATGTTCGGTTGACTTAAATGTTAATACAATAAATTGTTGTTTTGTACTTAGTTTCATGGCTGCAGTATTTTGTGTTCAAGCTGACCTCGAACTTTTCTTGGCAATGTTGATTGATGAAACGAGAGCTGGCACGATACATTATACCTGGCCAAACACAACGGTTTTTCATCAACTTGCTTTAAGACTACAACAGCAAACGGGGAAGAGTTACACGTACGACATTGTTAATAAAGAATTTCATAGGCTGCATACTCGCTATTACTCGTGGCAGGAGGCACTTCGATGCCGTTTCGTGAGGTGGTACCCGGAAGAGAACGGATTGCTAGCCAGTGCCGAAGTATGGGAAATGCTTCTTAAGGTAACTCATTCACCAATGTATTTATTAATGTGTCAGATAAAAATTAAAATTATCTACATTGAAATGATGTATTTATTTTATTTTCGTGCAACAGGAAATGCAATTCAAATGGTGGGCGAAGAAGTACCATAATCAAGGTGAAATATACTGGCGGGAACTAGACATCATTTTTTCGGCAATCCACCCACCTCAACCAAGAAATGCTGTTGTGGAGCAGATTCAAGCCGACGGAGTCGTGGGTCAAGATGAACTAAAGGAAGGTGAGGAAGAAAATGAGGAACCGGATGTGACATCTGTAGGAGGAGAAGAGTATCCGAGTAGTGGACCGAGTGATGAGGAACTTTAAATTATATTAATTCTGAAACTGTTGAAATGCACTTGCATTCGTATTAGTAGTATTACTTTTAGATTAATAAATATTGTTATTGGCAAAATTTTATTTCTTTTTTATATAAATTTTCATATATGCATGATTTCTTAAAATTTATGAGGATTGAATCCTATTTTATTGTAGCTTGCAAATTCAAGGTACAATTAAAGTGAAGGGAGGAAATTGCAATTTTTACAACAAGATAACCATCTCCATAAAATTTATAAAGATAGAAGCCAAACTCAAATTGACATATCACCTGAATTTGTGCAAATCGATTGGAAACCCGAATTAGGTGTATTAATTTAAATAGATTGTGTAACCAAAAAATAAATTAGATTGTAAGTGAGCAATTAAATATACAGTAAAATTTATCTACACAAACATGTATAAATTAATTTTTATTCGGCCTTGTACATAATCCCCACATTAATATATATTAAGCCAAATCCATAACCATACTATAGATTAAAAAATTTAGTATATTTTTATAGGTATTTGTCGAAAATTGACAATAAAGATTCGTTAGTGCAGTGGATGGAGGACTTGGTGTTACATAACCATCTAATAGACAATTTCGTCGAAATAACGACCGACTCATATTTTTTTTGAAATTATGGACAAAATATCAAATTACGGAGGACTTGGTGTTACATAACCATCTAATAGACAATTTCTTCGAAATAACGACCGACTCATATTTTTTTTGAAATTATGGACAAAATATCAAATTACGGAAGACTTGGTGTCACATAACCATCTAATAGACAATTTCTTCGAAATAACGACCGGCTCATATTTTCATTGAAATTATGGACAAAATATCAAATTACGGAGGACTTGGTGTCACATAACCATCTAATAGACAATTTCTTCGAAATAACGACCGACTCATATTTTCATTGAAATTATGGACAAAATATCAAATTACGGAGGACTTGGTGTTACATAATCATCTAATAGACAATTTCTTCGAAATAACGACCGACTCATATTTTTTCTGAAATTATGGACAAAATATCAAATTACGGAGGACTTGGTCTCACAGAACCATCTAATAGACAATTTCTTCGAAATAATGACCGACTCATATTTTTTGAAATTATGGACAAAATATCAAATTACGAAGGACTTGGTCTCACAGAACCATCTAATAGACAATTTCTTCGAAATAACGACCGACTCATATTTTCAGTCCAATTGGGATAGTGAACTTCAATTGCGGGTTGACTAATTTTTAACGAGATGCTATTAACTTTCTGCCAACTCTCACCGCGGTGAGCTTGAGGCGAGGATGAGGCTCGCCGCGGCGAGCTTGAAGCTCACCGTGGTGAGATAAGGGCACTCTCTGCCTCATTCTCGCCGCGGCGAGCTTCATGCTAACCGCGGTGAGTTTCATGCACGCCGCGGCGAGTATCAAGTTCACCGCGCGGTGAGGGTAAGCCTCGCCGCGGCGAGCATTACCTCACCGCGGCGAGGCACACAGCATAAGTTAACAACTTACGATTTTTCAACACACTCTCTACATTCAACACCCCCATCTCCGCAAATCCCCCTCAATCAAAAATAAATCCTTACAAATTTCTCCTTCAAATTGCAAAAATTCGTCCCACAATCACACCTCTCACCACTTAAACAACATCCACACAACAAATTCAATCCCTAACCTCCCAAGTTCTCGAATTATATTGCATTGTCGGACTTTGGCGATTATTGAGGTAAAAATAACTTAACTCTACTTGTTTGTGATAATTGTTGTTGGTTGGATTGGATTGATAGGGTTCATTGCTTGATAGAGATAGTTTCGGTTTGGTATGCCAAGTGTTCGATAAATTGCCTGTGAGAAAAATTTGTTTCTTTGTTAGCTCATATTTTTGGATATCTATTGATATTTGTTTGAGGAAGTTGTAGTGTGGTTGTGACTTGAGTTTTGGGGGAAATTCTTGCACAGTTGGAATAAAAAAAAGGGATCAAAGTTCGAATATGAAAAAAAAATCGAAAGGAGCAAGTTCTAGTGAACCTCCTAAGAGGAAGAGGGAAGCAAAGGGGAAGAAAAAGGTAGTCGAGGAGGAGTACGACACCTACAGATTCTTATCTAAGCCCGCCTCGGATGCATATACGGAGGATAAAGGTTGGTCGTTTGTCTCCGAGAGATTTGTTACATATGAAATGGAGGCCTTTCCGTATATGTATGAGCATATTGAAGCAAGAGGTTGGACCGAGTTCTTGAAACGGCCACCTCGTGAGACTTTCGCCGGCGAAATTGTTCGGGAATTTTATGCTAACGGCGGTTGGAATATGGAAGATTACACCACAACTGTGAGGGGCAGGGAGGTCAAGTTCGACCCGGAAACTATCAATGCCTACTACAAGATCGAATGGCCTGCAAACCAACGGGATGAACTCTACGAATTATTCAACTACCGTGAAAGAACTATGGATGAAATGAAAGAGTCCATCACTTTGCCCAGAACCGTTGGTATTCCGAAGGTTGCACATAACCGCTTGACTCAAGAAGCGAAAGCTTGGTCCTTGGTCTTGCTAGCTCACTTCCGTTCGGCCAAATACAACACATTTTATGGTGATGATCGCATCCCCTTGCTCTATGCACTCACTCGGGGGCTTACACTCAATGTTGGTCGGATTATAAATGAAGTGCTTGAGGAAACCATTTCAAGAAAGAAAGCTAACATTATAAGCTTCGTGTTTCCGCACCTCATTGACGGCTTGTGTAGAAATGTCGGGGTCGACTTTGGGGAGATTAGCGAAGAAACTAAGTTGACTGGCTCGATCAACACCCTAACTAGGGGTGCACATGGTTTTCAAAACCGTACCGGACCGTCCCCTACCGTACCAAACCGTACCGAATGTTAGGTTTTTTTTCTCAAAATCGAAGGTCTTGGTATGGATGAAAACCATACCGAGTATTTTGGTATGGTTTTGGTTTTAGACTTCTCATACCGTAAAAAACCGTACCGTATCGAAATTGAGAAGAAACATGAATTAACTATTCATTTTTTTATATTTGCAACTAAATTTTAGAAATTTTTATTTTTTGATTTATAATTCAAATATTATCGAATACTATATTATTTATAATTTATATTATAGACCATCATAGTTTATTGTTACTACATTATTCGCGTTCAATTAAAAAAAGATATGCTTGAATTTAACACAAATTATACTTGTTATATGCTGAAAACTTAAAATGCAAAAAATTTAGGCAACAAATACCAAATAGTAAATTTCTTCCCATAATAAAAACAATGATCAAATAATTAACCAATTAATTTTATTCAATTAGGTCGAATTATAGCGTCAAATTTATGAACATTTTCTTTTTCAATGCTTTATTTAATGTAAAAAAAATAGTTTGTATGATATTATAATATTAATTTTTATATAACTGTCAACTATGTAATCGACTATATAAGAAAAATTGCATGAAAAAAATGTGTTTGAAAAAACCGCAAAACCGTACCATACCGTACCGAGATCCGCACAAAATCGAGTTTGTTGGTATGGTTCATAAAACTCTAGTTTGATTTTGAGTTTTTTAAAACTGCACTAATTGGTACGGTACAAATTTTGTTAAAAAATAGCAGAACCGTACCATGTGCACCCATAACCCTAACTCTCTGCAAGACATGGAAGCTAGAATACACGAGTGGTTACACAGGTAAAGTCTACTCATTCAGTGAGCCAGTTCAAGAGGGTCAAGAAGGTCGAGAGGGTCAAGGCGGTCAAGAGGATGAGCAGGTCGAAATGCAGCCAAGAACTCAGGAACAGACGGATATCCGGGATGAAATTCGTGGTTTGACTCAGCTCGTCCAAAGCATGAGTGACAAGCAAGATATGCTGGCTCGGTTCGTCTATGCCATGAGTGACAGGCATGATACAATGTTCCGTGCAGTACTTGGAGATGACCGATTCAACGCCCTTCAGCAACCTGCTCTTCCTAGGCGAATAAATCTACCACCGCAGCCACAAGGAGATCAAGAGGAAGAGCTGCATTTTGATGAAGAGGAGGACCGTGCCCGCAATGCACGAAACCAATAAAGACTGGGGCAACCACGAGATGCTTGAGTTATATGATTCATATAAAAGGGACGTTCCCTTCAAATTTATGCAGTCCCGTCGGTTTAAATTGAGCTCAAATGTTTTACTTCTATTTTCGTCTTGTATTGGTATTATTTTTAACTTTTTGGAGATGTTGGCATGTTAACTTGTTTAGATTTCTATTGTATGCTTGTCCGATTTTATTAGAGCCGTGCTCGCTCATTTATTGCTTTCTGTTGTGTTGTTTTGCTTTCGTTTTTGTTGTGCTCTTGTTTTTTGTCGTGTCGACCCTTTTTTCCATCATTCTCAATTCACACAATGAGGACATTGTGCGTTTTAAGTTTGAAAAATAAGAGGTTGCGTTTTAAGCAAAATAATTCAATTCGTAAAATCGCAAAACATAGGGGTCAATTTGCAAAATTGTCAAACTCAATTATTATCAAAATTGGGGGTAAAGCGGTCTTTTTATATGAGAGGCGATTTTTTTTTAGAAGCAAACTAATTCAATTCGTAAAAATCGCAAAATATAGGGGTCAATTTGCAAAATTGTCAAAGTCAATTATTATCAAAATTGGGGGTAAAGCGGTCTTTTTATATGAGAGCCGGTTTTTTTTTTTAGAAGCAAAATAACTCAATTCGTAAAATCGCAAAACATAGGGGTCAATTTGAAAAATTGTCAAAGTCAATTATTATCAAAATTGGGGGTAAAGGGGTCTTTTTATATCATAGGCGATTTTTTTTAGAAGAAAAATAAGTGAATTCGTAAAATCGCAAAATATAGGGGTCAATTTGAAAAATTGTCAAAGTGAATTATTATCAAAATTGGGGGTAAAGGGGTCTTTTTATATCATAGGCGATTTTTTTTTTAGAAGAAAAATAAGTGAAAGGGTAAATTAGGTAAATTGAAATTTAATTAAAGTCAATAGTTACAAATTCATTTTGACCAAGTTACCTAATCAATCTTAGCCAAATGAACGGCATGATGAGGCTTCCCGCATGTGAGGGCGTAACTCACATGCCCGCACCCTAGAAAAATCGTACTTAATGAGGGAAAAACACTTTTGATACCAAACTTTAGTCCAAAAAATACATTTGATACTAAGCTTTTTGAAAAAACATATTTCATACCATGATTCACACAATCTTGACACATTTAGTTTTGCTGGTAATTTTCGGACGAAATTCAGCACGTGCCGCTCATGTACCCGTTAAATTGATAATGGAAGGAAAAACATACACGAATTTTAAAGACCCACATTTGACGGAATTATTTTATTGAGTCAACATATATAGTGACCCTAATTCAGTGTATATCTGTAGTTTCTTTGTCATCAAGGAAAAAAGAATTATTTTTTTAGTCAATTTAAGTTGCGTTACACTTTGTATCAATCGAAATTGGTAGACTAAATCAGGCGGAATGATTTTATTGAGTCAACATATATAGTGACCCTAATTCAGTGTATATCTGTAGTTTCTTTGTCATCAAGGATTTGATGTAAGCAATTACGGAAGCATATTTGTCATGTGCAAGTAAGTATATTCATTTGTATGCATAAGTAAATCGGCTAAATTTAGAAAATATCCCGTAACTTTGGGTCTTTTAATTAATAGTCATGTAATTACATGTGACGCACATTTAGTCCTTTAACTTTTACTCTATTTCAATTTTAGTCGTATGCACAACAAATTTGGTCAATTTTCGTCCTACAATTAAGTCTCTTTATCGGGGAAAATGTTTGTAATGGGAGGACGAAGAATGAAACTTATTGAAAGTTAGAGGATGGAATTTGTTATATATATGACTAAATTTAAAATTAAATAAAAGTTAAAGGACTAAATATGTGTTCAGTATAGTTAGAGGACTATTTTTGAAAGAGACCCAAAATTACAAGACTATTTTTGAAATTTTTCCTATATAAACCTGACAGTTTTAATTGATTAGGCCTCATATGGATCCAACTCTATTTATCTTAAGGTTAAATTCGGATCGGATGCACTCTTCATATTAGGGGTGGGCATTCGGTATCGGGTTTCGGGAACCCGTCCCGTCCCGATCGGGATTTTATAGTTTGGGACGGGAAGTATGATTGATTTTCGGGTTTCGGGAAACCCGAAAACCCGACAAACAAAATTGGGACGATGTTCGGGAAATATTTCACACCCGATTGGGAAAACCGAATCCCGAATTTCTTATCATACAAAATAAATAACCCGTTTCAATCAATCTCTTACTTCCAAACCTAAGCCCCATCACCTACCCCATGGTCTTGAAATTAAAAATTCATGACCATAAAGAAAAGAAGGAGCAAAATAAATAAAAGTGTGATATTTCTACCATATAGGAGTGTAAAATTATTATTTTCGGGAAACCCGAATCCCGATCCCGAAAACCCGATATTTATCGGGAAACCGAGATACCGGGACCAAGTCAATTCAAATGGAATTCGGGTAGTAAAAATCAAAACCCGAATCCCAAAAATCCCGTCCCGAATTACCCAAAATCCCGAAATCCCGTCCCGATCCCACCCCTACTTGATATGATTTGGATCTTCCGAGTCTAGTAGTTCTTGGATAGCATTGCATTTTTGGTACTAAGCTTTATGTCAATTCTCATTTTTGGTACTGAGATTTATGTGTCCAACACATTTGGTACAACGCTTTAACAAATTATGACACATTTGGTACAGCCGTTAAAAATTTCCGTTAAGTGGTGATGTGACAGTTAAGTCTAATTGTCATTACTTATGTTGACTGATAATTTTACCCCATAACATTTCAGGTAGGGGTGAGCATTTAGACCGAAGTTCGGTTCCTGGCCGGTTCGGTCCTGGAAATCCATGGGACCGTTTACCGGACCGAAATTTTCGATCGGGTTCAGTACAAAATCAAACGGTCGGGTTCGGTCCACGGTTTCCCGATTTCTGAATTTTTCTGATTTTTTACCACAAAATTTAACGGTTCGGTCCAATTCGGTCCGAACAAACAATTTATTTTTCCGGTTCGGTCCAAAAAAAACAAACAATCAAATTTTTCACGGTTCGATCCTACCTCGGGTGAGATTCGGTCTGAAAGGGTACGAACCGAATCGAATCGAACCTAATTTTCGGTTCCTAATCGGTTCGATCCTGGAAAATCGTGGACCCATTACATGACCTAATTTTCGGTTCGGTAATCGGTCCAGACCGAAGCATCAAGGGGTGGGATTTTTTTTTAAATTAAAATTATTTATTATTTATTATATTAATATATATTAAATAGTTTTTAATTATATAATTTATTATTTTAATCAATATTAAATAGATTAATACTATTATATAAATCTTATATTTAAAAAGAATATATTTTCTTAATTTTGGTGATATTTAAGTTAAAGTATTATTTAATTTATTAATATTGTTTATAAATCAAATTAGTTATTTAAATAAAAAAAGTAAAATTTTCAAATTGGTCTGCACGTGATCTTATTCGAGCAATTTTGAAATTTGGCAACAATGTAGACTAAAATCGTCACTAAATTTAGAGATGTGGAGCTTTTTTGGTAGCCTGAAATGTTATGGGGTAAATGGTAAAATTATCAGTCAACAAAAGTAATGGCATCAACTTTGCAATTAGACTTAACTGCCACGTCACCACTTAACAACAATTTTTAACGTATGTACCAAATGTGTCACAATTTGTTAAGGCGTTGTACCAAATGTGTTGGACATATAAAGTTCAGTACCAAAAGTGAGAATTGATCTAAGCTCAGTACCAAAATGCAATTCTCTCCTAGTTCTTGCCCCTAATTTGTTCGGATTTAGATTTTTTTTGTTCCAATTAAATTTTCGTTTTTAAAAATTTCACCAAAATATTTTTATGCAATTATCTTTTTGGGTTAGGGTATTAAGATCTTAAATCTAACTTGATCCATTAAGTATGCCAAGTGGGAACCTACATTACATTTACATTCTCTTGTTTTCTTTATAGTTTCAATGTATTTTCATTCAACTTAACTCACAATTTTTTTAACTTTAGCATAAAGATGATTAACTCATTATATATTTAATCACTTAGTTCAAGTGATTTAACAGATCATGATAGAAGACATGAATTATATAGATAATAATGTATAAAAATTAATTCAAGTTGTTATGCAAATATAGGCATAAAAATATCAAGTCCGGTATGAGGAGGTGCCATTGCACAAGAGTTTAGAATGCTTTTTTCTAACCTCCACTCTGAATCAAGGAAATGTCAAGTAAGACATAAATACCCAATATTCTGCTGAGGTCCACAAATTAGTTGTTAAACTAAATTAACCTAGCAACACTTTCAAACATGAGTTTTAACTTTGCATTTCCTAAGTTATATAACTTCATGCAATCATTCATTATTGTCACACGAGACATCTTTCAAACTGAGGATTCAATGTTTTTGCAAAATAGGACAAAGAATTCATGTTCAAGCATTCTAATTAAAATGGTACTGATCATGCGCGGCAATCATCTTTATCGAGAATTCATGAAAAAAGGTATTTATTCATTTGCTGTTATTTCGTATTTCCTTTTCTAATGTTGCATTTGTGTCTTCTTCTAAGCTATGAGAAAAGATTCCAAAAGTTAGTGTTGATCTACTATAAAGACTCCTAAACATTAAGAGCGGAGTTGAATGCTGCTCAAGAGGAATTGAAGGATTTAGGCTCTGTTTGGAACCATTTTGATTCATGTATACTTTCGCCCAATCATCTGCAAGTGGGAACAATTCTCATCGGCCCAAATGAGTGAAAATTGTAGCCCAAAATTGTTTACTGACAGCACAGTCACATCCGAATATCATCATCATACCAACTAATTATTTCATCATATGTCAAAAAAAAAAAAAAATCATCATAAAATATTATATTTTTAATCATTTGTTTAATTATTACACTATAATATTAATTATTTTAATTTGAAAAGACATGATATGATATCTACTAACAAACTATATTTCTCAAACTTCAACATCCAAAATACGACGATATCCAATCCATAATCCACAATTTTCAACCCAACTATTCATTTAATTAATATTATCTTACATATAAAATATTCCAACCAAAATACATTCAAATTTATTTTTAATTATTTCACACACATTTCAAAAGAATCTTCAAAACTCTCAATCAAAATAATTTTGATCGAAAATAGGTGAAACTGAACCAAAATACATCCAAACTGGGCCTTATTTTTTTAGTGTTTATTTCTCTGTTTCGTGTAATATACAATATCAGAGTTCATGTATCATTTTGTTAGTTTACTCTTAGAAACAACAACCAAAATGAACAAAATGATAGTTCCATAATTTAATTTGCTAAACCATAGTTGCTCTTACAAACAAAGTCACACGGAGCATAGAATACATGTTCATCAGTGAAGAGTTAAATAACAATATATGATGCTATTTACTAAAATCTTAACATTCATATTGTTTAATTAACTTAAAATAGAGTATATGGTAGACCTTTTAATCTCACAAATGGTGCTCAAAAAATGAATTCTATTAAGTAATATTGAAGACTGAAATGTCTACTACTATATATAATCATAAGAAGCAAGTGAGCAACCAATAGTTGCTCTTACAAAAGCACATGAAACATCTCTACTATTATAAAAACATGAATATTATAATTTCCAAGGTCATCAACTCTTTCTTAATCCAATACAATAATACATTTTCTTTCTATGCATAATAATACTTAAAGAAATCCAAGATAGCTAGCACAAATAGGATATAATATTGAAAATATTAAGGAAGCACCAAATTAAAGCTTGATAACATGCATGTAGTTTAGGATTTTAGTGTTTTTCTTTTCTCTTTATAGCAAGTAGTCTGAAAAATATCAAGGAAACACCAATACTGTTGAAATCGATCCCAATTAAAGAGAACATAAGTATATATGTTCATACTAACTAAATATATATGCGTTATTTTAGTATATATGTTGAAATCGATCCCAATTAGGCAACGACTACAAACTAAATATATACGTACAATCCAACTCAAAATATATATGGTTAATGCATAACAACGATTTCGATCATGTGAGGTTGCAATCAACTCAATTATGATTGGCTATGCATTGGCGTACTGGTCCCATCCACGTAAAATGGCATGAGATTTGAATTGTTCATTATGGTATCGATGTATTTACCGCAAGGATAAAAGCTTTGGTATGCTATGTTTGATGGTTGATGATCACCGATGGGATCATGACAGCTTGTTTTATTGGATTTCGATTTGTTGATCGCCCATAACATTTATTTGAGGGCTTCTTAACTTGATCTCAAATCAAACGTTGTGAGTTGCTTAGATCTTTTGAAGAACTACTTAAATTTCATCAAGAACACCTTGATCGAGGATGATGGACTTTGCGCTACTTCTTCAATTTATGCTTCTTTTGAGTTTTTCAATCTTGATTTTGTTCTTGTAGATGAGCGTTATATATATATATAGGTGAAGTTTGAATATTTTGTAATATTCATATAATTTTATGAAGCAATCTGATTCGTTCTGAATATTTTTATAACAAGAAAATATATTTCATATTATTGTCTTGCAAAGATATATGTTCATAATGCATTATGTAGAATTATTTTTGGCAAACCTTACCATGTTTATAAATTGCCTACACAAACTTCCATTGTGTATGGAGATCGACTTGGTCATATTTGCAATATGGTCTACATTTGGTAATATTTAATTAGAAAATTAATCATTTTATTTTATTTTATTTTATGTTTTAAAATTAAATTTATTAGAATCCCAATATATTAACTAACATTACATTGATAATTAATACTCCAGTATATTTTACACATGATACAATTTAATTTGTGATAAAACTAATTCGTCTACAATATATATGCGGAGTATGTATAAACAATACGTGGTTTTAGTTCTTAAAAAAGTACTTCTAGTAAACTATACTGTGGGTCGTAAAACTAATTCGACATGTTATTGAGTTTTGATGATAAATTTCCTGTTAGTGGTCATATGACATTTTGAGCTACATCTATTTGAAGGCCCATAACAAGTCTGAGCTAAGGTTGATACCCCAGGCCCATATTGGCCAACGGGCCCAAGTTTCATGATAAGAGAAGAATTAATTAGTTAACTACTATGTTCTAATTCTTTTTTGAAATGTTTTTAAATATCTATGATTTCTAAATCCATCTAAATTTCTTAACATAGAGTTCTTCAATACATCATTAAGTAAAAATGTATAACACTAATTACTAAGTACTAGTTTTCAGAACAAAAATATAAAATTGACTAAATTGTTTAAATTTAAGTGTCAAATTAAACAAATAAAATTGAGACGGAGAGAGTAAAATTATTCAGGTGAACATGTACAATTTTTTATATAGGAAATTTTTTTGTTGAAGTCTAGTTTGGTCAAACTTATCCAACTACCAAATAAGTGTATTGTACTTGTTCTGTGATTGATCATACCTCTGGAAATTATATTCAATCTTAAAGCAAGTGTATTGCACTTACTTCGATTAAACCCGGTGCGGATAAAAATTTCCCTTGAACTTTCCAGAAGCGTATTAAAATACCACTTGCAAAATGAAATTAATTCTTTCTGTTGTTTTCAAATCGAATGACGTCACAACTCGCCAAATCGGTGAAGTGTTCGAAAATACAACTTAATTTTACTTCAAGAAAAAAGTGTAGAGATAGATTTGAACTTGCTTCTGAAAACATTACATTCAGTTTTGCTATTTTTAACTTATATTCAGGAAACCCTACATCTTATTTTATTATTTTTTAACTTTTATACTTGCAAATTTCGCAAACTAAAAAAAATATTATTGTTGCCACTTATTTTTGTATAATGTGCAAACACTATAGTATTATTTTTAATTTATCTACTTAATTTAACATTCCCTTTTAGCCAAAGTACAAGAATTGTTTTTTTGTTTCTGAATTCTCATTGTTAAAAAAATGTTGTTGCCATATGAGTTATGAACAAAAACTTTTAAGAGTCGATTCTAGGGGGAAATGCATGATATTCTTCTGAGTTACACGAAAACTGTACAAAAAAATTCTATGAAAATTTTATTGCACCAAATCCTCTTGTATTTTCATATTCTCTGCATAGAATCCTCATCCCCTCCATTTCCGTCGGTTTATTAAATTCACTTAGCACAAAATCGACTTGTACTTTTTAAACTTAACACGAAATCTCCTCATACTTTTAAAACTTAGCACATAATCCTCTTGTAAAATTTACTTAACATATAATCTTCTAATATTTGGAGGTAATGTAGGTATAACAACTAAAAATTAACTGTGTAGGCAACTAATAGAGTAAAGGGAGAGTGTGCAAATAATTTGAAATTAAAAGGAAATTTGATGTAATAAAAATTTCGAAGGAGAGTTTTGCACATGTTTTGCATAACACAAAAAAATATTAGACATTTTCATCTCGATTGTACGGTTATAAGTTTATTTGATTTTTTGACAAATTATCAAAAATAAGAATTAATATAAATCGATAATTAGGCATAAAAAATAAAATTTCTCATTATTTTATCACCTCCATCATGTGAAAGGAAAGAGAAGGCAATTTAGTAAAAATAAATTGATCTAATTAATAATAACAAACACATAATAGTATAAAGAATAAGAGTGATTTTATTGATTCCGATCCATATACATGTGACTCCCTACATAAATAAATCCTCGAGCCCCAACCAAGAGTCATGTCATGTGTAATCCCCAAATAATAATCATATAATAATAATCAAACAAATGATCCACTCTAGAATATATAAAATAGTACAATAAAATAAAAGAACACAGAAAAGCCCAAATAAAAAAAATGTACAACGACTCTACCCCCAAACCAAAGGACAAAACAAATCTCAGCCGTCCATAAGCAAAGGACGATCAATCCGTCCACGTGTAAAAAACATCTACATCAATGCCACCGCAACAAGGACTGCCGTGAGAGCGGAGCCGCCAATAGCCGCCCTGCTGATAAAACCGTTGTTAGAACCGTCTGCCGGTGACTGGTCTGCGCCGGGACCCTCGGCGGGGGACGGAGAGGTTGGTGCGGCGGTGCCTGGTGCCGGGCTGGGAGATGTCTCTTCGGTGGAGGGTGATGGGGTGGGGGCGGCGACTGGGCCTGGTGTTGGGGCGGGTGAGGATGGAGATGGCGACGGAGATGGGGTGGGGGTGGGTGGAGCCACCGTGGGGGTGGCGGAGGGAGAGATTGTTGGTGCCCCGGCAGGTGATTGTGCGGTGCATGAGGTGGCTATGAGAGCTAAGAGAAGAACAAGCTTAAGTCCTGACATTTTAATTTGTTTTAGAGAGAGAAAGAAGAGAGAGTTTTATGTGAGAGATATTGAAGAAATAAATGTGGTGGAAATGGAATAGGTAAATGAGGTTTTGTACTTGATGTTGGACAAAAGAACGTTGTATATATAGTGAATATTTATAGGAACAAATTAAGAGATAGGATATATATAATGGAAGTGAATGTGAAATTAGTGTAAGTTCCCGTGTTTATTTGACTTTATTTTTTATCAATTACTACATGTTAGGTCATCTCCAAAAGATGAGTATATGTTGTTAGTATATTTTAAAATTTTAAAATATTCATCAATCTTTTGGTGAAAATTCAGTTCCAACAATGATAAAAAGCAGTTTAAAATTGAATTAGGCTTCTCAAATTTGAGAGTTCGAATTTATATGTTGAAATTAACCCTTAACTCGCTATTTTGGTTTCTAAATATCAAGAGAATATTTTTCGACTTTTCGTAGTTTAGAGTTGACTTATCCGTAGGATTTATAATAGGGTAGCTCATTCTTTGGTTAAATTAGCGTCAATTGAAGAATTAGAAATTTTGTCCGAACATATTAGATAATTTGTAAATACAGATATTCTTTGAATAATATATCTATTGTTTTTTCTCACAAAAATAAATAAATATCAAATGTTGTTTATTCATTAGATCAATTTATACATTCTTGTCCAAGCAATGTTCCATAAAAAATCGTGCAATCCGATATATCACAACGAAAACGTGATATTTCTCTCTAAAATGTCGAGTTAACAGCCACGTATAATGCACGTGTCCAATTCCGTTCAAATAATTTACGATAATATAACATGTACAATCTACGCAATCCAATACGTCTCGACACCAAAGTTGTAAATCATCCTATTATACGTTGTGAAAAAACAATTTTATTTATCTTAAAATTAGATTAATTTGTAACACGGAATAGTAAAACTTTATGGATTTATCAATTAAATTTACCCAGGATGAGTTCTCGTGTCACTTTGCTTTCAATACAAGTCCTTGGTACACAAACACGTGTGGGATACGAAAAGTAAACATGAAAATTCATCGAGGCTAGTAGTGGGAATGAGCTGTACGTAGCCGTTGTTAATTTTGACGAGTTTGGTACCGTGTCGTTATTTTTAAACAAATTCTGAACAATTCAAATCAAATATTGCTACTACAATTCTTGAATTGGTAAAATATAAGAGAAAATTGGGCATGCAGTCATTTTCCAAATGGTCGGTAAAATGTCACCATCATCTAATGTGGTGTGCATGTTTAACTGACAAAAATAAAATTAAAAAATAATCAACTCCTAATTTGTTAATAAAGTACGGCCTCTAGGACAGCTCTTGACAGACTGTTCACATAAACCCAGCTAGCTTTACAACCTTCTTGATCTGGACAATATATATTAATTTGTAATTATGGTATTCAAGTGTACTTAGCATTTTAATCCTTCTAATATTTCACCTATTGTTTTTTGTGACGGTGGTTATCTCCTTGTAAATTAGTGGGTTTTTTTTCAATTTGCATCCTCGAAATATGAGAAATAGGCACTTTGTACTATCGAAAAATATATTTAACATTTTACACCCTCGAAATATGAACAATTCAACATTTTGTATCATCTCTTATTTTCTGACAAAGTTGACCACCGGAGTTAAAAAACCTAGGGCAAAATAGGTAATTCATTTTTTAGATCTTTGGCACTTTGCACCCTCATTAACAGAATTAGCATTTAAGAACAACTTAACAACTTGCACCCCTAAAACACGATAAATGGGCACTTTGTACCCCGACGGTCAACTCTATCGGAAAAAACGAGGAGTGCTAGTTATTGAGTTTTTCTTAATTTTGTGTTTTTGGCGTGCAAAGTGCCCTTTTATCCTTTTTTTTGGGGGTGCAAGTTACTTAATTGTTCTTAATTCAATGGTGCTAAGTGCTTATTCTGTTTTGGGGGTGCAAAGTGTCAAAGATTAAAAAATGAATTACCTAATTTACCCCTAGATTTTTTTACTCCAGTGGTCAACTTTGTCAGAAAATTAGAGATAATGCAAAGTGTTGAATTGTTCCTATTTTAAGGTGCAAAGTGAAAAAAAAAACCCTAACAGGAAATTAAATGCTACAAACACATCAGCTAAGTCAATAGTTAACCGTTACATTCATTATCGGAGGGATTATGTATTACAAGTAATATTTTATGAATATATTTGGTACGGTAGTACTACACCTCCATACCTTAGGAAGACAAACTATACTTAAACCTAATCTATATATTTTTTACATTGAGAGAAGCACTTGGGTTTTTTTTGCACTATGCATCCCTTAAACATGAGAAATATGCACTTTGCACCCTCGAAACATAGATTTAGCACTTTACACCTTCAAAATATGAACAATTCAGCACTTTGCATCCTCTTTTATTTTCCTAAAAAATCCTAGGGACAAAATAGGTAATTTATTTTTGGATCCTTGGCACTTTGCACCCCCGAAACACGAGAAATGAGCATTTTGCACCCCCAAAATAGAATTAGCACTTAGTATCCTCGAATTAAGAACAACTCATCAACTTGCACCCCCGAAACACGAGAAATGGACACTTTGAACCCCCTCAATACAAAATTAGCACTTAGCACCTCAAATTAAGAAAGCTCAACAACTAGCACCCTCTCGTTTTTTCCGGCAAAGTTGACCACCGGGGGCAAAAAACCTAGGGCCAAAATAGCAATTCATTTTCTTTTTTCCTTAAATTTGAAAATACGATTATGAATACTAGAATACTCATTTCTCTCTCCATCTTAAAATTTGTTTTTGTGATATGATTCAGTCAATTTTATGTATTAACTTTCTAGAAACTTTTTCGAATTCTTTTGGATATTTTGAGGACATTTGAAAAATTAGTAATTAAAGAAATAGGTTAAAATAGATTTTGCAGATGAATATTCAAGTATTCATAATCGTATTTTGTAAATTTTAAGAAAAAAAGAAAATGAATTTGAGGTGTTAAGTGCTAAGTGTTAATTGTGTTTAGGGATTCAAATTGTCAATTTCTCGTGTTTTGGGGGTGCAACTTGCTGAGTTGTTCTTAATTCGAGGGTGCTAAGTGCTAATTCTATTTCGGAGGTGCAAAATTCCAATGTCTCGTGTTTCTGGGGTGCAAAGTGTCAAAGATCTAAAAATGAATTACCTATTTGTCCCTAGGTTTTTTGAGGAAAATAAAAGAAGGTATGTGCAAAGTGCTGAATTGTTCATATTTCGGGGGTGCAAAGTGCTACATTCATGTTTCGAGGGTGCAAAATGCCTATTTTTCATGTTTCGAGAATGCAAAATGCCTATTTTTTCATGTTTCGAAGATGCAAAATACCTATTTTTTATTTTTCGAGGGTGCAAAGTGCAAATAACTCAAAGCACTTCTCTTTTCCCATTAATGGGCAAAAATTCATTTTTGGCACCATAGAACTAGTTTTTTTTCAATTTTGGTACCATGGTGTCAATTTTGGTACAAATTATAACTGACTTTTTCAATTTTGGCACTTCCGTCAGTTGACCGTTAAGTCAACTGACGGAAGTGCCAAAATTGAAAATGCAAGTCAGAATCGGTACCAAAATTGACACAATGGTACCAAAACTGACAAACAACTAGTTCTATGGTGCCAAAAATGATTTTTTCCAAATTCCCTCACCAATTACTTCCAATTCACAATTTATTCCACTCGCATTTTAATAATAATAAGAATAAGAATAATATTAATAAAATAGTAAAAAAATTATATTAAAACAAATATTTGGGTACACAATAATAATTATTTTTTTTGTTCCACATGTTATCATCAAACCATTAACTCATTGACTCAACTTTATCCAACAATTCTCCTCTTTTTTATGAAGACAAAACATTCAACTAAGTTTCATAATACTTCTAATTTTAAATTAAGGAATATATCTCGAGATACAATGAAAAAAGAAAACTAAGATCAACTCCAAAGGCTAAATGTAAATTTGCGAATATAAATATATTATACATTCTCATATAATAGTTTGCATACTTATTTAAAGTATTTTATTTTAACTATGAGTATATAAAATTAGTTCTATATTATTTTATTCATATATTTTTTATATAGCACATCTATACAGTCTATTGATTTGTTCATTTATTATTTCGACCCGACTTTCAAATATGGTTTAAAAGTTGTTTATATAATTTTGAACGATTTAAAAGGAATCAAAAAGGAATCGATTCTAACTCTTCAAAATGAGAAGAAGTAATGCATCTAAGTAACGTCTCCATTATTGGAATAATAAGGAGAAGAAGATAAATAATAAAATGAAAAGGAGACAACTTACAATTGAAAGAAATATATAACTGATAAGCGGAAGTTCATATCAGAAGATAATCGTATATCCTTATTCAGCCAAGTGATTTTCATCTTTGAGTAAAGACCAAACTGAAGACTTATAAGACGTTCTTAGTTGAATGTTTTGTCATCATAAAAAAGAGGGGAATTGTTGGATGAAGTTGAGTTAATGAGTTAATGGTTTGATGAAAACATGTGTAGCAAAAAAAAAATATTATTATTACAGCCATTATTATTATTGTGTACCTAAATATTTTTTTAATATAATTTTTTTACTATTTTATTAATATTATTCTTATTCTTATTATTATTAAAATGCGAGTGGGATAAATTGTGAATTGGAAGTAAATGGTGAGGGAAATTCGTAAAAAATCATTTTTGGCACTATAGAACTAGTTGTTTTTCAATTTTGGTACCATTGTGTCAATTTTGGTACCAATTCTGACTTGCATTTTCAATTTTGGCACTTCCGTCAGTTGACCGTTAAGTCAACTGACGGAAGTGCCAAAATTGAAAAAACCAGTTAGAATTGGTACCAAAATTGAAAAACGCCTAATTCTATGGTGCCAAAAATGAATTTTTGCCCCCATTAATGTAGGTAAACCATTTAATTTTTGTTACTACTTCCTCCATTTCATTCTAATTGTCGTTTTAGAGATTTTTTTATGTTCCAAATTAATTATCGTTTTAGGATTCCAACAAAACATTAATTACATACCTTAATTATCGTTTTAGGATTCCAACAAAACATTAATTACATACCTTCCAATTTTACCCTTTTTGAATAAAAAATCATTAATTGAAGGAGAAAAATAAGTGTATGGAGAGAAAAATGGTATTTTATGTATACTTTAACTTTTTTCTAAAATTTAGGCTAATTAATAGCTTCCTTAATACATGTGCAGAAGTGTGCAAAAGTCTAAGGGGCCGTTTGGTAGGACCTAATATGGGGTATTAAGTCATATTATATGCGTCAATATGAAATAATACAACGTTTGGTGGCATTGCTCTAATAACGGGTCAAATGGATTAAATCCTTATGACCCGGTATTAAGACTAGATTATAATCCACCCAGGCATGGGTGGATTAATTCATCCGGGTGAATATGGATTCGATGAAATGTCACTTATAACCTCAAATTTACATATTACCTATTTTAACATATCATTAAATATCATAAATTCTTTAAATCTCTGAAAATGGAAATACATTCTACATAAATAAATCCCAAACTAAAATCTATATCAATTTACAATTAACATGGAGGCAATCGAACTAAAAATCAACTCTTACTCTTATACGAATTGTACAAATGGCTTCGATGAATTGATATATTTTAACTAACATAATATGTTCAATTAAGTAGTGAAAATATATTATTACAGTTTATTACTTTAATGTAATATGACTCAATCAAATCTACCAAACGTATTTTTAATATGGCCTTCAATCCGGCTCTGGTCTAATCCACCTTAATCCCATACACCCTACCAAACGACCCTTAAAATGACAATTAAAATGGACTGGATGGAGTAATTAAGTGCAATTAATGAATATTTTTCTACAAATTAACTACTCCCTCTGTTTCATAATATCTGTCGCTTTGAAAAGTTTTTCTTGTGCCATATTATCTGTCACTTTAAATTTCCAATAAAGCATTAATTACTCTTTTTCCATTTTTGCCCTTTATGCTCATAAATTTTCTCAAACATTAGTGGAGGATAATTAATTAAAAGGGTATCTTAGTCTTTTTCATTTTTTTCCTCTTAGAATTCAGCTATATTAAATGATTTTCTTAATTTGTGTACATATATGTGAAAAGACAGACATTTTCTTTTCACTTTCAATTTCAGGGTGCATTACCACTGTGTTGGTGTCGGTTATCTTTTGTTGTTGTTCTTGCCGTTTTTTTTACTTTGTATTTTATATGTTTGTTTGCTTTTTTTTTATCGCATTAGGTTGTTTTTTGTTGTATATTAGATGTTGGTTGCAGTGGATTTTGAATTTGTTTGCAGTGAAGAGAAGATCAGGTTGTTGGTTGTTTGTCACAGTTGTCTTCTTCCGAAGATGGTTTCAGTTGTTTTTCATAATCCTCTTCACCCATGGGATTATCAGTTTGAAGAAATGGTGCAGATTTTCACTCAGTCTGGGAATCAGTTGTTTGTACATCTTTGTACAATGGCTCATTTTCTTCATCAGCTTTTATTTTTTGTCTTTTTGTTTGTTCCCCCTTTTGGTCTGATCTTTATCATGCTTTCCTGTTTTCTTATCCCCTGTATCTCTTGTGATGTAATTTTCTAGTAATGGTGTGAATGTTTAATTATCAAAAAAATAAAATATTTTGAAACGGAGGGAGTATAATAAACCTCTTAAATCATAACACATATTTATGATATACCAAATATCAATGTTCTGGTATGGTATGCAGTGGCGTAGTCAGAATAAAATTTCACTGGAGTCATTATAATATAAGAGAGTATATTTTTTTAACCGTAATTATATATACTTAAATTATATTTTTAATTTTCATAGTAGTAGGACTACTAATAAAATACATATAAAAATGATAATTTATATATAAAGCGGTCGAATGTCGTTACGCAGTCTGAAAAAAGTATAAAACAAACCCGGTATAACTTACGGTCTTTTTTCCAAGATCAACCCATCAAACCTTCCCAGAAATTGCGATCTGTTTGGATTGGGTTGATTAATTTTGGTGGTTTAGCGGTTTCGTTGAACACCTCTATTTCACAATCCTAGCTAAAAATTGGGATTTGCCTTTGACTATTAACATATTAATTCATAAAAAATTAAAGGTGAAAGATAAATATATTTTAATAAAACGTTACCATATAAATTTTAATTTTATTGATTGTGGTCCAATCAGAGCAATTAGAAAATATATTTAATTTTTACAAGTATTATACATACAATTTTCATACAAAGTGCAAAAGTTGAGTAGGATCATTGCACCCCACTCAACTACGTGTAGCTACGCCTATGGGTATGGCATCTTAATGATCATATATGTTAATTGCAAAACATGATTAAGCAAAAATAGAGGTTAATTAATTCGATTTGGACGTGTTATATCTGTTAAATGTGGTAATTAAGAGTAGTAAAATTTAGACCATGGGTTAGCTAGAGTACCATGATTTAAATATATTAATTACCGGTGTCGACTACATAACAAAATACGTATATAATAAAGATTGATAATTCGATCAAACCAACTTTCATCTAATCAAGTCAAACATCATCAATCCGATCAATATCTAGATATATATGTCCACTTTCACCTAGACTGTATAAAAAGATCGAAATTGACATAGTTAATCTATGATGTTGAAATTATGAAAAAAGAATAATCTAAAATGCTTCACTGTTGCACCCAAAATTAAATTTATGTGACCTGTAATTGGCTAAATTAAAAACTCAACTCATAATTATAAATTATAGTAATTAATTGTGTTTCTAATCTTGTAACACGAGTTAGGTGCCTATTTGATTATTACGAGAAAAAATGAAAATGTTAAAGAAGCAGCACTAATTGAAAGGCGCCACCTGTACACGTGTATGAATAATTGTAGTGTTGATGGAGATGGAGAAACCAGAAAGGATTAGTTATGAACATGTGCATTCAAGGTGTGGATTAGCTGTAGCTAGAATTTATATATTCCTTTGGGTCATGTTATTAATTCATGCGAGGAGAACAAAAAAATAATTTTCAACCTTTTTTTTAAATAGAAAATTGAAGACGGAATGAGTATTTAGAATTGTACCACATACAATAATTAAATATGGGAATATTTTGAGAGAGAGGATATTTTAAAGAATGCAATGTTTAGAATACGTACCGACATTAAGATCATTTTGCATTTGCCAACAACTTTTTGGTATACATGTTGCTGTTTTGGATTGGTAATCAAAGTTGTGGTACTAGAAGTGTCGAATGGACCGATCCAATTTGGACCAGCTCGGCTAGAAACCGGCCCAAGAAGCTAACCCCATATGCAGGAATATATTTAATTTGCAGAATAAATGACAACTATACTCCCATCGAAATATGCAAACGCACCCCTTTAAACTTAAGAAATTATAATTCTCCTATTAATTTTGAAATTGGCGATAACTCCCTCGTCCATTTAAAAAAATTGACAATAATCTCCCTATTGACTTATGATGAAATTTCAAAATGAGATCTTTTTACTAATATAAAATAACACAATGAGGTTGTTGCTAATAAAAATAATACGGGATGGTTTTCCAGATAGACAAAGTATATAGGATAACATAGGCATGACGTAGCTCTAGTGTAATATGAAGTTTCCAAAAAAAAAATCTGAATTTTATTTTAACTTATTGAACTTTAAGGTATTTTTTTTGAAAAATTTGGATCGGTCCATATATATATACTCCGTCTTTCGCATAATTCTTTGTTCATAGTTATAGTTTTCAAAACATTATATTAATTAATTAACTTAATTTATTTCGATAATAAATTCATAATGTTATATAATAATATATAAATATATATATTATGAATATTTCAAAGATTTTAAACACCATAAATATAAACAAATAAAAAATGATAAGTCACTTTAAAAATTAAAAAAATTAACTTTATAATGGAGTAGAAAATTTGATTCATATGTTCTTCAAATTCAAATGTATGCAAGAGCCTTTCATATACTAAAGCTTCTTTATTTTTTATTTTTTTTAGGGCCAAAGATATATATAGAAGAGCACTTTGTATTGATAACAAAGTTCATTGATTACAATTGTTTGAGAATTACAGTTGCGATTCACAATTACATCTATCACGATCTTACAATAACCATCAAGAATTACACGTTGCCACCTCATTTGAACAGAAAATTCCATCGTCATTGAATCATATATTTGAGACTTTGGTGTTAATTAATGACGGAAAAATACTTTTTATATCAAAATTTTGTTCAGATTACACATTTGATATCAAGTTTTTCTGAAAAAACATATTTGATATCATAATTTAGGCCCTCTTGACACATTTTATTTGGCCGTCAACTTTTTAACAGAATTTATCAAGTGCACGGCACGTTCCATTAAGTGGCACGAGTTTTGCACGTACAGGGGATACAATTTTATTTTTAATACCATACTTTTACCTACTTCACACATTTGGTATCAAACAATCGAAAAAGACACATTTAATACAAAAATTGAAGGTTGTTTGACACAGTTGCTTTGACCATCAATTTTTTGGACATGAACGACCACGTGGCAGTTAAGTAATCAAAATTGCATGTTTTTTGCACGTGATGTGCTCGGGCATGGAGTATTTGAACATAATCTAATTTTGTCATAACTCCTTCATTACAAGGCTAAATTTCGTGTTCTTTATATGGCTCGAAAGCTCTTGACGAGAGCTTTTTAACGGTACAAGTTTTAATTCATGAAATGCAATAGATAATTCTCAGAAAATTAACAAATTTTTGGTTCTATCTTAATGGATGAAATAGGAAAACGACTGAAATTTGTTAATTTTATGAGAATTATCTATTGTGTTTTATGAACTGAAACTTGTATCGTTAAAAAACTCTTGTTAAGAGCTTTCCAACCATATAAAGAATACGAAATTTGGCATTGTAACAAATGAGTTATGATAAAATTAAGATTTGTTTCAAATACTCCATGTACGTGCAAAAAAGGTGCAATTTTGATGACTTAACGACCACGTGGTCGATTCCGTCCAAAAAATTGATGGTCAAAGCAAATATGTCAAACGACTTTCAATGTTGGAATTAAATGCGTCTTTTGTGAAGGTTTGGTACCAAATGTGTAAAGTAGGTCAAAGTCTGGTACAAAAAATGAAATTTTATCCCCTGCATGAGCAAAACTCATGCCACTTAACAAACACGTGCCATGTCGTGATGAATTCTGTTAAAAAGTTGACGTCCAAATGAAAATATATGTTTTTCAGAAATTTTGGTATCAAATTTGTAATTTGAATAACAAATTGGTATGAAAAGTGTTTTCTCTCGTTAATTAATTGCATGTATTAGATAAAATGCTTCTAAAGCTAGAAAAGTTAAAAATATCATATTTCCATCAACAAATAAGAATAGGGCTGTCCATATTCTGGTCGAATCAGGCTCATTCAGATCGGATCTTGTCGAATTTGGATCTGGTTTGGATTGTGCTCGGATCTAGATTTTTTGAATTCAATGGATCTTGGTCGGATTTGGCTAGATATCGGATCTTTTTCGAATCCTTTAAATTTTCATTTAAAAAATTACATTAATATTTTTTTCTAAAATAAGTTTATTAACTTTACAATTTTATTTAATTTTAGTTCACATTTCAAACATCCTTTACTAATATTCATATTTTAGATGAAATTATTGGTATAAATAAATTTATAAACGAGTTATAAATCATTATCTTCTTAAATTGACAGTAAAATATTATTAATGGTATTTACTTTTATAAAACATTATATATTTATATATATATATATATATATATCATTCTTTTTATTTTTTTATCGGATACGGATCTTTAACGGATCAAATCGACCTAAATCTATTTTCGCTCCATGTGTTTCGGATTACGGATCATTATAATCGGACCAAGTCCATCGAATCTCTAATCGGACAATTATCCTAATAAATCGGACCGAATTCGAATTGAAATCCACCAAATTGACATCCCTAAATAAGAATATGATATTGGGTCGGAAGATGGAAAATTTCATCCAAAAATCGAATGGCAGGAAAAATTGAGTCCAATAGTCATTGGGCCTAGAGTTGAGCTTTTCATAATTGGCCCCATTATCCAAAAGAATGTTAATCTTGATCTTTTTCCTCCCAAAATAAAAGCTGAACATTCTTCCGGCTTCTATTTTTTGTGACGAGGGCATTCCTCATTAGGTTTTTTAAACTTTTCTTTGACGAATGGATTATTAATTAATTGAAAAAAAAAACTCAATATTTTTTGTGAAAGAATAGTATTATGTTATGAGCAAAAATTACCAAAATGATTTCTAAGATTCATATGAATCGATGTTGGCTCGATTTTGATTTTGAAAAATTTGTTTGAATGATTTCAGCGAAACCTTGATAGGAAAAAATAAGTGATAAATATTTTTTATAATTTAATACGTATATTTTATTAATCTTAAATCTAGATCTCGCTTATTTTTTTGATCATCTATATGTGTAAGTGTAAACACACAATTTTCTTTCAAAAAAAATTATTCCAAATCAAATCAAATTCCTTTCCTCTGCCAGAAGGCAAACCCTTTTACAATTGGACCTCCACACTTCATTCCCATTCCCGCGTTAAATTCCCCGGTTCCCCTCTCACTCTCTTCTTCCCCTACCACCACCGGGACTACCGGTAACCCTGTCATAACTCCAGAAATCCATTTCCTTAACCCGTAAACCCGAGGTCCAAGATCTTAATCCCATTCACGATCCGTTGACATTTAAATCTAGAGAGAGAAAAACGACGAGATCAGTAGTAATTGTGAAGAATGGCCTTTCCAAAAACCAAAATTGTAAAAATGACCTTGTGCAATATTCCCAAATAAACCCTATTTGCATAAGAAGCCCCCTGACAGTCTAAAAAGAAAAATAGATACAAGTTTATATAGAAAATAAACTATGAAATTAGAAGAAAAGATCGATAGATTAACAGATGATATACGAAACCTTCAAAAGGTTTTAGAACAAGTAAATAATTTATTTCACACTTTTCATCCGCAATTAAATAATAATAAAAAACATGCTAATAATTATGAAATAAATAAATTGAAAGAACAAATAAACAACTTAGAGTTAGTACCAAAAGAAGAAAATGCTTTAGAAAATCTGAAAAAGACCATAGAAAACCTTGAAATGATAATATATCAAAAAGAGCAAACACGGGGATTAACTGAACAAGACCTAGAGAAATATTTTAGAATATCCTCAAGAAAAGGGTTTAAGATACCTAACAAACTAGAATATATATGGCGAAAACCATAGAAGAAACTTTAGAAGAACTTAGACATATGTTAAGCTCGCTAAGTTTAATGAATAAAGAAACTACTTCAGACATAGAAATAGAAGAAGCTTATCCTATACAACATCAAGAGAATGAAGATGTTATCTTTGAATATACACCATCTGAAACAGATGAAGAATATGTAGGAATGGAAGATATTAGAAATCCAAAAACAGAAGATCAACCAGAATCTAGTAATCAAAGAAATAAATACGGATATTCTGCACCACATAGAGCTGATGCAGGAGATATACCAGCTTTAGGATCAAATTTTTATCCTTTTAGTCAAGGCTATATACCAAATAGACCAGGAAGTAGAAACCCATGGAAAAAGGTTCCAACAAAATGGCAACCAATACATGGAAATATGAACCAAGAGAACATTCTTAATTTAGATTGTGTAGACAATGAAAAAGAAATGCTTACTTACTGGACTAACCAGATGGGTCTGATTATACAAACAACAGATGAGTTCTCTAACTCTTCTGTTCTCGATATATTTACATTCGTTTTACATAAAACTACTGGAAATGTTTTAAGAATGTTGCAAAACTATACGAATGAAGATGTACAAACTAATTTCAATGCTGATACACAGTTACACATGTTTAAGAAAATTGCGAAGGCAATATATGCATATTTTATAGGAGATTTACAAATAGAAAATACCTTTATGGGATTACATGAAACGGAAGAATCAAAACGACATTTACATAATATGGCCATATGTAATATGTGCTATTTTGAAAACTATTACTGTGAGTTTATTGAACATCTAACTAAAATACCTATACCGGAACAATCCCCATTTATAGATATATTCTTTGCTAAATTACCTTACCCCATAGGAGTAGAATGTCAGAAAAAATATAAGGAAGAAGTTCCAGAAACACATAGAACTATAGGAGCTGCTAGAACCATAGTTCGAAAATATACAACGGAACAATGTATACAAAAGAAACGATCTATAGCTATGAAACCAATAACCAAACTCTGTTGTACAGAAGACTACATTCCTCAGCAATATGGTTGTAGAAAGGAATATAGGAAAAAGCATAACAAGAAAATATGGAGAAAACGAAATAGACATTGGATAAAAGGAAATAAACCTTACTTTAGGAAAAATAAACACAGGTTTTTTAGAAAAAAACCATTCTATAAAAAGGAGAATAATAAAAGAAATAAATACTGCCCTGAAGGAAAAAAGAAATGTACATGTTGGTTATGTAAAGAAGAAGGTCACTATGCTAATGAGTGCCCAAAGAAACAAAATAAGAAAGAACATCAGGTTAGACTTTTACAGTTTGCCTATACACAAGAATTAGAACCAATAGAAGATTCTGATTATGAATCAGATGCAGATTGGTACGAATTAATATCAGAAACTGATGAAGATGAGGAGATAGAATATCCTAATAGTAATGCCTAGTCAGAATTCTACCTTCATAAAAATACGTATCAATGATACTTATGCATATGCTTTAATTGATACTGGAGCAAGTCTTTGCCTTGCTTCTCCAAAGTTAAACTGTTTTAAATGGGAACGGTTAAAAACGCCCATACGGGTTATGATTGCAAATGCATCTCATTACTACATTTGGGAAGTAGTGAAAATGCAAACTATTTTTATACAGAACTTTGCTTTTACAGCCCCAACCATTTATAAACACAAAACAGGACTACCTTTTATTTTGGGCAATAATTTCCTAAAGCTACACGCACCATTTGTGCAAAATATTTCCACCATATCACTTACTGCACCTTTTCGAAGTAAGTATAAACAAAGAAAACAACAAATTTCTATCCCAATAGAAAAAGATTTGAATACCAAAAAACTGATAGAAAAAATTTCAGAACTAGTCTATCAGATTACTCTTTATACATCCAACTTAGATAAAGAAATTGATGAAATACTTGAATCTACTTCCAGTGAAAATCCCTTAGATTTTAAAAATACTAACACCATGTTAGTAGAAATAAAACTAAAGGATCCTTCACAAGAAGTAAATGTGAAAAATAATATTCCTTATTCTCAAAGGGATATAAACGAATTTAAAGAAGAATGTTCAAAACTTTTGGAAAAAGGAATTATTTCTGAAAGTCATTCACCACATGCAGCACCTGCCTTTTACGTTGAAAATCACAATGAAATTAAACGTGGCCAGAGAAGAATGGTCATAAATTACAAGAAAATGAATGAAGCAACCATTGGTGATGCCTATAAGCTCCCAAGAATTGACTTTATAAAAACAAAATTAAAAGGACAAAAATGGTTTAGTACTCTAGATGCCAAATCTGGCTATTGGCAGATTAGGTTACATGAAAATACCAAACCATTAACTGCTTTTACATGTCCACCTCAAAAACATTTTCAATGGAATGTTTTGCCTTTTGGCCTTAAACAAGCACCAGGAATCTATCAAAGATTCATGGATAAAAACCTTGAAGGTTTAGAAAATATATGTCTTGCTTACATCGATGATATTATCATCTTTAGTAATCAAGATAGAGAAGATCATTTGAAAAAACTAAAAATTGTCTTAATAAGATGCAAAGAAAAGGGTTTAGTCCTTTCAAAAAGAAAAGCTCAGCTTTGTAAAAATAAAATTGATTTTCTTGGAAATACTTTTGATTCAGAAGGAAACATGGTTATTCAACCAAATGTTTTAGAAAAATTAAATACTTTTCCAGATCAACTAGAAGATCGAAAACAAATACAAAGATTTTTAGGATGCCTAAACTATATTTCTGATCAAGGCTATCTTAAAGATCTTGCTTTACAAAGAAAAACGCTTCAGAAAAAACTTTCTACCAAAGTTCAATGGACTTGGACTGAAGCAGATACACTAATGGTGAAAACTATTAAGGGACGGTGTCAAAACCTACCCCAACTATACAATCCGCAAGAGAATGATTTTATTATTCTTGAAACGGATGCATCAAAAGATACGTGGGCTGCCGTTATGCTAGCAATACCGGCTATAGAGTACAATACTCTCCCACATATGTCCAATGGACATAAAAATACGCTTTCAACAAAAGCACAAAAATATATACGCCTATGCAAATATGTATCAGGCACCTTTACACAATGTCAAATGAACTATACAGTTCATGAAAAAGAAACACTAGCATTATACAATGCTTTGAAAAAATGGAAGATCGAATTGCTACCACGAGAATTCGAAGTCCGCACAGATTCTAAATATTTAACATATTTCTGTAAAACAAAAATTGCAGATAGTTCAAATCAAGGAAGACTGATACGTTGGCAATTGGAGCTAACAAGATACAATTTTCATATCGTACACCTCGCAGGAAAAGACAACGTACTTGCAGATACCCTGACAAGAGAATGGAAGCAATGATATCTATTTTCTGTAAACAGATACAAGACATCAAAAATGAGCAAAAGAAAACAGAACAACTTGCTCGAAAAGAAATCCAAAACTTTACAGCAGCTAAAGAAAAATACATTTCGGAAACAGCAGCCGCAGCAGCTAGAAAGGTACACGAACTAGAATCTAGTCTCCAAACACTTTGCACTACACTAAAAATACCTTTTCCATCAGAGTTTAGCAGCCAAAACGTGGTGGATCCATTACCCACAAACACAAAAACAACAAATCTTCCATCACCACCACCTCTTACAAAAAATGATAAACCAATTCAATACCAAACACCCATGCCAAAAATACTGCCCGAAATGGAACAAGCCAAAAAACAAGCTGAAAACCCAGACAAAAAGAAATGGTACACCATGTTCAATGGATCAATGAAAGGGATATACGATGAATGGAGTAAGATTGCGCCATTTATCACAAAAGGAAGTCTACACCAATCTTTCAAAACACTTGAAGAAGCCAAAACAGCCTTGGCACAATATGAGCTTAGTCATTATAAACAAGCTCTTATGGAAACAGAGAAACCCACGACATCCAAGGTTGTTCTTGGAAAAATACCCTCACTCAAAAATCCCCTTGATCATATCCCAACAAAGGAAGAAAAAGATAAGGAAAATGAGGAGCAAAATACCCTAAAGAAAGAAAAGTTCGACGAGCTCCTAAGGAAATTAGAAGAATATAATCCTTCCAAGGACAGAGAAAAAAGGTTCTACCCAGTAAATAGATATGGACCAAAAAGCCGTCCTTGTTAATGGAATAGATCCAATCTTGGCATATCAGTTCTTCGTATATGGCTTAGTAGATATAATGTACCTTCAAAATACAGCAATGCTCCAGAAATTCCCAGGAAACATTCGAAAAAGCATCTCAGAATATTTCGTTAATGTTGGAAAAAATGGGCAAAAAGAAGTGGTTGTAAAATGCCATCTTACATACCCAACATTTGAAGAAAAAATTACCCCAAGTTTTGGTTTAATTAAATTGGTAACTAGCAATGGTGAATATCCAGCAATAGAAACAGTGGAAAAACTTGATACGAATCAACAAGAAGAAGCAGTCGCTTGGCAGCTTATACAAATCCACAATCTCATACATGATCTGTATAGAACAAAGACTTTTCGAATAAATATGAAAGGAAAAAATCATTTGATATACGGGATGTCTCAGAAATCACTGAGAGAGTCCCATTGGGAATATGTTTATGAGCACCATCAGAAGATACTTAGAGTTGATGAATTCCACCTATCAACTCTGGCAGAAAAAACAAGGAAGATACTCCATGAAGAAATGAAAAATTTGGAGGTCCATATTTGCAAATATTGCAAGAAAAAGGACGTCAGCAATGACGAAAAAGAATACAAAGATGCCTACGAAACTAGTGATGAAGAAAGTGATAACTCATCACCAATAATAGAAGAAAACGCAATGTAGGTCCTGCAAAGAAACGTCGGCAAAAGGAGAACCACTCCTTTACCCGATACTTTTACTTTTCAAAAATGTAATAGTATTTCTCTCTATTTGTAATAGTATTTCTCTCTATTTTCAAAAGATCTCTGCCTATATAAAGAGATCATATGTAATATGTAATCGTCAAGAGTGAATAAAATAAATTTTCAACTTTATCTTTCTTATGAAAGTTTTGCTCTTCCGGAATGTTGATCGTGCTATTGAGAGTTAGCATACCTCATCTCCACCTTAGAACCTAACCAGTTCTGCAGAGTAACCTTCTGTAACAGGTACATACTTATATACTTTCATACATTTTCATATATCATCATACATCTTAAACATTTTTAAATATCTGTTTACAATGAATGATTTGCATGAATATCAACATATACAAGTAAACACATCATTCAACATTAGATCTCTTCAATATCATTTAATAGGAATAATGAAAAATAACTTGATACCCATTCTTATAGATACAGGAGCAACATGGTCTCACGTTCATGAAAACCTAGCTACAGATATAAGAAAAACCAGTGCTGAAACATATGTAAAATATAATGGAAAAGAAATAACTATAGAAAAAACAGGAAAGATAGAAATAACATTAGAAAATAATCTTACTCTTTGTACACGAATCTATATAGATAATGAATCCCCATATGAGATAATTTTAGGAATGGATTTCCTAGATTCTTTAAAAAGCTTCGTTCTTACTCAAGAACATATAGATATTACTTTTCAAAATACAGTTCGAAGAATACCACGAATAAAACTTTCTGAATCTCAACTTAGATCTCAAATATGAACACCTTAGAAATAAAAAATATTGAAAACATCTCTAACGAGATAGAACAATTAGAATCAAAAGAAGTTTCTGAAGCATATGGGAGTTTTTCCCAAGATATAGTTATAAGTCCTAAAACAATAAGTAAAATAAGACAAAAGGAGTTAAATATAAATGATGGGCAAGGAATTAGAAAACCTTCATTTTTTCATAATATGTTTCAACGGAAAAATTTGATATATTTTGGAAAATTTATACAGGAAACCCCAATAGAAATAACTGAAGCCCAAGGAAAACTTTCCTTACCATTAATAAATGAAAATCATATTCTTCAAAAAATACGTTCACTTAAAAAGTCACCAAGTGAATTTGGATACATACATATTTCAACTATACAAGTGTTGATAAAATCAACCTTTGCCGAAGGAATAGAATCACCAGTTAAATTCTGGGTTATAGACGATAGGATAAGAGACACTCAGGATAAAATCCTAGGAGTAATTGAAGGAAATCTAAAGGCAACAAAACTTATGTTTAATGTTTCAATACAATACGGAATACCCCTAGTAACCAAAAACTTAAGCCAATCTATATCTCTTTTATATAAATTCTCTAGAAAAGATTTAATGGAACAAGGAGATTACCCTTTCTCTATGACATATGCTGTAGGATACGCTATTAGTAATAGTCATCATAGTATAGACTATAAAACTGAAGATAAAATTAACATGGATTCTCTATTCAAAGACTTTGCTCAAATTAAATTTGTCCCTAAAAAACAACCCATCGAACCTCAAAGAACATCCATGAGAATAGAAAGACCAACAACTTTTATACCAATAAAAAATGATTCTAAAGAAACAGAAGAAGGCATAAAAACTCTAAATAAACAAATAAATAGTTTAACTCAATATGTTCAAGAAAAACTATAAGAATTGGAATACTTATGCATACATAGAATCTTCTTATAAATTTTATAAAAAACTTTCAGAAGATTATCCTCATATACAAGATTTTAAAGAAAGAAAAGAATACTATTACATTCTATATTATAGATATCATTCTATAAATGCCACCTAGAAAAATACTTCTTTATAAAAATAATTCATATTACGAATGGATAGACTCCCAGTATATTTTTTATAAAGAATTATGCGAAACTCTTATAAATGGAACGTATGAAAAGACATTCTTTGAAAATACACGAGATTACTATCTCAAAAAACGAAATCAATTAAGAATAATACGAGCTGCATAAATGACAGGATTTGAATTATCCCCCGATGAATATAAATATAATTATACCAGTCCAAATAGTGACTGTGCTTCCGCACCAGAAAACGCATCAGAAAGCGCTCTGTTGGCTCTGGTATCAGAGCACGGTGACGACTTAAATATAGACGATTTAAATATATGCAACTTAGTTTGCACTGAAAACTATCAAAGTCTTTTAGACTTCGATTTCTCCGATATCGAAATAACTAGTCCTCTTAAGGATTTTAGTAAACAATTAGGAAATATATTAGAAATAGGAGAAAACAGTGAACCACCTAAGAAAAAACGTAGGTATAAAACTTATACTACTGAACAAGATACTTTCCTATATTTAGAAATATTAGAAGCTGTTAGACAATACTGCAAATATATGCCTATGTCAAAAAATAGGTCCAGAATGTTAGATACCTTATCACGAGAAATAGATCATCTAAAAAGAAAGTCGAAACGAAGAAATAGTGACGACATATCATACTTTATAACACTCAAAATTAATGAATTCAGAGAAATCTTTAATACACTCTATGGGTACAATTAGACAAATAAGAAAAATTATGCCTGTAATTGGAAAAATCATTGATATCAAAACTCAGGGTACTAAAATGAAAAATAAAGAAATAGAAGGAACTATTGCAGATATCACTTCTACAGTAAAAAGCCCCTCAAAGGCCATTTTTGCAAATTAAACTTTACAAAAGGCCAATTTTAAAAATCACTCGTAAAATGATGGAGCAGCCGAAAAACAGTAAAGAAGACAACAATGTTGAAGAAAAGAAATCTGTATCACCGGTTAAAGATTCGAGTCCGGTCCATACACCCGGCCCGGATCCGAACCCCAAGGTCGGTGCATTAAAGCCTGGAGATAATGCCGATTTTAATACCGATAGCACCACTATTGATATTGATTTAAAAAGGAGTAATATTAGTGCGGAAGAGAATATCGACAAATCATCGGCAGAGGCGGAGGCGGGTTCCAAATCGAAGAAATCGGTACGGTGGAGCGAGGAATTGGTGATGGAATCGCAAGGGCAGAGAGATTTCGATCACGGATCCAACAATCCCTATGTTAATCACACTCCCACGGCTACTACCAATTCATCGTCTTTCAATTTCAAAGGTCCGTTGTTTTCTCCGCGTTTATATACTTATTTAGTAATAGTTAGATTTGAATCATTGGATTATACTGTTATAGTTCGATTAAGCAGAGGTGGATACTTATTATATATGTAGGTTTTACAGGCATAATTAGAGAAGATGTGTACTGATATAGGTTCATTTGTTGAATATATATACATCTCAATTACTGTTAAGTTAGAGGCAAAAGGTTAGAATCCAATTAAGATCGGTTTGGTCTTTTTTGATTGAGTGTTATAGATAGAGTTGATCTTGTTGAATTTCTATTTTAAAGTTTAGGTGAGTGAATTTACTAAAAGAAAGTTGTGGCGTGAAAAGCTGTGTTTCAGAAGTTGATTTTATAAAGTCGTATCATTTAGATTTTATGGATATAGTGAATTTAAATAGTGTTTCGTGGTTTATGGAAGATTGAGTGTCTCGGTTTTTTGTTTTAGATACTATGGGTAATGTGAAGGATGTGCTGGGGAAATGGGGGAAGAAGGTGGGAGAAGCAACAAGAATGGCTGAGGATCTTGCAGGGAACACTTGGCAGCACTGTAAGCATTTTTCTTACTCCTTTTTCCAGTTTTGTCTGTTTATTCATGTATTATCTTCTTCTTCATGTACGGTTCATGAATCTAAGGAATGCTGATGTTTTATTATTGTTGCATAGTAGTTCTTATCCAGTGAATGCTGATGTCTTATTGATATGTTGCATTGTAGTTCTTTTACATTTCACCAGAGAGATGTGTTTTTATGAAGGTGGAACTTTAAGAACAAAAAACATTTCATACATCATACTTGTATGCTTTAGCACACCATAAAAAGCCGAGAGTAGATAGATATGTGTGGAATGAGCTTTTTGTGGGGCTGACAAGGTTTTCAGAACATGGATATGAGTTGTGGAGGAGTGGGATTAAGTCTTGCATGTGAATTCATAGAACTAAGGCAGTCGAAGAATACACTATTATCTTTATTGTATCTTCTGGAGAATGTAGTGTAAGCTTAACTTTATAATATCTGAAAAAGTTGAGACCTTTTAGTTCCTCCTCTGTTTTTTTTATTATTTATCCATGGTTATTGGGCTGTCCTTCGGCCTTGGAGGAGCGTTTGTGGATGATATAGCTGCTGCATAGACTCGTTCTTTTAGGTGATAGGGTGTTGGTTGCTTATCGACCATTATTGAAATTTTTTATCTACAAAATAATTGAATCTTACCCTCGTGCCCCAGATTTCTGTATCTTTCCAGTACCACTTTAGCTCTATCTCTTTTATTGCCGGTGTTCTCCAAATCACTTCTGACATCAATTTCATTAAGATCTACCGAATATAAATGCATCAATATTCCTTATCTTTTTGAATTTTTAGAATAAATGAAAAGAAACCAGAGTATGAAAACTGGAAAGGGGACAGGAAGCTCCATGAGAAACCGCAAAAAAGTTTCTCAACCAGTATTTGGCTCTGTTACATATTGTTAGACTTACTGAATAATATTAGACAAAAATGTTCAGATGTATTCGATGTTTTTATGAAACTCATGAAAATCAAAGCTTAACACTATTAGCTTGATAAACAACAGGAATTGATCATATGCAACGGTATTATGAGAAGGGAAAACCTCTTGGCTCATCCTTTGTCTCTTATTTTTCCTTCTACTTTTTTGAATCTGTCTAGTGGTTCTTTACTCTGTTGAGGAGATGGTTTGTTTTGCCTTTCGAGGAAGTTTAAGAATTCTGACATGTTCTAAGAGTTCTGGGTTATGGTAGAGTGGAGAATAATATATCTGTGTTGCCAAGAATGTTTGGCACTAAGTTCCGCCGCAACTTGTTTTTTAGCTGATAGATAAGCATACAAGAGACAAGCTCTGTTCTCTCCCCCATTTTTTTTCTTTTTTCAGTATAAAAAGTAAGACAATCTTCGAATTACTTTCCTCCTTCAATTTTATTTTATTTTGCCTTTTTTTGTTGACCTAGTGAAAACAAGCCCTAGTCTAGCGGATGCTGCCTTAGGAAGAATTGCACAAGGAACTAAGGTCCTGGCTGAAGGTGGTTATGAGAAAATATTCCGACAGACATTTGAGACAGTTCCAGAGGAGCAACTGACAAATTCATTTGCGTGTTACTTGTCCACGTCAGCTGGTCCTGTCATGGGTGTTTTATATGTCTCTACTGCCAAGCTTGCGTTTTGTAGCGATAGCCCGCTTTCATACCAAGCCAGTGACAAGACTGAGTGGAGCTATTATAAGGTACTTTTGAATGTTCTTTACACTGTGGATGCATCTTTACATCTGTTTTTTTTTTAAGTAATGGGTACTTAATTTTTTAGTAATATGCTAAGTGGTCATCCTTTGATTTGATAGATTATAGCATGTGAGAACTTGTCATAGACTCAGGAGAACACATGACAACATAATTGACTTATTTTCACATTTGGCTTCCTCTCTTTCTATTTTAACTCTCCTATTTCTTGCTGTATTCCTTCAATCTGCAGAATCTGAATTTTGCTATATTTGGGAAGATAAATTATTATGGAAGGATAAGATCATTGATCATAATTATATCAAAATTGCCCTACATCAACTAGGAAAAAAAAAGCTTTGATTGGATTGATCAGGATATTCAATTTATATTGTTTTATCTTGAATTTAGTGTTTACTTATTGATACGAGGAAATCCTAGTGGCTTTGATGATCTTTACTTTCTCACTCAACTAAATTTCTGCTTGTAGAAAATTATTCTCTCTCTTTTGAAGTCATATTAGTTCTCAAATTTTTGGAATTACATTCCTTCAACTTGAAGGCTTCTTATCTATTGTTCTTTCCTGAAGTAGTTTTCCGATCAGCCATTGACATGAATCTAACTATGTTTGGGATTTAGCAAAACACAAGAATATAAACAAGAGCTTATTATTTTCTGGGAACAGCCTTCTTCCTGGAGCTGTCACTCAACCTTTTATTAGACGAGCTTAGGGTGACACACTAACATACAAACGAACGTAATAGTTTTAAGTTTAAGCTCAAGTCAACTACTAATTTGTTTCTCTCAGCTCAACTCAGAGAACTGATTGTGCTTTCCTAAACATCTCAAAAACTCAGATTCATCATGTTCTGACTTTTGCTGTTTATTAATCTGATGAATCATCTAACTATATCCAACATTTTTGAACAGGTTGTTATCCCATTACATCAACTCAAAGCAGTTAACCCTTCAACGAGTAGAACAAATTCAGCTGAAAAATATATCCAGGTTATATCTGTTGATAACCATGAATTTTGGTACATGGGCTTTTTAAACTATGGCGGGGCAGTAATATGCTTACAGGAAGTCTTACAAGCTCGTGAAGTCCAATCCGTGTAAAGTATATCCAGGTTCAATCCTTACTATTTGAAGAACATAGTGAAGATTTGTTGTACTTTGAAAAATTCCAATAACTTTAATTGAAATCTTGCCTCTTTAAAATGTCTAATCGTGTTACTTCTGAAAGTTATTACTTACAATTTTTTGTGAACTTTTTCTGTGGTGACATTTTCTTCGTTGCATCAGTTAACTATGTTCAGCATACTTGTAATTCTTACATTTATTTGCCAGTTTTCTAATGATTTCTATAAAATTTCCTTAAGGTTAAATATGAAGTTAAAATTTTACCATTGCCCTCAGTCCCGTTTTCTATGATTTGTGACCATAACTAATGATTTGTGACTGACTTTTGATCTTAGAAGTGGACCTTATTCATTTGAAGTCACTCTCGTTGTCTATTTTGTTCCCATTTATGCATTTTAACCTAACTCGTTGCATTCGGATCCTAAACTTCTCTTAACTACGTACTACAGTAAAAACATATATAGGCTTGACTTTGATTGGAGGATTTTGACTAAAGTTGGTCTCTTGTTTCAAGAGGTTTGACTCAAATCTTATACTCCTATAAGTTTCGTCCAAAACTCAGTTTTAGAAAGGTTTCGACTTTTGACTCTACTTTGCGAGACCCTCGAAACAAGATCAAAACTCTTCCATATAAGATCAGACGGCCCAATGGATCATAATCATTCCTAGGAATTTTTAATGATTTTCTACAAGTCAGCTCAATACCTTTAGCGGGCGTTTTTGACGGCCTTATAGGCCACATGCCCACATATGGTCAGATAGACCAAGTTGTGGCCCAATCTGTTCTTTTGGATCATTTGCGGGCCTTCAGCATTCAATTAAGCAGGCCAGCCATTTTGGTCGACTTTCGTCGGCCCAATTTGTGGGCTTACTAATTTTAATCTAGGTATCCTAAATTCATGGACCTAGATCTTTATTTTTATTAAACAATTAATTAGAATTTATTAAAAAAAATAAAATCAGCAAATCTTACCAACTTGTAAGATACACGTATTAGTTTTGAATCACCTGACATAAAGAGGGGCACGCGTCCCTCTTCTTCTCACGCGGCCCCGAGCTGCGAGGAGGGCCACAAATGACCCTCCTTTCTCCCCTTTCCCGACCCCGCCCTGCCGTCCCTGCCATTGGAGACCACTTCTTCGCTCACCCCCACCCCCAGCCCAGCCATCTCCATTGGAGATGGTCTAAAAGAGAGAACATTTTTTTTTTCTGTTGACTTGGTTGTGCATTAACTTTTGAAGGTTCTACTGGTGGTGAATGGCTTGTTCTTTTGTAACTTATTAAAGGCGGAACTCTTTCTCTAAGTGAGCACCAATACTTTTATTAATTTTAATCTGAAATTTGTTAGAAGTATATAATCATCAAGTGAAGATAATTGATATAATTAATGTGCTACAAATTAAATTTGATAAATATTTATAATGGGTCAAAAGTAAATGGTAAACTTGAAGTAGCGGGACATTGTAGTTATAGTGTGCTTGGAGTCTTGGACGAGTGCATTTATTTTTATTGCCTCATTTTTTAGGTAACAAAACTTCAAAAATTATAATTGGAGTCTTATAGATATAGAGTTGAGTTAAGGGGTGTTTGTTTAATAACAGTACTCAAAAAATTGCTTTTGGAGTATTCAAAAGTGTAAGGTCTAATTTTGTCACACCACCAAAAAAAAAAAAAAAAAAAAAAAGGACTCAAAATAGTTAGATGTGGATCTCCTTCTAGAGAAATAAAATATTAATTTGCCAGTAGTTGCAAACAATTAGCGACTATTTTGCATCAAACACTACATATTTTTATACTCTATTGCTTTTTAAAATTATTGTAGTTAAGCAAAAGCACAAGCAATTGCATGCCCAGTCTTTATAAGAAAATAAAAATATGTTATATTTTGGTTATTTTTCTAGAAATGCACACAAGAAATATATACCACAATTGACTTGTAAATAATTAGTTGTGATCAATTAAGATATGCTAGAAGTTTACGCTTGTTTCATTCTAGGAAACCAAAACTTATTATCTTCATTTCCTTCCATATGTTGTTATACAATTGAAATCATGAGATGTGTAATTAGATCTAGTAAAACAACTTTTTGCTTTTCGTGAAGAAGTAAAAATGAATCGAGTTAAGTACAATCATGGATCAAAATTTCCATCGAAAAGTTTCTGCTTTTGAATCAATTGAAACGAAAATAAGGTGTATTTCCAAAACTTTATATTTACCTTGAAATTTTCTCTTTTTCTTAATTTAGTAACTTTTCCATAATATTTTCTAGTTTCTCCGAAACGTTTCAGGAGAGTTAAAGAAAAGTTTCTTATATTCAGTCTACCGAAACATATACATCAAAAACGAAACTTTGATCCATGAGTACAATACTTTGTTTGATTTAAATGTTGGAACTAAAACATAATTTGATGTAAGTAGGTGTATAGTATTTAAGAATGGGACATGGCCCATTGTCCATTGATCTTTACTTGAATGCGATCAAATCTACTTTCCATTTGGGTGCAAGCTGGATGCTAGTGAAAAAACCAATTGAGTTTGTCAGCCCAAACATGGCATATAGTTATTAAACCTTAGCTTTATAGAATTAGTACAACTGATGTTTAGCTTCCTATTCCAAAAAAAAAAATAAAAAAATGGACCCTACTTTGCTTCTGCACCATTAAAACAAGAACCTAAATCTAATCAGTACACTGTTCTCTGTAACAATCACATGGTTCAACTATGCAATAAATTGAATATAAGATGGGTTATCATTTTCTGTTTGTCTTTATTCAGGAAATGGGATGAGTGAAAATATATCATGTTTTATGTGTCTTGATCTTTCACTTATTCAAAATTAATTTTCCATGGTTCTTGGATTCTAGCCATACTTAGAAATATAAATACTGTATCAGATAATGGTGATAATTAAATTAAATTTAATTTAATTTTTCCAATGTACCAAAAAAAAATTGAATTTTGAATCTGTTGAGATGGGTAGGGTCGTAATTGGGGCAGGTGGATCATGTATGTATCTTTAGATTATTTCGATTTGTTAACAGTCTTCTTGATTAAGTATATATTATTAACTATTAAGCACCTGCCTTAACATGAAAAAATAATTAAAAGTCCATGCATAAATAAATGAAAATAATCTAAGTTTAACGATCTAACTTGAATATGAAATTTTTATTTATTTATTTTTAAGAAAAAGAGAAAATACAAGTAAAAAAAACTAGATTAGGTTAAGTGGGTGAAATGAGAAAAGGTGCGGGTCGTGTCTATGTTTGATCGACTCAGTTTATATTAATTAATCAGTATTATAGTATTGAACGTGTCTTATTTATTTAATTGAGGGAAAAACACTTTTGATACCAAACTTTAGTCCAAAAAACACATTTGGTATCAAACTTTTCAAAAAAGCACTTTTCATACCATGATTCACAACCTCTTGACACATTTAATTTTGCGGTCAATTTTCGGACGAAATTCTGCAAGTGCCGCTCATGTGCCCGTTAAGTTGACAATGAGAGGAAAAACATGCACGAGTTTTAAAGACCCATAATTGTTAACCTAACGAGCATGTGAGCGACACGTGTTTAATTCCGTCCAAAAATTGACAGCAAAACTAAACATGTCAAGAGGGTGTGAATCATGGTATGAAATGTGTTTTTAAAAAAAGCTTGATTTCAAATGTATTTTTTAAACTAAAGTTTGGTATGAAAGTATTTTTCCCTCTTATTTAATTAAGCATTAATTCAGTTAAAGTCAAATTTGATTCACACAACTCAACAAATCAAACCAAGAAAGAAAAGTAGGATTAGATTGGGCCGAAGCTTTGCGAGTGAGGCGAAATTTATAATAATGTATAGTTATACTTATATTATAGCCTTTCATAAAACTTCAGGTAGACAAAAAAAAAAAATGTGTACAAGGCTACAAGCATGTGGAGCTTTTCTTTTTATTGATTAAAAGTTCTTATTTACGTACGAAAATGATCTCTTGCAATGTGGTATCATTGGTATGGGGACAAAAGTAGCAAGAATGCAAGATGGCATGCTAAAAATATAATACAATATGTAATGTTAAAATTGTCAAAGAATCAATGCTTAACAGACGAAATTTACTCTTTTAGTAAACAATTTAATTTGCACGATATATATATATATATATATATATATATATATATATATATATATATATCGTTTTCTTTTTCGGGACAGAAAGTGCATCAAACAAAGTTTCGCCTTTACCACAAATTAACTGTTTGATATTCAACTAAACGTGGTCGTAAACAGTCCTCATTATAATCCTTACATGTACTTTCATCATGCTAATTACAAGCATGCTCCAATAAAGAAAGCCCAAATCCATCCACAATTCTGTATTCCTATATATGATGAGTGAAACTTGGCAAATCACGGCTGATTGCTTTTGGATCAATGTTTGATCCATTTCAAGTAAGGGTGGCGGGTACTTATATCAATTGGTTGGGTACTTATATATTATATTTATGAAAAATTAATTTGATGCTATTTTATATTTTCTAGTCACTCAATTTATTTCATTTTCAAATTGAAGACATACTCACAAAAAAAAAAAAAAAAAAACCAATACAGATAAAATAATTATGATTAAGTCAAAGAAGACCTATCAAACCCCCTGTGTAATTTTAATTGCCCCCCTCCTGCGTGTTCTTTTTATATTAGCGAAAAAAATCTATTTGAAATTCATTCATACATTATAGGGAAGGTTTTTTTAAATTTTTAAGTGAACATAGGGTTATTGCTAATTTTCAAAGTTAATAGGGGTTATTGATTTTTTTTTAGCTAAATAGGGGTATTTTTGCATACTTTGGTTGGGGTGGGGGGTGGGGGGGGGGGGGGGGGGGGTTATAATTGTCATTTTGGCTTGAGAGAGTTTTTTTTGCTAATAATAAATAAGCACATGGAGGTTTAATTAATTTTTTGTAATAAATATAACACACTGGGTTTTTGATAGTTAGACAAAGTACAAGAAGTGTTTTTGCATTCACTATAAAAAAATTCTACTAACATGTGATTGACCTAGGGGAAAGGACTAGTCACTACAAAGTAGCGGACTCATGTTCGATTTCCTGTTGGGAGAGGTTCCCACTTTATGTGCCCGAAGTGCCTCGAAAGGGATTAACCCTTGTGAAAAAAAAAACTATAAAATTTCCTAGGATTTCCCCATTGGTGGAGAAATTTTTTCTGCAGGAAAGTTGAAGGAAAATTTTCCTGCTATCCAAAAACAAGTGAAAAAATAAAAACCTACTCACTTTCATTTCCTGACAGCCAAACAACTATTGTGTATCGTCTAATTGAGCTATGTTTACGTTGTGTTAAATTTAATGCGAGTACAAATAATATTTGAACCAGTAATTAAATCATAGGTTAGAGTAAAATTCAATCAATAAGATAGATATATTTTCACTTTTGGGTACCATACGTTACTCTACTTTTAAGGATATGGTACCATAAGTTTTTTATCTGATACATTTCATACCATTACTTAACGGTCAGTTACACATTTGGCACTTCCGTCCAATAATTGACGAAATTCTCAATTTTGGATGGAAACTGGATGGAAATTTGCACGATTGATCCCATAATTAAAGCTTGATGGCATAGTTTGCCCACATTTTTCTTGACAGACAAATTTACCCCACAATTTACAAGTTTGAAGTATTTCAGTCATAATTTTAAAAATAGTTAAATTATTAATCCTAATTAATTTATTATTTTAAAATCTTTTAAGCTAATTAATATATGTAAATTAAATGATATTTTATATGAAACCTGAAAAAATAAATATCTATTCAACTTATTAGATTTTTTAAATTCAAAAAAATCTTTTAAATTAATTAAATTATATATATATATATATAAATTAAATAATATTTTATATAAATCAGGAAAAAATATGTTTAAAATTGCATAAATATTATTAATCATATTTAATAAATAAAGTTTATATATCATTATTATAATTAAAATAAAAAGGAAAATACCAAAAAACTCACCCTCACCCACCACCCAGCTAGTAACCCACCCCCACCCAGCTAGTAACCCACCCCCACCTTCAACCCCAAAATGGAACCAAAGCAGCCGGCGGCATTGGTTTCGCCTGTCTCAAGCCACCGGGGGCCTGGATTCGTCGGTCCCAGGCCGTGGTGGCTTGGGACGACTCCCTGGTCGTGGTGGCCTGGGATCGAAAACCCCAGGCCACCACGACCTGGTTGACCCAGGATGTCGACGATCTGATTTCCTTCTTGGGGAGTTGGTGGGTGAGGGGTTAGGGTTTTTGTATTTTTCTTTAATTTTTTTTATAATAATGATATATAAAATTTATTAAATAGGATTAATAATATTTATAAAATTTTACAGTTTATTTTCAAGATTTTATATAAAATATTATTTAATTTATGTATATCAAATATAATATATAATTAGTTTAAAATATTTAATAATAATATATAAATTTATTAAATAGGATTAATAATTTAACTATTTTTGCAATGTTTGCAAATGGGACTGAAATGCTTCGAACTTGTAAATTGTGGGGTAGATTTTTCAGCCATAAAATATGTGGGGGAAATTTTTATAGTTAGCTTTAAATATGGGACCAATTTTGCAAATTTCCATCTATTTCTGTCCAAAATTGGAAATTCCGTTAATTATTGGACGAAAGTATTAAATATGTTACTGATCGTTAAGTAATAATATGAAATGTGTCGGCTAAAAAATTTATGGTACCATACCCTTAAAGTAGGATAACCTATGGTAACAAAAGTGAAATTCTCTCCAATAATATAAAATAGCTTAACATTTAACGGATTGACCAAAATTATTATGACTAAACCTTTTAGTTTTGATCCAACATTTTTTTCTTCTTCATTTATCTATATTTATTCATACATAACCCATCTAAATATTTAAAAGAAATTTCTTCTTTTGTTATTGTTTATAAACTAGATCATTAAGCTTAAAATAATTTTAAATATAAATTATTTATACATTACGAAATTGCAAAAAAAAATCAACAACTTTCAATACACACTACATATAGGTGTCCTATGATATAATTAAAATGAAAGAATATAATTTTACCCTCTTAATAAACAATCTTAAAATTACATTCTCAAAATAAATTGAAATAATTAACATTGTGATGAGTTATATAATTTTTTAGACGATGAATACATTATTAAATCAATCATTACATTAGAAATTTTAAACGAATCTATTTCAATTACTCAATAAGGGTGACATGATTGTATATTTTTGTTTTTATTTTTTATTTTTCAAACAATAGAAATAGGTATTTTTTTTTAAATATAAGTCCTTAATAAAAGAATAAAAAAAATGGATTTGATGTTTTATGCAGGCTTTTTGAAAATACAAGAAAATTTGGTGAAAAAAAATTTTACAGGGTAGTTTGGTGCAGGTTTCGCATAACACAGGGTAGTATTGTGCATTTTTACCAAAAAACATTTATCTGACGAGAGAAAAACACTTTTGATACCAAACTTCAGTCCAAAAAATACATTTGATACCAAACTTTTTAAAAAACACATTGCATACCATGATTCACACTTTCTTGACACATTTAGTTTTCCTAATCTTTTATCGAACGGAAATCAGCACGTGCGCGTTAAGTTAACAATGGTAGGTCTTTAAATTACGTGCATGTTATGATAAATTGACATCAAAACTAAATGTGTGTCAAGAGATTGTAAATCATGGTATGAAATGTATTTTTTCCAAAAATTTGGTACAAAATATGTTTTTTGGACTAAAGTTTGGTATAAAAAATATTTTTCCCTTTTTATTTGACACCTAACATCTATTTGTTTTCCCCCAAACCCAAACCAAATGAGATTTCATCTTTTCCAAACCACAAACTCAACATCCAAACTTAATCCAAATGAGGTTTCAACGGTTTTATCGAAACCATTCAAATCAATTTTTTGAAACCAAAACCGGCGAAACCATGCAAAAACTTTTCCAAATAGAGGCATAATTTTTTTTTTCGGTTTTTCAACACTACAAAAAAATTAAATTTTAGTGATAAAATTTTATGTGACAATGTTAAAGTTGTCACTTCTTATATATATTAAGTGACAAGAATTCAAATATTGTCACTAAAATGGTTTTCATAAACATACTAGTGACAAGAATTGTTAAAAAATTGTCACTATTGACATTTAGCGATACCCCAAAAGTGACAACCAAAAAGTTGTCACTAAACTATAGTGACAATTTTTATTGTCACTAGGTTATCACTAAAAGAGTGTCGCTAATTATCAATAGTGACAACTTAAGTCACTATATATTTGTCATTAATAGCTATTAATGACAACTTAAAAACATATATTGTCACTATTGCACTTGTCACTATTATTATTATGACAAAGTTAATATTTTTATCACTAAATGCATACAAAGAGTGACAACTTCCATATTATCACTTAATTTTTTGTCACTTAAGCTCAATTTTCTTGTAGTGCAAGAATTTAATCTCTTTCAAAGTGCGTCGGATATATTAAGTGAGAACCTCTCCCAACATAAATTTATATTTGTGTTCGTTACTTTATAGAGAATAATCTCTTCTACCAGGCCAATCACATTTGATTATAAAGCCATAATTATGCTCCAATGTCATGTCAAACCTTAGCTGTTATGAAATGAAAAATTGAGAATGGGACAGAAAGAGACAGATGTAAAATATGAGACAACATGTGGGAACAATTATAAGAAACCAATTTCTTAGTTTCGATTTAGGGCAAAGAATTTGTTGGTTATTTTGTTTTTTTCGATTGGCCCTGCGCTAATAAGGATAGGGGAAATGGCGAATATTAGAAAAGGGAAAATCAGGGACTGCCCCCACACAAACCCTGCTTTCTTTGTGTTGTCACAATCTTGATTCCCTTTTACCCGAAATTTTCTCTTTTTTTAAACAAGCACCATAACTCTTTCGGGGCCCTTCTCTATAATTAAAAACTAGGTTATGGGTATTTTTTGATAGGCTTGTGGCTAGGGATTTTAGAAAATTAGACAGATGATTAATTTTGTGGATTCGATAAGATTGTGTGAAACTTCACTTTAAAAAAAAATTATTTTAATGATAAAATTTTACGTGACAATGTTAAAGTTGTCACTTCTTATATATATTAAGTGACAAAAACTCAAATATTATCACTAAAATGGTTTTCATAAACACACTAGTGACAATAATTGTAAAAATATTGTCACTATTGACATTAAGCGATACCCAAAAAATGACAAACAAAAAGTTGTCACTGAACCATAGTGACAATATTTATTTTCACTAGGTTGTTATTAAAAGGGTATCACTAATTGTTAATTGTGACAACTTAAGTCACCATATATTTGTCATTAATAGCTATAAGTGATAACTTAAAATCATATTTTGTCACTATTATTATTATGATAAAATTAATATTTTATCACTAAATGCATACAAAGAGTGGCAACTTCCACATTGTCCCTTAATTTTTTGTCACTTAAGCTCAATTTTCTTGTATTGCTTGTGAACCGTTTGTAACGATTTATGAATTTACAAGATATGTTATTGTGTCACAAAAAATAATAACAATGAGAATTGTGTAAGCCAGAAAAATTTAAGAATTGTAGTTTGGTATAACATGCGACCAAAACTTGCATGGTTGTGCTGCATTGAGATAATTTGTATAAACTTATACGGCAAAATTGCGAATTTCATCCCAAATTATATCTACTATTTAGATATCACCCCACGCTTTAGGTTAGTAGTAGTTCTAAAATTGTAACATATTTTCTCACTGACATTTGATTTTGTAATGAAATCAACGTTTAGTTGTCAGCTTGGCATTACGTATTAAATATAACTTCCCACAAAAATATTCGAGTTTTGTTGAAAAAATGGCGAAAAATACACTATTGTAATATTAGTCCAGTAAAAAACTATTTTTTTCCTTTTCAGCCCTAGACTATAATATGATTTTTCTTTTCCTATTTTCTCGTATTTTCACAAATATTTTAAGAAATTTGGGGAGACTTTTTCCTTGGTGCGATAATCTTTCGGGACAAAATAAATGCTCATGCATTTTTTCTATGTCCCTCACATCGTTCCCTACCTTCCAAAGTATTTTCTTGTACAAATTCAATTTTTCTAAAAAAAAAATGACTCCAAGTTCCCCAAATTTTTAAAATACTTTTCCAATTTTATAGTGTCCCTCGCATCTCCTCTTATAGTCTTATTTCTCACAATTTCATGGAATGTAAGAGCAATTTAAGGATAATAAAAAATGGGTACGTCTGTCTTCTACACAGAATATTGAATCAAAGTTTTCCATATTTAAAAAAAAAATTCCAATACCGTATTTTAAAAATAAAATTGTAGACTCCAACCACGTTTATCATAAGCAAGCTACACATTGATTTTATATGCTAGCCTCAGTTTTCCATTTTAAAGTTCCTTAGGGCATCCCTTCCCCTTCCTCTTCCCCATCTCCAGCATGGTCGTGTCTAATATATCAATCTTCTCACTCCATTTAATTGTAATTAATTTTTTTTCCTCACTCTCACTCAATAATAATAAGAGAGAATTTCACTTTTGATACCATAATTATACTTACTTTAGGGATTTGATACCACAACTATTTCTGTCGACACATGTGGTACCATATTTCAATTCCACTTTACAGATTTGATACTTCCGTCAAATTAATGACGGAATTGACACGTGATTCGCACGTGCTCGTTAAATCTCGTTATATATTGAGTCGCCCCCCAAATTCAATTCGAGATAATTTCACTTTTGGTACCACAAGTAACCCTACTTTAAGGTTACGGTACCACAACTTTAAAAACATACACATTTGGTACCACATGTTAACTGCTCTCAACACATTTGGTACTTCCGTCAAATTTTGTACGGAAAATTCAATTTTAGACTGAAAATTGATGAAAAATTTACAGAATTGGTCCTATAGTTATAGATTGTTGACAAACTTTGCCTCACATATTTTATGGCCGACAAATTTACACCACAATTCACAAGTTCGAAGCATTTCAGTCCCAATTGCAAATATAATTAATTATAAATCCTAGTTATAAATTTTATATACTATAATTATTAAATCACTTACACTAATTAGATTTTATTTATAATATATATAAACTAAATAATATTTTATATAAAATCCAAAAAAAAATATCAATAATTTTTTTAAACTAATTATATTTTACATATAACAAATATAAAATAAATAATATTTTATATAAAATTTGAAAAATAAATATCAATTAAACTTATTAATTTTTTTAAATTGAAAAAAAATCTTTTAAACTAATTAGTATACAAATGAAATAGTATTTATTATAAAAGCTGGAAAAAAATCTTTTTAAAATTATATAAATAATAATAATTTTAATTAATAAATTTATTATAATTAAAAAAACCCTAATTTAGTCTAAAAGATTTTTTTAATATTAAAATTTAATAAGTATATTTAATTTTCAGATTAAAATATTATTTAATTTATATATATTATATGTAAAATCTAATTAGTTTGAAAGATTATTTTTCGAAATTAAAAAATTCTAATAAATTTAATTTATATTTATCAGATTTTATATAAAATATTATTTAGTTTATATATATTATATATATAATCTAATTAGATTAAGAAATTTAATAATAATAATATATAAGATTTGTAAAACTTGTGAACTTTGGGGTAAATTTATCTGCCAGAAAATATGTGGGACAAACTTTGGCAGTAATCTACAACTATAGGACTAATTATGCAAATTTTTCATTAACTTTTCGTCCGAAATTGTATTTTCGGTCCAAAAATTGACGGAAGTACCAAATGTGTCGAGGACAGTTAATATGTGGTACCAAATGTGTATGTTTTTAAAGTTATGGTACCGTAACCTTAAAGTAGGGTTACTTGTGGTACCAAATATAACGAGATTTAACGAGCACGTGCGAATCACGTGTCAATTCCGTCATTAATTTGACGGAAGTATCAAATCTGTAAAGTGGAATTGAAATATGGTACCAAATGTGTCGATATAAATAGTTGTGGTACCAAATCCCTAAAGTAAGTATAATTATGGTATCAAAAGTGAAATATAAATGTTAAACCACAATGTTATTTAATTTTCCCCCCTTTAGACAAATTATAAATTTCTAAATTAAAATAAATCATGTTATTAAATTTCACACAATAATAAATTAAAGTTAAGTTAAATTTTTTAAAGTTACATTTTTATTAATTAAAATTCTATATTCTTAAATTAAATTTCCATTTATAATCATTAAATTAAATTTATGTTTTTTAAAATTAAAGACAAATTTAATTTTTTTTAAAGAAAGTATTTTTATTAATTTATTTATTAAATAATACAAAAACAAAAAGAAATATCTTACAACAGGTGGCCGACAAGTGTCAGCCACCCACTGGCGGGGCGGGAGCATGTGATAGATCGCGAGGGGTTGGTCGAGGGGAGCTCCCCTCAGCCAGCACCCCTTCCGCCCCCCCTCCCCCCCCCCCCCCCCCCCCCTCCCTTGACACATTAATGATGACCTTATGGAGATCTGATATCAATAAAGAGCGAACTTATTACGAGGACCCTCGTGAGTTGTTACTAATGCAACATTGGGGATTCCTCGCATTCCCTTGCAGGTCGTTACATCTTGACTCGAATATGAATTTCTCTTCATTAGTCCCCACAATTACAATTTTGAAGCGATATCAACGGGATGCGGAGTAGATCGTATTTTGATGTTTGAATGTTGGACTATATTAATCTGAATTGTAGTTGTATTTGAAAATGGAATCATGTATATATGATTTTTACAATTTTTATGTGACTTTCCCAATATCCTATGGATTTTTAATGGTTATCAAGTGAGGATAGGAAATCCATGGTGCATCTTCGCGATGTCTCAATAGTGTAGTTAATGGGTAAAATAGATGGTGACTAGTAACTAAATTAGACTAATGCTTGACCAAAGGATTGAACCGATATAATAGATTACAATATCAGGGTATTATAAGTGAGTTCTAGAAGATTCGTAAGATAGTCTAGCTAAACAATAGTCATGCTTGTTACCACTACAATTCAAAGTTAATTATACGTATATATATGTCGAATTGCTTGAATCTAATTACTTCTATCAATGTGTACTTATATTTAAGAAAATTTAACTAATCTAAGGTGGTTGGGTCAAGTGGTAGTGACTTGCAATCTCCAGATACGAAACTCAAGTTCGAATCTTACTGGATACACCACAATGGGGAGAATTTATACCCTTTGCACTCTTCGGTCCGAGCTTTAAGTACATTATAGTAGATTAAAAAAAAAAATCAACTAAGAAGTAGCCTAATCTTAGACGCGATCCATGCTTGAATTGCTTAAACTGATTTCTATATTTCTCTATCAATTTTATTTTTTTTGATATTTAGTGTGTAACAGTTTGACAACACTTGCACCCTGCAAAGTGTTTAGTACAACTATATAAGAACCACAAAATGTGCTGCCTTTCCGTTCAAATGGGATTGGACATATATTTTGGTATATATGTTTTAACATTTAATTGGATAGAAATGGGGAGAGTGGGTAGTTAAGATTGTCCAAACAGGCCGGGGTTGGGTCGGGTATCATTGCCTGATTGAGCAAATATAACGTGTGATAAAGTGTATATTATACAATTTTAATTTGTCCATGTATCAATTCTATGTACCACTACAAGCTACTTAATTTAAGCACTTTAATAATCAATTAATCATGTATCTTAGGCCATTTCCAAAAATGGGAGGGGAAGGAAAAAAAAGAAGCTATGTCCAACCATGGGGAGAAGGGGAAGGCCGCAGGACCGGCCGTGAGTGTAAACCATTTAGGGTCATCGATGTGCGAGAGTCTCCAAAAAAAATATTAGGAGTAAGATCAATTTTGCTTATGTATATCTTTATATGTTCTTTGAAAAAAAATATATGATTGTTATAGCAGAAAGATTGTGGCCAAATGGTATTTAAGGTCTTTGGTTGGTGCACTGAAGTTTGGACTTCAAATCTCAGGGCTTTCATTTTGTTCATTTTATCATTCTATGACTTTAATACCTATTAAATTGTCTTTTAACATTTAAGAGCTCTTGATCCTATTTTATCATTCTATGACTTTAATACCATTATATTGTCCTTTCACATTTAAGAACTTCAATTTCTTTTAGATACTATTATATAGTCTAACATATGGTTAAAGTGAATTGACTCTAACTATTTACAAATTTGAGTTATTATTAACATAGAACTCTCTCTGGTTTTTTTTTTTTTTTTTTTTTTTATTTGTTGTTTTGGAGGATTGCACACAAATTAAGAATTGTAATAAATAGTCATTTTTTTTAAGGAAAAACTCCAAAACACAATTTTAATCAAATAATCACAACATTAAATAGCATTAGTTATAACCATTAACAAGAAGGGTAAACTTGATAGAAAATATTTAATTTTTCATTGAAATCCTAAATCGACAAATAAAAGTGAACAATTTTTTTTTTCAAAGCGACAAATAAAAAAGGGGGAGTATTAATTATCTAACTATAAATCTCATATGCATTATTAACAATACAATTATGATATGTGTGTCATACACAATTTTACACTTTTCAAGCTTCAAGTTCTTTAACCTATGTAACATTTGACGTTTTGATGTCTTACATTAGCAACATTTATTTACTTTAGGCCATCTCATGTGACTCCCTCCACCCCTTCGATCCCCTTAGCTTCCCATTCCCTTTTCCTTTCTATTTTCATAGTCATCTCCAGTGACTCAATCTTTCCATTCCATTTAATTCTAATTCTCGAAGTTGTAGTATTGTGTACATGTTGTTGTTGTTGTTATTATTATTATTATTGTTGTTGTTATTATTAATAATGTGAGAGTGGGAGATATTGTGAATTGGGAAGTAATTTGTGGGGGGAGCTCGGGATGGATTTAGGAGTCTTTCTGCGAGCCGTATGCGGTGAGAATCACACTTACGGTAACGAGGGGGGTTCGCTATGCTTCGAAAGCTAAACAAAACTGACTTCACACAGAGGGGAGAGCCGGGCGGTATGGCTTGCATTTGCCAACTGAAAAGGAAGGGGGAACTGGTATAGCTTCTTCAATAAACGCTGGTTTTTCGTGAATAAAGGTGCCAATCTTGTTAGTTTTGTGGTTGGACAGCCGTTAGGTTACTACGGTTCCTGGTCACTTTTCTCGTTGTCACACCCTTTTCTTGTTTGGGTGGCACGTACCAGAAGCAGCAGATTGATTTAAAGGACTTCAACATACTTTTCATACTGTTTCCCCAATTCCGTAGCTTCAGTCTTTAGCCAGTGCTCATAACTCTGCTTTCATTTTATTATTCATTCGTCGCAGCCTTATCAAACATACTTTGATTTTGTCAAGGCTCTCGCAAGCAGCCGTACATGATACCCGACAGTTTGCACCCGCCTGCGGTGAAGGCCTGGTCAATCGTATACAACCATCAAAATCGGAGTCGCTAACACCCATTTTTTGGAGACTACCACGAAAGGGGAAGGGGAAGGGGAGGGAGAGGGGGTGACGGTTGGAGATGGCCTTACACTTGTTCTATTTGTGATTTTCTTTCAAACATTTACTGCTATAAGGATATTTGGACAAAGTTGTGCCGGGTTCCATTAATTAATTCATCCTATTTTTATGTTTCAAGCCTCACTGCTAAAATTTAAGGCTCCATATAGAAGTAATTTAACTGGGTTTGGTCTCACTAAAATCGAGTAAAATTCCTTTAGATAAAAAGTTTGAAGAGGTCTCGATCCAAACTCAGTTTCAACCCAAATCAAGATAAAAATAGTGTGTTCTACACCTGTAGCACGGAGAACAAAATTCCAAGGAAATTAAAAGTACAAACCTTCAAACTACATTTTCAAATTTTGAGCACAAGCTTGCGAACAACAGACCGCTAACCCAACTTGGAACTGCGGGCAAATTAAATATGTGGAAAATATAAAAAAACAGCTCTGAAAAAAAGACACAACCAAGATGGGGTAAAATAGTTGGATCCAACCCTTGCATCTAATAATATAGAGCCCGCGGAACAGGTGGGCAATTTTGATAGGGAGCCAAGTCATGACCTATATAATATGGTCAGAATGAAACAATCTAGACCAGACGAGGCCTGGCAGTTCGCACACACATATGTTTTGATGATTCAAACACCATTGATAAGTGTTTCACCATTATTGTAGTGGAAATACTAAAATAGTTTGTCTTTGATTTCGAAAACACCGTAGGACAAATACATATTTATGAAATCGTATCTAATACGAATTCCTTCCTTATTCGTCCTATTTTAATTTAATTTTTTGAATAATACCTTACTATTTTAATCATTCTTATTCATTCCATCTAACTTATATCATATATCCATACCCCAAATACAAGTGTGATTATGTACGTGTAATAATAAATATACACATACATACGTTATGGTTTGGCATTGGTTTCCTTACAGCTGACAGGGATGTGTTTTGTAAGTGTGCGAGGTGTCAGCACGTCAAGTCATCCGTCTCTCAATCGGCCCATCCACCGTCAGCTGCTTTAAGGGGATCACATGAACCCCGTCAGCCCCCGGGACCCTGTGCATGCAATTTGCAAAAGTTACATTCATTCTTTTCTATTTATAGAACAATTAAACTTTCCCAACATGATAGCCAAAAATTTAATTTGCCCGACAAAGGAGTAATTATCAGTTCATTAATTCATCCTGTAATTTATTTCATTCATCCCTGTACATATTATTGGCTTAGTTTCACTTTGCACACCCAAATTAGGTCACATTAACACTTTGCCCCCATAAAAAAATTATTATTTCACTTTACTCCCTCAAAATACTTTAATGATTTCCTTTTTTACCTCTCTCTATTTTTATGGAACATGTCCCGTTGATTAAAGTTGGGCGAACTTGAAAATAATTTGATCAAATTATGAAAACGTTCATTTTATGGATTGATAGAAAGGAAGCCATAGAGTAATTTATATTTAATAATTTTCTATGATTTACAATTTTTTTAAATATCACCAAAAATTTTCCGAAAAGATTCTAATATTTGATCGACCTAAATATATAAAGGAAACAAAATTTTAATCCATGGGTCTCGATATAGTGAGAAGCTTGTTTACGTAATTAACTAATTTGTAATGTGGGTTTGAGAAGTGATGTCTATGCATCTAGTAAACAATATTGTAAATATTGGTCGAAAACTTCTGAGTAAACAATATTGTAAAATATTGAGGAAAATTAAGGAATTTAAAGATTTTTTTTAACTTTGAACAACGATTTCTCCCAAATTACTCGATGAAAAGTGACAAGGTTGGTGTTTATGAACTCATCTTGATGAGAGAAAAAAAAAGTCACCAACCTTATCAAATATTATCGAGTAATTTGAGATAAATCATTGTTCAAAGTTTGGTTCGCGAAGAACCCTAGATCCGAAATTTCAAACTCGGTCGCCATTTCTCCCAAATTATTCAATGAAATTTGATAAGGTTGGTGTCTATGAACTCGTCTTGATGAGAGAAACAAAAGCCACGAGTTAATTAAATGTTATGCTATAAATTAATTAAATGTTATGCTATAAGTTATGAAAAATCATTAAAACATGTAACACAATTAAATCAAAATGTTATACATATAATAAAATCATAACATAAACAACATTTTCATAAACACTTGCATAATTAAAAAACATTACAAACTGATAAACAACATTTTCATAAACACTTGCATAATTTTAACTATGTTGTTTAATATTGTTTGATGTTGTTTAATTAACTACGTGTTTCATTAAGGAGTTTGTCGTCATATTTTATTTTCATGTATTATTTAGATTTAATAGTATAAATGTAGCTTATTGTCGTTTTATTAACAATGTATTTCATTAAAGGATTTGTTGTCGTTTATTTCAATTTAATTATTAATGATAATTAGTGTATTATTTGATAAAAATTAATAAATTAATTGATTATTATACCTAAAAATATACAATTAATTAAGAATAATGTAAAAACTATTTACTTTTATTAACAATATTTTTTTATTAATAATAATTATTGTATTTATTTATAAAAGTCGATAAATTATTTAAAATATAGTTAAATACATATAAATAATAATAAACATGTTAATAAGTTGCTAATCACGCAATTAGATGTTAATTAATTAAACAGGGACAATTACACCAAATCCTATTTCTTTTCCTATATTTGGTGATTAATATAGGATTTGGTGGAAAAAATGGTGAAATGATGGTTGACCACAATGGGGGCTAAAAAAAATCTCTATATTTTTTGGTGTTATGGTGATTTAGTGATTTAGGGTGGAAGACCAAAAACATATAAATTAGGTGAAAAAAATAGGATTTGGTGCACCATGAGAGATGCTCTTAGAGTTGACAAACCGATTTCAACCCATTTTTCCACCAATTTCCCATCGAATTCATTCATTTTGGCCCGATTTCAACCATTTTTCACACTTTCCCCCACTAATTCACCCGTGATTTCACATCAATTTTTTTGTTGATTAATTCAGAATGTTTAAGGTTGTATAGGGGTAACTATAATGGATTCAATACCTTAAGAGTAGTTTGTATACCTTCTCAAATATGAAAGGTGTTATAAATGCACTAAATTTCGAGAATAGTTTGAATAATTCTCCCTAATTTTTAATATAGTTAGGTAAGTTTGCATTTTGATATCACGTGAAATAATAATTTTACAGTTTGTACCAAAAAAAAAAAAAAAATTTACAGTTGAATTTTTGGAAAAAAAATGTTATTTAAGATATTCTAAAAATAATACTAGTAGTATAAGGAAAAGCGAAATTTTAAACTGGAAAAAAATCAGGTTCACAATTTCATGATCACGAGACAACTACACTACTTAACGTTGCCAGGGCCTGAGGGCCGTACGTCACTCAATGTCAGAAACACATCCACCCTCCCACGTAAACCCCCCCAACCCCCAAAATAAAATAAATGCTCACACGCTACCTTAACTTCTTAATTTTACTCCATCTATTTAAATTAAGGGCTTATTAGAAAGAGTTTTGCCTTGAATTCACGAATCTTAGTTTTGAAAAAGAAAAAATGGGATTTGGTAGTTTTGGTAAAACTTTTGAAATTTAAATTTTTTTTTTTTTTTTTGTGATTTTGAAAACCCTACTTTGATTTGGTTTGAATTTTGGGGCTTGGGAAGAAAAAGTAAATGGTAAATGTCAAATCAAAATTTTATATGTTTCAAGGATTTAAATATGAATTTTTGAATAAATTTATGATAAGTTTTATGGATCTGACGAAAATTCATTTGAAAGAGTTTTGGTCCGGTCTAACGAAACTCGTTGAGACCGAGCCAAAACTCATCCACATAGGCCCTAAAGGTCTATTTGGATGGGTTTTGGCTCAATTTCGCGGGTCTCGATTTAAAAAAAATGATTTGGGTGGTTTCGATGAAATCTTTGAGACCTCATTTGAATGAGTTTTGGTTATTGATGTTTGTGGTTTGAATAAGTTGAAACCCCACTTGGATTAAGTTTAGGTTTTGGGATTTAGGGGGAAAAATAGGTGATATGTATCAAATCAATGCCTTTTTTAGTAAAATTTATGGGAGAAAATAGTTGATAGATGTCAAATTATTATTTTATAAGTTTGAAAATTATGATTGTAAGTTTCTGAATTTATTTTTAATGATTTATGAGTTTGACGAAAATTCGTTTTAAAAGGGTTTGACCCTTCCACGTACACCTTAAATTCCCCAACTTCATTACATATTTACACTCACACCCACCACATCACCATACTGCACATAAGTACATTTTTCTGTGTACATAATCAATTTCCATCGCTTCCCATCATTTGCATAGTTTTCAACGCGCCGTCCTCACGCGCCTCCTGGGGATCCACCTACTCTCGGCCCCACTCATAGAAGTTCCGTTACATAGAGAGCGTGTTTAATACCATACATGCTGGGCGCGTGATGAACGTCAATGTTTTTCTTCTTCTGTTATGTGCAGCACTTGCCTGCAGATGTGTATTACTGTACAGTACTGCTGTTGTTACCCCCACACTCCCTCTGCCACTCTTTGCAAAATTTTACTACTATTAAATTAAGAATATTATCACAGTTAAAAATAAAGAATATTACCGCCTGCCGGGTGATGAAGAAAAGTAAAAGAGGTCAAAACCAATTTGGTAAAAAGGAGAATTGGTAAAGATGGAAATCAAGTTGAAGATGAAGTGACTCATTTTTCTTTTAAGGGGTTTTATGTTTTTGGTGTTTTATTTATTTCTATTTTTGAATATTTTAAATTCTGATTCCTATAGTTAAATGAAAGATATTTGTGTTCCAAAAAAGACAAAAAAAAAAAAAAAAGGAAAGAAAGTAGAGTCAATAAAGGTATATAAATCTTGAAGATAAAAAAGCGGAAAATGATGGTAATAAGAATATTGCACTTTCTATATATAATTTGGAATCCCATCAATTATATTTTCAAACTCAAATTTATGGAGTAAATTATGAATGCCCCTAGGATGATACCTAATTACGAAAATATTGCACTTTCTACATAATTTGGAATCAAATCAATTATATTTTGGAATTGAAATTCAAGGGATAAAGAAGATTCCAAGATTTGGCAACAAGGTAGCTAAGTGAATGAAATGCAAAAATACTTCTTGTATTTTTTTTAACTAACAAAAAAATTCATGTGTTATTTTAACTATTAATTAAAAAATCCTCTCAAGTCAAAATAACATTTATACCCCTTCCAAATGATACAAAAATACACCTCTAAACATAAAAAAAATATCAATAACCCCCTATTAACTCTAAAATTGACAAAAAAAATTTCATGTTCACTTAAACAATTAACAAAAACCTCCCTGTAATTTATGAATGAATTTCAAATGGATTTTTACTAATAGAAATAGAACACATGGGAATTTTTGTTAGTTAGAGAAAACACAAGGAGTGTTTCTGCTCTTAGCTCAAAACTTTGTTATTGGAAAGACCCTTTTTTCCTTTCCCATATTCCCCGCCGTTGTTTATGATTTTTGTAATTCAGATTCCTCAACTACTTTTGTAATCGACTTTTATTCGTATTTTAATGCTTCATCATTTCGTTATTAAAAAAATTCATGGGGGTAAATTATGGATTCCGCTAGATGATACATTATTGCGAAAATCATTTTTACATATTGAATATTACATAATATAATTTTTTTTAGATTTGTCACTATTTTACAATTGACTTACACCATTAAATTTGTCATCATTTGAATATTAATTTACAGAATATTCTATGGAAAGTCAATTTCACCTATCGGGATTATTTATAATTTTTGTAATATTTAATAAAATTTTAAGGCTTGAGATCTTTCCATAATACTTTCTCATAAAATTGTAAAGCTTATAATTATATATTTACCCCCAAGGAATTTGATATAATTGTATAATTTCCACATAATTTCAGTAGATGTTAAATAGTTGAGCTTATATTATTGGCAGTGGAATAGCCATAATTTTTTTTTCATTGGGGTCATTACAATATATGTAATAAAAAAAAAAAATCAGTATAACTATAAATACGAATAAATCTAGTTCAAACTCAATAAAAATAAGGACTAATAGATTAGTTATTTTTACAATTTTCTGCATCCAACTTCATATAAAAATGTATGCGGTCAAATCAATAAAATTCATTTATTGAAAAAAGAAAACTAAATATTAGTACATATAAACAACTTTGAATACATCTCCATAGAACAAATATCCGTCCAGTTTCAGAAATTGGATATTAGCAACTTAATTAAAATTTATACATGATTTTCATTAGTGATATGTTGAGTCATGCGTTGACATCTTCCTCGACTTCGAAGTTATCATTCATTACGGATAAATATGTTATTAGTTTTTAAAAAGATAGAAATTTTACCTAACAAAAAGTTCACTTCGTCATTTCTCAATTTTCATAATCTTATTCTACATACTCTAATTTACTTAATAATATTTTATAGTGATTTCTTTTTATTTTAAATGGTTAAATGAGTTTATTTATATTTCATGTAACCAAAATACTGGATCATTTACAGTGTAATTTTTCATTATGTTTACTGGGATCCATTTAAATACAAATCAAGTCAATACAAAATATATAACTATGTATAAATATTTGAAAGAATTATACATAACATGAAAATTTCAATGGGGTCATTGCACTCCGGCCCTGTGGCTTGAGTGTAACTACGCTACTGATTATTGGAATAGCTATCTATACACCTAAATAATTAAATTAATTGAAAAATTACTGCAGATTTGATCTACTCAAATTAAATTCATAAATAAATAAATAAAAAGTTATTACATAATATAATTTTTTAATACTATTCATAAATATATATATATATAATATCAATATAGTATTTTATAAAAATATTTGAATTTCTTTGAATGTTTGATAAAATAATTTCTTTTTAATTTTATATAGTATTAATAACTTAAATAGATTATAGTATAATAAAAACATAAAAAAAAAAAAAAATACCCACACCCTGCTTTACCCCCAATCTGACCTTAAATTTTTATATAGTATTAATAAAGAAATTATAATATAATAAAACAAAAGGAGATACCCCACCCCAGCAATCTCTTCCCCCAACCCCAAGATGCCCAGGCGAATGATCGACGAGCCTAGGTCGTAGACGATTATTGTTTTCTCAATTTTTTTTTTTTTTATGAAAAATGAAATTTATAGATTTTAAGAGGTTAAATAGAGTGTTATTTATTTTCTCATTTTGTGGTTTTAATTTAAAAATACCAAATTATTTTTAATATGTATATTCTTATACATTGACTATAATATGCTCAAAATGCAACGCCCCTCTTTATTTGATTTATCACTTATCAGAGCCCAAAAATTATCTCAAAAATATTCGTGTTAAAAAAATATAACATGTAACAACAACAACAATTAATTTTTATATTTGCATATATAGTGAGACAAAAAAAAATATACGTTGTATATCATTGAATCTTAAGTACTAGCTAGATAAGTTTTTGAAGCTCAAAGAAACATATCTTCTCAATTTTCTTCTGCCGAGTTTACTCCTGAAAAATTTCCAAATTTAGGGGATAATTACGAGTCATAAAAACTGAATCATTTGATGAAGCTGAAAAACAAGACTTTTGGTTGGATGATGAAAGACAATTTACAAATTGGTTGAAAAAATTTATACATGTGATCTTGTTGACAAGCCAATGGGGAGAGGAGTTATTATTTAGTGAGAAAAAAGAAAAAAATATTAAAAAAAAAAACTTAATGATCATCATTTGATTCGAGAATTAATAAGATTCTCAATGTTTTACCCACTGAAGTTAAAAAATTAACCATAGCCAATTATTTGAAAATTGTTGAAAAAAAATAGCATTCTTTATTCATCATGACAAAACGTATCATACAAAAAATAAGAAAGTGAAAGAAATGCTAACCAAACGTGTCAATCAAGTGGTTAAGGATGAGGCTCTATGGCCAAGAGGTCATGAATTCAACTGACACTATTGTGGTAGTTTAATACTAGCATTTACTCTATTTTAATACTAGCATTTATAATTAGTTTACTTTGATATCAATGTAATATATTCGATTCGATATAGAGTTTGATATAACAATATATTCACCGGAAAAAAAAAAACCAAAAAAAACAAGATAAGCTCAAAAATAGCTATGTAGATATTCAAGGAAAAATTCAATCAGGTAGAAGTACTCAAAATGATATGGCAAGGCTGGTTGCAAAATGTTTTTGTTTGAAAACAGACATCTACTTTTATGACAATTTGCTCCAATTGGACGATTGAGACAATTATTTCGATGATTGCACTTAAAGGCATGGTATATGTATAAATTAATTAATTGGATGTTAAGTCGACATACTTGAGGAACTCAAGAAAATCATTTACTTCAAAATTATCTTTCACTCTTGAAATATATCAAGAATTAATTTATACATGTTCCAAATAAGAGTAATCTTAATAGCGTAAATTTTTATATATAGGATCATACGTATTATATTATAGGCCTTGTAGTTCAAGATATTCAAGAACCTTTAATGTGTTGCATGCACTTTAATTTATATTAACATGTGTATAGTGAAAGCTTATATACAATATTTCTCTCTCTTTTGCATAAACTTTTATATATATATATATATATGTTACTTCGAATCAAATTACTTTTTTTGTATACATATTATTATGATGATGAAACCATAAAATATTTTGTATCCTATAGTGTACGTAGGAGCAACATTTGATTAGTGTGAATTTTCAGTCAAATTTAATTTTATTCTATTTAAATAATTATAATGCACTTATTTTACAACTAGTTAACACTCCTAAAAGGTTGTCAACTATACATTAATTAATAACAGTTGTATAACTATATTTGCTTTGCACATATTTTTTTAACTAGTTAACACTTCAAAAAACAACAAAGAATAAGATACGCATATATTTTCTTGTTCATGATGATTTATTTGAATCCACTTAAAAATTAAAGATAAATTAAATGTTTCATAGTTTTTTTCTTAAAACATGTTTCGCAATTTATCTAAAATAAATAAAAATACAGGAACTCAAGAAATTGTTTAACACACTCCTTTTTTAGTTATTTTATTTTATAAGAAAATAAAATAAAATAATGGTTAGTGAAAAACAATCCAAACGAATGCTAAGAATAGGAATTTTTTTGTCCACTCTTCATTATCTTATCCTCTTCCGCTTTCCTTAAACATCATAAATAAATAAAAAAGGGAAACACAAAAACCCGAATCTCCCGGTTCCCGGTCAAAACTCTAACCAAGGGTTAACCAATTACACTAACAAAAAAAAAAAAAGAATAAATATTTTTATATATACATATATATCTCATAGATAGATGATAATATAATTAAGCTTCTCAATTTAATCTAAAAAAAGAAAAGGGTATGGAGTATGAGGATCAAGAAGAAGAACAAGAGGGAGAACAACAACAACTCGGGTTGGGTCCGAGTTACAATGACCCAAACTCAACCCGCCCGCCCCCAACCAAAACCCCATCCCCTCTCGAACCCACTCCACTCCGTAAAGTCCGATACAAAGAATGCCTAAAAAACCACGCAGTCGGCATCGGCACCCACGCCGTCGACGGCTGCGGCGAGTTTCTGCCGGCGGGGGCGGAGGGCACACTCGAATCCCTGAAATGCGCCGCCTGCAATTGCCACCGGAATTTCCACCGCAAAGAAAACGAAACGGCTTTCGTTTCACATAATTTTAACCAACAACTTTTATTGACCCACCACCCACATGCCCATTTCGGGTACCGGAGTCCGAGTGGGTATTTACACGTGGCACCACCTAGGGCTGCGGTGCCGCTTGCTCTGCCTTCGAGCTCCGGTGGTGGTGGGTCGGGTGGTGAGATGGATCAGGATTATTATTCGAACCACCCGAGTGGGAGTTCGGGGAAAAAGAGGTTTAGGACGAAATTCACACAAGAGCAAAAGGATAAAATGTTGGACTTAGCGGAGCGTTTGGGGTGGAGAATTCAAAAACAAGATGAAGAAATTGTGCAACAATTCTGTAGTGAAATGGGTTTGAAGAGACATGTTCTTAAAGTTTGGATGCATAATAACAAGCACACTCTTGGTAAGAAAATTAATTAATTAGTTAATTTTATGTAGTATGGTATTTTATGCTATTATTATTATTATTATTGTTGTTGTTGTTGTTGTCGTCGTAGGACGAGGTTTCGAGCTTGATATTGTATTTGAGGAATCCTTATTTGTGAATTCTTGTTCAAATCTAAGAAGTTTCACTAGGGTTTTTCGGCATTTCTTTTATGTGTGAGATTTTTTATTTCTTCTTCTTTTATTTGAGTTGTTAATTAATTGTTGTTAAGCTTTATGTATGTATGTAATATACATTGCTACTTGAGTTATGATTTATTTAGGTAAGATACTAACTTGAATATTCAAATCTAGATATGGGTTTATTATGATATATGAGATTAGGATTAATAATCTTGCATGTTTTCATTTTCTTTTTATAATGTGAATACATCATTGCATCTAATTTGCACTTATTTCAGTGATACCAAAATATAAAATTAAATTAATTACAAATACTATATTATTAAACTAGAGAAATACCCACGTTATTAGTTGGAGTTGAACCAATGAATTTAATCAACATGCTTGTTGGCATAGGTATTTCATTTTTTGTTGTTGATATAATTAATGAAGCGAAAGCATGAATTAGTTCTTGGTGGAAAATGAGTTGCAATTTGGTTTTTATTTTTTGGTTTCATGATTTACATTTCTTGCCAAATAAATTCTTGTTGTTGTTGAACTTGATCTGAAAACACTTGCAATAAATTCCTCACAATTGATATATTCGAAGAGCGAGTATAATAGAGCATTCACTTTCTCCAAGTCTACCTTTTTATTTCATGGTACAGAAAACGTGAACCTTTTGCAGAGCATTTTGTACGAGAATTTGGAATTCTATGCTTTTTTTTTCTTTTTTTCTTTTTCTTTCTGATGAGAGGATTTAATTGAATGTGAAAAATTGAGGATTGATTAAAGTTGGGTTTTTCTATGGTTAGTACCACTTGTGCTAAAGTATTCATTAGGTCCCCCTTTAATTATCGTTGGATTTTATCTATTTTCTAATCTACCATTCATTTTTTTTAAGGGTGACCTGTGCTCTAGGTTATTGTACTACATAAATTTAATCTCTTTTCTTAAGTGTTCACAAGTAATTAAGTCTTATTGCAAAGTTGATCTTATTACTTATATTGACTGACAATTTTACCCCATAATATTTCAACTTATCAAAATAGTCTCACATCTTCAAATTTATTGACGATTTTAGTCCACATTATTGCCAAATTTAAAAATTGACTCGAATAAAACCACATGCAGACCAATTTGAAGATTTTATTTATTATATTTACATAACTAATTTGATTTATAAATAATATTAATAAATTAAATAATATTTGAACATAAATCTAAAGAAAAATTAAGATTCTTCACTGATTTAACCTATTTTTCACTAATTTATCGATTTAAGTTTTTTTTACCGATTTACCCTATTTTTTCATCGTTTTCGCCCGTTTACCCACTAATTTCATCGATTTTAAACCATTCGCGACCGATTTAACTCATTTCTTCACAGTTTGGATTAATTTTTTCACTAATTTCATCGATTTATACTGTTTTTAACCGATTTAACCCGTCGTCTAACTTATTTCATTGATTTAAATTATTTTTGACCGATTTAGCCCATTTTTCACCGTTTTATTTCATTTTCCCACTAATTTCATCGATTTAAACCATTTTTGACCGATTTAACTTAATTATTCATCGTTTGCATCGATTGTTTTCACTAATTTCATCGATTTGAACGGTTTTTTACTGAGTTAACCCTTATTTTCACAAATTTCATCGATTTGAACCCTTTTTTTATCGATTAACCCATTTTTCATTAATTGCATCGATCTAAATTATTTTTGACCGATTTAACCCATTTTCCACTAATTTCATCGATTTTATACATTTTTTACAGATCTAACTCATTTCTTTACCGTTTGCATCGATTTTTTTCACTAATTTCATCGATTTGAATGGTTTTTGATTGATTTAATACATTTTTTCACTAATTTCATCGATTTGAACGATTTTTGACTTTATTAACCAATTTTTTCACTAATTTATCTATTTAACCCATTTTTTTCACCATTTTATAGTGAAAAAATAGGTTATATCGGTAAAAAATAATATAAATTGATGGTGAAAAAATGGGTTAAATTGGTCAAAAACCGTTTAAATCGATGAAATTAGTGAAAAAAATAAATTGGTAAAAAAAATCATTCAAATCGATGAAATTAGTGAAAATTAGATTCAAACGGTGAAGAAATGAATTAAATTGGTCAAAATGGTTTAAATTGATGAAATTAGTGGAAAAGTGGGCGAAAACGGTGAAAAAATGGGCTAAATTGGTAAAAAATAATAATTTATATCGATGAAATAAGTGAATAAGCTGGTTAAATCGGTCAAAAACCGTTCAAATCGATGAAATTGATGAAAAAATTCATGCCAACGGTGAAGAAATAAGTTAAATCGGGTAGGGTGGGGCTGGGGTAGGTTTTTTAGTTTTTATAATTATAATTATAATTATTTATTTTATTATTTTAATAAATATTAAATAATTTCTAATTATATAATTTATTATTTTAATAAATATTAAATTAATTAATACTGTTATATAAATTTTAGATTTGAAAAGAATATGTTTACTTAATTTTTTAAAATTTATGTTAAATATTATTTATAATGAAATTAGTTATGTAAATATAATATGTAAAATTTTCAAATTGCTCTGCACATGGCTTTATTCGAATCAATTTTGAAATTTAGCAACAATGTAGCATAAAATCGTTAGTAAATTTAAATCAACTTTACAATAAGACTTAATTTCAACGTCACCACTTAAAGGTGATTTTTAACGGCGGTATCAAATGTGAGTGAATTTGTGAAATTATGGTACAAAATGTGTTGGCCTCAATTTGTTTGGTGCCAAAAGTGGAAATTGACATATAACTCAGTACCAAAAAATGCAATTATTTCTTTAGAAAAATCATCTTTAAATCAATTATATTTTCAGAAGGTAACAGGTCAAATTTACTGAATTTTAAAGGATACCTAATAAGAATTAGCACAAACTGGAACTAACCACAGAAAACCCCATTAAAGTTTCTAGCTAGCTTTTAGTGTATTTCTTTCTTGGGTTTAATCACATTTACTTTTTTATTCAAGAAGCATATTTCAATTTTGAAATCTACTATGAGAGGCTGACCTAACTCCATTAAGATCGGACCAAATCCATTTGTATCTTATCTCAAACTATTTTAAGACCAAATTCTTGCAAATTTTCAAAATTAAGGGTATTCTATGAAATACGAAACATTGATTTGATATTTAACACAAAATTTTCTCTATATATGGTATGCATTTCTTATATTTTTCTTCCAAAATTCAACATTTAAATTCAATCTAACATAAAATTCAATATAGACCGTGTTTCAAAGGTTTTGTTGTTAACATCGAAATTTACTTTAAGAAACTAAGATAGATTGAAATCGGGCCAACAATGATCCATCCAAAGCCGAAGATACTCTTACTAAGAACTAAGGGTCAAAATTAGGAATGATCTTTGTAACTCCGAACAAACGGGGGAGGATCGACCCGTTCAGTAGAATTCCAAAGAAAGACTGTTGGCAGCAGGTGGAGACATTTTTTTGGCACTCTAATAGGAAATGCGGGCAGGGTAGATCTCGGTAGAGGGTTCAAGAATAGGGTAGGGTCCCTTATGTATAAGTACTATGTAGAAGTTCCGTTCAAAATGATTGGGAAAAATCAAACCAATTTGAACCTCTCACATCACAGTAGTAGTAGTGTAAAGGTCGTAAGTCGAGTGGCGGCCATAACATAAGGTTATTACTTTCACACTTCTCTCTCTATCTATAGATAGAGAGAGATCCTCTGCGTGAGCAACCCGACTGTGCCTTACACGTGCTCTACATGCCGCACTCCATCTTTCTTCCCAACGAGCCCTTTTTTCTTTTGATTTGGAAGACCTGTGTTGCGTTTGGTTCGAAAGGCATGGTTTTCAGTATGTCTCCAGATAGGGGCCCATCTAGTCCGGCTAGCTAGTGAGCGGTTCTCTTGGGCGGGCATCTACTTGATAATGATCTTAATTTGATTATTTCTTAATGGTAGTTAGCTCACTATGTTGTTAATTTCATTTCTTTCTTTCAAACTTTAACTTGACACAATATTCTTAGATACAAATAACTTAATAATTTCCTTAAACTTTTTATACTTCTAAAAATGATAATTGGAACAACACTGATCCATATATTGTGAATTATTAGGATGGCACTGGTTATTACTCCCTCCGTTTCAAAATATCCGTCTTTCAAATGTATGCACACAAATTAAGAACATTATTGAATATAGTTGAATTCTAAGAGAAAAAAATGAAAAAGACTAAGATACCCTTTTAATTAATTATCCTCCACTAATGTTTGAGAAAATTTATGAGCATAAAGGGCAAAAATGAAAAAAGAGTAATTAATGCTTTATTGAAAATCTAAAATGACAGATAATATGGCACAAGAAATTTTTTTTAAAGCGACAGATTATGAAACGGAGAGAGTATTTTCTAACGAGAATACAATTTTGAGAAAGAAAGAAAAAACATTTAAAAAAAGTACTGTATAATTAATTTGACCAATTACCATCCAAGAGAGAAGGTTGATAAAGAGATGCATGTATGAACCAAATGTGTTAGTTGATCGATCATAGATGAGCGTGTACATTGGGAACGAAAGAGCTGAACCTGAACAAGATCTTTTCCTTTAGTTTTTTATTGCAACCACATTGTCTTCATCTCATGTATATTAATGATTTTGTTTTATAGTAATTATATTTAATTTTGCATTGGAAATGAAATCTGTAGTAGTTTAATATATGACGTACTCCCTTTATTTTTTTATTTGTCATTATGGAGGATTGCACGTGAATTAAGAAATGTCATATTTTTTTGAAGTAAAAATTCCGAAATATCCTTTTAATTAAATAATTTTAGCATTAATTGGCATTAATGACAAGTATTAGTAAGAAGGGTAAAATTGGTAAAAGAACATTAATTTTACATAGAAATCCTAAAACGACAAATAAAAGTAAACAATTTTTTTTTTTTGCCAAAACAACAAATAATGTAGGGAGTATTTATCTATTTATAAAGAAATTCATTAATTTAAGCGATTCAATTATAGTCGATATATTATAATATTGTCTGATTGATCATTCTTTTAGGACCATTTAATGATTCACCGTACTTGTTCTTTAATTAAGTTTGATAAGATAGGTCTAGATTAAAAATTTAATTATGTAACAGTTCCAATATTTTATTATCCTTATAATATCGAAAACGTGGGCTAGTTCAATTTCGAGAAAGTCGATAGATCCAAAGCTTTGTTCTAATATTCAATCTTCATGGAATTCTTTAATTTCTTTATATATTCTATTTAACTTTTTATATATCTCTTTTCCGATGATGTTCGAAAGGGAACATGTGGGCACTACTGCAACATAAAACGGCTTATGGATTGGAACAATATTGACCTAGGTTGCATAAATTTACACCAACATCTCCACACACAATCACTTGTGTTTGCAATCCCCAAAACTTCAATGATAGGTTTGTTGGGCTGGAATTAAATTATGGGGACATATCCATTTTTATTTTTGTCAAATTTGGTTTAGTATAAAGTGCTTTTTTTTTTTTCATTGAAAAATATGAATATGGTTAATTTTATAGTGACTAATCTCTTCCACTTGACCAATCACTTGTTGGTTGTTGACATTAGTTTATATTTTAATCAAAATTGTGTCAATTATTTTCACAAATTTCAAGATAACCTTCAAAATATAGTAATTGAACCAACATACTCCAAACATGGTCGAAAGTTCTTGCTAGGCCAAACTCATTCGTGGTATTTGTGGGCCCATGGGACAAACTTTTCAGCAACCATTAATTATGAGACACATTTTTCCCTATTCCCCAAGAAACTCTCTTTTGTTATGCGAAGTTTGTGCGTAACTATCCCGTGAAATGTTTATTGCATAAGGTTCCTTTGTACTACTCCCTCTGTCCCGAATATTTTTCCTTTGTACTACTCCCTCTGTCCCGAATATTTTACTCCATTAGTTATAGTGTCAAGTCAAACTTCTTACTCTTTTAAGTGATTTATTAAGTTGAATTTTTAACATTTATTGCATTTTAAAGCTTTCAAATAATAATATTATCAAATTACTGTTAAAATAAACTAATTAGATTATTTATTATAATTTTTTTTAAATTTGATCAAGTTAATTGATCAAATGTACCAATTAATACAAAGTTTTGAAATAGAGGTAACATTGCATAGATAATTTCGTGAAGATTCGTATAACACGACGAAGTATCTTGCATTTTTTCCGCTTTGTATTAAATTTTATATCAAAAAGATATATCGAAAAATGTATTACTACCAAGAGAAGTTTGATTTGACTAGTACATTACTAAGATATATTGTGTGATTAACCTTTGTTTTTTTATCCTTGTCCTCCTGGATAGCACTTAAGGAATTTAAAAAATTAAAATAATATAATAGTACTTAATAATTTGAAATTTCTGGTGTAGCCCATGCTTATCTGCAACTGCAAGATTTTTGTGCAAGATTATTTCCTGTTGTGGATGATTTTCAGTATCTGCTAAAGCTGCCTGCTATCATAATTGTGGTCCACGTCTTAAGGCTAATATGGTCAAGACATAGAATCATTTTGCCTTTGGAACATCCATATCAAAGGGAAGCACTCTTATTAACGCTTAGGAAAATGACAGATTTTTTTCAATTAATTTAGCGGGTAGATGTGTTTTTGAATTAACATTTCAATTATGTAAATAATTTAATCAGACCGTTTTTCTACTTTTAATGAAATTAATATATGTAGTCTCACAAAATAATGGGCCAAAATCCTAGAATTTGTCATTTAAATTTAAAATTCAAAAATTATTTTTAGATGTATCCGATACATGATTTGGTCCTATATTTTTTTTGGACACCACTAGTATGACAGCCGAATATTACAATTCTTTTATGCATGCCGGTGGAATCTCAAAAGACAAAAGTCATTGAAATTGAACTCTAAAATATAAAATTGTAAAAAAATTCCATAAATTAATCATCAAGTAAAAATAAGCCTTAATTATATGACAATCAACATAAACTCATTATTAACATAAGCCCTAATTATATGACAACCTACACAAATGCCTCTTCCCTGCCAAGAAAAGTAGGAAAAATATTATTGACATCCATCAACAAAAAGTTTGATTTCTTCAAAAGGTATTATATATTATTAAGTATATACTATTATATTCTTGTAATTTTTTACACATATATTGTTAAATAGTCTTTTGAATTTAAAGATCAATTTATATTAAATTTAATTTCTTAATGCAAAATTTATGAATGGATCTTTTCTCTCAGATGGAAGACATATCTCGTAATAATTTCATTCACCGGGATAGAAGATAATAATATTATAACTCCAACATAGACAATACCAGTTCCACCTTGTGTTATGATTTCTATAACCTTTACTTAAAATTTAGGTGCTTTTTTGTAATTTTTGAAAGTTGAGTGGGTTGTTAATAGGTTAAAAAATTATTTGAAGAAAAAACATGTTAAACATGTAGTAGGTAACACAATTAACTTAGAAAGCATAAAAAATGGGTTGTACAAAGGGTCGTTAAGTTTGGGGCTGTCATATAATTATTTTCTATATGTTTTTTTATCTCTTTTAACCATGGATCAAAGTTTCATTTCTTCTGTATGTTTCGATCAATTAGTTAAATATTGAAAACTATTCATCAAATTTTTTCAAATATTTCGGAAATACTATGAAAAATTGTAAAAATTATTACTAAATTAAGTAAAATAAGAGAGCTTCAAGGCAAGCAAATAATTTCGGAATTACACATTATTTTCGTTTTCATTAATTAAAAAACAGAAACTTTTCGATGTTTTCAATAAAAACAATGAAAATTTTGATCCATGCTTTTGACCTTTTATCTCAGTCACATTTTGTCTTCTAATTAATACATTTCCTCCATTTTCTATAAGAAATTTCTACGAGCTATGTTCTAACATATAACCTTAGTCCGAAGATATTTGCTCGGGAAAAAAAAATTCCGCTGTCCATATTCTTTTTAGGAGAAAAATTATGCCTAAATCATGTCCATATTCCGCTGTCCGTTTTTTCCTCTTTCTTGTCAAATAAAATAAATAAATAATGTTTTTATAGTTGATCTAGTATTTTTGGCAACAATAATCCATCTAACATTGTAGGTGAATAAGATATCTGCATCTCTTTTGGGGGGAAATTGTATTTGGTTAAATTCTTAAAAACATAGTGCGGATTTTCCATGATATAAAAGGAAAAGAAAAAGAAAGAGAGAGAATATATGATTGCATATACATATCATGAATTCCAAAATAGACTTGTCTTCAATAAATAATTCTTGTTTCCCCGGGCATTGAATCGAAGTTTATTATAAGTGCAATCAATGTCATAATCATACTCGTCATTAATTATCATCATCTTTGCCTAAAAGGGAAACTAAACAACTATTGGCTCGATGTATAAGATAAACTACTCCTAGTTGGTAGGGTTGACACTTGACAACCATTAATTATTGATTAATTAATCTTTTGTAAACTATACAAAAAAAGGTTTTAATTTGTCCTTCTCCTAGACTTACTTATATTAACGTTTAATGTATTCTTGTGTGATTTATGTTATTTAAAGAGATTAAACCATTGAAAAATAAAAAAATAAAAATAAAAGATAAACTATATTCATGTTCGCTATTTGTGTTGTTTCAAAAATTACAAGAGCCCCCTTCAGAATGAGTTTGTTTAATAAAACATCACTTACAACATAATTTTTAAACTTGCTTGCTGACGACATAAAAAAATTAATAATTTTTCAAAATTATCCTCGTTCAACGAAGGGGCCCATTGAGTGTTTCTAATAGTTCAAGGGCGTGTTTGTTATATCTATTTAAACATTTAGATAAAATAAATACAAAGTTATGCATAAGATAAATAAAATTGAAAGACAATATTTTTTTATTTAATATTTTTTATCTTGATAACTATATCATTAATGTAAAACTTTAATAGCACAAATCAATTATTTTATATTTTACAAAAATAAATAACACGCACTTTAAGTTTTCAAAAATATAATCTAAATAACATAAGACCAAAACAAAAAATTTAATAACATAAGTTAATAAATATTTTTATAAAATAAAAATAAATATAACGCCCGTTAATGTTTTTTCTATAAAATAAACTAATTATCATTATACCTAATTAAAATTTTTAACATACAAAACAACAAAACTTATATAATATTTTTACTTAAATATATTAACTATTATACTTTTTTAACACATAAAATAACATAATTAATAAATTCAATATTTTTTCCAAAAAAAATAAACAAGCCACCCCACTCCATCCCCATCAACATCATCCTCCTCTCTCCACACGCCGGAATTTTGTGTACGTCATGGAGCTGTACATGCTAGCGTGATGTCGATGGGGAAGGAGGAGAAGTGCGGTTGGGTGGGGGGTATTTTTTTTTGTGTAAGTAATGAAGATAATGGAGGGTATTTTGGACATTTATAAATTGTGATTTTTTGTTGACATTATAAATTGTGAATTTTTCGTTTATTGTGATAATATTATTTTTGCGTGACAACTTTTTCCGAAATAACGTGAAGACTTCTTGAATTAAACACAATACTATTCTTAGAACTGAAAAACAAAAATACATTTCTTAAAAAATTATCGCATATTTTTCTTACTTAAGCTAACGATATGGGTTATATATATATATATATATACACACAAAAATTAAAGAGGTAAGTAACACTGAAATACAGAATGTATTAAATCGATTAAGGTTTGCAATGACTTTATGATAATAGTTCATGATACGATGAATATTTGATATTTGGCACTACTAACTATATCAAACAAAATTTCGATCAAATTAATCAGATTATGTCTCCTATTGCAAGATGAAGGAATGTGTTCCGTAAGGGTTATAATTTATATTTGAATTAGACTCATTTAAGTTCAAAGAATGCATTATTTTGGTCTATAAAGGTGTTCTTAATTCGATCTTGAACTGAAGCAATGATTCAGGACTGAGCAGAAGAGATGCACCACTTCGCATTGGAATTGACACATCCGACCACGCTCAGATCCATACGCCAATCTCATTTAGTTATATAGAGTTCAATTTGGGAAAAGTGTTGGACTATTAAATTGGACTAAAAGAATAACGAATTTACTAAAAAAAAATAAGGCCGAGATGGCCGGGGGGGAGTGCTGCGGGGTGGAGGGAAATGCCGTCTCTAGTGGGCGGGGCTCGGGGACGGGGTGGGCTGCGGGGCGGGAATGGGCAGGGGCCAGGGCCGGGGCTCGTTCCCGCGTGGAGCTAAATGAAGAAGAAGAGGGGCGCGTGAGTTCACGCGCCTCTCTTTAAGTCAGGGGACGCCACTTGGCGTCCCCTTATTGGTTTTTTTTTAATTTCTTTATTAAAAATAGTTTATTTAAGATTTTTAAATAGGAAAAAATAAATTATTTTAATAAATAAATATAAAATTAAATTTCCCTCCTAAATTAAATTAAATTTGTAGAATTTAATTATTTAATAAAATTTGTTAGCATATTTATTGTATATTTACTAGTATTTAATAAATATAAGTAGTCACCAATTTTTAATTGAATTATTTAATATAATAAAATTTAATATTTTTAAAATTAAAATCATTAATAATTTATTAGAATTGTAATTAAATTTACTTATGGACAAATCATTAATAATTAAATTCAACATTTTATTTTAATTTCTTTTATTGTAATTAAAAATTTAATTTTATGATTATTTACTCTCTTAAATTTTAATATTTAAATATAATTAATAATTTAATTATATTAATATAATAATTATTAATATTATTAATATTAATATTAAAAACAAAATTAAAACTAGAATTATAGGTGAGAGTGGGCAAAGAAAGAAAATGGAATTAATTCCATTCCGAAACCCTGCCATTGGAGACGACCAGGCAGGGCTCGAGGTGGGGACAAGGGCAGTCCCGGGGCTCCGGAGCCCCGAGCCCCCTATTGGAGATGGCCTAATTTAAGCCTAAGTTTAAGACCGTTTCAGAAAATCGAATGCAATTTAAATTGACCATGTTAATTATACCTTCTATACTTCTATTTATAGGTAAAGAATAATTGTTTGAAAGAGCTACATTGTTGGTTTGGATTGAATTCGTTTAATTTGGTTCCAAATATTGCATTGTTTAGGTTGGAACAAACATTGTACTGTCAGGTGGAAATGAATATTATGTTCCACTGGCCATGTTTCGGTATTGGGCTTCTGAATTTAGATTGCGTGTCGGGCCTTGGAATTGGGTCGAAATAATCAAAACTTATTTTTCTAAAAACTATAATATTCTTCGAATTAAAATGAAGCTTGAATTGGCGGCAGTGACCAATTTTGGAAAATAAGTTTATTTGCATGCAATGCAAATGCATCTAATATTATAATGTCTTCTTGGGTTTGTGGGTTTTCGACCTATAATAAATCTCTATTTCAATTAATTAAAGAATCCAGGATTGGAAGTTATAGTCGTTTTAATTTGTACCAGCGCATATATGATATATATACAAATTTAAATAAATATATCCACTTCTGGTTTTAAGTCATATTCGAACTATATTTATAATAAGTTAAAATTAACCCTTGCCTTATGTTGAGAAATGAATCACTTGAACGTGTACAAGTACATGAAAGAAAAACAATTATTATATTTTATTTACAATATTCAAGATCTAATAATTAAGGAAGGCAAAACTTGTTAAAGAAAGCAATCGGATTAATTGGTTCTTTATTAGAGTTTCCACACTGGGGAGACCTACACCCACTTCATTTTTTGATCCAGACTATGATCTAGCGTTTAGTAAAACAAAAGAAATTTTTAATTTTTGATGCGCGTGTTATGTTATTTCAATTAAAAAAAATAAATAAATAAACTTGCATTGCATGTTGTGATTCATTGTGAGTACAAGATACTTATTGCACAAGCACAACGGTCTCTCTACGCTACATTTCTATACATAAACATAAATAAATGCCTGCTAATTAATATAAGACTGAAATGCATTTAATAAATTAACCAATTTAAATAACCATGTAAGAATGTTTTGTAAAAAATTCCATTTTACACGCCACACCGAAAATTAAATAAATAATCACACACAATTCTTTGAATGTTATCTATCAAAAAAAAAAAAAAATCACTTGAATGTTATTACCATATATATATTGAAGAATTAAATCACACCCTATACATATACGTAGTAATTAATATTTCCATCCCAGCTCAAGTACTCCACTTTTCATTCCCTTAAAATCCACCTTCTTTCCCTTCATCGAATCCCGATCAATATTTTTGTTATTCTTTACTAAAGGGCTCGATCCTGATCGAAGAGTCGTCGCCCAATCGAACTTTCCTCTAACATTTCGTGCAGAATTAGTAGTAGTAGTAGTACCAGGGGCGCGTGCCTCTTTTTTAATTTCTTTAATTTGAATTGTGGTCTCGCCTTCCATTTTGATGTTTATGTTCACTTCAGAGAGTAATTTTTTTCTTGGATTTTCTTGTATTTCATTGTTATTCTCTTTTTTAAATATTTGGTGTTGGTAGAGTCTGTGTAATTTGAGGGCAAGATGGTAAATTCCGTCTTTGATTTCTTGTTCTAAATCCCGTTCTACGTCCATTTCCAGTTCCCCGCGTATTTTCAACTCCTCTATAGACATTGATATTGTTGACCTTGACCTACATGCATGCAAAGGATTAATTCAATGTAACCAAAATTTATTCAATTAACATTTGAAAATTAATTATTGGTGGTGCAATTAAAGTGACTTATTAGTATTTTTCTTTCTTAATAATTAGCAAATCGGCTATTTGCCAAGGTTTGTTAAGATGGATTGGCCCGTATTGATTGACTTGGTCAATCTGGTCCAATTTTCCAGTGGAGCGGATTGAAACATGGATTCGAGGGATAGAATTTGGGTCGCCCATAACTAATGTGTATTATAATTTTCTATTTTTTTGGGTTGATTAGCTCAATTTGGGCAAAAAAAAGAAAAAAAAAGTGGATGTGTTTCAAAATTGACCATTTATTGTGGTACTTCGACAATATACGTCATTTATTGTATGTGTCTTCATCATCAATTTCAGTCCTTATCACCTATTTTTTTTAATTATCACAAAAATTTATCAATTTATGTCATATTTGACGTATCACATTACTTGGACTTGCAAATTGTGGAGTCAGAATATGAAATTCTTAAATTTTAAGTGTCACTCGACAGATGATATTTTTGATTAAAATTAAATTTTTTGGTTAGATTAGTCCTAAGTGGGTGATTTTCGGCAAAAGAAAAAATTAATTTTCCTGTCAATTAAGACATAAATTGATGATTTCCGGAGATAATTAAAATTTTCCGTTAATAAGGACTGAAATTGATGATGATGACACAATAAATGACGTATATTGTCGAGGTACCACAATAAAAGGTCAATTTTGAAACGCAGTCAATTTAGAGGGCCAAAAATAAAATTTTGCCGCTCAATTTGCTTGAATTGAGATTGACAAATTTGTCCCATAAGTATTCAGGCTGACAATTTTATTCCCATAATTCACAAATCTGAAGTAATTTTGAAACTTTTTTGACCCAATTGTGAAAGTCAACATCAAGCGCCACACTTCAGATTTATGACATACGGGGTAAAATTGTCAGTCCGAATATAATACTTGTAGCTCAAACTTGTCATAATTTAATATCTAAGTATATTGGTTAGTGGATTCGCCTCTACTTAGATTCGTTAAGTCAATGAATACCACTTATGGCTTTAGTCAAGAAAGTTGAGAATCTTTTTCTAAAGGAAGAACCTAACTTAGCTATGCTTGTTTGCTACCTGGATTGATTACCGGGAAGTGAATGAAGTTTAAGGAGTTCCAAGTTTTAGTAGCAAATCAATTTAAAAAAATTTAATATAATACTATAACTATTGAGAACCATATATTTAGCAAAAAGAGAAAAGGAACATGCATATGAAAAAAAAAAAAAAAAAAAGTGCAGTACTTACTTTTCTTGAGGCCTCTAAGTTTGTCTTGTAATAATTTATGCTATATGCCACTTGATGAATCCCTTTTTTGAAGTGTTATATAATGTTGTTCTACTTCAAATTCTATTTTGTATACTTTTTGTATTTGTTTTTCTTTCATACAAAAGGATTTTATATTTTAAATTCAACTAAAGTGAGAGGGACTCTTGGGATTTTCGACTAGTCAACCGTCGCCTTACTGTAATGAAGATGACATAACAAAAATGTTTAAGGATTTCAGACGGTCGTTTATGTCGTTTTTTCAGTTAACTGATTCCAATTTACCCGCCAAATGTTTCTGAAAGAAATAAAATTTTAGTGCAGTAATTTGAGGGGTTTCAGGTTGAATATGGCCGTATGGGGTAGTACTGTTTTTATTTTGGGCTTAACGTGAAAGGAATAAAAGTTTTGGGGTGGTCTTAAAGCACAATCCAAAATGTAAAAGGAAATCTTCAACATTATACATGTCGAATGATGATGTCAGTATTTTTAATTAATTAAATTATTAAATATATAAAATAACTTTCTTATATATATATATAGTGATATTATTGATGTATTAAACTATTATATAAGAAAAAAATGAAAAGACCCCAGTTATCAATTCAATTTTGAATTTAATAAATTCCCGATTTTTGGAATAAACATGCAAAATTCAATTTTAAAATTCATTCAAAATGTTCGATTCTAGCTTTTGGGGGTAAATATGCAATTGTCAAGTTTAAAATTCGATCAAAATGCTCAAATCTTAATTGCGAGAGGTAAATATACAATTATTACTTTTAAAATTCGACAAAATCCCCATATTATTGAGCACATGGCATGCATGTGAGGTTAATTTTTATAATTGGGCCAAAAAAGTACAAAATTTGCTTCAAAGTTTTAAACTGTAAAATTGTCATTCCCAAAATATATAAAGTACTATAAACTATGAAACGCTCTTTATTAATAATGAGACCATTTTTACTTTTTTCATGAATAAGAGTTATTATATTTTGTTTGGTAGCATTTGATTTCGAAATGGACAAAGTTAAAGATGTCTTGACCCATAACATATATGGGGAAAATAGCATTTTAGTCTCACCGGACTACCATTCATCACTTTTGATCTTGTAATTTACAAAATGGCACTATTAATCCCAATTCTAAAATTATGTAGTATTTTTTATTGCAACACCTCATTCCATCTAATTTGGAATTAACAAAATGCAAAATTAAGACCATCATATGAGATTGAAAGCATATATATATGATTCTACGCGATCAAAAAGTAAAAGATATTTTAGAATTGGGACTAAAATGATAATTTTGTAAATTGTGAGGAAAGTACAAAATATTTTACAAAGTCAAATTAAAAGTGCAATTTTATTAAATATGTGAACAAAAGTGCTGATGATTTATGGAACTAAAACCCGGGATTCTTAAAGTAGCTTCATAGTTCCGCTCTGACCAAAAAGATAAAAACACCCCATGTTTGTCTAATTCTTAAAAATCTTCCTATGTTATTTTAACACCAAAAAATTTCCATGTGATCTCAATTAAGTGCCAAATCCACCTTCATAGAAGAAAGCGTGATTCAAACGCCAAAATTGCAAAAAATTGTTCACATTTTGATTTTAATATGACAATATTACCCCTCACACCGAAAGACAAAAACACCCCCTATATTTTGACAACTCCCAAAAAATCCCCTATGCTTTGTCTAACTCCCAAAAAAACCCTCATGTGTCATTTTAAATCCCCAAAACCCCCCTGTGTTTGGTTTTAAATACCACACTCGATTCAAGTAGTATATACTTAGGTTTTCAAAAAGAATAAATAAATTAAAAAAAAAAAAAAAACAAACATATAGGGTTAATCTTGTCATTCTGTCAAAAGTCAAAAGTAAAATTCTACTTGGGTTGAGTGTGGTAATTAAAACCAAACACAGAGACTTTTTTGGGAATTAAAATAACACAGAGGGTTTTTTAAAAGTTATACAAAGCATAAGAGATGTTTTTGTCTTTAACTCTTCCGCTCTTTATTAATAGGATTGGTTATAAATTGAAAAAATAAAAAGGATTGGTTATTTCTTATCTTTAAATGCGATTTGTTCATTCAAATTACATAGTGTATAATAAAATGGAGATAATACCTGAATAAAACATTCATTTTTTTTTTAATTATTATTATATCAAACACTCATCTGAATCTATAGTTGGGTCTTCGATTGCTATCTGCTGACCTGCCCGTTCAAACTTCCAAGCGGGGAGTTGGCCCATGAGGTCCATGGTCTTATTGGGCTTTAGAGTTGGCCCGTTTCTATCAAGTTATATCTTTTGGTAGAATTACAATATTGCATGATGGAATTTCAGCAGATTCTGTGCAATGATGATAGTATGATGGAATCTAAATGGAATATTTCATCTCCAATTAGTAATTTTGAATTGCAATTCGGAATAGAGCTAAATGCAAAAATACCCCTTGTATTTTATTTGATTGACAAATATTTTTCTGTATTATTTTTATTAGCAAAAATATTCTTGTGTTCGTTTTTATTAGGATAAGAATCCTATTTTAAAATCCTCCATAAGGGAGATTAATTTTTAAAGTGAACAAGGGGTTTTCGCCAATTTTTAAGTAAATGGGGAGTTATTGTCAACTTTTAATTGAAAGGGGTGTATTCGCATTTAATGATGGTGATATAATTGTCATTTTCCCCACAAAATATGTACTTGGCTTGGGAGGGGCTTTTCTTCTAATAAAAAATAGCACCAGGAGGTTTAATTTGCTAATAAAATAATATAAGATCCAATTTTTGCCAATTAAACAAAGTATAAGAGTTATCTTTGCATTCACCCATACGAAATATCTATAAATTTGAAAAAGAAAAAGTGACGCATGTAAAAGAAACAAAAATATGTGCATATATGTAGAGTATGTTGTTTTTTGTGTTCATCGATGAGTGCATTTTTCACTTCGGAATTTAGGAGATTCTCTTTTTAGAATGTAATTAGAAGATTCTCTTTCCAGAATAATATTAAAAGAGAAGGAATGAATAATCATTTCTTTTTTAAAATCGTATATTTAAATACCACTCTCTTGTAAGGTGTTGGACAATCCTCGTATCTTAAACTATACATCTGGTGAGTTAGATCCAACTCATTTAGATAAATTTAATTCAATCCATGTGCCTTATAATTTATAAGGACAATACAAAGTTATTTTTATCATTCAATAAGGTCATACAAATTCCTATCAACATTGTAAATACCCAAATCATTGAAAAATGTGACTTGTATGGTTCACATTTTCAACATTCATCTTCCTCGACTTGAGCTTTCATATCCCCACATCGATCTGCTCGTCTGACTTTGGGTAGGCCAGCCCAAATTTGAAAGATGTTTGTTGTATGAACCATTGACGTAAAAACAAAAATACTTAGGGTAAAATTTTATCGTGCACTTTCACATTTTTTCACAACTATATATAGGGTTGTCAACGGGTTGAATTTGGGTGGGATTTGGCATGATTCAAATCCGACTTCATTTATATCGGGTCGAAATCAAATTTGTCTCGTATCTAAAATTTTAGAATCCATCGGTCTGTCTTAGTTCTTGTTAAACATTATCGTAAAATATTATTAATGCTACTTATAAAAGTAAAATATCATGTATATAACATAATCTTTTAATTATTATCGTATTAGAATGCTTAGCAAATCGGATCGATCAAAATTCAAATTCACTTCACATGATTCGAATTACAGATATTTCTGATCAGAACAATCGAAATTCTAATCGTTGAATCGATTTAATTAAAATTGGCGCCATTAACACCCCTATATAGATATGTGACGAAAAGTTAAACCGAAATGTGTCCCTACTACTTTTCAATAGATAGAGAAATCAGATGCTATCTTCCATAAACATACTTGAACTTAGTAGTTTATTCAATATACTGAAAAAGCTTTTCATACCATTTCCCTACCTTCACTGTTTTATGTCTCAATGTGTGATATATTTCGTGGTTGAGGAATTGTGATGACAAAGAATCATGGATTTTTATAGTTAACTATAATATTCCTCAAAGCACTAGATATATATTTTTAATTTAGTTACAAGTATATATCAGTAATATATACTTCTTGGCGTTATCTATCCCTTTCCCGTCTTTTTCGTTTTTAGTTTAGTAAAAGAAATCCTTTTCAATATACCTTAAGAATGGAATAAAATGTGCCTCCTTTAAACTCTCTTTTCTAAAAAATAATTGTATAACATAAATTAATCTTATTTTATTTACACTTCGTAGGATATCCATGAGCTTAATTCCTTAGAAACTATTTAAATAGTGTACAAGTCTAATATATGTTGTCAAACAACCTAAGTAACCATATGCAAGGGGTTCAACATTTATCATGATCAATGATCATATTGGTCTTAATTACATACAGAAAGAACGAGCATGAGCACACAACTTTATAAAAGATGTAGTTAATTTGCATATATGTGAAACTATATCATGCTTCTAGTACATTAGAATGTGATGAGTCTATCAAAAATTTTTAAAAAAAAAAAGTTAGACTTAAAATAGTAAAAGGAATCATGTGTATTACTTTCACGTAACACAAGACTTCTAAAAATGATGAAGAAAACTAGTAAAATAAAATTAGTAATTAAGTTTTAGAACAATATATACCAAAACAGGGTTCCAAATATAATATATATTTACACTTGGGTTAATTAGTTGGGTTTTTGTAAATATTATGAGGGTAGAAAAAACTTTTGGAAATAATAGATATGTGATGTACGCAAAAGCAACCTTATAGGTATTTTTACAATTCCTTTTGACCCAATTTGAAAGGATTTTGGCCAGGTTTTGGTAGGGGAGCATGCCTTGTTTAGATCCGTGAAGTAATTGCACATTTAGATTAGTGAAGTCATTGCATATTCGTCATTTTTATACTGTTTTGGGAGCGATAATGATGTTGCATAACCATTCGATGAATTGGACCTCGCGTATGAAATCCATACAAAGAAGTTTTGACACTTTATCCCCGATAACCGTGTTCTTTTCATTCCCAGAAGTTCGTTTCTTCTCGAACACCGGTTTGAACTTAAGGTCCTCATTGAGGTGGTGCTCAGTCATTGTAAGACTGATCCCTGGGAAATCTCTCATGCTCCACGCGAAGATGTCAACATTTCGCGTAAGTAATCATGGCTTCGAGTGGCAGACTGAGTTGTGTCCCCATATATGTGGTTTTAGATGGATCTCCGACCAGTTCTACATATATATTTCTCAGTCACCTCAATACTAGAAGAGGATTCTCCTTTTTGCTCTCCTCGTTGCCACTAGGGAGAGTGTCACAAGTGCTTTCTCCCATCGACTCATGACTCGAGGTTCGCCTCACTGGGGAAGCAGGCCTTGGCACTAAAGCGTTGGCGTAACACTCATCTTCCTGCTTCATATTACACAGAACTTCACCGACCCGTTACGAGTGGGGAATTCGATCTTCATGGGATATATAGGGCACGCGACCTAGAAATCATTGAGGGAGGGCCTCCCTAGAATGATGTTGTATGGCAAGTCAAGATCAACCACCACGAAGCATACTTGCATGTTTCGACAAGGGTGGCTCCCCAAGGTAACAAGGAGGTGCACACTCTTGAGAGTGTAGGTGTCACTACCGTCGATGCTTCTCAAGAACGTGTTTATCACTTTTATGATCGAGCGAGGAATCTCAAGCTGCTCTAGCATGCTTGCTTGCATGAGATCCATCGAGCTCCCACTGTCTTCGAGGACTAGTTTGATCCTGTATTTTGCCACATCGATAGATATCACAAGGGCCCCAAAGCTAGTATTTTGCCAAGCCATGGTTCATGACCCATTTTATCACCAACAATATAAACTATGTATTCAAGGATTAGTTGCACACAGTCATATCTTGGGGCATATTTATATTTGTTATGAGTGGAAAGAGGTGATCCGAAATCCGGTCATTATAGGGGAGAATCCTTGAATTTAAGGATATGATTGCTTTTTAGGACTCATCTTCCCATGAAAATGGGAGATTGAGTAAGGGAAGATTTTACTGAGAGTTTTTCGTTCCCAAGGGATGCCGTCCTCACTAAGGCATGTACATAGTCGATTGAGGGACCAACCTATGGGGTTTTGGATAGCATGATGGCGAAACCTTTACGATAAGGTATCGAATAATAGCGAGCTCTTTAATTCGACGAACCCATGATTATTTTACTTCTGCATCATATATTAAATCCAAAAATAATTAAATTACATTTATTATGTAAATATTCTTAATTCGATAAATTACATTTTGGGCAAGAATTACTTGTCATTCTTATTTCATTGACTGGTCACATTTTTTTTTCTCAAGTCCATCCTAGTTAATTAGTGTTGGTTAAAATTACTATTCCACTACTCAAAGGCTCCAGTGATTTTTACAGTCCTAGCTTTTACTGTCCGAATTCTTTCAGGTGTTGACTAAAAAACAAATCAAAAGCTTCTCTTTCTCCGTCAGTCCGATCTCCTCCCCCCAACCCCACCCCACCCCACCCCAACCCCACCCCTCCCCTCCCCTCAAATGTATTTATGTATGTATATATATACGCATAGACATACACTCACCTACATAAATAACCTAGCTTAGTAATTCTGTAACACTAAACGGAGCATTTCAATGGAAGCGATTTCTGCGGCGATCAAACCGAGTCTGATTCTCCCGCGTAGGGCTACTGGCGATGCTCATTCGCTCCTTTCGGTCAGTCCGCTCAAGCAGAATTGTGTTCCCCGAATTCAGAGGAAAATTGAGGTGAAAGCGTTATCGGAGAAACACGCGAACATCGATTACAGCGATCCGGACTGGAAGTCAAAGTACCAGAAGGACTTCGAAGCGCGCTTTAGCATTCCGCACCTCACTGATGTGCTCCACGACGCTGTTTCGTACCCCTCCACTTTTTGCCTCAAAATGAGGTTAGACGATTTTAGTATGAAAATTTAGTTAAATTGGAAATAATTTATTTTTCTACATTCTGTTTTATTTTAAATTCTGAAGTATGATTCTCATAGATTCTGTGTTGGTGGTAATGGTGGTTGATGATCGGAAGTGTTTTGACCGACTCTGTTCTCAATTGAATCTCAGTTGCTGCTGTTAACCTGTCATGTTGACTAATTTTACTGATGCAAAAATAAATTAATTGATTTTTTTATGATATAGTTCGATAATAAAGATTATATGGTATCAAATTGTCAAGAATAAAAACCAGAAACTGGCATTTAGGGCCGAAAAATCAAACCTAGCTACTCAAGCTCGTTTGAACTCGGTGTGTTATACATATCAAACAAGGTTGAACAATAATTTTTGTTTGATAATTTTTGAAGTTCAGTCCACTCGGTAATCCAAAAAATAATAAAATGTATTTAGGCTATTGAAGCTCGATTAAAAGTGATAAATGTATTTCATGTTCCGCTCGATTGAGCTTGGTTTGTTAAACAATCAAACCAAGGTCAACCACATTTTCAAGCTGTACAAAAAATTCAAACCAAGCTTGAACAATATGTTGTTAGACACTACTCAACTAGTTTTCTCCTACTAGCATTAAATAGTTTGACTCCCTAGCCAACTGCACATCCAATTATGGACAAGTTTTGTTATAAACGCTTTCGTATTTTTGCCCTTTTTTGGTTTTAGGAGTTCTTATCAGTTACATTGGCTGCTGATTCGTAAACTCACGGAAGTTAAGATTTTGTTATTGATGATTTGGTTTCAACTCTCTTCTGTATACTATATTCATATTCGTACAGGGTGCATATGTTATGTTTGTTTTGTATATTTTTCCTTGAAAATCCAATTCTATATTATTTACTGAAAGTAGCAATGGGGGAATATTACCTAAAATTCAACTGAAAGTTCTCTTAGCAATTGCACGTTCCCTTTTTTCGGAAAAAAAGTCAATTTAAGGTTCTGTTACAGGACTCCAGTGATTTCGGATTTCGCAGAAGGTTATCCATCAGACGAGGAATGGCATGGATACATTAACAATAACGACAGAGTACTGCTAAAGGTGTCGTGTTGTTTCCTTCATTTGTTTTTTTCGTGTTCTTATTTACTGCACTAATAAATTTGTGACGCTATGTGGCGTTTCTGTTTTGTTGTTGTTGATATAATTGTGCTCGACACAGAAAATCAATTTTACACGTGTTTCCCATGCCCCGTCAGATTAGTGTATACACTATATATCATATCCAATTAATATACATTTTAATCTTCTAAAATTTCAAAAAGCTTTCTGAAATGAAGTGACCACTTTATATTTCGTTGCACTTGGGACTCGTTTCATTTCTGCTAAGCATTGTATTATTAAACCCAATGGCTTCTCAAAAGTTCTATTTGAATTGGTTTCAGGTGATACATTATTCATCTCCTACATCTGCAGGTGCAGAGTGTATTGATCCAGATTGTACTTGGGTGGAGCAATGGTAAAATTTATTCTGTAATTTGAGTTCATGAGGTTGTAGAGTGATGTTTTTACCTTTTTTTATTTTTATTTTTTTTTAACTAAATTTGATGGAGAGAAAAAGTTTGATGTGATTCTCTATATGCTAAATTGATGGAGAGGAAAATTTTCCTCATGATATCCCACATTAGAATGTCGGTAGTAAATTGACATATATTTCTCAAGTTCTAATATTTTTAACCTTAAGTATCATTGCATTACCCTGCATATGAATTCTTGATTTCAGGGTTCACCGTGCTGGGCCCCGAGAAAAAATTTACTTTAAACCAGAAGATGTAAAAGCAGCAATTATTACCTGTGGAGGCCTTTGCCCTGGTCTCAATGATGTCATACGACAGGTAATTTTATACATAAACAGGCAACGGATAGTTTTTGAACCATTTGGATTTTTTTATAGACTTGGAAGTTTCTTGTTGTAATTTTGATCTCTATAGAACCCTAAAACTATTAAAGGACTGGTCAATTGGTAATTAACCTTTTTTTTTCTCTGTTATCACTGCAGATAGTGATCACCCTTGAGATATATGGCGTGAAAAAGATTGTGGGAATTCCTTTTGGTTATCGTGGGTTTTCCGACAGCAATTTAGCTGAAATGCCTGTGAGTTCCTTTGTTATTCTTAAATGAATCATTTGAATATGAGGGCAGTAGCTTATTGATTAATCACTAATCTCTTTATGCAGAAGAAGATTTTCTCACTGATACGCCGTTGTAAAATAAAATGCAATGCTCATTTATTTTATTATCAGTCTAAATCTACTTCTTAAGTAATATTTAAGATGATAATCTAAAAATTAAGGCCGTGGTGAGATGGAAACTGGCATCATAAATGACAGAACCTTAAATTTCATTGATTATGATGAACAAAGGATACATCATTTTTGTTAGAGTTCTTGATTTGTTTAACTAATTATTGGGATGGTCTTAATAGTTTGTTGGTTTATAAGAAACAACGAGAGACCTCTTCCACATGCCTGAAACTGTGTTCTTTGAAATGCCATTTCAGTTATCCAGGAAAGTGGTTCAAAATGTCCATCTCTCAGGAGGAAGCTTGCTAGGAGTGTCCCGTGGAGGACCAAGTGTTAGTGATATTGTGGACAGTATGGAGGTACAAATTGATATTTGTCCTTCTTTATCTGGCTTAAATACTATTTTCCAGATTACTATGATACAATTATTTAAATATTTATGGCTGGCAGGAAAGAGGGATAAATATGCTCTTTGTTCTTGGAGGAAATGGTACTCATGCTGGTGCCAATGCCATACATGAAGAGGTTTGTGAGTTAATCATCAGCTCTAAAGACTATTACTATTGGGTAAAAAGGTTAGATCTTAACTAGGACACCACTAATTGATTATTTTCTAAATCTATTCATAAACGACCAACGACTCCAAATAATACTCGATGACAATGGAGTTCTTGACTAAAGACTTGTAATGAAGATTTACTGTAAAACTGAAATTATCAGAATGTTTTTAAGTCTTGAAACCTCAAGGAACTTGGAGGAAATAGTCTAAATTAAATTGCTGAGGACATATTCCTTTTGACCAAAAATCTTATGTCTGTCCTAGAGTTCAATTATTTTAACTAGGCTCTCAACAGTAAGCTTTTTCATTCTTGAGCGATGTAGATCTTTCTACCTCTAATTTTATAAAGGTTTATGTTATTGGTACTTGCTATCCAGTGCCGTAAAAGACAATTGAAGGTAGCTGTTGTTGGTGTGCCAAAAACCATAGACAACGATATTTTGCTTATGGATAAAACATTTGGTTTTGACACGGCTGTTGAAGAAGCACAAAGAGCAATCAATTCTGCATATATTGAGGTAATTAAGTTGGTACTTTTCTTTTTTCATTTAAGATTTATCTTCGATCCTGATTTGGTTATTCATTCGCTGTCCAAAACTCTTTCTAATTTAGTCCATTAAATAAGAAAATTCTCTCTCTTGTTTGATAGGCGCATAGTGCTTATCGTGGTATTGGGATTGTGAAATTGATGGGCCGTAGTAGTGGATTTATAGCAATGCAGGCATCCCTTGCTAGTGGACAGATTGATATATGCTTGATTCCAGAGGTAACTATTGTTGTAGATTCCAAAACTAAACCTTCTGTGAGCCGATTGGTCTGATAACAATCTCTCAGGTACAATTTAATTTGCATGGACCTCATGGTGTCTTAAATCACCTAAATTATCTGCTTGAGACAAAAGGATCTGCAGTTGTCTGTGTTGCAGAGGGAGCTGGCCAGGTTAGCCAATCATGTTTTCACTTTTAGGTCTACAGAGATTTCTTGTAATAATAACCTGTCAATCTTCTTCTTTATGTGAAAGATTGTCCTATTTCCATATAGACAAGTTTCCAATATCTGCAAGTCTCAACTCTGGAGGATATGTACTGGTTTCTGTTGTTTTAGAAAACCTTATACATTTTCGTTTTTCTCACATTTTTTTTGCAGGATCTTCTTGAGAAAACTAATGCTACAGATGCATCAGGCAATACTGTATTAGGAGATATCGGTGTTTATATCCAACAAGAGGTTGGTTTCCAATTAATTTCATCAAATATGATTTACTATTCTTATAGCGATTAAATTTATAACCATATCTGAATTAACTGCTAGAAAATATTTTTCTTCTATAAGAAAATAAAATGTTAATCAAGCTCAAGAAAGGCAATACTCTTGGATTTTTTTGTCCTATCACTTTTCCCTGCTGCCTCTGTTTTTTTTAATTATTACATCAGATAGAGGACTAGGATTCTTTAACATCCAAAGTATGGATGAACTAGTCCTGACATGTGCTTCTTTGTTTATTTTTCCGAAAGTTAAAGCTTGTTTTATCATTGTAACTATCACTTTGTATCTATAATGTGAATATATGCTTGTGTCTGGTACTGACATCAGGTGGACCTGTGGTTATATATTAAGTTTGAAATTGAAGGACCAACTTGACATATGAGTGAAATTTTATAAGTATAATTTTTGGGCATTTATATGAAGGCATCTATAGAATTAATATCTACGTACATTGTAGGATATCCTCTACTAGCTCTCTGGATATCAATGTATATGTTGCTTGGATATTGTAAGAAATCTTCCATTAAGCTTTATTCTTAAGATTGGGTTTGTATCCAATTTTCTTTTTCCTGGTTGCTACCTAGTATTTATTTCTATCAGGTTCAAATCTGATTTTTTTTTTCTTGAGTTCCATGGCTATTGTTTAATTTTGGCTTCCATTAAATCTTCCGCTGATACATATTAACACTAACTTGCAGACAAAGAAGTTCTTTAAAGAGAAAGGATCTCCAGCAGATGTTAAGTACATTGATCCTACATACATGATCCGTGCATGCCGTGCAAATGCATCAGACGGAATTCTCTGCACTGTTCTTGGTCAAAATGCTGTAAGTCTTCTTATAATAGAATTTTCATTTGATTCTTCAGTAACATTGTATCTTATTCAAGCATAAAGGTCTTTCCATCCACTGTTGGGCAATTTTTCTACTTGTGGATGCTATAAACTGGAAATGGTTGAGTGAGCTAGTTATACTTTTTCTCATCGTAAAGGGCAAACCGTAATATACAGCTGAAAATACACTTGCCTCAGTTTTACATTATATTAGATCTCTTATGGTTCTTCCATTAGCATATTCATTAGCCTTACATCCCTTAAGGCTAGATAAAATTAATGGTGCCCTGAGAGGATTTTTGGTAGTTTGATCAAGAGGGATGTTTTTGTAGTTTCAATAGTTGATGGAGGTTTAGGAGATACTGTAATTGAGCACATATTTAAACAACATTGTTTTGGAGTCGAATATTTACTTGATATAAACAAATGTTTTGGCAGGTTCATGGTGCTTTTGCCGGTTATAGTGGAATCACGGTGGGATTATGCAATACTCATTACGTCTATTTTCCCATACCTGAAGTCATTGTCAAACCAAGGGTTGTCGACCCTAACAGCCGGATGTGGCATCGTTGCTTAACATCAACGGGCCAACCAGACTTTATTTAATTAGAAGAATGGAAAGTAATTAATGCTCATAATTTGAACTTAGATGAAGGATGACAAGTTGTTGTGTTCGCACCTTCTTGTTCGAGTTCTTCCAAAATATTTTTACTGTACATTGTACAGCATTCACAATGCCATCCTCCGTGGTGGCATTTCGGTAATAAGCTCGGTAAGAGACTGAGAAAGGTATTCTTTATGACATAAAAGAGAAAACCAAATTAAGAAAATCTTAATTCTTCAATCCCCAAATTGGGGTTGTTAGATATTGTTGTAGCACAAGGCAACCATTTGAGCAAAACATCATGGTTCCCATGTACTATTAGTTTCTATTCAAAGAGAAGTTTCTCTTACCATTTTGAGTTTCTATTCATTTGATTTTGTGTTGGATTGCGCTTGAGCCTTGTTCAAAAACTAGTTAGATTGGTTCTGGCTTGAGTTTACGGTTTGGCAAAACCATCTAGAACGCATATCCCCGTAAGGTCCTGGCAAAACCAAAAGGATTTCTTCGTACATTTGACGAGAAGGGAATGAACCATTTAGGTAATTGGACTAGTCAGACATAAAAGAGATTCAGGTAACACTTAAATGAAATGGCTACAAACAGACAACAGGGCTATATATATGTTACTATTCTATGGTGTGACTGTTGTAGCATGAGACGATTCAATACTTTAATCTTAATGTGTTATATAATGCTACTCAAACAGAAATGACCTCATAAATTATTTGGGTTTATTTCAATATTTTCAATTTAGCAATTCATGCAATAGAAGGGGCTTCCATTTCTAAAAGGTACAAGTACTTACTGCAACTAGTGCAAGAACAGTTAATGTTAGAACCCTGACATATTAAAATAAAGGGTGATTTACACTCATACCCCCTCAGGTTTGGGCATATTATAAGAAACCCCCCGTTGTTTCAAAAATTACAGGGACACCCCCTCAGATTTGGGCATATTACAAGAAACCCCTTACGGCGTTAAAAACAGACGGAATTTGATGACGTCAGCAAAAAAAATTTTACTTTCCAAATTTATCCCTGGCTAAATATACCCACATGGGGTGTCTATGTAATAATATTATACCACAGGGGGTGTCATTGAAAGGTTACAATAATTTCAGGGAGTTACTTGTAGCTAACTGTCATATTTTAAAAAATGACCGTTGGATGTTATTGTTTGCTACATATTTTGGTTATAAATAGTAGTCCAAATGTTTTTTATTTTTAGTTTTTGCATTTCATCCCACAAATTTGATAATGTCATCATCAAATTCAAGATGTAGTGTACGATGCTTAAAATATCGATAATCAAAATATACATGTGTAGGGTGTGTGAATAATGCGCCCATAATGGTTGCAGATGCACGCCGAGATTTAAAGTTTTATTATCCCTACACGTGAACATTTTGATTTATAGTCAAAATATATGGTCAACAGTAACATCCATTGGTCATGTTTTTAAAATATGACCATTGGCTATAAGTACCCCCATAAAATTTATAGTCAAAATATATAGCCAACATTAACGTCCATTGGTCATTTTTTAAAATATGACCGTTGGCTATAAGTAACTCCCTGAAGTTATTGTAATCTTTCAAATACACCCCCTATGGTATAATATTATTACATAGACACCCCATGTGGGTATATTTGGCCAGGGGTAAATTTGGAAAAAAAAAAAATTTACCGACGTCATCAAATTCGGTGTGTTTTTTACGCCGTAAGGTGTTTCTTGTAATATGCCCAAACCTGAGGGGGTGTCCCTGTAATTTTTTAAATAGCGGGGGGTTTCTTGTAATATGCCCAAACCTGAGGGGATCTGAGTGTAAATCACTCTAAAAAAATTGATACATTCTCGATCTATTGTATTACTCTCTCCCAAACTTTTTTCTCCTTTTCTTTTTATTTTTTTTCCCATGTCACAAACCACGGTTGCAAATTCTTAACAATATAATTTATATTCTGGAAGTAGCACCACATGATATAAGTTTATAATGTGACAATTAAAACTCTACTTCTCAACAATTATATTCAATGACATAAATGTATATAAACATTTATCCGATCATGTAAAAAATATCTAAACTGAAAAATGGAGTGGAAGAAGTACTATTTACATAAAGAATATTGTTTATTAACTTTATTTGTTATAGATAGTTTTGCAGGGCCATTCATTGGGATATTTTGGCAAAAGGCAAGTAAATAAAGAGTAAAAAGGATAATTAGAAGCCAAAAACTGCATTCTTAATCTTAAATTTGATGCCCCAAGGGCATAAACTCTTCAGGGCAATTAATTAGCTGGTTTTCAGATGCAGATATTGTAGATATTTGAGACCAAACAATTTATTTGTTAATACAAAAGGATAGTTGGATATCCAAAAAAAGTCCATGATGACCAATTAATGCTTTGTTCTTTACCATCACTACTACAGGTGAGTTTCAGATGTTTTGTTAACTAGAGGGTCAGTTCTTTTTTTTTTTCTTTTTTCCCTAGGGTTTAATCATTTTCGAGGCGCGGCGAATACATTAAGTGGGAACCTCTCCTAGCAAGGATTAGTCAGTTCTTTTCTTTACAAACTTATATGTTAAAGTTGTGAACTACGAAATAAATCAACTATCAAGACTAGTATTAAACTAGAAAAATACTCACGTTAGTGGATCAGAACCACCCAAGATCGATCTATTATTCTTGGGTCTCAATTGTTTCTACTAGGCTATGACCTCATCAATCATAGTTGCGGTTATTGGATTTTATATTTTGTAACTATTGAAAATGTTTATTGTGTTTAATTATAATATCCAAAGTAGTTTCGAATCCCAAACGTCAAACAAAAATCATGCAAGGCTTTGGGTCCGTATGGAATGAGATTGATTGGGTTTGGTCTCACTCAAATCGGGTAAACTCCTATTAGATAAAGAGTTTGAAGATGTCTCAGCCAAACCCATGTTTTAGTCTAAAACGGAACCTATACAGACCTACTTGAGACCTATAAAGTTATTGATTTGATATCTGTCATTTAATTTTTATACATATAAAGTTATTGATTTTACACTTTCTATCCACTTTTCTCCCTCAAACCCCTACAACCAAACTCCAATCCAAATCAAATATCAAAGTTACAAAACCCACTAACTATTATTTAATAATATTTAATAATCTCAATATTCCATTGAAACCATTATCTAAATCGAGTTCAAAATTTTCGTCAAACTTTTGAAACCACTTATTGAGATCAAACCAAGACCAAATCCAGTCTAACTACTTCCATATTATTGCCAAATGCTTTTAAAATTACCACGTGATTCTGAAAAATTTCATGGCAAGTTCAAACTCATCATTAGTTATAAAATTAAGATATCATGTGATAGTGGCAGCATAAAAAATGGGATGTAGATAATGGTAAAATAGTGAAATTCTTGTGCATAAAGTGACCTTTCTCGAATCAATGCAATATGCAAACCTTTTACTTCTTTCTCAATCTGTCACAATGATGCTTCAGGGCATTAATTAGTTTATGATATAAATAGCTCATATTTATGAATATGCATAAACACTCAGTATGATTCACCTGAGAACATGGACGCATAAATGGAAATTAGTACTGTATGTGTATATATTATTTAATTAGTAGGAAAAAAATGCATAAATGGTACCATAACTAAAGCGTTATGGCAAGTTTCCCCATATATTTTCAGGCCGACAAACTTATAGACAGGGACAGAGCTAGACGGTATTTATAATTAGAATTAAGTAACTAGAATTAAGTAACTAGGACGATTTTATATTATAATTGTTATATATGTATTAGGTGAGTTATTGTTTATGTGTAATTTGATTTATTTCGATATGTATGAATTCATAAATATATTTTCTTATATCTGTATCAATATCGTATTGTATTTTATAAATTTTAAAAATTAATTTAATATACCGTGTCCGTATCATATCGTATTGTGATTCTGTATCCGTTGTGCAACATATAGTATCGTATGTTTAAGGGTACAACTATTATTTGTTTGTTTTTATGTTCTGCACAAAATCATAGGGTAACATTCATTTATCCCCTTGACTTTTGGACCATAAATCAATTTCTCCTATCAATTTAATTTGAAATGCATCACTTGACCCCCTCATTCTAGTATACCATGTGTTTGATTAGTTACATTGTACTGTTTATATGCTCCTCCATAAATTTTTGGTCGTTTCACAGATTTACAGCATAAATCACGTCTTAAAAGTATTATACGTACAACTTAGAAATAAGAAATTTAAGCAGCAAATCAACAAAAGAAATAAAGGAGTAATTCAGAACTTAGAAATAAGGTAGAGTACGGATGGTGTATGATAACTATGAAACGATAAATTCAAAAGGACGTATTGATCAGTATTTTTTAATTTTCTTAGAGGTTTCACATGATTGGATAATAAAACTAAGTAATTCATGTACGATTTTGACGATCTTCATCTCTTAAGCTAGCTTTTGGAGGCGGGTTATGTATAAGTTATTTGAACTTAGTCAATCCATGCGTTTTTAATAGAAATTTAAAAAATTCGTTAAGCTTTTAAAATTATATCAGTTTTCGTGTATTTAAAAAATATTTAAAATTTTATTTATTGTTTGTGTTTTTCCAATTAAAATGATACAAATTATAGAAATGACACAATTCTAAAAAATCACAAATGTTGTTTCTTTTAGTTTTTAGGAATGCTTGGCTTATTATGGAAGTAGTTTAGTTGGGTTTCGTCTTGGTTTGGCTTTAAAAAGTGGGTTGGAGTTTTCGGCGAAACTTTGAAACTCGATTTGCATAATGGTTTCAATGGAATATTGAGATAGTGAAATATTAGTAAATAATAGTTAGTGAGTTTTGAAAACATGAGATATGATTTGAATAGAAGTTTGGTTGTTGGAGTTTGGAGGAGAAAAATAGGTGATAGGTATCAAATCAATAATTTTGTAAAGGGCTGAAAAATAGAGATGGGATTTGGTGTAAGAAACCAAAGGAATTGGAGGTTATAGTTGTGGATTACTTCCGTAGTATTTTTACTTCAGATAATCCTACGGGTCAGAGTATTAATGAGATCATTGATGCCATGGGACTGAGAGTGAGTACACAAGATAATGAGTACCTGCTCTAACCTTACACAATCGTTGAGGTAAAAAAAAAACGTCGTTCTCTATGCATCCCCTAAAATCCCCTGGTCCTGACGGTTTCCCCCTATTTTCTTTCAGAAATTTTGGCCCACTATTTCTGATGATATTACTCATTTTGTACTTGATTTTCTTAATAATGGTGTTTGTAGTGCGGACTGGAACTTCACTAATATTGTCCTGATACCAAAGTGTAAAAACCCGGAATTAGTGTCTGAGTTTCGACCTATTAGCTTGTGTAACGTTCTTTATAAAATTGCATCCAAAACTATTGCTAATAGACTCAAACCATTAATGTCCTCTGTTATTTCCGACTATCAATCTACTTTTGTCCCCGGTAGGCAAATCATGGATAATGTTCTTGTTGTCTTTGAATTAATTGATTTCATGAAAAAAAGTAGTTCTGGTAAAGTTGGTAATATGGCCATTAAACTAGACATGAGTAAAGCATATGATAGGGTTGAATGGAATTTTCTCAAGTCATTTATGATCCGCTTAGGTTTCGATTTCAGATTTGTTGATTTGATTATGTCTTGTGTTACCTCTGTTCCGTACTCATTTGTGATTAATGGTTCGCAACTAGGACTGGTTAAACCGGAGAGGGGCATCCGTCAAGGAGATCCTCTCTCCCCATATTTATTCTTGTTTTGCGCAGAAGGATTGAGCTCTTTAATTTACCAGGAAGAGCAAAACGGGGAAATATATGGAATCTCGTTATGCCCCTCCGCCCGTGCAGTTTTGCATCTCTTTTTTGCTGACGATACATTGATTATTGTTGCGTTCCAAATACTAATACGCAAACTACGCAAGTATACGGTCGTTACAAGTAATATAAAACGATAAATACATACCGAGTATCGAATCCCCACGAATGGGTAAAAGGTGGGAATAAACGAATCAATCGACGGCTTATTTCAGTTATGAACGCTTGATACAAAAGGATCAAACCCAAATATATGATAAGGGTGATTTTATTTAACTACGAGCGGTAAAATAAATCTAACTACGAAAGCAAGTAAATTGGGGAGTTAATTATGCGGTAAGGAGGATTTATAAGCAATCAATTTAAAGCAGATAAATCATGCGATTGTTAGGTTAGCTATGCAAACAATCATAGGTTTAGTTGTTGTTTGTGAGTTCTAAATTAGTTAAGTCTCCCTGTCGGTCTCACTTAACTCTACCAATCTACCCAAACTCTCCATCTCCGGATCAATCACAAACATCGTTGTCACTCGATGCTCTCAGAGGGATCAAAGGCGTACCGCTGTCACCCGGGACCTAAGACTAACCCAAATCCCCGAATAAAGAGAATCTAAGTTATTTGATGCATTCACGAACGAACTCATTATACAAACACGGACCACACTAGGTATATGCCTATCCTAGGTAGAATCCACAAATCGTCACTCGCCTAACCTTCAAAGTCCTATGTCTAGGATGCATTCAAGGTAGAATTAAGTCCGATTACATGATTACGGCAAATCAAAGTACTTAAACAATAATCTACTACAATCATTGGCCAAAAGTGCGATAAAACAATAAATCCAACAATTCAAACATAGCCCAACATCAAAACATAATTAATCAAAGGATAACAATGACTCGACAATTAATATATTATGCTCGTGTTGCTACTCAAGGATTCAAGGACGTTCGTATGTATCTTCCGAGTTGCATACAAACCTATCGAGTTAAACTAATCCAATTTATGTCTAAGTGGATTAAAATCTAATCGATGCATTAAACTCAAACCTTAAACGAATATGAAACGACATAGGTATATGTCTATCCTAAAATCGAATCACAATCCAAATTCATAATCAAATCCTCAAAATCACTATGTCTAGCAATCAAGAATCAATAAATCTCATCTCAAAGTTTGTCAAACCATAAGATGAACGATAAACACGGAATCGGATTAACGAACACATATAAACACCATACTAATCATCAAGACATCATTTAATCAAACAATAACATAAATATATATAAATCCAAAGAATTCAAATCCACAACCTTTGTTCCAAATAGAAAGTAACAACATTCATATCCTAATCATAGACAACTAGGAAATAGAAAGATATCACCTAATCGGAATAAAGTCGAGAGATGGATTCTCCTCCCTTTAATCACCACCTAATCACTCCCCAAGGGTGGTGATTAACTCACCCCCTTGGTGGAGTCTTCAAATACAAGAAAAAGAAAGAAAAAGTAAAGAGAGAGTTGATGGAGGCTTGAGAGGAAAAGGGAGGCAAGGTATGTGTGTTGTGGAAGTTGTCTTTCATTTCTCCACTCAACTCATAACCTAGTGAAAACAATAAATCCCCACATGCCTAAGTTGCCCCAAAAACTACCACAACCAAGACCAAAATGTCCCCTAACAAGTTAAAATTACAATTGGGAACAAGGGGGGAATTATACAAAAACACCCCTGCTTCCCGCAGACAAATATCTGCTGGTAGCAGGGGTACACCGCGGTGTAAGTTTCACACACCGCGGTGTGACACTGGCAGTGAGTTTTCTGCTCTGCCTCACTTCCTTCTGAGCAGCATATCTTTTGATTCCGAACTCCGATTGCGGATCCGTAAAGTCCGTAGCGTAGCTAACTCACTCATATATGACATATCCAAAATTCAGCTCATTTGGATCATCCATGAAAAAGTTGTACATGTTCTAGTGAGCAGCTATCTATATTCTTGTACGATTTACTTCGGGTTCTCTTTTCTTTGAAGCTCTAGCTTGACTCGCGAGGTGGGTAGAACGACTCGCATCATTGATACGCAACTCCGAATCACTCTAAGATGTCAATACCTACAAACCACGGAGAAAGCGATCAAAACACGAACAAAAACACAAAAACCGAACAAAGGCCAAACGAAGGGGCCAAAAGCACAAAAGACACGAAAACACGCGGAACAAACAGAAACTCGGATCAAAACAAGATGTTTTGGGCTTAAAGAGATAGGTAATAACGACGTTTTCACGGCGTTATCAATTATGTGTCAGGCTACTCAAAGTGTTGCGGCTAGGATCCAATCACTCCTTGATACATATGCCCATGCTTCGGGACAATGCATTAATATTGACAAATCAAGTGTTGTTTTCAGCAAAAATACTTCCCCAACTACTATTGAGACCATTATTGCCACTCTTCCTATACGACATGAGGTTAAATATGACAAATATCTCGGACTTCCCTTGGATGTTGGGCGTTCCAAAGAGGAGATTTTTGCTTTCATTAAAGAATGGGTTTGGAAGAAACTTCAGGGATGGAAGGAAAAAATTCTTTATAAAGCTGGTAAAGAGATCTTGATTAAGTCAGTAATTCAGGCCATCCCATCTTATCTTATGAGTTGTTTCCAGTTACCTAAGGGATTAATTGCCGAGTTGGAGTCTCTTATCGCGAACTTTTGGGGGAGTTATGGTGAAAATAATAAATTGCATTGGAAAAAATGGAGTTCAATGTGCACGAGTAAGAGAGATGGGGGTCTTGGTTTTAGGGATCTGGAGGCTTTTAACCTGGCACTTCTGGCTAAACAATCATGGCGTATTTTTGACAATCCGAATAGTCTGTTGAGTTGTATCCTGAAAGCAAGATATTTTCCGAATCGCACTATTTTAGAGGCCCCTCTTGGTTCGAATCCATCACTTACCTGGAGAGGAATTTGGGTAGCAAGATTTATTACAAAGGCAGGTCTTCGATGGCGTGTTGGAAATGGGGGGCATATTAGAATTTGGAAGGATTGCTTGATTTCGAAAGAATACTCTTTCAAAATTGCTCGACCTGTTTGCACGCTGCCCCATGATGCAATGGTTCAAGAACTCATTGACCCCGACACGGGTTCTTGAAGGAGGATCTAGTTCGAGCGACGTTTTGGGCTAATGAGGCTGACCTTATTCTTTCAATTCCACTAGGCAGTTCTACCCATCTAGATTCTTAGATCTGGCATTACGAAAAGAATTGGATTTTATCTGTTCGTTCAGCGTATTATATTGCCTGCAAAATGAAAGAGTTTGCACTATCTGAAGGGAATAATAGGGGGACCGAGTTCAATTTCTTCCAGGGATTGAAGATGGATCTGGAATATTGATGCTCCACCAAAAGTTCGTATGTTTATTTGGTCGGTGTGTTCAAATTCGTTACTCATCAGACAAGCATTGAAACACCGTAGGGCAGCGGAAATTGATAATTGTCCGCGCTGCTCCGGAACTTTGGAATCGGCCCTCCACTGCCTTAGCTTATGATCTTTCGCGCGTAAGGTATGGGCATTGTCGAGTTTATCTCTTTCCAAATATGTTTGCCATGTGGTTAATGTTGTTGAGTGGTTGGATGGGGTGGGTAAAAAAGAGTTTGGACTTTTTACAACAACTTGTTGGTTTATTTGGTATGCTAGAAACTTGTTAGTTTGGGAGGAAAAGGTTTGGACTGCCATGGATACTTGGAGTTATGCTGACGGTTTTTTTAGTTAGACATCTTCGTTGTCTTACTCGTAGAAATGAACAGCCTCTCCCCCCGTAACCGTCCTTAATGGCAACCCCCGCCATCTCCTTATGTGCAAATCAATGTGGATGCGGCGTTGGATCGTAATGGAAATGGACGCGGCATTGGTGTTATGGCTAGAGACTACAACGGCGTTGTTTTGGCTTGGACGACCCAAATAGTCGAGCTTCCCCTTCAACCTGAAGTGGCGAAAGCGTCGGCAGTTGCTGGAGGTGTCTAATTTGGACTGGCCCATGGTTGGAGAAATGTCATTCTTGTAGGAGACTGTAAATCGGTCATGGATGGCATCGGATCTCGTTCCTCTTCTTCGAGCTATCTCGGTGTAATATTTGATGATATTAGGCGTTCTTCTTGTAATTTTAATACTTTCTTGTGTTCTCATACGTTTAGAGAAAATAATTCGGTTGGTCATGCCTTAGCAAAAGTAGCTCTTAGTTTAGACTCCCCTTCTTCTGAGCTTCTGGTTTTTATCGTTGATTTTGTTTTTGATGACATTGAGTATCAATAGATGTTACATTTGGGTTTTCCTCAAAAAAAAAAATATTGTCAAATCTATAATTTATAGGTTTCAATTAGGGATTTGTAAGTTTCAGGTTGGGTTGAAACTGAGTTGGGCATTCTGTTGTGACTCTCAATTCAAAGTTGAGTCACCAAAAAAAATCAATATCAACCTTTGAAAATAAAAATAAAAATAAAAATTATCTTGTCCATTGAATGTGTACAAATGTGTATCAACCTCACATTTTGTGTATTACGCCCAAAAAGTTAATAAACAATACATTATAAATAAGAATTTTACATTGTTACCCTTTATTGAAATATTCAATTGACCAAAATGTCTCTCTTAATTCATCTCCTCCAAATTCTTTCCAAACACTAACCCCCTCTATTTCAATTTTTTTTAATAAATTTGTATAATTAAGTAGTTATTGAATAAATTGAACTAATATTAAACAAAATTCATTGTAATATAAAATTTTATAAATATAAAAAATGCTATTTATATCATTTAATTTTGTATATTAATAAAATAATATTTAATATTATAAATAAAAAATAAAAAATACCCCACAAAATCCACCCCCAACCCCGATCAACCTCACCCACCCACCCACCCAAATGGTTCCCAGGCAGATGACGTCGCATGCCTGGGAACTCCTCCCTAGGTCGGCGTCGGCCTGGGATTACCGATCCCAGGCCTTCCCGACGGCCTAGGTAGTGGTGGGGTGGCGGAGCTTGGGGGAATAGGGACGGGGTTGGGATGGGGTGGCGGCGAATTACTCAGTTTTATTTTTTTCAATTAAAGGGTATATTGGGACTTATACAAATGAAGAGTTAGGGTATAGTGGTAATTTTACAAGTTCAGGTGGGACGGTAAATTAATTGTTTGGGGTTGTAATATGACACGTGTCCAAATATCATTGGATTACAAATGGTTGTTGGTGATTCACTTTGAGGTGTGAGTCACCATAGACCATCCCAACTGAGTTTGGAAAGAGACCTCTTCAAACTCTTTACCTAATGGGATTTGTCTCGATTTGAATGAGATTAAATCTAGCTAAACTACTTCCATACAGAACCCTAAAGCTTCGGTTCCTCAGAACTCAAAAGACCAAGTCTCATTACGTTGCCAAATATTAAACAAACCGGGCCATTTCATTACCAATGTTCTTATATTGCCAAATTTCGTTAATATTACAATTGTTTGTTTTTAATAAATTCATAAAAAGAAACAAAAATTATTAAAATACTTAAGGCTATCAATCAAGTTTGGTCTTGAAACTCAATTACTCTTAAATATGAGTCATTTTATTAGGTCCAATTAACTTATGAGTCAAAGTTGAACTTATTAATGCTCAACCAACATGAAGTACTAAGTTGACATATTTGAGCAATTTTACATGAAGTATAAAATTAATGTATCTTGAATTTTAGTGAGGTGATTAATTTAGTCCAAGTAAACTAAAATCTTAGGAAGAGAATTTCAGAATGTGTTCCTTATTTTTATACATTCAAATGTTATATATGAAAACTTTAGATATTGATTATTAATATTATGTAACTTTAGTGTTTTCAATTTTAAATGTTGCTTTGTTTTTATAGATACAATTGTTATTTATAAAACTTTACATATTGATTACTAGTATTATGTAACTTAGTATTTTAAATTTTAAATGTTACTTCACATTTATGCTAGTGACTATAGTACAAATTTAATATGTTACTCCCTCCGTTTCATATTATTTGTCGTTTTGGGTAGTGACACAGGAATTAAGAAACATATTAAATAGCCATTATTTGAAGATAAAAATCCTAAAATATCCTCAATTGATTATTAAATGCTTTTTTCTCTGTCCTCTTTAAAACAATTAATATGAAAGGATAAATCTGAAAAATATTAATTTTATATTAAACTTCTAAAACGACAAACAATGTAAAACAAGATTTTTTTTCGGAGGGAAAAACACTTTTCATACTAAATTTTTATCAACTCAACACTTTTCATACTAAGCTTTTTCGAAAAACACATTTCATACCACAATTTCAGAATTTTGGACTTTTGCATTTCCAGTTAAAAATTGGACTGAACAAAGCGCGCGTGCAACACGCGCCCGTTAACTTCTTAAATGAGGGAAAAACACTTTTCATACCAAACTTTTATCAACTCGACACTTTTCATACCAAACTTTATCAAAAACACATTTCATACCATAATTTCATAACTTTGGACACTTTTGCATTTTTTATTAAAAATTGGACGGAATAATGTGCATGTAACTTCATAAACATAGGGAGAAAATCACGTGTTGAGCACATGTGAATTTCGGGCAGGGAAAACCTAATTCTTCCCTCCTTATTATACACCATTTCCTTCCATTTTTTCCCTTCTTATACGCTATTCCTCCATTAATTTCCTCTCTCTTTCTTTAGCAAACCTCCATTAATTTCCTTTCTCTTTCCTTCTACCAAATCATACAACATATTGAGACTAAATGTCTCACATTGGTTGAAAATCTTAAATCCACTTTATAAGGTCTTGGGCAACTCTCATCTTACAAGCTAGCTTTTGAGGTTGAGTTAGACCCAAGCCATGTGAGTGAACTTAGCCCAAATCATATGGTGAATTCTAATACAACAACAAAAATTTATCCATTAATTTCCTTCTACGAACATACAACAAAAACCAAAGAAAGCCATGTGAGTGAACTTAACCCAAACCATGTGATGAATTATAATACAACAACTAAAATTTCTCCATTAATTTCATTCTATAAGCACCTGATATTCTACCTCTGTTTATGACGTAACGGACGTGTGTTGCACACGCGCGTTATTATATCCAAATTTTAACGAAAAATGCAAAAATGTCCAAATTTTAAAATTGTGGTATGAAATGTGTTTTTTGAAAAAGTTTGGTATGAAAAGTGTCAAGTTGATTAAGGTTTGGTATCAAAAGTGTTTTCCCTCATTTATGAAGTTAACGGGCACGTGTGCGCGTGTTGCACACGCGCGTTATTCCGTCCAATTTTTAAAGGAAAATGCAAAAGTGTCCAAAGTTCTGAAATTGTGGTATGAAATGTGGTTTTTGAAAAAGCTTGGTATGAAAAGTGTCGAGTTAATAAAAGTTTGGAATGAAAAGTGTTTTTCCCTTTTTTTTTTCCATAACTATAAATAATATGAAATGAGGGGAGTATTGTTTAATATAAAAATATCTTTTGTGTTTAAGAAATGTAACTTTTTTCTGAATATCTATTGTGAGCTAATTCGGTATAAACTTGAAGTCCGAATAAATATGTGAGTCGAATTCAATTTGTACCATAAAAAATTATGTGAATCGTATTTAAATTTATAAGGTTATTTTCAAGAGAACCTTTATAAGTCAAATTATAAGAGAAATTATGCCCCAAAATTGCTTTTAACAAGCCCTAGAAATTTTTAAGTCCAGACTCTTAAATTTGAGGGTCCAAACTGCAACAAATTAAAAAATGCTCGAATTTCAAAATATAGAATACGATTATTTAATTTAGATTATTTTATTTTTTCGAAATAATTATTTCTTAAAAAATATATATTTTATTATTATATTAAATATATATCATTACTATTTATATATAAATAATAATTCAAAATAATTTGTTAAACTACAAACAAATTGTTAGAGTTAAATGGTAAGGTTTTTTTATATCCTTGAAATTTTAAGATAAGAGATTAACATTTAATAAAACGATTATAGATGACCTAGTCATCGAGCCCAATATTTAAATTTGGATCCCTCTTAGGCCGACTCACGCAGCCCAATTGACAGGCCCAAATAAAAATAATACTCGATGTTGACTGGTCATGCACTCAATTATACACACACACACACAGTCGAAACAAAAAGGGTACGTAGGCCCCACTCCACAACATTTCGTCCAATTTTAGATTCCAAAAATAGCATGAAATGTAATCATTACTTGTTAAGACCACGTCGCCATTGGTTCTTTGTCATATGCTCTTCACATGCAGGCTCTTATCAATTTATTCATTTTCCTCAACAGTACTTATCAATATTCTTATTTTGATTACATTTCCTTATCTAATTTTATTTACACTCAAGCAAAGAAACAAAAGTTACACTTTAACAATATATTGAATGTACTAGCATATCTATTTTTCTTTTCCCGTTTCGTTCTACTATTCAAGGATTTTTTTTTATTTAATAATTATACGATTACACAGTCGCACTATTTTTATTGTGTAATCAAACTAGGACGCTAGAAATTGAATATGCATTAATTGTATAAATTGCAAAAAGCTTGATATTAAAAACATTTCATAAATAAAACTAAAGCATTTATTTAATTTTATAATCATTTTTTCTCTTTTACATAAAAGGAAAAATACATAAAATAGCTCGAAATTGATAAAAAATAACAAGTACCAAAACTACTTAAAAGACTCCAATAATTTTTTTTCTTAGAATTTCCCCTTATATTCATATCAAGATATGGTCCTTTTAAAAGTCTTGCCCTTAATTATCCTCTCCTATTTATAGCACTTGACAAGTCTAATTCCATTTCATTTGAATGCTCAAAGCACATGACCTCTTCTACTTTCCTCTCTCTAAACATCTCTTTTTTTTTTTTGTTTGTGATTTTTTTTTGGAAACTTTTGAAAGCCGAACCAAAGCACCCTAATGAGTAAATATATCACCATTGTTGACATGAAAATCTTTAGTCCAATTTCCTCCTTTTACTCTGTGGAGAAGTTGGGGATGATTCCACACTCTTTTCATCACTTTTATAGCTAAAAATTGCAGCATCCAACACCCCACTTGGGCTATTTACCCCTGATGAAACCGAGGAACTAGTCGCATTTCCAGCGGTGGTAATAATAGAAGAAATCGATCCAGAAGAAGAACTCGAAGAAGAAGAACTTGATAGCAAATCTTGAATCAATTCAAAGCATTTCACCACATTTTCCTGCAAAATCCCAATTAAAAAAATTAAATATATAGTCGCTAAAGGTATGAATTTTGAATATTGTTGCCGCAATCCACTGAAATTCAGTCCTTTGTCCCTCCGATCAGAAGAAAAAAAATAGTATTTTTATTAAAAAACACAAAAACCAAGTTACAAAAATTGTCTCGTCTAATGTTTTATTATTAGGGACCAAAATAAATATACTACCTTCTCAACTCCCATGAAAGTAGACGCCACATTATCGATGTCGATTGCTTGTATTTCATTTGAAACATAAGTAGCCACAGCTGCAGCTATTTCAGAAGGCCAAAACTCCAAGAATTGAATACCTACATTTAATTTCCACTCAATAATTTAAAATTTCATTACATAAATTCACAATTCATTTATACTAAATATAAAAAATTACGAGACCTTGGATCGTGATTAAGATGATTTGAATTGATCTAGTGATCAATTTCCCAGATGGTAATTCACCATGATTCAATTTTCTTAGATAATAATCAAGGAAATTTAATGGAGTATAAGCTTTTATTTCCCACTTCAATGTATTCAACACCATAAGCTCCATTCTCTGTATTGTTTTGCCTTCAAACATGAATTTTGGTTCCACAGCCTATAGTCAAAAAATGTTTCAAAATCAATTCATAAATTTGTGAAAATTGAATAAAAGCAAAAAATAAAATGTAATTTTTTTTTACCTGCAAATCGACAGTAAAAGGAACATTAACCTCTTCTATTTTGGCTGCAAGTGATAAGCAAGCCACAGCTGCCAATTGAATTGCCCATGTAATATCTACCTATTAATGCCAATAAAAAAATTAATTATTTCAATCAGAATTAAAACAAATTAAAACAAAATGGCACTAAAAAGATTGAATCAGCAGAACATTAATAATTACTATTTCCAATGAACATACAGGACTTTGATACACTGAGAGAAACCGATCGAAGTATGTCGTCGCAGTGTATAAAGTTGATTCTCCGAAATTGTAGTAATTACAAGCCTGTAAATTAAGCACAAAAATCATTAATCATTATTAAAAAAAAATCACCAAAATGGCATACAAATTATTAGTAAAAAATCAACTCGGCGACTTCTACCGGTCAAAAAACTAATGATGTAAAGAAATTGAATTGAGGAAAACTAACTTAATAGCTAGTTTGGTTGTCACCTTTTTTTTCTTTTAATATTCAATCTTTGAAAAAAAAAAAAATTTAAAATACAAAGTCTAGTAGATCACAAAAAAAAAAAAACAATAACTTATTAATGATGAAATCCCATTTTAGGAAAATCAATTGGAAACAAGATGAGTAAAATAAAAATTACCAATTTAGCAAAAAAATGACTAGTAAAAATTCAACTCTAAATAATTATGCTTGATCAAAATGGAATAAAATGTAGAACCCTTGTATATAATCAATTGATCCAATGGGAAAAAAAGAAAAATGCTTGATCAAAATGGAATAAAATGTAGAACCCTTGTATAGATTCAATTGATCCAATGGGAAAAAAAGAAAAATGCTTGATCAAAATGGAATAAAATGTAGAACCCTTGTATAGAATCAATTGATCCAATGGGGAAAAAACTCAATTAATCCAAAAAAAAAAAAGGACATGAAAGAATCAAACTTTAAATGAAAATGAAAAAAAATTAATTAACCTTAAACATCCAATCAATAGCCTCTCTTCTAAATCTGAACTCAAACACTCCATTCAAAAAGTTTCTGAGATAATCATTTCTACCAAAGTGTTCTTTTTCTTTTTGAAGCATCCAAGTGATGCATTCTTCACTGAGACAGGGTAAATGAATCAATTGCTCTGCATTTGATCCCACATCGATTTGATTTTGGTTATTCAAAGATTGAACTTCATCATGGTTATCAAAGTTCAATCCCCTGGTTTCTTCATTACAGAGCAAGTTGGTTGAGGAGCAGTCAAAATTGTTGTTATTAGCCATTGGGAATTTAAAGTAACTCTCAATGAATAATAATAAAAAAATTCTCAAAAAGATTGGATTTTTATGGGATTCTTTTGCATGTTAAAAGAAATGCATTTTTATATATATAGAGAGAGAGGGGGGGAGAAAGAGATGAATGAAATGAGACTATAGAGGACTGTATATATAGTCAAGAAGTGTGTGTATGTGTGTTTGTGTGTGGGGTTGAATGGAGGGGGACTTTTTTTTTTTTGTAGGAAATGAACCTTTGTCTTTAATATGGTCAGGTTGAAACAGAGGAGACTGATAATTTCTTTTTTTGTTTTTTGTTTTTTGTTTTTTTTTTGAAAAATGTGGAATTTAATATTTTTTGTAAATAATTTTTTAATTGGGTAAAAATATGCAGAAAATATATCAAGGCATGCTTTTTATGAAATGCCAAAAGTACCCATTTAGTTTAAAGTGTGTGAAATTATAATTAAGTATTTGTAATCACAATAAATGAGATATTAAGTCAGCTAAAGCAGCCTCCTCTTATTTCTACAGTGGGGAAGTTTATTCTTTATTTACTAATACTTGAATTCATTTTCTAATGTGTTTATCTCTTTATATTTTGTTCAAGATGAGAATGAAGAGTAGTAGTGGAAAATGCAAATAAAAATTTCATATTCAGAGCTAATATAATAACATACAAAAAAATTATAAAAAATTTATAATTAAATTGAGAGAGAATTTTTTTTTCAAATAATACAGGTCAGATCGAACTGTTATTTTTTTAAAAGAGTACAGGTAAGATTGCGCTGAGGCGATTGTTACTATGCTGAAAATATTCTCATTTCTTAAATATATGGACACCCATTTTTTTGTCGATATTCTAATTACATTGATCACGTTAGTAACGTTTGTTCCGTATTCTCAGTATTGAAAAGAATTCATGACTCCATAAGGTCATGGCTTTTGATTGTTTAGCTTTTTCAAAAAATATGTCGTATTATACAACTACACACGACTCATCTGTTTCAAAATTTGGCTCACCGAAATTCTCCAACCATGCAATAAATACAAAGAATGAATGAGATAAAAATGTGAAGCACTATGAGAATAAAAGCCTAATCACATTAGTAATGTTTCTCCCATACATTTACTCAAAACATTATGATTCTTGATTGTTTAGCTTTACTGAAAGCTATGTTCTATAATATGACTAGAATGATGTTATTTTGCTTTATTTCTATAAAATAAAAAGGACATAAATAATAGCAATTGTTGGGAAAGAATATGGAAAACCATGAAAGATAATTAAGGGTATATATAGTAAAAATAAGTGTTATAAATACCAGATCATTATTTATTTGAAATATCAATATTGGATTCCCTTTCTTTCTTGCCAGAATTGTATATTTTTATTAGATTTGTATTATATTTGGAAATATTTGTCAATATATACTAATTGAAACATCTAACTAACGTAACGTTCCCTATATTTAGTATTATAAAATAGAAAAATCTAAAAAAAATTGTGTTACTGTTATGAGAACATGAAACAGTCTTGAAGATGAGAAAGGAGAATGCACAGGAAATTAGGAATAGACTTGGCAATCGGCCAATCGCAACTTGTTAATTTAATTAGTGTTTATTTAACAAAAGTCATATTTGTTGTTGGATTTATTATTTAATAGGACAGATCTTGCAATTTTAAATCAGAATCTGTCCGCGGAATTTTTTGTACGTGTTATATTTCTTGATTAATGATTTGCATGGCCATCTAATTTTATAGATTAAAATGCAAAAATACTCCCGTGCTCATGGATTAAATTTCGTTTTAGTAATATGTTTCGTTCAGTTAAATACTGAAAACTTTTTGAGAATTTTGAAAAAATTTCGAGAAATATTTGAAAAAAAGTGTAAATCAAATAATTATTTTAAAGTAGAAATACTAGAAAATACTCTATATTTTCGTTTCGATTGATTCAAAAACAGAAACTTTCGTTGCTTTCGATGGAATCGTATCTAAATTTTAGTCCATCCCCATGTTAATCTTAATTGGAAGAAAATTTCATGTGTAATTTCTATTAGCAAAAAATCTTTATGTACATTTTATTAGCAATAATTAATTAATCTTTAATTTTCCAGTGTTATTATTTTATTAGCTCACCACACACATTCGAAAATTAGGAATTCACCACAGAGGGGGTTACTGCTAATATATTAATTATGAAAATAGGAGAGGTTATTATTAGTTTCTTAAGTTTACAAGGGGGTCATCGTAAAAAAATTAATGTGAAAATAATGTTTTGACATTTTATTCCAAAGAAAAAATAACCTCTAAGGTATATTTGTCATTTCCTCTATATATTATGAAGACTATTTGTGCTTTGAGCGAGTTGAACACACTATGGCTTTGGAAATAATGAACGGTTTTTATTTGTTAACACAGAGAATATTTTAACAATAAAAATAATACATCGTTTTGTTTGCTAAATAAATTTAACACGTGGATATTCCACTCTATTTTATATATTGGATGATCTGATTGATGTATGTCATTCATTTAAGATATACAGAGTATCAATTTTTTTGTTATTGTAGAATATAAGTTTAATTCACAATCTTCGAAAATTGGATATACCCATCGATGAAAGTTTCATTTTCGATGTATGTTTCGATCAGCTGAATATTGAAAGCTTTTTGAAAAGTTTTCGGAAACGTTTCGGGAAAAGTAGAAAAAATTATGAAAAAAGTTACTAAAATAAAAAAAAATAAAAAAAAAAAGATAAAGTTTTAAGGCAATTATAGAGTTTCGTAAATATATCTTATTTTAGTTTCCAAGATGAATATTTTGATAATGATTTCATAGGTTTTTCTTAATCATCTTTGGTGGGTATGACCGTATGTGAACCTGAAAATTGAAATCCGTTCCACATCTTCACTCAAATTTACTTGTCCCCAAATTAATTAGTTGTTTGTATTTTTTTTGGTAAAATGCACATTACCTCTATCAATGGGTGACAAATGGACTAACCGGATCGGATTCAAATCGGATTCTTATGGATTAGATCTCAAATGGATCGGATCTTAAGTAAATTCAACAGTACGGATCTTATATGGATTCGATCCAATTAAAAAAATTCACATCTAGTATGAAACTACGGTGGATCCATGTAGGTCCACCATGGGTCCATGACGGATCCATGGGAATCCACCATGAATCTATCATGGATCCATGGTGGATCCATCTTGGATCCAAAAAATCCTCTTTTTTCCCTCTCATGTTCTCACCTCTTCCCACCGACAACCCACCTCCCACCTCCCACCAAACCCTCAATCACGAGAAATTATATAGTATAACCGTTACACCACGTCATCCAATCCACGTGATGCAACCAACCAATGTAATTATTATGACTGAAATTTCATATCACCCCATGTTCTCCTAAAATATAGGATTTTAATCGTGTTCACATTGCCCAAAACATGGGTGATGTGAGATTTCAGTCAACATGTAATAACTACATTGGTCAGTTGTACGACGTGTACTTGATGACGTGGTGTAGCGGTTATATTAACATAATTTCTCACACCCCCTTCCCCCTTCCCCACTGGCCCATTCCCCCTTCCCACTGCCCACCCCACAATCCCTACCACCCACACCCCTAACAACCTCATTCCTACCCTCGAACCACCCTTTTGCGATTGGATCTTGATCGAGATAGAACCGGATCTATCTATTTGATCTTATTCTTCACTATTTTCACTTATTTCATCGATTTAAATTATTTTTGATCAATTAAACCCTTTTTCATTAATTTAAATCATTTTTGACCGGTTTAAGACGTTTTTGTCCATTTTTTCACTAATTTTATTAGTTTAACCCATTTCTTCATCGATTTTTTTACTAACTAAATATTTAACTTGTTTTTTAGTAGTTTAGTCCATCTTACACTAATTTTATCGATATAAATATTTTGTGACCGATTCAGCCTTTTTTCAATTATCATCGATTTGCACTAATTTCATCGATTTGAACTGTCTTAGCCCATCTTTTCAATAATTTCATCGATTTAAACCGATTCAACCCATTCTTTCCCTGTTTTCGTCGATTTTTTTTACTAATTTCTTCTACTTAACCCGTTTTACCGATTCAACCCATTCTTTCACTGTTTTCATCGTTGATGCACCATTTTTTATTGATTTAAACCATTTTTCACCGTTTTCATCGATTTTTTCTCTAATCGCCATTTATCCCTTTTTTTTTACAAATTTAGTCCATTTTAACATTAAATTTAGCAATGTAATATTTTTTGACCAATTTAGCCCATTTTTTCCCGTTTTCATCGATTTTTCACCAATTTTATCGATTTACATCATTTTTCACTGATTAAACTCGTTTATTCACCATTTTCCCACTAATTTCATCGATTTAAACTTTTCGTAAACGATTTGACCCATTTTTTCATCATGTTAGTCCATTTTTCACCTTTTTCACTAATTTCACCTACTTACACCATTTTTTATCGATTTAACCTGTTTTTTCATCGTTTATGCCAAAAAATCACTAATTTCATCGATTTAAAATATTTTCACTATTTCTTTATATCGGTCAAACACGATTGAATTTATGAAATTATTGAAGATGCTGAAAATTGTGCAAACAATTTTAAACGGTGAAATTAGTGAAAAAATCGATGAAAACGATGAAGAAATGGGTTAAATCGGTTAAAAACAAGTGCAATCGAAGAAATATATAAGTGAAAAAATAGACGAAAATAGTGAAAGAACGGGTTAAATCGGTCAAAATTGGTTTAAATCGATGAAATTAGTGAATATGGTTTAATCGGTCAAAAACTGTTCAAATCGATGAAATTAGTTAAAAAAAAATCAATGCAAACTGTGAATAAATTGGTTAAATCGGTCAAAATGGTTTAAACCGATGATATTCATGGGGAAACGGGTGAAGATGGTGAAAAACAGTTCAAATCGATGAAATTAGTGAAACGATCGATGAAAAAGTGAAAAAAATGGGCTAAATCGGTCAAAATGGTTTAAATTGATGAAATTAGTGGAAAGCGGATGAAAACGGTGAAAAATGTGTTAAATTAGTGATTAGTGAAAAAATTGATGACAACAGTAAAAAAAAATAGGTTACATCGGTCAAAATGGGTTAAATAAAAAATATTGAAAACGGACGAAAAAAATGATAGAACGGGTTAAATCGGTTTGAATCGATGAAAATAGTAAAAAAAATGGTCAAAATCGGTCAAAAACAGTTCAGATCGATGAAATTAGTTAAAAAAATCAATGCAACGGTGAATAATTTGGTTAAATCGGTCAAAAACGGTTTAAATCGATCAAATTAGTGGAAAATTGGATGGAAATAGTGAAAAAACCATTTCAAATCAATGCATACGATGAAGAAATGGAATAAATCGATAAAAAAAATGGTTTAAATCGATGTAATTAGTGAAAAAGTGGGATAAAACGATGAAAAATGAGTTAAATCGGTCAAAGACTTTTTAAATATATGAAATTAGTCAAAAAAATGAGTTAACTTGGTCAAAACAGTTCAAATCAATGAAATTAATGAAAATTTTGGTGCAAACGGTGAAGAAATGATTTGAATTGGTGTAATTCGTGAAAAATAGATGAAAAATGGCGAAAAAAAGGGTTAATTCGATGAAATTAGTGAAAAAACAAATGGTGGGATTTGGGTAGGGTAGGGATGGGTTGGGTGGGGTGGGGGATGGGGTTGGGTAGTTGATTTTTTTTTTAATTTTTACTTTAAGTGGATCCAACTTTGGATTTATATCGGATCCACTACGGATCAACTATTTGATCATGTGAATCCATTACTGAATTCTTTATGGATCCATACTAGAATCACACATTTCATGTATGAACACATAGTAAATCCAAACTTTGTGATATTTCAACCGGGTCCAATCCTAATGATATTTAGAAAATCCATTGTGGATCGGATCCGGATCAAATCCATAGACAAGATATATCCTTATGTTTTTGTAAAAGAACTTCCTTCAATATCATAGGGTGGTAAAGTGTTTGTAGCCCTACCTCAAAACTGTTCATACGGAGGAGCAAAACATTTGATAAACTCTTAATTTGCATCAAAACATTTGAGAAGTTGTGTGAATGACGTGCCTAGCTTTCAACTAGGAGGACTTCTTTTTCTTATCGTGGATTAAAATTCTATTTTAAGTATATGTTTCGAGTAGTTAAATTTTGAAAGGAAATATTGGAAATATTTTGGGAATATTATAAGAAATAATTGCGAAAAAATATTAATTTTTAAAAAAAATAAGAAAGTCTCAAGGTAAAGAAAGAGTTTTGAATGTACATCTTATTTTTCCAACGGAGACGATAGAAATTTAGACCCATTTTTTATGGCTTATATGATATAGTATAGTCAACTAATTTTTTTTTTTTTTTTTTTTTTTTTTTGTTTATATGTCAAAGATGGTGAGTCAAACACAACTTATTTAATCCTAAAAAAATCAAAGCAAAATAAAAAAAAAAAGAATCTCGAAAACCAGATGTTCAATTCAAAGTACAAAACAAAGTGCCAAAAATGAAACAGTTCCAAGAAAAACAAAATTTCAAAACAACGGCTCAAAGGGAAATTAAAAAAAGAAATCCAAAAAGTCCTAAGTATAAACTAGAAATATCGAAACAATAATCTACAATTAAGAAAGAGATCTCAATAGGAAGAGTGCCACAAGATCTAAAAACCCAAAGTGTAAAAGGTCTATGTCCAATACCCCCCGGTGCACGGAATGAGAATCCATATATCAAAATGGCTCGTCTGCAGTTCCAAAAATTTTGGACGGAGAGTATCCCTCTTTACTTAGCTTCTTAGAAAACAAAACAAAACTGTAACGAAATTATAGAGTTTATATCTAATAATGGTAAAATTGCAGAAAACGTCCCAAACTAATCAGTGATTTTGAATTTTCGTCCCAAACTATATCATCCCACCGAATTTCATATAGTAATTTAATATTTTTTTGAAATATTGTCCCACCGTTAATTATGAGACGAAAATTGTGCATGTGTCCGTTAAATTGCCACATGGTTGCTTATGTGGCAAATTTTAGCATGAACAATTATACAATATTGTAAAATTCGTCTCGAAGTAATTACAAGATTGAACCGTCTTTTCATTAAATTAAAATTTTAATATTTGGACTAAATTCATGCAAAATGGTAAATTACGGGATGAAATTCGGCGAATTGATATAGTTTGGGACGAAAAATTAAATTTAGTAATCAGTTTGGGACAATATTCAGAAAAAATATTAAATTACGGAATGAAATTCGATGAGGTGATATAATTCGGGACGAAACCCAAAATCACTAATTAATTTGAGACGTTTCTCCAATTTTGCCTCTAATAATTTAAAATTTTCTAACTTTTGTTATACTTGCTATAATAAAATCACTCACACAAAACATAAAAAGTTTTTAAAAGGAGCAAAATTTAGACATCTTTTTGCTCTCACTTCCCTTTACTTATCTTTATGGCCAATTAAAGGCTCACTCTTCAATCTTCATACATGCAAAAGTGCCAACGGCAAATTAAAAGATGCCCTGTTGAGAATCAGAGTCAAAACCACCTTTTTTACTGTGGTGTTCAATTTCTTGAAAAGGTAATTTAATTTATTCAAATGGTGCAAAAGATGTAAGATTCTTGGACCTGTTAAAAATAACAGCAAAGCATGCAGTGGATATATGACATTGTAGAGAATCAATAAACAAAAACCACAAGTTTGTGACCTCACAGTCAAAGTCTCACTACAAAGGGTAAAGAAAGTGATCATCACATTCAATTCAGCTTTCAACCAAAATGCAGGACTTGTAATTCGATTGTGACATCTTTTGCTTATAGACATACAATTTAATTAGATTGTTATTTTTATTGTACGAAATCCCCATATATTATCAATAAATTGACACAATTTTCCCTTCCGTTCAATTACAGACGAAAGTGTATTACTCACACGTCTAGTTAGACTGGGACTTAACTTTCATTCATTTAGTTAGGGATTTACACAAAACACACTTGTGTTACATGAAATCGATCGTGTGTTAATTTTATTGCACCAAAAATCCCACTATGTTTTTTATGAACTCTGCACGAAGAACTCCGCAACGAAATTCTCCATGTTATTAATATTTTTTTAGTTTATTAAATATAATAAAATTATATCATTTGAATAAATCTACGAATAAGGTTATTATATTTAATTAAAATTTCCTGTTATTGTACTTAATAAACTAAAAAAATTAAATTTCTAATATAAATTTAAATCAGATTTTTATTTTTGATATTCTATAAATATTATATTAAAATTTTGCATAGTTTATTACTAATATATAAAATATTTTTTAATTAATATGTGAATACAATGTTTTTTTATTTTCTATTTTATAAAAAGTTGTATTATTATTTTAATTTATGATTACTATATATAATTAAAATATGTAAACAAGGTTTAAATACCGATGTTAAAATGATAATTGGTTGGAAAAATTAATGGTGTCAGTGATAGTAACAGAATATTGATTTATAATAATATGAGAGAGTTTGATGCAATAATCTTAACACATGATAGTTTTGTATAGGTTTCTATTAACATGGAATTTAATACATTTTACCCTCGGCAACGGTTAAAGTATAATGCCAATCAGTCGCACATTAAAATAAATATGTGTAATTTAGTAAACATGTGCGTTTAGATCTTATTAATTAGTTTTTCTTTTTTTAGGAAAACCCAACCGGATAAATTTATTAATGTTAGTTTTTTTTTCTTTTTTGAGGAAAACTTTACCGGTAAATTCATTAATGTAAGTAATTAGGATATTTAACTAATAAAATTTTGTTGGATCTAATTTGTTAAAAAAGTTGATAATTGAAACAAACGAGTGAATATGAATTATGGTTAATTTGATAGGTTGATATATGAAATTGATACTAATTAAAATTATATGCATAATGTTCTATTTATAACATTAACCATTTTTATTGTAAAGAGATGGTTTGATATTATCATACTTTGACTTGTATTCATATTTCATACTCTCATGGAACAAAATAACTACTTTTTATATATTATCAACATCTTAGTTTTTATGTTTGACAAATATATACTTTAAAACATGTGGATAATCCTGTTAAAGAGATTGGCCTTTTTATATTAGATATTGTTAGTGGATAACGAAGAAAATATATTTGAACTTCTGGATTGGGTTGACTGATTATTTATCATGGCAAAACATTGTCCTAAAAGAGATGGTTCAGAAATTTTTAAGAATTTAGATTCTCTCGATCTAAATTGATATCCAAAATCCGACTATAAACTTAGATATGAGTAGAGATTTTAAATACTTCTATTTGATAGGATACATTCGATGCGAAACCAAGTATAACAAATGAATAATGAATACCATGTTGTAAATACATTTGATCTGAATCCCACTATATGTCTAAGGGTATTTCTAATGGTTGGGGCTCCGAGTTCTAGGGGTCGCCTAGGGCTGGCATTGGCTCTGCCTAGTCATCTTTAATGGTAAGGTTCTGAGCCTCAATTACTTTCAATTTAATTTATTCCCCACTCTGACCATTTAATTTTGTTTTTTATATTGATATAAATAATATTAATAATGATAGAAATAATAATAATAACTATTTTGATATTACCACATTTATAACAAGAAATTTTTCTTTTATTTGAAGATTTTTCTTCTTTCCTTTTCTCCTTTTGATCTTTTTTCTTTTTAGAATAGTGCCTTCTTTTCTTATGATAAGAAACATTATTATGTTCTGGTTTCGATTTGTAATGCTTAACTTTTCTAGAGGTAGTTGGAATATCCATTCCAAATTGATTACAAAATTGACCTAACTGATTTTTCTCAGTTAAGTTTTGTCTTTTAATTTGTTGGTTTAATTTTATTTCATTACATAAGGCCAATCCTTCTTGTATGCAAGTACCAATTAATTTTCCATAAGTATAATCTTCATAGGGTATATTAATTTTATCCCTTCTAAGATTTCTCCTAACTCTTAAAATAATATATTTAAATATTAAATTAGAGAAATTATTAATTTTGAATATTAATTACAATTCTAATTAAACATTTTAAATTACAGTTCTAATTAATTCTGATTCTAATTACAATTCTAACTAATTTTTTAATTTAAAATATTTTAATAACAATTCAAAATCATTATTAATTTTTAAACAAATTTTATTAAATAAATTCAATTCTAAAAATTTAATTTAGGAGAAGTTTTAATTTTATTCTAAATAAATCATTATTAATTATAATTATAATTAAAATCAATAATAATTAATATTTTAATTTTATTATAATTAAAAAATATACTAACAAATTATATTAAATAATTCAATTCTAAAATTTAATTCAATTTAGGAGGAAACTTTAATTTTATTAAATAGTTCTTTAGATAATTAATTACAATTCTTTAATATAAATAAAACAACTTTAATTACAAATTCTTGAATTTTTAAAATAATTATTTACAAATTTTAATTACTATTTTTTAAATAAAAGAATTAATGAATAAAATAATTCCTATTATTTAAATAAATAAATAAACAAATTAAAAAAAATTCAAATCAGCTTAAAGAGAGGCACGTGTTCTTCTTCCTCAATTTAACCCACGCAGCCCCGTTCCCTTCTCCGAGCTGTAGCCGCCCCGCCTCTGGCCACGAGCTCGCCCAATTCCCGAGCCCGCCCCGCCACCCCTGCCACTAATTTCCATATTCCTCTCCGCCCCGACTCCAGAGCCCGCCCCGCCGTGACCATTGGAGATGGCCTAACGAAAAATATTTTTGTGAGATAAAATAGAGTGAGACCATTTTATGACCTCCTTGGTATTTGGACCGGCAAAGATTTTAGTGGGCCTGGCCCCTCTTGTAATCATGTAATGTTGCAATATCTTGAAACAAAAATTCTAAACAGACATAAGTCCAACAATTAATTTGCCAAAAAGAAGAACTATGATTGCGAAAATAATGGAAAATGTATTTATTGTTTGGAATTAAATTAGATTTGAAACGGCTCGCTAGAAAAACAAGAAAATTATTTTATACATATATGTGATAGGTTCACGATGTACATATATGTGATAGGTTCACGATGTGGTTGTAAAGCATCCTAAGTCCAGCTTGTTCAACTTGAATAAATACATAGTTGTTTTTACGGCAACGTCCGTTAAGTCAATAGTTTACTTATAATCTATAATCTATTCTTATAAAAACGATATTATTTGATTAATCTAGCTACTAGTATTCTTTTTTATATATTCCAATCCATTAAACAATTAAATGAAATTAATAGATCACTCTAGACTACGGGGCATAGAATCTTCTAACCATGGAATGGGGTGGGGTGGGGTGGGGTGGGTTGGGGGGGGGGGGGGGGAGGATGGGATGGATGGGATGGATGGGATGGCGTTTGCATTTCTAGTGGTGGACATAGAGAAGTATCCTTTTCTAATGAAACTAAAAAGAAAATTGTTCGCCTAGCCTAATAAGCAAAGTGGACCAATTTATTTTCATATCTAGACTTTAATCCAACTTCATTGACTTATGTATTCTTTTATTTTAATTGATTTAAATACTTTATACACATATCAGATTCATTTATTTAGTGCATCATTAAATCACATTACATACATATTTCCTTCATTTATCTTGAATTATAAATCGCGTTAATAAGGACATATTCATCAGAACATTAATTAAACATATTCTAATAAATTGGACCGGATCTGAATTAAATTTTGCGCCGTTATCAGCCCTAATTAGGATGATAGCTTACAAGAAATTCTTGTGCAAGTTCGGTGACAATTTGAAAAGAAGTTTTAGGGCAACAAAAATGAGGTAAGTCAAGACTCGATTGAAAGAAGGAAGTGAAAATTGTGTGGTCTTGAGTATCTTATGTAGCTGCCAAATGCGGTGCGTAATCGAAAATTTTCTTAATTATCACGAGAATAATATGGAAATAAAAGGAGTTCTTGACGAAAAAGAATCTTACGTTGTTGCCGTAAAATACAAGATTTTGCAATTTATTTAATAGTTGATAAATGGAAAGAAAATATATGTAGTGCTTCGAATTGTAATAGTCGGAGTTCTTGCAATTTCGCATGGGCTACTATTAGCTTTATAATATAATAAAGGAAATAATAGAGGGTTCTTGCATCTTAGAAGTGAAATTTCCCCTAGTTAGGGCTGTCAGTGGGGCGGATTTCAATCCGGATCCGATCCGAATCTAGTCCGATTTATTAGGATAATTGTCCGATTAGTAATCCGATGGATCTGATCCGATTAAGAAGATCTGTAATCCGAATTATATGGAGCGATTATGGATTTAGACTAATCCGGTCCGTTACAGATCCATATCCGATATATATTACTATATGTTGTTTATGTATTATGTATTTAAATCAAAATAAAAATAAAACTATTTATGTTCTACTAAAATATTTTACTATATTAAAAATAATCTTAAAAAGAAATGCATGAGAGGTGATGTTGGACTGGCCCGATAACTAATTGGGCCAAAATCAAACTTTTTCCGTCCCAATTATTTTTATCCCTTGGTACAGTTGACCAGTCAACTTGACTAAATTTATAAAAATTATAATAAATAATTTAATTAATATATTTCACTAATAAGTTAATAATATCATATGACATCATATATATTTATATTTAAAAGGTTTAATACTCCACAAATATGAATAATTTAATATGATAAGTCACTTAAAAGATTAAAAAGTTTGACCGAGTACTGTAGCAAAGGGAGCAAAATAAATGGGACGAAGAGAGTATTAATTTATGCTATTTAATAAGAAAAATCAAAACCATAATCATTCATCTATGTAGTAGCCGCCATCTTCCTTCTACTTTTTCGTCCAACTTTTTTCTTTCTTCCATTATTGGGTTTTCTTCTTTTTTTTCCAAATTTCTATCTTTTTTTATTCATATATTTGTTTATTCTTTTGTTCTATTTTTTATCGTTTATATTTGTCCATCATATTCCATAATCTACAATTTTATAACAATAGTTTTGATGAAATAAGTAAAATATTATATTTTTAATTCATGGTGGTGAAATCTACAAGTGATTTGAAGGGGAAAAAAATTATTGCTAAAAATGCTAAACGGATTCGGATAATTTATCCGAATTCGAGATATCCATTGGATTCGGATCTGGTTGCTACTTTTCAAGATCCGCACGGATCCGGATCCGGATTCGGATAGAAGAAATGGAAATCGGACTCCGACCAATCGGACTCGGATCCGAATATGCTCTAATCAGGTCCGAGTCCGGGCCATTGATAGCCCTACCCCTAGTTAACTTCAAAATAAATTTTCTAACGTTATTCCAAAGTCTGGCCCAAATTGAATTGGAAGTTTTTTTCTTCTGCTGAAAACTTCTCGTCTTTTGTGGAAAATTTCATCACTAGATCGTTATTTTAGGTACCAAATCGAACCATTCGATTTTCTTATCGAATTGAACCGAAATTTTTGGTTTCAAAAACGATATTGAGTCTGAAACAACCAAATCGGTCAGAACCAAATTTCAATCCGGTTCGAGTCGATTTTTACCGTATGCTCAGCCCTAACTTAGACTATCAGTCTATCGCAAAGTCTATTAATCACCCAACTTCGACGTGTGATTATTTATTGGGTCACATTAATCACTCTGTAGACCCTTATGCTATGGGCCTAGTAAACAAATAAAAATAATTTCATATTAATGACATAAAATATAAGTAATAGGAACAAATTCAGCAGGTCTTTAAAAATGAAAAACATCAAAGAACTAGAATAAAATTTAGGGATAATTACAGGGACCTCCCCTGAGGTTTGGGGTAATTATTGCTCAATCCCCTCGCAATTTCATTATTATATCTTCGAAAACCTTACATTTTGATGACGTCATCGTCGAATTTTTATTGAACATCCTATTTTACCCTTGAGATTACTGTAACTGTTTTATTGGATAATTATACCCTTGTTATATTTGGTACATAGGAGGTTGCAATGTTTATGTATAAGTATGGGTTCAAATGTTATAAATTTACATGAAACTTATAATTAGTTTATTAGTGTATATGTATTCTTAAAATAAAATATAATAACTCATCAACGTTTTTTTCCAAATTTTTTTATAATGCTTTTACACTACTAGAATAAAGGTAAATTTCGACAAAAAATTTTCGACGGAAATAAATCCGTTGAAATTTTAGTTAAATTTTAGACGGAAAAGATTTCCGTCGAAATATTTCGACAGATTTTTGTTCTGTAGAAATAATCTGTCAAAAATAAATTATAAAAACAAAAAAAAATAGAAATTTCGACGGAAAACAAAATCCGTCGAAATTCTAAAAGTTTCAACAGATTTATTTACGTCGAAATGTAAAATTTCTTGAAAAAAAAAATTTCGACGGAACCATATTCCATCGAAATATTAACTAATTTCGACAGATTTAATATCCGTCGAAATGCACCAATTTCGCGAAATTTTAATAATTTCGACGGAATATGGTTCCGTCGAAATTTTAATAATTTCGACGGTTTTTTTTTCCGTTGAAATGTAATAATTTCGCGAAAAATAAAGAAAAAAGAAAAAATAAATCAATTTCGACGGAATCATAATTCCGTCGAAATCAGTTAATTAATTTCGACGGATTACTTCCGTCAAAATGTCTGAAATTTTCGACGGAAATAAATTTAACCCGTAAGAAATAAAAAACATTGTAGTGTAATTTCAATTTCACATTTTAAAAAACACATTCAATTTCACAAGGAAAAATAAATAAATTATGGTTAATTATAAGAAAAAAACATTGTAGAACATAAATAAAAATGTAAACACATTCAACTTCACATTTAACCCGTAATTTTAATAATTTCAATTTTTTTTCCTAGTTAAAGTAAAAGAATAAATGAATGAATTAGGTTTAAAAGAATAATGAATTTTAATAGTAGTGTATATGTATTCTTAAAATAAAAATATATTAACACATCAATGGTTTTTCCCAAAAAAAAAATTCATAATGCTTTTACAATTAAAGTACAAGAAAAAGTGAATAAATTATGGTTAATTATAAGAAAAAATATTGTAGAACATAAATAAAAAATGTAAATACATTCAACTTTAACATTTAACCAGTAATTTTAATAATTTCAATTTTGTTCATAATTAAAGTACAAGGATATAAATGAATGAATTACGTTTAATCATGAGAAGAAAAAAAACTTGAACAATAATTATTAGACATTATAAAAATGCTCACATGTTTACTAAAAAATTTCTTAAACTTTTAACTAAAATAGTTATTATAAATCAATAATTGTTTTACAAAAATTAAAAATACTCGATTTAATAACAAAGTTATTATAAAATCACAGATATTTTTTTAATATTTCTTAATTAAATACAATGATATTAAAATCATATCTTATTTATATAAAAATACTTTTATTAATAAATTAATAAATTATTTTAATATAATTTTTTTTTTTTAAAAATCCTCACTATCCCTAACCCTCCCCCCCCCCCCCCCCCCCCCCAACACCTCACCCGCCGGTCTCCAACCCCACAAATCTCCTCCCAGGCCGCGCCGCCGGCCTGGAAGGCCTAGGGTTCGAACCAGGCCGACAACACGGCCTGGGAGCAAGGGCGGACGGACATAGGGACAAGGGGCGAGGGGCTATAGCCCCCCCTGATTTTTTTTTTTTTTTAATATAGTAGTGGTGTACTTTTTTTTTTTTTGGTCCAATTAATATCACACAACCCACTCTAATAATAACTCACTCTACCCAATTTCTAAGCCCCAATGAAAAGTCCAATTTTTCTATATATATTTATGATATATGTTTGTGCAATTGTGCTTACGTAATAAACTAATAGTGTTATATTTCATTATTGATGTTTATATTCACTTCCCAAAATCAATTTTTAGATTCAAGTTTCATTTTTGTGCTTGAAGTTATATACTTGTTAAGATTTTCATAAGTATTAGATTAAGATATGAGGATAACTATTATATTAAAATAATATGATGATTAAATCACGATGCAATAGAGTTCATAATATTCATTTACATATCAAACACTAATCTTAGATGGTTAATAGTTTTTTTTTAATTGAAATGTCAAACACTAATCTTATATACTTAATATTTTTTTATTAGCATTTATTGGCCTATTGTGATTCAACCTCTCTTGTTTTATCAAATGGAATGAAAAACAAGTCTTGTCATTATTATGTCTCTATTATATGGAGAGATATTTTAAGGCTACACCTACACCTCACGAGGAGTCTTCAAGTAACGTTCACATTCAAAGTGACCCGCATGAGCTTCCAAACTTTCATATTGAAACGAACTTGCCCGAGCTTCCGAGTGATCCCGGTCTATGACCTTATATAACTTTATATGATCTAACATTCGAGAGAGAGTTCGTAGAGCATAATTGCTCAAAGGTCCATGTCAACCACGCAACCTTGAGTTTCGGCAAACGTTAATGGGAGGTCAATGGCTAAATGATAGTTTAGTTGTCTTTATAGAGAGAGGCATATTTAGTAGTATTTCAAACGATGCTATCATGGACCGATATTAAAAGATGAAAAACTGTCGTGGTCAATTATTAAAGTAAATATGAAGATATTTTGGGTTCTTTTGTGACTATAACGGGGTATCATATGTAATTAAAATATCTCGTGGGGTTTATTTTTGTCAAACTCCACCTTCCCATTTTTGTATTGCGTCATATATTTTCTCGTGAATAATATAAACTTTAAATTTAACTGTTTGATAGATTTTTTTATTTTTGTATAAGTTTAGCCCCCCCCTACCCAAAAATCCGGGATCCGCCCTGCCTGGGAGGATATTTGCGGGGTTGGGACGGTGGAGTTGGGGTGGGGTGGGGGGTTAGAGTTTTTTTTTTATGTATAAAATTAATTTTTGCAAGGGTAATACTGTAATTTTGTGTATCATTTCACATCATTTTATAGGATTTTTGAAATATGAGGGAAGGTAGATGTAATTATGAAATTGCGAGGGGATTGGACAATAATTAGCCCAAATCTCAGGGAAGGTCGATGTAGATATATCTTGCAAAGGTAAATAAGACATTCTATTAATCTAATTTTTTTTAATTAAAACTAACAAGAACAATATGGTCATTTCACATCATTTTGTAAGGTTTTTCAAACGTGAAGAGAGGTTGATATAATTATGAAATTGCGAAAGGATTGAACAATAACTAGCCCAAACCTCATGGGAGGTTAATGTAATTATCCCTAAAATTTAAATTTACATAAATTTCCCGAAAATTGAATTAGTCAAAATCCAGTCCCGTTAACCCGTTCAGATAGAACATACAGTACTATACAGGCAGGGTTGACTGATGGTAAACTAATTAAATTTAGTCGAGGATTCTCCATTAACTTGACCCTTTTGAACCGAACAAACGCACCCAATGGAAAGTGATACAATAAAAGTTGGACCGAATGATGCCACCCAATCAAAAATTCAAATATATTCTACAAGCTGAAGCATATTCAGCAGCTTCACCACATTCACTGGTAACCAATTTCCTGGAAATCAATATTCAAATTGGAATGAAAATGCTTCTCTAATCTAAGATCTGATTCCACCACTTGTTTATATAATTTCATCAAATGTTTCCTTTTCCCCTATAGTATAAGAAGCAGCGTAAAACTGCATTTGGAGAATCGATATGCTTCCAGAAGTTTCATTTAAAAAAAAAAAAAAAGTATCACAATAAAACGATACAAAAGTACAAACCCATCACCAAATTGTATATTTGCAAATTACAGATAGATTATGACATTAAGCCCACCTCCTTGAGGAGTACATGAAGGCATGAAGCCATCAGCTCAGGACTCATCAACCTGGTCCTGCATGAAGCGCAAAGTACAAATGAGTTCATTCAATTTGATTCAGAAAATCACCAAATAAAATTATGCATTATGAAATGGCTATACATTTAGAGGAAAGTACTTAATCGAGTGATAGCTTATAAACGTGATGAAAAAAACATGATGAAAAAAAAATGACTTTTTAACCAATACACTTTCTTTCTAATTTTTATTTCCTACATGTTGAATGAGTATAAAGAAAAGAAAAGGGTAATTTACATTTTTATTTCATATACTATTATAGTATGATTCATTGATTGAAACAGATCATGAGAAAAAAATCAAGAAAAATTAAGCATTCTGCAATCACATGGAAAAAATCGCTGCAAAAATATAAGCTGGTGGTGTCTTAAAGCCAACATTTCTTCGCAATACTGGGAGCAAATTTGAGGCTAAACAATCTGGCAAACAAAGATTAAATAAGGGCTCGGACTTGCTAATTCAATAAGCAGTTTTAAGTAACTGAAAACAACTAAAATGTTCCACATGTGAACTTCTAGTAATCACAATATATAATCTACCTATTTCAATTTAATCATAATTGTTGCTTACCTGCATATCTGAGGTCCAAAGAGTGAGATTGTCCCTCAGAAGTTGCATGATAAGAGTGCTATCCTTATACGACTCTTCACCCAAAGTGTCCAACTCAGCAATAGCTTCCTCAAAAGCCTGCATTACAAGAGAAAAAGATTACTTTCATACTTCATCAAGGTTTTTGTTTTTCTTTAGAACAAGCTCGATTTTACTCTTCTACACGAGTGAAAGCAGTAAAATTAATGCATCAATACAGTTTATACACACTGATGCAGTAATTGAGTAAAGAGTTTTGAACCCATGTTTTTTAACAAGAAAACAGAATGTAAAGACGAATTTGAATTAATAACATGAAAAATGATGCTTTCAATTTTCAGTAAAATCAAGGTGAACAGAGAACAAATAATTGAACTTGTTCTGAAGAAAGCCACTACAGAATCAAGTATCTACATATGTCAACTTTAACTTGCCCCTACTTGTCACAGTATGTTAGTTATAGACCTTAAAGGCTTAAACCTACAGAAACTTCGATCTTGGACAAAACCACAACACTCATCAATTTCGTACATAAAATGGGAAAAAAATGGCATTGCAGTGCTGGGCAATGAAGAAGGAAAGTACAGATTTATCAGAAAATTGAGATTATTTTAACCTGTTTGGCCATGCTGCAAGCTTTCTCTGATGAATTCAGAATTTCATAGTAAAAAACTGAGTAGTTCAGCGCCAATCCCAACCGTATAGGATGTGTGGGAGCAAGATCCGCAATTGCAATATCCTGCGTATGATTAACCACACAATTCAACATCAATCAGAATATCAATGAAAAAAACTTAAAAGCAATTGACCTGTAACAACAAATATCAAACTTCAAACAGTAAACAAGATGTCCATTTATGTCCCTCAAAACAAAATTTATAAACCCACACTTATCACCATGGATTAAAAAAATTCAATAGAATTCCACTGACACAACTGAAACATTTCTGTTCTCTGGTCAAACTTGACAAAAATATTGACTAGTTTCTACTCCCACAAATTTTCTTGATTTAAATTTTTGAAAATGTCTCCAACTTTTTATTCGGAAAAGTTTTTGAAAAGTTCTCAATAGTATTTAACTAACCGATACAGAGAAAAATAAAAATAAAAACCCATAGTTGTTACCATATGTTCTATGGTTAATCCTCAGCAATAAAACTGCAAATCTTCTATCTAAACTTCATATACACAAACAAAAACCAAGCAATTTAATCCTTTTATATACTACTCCAACTTGCCTATACAATCAAAACCCTAAGCAACTCAACAAACAACATAAAACACAATAACTCCGTATATACCTGAGCGGCTTTATAAGAGAGCATAGTATCCTCAGCAGCCTCCTTACGCTCATTCCCAACCTTAAATTCCGCCATATACCTATGATAATCCCCCTTCATCTTCAAATAAAACACCTTCGACTCACTCGTAGCAGCCGAGGGGATCAAGTAATCGGCGAGGAGCTTTAGGATTCCGGCGCAAACTTGTGAAAGTTCGCCTTCAACTTTAGATCTGTAGTCCTTCACGAGCGTTACGTGTTCGTCGTTCTTTCGGCCTTCTTCCTTCTGCTCAATCGAACTGACTATGCGCCACGCCGCACGGAGAGAGCCGATAACGTTTTTGTAGGCGACGGAGAGGAGGTTGCGCTCTTCCACGGTCAGCTCGGCGCCGGCGGAGCCGGCGACGAGGCTGTCCATGAAGGAGACCATCTCTTCGTAGCGCTCGGCTTGCTCGGCTAGCTTAGCCATGTACAGGTACTGCTCGCGGGTCAAAGCCATTGGTCAAAATTGGACGGAGAAGAGGGAGAGAGGAGGGGAGAGTTGAATTGGGGAAATTTGGGAATGAATTGGATTATTATATATGAGGTTTGGTATGAAATTATGAATGAATGTGTGAGAGGAGTTGAGTTGTCACTTGTCTCCAACTTGTTTACTTCTTCATATTTTTAAAATACTAAATTTACAATAATAAATATATATTGTGGTAAATTAATCCAAAGGATGTTCTTGAAAATAATTTGGCTCATTCTAAATTCACTTAAATTAGGTCAAAATTCATTTGGGAATGAGTTTGGGCATATCTCAGCTCAAAACCCTAATTCACTTCAGATCAAAACCTATTCAATTATTTGACATCTATTATCTTTATTTTTCCCTCTAAACTCCAATAATCAAACATCAATTCATATCATTTCTCAAATTTTCAAACTCATTGACACTAAAATTATATTACATCAACATGTTATCAATCTCAATATTTCATTCATATCATTGTCTAGACTGAGTTTCAAAAGTTACGTCGAAAACTCTTGAACTATTTTTACCATCTCAATATTAAAATTGTATTATTTTAATATTTCGGTTAAATTACATTCAACGACCCTTAAGTTTGAACTTTTTTACGCCTTCATCTTCCTTGTCAAAAAATTTGCACTTATGTTTCTCTTACATAATATTTTTTACACTAACTATATTACTGTCAATTTTTTTGTCAAAATGACCCTATGTATCACTCACATGACTTTTTTAAAATAGGTAATTCGGGTACTTCATCTCCTGAACTGCACTTACCCAAATTCAAGTTTCTAAAATTCTTCCTCGGCTAGGCTCTCCTCAGTCTTGGTTGTAGGCTTTGAGTTTGGGCTACTGTAATTTGGGATGTGCCCGAATTACGCCCCTTTAAAGTTACGTGAATAGCACATAGGGTCATTTTAGCCTTAAATTTCTTGGAAATATAGTCATCGTAACAAATATTGTGTAAGAGGGATACAAGTGTAAATATTTTTACACGAGGGACGAAAGCATAAAATAGTTTAAACTCTAAGCAAGTTTCGTGTGCTTTAGTCCAATATCTCGTTAATATTATCGTCCAAATTGAGTTTCGTTGACAACCCTCAAACTATATTTTTTTACCAAATCAAAATAATACTCAACCAAACCTTTGAATAGCCATAAAATAAGTACAAAATGTTTATATATATATGAAACTCGATCGGAATAAACTTAATTTTTTTTTTGGTTTCTCAAACGTATTCAGATCTTAGACCCAACCTTAATCCCTTGTGAGGTTCAAGCACACTAAGTGAAAATAACTCTTAACATTAATTTAAACTTAAGTTCACTATAATCGAATATATTTAAGTTAGTTATAGGTGAGAAGACAGATCCAGTAGTATATTACTAAGTTGAAACATTATTTAATTCTATAATAAGTTTACTGAGATACCTTATTGGCCGACACATTTTTATAAAGTATTTGCAATGTGATTTTTACTGATTGAGTGTGTTGAAAGTTCAAACAAAGATTAGAGGACTTCTTGTATTGGACAAGTTAGGTCAACTAAAATATTTTTGTTGACATATTTGCATCAGCGGCATAAGGTTTTACTATTATTTATTTTACATTGTTGACTTCTTAAAACCAGATCAACAAGTAGAATTATAAATTGGGATGTTTCTTTTGATACTTGGTTTGTTATTGATGTAGAAATGGAAATGGAAATGGAAATGTATGGCCAGTATAAATTTATTTTTATTTTCATTTATGTAGTTGAATTTATTGAGAATTGTGTATCTTAATTCACATACTAATATGTAAAGTCAAAGTAGTATATAATACTCCCTCCGTTTCATATTAATTGGCACATTTTTATTTTTCACACAGATTAAGAAATCTCATAATTACATAATTTTTTATGGTAAAATATCTCAAATACTCCCTCCGGTTCATATTAATTGGCACATTGTTACTTTTTACACAGATTAAGAAACCTCATGATTAATCACTTTTACATGGTAAAATATCAAAGATACCCTTTCTAATGACTCTTGAGCTTCCCAACCTAGATGTAAGAGAGGGTAAAATTGGAAAAAATTGCATTGGAAACCCAAATGTGCCAATTAATATGAACCGGAGGGAGTATCATTTATAATGATGACTACTTTTTAATTTTTTATTAGTGAGTGGTGACCATTGAGTTTCCAACTCCAATGAGAGAAAGGAGCAAAATTGAAAAAAAAATACTTTGAAAATTTAAACATGTCAATTAATTTGAAATAAAAAAAAAATTTGATAAATATGCCAATTAATATGAAAAGGATGGAGTAGACACTATGCTTTCAAAAAAAGACAAGCTCTAAATAATTTTAAGTGAGTGTTTGGAACTCCAAAAGTCAACACTTGTACAAAAAAATTATTATTAAAACTTAATTTTTAATTATTTATTGTCACTTGAAATTATCAAGTTACTGAAAACAATAGGATAGATTGATCTTGCGAACATTTAAATATAGGGCTTGTCAGAGAAAAAATCAACAATAAAACTCAAATGCTTGAAGGTTTTTCTTTTTCTTTTTTTTTTTTTTTTTTTTTTTGGAGAGAAAATGCTTGAGTCAGTAAATATAAAACTCGTAGCCTAAGAATAATAAGATTAGTATTATGAATGTATTTTGTACCAACAGTAAACATAAGTGTGTTGTATAATATAGGGATCTATACATGATCGGGCAAGTCACAAGTCTCACATAATTTGATACATTTTAGGCCCATTTTAAACTTTCATCTAACAAATGAATCATTTCATGCTCTCAACTTTGTCTTAAATGGTTCTCATTTTAACATTTATCTTGACTCAAGCGAGATTTTGTATAATGGAATATTTGATATGACAAGTATATTATGGTAAAAGAAGAAAGAAAAATCCCACATATGTAGCGAGAAAAACTCACTTCTCTAACAAGTATAATACAAGATTTTGCGACACAAATAAATTAAGAGAATTGCACTTGTGGTACTAAATTATATGTCCATTCTCACTTGTGGTACCATAAAAATAGAGGCTGACACATTTAGTACCACAATTTAAGAAATCGAATCACTTTTGGTACCACCGTTAAAAATGGACGTTAACTGATGACGTGGCAGTTAAGTGTTATTGTAAAATTGATACCATTACTTTTGTTGACCGACAACTCTACTCGTCAGTAAATATAGAATTGTCAGTCAACATAAGTAATGGCAACAATTTTGCAATAAGACTTAACTGCCACACCATCTCTTAACGAAGATTTTTAACGGCGGTACCAAAATTGATTCAATTTCTTAAATTATGGTACTAGATATATCGGCCTCAATTTTATGATACCACAAATGAGAATCGGCATATAATTTGGTATCACAAGTGTCAATATCTCGATTGTTATATACTTATTCTGAAAGAACGAGAGATTAAACTTTTTCAAATATATTCAATTAGAAATGTTATTAAAACCGGAGCAATTTCAATTTCAATAACTAAGTTGAACAATATATCGTGTTAAAGTCTGTTAGAATTTTAAGTATATCAAAATACATATAAAAGAAAAAATAGTAAATAAAAGAGAAATTAACCATTAAATATGAGAAATTATTCTAAGTATTCACAACATGTACCACATCACTATAAACATGAGGTGCAACACACTTATAAGTCATAACATGGTGATATATATATATATATGGAGTAAAACTCCACATCATATTATGTTCTAACTCATATAAAAATAGTTTTCAAATTTTACATTATGGAGAACATTATGCGGTGTGGAGTTTCACTCCAAAAATAACCATGTTATTGATCTGTTGCACATGTACCATGTGTATATTGTGAATCATATGTGTAGTGACGCAGCGCAACAAAATTCATATTATAAATTCTAGTTAATTATTATAAATTTGAAGAGTTGGAACTCTTTGATAGCACTGCAACTTTTTGAAACAGTCTTTGATTAACTATTAATTTAGACAATCTTAAAATAAGAACATATATACATACACACACAAAAGTAAGGAAACGGAAAAAAAAATACCTAGACAAGATCCACGAAATATTCCTACACATTATGGCTAAAAATGTAGCATATTATTCATTGTGGTGAAGTTTATGCTCAACAATAAAATATGTGGTGATTCAATATGGTTGGGCCAAGTGGTAGTGACTTGTTACCTTCAAAGCCGAAATTCAAGTTCAAATCCTACTAGAGATACCGCATTGGAAAGGGCCTATATATATTCAATGCACTCTTCGGTTCGAGCTGTAAATACATAGTTTAGTAGATAAAAAAAGATGTGATGTATTCTCAGCCACAATACATAAGAATTTCTCCTGGACCATGTCCTAGTGAGAAATTTTCAGCTGTCCTACTTTTTTACTTGTTGATTTCCTTTTCCTTTAATTTATGAATTTCTATTTTGTTTATCCATTTTTAGAATACAAGCTATTTAAAAGAATTAATTTAGGTTTGTATTTTTAAAAATAATTAACTTCTCAAGAAAATATCTTAATTGGTATACATAATCCAATCCCATTGTCGTTTTCCAGAAAATTTCCCAACAAGATCATCACAAAGATATGTGAAGCAAAAGCATCAATATATATGGCATGTTCAATTCCAGATAATCAAAAGAGTTTTTGCTAAAAAAGAATCCCAAAATATCAGACAAACTGCTTCAATACAACGATGAAACCGGTTATAAGCCAATGGGGAATAAGTTTGTATATGTGTACAAAACTGTGTATAGTCGTGATAGTGAGGGTGTAGAATAATTCCTAAAGGCCCCGTTGTCAATTTTGGCGTTGTTGGCCCTATTTATGGGCCGTTTTTGGTTTGGTGCATGATATAGACCTTAAAATGGACATTTGTAAATTGTGATGGTAATACATAGTTAGGGTTTAAATCAAAACTCATTTGAATTGAAATTCAATAAATAGCAACATAGAGTAGGGAGATAATATATCTTGTTATTATATATATATATATAAAAATATTATTCTTATTCATTCTTCTTATGAAATACATTATAAGAGTGAATAGCATTTTTGGTCCTCCTTATGGGTCAAATTTTTCACTTTCGTCCTTCATAAATTTTTTGTAGCAGATTCGTCCCTTTTATAAAAGTAGTGTAACACATTAGTCCCTCTTATCAAACATTCTTCCCTCTTAAATTTTTTGTAGCAGATTCGTCCCTCTTATCAATGTAATGTAACACATTCATCCCTCTTAAATCCAAAATACATCAATTTTCGTCTATTTTAGGATATATTTTGGATTTAAGTGATGTGTTTTGGATTTAAGAGGGAAGAATGTGTTATATTACATTGATAAGAGGGTCGAATCTGCTACGAAAAATTTAAGAGGGACGAATGTTTGATAAGATGGACGAATGTGTTACACTACATTGATAAAAGAAACGAATATGCTACAAAAATTATAAGAGGGACGAAGGTGCAAAAGTTAATTCATAAGGAGGACTAAAAATGAGATTTACTATAATGTATGGGACTAAATGAGTAATATAAAGACCAAGAATCAATAGCCTCGTCATGACTTTTATTAAATGAGTTACAATTGTCTTTAATGGTGATAGGAGTTACCAAAAAATTCATGAATATTCACAAACATTTACAGCTTTAAAAGTTAGCAAACGAAAATTGATGTTCATGCTTGTTTGATTTGTGTGACGAACCGAGATCAAACGAACTTTTATCGAACAAGTTCGAGTCGAGTATCGAATAATTTGATTTGATTTTCAACTCTAATAACAAGATTTAAGTTCAAAAACTCATCTCATTTATGGGAAAATGGTAAAATTGGTCACATAATGTATGGTCAATGACAAATTTTTCCCATAAGAATTTGGGCTGGCGATTTTACCCCATAAGTCACTAAGGCCTTATTTGGAAAGATTTTGGCTCAGTTTCACAGGTCTCAGTTTTAGAAAAAATGGTTCAGGTGGTTTCGCTGAAACCTTTGAAACCCCATTTGGTTAAGTTTTGGATGTTGAGTTTTATGATTTTTAAAACATTAAAACCCCACACTTAGATGGTTGTGGTTTGGATGTTGAGATTTGGGGGGAAAAATAGGTGGTAGGTGTCAAATCAATGTCTTTTGTTATAGAGTTTTTTTTTTTTTTTTTTTTTTTTTTTGTCAATTCAAAGTTTTATATGTTTCAAGAGCTTGGGTGTTTCTGAATAGATATGTGATGAGTTTCATGGGTTTTGTCAAACTCTATTTAGAAGAGTTCTAGCCCAGTTTCGCGAGACCCGAGATATCGGGCCAGAATTCAAATAGGCCCTAAAATTAAGCAAATTTTGGACTTTCTTGGTCCAATTGATAGAGTGAGCATCATTTACGGATTGATAGAAAGAATTTTAAATGTGATTTTTAACAAAGAAGGAAAAAAAATCAATATGAGTCATGTGCAAAATCTGTATTTTCCTTCTAGGAGGGCTCTTAGTCACGATTTTATGAGTTGATGGATCTTCTTTTTTATGAAAAAGTTATTTTATTTTTATAAAATTCGAGTTTAAAAATATCACTGAGGCGTTGTGAAACTTTATAAAATTATAAAGGGTAAATTATTATTTATAAAATAAATTAAACACATAAATTGGCATTAACCTAAACTTATAATTGTAGTAAAAATTAGGAACAAAAAAGTAGTAAAATTTAAAGGCATGAAACCACTTTGGAGACGTGAGCTGTGTGCCTGCAGATTTTGTCAGTGAATCTGATGGCAAAGAAACAAAAGTGGAATCAGGATGTCTATGTATGTAGCGTGGATGACAATTATTCACAAACATTTACACACATAACTAGATAATAATAATAATCGGTGATGCAGTAAAATCATGAAACATGTTGCTTATAATTAGGCGGATAGTCCTCGCAGCAGAAGGTAAATGTTCTATTTATTTGGTGTTTAAGAGAGTAATTTGGGAGAGTGATTAATGAAATAATTTGGCGTTTTCCAAAAAAAATTCGTGTCAAACAAACATATTTTTTATTTTTTGAAATAAATTTTTTATATCTCAATTTTCTCAAACTACTCTTTCAAAAGCCAAACAAACAACAATTTTATTATCTCAAAACAAAACATATACAAACTCTACTCTGATTTGACATAAAGTAATCTATCTCTTCACAATTTATCTCACATAACAAACATGATTTGACATAAAGTCTTACGCATCTTACACTTACAACATAACTCTTCCAAAAGAAAACCTACACCTACTTTATTTCTCAAACCACTCTCTCAAAACCCAAACAAATAACATTACGCAAATCGAAATTATTTCACAAACCTCTGGCTCTACTACTCTCCCAAACTACTTTCTCAAACACCAAACAAGCAGGCCCTTAAGATATAGGTGTAAGATGTATAAGATTTTATGCCAAATCATATTTATTGTGTGAGATAAATTGTATAAGAGATATATTTTTTTATGTCAAATCAAAGTAAAGTTTACGAAAGTTTCTTTTAAATATTAAAAAAAATGGTGGTTGATTGGTTTTTCTGAATGTAGTTTAGAAAAATTGAAATCTGATAAATTTATTTCAGAAAATAGAAATGGTGTTTGTCTCGCTTTTCCCAAACATAAAAATATTTTTGGAAATGCGAGATAAATAGGCCCAAATGATTCGATACAACCCTTAAGTTCATAACTTTGGGTAAATATTTCATTTCACGTTCTTGAACTTTTTTTTTTGTTTGAGATGGTGAATACATTGTTACATCAAACACTATATTGAATCGAAACTTTTACAATGATATCAAAGTAAACTAATTACTAGTATTAAACTAGAGAAAGGCTAATATGAAACTAAAGAAAATACTCACATTCGTGAGAGTTTAACCCATGACCTCCTGATCATGGAGCCTACCACTTGTCTAAGATCTCATCGGCACGTTCTTGAACTTCTTGAAATTACAGTTATTCCTCATAAATTAATAATAGGAGTAGTAAAATGAATTATTAATTACTACAAGAAAATAATGCTTAATTAACTACGCAGTGATGCAACTTATTTCCATTGGCAAAAATTGCGAAAATTTGAAATATATTATTAAAAGATCTTCACTTAAATTTGTAGGCAAATTGTTGTCAATCGATTAGTAACATTCTTACGGATTCCTACAAGAATGGCCCTATGCTCTTCATCTTGTGTTTTCGACGTTATAAAACATGAAATCTCTCTAATTAAATTTTACATCATTTCACCCTGCTAATTATCACATTTGATCATATATATTAGTAGGATAAATTACGGATTGATGTAATATACGTAAAATGTATAAGACAAAGTGATAATATTTAAAATATATTGCTGTAACCTTGTTATATTTAGGCCATCTCCAATAGAGAGGGCCAGCCCCGGGGCTCCGGAGTCCCGAGCCAGCCCTGCCCCCCCCCCCCCCCCCCCCCCCCCGAGCCCTGCCTGGTCGTCTCCAATAACTCACGCGCCCCTCTTTCTTCTCCAACTTTCCCACGCGGGAACGGGGCAGGGCTGGGGCTCCGCGTACCCGCCCCGTTGCCCACCCCGCCCCGACCTCGGCCATCTCCATTGGAGATGGCCTTAGATTGGTGTAATATCTAACTCAAATATTTCGTAGGAAAAAAAAAAAAAAAACTATTTATATATCTTAGATAATTTACATACACGAGGTAATATCTAATTACAAAAATCTCCCTCGTGAATTAGATATTATGAAAAAATCCCTTAGGTTTTGCAGCGTCGTATGGTTGGTCTCTTACATCATTAACTACGACAAAGTCTAGAGTATTTCAGAGAATACTCCCTGGAAAGTTTGAATTTTTTTCTGAGAGGTTATTTATATTCTTATATAATTCACAGGTTTGATGATATTTGTAATATCTTATAGAATTATAAAACTGACAATTATATATTTACCCCCAACAATTGATAAATTTAATAGCTGACCATAAAGTTTCAATAAGTATCAAGTATATAATATTGTTCGAACAATTACCTACACAAGTGAAATAAAAAATATATTACTGGTTGGTCTGCTCAAATTTACTTGATAAATATAAAAATCCTATTTGCTAAAACAAGTTTTTGTTATACTATTCATAAATATATAAAATTTTATAAAAATGTTATGAAGAACAATTTTGTTTACATGTTTATTATCAATTTAATTTTTATTAAGAAAATTAAAAAAAAAATAAGGTTATATTTTACAACTATAAAAAAAATATGTATTTCATAAAATTAAATAAATTTTAATATAAGAAAAAAAAAACACCCAACTCCCTCATCCCTCCACCCCACCCCACCCTACCCTGCCCTTTCCCCAAACCCCACCACCCCTCAGCCAAGCTGCCGACACGACTAGGGTGTGAGGGGGGATGGGTTGCGGGAGTTTGGTGGAAGGAAATTAAAGGGTGGGGTTGAAGGTTTTCTTTTTTCAAAATTCTAAGTAAATAAAAATTTACCATTTAAGGGTTTAATAATATAATTTTATGGGATTAAAGAATTCAATTTTTATTCTTTTTTTAACGGAAATCTTAAGGGCAAAACGGAAAGTTCATATTTTCCATTAAGACTTCTGATATTCAATAAATCCAATGAAAGTTTTATAATTCCCAATACGTGAGGGAATTTTTTTGTTATCAAGTCTTACCTCAGAGTTGGAGGTATCCATCATTTATCCAAACATCTAACTCAAACCCTTCATCTCATTACCAATTGCATTATCAATGTAGAATGACATGGTTTTTCATTAGAAGAGAAAAAATAGATTATTCTATGAAATCAAAATTAAAAATATATATATATATATATAAATGGGGATGATGAGATCAAAAGTGCAATATATTTCAAAAAAAGAATGAGACCAAAATAAAAAATAAAAAAATAAAAAATTTATGGCAAATAGATAATTGATGCACAAATGATAGTTGAAGGAGATAAATTGATTCTATAGATGATTTGATGGGCAAAATGTCTAGTTAAATTAATTGAAACGAGCAAATTGATGGGTTAAACGTACAGTAAAATTAACTGAAATGATCAAGCGTAAATGTAATAATGTAACTTATTCTTTAGTTATATTAGCATTTCTAATATAGCACGATAAAAACCAACAGGTGATTAGTCTAGTGAAATGGACTAATCACTACAAAGTAGCGGACTCAGGTTCGAATCTCTGTTGGAAGAGGTACCCACATATGTGCCCAACCCGCCTCGAAAGGGATTAAACCCTTGGAAAACAAAAAAAATATATATAGCACGATAAAATACCCATACAAACTATGAATTTTATATATACCGAACAAATATGATCAATAAAATTATATGGGCTTTTTGTACTTTGCACTCCCAAAACATAGGAAATAGACACTTTACATCCTGGAAACATAAATTTAACACTTTGCACCCCTGAAATATGAACAATTCAGCAATTTGCACCCTCTTTTATTTTTCTCAAAAAATTTAGGGACAAAATAGGTATTTCATTTTTGGATCTTTGGTTTCGTTACTTTGCACCCCGAAACACAAGAAATGGGCATTTTGCACCCCGAAAATAGAATTAGCACTTAGCACCCTCGAATTAAGAATAACTCAGCAACTTGCACCCTTGAAACACGAGAAATAGACACTTTGAACCCCCTAAACACAAAATTAGCACTTAGCACCTCAATTTAAGAAAAACACAGCAACTAGCAAGCCCCTCGTTTTTTCCGGCAAAGTTGACCACCGGGGTCAAAAAAATCAAGGGGCAAAATAGGTAATTCATTTTCTTTTTTCTTAAAATTTGCAAAATACGATTATGAATACTAGAATATTCATCTGCAAAATCTATTTTAACATATTTCTTTAACTACCAATTTTTCAAATTGTCCTCAAAATATCTAAAAGAATTTGAAAAGTTTCTAGAAAGTTAATACATAAAATTGACTGAATCATATCACAAAAATAAATTTTAATATGGACAGAGAAATGAGTGTTCTAGTATTCATAATCGTATTTTCAAATTTAAGGAAAAAAATGAAGTACCTATTTGCCCCTAGGTTTTTTGACCCTGGTGGTCAACTTTGTCCAAAAGAACGAGGGGTGCTGTTTGTTGAGTTTTTCTTAATTTGAGGTGCTAAGTGCATATTTTGTGTTTAGGGGGTTCTATTGTCCATTTCTCGTGTTTCGGGGGTGTAAGTTGGTGAGTTGTTCTTAATTCAAGGGTGCTAAGTGCTAATTCTATCTCGGGGGGTGAAAATGTCTATTCTCATTTTTAGGGGGTGCAAAGTGCCAAAGATCTAAAAATGAATTACCTATTTAGTCCCTAGGTTTTTTGAGGAAAATAAAATTGGGTGCAAAGTGCTAAATCAATGTCTTGAGGGTTCAAAATGCACATTTTTCATGTTTTGGGGGTGTAAAGTGCAAAATAACCAAATTATATCTTTATAAAAATAGAGAAAAATGTGGGGTAATGAAAACTGAACGTGGTAAATTGAGATTTGACCTTTTTTTTTTTTTTTTTTTTTCGATAATTGAGATTTAACATTTTTTTATGCTGTAGAATAATATGTCGTGTTTCACATTTTCCTTTCAACATTTTGTTAAACCCTAGCATTTACCCCTTTCTACTGTCTATATATTTTCTAGAACCCTAACCCATTTGATATAATTTAATCAAAAAAAAAATGGAGCTGTGCACTGCTCGAGGCATCTCCAATCTTCCTCTTCTCCATCCCAAACACATTCAACTTCAATCCCTTCTCCATTCCAGACCCCAATTACCTTTCCTTCTCAAGCAAAACCGCTTTAATTCCGGTAATTCCACTTCCTTTCCTTTTAATCTATGTTTTTTACAACTGAATATGAGTAAGATCTAGGGTCTTTGATTTTTTATTTGTTAAATATCGTATATTGAGTGAAAGTGTTGGATCTATGAGTAATTTTTAATAATTGGAAGCTATAGCTTTGTTTTAGATTGATTGTTCTTTTGGTTGGATATTGAATTGCATTTGTTTATTAGAAAATTGATGAGAGTATGAATTTCCTTTGCATTTACCAATTCTAAATTCTTTTGGATTTTGTGAACAGGATTGCGATACTACAGCAAATCGTCTCTGAGGTCAACGGCATCCGAGGAAACATCTACAGAGATAAACCCGTATGTTGGCAATGAAGTTAAGATTGATGATGTTGTACCGTCTGAAGATAATACAGTGGTGGTTGAGAAGGAAGAAAATTATGATAATCAACTAAATGAAGTGCCACAAGAAGGTTCTTTTGCTGATAATCTCCAGCTGCTTAAGTTCTTGGAGGACCTCGATTTAAAGGTTTTCTCTTTACCTGTTATCTCGTTTGCTCGTTGTTGAGTAGGTCGAATTTTATTGTATGTTATTTCTATCATTATGTCAAACATAGGACCTGATTTTAAAAATGTGAAGTTCTTTGTAATACATAATTATTTGTTAAGATAATTGATATTCTGAGGATTAGTTTCACTGTATGGTTTAAGCTACCTTTTATAACATTTGTTGATTGTTATTTGTATGAGATATAATGATGAATTGAGCAAGTATAGAACTGAGCTTTCTGTAGCTAAGTAGCTTACTTCTCTATTTTTAGATGCTTTTTCTTGGTATGAGCCTTGACCAGATACACATAGTGATTTGGTAATGGGTTAATTGAGAAAGAAAGAGTCTGTGCGTTCTCGTGCTTGTGTGTGTTTGTCATTGCACAGTATCATATTATCAGTTACAAGTTATTGCCATTTCATTTATGTAGTATATATAATATATATTCCAGTTATTTGTTAAACATATAGTATTTAGTTAACAAGAAGGATAATTTCGAATTGGTTGCAGTGATGAGTATATTCAGCATTTTAAAGCATGTAAATGCTTGATGAAGTTGTCGACTATCATGTCGATCCTGAGCGGTTACCTGAGCAACCATATTAGTATTTATTCATGACTTTCATATGTTCTCTTGCTATTCTGAAAAAGACTTGTTATTTTTTTCACATCATCATTAGGAGGTAGGAACAATTCAATAGCTTGGACTTTTCGGAAGCATATTCTAATACCCAACTACCAAAAAAGTAAAGAACCTTTAACTATATAGTGTAAGACTTATATAGCTTGGTTATGCTCGTCTTTCTGACAGTATCTGAGTTTCTTGTTTATTTAGATTGGTAAGTTAATTTATTATCTATTTTTAAACCTGACAAATGCTATACTCCAATTTCAGCTTGATTATGAGGATACATATTCAGTTCTCATATTTGGTAGTGGCGGTGCAGTTGCACTTTGGTTAGCAGCTGCTGTCATTGGTGCCATTGATTCTGTTCCAGTGGTAAGTACTCTTCTTTCGTTAATGAATAAGCCTTTTTATGTAACAATTTATAGCAATCTTGTTTACTAACTACGGGATTGTTTCGATTTAATGATCTCAGTTGCCAAAAGTGTTGGAATTAGTTGGTCTTGGCTACTCAATTTGGTTCAGCTCTCGGTATCTAATCTTCAAGGTTGGCATTTTAACATATGTTCATTTGAAATATTATTAGATCGGATCTGCTCAACATAGTTAACTTGGATAATCACTTCTTTATTGGATTTTGTACTCATTTTCATCTTTCCGACCTAAATGTGTTCATCGTTATTTGCAGAAAAACAGGGATGAGTTGGTCTCTAAAGTTGAACAAATTAAGCAGCAGGTGCTCGGTTCTAAGGACAATTAGTATTGAACTTTAGGATATTCCACTTTCATTACAAGGCTATACTTTTTTTTTGCAATGTTTAGTTGAAACATGAAGGATTAGGGAAATTATACTGTCTAAAAGAGATTATGGGTAACTTAATAATTGATTGCTAAACTTTGTTGTACAAAAGATTATTTAGCTGAAATTATGTGGACATCTACTATATTATGCAGTCATTCTTACATTATTTGAACCTTTTGGAGAAGAGGTAAAGGGGAACTTTAATTTCTAATTTAAATATCAAAATTTCTTAATGATATATATTAGTTAAACTTACTGCAGCATGTCCTTGTTGTTTCATTTAAAGATCATGAAAATTTGAAAACAACTTGAATGCTGAAACATGATATATCTTGAAAAGTTCTAATTGGATCCAAATTGTCTCAAGATTATGATTTAAAATTGAATGAAAAATATATTTGATATTTGGTTTGAGATCAATATTGTTTCAAATCGATTTGTAAAATGTAGTAAATCGAGATGAATTTTTTTTTGAATGTAGAAGTTTGGTTCAATTTTTACTTAATCAATTGAATCAGCTCGGAGTGTAGTTAAGTAAATAATTAAAAGTACCAAATATGTATATTCTTCAGTTCCAAGTCACTTTAAAATTGAAAAGTTTTATCGGGTACGATAACTAATGGAATAAAAAAAAATGGGACGGAGTGAGTACAAAAGAAAAATTACATTTGTATGTGGCTTAATAAAAAATTAAACTAAATTTAGGTATCTCACAACATCCACACACACCAGACATTTAACTGGTTAACTATTTCTTTTGCGTTCAACTCGAATATTTAATTTGATTTGAGATCAATAATCCAACACCTAGGAAATGGAATATTACGAGAGACGAGGCATGTGGTCCATTTTAACGGTTTTTTAAAATGACGCGTGCCAATCTTTTTTAGGGATAAAATAATTTATCAATATATTTTATTATATGGTTTGCAATCCACCGACTAACAGCTTTTTATTCTCCTAATAATAATTCATTGAACGCACTTGTTTGTTTTAGAAGGTAAATATATAATTACTTATATAAAAAAATTAAAATAATCATCACCCACTCCAGAAATATTTTCTGCAACTAATTTCTTTCCATGGATTTGAGAGATTATGTTCCCTCTTCCTCCTCGACCTCTATAATTTTGAGGCCTTCCTCGAAAGGAGTAATCACGCGGTATCATAACCTGCAAAATTATTTATAAAAATTGGTTAACCTGAGCAATTTATGCTCATACCACTGAATATCTTCATGGTATTTCTCTTTTGCTTTATTAGCATCTTTAAATAAATGTGGATATTTTTCAATAAAGGAAATCCTGTCTCTGCAAACATTAATTTTAGTCTTAAGGTAAGAAATATTCTTACTGGTAGAAAATCGGTTTGAAGAACTTGAATAAGGATTTTGACTCATTTATAAAATCCTTGTAATTTTAGCAATCTGTGCTGGAAATCAATTATAATATGATCATGAAATTCGACAACATCCATTTTTATACAAGGACTAGTTTTAATATAAGTAGCCCTGCTCCAATGATACATATCAATAACTTTCTTAAGTCTGCGTATAGCAGCTCTGTTATCTTTAAAATTCATTTTATTAAGAGTATTAACAGACGAATGGCCTTGACAGACATATTCAGATGATCCAATATTTAGAATGGTTGGCTTCATTCCTGTAAAAATTCACGAGTCAAAAAATCAGGAAGATGATTATCTTCTCCTTTTTTATAATGTATTTCGAAATCAAAAGGGGCTAAATGAGCCTGCCATCTAGCAAACATTTGTTTAGAAACATCATGTTTAAAATCTTTATTAAACATATACTTAGCAGATTTACAATCAGTAAATATCTTGAATTTTTGATTATATAAATCATCCTGAAATTTTAATACACATTTAAGAATAGCAAGAATTTCTTTGGCAATGGTAGCATAATTTTTCTGGCTATTATTCCATTTTCCAGAATGAAATCTGACTAAAAACATTTGTTTTGTAGAAGGACAAATTTGTTTCAGAATACCTCCAAAACCAATATCTGAAGCATCTGTTTCAATAATTTTTTCCCATGTGGGATTTGCTAACATTAAACAAGGAAGTAATTTAACTTTACTCTTAATTAATTTAACCGTTTCTGTATGACTATTAGTCCAAGGGGTAGGTGATTTCTTAAGCCTATCATATAAGATTGCTGCATCTGTGGCTAGATCCTTATAATAAGAAGAAATATAATTTAGGCTTCCCAGAAATCTTTGCAGTTGGGTTTTATCAGTAATTATATCTGGGAATTTTGAGGCAAATTCTATACTTCTATTAATAGGAATAATTTTTCCTTTCTCAATATTATGACCTAAAAATCTAATATTAGTTTGGAAAATAGACATTTTTGGTTTAGAAATTACTAAACCATGTTGTGTGACTACCTTTTTAAATATTTCAAGGTGTTTAAAATGATTTTCAATCGTTTTTGAAAATACTAGAATATCATCAATATAAACAATAATAAAATCACTATAATGTATGAAAATATCATTCATTATTTTCTGAAATTCAGAAGGAGCATTTTTCAAACTAAAAGGCATAACTTTCCACTCATAATGTCCAAAAGGAACATTAAAAGCAGTTTTATACTGATCTTTACAATTTATTTGGATCTGCCAATAGCCTGATTTTAAATCAAATTTAGAAAATATGATAGCATCATATAGTCTGTCTAAAAGATCCTTTTTATTTGGAATTGGATGTCTAATCCACTTTAAAACTTTATTCAAAGGTTTATAATTTATCACAAGTCTGGGAGCACCCATTTCTTGTTCACTATGTTTATTAACATAAAAAGCTGTACAAGACCAAGGTGAATTAGATGGTTTTATTAAACCCTTTTGTAAAAGAGATTCGATTTCTTTTTTACATAAATCTAAATATTCTGAGTTCATCTGGCAAGGTCTAGCCTTAGTTGGTATTTTCTTTTCATCAAAATCTTCCTCATACGGTAGTTCAACAATATGTCTTTTCCTATCCCAGAAAGCATTAGGATGGTCATTACAGATTTCTAAAGATAATTTATTATAAACTAATTTTATTTTTTCTTGTAAAGTATTATTTTGAAGCTTCTGTTCTATGGTAAGAATACTTACTTCTTGTTTTAAATAATTTAAATGAGAGACTTTATTATCTAACAAATCTTTTAACTCATGCAATAGTTTTGGAAATGGTTTTGTAATAAATTGAAAAGTGATCTCCTTTCCTTCAAAGGTTCCTGTAATACCTGAGTTATCAACTCTAGTCAAAGGATAAATTTTATCAATAAAGGGTGTACCAAGAATAATTTGATTTGTAATATTTTTGACAAGCAAGAAACTTGTTGGAATGCAAACATTATTTTTACAAATATATGCTACAGGAATTTTAAATTTTATATCTAATTTTTCTCCTCCAGCATGACTTAAAGAATTAGTAGTTTTATGAAAATATCTTGTAGGAATTATTCCTTCTTGTATAACATTCATATCTGCTCCACTATCTACTAAAGCAATAACTTCCTTTCTAAAATGGTTATCAATTAATAAAGTAATTTTTATAAACCATTTTTGAGATATAACCATATTTAAATTAGATAAAAAGTTTTCTTCAAGAATATTTTCAGTGAATTCATTTTCACCATACTCTACATGAGTATTAATTTGTTTAACCATTTCTAATCTAGTTACTCTTTCTTCCAATTCTTGATTATTATTTTTAAGATCTATAATTTCTTTTTTCAAATTCTTGATTTCTTTATTTAAATCATTAACAGAAGTAGGGATTTCAATATTCTGTCTTTCTTTCAATAACTTGTAAACTTTATTCATGGAATATGGTTCCTGGGAAATCATAGGAGTCTAAATCCTATCGGGTTCTGTACTAGTAGAAGGAATATCTTCAATTTGCATCTGATCTATTAATTTTAATTTTAACTCTGGATCATTTATCTGTTTTAAGAATTCTAACATATTTCCAGAGGTTAATACATTGATATTCATATTCTTAAATTGGGACAGAATCTTATAATATTCGTCTTTTTCTTCATTGTGATGAATTTCACAAATTTTTCCCTTAGAACATAGTTCACAACAATAATCTGAATCCTGAGAGGCTATCTCCTCTTCTTCCAATATATTAAATTCTTCAGAAGAACTATCATTAGAACTAGTTTCATTATTACTAGTTAGTGATTCTTCTGGTTCTGAATCAGAGTTTAAAAGTAATTTTGCTAAATTTTCTTTCATTAGATCATCAATTTTTAATTCATTGATTTTCTTCTTCATTTTGCATCTATTAGCATAATGGCCTATTTTACCACATTTATAACAAGAAATTTTTCTTTTATTTGAAGATTTTTCTTCTTTCCTTTTCTCCTTTTGATCTTTTTTCTTTTTAGAATAGTGTTTTCTTTTCTTATGATAAGAAACATTATTATGTTCTGGTTTCGATTTATAATTCTTAACTTTTCTAGAGGTAGTTGGAATGTCCATACCAAATTGATTACAAAATTGACCTAGCTGGTTTTTCTCAGTTAAGTTTTGTCTTTTAATTTGTTGATTCAATTTTATTTCATTACATAAAGCTAATCCTTCTTGAATGCAGGTACCAATTAATTTTCCATAAGTATAATCTTCATAGGGTATATTAATCCTATCCCTTCTAAGATTTTTCCTAACTCTTTCAGCAAAGAGGTTAGGTAAACCATCAATAAATTTTGATTTCCAATGAGAATTATTACACTCAGGGAGTTCCATTACCCTACTTAAGAAAGTATCTTTATACCATCTAAAATCAGTTAGGGTTTTACATCTTAAATTCTGTAACATAGTTCTTATGTTTTCACTATTATCAGAAATTCTTCCTGTAAAATGTTCTAAAATAGTAACAATTAGTGTATAAACTGCATTCTCAATGTTTTGACCATTCTCTTGTTTTATGGTTCTATAAATTTCAAGTTTATTACTTTCCGATAAATAATTATCCCACCAGCCTTTTAATTGACCAGTAAATCCAGCAACTATCATTTTAGCTACAGTGCCATCACTATTACTATTAGTTTTACATATAGTACTATACATAAGCATTCTATGTGCTAATGTATAAATTTGTTTTTCGGTAAAACCATCTAGATTCCATTCATAGATATTTTTTCCATTATAACTATTATTTACAGTATACTCCTGCTCTTCATGTAAAGTATCCATGGGAGAAGGTCTCCTATAATAGTATAACCTTTGAGTAGGTCTATCAACAAATTTTTCAATTTTATTTATTTCATCAGTTATTTTGTTTTTGTAATTATTTCTACTGATATTATCAGAAAATTCAGTATTTAAGGTATTTATTTTTAACCCTTTAAACTTATCTGCGAGGAATTTCTCTAACTCTTTATGAGATTTTAATTTAAAATCTGATATTTCAGGTGGTGGTTGAAGATGAGAAGTAGAAACAACAATATTTTCTGGAGTTTTATCTTCTAAGTTTATCATAGGTCTTATATTTTTTATAACATAAAAAATATTTTCAACTTTACTATGTAAAGCTTTTATTTGTTCTCCAAGAATATTCAAATAAAGATTTGTATAATTATGTTGCTGAAATATTTGGTTTATATGTTCAGTAGTTATTTGTAAAACATCATTTTCTAACAATTTAGAAAAAGAAGTAAAACTTATTGTTTTCTGATCTTTACTCATAGTAAAAGGACTTTGACTATTTCATCGATATTAAAATACAAATATAAAATTAATTAATTACAAAGATTAATATTAAATTAGAGAAACACCTACACTATTTATTGTTTGATTTCGTTAATACAGAAAGGAGAAGAAAGTCATGTTTTGCAACTGTGGCTTTGTTACTCTTACATTGAAATTCGTGCTAGAAATTACAACAAATAGAAAGTTTGAAATTCATAAGTGGATTTTGGCATATACTTCATTATATTTTTTCAACTTTTCTCACTTCATATCATCTCTCCCACTTTTCTCATCAACCGGAGCTTCCGACCCAGCCTATAGGAAGATTGGACTGTCAATCGGGCATTAAAAGCCGGGTTTGGAAGGACTCCAACTCGAATATTATCGAGGTTGAGGATCACCTGCTCAAATTCAACTCATAAATTTTTGATTTTACTCAGTTCATGTCTTATTTCAGGTTCTAGGATTATATCGATCGGGTTGATTCGCACTAAGTTCTTCTAAAACAACTTGCGTGTTATTAAAACTTGGTTAAACAAAATACTCATATGCATAACACACAATGATATATATACATCGGGAAAATTGTAAAAATGATCCTGTAATTATTGTTCATTGGCAAAAAAAATTTAACTTTTTGGCTGACAATTAAGTATTGTAACTATGATAATTTGACAACTTAATTCTATTTCGGCCCGAATTGAGGTTTTTATTTTTTTTTTTTTTTTATTTTTATTTTTTATCGTCGTGTCCACCAAGTAACCCGAATTGAGGTTTTTTTAAAGTTAATTTAGCAATTTAGTCATAATTAGGTCTAAATTGGGATTTTTTTCCACTGTGTTCGTCAAATCACCTGCCTCTTCCACGCGAAAATACCCTTTGTTGATGTTCACTCTAACTTAGATTTAGTTTAGACTCCTTGTAATAATTGAAGCTATTCAAGTAATACCAAAATTATTACCAACATAAGATTTAAATACTGACAACTAAAATAGTCTTATAAAATGAATTCCAATGAAGCATTTAGTCAAAACTACCGAATATCAATAACGAAAACAGTCGCAATTAAGCTCAACATAGACTTCAAAAGTAGCTCAACATCAACTCTCATAGTTGCACAAGTTTGATTGAGAGTAGTTGTTGAGCCACTTTCAAAGTTTATGTTATTGATATTCAATAGTTTCGACTAAATGCTTCATAGGAATTCATTCTATAAGACTAGTTTGGTTGCAAGTACTTAAAACTCTTAGGTTGGTAATAATTTTGGTACTACTTGAATATCTTCAAATATTACAGTGAATCTACTTTTATTTTATTTTTATCTACAAAACTGTTTACTCACAGCTTGAACCGAAAAGTACATTAGGTATATGTCCTCCTCAGTGTGGTGTCTCCTATAGGATTCGAATTTAACTTTCATCACCGAGGGTCGCAAGCCACTACCACTTGACCCAACCACCTTGGGTATATTTCCAACATTATTACTTGGTAATAATTATCACATGTTTGTTTACCCAATTATCACAAACAAGCCCTTAACATATTTCCCTTAACAGTACAAGATTAACAAATATGGAATTCCATTTGAGATTTAAGGGCCTTTGGGTCTGTTTGAGAGAGTAGTGGATGTTTGTGAAATAATCTCGTTTTGCGTATTGTTATTTGTTTGAATTTTGGGAGAGTGGTTTGAGAAATAAAATATGTGTACATTTTTTTGAAAGAGTGTAGGTTGTAGGTGTAAGATGTGTAAGACTTTATGTCAAACCATGTTTGTTATGTAAGATAAGTTGTGTAAGAGATATGGTACTTTATGTCAAATCAAAGTAGAGTTTGTCTAGTTAATTTCATGAGTATTTTTTTGTAAATTAGAGTAAAATTAATTTTATTATGTCATAAAATAGAGCAAATTAACCCGTTTTCAACTATTTAATTCATTAGTTTAATTCATTTTTCACCGGTTTAACCTGTTTTTAACCGACTTTATTTATTTTACTAGTTTAATTTTTCTTACTGTTTTACCCATTTTGATTAGTTATAACTTATTTTCATTGTTTTTACAATCTTGTCCTTGTTTTTTCTGTTTTAAACCATTTTTCTACTGGTTTCACATTATTTTGTTGAATAAATTTTTTTTTACTGATTTCATACGTTTTCATCATATTAACTCATTTTCACCTATTTCGCAATTTTTTTCCACTGATTTCACACGTTCTTTTCACCAATTTCACCTGAATTTTCATTGATTTGACACGTTTTCACCGACTTTATTCATTTTTTAAACCGATTTCATTTGCTTTTCATTGATGTTGTCGTTTCGCCGATTTCATCATTTTCAGGAATTTTCATCGATTTCACCCAAAAAACTCCGGATCCCGATAAGAGTTGAAAATGGTGTTATTTATCAATTCCAGAGCAATTGTTTTTTATCGGTCTCACCCAAATTTTCACCAACTTCACCGGGTTTTCATCAATTTCACAAATTTTCAATGATTCCATAGATTATTTTTCCACCAATTTCACCCGTTTTTCACGAAAAGAATTCCATGAAAATTTGAGGTTATGCATGTCTGATATTATTGAATATTCCTTATATTTTTCTATTCAAACCAAAGTAAAATTACGTAATTTGCTAAGTCAAAAGTATTGTTCATTCTTTCATAGTAAGATGCGATTCAATTCTAATTTTTTTTTTAACATAATGATATTTAAGAGAATTGCATTTTAATTTTTATATTTAGACTTTTTATGACTTACGTTGTACTAAATCCTTAAATTAATATTTTCTTACTTAAATAAATATTGATGCTAAAATACAATAATTTTTATATATATTTTAGGGGCTATTTAAAATTTAAAATAATAGTGTTTTTTTATGGTTCGTTTTTATCTATTATAAAAGAAGAATATTAAAATTACAAAATTGATGTAAGAGATAATTTATAAATTTTAGGAGTTTAAATAGGAGATAAATATACTAAGACTTTATGTCTAATCATACCTCTTCAATTACTTTTAGTCTTTTATATATTTACCATAATTACATATCACTTTACAATTTAAATAGGGGTATTTTAGTTTGCACAAAAAAGTTATAAAATATTCATGATTTTATAATAGTAAGTATAAATAGAACATAATAGAAATAGAATAGAATAGAAATAAGAAAATTGTTGTTTGTTAGACTTTTGGAATAATAGTTTAAGAAATTGAGAGTGGATAAATTTATTTCGAAAATAGAAAACATGTTTGTTTGATTTTTTCCAAACACGAAATAATTTTGAAAAAAACCAAACAAATAGGCCCTTTGAACTATGCAATGGCAAACTAAACAATTAAATGCGTGATAAGATTCTGGGATTTTTCTAGGGTGCGGGCATGTGAGTTACGCGCTCACATGCGGGAAGCCTCATCATGCAGTTCATTTGGCTCAGATTGATCTGGGTCGTTGATTAGGTAACTTGGTCAAAATGAATTTGTAACTATTGACTTTAATTAAATTACAATATACCTAAATTACCCTTTCACTTATTTTTCTTCTAAAAAAATAAAAAAATCGGTTATGATATAAAAAGACCACTTTACCCCCGATTTTGATAATTGACTTGGACAATTTTGCAAATTGACCCCTATGTTCTGCGATTTTACGAATTGAATTATTTTGCTTCTAAAAATAAAAATAAAACCGGCTATGATATAAAAAGACCGCTTTACCCCCAATTTAGATAATAATTGACTTTTACAATTTTGCAAATTGGCCCCTATGTTTTGCGATTTTACGAATTGAATTATTTTGCTTCTAAAAAAAATATAAAAAAACCGCCTGTCATATAAAAAGACCACTTTACCCCCAATTTTGATAATAATTGACTTTGACAATTTTGCAAATTGACCCCTATATTTTGCGATTTTACGAATTGAATTATTTTGCTTCTAAAAAAATATAAAAAAACCGTCTGTCATATAAAAAGACCGCTTTACCCCCAATTTTGATAATAATTGACTTTGAAAATTTTGCAAATTGACCCCTATATTTTGCGATTTTACGAATTGAATTATTTGGCTACTAAAAAAATATAAAAAAACCGCCTGTCATATAAAAAGACAGCTTTACCCCCAATTTTAATAATAATTGACTTTGACAATTTTGCAAATTGACCCCTATATTTTGCTATTTTACGAATTGAATTATTTGGCATCTAAAAAAATATAAAAAAACCGCCTGTCATATAAAAAGACCGCTTTACCCCCAATTTTGATAATAATTGACTTTGACAATTTTGCAAATTGACCCATATATTTTGCGATTTTACGAATTGAATTATTTTGCTTCTAAAAAAATATAAAAAAACCGCCTGTCATATAAAAAGACCGCTTTACCCCCAATTTTGATAATAATTGACTTTGACAATTTTGCAAATTGACCCTTATATTTTGCGATTTTACGAATTGAATTATTTTGCTTCTAAAAAAATATAAAAAAACCGCCTGTCATATAAAAAGACCGCTTTACCCCCAATTTTGGTAATAATTGACTTTGACAATTTTGCAAATTGACCCCTATATTTTACGATTTTACGAATTGAATTATTTTGCTTCTAAAAAAATATAAAAAAACCTCCTGTCATATAAAAAGACCGCTTTACCCCCAGTTTTGATAATAATTGACTTTGAAAATTTTGCAAATTGACCCCTATATTATTTTAGAAGCCAAATAATTCAATTCGTAAAATCGCAAAATATAGGGGTCAATTTGCAAAATTTTCAAAGTCAATTATTATCAAAATTGGGGGTAAAGCGGTCTTTTTATATGACAGGCGGTTTTTTATATTTTTTTAGAAGCAAAATAATTCAATTCGTAAAATCGCAAAATATAGGGGTCAATTTGCAAAATTGTCAAAGTCAATTATTATCAAAATTGGGGGTAAAGCGGTCTTTTTATATGACAGGCGGTTTTTTTATATTTTTTTAGAAGCCAAATAATTCAATTCGTAAAATCGCAAAATATAGGGGTCAATTTGCAAAATTTTCAAAGTCAATTATTATCAAAATTGGGGGTAAAACGGTCTTTTTATATGACAGGAGGTTTTTTTATATTTTTTTAGTAGCCAAATAATTCAATTCGTAAAATCGCAAAATATAGGGGTCAATTTGCAAAATTGTCAAAGTCAATTATTATCAAAATTGGGGGTAAAGCGGTCTTTTTATATGACAAGCGGTTTTTTTATATTTTTTTAGAAGCAAAATAATTCAATTCGTAAAATCGCAAAATATAGGGGTCAATTTGCAAAATTGTCAAAGTCAATTATTATCAAAATTGGGGGTAAAGCGGTCTTTTTATATGACAAGCGGTTTTTTTATATTTTTTTAGAAGCAAAATAATTCAATTCGTAAAATCGCAAAATATAGGGGTCAATTTGCAAAATTGTCAAAGTCAATTATTATCAAAATTGGGGGTAAAGCGGTCTTTTATTAATTGAAGATTTAAAGGTTATAAATGTCTTTTATTAATTGAAGATTATCTCAACTTTTATTTAAAATTAAAAAAAAGGGTAAAATGGTCTATTTACAGACCGAGTCAACTCGCCGAGTTACATATTAGTTACGCGCGCCACATGGCATGATTTCAGGGCCGTCCCGCATGTGAGGGCGAGTTACCTTGCCCGCACCCTAGAAGCCCCGAAGATTATGACCCACTCTTAATTTTACTAACCAATCGTCCTGTGAGCACTTTTTTTCTTTTCAGAATATGTTCATCATCAATTATTACTTCATAAATGTGTCAGTATTTATCACTAGGCTACGACCTCATTGGCATACAAAGCGAATACAATCAATTGTTAATTTACCTACCTACCAAACGTAGGTACGTCCTTATACAGAGTACTCCCTCAGTCCCAAATTATCTGTCATTTTAGAGAAAAAAATTTGTCCCAAATTATTTGTCAATTTTGGATTTCAATACACTATTAATTACATATTTAGGTATGTAAGAGAAAAAGTAAGAGAGAGTGTGTAAAACTTAAATACTCCCTCTGTCCCAAATTCTTTGTCCTTTTAGTGAAAAAAATTTGTCCCAAATTATTTATCATTTTAGAATTTCAATACATTTTTAATTACATATTTTAGGTATGTAAGAGAAAAAGTAAGAAATAGAGTGTAAAACTTGAATAACGTGTAAATAGCTAATGGTGAGATAAATAAAGAATAATTTGGGTATATAATTTATTTTTTCCCTAAAAATGAGGCTATTTAGTAGGTACCTTAATATGTGTGAAAATATGTAAAATGACAAATAATTTGGGACAGAGGGAGTAACGTGTAAATAGCTAATGGTGAGATAAATAAAGAATAAGGGTATTTTAGGTATATAATTTATTTTTTCCCTAAAACTGAGGCTATTTAGTAGGTACCTTAATATATGTGAAAACATGTAAAACGACAAATAATTTGGGACAGAGGGAGTATTTGAATACAATGAATAGTTAATAGGTTTTTTTTTTTGTTTTTTTTTTTATTTTTTTTTTATGATTAGCTAGGGCTCCTAGTGTCTTTCAAAAAATTGGGGCTCCTTGTGGTGAATTTATATCAAATTACTTCTTAATTGTCCATATTAAACCATTTTAATCTCAATCATTCATTTTGGTGGAAGATAACTTGCTATGTAGGTTATTATCTCGGGGGATTTAAGAAATTAATCATTTTAGTTAATGGTCAACAAATTATGGAAAATTCTTGTCCAACCACATAGCAAGTGTATTGAATTTGTTTTATGAATTATCACTCTCCTAGAAATTTCATCTAATTAATCTCAAACAAGTTTATTGTACTTGTCATGTTAGTTAATTTGGTTTGACCACACCCAATTTGGCTAAGAATTTCCCCAATATTTCTGTAAGCAGATGTTGTATTACTACTTATAACCACATCAAGAAGTAATAGACAAGAAATCAGAGAAAAAAAAAAGGAAGAAAAGAAGATAGAGTACAAAAAATTCTCCTATAACGTAAGGAAATTATGCATTTCTTTTTTGTTGAGAAAATAAGGAGATTATGCATAATTGTAGAGATCAATGCAATTAATTACCAAAAGAAGAGATAAAGGCAATTGAATTGGGATTAAGGTATAGAATTCTAAAACGACAAACATACATACCTTAAATTTGGGTACTTTTGGTATTTTCTTGGGAGAACAAATTTCCTAGTAACACCCATGGCGAAAAGGTTGTGAATAGAAAATAGGATTTGCGTTTCACCTGCATTTATGGTACGTACTAAATTGATTTTCTCGTGCTCTCTAGATTTGGGGGGAAATTTATGATCATGTAAGTTTTCTTAAATCATATAAGATGTAAATTGTAAATTATTCCCATGTGATCATTGTAGTAGTTGGTGAACATATTCATATATGACTGAAAATCAAATTAAAGTATTCGATACTCAGCTCGAGATCGTTCGATAAATATTCATCTTGAACAAGATTTCTCGTTTGGTCATTTTTGAATCTCGGTTCGAGCATGACTCAATAAGTTAAAAAATAAAAACATGTAAAAATATCAAGTTACTCGATATTCGGCTCGAGCTCGTTTGATAAAAGCTCGTTTGAGCATGATACATTAAGAAATCAAACCAGCTCAAACACAATTTCAAGCTCTACATAAAATACAAACTAAGCTTGAACTGTGTCATTCAATACTTCCCGACTAGTTTGCATTCCTATCCATGTGATAATTTGGCGGACACTCCACGTGTATTTTCTTGATCGAGTGCACAATACTATCCTTGCCAACGTGCATGAACTGAGTTACATTTTTTTTTGTTAATCGAGCATTATATTTTATGCATCACAAATATTATATGCGTGGACTGAAGTTTTTACTTTTCATAAAACACGGAAATAATTCTATTTGGTTCAATAGAAACAAAAATGTAAAGTAGTTTTATTTAGTTAACAATCTTTTCAGATGTTATAGAAAAATTTCGAAAAAAATCTCCAAAAATTGCAAATGGTTAGTCGTAGAATTTTTTGTCGTGAGATATATGAAAAAATTGTAAATCAACGTGATTACGTGACATGTGAACAAGTTGAGTATTGTAGAACTATATATTGGTCAGCTCAAGTTTGAAAATGTGGTTGAGTTTGATTTCATTGTTAAATGAAGCGAACTTGAACGAGCTTTTATTGAACAAGCTCGACTTGAGTAGCTTGATATTTTTACTATAATTTGTCAATTTTTGCCTTATCAAATTAGCGCGAACGAGCCAAGCTCACACGAACTTCTATTAGACGTGCTCGAGCGAATATTTAGTAGCTTGTTTTGATTTCCAAACCTACCTACATTAACTCATATGATATGATACTATAATATAATATCTCATACATTATAAAAGTGAATGGTTTGACACCTACCAACTTACATTTTTGTTCAAATTTCAATATTCAAACTCAATCCTAATTATATTTTAAACTTTTAAATTCTATATAACGCGCGCAACATCCAATCCAAATCTAAATTGTGTTCCAATTTTTTTTCTGAAAATAACGAAGCTAATATTTAAAGCTAAAATCAAGGGAAACCGAGTCAACATAGATCCATATAGACTCAACTCCCTCTAGCTTCTTGATCTGAACCTTTCCATTTTTATCTCTTTATTCACCCTACTTGACTTGACCCATGGTTACTAGCAAACAAGGACCTTACGTATCCCCTATCCCAAAAAAAAAAAAAAGAATTGGACCTTACGTATTGTTTCACTTGTCTTAAATCTCCAACACTTTTTTTCTATATATATATATATATTTTTATCCAAGATTAATTTTTTGTTTAATTTAAACACTCCAAGGACCTATTTGTTTGACGTTTCCCAAAATTATTTCGTGTTTGGTAAATGCCAAAAAAAAAAAGTTTTCTACTTTTTGAAATAAATTTTTCACCTCTCAATTTTCTCAAACTACTCTCTTAAAAATCAAATAAACAACAATTTTCTTATTACTAAATAAAATCTATACAAACTCTACTCTGAGTTGACATAAAGTATCATATCGCTTACACAATTTCTCACATAACAAACATGATTTGACATAAAGTCTTACACATCTTACACTTACAGACTAACTCTTCCAAAATAATCTACACCTACTTTATTTCTCAAACCAACATCTCAAAACCCAAACATTCAACATTATGTGAATCGAGGTTATTTCACAAACATCCACTACTCTCTCAAACTACTTTCCCAAACACCAAACAAACAAACCCCAAAACTTCAAAATACTCAGGATCTTAATGTCCCGTTTGGATGTATTTAGGTCCTGTTTGGTTTTGTTTAGTACGAAATATTTTAGTTTAGTATTTTGAAGATTTTCTTGAAACCTGTGTGAAACAAATGAAACATGACTTAATTGTATTGTGGCTGAAATCTTTTGGATGTAAGATAATGCTATTTTAATGGTGAATCGAGTTTGAAAATGTGGATTCTGATCTAGACGTATTTTGGATGTTTGAGTTTTGAAAGAAAAATGTAGGTGATACATGTTAAATCTAGGGCTGTCAGTGGGGCGGATTACAATCTGAATCCAGTCCATATTAAGACCGATTTATTAGAATCTTTGTCTGATTATATATTCGACGGATATGATCCGATTATGAAAATTCATAATCTAAAATATATAGAGCGAAGATGGGTCGCCGATCCAATCCGTCAGAGATCCGTATCCAAAAACAAACAAAAAAGTTATATGTATACATAATATTTTATTAAAATAAATAACATTATTAGTATTTTACCACCAACTTAAGAAAATATTAGTTAATAATTTATCCATAATTTTATATCTATGCATATTTTCCTCTGAAAACATGAATATTAATTAAGAAAGTTTGAACACGTGAGCCAGGTGAAATGAAATTGTAATGTTAATAAACTTATTTTATAAAATAACCTAGTGTAAATTTTGAAAGTGAAAATTATTTTGGATTAGAAAAAAATTGATATCTGACCGATCGAATTTGAACAAGAACCGCTAGATTTGCAGAATTCAGACCCAAGTAAGATCCGAATCGACCCGATGACATTCCTAGTTAAATCATGTCTTTTGTATTAAATTAAGTGCAATTATATTATACGATGACTGATTTGATTGATTTATTTCGTAAATCTAATTTGCTGAAAACAAGTCTAAACAATAAATGAAAATTCGAAACACTAGGAGCAAAATACATCCCAATTCAACAATATCTAAACATGACTAGTTTTTCACACACTCTATTTTGTTAGAAAAGTAATTCTAACTAGTAAAAAAATAAAATAAAGAAAAGCTAATATGGGGTAAGCATATTCTTCAATGTACTATTCCTTAGTTACTAAGGAAAAGTACATTAATAAATGTCGCACACTGGATTACAACAAAGCACACAGCAGGCTCCCAATTCCAGATTAGGTGCATCAGCCATTACACACCGTCAGTCCCCTTTCACACTAAAAACAAATTCTAATTTAAAATTGTACTTTACCCCTTTTACATTTTGCCACTCAAAATAATTGAGATTTCACACTTAACCCCCTAAAAGTATTTATATTTGCGTTTAACCCCAGGAATTATACCCCCAAATAATTTTTTTGTAGGATCTAACTAAGCAAAAGTGTAACTTTGGTATCCAGAGCATAATTTTTATAATGCAAGGGAAAATATTACATATATGAATATACAAACACCACGTATTATATTAAACTGAAAAAATTTCGAAATATTGAACAAAGTGTATCCGAGTTGGTAATTTTAACTTGTAAAAATATTATGAATTATACCAAAAAATTTAAATATTTGCTCAAGACCACTAATAGTTACTATATAAGACCTTAAAAATGATTTTTGAGCTCTTTAAAACTTATTAGATCGATGTTGATCACGGGTCTAGTAGTATTATAAATTTCAGGGTCCATTGCACAATATACTTTAGAGGGTTAAGTGTGAAAATGAGTGACTTTTTGTGGTGAAGTGTTAATTTCCTTAATCTTAATTAGTAATATAACTATGTCATAATTATTATTCTCCAAATTATTTTTAATTACTAAACATATTAAATATTTTTAGTACTTCTTAGTATAAACAGGAAAATCCCTTTAAAGCCGCGCCACTAACGATTGACCGACCGTTATTAAAAGTCAACAACAAAATATTCAATCTTCAGGCCACCCTCACGTTACAGCCCCACGTTTTGAAATTTTTATTTGAAAACGTACCCTTTTTTCTTTTCTGTTCATTAAAGAAGAAAGAACAAAACTTGATTACTAAATTCTAGATTAAAGTTAAAACACATTATTAAGAAAATTTGAAATATGGGATAGCTTTTTAATTTCGGAATTTTATTTTTTTAAGAAAAAAAAGCAGAAACAGACGAAAAAAAAGGTTTCTTCAAAAGGGGAAAAAAGCAAAAGGAGGGTCATTTATTTTATTATTAAATACAGAGTACAGAGTGCAGAGTGTTCTTCCCTTCTTTTACTAAACTTCTCATTGTAAGTAAAGTTCACTGTATATTCAGTAATTTTTTGGTAATTAATACTATTTACGGTAAATGACATTCTTTTATGGCTATTTCTTTTACTAATATGGAAATTTCTTTTCTGGGTATTTATGGTGAGGTTTTGGTACATTTCCTGAAAATTTCCTACCTTTTTCCAAACATTGAATATTTGTTGAAAGATTGGAAATGGGTTTAAATAATGAGAGTTAATGCTTTACAGTTGAGGTTTAACACTCAATTTGAAGGTGAGAAATAAGGCGAGGAAGAAAATCTAAATGCAAAATTAACTTTTCCTTTTATCCGATTTTGGTATATTAGCATTATTTTCTCTTTAATACAAGGAACGTTTAGATCTTGTCTGCTTCAAGAGTATGTGTTCTGTGTTTCTTTTCTACAATTTTGATAATTTTTTTGGGTTCTTTACTATGTGGGTTGTGGGTGCAATGTGTATTAGCTTTATTTTTACAACAATGGAGTTCTCGGATTCTGATCTGTTTCTCTGGTTCCTCACTGTGTGTTCTATGTGTACGTGTGATTTTGTTAGTAATTTTCTGCCTTTAGTTAATTTTTTGAATTTGAATATTGTGCACAGGGGGAGAAAGTACTTGATTTCCGATGGCAAGTAAAAAGATGCAATCGGATTCGGGTCTTGGGGTCCGGTACCGTGGACCCAATTCCGGGTTACCTTCCGTGTCCCGATTTCGGAGTGGGCATATGCCTTCTGGGATGAGTGTCACTAGAGTAATCGAAAACCTATCAGATTCCGACGTGGATACTCTCTCCGATTCCGATGGTGAGGGTTACGGTGGTCGGTATTCTTTAGAAGCTTCACCTCAAGATGATAAAATCCCCAATGGTGGTACAAAGCACAATTCTTTTCTTAATGGGCGACAAGGTGCTGGATACCGTAGTGGGTATTATGCTAATGATGACTCTGAATCGATCACGAGCTCGGAAGTGAGTTCGACTCCGGCTAGCAGCAACAATGGGACTATACTTGAAAGAAAATTCAAGGCAGGGGCTAATTTTTCGGCCATCAATGAGCTACGGAATATGGAGACGAGGAAACAACAGGTTAGGCTTGTACCTGCTGCAGTCTTGGGTGTACCTTGAAAGAGTATATTTGATTGTATTAGACACTTTGGGGAAATTTTAAGCTGATATATTTGTTTATCTGAGTGGTTCAAATCATATATTCCCTTTTGCTTCTTGGTTTTTTTTTTTTGATAATTTACTATATAAAAAAATAAAGGGCCTATTTGGTTAGGTTTTTGCTTGATTTTGCTTGGATTTGGTTTTGGTTTCGAAAAATAGGTTTGGGTGGCTTAGGTTAAACTTTTGAAACTCCATTTTGATTGAATTCATTTGAATTGGGTTTGAGTGTTGGGGTTTGGGGGGAAAAAGTAGGTGGTAGATGTCAAATCAATATTTTTTATAGAGAAAAAGTAGGTGGTATGTGTCAAGTCAACTCATTGTCTTTTATAGGTTTGAGGTTCATTATGTTTGGATGTATAAAACCTGAGTTTTGCGAAACCTGCATTCATACTTCATTTGGAATGGTTTTGGCTCAGTTTTGCAAAATTGCGAGACTGAGCCAAAACCTAACCAAATAGGCCCTAAGTGAATCCTAAGTAGTGATCGAAATTGTGGTATATCAAATTATCATAATCTTTACTTTCACAATACAGCTTTTATTTTTGATTTAGTCGACTGAGTTAATTGTGATATGCTATCGGGTTTTTCTCATGTTTCTAGTTTTTTTCCAGGATTTTCGCAATGGACCACTGGGAAACAAATTTGATGATGACATCCCCAGTGCACCTCCGCTGACTAATTCGTTTCGGAACATCGATCCTGTTTCGGAAAAGCCTCCAACTTTTAGAGCTGATGCTAATAAATACGGGACCACTTCGGGTGCGATGGCAACTGAGATCAAAAGCACAAAATTAGGAGCCACAGAAGTTAATAATCCGGAAGTATCCGTAAGGTACATATCTTTCTATTCAACGAGTTTGCTTTTATAATAATCTTTAGTATGTATAAATTAGTTTCTTGTATTTATTTAACAGGACTGCTACTGCTGCCGTATCTTCTCAGCCTCCTGCTCGATATCCTACATATCATGCAAGGTGACTTATCTTGTACTATTGCTAGTATTAGTTTATAGGCCCCTTGTTATGAAATTATTGTTATTGATCTCCCTATTTGGATACAGTGGGTTAGGATATTGGTATGCTGTTCTCTCCTACGATGCATGTGTTCGGTTATGTCTTCACTCATGGGCCAAGGGCTGTATGGAAGCTCCTATCTTTTTGGAAAATGAATGTGCATTGCTGAGGGATGCGTTTGGGTGAGATAATTACTTTCATTTTCCCATATATATTTGACATTGTTTTTATTTTGTTGAACAATTCTACCATTGGAGAAGTGGAGCCAAAATAATACTTTGATAAAATATTGTTATTTTGGAGTCCTCAAAGTTTCATGTTTTGGAAAATGTATCTAATTTCATGTTTTATTATATACCTTGTGTATTGAAAGCTTTAAAGAGGAGTTTCTTGGGCTTCATTTTGATTGAAGAAATTTGATGAAGGATCTGGAGAAAATATTTCAAAGGACTCTAATACTTGGTGTAATTCAAATTCATGACCTTGGTTATGAGAATAGTACCAAATGGAGAATAAAAGTAGAGTGATTTACGACCGGACACCCTGAGGTTTAGTTGTCTTACAAGGAACCCCCTGACCTTTTAGAAAATACAAGGAGACCCCTCTTGTTTAGACTATGTACCAAAACACCCCTTCCAACTTCAACAATTGTTACAAGGACACCCCCTACAAGTTCTGAAAATGTATACAAAAACCCCCTGTAAGGTTGCCCTGTAATTTTTGGAACCACAGGGGTATTTATGTAATTATGGTAAACCTCAGGAGGTCTGAGTGTAAATCACCCATATAAGTATGAAATCTATGCAAAATCAAAATGATCCAAACAAGTGCTATGGATTTGAAATACTTAATGAAACCTCATAGAATAAAATTTATTTTCCTCTGAAATTTTCAGGTTGAAACACGTGTTGTTACAGTCAGAGGATGAGCTAATGAAGAAAGATTCTACAGAACTCGTCAGTGAAGGAGCATCCGTGAAGACTAAGAAAACCATTGGCAAGATTAAAATTCAAGGTTTTGTTACATGTTTCTTATGATAAATGCATTTCATATTTAATATTTGTTTATTCTATATAGCATGTTATTAAATCTGGTTATTTTGCAGTACGTAAAGTGAAAATGGGGCTGGAACCACCAACCGGATGTGCATTTGCATCGATAAAATCATCATCTATGGTAAAATTGGAATCACTTCAACTTAGATTATCCAATGTGAAATCAATGGTCACATCAGAGAGGAGAGCTAAAAAAAGAGATCGATTGTCTCCCGTCATTACTGTTAACGGCTCTTTATTACATAAGAGCTTAGCTTACATTATTGTTGGAACTCAAAAGTATGCAAAAGAAGTGCCTGAGTTTATCAAACTCAGTTTTAATGCTTGGCGGAGCACTTCCTCATCCTATGAAGTCGTACAAGGTATATAGACAATTTTACCCTCCATATAAAATCCGAGAACTTTCGATATTAAAATTATCATTTCATCTTGGTCAAATATGAACAAGTTTTTTTTGTTGAAACAGAATCGTATTCTTGTTCTTTGAGATTAAAAAGTTCGCCTGAAGATGATGCAGTGAGAATGCAGCCGGGATCCGGTGAAACTCGCATATTGTATGTGCAAGTTTTAACATTTTTTTCTTTAATACTTTATTGATGAGCTAAATGCAAAATTCCCCTGAGCTTTGCCTAATTGGCAAAACCACCCTGTGTTCTTTTTTTATTAGTAAAAACCCCTTTTGAAATTCCCTTAAAAATCAATAGGGAGTGTATTGCCAATTTTTTAAGTGAACAAGGGGGTTATTGCCAATTTTCAAATTTAACAAGGGGATCATGGTATATGTTTAGGTTAATAGCGGTGTATTCACAATTTTTTGGTGGGGGTATAATTTTCATTTTTCCTCCAAAATATGGAGGGTTTTTTTGCTAATAAAAATATCACATAGGGGGGTTTGGCTAATTAGGCAAAGCATAGGAGGTATTTTGGCATTTCACTCCTTTATCGATCTGGGACATCTGGCTGCCATGGATAAATTAATTTTCTGGCTATATATATATGTACAGTTTGCCAGATGGACTTGGTGATGATTTGATGATTGAAGTCCATGATTCAAAGGGAAAGTATTGTGGTCATGCAGTAGTTCAAGTTGCTGATATTGCTGATGAATCTGTACGATTTCTTGATCTCGATTTTCATTTTATGATGATCTCGGACCAGTCTCTGTTTATGTGTGTTAAATGATCGAGTTATTTTTTTTTTTAATGCAGGGTGAGAAGGAGAAGCTCCGTTCATGCTTTATATATCATGAGCCAGAGCATGAACAAGTTGGGAAAGTTCAGTTGCATATCAATTACTCAACTACTGCTGATGAAACAAGTCATAAGGTATGAAAAATCAATGTATTTATTGAATAAAATAAATCTTTTTAAGAAATTAGTTAATATAATCATCTAATAATGCTCTCTTTAGTGTGCATCTGTGGCGGAGACTATTGCGTACGATTGTGTTTTGGAGACTGCAATGAAAGTCCAACAGTTTCAACAAAGAAACTTATTACTTCATGGTTCTTGGAGGTGGTTGGTGTCTGAATTTGCATCATATTTTGGAGTCTCAGATGCATACACCAAGCTAAGGTACCGTAATTTCAAAGTGATAGATTTTCATGATCCCGTTCGCTATTTTAGGTCAATTTTAAGTTTTTTTTTTTTTCATTTGTTAGATATCTTTCTTACGTTATGGATGTTGCCACACCGACTGCTGACTGCCTAAATTTGGTGCATGATTTGCTTCTGCCTGTGGTAATCAAAGGCAAAAATAAACAGATTTTAAGTCACCAAGAGGTTGGTGAAATTCAATATAAATTTTCATTTTTTGCTTATCTTCAAACTTTTTCGACTTTTAACAAATCAAGTTTTTTCTAGTTACAACTCTTGACAATTTCACTTGTCAATTATATCAGGTCCGTCTTTTTGGAGAAGTGTCTGAAGAAATCGAGCAAATACTTACTTTGGTTTTTGAGAATTACAAATCACTCGATGAACAGTCACCCTCAGGAATTGTAGATGTGTTTGGACCTGCTACAGGAACAGCAGCACCGGCTCTTGATCCTGCTTTGAAACTTTACAAGCTTTTGCATGATATACTTTCACCAGAGATACAGTCAAAATTATGCCGATATTTTCAGGTGGGAAAATTTCTCGATTTGAATTTTTTATTTGAGAAGTCTTTTTGATTTGCTCCTTTTATATAAATTAATCGAAAATTTATATGTAGAATGCTACAAAGAAGAGGTCTAGAAGGCACTTGGCAGAAACAGATGAGTTTGTTTCAAGCAACAATGAAAACATATTGATGGATCCAGTGGCTCTTTCTACAGCTTATAGGAAAATGAAATCACTTAGTTTGAATATCAGAAACGAGATTTTGACCGATATTGAAATCCATAAGCAGGATCTTCTTCCTAGGTAATTTCCTTTCTTCGTATGTGGTTATATGTGTTTGAGTGCCTGACATATTACTGGTTTTAAATCCTCCTTACTTGACTTACGGGCTCAGAGTTATATTTGACAATTTACATTATTTTCTACATTATATTTTTCCTTTTGACTTCTATAGTGCATTTATCATGCACCGTAGCTATTACCTTACTACGTTAAAGAGAAATTGAATCATTTCATGTTTTCTAAATGTTTGCTCAACTATTGGCTCGGTGAATGGGTTAACTAGCATATAAGTAGGCAACATTTAGAAGGTAAATTTCAAAATTTCCCATAGGTGGGCAAGGTGCAATTTTCCCTTTATTTTGCAAATATTGAGTTTGCTGGTGGAGCTATAAATTAAAAAATAACCCCTGTGCTTAGCATAATTGGCAAAAGACCTCGTGTTATTTTTATAAGCAAAATACCCCTTATGTTCTTTCTTTATTAGCAAAAACCCCATTTGAAATTCCTTCTTAAGTTAAATGGGGAGGTTATTGTCAATTTTTTAAGTGAGCAGTGGGATTATGGATAAGTTTTAGGCTATTAGGGGTGTTTTTGCATTTTTTTGGTGGGGGTATAATTGTCATTTTTCCTGCAAAATATGTCTTCCAGCATGGAAGAGGGTTTTCTGCTAATAAGTATTTTTACATTTCACACTTTGCTGGTGCCCAATGTTAACGTTACGATCTGAGAAATAATTTTGTCCAAAGGAAAGGATACACTTATACTTGTTGATTATATTGATGTCTTGTACAAAATCATAGGAGCACAGTGTAACTATATTGTTGCTTTTTGCAGTTTTATAGACCTTCCAAACCTTTCATCATCCATATATAGCACAGAGCTCTACAGTAGATTACGGGCATTCCTCGTTTCATGCCCTCCTCCTGGCCCAACACCTCCGGTGGTTGACCTTGTCATAGCTACTGCTGATTTTCAAAGGGATCTTTCTTTGTGGAATATTAGGTAACATATAAGTAATATAACCTTTCTTCTTGCTAGTAGTCATTCTCACTTGTTTTATCTTCACTAATTTATCGATTTTGTTTTGTAGTTATATTAAAGGCGGGGTTGATGCAAAAGAGCTGTTCCATTTGTATATAACCCTCTGGATCCAAGATAAACGTCTTGCTTTACTTGAATTGTGCAAGCTTGAAAAGGTATGACTCGGTAATTCTTGATTTTTTTTTTTCATTGTGGTAATTTAAATCTTACCTGAGCTAATTTAATCTAGAATTTTATTTAAGAGTGAAATGCAGAAATACCCCCTATGCTATTTTTATTGGCCAAACATCCCCATGTGTTATTTTTTATTAGCAAAAAAAAAACCTCCCCGTCCGAGTACATATTTTGCAGGAAAACACCCCTCTTCACTTAAAAAATTGACAATAACCCCCGTGTTTGCTTAAAGAATTGACAATACCTCTTTATTAACTTACGAAGGACTTTGAAATGGGTGCAGTAAGCTAATAAAGTAATCGAAGGGGGGTTTTGCTAATTAAAATAACACGGGAATTTTCTCCAATTAGGCAAAGCATAGGGGGTAATTTTGCATTTAGCTTTTTGTTTAATGATAATTTTGATCTTATCGGAGCTAATAAATGTAGGTAAAGGCTCCCGGCTTCCCTACTCAGCATTCAACGACTCCTTTCATTGATGACATTTACGATCGGCTAAAGGAGACGCTTTCCGAGTATGATGTCATTATAACTCGGTGGCCAGAATATACTTTCACCTTGGAGAATGCCATAGCAGATGTTGAGAAGGCAGTGGTGGAAAGCTTGGAGAAGCAATATGCTGAAGTTTTATCTCCACTCAGAGAAAACACTATGCCTATGAAATTTGGTCTTAAATATGTCCAGAAATTCGCAAAAGGGAACGTGTGCCCTTTTAACGTCTCCACTGAGGTATACATATTTTCTATTTGTCTTTGTTCTCGCAGTGTATTCTTCCTTAATCGCACATTGAACTTGCGTTTTCTCTTTCAGTTGGGAGTTCTTTTAAATTCCATGAAAAGGATGCTCGATATTCTGCGGTCCCCAATAGAAGCACAATTGAAGTTGTGGGGTTCATGCATACCCGAAAGTGGAAATATGGTCCCCGGAGAGAGTCTTAGTGAAGTTACTGTGATGATAAGATCCAAATTCAGAGCTTATGTGCAAGCAGTTATTGATAAACTCGTTGAAAACGTAAGTATTTTCTTTTGATCAAAATGTATAAAAATAACACAATGGGGTTATTGTAAATTAGCAAAGCACAAGGGATATTTTTGCATTTAGCTCATTTTTCATTTGACTAGTATTTTTGATGCATTAATTGTTATATGTAATGTACCTTCTCTTTTGTATGCACAGACGAAACTTCATAATGTTACAAAGCTAAAGAAGATAATTCAAGATGTTAAGGATAATGTAATGGAATCCGATCTAAGGCAACGGATGCAGCCATTGAAGGAGCTGTTGTCTACTACCATTGATCAATTGCATAATGTTCTTGAAACTCAAGTTTTTGTAATAGTTTGCCGAGGTTTCTGGGATCGAATGGGCCAGGTTAATGAATATCTTTTTAAAAGCAGATTTGTAGATTTTTTCGTTCTTTTTTCGCTCGTTTTAATTATGGATGTCAATGCAGGACGTGCTAAAGTTCTTGGAAGATCGGAAAGAAAACCGATCGTGGTATAAAGCCTCCCGAGTTGCTGTAACCGTAAGTCATTCTAATCGATAAGTTCTATGGATGTTATCTAGACCAATCACCTGTGTGAATTACATGAACTACAATTACAACCATTTAAAAAAGACATGAGGTAAACTAAAATAAATATCATAAGTTTAGCTGAAAGTACATATGGTTTAGTTGAAAGTAATACCCTCATTTAAAACCTCACCATTTATTATTCTTATACTCCTCCAACTATATTTATTATTTAAACTTACAAAAATTGCTCTCTTAAGGTTTGTATTATACAAGTATTTTTGTCCACAAAATTAGGCCAAAATCTGAAAATGTTGACCTAGTGTTTATTTGAAAACTTAATATTTTTGATGATGTTATCAATCTCCATTAGATTGGGGTTTTTGTAATTATCGAACATGATAGAGCCTCGATGTAATTTGACCATATCTCATGCAGGCGTAGTTTGTGTAATTTCCCTATGTAGTACTATGTACTATTGACATTGTTTCTCGTTTTTCGACCATATCTAATGCAGGCGTTGTTTGTGTAATTTCCACTATGTAGTACTATGTACTATTGACATCGTTTCTCATTTTTCCTTATCGATCAACTAAACTAAATTGCAGGTTTTGGACGACACATTTGCTTCGCAAATGCAACAGTTGCTAGGCAATGCACTACAAGAGAAAGACTTGGAACCCCCACGATGTATAAGGGATGTGCAATCGATGCTTTGTAAGGATGCCATGAACCACAAAGAGAACAACTACTACTACTGATAGCTCTTTATTTGAGACGGAGTTTTTAGCTATTGCGGCTCAGATATTAGAAGACGAATATTCCGGTTAACAGAGCATAGGAGAAAAAAGTGCTTGAATTTTGAAAGGTTGAGAAGCTTTGGTGATGCAGAAAGGCCAATTCTCATGGCTTCTTGTCTTTTTTTTTTTTTTGGATGCATGTATAGGAAGTCTAGTTTCATGGAGAAACTTGATCATTTAATATTCTTTTTTGTATGATAATAATTACCTCAAATGATGCCTTCTGAGTTACTATTTTCTTATTGATTAAAAAAGAAAGTTTAGTATTTTTTTTAGTAACTCGATCAGTAATTCTTTTTTTTCCAGTCTTATTTTGTACAATTTAACCTTGCTTAACATCAATGACGATATCCTGAATTTTATCCCAATGCTATTAAAATAATATAAGAATTAAAATAGTGAGTTCATCCATCTAGTAAAAACATGGACAATATGTTGTTTTCTAGTAAAAACATGGACAATATGTTGTTTTTCATTTGATTAGTGGAGGTTGATTTAAAGATAAAATAAATTAATGTAATTTTTATTACCTAACTTTTGGGAAAGTATAACTATAAATAAAAAGCTATGGGGTTGTTGCGCCTCATTTAAATACATACTTCCGCTAATGTATACGAGTCAGATAGAGACCCCAAATATTTTATTCTATATCAATCTTATTTATGTATGAAAAAAATCATATGCCAATTATTTTAAAAAAAATGAAAATGTATTTGTGCATAGAATTTGGGACTCTAAAGCAATTAGGGGTCTAGGGTCGCGAGGTAAACACCTAACTTGTGTAGGGCGAATGCTACAACAATCTACAGGCTCTTATATGCATATTATTGTTGTGGAGTTTTATGGATAATTCTAAGTAATGATAATATCTAAATGTTTCTAGTAAATATCGAGGAGCTATCTTCTAAATTATTAATTTTAGTTGTTAGATTTGCCATATTTGTAATGTTCATTTGAGAGGTGTCCATTATAAATAGAGTTCGGACTTCCTTTTGTAACTCAATCAAATTAACCATTCGAAAACATACTCAAGAAGTTGCAAAAAGGAAAAAAAATATTTCATAAAAAATATGAATACGTCATTACACAGAAACGTGCCTTGTCATATCTAATTCATGTATTTATATACCGTATGTTATGAGTCTACTATTTTACTTGTTTACAATATATAGGCATGTAGTAGCTTTTTATCATACAATGTAAATATTTTTCTAAATGGTGAAACACCTCAAACAAACTTCATGTTTCTTACAAGATGAAACTTCATAATGTTATATAGCTAAATAAAATAATTCAAGATGCCAAGAAAAATGTGATGGAATCTGATATAAGATGAATAATGTTGCCATTGAGAATTTGTTTCTAGTACTATTGATCAGTTCCATGTTGGACATTAAACTCAAGTTTATGTGGCAAAGATGACTTCAGTCTGGGGGCGGATCGCTTCAAAGACTAGGGCACAAGAAAATCTGGAATAATATATTTATAGATATATTTGTTAAATATGTTCAAACATGTTCAAATTGAGGTAGTAGTGCAGTGGTTGGTGTACTACTTTTCTACCAATGAGCCTTTAGGATGGATTGTTTTGAGCCTCATTTGTCATTCTTTTTTAGTTAACGATTGATCCGTCAGGCCCACTCCGTATATAACTAATAAAAAAATATTACACTACACGTTATTAATTACGTTGTTAGTACCTCAGCCCAAGAAATACCTCCAATGCAATTTGGGCCCATAAAGAAACCCAAACACCCACATAATATAATTCAAACAAGTCCAGGTTTGAATCCATAAATTATTAATCTTTCTTTCTTCCAGATTATCATAAATATATGGATCAATATATAAACATTAACATGGCATGTGATATAATATTACTATAAATTATTTTTGTTAATAATTTATTAGTATCTTAATTATAATCATCATATTTTATAATAAAAATATTTGATTTTATAAAATGCACTACAGTAAAAACAAGTTTTAATATTAATTTTTGTACTTTTTATAGCATTTTTTTTTACAGAACTGGATTTATGTTATAAAAATGTTTATGTATTCTAAGACTACTAAATATCTTGAACCATTTGTTGAGTGAAATTCTTTCAAAAAAGTACTAGTATATTTTTTCACCTTTTTTTAAATAAATATACAAAATTACTTATTATCATTAAGTTATCATTTTATCTCAATAACAGAAAAATATCATGTTTGTTATTAAAAAATCTCGTCCCCCAACCAAAAACCTCTAGGTCCGCCCCTAACTTCAGTGGTGTTTGCAAAAACTTCTCACAAGCTCAAGTTGGTCGTTTTGATTAAATTTGGTAAAAGTAGCTTTTAAGTATATAGCAACTTATAATTGTAAAAAGCAGCACTTTAGGTGTTTGCTAAAAAAATTCGAGTAGCTTATTATTTGGTGTTTTATTCAAAGCAAAATGATTTCCTCACAGAACTGTAAGTCTATAAGTTCACAGCCCATTCTTCATAATTTCAGATTGACCTAAAAGATTGGTAAGAGTTTTCATTTGTCCCCCAACTTATATAATCGTATAATTTAACCCAAAAAATGATTAAAAAAAAAAAAAAAATCTCCCACCCTATCCATATGTATGACATTTTCATCCGAGATATGTGGTGAAAGTCATTTCTATTTTACGGATCTCGTAATTTTGAGCTTCATCCAATGCCAAAAACTAATAAAAGAATATATAAATAAAAAATGTGGATGCGGCATATATTTAATTCAATTTTCGTCTTGTACTTCGTCCTGCACTAATCGAATTCGAACATATACTTAATACTTAACGTAACTTTTCTAATATAAATTTATCAAGTTGGTTAAAATTATATTCTGAATTTATCGACAATATTTATTTTCATGTTAGATTTAGTATTTGAGTTTGATTTCAAATACTTTGGTTTGTGAAATTTATAATTATCTTTTACTAATATAATTTAGGTACAACGAAATTCAATTTGAACTAAATTACGTTGAAACTAGTTAAACTAAATTTTAATCAAGAAAAAGAGTGAATAAAGTAATCAAAAGAACTCAAAAATAATTAATAAGTTTTTATAAAAAATTTACTTGATATTTTCATGAATTAAATGTTGGGAGCTGTTAGAAGAATTATTTTAATTTGAGAACATTGCATTTTAGCCCCTAAAGAGAGGACTGTATGACATACCTATATCATTTTAGCACTATTCTTATTCAAAATTGACAAAGATGCCCTTACGTAGCTTAAACATACAATAGCAGCAATTTTTTAATTTTGAGCATAATTACCACAATTTTCTTGTTAAAAAAAAATGTACCCACCCTCTGACATTATTGTTATTTTTTTGGTTAATTATCACAGGATTTGACAAATTGATTATACTGTTATTGCATAGGCATAAAACTTAGAATAAAATACGATTTTGGAAATATAATATATTTTGATGTCCTCAGATAAATAGAAGCCAGCTAATTTTGATATCCTCAATAAAGTTATGCTTCTAGGATAGTAAATGAAAACTACCTACTAAGAGGTACTCCATAATAATATCTTCCTATAACATTAAACTATTGAAACTAGTAAAAATATTATCCAATAACTTATCGTTGAAACAATGAATCCGTAACAAATCTTTATTATTATTTTTGTAAAGAAAATAGCATTTCATATCAATAAAAAAAATACATGTCTGGTTCTTAAATTGCCCTCAAGTTCATTTTGAGTACAACTTTTACTTAAATAGACATTTTGTGTTATTTTTTCTCTTGAATGGTGAAGACATATATATACTAGGGTAGAGAAATATCTGTTGAAAGAAAATATTCCCATTTTGCCTAGTAATCTCGTCAATTCAAATGGTTCCCCGCAGAAAGCTACCAGGCCCGGCCTTGAGGATAGGCCGCGTAGTCGTCCGCCTAGGGCCATCGATCCGAGAGGGCCTTCAAATTTTTTTTTTAATTATATATATATGATTTTTTTTGGAAAAATAATAGTTGCAATAGCTAGAGGCTACTTTGTGAATTAAGGTTATGAAAAAAGAATTATGAAGATTGAAGAAAACAAATATGGTAGCATATTAATGGAATAATGGGGGAAGAAGCCATTGTTGACTGCAATTGGCCGCTTGGGGAAGAAGATGAAGTCATGAGTAAGTGTAAATGGGTTTTCTCAAATGACTAAGCCATTTTAATGGGGGAAGAAGTAAATAGTTGATTGGGTCATCTTAATTTGACTTGGCATTTTCTAATTTGATTAGGTATAGTGAACAAGAAAAAAGATAAAGAAATACAAATATTGTTGAAGTCCACTAGACGTAATATAGTGATGTCTTTCACATTGAGAAATTGCAAATGAAAACCAACAAATAGGAAATAGAATAATCTAAACAAAATATAGTGGGGTAAGAGTAAATCTAAACAAACAAATTGCGAGCCCTAATTGCAAAAATTGGGGATAAAATCTTAAAAGGCAAATTGCAAACCCTAATTGCAAAAAGATTGAAACACAAAATGGGCATGATGCATCTTCAAGCTTAATCTTCACTCTTCATGGATAATTTTTGGTGACAACTATAGATTTATGCCCCGTATCTTTTCGCGATGGTATATTTGGTGCCACAACTTCAACATCGGTGGTAATTTCGGTGCTAATTGAGGCCCAAGTCCAAAATGGCTCGAAATTCTCCATGCGCGGACCACGACATGAAAATTGGCCCGCACAAAGGGGCTTCGGGCCAATTTTGGAATTGGGCATCAATTGACACTAAAAATTGCCACTGATGTTGAAGTTGTGACATCAAATGTGCCAGCCCGAAAAGATACTGGATAATAATCCCATTAAACAACTTAGGAAAAACACTTTTCATACCAAACTTTTATCAACTCGACACTTTTTATACCAAGCTTTTTTAAAAACACATTTCATACCACAATTTCAAAACTTTGGACACTTGCATTTTCCGTTAAAAATTGAATGGAATAACACGCTTGTGCAACATTTAATATACATGGGTGAATCACATCTTTTTGTTTTATTATATAGCATTTCTGACACTTTTGTCCTTTCTAAAAGTTTTGTGGCACTCGCATTCTCATCTCACTTGTTTGTTTCACTGACCAGCTTTTCGAGCAAAATGCAACGACGGCAACATCATGTACGAGGTACACATGACAACTTTTAGGGGTTTGTCAAGTTCTAATAAAATTTATAAAAGAATAAAAAAATAAAATAAAAATTCAATAAAAAAACCATGTAATAAACCCCGCCCAAGTCGCTCTTACCCCATCCTGACCAAAATTGCCTGCAACCGTTTAGTTGCGGCCAAAAGGTTATCGTCGTTCTGGTCGCGCAACCTTTAATTTTTGGTCACGACCGTTTTTGCTCTAGAGGTTATCATGTACTCTGTATATGATGTTAAGTGTTGACGCCACCATATTTTGTCTAGGAAATTAGTCAGTCAAATAAATAAGTGATATGAAAAATGCAAGTGACACAAATTTTTTAAATAGGCCCAAAGTGCTAAAAGTGATATATAGGAGGACGAAGAGTGTGATTCATCAAATTACATTAAAGATTAAATAGAACATAAAAAAAATCATGAAGTAACTAAATTTGATGACTCTATATTTTTTTTTTAGGGAGTATATTTTTTATTTATTTATATAATGTTCCTTATTATAATTACATATTCCTCCTGCATACTTTTATCAGTTTATGAAATATCCAATATGGGTTAACAGTTAACACACCTCAACTTGCTTTCATCTACTCAAAATCCACCCTGCCTAGAACAAATTTGATGGGTTGGGTCGTTTGGTTATATAAAAAAAAGTAGTAATAAAGAGAACAAATCTTTTCAAGATATATATAACACTAAATATTTAAATTATTTGTAATTTATTTTTATCGGGTTACAAATTGTGGTCGAAATAAACGGATCAACCCTATGTGGCTATATATCCTTTAATGAAAACAAAACAACCATGAGTCATCGAGTCGAAATTGAATAGATTCATATTTAAAGAAATTATAGTCTATATCAATTTTTTTTTAAAAAAATTAAATAATAAATATTATTCATATATTTAAAGGAACTTTTATCGATTGCACCTCACTCTCTATTGTCAAGTTGTTCCTGGCCACCTGTCCACAGCATATCTAAATCCCACCTGCCTCTGGAATCAAGTCACCTTATGCTAAAAGAATTGAAATAATAATTAATCACAGGCAAATATTTATGCTGATTGAGAATTTCCTACTTGTTTGGACCCACCAAAAATTATTGTAGTACAACTACCAAATTGTACCAATAATTTGAACGCGTAGGCCGAAAGTGATTCATTATATAAAATAGGTCCACAATCCACATGCAAATGTCGTAACTCTAATAACCATAATTATTATAATAATGATAATATTGGTCCTGTGTTTAACACGCGCTCTCATCAATCCTAGATGTCATTATAGAAGAGTTATTAATTGTAATACTTTCATGATAATTTTAATTGCCAAACGCTCACATAATTCAACAACGAAAAAAAAAAAAAATTGGAACTTGTAAGGTACGTATACAATGCGTAGTAATTAAATTTGTTTGTTTGAATTTTTTGAAACCTTGAATTTATCGGAGCTGTTAAAAACTTCAGTCAATCAAACTATATTTCTAACATTTGAAAATAATTTACAAATTTAAGTGCTAGAGTTTCTGCATGTCGTGCCAACAAATTCTCAAAATAATATATGTTAAATATTTATAGAAATGGTATTTATATATAAAGTTGCAATGAGTATATAGGAGTATTAGACAATTAAAATGACAATTTGCATATAACTCCATCTCGAAAAACAGGATATAATTGTGTATTAACTGTAACTAGAAGGGCTAGATGTAGGAAGGATATGTGACATTTTGTACGAAAAGAACGTGCCATAACTCAATTAGTGCATGCATTGAGATTTTAAAATTACTGACAAAATATTTAACTAAGAAATTTATTTTATTGATGTAATGATGTCTTCTTAATTATGCTCAAATTTGTCGGCTGTCTAATTACAGATAAATCTTGTCCGGTTATGTTCCGCAAATTAAATAATTCTTTTCTATATCATGATTATTGTTATTAGTTCACTTAAGACTTAATCAGAACTATTGTACATGGAAGTATTTTGACTAATTTGATCCCGGTGACCCGGTCTGATCTCAAAATTTGGTTTGAGAGTTTTCGTGAAATTTTTAAAATTTGATTTGGTTGTTATTTTAATTTGAAAATTTAGATTGTAAAATGTTAAATAAAGTCATATTTTTTTTAGATGGTGAATAAATCGATACATCAAACACTATATCGAATCGAATTTATTACATTGGTATCAAAGTAAACCAATTGCAAATGCTAGTATTAAATTAGAGAAAATACCTATATTAGTGGGAGTTGAACTCATGACATCTTGGTCATGTGGTCTCATTCTTAACCACTTGGCTAAAGCCTCATCGGCAAATAATGTTAAATAAAGTCACCAGTTAGTGGGTTTTTGAAATATTGAGATTTGATTTGAACTGATAATTGCATTTTTTGTATAGAGTTTTATGTCAATTTTTACTTTTGATTCCAAACAAATGCAAGTCAACACATTTGGTACCATAATTTAATAAATCGTTCCACATTTGGTATGGCCGTTAAATAAATTTGAAAATCAACGACAAATTGGTGACGGGTCTTTAAGTTAGTATCAATTATTGCAAAATTAGGTCATAACGTATACTAGCTAACAATTATACCCTATAACATTTCGGGCTGGCAAAACAACATTTCGGTGGAATTGTAAGCTAGTATAAGTTTATGACACTAATTGATACTAACTTAACGATCACGTCACCAATTTGACGCTGATTTTTAAATTTAGTTAACAGCGGTACCAAATGTGGAACAATTTATTAAGTTATGGTACCAAATGTGGTGACCTGCATTTGTTTGATACCAGTCGTAAAAATTGACATAAACTCCGGTACCAAAAATGCAATAATGATTTTTGTCGTAGCATGCGATGATGGCGGGATTAGATTTTCTATCTCATTTGTGTTACATTTGTGTCGCATTATTACATATATTAATAAATGTTTAAATATATTATTAGTATTTAAGTGGTTCCATGTTCAGAAAAAAATATCACCAAAGATTAATATAGTCATAAATTTTAGAAATGCAACATATTACAAATGTTAATCATATTGTTTATCAATATTTTTCTATTATTGTGTCCCTTTTTATTGTAACTTCTCAAAAAAATAAAAATAAATTGTGATGGTGATATTTAACAACTAACTACGTACTCTGCTATAAGTATGACATGACTACAAATGTAGCTATATGTAGTTGTCAATGTCATTTATAATAGTATTGCTAAATATTCAAAATTATTATTATAACTAGAAGTAGCATTATATACCGGGACGGATCTATTCACTCCATTGGGGGCGCTGGCCCCCCAAGATTTTGAAAGTCTTCTTTAATATGTGTAATGTAATTATTAATTAACTATAGTATGACTCAGTTTTTTGTTTGTGTAGGATGCCATAAACTCAAAGTCCATTAGCCCAAAACTAAGGGAATCTCCTATGAGGCAAGGGGAAGGGATGAAAGATTTAGTGAGGTGAAAAAGATAAAGTAAAATGAAGGAAGGGGTGATCAAGACAATATTGCCTTGATCCATCAACCCACCGCTTGAAGCTCCTCACACATCGACTGCTCACACATCAACGCACTCGCCCGCCCAGCAGCAGGTGGCCGACACACCTGTTGTTCCCTTTTCTTTTTTTTTTTTTTTAATTTTTGTTTTTATTTATTTTTATTTAATAAAAACCCTTTTATTTTTTAAAAATAAAATACCTTATGAAATGAAATGTAACTCTTTTTTAATCTTAGTTTTAGTTAATTATTAGAAACTCAAATTTAATTTAATTAATAAAAATGAAACTTTAAAAGAACTTAATGAAGCTTACATATGATTCGTTAAATTAAAAACGATATAACCCTAACAATTATATAGTGAAACACTTGGGTGAATAGTTAGACATCTAAAATAAATACGATTATATATGATCACCATTTGGACCGTGTATTGTCCACACATGTTCGACTAAGACGGTTTTTCTGGAGGTTCGTCCAACCTAGGCGACGGCGGTAGCAACAACGGTGGCAACGACGATGGCGGGGAGGGTGGCTTTCCTTATATGAGTAATTAATTGTTGTATTATTGTGTACTTTTAAAAAAATTATTGGTTGTCAATTATTTAATTGTTGTATTGTTGTGTATTTTTAAAAAAATTATTGGTTGTCAAGTATTTAATTGTTGTATTATTGTGTACCAATTTTATTTCTTATTATTAATGTCAATCTTAAATTATTTTTATTATTCCCAAATCCGTTTGCGTATTATTATCCATTATTAATATTGTTATTTATTATTTATTTATTTATTATTGTTTAATTTTTATTATTATTATTATTATTATTATTATTATTATTATTATTAAGTGAGAGTGGGGAAAATGAGAATTGGAATTAAATGGAATTGATAGATTGAGTCATTTGAGATGACTTATAAAAAGGAAAGGGGAAGCTGGACTTGGAATCTGAGGGAAAGCTGGACTGAGCTGAGGGGAAGCTGGACTTAGGCTGAGGAGTCACTGGAGATGGCCTAATGCCAATAAGAAATTAGCTTGTTTGGTTGATTTACGGTGTACATAAGAAAATATTTTATTTTTCCTATGTTAACTTTTTTAAGATTTATATGCATGTGGATTAATTTTTTTTAAATATATGCACCTGATTAATTAAATTATTTATTTCCACATTTATAAGAAAAGAAAAAAAAAAAATTCTCCACCAAATAATTTATTTGTCTTTCAATTATTTTTATCCAATTGAAATTGCATCTTAGTATATTTAGTTGTTTATTATATCCATTGTGAATCACTTACAATGAGAAAAAATATATGTTGAATAGTTTGATACAAATTCTATTATTTATTAATCATGTACACATTTAACTTAAAATTTAGTCTAATGACAATCTATTTTGTATTATTAATATTATTGTGGGTTTATGCAAATAAAGTAGTTCGGATATTATTTTAACGAGTTTCATTAGTATTTAACTTCGGCCCCGCAACTCATAAATCTTGGATCCGCCCTTGATTATATAGTGTTACAATATAGAAAAAAATCACTAAATAAGGTGATTAACATTTATAAATTGTAATAATATTTAAGATCATGACTATATTATTGTTTTGTGACAATCTTTTAATAAATATCATCAATATTGTTGTCAGAAAAAATTTATTTTTGTCGAAATAGTTAATTTTTTTTAGACATTTCAAATAATTTCAAGACGTTAATTAAAGTTTAATTTGCAATAACTCCGAACCTTAATTACTTTCATCTGTCTCAAAGTAAAAAAGAAAATAGAAAAGTTCTAAATATAGTAGTGTGTAATATTTCTATATTGCTGATGAGGATATCAGAAATTAACTACTAATAAAGCTTAACAATTGCAGACCTTAATTACTCTTTTTCCTTATTAAATGTTTTGATGATTCATTCTAATGTGTCACATCAAATAATACACTTGCAAATGATTCAAAATATAAATAACGTCAAATCAATATCTATCAAAACAAAAGTTGTTTAATTGCAAGCAATATACTTTAAAATACAAGATTGAGATGCTATACCAAGAAATAATCTAATTTAAAAAAAAAAATTGGTTATGGAAAAAATAAGTAAATTTTATAATTCTTACTCATAGAAAATATTAGGTTATGCGATATGGCTGAGAGTGAATTTGATTTTTGGGTGATTTAGACTCGCACTCCGTGAGGTTTGGCTATATTACAAAAAAAACTCACGTTTCAAAAATTACAGGACAATCTCTGACAGTATGACATTTGTGAACCGTAATGAAATTTACGAAAAGTCTAAAATACTCCCGCTATAAAATAAAAGAAAAAAATGAAAAAAATCATGAACGCCAAAATGTCCAAAATAACCCCAATTTTTTATAGGGTGATTTACATCCACGCCCCAAAGGTTTGGCTGCATTACATAAAACCCCTTCATGTTTCATAAATTATATGGACACCTACTGAGGTTTGTCAATCGTAACGAAAATTACGAAAAGTTTAAAGTATCTCCGCTATTAAAAAAAAATATCATGGGCGCCGTAATGTCTAAAATACCCCCAAGTGTATTCTAAAATACATTGTAGAAAAATTAGTACATTATAGGATATGCCTTATATCGAAGGAAAATGTGTACATCGTAGGAAAATGCATTACATTATAGAAATATGCATTTATCTTGCAATAGTTACAACTATTTGACATATCATGTACAATACGAATAGGGTCAAGGTTATGACCAACAATTTGCGAATCAAACTCATTTCATCATCAATATTTGTAGGACCTCAGGCGCTACCAGTTGCCCCAAAACCAATTGGTGTTAGGAAATGCGCATACCCTTAGGGGTGAGCGCGGGTCGGGTATTTAGGGTATTGGGTATTTCGGGTCGGGTACCCGACCTTGCGGGTAGTGAATTTTCACACCCAAAACCCGACCCGATCTGGAGTTCGGGTACCCGAAATTTTCGGGTATTTCGGGTATTGGGTTTCGGGTACCTGAAATTTCACTTTTTTTTTTTTTTTTTCAAGATTTTTTTTTAACATATATGTATGTAAAATTGTAAATAAATTGAAAATTAAAAAAGAAAGCTCAGGAGCAGGACAATACAGAAAAGCAAAAAATAAAAAAAAAATAGAAGGAGTTGGGAGCAGGACAATTTGTTGAGATATGAACAAAAATATCACCTGGAATGAAGATTTGAAAGATCCAATCTTGGAGCCACCAAATGATACAAATTGCTTCTCTTCTGGCTGGGTTTTCAAATTTCGCCGTAAAAGATTAATCTTGAGTCTTGACAAAGATTTGTTGAGTCGTTGACTGTCATGAGAGTTGAGACAATGAGGGAGTTGGGAGGAGTTAGGTTTTTTTTCCTTTTTGAGCCCAGTTAAAATTAATGTGTTGAAATAATTATTGGGCTGCCAGTTTCAGTTTGGGCCGCTGCAATTGCTAAATAATTATTGGGCCAATTTTTTTTTAAATACCCGTTCAGGTGTGAATCTAATACCCAATACCCAACCCGAAAATATATTTCGGGTTCGGGTACCCGAACCCGAATGTCAAAATACCCGTTTTTTTGTCCCAAACGGGAAATACCCAATCGGGTCGGGACGGGTCCCAAAAAACCCGACCCAAACGCCCACCCCTACATACCCTTCCCTTATGGTGCATTCATTCAAGCACCCACGATATTCGATTGTGACTCCACCCTCACACTCAGTTTGGGTACCACCCGCACACTCAGTTTGGGTGCCACTAGACCATTGCTGTCACCCGCACACACAGTTTGGGTGCCCAACAATCTCCCCCTCAGCAATTGCTCCAGCTGGGAATCGAACACGTAACCTTGGCTCTGATACCACTTGTAGGACCTCAGGCGCCACCGGTTGCCCCAAAACCAATTGTTGTTAGGAAATGCGCATACCCTTCCCTTATAGTGCATTCATTCAAGCGTCCACGATATTCGATTGTGACTCCACCCGCACACTCAGTTTGGGTGCCACCCGCACACTCAGTTTGGGTGTCACTGGACCATTGTTGTCACCCGCACACACAGTTTTGGGTGCCCAACAATATTAGCATTCATTGGTACATCATTTTATCTTTGTCTTTGGGTACTAGTAGTTTAGCTTACACCAAAATTTGCTCCAAAGCTATCTTTTTGGACTGATTTACACCAATCTCACCATCCATGGTCTGGACAACAATAGAAGAGTTTGTTTGGGTTCGAGAGCGTATCCACGACTGTTATGGATGCATTATTCCCACACGCTACATATTACATTTATCTTTTCGATATTTTAAGCCACTTAAACTACCTCTTGAGGTTGATGAAGACATAATGAATTTGTGGGATGAAATAAATAAACAAACACATTTGAGGGGCTATATATAGCTGAAAATGGCCAACTTCAACATTAAAAAAAAAAAAATCGTTGTCTACAAGGAAACCCCTAAGTTTATTATATTCTTAAACACACCTTGTGGTATATTATATTACGAACACACCCCTTGGGGGTATAGTCATCCACAAAAAAATAGATTAACCCTGAAAAAAGTTGATCAAGGGTAAATTTGGAAAATCAATTAAAAAAAATAGTTGATGACATAATCAATTTTAACGATGTAAGGGGTTCTCTATAAGTAGGACAAGCCTCGTGATGTGTCCCTATAAATTCTGAAGCGTGAGGCTTTTTTTTTTTTTTTTTTTTTTTTGGTAAACCCGCCAAATCTCAGGCGGTGTGAGTGTAAATCAACTTGATTCTTTAATCTTTTCAATAATTCAGAAGGTAGAGTCGAAGAAAAGTTGAATCAATCAAATTAAAATAATGGATATTTAATTAGGTGTTAGTTTTCTAATACACATCCACAAATCCAACTCAATCACATGGCAATTGGAAAAATTAAGTTATAATTTGGTCGATCAAAACCCAAATTACTTATAGTGGATTCATCCGAACTAAATTTAAACTAAAAAATTTGAAATTTAGATTAGAGAATAATGTGTAGATTGTGCAAGTATTGTGCCCGTCCAAAGTGGCGCATTATTTTTTGCATCTAGAAATCTTCAAACACATCTTGTACGATACCAATTCTACCCAAAGATATAGGCAAAATATTCTTACATTAAAAATCGATAGGCGTGGAAATCATTTTCAAAATCAGAATTATTTTGATAAGTTTTCATTGAAAATATCGGAAACTTTTTTCTTTTAAGTCAATCAAGACAAAAATATACTAACAATAGTTTTTTTGAAGGAAACCCAATCGGGTAGAAATTTAATTAATGATCACTATCATCAAGTACAAAATTTGCAAAAAAAACTGGAAGCGTGACAAAGGGGAGGAAATGCTAAGTGTTACTTTACTTTAACATACTTCATTGATTATCGCTACCAAAAATGAAAATAAAAAATCTTTGATTAACAATTTTTCCAATTATTTCCCCCAAAGATATTTATTTAACTGATCGAAACACACAAGAAAATGAAACTTTAATCCACCGTTGTGATAACATTTTTTTAGATATTTTAAGAATTGCGCAGCAAAATGCATAAAAATTAATAATATCATATCATTATTTTAAATTCGAGAATAACTTTATCAAAAAAAAAAATTACTTCAACAAAGAGACCTTTTTTTTAAATACTTCAAACTAAATATATCATCTTTATAGCACAACATGTGCATCACTTAGAATTACAGTAAACCATTCTGACCGAATCACCTCAAATATTTAATAATCTAATTTAGATTAAAAAAATAAAATAAAAAATATTCTTCTTCTTCTTCATCATCATCATCATAAACTAATTAGCTTATAATTTAAAAATCTTTGAGCAATTTCCTAACCTGTTCCAATGTAACAAACAAAACAACAGTAAAAGGACCCTGTCTCGAAATCGTCGGGATAAATCCTTTATAAAGCGCAAATGGTCCCTCCGCTTTAATAGTTTTCACCGCACAATCAATCGCCCCTTTATACGGCGGCGCCGCCCCCTTCTCCACCTTCATATTCATCACCCTTGTCTTAATCACATCCACCGGATTCGACACCACCGACGCCACAAACCCCGCCGCAAAACTAGCCGTCACATGAGTCCCCAACCCATCTTTCATCAATTTTTTCTCCAAAATCATTTCCTTAAACTGATCGTACGATGCGAGTTGAGAAGCTGTGACGAGCATAGCGCGGTTCACAGTAAGCGATGAGCCGCGCCACAGGCTAGTAACGCCTTCGCTTTTGGTCATTTGAGAAATCGCGTCGATCACGCTCTTGTAATTACGACGCTCCGCGTGGGGGAGACGCCCGTCGGCCTGCATGCGTACCATGGCGAGATCTGCTGGGTTTCCGACGGCGGCGCCGACGCCTCCGGCGATAAGGCCGGCGCCGATTTTGGTTAGGAGTGGCATGTTGTTTGTGTTGGGATCTGTCCATTTTTTCTTGAGGACTTCGTAGAGGCCCATACGTGTGGTGGAGTAGAGGGTTTGTCGGAGGACGGTGGCAGAGACGCCGGAGAAGAGTGCGGCTGCTCCATCTTGTTGGATGATTCGGAGGCCGACTGAAATGGGTCCGGTGCGTTGGGGGAGGTTGATGTGGGGGACGGCGGCGGTGGTGGTCGTGTGGAAGGCGAGTGCCGGGCGGAGGGTTTGAGCCGCCGGTGCCGCCGCAGGGGCGGCGGATTCGCCTTGAAGCTGCATCCGGACCTTGATTAAATCAAGTGGGTGAGTACTACAGCCGGCAACAATTGAAGCAATGCCTCCTTCAACAAATCCTTTTACACCCATTATGTGTTTGATGAAAAGACTAAGAGAATTTTATTTTATTTTATTTTATTTTTTAAATAAAAAGAATGAATAAAAGAAAAAAAGAATTAAAACCCAGTTGGAGTTTTAGTTCAATTCAGGAATTTGTGATCTTCGATGTTATATGGTGTAAATAAGAGAGAAAATTGATGAGTGATTTGATGATGAGTGATGAAGAGAATTTATAAGGGGAGGGAAAGTGGGGAAGGAAGAAGGCTGGAAAAGGGAATTTCTTTTTTATTTTTATGGAAAGAAAATATTTCTTTGACTCCAAATATCACGCGGAAGTAGGAGTGGCTGCTGAATTTTTCTAAGTTGTTTAATTGAAAACTCATGATGGACTAATGATGTGAAACTTTAAATTTATTATGGGAATAGGTTAGTGGAGGCCACTTGACTTTTATATATTTTATCAATGTTTAGGTTTTCAATATAATTAGCATGGATGCCAATAAAATATGGAGTATTGGAGTAATATTTTCTTCAATTTATAGTTTTTTTCATGTATTATCAAAATATACTCAAAATGTTTTCAATATTTAGTTGAATGAAACATATTGAAAAAATGAAATTTAGTAAATTATTTTACTTTTTTATGTTAGTGTTTAAATTTGATTTGATTGTTAATCGAAATAAATATAAGTACTCATGGTTGGTGTGAGTCATCGAACTATTCCACTAGAATTGTGCCACTTGGCAAAAGTTTGAACCCTCCTAATGCATGAAATACCAAAATTACCCCTTTTATTAAAAAAAGAAAAAACTAACTCCTAATCACCCACCCCGCCCCGCCCCGCCCAGCCCAGCCCAACCCAAATCCCAGCATCGCCGCCACTCATTGTTCGACCGGCACCCACTGAAGCTCGTCATTTTTATTCTATCCGACATTGAAGCTCTCTACGTTCTGGTACCGAAGCATTTTGTTCTGCATTTTAAAAATTAAAATATGGGGATTGAAGCCCACGTCCAGAGGATTACGATGGAGCAAGAATTTCTGAGAAAGGTGGAGAAACGAGACCGAAATCGCGATCTGAAATTTGCGGAAAAAAAAGGTTGTGCGATATCTTCAAATGCAAAAATTGAATCATTCATTCAACGGAATATGAAATTGACTATACATATGTGTTCCCGGAGACGAGACGAACAAAACTCCTAAGCTAGTTCTGACGAACAGTCACCGAAAAACGATGATCGTTCGTGGAGATGATGGTGGCGCTTCGTTGAAGAAGACAAAGGGGCATAAATGTCAATTTATGGTGTTCATCCTTAATTGGTGGGTTCATACACCTTTTCTCCACCTTTTATGGGTTCATACACCGTTGTACAATTTATAAAATTTAAGATTCAAATATTAAAGCACAATTTTTCATGACTTAAGTAGCATTGATGAATCAAAATAAAATGTCCCATCTAAGGTGAAGTTGAGTTCCGTAGCTTGAGTAAGTTGCGTACGTATAGCTTGATGTTATTGAGTACAACTTGGAAGGTTGAAAATTATTTTTAATTGAGTGGACTTTTTCGAATGGTTTAGCTGTTTTTTATAAATTAATATCGGGTAAATACCACTTTTGGTCCCTCTTATCATTAACTTTTTACAGAGTGGTCCCTCTTATGTTTTTTTTCCCGCTTTAGTCCCTATTATGAATTATTTATTTCACTTTAGTCCCTACTATGAATTATGTGTTTCACTTTAGTCCTTATCAGGTGGTTCCGATAACACGTGCAAGTACATGAATATTTTTTGGGGCATTTTCGTCCGTTCACTATTGAGACTATTTGAGATATTGTTTAATTGGTGAGCAATTTTGGTGTTTGAAGAAGATTTTGGGAGAAAACTTTAGTTTGGAACGAAATGGACAATTAAGTTGGACTGGAATGAAAGCCTAGTTTGGAAGAGATTAAATATTTTTTTAAAATTAGATAGACGAAAATATCCTTGTTAGTTTACTTGAAATGACGAAATTGCCCTTATGTTCATATCACATGTTACCAGAACCGCCTTGGATCACTTGAAAGGGACTAAACTAAGACAAATAATTCATAGTAGGGACTAAAGTGGGAAAAGAAACATAAGAGGGACCACTCTGTAAAAAGTTAATGATAAGAGGGACCAAAAGTGGTGTTTACCCATTAATATCATATATCGTGACATCTGATAGTGAATTACAAAAATAATGGATAATATTTCTTATTTTCTTGGTATAACACAATATACTTCTTTAATAAAATTAAGAAAAAAAATATATATTTGAAATTTTGCACATATTCTTGCATGGATTTTTTTTTTCTTTGGCTATTAAAAAATAAGAATTAATAACAAAATATTAAAAGACAATGTTAAAATTGTCTAAATTTTATAACGATAATATTTACATAAATAAATTAGTAACAAAAATTGCAAATAAATTACCATTATTGACGTTCAATTTTTATCGTAAGAAAACTAAAATTGTTGCCGTCATTAAATATAAGCAAAAGTGACAATTTAATTTTCACATTGTCACTTATATTTTATCATTGATATACAATATTTTTATAGTTATTCAACCGTGTTTTTTAGAGTAGATCTATTAATTTCTAACTAGGCAATGTCTAGTATATTACGCGGGAGCATCTCTTCTAACAAGGAATTTTAAAGTGGATCTTCTATTACGCTATGGTGTCAACAAGGGTGTAATCGAGTCAAGTAGTGTTGAACGACACATTGCCCAAGCTTGATTTGAATTTTATGGAGCTTGAAATTTTTTGTTTGAGCCTAGTTTGATTGTTAAACGAGCCGAACTCAAGATCGAGCCGAGTATCGAGTAGCTTGATATTTTACATGTATATTATTAATTTTAGATTATCGTGTCGAACTCGAGTTGAGTTTCAAAAGTTATTGAACAAAAAATGATGTTCAAGCATGTTTGATTAATGTGATGAACCGATCTCAAACTAGCTTTTACCGAACGAACTCAAGTTGAGTATCAAGTAGCTTGCTTTGACCATTTTTAATATTGTAAGTGTCCAAATTTAAATTTTTGTCTATCTACACAAATATAAATACACTTATTAGAACATATAAGTGTGTTGCACCAAATAAAATATTCTTTTGCCATTTTCACTAGCAGGTTGAACGAAAAATAATTCATCATTCAAAATTTCAAAGCCCAAATAAAGTCCGAACACCAAGAACGGGCATCTACTGTTTTTTGTTCCAAAGTAAAATAAGAACAAATCTGAGGCTCTGAGCACGTTTTTATTATTCATGAAGACAAGAATGGGCATAAACAAATTTCCTTTTTCCGTTGCTAATATTGGAGCTAGGCAAACACTTTTTTTCCTTTAAATTATCTTTCAAGGAATTTTTTGTTACCCGATGTTTGGTAAATCGGAAATAATATGAAGGACATGTTTGTCTAACTAATCTAAAAGTGATTTAAAAAATAACGTGAGGTTTTAGGATTATTCTCGATTTTTGTCATTTGGTTTATTTAATTTTTTTTAGATGAAACAAGTACTAGTTGATATATGTTTTAGAAATGAGTAGGTTTCCTTTAAAGACTATGAAAGGAAGAGAAATAGTGTAAGAATCAGGTTATATAATTTATATCAAATCATGTTTGTTATGTTGGAAAAATAGTATTAATTAGAGATATTTTACTTTATTTCAAATCAAGCAGAGTTTGTCAGATTTTTCAAGAGATGATGAATTATTTTTTAAAATGGACATACTTTTGAAAATTAAAAAATGATAATTTTATTTCTTAAGAGGAAAAATGTTGGTTGTTACGTTCGACTTTTCAAAAATCACAGAAATAGTTCCTGAAAAACGAGATAAAAAAGGCTCAATTTTCTCACGACTAGAAATTTCAATTTTCAAGAGTAACATTTTGTTTTAAGTTTACAAGTAATAACGAAATAATATAATAATTCTTTGATTAAATTTTCGACAAAATAATAAAGGCCGGGAAAATGAGGAAGAATATTAGAGGAAAAAGAATTTTTTTTCACCAGTCTGGGCTTCACAAAATGACTTAGCCTAAAGTAAAGGGCAAAAAGTATAAATGGAGTCTGGATCGATATTTTTGGGCTTTCAGTCCTCTTGTGGACGCAATCAAGAGATATTAAGGAAAATGATTTAAGTGTAGATTTAAATTTAGTGTAAAAATGCTAATTTTGCGGTCCATAATTGTGCAAAATGTACTAAGATTTCGGGTTTTATTGATACTATTAATTATAGGGACCTCCCTTGTTTGATTTTTAGGGATGCAATTAACTATGGATCAAATGGTTCTAGTGTATGTTTTTGTCCGATAAATACTGAAAAAAATTCAAATAAAAATCGGAAACGTTTCAGAAACCATAAGAAAATTTGTAAAGAAATCACTAAATTAGAAAAATGAAAAAATCTCAAAGCAAACGAAGAGTTTCGAAACTGGTCTTTATTTTAATTCCACGAATTAAAATATAGATTTTTTTTATATATTTTCGATGAAAACCGATCAATAGAATGATCCCTTGTTCACAATGTATATCCCTTTTGTTTAGTGATATTAATTAGAATTAAAATGTTGATAAATAAAAGAGCCGGCGCAAAATTACGTTGATCGAAAATTAATTAATTAGTTATTAAGTTTTTAGATATAGGGACATGCATGCATGCTTGGAATTAGTAATGATCAATAAATCTGTTATTTGTGATTCTAAAGAAAAATTCTGTTATTTGTGACTTAAATTCATAATTATCTTCGGCTAAATGTTAAGATATAAGATGATAGAAAATTTCTTTTAATAGCTAATAAATAATAATTCTAAGAAATCTATTTTTATTTATAAATACATAACTATTAGAACCATTGAATATAAAATAAGTATGACTTAATAGATGATAATATTTTATCCTATTAAAAGAATACTACTCGTGTGACAATATGGAATAAAAAATTCTGCACTATATATAGTAGTTAAATTTGGACTAATAACAATTATATATAAAGTAGATTATTGTTTTAACATATTAAACAAATAACTTATAACTAATTAATTTTTGTTCTATATTAATAACATATGTGGTTAAGATTTCTTAATTACAATTCAATGACTTAAATTGAATTAATATCATATAATAATGCTAGTGACACCTTAAGGGCCTGTTTGTTTGGCGTTTGAGAAAGTAGTTTGGGAGAGTAGTGGAGGTTTGTGAAATAATCTCGATTTGCGTAATGTTGTTTGTTTGAGTTTTGAGAGAGTGGTTTGAGAAATAAAGTAGGTGTAGGTTTTTTTGGAAGAGTTGGGTTGTAGGTGTAAGATGTGTAAGACTTTATGTCAAATCATATTTGTTATGTGAGATAAATTGTGTAAGAGATAGGTTACTTTATGTCAAATCAAAGTAGAGTTTGTATAGGTTTTGTTTAGAGATAAGAAAATTGTTGTTTGTTTGGCTTTTGAGAGAGTAGTTTGAGAAAATTAATGGATGGAAAATTTATTTCGAAAAATAGAAAACATGTTTGTTTGGCATTTCCCAAACACGAAAAAATTCTGAGAAACGCCAAACAAACAGACCCTAAAAGTTCCCATGCATATAATATTTTAACGTCTAAACAAATATTAAACTAATACACTGACTTAGACGTTAAGTTTAACTATTTTGTTGAATTACAAAAAATTGGACATCATTGACAATATAAACAGGACATCATCGACGAAATACCTACAAAACATAAAAAATTCGTAACTATTTCGTGAGTGAAGTATGTCGTCCTCCAAATTAATAACAAGTTTCATCAACTCAATTTATAAAAGTTGGACTAATTATATGGAAGTCAAAACTAACAACTTGACTTGGCCAAATGGGCAATTAATAGACAAGAAGCTAGAATAAGATAAATAGTTGACCCGACCCTCTTCATCTGAGGAAGGGGTTAACCAGAATTTCGAAGAGATTAGAAGCCACATTTTCAACTTTTAATCTGAAATAACAATTAAAAGCCACTCTTGAGGTATACATGGGGACAAAGACAGACCACTTGAGCTTAACTTAGTTTTCATTCCGAAATGTGTGGACAAATGACAATATTAAAAGAAGTTGCATAAAATGAAAATATTTTATGTGATGACGGCATACATTTTTGTTTAGTTAACTAAATTATTTTTAATAAAGTATTTTCAATAATTAAAAGACATATAGTAAAATTATAGGATACTTTATTTGTGTAATTATGAATTGCATCACTTTGTGTGGTTGATTTTCCCATTTCAATTATGAATACTTACATTAAGAGTGAAATTAAGTTCTATAATTCAATATTACGTCATCTAGATATAAGAGTTCCATAAATAATATTCTAAAATTGTATTAAAGTTCGATATGCATAATTACACATTAATTATTGTGTATAGTATCTCTATTAAAATTATAGCTTGTGAGCAACTTGATCCTCTTACCCAAGGAGATCTTTAATGACAAATTTTGGGAGAGAACTCCAATTATCGTTCACGAACTATATATAACATATTTTTTATTTTTTTTGGTAGTATATATAACATTTTTGATCAACTGTCCATCCTACCTTCTATATCATTAGTTTCATTTTTATATCGTAGTAGAGTGTCTTTTCTTGATTGTAATAAAAAAAAATCAAATACTTAATTATTTGTATATGTGTGACACGTCTTAAAAGAGATTAAGTGATGCAAATATGTCGATGGTAGTTTGAGAGTCAAATATATATGTAATTAACAAACATTAGTTACGCTTTATGTGGATGGGTTTTCGCCCGATCTCATGGGTTTCGAGAGATTAGGCCAAAATTCTTCCAAATGAGTTTTCTCTAGACACATAAATTCATCACAAACTTATTCACAAATTTACACAAATTCTTGAAATTCAAAAATTTACACAAATTCTTGAAACCTATAAAACATTGATCTACCATCTATTTTTTTCCCCCAAATTCTCTAAAAAAAGATATTGATTTGACACATATTACCTACTTTTTTCCACATACCCAACATTCAAAATCAATACAAGTGGTGTTTCAACTTTTTTAGAACCACAAAATCCAACATCCAAAATCTAAACAAATGGGATTTCAAATGTTTAACCGATACCACCCAAATTATTAATCTAAAATCGAAACCTGCGAAACCGGATCAAAACCCTTCAAATAGTGCCAGAGCCTTAAAGACTTGAAGGAGCCAAAGTTGAACTTACCCAAAAATATGTAGAGTTGCCGCGTGGAATTAAAGGACGATCCGACTCGCCTCTATTATTTGGGGTGGTCAGCTTTGACTCCGTTGAGTCAAATCTCTACTAGAAGTAATGAGAGAGAGAAACTTTATTGGAAAAGTAAATGAAAAATGCAAAAATAATATCGTCGCCTGAGAGATTCGAACTCTCGCGGGGAAACCCCATGTACTTAGCAGGCACACGCCTTAACCACTCGGCCAAAGCGACTTGATTGATAATGATTGAATGTGAACTTTATTTATTTAGATAAATTAATATCTATTAAGAAATCCAGTATAAATTATCAATCATATCACTCAGTAGTCAGTACGTGGAATGATTGATAATTTAAGTGTTTGTTAGTGGTTTATTATTTTTAATTGTTATACTTGAGCATTTATTAAAATGAATTATGACGAATGTATTCCAAAAAAATTCAGTACATAAAAGTATTCTAAATACTAAGTACAACCAATAATTCAATAATAAGCACTCTTATTACTTTGGTAACGCTTGAACTTAAAAATCATAGTATTGAATTATGGAAGGTCGGATTTGCTTTGCATATCGAATTTGAATCCTTAGAAAATTTGAGTTAAGGTTTAAATCAAAATAAAATAAGTTGATGTAAGAGCCAATAAATAAATATGTTTGTAAACAATGATAGATTATGACATTTAAGAAATTTAATGTGGACTATATGTTATTAGGCAAAGCCAATTGGATGCAAATCAGACATGCATTTACGTTGGTAATGAGTAGGTTGGAAGATTTGGAAGATCCATATAAAAAATTAATGAAGCAGCTATAGCCCAATTACTTGCAAATTGGGTTGAAATGGAGAATTGGGGAAAGTCCAGTACCTTTAAACAAGCTACCTCTTCGTGCCAGTTTAAAGTTGTAAATTTGTAAGGCCATCTCCAAAACACTATTTATAACTCAAATTATAACATAAATCATAAATATTTAAAAATAAATGGTACTCTAAGGGAGCTTTTTTAAAAAAAAAGAGTAGTAAAAAAATTTAAGTTTAAACTCTCAAATTAGAGTTCATAGTGAATTGTAATGTAATGCTTTTATATATAGGGAAAAGTACAAAAGCCAATGTTTTGTTTCGAAAACATTTTGTTCTTCTTCTTTTTTAATTATGGACACCTTTGGCTTGCCTTATTTTTTGCATTAACCTGAAATCTGATTTTCAGGTTAATGCAAAACATGGGTCATTGGTTGAATCATTTTTTGCATGAACAAGAAAATCTGATTTCATGCTAATGTTGAAAATTGACCAAACGTGGCCCCTTAGTTTTTCATTTAAATTCAAATTCAAATTCAAAAATTGTACGAATCCCAAAATATAAAATATGATTATTTATTTGAATTCATATTACTTTACCGCAATAATATTTTTAAAAAGGTAATCATTATATTAAATATATATACTAAATAAAATAGTTTTTTAAAATATAAACGAGATGTTGGAGTGAAGTGGGGTGGTTGTTTAAAAGTAGAATTTTGAAATATAAACTAGTTGTTGGAGTGCGGAGTAAAAAGTGGGAATGTATAACATTGTTCACCCCTTAAATTTTAAGATAAAATATCAAAATTTAAGAATATCGCGCCTCAAAAGGGATTAACCATTGGAAAACCAAGAAAAAAAATCTAAATGAGTCGGGTTAGAATTGAATTTCTCCAACTTCGTTCGAAGTTCAATTGTTATAAAGTGGAAATGAAATCAATTCGATTTGTATTTTGCTGGATTGATCTTCAAAATTTTGACCTTATTCAAGTTCCTTTAATAATCAAGTTTTTCGAACATATTTACCCACTTATTCTAAAAGATGTATATGTTCTGTTAAAATAAAAACAATATTGATACTGTTTTAAAATTAACTCATGTTTGCACCGACCATATTGCTAATGTTATTTATAAAAATTGTACATAATATATGTATCATTGTGGGGTTTATACCCTAAACGGAACGGGACCATGCACTTAATTATTTGTTTATTTTATTCTGAATGTGAACAGCTTTAATTTAATCGAATTAAATTCATTAAATTTCCTTGCGAATAACAGAACCTTAACAACTTTACGTAACTTTAGATAGATATTGAGTTGAGTCAAATTCGAATTACATCTTCTCTTTTAACCATATAATTTTTGTATGACAATTATTCCTTTTTCTATCAACTTATCATTGGTATAGTGAAATTGACTATTACTCCCAAAAGTGGGGGTCCAAGTTTGAATCTATATTGGAAGAGGTTTTCATTAGTGGCACAGTCAGGATATAATTTCACTGGAGTCCATGTATTAAGTTTTGTTTTTGTGGTATATTTCGGTCAATCAAATATTAGAATTTTTCAGAATGTTTTCGAATGTTTTTGGAAATTATAGAGAAACTTTTGAAAAAAATTTAAAAAATATATTAATTAAACTACAAACTAAATATATATATTATCGTTTCGGTTGACTCAAGAGCAAAAATTTTTCGATGTTTTTTATGGAATTCTATCGAAATTTTGATCCATGTTGGGGTTATTATAGTGTAAGAGAATATATATATTTTTTAATGATATTAGTGTATACTTTTAATGATAATTTATGTTAAAATCTTAAGTCCAATAAAGATTATCAGAAAAACAATTTAAGAAATTAATTTTTTAAAGAAAGTCAATTATTCAAACCGTGGACCAAATTCATTTTTAAGTTAATAGTTTGACATAAATTAAACTTCTCGAAGAAAAAACTTTATTTATGTAAAATTTTGATATAAAATAAGTATATCACAACTGACAAATATCAAATTATTCACCTTTATATATAATGTTTCATACCTTATATCTACCTTCAACAATCAATTTTTGTTATTTTAATATGAAAAAACTAACCAATAAACATGATTTGATTGCATCTTTCTTTTTGAGTGAGTTTATTTGTGGGGATAAAATTTTAAAAATAAAGATAAAATAGTTGTGAGGTTTGTATGATTTTTTATATGGAAAAAGTATCTCACAATCCCAGAAAATGGGATTTTTATATTATTACTAACATATTAATTCATAAAAATTAGAGGGAGATTAATATATATTTTCATTAAAATATGGCCCCAATAGCATAGAAATTTTAGTTTTATTGAGTGGGATCCTTTTAGAGCAATTATTAGATATGCTTAATTTTTACAAATAATACATATAATTTCCATAGGAAGTGCAAAAATTGAGTGGGGTCATTGCACCCCACTCAACTAGGCGTAGCTACGCCACTGGTTTTCATATAATATGCCTGGTCGATGCGTCTCGAAAGGGCAAAAAAATAATATTCTTGTTTCTGGATTAATTTACCTTCGACTCTAAGTAAGAATAAAGCTAACGAGTGAAGTGTTAGTATTTAATAATATTGTAAATCTAACAAACCTACTCAAACTGCTTCAGTAAAAGATCGTTTGAGTTCGATTTGTTATACATATCATACATGCTTGAACAACATTGTTTGTTTGATAATCTTCGAAGCTTAATTCGACCTGGACCCGATAAGTTAAAATTGACCAGATACATATAAAATAGCAAGTTACTCGAGCTCGTGTTATAAGAGATCCTTCAAGCTCGGTTCATTAACAACTATATATGCTAAGCTCAAACACAATTTCAAGCTCGATAAAAAAATTTAAATAGTATGTTTAGTAGAAATACAAACTCAAAATATTTTTATGGCAGAACTTTCATACGAAATAATTTAATAATTCATAATTGCCCTTTATATCAATCACACGGGATCCAACCCTCAATTTCAACTTTGAGCAAGATAAATAACTCAAGCTCTTTGTCTCTCATCACAGTGAGAGAATTAGATGAAATCGATTTAAAGCTACTCACTTTAAGGATAATTTCTTTTCACATTTTTTTAAAACAAGTAGATAAATAAATCAAATTAATCTCCTTGAGTAACTCTAAACATTCTAGTTTAAATTACACAATAATATTAGCTAAGCTCAAGATTTAATTATGAACTCAAACCATGAACATGGGCTCAAACCCATAAAACACCAACACAAGTAGTCTGTATGGAAATGGTTTGTCTCGGTATGGACTCACCCAAACTCGGTCATACCTCACTTGATAAAAAATTTGAAGAGGTCTTAGCTTGAATCCCAAGTTTCAACGCAAATCAAAATCTACATAATCCTATTTGAAATCTATAAAGTTATTGATTTGATATCTGACATATGACATCTATTTTTTCACACATATAAAGTTATTGATTTGACATCTACCAAATATTTTCTAAACTCCAACAATCAAACCTCAATTCAAATCCGTTTCAAATTTTTAAAATCCGCTTACTCTTATTTATTAATATTTTGTCATATCTATATTCCATTGAAACTATTATTCAAATCGAGTTTTAAAAATGTAAGGAAATTTTTCAAAATCACTTTTTCAGATTATAAAATTGACTAATATTATTAGCTATTGTGTCAATATTATTGTTAGGTCAATATTTACTATCACATCATAAAATCAAGAAAGAACCCAACTAAACTATTTTCATATTTTCATATTTTCATAGGGAAATTTGTTTTTTTGGTAACACAAGATAGGTCATTTTACAATTTTGGTACCATTGGACACGAAAATATAAAAAACACAAATTTCCCTATTTTTATAATAAGCCCATACTTGATATAGTTTAACGAGACTTTCTACTATAAGATTTGTTAAAATACTCCATTCGTCTCATTATTTTTACTCCATTAGCTACAATATCAGATCAAACTTTTCAATCTTTTAAGTGACTTATCATGTTAAATTATACACGTTTGTGGTGTATTAAACCTTTTAAATATTAATATATATGGTGTCATATGACATTATCAACTTATTAGTGAATTATATTAATTAAATTATTTATTATAATATTTATAAACTTAATCAAATTGACTGATTAACTGTATCAATGAATAAAGAAAAATGTGACTGAAAGAAATATATTCCTATGTGATTTTAATTACACTATGGTCATATTCTTTGAATTCGAAATTTGTATGGCCTTAAGCTTCCAATCCCAATGCTTTGTGCCACACATCTTAAAGTTGAAGTGTCAAATCAACCTTTAATGAACATGGAAGTGGGACAAAGGTTAGCTCTGGTGGAATTATTTGATATGTACATAGAAATATCATAGTATAAGAGTCATTTCTCACTATTTGTATGATTTTGTACTCTAGTGGTTAAGGTAACTTTTCTTAAAATTAACGACATATTCCTTGGTCCCATTTTTATTTATCTCTTAATACAGTTATCAGTCAATTTAACTAAATTTATAAAAAATATAATAAATAATTTTATTAATATATTTTACTAATGAATTGATAATATCAGATGACACTATATAATATATGTTAATATTTAAAAAATTTAATACACCATAAATATGAATGATTTAACATGATAAGTCACTAAAAAAATTGAAAAGTTTAACCGAATACTGTATTTAATGGAGTAAAAATAATGGAACAGAGAGAGTAATTTATTTGGAACAAGTCAATAAGCAATAAGACGGTAATGGTCTAAGTTTGCCCTGCCCTATTAAAAATGATAAAGACATAAACTAGTTCAGATTAAAACTTATAAAAGTTGGTATAAGTTATTTTCATGTCTATAAATTAAAGATTAAGACATGCATGTTATAATTTGAGCTTTGAAGTAGACTGGCCATTTTCTTATGTACGAAGGAGTACTTCAAAATAAGCACTATCATTAATACGGATTACATATATCTAGCTGAAAATATTTATAAATATATGTCAAAATAACAGTTTTATCGGATCGAAAGTGTGAATTGCTGATATTAAAAACCTAACCAAGAATATCGTCTACTAGCTAAATCGAGTAAATTTAGCATTAAAGGAAAAATTAAAAAGCAAACGGCATTCAATTTTTTGGAAGCCTCTTGATACTAAAATTTAAATTACTCTTAATAATGCCTTTTATTTTCAAGAAATAAAGTCAGATGACCTAAAAAGAAAGCTAGGAATCCATTACTTCAAAAAAGAAAAAAGTTGCTGAGACTTATATGAGGAATATATGAAAAGTAAGATTGAATTGTCCAAGTTGTTTCACATTTGTTAAAGTTATTGAGATTCAAGTAATACAAACAAATTTCAAGAAAAGTTCATAACAAATTGAACGAATTAGACTATACATTTAAACTCGATGGATATTATAAATATATTTAGGATATAAATATTGCATATGGAGTAGGTTTCATTCTTTACATAATGAATTCAATTCCAATTTTAACTGAGTTCACAATGAGTTGAGCCTTACTACAAAAAAATAATTATTTGATAATGTAACGCATGTTCGTCAATTTAAATCTAGTCATTATAATGATTTTCATAAACAAAATAATGACAAGTATCGCTTTTAAAATGTCATTATCGATAATTTTGTTAAAAACTTGTTTATTATACATAGTATGGCAAATCGAGTAATTTTGTTTGATATTCATCCGATGTTATGATGTGATAGTAAATATTGACACAATAGCTAACAACAATATTAGTGGATTATGATAATTGTTATTTCTTTTTCAAATTACATAATTACACAATAGCTAACAACACTATTTTACCCATATCATAAATGATTCCTATATATGATTTTTTTTAAACAAAATAATTAATAATTACAGCTCGTTTAAAAATTTGATTTCCTTGCATGAAAAAAAAGGTAACGGTGAATCAACCTACCAATTGAATAAATTTAATATCAAGATTTTGGATATCCAGTTTATTACAACAATTAAACCACTTACACTAAAAACAAGATGCACACACAATTTTTAATTCAACTCTATTAAAATAATTCGTTCACAAAAGAAATGTATGCACCATATATCATGTAATTTGTTCTTTTTCAATCGAAAAAGAAAAATGAAAGGGAAAAAATATTAAAAAAGAAAGCAACAATTTTGGCTAGACTTCCCACCAAACCAAACAGGTTCTAATCTCTATCTGTACGTTACTTTCTTATTACATTCTCTCTTTATTTTTGGGTCACTCACCTAAAATTCTTTTTCCTTCACTCCTCAGTCATCAAATTCAATTTTCCCCTTTTTCCAATTTTACCCTCTCCACCACCACCACCACCACCACCACCACCGCCGCCGGAGCCGCCGTCAAAGCACCGCAATCACTTCAAACGCGTGCAGCGCCAACCTCTATGTATTACAAGAAAATAAGGTTTCTAGGGTTTTTATTCAGCTCTGTGTTAATCCTCGGCGCCGGTTAATTTTATTCGAAATTGACAACAATCAATGCTTGCTATTGTCGTGATTCTGCTGATTTTCGGCCTTGTAGTCCGCCGTAAGTGGAGAAATGCGGCTGCGGAAAAGGAAGAGATTTTGAGACTTGTGGCTATGACATCAGAAGAGGATGCGGAAATTGCGAAGCTTCTAGCTGTTGAAGAGAGTAATTCGCCACCTCCGCAGCCGCTACTGCCACCGCAGGTAGAGAAGCAGCATTACTGTGCTGTTTGTTATAGCCCTACCACAACTAGGTGCGCTCAGTGTAAATCAGTCAGATACTGGTAAGTGTGTGCTTAACTTTGTGATTTTGAATTTTGAATTTTTTTTGTATTCAAATTTTGTTGATATTTGTTGCTCTAAGGTTGTCTTGTTTCTAGTTTTAGATGTGGATGGGTTTCTGTTTAGCAGTTTGTTGTCTGATTTATATTTAGTTATAGGATATTTTGAATGCCTGATTTGGACGAGAGAAAGTGTTTTAGACATGCTCTAAATTTATGCAAGAGTTGCGTGATAAAGGGCTATGGATGGTGATTGATGATCGTAAGTATCATAAGTTGAATTGCCAACTTGGAATGCCAGTTTTTGTAATATCAGCGTGGGTGGATAAACATAAGAAAAGGGAATGGCAATAACTTCGTGTTGCAATATACTACTTTTACGTTTATGGAAGAAAAAATCTATTAAGATTTTGATGTGATGGCCGGGATGGGATGAGGGTTTACCATCCACTGCTGTTGAGATGGAGGACCACAAGTAAAATTTTTGTGCTCACTGAAGGGCCTGTTAAGTCTTTTACTCTACTTTAAGGGTAACATATAGGAACAAGGCAATGTGAATGTTACCTCCATGTTAAAAATCAAGAAATTTTCATGTTGGCATCATGTGCCCCTTCAAAGATTTGTCATGTTTAAAACTGAGGCTACCTTATCTAGAAAATTGAGTAACTGGAGAAATTTTCCTGGAATATCTCTAGAGACTATCTCTAAAGATACAAGTGTTGAGTTGGCTATAGCAACTCATCTGTCAAATGTAACTGGATGTATTACTTAGGGTTTAAGTGTTCTAATCCCTATCCCACACAAAGTAGTGCATTCTGCTAGATTTGTTTCTCAAGGCAATGCACTTTATACTGCCTCATCCCAATTCTATTATACATTATTCCAACTATTAGGAAATATTTGCGGCATTTTCTTTGTCTCTTTGTAATCATAGTGTAAATACACTGGCCAGTCATGATCATTTCTAAGCCGGCGAGGAGGCAAAGAATCAGTCGTTATTTTCCTTACTCTTTATGCGTATTTGATGTGCTAATTCAGTCTCATGTCTCAAATGGTATTACAAAGCTGTGAGGAGATAAGGTGGCATTCTTTTTAAGTAGGGTGAGGGGCTCTATATGGGTGTTTCCATTTAGCCATCTTATACCTTTTGGGGAATATGATGTTGACATGGAATTACTTAAGAAGTAACACGGTGATGACTTTCATATAACTTGCAAAATCACACCTTCACAGAAAAGCTCAGACTATGTCCTTTCATTGAAGAAAAAATCAAATCACATAGGTATATTATGGGGCATCAGTAGGTTTGAATCTTTTCATTTTTTGTGTAGTCTGGAGATAGAAGCATCAAAGAAAGTTTAGTTTTTTCTGTGGATTTACTTTATAAGAAGTGCTTGAGACTTGAGTTGGATCTTAATTTTAGTATCCTGGAAGTAATTTGGAGTTGAGTGAAACACAGAAACAACTTGCATGTGCGCTTATGGGAGGTGCAAAGAAATAGGAGAGAAATAAAAAGGTAGCCACCAATTAAGAAAAAAAAGACTTTATGTATATTGTTGATCATTCTTTTTTCTTCCTATGGCTCTTTCATTAAAATATATGGAAGGATAACTGGAGATACCTTAGAAACATGGGGATCAATTTGTTTTTATGCCATCGAGGTGAAGAAACCACATATAACTTATTGTTGCAATGTGAAGTGATGGATATTTTATGGTCTATGTGGTTTAATCTGTGCAATTTTCCACGTGTAATGCCAAACTCGGTTAAAGAATTCTTGGGAGGCACCCCCTTGGTGCCTTTTCTTTTCAGTCAAATGCTTACCTTCAAAAAGAAAATATTGAAGGACAAGAAAATATTGAAGGAAAAGAAAAAGAAAATCCATCATTCTCTTGCAGATGCTGACTAGGCAAACTTGCTACTCAAGTATAAACGCCAAATTGTTGATCCATAATTTGAATGACCTAATAGGTAACCTAGGCACTACAAAGACACTCATAATATTGTCTTATTACCACTACATATAGTTTGCCAACAGTATGTTTTTTACCAGAAATGAATCTATTGACCAATGGAAATTCTCAGGAGTTTCGAGATCTTTTCTCGTTTGTTCCATTAAGCATTTAAATTTTGAGTAGAAAAATGGAAAATCAGTTTTTCATTTTTTGCCATCAAACTTGTGTTATATTGACATAATGTGATATCAGAAGTTTGCACTAGGAGATTTAACCTTGAGAGAGATGAAAACTAGAATATGTTGTTGATTGGAGGTTTTGTTTTTGATCCTAATGTCTTTCTCCAATCAAAATGCCAAGATATGAAATCCCTTCGCAAACCCAAAAAACACATGGTAAGTTGCATTTCGAGATTTGGTATTCCTCACAATTTTACTAGAATTTCCCACCAAATAAGTTGATGATTAATACTATTAGACTGTACACTTTCAATCAAATCTTACAGCTAACATACTAAGTCAATTCAAATATTCTCAAAGCGTAATAAGCTACCTCAGGCACCATCTGCTTGACCAAAAAGCTTCTTTGTTGATGTGAAACCTTTATTTCCACGTGAAGGTTTTCCAATGTAGTTGTGTTTAGTGACCGTGTACTATCTGTGTGCTGCAGTGTTAGGATAATAAATTTGAAGTTTCTGTGTTTGCATATTAACACTTTATATAATCCAACTTATAATGACAGTTTAGTGCATGCTTATTCAAGTCCAGTGAGGATACCGACTTGGTGGCAAAATCAGTCTAGCTTTGAAGTTTAGCTAGGCTCTGCGCCTATTGAATGGCATCCCATCATTATTTAAATTTTCTTCTTGATAAAGTATTCAATGTTTTCAATGGTAACTGTGAAGGTGGTGTAGGCTGTACATCATTCTACTTGAGGCATGGGAGTATGCATTTTCATTACTAGTATCTTGCTTTTAATATGATATAATTTAGTAAAAATCAAAGAAATATTAGGACACAGTAGGCCAAAGAGCATACACTAAATGATATTTACTGATGGCTTAGTGGAAAGATACTGAGAAATTGAGTGAAATATTCTTACATGTAGATTATGTTGTGAGCTTAAGATAGACTTAAGAGTCCAAGAATCCTCTACCAGTTAGAGAAAAGGGAGTGTTATAGACTTATATAATGGTTGTTATCTGATATCTCTGTCCCTGCACATGGTATGATGTTTGATCATCCCTGTCTCTGAAATGACCATCTTGTAAATCTTGTAATGGGTACTTTAAGACCCATTACTAGTTGCATTAGATGAATGCTAGAGTTGGATATTCAAATCTATTACTGCTCTGTATGTGAGCTTACGGACACTTCATTTACTAGGATTGCCAGCTCATTCAGTTGTGAAGTTCAGTTTTTTGATCGGAAATCACTGTATATTATAAATTTTCTGGAATTTGCCATTTTACTATGTAGTCCATTAGGTAGTTTCTCTCTTACTTTAGCTGCTCTGATTTTTATTAGACTTAAACTTAAATTTTTTCGTTTTTGTAGTTCTGGCAAGTGTCAAATAATTCACTGGAGACAAGGTCATAAGGATGACTGCAGGCCCATAATTCCAATGCCTGCTAGCAAGGAAAGTGAATGTTTTGTAGAAGCAGCTTTGGAAAATCAGTTTGAGATGCATTTGAACGATGGAGCTAAAATACGTTTTGCACCCACCCAAGAACATGATGATTCTGGATCCTCATGTAGCTCATTGCTTTCTGTTACTTCATCCACTGAGCAAACTGAAACATCTTTTGATGCTTCTATCAGTGAGGTTCCTGAATCAGGAACTCCAATCAAGCCAGATAAAGTGCCTTATGTTGGCGTTGATTCTCATTTGTCACAAACTTCCCATGGTTCTGATGATGCAGATGCACCTAGCCCATCATCCTTGAGTGGTACTGTTTATTCTGTAAACAACAAACTTGGGGCTAACAAGATAAAAATGACGCTGACTAGTAAATCTGATGAAGGGTCTCCTCACTTCAAAGCTAAAAGAAATACAGATGGAGCTGCTGCTTCAAAAGAGTTTATACTAGGTAAAACTGAGTTGCGATCTTATCAGTCCTCTAGTTCTATAAGAACATCTGTAGCTGAAGATCGGAAAAGTCAAGCACTTTCAACTTCGAGCAAAGCAATGAGATCCACTTCTGTTAGGGGTTCAGGAAATCAACAAATGTCAAATGTAGAGTTGAATAATTCCCAATTTTCAAAATCTTTGAAGACGCCGCCATCGGATGAGTTCTGGAAAATTGAATCACAACTTTGCAATGGTAAAGAAACAAGATTAATGATGTCTAGGAGTATAGGCAACTCTCAGAAGTTGTCTACAAAAACTGAGATCCCTCATGCTTTGCCTTCAGATATTGAAGGTGTTCGAATGATTTCAGAGCCTATCAGCAAAGGTCTGAAAACTTCAGTGCGGAAGTTTGTACAACATCTTAAAGCAACAAAGCAGTCAAAATCTGGCACATTTGACATGGGAAAGGACTCTTGTGAAAATTTTAATCATAAGGTTTCTTTTCAATTATTAATATAGTATCAGAATTTCAAAATTTTGCAATCATGGTTTTAGCCAACATATATTACTCACCGTGTGTTCATGCCTTGATAGGTTATATTTCCCCTTAAGCTTTTCGTGCAATTATATTCCTGTGATGGCATGGAACTTCAGCCATTTGGCCTCGCAAACTGTGGAAATAGGTGGGTGCAATATGTAGATTCTATATAATTGATTCCTCTATGTTTCATCACCTTGCTTGTTAATACTATTATTCTTGGCCACCGACATATGACTGTGTTGTATTATACATGCTCTTTAATGTCTCTGTTGGTACATGACATGAACTTGTGATTATCTCCTAATTGGTTGGTCAATAGATGTATGCTGTTTTTCCTGCATCATTTAATTTTTTAATTGGAGAATTCGTCCCATGTGAGTGTTATTTTTTCGTGATACTTACCTTATATTTGCATATTGTGGGGAGATTGCCGCAAATACAGAAAAGGTATCAAAATTTAATGATTTTATTTGGCTTAATTCCACATTGGTGTTTATGGAGAAAATTCCTCCATTTTTCACGTGTCATTTTTTCTCTCATTTGAATGTTGAATGAGCCCGGAAATATTTTGATCAAAATTCGCCACGTCTCCACCAAGATAACGAAAAGTTTTGATCAAAATTCATTCCTATTTTCAAATATTTTTGAAAGATTTTGAACATCTTTAATCTTCTGCAGTATTTACGAAGATAAGAAATAGTTATTTGATTTTCTTTTCCTTTTCTTATTTTTACCCAATGATGGATGGTACAGCTGCTCATGGGACCTCGTTTCGTTTTGTATGCTTTTCTCCATGTTCTTGATGTATTCCAAGCTATTGTATACTTGTGTTATGTGGTAGAGAAATTCGTGTAGCATAATAGAACCTTTCAGTCCTCTGAAGGTTGGCATATTATCACAGGTTGTATACTAGTCATAGAAATATTGGTGTTTTTTAATATTGTATGAATTAATGAAGATTGTGCTAGTCATTTAGCAACCCTATGAATATCTGAATCATCTTTTATGGTATTACATGAAGAAGAGTATGTGAGAAGGCATACTAGTTTTGGAAAAGAATGATGATCACTGAGTTGCACAAATTAGAACAAGAAATGTAGGAAAAAATGCATGCAAACGATCATATTATATCTTTTATCACCTTCTTTTATTTTTTGCAAAAGAAATGCTGGTATTCATTTTGATTCCATGTTTCAAAGTGCATATCTTTTTTCTCATTTTTACCTGCATATGTAAGTTCTTTCTTCTTCCATGTACTGTAACTTATTTTATTCTTCTTGCAGCTGTTATGCAAATGCAGTGCTGCAGTGCCTGACTTTTACTCGGCCGATTACTTCTTTTCTTCTTCAAGGGTTGCATTCGAAAACATGCAAGTACCTTTTATAATTAATTAATGTCTGGTACGTTGTGTAGATTCTTCATGGTCTTGTTTTCTTATGCCTGCTTTTGCCAACAATGATTTCAGGTTGCAAGAGAGACTGGTGCTTTATTTGTGAGTTTGAATGTCTAATTAGGAAGGGACAAGAAGTGAACTTTCCATTATCTCCAGCTAAAATAATGTCTCAAATACCAACTATTGGAAGTCATCTAAGTCATGGAAGGGAAGAAGACGCACATGAATTTTTGAGGCAAGTGTCCTATTAATTTGAATTTGGTTTGGGAATTGCATCTAATAGACTGACAGCGAATATGTTTTATATGATATCAGAAACGTGGTCGATAAGATGCAATCTATATGTCTGGAAGAAGCTGGTGTTTCTGGCTCATTGGCTGAAGAATCAACCCTTGTGGGTCTGACTTTTGGTGGTTATCTTCGATCCAAGGTCAGTTTATATTGATGTATCGAAAGCCTTGATGTCTTCCTGCCAGTGTTCAGTATCTGGTTTACAAGTGAACCCGGTTCTTAGTAGTAGACTAGTAGTAGCATAAACTATCATGTTTCTGCTGACTCCTGTAAAATTGGTTTGCCAGATTAAGTGCATGAAGTGCTCAGGGAGATCTGATCAGTGTGACCGGATGATGGATCTGACTGTGGAGATAGATGGGAATATATATACACTTGAAGAGGCTCTTGCGCAATTCACAACATCCGAAATACTTGGTGGAGATGATAAGTATAAGTGCGGAAGGTGTGTCCATTTGCATATTGTACTACGAGTTATCAATTTCCTGAGTGTTCTTACAATTTTCATCTTATTGTTTTATGAAACTATGTTTTCCAGTTGATTATCATCTCTTTTCTTATGAATAAATTGTAGAGCAAGTCCACAGGCTGATGTTGTGTATGTAGCTCATATGCCGTATGGAGTGCTCTATAGGAACTATAATAGCTAAAAACTTTTCCATCTTTTCATGTTGTTTCACCTTTTTCGACGTACCAAAAATGTAATTAGCATTAAAAAGACTCAATTTTTCTTTTTTTTAGTCATCTTTCGTGGTTAAGGTTGCAGAATTTTTTTGAAAACTCTAAACATTCTTATGCTTTCTTCTCCCGCTTTCTTGAGATATTTGAAGTTGAATGCAAAATAAATTACATCATTGCTTTCTTGGCACTGCTTATGAATAGTTTGTTAACTGAAGAATATGAAATTCCAAAGCATAAGAGTATCAATATTTTAATTTGTTTATTGAATTTTAATGTTGTTAAATAGCACTGATCTCTATTTATGGCAGATGTAAGTCGTATGAGAAAGCCAAGAAGAAATTGACAGTAATTGAGGCTCCCAACATTCTTACGATTGTTCTGAAGCGATTTCAGGTAAATCATCATTACTATATAAGCTACACATGCAATTAAAATATGTTCATGATTTATAAATCTCATTATGCAATTTGCTTTGCAGTCAGGCAATCTAGAAAAACTAAACAAGTTTATTCAGTTTCCCGAGGTTCTGAACCTTGCTCCTTATATGAGTGGAATGAGAGACAGATATCCTTCATATCATCTCTATGCAGTGGTTGTTCACTTAGGTATGATGAATGCTGCTTACAGTGGGCACTACATAAGTTACGTCAAAGATTTCAGAGGAGATTGGTTTAGAATTGATGATAGCAGGGTATGTTATCATACTGTCGCTCAAATATCTTAACTGCATTTTTCTGCTTCAAGTTATACTTTTTTGCTCGCAGTTTGAGTTTCATAACCTTTGTATAAATTAAGTTTACCAGCCACATTGATAAATAGGAGCTTTGCCTGGTTTCTATTTTTGGACTTGACTAAATAGCTGATCACTGGTGTTTCTTCATGTAGGTAAGCCCTGTGGATCTGGAGACTGTCTTATCCGTGGAAGCATACATTCTCTTCTACGCAAGGTAATCTTAATTTGTTAATGTGAAAGGCATTTTTAAAAACTTAAGAATTAGTTCATTCATATTAAAACAGTATATCCTTTTAGGCAAACTCCACGAGTTGGATCATCGATTAGGAACAGCAGTGTATGTTCTGATGGGATAACTAAGAGAAACATGGAGGCCATTTCTTCAAGTAACAGTTCCAAGAAGAAAAATTCAAAGACAAAACCGAGCCCTTCTGGTCGGAATACTGAGTCCACAATGGTCCATCAACGTTCTGAAAAACACCACTATTGGATGTCTCCCAATGATTTCACTGGAAACCATATAGTCGATCCTGAGGGTTGGGGAAATCACTTGAAAAATAGAAATCCTATCGTTGTGGATTCATCAAGTGACTGTTCTTCCATTTTCAGTACATCTGATGCTGGCTCGTATAGTACAGATAGCACCAAGGACTCCTCTAGTGCCGAGGAAATATCCGGCTACATATTTGGCGGGCCTGGCATGTCTAACTGGTACAACCCGTAATTACTTTTATTGGACTCGAGCATTTTTTACCTCGGTGTATTCAGTGCCGTCCAATTAGAGAAGCTGCTAATGATCATAATCTTTTTGGATCACTTCTATGCCGGTTCTCAGAGGAGGATCGCGTGATGAAGCTTGAGGGGAACTCATTGGGGAGGAGGAGGAGACCCTTATGTATACTAAGGCTGCTAATAAAGTAGATAATTACCGGTTTTAGTGGTCGTAGAAGTAGATAAAACGACGGTATAATTGACTAACCCACCACCCTTTTCGGAGATTGTTATGTTCACCCTAATTTGGGAAGGAACATTAGGGACTAGAGCAACTCAAACATTTTTAGGGCGTTTGAGTTGTGTATAAGTTAAAAAGTTGTAAATCTTTGGAGCCAATTTGTATTTCAGAAACTGGTCATAATTGCCATATATTTATATCTATATAAAGCCCTTTGGGGCCTTTTTGATAATTTTATATGTGTGGAAAATGGAGGACATACATCAAATCAATGATTTGTAGGTCTTAATTAGGGTTGTGTAGATGGTTTGGACTGAAACATTTTCAAACTCTTCATCTAATAAGGTTTGACCCAATTTGAATGATTCTAAATCCAATCAAACTACTCTCATACGCTGGGTTTTGTCTCAAAAAGTAGTTGGCGATATTGCCATAGAACAAAATGTTGCTACCAAAGCAATTCATTTAAATTTCCAAATCTACCCTTTAACAATAAATGCTCATTTTAGTTATATTTGGTAGTATTAAACTTTCCATGTATACTGTTATTATTTTTTTGTTCGTTCTCAATCTCACTACTAAATTTTTGTGCTTCAACTTTACTCCAAAGTCCAAACCTCCATGTCAAAATGTGTAAAATTCTGTGTTTAATCTCACTGCCCAGCTATACAATTTTTTTAAAGAAGCTGCTCAACATTGAATTAATCATCACATCCAGACAAATCGAATTAGTTGAGTGTTTCAAATCTTTAGGAAAAACAAAAGTGGAGATCTAATTTTATATGAACCGAAAAAAAAAAATATTATGTGAAGGTAAAATGAATTGGGTCTGGATGGTTAAAAAAAATGATTCTGAAAGATTTGGAGCAAACCAGAAGCTTTAATTATTACAATTTTCAATTATTTTTACCCTTGGTGTTGAAATACTGAAACATAACGAATGTATATAACGCGAAAATTAATAATAAAATATTTTGATAATAACTGAGAAATGCTATTATTCTCATTATATTAGTTGGGATTGGTGTCCAAATTTTGTTATTTTGTTTATATGGGGGATGGGGTAAATGGGAGAGGAGCAGTGCCTCTCCCAAGAAGAGGCATCTCTTTGTTCCCTGTTGAGGCCCTGACTCAGCGCCTCAACGTGCAGGGCCGAAACCCGCCCAGATCCTTCCTCAAAGCAAGTTTGACCCAATCTGAGCGAGACCATACTGAGCCAAACTACATTCATATATCGGTGTCTTTTCTAAAGTTTCAGGATACAATATTTTGACAAACTGCTGCAATTTAAGTGGGTAAAACGTAATTTTTACAAAGAGTAAACAAATAAATGTACCAACATCTCACTTATTGTAATTCGGAAGGTGTAATTATGTGAGAAAGACTGCTAAGTAGGAATACGGGGCTCATGCTTCGTGTAGGCTTCCACTTATTTCGACTTGTTCCTCGTTACCGCATATTTCTCCCAAGCATATAGAAGCAGGTGGTTCTTCTCTTTTCGCGTAAGAGTTGGCAATATAGCAATAAACCATGAAGTTGAAAAAGCATACACCCGCTATTACAGCGTAGTATGCTCCCAATTTACTTGTGTCTAAATCATCGGTCAAGAAGCTATGGAAAATTAAGGTAAAAGGAATGCCGAGGAAATTTCCAATCCTCAAAGAGAACCGAGTGAACTGCTGCCCAAAGTTATTGAACGATTGAGGAACCTCCACATAGAAGAATTCATCCATGCCATCAACTATCAGACCTTCCATGAGTCCAAGTAAGAAAAATTGTGGAATTAGCCACAACACACTGATTGGATTGTCCGCGTCCAGATTCTGCTGTTTCCTGTAAACCTCAATATTCGTGGCGATTACACAACACAATGGTGAAATCGCCAGTCCTACACCAATTCTTACGAGCCTAGCATTCCGTGGAACCTTCAAAATGCCTGGCCAGAAGGCTGGAAATCGTAATGAGCGACAAAGAGGTGACACTATGAAGGTCGTGGAAGTTTTAATTATCACAAAAATAACTATTGGAAAGTGGTGTATTAAGCCGAGACTAATACTACTGTCCATGTAGTCGACTTGTACATAAAAGAAGGTATTGCCAGTGGCCTGTAGTAGGCCGTAAGCGACGAGTGTTATCCAAAGAGGGACCATTCTGACAAAAAGTTTCACTTCATGTACTTGTTCAGCCGTGCAAACTCGTACGTTCTCTTCCTCTTCATGTTCCGGGCCAGGTGATGATTCCACAATGGCAGCTTTATCTAACCACCTGCTCAAAAGTCTAAACACTACAAAAATTAATGGCAGCTTTTTAGATAGTGTTTGGAACAGCTTTTGAAAACAACTTCTGAGCTTATTTTTGTTCAGAAACTGTTTTGATGTTGCAAGAAGTGGTTTAGTTTCTGCTTCTCTTAAAATAAGCTGATAAGCTATAAACACATCCAGAGGATGCTTCTGCTTCAACTTATTAATAAGTTGTTGCAAACACACCCTTACAAGAACTTAGTCACACACACACAAGTAAATACTATACCTTATCACTGGAATATGAAATACAGGAGGATCATTATCAGAAGAAAGATCATTGTTGTGGCTTAGATGTCTTTTTAATATTGCAACATAAAAAACTTGCACCACTTTGTTTAGGCTGCTGCTTTGGGTTGGTTTCTTGCACTCAAAAAATGGAATGCCACCTAAAAACAATGTAAAGGCTATAACCAGAGCAATTGTGAATATCTTACAAAGATTCACCCATGAAGCTTCTCTAAAGAAAAATAGAGATGCAGTGATGCCTAAGATACAAGACAAACGCCACCATATCTTTCTACGACTCTCGACCCGCTCTTCATCTTCGGCCTGCCCTTCAAATCTCCTGAACTGATCTGCAAGAAATTCTTTCAATGGAACGTCACACCCTGCCCTGCCTAAAGCTATGAGTAGAAGTGCCACATAAAGTAACTTTATCTCAATTTTGTGCAAAAGCCAAGCGGCTAAAAAGAGTAGCAACAATCCCTGCAAATAGGTGATATTATATGGCTTTAGCCTTTAGGACAACGACATGATGAAGTATAAGTAGAATGAAGTGGGTTGCTCTTACAATGACATAAGCGACATTTGTGCAGAGGATTACAATAAAGCGACCCAAATAAGCCTCGGATGCATAATTAACAACAAGGACAAGAAGTGCCGTTACTCCATCATGTACGTTGACAATCATAGCAGCTTCCGACAGGCGCAACCCCTGATCGGTTAGATGAGTTATCAAGATTGCGATCAACGCGTACTCAATCCAACTGTGAACGAATATTAAGCCTGCATGCATACAAACGCAAGATTCAAAATGTATATTGTTATCTATTAGTGAAACTAAAAGGGAAAATTGCTTTTTTTTTAACCATAGGATAGACCTACTTGTAATTTTGGTACCACTAGATATGAAAATACAAATTTGGTACCATAGGACAGGTTTTTATTGCAACTTTGGTACCAAACCCATTTTTTTCCCAAAGTTAATGATAATTTTACGCATATGAAATGCATAATGTTCAATTTGCCCCCTCGTGGTTTAAAAAAGAGCATTTACCCCCTAAAATTTTGTGAAAGTTTCACATCGCCTCCCTGATATTTTTATAGGCGGCACTTTATCCACTTTTATTATGATAATGTGGCATTTTACCCCCTGTGTTATGATAAATATGACAATTTATCCCCCTATGTAATAAAATAGCTTACATGCCTACTCTCAATTTATGCAAGTGAGTTACACTCTCCGGGTGAAGTGCTTCATTAAAAATTTTACACGGGGTAAATTGATTTTTTTCCAAATTATAGAGTGGTAAATTGAACATTATGAATTTCATAGGGGGTAAGTTGACATTAACTTTGCAGAAAAATTGGGTTTACTATTAAAATTGCAATGAAAACCTATCTTATAGTACCAAATTTGTATTTTTGTATCCAATGGTACAAAATGTGCAAGTTAGCCTAATCCATGGTACCAAAAAAACAATTTTCCTGAAACTAAAAGTATATGCATGGGAGATTCTATCTCAAATGCCAATTTATGCATATGTACTATATGACTTAATAGGGTTAATGGCAATTTACCCCCTTTGATTATTATAATATTCAATTTACCCCATTTGATTATCATAATGTTCAATTTACCTCATTTGATTATCATAATGTTCAATTTACTCTCTTGTGATTTTTTAAAGGAGCAATTTACCTTCATGAGTTGGAGAGTGTATCTCACTCGCTAAAATATGAAAGTGGGGGTGAATGTATTGGGTAAAAAGATAAAATTACCCTTTTGGGGAGAGGGGGGGGGGGGGGGGGGGGTAAAATGATCCATATAAAAGGGGATATTATTGTCAATTCAATTTCTTCCGAATGCTTAAAATTTAGGGCGGCAACATGAATCATTTTTAAAATCACACGGGGGTAAATTACTCATTTTAAAATTACAGGAAGGTAAATTGCCACTGACCCTGGCTTAATATGCATATATACGTACTACATCTCCCAAAAATTATAAAGGCATTGAATGGTCAAAATTCAGAATTTTCATGTCACATGGCCCACACATGGGGGAATTTCGGGCCAATTTTGAAATTCGGCCTCAATTGGCACCAAAATTGCCACTAATGTTGAAGTTATGGCCCTGAAAAGATACGTGGTAGAAACGCCAGTGGACTATAGTTGTGGCACCAAAAATGCAATAATCTCTGTCAATTTTTTGACGGAATTTCTTTTGTTCTTTATATGGCTGAAAATCTCTTGACGAAAGCTTTCTAACGGTACAAGTTTTAGTTCATGAAACTCAATAAACAATCCACAGAAAATTAACAAAGTTTCGAGATATTAATCAAAATTAAATCATATCTCACAATCTACAATGAATCATACCATAATAATTTTCAGATATGATATATATTGGAGGAGTTGAAACTGATAATGAAAGACAGAAGAAAAGAAAGAATGAAGAAGAAGGAACGAAGACAATTAATTTGGGAATTAGGGATTCTATTTCCTTTATTCAGTTTATTTATGTTTTATTCTATTTTTTATTTTTCTTTTGTTTTATTTAGAAAGCGTATCACGCTTATGTAAATAGGGTGATTGTTCACCGCCTTTCATTCTGTATATATACCTAGGGTTCGAATACTGTACAAATCAATTCATTCATAATAATATCTTTACAAGTTTTCTTCTCTTTTTCTCTCCAAGATTACAAACAATTCACATATCAAATTCAAACACTTTTTCTACTGCAATTTATGAAATCCTATGGATTATAACATGGTATCAGTAAGTTTCTACATCACTTCCGCTTAAATTCATTTTTTTTTTCCTGTTTTTTTTTTCTTTCTTTCTGTTCTTCCTTCGAAGATTGTCATCTTCATCCCCTGTTTGATTCATCTCTTGAAGACCAGCCTTCTTGTGATTTTTTTCTTATTTCAGAGGTTTTGTCCTCCTTTTTCTTGAAGTTTTGTCTTCTTGAAATTCTCTATTCTCTTTACTGGAGTCATATTCTCCTAATTTTCCAGTCTTCCTTCTTGATTCTTAGTCAAGAATCATGTCTACAGAATCTGGCATACATTCTTCTTCAAACCCCAGTTCCAGTTCTCGTTCCAGACTGCCCATGGAAGATCCTTCCACCCCTTTTTTTCTTCATCCATCAGACGGCCCTGGCCTTCTTCTTGTTCAAAATAAACTGATGGGTGACAATTATGCTGCTTGGGCACGATCCATGTCCCTAGCATTAAATGTCAAACACAAAATAGGGTTCATAAATGGGACATTAACAGATCCTGGGCATTCTGATCCAATCATGCAAGATGCATGGTCTAGGAATAATGATATAGTAGTTTCTTGGATTTTAAATTCTGTTTCTACAGAAATTCATTCTAGTATTATTTACACTACAGTAGCCAAAGAAATTTGGGATGACTTAAAAGCAAGATTTCAACAAAGCAATGGACCAAGGGTTTTTCAACTACGTAGGGACCTTGCTACTCTTACTCAGGACAACCATTCAGTCAACATCTATTTCACAAAATTAAAATCAATTTGGGATGAATTACACACTTATAGACCTACATTGGTTCCTTGTCCTGGAAACTGTGGTAATGCACAGAAAATTCACTCTCACAACCAAGAAGAGTATGTCATGGCATTTCTCATGGGATTAAACTCTTCTTTTGACACTTTAAGGGAACAGATTCTTCTTATGGATCCCTTGCCTCCTATAAGTAGGGTTTTTTCCCTAGCTACACAGGCAGAAAGACAAAGATTGGTAGGGCAGAGACCCCTATTAGATTCCACTTCATCTATGGCTTTTGCATCCAAATCCTCTACCCACCAATTTCAACAAAATCAACCCCCACGACCCTACAACCAATTCAAACAAACCAACCAGTCCACTACTAGTTTCAAAAAGAAAGACAAGCCTACTTGTGCACATTGCAACATTCAGGGACATACAATAGATAAGTGCTACAAGTTACATGGGTATCCACCTGGTTATCAGTTTAAATCTAAACAGCAGAATTTCCAGAATAATTCAGTTAACCAAGTATCTGAGGACTCTCAATCACTCAATAACAATCAGAAGTTTCAGACTGGATTTTCTACAACTGGTGATACAAATCATCCAATCAATCCTCTTCTACAGAGTTTCACTGCTGAACAGTGTCAACAATTGATGAATCTTCTTTCATCTCAAGTTCAAATTCCTGGTGCCTATTCATCAAGTTCACCTAATGAATCAGCACACATTTCTTGTGTTTCTGGTATTTGTTCTAATACCTATGATCCTATTATTTCAATTTCTAAACGTTTTTGGATTATTGATTCAGGAGCTTCCAAACATATTTGCAATAACAAATCATTATTTACTTTTTTGACCCCTATTAGTGATGCTAAAGTGGTTCTACCTGATTCATCTACTTTCACTGTTTCTGAAATAGGAGATGTTTTTATAAACACTAATCTGGTGCTCAAAAATGTTTTCTATATTCCTCATTTCAAGTTTAATCTAATCTCTGTAAGTGAGCTTCTAAGACTAGATAATTTAGTTATAAAATTCACACCTACTTCATTCCTGATTCAGGATTATCAAGAGAAGATGATTGGAAAGGGTAGTCTTCAACAGGGACTCTACATTTTGGACCAACAGGAAAACACAAGACAACTACATGCACATTGCAATAAGGTCTCCTTCACCACTTGGCATAGAAGATTGGGACACTTACCTATAAAGGCTATGAATAAACTTAGAGATGTTTTAGATTTAGGGACTTCTCATAATTGTAATAATAATCCTTGTTACATTTGTCCTTTAGCAAAACATAAAAGGCTGCCATTTCCTAAATCTGTTACCACTTCTAATGCTATTTTTGATTTAGTTCATTGTGATATATGGGGTCCTTTCCATACAACATCACATACTGGTCATAGATACTTTGCTACTATAATTGATGATTACTCAAGATTCACATGGGTATGTTTTTTAACAAAAAAATCTGACATAAGTTCTGTTATTCCAACATTTATAAACATGATTAAAACCCAGTTTGATAAATGTATTAAGGTTTTTAGAAGTGATAATGCACCTGAGTTATGTTTTACAGATTTGTTTGCAAATTTTGGTATCTTACATCAGTTTTCTTGTGTTGAAACTCCACAACAAAATTCAGTTGTGGAGAGGAAACACCAACACTTATTAAATATTGCAAGAGCTTTGTATTTTGAATCTAAAGTACCTCTTACTTTTTGGAATGAGTGTGTTTCTACTGCTGCTTTTCTGATCAATAGAACTCCTTCTAAGATTCTTAATTACAAATGTCCTTATAACATTTTATACAACAAATCTGTTGATTATAATTCCTTAAAAACCTTTGGATGTCTTGTTTTTGCTTCAACATTAAAACAGGGAAGGACAAAATTTGATCCTAGAGGTAGGATTTGTGTATTTCTTGGATATCCTTTTGGGACAAAAGGCTATAAATTGTATGATATTCAAACTACAGAGGTTTTTATATCCAGAGATGTGATTTTTTATGAAAATAATTTTCCCTTTCATACTTTAAATAAATCTGATCAGGATTCACAGGACAAAAATATCTTTCCTTCTGAAAATTCTTTTACTTATGATTTTCCAGACTCTAATTCTTTTGAGCAATCTTTTATACCTAATGTTCACCCTTCTACTACTGATTTGGATTCTGAATTAGATTCTGGAATAGATTCTGAATATATTCCTGATAACTTTAATGAAGGTCATACTGTTCCTCTAAGGAAATCTACTAGAGAATCTAAAAAACCCTCATACTTATCAGATTATCATTGCAGTGCTGTTAACAATTTCACATCTAGATATCCATTATCTAATGTCATACAATACAATAACCTATCTGACAGTTATAGGTCATTTATTAACAATGTTTCATCTGATATTGAACCTTCATATTACCATCAAGCTATTGGTAATAGTAAATGGAAAGAGGCCATGGATTCTGAAATTCAGGCATTAGAAGATACTAAAACTTGGACCATTGTTCCTCTTCCTAAGGATAAAAAGTCCATTGGATGCAAATGGGTATATAAAATTAAAAGAAATTCAGATGGCTCTATTGATAGGTACAAGGCTAGATTAGTAGCCAAAGGTTATACTCAAAGGGAGGGGATAGATTATAATGAAACCTTTTCCCCAGTTGCTAAATTAGTAACTGTTAAGGTGCTTTTAGCATTAGCTGCCACACATAATTGGGAATTATGTCAACTGGACATTAACAATGCATTTCTATATGGAGACCTAGATGAGGAAGTGTACATGGACCTTCCTTTAGGGTATAAATATCCTAAATTTACAGATTCTGTCAAAAATGTTTGTAAATTACAGAAATCACTCTATGGTCTTAAACAGGCTTCTAGACAATGGAATGCCAAGTTTACTGGTGCATTAAAGGAATTTGGTTTTTCACAATCTAAATCAGATTATTCATTGTTTACTAAAGGAAAAGACACTAACTTTGTTGCTCTTCTGTTATATGTAGATGACATTGTTCTTGCAGGTCCTGATATTAAGCAAATCTCCATCCTAAAGGATTTTCTTTTAACAAAATTTAAATTGAAAGACATGGGATCTCTTAAATACTTTCTTGGTTTGGAGGTTGCCAGGTCATCTAAGGGAATATGTTTGAACCAGAGGCAGTATGCTCTTCAAATCCTAGAGGAGACAGGTTATCTAGGGTGTAAACCTTTATCTTTACCTATGAATCCTAGAACTAAATTTAACTCAGAAGATGGAGATCTTCTGGATGAAGAAGGAATTACACAATATAGAAGGTTGATAGGAAGATTATTATATCTAACTATCACCAGGCCAGATATTTGTTTTTCAGTTCATAAACTCAGTCAATTTGTTTCTAAGCCTAGACTTCCTCATTTACAAGCTTTACATCATATTTTAAGATATGTTAAATCTTGCCCTGGTAAAGGTTTGTTTTATTCTTCTACTTCTTCTCTAACTCTAAGTTCTTTTGCAGATGCAGACTGGGCATCTTGCAAAGATACTAGGAAGTCAACTACAGGTTTTTGTGTTTTCATAGGAGAGTCACTTGTTTCTTGGAAGTCAAAGAAACAAGTAACTGTTTCTAAATCCTCTGCAGAGGCAGAGTATAGAGCTTTAGCCACTGTTTCCAGTGAATTGGTTTGGATAAAGCAACTACTTCATGATTTACAAGTTTCTGCTAATTATTCTACTCTTCTATATTGTGATAATAATTCAGCAATTCATATTGCAAATAAACCTATTTTTCATGAAAGAACTAAACACATTGAGATAGATTGCCATTTTATACGGGAACAAGTTGAGCAAAAAGCAAAAACGCATAAAACTCATGCCTATTCATACTAACAATCAATTAGCAGATTTATTTACAAAGGCACTACACTTACCTCGTTTTTTGCAGTTGTTATCCAAGATGAAGCTGCTCGACATCCATGCTCCATCTTGAGGGGGGAGTATTGGAGGAGTTGAAACTGATAATGAAAGACAGAAGAAAATAAAGAATGAAGAAGAAGGAACGAAGACAATTAATTTGGGAATTAGGGATTCTATTTCCTTTATTCAGTTTATTTATGTTTTATTCTATTTTTTATTTTTCTTTTGTTTTATTTAGAAAGCGTATCACGCTTATGTAAATAGGGTGATTGTTCACCGCCTTTCATTCTGTATATATACCTAGGGTTCGAATACTGTACAAATCAATTCATTCATAATAATATCTTTACAAGTTTTCTTCTCTTTTTCTCTCCAAGATTACAAACAATTCACATATCAAATTCAAACACTTTTTCTACTGCAATTTATGAAATCCTATGGATTATAACATCAACTGATTTAACCTAATTTCGTCTTAAGGTTAAACCCAGTAAATTATAAAAAGAACAAATTTATATATGAGGGGTTTGGTTAAAGTACTCAGGATGATGCAATTCAAGAACAAGCGAAATAAAACAATAATAATATCAATGGCGAACAACTGTAGTATATTTCGTTAGGTAAAATTCTGGATCCATAATACAATGTAAGATTTGCTATTTATAATATTCCTCCTGTCCTAACTGAACTAGGAGTCCTATTTGGCCTAGGAAACCTGTATGGCCTTGGAGTATCGCTGGGCCCATTAAGTCCCCTGTGACGGGCAGTAGGTCGATCAAAGTAGGTCGATCGAATACGAGTTTAACTGGTCGAGCCGACCTTGAGATCCCCGTAGGTCGGATCGATTCTGAACTGGCTCGATAAATACTTATTCGATCATAGGTGCAAAATAGCCCTCATCAGTACTCCCCCACTTCTCGAGCGCAATCGTAGCTGGAGCTCGTAGAAGTAGAATTAGTTATTTTTTCCTTGATCTTTTTTGTTGTTCATGGAGTATGCCTCGTTAAAAACCTAGTTCGGAAAAACCCTCTTCAGGATAAAAACCGAACGAGGAAAAAAGAGTGCATATCCAATTGAATCTTCTTCGTACAGACACGTATCTTGGTTAACGTGTGTCAGACAATGGCAGGGTCTTTTCATGATTTTAATTGGCGGGAATATGAAGAGACGCGAAGGGTTGAATCTGTCTTTTCACAGTCCATATATATAGTAGAAATTAATGGAATAATTTACTTTTACCCCAAATATCTAATCCTTCCAGCAGTAAAAGTTTACATCGATAGTTTACCCATTTACTCATTCTTTCGAACACGTTTTATCCAAACATAGAGAAATGGCTTCGACTTCACAGAATCCTCCTTCCCCTACTCAAGCCGTAGGAGAACAAGTTCCTCCTAATATTCCCAACCCTGATATCCTTTCTTCTGATAATGAGGCAATAGACAATTCCCAAGCAGAAGAAGTCAGAGATTATGCTGAGGATGAAGTTGATAGTTTAGTCGTGGAAATTATTCCAGAAGGAGAGATGATGTCGAGAGCATCTAAAAAATCTAAAACGACCCAACCTCAAATTTCTGCACCTGTAGAACTTTTCCCTTCTCGATTGAGAGAAGAAGATCTACCATTTCTGAAAAGGGAATATGGTCGTTATTTCCCATCGGATTTTGAGATTATTATTCCTACTTCCGAGCAGAGAATAAATACTCCTCCCGCTAACTGTCGAGCTTTCTATACGTCCCACTTCGACCATGGGCTCCGTTTTCCTCTTTCCTCAGTTCTCCGTCAGTTTCTGGAGACTTTCATAGTCTCATTGACTCAACTCGTTCCGAACGCCATAGCTTTTATCATGGCATTTTCTGTTTTGATGGTTGCTCGAGGTCTACAGCCCTCGTTCCGTAATTTTCTTCACTTTTTTCGTTTTTCAGTATCGAGCTCCTCCAACAGGGGTTACTATTATGTTAGTCAGAGACCCGGCTATGCTATCCTCGAAAACGCCATTTCAAGCAACAGTACGGAATGGAAATCAAATTTCTTTTTTGTTAGAGCTCCGACCGTGTCTATTCTCGAGAATGGAGAAAAAGAGGAGTTTTCTCACGACTGGGGATATAATGATCTTTGGGTATATGGCGGTCGAAAGGTGATCGGACAGATGTCCCCAGATGATCAATTTTCATCTGCTTTAGTTGACCAGATGAGGTCGGATAAATATCAATCGGCCTATTTGATCGGAGAAATCTTTCTTAGGAAGGCTGGATTAAGTTCTCTGGAGTTTCCCATTCCATTGGATGATCGACCTCTTGGTAAGATCATTTCCTATCTTTACTTTATTTATAAAAGAATCTATGAACTCGTTATTTACTAACGTCTAATTTCTTCTCAACGCAGCCACCATAGTGGAGAATTGCCGCTTTTCAGTGGTTGGAAAATCCGTTCTGTCGAACTCAAAAAAGTCCTGGGGTAAGGCCCCCATAGAGCAGAAGGAGTCGAGGAAAAGGAGGAGAGATCAATTTATGGATCTGGAGAATATCGAGGAAGAATCGTTTGAGGATGTTGATCCTATCCGAGTAGCTCCTCCTTCTTCTGGTCAAACCTCATCAAACATACCATCTTCGAGCTCTCGCTCCGGTCGCGGTTATCCGCCCAAATTTCTTAGGGATCAGCATGGTATTCTAGGTTGTCAATCTTGGTCGGAGCGCAATCCTACCGGCCCAGAAGCTAAAAGGAGAAAAGAGTTCTTTGACAAAGGAGGTGAATATTTTACTCATGTCGGAGATATTGGTCATAAAGCTTCTTTGGTAGATATGATCGAGAGTCACCTTCAGGGGAAACGGGCGGCTGGATATTCCGAGAAGGACACACTGATGTCTGATGATAAGGAGAATGTTGTCGATAAATCCATTCGAATTCTCCTTTCTTCGACCTTTACTCAAGATGTTAACAGGACGATAAAGAAAAAACCCCTCGAGCAATTCGCAAGGGCAGCACATGCTCACGCAGTGGTAATATTCCTCAGTTTCTTCTGATTTTTTAATAACCTATAATATTCTATATGAAGGTTATTTATAAATTTTCCTTGTCATAGGCGGGTAATGCCTTGGTGTCCGCTTTATATGATATGGCATTGCATAGGGATCAAGGTGAATTTGTCGAGGAAAGCAACAGAATCTTGAACGCTAGGGTCAAAGAACTCGAAGAGCAACTTGTTCAGGTCGATAATTCTCGAGCTTCTGCTGCCACTTCATCTGATCCTCTTGCTAACCCTAATCTGGAGACTGACAATCCTCACATTATTAGCATGATGACGGATTCTAGTCGATATCAAGCGCAAGTCGACCAAATGACTCGTGAAATGGAAGAGCAAAGAGTTGCGCATGCTACCCTCGTTAGTAAGCTTGAGTCGGATATCGATGCTCTTAGATCCCAACTCGCGACTAAGGAAGATGATTCTTCTGACATAGAGAGGGTCATAGATGCGCATCATTCTTCAGACGTCGAGCCCATAGTTCGAGAGTTTCTCAATTCTCCTGTACATACTGCCATAATTCATCAAAAGATTGGTGGTCTGCTCTTGAGCTCGTTCTATAAGGGTGTCGATCAATTAATCGAGTCCGGGCAGATTCGTGATAAGCGGGATGAATATCGCAAAATCATGGCCATCGAAAAGGATCGAAGTCTTCAAGACTATCCTCCTGAGTCATTACCCTCTGTTGATTATAGCGGCCATCCTCTGGCTCATTTAGTCGATGAATATGGATCCCCATTTTCCGTACCAGCACCTGATTTCGAGCTAATAAAAGATATCTTGGAGGATCAATCAAATGAAGAGGAAGATATCGTCGACGAAGAGGATATTGAAGGAGACCAAGTCAACGAGGGGAATGAAGGAGAAAAGGAAGGCTCGCCTTTGAAAGAAACCAACTTCCATAGTTAGGACGTTTTTATTTCTTCTTTTATCTTGTCATAATTGTAGATCTTTTGAACTCTGCAGAACATGTAAATTTCCTTTTATAATATATATGATTTTACTTAGATATACTACGTCCTTATGATGATCACAGTACATATTCGTTGACCTGCTTTTTCCTTACATTTGAAATTTTACTGTGCGCGCCAAGGTCCGAGGACATAACTGTCATTTCCTTAACTATATATAAAGGTGAATCTTTTGGAGTTTTTACCGCGCGTCCCCACTTATAAAATTTCTTATTTTTTGTTGCTCGGAGCTCTCAACTCGATACTTCGTAAGAACCTTTGATTCTTTGATCATGAGTTCCAACCTATTTTCTGGAGCTTCAAAACGCTCTCTGCGAGGTTCTTCCCGACGAGACACTCCGAGGAAAAAGCCTCGAATGGAAAGTCCTCATCAATCATCCTCCCAAGGGGGAGCTTCTCCTCGAAAAGCCATGCCTCGATCTGACCCATTGTCGTCTTCACCTGATGGACATCCGAAGATTGCGAAGTCTATTCCTTCACCATCGGAGAAAGCTAGGCATTCCTCGACGGGTCTTCCGATCCGTAATCCCTTGGTTGATCCAAGAGTTCTTGAAACCTATCAGATTGAGGGTTCTCGATCTATTTCTCCTCCTCTTGTAAACCCAACAATCGACCAGGAGTCTCGAGTTATGTCTCCTCCTCCAGTCGACCCATCAATCAATGAGGAGTCTCGAGCTATCTCTCCTGCTCCTATCAATGATATAGCACACGACGGGAAGTCTCGAGCTATCTCTCCTTCTTCTATCGACCAATCAATGGGGGAACGTCCTCCTTCCGATCGGGGTATAACAAATCGACCCATAGGTCAAGAAAGTTCCCATCAGGCCGTGAATACTGCTCCAAATTCTGAGATTGTTGCTCCCAATTCTGAGATTGTTGCTCCCAATTCTGAGATCGAGCCCACTCTGCAACTAAGAGGGCCCATGGAAGACATTCCAGAATCTTTCTTTTCCCATCCAGGTTCGCAAGTTGTTTCGACCTCTCAAGACACTCAGGTTGTCTCTCCTGTTCGTGTTTCACAAGGAGCGTCGAAAACTGGGTCGGGTCCCAGTCGTTCTGCAATTGAAAAGGTCGCAGACGACCCGTTTCTTTTAGATGAACGTCCATTTAAAGAGCAGGTTGAAGAGATAACAGAGTTTGATATAACCCGATCAGGTGGGGTTTCAATTGATGCGAGTATTCCACCAAGCCTCGATCCTGATGGGGTTTCTTGGAATCTGGGAATGGGTACTATTTTGCCTAAGGAGCTTGAAAGATTGAAGAACCACTCTTCTCTGCAACTTGTCCAGTCCATCTTCAAACGTTTAGAGATGGTATGCGTATTTTGTTATTTTAAAAAGATCTAAGTGTTTTAAGTGTTTTACTTATATCTCTCAATACAGGCTAAACATGAAGCTCTCCAGCTCGGAATACAGAATGACGAATTCTATTTTTCTCGAGAAGAATCCCTGGATCGGACAAATATAATTGCCGCTGCTCATCGATTGCTGATGACTGAGGTTGAGCATCTCCGAGCTACCACTGAAAGGCTCACTAGAGAGAATGGAGAACTTGCTCGAGTAAATAGTAGTTTGGAGGCTGAAAAGGAGCAGCTTACTAAGGAGAAAACAGATCTTCTTCAATTGAAAGATCTGGAGTTTGATAGGGGTTTTTCCCTCGGATATGAGCAGCGTGCCCAAGAAATGATGACCTATCTTGGTTATCCAACAATTCCTGCTCATGTTCACGAAACGGTAGACAAAGGTCTTACTCCCGATCATACTCCTGAGCAGTAGACAACAGATCTTCTGTTTTTTTTTTTTTTTTTTTTTTTTTAAATGTAAATATATATTTTTGCCTGATAAACGGAAGAACCTTTTTGTTCGATTTCTGCGCCTCTCCGACCTGTATGTTGATAATTAATTTCATGCAATATTATTGAAAGATGAGAAGTCAACTTGGTAGGTGTGCCATAACTGTAGGAACGATTCGTATGCCTTGTCCGTTGATTGGTTATTTCCCCATAGTATAAATAACTCATTGGAGAAGTAGGAAAAGAAGCGAAAACTGAAATAATATGCCATCTCTGAACAGTTTAACTACGGTGGACTACAGTGGAGATATCAAACCAGAGAGTTCTTTAGATCGACGAGAGCTGGTTAGTTCATTAAAATGGTGTTGCATCCATGCATGCTTGAAACCTTGTCCCCAAGGCAAGGAGAACGATCCTGTCTCAATTGTATGACAGCAAAGTTCTTCCCTTCGTAGTGTGCTTTTAGCTTGATACTGTGATCGACCCTAGATGCAGTATGCCTCATTTGGTTTATTTAGAGGTCGGTAATTCACCTACATCAGCAAATATACGCACTTCTGCATGTTCCTCGTTTTCATGCAGCGGTAATAGTCCGAGGAGAAGGTAGATTTGAAGGAGCAGATCGTTCCGAGGAGTAGCAAAATAGGCTTAACGTTTGAAATAATTGTAACGATCCTTGAATGTAAATGTAGTTTTTTGTGACGATATTGTTGTAAAATGTAACGACTTTCTCAAAGATCTGAATAAAATCCATTATTCCTTATATCTGCACTTCAATGATCGATCATTTGTCCTGATTCTGCGAACCGTTCTTACAACGATTTTAATCTGGGCCGTTGATAGGACCTCAATTTACACCATTGGATCCCTTATCCTCCGCCTATAAATAGATTCACTCCATCCCTCTCCATCTCACAGAAGATGAAGTCCTTCAATATGAATATGCATTATTATAAGTATTGTCGGCCACCAAATTTGTCGATTTATCTACCGAGGAGGTTATGACTTGGTATGGGAGGAATTGGAAAAATGAGATCTCTAGCTTAAACGGTGAGGGTCGAGCAAACCTCACAACCGGGGATTGGCGGACCATATATTACGTCGTATGATAGAGGTCGATAGTTGAGGAAAGCAGGATTCTATGCTTTATCGAAATCAACTTGTTTCTAAATGGTTGGTGACGTCGAGCATGAGACCCTTCTGATCTCTATTTTAATCGATAAAGAAGAAGCATCAACTTTTTCAAGGTGGTGGCATCAAGAAAGCCTGCGGCTTAGGTCGCCCACCGGTACCCACCGATCAGTAAAATAAGCCTGAACATTAATTTCTCGTCACTGTTCTCAAAGTAGGAGAAAAACTGATCGTTCCGAGGAAAGTTTGAAGCGTTCTTAAACCAAATACTTTCTTCTGTTATTTTGTAGGTGTAATTGTTTAGCGTAATTGATTGCTGAATATTGAATATGTAATACTAGCTCTGCTATAATAGTCGTTGTATTGTCTTCATCGATCTAATATAATACCTCTATTTCGACCGAGTCAAAAACGCATTTATTTCCATTCCTTTATTTACGGCTTTGTGGTTATGATTTTGTAACGTTATTCCCGATGCGGTGTTATAGCCGTTGATTGGATGCGATTCTCACCGTAGGATCTCAACTTAACCTGTCTATAAAAGGAATCTTCCTTCCTTAAATTACCATCATAAGTAAAAATCCTTAAATGATGTACTTCTTCTTTGTGCTAAATGGCGGTCGTCCACCTAATTCGAGAATCAAACAAATCACTCACCGTGTCGACTTGGTATGGGCGGAATCGGAAAATGGAGATTTCTCAAAAACCATGAAATCTCCGACCCCTAATAAGGGAAATGGATTGGAATGCCTACCCTCGTCCGACCATCCTATGAAGATGGGTAAAGGTCGGTGTTGTGGGGTTCCGATCTATTAGTTACGTGGTCGGTGGAAAGCTGGTTAGTTCATTAAAACGAGAATGTATGTCCGAGAAATGCTGACTACCATCGACCGTGTAACATTATGATCTCTCAAAGCTCTCTCTGATTCCAAAGCTTTGTGGCTGCGAACTCGACTGGGTTAGATCGGATCTAGCTGGTGGCAAGAATTCTGAGAGAGATACAGAGATAAACCGAGCTGAAGTCCTCTTGTTACCTCCTTACTTTATCGCATAATGGAATTTGTTGTTTTATGTAGCAAGGGTAGTTTATGCATCTTTCCGATGTATATTTTATATATATTAATATTAGTTCGTTTATTTGCGTAAATCTGCAGTTATACTTAGGCTGTTTACCAAATGTGGTTTAACGTTTGTAGATCGTTCATGTAGGAGATCGATGAGTTTATACCGACCCAATCGGTGTTACTCAAAGATTATTATACTTAGGTTGTTTACCAAATGTGGTTTTATCCTTTGTAGATCGTCCATGTAGGAGATCGATGAGTTTATACCGACCCAATCGGTGTTACTCAAAGATTATTATACTTAGGTTGTTTACCAAATGTGGTTTTAACCTTTTGTAGATCGTTCATGTAGGAGATCGATGAGTTTATACCGACCCAATCGGTGTTACTCAAAGATTATTATACTTAGGTTGTTTACCAATTGTGGTTTTAACCTTTTGTAGATCGTTCATGTAGGAGATCGATGAGTTTATACCGACCCAATCGGTGTTACTCAAAGATTATTATACTTAGGTTGTTTACCAATTGTGGTTTTAACCTTTTGTAGATCAGTCATAAAAAAAAAAATCGTTTTCTGAGCGCGTCCGATGGAGAAGTAAGCAAAAGCTTTTATTATAGTTTGAAGACAAATTAATGGTAAAAGGAAAATAATCAAGACATACTGAAAAAACTAAAAAAGAAAACTAATTTCTTGGAAATCCTGTCTAATTCCTGAATCTTCTTATCTTTAAATTCTATCGACCATAATATCTTCTGAGATTTACAGCATTCCACGTCCGCGGGAGCGGAGTTCCATCCATATGAGCTATCTTATATGATCCCTTCTTTCCGACCGCAATTACCACATAAGGGCCTTCCCAATTTTGCTGTAATTTTCCCACATGTTTGGATACTTCAACTTTTTTAAGTACCAAATCACCTTCTTTGAATGACCGTATTCTCACCCTTTGATTATAGGCCTTTTCCATGCTAGATTTTGCTGCTTCTAGCCGAAGACTGGCTTTTTCTCTCAAGGTCTCGCTTAGGTCGATGTCGTCCTTTCTGAGTTGATTATTTATATCTTCATTGTACAACTCAATTCTCGGACTGGGGACAAGTGCTTCGACTGGGATGACCGCTTCCGAACCATATATCAAGCTGAACGGTGTTTCACCAGTAGATGCTTTGACTGTAGTTCTGTTAGCCCAAACGACACCAGGGAGTTCGTCCAACCATTTTCCTTTAGCGTCGTCAAGTCTTTTTTCGAGGGACTTTATAATTTCTCGATTTGCTACCTCAGTCTGCCCGTTTGCTCGAGGATGTCCAACAGATGTAAAGTTTTGTTGTATCCCTAACTTCGAGCACCACTCTTGAACTTGTTTTCCCGCAAATTGGGTTCCATTGTCGGAAATTAAAATCCTCGGAATTCCAAAACGACAGACTATATTTTTCCAGAGAAAATTTATTACTTGAAACTGTGTTATCCGAACTAGGGCAATGCATTCGATCCATTTACTGAAATATTCAACTGCTACTAAGACATAACTCTTTTTTGACCTGGCCGGTGGAAAAGGTCCCACTATATCGATCCCCCATTGGTCAAAATGCCAGCAGATTGGAATTGAGTGCATTGTTTCAGCAGGTTGATGTATTATATTCGAATGCACTTGGCAATAATGACAATGTTTTACATAATCTTGTGCATCTGCATACATCGTCGGCCAATAGTATCCAGTTCTTAAGCATTTGAACGCGAGTGCTCGAGCGCCGCTGTGATTCCCGGCTTCTCCTTCATGTATACTTTTAAGGATACTCTCGTACTGGTGCTCAGGAATGCATTTCAGCAGAATTCCAGAGACAGATCGTCGATAGAGTTTTCCTTCCAATATTGCATACCTTGGTGCTCGATATCTTATCCTTCTGGCTTCATTCTTATGGCTAGGGAGAGATCCATCGTTCAAATAGGTGATTAACGGAGTCATCCAACTGTCCGCCGCCAAGTCGATATCCATTACTTCATTAGCTGGGAGAATATCGAGGTCGATGGAAGGAGTTTTGGATATGAGCCAGGTTATCACCCTTTTAGATTTACCATCCCTTGTTCCTGTAAACCTGGATAATTGATCGGCCCAACGATTTTCTTCACGTGGAATTTTTGAATATCAAACTTATCAAATTTCCCAGTCAACTTTTTTACTTTATCCAAGTATTTTATCATATTGAATTCTTTTGCTTCGTACATCCCGCTAATTTGTCTCTGAATTAGCTCGGAATCTGTCAAAACATTCAAAACCTTTATATTGGCTTGTATAGCCATTTCCAAACCCGCAATTAGAGCTTCGTATTCGGCTTCATTATTGGTTACCACGAAGTCCAAAGTGATGGCATAATTCATGTCCTCGCCGTTTGGTCCTTGGAAATTGATCCCTGCGCCTCCACCTTCTCTGCTTGAAGCACCATCGACGTGCATAAGCCACGGCAGGTCATTGACGATCATAATACTGCTATCGCTTGGCGATGTCACATTGGAGCTTGTGTCCGTTAGACTCGGAGTTTCAAGGAGGAAGTCTGCCAGTATCTGAGCCTTGATTGCAGTTCGTGGTCGATATTCGATCTCGTATTGTCCCAATTCTACGGCCCATTTGATCAACCTTCCTGAGGTCTCTGGTTTGGATAACACTTGCCTCAGAGGCTGGTTGGTGAGTACAATGATCTTGTATGTTTGAAAGTAAGGCCGTAACCTTCGTGCTGACGTCACCAAAGCCAGAGCAAATTTTTCAATTGTTAGATAATTTTTCTCAGCTCCCTGCAATAACTTACTCAAATAATAGACGGGCTTATGTTCCGAGCCCTCTATTTTTACCATAACCGAGCTCACAGCCGCCTCGGAAATAGCGACGTATATGTATAGAGGTTGTCCTTCCGTAGGTTTGGCGAGCATAGGTGGTGATGTTAGATAGTTTTTCAGTTGTTCGAAAGCATGATCACACTCTTCAGTCCATTCAAAGGTCTTAGCTTTTCGTAAAGTTTGAAAAAATGGTAAACTTTTGTCTGCGGATCTTGATATGAATCTATTGAGAGCAACAATTTTCCCGACCAGACTTTGTACTTGAGTAATATTTCTAGGGGGTTTCATTTCGGTGATTGCCCGTATCTTCTCGGGATTTGCTTCGATGCCTCTCTCATGGACCAGGTATCCTAGGAATTTTCCCGACCTTACCCCAAATGTACATTTTAAGGGGTTGAGTTTCATTCCATACTTCCTTAATATCTTGAAGCAACGATCAAGGTGCCTTATATGATCTTCTTCGCTCATGCTCTTTACTAGCATGTCATCGACATATACCTCCATTATTTCTCCTATCAGCTCTTTAAACATTAGGTTAACTAATCGTTGATAGGTTGCTCCAGCATTTCTTAATCCGAACGGCATTACTATGAAACAATAGACGCCTTGTTCGGTAATGAATGCAGTTTTTTCTTGATCTTTTTCATCCATGAAGATCTGGTAGAAGCCTTGGAATGCATCCATCATACTGAAGATTGCAAAACCTGCTGTTGAGTCAACCAACAGGTCGATCCTTGGGAGAGGATAAGGATCTCTTGGACACAGTTTATTCAAGTCTGTAAAATCGTTGCACATTCTCCACTTGTTATCCTTTTTGTCTCCCTTTGAGACAAGTACGACATTACACAACCACTCGGTAAAGTGTATTTCTTTAATTTGTTTAGATAGTAACAGTCTTTCGACCTCTGCCTTTATTATTTTATCCTTCACTGGGCCATGATTTCTCTTCTTCTGTCGGACCGGTCTAGCGTTCGGATCTATCTTCAAAGAGTGAGTTATGATTCTTGGGTCGATTCCGACTATATCTTCCGAGCTCCAGGCGAAAATATCCACATTTTCTCTTAAGAAGTTGATCAACATGATCTCTCCTTGCGGAGATAACTCTGTTCCGATCCTGGTGAACTTGGTTGGGTCATTTTCGACAAGGTTCACTTCTTTGTGCTCAGGTGCACGCAGAGTCAAATCAATCGGTTCTTTACCCTTTTTGCTGATCGGATCCGTGCTTGGTAATTCAGGTTCCCGAGTTCTTTCCGTTGGAGATCCCACCGTTTTTCTTTTCGACGGGGTTAGAGGATCGACATTTCTCTTCAAGGATAGTGACGTGTTGTAACAATCCCAAGCCATGCAATGGTCGTTAACTATTTCACCTACCCCAGAGATTGTTGGAAACTTGATCTTCTGGTGATAGGTCGACACTACTGCTCGAAATTGGTTTAGTGCTGGTCTTCCTAGAATGGCGTTATAAGCGAATGGTGTTTCAACCACTAAAAACTTAATCATCTTGGTCACTCGATGAGGTTTATTTCCCAGAGTTACACTCAAGTTAATGGTTCCAGCTGGAACTATTTCTGACCCTCCGAATCCTATTAGGGGCGTAGCTACTCTTTGTAGGGTCAGTTTTCCGAGGTTCATTTGATTGAGCACATCTATGGCTATTATGTTAGCCGAGCTTCCGTTATCGATCAGAATTCTCTTAACATTGAAATCGGATATTTTCAACGAGATCACCATAGGGAAATCGGGGTGGTCTTCGTTGTCGTCCCAATTCAAATTTCTGGGAACTTCGCTCTCGTCGAACTTGATCACTTGCGGGTTAGAACTCTTACTCTCAAGTGCCCATATTTCTCTGGGAACTATTATTCCTTTCTCTAGAGATCGTGCGGTTCGTCGCCTCGCATTCCGACTGTCTCCCCCTGCAGGTCCACCAGAGATTACATGTATAGTTCCGTTGATCCGATCGTCATTGCTATCGTTTCGTCGGGGTGGATGATTAATGGGAGATCTATCACGAGGACTTCTATTTTCCTCTCTCCTTCTAGGACTTCTTGTCCTTTGCCTTCTTCGGTTTGCTCTATCAATAAATTCATTTAATTTGCCTTGTTGAATCAATTTTTCGATTTCTTGTTTCAGATGATAACAATCTTCGGTTCTATGACCGTGAGCACGATGGTACCTACAGTATAAATCGTAGTTCTTTACCCCGGGTTTAGCTTGTGTGATTCTTTTTGCTGGGGGAATTAGATTATTCCTCTCCAGTATCACCAGGATGTCTTCTCTAGGGGCATTTAGTTTTGTAAACTCCACATAACTAATTCGATCTCTTATATTCCTTTCTGGAGATCGAGGCCTGAGGTAGACATTGGGTCTTTTCTCAAGGTTACTCCCACTGTGTTCTAACCTTTGAAACACGTTCCCTCTTCGGGGAAATCGATCGTATTCCGTTACTCTATTCATTGGAGGTTTTTCCGGTTTCCTTGATCCTGAAGTTGATGCTTTATTCTTATTTTTGTCCTTAAAAGAGTTCATCTCTTCTTGTGTCATATATTTGGAGGCCAACGTCATGATTTCAGCAAAGGTTCTAGGTTGCTTTCGACTCAAGGCGTTGCCAAATTGCCTATTCTTAGTCAGATCAAATAGAATTGATATGATGTAATCAATGTTCGGAGAGTCAATCTTCAAAAGTTCCACATTAAACCTTGCTAACCAAGTTCTTAACGACTCCCCTTCTAGCTGGGTTATAGTTCCTAGATAGCTCATGGGGAGTTTTTGTTTCTTCTGGCTGGCAAATTGTTGTTCTAACTTGTTGCACAATTCTCTAAAGCTGAAGATGGAGTTAGGTGGTTGTTTTCCGAACCAATCCAATGCTAACCCCTCAAACGTTGTGATCATCAATTTGGCCGTATATTCTGCTGAATGAGCATACAAGCTCATTATATTAGTGAAACTAAAGATATAGTCGGTTGGGTCAGTGGTTCCGTCGTATCTGGGGAGCCGGGCGGGCAAAGATCCAGAAGCATGTGCTTCCCTGATTTCTAAACAGAAAGGGGAACACGCAGCTATACTATCCTGTATTTCACGGGAACGAGGCCAAGGTTGCTGCAGAGTCAGAAGCCTCTGTTCGACTCGTTCCTCGACCATCCTTTCTATATCTCTTTCAGAGATTCTCTTGGTCGCTTGATGATTGATAATTGGGGGTTCGTCCGCGTCATCGATCGGTATCACAGTGCGGTCTTTGGATAGGCGAGGTTCAGATCGAGCATTAGCTCTCGCCTGATTAGTTTTTCGACCCAGGTTCCTTCCTGATATGTTTGGCGGGGATATTTGAGATCGTTGATCCGCGTCCGGACTTTCAGCTTGAGTTGACTGGTGGTCATTATTCACCCGAGGTTCCCTGACGTTGTTAGCCGCTCTTGAAGGACCAACAGCCGCCCTTACTGGTTCCGCGACTGCATGGGTTTGTAGAATTTGAGGAAAAAACGAACTTAAAATTTGAGCAATTTGTAGTATTTTTTCCTGGTCAGCGGAAAGCGGTGCGGCAGGGACGGATTGGATAGGTGGGTTAGGAATCCTACTTGTGGTAGGAGTTTGTCGCGCTCCGTCGTTCCGATTAATGTTCTCGTTTGGCGCAACTTGTTCTTCTATAGGATCAAGATTCTGTTGGTTTACCGGAGGTTGTGTGTTATTAGCGCTAATTCTTTGGGAACCTTCAGGCAAGCTATCCATAGCGTGAGAAGGTCGAGAATTCGTGCTTCTTCCTGCATTACGTGCGCTTTTCCTTGGATTGACCATATTTCGGGTTATATCAAACTCCCTATCAAACTCCAGATCTTTCAATTGAAGAAGATCTGTTTTCTCCTTAGTAAGCTGCTCCTTTTCAGCCTCCAAACTACTATTTACTCGAGCAAGTTCTCCATTCTCTCTAGTGAGCCTTTCAGTGGTAGCTCGGAGATGCTCAACCTCAGTCATCAGCAATCGATGAGCAGCGGCAATTATATTTGTCCGATCCAGGGATTCTTCTCGAGAAAAATAGAATTCGTCATTCTGTATTCCGAGCTGGAGAGCTTCATGTTTAGCCTGTATTGAGAGATATAAGTAAAACACTTAAAACACTTAGATCTTTTTAAAATAACAAAATACGCATACCATCTCTAAACGTTTGAAGATGGACTGGACAAGTTGCAGAGAAGAGTGGTTCTTCAATCTTTCAAGCTCCTTAGGCAAAATAGTACCCATTCCCAGATTCCAAGAAACCCCATCAGGATCGAGGCTTGGTGGAATACTCGCATCAATTGAAACCCCACCTGATCGGGTTATATCAAACTCTGTTATCTCTTCAACCTGCTCTTTAAATGGACGTTCATCTAAAAGAAACGGGTCGTCTGCGACCTTTTCAATTGCAGAACGACTGGGACCCGACCCAGTTTTCGACGCTCCTTGTGAAACACGAACAGGAGAGACAACCTGAGTGTCTTGAGAGGTCGAAACAACTTGCGAACCTGGATGGGAAAAGAAAGATTCTGGAATGTCTTCCATGGGCCCTCTTAGTTGCAGAGTGGGCTCGATCTCAGAATTGGGAGCAACAATCTCAGAATTGGGAGCAACAATCTCAGAATTTGGAGCAGTATTCACGGCCTGATGGGAACTTTCTTGACCTATGGGTCGATTTGTTATACCCCGATCGGAAGGAGGACGTTCCCCCATTGATTGGTCGATAGAAGAAGGAGAGATAGCTCGAGACTTCCCGTCGTGTGCTATATCATTGATAGGAGCAGGAGAGATAGCTCGAGACTCCTCATTGATTGATGGGTCGACTGGAGGAGGAGACATAACTCGAGACTCCTGGTCGATTGTTGGGTTTACAAGAGGAGGAGAAATAGATCGAGAACCCTCATTCTGATAGGTTTCAAGAACTCTTGGATCAACCAAGGGATTACGGATCGGAAGACCCGTCGAGGAATGCCTAGCTTTCTCCGATGGTGAAGGAATAGACTTCGCAATCTTCGGATGTCCATCAGGTGAAGACGACAATCTACAATGAATCATACCATAATAATTTTCAGATATGATATAGACCACATAAGCGTGCCATTTTGGTGACTTAATGGCATTTTCTGTCCAAAAAATTGGAGGAAGGAAATGTGTGGATCGGAGGGGGTGAAATCATAGTATTAGATGTGTTTTTTCAGAAAATATAGTACAAAATATATAAAATAGGTGAAAGTTTAGTTTAAAAAGTGCAATTCCCTCGTCAAAATTAGAAATTGCTATTAGAGTAAGTAGTAAAAAGTGCTGTATTAAAAGACTATCTTATCATAAAACTTGAAATAAAAAGAGCACTCGGATTTCTTAGAATTAATGGCATATTTAAAAATTTAAATAAGCTAGGTTCAATATGCTCGATCGAATACATTACCAGAAATGAAAGGTATAGCCTTGGAGAAGATGACATAGTACTTTAGCCCCTCTCTGATATATTTGATTGCTTGATTGATTTTCAATTTCTCCAACATGTTCTTCATTGATTCAGATTTCCTTACTATACCATAATTGCCTCTGATATTTATTTATATAATTACTTTGCGCGCGTAAGCCATTACTAAAGAACGTTTCAGCCTCGGACATAACTACTCAATGTAAGAAGACCATACAAAGTCTTACGGGTTAAAGTGCTTACTAGGCAATATTAGAGGTGATAAAATGTACCTTATCCATATCACATGAGGTTAAGCTGAAAGGAATATGGTATATATTATTAATTGTAGGGTTAGATTTGTTATTTTTTACATTAAAATGAAATCACAATCACAATATCAATCATGTGTCCAAAATCTCGACGAGGAAAGGGGGATAAACGCTAATTATTTTTATCACGTAGAGTAATATGTTTACTTTTATTTTACAAGGGGTAAATTGTTCATTAGATATATCATAGGGACGTAACTTGCCAAAAATTCGTTTCACACCATGTAATGTGGTATTTCATGATGTTATGCAACCTTAGGAACATAAATATACCAATGAGATCGTAGCCCAATAATAAAGTTGAGGTCCTAGGTTCTGAGTTCAATTTTCTTTAGCATGAGTTTTCTTCTAATTTTAATATTTAATTGTATTGTTGTTAATTATTCTAGGTACTTTGACATATGAAAAGATTTTGATATCATAATAATAATGTATTGTTGGATAGATTCTGATGTAATCACGATATATTAATGTAATTATCTTCTAAAAGAATTTGTAATCATAATTTCAAAATAATGATACGCGTCGGATGGTAAGAAACGAGTAAAAAGCGTTTGAGGAAGAAATAGTGTTTTATTTTTATTTTATTGTTTTGATAATTGAAGATATAGTTGTATTAGTATAATGTCTTTAGGGATAGTTACTTGGTCAATTACGCGGGTTAAATGAAATTACATGTTTTAATTCGTCAACATATTGAAAATAATTGAAAGTTTTCTTACTCTATCTGTCACGTAATTATTAAAAGAATATCCACCTCACTAAAAGTTCTCTTTCTTCTAAGGTTCACATAATTATTAGAAGTAATATTCTATCACTTACAAATATCCTAAACTATTAGTCGGATGTGATAGTTTGAAATAATAAAAAGAAGACTATACAGAGCTAATAGGGTGCGGTGGGAGCACCTACATCCCATGCTCCGAAATTGTTTCTCTAATTAGTATTCTCTAGTCAAAAGGCCCAATCATAAAGGGAAAACATGCTGCTACTATATTATTCAATACGAAAAGATAACCATTGCATGGAAACAAAATCCTCATGCATGGAAACTTAACCTTGTCACACATGGATTCTTCCAAATCAATTACTCTTTTCACATGTATAAAATACCACATGTATGATTTATTAAGACCTAATACACAAATCAATACTCCACTCTTTCCATTTTGCAATTTCTCTTAAGTTTCAGGAACACTTGGCTGATTAAAGCAATGTTATTAAAATCGGACTTGCTCAATTGGTTCAACCGATTTGACTGCGAACTGGTGGCTTTTCTGATCCGAAACTCCTTAATTAACCGATGAGAATCGGACCGGTGGTGAACGGGTCAAAAACCGAGAAACCGGCAACTCGATGGACTGGATGAACCGCCGATTCGGTCCTTTTTTTTTTTTTTTTTTTTTTTTTAATGTTGAAAAATATTTAAAGTTTGTAGGATGTGGAAGTTGAACCCTTGACCTATAACCACTTAAGCCAAACACCTTTTACAAAATTTTATCTAAACAAATTGATATATACTAATGAACCATTTGCAAGCTAATGTATTATAATTAGTTTGAGATAACTAATGTTAAATACCTAATATTTCACTAGTTCATCAAATGAAAGATTTTTCTTTTGTAAATATGAGTATTAAATCTCTTTCAAGTGATATAATTTTTTTGATATGAAATATGTTTTTTTTTTTTTTTTATTTGCAAATTTAATATTTAAGAGATTAGATTTTATATTGTATATATCGCAAAAGTTTATTGTAAAATTATTAAACTATTATTTTGTTTTCTTTATTTTAAATATTTTTTAATTGAATATTTTTATTTTTATATTTATAATATTTTATTAATTAATTTTTTATTTAAATTATTATGATAATAACATAAGTTAATAATATTATATGATAACTTGATACCTATAATTTTTATAAGTATGTCAAGATATTGTTTCATTTTTTTTACCTATAAAGTAAATTTTATGTTTTTATTAGTATGTCAATATATTGTTTCATTTTTTGTACATACTATATATATTAAAATTAAATATTAATACTATATAATAATGATGTCATATTGGTCCAACCAGTAAAATCAGTGGTCAATTGGCTCATCGGTTCATTGTTTGATCCAGTTCTGAAAACATTGGACTAAATTATCGGATTGGAGATGGTTCCGCCAGCCACCCATCGATGCATGTTCTTTGTTTTGCAGGACTTGAAAGCTCGAAATCCAAAATCCTGAAGCATAACATACCAGATTTGAAATTCCATGTCACACCTACATCAGTACCCATGAGTAAAATATTTATTTTGAATAATAACGTACTACCAAATTCATTACAAATGAAAATTTATTTCAACGTGATAGATAGGCAAGACAACAATTTATTTCACATTTTCATTGATTTTCAATTATATGTTTTACTCTTTAATATGTTTTACAAACTCTAGTCAATTGTTACATTTTCGTCCTTAATGTAATTTTTTTCACATTTTCATCATTCAACTCAATAATATGTTCCACATAGGATCATTTCCAGTCAAATTTCGGCCAAATTAAAACCACATGCTCAACATGTGATTTCTTCAAGGTTGAATTTGGAAATTAAAAAAAATAAAAAAAATAAAAAACCATGTAACCTTATCTTGGAAAAGGTTGATTTCATCTTCTCCAAAATAATTTTAGTGTTTGAATAACATTAATTCAAGGGCAATTTGCTTAATCTTGGATCAAACGTGAAATGATTTGAATCTCCTCGACGGATGTCTTGAACTTCGCCTTGGATACTTCGATTTTTAAGGGATTTGATTATCCTTGAGTCGTCGTAAATCTCCAATAACGTTTAAATGAGTGCTTCTTAGCTTGATCTCGAATCAAACGCCAGATTTTTCTTTGATCATCGCAATGCCTTGAGTTAATGAAAAAGGTTTTGAAGAACGCCTTGTAGAGAAAATTTCGCTCCTTCAACTTGTGCTCCTGCAGAAAAATGTGTATTTTACTTCTAAGAGATGACCCCTATTTATAGTGGTAGAAATAAGAGTCCAGATAGAATTAGTCAATTGAATGGTGTAATTTGATTGGCTATCAGTATTAGAAGACCTACATACTTCTCTTTGTCTAAGATATATGAACTCTTTTAAATGTTTATCACATGTATGAGATATGCACTCTTTTGATTGGTCGTGACACATTATCTTGAACACTTGACATGATTTAATTGGCTCTGTCTGTGAAGATTCAAAACATGATTTGGTTGGTTTAAACACCTCAACTTGACACTTGGCGAGATTCATTGGCCAATAAAATATATGTTGAATTTAATCAAATTAACTATTTAGTTTGGAATTTAATTTAGTAAAAGCCCAAAATAGCGAATTTAATTTAATTTCTAATATATGAGAATATTTTACTCTTTCTAATTAGACACAAAATTTGTGTGTCTACAAATTTCCCCTCGAGACTTGTTTACGCAATGCATTTGCTTTGAGTAAATAAGTTCACGACTTTTCAAAATTTGAAAGCAACATTTTGTTTTGACTGAGCTCAAAATTAAAAATCAAGATGCCTACATATCCCAAAGAAATCAAATCATCACGTAGTTCAAAATGCAATTTTTTTTTGTATGACTGAACTTAGAAAATGACTAAGCTGGAAGAATAAAGTCACACCGTAGTTCAAAATGAAGGTTTTTTCTTTTTTTTTTTAATATGACTGAACTTAGAAAGTGACTAAGTTGCCTACGTATCCAAAAAGGAATCAAGTCATCACGTAGTTCAAAGTGAAGTTTTTTTTTCCAAGGTCGTTCACAGTTTATACTCGTGAGGGGCAGGAGTATCGTGCAATTTAGGCTCGTGCGTAATTGAGCTTTTTGCACTTTGAAATTTGGTAGACCTTTTTCGACTCATGTCCAGGATAAGTTGACTTGAAATTTGTAGACTTTTTCGTCTCGTCTACTGGAGGCTTTGATTTGAAATTTAATTTGAATTTGTAGACTTTTTCCTCTCGTCTAAGGCTTTGATTTGAAATTTGTAGACTTTTTCGTCTCATATATTGGAGGCTTTGATTTGAGACTAAAATTGAAATTGGTAGACTTTTTCATGTCGTCTACTGGAGGCTTTGATTTGAGACTTGTAAACATGTTATACTCGTGTTTAAGGAGTAATGAATTTTGACTTGTAAACAATTTATACTCATGTTAAGGAGTGAATCAAAAGATCTTGATTTGAAGATCTTAGATAGTTTAAGCTCGTATCTAGGAGCGTGACACTTATATTAAGGATTTTTCACTTGGAGCTTCATCAAAATATTTGCCCCCTTCTTGGGCATCTAATTCCTCTTTAACATCATTTCCAATTGCACTCATGCTCAATTCCATATCATGCTCGAGTAGCCAACTCATCGAAAGTTATTGGCTTTATTCCTTGAAGATTGTAACGAAGACTCCAATGCATTCCTTGGATGCACATCTCGATGGATGAAACTTCAGACAATCGGTCTTTGCAGTTTAGACTTAAATTTCTCCAACGGTTAATGTAGTCAATGATAGACTCCTCTTTCCACTGACGAGTGTTAATGAGTTCGGGTAGTCGAACTGTCCTTCGGGTGCTGTAGAAGCGATTAATAAACTCTTGCCCTAGTTGGTCCCAATTATCAATGGAATTTGCCCCCAAGTCAGAATACCAGTCAAATACATTGTCTTTTATTGAACGTACGAACTGTTTGACAAGTTGATCTCCATACGTCCCAGCATCATTGCACGTCTCGACAAAATGCGCCACGTGTTTGGATTGCCCTTCCCATCAAATTGCTGGAATTTTGGTGGTTGGTAGCCAATTGGCATCTCCAAATTTTCAATCCTTCGAGTGTATGGCTTGGAATAGGCAAGGCAAGACGTCAAGCTTCCATTCATCTTGCTTTTGATGGCTTCCAAAATTAACTCCTTCAGTTGAGTAGTTTGAATCATGCCATCATATGAGATTTGAATCTTATTGGTTGAAGATTTATTCATTGAATTCGATTGTTGCTTTATGAGTGTGTCTCATTGTCATCAAACTCCTCGGGCAGTTTTTCCATCAGGTGATTCATCTCGGCATGGCCTCCATTGCTCAATAGTTGCTTTGTAGATATATCGCTTTCTTCAAGCTCCTTGAATTGCTTTTCCTCCATGTGGGTGGCATCGACATTGCCCACTTTGTTCAATAGCTCATCTATCTTCGTGTCTTGCTCTTGAATGTACTTCGTGAGCTTGTCAATGGCGTTAGTCAACGTCGCAAGTTGTTACTTCATGGTTGTAGCCTTTATCGCCATAGCCACCGTTGTATTTGATGAAGAAAAGAGATGAAAGGTAGAAATTGTCCCACTGGGCGTGCCAGAAATTTGTAGCAATAAAATTTGGAGTCTAAAATATATTAAACAAGAAATAATTGTCCAAATTAAAATTTAATGATTTAAAGTAAGTGGTTACAATCTCTATGATTCCTCTGATTCTAATCTTAAAAAAAAATGTTTCTTGAACTTAATCTTGGAAAATGTTGATTTGATCTTCTCCAAAATAATTTTAGTGCTTGAATAACGTTAATCCAAGGGCAATTTGCTTAATCTTGGATCAAATGTGAAATGATTTGAATCTCCTCGACAGACGTCTTGAACTTCGTCTTGGATACTTCGATTTCAAGGGATTTGATCTTCCTTGAGTCGTCGTAAATCTCCAATAAGTTTAAATGAGTGCTTCTTAGCTTGGTCTCGAATCAAACGCCGGATTTTCTTTTATCTTCGAAGTGCCTTGAATTAATGAAATAGGTTTTGAAGAACGCCTTGCAGAGAGAATTTCGCTCCTTCAACTTGTGCTCCTTAAGAAAAATGAGTATTTTTCTTCTAAGAGATGACCCCTATTTATAGTGGTAGAAAAAAGAGTCCAGGTAGAATTAGTCAATTGAATGGTGTAATTTGATTGGCTCTCAGTATTAGAAGACCTACATACTTCTCTTTGTTTAAGAGATATGAACTCTTTTAAATATTTATCACTTTTATGAGATATGCACTCTTTTGATTGGTCGTGACACATTATCTTGAACACTTGACATGATTTAATTGGCTCTGTATATGAAGAGTCAACACAAGATTTGGTTGATTTAAACACTTCAACTTGACACTTGGCAAGATTTCATTGGCCAATAAAATATATGTTGAATTTAATCAAATTAACTATTTAATTTCGAATTTAATTTAGTAAAAGTCCCAACATAGCGAATTTAATTTCTAATATATGAGAATATTTTATTCTTACACAAAATTTGTGTATCTACACTGACACAACTAGATGATTGGTCAATACGCTTTAAACACGGCGAGCTCGTTTTATAACACATGAACCATAATTGATAATTTTTTTGTCCCAATTCTTACTTTATAAATAGATACATTTTTGTCCCAAAATTCATACTTTTTTTGGTTAAAATATATTCATCATTAAATCAGAAAAATAACTATTTAAGTACAAATAATAAACCACCATCAAACACTAGTATTATATTAGAGGAAAACCTATATTAGTGGAAGTTGAACCAATAATCTCTTGGTTCTGGCTCTGAGCAATGTTTTCAGAACCGGACCGGACAGTGAACCGGTGAGCCAACTGGCCACTGGTTTTACTGATCGAACCGATCGGACCGCTGGTCGGACCGGATGACGTCATAATGATATAATAAATATATTTAATTTTAAAGTATATATACTATGCATAAAATTTAAACATTATCCTACAATTGATTAAAAATATTTAAATCTTAGAATATATTTAAATTAAACCACATAATATTTATATAACTTATATCATAATTGTAATATGATACTAATTTATAAGCTCATATAAATATAATATGACTATATTTCCTTATAAAAATTTAAAAGTATAAGTTAAAAATACAACTAACTAAGAGATTAATAATCTTAAAATATGATTATGCATAAAAGTCTAATATTCAAAATCAAACTTGCATAATATATCGATTTGATTTTCAAAATTTGACACTCTTTAGCCTAAAAATAATATTGGAAATAAAATATCTTATAGAACAAATTTTAATAAAAATTATTATTTGAGTATTAATTTTCATTGATAATATGTAAAATGTTAATTTGAGTTATCATAATCTAATTTATAAACAAATTTGGCTACAAGTTTTCTGTAATTTATAAAAAAAAAATTGTACTAGAAATTCAACAAAAAATGATGTAGCTTAAATGGTAAGGAAGTTATGTTCAAGCAAGAGGTTAGGTGTTCAAATCCCACCTTCTATAACAATTTTTAGTTTATTTTTAACATTAAATTCAAAAAAAGGAAAAAAAAAAAAGAAAAAAAAAAAGAAATTCAGAATCGGGTTGAACCGGCCCAAACCGGTTCATCGGTTTTAGACCGGTTCAACCCGGTTCAGTCTGGTTTTTGAGTCAAGTGGTTTTAGGGGGTAAATCAGACCGGACCATCCTCCGGTTCGCGGTCAAACCAGTTGGACCGGCCGGTCCGGTCCGGATTTAATAACATTGGATCTGAGGCCTCATCTTTGCAAGTTATTACTGCTAGATTATGGCCTCATTGACCGCAAAATTCGTACTTTATAAGTTACAGAATGAAGTCAAACATTTTAGCCTTGATTTTAAGTAGCTTATCATGTTGATTTTTTTTATATATTTTTAATTTTTAATCCTTTGAAATATTTAATATATATTAGAATTCACCACATAGTTTTTGCTAAGTCCACTTATATGGTTTGAGGCTAACTCAACCTCAAAAGCTAGCTTGTAAGGTGAGGGTTGCCTAAACCTTATAAGGTGGACTTAACTATGATTTTTAACCAATATGGGACATTTAATCTCAATACTCCCCCTTCACGTGTGAGCAGACTGAATGTGTGGGAGAAGCAAGCCCAACGAGTGATATATTAATGCCCACCATTTGCGAATCATTGACTTGTGGGTAAGAGTCCAACACGCGGATTTACCCAGACCGTGTGGATCCCCAACACACGGATTTCCCAAATCGTGTGGTTGAAGAATAAATCTCATTATGCGCTCAAGGAAGAATTCATCACGGAAGGAGGTGACCCATTTCATCCTGGGCTATGATACCATAATAGAACTCACCACATAGTTTGGGCTAAGTCCACTTATATGGTTTGTGGCTAATTCAATCTTTTGAGGTTGAGTTAGACCTAAACCATATAAGTGGACTTAGCCCAAACCATGCGTTGAATTATAACAATATATGGTGTGATATGTTATATTGAAATAAATTAATCATATACTTATTATAATTTATTAAAATTTGTATAAGTTAGACTAGTTATGTTTTGATTATTATATTAATAAAATAATTTCACTAATGAAATTTCGATACATTTCCTATGGAATAATAAAAAAGTTTTTATTTTTAAATCAACCAAAACAGAGTAGTTCATACTTCAAGTAATTTACACCGAGCCCCAAAAACCAAACTTACATTTCAATAAGCGGAGTCATTATTGATAATTTTATCTTTAGCACCCACAAAAAAGAAGAAATATCCCTAGAACGAAAGAAGTATGAAGCAGCTGCAAATCAAATAAATCGATATATGATGCAGCAGGTAGCATCAATTCCCAATCAATTCTGCCAACACCACTTCATTTCTTCCGCCTTTAGACACAGTAATAATTGTTTAATCAAAAGAGCATCAATGGTCACAACAACAAGCTCTAGCGGCGGTGCATTCACGACGCTGAAAGAGAGAGTCACTTTTGAGAAAGAAATCAAGAAAAGCAAATTTATCGCCATTGCTGCCCCCATCTCCGATGAACGCTCCGCCTTTTCCTTCCTTTCCGAGGTAATGAAATTACCATTTTACCACTCCATTTTATCTTCTCGTTTTAATTTTTTTTTTTTGATTTTTTTTAGGTTCGCGATCCTCGTGCCACACATAATTGTTGGGCTTACAAGGTATTCACTACTGGCTAATATTTATGTGTTCGTCAATCTGTTCTTCAAATTCTCTCTGTAGTGAAATAGTAGCTGGTTTTAATGGCAATCTGAATTGTGGATGTAAAATTTTGTAACACATAGTCGACTGAAGCATGGATTAGAATTTTGTTCTCCTGGTATATTTCGATCAGTTAAATATTAGAATTTTTTGGGAGTTTCCCAAAAATCTTTGGAGAATTGTAAATCAGAAAAACATTTTTTTAGTAAAAACTACTTACTCTATATTGTCCTTTTGATTGACTCAAAATCAAAAACTTTTCAGTGTTTTCGGTGGGAATGTATGTAAATTCAGTTCATAGATTGAAATACATATGGAAGTATTCATTGGGTATATATGCATATATGGAGATTGTTCACCTAAAATTTGCACAATTCCACGTTTTAATGTCTGCGAGATATTTTGACCGGTGACATTGGAGGGAAGAAAATAAAGATTATGCACTAATCATGCCACAAGGATATTTTATTACAACTCTGGTGTTGAATCATTTGCTCTTGGATTTCTTATGCACCATATAAATTAATGGTTTCCTATTTTCCCTAATAATTATATAATTTTAAGCTGTTGCTCCATCTGAGAATGTAATAGATTTTGGACATGATTTTTGCTTCTTCATTGCGTGTGCACAGAAAGATATGCATGTAATATGCAGTGGAAAAGTTTTAGAAAGAAATGCCTTCTTTGGATTAATTAATAAATTTTTCGTTTTCCACTCATTTTCTGGCCTTCTAAGTTCTAACCCCACACTACTCGATAACTTCTTTTAACTTGACCTTGAAATATAGAAGCTTTATAAAAATATACATTAGGGATGAAAGTGTAGTTCGCGTATGAGTTATATTTATTCATTAGGGATTTTCCTTGCATCATGATGCTTCATTCTAGGTTGGTGACCAGTTTCGGAGTAATGATGATGGTGAGCCATCTGGCACTGCTGGCAAGCCAATACATTCTGCAATTTTCTCTTCAGGCATAGATAGAGTTATGGTTGTAGTTATCAGGTACAAGAATTGCTATGATTAATTTAATTTCATTTAGTTCATATATTTAGACTCTTGTATTATATTTGATAATGTTTGCTTATGATCTATTACTTCATTAGATATTTTGGAGGAATCAAACTTGGTACCGGAGGATTAGTTAGAGCTTATGGAGGAGTAACCGCTGAATGTTTGAGAAATGCCCCGACTTGTGTTGTAAAATCCAAAGTAATAAATCCCGGTGTTGAATTTCCAGTGAATTTATTGAAGTTAGTACACTTTTCACAGATCCATGCTCGTAGGCTAGGTGCGTAATCTAGCTTAATTTCCTGGATGTAGGTTCCTATGGGATTGGAGGTTTCATTTGATCATTTGGGAGTTCTGTACCATCAAGTAAGATTCCCATTAAGGTTACTGAATTATTGTATTAATTTACCTTGTGATGGCATGCTGTTTGTGTCTTTGTGAACATAAATTTGACTGCTTTGCCAGTAGTAATTCTTTTTTTGGGGTATGCACTTACGTCAGTTTATTCGTGGGATGTGCCTTAGACTGACTAGTAAAGAGTTCCTTTGATCTATGATCTTTGATTTTTGCGTACATCAACTATGTTTAGTGAAATAACTCAGAATCTCTTATAACAAAATATACATATATCTTCACTAATGTAGATATATTAATACAATCACTTTGTGGTTTGACAACCAAATGAGTACAATGTAGAGGTCAGCTTTTGCATATTAATCTTAACGGCAAAGCTGAAAGTGTGATTTTTTTTCCATCAATTCTCAAAGTAAACAAATTTAGTTAGTTCATTTAATAAGACCTTTCATATCATCATATGAAACAAGTGCTATTGCTTAACCAAAATTTGCACTCTAATGCCGGGAGGTGGAAGACGTTTCCAGTGTTGGAGTTCTACATCGTAATTGACCTTTTTAGGGCTTATCTTTGTGATTACATCTTCTTCTTCCTCTTTTAGTCTTCTCCCAGTCTAAACTTCTTTAAATTGACTTCACAAGGTAGAAGTGATTGGACATCGTTCATATGCATTTTTATATTTTGTGTAAAAACATTTTGTTTCTATGATATTTTACTTGAGGAAGAAGCCCAATACCCATTGCCTCTTTGTATGCAAAGTGGACAACTTTTGCAGTGGATTTCGGCTCTTTAATTATACCACTTTACTTATGAAAAATTGTCTCTTAAGTTCATCTTTTGAATGTTGACTTGCAGCTTCAATCTTTTCAAGTAGAAGACATTAAGCAGGACTATGAAACTGGGAAAGATAATATTACAATGGTAACTTTCAAAGTTGATTTTGACCGGGCACAAAGTTTGGAAGAAGCTCTAAAGAACAATTGTAGCCGTGATATAGTGTTTTATAAATCCTAAAAACATACTTTCGATGCTTTGGCTTTAGGATTTTGGTTTTTCTGCTATGGAAATCTTCTAAAGCTAAGCTTACAGTAAGTACACAATTTCAGGACAAGCACTAAACTCTGTATAGCCCGAAGCCTCTTTACTTGATACTTGATTACTAATATACATAATGCTCAGTGTATCTTTGTCGTAGTTGGTTTTAATGACCAATGGAGATGGGATACGGAAAAGTTTATGCTTTGTGCAAAGGAAACTAATATAGTGGATTGGCCTCAATAGAAGATTAATCTGAGGTAATCTTTGATTTATTGTGTTTAATTATCTTTCAGTAGGATTCAGTTTTGTTGCTTAACCGTTAAGCTTTATTTTTTCATGATCCAAGAGACTCTGATTGTTCATCTAAATTAAGCCGAAATGAAAAAAGAAAATCTTTATATTATGAATCAAAAAGTAATACATCTGATATCATGTGAGTATAAGTATACATAGTAATCAAGACTGGTGTCACACAAACTGAAGCAAACTATTACAAGACCACATGGGTCAGGTACAGAAACAAATTACTATTTATAATGACAGAAATGAGTGAATATGGAGAAATGGGACAAACTGCTGCATCTCATCTCGAAAGCTAGTTGGAGGGTGGTGGTGCAAGAAAAGGAAAAGAAGGCATTGTAGTCGGGATAGTTGGAATCGAAGGAATAGTGGGCTGTGAAGTGGCTGGAAGTGGAGGCAGTACCCCCGTTGGTAGGGTGGGTAGGCTGGTTGGTAGTGGTGGTAGGGATGGATTAGTCGGTAGCGTTGGCAAAGGAGTGGTTGGTAGTGGTGGCAATGTGGCCGTAGGAAGTGTCGGGATTGTGGGCAATGCCGGTTGAGATGTTTGGAGTAGGTTTCTTGCGGCAAGGCCTAAGTCCATGCTTGAGAGTGAGATAGCTAAAATTAATGATAAGACAATGTGTAAGTTGTGGGCTGCCATTGATTGAATATTGCTTGAGGATTGATTAATTTGCAAAGTTGAAAGAGGGATTGTGTTGTGATTTGATTATAATTGGAAATTATGTGACATATTTATAGATGGGTATTTGATTAATAGTTAGTTTGAATAAGTTTGAAGAAATGCTTGTTAGGTTAACCTCCTTGGGTTTTAATTTTGAAGAGAGTTTATAAGGATATAATTAGTTTTGGATCATATTTGTTTCTATATAATTGTACTAACAATACTTGTTTAGTTTACCTAATCAATGCTCCCTCTACTTAACCCAAACAACATTTGATCAACCTTGAAGACTTCTTGATCAGGATCATGTATAAATAGGTTACTCAAATTAATTTACTTCACTAACAAACACAAAATTGTATTACTCGAGCCGATCAACCTTCTGCAAGTTGCTACACCGGTACATCTAACATTGCCGACGTTACTGCCGCTGCCTTAAGCTAATCTGCCCACCATGCCAAACTTGCCCACCGCCACACTGCCACCGATGCCAACACTGTCGACTAATCCATCACCTCCAAAATCGACATTTGCAGCCATTGGCAACCACCACCATACCCGCCATCCTAAATGTGGCGTTGCCTCCACTACCCACCATTCCTTCCCTTCCAAGTCCCTTCTTTTCATGCCCTCTCACCTCCTTGTCAAGTTAACAATTCTTGAGATTAAGGTTAGGGTTCTCAGTCGATCATTGTGAGTCGAACCTTAAATGATTCAAACTCAAATATCATCGGACTTCACGCTATAGGCTCAAACTCAGATACTATCAGACTTCACGGCTATAGATTGAAACTCGGCTCTTTTAAAATTTTGGGTTTTGGTTTATAACGAGCTTATATCAGACTTATTCACACTAACAAACTTTACTGGACAAATAAAAACGGCGATGGCCTGGGATCGGGTGTTGGGTAGGGGTGGGTCTTTGGGTCATCTTTTTTTAAAATTATAATAATTTTATTAAAAAAATATATAAACATTATTATTTTAATAAATATTAAATATAAGAATTTTAGATAATTCAAAACCCAAACAAACAACATTACGCAAATCGAGATTATTTCACAAACCTCCACTACTCTCCCAAACTACTTTCCCAAACGCCAAACAAACAGGCCCTTCATTTTTTGTTTCCAGATTTTACATTAAAATATTATTTAATTTATTAATATTGTATATAAAATTAAATTAGTTTAATAGATATGTAAATATAATAAATAAAATCTCCAAATTGGTCTGGACGTGGTCATATTTGAGCCAATTTTAAAATTAGGGAGCAATGTGGACTAAAATTACTAGCAAATTCGAAGATGTGGGGTTATATTGTCCCCCGAAATGTTATGGGGTAAAATTGTCAGCGAGTATAAGTTATGACATCAATTTTGCAATAATTGCATCTAACTTAACGACCAAGCCACCAACTTAACGGTGATTTTCGAATTTATTTAACTGCGATACCAAATATGGAACTATTTGTTAAATTATGGTACCAAATATTTTAACCTGAATTTATTTGGTAATAAAATTCGGTACCAAAAATATAATTCTCTCATGATCTTTTATAGTTTAGTCCACCAAGATTCCCTATCTATTTGACCATTTCTTTAACTTTTCTTTTCCTTTTGTTAATTCTTTTCCCATTGCAGATCCGTTGGTTATAATTGTTATACGCATGGATAGTGAGTTTGTTTTATAATGATACATGTGGACAGTAGATTATTTATAAAGTTTTTTCTGTTTTAAAATAGTAATTAATGCACTAAGACTTTAATATCAATAATTAATAAATTGATTGATTTGAGCCCCATTCATCTCTATAAAACACATTGATTCGATACATACCACTTATTTATTTCTGTAAAAACTATTGATTTAAACTTTCCACCTATTTTCTCCTCTTACACTTCAACATAAAATTCAATGTATATCATATCTTAAATATTTTAAAATCCTTAAATCTAAGATTAAAGTTCAATCCAAATCATATTTTTAAAAATTTCGCTAACCACTCAATTAAATCAATTTTCGAAACTAAAATAGAGTAAAACTAAACCAACACGTACTCATGGCGACCCTATATATGTTACCACTTACCACGTGTTTCTCGCCTCTTTATCATACTTATAATGTGAGTTATGAGTAATTATTAATCATCTCTTTACATGTGACCTTTAGTTATTTTCATCTTTTCAAAAGAAAAATAAATGATGAAAGCTAAGATTAATTTTTTTTCAAGGGATAAATTCCATTTGAGGTGCATCGGACACATTAAGTGGAACCTCTCCCAACATGGATTCGCTACTTTGTAGTGACTAGTCTCTTCTACTAAACTAATCACATGTTAGTGCAAAACTAAGACTCACGATCAAGAGGTTTTGGGGGGGAAATGCATACCTTGCGTTTTGCGATACCTGCACCAACTACCCTGTGAATTTTTTTTTTTTGCATCAAACTCCCTTGTACTTTCAAAAATCCTGCATAAAATACCCAATCTCCGTTAATTACTAACACCGTTAATTTTTAATCGAATTTCCTAAATTATCCCTAAATATATTTAAAAGTACAAGGGAGTTTTGTTCAAATATTCAAAAGTACAGAGGGAGTTTTACATAAACATCCAAAATACATGGGTTTTGTCCAAACATCCAAAGCAGTTTTACGCAAACAAAATTATGCGAAAATTAATGGTGTTAGTAACTAACAGAGATTTGATGTTTTATGCATAGTTTTTGAAAGTACAAGGGAGTTATGTGCAAAAAAAAAATTTACATGGTAGTTTTGTGCAGGTTTTACATAACACATGTCAGTATCGTACATTTATCCCGAGGTTTTGTATTCAATTCCTCTTATTGTTAAATTTCTTTCCAATTTATTACTAATGTTTATTAATTATTATTTTTATTTTAGTATAAAGTAAATTATGATATAATAATAATATATAATGTATTTAAATTTTAAAGTATAGAAAAAAAACGAGTAGTTGTAAATTGATCTGATCTCTAGCTAACATCGTATTATGCTAGAGAGAATCACTATGCTTACACGTTAAATATTTTAATTTTGTTTCATACCAACTAATATCACGTGTGCTTGGTAAGGTCAAAAGTAGCTAAATTGATTTCCTTGCTCTGAATTAATAATGCAGTTGCTAGCTAAACATAATTGGATTAAGAGAAATCATTTGTTTTAATTTAGGAGATGTATAAAAAGAAATCACTCCATTCAATTTCTATTATCTTTTCTTATTTTAGTGATCACGTGTTTCATGATAAGCCTGTTTTCTTAAAATGAGAATTTAAAAAAAAAATATATATATATATATATATATATATTCCACATAAATAACGACGCAACAACTATTTTTTAGTAATTTTGAAAACAAAAATAGCAAAACCTTCAAGATAGCAAAATTTGGATAAGTAGGCAGATGGGCGTGGATCTTACGAACATATGGCAAAATGATTAGTCAACACCACGCCTTCAAATGGGCCACCACTACTCTTCACGGGTCCATTTCAATTATTAGCAAAACGATAAAATAAAGGAATTATTGCATTTTTTTTTACAACAACTACAACTCGCTGACGTTTCTGTCACATATCTTTTCGAGCTGACACATTTGGTATTACAACTTCAACTTTTTCAGCTTCAAAATTAGGCCGAAATCACCAGCATGAGGGCCACGTGATCTTTAATTTGAGAATTTTGATCAAATTCAACGAAATTTAAAAAAAAAATTTACGTGGCCAGATTAAAAAAAAAAAATTACTGTTTTCTTCTCCTGTAACGTAACGCCAAACATCCCCTAAAACCACAATGTCCCTCACACTCATCTCCTTTCCCAAATCTTCCTAATTCTTAAAAACCTTCCAAACCATAGTAGGAACAATTAGAGGAACATCTTAGGAAGATTTGGGGAAGGAGATGAGCGTGATGGATATTGGGATGTTTGGCTTTTGTTACATGAAAATAATTAATTTTTTTTTTTTTAATCTGACAATGTAAAATTTTTTTTTTTTAATTTCGTTGAATTTGATCAAATTCCCAAATTAAAGCTCACATGACCCGCACATGGTCTAATCCGGGGTCAATTGGGCCGCAATTTGGACCAAAATTCCCATCGAAGTTGCAGTTGTAACACAAAATATGCCAGCCTGAAAAGATGTGGGGTTATTTACAAAAAATATAACAATCCCATTAAATAAAGGATATAAGGATGATTTACTTAAAAGCCCTTCAAATAAGTTCATTGGCTATCAAATGCGATCCTAATTTTCTTAATTAGTGATCTCACAATAATAAATGTTAAAAACAAAACCACCCACACAATTTTTTTTTGTTTCTCAATGGTATCCGGGTCTTTGACTTGGCTTAATTACCCAAATCAATAAATTATTTTTACACTATATGTACAAGTTTTAGTCCAATACACTAAAATGATACTGTAGCATGTGATTGGTTTAGTGGAAGAGACTAATCATTACAAAATAGCAAGCCCATATTCGAATTCATGTTGGAAGAGGTTCTCACATAATGTGTCCGCCGACGCGTCTCGAAAGAGATTAAACACTTGAAAAACAAAAATCAAAATAATAGTGTAGCTCCAAATAATACTCAATATGAAGTCAATTTAACTACTCGTTTAACTAGCTTATCATATTGTACCTTTTATGTTTGTGATGCTTTAAATTTTTTAAATCTTAATTTTAGTAGGGTTGTTTAATATAATGAAAGAATTATTTAAATATTAGTTCCGACCATATGTTCGATTAATAGTACAAAAACCCTCGTAGAAAACGAGTAAGAAATTCAAACCCTTCAATATTCTAACATAAGTAAAAGTCCGCGTGATGTTTCTAGAATAAAAATAATCATAAGGGTGAATTTTGTAACCAAACCCCTGTTATATAAATAACTTCACCACTTCAAAATTCATCACTTAAATTAATTTCTCGAAACCTCAAAAAGAAAAAAAAAAGAAAGAATGCCATCAACTGAAGAAACACTAATGACTCTTTTCGATTCATTCTGGTTTGAACATACAGTTTTCACAACAAAAAAACCACTTTTGTCCAAACCAAATACAGCTTCAAAAGTTCATGTGGAAGAAGAAGAAGAACAACAAAAACCAAAGTTAAATCGAAACACAACCCTTATCAAGAAATCATTATCCGACCAATTTTTGAGCTCCAAAGACATTATCTCATCAGATTCATCGCCAAAATCAGTTCTCATGCCTCAGCTTCAGACAATACTTTCAGGTAAAGAAGTTGACAATTTCCCAGATTTGAAAAAAGAAGAAAAAAGACCATTGATTAAAAACAGGGGAAAACAGAGGAGAAAAAGTTGTACTAGTAAGAGTTTATCAGAGCTTGAATTTGAGGAATTAAAAGGGTTTATGGATCTGGGTTTTGTGTTTTCAGATGAAGACAAAGATTCAAGATTGGTTTCAATAATTCCAGGGCTTCAAAGATTTGGAAAAATTAATGTGATGGAAACAGAAAAAAATGGATCTTTTGGTAATTATGATCAGACATTAATGTCAGCAGTTTCAAGACCTTATCTTTCTGAAGCTTGGGAGTGTTTGGAAGATGAAGAAATGAAGAAACGGAATTATAATAATAATCAATTGATGGATTTTAGAATTCAAGATTTTGGGAATGAAATGGGATTGAAAGATCAAATTAAGTTTTGGGCTCATAGTGTTGCTTCAACTGTAAGATGATAACAATAAATTTTTGGTTTTTTAACATTTTGTTTGTAATTTGTCATTTTTTGTTTTTCTTCCCCTTGTTTTCTTAGAGTTATATGGTTTTCTTTAATGTAATTCCATGTTAATTAATGTAAAAGAAGTGTAAAAATGTTACTAGCAACAACTATTAGTTCATTTTAGTTTGTTTCATTTAATTTTTTTTTAACTTGTATTTTACGATTAATTTTAATTAAAATTGGTACCGTTCAACCCAATTTACTTGAGATAATCGCGAACATCAAATACGAAGTCTAATTTTTAGTCCCACCGTTTAGTTGAAATTGAAGTTTTTTTTTTATTTTTTTCCCTTTTAAAATAAGAGAAACCAAAAAGAGTAGGACAATTTAAAACTAGGGGAGCTTTTGTCACAAAAATGGCATACTGGAGGTCCGATTTACAAAATCAGATGTCGTGGTCAAATTCATTCAATCACTAATAAAGTATATTAGACATGTAATTACTTCGAGATTTGGCTTCTTAGGATTTATTTCAAAATTATAATAGTATTATCATTATACTTGCTTTAATTTGATTATGTTAAGAGGTGGATACCATATAGTGGGACATTATATTGTTCCTTTTGCAAAAGTATCATAAAACATATACATAGCCATGGAAATATGGAATAAAAGACAAGAATTCAGTAATAATTATGTGGTAGTGAAGAAAAACTGGAAAGGACATTGGCATAAGAATATGTTAAATGCTTTATAATGATTTGAATCCCAAAGTGCCTGTAAATATGGTATACTTTTAGCAACGTTCGGATTTTAAAAGCCACTTGACAAACTATACACTGAAGCATATTTTTTAGAGTTTTTTTGAAGGTTACCTCCCTATAGTACATTTGGACAATTGAACCCCCTTTCAAATTAAAATAGGCATATTATCCATTTATGATATAAAATAATGAAAATTTTACATTCTTTAACGTAGAGGTGTTGCAAATGCGCTCTATAGTGTAACTGAAATTTCATTTTGATGTGAAAAATGATCTATTTAACCATATATTAACTACATTTTCCTTCCAATTTACATTTTGTAATACTATATATAATTGACACTTGACCTCCTGTAATATTGTATAATAGACACTTTACTTTTTTAATAATGTAAAAACCAAGAGTAAGGTAATGTATTTCTTTCACAAAAATACAGAGGTCCTTTTTATTTTTTATTTTTTATTTTTTTATAACAAATTCGGATACTTCATATTACCTTAACCTTTTATGCATATACACTAAAGCATGTTTGTATTTTATAAGTTAAATATTTCAAAATTTTAAAACTCTATTTTCTGTTAATAGTGACCCCACCAATATTTTTTGAAAATTAGAAACACGTCCAATTATACATTTATTAATTTTAAAAATTCAACATTGAAAATTTATGTAAACACATGTTAAATTTAATAAATAATTCTCAATAAATCTTAAGTGTGAAAATATGTTTGTTGATGTTTGTGAAATTGTATTATATCGTGGTTGGTGTTGAGTACTTACGGTTAACTTTGTTTTAAGTATTTTTTTCCTTTTTTTTTTATAGGCACATTAAGCATTAAAGAAACATAAAAAATAATACTTCAAATCTGAGAAGAGTCAAACATTGGAATAATATGAATCCAAAATGGGGCGAGTGCTTAGAGATGATTGATCAGTAGCAAATTAAGACACCTTGATTAGGTCACAACAATAATTATTCAAGATAATTAAATATAAAATAATGTGTGGCTTGAATGTGGATCAGCAACTATTAATTTGTTATATTATCCTATAGTCCAGTTAGGAAATTTCAAACATGTTTAAATAATTATTGGGGTCGATCTTTAGGTATATGATCTGGCCTGGAGCTTTCAATAAATGCACAACAATAACTATGAAATGAATTGATCAAATTAAATTAACTCAAGAGTAATTATATGTCAAAAGGTTCAGAATTACGATAAACCAAAGATAATTTTAATTAAATTAATCAAATATATCTAAAATTGACTTAAAGTTTGCAATATTACTTTAAACCCAGTCGTAATTTAGATAATAATACTAATGATGGTGCAATATTTATCCTTTTCTTCAAACTACAAATCTACAAGCCTACAAAATATTTCCACATACAAGCTAGCTAGTTAAGTTCTAAAAACAATTTAAAAAATAATTTCAATTTTCTGAATTCTCACGCAATTTCTAGATCATTCCACGGACTTGAGTTTCCAACTACCTCTATAATGATTGAAATAAAGAAATTGTGGACATTAGAAATTCGAACATAAATATGTATTATTAGCCACTAAAAAAAATGTTAAGATATGCGAATCAAATCATAACATTATTCTAATTCACAGCATGTAATTAATGACCCTTTAATGAGCATACATACATCAATACATTTGAAGGGGGTGTTTTGATACCAATTAGTTTAATTGTTTTGACCAACACTTTGATTTTAATTTTAATTTCAATTGCCCAAGTTTGTCTCGCATAATGTGCATCAGGTCTTCATCTCCAATATAGCAAACCAGCCAAAAGGAATCCACCTCCAGTTCTTTTGAGCTACAGTAGTCGTAGATGTCTGATCGTATTAAGTCAAGGCAAAGTGACAAATCAAATTTTCCTTGTCAAGTAGGCTTTCAAGTTCCATTACATGGTGCGATCTAATGCAGTTTTATATTAGTCCAAATTCAACTCAATATTTGTATTTTCTTTTGATATTTTAGCCCAAACTCAATCCAATCCAACAAGTTCTGAGATTGCACTTTACAGTCCAATCGGGTTGGGGCAGGTTTTTGCAAGTTTAGCTTTCCCAACTTTCACTACTAGAAAAATAGAAAATTCCCATCGATTTTGGGAAAAATACGTCGAAAATATAATATTCCCTCGAAATTCCGACTGGTTCAAATTTCGACAGAAATTTTCACCGATTTTTAATCGGTGGGAATTATTCAGACCGATTGAAAATCGGTGGGAATAAAAGACCTAAATTATAATTCAACTCCAGTTTAATACCAAAATCTAATTCAATTTTCAAGTACACTAAAAAATTTCAAACATACTATAATTAATAACAACATCTAAAAATTTCTACAACCAAAATCTAACAATTTATACTAATTTCAAACACTCTATAATAACAAAATCTACTAATTTATACTAATTTCAAACATACTACAATAACAAAATCTAATAATTTATACTAATTTTAAACACACTATAACAATAAAATCTAATAATTTTCACTAACAAAATTTAAATCTATACTAATTTCAAACACACTCAACATTTTATACTATTTATAAATCAAAATAATTTATATATATATATAAGAAGAAGAAGAAGAAAGAAAGGGAGTTGGAGGGTGGTGGTAGGGCAGGGGAAGGAGGGATTTTTTTTTCTTGTTCAGGGGCTTCTTAAATGAGAAGCACCAACTAAATATATATATATATATATATATATATATATATATATATATATATATATATATATATTTTTTTTTTTCTTATAGAGGGTTATTCCGATTGATTTTTAATCGATAGGAAAAGATTTCGACCGATTTACAAATCAGTCGGAATTTTTAAATTTAAATTATAAAATAATTTTCGATTTTTTTTAATTAATTAAATTCCGACCTATTTTTATCTATCGGAAAAATTTTAAAAATTTCCACCGATTTCAAAATCAGTGGGAATTTTTTTTTCGATTTTTTTTGAGAAACATTGTATCATAATAAGATATTTAAAAAAAAATTCCACCGATTTTGAATCGGTGGGAATATTTTAAAAAAATTTCACCGATTTAAAATCGTTGGGAATTTTTTTTTTGGAGAAACATTGTATCAAAATAAGTAATAAGATTCCGATCGATTTAAAAATCGGTCGGAATAATTAATAAAATTCCCGCCTATTTTCGGAATTAATCTCGACCAAACTTTTTTCGGTCTGAATTCATGGAAATTCCAACTGATTTTAGTTCGGTTGAAATTTTTCGGTGGAAATTTTCATTTTTTCTAGTAGTGTTTAGTGTATTTTTGTTATTTGATAAATTAAATTGGAAAATTAATTATCTCCTTGTATTTCGTTGTTATACTTTCATACATGAATAAATTTCATAAATTATATAAAAACTATAATGAAGATAATTAAGTATGAACTAACAAAATGTAACAAATAATCTATGAATAAATTTAATAAATTCACGTAAATATATAATGAAGATAATCATAATATCAACTAATAAAATAATTATTTTTTGTTTTACTGTATTGTTCTTTTCCATTACATTATTTTCAATTGTTTTCCTTTTTGTAGCTACTAGTGTTTGGTACTTCAGGTGATAATAAATTAAAAGTTTATGGAGATAATTTCGCTTTAATTTTGGTACCACAAGTAACCCTATTTTAAGATTACAGTACCATAACTTTAAAAATATTTACAATTGGTACCACATGTTAACTGCCCTCGAACCATTTGGTACTTCTTTCAATTTTTGTATGGAAAATTCAATTTTAGACTAGAAATTGATGGAAAATTTACTGAATTGGTCCTATAGCTATAGATTGTTGCTAAACTTTGCCCCACATATTTTATGGCTGACAAATTTAACCCAAAATTCACAAATTTGAAGCATTTCAGTCTCAGTTGCAAATATAATTAATTCTAAATCCTATTTATAAATGTTAATCATTATAATGATTAAATCTCTTACACTATTAGATTTTATATATAATATATATAAAGTAAATAATATTTTATATAAAATACGAAAAAAAATATCAATTAAATTCAACGGATTTTTTAAATTTAAAAAAAAATCTTTTAAACTAATTAAATTTTACATATAACACATATAAATTAAATAATATTTTATATAAAATTTGAAAAATAAATATAAATTAAACTTATTAAAAAATTTAAATTGAAGAAAAAATTCTTTTAAACTAATTAGATAATAATATATAAAAATTAAATAATATTTAGTATGAAGACTGAAAAAAATATTTTTAAAATTGTATAAATATAATAATTCTAATTATTAAATTTATAATTAAAATAAACCCTAAATATAATTAGTTTATTTATTTTTTTTAAATTTAAAAAATTTAATAAGAATATTATTTTTCAGATTTTATATAAATTATTATTTAATTTATATATACTAAATATAAAATCTATAAAACATTATTTTTTGAAATTAAAAAAATCTAATAATTTAATTATATTGTATTAAATTTCATATAAAATATTATTTAGTTTATATGTATTATATATATAATCTAATTAGATTAAGAAATTTAATAATAATAATATATAAAATTTAAAAAACTTATGAACTCTAAAGTAATTTTATCGGCCAGAAAATATGTGGGACAAACTTTGGCAGCAATCTATAATTATAGGACTAATTATGGAAATTTTCCATCAACTATCAGTCCGAAATTGAATTTTCCGTCCAAAAATTGACGAAAGTACCAAATGTGTCGAGGAGAGTTAACATGTGGTACTAAATGTGTATGATTTTAAAGTTATGGTACCGTAACCTTAAAGTATGGTTATTTGTGATACCAAAAGTGAAATTCTCTCAAAGTTTATGTAAGTTAACCTATATTATATTATAATAAATAGGAAAAAATCACAATAAATATAACCTTACATATATATTGTGGTTTACGTGGTCAATGAAAGTAGAAAACAAAGCCCGATTGCAACTTGAGGTCTTTTTTTAATAAGCCCAAGACCAATCTATTCAACTCTCTCAACCTGTGAACCGCGATCAGATTAGATTGGATCGATCGATTGGGATGGTTTGGCGGTTTCGTTGAACACCCCTAATTAACTTCCATATTTAGTTCCCTTTCCTTTGATTTCGATTCTGTTGTTTGCTTCCCCAATCATAGAGAATGGATTTCTTTAATTTCTTTAAGTTGCTGATTTGCTTTTTCACAGGTGCTGCTTCAACTCATATGCGACTTGCTCTAGACTCTTTCGTAGCAATGTCACCGTTCGCCATGGAAAAGATAAACACTGCATTGCATGGAAACTTTCCTTGTCAGACAAGGATGCTAAAGATCCTGGACTTCTATCCACAAGTATAAATACCTGAAGGTATGACCTAATTAAACTACTGCACAATTATGTGTCCTACTTATACTTTTATGCAACTTTTCCCAAGTATTCTGACAACACTTTGCTGACTTCGGCATCGGAGTACGTGTTTTTTTTTTTTTTTAAGACTTAGACGAACAGGTTACTAGATTCTTGAAGCGGATCGAGTATGTTGGGTTCAGAATCACGGTATCACTGTCGGACCAAATAATTCCAAGAATCTTCACTATAAGAAAATTGGGCTTCACCAACGGTACATTTCATTTGGTGAAGCCTAGCGTTTGTATTCAGACGTAGGGACGAATTTTTTCCGTAGGTAAATACAGTGACAAATTCTTTTTTCCGTTGGTAAATTAATGTTGCGACAATACATTTTGTTGATAATTTTGTTGGAAAAGTACGACTGGGCCTGAATATCTTTGCGACAAATTTTCACCCACTTAAATTTGTTGGTATTTTGCTTCCAATAAGTTGAAAATATTTTAATAGATTTAGCATCTAAATGTTTTCGTTAGCTTTTCATTACTAATTAATGTGTAGGAAATCAGTTGAAATTAAACATAATGACAATTCTTTTTAAGCAGATTCCATGCAATCGACTCGGTTTCCAACCCAAACCTCAGCTGCACACCGCCTGGGTCTGGCCAGGGCACACCTTTTCTGGCCTGGCACCTGGGTCACAATTGAGTCTGAGTCCGGCCCGATGCCTGGGCCACGCACGAATTTGGCCCAGGCGCCTGAGTCGGGTTCGAGCGCCGAGGTCATGCTCGAGTCTAAGGTGGACTTATGAAATTGTTGAATGCTTAGTAGATTTCAATGAAATATAATTTTAGAACTACCTACAAAACTACTTGGTTACTTTGATATTAATGATTGAAATACTTTTCTTGCATATTGTTCAAGATTGTTACTGGAATTCATTTAAACTCGATCATTTATGAGTGTACAATCATTTTACCCAAAAATTAATATTAAAAGTTAATTCTATCTCAGAAGTTCAATAAAAAGACTACCTATATATTTGAATAAGGGATCAAACATGACTTCGAATATTTTTCCTTAAATACACACATCCATTTATAATACATATTTACCATGAACCAGAGAAAATATTTTCCAATAGTTTCCATTACTAGTGCACATAATAAACTCAATTCAAAGTCTTAGTAACTTCACAATCTCCATACACATGCCAAATGAAATTCATATTATTGATCAATGTTTTAAAAATCGAAGCGAACTTAGGATCGGTAGCCTTACTAGTTGTAAAAAAGCTCAAAAGAAAAAATGGGGTTGCAAAAAACTTATCCCCCCCTTCTCGTAGTTTTTACTTTAGCCTACTAGTGCTTAGTTGGATCGATTTAACCGTTTTAACAATTGGTTCAACTGGTGTGATGTTATTACGAAACAATAATTCAGCTTAAGTTTAATGTATGTAATCAAACATTTAAAAAAATCACAATTGGTAGACGAATTAATAATGTCAAGGTAACTAAAAACAAGACAAACACAAGTAAGTATGCAATTCTAAATTCAACATAACATGTTCAAACAAGAATTGTCAAAAATAAAAGCAAGATAATTACATCAATATTCAACAAGAAGAAAACAAACTCCAAAATAACCACCATATATCCAAAATATAGACCTAAATCAAAATAAACACCAAATAACCAAAATACAACTATGATAACATAATATCGAAGCAATAATTTAAACTATGATACATACCATATCATAACAATGATTTTATTACGAGAGAATTTCACTTTTGTACCACAAGTAACCCTACTTTAAGGTTACAGTAACATAACTTTAAAAACATACACATTTGGTACCACATGTTAACTGTCCTTGACACATTTGATACTTCTGTCAATTTTTGGACGGAAAATTCAATTTTGGAAGGAAAGTTGATGGAAAATTTCATAATTAGTCCTACAGTTATAGATTGCTGCCAAAGTTTGTCCCACATATTTTCTGGTCGATAAATTTACCCCAAAGGTCATATGTTTTATAAATTTTATATATAATTATTATTAAATTTCTTAATCTAATTAGATTACATATATAATATATAAAATTATAAACTAAATAATATTTTATATAAAATTTAATAAAATATAAATTAAATTTCTTAGAATTTTTTAATTTCGAAAAGTAATCTTTTAAACTAATTAGATTTTATATATAATATATTTAAATTAAATAATATTTTATAGAAAATCTGAAAAAGAAATATATTTATTAATTTTTTTACATTTTTAAAAAATCTTTTAAAATAATTAGATTTAGGGTTTTTTTTTAATTTGTTGAATTATAATAAATTTAATAATTAGAATTATTATTATTACTTATATAATTTTAGAGTTTTTCAGGTGTTATAATAAATATTATTTAATTTGTATATATTATTATCTAATTAGTTTAAAAGATTTTATTTTCAATTTAAAAAATTTAATAAGTTTAATTGATATTTTATTTTTCAAATTTTATAATAAATATTATTTAATTTATATGTGTTATATGTAAAATCTAATTAGTTTAAAAGATTTTTTTTCGAAATTTAAAAAATCCATTAATTTAATTGATATTTTTTTTTTGGATTTTATATAAAATATAATTTAGGTTATATATACAAAATATGTATGTTTTTAAAGTTATGGTACCGAAACCTTAAAGTAGGATTACTTGTGGTACCAAAACTGAAATTCTCTCATTTTATTACTAATCACCTATTGAAAAGTGAGAATATTGGATGAATCTTGTCACTTATAAAAAAAAAAATGCAAATACCTGAAATTGAGGAAGAAGAAATGAATGAAAAAAAAATGTTGAAGACTCGTCAAGACTCTAAGAAAAACTCGTCGTTTAAGTCTAGAAAATAGGCTAGATAACACTACTTCTGTAGAATCCTCAATATGCAAGCCCCTTCTAATTATGAAATCTTACAATTATGCCATCAAGGAATTTAGTTGGTGGTAGGGGTAAAATTGAAATTTAAAACAAAAGATTCAGTGGAATAAAAAGGAATCCGTCATACCGTAAGGGCGTAATTGTAAAATAATCAAACCTCAGGGTAATAGCAATTTCCAAAATTAGAGGGAGATTTTCACAATTCAACTATAACTTGGGGGCTTTTAGTAATTTACGCTAATTTTTTTACAACAAAAGGTGTTGTTGACTATGGTTCGATAAATGTTTAGTTCGTCATTTGAATCTAACAAGCTTCGACCAACTATGTTTCGTTCGATAACTTTTGAAGTGTGATTCAAGTTCAACTTTGTAAGCTATACACGTAAAAAAACAAGCTATTCAATACTCGACTCGAGATCATTGGATATTCGTTTAACAATCAAATCAATATTAATCTTAATTTCAACCTCGATATAATATTTCAAACAAAACTTTTGTTCTGAATTACCCAGACTTTTGTACACTTTTAATGTATTCCACAAACTAACAACCTAAACTACTTGCAGATAAATAGGAAACCACAACAATAGCAGCCTAAAATAACAACTTAATTGATAAGCTACAGACTAATAAGTCAAACAAGCAACGTGTAGCTGGTGTTGTAACTTTTAACAGAAGTTTCCACTATCAATCGCTGAAACTCCCTTTGAAAATGACTCCATACCCAAAGGAAATATATACCAGCTTCAATTGTATAGTATGGCGGCTGATTCAACCCAGCTGCATCTGTGATGAAGAATATGACTACCAGCTATTTGAAAAAATTCAATCAAGCAGCCAAATACTACATCGTTTTCTCCAAGGCTGCTCCTTTCATTTCTGGTAATGTTGTCTATCTAACCAAATTAAGTTTATTTAGTAAATGTTTAATGTGTTAATTACCAAAATGGTTGGAGTTAAGATTCCTCATTATGTCTAATTAGTATCAATTTAGTTTGCACTTACCTAATTTAAAGTTAAGTATAGTTGCATAAACTGTACTATTATCTTACATGTTTTTTGTTGCTTTTGTATGTAGTTCTAATACTTGTTCACAGTTGGATTGAGTATGATCTGATTGGAATCTTGATAACTCATCTAACCGATGATTGGCTGCACCTTCCGGAAGCTGCTTCGATTGTGAATGTACACGGTGGAGTAACAGCGGTTCTTGTGCTTGTTGTTTCTTATGCTTCCGATGCTTATTTGGGTTCCTTCATGACCGTCGTCTGCACAAATGTTGCTTATATCATTGTAAGTACAATCTCACTAGTAATTCCCAAAGGTGTTCTAACTATTATACTGTATAAAACTTTAGCGAATAGACATGCCGCGTCCTTAAGCCATATTTTTGCACAAAGCGAATGATATATCACTTATTCTCAGGGATTGGTGCTACTGTTTTTTGCCGCTTGGAGTCTGCATAGTATTGAGTTACGATTGCTTTATGTGGCACTTATGCTCATAGCTTTAGGCAGAGCAGGGCGTGACGTTCCATTGAAAGAATTTCTTGCAGATCAGTTTAGGACAGAAGGGTGGTCTGAAGATGAGGAGCAAGTGGAGAGTCGTAGAAAAGTATGGTGGCGTTCAGCTTATATCTTAGGCATCATTGCATCTATATTTGTCTTCACTAATGGTTCATGGGTGGTGCTATGCAAGAACTGCGCAATTGCTCTGGCTATAGCCTTTACGTTCTTTTTAGGGGGGATTCCATTTTTTGAGTACAAAAAACCAACTAAAGGCAGCAGTTTAAACAAAGTGGTGCTCGTAGTTTATGCTGCAATACGAAAAAGACATCTAAGTCTCAACACTAGTACCTTTTCTTCTGAAAACGATCCTCCTCCTATATTGCATATTCCAATGTTAAGGTATGATACTCTCCTTGTGTGTGGTCAACTTCGCGTTGTTTACTTAATATAATCATCTGTTCATAAGAGTTTATCACATTGTCTCTTGATGCATACCTAGAGTTAAACATATGTCTATAATGATAAATGTATCCTTGAGTTTTTTGGGAAATACTCTCTTGTTTTTTCTAATTGATAAATGCAACCCTGTGTTAAATTAATTAGTGTTTTTACCTCGTGTCAATAGAAATGTAGCAATGAGACCATAATACGCAGCAAATGTAATGTGTGTAGGATTAGTCGAGACCATTGATTAATTATTTTTCATGTGAAGGGAAGTCATTATATTGTTTTGTCAATGCTTGTTAGTTAAGTGCTGTATATTTTGGTAAGATCTCATGCCTATTATTTATTATCAATTGACTTTTCTTCAAATCAGAGTCTTAAGTTTAGCTAATTATTTTCCCAACTCAAATTTTGTGAAAAAGCAAAAGGAGATAATGTATCTAATATTTGTGGATGAGTTATTGCATATTTATTGAATTTTAGTGACCTAAATTTCTATTAACTCGGGGGTTATATGCTTATTAACAAAACGAGGAAAGGGTGTATTTGCTAATTAAGAAAAACACAGGGGGTGCTTTGTTAACTTTAAGAAGATGGAGGGTATATATGGTATATCAATTCCGCGTGAAAATTATTAACTTAATGGAGGAGTTTGTTGCTATATTTTTATAATAACATTTTGCAAATAACCCACTGAAGCTCTCATAAGAAGCCATTGATGATGCTTTTTTCTGTAGGTGGTTAGATAAAGCTTCCATTGTGGAATCATCGACAAGTCTGGAAGAACAGGAGAGGAAAGCACGACTTTGCACGGTCGAACAAATACAAGAAGTGAAACTTTTGCTCAAAATGATCCCTCTTTGGATAACATTCCTCATTTACGGTCTTCTACAGGCCACCGGCAGCACTTTCTTTTATGAACAAGTCAACTACATGGACAATCCTCTTGACCAAATATTCAATTCTCCTGAAGTTATATTCTTGATAATCAAGACTTCCACGAGTTTTATAGTGTCACATATTTGTGACTCGTTTCTATTTCCACTCTTCTGGCCTGTCACAAAGAAGATTCCACGACATGTTATGCTTATAAGAATTGGCATAGGAATGGCGATTTCACCATTGTGTTGCGTAATTTCTTGGAGGATTGAGGATTACAGGAAACACCAGTCTACGAATATGGACATTTTGATAAGCATGTTTTGGCTAGTTCCACAATTTTTCTTACTTGGATTCATGGAAGGGCTTGTACTTGATGGATTGGAAGAGTTCTTCTATGTGCAGGTTCCTAAATCAATGAAAATCTATGGGCCGCCATTTACGCAGTTTGCTTTGAGCATCGGGAATTTCCTTGGCTTACCTTTTATCATGATTTTTCCCAGTTTGTTTACCGATGATTTAGATACGAGTAAATTGGGTAAATACTATGCAATTTTAGCATGTGTATGCTTTGTCAACTTAATATTTTACTGCTGTGTTGCGAACTCTTACGTGAAAGGAGAAGAACCACCTGCTCAAGAGTTGGAGGAACAACTAGAGCAAATCCAGAACATGGAAGAACTACGCAGTGGTCATTTACAAGTTGAAATAAGTGGAAACCTGCTGTAAGGTGTTTTTGATATTGTCAATATTCTTCTTATAATTCTATTGCTCGTGTGATTATGTAACTGAATATTCATGTATCTTATCATACATGGTAAACTTTTAAGTTCGCAGATGTAATTATTCTTTCATCTAGGAAAGATGCATTACTTTGATACTATTTCACGAAACTAAGGAGAAAGGACGAAACTCATGACTATATATGGAGAAAGGAAGAATGCTGGCCACGTACATCTCATCATCTAAAGATCTTTTGGAGGAAGGTGGTGTGAGAAAAGGAAAAGAAGGTACTGTAATCGGGATAATAATGGTTGAAATTACCTCGTTCTGAACTACATATTGCAGTTTGACCTAACTCACACTTGAGTCTATTTTGAGAGTAAATGTCCCACATGGGTTGAAAATCATAGCTAAGTTCACCTTTTAAGGTTTTGGGCAATCCTCAGCTCTTAGCCCAATCCATGTAGTTTGAGTGGACTTAGCCCAATCCATGTAGTGAATTCTAATATGGTATTAGAGCTTATGCCAAAAGAAAGAAGGTCTTGTGTTCGAATCTATCCGCCGCCCATTTCTAAATTTCACGTACTAGGCTTGAATAAATGAATACCACTTACACGTGAGGGGGATTGTTAAGTGATATATCTCACAACACAGACCAAGAGCTTAATCTTGTTGAGCTTCTTCCCAGCCTCTCTTATTGTTGTAACCTCTGCATGAGCAGTGGGGTCTGTTTGGTGAAGAACCATATTGTGACAACTCACAATCATTTCATCATTGCGTACAACACCACCACCAAATGGACCTCCATCTCCACAATCTACACCATTGTAAGCTTCTACAATTGCTTTTGTCAAGAATTTGTGATCCGTATCCTGAACCGCTTCTTGATAACCAGCAAAAGCAGCAGCAACCGAGATATTTAGCTTCAACAACATTAGATTCTTCCATTGTTGTATTTTGGCAGAAGAAATGGATCTCGTGAAGGCGTGAAGCTATTAATAAAGTCAGAAAATATCTATTTTTTTTTTAATAGTAATAAAAACATCCACAAATAAAAGGTGAACAAGCATCTATGCAACAACATATATCGTACTTGCACAAAACAACAATTTAATGTCTCATAATGAAGGTGAAAGAACAATCATGCATCTATGCCATGACAAAATTAAGATTAGGTTCAACTACTCCATGCCCGAGCACATCACGTGCAAAAAAGTGCAATTTTGGTGACTTAACCACGTGGTCGTTCTCGTCCAACAAATTGATGGTCAAAGCAAATGTGTCAAACGGCCTTCAATTTTGGTATTAAATGTGTCTTTTTCGAAGGTTTGGTTCGAATGTATAAAGTAGGTAAAAGTCTAGTATCAAAAATAAAAATTTACCCCTGCACGTACAAACCCGTATCACTTAACGGACACGTGCCACGCACGTAATGGATTCTGTTAAAAATTGACGGGCAAAAGAAATATTTCAAGAGGGTCTAAATCATGGTATCAAATATGTTTTTTCAGAAAGATTGATATCAAATTTATATTATGAACAAAAATTTGATATGAAAAGTGTTTTTCCTTCCGAATAGAGAATTTCATTGCTTGATGCTGAAAAAAAGCATGCAGATTTTGGGGTTCCATGCATTTCACAACATCAAGAATGACTTGGCGGTGCTTTTCTTTGGTCACAAGAAAGGCTTAATATTCCATTTGGTTAGGACCCTCTTAACAATTAAATAATACTAGTATTGTTGATTAGACCCAGTTGCAAATATTTGCTATGAAGAATATGATTATTGTCAGGTGGTTGAAGAAAATCAATCAAGCAGCCAAATACTATGTCATTTTCTCCAAATCTATTCCTTTCATTTCTGGTAATGTCTAACCTCAGCATTATATATAGAGCATACATATATATATATATATATATATATAGAATTATTACCTAATTAAGTATATTTAGTGTTGAATTCGAGGGTGTATATTATATATATTTGATTATTTTCCAACCATGATACCTTTATTCTTCTCTTTTGAGGGAAATATATATAATAATCATGCATATGGTAAGAAAATATTCCTATTTATAATGGGTTATTCTAATAATCATGGAATTTGCTTTGATTAGGATCTGACCGAATCTCTCATGCCAACATTACATAAGAGATTTTACCAAGATTGTTGGAGTTTAAGATTCCCCGGCCATATGTCTTAGCTTTATTTACTTATAATATTTTGGGAAAAAAATTCTAGCTCCAATGTAGTTTGCATTTACCTAATCACTAGTTAAAGCAATTGTTTTTTTTTTTTTTGAGTGGATAGTTAAAGCAATTGTTAAGTATAATTGCATACGTATACGTACTAATCTTTTGGGTTTTTACTTTTCTAGCGGTATTACCTAGTCACAAGTGTACTCTAAACGGGATTTCGATATAAGGAGTTGTGTTTGAGACATGGGTTAAAGTTTTCGTTTTCGATGTTTGTTTCAATCACCTGAATATTAGAAACTCTTCGAAAAGTAGTTTTTTTGAAAAAGATTATGAAAAGAGAGTTTTAAGACATATATAGAGTTTCGAAAATACACCTTATTATTCGTTTTCATTAATTCAAAAACAGAAACATCAATAATTAAATTTGTTGCCTTTCCATGGCCACTTAAAAACTTAATTATAAGCTTTTAGAAGACATAAATTGTTTATAATTTTACTAAAAATAATAAATCTTGGTTTTGTATGTAGCTCTAATACTTGTCCACAGCTGGATCGAGTATGGGGTGATCGCAGCCATTATAACACATCTAACCGAAGATAATTGGTTGCACCTTCCGAAAGCTGCTTCGATTGTGAATGTACACGATGGGGTAACAGCTGTTTTTGTGCCTGTTGTTGCTTATGCATCCGATGCTTATTTGGGTCCTTTTTTGGCGGTCGTCTGCACAAATGTTGCTTTTATCTTTGTAAGTGCAACCTTAATCTCTATCTCTATCTCTATATTTATCTCTACTATTATAAAAGTATAAATATTTCTTAATTTTTTTTGCGGACTAAAATATCCTTATTTGAATTGTTATTTAATTCAATGATAAATATATAAAATTAATTGAGGAGGTATATTAAACATAAAGTCTTATTATATTATCTTCTACATAAACTCTAAAATTTATAATTTCTCTCTTACATCAATTTTTGTTATTAATCTTCTCTTTAATATATAAAAACGAACCATAAAAATTCTATATTATTTTAAATAGCCCCTATATAATAGATAAACATTATTATATCATAGCATCAATATTTATTTAAGCAAGAAACTGTTAATTTAAAATTTTAGTACAACATAAGTCATAAACTCTCTAAATATAAAAATTTAAAATAAATTCTCTTAAATATCTTGATGCTACAAAAAAAGTTGAAATTGAACCGCATCTTACTATGATAGAAATAAAAATACTTATGACTTAGCTAATTACATAATTTTACTTTGGCTAGAATAGAAAAAATATAAAGAATATTAAATAATATCAAGACATGTATAACCTCGAATTTTCATGGAAATCTTTTCATTAAAAACGGATGAAATTGGTGAAAAAGGGTGAAATGGATAAAAAAATATATGAAATCATTGAAAATATGTGAAATCCATGAAAATTCGGGTGAAATTGGTGAACACTGGAGAAACTGGTGAAAATATTGTTGAAACCGGTAAAAAAGTGCCCCTGAAATCGATAAGCACATGTGAAATCGATGAAAATTCGGGTCAAATTCGTGAAAAAATGATGAAACCGGTTAAACGACAACATCAATGAAAAGCAGGTGAAAAAATGAATAAAGTCGGTGAAAATGTTTCAGATTGATGAAAATTCAGGTTGGTGAAAAGAACATGTGAAATCAGTAAAAAAAAATTGCAAAATAGGTAAAAACGGGTTAGTATGATAAAAACGTGTGAAAAATCATTAAAAAAAAAGCTTAACCGATAAAATAAGGTGAAACCGGTAGAAAAATGTTTGAAACGAAAAAGACAATAGGATGAAATCGTAAAAACGGTAAAAATAAGTTATAAACGCGATCAAAAAAATGGGTAAAACAATAAAAAAAAATTAAACTGGTAAAAATGAATAGAATCGGCAAAAAAACAGATTAAACCAGTGAAAAATGAATTAAAAATAGGTGAAAACGGATTAATTTGCTCTATTTTATGACATAATCAAATTAATTTTCCTCTAATTTACCAAAAATATCCATAAAATTAACTAGACATGTACAACGTACGTGCATTTCGTAGTATTCAACAAAAATTTAGAAGTCATATATACTCTACCATTACTCATGAATTGTAATTTGAATATAATGAAAAACACCCCTTGCATTTTCTTTAATTGACAAAGTGGCACGTGTTATCTTTATTAGAAAAAAAAAAAAAAATCCCCTATTTTAACAAGTTAAACATATTTAGTTATTTACCTCTATCAGGTCACAATATGCTTCATGATTTGCGAGAAAAATGACAATTTTGATCTCACATATTATTTATTTTTCTTTAAAAAAAAAGTGAAAACATCACTTTTCACTTAACAAATTGCAATAACCCTTATTAATTCAAAAAATGACAATAATCCCCGATCCCCATAGCAACAGCTTAAAAGTTTTGCGATAACTCCTATGTTGACTTATGGATATTTGCGTCTGCTTAACTCTTAACTTCAAATGGGTGCAATGAACTAGTAAATAATTAACAAATGAGCTTTTTTGCTATGAAAATGACATGGATTTTTTGCTAGCTAATTAGATAGAACATTGGGTATTTTGGTAATTTACTTTTTCTAATCTGTACTATATTAGAATGAAAGGTGATTTACACTTAGACACCCTGAGGTTTAGTCATATTACAAAAAAAATCCTGTAGTTTAAAAAATTACAAGGACCCTCCTTACAGGGTATTTTTTGTAATAATTTTTACAAGTTGTAGGGGGTGTCCTTGTAATATGACTAAACATCAGGGGGTCTGAGTGTAAATCACCCTAAAATGATATGACATACGTTGAAAAAGTAATACAATTTTGAAAGTTCGAATATACAAAAAAAAAAAATCAAATTAAAGTTAATTATATTGATTTTTTTGTCCCTATGATATTCAGATTTTAGATTTGAATTGATTTTTTTGAAATGTGTCATTGCATGAGAACCTCTCCCACTACTAGAAAAAACAAAAATTCCGACCGATTTTGATAAAAATCGGTTGGAAAAATGTGATTCCGATCGATTTTTCGACCGCAAAAATCGGTTGGAAAAAATCGCGTCGGAATTGGATTCCGACCGAAATTCCGACCGGTTCAAATTTCGACCGAAATTCCAACCGATTTTAAATCGGTCGAAATTATATTCCAACCGATTTAAATCGATCGAAATTTATTCCGACCGATTTTGAATCGGTTGGAATTTTCGAAATAAAAATAAAAAAAAAATATTGTTATTCAATCCGATATTTTTATACTAAAAACTCTAAATTATAATTAAACCCCACATTAATGCCCTAATTTAATTTTCAAGCACACTCAACAATTTCAAACACACTATAATCAATAATAAAATCTAACAATTTCGAACAAACCTTAATAACCAAAATTTAAAATTTCTACTAACAATTTCTACAACCAAAATCTAACAATTTATATTAATTTCAAACACACCATACTAACAAAATCTAACAATATCTACTAACAATTTCTATGACCAATTTCTAACATTTATACTAACAATTTCTACAACCAAAATCTAACAATTTCTACTAATTAATTTCAAACACACTATAATAACAAATTAAATCTAACAATTTCTACTAACAAAATTTAAATTTATACTAATTTCAAACACACTAAACAATTTATACTAAACATAAATCAAAATAGTGTATATACATACCTTCAAGAAGAGAAAAGAAGAAGGGAGAGATGAGGTGGTGGTCGGCCGGAAGTGTTGCGATGGTGGTGGTGGTCGGCCGGAACTGTTGCGATGGTGGTGGTGGTCGGCCGGAAGTGTTGCAGTGACGGTGGTGTGGTTGGTCGGAAGACTGAAACGGTGGTTATGGCTGGAAGAAGATGGAAGGAAGAAAATGCCGGAGTTTTTTTTTTTTTTTTTTTTTTCTGTACAATGGGCTGCTGAAATGAGCAGCCCCAACAATTTTTTTTTTATATAGAAGTTTATTCCGACCGATTTTTAAATCGGTCGGAATATGAATAAAATTTCGACTGATTTGTAAATCGGTCGGAATTTTCGAATTCAAATTATATATTCAGCCGCAATTTTTTTTAAAAAAAATTAATTATTCCGACCGATTTTAAAATCGGTCGGATTTATTTTCGCTGTTTTTTTTAAAGAAAAACATAGTATAAAATTCCAACTGATTTTGAAATTGGTTGGAATATTTTTTAAAATTCCAACCGATTTTAAAATCGGTCGGAATTATTTTCGTTTTTTTTTTCTTTTAAAATAAATATTTAAGAAACATAGTGTAAAATTCCAACCGATTTTGAAATCGGTAGGAATATTTTTTAAAATTCCAACCGATTTTGAAATCGGTAGGAATATTTTTTAAAATTCCAACCGATTTTAAAATCGGTTGGAATTGTTTTCGTATCTTTTTTCTTTAAAAAAAAACTTCAAGAAACATAGTGTAAAATTCCAACCGATTTTGAAATCAGTTGGAATATTTTTATAAATTCCAATTTTAAAATCGGTCGGAATTTTTTTCTTTCTTTTTTTGTTTAAAAAAAAAACGTAGTATAAAATTCCAACCTATTTTGTTGGAATATTTTTTAAAATTCCAACCAATTTTGAAATCGGTCGGGATATTTTTTAATAAAATCGGTCGGAATTAATTACGACCGTATTTTTTTCAGTCGGAATTAGATGAAATTTCAACCGATTTTTGTTCGGTCGGAATTTTCAGTTGGAATTCTTCATTTTTCTAGTAGTGTCCAATGAGAATACAAACTTGAATTCGCCACACTATGTGATTAATCCCTTTCACTAGACCAATGACCCGTTGCTATTAATTATATTGACTATCAGCGATATCTTATCCAAATAAGTATTTTAATTGATGGTTTGATAAATCTAGTTAGGATCTCTATAAGCAATTATTGATCAATCTACCTCCTCCCTTATAATTAATCAAGAACACAATTAATAGCTACTCAATCACACGTTTATGTAAATTATTTGCAGGGATTGGTGCTACTTTTTTTTTCAGCTTGGCGTCTGAAAAATATAGAGTTACAGTTACTCTACATCGGACTTTTGCTCATAGCTATAGGTAGAGCAGGGCGTGACGTTTCATTGAAAGAATTCCTTGCAAATCAGTTTAGGAAAGAAGGGCGTTCCGGTCATTCTGAATTAGACGAGGACCAAATCCAGAGTCGTAGAAAAGTATGGTGGCGTTCGTCTTATATCTTAGGCATCGGTGTATCTGTGTTTGTCTTGACAAAGGCTTCATGGGTGAAGCTTTGTAATATATCCACAATTGCTCTGGCTATAGCCTTTACAATCTTTTTAGGGGGCATTCCATTTTTTGAGTACAAGAAACCAACTAAAGGCAGCAGTTTAAACAAAGTGGTGCGTGTATTATATGCAGCTATATTGAAAAGACATCTAATTCAGAACAATCTTTCTTCTGAAACTGATCATCCTCCTCCTATATTGCATGTTCCAATGTTAAGGTATGATACTCTCCATGTGTGTGCCTAATTACAAAAAAAGATATTACAGGGGTATAAAATGCTATTTTTTAAATCTCGTGGGGGTAAATTAAATATTATTCATATGACGTAGATAATGTAAATGGGGAAAAATGCAAGATACTCCCCTGTGTTATGCAAAACTTGCAAGAAACTACCCTGTAAAATTTTTATTGCGCCAAACTTTCTTGTGTTTTCAAAAACCCTGCAAAAAACACCCAATTTGTAAAAAATAGGTCGTTTTGGATCGACCAATTTCAAGAAATAATTTTTAAAATAAATCACGTGAAGTTTTAGGGACCAACTTGAAGTATTTTAGTAATGGTTTCTTGAAATATGTCGATCCAAAACGACCTATTTTTTACAAATTGGATATTTTTTGCAGGATTTTTGAAAATAAAAGGAAGTTTGGCGCAATAAAAATTTCACATGGTTACACAGGGAAGTATTTTGTATTTACCCCGGTAAATGGACATTAACTTATTCTTATAAGAAGCCATTATGACAATATTGTTTTGTGTAGGTGGTTAGATAAAGCTTCCATTGTGGAACCATCGCCTAGTTTGGAAGAACAAGAAAAGAAAGGACGACTTTGTACCGTTGAACAAGTACAAGAAGTGAAACTTTTGCTAAAAATGATCCCTCTTTGGACAACATTCCTCGTATACGGTCTGTTACAGGCCACCGGCAATACTTTCTTTTTCGAACAAGTCGGCTACATGGACAATAGTCTCGGCCAAATAGTACACCACATTCCAATTATTACATTCGTGATAATTAACTCCGCCACGAGCTTCATGGTTACACGTTTTTGTGACTCGTTCTTATTTTCGACTAATAATGAAATTCCACGACATGTTATGCTCATAAGAATTGGTATAGGAATGGCGATTTCACCATTGTGTTGCGTAATTGCTTGGAGGATTGAGGATTACAGGAAACATCAGGCTTCGAATATGGACATTTCGATAAGTGTGTTTTGTCTAGTTCCACAATTTTTCTTACTTGGATTCATGGATGGGCTTGTATTTGATGGATTAGAAGAGTTCTTCTATGCGCAGGTTCCTAAATCAATGAAATTATATGGGCCGTCATTTACGCAATTCGCTTTGAGCATCGGGAATTTCCTTGGCGTACCTCTTATCTTGATTTTTCGTGGCTTGTTCACCGATGATCTAAACACGAGTAAATTGGGAGAATACTATGCGATTTTAGGGTGTGTATGCTTTGTCAACTTAATGATTTATTGCTATGTTGCGCCCTTTTACGTGAAAGGAGGACCACCACCTGATCCAGAGTTGGAGGAATTGATAGAGCAAATGAAGAACGCTGAAGAATTAGGCCGTGATGATAAATTACAAATTGAATCAAGTGGCGGAAACATGTAATTAAGGTGTTTTTTTTCTTTTATATTATATATATTTTCAGTATTGTTTTAAAAAATTATTAATTATTATGATATATATCTCTTGTTCGTTTACGCTTTGTTTAAAACTTGATGACAAACTCTATAGCTATTTATAGTCACATGCATGCACTTGATAATAGTCATATTTGGTACGTACATACACATACATGCATGTACGTATTAAGGCAAGTTATATACTAGTCAAACACATATATCATATCATATACATGCTAACTCAAAATTCACATATAATAATTAAATTTCATGTTCAGACCTGATTTGGCCAAATTCATTCAACCACACATTAAGTGTATTGCAATTGTTTTATGATTGAACAGTAACTCTCATGAGAAGTACATCTAATCTCAAAGTAAGTGTATTACACTTGCCATATAGTTACTTTGGATTTGGTCAAACCCGGTCTGAGTAAGAATTCTTCTTGAGAAAGGCATCAACTTAGCTTTAATACTATTACTTCATTCAACCACAAATTAAGTGTATTGCAATTGTTTTATGATTGACCAGTAACTCTGATCATGAGAAGTACATCTAATCTCGATGTAAGTGTATTACACTTGCCATATAGTTACTTTGGATTTGACCAAATCCGGTCTAAGTAAGAATTCTTTTTGAGAAAGGCATCAACTTAGCTTTAATACTATTACAAGTTCACAGACATAAACGAACTAGATTACTTTTACGTCGTTAGAATTTCAGTTAATTAAATAAAGTGACAAGGAAAATAACAATAGAATGAAACTCAATGTTTTATCATTTAGTATAAGAAAAATATATTTTGTAAGATAACCAAAAGGTCCAAAACATAGCCTAAGAAATTAGTAATACGATATATTCTGTTTCGCTACCATTTTCAATCTAGAGATTGTCCATTATATATTATTCATCTTGTATGTTTTAATCTATCTATATACATATAAAAGTATGGGTTGACAAAGAGAATTTCTTCCCTTTTTTGTGATGACTAATATACCCTTACTTAAATGATAAATAAAATAATTGAATAATCATATATTTTTACTTGAAAAAGAAGTCTACTTTAATATAAACACTGTTGTATTAAAATAATAATAAATACAAGAAAATAAAATTTGGTCAATACATAAAATTGGTGGACTTAATAATGTAGGTGAAGTTAAAAAAAAAGATAGAAACTTAGAAAGTTGCTTACGGAAACTAATACGAGGACTAACAAATTTTATTATCGTTTATATATATATATATATTTAATATATACAAATTCTAATTTTTGCCATTATTAAATGTTTGAAGAAAAAGATTGATTTCTATCTAGCTAATTCATAACAGTCAAATATTCCGCAAACGGTTAAAAACTGAAATTAAGTAAACACGGGATAATAAGAAAAACGGATCAAATTGATAAAAGAACAAGAACAAAGAGATGAGTTAATTTGGCCAAAATCTATATTATACATATAAAAGTATGGGTTGACAAAGAGAATTTCTTCCCTTTTTTGTGATGACTAATATACCCTTACTTAAATGATAAATAAAATAATTGAATAATCATATATTTTTACCTGAAAAAGAAGTCTACTTTAATATAAACACTGTTGTATTAAAATAATAATAAATACAAGAAAATAAAATTTGGTCAATACATAAAATTGGTGGACTTAATAATGTAGGTGAAGTTAAAAAAAAAGATAGAAACTTAGAAAGTTGCTTACGGAAACTAATACGAGGACTAACAAATTTTATTATCGTTTATATATATATATATATTTAATATATACAAATTCTAATTTTTGCCATTATTAAATGTTTGAAGAAAAAGATTGATTTCTATCTAGCTAATTCATAACAGTCAAATATTCCGCAAACGGTGAAAAACTGAAATTAAGTAAACACGGGATAATAAGAAAAACGGATCAAATTGATAAAAGAACAAGAACAAAGAGATGAGTTAATTTGGCCAAAAAAAAGTGAAATAGGTGAGAAAAAAGGTTAAATCCACAAAAAAATAAGTAAAATCGACTAAAATTGGGTTAAACATGAGAGAATGTGTGAACTGATTAACGAATGAGATAAAATCAACTAAAATTGGGTTAAACCGAAGAGAGTGGAAAAAATGTTTAATAAATATGATAAACCACAAAAACTAGGTGAAACCGGTGAGCGAACGAGTTAAAATAATAAAAAAGAAATGGTAAACTCAGTGTAAAAGCGGGTGAAATCGATAGTTCTTTGGAAATCACTTTTGAAATAATCACTTATTAAATAACCTAAAAAAATGCCACCTTTGTGCCATATTAATAAAAAAAGGTGTTATTTAGTTAACAAAAACACTTATAATTGGCTTAAGAAAAATTGAGTTAAACATGAGAGAATGTGTGAACTGATTAGCGAATAAGATAAAATCAACTAAAATTAGGTTAAACCGAAGAGAGTGGAAAAAATGATTAATAAATGGGATAAACCACAAAAAATAGGTGAAAACCGGTGAAAGAAAGAGTTAGAATAATAAAAAAGAAATGGTAAACTCAGTCTAAAAGCGGGTGAAATCAATAGTTCTTTGGAAAGCACTTACGAAATTATCACTTATTAAATAACCTAAAAAAATGCCACCTTCGTGCCATATTAATAAAAAAAAAAAGGTACAATTTAGTTAACAGAAACACTTATAATTGGCTTAAGAAAAATAAAGTCAGAACATAGAAATGGTTAAAATTGGTGAAAACAGATGAAATTCGATTTAAAATATATGATACACAAAATGGTAAAATCAATGGAAAAATATGTTATATAGAAGACAAATGAGTTAAAGCAAAATAAAAATGGTGCAATTGATAGAACAACGCGTTAAATGGGTAAAATCGATAAAAAAAAAAAAAAGAATGATATCAACTTACACGGGATAATAAGAAAAAAAGGGATCAAATCAATAAAGGAGCAAGAGCAAAAAAAATGAGTTAAATTGGCATGAAAATGTGAAATAGGTGAGAAAATAGGTTAAATCAGCAAAAAAATTAACAAAATCGAGTAAAATTGGGATAAACCAGAGAGAATGGAGGAATTGATTAACAAATGTAATAAAATCAACTAAATTTTGTGTTAAACCGGGGGAAATGGGTGAATTGATTAACAAATGGGGTAAACCACAAAAGGATAAAATCGGTGAAAGAACGGGTTAATATAAAAAAATATGAAAAGGTAAACTCAGTGTAAAAGCGGGTGAAATCGATATTTCTTTGAAAAGTTCTTAAAAAACTATCACTAATTAAAGAACCTCATAAAAAAAAAGTTAAGTCACCTTCATGCTATGTGAATAAAAAAGTACTATTATTTAGTTAACTGAAAACTAATAAATGGACTTGAACCAATAAAAACTCAAAACACTGAATTGGTTAAAACCGTTGAAAAATGGGTAAAATTCGATTAAAAAATATATGATAAAAAATAGTAAAATTAATGAAAAATAGTTTAGATCGAAGAAAAAAAAGTTATAGCAACAAAAAATGGTGCAGTCTATAAAACAACATGGTAAACCGACAAAAATCTGATAAATCGATAGAAGTGAATGAGATCGGCTAAACACGTGATACAAAAAGGGTCAAATCGATGAATGAACAAGATAAAAAATGAATTAAATGGACAACAAAAAAGGTGAAATATGTGAGAAAATAGGTTAATCTGCAAAAGAATAAGTAAAATCAACTGAAATTTTGTAATCCCGGAGAGAATACGTTACGTTAATTGATTATCAAGTGAGATAAACCACAAAAATGGGTAAAATCGGTGAATGAACGATTTAATATAACAAAAAAAATGATAAGTACAGTGTAAAAACGGATGAAATCGATGAAAGAATATGTTGAAATAACAAAAAAAAAACTCAGTGTAAAATTGAGGAAATTTGGTAACAACATGTCAAATTGTTTAAAAAATGGATGAAATCAGTAAAAGACATGTATAACAGGTAAAACTGGTGAAATCGATAAATAAAAAAGCGGTTAAATCTGTGAAAATTGTTTAGATGAAAATATCAAGGTCAAGAAAGAAAAGAATTGATGTTGTCCATTGGTAAAATCAATGGGAAAATGGGTTAGATTGAAAGAAAAACGAGTTGAAGCAAAAAAAATGGTGTCATTGATAAAACAACAAGGTCAACCGACAAAAAAGGGTAAAACCGATAAAAGAAATGAATGACATCGGCTAAACAATTGTTAAAACCGGCAAAACAGTTAAATTTCGATTAAAAATATATGATAAAAATGGTAAAATCAATTAAAAAATGGGTTAGATAGAAAGAAAATCGAGCTAAAGCAAAAAAAAAAAAAAGTGCCAATTGATATAAAATAACAAGGTTAACCGACAAAAAAATGGGTAAAATCAGTAAAAAGAATGAATGACATCGGCTAAACACAGGATAAAAAAATGGAAAAAATCGATAAAAGAACAAGAACAAAAAAATGAGTTAATTGGCAAGAAAAAGGTAAAATATGTGAGAAAATAGGTTAAATAAGCAAAAGAATAAGTACAATCAAACTAAAATTTGGTTAAACCGAAGAGAATGAGTGAATTTATTAACAAATGTGAAAATCAACTAAAATTGGGTTAAACTAGAGAGAATGGATGAATTGATTAACAAATGGGATAAACTACACAAAAAAGGGTGAAATCTATGAAAGAACGGGCTAAAATAACAAAAAAAATGATTAACTCAGTGTAAAAGCATGTAAAATCGATATTTCTATTGTTAGTTCTTAAGAAATTATCATTTATTAAATAATCTAAAAACAAAAGGCCACATTTGAGCTATATGAATTGAAAAAAAAGTATTATTTACTTAACTGAAAAACTTATAATTGGCTTAAGCCAAAGTAAGTCAAAACATAGAAGGGTTAAAATTGATGAAAATTGGTAAAATTCTATTAAAAATATGTATGATAAAAAATGGTAAAATCAATGAAAAAATGGGTTACATAGAAGAAAAACGAGTTAAAACCAAAAAAAATGGTGCAATTTATAAAATAACGGGGTAAACCGGCAAAAATGGATAACTGGTATAAAATGATGATGTTGGCTAAACATGAGATAACAAGAGGGAGGGGGGGTCAAATCGATGAAAGAACAAAACAAAAAATGAGTTAAATTGGCAAAAAAAATGTGAAATAGGTGAGAAAATAGGTTTAATTAGCATAAGAATAGGTAAAATCGACTAAAATTTGGTTAAAACAGAGAGAATGAGTGAATTGATTAACAAATGGGATAAACCATAAAAAAGTGGGTGTAATCGGTGAAAAAAGGGATTAAAATAACATAAAAACAAATGTTAAACGCAATGTAAAAGTGATTGAAATCGATGAAAGAACATGTTAAAATAACAAAAAAAGGGTAAACTTAATGTAAAAGCAGGTTTACTCGACAAAATTGAGGAAAATTGGTAAAATCGGGTTAGATTAGTTAAAAAATGGATTAGTCATGTAATTGAAAATAGATGAACTCAGTAAAAGAAATGTATAACCAACAAGACTGGTTAAATAGTTAAATAAAAAAAATAAAATGGGTTAAACCTGTAAAAACTGGTTTAGATGTAAAAATATTGTTTAGATGGAAATATCAATGTCAAGGAAGGAAAAATTTAATATTGTTCATTCATTCAAATGGTTGTTTTAGAATAATAATTATGTAGACATGCAGTTTTAGATTAGAAATACTTAGTAATTATAGTTCATTTTTTATTTTTAAGTTTTGAATTTAGGAATTTATAATAACAACTTTAAATTCTTAGTAACAGTATAGAAATAATTAAATTGATGAAAAATATTATATGAATCAACTAACATAAAAAATTAGTTAATCACGTGCAACGCACGTGTGCTTTTCTAGTATTTATTAAATAAATGTGTGTAACTACTAGAAAAGTCTTTTCTTTTCATATTCTATAGCAACTTTTTATATCATTTTAATAAAACTAGGAAAGTGCACGTACGTTGTACGTGTCTAGTTAATTTCATGTGTTGTAAATTAGAGTAAAATTAATTTTATTATGTCATAAAATAGAGCAAATTAACCCTTTTTACCTAGTTAATTCATTAGTTTAATTCATTTTTCACCGATTTAACCTGTTTTTATCCGATTTTATTGATTTTTACCAGTTTAATTTTTGTTATTGTTATACCCATTTTTCTCAGTTATTACTTATTTTCACTGTTTTTATGATTTTGTTCCTTTTTTTTGTTTTAAACTATTTTTCTACCGGTTTCACCTTATCTTGTCGATTAATTTTTTTTACTGATTTCACACGTTTTTATCCTATTAACCCATTTTCACCTATTTCGCAAAAAAATTCACTGATTTCACGCGTTCTTTTCACCTATTTCACCTGAATTTTCATTGGTTTGACACGTTTTCACCGACTTTATTCATTGTTTTCACCGATTTCATTTGTTGTTCATTGATATTGTCGTTTCACCGATTCATCATTTTCACGAATTTTCATCGATTTCACATTTCTTTATCGATTCCAGGGACACAATTTTCTTCACCGGTTTCACCAAATTGTCACTAACTTCACCGAATTTTCATCGATTTCACTCGTTTTCAATGATTTCATAGAATTTTTTTTATTGATTTCATTTCCACAAATTTTACCCGTTTTTCAAGAAAAGAATCCCATGAAAATTTGAGGTTATTCATGTTTTGATTTTATTGAATATTCTTTCTATTTTTCTATTCTAGCCAAAATAAAATTACGTAATTAGATAAGTCAAAAGTATTGTTCATTCTTTCATAGTAAGATGCGATTCAATTCTAATTTTTTTTAACATAATGATATTTAAGAGAATTTCATTTTAAATTTTTATATTTAGAGTTTTTATGAGTTACGTGGTACTAAATCCTTAAATTAATATTTTCTTACTTAAATAAATATTGATGCTAAAATATAATAATTTTATATATATTTTGGTTATTTAAATAAAAAGTATTTTTTTATGGTTCGTTTTTATCTATTATAAGAGAAGAAGATTAAAATTACAAAATATGATGTAAGAGATAATTTATAAATTTTAGGAGTTTATGTAGGAGATAAATATATTAAGACTTTATGTCTAATTATATCTCTTCAATTACTTTTAGTCTTTTATATATATATATATTTACCATAATTAAATATCACTTTAGAATTTAAATAGGGGTAATTTAGTCTGCACAAAAAATTTAAGAAATATTCATGTTTTTGTATCTTCTTCTTCTTCTTCTTCTTCTTCTTCTTCTTCTTATTATTATTATTATTATTATTATTATGGTTCGTTTTTATCTATTATAAGAGAAGAATATTAAAATTACAAAAAATTATGTAAGAGAGAATTTATAAATTTTAGGAGTTTATGTAGGAGATAAATATATTAAGACTTTATATCTAATTATACCTCTTCAATTACTTTTAGTCTTTTATATATTTACCATAATTAAATATCACTTTATAATTTAAATAGGAATATTTTAGTCTGCACAAAAAAGTTAAAAAATATTCATATTTTTACAATAAAAGAGATAGAGATTACAGGTAAGCTCCAAATATTTAATGAATATGTAATTTGCTAATTTTTTATTCTTGGGCGGAAAATGCAAAAAAAATGCATAATCCTAACTACCCTATCAAAAAACTTCAAATTGAAGCTACGAGGCCCACATATGACAAAATTTGGTTTAAGTTTTCAACTGGGCTCAAATTGAATTAAAATTATAGCCAACCCGAATATACATAAGATAAAACGCCTGCGAGCATAAATTGTATCATCAATTTTCATTTTCCCCCTTATCAATCAATAAGATTAGGGTTGTCAATGGGTCGAATCAGGCTCGTCCAAATCCAGCTTCATTTATATCGGATCGGATCATATTGGATTCAAATCTTGTTCTGAATGTGCTTGGATTTAGATTTTTTAAATCCAATGGATCTTGGTCGGATCTGGCCGGATATCGGATTATTTTCGGATCTAATAAAAATTTTGTTTAAAAAATTAGATTAATATTTTTTTCTCAAAATAAGTTGATTAACTTTACAATTTTATTTAATTTTAGCTCACATGTTCAAACATCCTTTACTAATATTCATATTTTTAAATGAAAATATTGATTTAAATAAATTTATAAACGAGTTATAAATTATTATCTTCTTGAATTGACAGTGAAATATTATTAATGGTACTTACTTTTCTAAAATATTATATATATATATATATATATATATATATATATATCATTCTTTTTTATTTTTTATTGGATATGAATCTCTAACAGATCGAATCGACCCAAATTCATATTCGCTCCATGTGTTTCGGATTACGAATCTTTATAATCGGATCAGGTCCATCGAATCTCTAATCGTACAATTATACTAATAAATCGAATTGGATTCGAACGGATCCGGATTGACAACCCTAAATAAGAATTTGACTCACAAATCTGATCTATATATAAATTAATTCCAACTACATAAAAAAAATTCTCACAAATAACAATAAGAGCCTTGTCGACATGAATAGAGAAACCAAATAAAGAAAAGCATGAGATACATGGCACATTCATAACACTACACGACGGTCAGTAAAGGTTTTGACTTAATTATCAGTATGAAATAAATCAAGGGTCTTTTGCATTTTGCACCCTAAAATCATAGATTTAACACTTTATACCCCAAAATAGGAACAATTCAGCACTTTGCTCCCTCTTTTAATTTAATTTTCGGCAAAGTTGACCACCGGAGTCGGCAAATTTGATTGGGGCGGTAGGTGGCTGGACTGATCCATCCACTGCGGTCGGTGGCAGGTTGTGACGCCACCTGTCCTATTTTTTTATTTTGTTCTTTCTTTTCTTTAAGAAACCCTAAATCATCATCAAATTTGCAATTGAATTCAATCAGTAGTATAATTGGAAAAGAGAGAATTTCACTTTTGGTACCACAAGTTATCTTACTTTAAGGATTTGGTATCATAATTATTTCGTCTGACACATTTTGTACCATTATTTGACGGGACGTTACACATTTCATACGTCTGTTTAATTAATGATGAAATTGAATACGTGAGGAGCACGTGCCCGTCAAATTTTATGGAATTGATGAAAAAATTGTAGAATTGTTCCAATAATTAAAGATTGCTGACAAAGTTTGCCCCATATATTTTCTAGTCGACAAATTTACCCCACAATTCACAAATTTGAAGCATTTTAATCACAATTACAAAAATAGTTAAATTATTAATCCTATTTAATAAATTTAATATATTATTATTTAATCTCTTAAAATAATTAGAATATATATATATATATATATATATATATATATATATATTATATTATATTAAAACCAATTAAATAAATTTATGTCTCATTAATTCTTGTTATATTTCATGGTTCTATTTTGTATTTTAATTATCAATTTTTATTTAATTAAAGATATATATATATATATGTATATAATCTAATTAGTTTAAGATATATAATAATAATACATAAAATTTATTAAATAGGATTAATAATATTTGTATATTTAAAAATATTTCTTTTTAATTTGATGTGTTCAATTCCGTCATTAATTTGATGAAAGTATGAAATGTGTTCAATTCTATCATTAATTTGATGAAAGTATGAAATGTGTAACGTCCCGTCAAATAATGGTACCAAATGTGTCAGACGGATAATTATGGTACCAAATCCTTAAAGTAAGGTAAATTGTGGTACCAAAAGTGAAATTCTATCAATTCGAAAACAATTTATGAATTAAAGGAAAACAAAATTGATACTAACCATTAATTATTGCAGAAATGAGGAATAAATGGAAGTGAGTTGGAGAGAGAGGAGATAGAGAGAGGGGAAAGTGAAGGAAAAGGGCGAGACGTTTCTTTTTTTTTTTTTTTTTTTTTTTGTTAACCCAGGTTGAATCCTGGACCACCCATCACTGGCCTCTCAGCAATGTGCGGAAGTAAATCGCGGGATGTGCCTGAGTTGGTCAGGGTTTGTTCACTCTTTATACTCCTGGCCCCCAAGGGAGCCTACTACCATGGAACTTACAACACCAAGCTGCTCCATCCTCCCTTAAAGATTTTACCACACTTGGCTGCTCCTCCCAGGATTCGAACTCCCCACCCTGGGGGAGTGAGCCCCGGAGTTCACCTCCTTTACCAACTGAGCTGTGCCCCGGGAGGCAGGCGAGACGTTTCTTCTTCTTGTAGTTCTATTGTGTGCAATTATCCAAGGTTTATTTAGTCAAATTTTGATATTTTAAAACATTATACATTGGTCCAAACTCTTTGTTAGGTTTACCTTAAAATTCAATAAATAGTTGGGAACTTGTAATTTTATAAACTCATATTTCAAGTGTTTATGAGATAATGAATATATTATTTTTGATAAACGACAATTACATCATTACATCAATATTGTAAATTGAGAAATTTCTTTCGACTAAAAACAAATAACAACAAAAAATACTAGTATTAACCTAGAAAAACACACAATAATGAATGTACTGCTACTAAACACAATATGTGTTTCCATTAATTATTATCTAAGTTTTATGTTAAATACTTTAGATTGAAATCGACAATTGATGCCAATGTTAAATTTCATAGAGTAATGTTAAATTTATTATAAATTATTATTATTATTATTATTATTATTATTATTATTATTATTAATTTTATTGTAATTATTATTATTATTATCAAGGAATATGAGAATTGTAATTAATTGAAATAGGAAGACTGAGTCATTGAAGATGACTATGAAAAAATGACTGGGGAGGGGAAGGGGATTATGAGGTGAAGGGGTGGAGGGGGGTAACTGGAGATAGCCTAAATAGATTGTTTAATTTACTATTGACTTAATTATTAATTTTTATTATTATTATTATTATTATTATTATTGTTATTATTATTATTATTTGTTATTATTATTATCATTTTATTAAGTGACAGTGGAGAAGTATGAGAATTGGAATTAAATATAAAGGGAAGATTGAATCACTGAAGATGACTATAAAAAGAGAAGTCTAAAGGGGGAAGAGGAGTCTGAGGGGAATGGGAGTCTGAAGGGAAGAGGAGTCCATACTCACTGGAGATGGTCTAAGGACATCTCCAATGCTTAAGGGGGGGATGAGGAGTGGGTAAGAAAGGAGAAAAATAGAGTGATCTCCATTGATGAGGGGGAAAGGGGAGAGAGGTGGGTGGAGAGGTCTTCTCCCACCTCCTGGAGGGGTGAGGAGATAGGTGGATGGACCTCGCCACCCACATCAGTCGGTGGACAGGTTTATTTAATTAAATTTTTTTTTTTATTCTCTTTTGTTATTTAATTAAATAATTATTAATTTTATTTAAAAAAAATCTTAACATTAATTTAATTTTATTACTTTTATAATTGTAACTTTTATTTAATAAACTTAATATTAATGTTTGAAATTGAATAACATTGTAAGAAAATTAAATTTGTCTATTATTTTAAATTTTACAAATTTAACTTTAAGTTGTGCTAATTATAATAACGTAATTATAAACGATTTATGTAAATTAAATACGATTTATTATTATATTATTAAAAAATAGGAAAACTTGAATTAATTGAATGGAAAGACTGAGTCACTGAAGATGACTATGAAATGGGACTGGAGAGGGGAATGTGAGTTTGAGGTAAAGGGGAATCTGAGGTGAAGGGGTAGAGGGGGATCACTGGAGATAGCCTAAGTGCTAATTCTGTTTCGGGGGTGCAAAGTGCCAATTTCTCGTGTTTCGAGGGTGCAAATTGCCAAAGATCCAAAAATGAATTTTTTTACCCCTAGGTTTTTTGAATCCAGCGGTCAACTTGACCGAAAATAAGAGAGAGTGCAAAGTGCTGAATTGTTCTTATTTTGAGGATGTAAAGTGTTAAATATGTATTTTTGAGGTGCAAAGTGCTTATTTCTCATATTTCGGGGGATCAAAGTGCAAAAAATCCTAAAATGAATTTGAAATACAATTGTCTTCTCTCCACCTCCAACAAAAGCCAAACTCCAATGTTGACTTATTTCTCTGCCGTTGGGTCGCTGACGTAAGTTTAATACTAAATATAAAGAGTAAATTGCACTTTTGGTCCTCTTATGGGTTAACTTTTGCACTTTTATCCCTCTTAAATTTTTTATTGCAGATTCATCCCTCTTATCAATGTAGTGTGACTATTTGTCCCTCTTATCAATCTAGTGTAACACATTTGTCCCTCTTAAATTTTTCGTAGCAGATTCATTCATCTTATCAATATAGTGTAACACATTAGTCCCTCTTAATCCAAAATACATCACTTAAATTCTAAATATATCCTAAAATTGACGAAAATTGATGTATTTTGGATTTAAGAGGGACGAATGTGTTACACTACATTAATAAGAGGGATGCTACGAAAAATTTAAGAGGGACGAATGTGTTACACTACATTGATAAGAGGGACGGATCTGCTACAAAAAATTTAAGAGGGACGAAAGTGCAAAATTTGACCATAAGGAGGACCAAAAATGCTATTCACTCAAATATAAATGTATCCAGTCACAAAAACTTGACACTTAATTATAAGATTTTCTTGATCTTTTTGAGGAATTTTTTGTATTTTTAGTATGGATTAAAGTTTCATTCCGAGATATGTTATTTTAGATAAATATTAAAAATATTGCTAAAATGTTTTCTAACTTTTCGGACATTTTCACATAAAATATTCAGTTAATTATAATGAAGGAAACATGTTGAAATAGTATATATATATATGTATATGTATATATATATATATATATATATATATGTATATGTATATATATAACATGTTAAAATTGAAATACTCTATATTTTAGTGTTAGCTCGCTTAGAACCAGAATTTTTTTGTTGTTTTGGTTGAAAACGTATCAAAGTTTTGATCCATGATCTTTAATTCTAAGAAATTGGATTATTAACATGTATCTTACAATGTTTCTCTTCTTTTCCATAATCTCTAGGGAAAAAAAACATACAGTTTCCTGAAAAATAAACTTACGATTCCTTTAATCTTTAAAAATCTAAACAAACATTTTTTCTAAGAAATATCTCAAAATTCCTTCAAACTTGTAAAAGTACTCAATGAATTTAGAAACAAACTGCCCCTTATAATTTTGTTCTCATATTTTATGAAATTATACTCTTGATTTTTTTTTAAAAGTTTGTATTTTTGGTTTTATTGTAACTTGTGGAGTCAAAGTGAAGAGTCGAGAAAACATTTCATACTTTTGATACCAAATTTTAGTCCAAAAAACACATTTAGTACCAAACTTTTCGAAAAATATATTTCACACCATGATTCACACCCTCTTGACACGTTTAGTTTTGCCGTCAATTTTAAGATGGAATTCAATATATTTCTTATATATAGTGATTGATGTAATTAATGCAATATTTATCGTCTCACTCAAAAAGATGAAGCGCACTAAAAAAGAAGAAGCGCAGAGTATTTTAAAAATTGGTACCAAAAACTTTATTTTCTAAACTACAAAATCAAAAGTGCAAAATATGTTAAAATTTTCGAATTAAAAATGCAATTTAATAAAAATACAATTTTATCACCCGATGAGCTTATGTATCTACAGAAAAGTTCAAGAAAAGCTTCAATGCTAATCTTCATAGCCATTAATATTTCTACTCAGCATGAGCTCAACAATTTTGTGTATTAGTGGTTCCATGCACCTATAAATAGAGGTTAAAGAAACATGGAAAAACATCATCGTTATTAAACTATTGAAAGAAAGAAAAAAATGAATTCTAGAGCTTTTGTTTTAAGTGTACTTTTTCTTCTTGTTTGTTCAGTATTTGCAGATGAAGCTTCTCAATATAAGACTGAAGTAGCCCAACCCGAAACCAAAGGTTGTTCTTTATTTTTTGTAGCATTTAAAACATATGTTTTCTTTTAAATAGAATACTTAATTTTTAAATACAAAAGATAAGAGTTGGTAAGAATTTTAAAGTTTCTTGTGTAAAATTAATAAATATACGGGTAAACAATAACATGCACATTTGTTTTTGTAGTTTAAATAATACTCAACTAACTCCAATTTTTTAACTCTATTTAAATTTTTATAGTGTAGTCAAATAATTTAATAGTTGTAGTTTTAACATATTGATCTATTTATATTTATGATGTTGCCGATTTTCTAAGTTTAAATAATTATACTGTTATGTGATAAACTTAAAATTTAATATAAATTAACCAAGTTTTTAAAATATTATGTTTCTAATATTTTCAAAATTATTTAAATTGATTAATCAACCACAAACAAAGATACTAGGTTTATAGGTTATAATTATATAATTGTTTAACTCCATATACATGATATAAAATTAAACTCCAATGTCGTACGTACTAAAATATTATCTAAAATTTCATATTTCTTAAGTTTGTTGTTCTTTGTGAATAGTTAATGAACCAAAGCAAACCAACCAAGGCGGAGGCGGAGGCGGAGGTGGTTACTGCCGTAATCGGTATTGCTGCGGTGGATGGAGCCGCGGGGGCTGCAACCGTTATTGTTGCCGATCTGGTAAGATCATCACATCACTAGTCATTACTAGCTAATTAATTAAAAACTTACAATATTTTCTTATTAATAAAAATTTATTTATATATGCATAAATAATTATATCTTTTTCAACCATGGTTACATGTAGAAAATGAAGTGGAGACAGTAGAGGAGCCAAAGCAAACCAACCAAGGCGGAGGAGGAGGTTGCAGAAGACAGTATTGTTGCGGTGGATATGGCCGTAACGGTTGCAACCGTTACTGTTGTGCAGGTGAGAGGAGCCAATATATATACTCCTAATTTGTATTTCTAAAAAATAAGTACTTTGTTATCAAATACATCAAATGAAGTTGAACCAGCAGATAATGCAGACAACATCGGCACTGCTAGTGGTGGCGGAGGCCGTCGCGGTGGCGGAACAGGAGCTGTGTGCCACGAACATGGGTGTTGCAGTGCTAGCGGCTACTGGAACAAAGGAGGAGGATGCGACAAGTGTTGCCAAAGTGCTGAGGAAGCCAAAGCCTTCATGGAAAATCAAGCCAAAGGAGAAACGAACAACTAATTAATATGCATGCATGTAGATGTAGCACCCGCCATGTATTTACCCATATATATATATATATATATGCTAATAAAGTGTACATGGCTACTACTATCTTGTGAAAATAAACCTATATATATATATATGGTTGGTCTTAGCTTGATAAAGACCAATTTGTATCTTAATTCTCTTGTATGGTTGCAATTATAAATGAGAATAAGTCTTTTAATATATAGTAATATTTATGTTTTTGTTACATTCTCTTAATAAATAAAACAAACATAAGAACTCATAAACAAATATACTTTTAGTCAATGACGCATGTAGATTTAATTATCACATGATAAAGTCTAATTCTATGTTAATATTATAAATTCCATGGACCAACAACTAAATTGAAGTGGTGAATTTTCATAATTATTCAGTAACTGTGTTTTCAAATTTAATTATTTCTAGATCTCACATATTAAGTTTGATGGTTTTCCATATCTTTTTAATTTTGAACTGTCTTTTCTTCAAATTGGAGTCATATTTTATTGGAAAATTAATTTTGTTAAATGACAAAATGAGATAATATGGGGTTGAATTATAATTTAGGACTTTTAGTGGGGACATATCAAATTAAATAAAAAAAGTTTTTTTTTATTATTTTTTTCAAAAATTCCGACCGATTCAAAATCGGTGGGAATAATTCCGACCGATTTTGAATCGGTCGAAATTTCGGTCGGATTTTGACGCGGTCGGAATCCAATTCCGTCTTGTTTTTTTTCAACCGATTTTCGCGGTCGAACACTACAAAAAAATTAAATTTTAGTGATAAAATTTTATGTGACAATATTAAAGTTGTCACTTATTATATATATTAAGTAACAAGAACTCAAATATTGTCACTAAAATGGTTTTCATAAATATACTAGTGACAAGAATTATAAAAAAGTTGTCACTATTGACATTTAGCGATACCCCAATACTGACAACCAAAAAGTTGTCACTATATCATAGTGACAATATTTATTATCACTAGGTTGTCACTAAAAATGTGTCACTAATTATCAATAATGACAATTTAAGTCACCATATATTTGTCATTAATAGCTATTAGTGACAACTTAAAAATATATTTTGTCACTATTCCACTTGTCACAATTATTATTATGACAAAATTAATATTTTTATCACTAAATGCATATAAAGAGTGACAACTTCAACATTATCACTTAATTTTTTGTCACTTAAGCTCAATTTTCTTGTAGTGGAAATTTCGGTGGGAATATTGAATTTCCGACCGATTTTTCTCAAAATCGGTGGGAATTTCGGTGGGAATTTTCTATTTTTCTAGTAGTGAATGGTAGTTGCATATTTCATTGAATTTAAGTGTACTACGTACATCTCTAGATGAAAGGTACATGTATGGCATTTCATTTGAAAGGAAAAGGACCACCTGATCAAGAGTTGGAGGAATTGATAGAGCAAATGAAGAACGTTGAAGAATTAGGCCGTGATAATAAATTACAAAAATTGAATTAAGTGGCGGAAACATGTAATTAATTTGCATAGTGTGGTGTTTGTTTCTTTAGATTGCATCTCTAGATTATAATTCAGCTATTACTTTTATATAGCGTTTGGTTCTCATAATAAGAACACAATTAGACCACAATTTTACACTTATTCTTATCAAAATTATGTCAATCTTCAGGTCAGTACTCTTTCAAGTGGAAATTGACAAAACCAATAAAATTTATCTCAAATCTACTTGCAACTTTATAAAATCTTGATTTGACATATATCACATATTTTTTTTCTCTGAAACTTTATAAAAAAAAAAATCATTGAGAGAATATATTTCTCTCTCTTTAGAGTTAAAAAAAAAAAAAAAAGGAGTTTAAGTACAACAATTAACTATTTTCCGAAGTTGGATAATATTTCTATTTAACTTCAAATTATCATCATTCTAATTTAGTGTTACTCATGTACATTTAATGACAAATGTCCTGGTTTTAAATTTTTGTGGGTTCACACATACTGCCGTGATAGATGCAGATGTGCGAAATCGAATATGAAACTAATGTGGGATAAATAATTTTTTGTTGTTTTCGAGAAGATTGATATGCCACTAATGCCCCTTTTTCCATTTTCATTTGTTTTTTTTTTTTTTTTTTTTTTTTTTTTTTTAACCCAGGTTGAGTCCTGGACCACTCATCACTGGCCTCTCAGCAATGTGCGGAAGTAAATCGCGGGATGTGCCTGAGTTGGTCAGGGTTTGTTCACTCTTTATACTCCTGGCCCCCAAGGGAGCCTACTACCATGGAACTTACAACACCAAGCTGCTCCATCCTCCCTTAAAGATTTTACCACACTTGGCTGCTCCTCCCAGGATTCGAACTCCCCACCCTGGGGGAGTGAGCCCCGGAGTTCACCTCCTTTACCAACTGAGCTGTGCCCCGGGAGGCTCCATTTTCATTTGTTAATTTCGTAAAGAGTTGTTTATGTTTGTACTATATAATTAATGGAATGTATATTTAAATTATTAAATACTAAATTATTCCTCCTAATTTATATTATTAATTATTTAAAATATATTATTTATTACAGAAATTAATAACGTACAAACATACATTTAGATTAATAAATTCCGTATGATTAAATACTTTAGAAATTAAAGTAATACACACAATTAATTATAAATATTGAGTTCACGAATTTTGCAATTTATGCTTAAACTCAAATAAAATAATCAAATATAATCGATTTCGGTACACTAATATTACAACACATAATTATTATATGTGAATAATTAAACTGGAAAAAGAAAAAAGGGAGAACCTAACTAGGATGTTTATTTTTGTAGGTACCCGAAATACTGTGGTAACTTTAGGTACCCCCAGGCCAATCGACACGTGTCCCATTTTTAACTTGTTACCTGTGAAACCGGCTTCCCAAAATTTGCGAATTTACCATTATGTCCTCTCATTCCAGAAATTGCGATATACTAGTTTACTTAGAAAACGTTGCCACGACTTAAGTGCATTTACTACACTGTCCCTTAAGACTTAAGTGCATTTACTACACTGTCCCTTAACCAATAAATCTGTAAAATAAATCTTTAAAATAATTGTAACCCTAATTTCTTCCCTAAAATTTAATTTTTTCTCCTAATTCATATGCTTTTACACCATGTAGCCCTAATTTCTTCCCTAAAATTTAATTTTTTCTCCTAATTTCTTACGAAGCAGCCAATCTCTTGAAGTTTGATTTGATTCATCGTATTTCATGTATATTGGGATTTCTCTTTCGAAGCAGCCAATCTTTTGAAGTGGCGGGGGCACATCTGGTGGTATCGTATATTAGAGAGAGCTTCTTTTAAGAATGATCTGAAATGTTTGGTTCAGCGTATTCCAGGTCAGGTATGTTCATCAATTTTTCAATTTTCATTTGTGTTTTGCAACAGCCAATCTTTTGAAGTTTTTCATTCCCAATATAGGTCCTTGAATTTTTGAAGATGTATGCTATGCTATTGAAGTGAGGTCCCAATATAGGTCCTTGAATTTTTTAAGATGCATGCTATGCTATTGAAGTGAGGTATCTGTGAAAAAATCCTGAGTATTAGTAGTTGTTGGTTTTGCTTCTTTAATGCCTTCTTCTTCTTGGTTGTGTATATTCCTATATTCCTATCGTTATTCTGATGAGTAGACAACTATGAATTTAATTAATTATACCAAGACATCAGAAGCATAAACGTAGTTCTAATGTACAACGAGTTTAGGTATTCAGTTTTATTGCTGTGGCTGTTGTTTAATCATTGTTGAGTTGGGTTGGGTTTTTTATATGAACCATAAGCATAGTTCTTATGTCCATGACTGCTATCGTTAGGCGTTTTTTTTAGAGTTCTAGTTTAGTTTTGACTGCTATTCTTGTGGTTTGTATTTAAGCAAATGTGAAGATTTATTTGGATTAGGGTGATGACTGTTATGTCGAATTTCCCAATCAATAAATCTAAGTTCTTGGTTTTTTTAAGTTTGGAAGTGTAATAATGATAATTGATAAACGATCATTATGCTTGTAGTAGCAAAATAGCCTAGTGATAATTCAAATGATAGGAAAAAATTACAAACCACGTTGTATTCAAATGCATAGCAAAAAATTACAAACTATTGTTCACTATTCAAGATTAATCCTCCGATAGCAAAAGAGAAGATTAATTTTGAAAACAAACCATATTCAAAACCACCAAAATATGTTTATTCATAGCAAATCAGAAGAATCTGTGGGCTCCTTGTCCATATCATGATCTGTTGACTTCAATCTGCATCTCTCCAGGAATTCCACTTTTATATCCACCATATCCTTGCCTACGTCCGTGTAAGATTTAAGAAATTTCTTGAAGTCTCTGTCATCAGCTATTGGTATAAGATCTCTATCATCTACTTTTTGTTGGTGTCTGAGATCATGTGGAATTCCCTTGACAGTTACCTCATAAAACTCTATGTGAGGTGGATTGCGGTATCTCAACTCGAATGCTCGATTTGTTATTGCTTCCAAATTTACATCCAAGGAGTCGTCATAGTAACCCATATTGACACATGTTATCTCTTCTAATATTCCTATGTTCACAGCACGCCTATGAACAAAATAAGCAACAAATTTGTTTGTGTTAAACGATGTTATGTAAATGAATATTTCAATATAAACATTGAAATATTATTGTTAACGATACCCTTGTTCTGCTTTATTTTCTTTGCATGTGTGAAGCTTCACAGCCAACCTTTTGCGTAGTTCCTGAGACTCTTCCTACACAATTGCAAAACAATTATGACTAGGTAACAAAGCAAACAAACACTTACCAAATAGTTAATCTGAATCGTCTTGATACCTTTGTGAATACACGATCAACAAGGTAAGGTTGTGATAGCAGCATCATAAGGCACACATATAGGCCGCAATCGTAGCTGATTATAATACGTATAAAGCTTTAGATAGTAATTAATTATGAGAAAAACATATATGATGAAGGAGCAGTTTATCTATTATCCTGTTGAATATTGTTGTAGTTTATGCATTTGAAGGATGTTGACCAATGCTTTTCTTTAAATTCATTAGCATCTTCTGAAACAGTAATTCTCTCCAAACGTTCCAGCTTTATGCACCAAGTAATCAGAAATAAATCATCCAAGAATTTGTTGAAGGCCAATTTATTTATGGGTTATTTTCTTACCATTTTTTTTACCGTTGATTGCCTACGTGCATCACTGGACGAAGTACGTAGTGTATCATATATTGTGATCGTTTTTAAATCGATACGAATGATGACCATATACCAGTGTGATCCTTGGTCGTTCATGGGCATTGTAATTGTTCGACACTTTTCTGTTGGACCCCGGAAACGATCACAATCACCAAATATTGCTTTATGAATTTCCTTGTCATTGTATTGGTCAGAAGAAGCCATGTTCTATAAAATAACAAGATACACGTGAGTAGATGATGTAGTAAGACATTTCCACTTATTAAAAGGCAATGCTTACACAGAACATAGCGGGGAGAACCCAATTTTCACAATCCTGGAAGAGTCTTATTCTTTCAGACCAACAAAGAAAAGCAACAGAGTCAATCACTTGTAAATACAGGATTTGGTTGCGTCAAGTAGGGTAAGCCGAATTGAACTATGCGAGGGTTTTTTGTAATGTACTTACACATCCTGAAATCCATGATTTTTCATTTAAGCATAACATTTGCTCCCTAGTTATTGTCCAATCGCCAAAATCAACAAGTATTTGTCTGTACAAAATAAATCCACATCCACGATCAGTGATAAATTGTTTAAATTTAACGAGGAAATGATTTGTTGATGTAGTACCTCGATCTGAAAAGTGGTTGAAATATGTATTTTTCTGCTTCTTTATCAGATTGAAGGCATTCTCAAAGTAGCTCATAACAGTCAATTCTTCGTTGATTGTTATTCTCCTCTTCTTCAAATTCCATTACAATAGGTTTTACAGTGCTTTCTAGGTCCCCTTCCACTCCAGAATTCGTAGTTGTACTAGTATTGCATGGCACCTTTGATTGTTTTGTTTCACTAGCTTGTTTCTTGTCTCCACCCCCTTTTTGTGGGATGTCCAGATCGACCGAACTTATCAATGTCGTCAGTTGGGCTCTTATCTGCATTTCTTCAGTAATGACACTCAAATTACCATTGTTTCCGCTACTCGACAAGTTGATCATTAGGTTCTCCAAACTTGTTAGTCTTTGGTTCATTATCACAAATAGCTTGCACAAAAATTTCATGACTCCGTCATTTTGCTTGCCGGTAGCATCATTAAAATTGATATTTGATTTCTTTGTAGGAACACTCCAATCCTATACATAAATGTGAAATTTGTTAAATTAATGTTGGTTGATAATCTATTAATCTATTTGATACGTACATGATGAACTTCGCCTTTTTATCAAGATTTACCAACTTGTTTTCTTTAGGTGTCAGCTCATCCAGCTCTTTGTCAACTATCTGATCTGGTTGTCCAGCAACCGTCACAATCTTCTGGAATCTGAATGGTCCTTTTGTAATACATGTAAACATGTCATCATTATAAGCAGCAAGAAAGATTTCCATTCTGATTTTCCAGTTTTCAAAGCTCATAAGACCAATGTGAGGAACATGGTTTATGGCATCCATTTTTCAAAAAGTTTTGATTTTCAAAATATGCTCTCTTTTTGAAAAATTTGAAAAACACACTTTGGATCAAGCTCGTTGATCAGGAAGCTGATTCAAGATAAACCACCTACCCTGATGCTACTTGATGGTATCAGGTAAATTACCAGAGCAACCTGCTCTGATACCACTTGTTGGTCCTAAAAGTGGTCAATGAGGTCTAGAGGGGGGGGGGGGGGGGTGAATAGACCTCTGAAAACTTTAAAACTTTTTCTCTAACTCTTCTGTCAGCAGACTAAGCTGACCGAGATTTGTAAGACTACTAAGCTGATGCGCACAAAGCTTTATCAGCAGAGTTGACCACTCATCTGATTTTCACTCAGCTGATTTCAGATGTTAAATCAGAGTTTTTAGAAACTAGTTGGCAGCGGATATTCAAAGTGTTTTTCACCAAGCTGTTCCTCTTTAAGTTTTCTCACTCAAAAGATTTTGTCCCCAGTTTTTACAACTCCTTTTAAAATCTTTTGGTTAAATCGTATGTTTGAGTTCTTTTGAAAATATGCAAAGTATAGCAGTAAATAATTCAAACACACAGGATTTTTATAGTGGTTATATGGATAAAAATCATTTAGTCCACTCTTCCAAGTCACACAGATCTTGGGTTATACTAGAAAACACAAAGTAATCAAGTATACAATGCTTGTGCTGATCAACAAATGAAAAGCCACAAGTGAGCTGTAAGAAATCACACAGAAATCCTACACTCTGAAGCTAGATCACTCACTTAGACGGATCTACACTCCTCACGCTATTTTCAGTACAGAAGATCACTCAGAAATCCTATACTAAGAAGTTATATCACTCACAAAGATGGATATACACTCCTTCTATTTTACAGCTGAAAGTCACTTAGACAGACAACTAAGTTCTCTGTTCTTCAACGAAAAGCTTTGTCAACAAATGACTTCGCTTATGATCAGATGACTCAACTGATGGATCTTGCTCTTATGATATGATCTTGAGTTGTGCAAGCTCTCTTTAGATCTTCAGTTATGTCTTCTATTTATACTCCCAGATTTTGAATTTCTGCCCGTTGAAGGTTGGCAGGAATCTACAGTCCTCGAGTTCTGGTCCTGACACGCGGAACGGCTCCCTGCAACTGTTGCTTTGTACACTCTGCTGTACGGATGCCTACTTTATGTCAGTTGCATTTAATGCTCTCAGCTCACAGCTGGTTCCCGTTGATAAGCTTCCTGACCGTCTTCACTCTGCTGGTGGAAGTGCTCTGCTGATGATCACTTTGCTGATCACTCGGCTGATGGCTTCTCGGCTGATTCAAGAATGAACACATCTATCTTGACTCGGCTGATGACACCCATCTGGTATCCCACTTTGCTGATTCGGTCACTTAGCTTCCAGACCATGAGATAGGTTTCACTAAGCTGTTCAGTTCTTAGTTGATGACTTCCAGATTACCCTTTTTGTTATCTTCAAAACCTTCTCCAATATTAACCAACACACTAGGTCCTCCGTAATGTGGGAATACGTAACGATTTTTGAAAAATTTACACTTATTCGATGAAACGGTCTAGTATACGGTCATGTGACACTAGGTCCTCCGTAATGTGAGAATACGTAACGATTTTTGAAAAATTTACACTTATTCGATGAAACGGTCTAGTATACGGTCATGTGAGACTAGGTCCTCCGTAATGTGAGAATGCGTAACGATTTTTGAAAAATTTACACTTATTCGATGAAACGGTCTAGTATACGGTCATGTTACACTAGGTCCTCCGTAATGTGAGAATACGTAACGATTTTTGAAAAATTTACACTTATTCGATGAAACGGTCTAGTATACGGTCATGTTACACTAGGTCCTCCGTAATGTGAGAATACGTAACGATTTTTGAAAAATTTACACGTATTCGATGAAACGGTCTAGTATACGGTCATGTGAGACTAGGTCCTCCGTAATGTGAGAACACGTAACGATTTTTGAAAAATTTACACTTATTCGATGAAACGGTCTAGTATACGGTCATGTGAGACTAGGTCCTCCGTAATGTGAGAATACGTAACGATTTTTGAAAAATTTACACTTATTCGAGTTAGGGTTAGAGATTTAGGGTTTAGGGTTTAGGGTTTAGAGTTAGGGTTAGAGATTTAGGGTTTAAAGGCAGCTGATGAAAAATAACGAACAATGTTCTCCTCAGGATTCGAACGCAGGACCTCATGACGTGAAGGGAAATGATATATCGCTGCATCTATATCACAAGATATCACGCCCCTGCCACATTCTGAACTTCTCCACCTTTTTCTTCAAAACCATTCAAGTGTATATTTTTTTAACTTATATCACAAGATTTGAGCCATATGTCTTCCAATAGCTCTTCCACATCCACAACATATTGGCACTATGGTGAGAGAATTCCAGTCGTGAGATGTGAGTGTGGACATGTTTTAAAATTAGTTACCTACTGGGAGAAAGATGACCCCGGGAGAAGGTTTCACAGATGCCCAAATTATGGGGTGAGTTTCATATTTTGTCCTGAAATTTGATATTTTTGAAAATGACATTACCTGTATCTAATTTTGATTCAATTTCAGACACCAACAGGTTGTGGATTTTTTCAGTGGTATGATAGTAGTGTTTGTGAAAGAGCTAGAAAAATAATTCCTGGATTACTGAAAAAAATTAATAATTTTGAAGATGAAAAAGAGAAAGACACGGATATGATCAGGCTATTGGAGACAGAGAAGCGTAACTACAAAGAGAAATTGCAGTTGTGGAAGATGAAGACTAATATTTACAAGTCAAAATTGGAATTATGTGAATCTAGATTGAAGAAAGCAAGTTTGGCAAGTGCTCTAATTCTAATTGTTTTGGTATTCGTGTTGATGAATGGCACTGGTGTGAATTTTAATTCCAAACTTATGCAGCTTAATTGATGTTTGGATTGTAATTCTGATTGTTTGGATTGTAATTCTGATTGTGCAAGTATTTGTGTTCTATGTCTAGCATAATTGCTTGAATTATAAAAATTTTGTTACTTAATTAATTTATAGTTTAAGTCGAAAAAGCCAAAACAAATTATGATATGAAACATAAAACATTTACATAATTAACATAAACGTAATAATTAACATAAAACACTTACATAATTAACATTTACATAATTGAGAATATAAAAAATCCATAAGACTTTTTAAAGAAGCCACTTAATAATTCTAGTTAGAACCGGATGAAGAACCGGATGAAGAATGGTTACATCGATAATAATTATGGGTGTCGGACGATAATATGGCCAATCCATTCGACGAGTCTTCATTGAGCATTCGAATTGCCTTCCTGATTAGCATTTTGTCCTGGCGAGTTTTTGGCATTGGCACTCCTATGGGTAGATGGATTACTTTGGATTGCGTGTAAATTTTTATTTCTCTTAAGCCAGCTGACTGAAAAATGTCGAACAGGGGCACAATATCTTCATCACCATTGATGCAGCGTATTCCTTCACGGAAGTTTGTATTTGGTAAACGGTACCAAATACCGGCCTGTGCCGGAAGTTTCAACTTTAAATGTGCATCAACGATGTTGTAGTAGTTGAAGGTGTCTCTATCAATGTTACGCACCCTACATTTGCTAAACTCTTGATACTCAATGCCTCGTTTGCCATCTACGAAGACTCCTCCGGCACTAATCAACAACGTGTACAGATTTTTCTCCATTATAGAGGTTAGGGCAAAGAAATAAGGTTTTTATTTAGACCAAAAAAAAAAGGTAATGAAATATAGGATAATTTTAGTGATAAAAGACAGAATTGGCGCATGTTGACTGACGTCGTTTTCTGAATAAGTGGTCTGTATCTATTCTGAATAAGTGATCTGTTTTTAGACCAAGAGTATTTTTGGAATTCGTGTTGGCCCCCATTTTAGTGATTGTGGATTTGTATCAGGTCAAATTTGTTGATTTGTGTCAGAACTCGAGACAAGGACAATCTACTCCCTCCGTTTCCCAATGCAGCTCTTTTAATTAATTAATTGATACTGTATTTCATAATACAATATATATATATATATATATATATATATATATATATATATATATATATATATATTTATATATCTTATTTATATAATTCAAATACACAGAAAAGGAAAAAGAAAAATTATCTTGAACTAAAAGTTGTGTTGCATAAATCAAAATTAATAATTAATTATTGTCATTCATAAAATCAAATATTTTAAAGCATTAGCACTTGAATTATGCTTGCTATGGCAACAATTTATGCCGTTTAAATTATAACTAAACTAACAAAATACATAATTATATAATTTCTTATGGAAGGAACATATGACATATGACAAAATACATAAAAATTAAAAATTCAATTGTAAAGATTTAAAGTTTAAAACAAATTAGTCAGCTCAATTTGTTTATTACTCAATATCAAAATATGATATGATATATGTATATATATACACGTATATATATGCAAGTTTGCAACTGATTCCAATTCCAAGTATTAAAAATTAAATATTCGGCATTTCTCGATTCCCACCACATTCATTCATTCCTTCAACCTTCACATATTTATTAAATATTAAAGCCCCATAAATAGCCCCCTCATCATGACAGCAACTTTTTCAATTCCAAGTATATATATAGGCCAGAATCCCAAATCCCAAATAAAATACACAAAATCCTTGCACAATCATAATCATGACATGAAAGCGTGTGCAACAATTTCTGAAAGTAGATTTCGTGTGAGAATATTTGCGCAGTCGGCAAGTCCCATCTCAATTTATTGTATGTCGTTTCATGGGCATTTATTAAATCGGTCTCCTCACTTATTTATTATTTTTTTTTGATACGGTATTTGCGCAGTCGGCTAGTCCAAATGTCCAATCCCAATTAATTGTAGGAAGTAACGTAGAAAGTTTCTTGAGCATTTATACATCGGTCTTCGCACTTAATTTTTTTTTTTTTTTGGTCTTCTCACTTAACTTAACTGAAATGGAATACATAACATTATTAAATTAATTAAACTGAACGTGACTTTTTACTTATTGACTGTTCATTTAATCGACGATAATTTATTTCGTGGGGGTGGGTCGATTAATGAACAGCTGGGTCGGTTAATGAACAGGTGGGTTCACTCTATAAATAAGTAATCTTATCATATATTCATGTACGTTTGATTTTCCAAAAAAATGTATCCTTAAAGAAAAAGACCATACACGAGCCCACTTCAATCACAGGACTATTCTGAAAACGAAGAAATAGATCCCGAAGAGTTTGAAATCGAATCATCTGAGTTTTTTCTTTATCTTAAAAAAAATTTTACCTTGAAGGTTGACCAAATAATATCTCACTGTCCAGATATAGGATGTTTGATGAAAAAAGAAAAACGTTGGACCCTTGCTGAATTTGAACAACATGTGAAGGGAAACATGGTTGGTGACTTGTTGAAAAATGCACGTCACCATGCCATATACAAGTTGATTGAATCGGTAAAAAATGCTGAGAAGGAGAAAGCCCTTAGCCGTCCTTGCTTTTCAACGACGGTGGTATATGTGTGGCCCCCTACGGCCATTGTTTATTTTTATGAACCTGATTTGTCGGTTAAGACTTCGACACTTGTGAAGGAAAATCTGGACAAGAAAATGGCTGGCCCCGGCGATGTTCGGGAAGTTTGGGAAACCAAGAGAATGGGTCGGACTGGATTTCATCTAGTCGACTTCTCTGGGGACATGATCGGGTTGCATAATGCTATGAAGATGAACCAGTCCTTCATAGACGACGGTTGTGGCAGGGAATCATTTCTTTGCAGTTCAAGGCTTCTGGAGGTGCACTGCGGGGGAAGATGTATGGTTGGCTTGCAACCACAGATGATAGGGAACATCTCCCGGGAAGGGTGGGTGAGAAACTCATGCACCAAAAGACGGTGCTTACTGTTGCAGAGGCTCAAAAAAGGGGTTGTAATAAGGCGGTTGGTTGTTCTGGCGGGTCTTCTGGTTGTTGCATGGGCGGGTCTTCTATTGGTGGTTCGGGTGGGTCTTCTGGTGGTGGTTCTGGTGGGTCTTCTGGTGGTGGTGGATTTTAAAGTGCTCCAAGGATTATGTTCCATGTTAAGATGTTCTATGGATTAATGTTAGTTTTATTTATGTTTATATTAGTATTAATGTATATGTAATTATGTAATTAGTTTTTAATGTATGTTCATATAAATATTAAGTATTTTATATTGTGTTTAATTAACTTATTATCTGTTTTTATTAAGTAAAAACCTTACTAATTGCTAAAACAATCAAAACAATCAATTGCTAAAAACACTCCAAAAATCTAAAGAACTCCTAATATCGAATTATTATTAAAAACAAAAAAACTCACCTACAAAAAAGAAAAAATTTACTAAAAACTTATAAAACATTGAAATATTATTTAGAAGGATTTTCTTTACTTAAAATATTGAAAATTAATTGAGAATTTCAAAAATTATTAAGGTATTATTTTTTAAATATACATTAAACGATGAAAATAATATTGAGAAGGACAAAAATATTAGTAAGATCTGATGATATATTTTCTGATTATGTCTTTTCCGTATAAAAAAAGAACTTATATATATAGTTTGTCTTTTATGATTGGTACAAAAATATACCTACCATAATATTCCGTATTTGGTTAAAGACCCCACAGAATATTTTAAGGGTTTTTCACTTTTATATTTTCTTCAGGAAAGTACTCTGCCAAACTGTTCAATATAAGAGCTCCATTAGAGTTCACTTTATTTTTCTTAAATTATCAGTCTGCATTTGCATTCCTATCAAAATTATTCATCCTCTCAAAATGAATCCTTCAACAAAAATACCAGAATACGTAAGCCCACTTCAATCTCTTCTATATACCGAACTTGAAGAGATTCCCGATGAAGAGTTCAGATGCGAGACCAATGAATTTCTAAAATATCTTCAACAAAATTACAACTTAAATGTTGACCAAACCATCACCCACTGTCCTGATACTAAGTGTATGGCTGGAAAAGAAAAACGATGGGGTCTCCTAGACTTTGAACAACATATTAAAGGCCAGATGAGAGGAAAGTTACTAACAAACGCCCGTCACCATGCCATAAGCCTCTTCTTGGAACGGGAAAAAACTGGTAAGAGACAAACTGCATTTACTGCCAGTTTATCAAACTCTGTCGCGTATATCTGGCCCCCCATGGGAATTGTTTATTATTATGTTGATGATTTGTCCGATCATACTTCTCGCACTGTGAAAGAATATCTTACTAGGAAGATGCTAGGCCCGGGTGATACCCGAGAGGTATTCACCCAGAACGACACTGTGAAAACTAGCTACCATCTTGTTGATTACACATGAGATATGGTTGGCTTGCATGACGCCATGATGTTCAATCAGTTCTTTGTTAAAGAAGGGCGTGGTAAGGCTGAGTTTTTGGCTGAGTTAATGCGAAGTAATCGTGCAAAAGGGATGTTTGGTTGGATTGCAACGAAGGAAGATATTTTCTTAACGGATTCTATGTGTGAGAAATTGATGGACAAGCACACTATTCTCACGGTTGCTGCTGCCCAGTTATTTCCTTTCGGTGCATGTAGATGGACAAGCACACTATTCAGGATGTTAACTTCTTCTATTTTACTATTTTATTTTTAAGTCAATTGCTTTTTAATTTGTAATTTTAATGTCAATAACGATTTTTTGTTTTGAATGTTGAATGTTGAATGTTGTAGCTATTAATTTTAAGTTTTGAATGTTTTGGAGCAGTTGTAATTTGAATGTTAAGTTTTTTTAACTATTATTAATGGGTCTCTTGGTAATTACATTAAATTGTTAATTACTTAATTAAAGCTTTAAATAAATGATATGATTTGAAAATATATTTCACGCTAGATTAATTAATGAGTTTTAATGTTAATGTGATTCAGATATATACAATCATGGTGCTTAATTTAATAAATTATTTATGTGTGACTGTTAATATTTTCTAAATAGTTTTGTAAAAATAAACATTAGAAAGTAAAGTAATTAAATAAAGTCCCTAATTGGATGTGAGTGTAGGTAGGGAAGAGTAAAGTAATTTGATCGGACCTGCATTAATTAAATAAACATCCAAATTCAGCTTTAGTCTGTACATGGAATTAGGTTGCGTGTTCCAGGAAATTACTTAGGGTCAGAACTCACAAGGCTAGGGTTTCATTAACAAAGGCAACTGGGTCTGATAGTCTGACGCTGGATTAATTGATGCCCGCTCGCTGTCCAAGTCTTATTAATGCCTCTAGAAATAAATATTCACATAGACCCACCAGGTGAACAGTCGACAAGACAAAACTTCTTCATATCCTTTGCCGTTTAGAGTTTTTCATATCTCATCTTGAGTACTTCACGTTCAAGAGATCGGGCCAAGGCAATAAGGCAACAAGGCAACAAAGCAAGTAATTTCATAATATTATCTAATTTTATTAAGCTGTATATTTTTTTTTTTTAATTTCTGTGATTTTGTGTTATATAAACGCAGATGACCAACAAAAGGATGGCTGTAGGCATGAGGTTTTTTATAAAAGGAATTGATTTTCGAGGTCGAAAGGTAAGATATTTAATCACGTTACCTATTTAGGGTTTATGGTTATATCCATTGAAGATTACTTATTCATGATTATATCAGGCTTTAGATCTCCCTCAAGAGTTTGTTGATTTGACGAGGAATGAAATTGTAATGAAGGCTTTGTTTAGAACTACAAGTTTGACTCATACTAAAGCAGTAGATGTTACTCAAGTTGATGTTGATTTGGTAAAGAGAAAGTTCAAGTTTTGTGGAAGGAATTTTGAAAATTGGTTGCATATTTATTCTGTCGGACGAGATGATATAATTTTTTTAGAATATCTTGGTTATATGAAATTTAATGTAACTATTTTGGGACCTTCCAAAATTGATAAGTTTCTAAAGAGGATACCGATAAAGTTTTGTACAGGGATGACTGAAGATTATGAGTCAAAATTGGTAATTTTCATCTCTTATTTTTATATTTGACTTAAATCATGATTATACACCAATCAAGTACTTTGCTAATGTTGGCCCATGTGCAGATTTTGCCCACTGAATTTTCTGGATTTTTGAATATCAAAGATGGAAGTGTTGTTACTGCCAAGGTTATTACACGTTGGGGGATTTGGAGGATAAATCTTCAGAAGAACAATAGTATAGCACAATTTTTTGGACCTTGCTGGATCGATTTTGTGCAAGAACTGTGGTTGGATGAAAATTCCATGCTTTTCTTTGAATATTGTGATAATTTGACATTTTTGGCTTTTGTGTTTGACGAATCTTGTTGCGAGCTTCGGTCCATGCTGAACGGAAAGGTTTTTATCAAAGGTAAACTAAATTATTTGATTTTTTATCAAAGGTGAAGTAAATTATTTGATTTATTATCAAAGGTGAAGTAAATTATAATAAATTTATGATGAGGTTTTTGATGAAATTGTAGAAGAACCTGAGGAGATGGAGACAAAGGTTGTTTGCCCCTGTGAAACTCCGGTTGAGACGATTATGGAACTCCCCGCCCAATCAGATGTTAGAGAAGGCATGCCAAGTCCTTATCAATTTGAGAGAACCATCCAATATTACAACACCAAAAATTGTAAACCCGCCTCAATTTCGCGCCTTGTATGTTTCTTTAACATTATAGTGTTTTTCAAGTTGATTAATTTCCTTATATTATTAATTAATAAACTTTATATGCTTATCTATATTTATATCACTTTTCATGCAGGTTTTCCCCCCGACAACATGGAAGCCACTAAAGCTCCAAAACAAGAAAATAGCTGTTTTGTGTGTCTTTGGGTGTAGAGATATCTTTTGGAAAGCAAAAATCAAGTTTTACAAAAGCGGACAGAAGTGTGTGGCAATAACTCATGGGTGGGAGTCTTTTTGCAACGACAACAATATTGACCTAGGGGATCATTGTCAATTTAATATTTTAGATTTAGATTATGCTCATCAAGATGGTCATGCTGTACTAATTTGTGTTAAGACTTTGCATGTTAGTTAGATTTTATGATGCATTTTGAGATCTAGTAGCTTATTTTCTAATGAATTTTTGTGGATATTTTGGCTGGTTAATTTTGATCAATTTGTGGATAACTTTAGTAATTTATTTGAGATGGATTTGTGAATAATTTGGCTGTTAATTTATGCTGGGATTTGTCGATGATTTGGATGTATTTATCATCAACTTATTGTTATTATTGTCCCAATACATTAGCAACAACAATTGGAACTAGGATTAATAGAGAAGTAAGACTTTTTCTCCCTCTACTTCATAAATAAATATGCATCATTTAATTGTTAAAACCATATCAAGTCAGGCCACTAGCAATTCGTAAGTACATGACATTATGAAGTACAATTAAATAAGATTGGAAAAAATATCACTCCATGTTAGGGCTTCTATCCTTGGTCTTTTTGTGTTGTTTTTTGTTGAGGTTGTCATCGCCTTCACAACTTGTTTTACTAGGACATGTGGTACTTTTGTGGCCAGGCTCCCTAATTAAAATGAAAAATTTAACAACTTAGGCTAAAATTAATTTGAACATATATGAAAAAAAAAATGTTAAAGATGGGATTAATATAATCATATACCCGCATGCGCCACATTTCTGCTTCACTGCCTTTGGAGCTCCCCTTGACTTAATCCTCTTAGGATCACGAACTTCAGGATATTTGGATAATTTGACTGGATCATTGATATCATCAAATTTATCACAACCATTTTCAGTTTCCAGCTTTCGCTTTTCATCTTCCATATCATCAATATAAGATTTCTTCGCCTCTTCTGCAACCGTTCTAATACGCCTTAAGGACATGTTGGTGACTGATTCAGATTGAGAAGCATTTACGCAAAGACTAGAACTCTCATTGTAAAGTCGCATGAATCTCTGCCTTCGGGGTTCTATCAACGGAGCTGTCTTTGGTATGATGTCTAGCAATTCATGTCCAATATTTTTTGTCCACCTCTCAAATATGCAAGGGGATGGAATCTTAAAGATCTGCATAAACTTGAAACTCGAAAATAACTGCCTACATGGCAGGCCCTCAGACTCTAACATTTTACACTCACATTCAAATGTTCCAGATTCCCAATCAATTCTTACACACACCCGTTTAGAAATTGCCTTGCCATACCGCCCAAATGTGAAATGGAATATTCTATCATCTTCGTTCCTTGCTGATTCAAGCAAGAGTGCTTGCTCCTTCATAATTTCCCTTTGAACCACATAAAAAACCTTTTCAGTGTACAAATGCCAAGCATGAATCTCAAGGTTCGGTATTGCAGTGAAAACAGGTGGTGGTTTACTGTTGACTCGCTCACATGATTCTTGTTTGTGTTTAAAAGATGATCTACATTTATCAAGCCATTCGTGGAAGTGCATAAGTAATTCTGCAATCCTGTAGGATTTTCTACCCCCGTTCTTAAGATGGGCATTGGTTGATTCGGCTCTTTGGGTGCTTCTAGTCCTTCCCATAAAATAGCCGCGAAAATATGCCTCGCACCATAACTCCTTTTTAGCATATATATCAACAACCCATGGATGGTTTTCTACGCAATTATCTTGGATCAACTTTATCCAAGCTTGCTCAAATTCTTCGATGGACTGATTCTTCTTGAGTAGCTTTCCAAAGCCGGTTGTAAATGACGGGATACAAACTTTGTTCTGGGCATTACGCTCTAAATGCCAGCTGCATAATCTGTGATTTGCATCAGGATACACAATTTGGATAGCTGCACGCATCGCTGCATCTTGATCGGTGTGGATTGATAATGGAGCTTGACTTCCCATTGCTTCATTGAACTTCTCCAACAACCATGAATAAAAATCAACAGTCTCATTATATAACATGGCAGCGCCAAATATGCATGTGCTCATGTGGTTGTTTATACCAGAGAAAACAACAAAAGGAAAACGATAAGTATTTGTTTTGTAGGTACTATCAAATATAAGTACATCACCAAACAACTTATACTCAGCTCTTGAACAACCATCCGTCCAAAACAACCTCTCTAGAGATTTGTCCTCATATGCAGTGTATTCGACTATCAAATCTTTATCATGTACCCTCAAGCCTTCCAGAAAAGAAAGTGCAGTGTTCACATCTCCCCGCTGGATGAGTTGCATTCTGCTTTTCTGCAAGAAATTGTATCCAGCTCTCCTACTAAAGGGTAATTGGGATGCTCCTCTTTCACATCTCTCCAACTAATTCAGGACTTCACAAGTCCTAATTCCGGATTCAGTCAAACCACTTAACAATGCCTTATGAGCTGGTGACATATACCTAACATTTATGAAAAATTATCATAATCAATATCTCAACTTACAAATTTCACACGCATTAATTAAAACATAAACCCATTATCCTAAAATTAGTACCTGTTACACTTTAACCGATGTTGTGTTTCATAAGTTTCCAATTCATGGTTGTGGTGGGGTGAAAAATAGGTCACCTTGTATAATCCATCATTAATATCGTGAGCTACTCGAAATCGAGCTTCACATCCACACCTTGTTGTATGTCTACGTCGTCGTGAATAATGATTATTTGAAGGACGCGGGTATCCGGCCCGAGTGCATTCCCAATTTCTATTCTTCACAATATTATTTTTTCCAGTTTTCACATGACACTTACGAACATCGAACCCCATTTTTCTACCATATTCAATATAAAAACTGTCAGCATCTTCAATAGAACCAAAACTTATTTCATGTATCTTGTTGCTGTGAAGAAGCTCCAAATTGCGGTTGAAATTTCTAGTTTCTGTATCACAGGAGGAGAAATTATTCTCACCGTCTGAAGATATATTTTCCTGCTCCTTGATATTAGAGTTGTTCTTTTCCTCGGTAGATGAAGCAAAATCAAAATCTTCTTCATACTTGAACTCCATTTGCGAAAATTCCAGAAAATTTATTGAAAATCTTTTGCCCTAACAAGAAAATTGAGGTTGGAGGGGACGGGGAAGGGTCAAAGCTTGTCTCGGCGGCTGCGGCGGCGGTGGTGGCAGTCTGCTTGGAGGAGACGGGGGAAGGGTTTTGGTTGAGTAGGTGGGTGAGGGGCGATGGACTGATGGGTGTTTTAAATTAATCTGTTATGTTATTTTGGAAATTGATGAGGGCAATATTGGAAAGGTACCTAACTTTGCAAATTGAATTCTTTTTTTGAAATGAGTACGTCAGTACTCTCAATAGTACGTCAACCTAATGAACCGGTTGCCTTGATCTCCAAATTAATGGTTCAGATTAATTTACTCAAAATCTAGTGGTCGGATTGGGGGTACCTAACTTTCGCCCAGTACGTCGCGTCCTACAAAAATAAATGCCCACCTAACTAACCGAGAAAATAAAAAGTATGAATAAGAAAACTAGTTAGAAAATGGAGAGCCGGCCCTGTTGTCGCTAGCAGGCCCAAACATGTTTGGGTTAGTTAGAGACCACCCCAAGGCCCAAACAGTTTTTCCATTAAAAAGAACTTCTAGTAGCTAGGGTCAAGTAGGGCTGTCAATGAGGCGGATTTCAATCCGGATCCGATTCGGATTCGGTCCGATTATTAGGATAATTTTCCGATTAGTGATTCGATGGACCTGATCCGATTAAGAAGATCCGTAATCCGAATTAGCGAATATGAATCTAGGCTGATCCGATCCGTTACATATCCGTATCCGATATATATTACTATATATTTTTTATATATTATGTATTTAAATCAAAATAAAAATAAAACTATCTATGTTCCACTAAAATCTTTTACTATATTAAAAATAATCTTAAAAAGAAATGCATGAGAGATGTTGGTGGACTGACCTGATAACTAATTGTGTCTACGACATATTAATTTATACTATTTAATAAGAAAAATCAAACCATAACCATTCATCCTTTAATTTTTGTCTTCTCTTCCATTTCTCAATATTGAGTTTTCTTCTTCTTTGTTCCAGATTATATTTTTTTTACTTATATTTTTATTTATTCTTTTGTTCTGATTTTTATCGTTTATATTTGTCCACCATATTTCATCTTCTACAATTTTCAGGTAATAGTTTCGATGAAATAAGTAATATTTTACATTTTTAATTCATGATGATGAAATCTACAAGTGACTTGGAGGAAAACGGAAAAAAAAAAAATTATTGTGCTAAATGGATCCGAATCCGGGATATCCGCCGAATTCGGATCCGGTTGCTAATATTCCAGATCCGAGCGGATCCGGATCCAGATAGAAGAAATGGAAATAGGACTCGGATCCGGATCTGCCCTGATCCGGTCCGAATCAGACCCATTGATAGCCCTAGGGTCAAGAGTTTGACCCGTTTTACTAAGTTATTACTTAATTTCGATCTGGTATTATTGGAACGAAATTGAACCAAAGCAAATCCATAAATTCTCCAAATATTTCCAAGAGTGAACCAATATGTATCTTGAATCTTAGTTGGACTAAACATTAATTCCGCAAGAGGTTTGAAAGTTTTTACAGGTAATTGAATGAAAAAACTATGAAAATTGTATACAACTCCCTTCATATCATAAACATTCTTAGCATTTTTATTCTCAATATGAATAATCAAACAATTTGCAAGGTAGTAATCTTTCATCTCGTTTCTAAGCATGTTTTTCACCAACTTTAATATTGATAATGATTGTTTTTGTTGGGTGGTAACAGAAAAAATTAATATCGAGCGAATTAAACAATCTATTAAAAGTTACATCACAGACTTTCCTGTACTCTTCAATGATAAACTTAGCACAAAAACTATTGATAATCATGTCTTCTAAATTAAGTCTAAATATATGTTTTCATTGAATTAAATAGGTATGATTGACAATTTAAATGGAAAGATACTTTTCTTTTTATCATAATTATATCGGGCCTATGGATATATACAGAGTATAAGAAAATAAACTTCTAAAATTTTGAATTAGATCATTGGTTGAATAATGTGAAATAGTAATACTAATTTCTCAAAAGAGAAATACTAATTTTTTTTCTAATATTCTTGGGGGGGCCAGCACCCCCCCCCCCCCCCCCCCCAAAAGGGAGTTGCATCCGTCTATGTCAAAATCAATTTATTTCACCAACATATGATTGGTCTAGTGGAAGGGACTAGGCACAACAAAGTAACGAATTCATGTTCGAACTCATATTGGGAGAGATTCACACTTAATGTGTCCGACGCGCCTCAAAAGGAAGTAATCCATTTGGAACAAAAAAAAAAACACAATTCATTTTCTTAGACAAGAATATGCATAAAATTAAGACCATGAATAAAGAAACTTATTCATGCATGTTATGTTAGACTGATGACAAAATACTATCAACATTATTTATATAAACAACATATTATATACACACATATATATATATATATATGTATAAAGGTGGTTGGATCAAGTGGTAGTGACTTGCGAACCCCAGGCGAAACTCAAGTTTGAATCATACTGGAGACACCACACTGGGGAGGACCTATACCTTTTCCACTCTTTGATCCGAGCTGTAAATACACAGTCTAGTAGATAAAAAAGAAAAAAAAAATTATATTATTTAAATCACATTCAGATTTCAAAATAATTAAACAAATCGACGTATATAATTTATATATTCTCTTCATATATTTTGAATCATAATTTCTACATCAAACTTTTAGTCAATAAAGATCCTAATAAACTAAATTGATCTTGGACCAGATTTAGATCAATCTCTGTCACATTAATAGCACGATTTATCAACTATAGGAAAATTCTTACATAAATCAGATTCATGAGAGCTGCATAACTAAATGAGAAAGTCACACTTTCTCTCCTGAACTTCAATTTTTTGCACTATCCATCCTGACCTTACATCGGTGTTGCACTTCCCCCTCTGAACTCTTTTATCACCACTTTTCCTATCAATTGAAGTTAGGGAGGAAAGTGCAACTTGATTATAAATTTAGAGGAAAAAGTGCGATGTCTCTAACTAAATCACCAACAGTCAATTTAATAAGTATATAATTGCCAAATATGATGATGTGATGACTTCCTAATCATAATATCTATGCAATTTTCATAACCTAATCTACGTAAGAATTATTCCCAAACTTGTTATTCAAATTAAAAAGAACTTCAAGTCTTCAAGTAGAGTCTGAGCCAGTTTACTAAGTTAAACTCGGCCTTGCTTTTTCCATCCGGGTTTATTGGAACAAAATTGAGCGAAAATCCATTAATCCTCCAAATATGTCAAGATTTTACCAATATGTATCGGAGTTGGACTAAATATTAATTTCGTGAAAGGTAGTAGTGCAGTTCTTGAAACAAAGTTTAGTATAATTTTTTTTTTTTTTTCACAAAAACGATTAATACATTAGTATCATTATGTCAACATCATTGGATCATAAATCTGTCGAATTACAATTAGATTACCAATAAAATCTTTAACCAAACACTAATATTAAATTGGGAGTAAAATACACATTTATTGAAGTTAAACCCATGACCTCTTGATTCTGAGGCCTCAGCCTTACCAACGGACTATGACCTAATTGACAAGTTAGTATAATGTTTAAATAATTATTTGCTATCCATATGAATTAAATTGAGAATTATCTCAATGAGTTGATAACTCTTGTAATCTTTTATTACACTTCCATGTATGCACCATAGTTCACATTTCTAATAATATAATTATACTGTATAATTGTGATTTATTAATTAATTGTGAATGTTGAATCAGACAATTAATTGTGGATGTTGGTGAATTCACAAAGGATTCAATTAGAGGAATGATAATTTTTAACTTAATTATAAGTTGACTGCAACATAAAAAAATGGAACTAGGACTTTGACCAATTTCTAATTTGAAATATTTTTTAGATCATGTCGAAAACAATGGCATACCTAAATATATCAAAATCACTATGATTAAAATTAACATGCATGTTTTGTTACATCGATGACAAATTACTATCAACGTTATTTATTTAAATAAAATATTATGTATATATAATTTTTATTTATTTAAATCACGTTCACATTTCTAATAATTAAATATATTGACCTATGTCATTAATAAATTTTTATCTTCGAATATTTTGAATCATAGTTTTTTCATTAATTCTTAGTTAGTTAAAGATCCTAATCAAGTGGATTGATTTCATATAAGATTTAGATCACTCTCAGTTCACTACAAAAAATAGGAATATCAACCACGCATAAAATAAAGAAGCGAATAACTCAAAGTCATTGTCAAAACTCAACCGCCACGGTTTGCAACGGATTCCATGCGTGGTTTGTGGAAAAGTAGCGAATGTAGATCACCACGACTTTTAGCCATAGTAGGATTATTCACGATTCCTTTTAGTCATGGTCTAAACATCCACCACGGCTGTGAATCGTGATAGATATTTTCATCACTGTTTCAAGCCGTGATTTATATTTTGCACAAACAACTAATTAATTAGCCGTGGCGGATACATAATAGTCAATACTTTAATTTCTTGTAGCGGTTCCATTAATAGATTAGTATATACTAACTACATGAAATTCTTATATAAATCGTATTAATCGAAAATTGCATAAAACTGGTTGTAGAAAGTTCACCACATTATTAATTTCAGAAGTATATAACCGTTCAAATTAATAATATGACAAATTCCGAACCATTCATTTGTTCAGATCCTCACAAATCTAATCTATATAAAAATTATTCCCAACTACATAAAATAAATTCTCACAAATAAGAGCCTTATCGACATGAATAAAAACCAAATAAAGAAAAGCATGAGACACATGGCACATTCATAACACTACAGACGGTCAGCAAAGGTTGACTTAATTATCAGTATTAAGTAATGAAATGACTTTGAAATACAATTTTCTTCTCTCCACCTCCAACAAAAGCCAAACTCCAATGTTGACTTATTTCACTACCGGTGAGTCTCTGACGTAAGTTTCATACTAAATATAAATGTATCCAGTCACAAAAACTTGACCTCTTATAAGAATTTCTTGATCTTTGTGAGGAATTTTTTGTATTTTTAATATGGATTAAAGTTTCATATCGTGATATGATTTGGTTAGATAAATATTTGAAACATTTCTAAAATCTTTTCAATTTTTTCGGAAATTATATTTAATTAATTATAATCAAAGATATATGTTGAAATAGATTTTATATATATATATATATATATATATATATAACATGTTGAAATAAAAATACTCTGTAATTTCGTATTAGTTCACTTGGAACCAGAAACTTTGTGGTGTTTTGGTTGAAAACATATCGAAGTTTTGATCCATGATCGTTAATTCTATGAAATTGGATTATTGGGGTTTATTATTCTCTAAAAAGTCAAACAAATAATTTTTTTCTTTGTATAAAAAAATATTTATCCTAAAAGTTTATCTCTCAATTTTCAAATGAAATGTCATCTTAGAAAAATTATTTTATCATTAAAAAATACATAAATAAACTCTAATTTGATTTGGTATAAAATAATATATTTCTTACGCTATTTACACATAACAAAATAATTTGACATAGATTATAATGTTTCTCTTCTTTTCCGTAATCTAAGCAAACATTTTTTCTAAATACACAAAAATTAAGAATATCTCAAAATTCCTTCAAATTTGTAAAAGTACTCAATGAAAATAGAAACAAATTACCCCTTAGTATTTTTGTCTCATAATTTATGAGATTATACTCTTGATTTTAATTTTAAAAAAAGTTTGTATTTTTGGTCTTATTGTAACTTTTGGAGTCAAAATTGAAGTGTTGAGACAATTATATTTGTATGAGTTCAAAACTATCAAATAGAGACTATTATATATGATCAAGAGCGCAAATTATTTGTCGATTAGGTTTTAACCTACTAGAGTTGAGACCCACTAGTATTAGTATTTCTCTAGTTTCAAACGAATCTTATTTTTTTTCTCTCTTTTTTTGATGACTTCATACGAATCTTGTTAGTTGATTTATCTCTCTACTTTGATCGTGATTATATGGATTCAATAGATTTCTTATCTATAGTAATTGATGTAACGCAATATTTATCGTCTCACTCAAAAAGAAAAAACACAGAGTATATTATGAATTGGTACCAAAAACTTGATTTTCTAAACTACAAAATAAAAAGTGGAAAAAATGTTAAAATTTTCGAATTAAAAATACAATTTCACCACCCGATGAGCTGCTTCTGTATCCACAGAAAAGTTCAAGAAAAGCTTCAATGCTAATCTTCATAGCAATTAATATTTCTGCTCTCAGCATGAGCTCAACAATTTTGGGTATTAGTGGTTCCATGCACCTATAAATAGAGGTTAAAGAAACATGAAAAAACATCATCTTTTTTCTCAAAAACCTTTATAGTAATATTAAACTTTTGAAAGAAAAAAAAAATGAATTCTAGAGCTTTTGTTTTAAGTGTCCTTTTTCTTCTTGTTTGTTCAGTATTTGCAGATGAAGCTTCTCAACATAAGACTCAAGTAGCCCAACCTGAAACCAAAGGTTGTTCTTTATTTTTTGTAGCATTTAAAACGTATAGTATTTTCTTTTAAATAGAATACTTACTTTTGAAATACAAAAGATAAGAGTTGGTTAGAATTTTAAAGTTTCTTGTGTGAAATTAATAGATATACGGGTAAACAATATCATGCATATGTATACATGCACATTTGTTTTTGTAGTTTAAATAATACACCACCAACTTCAATTTTTTAACTCTATTTTTTATAGTGTAGTCAAATAATTTAATAGTTGTAGTTTTAACATACTGATCTATTTATATTAACAATGTTGTTAATTTTTTAAGTTTAAATAATTATACTGTTCTATGATAAACTTAAAATTTAAAATATATTAACCAAGTTATTAAAATATTATAATATTTTCAAAATTATTTAAATGGATTGATCAACCACAAAAAAAAGATACTAGGTAGTATTGGTTTTAATTATATAATTCATGGGATATTATTAAATTCCATACCTAGCTAGTATTATTGGTATTATTTATATAATATATTATCGAAGATTTCATATTTCTAACTTTGTTGTTCTTTGTGAATAGTTGATGAACCAAAGCAAACCAACCAAGGCGGAGGCGGAGGTGGTTACTGCCGTAATCGGTATTGCTGCGGTGGATGGGGCCGCGGGGGCTGCAACCGTTATTGTTGCCGATCCGGTAAGATTATCACATTACTAGTCATTAGTAATTAAAAACATACAATATTTTCTTATTAATGAAAAAATATTTATGCATAAATAATTATATATATATTTTTCAACCATGGATACATGTAGAAAATGAAGTGGAGGCAGTAGAGGAGCCAAAGCAAATCAACCAAGGCGGAGGAGGAGGAGGTGGTGGTTACTGCCGTAATCGGTGGTGCTGCGGTGGATGGGGCCGCGGGGGCTGCAACCGTTATTGTTGCCGCTATGGTAAGATTATCACTATTAAATTACTTAAAAAAACCCTTGGGGCAAATATGACTATCGAGTGAAATACATATATACACACTATGCTTTACCTAATTAGCAGAAATTTTTCTGTGTTATTTTTACTATAGAAAACCCCTCAAGTACAAATTTTTATTAGCAAAAGAACCCTTTTCAGACCAAATGACAATTATACCTCACCAAAAGATGCGAAAACATCCCTATTCACTTAAAAAAATTGGCAATAATTCCCTTGTTAATAGTAAAGTTAGCAATATTTAAAACATTGACAAGAACCTCTCCATGATTTATGAAGAAATTTGAAATCGGATTTTGTGGAAATAATTTGTATTTCTAAAAAATAAGTATGTTGTTTCAGCAAATGAAGTTGAACCAACAGACAATGTAGACAACATCGGCACTGCTAGTTCTGGTAATGGTGGTGGCTATGGCGGTGGTGGCGGCTACGGTGGTGGAGGGCAAGGAGGAAATGGAGGAGGTCAAGGAGGATATGGTGGAGGTCAAGGAGGAAATAGTGGAGGGCAAGGAGGATATGGTGGAGGTCAAGGAGGATATGGTGGTGGGCAAGGAGGATATGGTGGCGGTCAAGGAGGACATGGTGGAGGGCAAGGAGGATATGGTGGCGGTCAAGGAGGATATGGTGGAGGGCAAGGAGGATATGGTGGCGGTCAAGGGGGAGGATATGGTGGTGGTGGCGGAAAAGGAGGAGGATATGGAGGCGGTGGCGGTGGCGGAAAAGGAGGAGGATACGGTGGCGGTGGCGGTGGGAAAGGAGAAACAAAGAACTAATATGCATGTAGCACCACTAGAATAGAATGCCATGTATTTACCCATATATAGTATGCTAATAAAATGTACATGGCTACTATCTTGTGAAGAAGTATAAATAAATCCATGGTTGGTCTTAGCTAAACAAAGACCAATTGTATGTTTATTCTCTTGTATGTATGGTTACATTTATAAATGAGAATAAGTCTTTTAATAGTAATATTTATGTTTTTGTTACTTTGTTTTGATAAATAAAACAAACAAAAGAACTCATAAATAAATATACTTTTAATCAATGACACATATATAATTATCACATGAAGTCTAATTCTAAGTTTATATAAATTCCATGGACCAACAACTAAATTGAAGTGGTGAATTTTCATAATTATTCAGTAATTAAGTGTGTTCTCAATTTAATTATTTCTAGCTTTTTCCCTTATTGGTAAACTTATAAAGAAAAAAATATAATATTTTCGTTCATCCAGTGGGCCCTGTATTTGGGGGATCGACCTAGGGAACTATCTAAGTTGTCTAGTACATGGGCCGGGTCTGAATGTGTTTTGACTTTTGAGTCCGAGTGGACGAAAGTCAAGAAACATTAAGAAGATTTTGACAAGTATTGCAGTTCTTGAAACAAAGTTTAATTTAAATGTTTAAGAATTCTTTTATTTGCTATCCATATGAATTAAATTGAGAATTCTGTCAATGAGTTGAACTAGTTAACTATTGTAATCTTCTATACCCTTTCATGTACGCACCATATTTACTTCACATTTCTAATTATATAATTTTATTGTACTATGCTATATATGAATTTATGTGGTAAATTCAATTTCAAGTGTAATTATCATTTTAGAACATAATCATATATAAGTTAACTGAGTTTACCTTGTTTGGGTGTTCCTCAAAAAAAAAAAAAAATCATATATAAGTTAACTTCATAGAAAATACCGAAACACATTCAATCAATTTCTTCAAAATATTTTTGCGGATCATGTTGTAGCAAAAAAAAATGTATCCTAAAATTTATTGGAAAAGAAATAATCGTACAAATTAAATTTAAAATATATAAGAAAACAAATGCTATAATCTCTATGAATCATCTAATTCTAAGGGCTTCTCCAATCAAGGGGGGGGGGGGGGGGTGGGGGGGGGTGTAGGGGGCCGGAGGAGCGAGGGTTTGGGGAAAAACTAAAGTCCAATGGAGGGGGGAGTGGGGAGGCTCGATCGGTCTGGGTTGGGTCTTAGGGATTAAGGCAAAGCCCTTCCTCACCCCGCGGTCCTTAATGCTCTGCACATGAGCGTGTTGTGCACGCGCCCGTGCATCTCATCATGTGGCGCCACTTCTTTCCTTCTTTTTATTTTTTTTTGTTTTTTGTTATTTTTTATTCCTTTTTCTTGTTCCTTTTCTTTTTTTTAAAAAATTTATTCTTTTTTTTTTTAATTTGTTCTTCTATTCTTTTTTGCCATATGTTATTTTATTGAAATTTTATGTTCTTTTTAATAAATAATATTGTAAATTAAATTATCAACATTATTTTAAGGTATAATTTTGAATTTTTTGGATTTAAAGTTTAATATGATTCAATTGAAATATGATATTTGTAGTATTCTTATAATTGTTATTATTATTATGGTGAGAGTGTGGAAGAGTTGAAATTAAAATTAATTGGAGGGGGAAGCCCTTCGGTTGGAGATGGGTAGGCAGGGGCAGCGCTTCCAAGCTCCGTGATTGGAGATGGTCTAGTCTTCAATGATGACAATCTTTGAATTCAGGAATATGAACTTCGAAAGAATTGTTGACCTCATTCGCAGGGACTTTGATATTTGAAAATATTAACTCGATGGCGCACCGCTTATACTTTTAATTTTAATCTTCTTGGTGGTTAATTTGAACATTGTTTTGAATGTTTCGATCTTGATGAACTTTGATCTTCTTCAAAGCACCATCGATCTCCACTAACGTTGATTTGAGGGCTTCAAAACTTGATCTCGAATCAAACGACATAATTGCTTGTTTAGATCTTTTTGAACGCCTTGAGATTTACCAAAACGCCGCCTTGAAGATGACGAACTTTGCTCATTCTTCAATTTGTACCCCATTAGGTTGTATTTTGGGTTGTGGTTTTCTTCTTGACAGTGACCCTTAGTTATAGGTGAAACTACAGTTGCATCAAAATGACTTTAAAGCCATATTGACGTCCTTTTGGCCAAAATGATCGCTCCAACATAGACTCCAAAATGGGTACTATTTGATCAAAATTGAGGTCAAATGTAGTTGAACATGATGGATAATCCACTAGAGCAGCTTCAAGAGCTTCTGAAAATCGATAGCTTGACTTATGTTATTTTCCTTTAAAAAAAAAACACTAGTTTATTATTTTCTTTGTCCCAATATTTTTACTCAATTAGCTACAATGTAAAGTCAAAATTTTTAATTTTTAAGTGACTCATCAAGTAGATTGTTTACAATTATAGTTTTTTACATCTTTTAAATATTAATATATATGGTGTTACATAATATTATCAAATTATTATTGAAATAATTTAATTAGATTATTTATTATATTTTTTAAAAAATTGATCAAGGTTACTAATAAACTGTAACAATGGAGTAAAAAATTTGTGACGGAAGAACTGAGTCTGAACTCTCCGAAATGGAGTTTGGCGAAACCCATGAAACTCATCATAAACCTATTCAGAAATTCATATCCAAACTCTTGAAATATATAAAACATTAATTTAACACGGGCTTTTGGCACTTTGCACCCTGAAATTATAGGGTTTTGGCACTTTGCACTCTAACTTCAAAATTTTGGCACTTTGCACCCTGAAAATACAATTTAGTAGGCACTTTGCACCCTAGTGTGTGTTTTGAAGAAAAAATTCATTGATGGAAGGGTAGAATAGTCATTTTCGAATATTTTTGGCACTTTGCACCCTAAAAGTATAAATTTTGACACTTTGCACCCGAAAAAAAATATAGAATATTGACACTTTGCACCCAAAAAATATAATTTTTGAAATTCTCAACCTCGACTTAATATGATAATCTAAATAATGTAAATAACATGCAATATAATAACATGTTAGATTTGTAAATGTGTATTTTAGATATAAAGTAAATAATCTAGAGGATACTTGAAAATAAAATGAAGACAATGTATTTTCCTTAATCTAAATTTTATTAAGAGAAAATGTTAAAATAAGTTATTATAAAGTAAAATAAATTAAAAATAATGTGTATATGATTGTTGTGCATATAAATGACTATTTTATCTCTACATCGACGACATTCATGAGTATTTTTTAAGGAAAATACATTAGGGTGCATAATACCATACAAATTATATTTTTTGGGTACAGAGTGCCAAAAAATTTAAATCGGGGTGAAAGCGCCAACATTTTATAATTTTAGGGAGCAAAATATCAATATTCTATATTTTCAGGGTGCAGAATCTATAATACCAGGGTGCAAAGGGGCAAAAATAAAAAAATCAAAAATGACTATTCTACCCTTCTATTAATAAATTTTCTCACAAAAACACACTAGGGTGCAAAGTGCCAAATAAATTATATTTACAGGGTGCAAAGTGCCAAAACTTTTAAGTCAAGGTGCAAAATGCCAAAACCTTATAATTCCACGGTGCAAAATGCCAAAAACCCATTTAACACATACCACTTATTTTTCCCCTCAAACTCTATAAAAAACGACATTAATTTGACACCTACCACCTATTTTTTTCCCCAAACCTAGGGGTGTACATGATTTTCAAAACCGTACCGAACTGTCCCATACCGTACCAAACTGTACCGAATGTTAGATTTTTTTTCTCAAAACCGAAGGTCTTGGTATGGATGAAAACCGTACTGAGTATTTTGATATGATTTTGCCTTTAGACTTATCATATCATAAAACACCGTACCTTTCGAAATTGAGAAAAACAAATAAATTAACTATTCATTTTTTTATACTTACAACTAAATTTTATAAATTTTTATTTTTCAATTTATAATTCAAATATTATCGAATACTATATTATTTATAATTTATGTTATAGTCAATCATAGTTTATTGTTACTACATTACTCGCGTTCAATTAAAAAAAATATGCTCGAATTTAGCACAAATTAAACTTGTTATATGTTAAAAAAATTAAAATGTAAAAATTCTAGACAACAAATACCAAATAGTAAATTTCTTCAAATAATAAAAACATTGATCAAATAATTAATTAATTAATTTTATTCAATTAGGTCTAATTATAGCATCAAATTTGTGAACATTTTCTTTTCCAATGCTTTATTTAATGTAAAAAATAGTTCATAAAATATTACAATATTAATTATTATGTAATCAACTATGTAAGAAAAATTGCATGAAAAAAAGTTTGTTTGAAAATACCGCAAAACCTTATCGTACCGTACCGAATCCGCACAAAACCGAGTTTGTTGGTATGGTTCATAAAACTCTAGTTTAGTTTTGAGTTTTTTAAAATGACACTAATTGGTACGGTATAAATTTTATTAAAAAAATCACAGAACCGTACCATGTGCACCCCTACCCAAACCCCAACATTCAACTCAATGCAAGTGAGGTTTCAGCTTTTTCAAAATCACAAAACTCAACATCAAAAATCTAACCAAATGAGGTTTCAAATGTTTCACCAAATTGCTCATTTTCAAATTACATGGAATAAATTGAACATTATGAATATCACAGAGTATAAATTGCCATTAGTTCCTTAAAAAGTATAAGATGAATCATCACTTTATTAAATTAGAAATTTAATAATGGACCAAATTCAAGCAAAATGACGAATTGTGAAATAAAATTCGGCGAATTAATATAGTTTGGAACGAAAAACCAAATTTTGTATAAATTTGGGATGAATTCTGCAATCTTGTATAATTGTTCATGCTAAAATTTGCCATGTCAGCAGCCATGTGACAAGTGGGACGATATTCCAAAAGAATATAAAATTACGGGATGAATTTGGCTAAGTGATATAGCTTGGGACGAAAATCCAAAATCACTGATTAGTTTAGATCGTTTTCTATAATTTTGCCCATAAATATAATTTGACGTAAAGTCTTACACATCTTACCTATAACCTCACTCACCTTATTTTCCAAATACTCTCCCAAAATCTAAACAAATAATATTAAGCAAATTAAAATTATTTCACAAACTCTACCTTTCTAACTCCGAAATGTCAAACAAAGAGGCATACAATTCTCGTCACGAATAAAGAATCCAAATAAAGAAAAGCATGAAACACACGGCACATTCATAACGCTACATTCACGATGGTCAGCATGCAGAGATTGACTTATTAATTTGAAATACAGTTTTCTTCTTCCCAACGCATTAACTCCAACAAAATCCAAACTCCAATGTTGACTAATTTCCCAACCAGTGAGTCGCTGACATAAGTTTCATACTAAAAATATATACTTCTAGTCAGATATACTTCACCTCTTGTAAGAATTTCTTGATCTCCATGATGAAATAAGGCCGTAGCCTACCGGTAAAACTTATATCCCAGTTAAAAATCTTTGTATAGTTCAATTTTTATTAGTAGAATTTTTCTTTAATTTTATTATTAGTGTTGTTGTTAATTTTTCTTTGTAATTTGACTTTGTTGAATTAATTCCTGATGTAATGTTGATGTTGTTGGACATATTCGAATGTAATAATGATGTATTGATATAATTATCATCTTAAAAAACGTTTTGGAAAATTGAATTTTTAACCAAGTATTTTTTTTTTTAGAAAAAAAATTATCCTATAAGTTATTTTTCAAATTTTAAATAATTATTTGAACTCTAGAAAAAAAATATAAAAAGAATTTATATTAATTTTATATAAATTAATATATCTCTTACTCTACTTATCTCACGTATATAGCAGAATTTATTTGAGATAAAGTAAATTCACTCTTACACTATTTCTCTTATTTTCAATTTTTTTCTTTTTTGATCTTGTTGTGACTTCTGGTGTCGAAAGAATATTACGAAGTCGGTAATACCAAAGATAGACTACAGTACGATTGATCAAGAGCGCATAATATTTTATAAACTATAGAATAAAAATACAAAATATTTTAAAATTTTCACATCAAACATACAAATTTTAGGCAAAAATTCAATTTTCATACCACACTTTTCATATCAAACTTACAAAAAAGGTACCAATTCCCTGTCAATCGTTATAAAGTTATATTTTCGTTAGTTTTGTTGATAGAATTGCCACGTGGCTGTAAAAATTTAAACTACTAATACTTTTAATAATATTAAGATTAATTTAAGTGATTAAACTTTGGCGATTTTGCGGATTGACTCCTGCCTTTTGGCGATTTTGCGAATGGAACCCTGTCTCATTCCTCATGCACGACCACCATCCTCTTGTAGTTGTTCTTCGAAAATAGGAGAGAGGTTTTGTTCATCTCTTCATTGTGAACACATATGTATAATAAATTTCATATTATGTTGAGTGAATTGTTCAATTTTTGCATTTAAATATCTAAACACGAAACCCTTTTCCTCACAAATTTCAAATCGCGATTACAACCTTGTTTCTCCACTTTTTTCAGAAATTTGTGCGTCATCTTACTCCTTTGAACCTGAACTTCAATCTCCATGGTTTAATTCCCTCAACAAAACTAATGAAAGTATCACTTTTGTAACGTTTGTCAAGAATTGGTAGGTTTTTTGAGAGTTTGGTATGAAAAATGAAATTTGTTAAGTTCTATGGTATGAAAAATGAATTTTTACCTACGATTTTATAAAATATTACATCAAAAGTGTATACAACTCATTTTCGTGGAACTAAAAATACAATTTTACCACCCGATGAGCTTCTGTATCTACAGAAAAGTTCAAGAAAAGCTTCAATGCTAATCTTCATAGCCATTAATATATATGCTCTCAGCATGAGGTCATCCGCTTTGTGTCTTAGTGGTTCCATGCACCTATAAATAGAGGTTAAAGAAACATGGAAAAACATCATCTTTTTATCAAAAACATTTGTAGTTATATAATTAAAACTTTTTAAAAAAAAATAATGAGGTCTAGAGCTTTTGTTTTGAGTGTCCTTTTTCTTGTTGTTTGTTCAGTATTTGCAGATGAAGCTTCTCAACAAAAGACTGAAGTAGCCCAACATGAAACCAAAGGTTGTTTTTTCATTTTTTGTAGCATTTAAACATGTGTTTTCTTTTAAATAGAATACAAAAGATAAGAGTTGGTTAGAGTTTTAAAGTTTCTTGTGTAAAATTAATAAATATACGGGTAAACAATAACATGCACATTTGTAGTTTAAATAATACTTCACTAACTTCAATTTTTTAACTCTATTTGTTATAGTGTAGTCAAATAATTTAATAGTTGTAGTTTTAACATATATATTCATCTATTTATATTCACAATGTTGTCAATTTTTTAAGTTTAAATAATTATACTGTTCTATGATAAACTTAAAATTTAAAATATATTAACCAAGTTATTAAAATATTATAATATTTTCAAAATTATTTCAATTGATTGATCAACCACAAACAGAGATACTAGGTAGTATTTGTTTTAATTATATTATTCATGGGATATTATTAAACTCCATACCTAGCTAGTATTATTGGTATTATTTATATAATATATGATATATTATCGAAGATTTCATATTTCTTGAGTTTGTTGTTCTTTAGAATAGTTGATGAACCAAAGCAAACCAACCAAGGCGGAGGCGGAGGTGGTTACTGCCGTAATCGGTATTGCTGCGGTGGATGGGGCCGAGGGGGCTGCAATCGTTATTGTTGCCGATCCGGTAAGATCATCACATCACTAGTCATTACTAATTAAAAACTTACAATATTTCTTATTAATAAAAATTTATTTATGCTTAAATAATTATATCATTTTCAACCATGGATAAATGTAGAAAATGAAGTGGAGACAGTAGAGGAGCCAAAGCAAACCAACCAAGGCGGAGGCGGAGGCGGAGGAGGAGGTGGTTACTGCCGTAATCGGTGGTGCTGCGGTGGATGGGGTCGCGGGGGCTGCAACCGTTACTGTTGCCGCTATGGTAAGATTATCACCCCTAAATTTACTAAAAAAAACCTCGAGGCAAATATGATTATCGAGTGAAATGAAAAAATACACACTATGATCTACTGATTAGCAGAATGTCCCTGTGTTATTTTTATGATAGAAAACCCCCCCAAGTATAAATTTTTATTAGCAAAGAACCATTTTTAAGTCAAAATAACAATTTTACGTCATCAAAAATGCGAAAACACCTCTATTCACTTAAAAATTGACAATAATCCCCTTGTTAACATTAAAGTTAGCAATAACCCTCATGCTCATTTTTTTTGTTTCCCAAGGGCTTAATCCCTTTCAAGGCGCGTCAGACACATAAAGTGGGAACCTCTCCCAACAGGGATTCGAAACTGAATCCGCTACTTTGTAGTGACTAGTCCCTTCCACTAGACTAATCACCTGTTGATACCCTCATGCTCACTTAAAACATTGACAAGAACCTCTCTATAATTTACGAAGTAATTTCAAATCAAATTTTATAGTAATAATTCGTATTTTAAAAAAATAAGTATGTGGTTTCAGAAAATGAAGTTGAACCAAGAGACAATGTAGACAACATAGGCACTGCTAGTTATGGTAGTGGTGGTGGCGGCGGCGGCTATGGTGGTTATGGAGGTGGTGTCGGCTATGGTGGTGGAGGGCAAGGAGGATATGGTGGTGGTCATGGGGGAGGATACGGCGGCGGTGGCGAAAAAGGAGGAGGATATGGTGGCGGTAGCGGTGGTGGAAAAGGAGGAGGATACGGCGGCGGAAAAGGAGGAGGATACGGTGGCGGTGGCGGTGCCAAAGGAGAAACAAAGAACTAATATGCATGTAGCACCGCTAGAATAGAGTGCCATGTATTTACCCATATATAGTATGCTAATAAAATGTACATGGCTACTACTATCTTGTGAAGAAGTATAAATAAACCTATATATATATGGTGGTCTTAGCTTAATAAAGACCAATTTGTATCTTTATTCTCTTGTATTGTATGGTTGCAATTATAAATGAGAATAAGTCTTTTAATAGTAATATTTATGTTTTTGTTAGTTCGTCTTAATAAATTAAACAAATATATATACTTTTTTAGATAATTTCACTCTTGGTACCATAAGTTACCCTACTTTAAGAATATGGTACCATAAATTTTTCATCCGACACATTTCATACCATTACTTAACGGTCAGTTATACATTTGGTACTTCCGTTCAATAATTGACGAAATTCCCAATTTTGGACGGAAAATGAATGGATAATTTGTAAAATTGGTCCCATCATTAAAGCGTGATGGCAAAGTCTACCCCACATATTTGAAAGTTGGGATGTACGGTTTTCTTCCATTGTTAATAATATTTGCAATTCATTTTTTATTAATAATATCTATGTAATTTTAAAAGAATTTTTTTCTTCAGATTTTATATAGAATATTATTTAATTTATATATATTATATGTAAAATCTAATTAGTTTAAATTTTTTTTAATTTAAAGAATCTAATAAGTTTAATAGATTTTTTTATTCAGGTTTGCATAAAATATCATTTAATTTACATATATTATATATAAAATCTAATAGTTTAAAATATTTAATAAGATATATAAAATTTATTAAATTTATTATATTATTTTAAAAAGTTTTTCCAGATTATATATAAAATATTATCTAATTTATATATATTATATATAAAATCTAATTAATCTAATTTTACAATAATAATATATATAATTTATTAAATAGGATATATAATTTAACTATTTTAGCAATTGGGACTGAAATGCTTCAAACTTGTAAATTGTGAGGTAAATGTGTCAGCTTGAAAATACGTGGGGCAAACTTTGCCAGTAAGCTTTAATTATGGGATCAATTTTGCAAATTTTTCATATATTTTCAGCCAAAATTGGATACTCCGTCAATTATTGGACGGAAGTACCATATGTGTTATTGATCATTAAGTAATTTTTTGATATGAAATGTAGTAACTTATGATACCAAAAATGAAATTCTCTCTATACTATTTAGTCAATATTATATCACATGAAGTCTAATTCTATGTTACTATAAATTTCATGGACCAACAATTAATTTGAAGTAGTGAATTTTCATAATTATTCAGTAAGTGTACAATTTATTAAATTATTTCTAGCTCTTTTTTATAGAGATAATTGTATTTGTGGTACTAAATTATATGTAGATTCTCACTTATGGTACCATAAAAATCAAGGCAGATACATTTGGTACCACTGTTTAAGGAATCGAATCACTTTTGGTACCACCGTTAAAAATGAACATTAACTGATGACGTGGCAGTTAAGTGTTATTGCAAAATTGATATCATTATTTATGTTGACTGGCAATTCTACCCCATAACATTTCATATTGTCAAAATAACCTCACATCTTCAAATTTACTGATAATTTTAATCCACATTGTTGCCTAACTTCAAAATTGGCTCGAATAAGACACGTGCGGACCAATTTGAATATTTTACTTAGTATATTTACATATTTATTTAAGTAATTTAGTTTTATAAATAATAATAACAGACCAAATAGTACTTTAATATAGATCCGAAAAATAAAAAAAATCAAACATATTGTTTTAAAATCTAAAATTTATATGATAATATTAATATATTTAATATTTATTAAAAAGATAAAGTTATATATTATTAACAAAATAATTATAATTTAAAAAAAAAAACTAAAATGCATCCCTGCCTCCTACCCCGCACCCCAATCCCATCCCCCATAACCCCCCCCCCCCCCCCACGTGTCATTTTTTTTTATCTGAAACGGGCAGTCTCTGCATATCTTTCTCAACTAAGTCCCCAATAGAATCTGGTGGTTCTTCTTGAAACAATATCATTTTTTTGGAGAGAATTTCACTTTTGGTACTACTAAAAGTTAACGGGACTCGACACAGTTTATACTTCCGGAGTAATGAGATCATCATCCAATTAATCTTGCCATAGATATATAATCACTCTTATACTTTCTGCCCATTAAGAAAGAAAAAAAGGATGAACCTTGATTTACATCATTTTGGGTAAAAGCTCTCAAGATTTCTTGAGTAAATTTAGTACTAATACATACCTCTTGTATGACCAAGAAAACGAGTCCGGCATGTCTTTTCCTTGCAATTCTCCCAACCATCTCCTAATATCTGCGTCCATAACTATATTATATTTTATTATTACGTATAAAAGTAGGAGTTAATCAATGAAATTTCTTTTTTTTTTAAAATTAATATATCCGTATTTAAATTTAAGAATTTAAAAATAAAAAATACAACAAAAAGTCCAGAGACGTTAATTCCGTAAAAACCAGCATAGCAAATTCCTTTAACATGAATAGTTTAGGGTTATAGAAGTTTGGTACGGTACGACTCTGAAATATAAATCAACTATGAAGAATCCAATTTACATGAAAATTATCAACAGGACAAGCTTCTAAAGGTAAATTGCAAGTTTCTCAAACTAAAAAATCAAGCACTAAATAAAATGCCAAACGGTAGCACTTTAGGAGAAAATATAAGAACCAATGTGATGATTTTAAGCGCTTAAAAACACCACCTTATCACCTAACCACGTGACATTCAAAGACAAATTCACCCCACTACAAATAAATCATGCTAAACAAAGTGTATTTTACTATAGCAACATGTAACGGACCACCCGTCGGGAGGCCAGAATGCGCACCCAGGAGACCCGACGGCAAGCCAGAGGGACCCGACGGGAAGACATGGCTTAGTTCAAGCTTTGCCACCCTTGGAGGTTCTAGAATTCTCTACTACCTTCTACATAACTCTTGTACATAGTAGGACCTTCTAGATTAGTCCACATACTTGTGGAAGCTTGTACATAATTCTACACATGGTAGATAGTGGTAGAATAGTCTAGAGAATTAATCTTGACCGTTATATCAAGATGATCACCACCGTCCATTTGAGGAGGTGGAACTATAAATAGGGCAACTTAACTCATTTGTAACCATCCAAGTTTTGAGCAATCAACAAGCATACTAAGTTCTCTTCAAAGCTCTCTTACTTACTTTCCACTTTTCACTCATTACTTAATCAAGCAAGTTCGGCTGACTTAGCCGAAACCGCAAGTGGTTGAAAAGATCGTAAGGGGCGTTCGAGGTTAAGTGCCGCACAACACTTGAAAGAGTCAAGTCCGTGACAAACATCACTCTAATAATATAAATTGGAGAATTCAACTTGAGCATAGCATGTATTCATGAATAAAATGACAGTGGAATAATATTCACAAACATGTATTCATGAATAAAATGACAGTGGAATAATATTCACAAACACGGCTCAAAGAGCTAGCTGTAATAACCTGCTGAGAGCATTCAAATTTATATGCAATTTAGTAATGAATTCATCAAAACAATTATCCAGTTTACCAAGTCATCATCATCTTAAGCAGCAGGAGGAGCATCCTTCTCATCCTCCTCATCAGTGGGAACAGCTGCACCACGGGAAGACGAAGCACCATGAGAAGAAGAAGCACCTAGGGAATAAGAAATACCAAGCTAAGACCACATCGAAGCCCATGTACGGTCATTTTCAGCATCAACCAAAGCACGGAAAGCATCATCAAGTTTGCGACGGAGACCAGTACAGAGCTCAAACTCAGAATCATTGGCAGCCCTAAGGGCAACAGCGGCAAGGGACACCTTTTCAGAAAAACCAGGATCAGCAAGAGCAGCCATTTCACGAGCGTCCTCCTGAGCAATGGTAGCCTGCTGAAGTTCAATAACAAAGGTTCGATAACGTTGTCCCATGAACGTCGGAATATCCAAACTGTAAGTAGGATCATATGGCAGGTTGTAATTTCCATAAGGTAAACACACGATTCCATCTTCTCTCACAAACAACAAAGTTTGAACAAGCACTCGATGCTCATAAAACCAAGCACCGTTAACATACAGCCCCGATGGTTTAGGATGAATTGTGCTAAATTCAAATCCAAGCTCGGTTGAACAATTCAAACAATAAATGGAACGCGTAGGAACATAATACTCATCCCCTTCCACAGGTTGATTCCAATCACCAACCTTGATATTATGCCTTAAACGTAAATAGTTACAAAAGTTAAAAATAGACAAAAGAACCAAGAATACAAATGTGAATAACTTACACAACACACCAATACAGTATATGACAGAGGCCCAAGCTCCCAAACTCATCAAAGGAGAGAATGCTAACATCAATCAATATGACTCAAATCACAATATCAATCTTACAACTTATATACTCCACACACAGAGACTAAAAATAATATACAGTATTTAATAGAGGCTCAAACTTACATACTCCATTCCCTCTGAAATTTCATCAGCATCCAAATGTTTTCTCCTACTTGGATAACACGCTTGGCAAATATCAGGTCTCCATGTGGACTGAGCATGAAGGGCAGCCTCACGTGCATCTTCCAGGGGATCACCATTTTCAATTCGGTGACTAAATCGTTCCAACATGGTTCACACTACAATATTTTTCACTTTTCCCGGCGCCTGTTTCCCGGCGCTTATTAAACCGCCAGGTAAAAGTAGTAAATCCTGCGCTAATTTTCTATTCCCGTCGGTTTAAAAGCGCCGGGTATAGTTCCAACTTTCTCGGTGCTATTTCGGCGGGTTTAAAGCGCCGGGTATATTATGATGTACCCGGCGCATTTCCAATTGTACCCAACACGCTTTTTTCTTTTTTTAAAAAAATTGTGCAAGCCGATTTTGTTATTTTTCTCTTTTAAAATTCTAATTTTTCTTTTATTCTTTCTTTTAGAAGATTACGGGTTTTAGAATTCCAAACCCCTAAAACCCCTAAGACTCCCTTCTACTATAATTTTAATCTCTCCCGTCGCCCTTTTTACCCGGCGGCAATGGGGCGCATTTAAAGCGCCGGGTATACTATTCCCGGCGCTTTTTACGCGAAGGGAAAGACCTAAAATGTTGTGGTGTCAGAAGGTTCCACAGCTGCAGAAGGTTCCACAACAACATCATATGGACGATATGGAAATCCATCGGGAAAATACACTTTGTACTCGCAATACAACAGAAGACATTCTACTTTGACTTGCATCAATCGAGTGTCACCAGTAGTGATGCCAAATTCCAGACCTATTGGTGTTGCACAATAAGAACAAAATATTTCCCTGGATTGATCATGTGTTTGCCAGACTGTATTAAACCCAACATTTTCCCTGAATGGTTGAAGGTAAAGAATAATGAACCAATTAATGTAATTCCCTAAACCAAAACCTAATAAATCAATTAGCCAGTAAAATTGAAATCCTAAACAGAAAAATACTAAATACAAAATTAAACGATGCTGCTACATATTTACCTAAACTTAAACCTAATAAATCAACTAAACAGTAAAATAAATAATTAAATCCTAAATAGAAAAATACAAAGCATAAAATTAAAAGTTAATCCACCTTACAATCGAGAGAATTTTTGGAATGAACTTCCGCTTAGAATTTGATATTAAAATAAGAGAATTAAAAGTAAGATAATATATAAAAAAACAAAGAAAAAACACTAACAATATAAAATTACAATGCGATCTACAGCCGGTGACAAATCTGTAAATTGTCCAGGATAACAATGTCGGCATATGTACTTCTTAACAAAACCGAGTTCGGCCTTGTGATATTGTGATATTTAATTCTAAGGTAAAAGAAAAGTATTCTGAAAGAAAAAAACCTTAAAAGTATAATTGGACAAGAAGTCTTTGCTACATCAATCTTATAATTATCTTCTAAAGTTCTACAGCTCATTTGGGCCTGTTTGTTTGGCGTTTCCCAAAATTATTTCGTGTTTGGGAAATGCCAAACAAACATGTTTTCTACTTTCTGAAATAATTTTTCACCTTTTAATTTTCTCAAACTATTCTCTCAAAAGTCAAACAAACAACAACTTTTTTATTTCTAAACAAAACCTATACAAATTCTATTTTGATTTGACATAAAGTAATATATCTCTTACATAATTTATTTCATATAACAAACATGATTTGACATAAAATCTTACACATCTTACACCTACAAACCAACTCTTCAAAAAAAAAACATACACCTATTTTATTTTTCAAATCACTCTCTCAAACCTCAAACAAACAACATTACGCAAATCGATATTATTTCAAAAATCTTCCCTACTCTCCCAAACTACTTTCCCAAACACCAAACAAACAGTTTTGGCCCTTATTTTATTTATATTTTCATTTTGTCCTTGCCCCACCCTATAAAAGAATTAATTACCATTGTTTTTTTAGAATTATTAATTATTCTTCAGCAAACCAAATAGAGAACGAAAACGATGACGCGAAGGCCAAGTTACCCGGTAATTGATCCGAATCCTTCTTTCATGGATACCTTTGTGAATTTCAGGGGGAAGAAGGATTACTTCTAGTTCTGCTCTGCCGTAGGCTGCTTCGGCTCCTTCCTGCTTTTAGATAAAACTGGAAGACCGCTTGCGCTTAGGGTTCAGTGTGAAATAATGCAAGAGATAAATTACTTTATATAAAATCAAAGAAAAGTGATTTCAAAAACAATATGATCTTTAAAAAATTGTCTTATAAATAAAAACAAAACAAACCAACACAACAAACAAACAAACTTTTCTTTGATTATATAAGTGATTTCAAAAACAATATGATCTTTAAAAAATTGTCTTATAAATAAAAACAAAACAAACCAACACAACAAACAAACAAACTTTTCTTTGATTTTATATAAAGTAATTTATCTCTTGCATTATTTCACACATAATAAACATAATTTGACATATATCTTTTACATTATTTCTCTTTTTCCATAATCTTACTCATATTTTAAACTCTTTTTCTTTTAACAGAAATAATCATTACATCAATATTTAAATATCACACATCAACATCATTAAATCAAAGAATCTATTAAATTATAAACAATATCACTAAATCAGAAAATCTATTGAATTACAAGAAAAATCATTCACCAAACACTAGTATTAAACTAAATAAAAACTCACGTTAAACAAAGAGATCATGGACCTCAACCTTACCAGTTAATTATGGCCTACATGCTATTTTGAAACCACTTTTAGAAAAGCGAGATAAGCAATCCGCCACGATTCGGTCTTAATCATAAGTTCTAAAATATTAGACAAAAAACAAAACCTTTTTTTTTTTGTTTTCGTTAGTCGACTCGATAAGACTATCTATCTACTTAAAAGTTGAAGAAAAGCTTCAACGCTTATCTTCCTAGCTAAGAAAAAATCATTAATACTTCTCGGTCATGAGCTCATCTCTTTTGTGTCTCTTACATCCACCTATAAATAGAGGTTAAGAAAAGATGGAAACATCATAATTTTCAAGTAAATTTGGAAAATAAGGTAAAAAGATGAAATACAGGGCTTTTGTTTTCATTGTCCTTGTTCTTCTTGTTTATTCAGCACTTGCAAAGGATGCATCTCCACAACATGAATTTAAAGGTTGGTCTTTAGTATTCAATCAAGTTTGATCATTTCAAATATTTAAAATATAAGTAGAGCTGAAAATCAAAACAAGCTATTCGATACTCGTTTGAGCTCGATTCGTCAAATAAATCGAATAAGCTTGAACATAATTTCTCGTTTGATAAGTTTTGAAGCTCGGCTCGATAAGCTAAATATTGAAAAAATACATGTAAACAACCAAACTACTCGATACTCAGCTCGAGCTCGTTCAATAAAAGCTCGTTTATGCTCAGTTCGTTAAGAAATCAAACCAAACTCAAACATAAATTTTCAAGCTCGATAAAATTCAAATCAAGCTTACACAATGTGCCGTTCGATATTACTCGGCTCGTTTACACCCTTAAATATAGGTGGTAAATTAAGGTATAAATTAACAATTTTATCTAAGGATATTTAATTTGTTATGTGATAATGATTAGTTTCCATGGTGACATCCATCTAATCACATATCAAACATAATCGCAAATTTTATAATCAAGTCACTAATTACCTACCTTATAAAAAGTACATAGTTTTCCCAAAATCCAATCAATCAGTTACACTATTAAACGAGAGAATTGCATTTTTTGCATTGAATTTTATGTCAATTTCAACTTTGGTACCAAATAAATGCAGGTCAACACATTTGATACCATAATTTAACAAATTGTTTCACATCTGGTACCACCGTTAACTAAATTTGAAAATTACAGTAAAATTGGTGATGTGGCAGTTGAGTAAGTTTCAATTATTGCAAAATTAGTGTCATAATTTATGCTAGCTTACAATTCTCTTGAAATGTTATTTGGTCAACCCGAAATATTATACGAGTATAATTGACAACTATTATAAGTTATGACACTAATTTTACAATATTTAAAACTGATTTAACGGCTATGTCACCAATTTAACGGTGAATATAAAATTTAGTTAACGACTGTATTAAATGTGGAACGATTTGTTAAATTATGTTACCAAATGTATTTTTTTAGTATCAAAACTAGAAATTGACATAAAGCTCAGAACAAAATATACAAATTCTCCTATTGAAATATTATCTAATCAATTATATATAATCAACTATGAATATATGCAGGAAGTGAAGGGGAGGAGGCAAAAGAAATCAATCAAGGTGGAAGTGGTTGTAGAAGACCGTATTGTTGCCGTGGAGAAGTAGATAAGTTTGGCCGTTGTGTTCAATACTGTTGTGATGGAGGTGAGAACTTTAACTAGACCAAAATTAATTATGAAAGAAAAAATTATTTTGTGCAGTCGATCCACAAATAACTTGAATATTTATTAAATTCAGGATTGACGAAATTTGAGATCTAATCTCCTTGGTTTAATTTATTGAAAAAGAAGTAGTTGAATAACATTTCATCAATATGTATAGTAAAAATAATAATTTATCCAATTGTAGACCATACATTATAATTTTTTATTTTTTTTTATAATGCAGAATTCTGAGTTTTCTAGTTAAATGAAATCATACATTATAAATTAATGTACACAAATTTTGTTGGATGATGCATGAATTATCAAGCATGATCGAATATATGTACTAGACTACTAGTTGTACATAAATTGAGGTCCATTATTGATCCTTCAATTAATATTTGGAGTTTTAGAGAACAAGTTATCAAATATGTTCTAATTTTCTTGACACTTTATGTCACACTAATATATGCATTGGAAATTGTTTAATTGAGTGCACAAATATTTAAATTTTAAAAAAAATATTGATACATATATGTGTTAGTAAAACAAAAAATGTGACATAAGATTTATAGTATTGATTCACAAGTTGCAAAATGCAGCAAATGAAGTTGAACCAACAAACAATGTAGACAGCATCGGCGCTGCTGGTTATGGCAACAAGCAAGGTGGCGGTGGTGGCGGTTAATTATGGGAGTGGAGGTGGAGGATATGGTGGTGGAGGAACTAATATAGTAATATGTATTTTTTTTTTTGATAATTATAATATAGTAATATGCCATGTATTTATCCATATACTATTTTATGCTAATAAAAAGTACATGGCTACATTGTGAAGAATTATAATAAATTTGATGTTGATGTGTATTAATTAGAATTATGTACTTGTTATGGAAATCTCTATTTTCAGTACTTTTGATAATTTAATTTATCTTTAGTGTTAAATTCATGTTAATTAGGTATTATGAATATTATATACCACGCAATTATCTACGTGGGCCAGCTATATCCCATTTTCACGAAAAAAATCTGGAGTGGGCCTGAAAAAATCTTGAGTATTATGAGCTCAACCCTTTTCTGTCGCCTGATTTATGCACCTTTAAATACATGTTAAGATCAATTGGTTTAGTGGAAGGCACTAGTCACTATAAAGTAGCGGACTCAGGTTCGAATCCCTGTTGAGAGATGTTCATACTTTATGTGGTTGATGTGCCTTGAAAGGGATTAAGCCTCGAAAGGGATTAAACCCTTGAGAAACCAAAAAAAAAAAATAGATGTTAAGAAAAGATGAAAATCATTTCATTTTCTCAAAATCCTTTTGTACATACCAAATACCAACATAAAATTTTCAAGCCAATTCAAAAGAAGAAGGAATGAAATACAAGGCTTTTGTTGTCATTGTCCTTGTTCTTTCTGTTTATTCAACATTTGCAAATGAAACATCTCAACATGACACTAAGGAAGTAGCCCCTGAAACTAAAGGTTGGTCTTTAGCATATACATCAGTTTGATTATTCAAAGTAATTTGTATAAATTGTGATTATGGAAAATTCTTGAGTAAACCTGGTCTAGGAGATTATGTTGGAAATAACTGAAATTTTCACAATACATGAATTTAATTGAAGAGACGTTTATTAGATTCAAGGAATTAATATTCTCAAGAAGTAACTAGATACATGAATGTATCTACAATAGGACTGTCAATTGAGTCGGGTCTACCCGAAACCCGAAGGCTCAACCCAATTAATTTTGACTCGAACCCGAATAATTGTAAGTCGGCCTAAATTTGAGCTCTTATTTTAAATCCGATCAATTTATGAGTCGAGCTTGAACTTAATAAGGCTCAATCCGAATAAATCCCGAATATAAAATATATTATATACTAATGCTAATTATTAATATCAAACTTATTGTTTACTTATTACAAATTTAAAACAAATTAAAGTTTACCAAAAATCCACCTCCAACACATACCAACACTCATCATATAACTTAATAAATCAATTCACCTACACAAATGTCAAATATCATTTGCGTACTTGTGGTCAAATGGAAAACATAAAAAAGGAAAAGGGAAAAAGATAAAAGAAAATAGTCGTACTTGTGGTCAAATGGAAAACATAAAAAGGGAAAAGGGAAAAAGATAAAAGAAAATGGTCAAGATCTGTAATTTTGGTGTATTGGGCAATGTTATTAAAACCGGAATGGACCGGCCGGTCCGACCGGTTCGACCGCGAACCGGAGGATGGTCCGGTCCGATTTACCCCCTAAAACCACTTGACTCAAAAATCAGACTGAACCGGGTTGAATCGATCCAAAATCGGTGAACCGGTTTGGGCTTGTTCTACCCGATTCTGAATTTCCTTTTTTTTTTTTCTTTTTTTCGATTTTTTAAATTTTATTAATGTTAAAAATAAACTAAAAATTCTTGTAGAAGGTGGGATTTGAACACCTAACCTCTTGCTTGAACATAACTTCATTACCATTTGAGCTACATCATTTTTGTTGAATTTCTAGTACAAATTTTTTTTATAAATTATAGAAAACTTGTAGCCAAATTTGTTTATAAATTAGATTATGATAACTCAAATTAACATTTTACACATTATCAATGAAAATTAGTACTCAAATAATAATTTTTTATTAAAATTTGTTCTATAAGATATTTCTTTCCAATATTATTTTTAAGATAAAGAGTCAAATTTTAAAAATCAAATCGATATATTATGCAAGTTTGATTTTGAATATTAGACTTTTATGCATAATCATATTTTAAAATTATTAATCTTTTAGTTAGTTGTATTTTTAACTTACACTTTTAAATTTTTATAAAGAAATATAGTCATATTATATTTATATGAGCTTACAAATTAGTATCATATTACAATTATGATATAAGTTATATAAATATTATGTGATTTAATTTAAATATATTCTAAGATTTTATATATTTTTAATCAACGATTCGACCGGTTCGACCACATAATATCTTAGAATATATTTAAATTAAATCACATAATATTTATATCAACGATTCGACCGGTTCGACCAGTAAAACCAGTGGCCAGTTGGCTCACCGGTTCACTGTCGGTCCGGTTCTGAAAACATTGGTATTGGGACTGGAGCAACATAATGTACGTCAAAATTCTCCTTTCTTGAAAGAGTAAACATACATCAAAATTCACCTACACAAGTATAAAATGTATATCAAGAAAGGAAAGATGAAAAGTTCTTGTCTAATACTATTTCCATCGCTCATATGTGTTTCAGAAATGCTTGATTTTTTTTTTTTTTTAATTTATAGAGTAAATTTATCTAGTATTAACAAACTTGATATAAGCCCAATATAAACATGAAGCCCAAAATTTTACATGGGACGAGTTTGAGCCAAAACAACTAGAAAAATTATGAGCCGAGTTTGAGCCTATAGCTATGAAGCCCGATGATATTTGAGTTTGAGTTACTTAAAGCTCGGCTCACAATGCCCGATTGACAGTCCTAATTCTACAATATATGTATCTAGAATGTTACGTTCTTACACTAGTATAAATAGGGGTTCATCGACTCATTTATAATTGAGCTACTCTAAGAGTGCAAAGACTCTCTAGACCACCAAAGTGGCTAGTCAAGCAAATATATATAGCCACAATTGGCACACAAAATACACTAATGAAACGGCAGCATGACTGCACATCTAGATTGCACGGATACGGATATGGCGATACGGATTTTGAAAATTTATAGGATTCGATACTGCAAAGATAAGCATATAAAATAAAATAATTTTATATTATGCATAACAACATAACTAATTTGATCATTCTATTATACGACAAAAACAAAAGATCATATTCAAAATACATATTGTCTACTAGTTTAATTTTGGGTTGGACAACATAGCATAAAAGTTTTACACTAAAATTGTCCAAGACCATTTAAAATACACAAAAGTTATATATCAAAAGTTGGAAAAATTAGACAAAACCCGTATAGATTTGAAATTTCCAACTAAACATCACGAGTATTGATACTCGTATCCAGAACCATTCAGAATGCACGTATTTTTTTTACTTTTAATTTATTAATGTTTAACCCATAACTTTGAAAAACTAACAAAAATACCCCGTGCGTATCCAAAATGTGTCCAAAACCTACAGGATACTCCAAAAAAATGTATTGTATCCGTATCCAAATTATTCTTTATTTAATTTAATTAGAATACTCCAGATGGCGTACCGTACGCGTATCCATATCCCCAGAGTACTGGATACTGCACGGGGCCAATTTTCGGAGTATCCGTGCAACCTAGTTGCACATATATTTAAAAAAAATCCAACAGATTATACATACACTATGAAAAATCAATGTTTTCTAAAATATTTTTAAATATTTTTGTCTTGTGATAAGATCATTTAAATTAAAAGTTCGAGTAGAATCGATTGGCCATGTCTATGCATATAATCCGAAGTCAAATGTAACTGCATATATGGAATTGCATGTATAACTGATTACTATATATTGGAGTTAATGGCAATTTACATGATGGCTATTCTCTTGTGAACAAGTATAAATATATTTGTTGTTGCCCTTAGCTTAAGAAAGTACCACATTCGGTTTCCTTACGTGTATTTAATTTGATTTATACTTGTTATGGAAATCTCCAATTTAATTGTTTTATATATTGTATTTCTCAGTAACATTAAACTTACTTAATGTTGATTACGTATTTATAAATATTATACGCAGGGTTGTCAATGGAGCGGATGTCAATCCGATCTGAATTCGGACCATTTGAATTCTAATCGAATTAGAGATTCAATTGATATGATTTGATAATAAAGATGTATAATCCGAAACACGTGGAACGAATATGGATTTAGGTCAATTCGATCCGCTAAAGATCTGTATCGACAACATATAAATCAAATTATATATACATAATATTTTATAAAAAGAAGTAACATTAATACTATTTTACTATCAATTTAAGAAGATAGCAAGTTCATAAATTCATTTTTATGCATATTTTAATCTAAACATATTGAATCTTAGTAAAGAAATTTTGAATATATGAGCTGAATTAAATAATATCGTAAAGTTAACAAACTTGTTTTAGAAAAAATACTTGTGTAATTTTTTAAAATGAATTTGATTAGATCCAGAAAAGATTCAATATCCAACAGAATCCGAACAAGATCCAATAAAGTCAATAAATATAGATCCGAGCAAGATTTGAATCTGACGTAAATGAAAGGCGAATTTGAGTCGAGTCTGATCCAACCAGAATTCGAACCATGGACAACCTTAATTACACGAAATTAACTATGTGGGACAGCTATATCTCATTTTCACAAAATTTTCTAGCTAGTGTGGGCTTGAAAGTTCTAGATATCAGGGAAAAGAGGCCCAACTGAGCTATAGGAAAAGCCCTCATATTTGTATAATTGGGCTTCTATTAGTTCCTGAACAAGGCTGGCCTGTTGCTAGATGTAATCTTAATTTCAAATCTTGTAATAATCTTATTCTTAAGAAATGTATTTATTTTTAAAGAGATGAATATTACATCAATTTCATTGAATTAGAATGTAGAAATTATTAAATTACAATTAAATTATAAAGAAAATCAATCAACAAACACTAATATTCTAATATTAAACTAGGACAAAAATTCACATTAATAACGAGAATTGAATTCAAGAACTTCTTAATTTTGTAACATCAACACATCAACCTTACAAAATGTATTTTTCAATTACCAAGAAATGGAAACCCTCATCTTAATCCACGTGGCCTCTAAAAGATTAATAGGCATATATAATACTCCTTGTGAAAATTTTAAACGAGTATTATGTCTTTTTCCATCAATAATTATTGAGACTAAATGTCCCAAATTGGTTAAAAACAATAGTTACGTCCACATTATAAGGTTTTGGACAATGCTCACCTTACAAGCTAGTTTTTTAGGTTGAGTCAGATTCAAGTCATATAAGTGGACTTAGTCCAATTCATGTGGTGAATTCTAATAATAATTGTTTTTGGACTCGCTTAATTTGCAAGTCGAGGAAATGAAGACACCAAAAATTTGTTGTTGATGAAACACACACGTATAAATACACACATACAAAGTGAAGAAAGCTAAGACTGACAAAATACCCTTGTTTTTCTGGAAGAGCATTATGAACAAGAGCTACAAAATAAAAAATAAAAATTCACGATTAAATCCGGGGTAAATACAAAATACTCCCCTGTGTTATGCTAAACCTGCAAGAAACTACCCTGTGAAATTTTTATTGCTTCAAACTTCCTTGTGTTTTCAAAAACCCTGCAAAAAACACCCAATTTGTAAAAAATAGGTCGTTTGGGATCGACATATTTCAAGAAATCATTTTTAAAATACTTCAAGTTGGTCCCTACAACTTCACGTGATATATTTTAAAAATGATTTCTTGAAATATGTCGATAAAAAATGACCTACTTTTTACAAATTGGGTGTTTTTTGCAGGGTTTTTGAAAACACAAGGAAGTTTGGCGCAATAAAAATTTCACAGGGTAGTTTCTTGCAGGTTTAGCATAACACAGGGGAGTATCTTGCATTTTCCCCATTAAATCCCCACCTACTGCTGATGAAATAGAAGTTAATGTTCGAAAATAAATAATTGGGTAATTTCACATACCTCCCTAGCACTCTTGTTAATCATTCACCTATCACCCCCATACTATAAAAATCTTCAGTTACCCCATGTCGTTAACTTTTCCGTTAGAAACCATTAGCAATTGTTGATGTAGCAAAAAACTAGCTACACTTTTCGATTTTATCCTTAATTGTTAATTTCAAATATATCCTCTAACAATTGTTAATTAAGAATACATGGATGGATGCATGTGAAATTAACATTAAGAGTAAACTTGAGAAGTAAAGTTGGTTTTTCGCCATATCAGCAAATGCTAACAGTCTTCTAACAGAAAATTTAACGTCAGGGGGATAATTGAATGTTTTATTAGTACAGGGGTAGTAGGTGAATGATTGATAAGAGTACAGGGGAGGTATGTAAAATTAACCCTATATAATTTAATTAACCTTCAATGCTCAACTGCAAACCTATACTTTGCATGAATCGGTGGAACAAGCCAAGAATTCGCCATTAATGCTGCTCAAGTCATAGCAATCGGTGCACCTATAAATATCATCTTCTCAAATCCAATTTCTATAGTACTTTAAAATTATTTCAAGAATTAAAAAAGAAAAAATGAAGTGTAAAGCTTTTATTTTGTTTGCTCTTGTTCTTCTTGCTTCTTCAGCTTTCGCCGAGGAGAAGTCACAACATACTAGGAAATTGGCTCAAGGTGAAATAAATGGTGAGTTATTCTTATAATTGTTATAAGTAATGTATGTAATATAATGAGAAATTTGTGTTACCATATAGTAATACTATTTCTTTAACATATTAACAAATGTATTTTAAAAAATATTATTTTAATTAGTTAATTTTTTATGTGATGTTTTACCATGTAAGACACCTCACTCGATAATTATTTGACTGCTGAAATAATCTCGATTTATCAATTTACTCGTATATTTTGTCAAAACAAAAAAAAATTCACTTAATTAAAATGAAAATTCACCTGTGGGTTTTTGTATTGATTGAATAATACAATGAATTTCTTACTAACTAAAATTACAATTAGACAGTAATAAATGGAAAATTAAACTCAAAATTTCTTGAAATTACCATGCATGGGTACTTAAATGTCAAATTAATTGTTTTCCGGGAGTTGAGATCTGAGATTGAGTTTCATTCATGGATTAAAGTTTCGTTTTCTAGGTATGTTTCGGTCAATCAAATATTATAAACTTTTTGGGATATTTTCAGGGGTTTTCGAGAAATATTTGAAAAAATTGTAAATCAAAGAAATAAGTTAAAGTAGAAGCTACTCGGTATTTTCTTTTCGGTTAGTTCAAAAACAGAAATCATTCGATGTTCTCCGTTGAAACATATCGAAATTCTGATCCATGGTCTCATTATCTCCATATTAGTTAGAAAGAACAAATAATAAATGCATTTGCTTGTATAGTAGCTATAGATCATTTTGTCAACTGATGTCACATAATTAATTTTGACTTCAATTTTGAAAAGTTTACTCATGTGTGATATATATTGATTAATGCAGCAAATGAAGCCAAGCCAGCATATATAATAGACACCGCTTGGACTGGCGGTGGCGGTGGAGGTGGTGGCAGCGGCTCTGGCGGTGGCGGTGGTGGCAGCATGTCTGGTGGTGGCGGTGGTGGTAGTGGTTGGAGTAAAGGCTACAGCCACGGTGGCGCTTATGCGTCGGGGCATCATTGTCATTTTGGTTGTTGTAGTCATTCATCTGGTTGGAGCCTGGGTGGAGGAGGTTATGCTACTTGCACTTGCTGCCATACTGCTGCTGAAGCCAAAGCCTATAAGGAAATGACCCAAGCCAAACCAAAAATCAAGAATTAATCATAATTAAGTGTACCTGTATTTCAATAATATTATGCCAATGTATGCATGGTTACAATATCTTGGTTTGTAACTATTGTTAATAAATAAATTTGTAGCTTGATGGTGGATGACTAATTTTATCTATATTTATTTGGTTAAATTATTGGCTAAACACTATTAATTATGGTCCTCCTTATCATTAACTTTTTATAAAGTCGTTTCTTTTATAAAAAAATCTCACATTAGTCCTTTTACAAGAGTTATTTGTGTCACTTTGATCCTTTTTAGGTTGAGCATGGCGGATCCGATGTAACGTGAACTGCAATATAGGTTTTATTAGAGACTTAAGTGTAACACTATCGCAATAAATGGACAAAAATACACTCATGTGCAGATCACTGGATATCGGAGCCTCCATGTTCAACTGAAAAAGTGCCAAAGTGAAACTAGTAACTCTTAGTAGGGACTAACGTGGGAAAAAAACTTAAGAGGGATGATTCTGTAAAAAAATTAATGATAAAAAGGACTATAAGTGATATTTACCCTAAATTATTCACAGTGTGGTTTCATTTGGACGTGCAGCGCTACAAAATTAGAAACGTGCACCTTTGTATCGGTCTATTCACACACGTTCCCACCTCTAAGTTTTTTCTTAATTACTTTTGTATTTTGACTTGTGGACCTATTTTCAGTATTAAAAAATACATCAATATGTTATTGTTTTGGTAGAAGATATTAGTATCCTTAAAGTGGCGAACCAAGTTCGAATTTTTGTTATGAGAAATTCTCATTTAATGTCCGATACGCCTCAAAATGGATGGGAAATAAAAAAAAAATATCTACAAAATGCAAACTAAAGTTTTTCCAAACTTGTGGACCTAAATTTAGGGTCGTAACTAGATGAGTCTAGTACTATTAAACTATACGTTGTTTAAGATTGGTTTGAATATTAGATCGATGTTGAAATTGGGTCTGAACTTGGTTAAACAAATCGATCTTAAACGAGAGCTTCTACCGAATGAGCTAGAGTCGAGTATCGAGTATTGAGTAGCTTGATATTTGTACATGTAATCGAGTCAAGCTTGACTACAAAAGTTATCAGACAAAAAATGATATTCAAACTTGTTAATATATATGACGAATCGAGCTTAAATAAACTTTTACAAACAAGTTAGAGTTAGGTTTAAATCCCTATTGAGAAGGTTCCCACTTAATATGACCGACACGCCTCGAAAGGGATTAAAACATGTTGGGAAAAATAAAAATAAAAAGAAAAAGAAAAAAGAACACTAGTCTATAATAGAATCAGTTGGACCAAAATGGGACATAAATACTTAAAGAACAATAACAAAGAAATTCTTACTAGCTAACACAAAGTCTATGAAAGTTCACATCCTTTTCATAAAAAGACAAAATATTTAATTAACCAAGCAACTTATCTAATTACCGAAAAGGAAAAAAACAAAGAAAAAAAAACACAAAGATTAACAAAATAAATCAAAATACTAATTAATTCTTTAAACTTTTTTCTTGATTTGCCTATATATCCATAACCACATTTCCTTAATTACCCATTACACAACTTTGAATTCAAAAAACATAAATCCAAGATAGCGATCCATGTTCTTGTCTCATTCCATGTCTTCTTCTATTCATATGAAAATTACATTTCCTTCACCAAAATAATCAATGGCGGGCCCTCAATTCATTCATTCCCACAAACAAACCCTAAACAAGAACAAATTGAATTGATTCAGAAATGATAGTAACGTGGGCGTTTGTGACCCGGCAAACCCTGGTCGGAACCCGCCAACAAAGTGGACTTATCCATGACAATTTTCAGTGCTCTTCTTAATGTCCCTAAACCCACATCGCTTTCGCTTCCGACAACATTAACATCAGCTAATTGTATAATTTTTACCCACAAAACATTCTTTGTTCTTCCGCCAACTGTCGACATTTCTGCTTTCACAACTTTTGCTTTTGATGATTTAAGGGCCTGGATTAAGTCATATATAATTTCGGGCCGGTCTTCGCAGCACATCGTGGCCTTTATCAAGCCCGAATCTTCGAGGACTTCGAGTTTGAGCTCGTCTGTTTCGGTTGGGAACATCGTGATCGGTTTTAGCCTTGTGTTGCTTGAAACGATGTCGTCGTCGTTGTTGTTGTTGTCGTCGTCGTATGTGGCTGATAGTTCTGATGCTATTTTTTTAAGTTCTCTCACGCGCCGAACTGCCTCTCCTAGTAATGAAGCTTTGTCTGTCTGCATATATTCATTCATGTTAATTATGTACTCATAAAATAATAATTGGAAAAGGAATTAAATGAGGAGGCTAATGATGAAATATATTGTTTAGAATTAATTTTTGTTTCATGATTGACACTAAGATTGTGTCTTAATTTTGAGATGTACTTGGTTTGAACGAACTATAATCGACCTGAATATTAATCAAGTTCGAGTATTTTGGTTTTGTCTTTCTTTGCTTACAAAATCGAGCTTGAAACAAGATTCAAAAGTCATGGAAAAGTAAATATATCTCTATCCTAATATTTGTATTCTTATTTTTCTTTTTGAATTTTCCAAAATAAAAATGCATATATTCTCACGTAAAGTAACGATTTGACACCAGTTATTCACAATTATTACTTCTAAAAACAAATGTTAATGTACTCAACTTTGTTTTTTAACTCTTACCTAAATTTTTGTATCAAGAGCATACATTTATACGAAAATCGAACACATAACGAAATTTCTAATAATTTGGTTGAGCTAATATACTTTCTCCTCTTAATTTCTTTTGGGATGTATTAATTAAATAAATTAAAAAAATATCCTAAAACAATTGGAGAACATATACATATATGGTTAATTAATTTGTTATAGTATTTCATATCTAGGACTAATTAATTACATGTACATACCTTAATAGAATTGGGAAGAATGGATTTGAGGGTGGCAATATGGTCATTAATTCTCTTTCTTCTTCTGCGTTCAGCTTCCTTATGACTATTACTTGCCGCCATTGCTTTTGCTTCCGCCATGGATCTTGGACTATCCGTTGGTGAATTCAATAACACATCTTGAAGAATGTTATATGAATCCGAAAACCCACTTCCCAATTCATACAAACTTGGAATAGAATTAAACATATATACTAATCTCTTTAAATTTAAATTAATTCTCTTCTCCTAATTATAGTAGTAGTAGTAGTAGTAACTTTTTGACTAGAAAAAAAAATTAAATATTAGTACAATAAAATAAAAAAATTATGGTCAAAATAAAACACACATCATTCACACTAACAACAAATGTAAAGGAATATATCACATAAAGGAGGGGTAAGGGGGTGGGATTGATGTAGAATCTTTGTCTTTAAGGAATGTTTGCATTTATTTATATGTATAAATAAGATAATATTTGCATTAAAGTGACATTTAATTAAGGAGCATTTAAAGAAATATATTTGATGGGGGAACCTGTTTGTTCTGAATTTCTGAGGATTCTGTTTGATCAGCAAAATCAATTTGCAGACAAAGGAATCGTAGAAGTTGGCTCATATGATTTCAGAGCTTTAATTTTGTTTTTCAAGAAAATTGTTTTCATTTGTATTAAGTTTCAAAAAAATTGTCAGTTGAGGAAATGAGATATTGGGCTGCATCACCTTTTATAGTAGTGCTCTGTGGCCAACTTTACATATTTTTTTTAAAGTATTTTTTTCTTGATTTTCATGTTCTACTTAATGATAAAAAAAAGTTGAGGATATTTATCCAAAAGGCTTATGAAAAATGTAATCTTATAAGAAAATATGGGAGATAAGGAAATTTTAGTTTAGATTTAGTATGATCACATTTCAAAAGTTTCCAATTTGATTGTACTTGTAAATTCTTTATAATTAGTTACTTTCAAAACTTTTGGTTCATTATGTGATAAGTGTATAATATTTTAAATCAAATGATGCATATGTGTATGCTTTTTTTATTAGTAGAATTCACTTACATAACTTTAGTATAACTGTTTTAGTTTTAATCATGGATTAAAATTTCCATCTTTTCCTTCTAAAATATCAAAAATAATTTGTTTTTGTATCAAAAACGAAAATAAGGTGTATTTCTGAAACTCTATATTTGTCTTTAAACTTTATTTTTCATATTTTTTCTTAGTATTCAGCTAACCGAAACATACATCGAAAACGAAACTTTGATCCATGGTTTCAATCTAAATTTTTTGGCTATGTCTATTTTGCAGTGATGGTATGATAGCAAATATATATTACTCTCTCTATTTATTTTTACTCTTTCTATTTTCAAAACGAAAATTTTAGGTAAATAATTAAAAAGTAAAAAAATTAGACATTTTCACGTGTATGCCTTTAGAAGTTAGTGATGTTAAATTGTTAATTCATGTAAACTGATATTCTTTGAAAAAATATTTTCATTTTGAAAAATAGATCTTGTCACGAGACTTCTAAATAAAAAGATAGGAGTAGGAATATGTTATCTATAAATTAAAATAATCAAATAACTTAAAAATGGATAGTTTTAATTGCAGTTTATGACGTCAATATTTCTTCACATTAAATGGCTGTATAACCTCATTAATCATTACGTATGTTATGTACTAATGTTCGGCATATCACGTCAGCCGCTTTTGTGTCCTATAATTAAATTAGGGCATATCACACCAACACATGAAAAATTCTTATCCAGATCGGATCTGGTCGAAACCAAAGTAATTACATGACAAGTGTAATACACTTGTTTTGGGATTGGATGTAACTCCCAGGAGAGTGACCAATCACAAAGCAAGTGCAATACACTTGCTTGGTGGTTGAATGGGTTTGATCAAACCAGACTTGGACAAGAATTTTTCCCAACACATATGTTACATTATACTCCATAACTCCTTAAAATTACGTATTTGTAATATCTTCGTACCTAAAGTTTATTTTTTTAACATTTTCATTTTTCAACACAAAAAATAATTGTGCCTCTTTAGTTCTTTACGACAACTTTCCCCCCAAAATAAAGTCATGTGCTCTGCATGTGACCTTTTTTAGATAATTTTGGAAAATAAAAAAATAAAAATATTTTACACTAGCATGGAGTTTCAAATAAGTCATTCGTCTTAGTCTCTTGTTTACTAGTCTCCGTCCCTAAATTTTTATTATTTTTTTTTTCTGGGATGTCTTAAAATACACTTTATTTTTATAAATAGACTTATTTTTATAAAAAATACTCTCTCACATAAAATAATAATAACTCTCAACCACTACTTTTAAGAACATACATGTAAAAATACATAAAGTTTTTTTTTTTTAATCTAAACTCCGCGTTAAAAGTAAAAAGATAAGAAACAAAAAAAGGGACGGGGAAGTTTTACTGTTACATTCTTTATTTAAGCAGTTCATAGAGGATACATAAAAGGAAAAAATTCTTACCTAAAATTAGTTTAGAAAAATTCTTATATCTTGTGATGATGTAAAACCACGCAATGTCTTAAAATAAAAATAAAAAAAAAAAAAAAAGAAAGAAAGAAAGAAAGAAAGGTAAAACCACGCAATGGTTAGTTAATGATTATTAATTGAATGGACAAAGTGATAGATTTCGATTACTGAAATATCCGTAGAAAAGTTAAAAAATGTATTAAGTTATATACCCCCTACCGGCCCTACGCATTTGTATAGTTTTTTGTATGATTAGCATGTGAATTTTTCCAAGCATAAATCTTAAAATGTGGCTCCATATTTCCAATAGATAAGATATTAAAGTCCTACAAATTTTAGTAAATTTATTACTCTCTCTATTCTAAAATTATTATAATGATAATTACAATGTGGAGTCAAACTTTTAAATCTTGTTTTGATTTTTTATATACATTATATATTGAACATTCTAATTATTAATATATGTAGTACAATATTAAAATGAAAATGAGGGAGATATAAAGAATGACTAAGCTTAATGTTGCCTATCTGATGAACCATGATACCAAAGTTACTGGGGAGTAAGATCCTAGTAATAATGACAAACACTCTTAAATTATTTAAGTTGATTGGTCAACTGCACTAAAGGATAAAAAATTATTAAAAAATATTTTATATACGTAGATACGTTTTTTGTAGGTTTGATGCGCACTCTCTTAGAATTTAGTTCAGGCTCTCTTGATATATAATTCATGTTTCAAGCTCTTTCTGAATAAAATTCGTGTTCTTCATTCTCAAAATCCGTGCTCGATTCTCGACTTTTTTGTAGACACTCTCATGCGCAAATTCTAATCGTTTACATAGATCCAAACTCGACATAAGACAACGCTTACGAAAAAGGATAAATTGCTCAAAATACCCATAAGGTTTAGTATAATTATACATACCCTCTCCATGTTTGGAAATTACTCAAAATATCCCTAAGACATTGGATTCATTACAGTTGACCTACGAAGTTAATTTTATTAAAAAAAATCCAAAAAATACCTTTGAGTATCATCTAAAAAATCACAAGTGGCAAACTGATTTCATCAGTTTTTCCACTAGTTTCACCTATTTTCCCACCACTCAACCATTTAATTTTTCACCGATTTAATCTAATTTCACCCATTTTTTCACATATTTCATCCGTTTCTTCACGTTAAATTCTTTTCTTAGATGGTATCTCTGGGATTCGAATATTTTTCCAACGAAATTAACATTGTAATGGATAACTATAATGAATCCAATACCTCAGAGATTGTTTATGTAGTTACACTAAATTTTAAGAGTAATTTGAGTAATTCTCCATAAAAAAATAAGAGAAAAAAGAAATAAGTAGCGATAAGAACGAAAAGAAAAAGGGGGAAATATGGTTGGCAGAATATTTGCTCTTGTATATAGTAGAAGTAGCTTTTGGCAGTGAGAATGTAACTTTAAGTTGAGAAGTTTCAAAAGTGTAATCATTTTCCGGCGCAGTTTGATTACGGAATTGATATGACACAAGAATTTCTCGTGTTTTGGGGTCCCCAATCAACAAAAATACTAGTAAACTAAAAGAATTTTTTTTTTTTTTTTTTTTTGTAATAAAAAGAAAAAAGACATTGAAAAAGTTGAAGTTGTTTGTCCATTCATTCCCACACACGAACCTCTGTAAAAAAATTGTCATACTTTCTGTTCACTGTTTAATGTCTGACCTCATTTGGTTCAACACAAAAAAAAAGGACTGTTCATTCATTCATACCATTCATTTATTTCTCAAAGGTAATTAATTATTTCAGCACTCCAGAAATTTATTACCGCACATATGCCTCATTTAGGAGCTTCTAGTTTTTTTTCTTTTCTTTTTTTTTTAGAAACAAATTTGATATAAATAAACTCGAGGGGTTTCCGAAATTACAATGTCAAAAACAGAACTAGGAAGATTAACCGAAAACTAGACTATGCATAATTGATGAACTTTTTATTTAAGAGATTAGACTATGCATGAAAATTTGTAATTAATTAGTTGGAAATAATCTATTTTTTTAAAATTTAAAATAATAGTAATAGGTTTTTAATTTAGATATAGAGTTACTACTGGATAATTTATTTGTGCACACAATGAGGTGTCCGATAAAGATTTGATGATCATTGCAAAATTACATTGTTTTCTTTGTTTACTAGCTATTCATTTCATCTCGTAAAATTCAAACAAAAAATATTAAGAAAATTAAGAAATTTTCTAAAATTTCAATTTTCATTCTGATAAAAATCAGAAACGCGACACAAACATGCCCTACATATTCTTTACTTTTTACATGTTGTATTCCAAATACCTTAAAAGACAGCCTAATTTTATCATATACTTATGTTTTCATGATTTACGAATAAACAGTCTATACTCTAGTCGAAAAAAAAAATAATTAAGAGCTTTTTAGACTGAATTGAAATATTAAATAGACCTACATATACCATTATAAATGCTTAATATTATTTTACTTTCCATTGGTGAATAACTTAATATATTAAATGAAGTTTTGGACACATAATTAAGGAGTAATCACTTTTAGGTACTAAGCAATTAATTAACTTTCTTTCCTGCTGGCACATATTTGATGAAAATATTGTTTTTGTTCAATTAAAATTTATTATAACCAAATGGTGATATAAACTCACGTGTATTTTGGGTAAAACTTTTTTCTAGATTAGTACAGAATTTATTAGAATCATTTTATATAGGTTTTCTCCATCAGGAATTTCATTAAGTCAGAATGAGTTGCGCTTTAGTATTTGTCCTTTTCAACGTAAATTGTGGTAATGGAGAATCTTAGATTAGTCGTCATAAAGAAATGAAATCTTATACTTAGGTGTAACATCACTCCAAAAAATTATTATTATAGGTGTAATATATGCCATTGCATCATCGGAAATTATCTTGTGTCCAACAATTTGTATTCCATTTGCCAAAAGAAAAGGGAAATGTCGATCAGACCGTAGTCTAGTGTTAAAAGTTGAGATTCCACGATTAATAGGCAATGAGTCTTGGGTTCGACTCTCACTAATATTTCTCTAATTTAATAGTACTAGTCTTGGTATGTAGTTTATGTATCTTTATACTTTGATAGCGACTAAATAAATTTATGATATAATGACTTATGTAAAGATATAATACTGTTTCTAATAAAAGAAAAAAGAAAAAAAGGACATTTTTCATCTTCGGCTGAAATTTACTAGATTAACTATTTTATCAGTAGCAGTCATAACTTAGATGTTACATTTTAAAAAAAGGATTTATTTCCTGAGCCATTGTAAAAACAACTATGTTTTCCCATTTTTTCACCTCTTTTGTGATTACCATCTTCCGCTCCTACATTTAGCTAAACTTAGGACCGTCGACTAAGTTGGGTTTATCCAAAGTTTGATGGCTCGATTCGATTAAATTTAACATGAACCCGAATAATTATAAATTGATTGAGTTTGAGCAATTATATTAAACTTGATCTCAACCCGAATAAAGTCAAATATATAATTATTTTAATTACTACTATCAATTATTAGTAAAGTTACGTTGCACTAATTATTATTTTAAAATAAGAAAAGTTTTACTAATAACGAACTGCCTACATATATCTATTATAATTTTGTAAACTCACTGCCCACATATATATCAATTATAATTTTGTAAACTCACTTCCCACATATATATATATCAATTATAACTAACAGATATACAGCCAAATGAGAAAAGAATTAACAACAAGAAGAAGAAAGGTTAAAACAAAAGGCCAAATAGATTGTGAGTCTTGGGAGTACTTAAGAAACTTTATTTAATATTTTATATTATAAATTACAAGTATGAAATTTATATATTCATGTGCATTAAGTAATATTAATATTTATATGCAATTTAAAAATGTGTAATTTTTTATTTGTCGATTAAAATTTGTTAGTGTGAGCAAGTTCGATGTGAGCCCCATATACATACACTGGAAGCCCGATAAATTACACGAATAGAATTTGAGTCTATAAGCGTGAAGCCAATGATATTTGAGTTTGAGCCTATGACCGTAAAGTCCAATGAAATTTGTTTCAAGTCGTTTCAGACCTGACTCAGAAGGCCCGATTGACATCCCTAAGAGCAAAATGATGAAAGAACATGTATGGACAAAAATGCACTTCCGATCCTTTAACTTTTATTGGATGGTGATTTTGGTATAGTTTTTCCTCAGATAAGCAATCTCAGTCCTTCTATTTTTTAGTGTTTGCAAGTTTAAGATATTTGACTGGAATTTTGGTCTTTTAAACTTTTGGTATTTGCAATTTCAGGATATTTGGCTACAATTTTTGTCAATTGCTCCCGGAATTTAAAGATTCTCCACGGAATTTGTCATATGAGCAACACATAACAAAAAAAAATTAGGGATTTTGCTTAGTTGGCGTTCACTCGTCAATGACATATTCCAACAAGAATTTTTAAATTACGGGAGCAATGAACATAAACTGCAATTAAATGTCCTAAAATTGCAAAAACTATAAAGCTAAAGTACCAAAATTACAGTCAAATTAAATGTCTAAAATTTCAAACACTAAAATGTTAAAGCATCAAAAGTACAATCAAATATCCTAGAATTGCAAACCCTCGAAAGTTAAAGAACGAAAACTACTTACCAAAAAAGTCTCAAAATTAATTATCACCTAAAATAATAAGGACTAAAGCAATCTTCAATAAACCTCTTAAATTTTGGCCTCTTATTTTAAATTTTAAGGGGTTAACAGTGTTATACATTCCCACATTTTACTCTGCACTCCAACAACTAGTTTATATTTTAAGATTTTATTTATAAACAACCACAAAAATTCACTCCAACAATTCGTTTCTATTTTAACAAACTACTTTTAATTATTATTTATATATAAATAATAATGATATATATTTAATATTTATTTATTTAACAAAATAATAAATAATACCTTTTAAAATTATTATTTCGAAAAATAATATGAATTTAGATTAAATAAGTATGAACTATATTTCAGAATTCGTACAATTTTTGAATTTAAATTTGAAATCGGATTTACATTAAATATTTCTGCAGCAAAGTACAAAAGATGTACTTTTTTGTAGAAAATAAAATACATATTTGGCTTTGGACTCTCAAATTTGAGAGTACAAACCTAAAAATTTAAATGACTTATAAGAACTCTCATGAAAATGGTCTAAGAATATATTTTAACCACATGTATGTAGGGTTGTCAATGGGGCGAATTTCAATCCGGATCCGATCCGAATTCGGTTCGATTTATTAGGATAATTGTCCGATTAGTGATCCAATGGACATAATCCGATTAAGAAGATCCGTAATCCGAATTATATGGATCGAATATGGATCTAGGCTGATCAGATCCGTATCTGATATATATTACTATATGTTGTTTATATATTATGTATTCAAACCAAAATAAAAATAAAACTATATATGTTCCACGAAAATCTTTTACTACATTAAAAATAATCTTAAAAATAAATGCATGAGAGGTGATGTTGGATTGACCCGGTAACTAATTGAGCTACAACATATCAATTTATGTTATTTAGTAAGAAAAATCAAAACTCTAACCATTAATCTACGTAGTGGCCTCCATCTTCCCTCTACTTTTTCCTCCCATTTTTTTCTTCTCTTCCATTACTCAATATTGAGTTTTCTTCTTCTTTTTCCCAGTTTCTATCTTTTTTTATTCATATCTCTGTTTATTCATTTGTTCTAATTTTTATCGTTTATATTTGTCCATCATATTTCATCTTTTACTAAAATCTTCAGACAATAGTTTTGGTGAAATAAGTAAAATATTACATTTTTAATTCATGGTGGTGGAATATACAAGTGATTTGAAGAAAAATGAAAGAAAAAAATTATTGTTAAATATGCTAAACGGGTCCGGATGATTTATCCGGATCCGGTTGCTACTTTCGAGATCCGCGCGAATTCGGATCCGGATTGAAGAAATGAAAATCGGACTCGGATCCGAGTCCGGCCAATTGACAGGCCTACATGTAAGTGTATAGTGGAGTAGGAAGTCCACACTAAGGAGACAAAAGGGAACTCATGAGATAATTAATTGTCTGTGTCCAACATGTGTTTTTCTCAGTTTTTGACCAAACAGTACCCAAACTTGAAATGCAGAGAGAACATCCTAAAAGTGTAAAAGTGTGAATACAAAAGGTGTAGGTGGGCCGAAGTTTCTTGTCTGCACTCCTGCAATTTTGGACACATCTCATCTCTTGTGCTTTTCTACGTTTTGTAAATTCAATTTTTTTTTTCATATATATATGAAGAAGTGCAAATGCTACGTTGCTTTGTCTAATGCTATAATTGTCCGGAATAAATGATGACCCAATACTAATTCCAGCTAAAATATTAGTTGGATTCAATATATAGCTTCTTAAATCTCGTCTTCTTTTAGTAAAATATTTGATGGATTAAGAAAGTGTAGGAATTTCGATTTATTGAGTGACCTCTTCAAACTTGGTCCATGAAATCCAACATGTCTACATCTTTTTTTTTTTCCCCCAAGCCAAAAAGCTCACATGGACTCTATCTCCATCTAGAGTGTTCTCGACAAAATTTATATACTTTCTCTCCCAAACTAGAAGATTTGATCCATTGGGTTCAAATTTGAATCCTTCCTTCAAGAGGATGTGGACTTCAAAGATTCATAATAGAACGAATCTCTTCCTTTGAAAACTCCTCTATAACGTCATTACGACTCGAGTTAGGTTTCGATATTTATTCTATATTGATAATGTGAATTGCCCCTTCTGTGATTTGGAATAGAACATATTGATCACCTTCTCCTTCGGTGCCCTTTTGCAAAAACCGAGTGGTTCACATTAGATGATCCCTTCGTATTGACTCATTTAGCAATTGACCACTTTCCAGGTTGCTCCTCGATTGTTTCTGGTTGACTTGGATAGTTTGGAATTTCTCTTTACTCGGTCGTGCTCATGAAATTTATTTGGGCATATCGCAATTGGGTGATTCATAAAAAAATTGTGTTTGAGCTTATTCTTATGGTTTTTTTTTTTTTTTTTTAATTTTTGGAGAAGAAAGCTTCTGAACATTTCTCTACTCAAAAGAATCTCATTATCGCATCTAAGGCAGCTCTTCTTGGCCATTCTTGGTCTCCCCCGGCCCTTGGTTTTTTTATGGTGAATTATGGATGCTTCTTTCAAAGACGGGTTTGCTTCGATTGCGGTCATTGTCCGCAAGTCTAAGGGTCCATTCACACTTCCTCTAAGCAACCATGTTTATCTTCTTTGGCGGTCGAGATTCTCTCAATCCATATTTCGTGCTCGCTTCTCATCGAGTGACGCATTCATGAGGTATGTATTGAAAATGATTGTCATTAAGCTATTTTCGAGGTTTCCAATTCTTGGAAGGTGTCGAATTGGTCCGCTCGAGGCCTCATTTAGGAAATCCAAAAATTTTGGGCTTCTTGGCCCAAATGGAAGTTCAAGTTCTTGCCTCGTATGCAAATTATGCCCCCCCCCCACAACCTTGTCACATGGGCCTTTAACTCTGTTCGTCTAATTGGTCAATTTGTATTTTTTTTTCTTTCTTTAATTCCGTTTAATGTTTATTGTGATGGCCACTATCCTATTTTTGAATTTGTTGAACAAATTTTATTAATGTATGGAATTAAATTTAATTAAAAAAAACAGAGAGAAATGGCAATTAGGGTGTCGGACTGGATCTAGTCAGATCGAAAATTATCAAGTAAAGAGAAAAAAGAAAATTCACTGACTGCAAACGCATGGATCAAGCTAGTCCAGTTTGAGTAAAATTTAACTCAACCCAAGCTGAGAAAGGTTTTGGATATGTTGAGGTTAAGTAAGTTCGAGGTCCAAGACATTATATAGTACTTTAATTTAGGGCTGGGCGTTTGGGTCGGGTTTTTTTTGGACTCGTCCCGACTGGATCGGGTATTTCCCTTTTTGGACTGAAAAACGGGTTTTTTGACATTGCGTGTTGAAATATATTTCGGGTCGGGTTTTGGGTATTACAATTACACTCGAACGGGTATTTCGGGACCCGTTCGGGTATTGAATAAAAAAAAATTGACCCAATTTATTATATTTGTGTCTATTGTAACTTTTAATTTGATTGTGATATTTTGATGCTTGGAGTTTGATTGTAATATTGTTGAATGTTGAAGACTTAAGACTTGTATGTTGTGTTTTGTTTAAGAATCTTTTATTGTAATATTGTTGAAGCCTTAAGACGTTTGTGTTGTGTTTGTTTTGATGTTATTGTGTACAATTTGAATTCATTTATTTTACAATTTTACATACATATATGTTAAAATTAAGAATTCTTGTACATTTATATATATATTAAAAAAAAAGTGAAATTTCGGATACTCAAAACCCGAAATACCCGAAAATTTCGGGTACCGCCAGATTGGGTCGAATTTTGGGTGTGAAAATTCAATACCCGCCGGATCGAGTACCCGACCCAAAATATCCAATACCCTAAATACCCGACCCGCGCCCAGGCTTACTTTAATTAGTTCACATCTTGCTGATCCGGAAAAGTAAGACAATTCAATGAAAACAAAAAAATGGATTGAGCCCAGGACGGGTTTGAGGCGGCCCATTTGAGTGGATCCAACTAGAAAAGAAAGCTCCAAACTGAAATTATATTTGGTTCTTGAATTTTAAAATTTTCAATTCGGCCCCTGATTTTCAGAAATCCAAATTTTCAGTTTTGGTCCCTTAATTTTTAGAAATTTCAATTTGACCTCAAATTTTCCAAAAACCAATAGTTGCAATTCAGTCAAGAATTTTAAGAAAACTAAGATCCAATTCGGCCCGTACATTCTTCATCGAATTAGATCAACGATGTAGGAATTTCTATTTTGTTTACTGATTTTCTGAAATTCAAATTTGTAGTTTTGGTCCCTCAAATTTAAAAAATTATAATTTTGCCCCAAATCGATTTATGTGAATTTATCCAAATATCAACAACAAATAACGAGCAAGAATTAACTCATAGAACAAATTATAAGATATGATTGGAAATTTCAAATACCGCAAATGATATATACCAAACAATGATTTTCAAATGAATGGATTTGAAATCCTTTGTAAAAAAAATTATCCAAACAAGAGATTTTAAATGAATAAATTTCAAATCATTGAAATTTCAAATCCATTCATTTGAAATCCTCCCATCCAAATGGGCCATAAAGAAAATGTTCTTTTTGCATCAAATTATAGAACATTGAACTTCATTTGTTATTCATTTTAATTTCTTTTCCTTAACATTTTACTCACTAATATTCAAGAATGCTTTGAAAATTGAATAGTTCATCAACTTGATTGGTTGCTGAGTTTAATACGTATTTAGGTAATGACAAAGGGCATCTTACATTCGAACTGTGATAAAAACCAAGTGACATTTTCCAGATCAAATGTAATGTAGCATATTTAGAAACAAAAAGATTTAATCACAAAATTAAGTAAATATATAACCATACTGCATCGAGAATACCAATTCTTGATTGACAATTGACAAAGTAATCAATTTTGCACAAAAATGAATTATAGTTGTTCTAATTCTCCACCGGAAAATGAGATTAAAATGCTTATCAGCCCCATGTATAGACTGCTTGAAAGATTTTAATTAACAACAATTGAGCAACTAATCATCAAAATCATCAAATGATATGATAAAATATTAAAATACTTAAATAATAATGACAAAGTATCACTTTTCACCAGTAAGATAAGAAAAAGTAAAATTCTTTAGAGCTGAACTTTACAAATCAATAAATTAGGCAAAATACAACTAATGAAACTCACAAAACAACATTATTAAGCCAAAAAATAGTAGCTTTTCTCCGATATAGTGATAGTCCATGACAAAAAGCATTACCAAATTTAGTTAGCATGCTCATGTTCAACAAGTAACAACAGCTAGAACGAAAAACTAGTTTTCTTTCCCCAACATGAAGTAAGAAAAAACAAACAACATTAGTGTTTTATTAACTACGATTAGGTGTATATAATGTCAGCTATAGAGCATTGAGCTTGAGACTAATCCATGAAAATATAGATCCGTATATACCATCAAAAAACAGTTCTCTTATCATCATTCAAAAGCAAGAATTTACCAGACACAGCTCAAAAAGTTAAGGTAACACTAAATGAAGTTAACAACAAGAACATGTAAGAACGAGGGAGGATCAATAATAGGTTCAACGATTTTCATAAACTAATCATTAACCAACAAAATCAGCTGAGAAGTGTAACTAAACCAAAATACTTCTCCTCTCCCTCCTATCCAAAATTCACAAAATCAATATCAACCAAATGAGTCAAAAAAAGGGAGATGAAGGCAAAATTGTGAACCTACAATTTACCTATATGAGTGAACAATAAGCACGTCATATTTAATTTACGATCAACCTCCAGTTAGTCCTAAGAACCATATCAACAAAAAACTAACACATTACTCAAAAGAAGCTTCATATGTCTCCATTTCCCATATCAAACTGGAAACCCACCAATACATCATCATCCCCTTCAAAAAACTCGACTTCGCTCTCAACTCCATTGCTCGTTTCGACTCCAAACACCGCACATTCATTTCTATCTACATTCAAGTGATGTTCTTCATCGATTTCATGATTATGAAAACCTTGACCTCTATCGACTCTAACACCTTTTCCCATCACCTTTCTCGAATCCCATGCCACAGATTTTTTCCTCCTAACTCCCCCATCCTTCACCCCATTCTTCATAAACTCACCATTACTGCACTCTTCATCTACTTTTATCGGTTTTTCGCCATTTCCATGACCCTTAACTTTCATTTCATCATCAGAAATATCTATTAAATACTCATTATAATTGCAATCATCTTTACTAACACCACTCACATTAGGGACAAAAGGGACCCACATATTCCCTTTATTTTCATCTCCATAGCTACACAGCACAAAACCTGGACATAAATATTGACCCTTCTCAACCACCTCCGGCGGCGGCGGAGCCGGAATAGCCACAGCATGGAACCCTCTACGGCACCTCTCATTAACACACCTCAAACTACACTCCTCAAAAGACTTCTCGTACTCGTAAACGTAATAGCAGTAAGGGCACATTGTCCAGAACGTACCACATTCACTCCCAAAAGTACCATCACCACCACCCGAAACCCCAAACCTCAACAACTCATCGAACTTAACTTTTTGGACGGGGTTCGAGAGGACGGACCAGGCCTCGAGAACCAAGTCAAATGCTTCGGATGATAACGGGTACGGGTTCGAATTCGGGTTTAAAATGGATGTTAGGGCTTTAAACCGGGACTCGATTCGAGCGGGGTCGGACTCGAAGGGGGCGAGGTTGAGGATGGAGTAGTAGTCCTTTCGGGTCGGGTTGATGTCCGGGGCGGAGAGGACGGAGGCTATGGAGATGATTTGGTTCGGGGCGGGGTGGAATGGGTCGGATTCACGGGCGCGGAGGGCGTATTTTTTGGAGTCGGTGAAGTTACGGACGTTGAGGAAGTATTGAGAGGCAGTGAGGTAGCGGTTGGTTTCGGGTTTGGGTTTGGTTTCGGTTTCTTCTTTACCCGGAATGGGTTTCCGGTTTCCCATTTTTTTGGGGTGGGGGAAGCAGAAAAGTTGTTTGTGAGGATTATGGACTGAAGTTCAAAAAGGGTAGTAGAGGTAAAGTAAGTAGGGTCGCTCTAAGGTGACTCTCAGCTGTTGAGAGTCAACTTAATTCCTTCTCATGTGTATGGGGTGTACGTATCCAGTCATAATTTAAAATTACCCAAATACCCTTATATTAAAATATCTCTCTTCATCTCCATTATATCTATTTCTCTCATATTTTTCCCTCTCTCTCATATTTCCCCTTCTCTGCGTCGTCACCAACAGAGGCGGCCTCGCTGCCGTTCTGGTGCAACCAGAACAGTCTAGGTTGAAGACGATTTTTTTTTTAATTCCGGTGGCGACGTGAGCGGCAAGACTTCGTTTTGATTTGGTTGAAATTAGTGCGAAACCCTTTGTTGGTCGATTTGATTTGGTTGAAACTTGTTAAATTTTCATCTTTTTTTGAAGAATCCCATTTTCAAATTTTGATTTCTTGAGCTTTAGCAAGAAGACACGAAATAGGGGGCTGATTTGAGTAAAGAAACAGCCTTCAACAATGGATGTCCTTCACTGGTTTCTGGCGAAGAAGATGAACAGTTCTCTTTCTCTTTTTTTTTTTTTTTTTTTTTCTGAAATTCCTTCACTGGTTTGCGAAGAAGATGAACAGTTCATCTTTCTTTTTTTTCTTTTTTTCTTTTTCTTATATTTAATTATATAAAACAATATCTTAACTATTTTCAGAAAATAGGCAATGACATTAATATATTTAATGATATGCAATTATGTTAGAAAAATATTTAAATTATAAGGAAAATATATCTTTATATTTTATTAGCAAATAAATTAAGACTCGATTTTATTATTTAAGATATCCTTGTAATTGGGTTGATAGAAAATCGAATATTATGTTAATGAATCTCATAGTATCATTAACCCCTCTGTAAATCGATAATTAGTAAAATTTGATTTTTTCGTCACAAACGACTCCAAACTGAAAACTTAATTCCATAGTATCATTAATCCTTCCGTAAATCGATAATTACTGAAATTTGATATTTTTGGTCACAAATGACCGCAAACGGAGAAATAAATCTCGTAATATCATTAATCCCTCCGTAAATCTATAATTTGTAAATTTTGATGTTTTTGGTCACAAATGACCCCAAACGGATAACTAAATCTCGTAGTATCATCATCCCCTCCGTAAATCGACAATTAGTGAAATTTGACGTTTTGGGTCACAAATAACTTCAAACGGAGAACTTAATCTCATAGTATCATTAACCCCTCCGTCAATCGATAAATTATTGAAATTTGATATTTTTTGTCACAAATGACCGCAAACGGAGAACTAAATCTCGTAATATCATTAATCCCTCCGTAAATCGATAATTAGTGAAATTTGATATTTTTTGTCACAATTGACCCCAAACGGGTAACTTAATCTTGTAGTATCATTAATGTTAAATGAAATTCAATTACAGGAAAAGAATGAAATTGAAGAAGCAGAAGAATGAAATTGGAAGAAATGTAAAGAGCCCTAATTCCCAAAATTGGTTAATTGAGTTATTTGTATTTTAGTTAGGTAGGTGTTAGGATGTAAACTTGTACACACTTTTCATTTTTCACTTCTGTAAATTTCCAGAATCAAGAATACATTTTGCAGTTTCATTTTCTTCTCTCAATATCAATTCATTCAATCAATTAGCATTTTACAAATTAATCAATTAACAATTAACCCCCCCGTAAATCGATAGTTAGTGAAATTTGATATTTTTGTCACAAATGACCGAGTCATCAATTTTTTTTAAATTATCGATATGTTTTGAAATTACGAAGGACTTAGTGTTACATAACCATCTAATAGACAATTTGATCGGAATAATGACCGACTCATCAAATTTTTCAAAATTATCGATGTATTTTCAAATTACGGAGGACATAGTGTTACATAATCATCTAATAGACAATTTGATCGAAATAATGACCGAATCATCAATTTTTTTTTAAAATTATCAATATATTTTCAAATTACGGAGGAGTTAGTGTTACATAACCATCTAATAGACAATTAAATCGAAATAATGACCGAGTCATCAATTTTTTTAAAATTATCGACATATTTTCAAATTACGGAGGAATTAGTGATAAAAGACGATTTGGTCGAAATAATGACCGAGTCATCAATTTTTTTAAAAATTATCGATATATTTTCAAATTACGAAGGACTTAGTGTTACATAACCATCTAATAGACAATTTGATCGAAATAATGACCGACTCATCAATTTTTTAAAAATTATCGATATATTTTCAAATTACGGAGGACTTAGTGTTACATAACCATCTAATAGACAATTTGATCGAAATAATGACCGAATCATCGATTTTTTTTAAATTATCGACATATTTTCAAATTACGGAGACGTTAGAGATACATAGTCATCTAAAAGACAATTTGATCGAAATAATGATCGAGTCATTAATTTTTTAAAAATTAACGATATATTTTCAAATTATGAAGGACTTAGTGTTACATAACCATCTAATAGACAATTTGATCGAAATAATGACTGAATCATCAAATTTTTAAAAACTATTGATATATTTTCAAATTACGGAGGACATAGTGTTACATAACCAACTAATAGACAATTTGATCGAAATAATGACCGAATCATCAATTTTTTTAAAATTATCAATATATTTTCAAATTACGGAGGAGTTAGTGTTACATAACCATCGAAAAGACAATTTGATCGAAATAATGACCGAGTCAATAATTTTTTTTTAAATTATCGATATTTTTTCAAATTATGAAATTTAAAAAAACCAAATCAAATGAATTTGTAATTAAAAAATGAATTAAAATTTTAAAAAAAAAGAAAAGAAAAGGAAATTCACCATCTTCGAAAAAAAAAGTTGTGTTTTTTATTTAAGACGTGTTTTGTATTAATTCAGATTTATTTAAGTTTTTTTTCAGAAATTCTTATGAAGTCGTATTTTTTTATATTCATACTAGCTATTTCATATCTTTTAAATTTCAGACTTAAAATTTAAACTAATCATGTTATAAAATTTTAAACTTTATCAAATCTTACAAAATCTTTAATTTTTCAGCAAAATTGAAAGTTTGAGGGCGATTTTGACCAGGGACAGAGCTTGGGGGCTGAATGTGCAAATATATCATCTTCCCCAACACAACTTTGTACAGTAACAATTGAACTTTGTACAGTAACAATTGAAGGAATGAAATACACATATAAAATCAATTTTTAATTCCTTCCCCTTTTCAAGTGGTCGGAACAGCCGATTCATCAGCGCCGTTGACCTCTATAATTTGAAAATATAATTAAATTAAATTAACAAAAAAAAAAAAATTCGTCTTCAACCTGGACTGTTCTGGTCGCACCAGAACGGCGACGAAGTCTTGCCGTTCCGGTGGCCAGATGTGTGAGGCGGTGATTTTTTGTGTGAGCAGTGTTGTGAATTTAGGAAGAAGAGAGAGAGAAATATAAATTAAATGAGAGGGGTAAAATGGAAATAAAGAAGACTTGTAATGGGTGTTCTTGTCAATTCATTGTGTACATTATAAATTGCTAGGTTCATACACACATACACACCATACACCAAAAATAGGCATAAAATGCCGTGACTCTTGGATGGGCAAGAGTCATAATATAATACTCCAAGTAAATAGGTCAACAGCGGACGTTTTTTAGGTGAATTCTTTTTCTGGTAGTTTATTTTTTAAATTATCAGTGAAAAGTTTTCGTATTTCCCGGCCTTTTTACAAAAATAAATAGTAGGTAAATTTTACTTTAAAATATATACTTCATTTTTCAAAAATATGTCATTAATAATACACTTTCATTTTGCTCTAATCTCCGTTTGAGATGTATGTTGGTTGATTGCTTATGGATTAACTTTACTTTGCACCCTCAAATTAAGTCAGTTTTAACACTTCTACCCTTGAAAAATAAATTATTTCACTTTGTACCTTCAACTTAAATAATAAATCCATAAAATCTATCATTTTGCACCCTCCCCAACTTTTCGGCAGTCCCCACCGGGAAAAAACTCAAAACCATTCGTCACCAAACTCGTAAGAAATAATAATTGGAACAACCTAAATTATGAACTCAAATGCCAAGTCTTGTTTAAAGACCTTTAATTGAGCAATTGGCATTTTGCGCTTCAAAATACATTATTTTGACTTGACACTTTACACCTTGTAATTGAAGATTGACAATTAACACCCGACAAAGTAAATCCCCAACCAAAATGTCACTATATTATTAAAGAATTGTCATTCGATGGTGCAAATTGCCAAAATTTCAAAACAGTGAATCTGGGGTGCACAATTTTTTTACTCCCTTTAATAGCCATTTAATATTGTGTTTAGTATTTTTTTCAAATTAAGAATCATCTGTCAAATTTGTATTTTCTCTTCGCATTACCACCATAATTGGCTTCTCTATATTGAACTTCACTTCACATGTTGGGTTCATTTTATTTGTATTAATTAAGAGAGTCTAATTAAGTAAGAAAAGTATACACAAAAAAAATTAGATTCCTTTTTGTTGGACAAAACAAATTAGATTACTTTTTGTTGGAGTGAAAGTTATCTCGGTTTCACCAAGGCCATGGCCAATTACATTCATCAACTTGGGATGTCAGAAACAATGGAAATAGAAGCCCATACTCTACAAATCTATTCGGCATGCAACTTGGTTTATTGCTGATGTCTTCGTCTTGGAATCCTTTTAGTATCATTTATTAATTTGCAACAATTCCCTATACAATTGTCAAAGATAAATTTTAAATGATTTGAAAATATTCTGAAGAAAGAAATAAAATGTCTGTTTTATCCTTTGGGGCGGCTGATTTTGAGCTTTTCAGGTCGAGATTTTGCCGGAAATTTGCAAGGGTGCAAAGTGCTGGCTTTCATGAATTTGGAGAGAGCAAATAGCTACTTTTAGAACTAGAGGGTACAAAGTGCTATTTTCAGAACTGGAGGGTGCAAGTGCCTATTTAACTTGTATTTGGGGAGCAAAGTGCCAATTACCCTTAATAATAATATAGTATTATTAAAGATTTATGGGGTGAAAATTGCAATAGACATTTTTGAAACCGAAACCGATTAAACAAGTTGCCCACAATATTTCCAACCAAAATTTCTCCACTCAATTAAATTGGCTGCCACATTGACGTTCTCCATATCCAAACTCAATTCAAATCATACCTCAACTTTTAAAAAAACCACAAAACACAACATCAAAACTAAATCCACATGATATTTCAAAGATTTTATTGAAACCATCCAAACCCTTATTTTTAAACCAAAATCAAGCGAAACATAGCCATATCAATACAAAATAGACCCTAAATTTCGCTTAGGCCACAAAGAATAGGATCTGCATTGGTGGGTTCAAGGAAAGAGACCCAAACTTAAGAATTCTCAGTTATGACTTATGAGGGGATCTTTACAAGAAAACAAAATTAGAGAGGGCATAATTTACAACCAAAGTATTTACATATTACAAGTTAACACCACAAAATTGGTGAAAATAGCAATCAACAAAGCCTCGTTGACGTTACCAAATACTACAAAACTCAAAAAACACAAACAATTACAAAGAATCTGTTTCCCATTATAGGATTAGCAAAAAAACAGTAAAACAACTTCGCTCGATAATAATATATTACAATACCTGTAAAAAAACAATGGAGATGAGATATAAAAGTATTCCCTCTACACATTTCACTGATCATGATTTCACATCTTTCAGTACTCCACCCTTCTCAAGTTCACCAACTAGGTCCCTTAGTGCAGGAACTTTCATGGCTAAAGTTCTGTACAATCTAGAATACCTTGCTCGGGTTCCGTCTGCTGTCCTGGCAAGAGCAAGTAAACTTAGAGCCTCAGGGAGCTGTGTGAAAATGTTTTTCATCTCTTCCAGGCTCATATTTTCAAGAACGGTTGGTCTTGGAACAACTCTAACAACTTCGCCACCTTTGGGTTCTTGAACTCTGGCGTCAGCTTTAATAACTAGTTCAGAATTCGAGTTGGCTCCACATTTGATGATGAATGGGGTTGTGGCGCCTGTGTTGAATTGCAAAACGTTCCATTGAGCTACATCGGTTTCAGCACCGTGTGATGTGTCTCCAAATAGTTTGGAAGCACGGGCGGGATCCTGAATCTTATCATCCTCTTCGGAAGTTGACTGCATAGAACAGATAGGAGTAAAAGTGAAGTAAAGAAAACATTTGGAAAATATTAGAGATATAGACCCTGTTTCAATGTATTTGCTTGGTAGTTTCGGAGTTTCACCTTTCCCAAACCCAAAACCTTTGTTACGTCTTTCCTTTTTACCCAAACCCAAAACTTTGAACTACATTTTCATAAATAAACATGGCCCCATTATCCACGTGTTACTCAAACACTCCACAATAGAAAACCACTCCAAACCATAATCTCAACAATCAAAACTCCAAATTCTACATTTTCATAAAAGACATATGCCCCACGGTTCTCAAACTGTCAAACACTCAACATTAGAAACACGTTTCAATTCATTTTGACATTTTTGATTCAAAATAACTCTAATGAACGTCAATATATATCTCCCTCCAAATATCCAAAACCTTGAAAAGCATGAGCCATAATACATCCAAGAAGGGCCATAAGTTCTTCACTTTCTAATCATTAGTTTGATTGGTTTCTATGTAAGAAAATTATCACTATGTAGCAGGACACTTCTGTTTAGAACATGATTCGATTAAAGAGTGGACTATCTATTTGGATAAGAAGTTTTTCATGTGTTTACAATAATTATATGCATACCTCTACTGCATGACGAGCTTCAGCAATATGATTCTGGGCACATGGATGGTCAATATCAAGTAAAGAAGGCATTCGTTCTGCAAGTTCATCTAGAGAAGCAAGCATTGATCTCTTCTTACTCTTACTGAGAACGTTCACAGAGGTTTGCCTCATTATATCCTGTTAGAAAGAAAAAACAAAATTCAAATTTTATGTTTCCTGCCCAACCAAAGACCACCTTATCCCAAATAAAGACTAAGAAGATTCGAAGAGAAAGTTGAATACCTTGACTTGCTTCATTATGCTATCAAGGGAAATTAATGACGCCAGTCTGGCATCCTCGGCAGCAGTAGAAGGATTCCGGATAGGTGTTGCGCCATCTTCCAAATTCATCAACCCTTCATCACTTTTCATTTGTTGCAAAATCTGATAATTGAGGCAAATATTTATCAATATAAGCAAAATAAGATAGTTTCATTTAATTACTCTGACAAACTACTCCAGAACCACTGAAATTATAACAAATAGTATAATAACTCAAGCAATTAATGAACAGAATTTCATAGACTGGAAATGCTAAAGAACGAGTCTTTCAGACTTCAGAGAAATCTAAGTGAAGATATATAATAGGACAACCAGATAAGACTAATATATTTTTTAGTTTCCACTTTGAGTCATTTCAGGTGCAATGCTGCCCATGGTTGTACATTATCTTAAGAATTTATGTGGCCAAAGGAACTTCAGATAATACAGGTAAATTGCAAAATATTTAGCACGAATTTAAGAAACTGAGTTCATCCATGAAATTCAAGCATTAAATGGTCCATGAGCTTAATGCAGAATCAATAAGAACTAAAGTATGTGGATTTTCAATAATAGTGGTTTTAGTGGCACAAAATGGTTGACTTTGAAATAGCATCAGCTACGACTCCTATCCTAGGTTTTATAAGAGAAATAAGAAGAAAAAAAATTCTCATCAATATGCTGTCCTTGTTTATACAACATAATTACAAGCTCTCATTCTCCACGTATACAAGAACCTTCTAGATCAAAACTAAACCAGACAAGAAAATTTAGAAGTCATAGGACTGGCTAATCCTAACCTAACTTCGATCTCCGTATACAAAAAAGTCTTGTCTTAAACCTTGTCAACCAAGTAGCAGTTCTCCAGCATTTCTATTTTTCTGTTCAGTCACCTCTTATATAACTAGAGTTCAGAAAATTTAAAAAGTAAAATCTTCAAGCAACGACTGATGATTTGCACATTCCCATAAAAGATTCCAAAGTACTAGTATTTTCACTTCAAATACATGAACATCTTTGATAAACATAGAGCTTTGATGAACAGACTTCCATGATAGATAATAGAATTGTCAAAATATGGGATTTGTTTGCACGCGTAACTTAGAGTGGTTTTAAATATCTTTATGAGTAATCTTAGGAATTTTTAGATTTATGATTTAAAAAGAAATATCAGCTATAGATAAGGATTAGAAAAGTTAAAAGACAGTAAAATATAGAAGTATTCATGTATAAAGAAGACAGAAATCTATTGCAGTATAATCCTGACCTTTCTTCTCTTATGATCAACCGACTCAAGAGCTGAGCGTAGCTTAGATACTTGTGCGGAGTCCTCTGCCATTTCAGTTGCCAAAGTACCTGCAATATCCTGATGGAGCAGTATTATATTAGATATCAGTAAAAATGGAATTGTAAAAACACATTTCCATGCAAGCTTACCAGACACTACCTTACAGTTATATTAAATATTAAGAAATTATGGATATTTCATTCATAAAGAATATGTGAGCAAAACATTGTACAGCAAAAGACCATATATCTTACCCAGATATTGTATGTGAAAAAATTACTGACATATAGAGAATAGAGAGAAATAAAACGCCGGGGACATACCTTTAAGTGTTGCAGTTGAGAAGTGTACACGCGCCTTGCATACTCAGATAAAAGCTGGCCAAGTGCATCAGTATTTGGGGGTTGGGCCGCACCAAGTCCAGCCATCCAACCATCCATAATTGCAGTTGAAAGAAGCTCCAGCTGACCAGTTGCTCCGGCTACTGAATTATCAGTAACGGAAAGAAAATCAAAGTTCTCTGCGAGCCAGTTTCTGATTTGACGCTGGAGCTCACCAGCAGGAGTATGAACAAAAAGAGCTGCAAGAGCCTTGTTTCCAACTGCAAATATTTTTGCTTCCTCTGTTATTTCCCTAAGTTTTCCACCTGTGATATGTTGTCTCCATACGTCCTGTAGACTCACATGAATTACATCAAGTTCAAATATTCCTTTCAAAATTTCTGGCCGAAGAATTAAATACTACATGTAGAAAAAGAGCAGAACCTATAGAGGAACTAACAGAAGTAAGCACAATGCTTATTTTCCAAGACCGAAATAGAAAAAAGAAGAGAACATTCAAGGATAGAGTGTGGCACAGTAATTTCTTTTTTATTTGGAAAGAACAATCTATTAAATTTTATAGATAATACACTGGTAATAAGGGAATTCAAGGATATAGTGTAGCAAAAATGAGAAAGACATTACACATTATAATGAAATCATAGCAGTGTAACAGGAGGAAAGTATCACACAATTTACCTGATCAATGCCACGTATCTTTAGAACTACAGATGACAACTTTGACTTCTTTTCTGGTTTTATATTTACTTTGAATCCATGAATCTGTTCGTCAACTAGCATATTCCTTGTGGAATCATATCGCACAGGAGATCTTCCTGGGCTGCTCCCTCGACTAGAGCTTCTACTGTGTCCAGTAATAGGCTTCTCTAGAAAGCGCTCAACAGGAGGAACCTTTAAGAAAAAGGAATCATTTCACTAGAATGTTACTTATTGTAATTATGCTACCACTTACTTGGCACAATGCCAAATGAACTGGGCCACAGTTTTTTCAGTACCTTAATAGATTGTAACTCTGGTGACCGAGCAAGCAAGGAGCGTATGTACAAAATCCTAACACGCGAAACAAGCATGGTATCCATCACCCTCTTTGGCTCCATTTTACGAATAAAAGCAAAAACAGCATCTCTTATTTCAGCAAGTATTTCATGCTCTCTAGATGCACCTGCCTTAATGACTGCTGCCAAAACCTGCCACATTGCAGAATCAGCAGTGTCAAGGAAAGACAAAATTCATGACAGATGAAAAATAAGACATGAAGTAAATGATCATCCCATAATTTCAAATATTTCAATGTTTACTGCATGTGATAGTCATATGTGATGACAAAGAATTATTGTAGTAAAATGTAAAACATCAGAAAGGGTCGCTAACGGAAAAATCTTCCAACTTTTCAAGCAAATATACCCTATATATCACAAAATGGTTCCTATGGCATATATCACAAGCAACTATATACTAAGCACCCCTAGCATATCATTACTTTTCAAAAGATACACTTCAGAATCGGGACAGAAGTTATAATATGAAGGGGCTGTTGAAATGAAAGGGCCTCAGTTATCAGATTAGTCTAAGGATACATATAAGGCACTGTAGGTGTTGTGATTTGGAATCGCTGCATCTAGATATTAATATTCTTAACATTCCCTAGGACAGTATCATTTTTCAGACTACATTTTGACATAAATTGAACTTGGTCACCAGGTGCAATCAAGGAAATCTAAACATAAAAAGGAACTCAAAAGTTCAAAAAAATCTAAACCTAAGTTCTGACATAAACTCGAACTTGATATGGATAGTGAGAGAAGCAAAAAACTTGTATATTTTGAATCAGTTCTTGCATAAATATGTAAATAAGTAATCCAAGAAAAGCCTTAAAGATGATAGCTTCCCATAGAAAGAGAAACCGTTGAGCACATACATAAAATGCAACAATAGCACATACAAACTAACAGCTTCCGATATTGCCATGACAGTTTCAGTTGTAACACGAGGAAAAAAACTTTTAACCTCACCAGCATCAAAAGCTTGTTTGCTCCATCTGAGATGGCAGCAAGACTGTCATATTGTTCTGGATCAAAATCATTGAGGGCGGAAGTAAGATATTCACCAGCGGGGGTACTTTTGACCATTTCATTACTAGTTTTAACCAAAGCAACCGTGCCATCTGTCTTTTCAGTGGATAAGGGTAAGGGAACACCATCACCAGGACGTCCTTTGGCATTAATAGTTTCGTTCCTGTAAAATAAAATTCAAACGTAGAGGTGGGGAGGAAGAGACAGAAGGTTCAATGAAGAAGGTCAACAGAAATAATTATGAAAAATGATATAAAATTTTGCTCATTCTTAATCAGAATTATAACCTTCCCAGGTCTCGAGATTGACTAGGCAGTCCCCTTGGAGATGGGATTGACACCTGAGAGATAAGATCAAGAAATTAATACCCACATTTACCAGAAAACTAGTTTGTGTATAAGGTAGTAAAACAGAGATATACAGCCACACCCAACCAGTCATGTTACATAACTCGAAAAAAAAAGAGTGTACCTGAGGTGATCCAGCTAGGGAAGCTTTTTCAGTCAATCTGTCGAATAACTTCTCATTCTCTTCATGCAATCTCTGCCCAAAAAAAATTATAAGCTATTATTCAGCATTATAAGTACAATTCAACAGTTGCCAAAAACAGGTGAATTCCTTTGATGTTTCGACAAAATAGAGTTTCTGATAAGAAAAAGTAACTGTGTCTCAAAGGAAAATGAATGACCAACTTAATTCCTTTGGTGGAGGCCAACAAAAAATATCTAGCAGAAGCACCTCTCAGTTAATTGCAACACAAACATACATAAATTACCTCAATAAGTGCATCCCGTTTCTTGAGTTCCTCCTCAAGTTTTTTGGTAACTGCAGCGGAATCAACACTATCCCCCGTGGCTTTGTTGCTTGTTTGCTCAGCAGACTGTGATCCATAGCCATTGCTTGAACTAGTCTCACGAGAAAGAAGGGCTTCATTCAATTGTGATTCTATACTCTTCAGTTTGGCCTAAACAGACAGACATCAATGATTATGAAATGCCAAGGTCCAGTTCTAAAGTTCTTTCTTCACAAGGAAATTATGAATTTGAAATTTATCGTTTGTAATATCTGCATTACTGCTTGCGGACTCAGAGCATAAAAATAAATCTCGCAAAGAGAAAGCTAAATCAACTTATGGACTTCTTACCACAAGCTCCTTTCATATATTAGGCTAAGAATGAAATGTTAGGCCACTATACGTGAAACCATCTATACATAATGCAATACAATCTGGCCTACATCATGTTTACTTAGCTATAAAATCTCAACTACTTCACTACTAAGTGTGGGCAGATTCCTTTAGTTCGACTTAATGGGACACAATCAACATGAGAACTAAACAGCTTACTACATGAAAAACATATCTATAAATACTACAATTACCGAAGTATACCACTTCATATTTTGAACACCAAACATATAACACTAAGATCATTGTTTTTGCAGTTATTTGTGCACGCAAAAAGGTAGCTACCTTGTGATAATAGAAAATGATAAGTGAAACCTTTCACAATTGCTCTGTGATTATATAAATATAATATTGGAAGACCAAGTGAGGCCAAAGAGACCGTTAGAAAGAAGCCAAAAACAGTACATATAGGCTCATCAAGAGTGACATCACCAATAGACAATAGTACAGTTATCCTACGCTGTTAACTGGACATCATCATCTTCTTAATTCAAGAATATCAGTTTTAGAGCAGTAATGACAATACTAATGCTTTGCTGGCTGAGAATGCACACTAGATTGTTTTGCCAACAAGATACCTCTTGGAAGCATTCCAACAAAGATGCAGACAAACTGCTGAAGCCAGTCAGCCACAAGGATTAAACCAAAACTGAAGTCGATTCAGCATTTTATCTTAGTAGTATCAGTACCATGACATGTCAATGAAGAATCTAGTGGCTGATAAAGATTAAATAAAAGTAAAGCGAGGAGAAGAATACAAAGTGAATAGATGCTATTTACCAAAAAGTATCTCCTAGAACTTGAAAAAAGAATCAAAAAGATCCCAGATGACAAAAATGAACTGAGAACTACATTCATCACACAGCCTATTTTCTTCTTTTACCAAATATAAAATAATCTATGTATTTCCTCTTCTGTAAATGATGGTATCCAGCCATTTGAAGCAAAAATGATGCAAAGAAAAACATATTATAGTAGCATGGAGAAGTTCAACAAATTACAGACATCCAAATTTGTAAAAGTGATTGGTGAAAAGAAAGAAGTACAGGATCCAGATTGCCAACCTGTAACATTTGATTTGTTGAATCTCTTTGTTGTATTTGCAACTTCTGGTTTTGTTCCACCTCTAACAATTGAGCAACTTGATTCCTAAGATGTGCATTCTGATCCTTTTCTATCTTATGCTTATCTGCAAGCATTATATTTTCTGCCTGCAAGACATGACAGAAATTATAAATTGTTAGAAAAAGAAACTTAAAAGGAGTTCTTCTTTGTTTATTTCTTTTTTTTTTAATGAATAAGTTAATGAGTTCATTGGCCATGATAGCATGATTCGAACAATATTTGACACAATAGAGATTAGTGTGTCTTGAATTTCAATAATGAAGCCAGTAAGAGAACAGTCAGCATGTGTTTTCAGGAAAAATGGTATATAACATAGATTACGAAAAAACTAAACAAAAAGCTGATTTGTGTTTCATGCTACTGACACTGAAACTGCAATGCAGAAAGGATCCATTATTCATCAGTGGACCAACCATCCACATTCAGAAATTAATTTAAGAAACTGAAGAGGACAAACATTTATGTAATCAACCAACAAAACAAAGTAGCTAATATACTGATGAATGTGTAATTCAAGCCCAAAAAGGTGACAATTTTGTTATGTTGAATGTGCAAGATAAAACCCCACGAAATCAGCATAGTTTAAAACGTTGGGATGAAAACCTTCACTAATATTGACAATAAATGTCTCACGTGGGTTGGAAATCATAATTAAGCCCACCTTATAAGGTCTTGGGCAATCCTCACCTCTTAAGCTAGCTTTTGAGGTTGAGTTAGGCCCAAGCCATGTGAGTGGACTTAGCCCAAGCCATGTGGTGAATTCTAATATAACTAATATACTTGATGTGTTGTTAAGGATCATATTCTTTATTCGACTTTTTTCCATACAAGCATTTTTACCAACTTTACTAAGGGAAAAGTAAGCTTATAATTTAAGAAAGATGGATGCCTAGCTAGCTGAATGGATAAGAAGGGAATTAATATGGTCATTCATAGTCTAGATTCCCTCTTGATTACACAAGATGGAGAAACATCTTACAGTGCATAAAATTCAGTTCATAATTTTCATTTGGAGAGGATAGGCAAAACTAGAATATCTATTGTACCTATATTTTATTACAAGATTGACAATTGTTCAATTTTGGTTAGTAATCTGCAAAGTAGGTTTCTCTTGTATAGCTTGTTGGGCACTCATTTATTTTCCATCACTGTGCTTCTGGTAATAACATATGACTCAGGCAAAGGAGGAACTTTTTTTTATCAGAATACGGGAGTTTTATTTGGAGGTGTTACCCAAATCCATACACTTGGCACGCGCATGAACCTAGTTACAAAAAAAATGTCATAAATAGCCAACTGATTGCAATGTAAAAGAATGATGTAATCCAATTGGCAATAATATAGAGCAAAACAATGACAGAAACAGGAGAACTCCTTAAAGAACATGGCTACAGTGCAAAGCATTACGTTACGAACCTTCAAATCTGACTGCAGAGTGAAAGAAACTTTCCAGGCTTTCTGAACTTCATTGAACAGTAATACACACTGGTCATTTGCATGCTTTAAAGCTTGTTTTAGTCCTGAAACTTCTAACTTGAGGTCACTATTTTCCTTTTCCTTTTCAAGCAATTCTTTGCGTGCATCGTTTGCCTACAAAGAACATAACAGTTGAAATTTTAGTTCTAGAAACTGCCACCACACACCTTTAATTTCTTGATATTCATTTGCCGACGCACACGCTTATGAAATTATCACCATGCAGACAGTGACCAAAGAGATACATTTTCACTGCCTTGATTAATTTGTAAGCACACATATGGAATACAGCTACTTATTTTGTGACATGTGTACATCAGTGATTTGTGACAGGATGCTCTAAACATAATCTTTTCCTCTCCCTACCGTGAAGGTAAATGTAATGGGAAGAAAATGACATCGTGTAAACCATTGATGCCAATAGCAAACAAATTCAACAGACTTACGACATCTTTCCATTTCTTGATTGTGTCTCGATTCCCAAGGCTCAACGTGGCATTTCGGGCTCTTGCAGAAAAATTGAGTGATGATAATGTCTCAGACATGTTCGACGCGTTAGGACAGATGTTAACAACCATCAACGTTTTGGAGCTTCCACCTGTATGAAAAATGAAATTACAGAGTTCACCTAATAATACAACAGAGCCTTAACAAATTAAAAAGTGGAAATACTATATCCAAAGAACTTTAAGGGAACATAAGGAAAAAAGATGCCAGTGCAGATGAAGAAAGAACGCTATTGTATGTACGGATCCTTGATTTATACGTGAATCTGTCGCATACTGAATTTCAAGGTGTGCAGGGTCTGGATAAGTGCATAACAAGGACATTATATATCATCTAGCTGAAACCAAGGAACTGAGTATGTGCAATTTCAGAGAAGTCTCATAAAGTAGCGTCCAAGTTCTATTACTAGGACATTTCATGTGGATTCACTCTCTCATGATAGAAAAATCACTGAGCAAGTTAGGGAAAAGATTCTGTACCCAGGTTGGAAAAGTTCGAAAGTGGCTTAACTTCTCCTCATAAAAAGACGGTATACAGTTCCATGTGGATGGTATAACGCAGTTAATATGGTCATCTATTTCTAATCATGCAACAAGGTTACTCCATAACTTCAGTTGCATAACATTTTGATCCTCCACTTAAATTGTTAGGATAGAGAAACACATCCCAATCTGTAGAATTTAGCCTTTGTAAAGACAATAAATGTTAATTATCTATTGCCTCAACAGCTTAGAAGTTTTAGTGAAGTGGTCATTCGATATGGTATCAAGCCAAGAAAACTTCATGACTTCAAATCTTTTTGCCACCCACTTGAGAATAATTTCACACGATAGGCTTCAGTTAAAAGAATACAGCCTACACATGAGGGGACCTTCGAAATAAATCATAAAAGTTTCTCATCTCTAACAGCTCAGCCTTTTAGTTGAGGGGATCACATATGGTATCCGGAACCGTGGCAAAAAGAGATCACGGGTTCGAATCTCTTCGTCACCCATTTATTGAAAATAGTTCTACATGGACTTGAGAAAAGAATACTGCCTACACTCAAGGGGACGTGAGTAATAAAATTAAATCTTACTCCTCTCTAATAGCTTAAGCTTTTAGATGGTCCTTCAACACAAAACTATTTGAAAAACAAACTTATGAAAAGCATATGTTGGAAACAACTTTCTTATTCCAACTGAAACACTCTTTCTGTGTACAAGACTGTTTTTCTTAGGGAGTGACATTTATTTTTCTAGTATTCAAGTAATCTAGTTAAATATATAGGCTTCAAATTAATAGCCTTCTCTATGTACACTAGTCTTGTCTCCGTTATTTTTTCCAAAAATCAGGTAAAGGACACAAAAAAAATATCAACATATAAATCTCAAATCGAAGAAGAGAAATGGAACAAATGGCAAGCAATTGTAATGTGTCTGAGTTTTTCAATTCACTTAATTCCAAACGAGACAATCGGAAATTTGTACCCTCTTAAATTACGAATACAATTGCATGTTTGCACTAACATTAATCCTTCATAATTAACAAGTATATCATGTAATAGGTGCATTAATGACAGTGTGGGGATCGTAAATTTGAATGAGTACCTAGTGAATCTGCAAGAAGTTTTGTTATCGTCGAATTTTCATATGGAATATTATCTTTCTTAGAGGTTAAGGACGCCAAAACATCGCCTAGTCTGCACAGACAGCATTGAGAATGATGAATAACAAGGAAAATTTCACATGTAGATAAAAAAAGATTAGTTGATCAAAAAACTAGGTTTCGCACTGGTCATGATGGGCAACAATAGAACCACAGTATAGAAACTATAAATTAAACATTTTTTTTGCAAAAACGTGGAGGGGAGCCATGATTTATTTAATCCCCAAAAAAGAAAGAAAGAAAAAAGGGAAGGGGGAAACGAAAAGAAAAAAAACTGTCAATGAGTTCCTATACAAGCTAAAACCGAAAGTACTGCCATCTATGTATATAATGGCACTATATAATCACCATAAGAATGAGTAGCCACTGCATAGCTTCTAACAAAGCTTCCACGTGCAATGAAGCTAAAAAAAATTATTGTTAAACCAGAAACATACAGAATGCGTGGAAAATATCAACTGAAGTAACAAGTAACAAACAAACGAAGAAGCGTCTCTTCATGGGGTTACAGTTCTGTTGAGAAACTCCAACAAGACTGTAAAATCAACAAGAAATTCTGCAACTACAACTCGTAAGAATAGAATTATTTTAGGATACTTCAAAATGGAAGAAGAGAGGCCCGAATCTCATCATTGACTTTATGACCAATTCAAACAATGTAAGACGACCAAATTGAATACAAAAGAGCCATTAATCAGAAAGAAAATAGATTTTTACTTACGATGAGAGGGATTTCAAGACGTGCAACAATGTTGTTGCATTTTCTCCAGTTTCCTCCTCTACACTTGGACTCTCACTTCCAGCTAAATCAACAAGAGACAGCGTGCTGTATGTGTTCTCACCCGTGATCAAGTTCTTAAAGTATATATGGATCATGACAATCCTACAAATGGCAAGCAAAGTAAATGGAACATATTTACTTAAAAGATGCAGGTAAGTACAGGAGCAATGCCTTTTCAGAAAACCAAGCAGATAAGACACATCTACACCATTAAATGCAGCAATTATGTTAAGAAAGATACATGAAATAAACTAGTGTCGAAACGAATTTTAATATATTCCCTGAAAAACTTAGGTCGCAACACAGAAGAAATGGTAGATAGTTGCAGATGAAATTTTTTGTAGCTAATTTTTATTTGGTGTCTTTTGCAATCTAGGACTTTAGAGTGCAGAAGTGGATCTTCGCATCTCTCAGTTTGCAGCCAAACAAAATAGCGAATTTACCGGCACCATTCATGGTGATATACTGAAGAATGTCTTTTCCATTAAATTCGATCCCGTGAACCAGATGGATCCTAGAAATCTGACTTGTACAATATTTTATTAAGCAATTTGCATTGATAAAGTAAAATTACACATTAAAACACCATTAGTTTCACAAATAAATTATAATTTATAGTTCAAATAGTGTTCATTAGCAACTAAGACAGCACAAAAGGTGAATTACTCTTATCCTATTACCCAAGCAGCCAATCTTTTCATCATGCAATTTCATATACAACCACACCAAAAGCTGAGGAGTTCGAGTGTCAAAGCTGTCGCACATCATAGTAGATTGTTGCACTTGCTTCTAAGCTTCTCATTAGCTCCGAAAGTTAATGATAGGGGCATTGTCATATTGGTCATGCATTTGTTTCACAAAACAAACACATAAAGGTCATTATAATTTTGCTGCTTTCACACATTAAAACACAACCATACACACAGAGTAAGCAGAATAAGCCTCAAAATAAATACTGCAGGAATATTGGCATGAACCATACAGATTGGAGACTTTAAATTTTAACACGTCTGTTCCTCGATTCTGGAGTGCTACTCTGAGAACCCTGGAGAATTCTATTGGATTCTCAACTTTTTCTTGCACAAGTTCCTCAACACAATCCGATGACCCAACACGGATTTTTGGTAGAGTATTTCCAGATTCCAGAAACAAATCTCTTATCTGCAAAAGAATTCATGAAATATCATTATGTATTACCACAATGTTTGACATTTTAGTTTTGAAAAGAAATCAGAGTAAGGTAGAGGTTTATATGCTACAATTCTACGATGCTAATGGAAAAAAACCTGTTCATTGTAAATTTCAAAGACTGAAACAGAGAAACTATATCGAGAAGTAGAAGTTGCATCCGTATTGGATAAATCAAAAAGCTCCTCAAAAGACCGAGCATATAAACCACGATCATGGCCAGATCCTTCCTGCAGGAAGATGGGATGTTATGAGAGACAGATATTTTATCAAAATCAACTAAATCCTTTTTCTATCAAATTACACGCATTAATTTTACTTCATTATAGATAATAATTCAAGATATAAATATATAATTTATAAAAGAATATACAGAGAAAAGTCACATGACTTCATAGAGGTATATTATTGCAGAAACACACGGATGTATGCAATGCACAAATATACTAAGATGCATTAACCATGACAAAAAGGTTGTCAAATGATTTTGTGGGTGTAATAGAGGGGATGAGAGGGAGAGAAGAGAGACCATAGTATGCGTTTTTCCTGAGCAGGTTTGCCCATAAGCAAATACAGAAACATTATATCCATCAAATGCTGACTGAACAAAAGGCTGAACATCAGTGAAAAGATCAGCTGCATGAATGAAGCACATAAATTAGTAGAGTTCATCGACCAGCTGCGACCAAGAAAGTAAATCTACATTATGAGTTCCACCTTGTCCAACATGAGGCCCATAAACTCTGTCAAACTCAAAATCCTTCTTGGGATTGGAGAGACTATCATCCCCAGTATTTATGCGAATTGTAAAATCATCAGGAAATTCAACGACTGATGAACCCTCATCTTCAAAAAGTGGCCTTGCACGACAAAATACCTTAACATTTCCTGCAATAGACTAATCAGATACACTTTGGGGAAAAAAAAATGCCTTCTCGTGCATTTTAGATTAGGAAGTGCGACAGGGAGAGAGAATTTAAGAGAGCTAGCCAAAACAGACAGTACCTTTGGCAGTCAATAAGTCATTAAATAGCTTTTTCTTTTCAGATAGCAATGGTGAAATTCTAGCTTCCGCTTCGAGGGCAGCCTGATCTGGAAATAGATATGACTTCTATCCAAATCAACCAAATATATAGAACAGATGAGGAGAAAAAAGTATAAATAGGTAAGCAGATATGCCAAAACCCCATAAATTACTACTCTTGATTAATATGCCACAACAGAAGAGTGGAAGACCCGAAACAGCATAAGCAGATCATCGTACAGCACTAAAAGAACTTTTTATTATGCTAGGAAATTTGGGTAAACAATAAGTGAAGCCGAAAGAGACGGGGTTCAGAAGGAAACAAACACAGAAACAGACTGCAGAATTGACAAATGTTCATTATCAAGTAATGCTTCGTTTTCAAGCAATCAACTAATAACTTTTTTTGGTCTAATGTCTAGACTAAAATTACCTAGCTTACGAGACTTGTCAGCAAGTACACCCAAGTAACGTGTCACTCGATCAAGTTTAGCACTGGAATATTCTTGAAGGTCTGTAGCTTCTTGCCTCAACTCTAAGTAATCTTCTCTTACAAGCTGTCCAAACAAATTTATGGTGATCATTTTTGAGTAAACAGAACATGCTCATATGAACTAAAAGATGATTACAAATTCACCACAAGGAACCCATTTTTCAGTAACTACAGTGATGTAAATGAATTATTAAGAAAGTGTTGATGCTATCAATAATGCAATAGTGTGAGCTCCATGGCTTGACTGTTAATAAAATTATACTTATACTAGGAAAAGAGAGGGGGAGGGGGAAGGAAAAAAAAAAAATTTGTTCACCAAATTGTGTATTGATCTATAAGAAGAATTGAGGAGAAGAGCTTGTATTTTTACAAGAGGTAGACAGAAATGGAATGAGATTTTTGTGAATAAGAATTTTCAGCAGTGCATGGTAGCAGTTTCAATAGACAAAATAATTAGGATGGTGGCATGAACCAATACTTGCATCATCTTAAGAGTCTTTATTAATAAATTAGAAGTACATTAGCACAAACCTAATGTGAAACGACTAAAACCAAATAAGTTTTACACTCAACTAACCTACATTTCACTCATCAAAAAATGCAAATTCTAAAACAGCAAAAAGAAATGTTCAATTAATCTCTAAAATATCATATAAAATGTTCTATGGAGAGAAGTGTTTAAAAAGCTCTTATAGAAATGTTCAATCAATAAATAAGTTATCATATAAAATGTTCTACAGAGATGAGTGATTAAAAAGAGATACCTTGACTTTGTCTTTCAATCGCAAGAGCTTAGAGTTGAGTGCATGTTTAGAGAGTTCTGAATGCGAAGAAATGGACATCGAGTAGCGGCGCCCCGACGGCAGGACCGGCGGTTTCTGATAATCTTCGCCGCGCTCCACCGCCGATTTCCGAGGCTCGAACCCTGCTACCTCCCAGTTCCATCGGTTATTAGTATTACTCCCCCTCTGCTCCGCCATTGTCGATACAACAGCTCGATTGCCGTCGTAAATTTAAACGAGAATCGGATTTTCAAGAGAGAGAAAGAAAGAATGTGGTGGAGTGGTATTACTCTCTTTCTTCTAGCTGGTACAAGGTCACACAGAATTGAATTGTGGCTTTTAATTTTCTTCAATATTTTAGCTTGAATAATCCAATTCAAATTTTTGTGGTAGTACAGCATACGGCGTCGTATGGGACTGGGTGATTTTGCAATGCGACACTTTTGTGCATTGGGGTTCACACAGTATTTGCGCTTGTGGTGGAGTGGGGGCTCGCTCTCAATTGTTTTATTTTTCTATATTTTTTTTAGTAACTTTTTTAATTTTGGAGTTGGATTTGGAGGGAGGAAAAGTTAAATTGGAAAAAGACAAAGCAAAAAGCACGTGAAATGGTGCGTGCATTGATGGATATGCTTAATTTGCTTTCCTTTTTTTGTCTAAATAAATAAATAAAGTCTTTGGATTATATTTATGGCTATCGATAAACAAATCAAGATTTGGTTCGAGTTTGATTATTGAAATTTTGCTTTAAGTTCAACTTTTTATACATAACAAATTCAGCTTAAATATTTTCTATGATAGTGAATAGGAAAATTAGCGTAGGGGTAAATACACTATAGTACCCTGTATTATGCGAAATCTACATAAAATTATTCTGTGAAATTTTTTCTGCACCAAACTCCTTTGTATTTTCGAAAACTCAGCATAAAACATTCAATCTTCGTTAGTTACTTACACTGTTAATTTTAATTGAATTGCCTAAATTACCCCTAAATATACTAAAAGTACAATAGGGTTATGAGCAAACGTTTAAAAGTACAAGGGAGTTTTGCGCTAACTTTGAAAAGTACAAGGAATTATTGCGCAAACTTTCAAAAGCATAAGGGAGTTTTTGGCTGAAAAAAATATGCAAAAAAACAAAAATCGCACATATTACACGTGGAACACACGCGCGTTAAAAAATGGACTGAAGGAGACATATTGGATATTTTATACAGGGTTTTTGAAAGTACATAGAAGTTTGATGTAAAAAAATCATAAGATAATTTGGTGCAGGTTTCACGTAACAAATAGTAGTATCGTGCATTTTTCCTTAGTCTAAAAGTGATACTATATTACTTGGTTAACTCAAATAGTTAACATCAAGTGTTAACTAACATATCAAGTGTTAACATCCAGTTAATAGCAGCAAATGATGAAAGTTTAAAACGTAGTTAAATTAGTTAGTTTACTTGGTTTTATTTAGTTTGTATTTTAGGCCATCTCCAATGGTGGAGGGCTCGGGGCTCCGGAGCCCCGGGGCTGCCCCTGCCCCCACCCCGAGCCCTGCCTGGTCGTCTCCAATGGCAGGGCTCCGGCATGGAATTAATTCAATTTTCTTCATTGCCCACTCTCACCTATAATTCTAGTTTTAATGGTGGATAGGTGGTGCAAAAATTGAATGGTGCAGAGCTTGTGCAGAATTCTGCACCAGCTCTGCACCATTCAATTTCGAAATTGAATGGTGCAGAGCTGGTGCAGAAATCGAACGGTTATGATCTGGCATAGAAATTGAATGGTGCAGATCAGTTACAACTTTTGCCTATTTAATAGTTATATTTCACATTCTACTCAACACATTAACTCTTCAGAAAATATTCACTCTTCATAAAATATTCACTCTTTAAAAATGATAATTAATTTCTCAAGATGAGCCACAACAATGATTATGGTTATGGTGATGGTGATGAATCATCTTCATCCCAAAATAATTTTTGGTCTAATTATAACAACACGATGGAAGAACAAGATAATGAAGATATACAACTTCACGAAATGTGGTCCGAAGTTGTGTATTCTCAAACAGAAATTATGCCTGTATATGGTGGTTCTGTTCCTGGTCGTAAATTTTTAAATCGGAACCACCAAGCACGACATATACAACCGATGAACGATTATTTCGTCGAAAGACCGTTGTATTCAGGTGAAACATTCAGACGCCGTTTCCGTATTAAGCGTCCCCTTTTCCTCAGTATCCTTGCGGATTGCGAGCGCGAAAATATATACTTTCCTCAAATATACGATGCCTCCCATCGAGCAGGGTTTTCACCAATATTGAATGTAACAATCGCTATGCGTTCGTTGGCTTATGCATTCTCCCACGATTCCAATGACAAAAATTTCCGTGTTGCGGAGAGTACCACATGCGAGATTGTCCGTGAATTCTGTCAAAACAATTTTGCGTGTGTATCAAGACCAGTACCTTCGTGCCCCAACGCCAGCGGATTTGGCCATCCTCCTTAACAAATCGGAACGACGTGGATTTCCTGGTATGATTGGCTCTATTGACTGTATGCATTGAGAGTGGAAAAATTGCCCAACCGCATGGCAAGGAAGTTTTTTCTGGAAGGAAGAAAAAACCTACGATTGGTCTTGAAGTTGTTGCTTCACATGATACGTGGATATGGCATGCCTTTTTTGGCGTGCCAGGAGCATTGAACGACATTACAGTCCTTGGTCGTTCACCTCTGTTCAACAACCTCACTGCTGGTAAACTTCCCGATGTTCAGTATGAGGTGAACAATCGAAAATACTTCATGCCTTACTACCTTGCGGATGGTATATATCTGAAGTGGAGAACGTTAATCCAGTCTGTGAGAAACCCGAGAACCATTCCTGAACAGGTATTCTCGCGGTATCAAGAATCATTCTGCAAGGATGTTGAACGAGCGTTCGGAATTCTCCAAACTCGGTTCGCAATCGTTAATCAACCCGGCAGGGGATGGCATACGCAGGATTTGTCCAACATCATGTTAACTTGCATAATACTTCACAATATGATTGTGGAGGACGAACGTGATGAATACAATGACGATGACTCCGATGATGATGATACTGACATTAGTACGTCTCGTAGAGCACGCGCTAAAATTTATCCATGTAAGGGAGTAACGTTGGAAAATCCAGTACCAAGAAAACAAACGTTGGATAACTATATGATGCGTCATGAAGCAATTCGCTCCAAAGAAACCAACCGTAGACTTCAAAAAGACTTAATAGCCCATGTTTATGCAAAATACGGTTAATAATGAATGTAATTGTTTGAATTTACTTATCTTGTTAATTTTAGTATGCATTTAAATATTTTATTATTTAAGTATTAATTTAAATTATTTGTATAAGTGTTTTAACTAATTCGATATTTTTAAAATTATATAGCCACCACCAATATTGTAATTAAATGATTAAATTTTTAATTACAATAAAAGAAATTAAAATAAAATGTTAAATTTAATTATTAATGATTTGTCCAAAAGTAAATTTAATTACAATTCTAATAACTTATTAATGATTTTAATTTTAAAAAATATAAATTTTATTATATTAAATAATTCAATTAAAAATTAGTGACTACATATATTATTAAATACTAGTAAATATACAATAAATATACTAACAAATTTTATTAAATAATTCAATTCTACAAATTTAATTTAATCTAGGAGGGAAATTTAATTTTATATTTATTTATTTAAATAATTTAATTTTTCCTATTTAAAAATATTAAATAAACTATTTTTGTTAAAGAAATATAAAAAAAAAGAACCAATGCGCCCCTCTTCTTCCTCTTTTCGGCCAAGCCTCGGCCCGTTCCCACCTCGTTCCCCACCCCGCCCCCGAGCCCCCGCCGCTGGAGACGGCTTCTCCACCCAGCCCCGACCCCGGCCATCTCCAATGGAGATGGCCTTAGGGATCAATACTGTAATTTTTATTGTTTTTCGATTTCACGCTTTCATTATTATTAGCTATTTTCTCTTCCACGTGTATGTATACTTAGAGTTCAAAGACTGATAGGAACAAGTTGTATCATTTTATTTTTTACATTCAATAAATTTAGTTGATTTACTGTGTGTTCTTGGTGTTAGAGTGTATCTTCATATCTTCATGTATATGAGCTTAAGATCTAACAGATGGTCTCGGAACGATTGAAAAGCTGAGACTGTAGGGTATTAGAATTCACCACATTGATTGGGCTAAAACCACTTACTTGGCTTGGGCCTAACTCAACCTCAAAAGCTAGATTGTAAGGTGAGGATTGCCCAAGACCTTATAAAGTGGATTTAATTATGATTTTCAACCAATGTGGGATATTTAGTCTCAATACTCCCCCTTCACATGTGGGAGGGCTGAATGTGTGGGAGAAACAAGCCCAACACGTAACATATGAAAGCCCAACCTTGTGAATTTGCGACATGTGGGTGAAGACTCAACACATGGATAAAGACACTTCGGGCCTTTGTTAACCGGAGGAATAATGAATCTCCAAGCCTTGAATAACTGGAGGAATAATGACAACCCAGGCCTTTGTTATCTGGGAGAAGTGTGCGGGTAGATATTGAAGCCCATCATGCGTACAAGGAGGAGCCCATTGCGGAAGGAGGTGGCCCACTTTAACCTGAGCTTTGATACCATATTAGAATTCACAACATTGATTGGGCTAAAATCACTTACTTGGTTTGGGCCTAACTCAACCTCAAAAGCTAGCTAACCTGAGCTTTGATACCATATTAGAATTCACCACATTGATTGGGCTAAAACCACTTATTTGGCTTGGGCCTAACTCAATCTCAAAAGCTAGCTTGTAAGGTGTGAATTGCCCAAGACCTTATAAAGTGAATTTAATTTCAATTAATGTGGAACATTTAGTCTCAATACCAGGTATGGAGGCGAAAATCTGCCTTAACAAGTGTTTTGCCTATTTTTCCCTCTTTTTTCTTTCCTCCCAATCTTTTCATGTTTACTTAAAACCTCTCACAATCATACTCTCGGGAGAAGGAAAAGTATAAGCTGAGTGAGTTTAGTTTCTTCAAATGAAGGGAATGAGAGCTATTTAGAAGGCTTTCTGTCCAATCAATTTAATCCAATTATATGGACATGTGTGGGGAATGTGGGGCTTTCATGCCCCTACTATTTTTACGTTGTTGACAACTCAGTTGGGCCAAAGATAAGTGTCGTTGTCAATATTACACTTAATCACAAGATTAAGTTTATGGGATTATTGCAAAAACACCCCTTAACTTTCAAAACTTGAGATTTGACCCCAAAGTCCATAAAAAGTGTACAAACAGATCCACACTTAAAATTGAGTATTTAAATCATGTTCTTATAAGATTTTTGATTTATCAAAAAATCAATTCAAATAGAGAAAATTTAAAAGCAAAATTTTTGGGTCTTTACATATTATATATTTAAAATAATTATATATTCGGGGGTTGAACCTTATTAAGCTCAATCTCGACTCATAAGTCATAAATTGATCTTGTTTAATATTATGGCTCAAACTCTGCTCGACTGACAATTGTTCGGATTTGGATTAATTTTAATCGGGTTGAGCCATCGGACTTCAAGTAAGTCCGACTCAACTGACAATCTTAATTTCAAGTAGAAAATACTGTTTGTAAAATACATATATGTGGTAGTTTCAAATCAACAAATATATCCTTTCGTAATTTGTTTAAATAGTAAAAGCACATCATGTACATAAGAATATAGTAATAGGAATACGATTCCTTACAGTCATATGTGTGATTAATCACGATCCATCACAATAATTTATTTCAATATATTTTCCATTACTTTCATTTCATTTTCATAATCATGTCATTTTAAGAACAAAAAAGGGATTATTATATATAAACAAAAATATACTTCCACCCTAAAAAAATGGATTTTGTTTTGTTTCCCAAGAGTTTAATCCCTTTCGAGGCACGTCAGACACATTATATTGGGAATATCTCCCAACATGGATTCAAACTTAAGTTCGCTATTTTGTAGGGTACTAGTCCCTTCTACTAGACCAATCACATGTTGGTACTAAAAAAATAGATAATCATTTCATAAGTAAATTTATCTAATTATTTCTCCTGTAATATTAAACACGTATAGATGGTCTCATGCCCCAAAAAAGAATAATTAAATATGATAAAAATAGGGCTTAATATGTTAATATAAAGGACTACTGTTATCATAGTTGAAAATTAAGGGACTAAATCTGAAGTTTTTGACTACTGCCCCAAATATCGTTTCCTCTTTGTTATTGACGTTTCCTCTGTCACACAGATCCGTTAGTACCGCCATCAACAAGCCACCGCGCTTCTCCAATCGCCGCCGTTCGACCTTATTAGCCACCTACGGAGCCACTGAACTAAGGTGCCGCTGTTATAGTCGCCGTTAAATTACTCCAATTTTTGTTGATATTATTAAGTTTTTGCTATATTTTGGTTTCTAATGTTCTTAAACAATCGAACAATGTTTTCTTCTGCAGTCAAATATTTGATTTAGTTAATTTGCTACGTAATTTGTTCATAAATAGATAACAGTCTCCTATTACTTCATATTGAAAAATTCATTTTTGCTTGTTTTATTGATCATTATGTAGAAAATGAAGTAGGGCAAGTCTCTTAGGAAAAGCAACCATTGCCTCATTTTCTTAGAATTAGTCGCGACTCTTTATTGTTTTTCATTTCAATTTTGGACTGAAATTAATTTTCCAAAGGGGTGGAAAAAAAAAGATTGAGTAAATGTTACTATTTTATTTTTTACTTTGAAGTGTTATTTAACTTTGCTGAACTGTTTCATTCTTCCTGGCAATTTCTCTTTTGCAGCTCTGGTTTGAGATTTGTCTAATCAGCATGGCGATTAAACCTGCTGAACTGCTCGTTGGACGTTTTATTATTTAGCTACTACTCAAGGTGTTCAATAATTGGCTCCAACTATTGGCGATGGTAGAAATAAGTTTTCGGTCTCTCTTTGTTTTTTCAGCAGTGTTTCGGGTCTTTCTAATTTTGTACGGGGAGTGGCAAGATGCCCATATGGAGGTTAGATACACGGATATTGACTATGTTGTCTTTTCTGATGCTGCATCTTTAATGGCATCTGGAAAATCACCTTATGAAAGATCGACATATCGGTATTCACCACTGCTAGCTTTTCTTCTGATGCCTAATTCATTTCTTCATCAGTCATGGGGAAAATTTATTTTCTCAGCTTCAGGTATAATATGTTAATTTGTGGCACTTGAACTAGACAATATGTAAATTTTGATTCATCTTTTAATCTTGTGGAATGTTATCTACAAAAAAAAAGAAGAAAAGCATGTTTAGTTGTTGACGTAAAGTTATGTTGATCAGCATATGAAAAAGGTCAAGGTTGCTTGAGGTTGATTTAGAACTATGCTCGTCATATTCTAGAGCTAAGAAAGATACTGTTGACTGAAAATAAAGAGATCTTATCTACTTCTAACTGGTAAAATATCAATGTAGTTTCTTGTTGTCGGTAGATTTAGATTGAAAGTTTTACTTGTGTTTTGTAATTGATACGTGTTTCTTTTGTGGTTTTATTAGTCTTTTAATGGTTATTTCGATTTCCAAAGATTAAACTAGGCTGATTCTTAATCATATTCTAGGTGTAGGTAGCTTCCCTTAGGGAAACCAATCACGGAAATCATTCCATGTTAACTAGGATGCTCTTCGTTCGTCATGAAAAAGAAAAATGTGGAAGATTTTTGTGGTTTTATTAGTCTTTTAATGGTTAGTTCGATTTCCAAAGATTAAATTATGCTGAATCTTAATCGTGTTCTAGGTGTAGGTAGCTTCCCTTAGGCAAACCAATCACGGAAATCGTTCCATGCTAACTAGTTACTCTTTGTTATGAAAAAGAAAAATTTGGAGGATCCTTCTTGGGAAATCTTTTAGGACATCTCTTCCTCTTAACAAGGTAGGTATATGTCAAGTTACAAATTGGTTACATATGCATTAGTATATTATGCGTTTGTTGATTGCCAAATAATGATGCATCATACTCGAAATCACATGACAGATCTACTTGTGGGGTTGCTTATCCACAGAATTCTGAAGTTACGAGGAGTGCCTGAAAAATTATGCACCTATTCCACAATGGTATGGCTTTTCAATCCGTTCACCTTCACCATTGGAACCCGTGGGAATTGTGAGCCTATTGTCTGCGCCATGATTTTATGGATCCTAATATGTCTGATCAATGGTACATCATGCTCACCTTTTGATTTGTTTTTTAATAAACTTTTCTCGGGTATTACTGGCTTTGTTAAGGTAGATGTCTGTTTCTTTAGCATGCATGTCAAGTAAATTTAACCGTGAAGGAGTTGATAGATATACAGTGGTAATACTGAAACCAAATTGTTGATTGCATAAATTAAAAGAAAGTCCTGCATTGATTGCATAAATATGTCCATATTAATTTCTGATTTCTCCTACGTCAATTCTTTGAATCAGATTTTCTGTTTGCATCTCCACACAATTATTTATCTTTGTGGTTGTCTGGTTTTGTTGATTAGTTCTTTTTTTTTTTTTTTTTTTTTTTTTTTTGTGTGTGTGGATAATTTTAACCGTTGATTACTTCATGTCTAATAAACATATGCTCCTTTTATTTCCATTTGATACACTAAAATGTGCTGACTGGAGAACCTGTGACAGCCTCACTCATGCAGGCTTGAAGTATACTTAAATGTTGAAGTTAGGGAGTCTCATCATTTTCACGAGCTAACTAGTAGATATACTTTGCACGGCATGCTATGATTAAGATTCATTAACATGAGAAGGTCAAACATAAGTAATTTATGTCTAAAACCGAATATTGTCTAAGAGGGCCATCATGTTTTCATTTTTGAAAATGCAACTTAGAATTGAGTGCAAACTTCTTCTTTCTCCTGCTAATATTTATTTTCTCATCTAATATGTAGTTAAAATTTTTTGAACTTGCAGACCATCTGTTACAGGCGGCATTTTGGTACGGGCTTGTTGTTCACCTTAGAATATATCCTATTATATATGCACTTCCAATCATCTTATTTCTCGACCCTCTATATTTTAAACCTGGTGAGAAGCCTGTCCTACTCGACTGGAATGCTGGAACATCAAAATTATCCCAGCAAACTCACTCACGTTCTATTCCAGACCTTCTAACAAGCATGATCACTTGGAGGAGAATCATATTTGGACTTATCTCTGGATCTACTTTCTTCATCTTGACTGGACTATGTTTCTATTTATACGGTTGGGATTTCTTGCATGAGTCATTGCTATATCATCTCACCCGTACAGACCCTCGACACAATTTCTCTGTATACTTCTACCACATATATCTCCATTATGAGCATGAGCTTTCGGTCCTGCAAAAGCTCATCGCCTTTCTGCCGCAGTTTACAGTACAACTAGTTCTGATTTTCCGCTTTGCACAAGACCTGCCATTCTGTTTCTTTCTGCAGACTCTGGCTTTTGTAGCCTTCAACAAGGTAAGTATATTTATAGCAGTTCATATTATTTTACCACTCCATAGACTTCTTAGGCAATAATCCATATATAGGGGTGTAAAAGAGCAGAGTTTAGCTGAACTGTATATTGTTCAAGGTTGGTTAGATTTCTGACGAGCTAGAGATTGTGTCTGAACTTGATTTAAATTTTAAACAAACAGAGAAATGAGTTTTAATTGAGTCGATCTAGTGAAACTTGAGTAACTTGATATTCTAACACATGTTCTTATCATTTTTACTGTATTGAGTTTAGTTCGAACCGAGATTCAAAAACTATCAGGTGATTAATGGTGGAAACGGGCGGGTCTGGATGGGTCCGGTCTGTTCAAAACGGGTTCTTATAAATAGGTCACAAATGGGCCAGCTTTTAAATAGGCACAAATTGAGCTCAAACTAGCTTTATACATTGATATTGACTGTTGAATATAGTGTAGCTTGCTTTGATATAAGATTGCATCTTTATATGCTTGAATGTTTGCAGGTCATAACAGCTCAATACTTTGTGTGGTTCTTCTGTCTACTGCCTCTTCTACTTCCATGGAGCAATATGAAGCTTAAATGGAAAGGCATTTCTTGTATTTTTCTGTGGATTGGAGCTCAAACCCATTGGCTTTTGTGGGGATACTTGCTTGAATTTCGAGGAAAGAATGTCTTCGTTCAACTCTGGTTAGCAAGTTTACTGTTCTTGGGTGCCAATACTTTTGTTCTTATTAATATTGTCCGTAACCACGTATATAGTCCTGTCTTTATACAGTTAAAGCAGATAGATTCTGGCAAAGCAATGAAAGATGAGTAGTATGTTTGTTGAAATGTTTTGCCTCTTTCTTTTTATTTAACTGGGCAGGAATTATGTAGGAAGATGTCTAATGGAAAATTTCTCATTTTGTATTTTTGGGTAAAGTTGAGGTCTTTTTTTTTTTTTGATATTTCACGTTCTTTCGATCCTCTAATCTATTGTGTTTTTGCCTTTTTATCACAATCCTTCAATTCATATCCAGGATCTCTGATTCTCCTTTTAAATTTCACTTCATTTTTTCTTTTGTATATTTGTTGAAGAAATCATATACATGCATTCAAAATTTTCAAATCTATACAAACGCCACTTGTACAAAATCTTGGAAAGTCTTTTTGAAAACTTTTAAATGGATGTGTTTTTAAGGGTCTGATGAATTATGGGTCTGTTTGGTTGTATGACTAAAATAATTAAATTCTATATACTGCATTCATTCCTTGATATGGATTAACTAAAATAATTGTTCAACGATTTAAAACTTGAAAGTGGGGTTTAATATGAAGGAATGAACAACCCACAAGGAATAATAAGTTAATTCAGTGAAGGGTAATACTGACAAATAATGGATACAAGGAATTTCCGGATATTTTGTTTCGATGAACTTCCATCGTTAAAATGTATCTCTAAAAGACACGAGTATTAATTTTTTTAAGAGTTACTGTCAATTTACTCTATATGATCTTTGTAATGTTCAATTTCCTGTAATTTCGAAAAAGTACTTAACCTCTCTGAGAAAAAATTAAAAAAGCAATTTATCGAGCAATGATCCTCCTTCAATCAGAGAGTGTAATTCACTCGTCGAAATTGAGAGTGGGCATAAAAGTGTTTTTGTTAACATAGAGGCATGACGAGTGATTTTGTAACATAGCCGGGGTAAAATGCAATATTTATCATAACATAGAGGATAAAGTGCCACATTTATCATAACATAGGGGGTGAAATGTCACATATAAGAGCGGTAGTTTTGTTAAGTCGTATCTTTTTTAATTTTAAAAATGTCAAGAATGCGGTATAAAACTTTTGTAAGATCATAGGGAGGTGAAACAATTTTTTTTTTCAAATTTTGGGGGTGAATTGAACATTATGCATATTACATTATGGTAAATTGCCATTAACTCATTTTTTTAACGACAGAAATAGATATTTATCAAATATGTAGAAATTCAAATATACAAAATCAATCTATCTATATCGCCATTAAACAAAAAGAAGTAAATTAAAATATATTTTTTACACATCGTTTTTTAATTTTATTTACAGAATTCAACGGCAGGAGTGTGGGAGTTATTGAAATTCATTGAGATCTAATCACCTAGTCAATGTTTTTTGTAATCGTCCCGAAGACTGATATTGTATAATTATCATCTATTTTCTTTTTCAAAGGACATGAGATATCTATTCATATTTGTTCTAAAAAAATGAGATATCTATTCATATTTAAAAAAGAAAAAGAAAAACAGATATCTATTCATAAAAGAAAAGAAAAGAAGAAAAAAAGAACAAAAGAACTTCGTAATTAGAGGATACTATGACACAGACGACAACTAATTCACGTGCAATTATTATGGAGCTCAGACCTAGGAGAGTTGCATAAATATTATGGTAAAAACTCATTAAAAGATCTACATCATCATTCTCCCTCCATTCCTTAATATCCGTCGCCTTAAAGAAATTTTTTTGTTCCAAAATATCTGTCGCTTTAGAATTTCAATGCAATATTAATTACCCATTTTCCAATTTTATCCTTATATATTACACCTAAAAACCCTATATTTATTCTAATGCAATATTAATTATAGGTATTTCAGGTAAGACACAATTGAGCCGGGCCTACCCGAAGCTGATAGCTCGGCCCGACTAAAATTGATTTGAACCCGAATAATTGTGATCGAGTCTGACCGAGTTTGATCAATTAAATTAAACCGGATAATTTTATAAGTCGAGTTTGAATGTAATAAGGCTCAACCCGAATAAAGTCCAAGTATAAAATTATTTTAATTATAATTATTTGTCTTAAAATTATATTTACTAATTACTAATTTTATTTTAAAACAAGAAAACTTCAAAAAAAAAAATATAGTGTAAACCCACATATGATACTTGACTCTTAGCCCAAGTATTATATTTGGTTATTTACTAAAATCGCCTTTTGGAGGGGAAGGGTGGATTGTTAGTGTGGACGATTTAGATACAGAGGAAATAAAAGGAAAAAATTAACACAAAAAATCAAATAAATCGAAATCTTTGGACTTTTAAACTCTACTACTTATTCATGTGGAGCAAACATATATTCAAAATTCTTGGCAGATGAACATATTTTATCTAATATAGTTTATCACTTATCAAATGACATTTTCTATTCATCACTTAAAATCATGAATGATTTCAGAACTTTATTGTCATTCACAAAAGCTAGTGTTTTTCGGAGCATAACTTGAGGTATTATACTAAATACCTAGTGTTTTTTTTTTTTTTTACTTTTGTTGTCTTTGCAGGTGATGAATAATAGAAGTTTATTCATATGTATGTCAGTCATATGTAATTTGTGGAGTAAATTTTTGCTAGTAGTAACAAGTCTTGATATGAACCCGAAGTACGAAAAATTACATGAGCCGTGTTTGAGCCAAGAAAATTAGAAAATTTATGAGTCAGGCTTGAGCCTATAGCTATGAAGCTCGAAGGAATTTGAGTTTGAGCCATTTAGGGTCTATTTGGATGGGGTTTGACTCTGTTTCGAGGGTCTCGGTTTAAAAAAAATGGTTTGGGTGGATGAAACATTTGAGACCTCATTTGGATGAGTTTTGGTTGTTGGGTTTTGTGGGTTGAATATGTTGAAACCACACTTGGATTGAGTTTGAATGTTGGGGTTTAGGGAAAAAAGTAGGTGGTAGGTGTCAAATCAATATTTTATAGGTTTGAAGAGTTTGAGTTTGAGTGTGAGTTTTTGCATAGGTCTTTTATGGTTTTATGAGTTTGGCGAAAACTTATTTGAAAGGGTTTTGGCTCGGTCTCGCGGGGACCAAATCCCATCCACATACACCCTTAAATCTCGGCTCACAAGGCCCGATTGACAGTCCTAATTTCAGGTATATCTTTTGTTTTTTTCCTAAAATTCATGCTATTTATTAGATTCCTTAATGTATGTGCAAAACTCTAAAGTGACAAATATTAAGGATCAGAGGGAGTAAATATAGGGCCTATTTCAAAGGGTTTTGGCTTGGTTTCGCGGGCCTCAATTTCAAAAAAATGGTTTGGGTGGTTTCGGTGAAACCTTCGAAACCTCATTTTATTAGGTTTTGGATGTTGGATTTTCAGGTTTTGGAAAAAGCTGAAACCCCACTTGGATTGAGTTTTAGGGAAAAAAGTAGGTGGTAGGTGTCAAACCAATGTCTTTTTTATAGAGTTTGAGGGGAAAAATAGGTGGCATGCGTCAAATCAATGTTTTATAGGTTTGAAGAGTTTCGATATGAGTTTTTAAATAAGTTTGTGATGAGTTTCATGAGTTTCGCCAAACTCAATTTGAAAAAGTTGTGGCTCAGTTTCGCGAGACCGGATCAAAACCCTACCAAATAGGCCGTAATTGTGTGATAAATTCTTGACCACAAACATTATCAAAAAAGAAATTATTGACCACAAGGTCTATACATCTCTAATAGAATTATTTTTGCAAAAATTCTCGGGATAAATGCAAGAAATTTTTGAGTGATATACGAAACTTGTACGAAACTAACATTTGAGATGTTTATTTCATAATATGTTTCTATACTTTTAAAAACTCGGTATGAAACATCCTACTGAAAAATTTTCCTATTAAATATTGGACATGAGCCCTCGTTCTTACAAATTTTGTCAACCTTTTTAGTATGTAAGTGATATTTCATGATGAATATTTTATAGTACAAATTTTTTTGTAGAATAAAACGTAAATATACCCTTATGCTTTGTCAGATTAGCAAAGATCCTCCTATATATTTTAAATTACCAGAAACACCCATATGTTAGTTTTTATTAGCAAAAAACCTCTTCCAAGCCAAAATAAATATTATACCTTCACCAAAAGATGCAAAAACACCTCTATTCACTTAAAAAATTGACAATAATATTTTTGTTAACTTGACAATACCCTACACGTTCACTTCAAAAATCGACAATAACCCCCTAGAATTAATGAATTGAATTTCAAATAGGACTTTTTCCAAATAAAAAATACATGAATTTTCGCTAATAAAAATCACAGAGAATTTTTCTACCAATTAAACAAAACACAAAAAGTATTTTGCTTTTAGCTCATTTTTTATAGAATAAGAATTTCATATGATAATTTTATGTATACCTTACTTAGTAACACATAGGTTTTTTAAAAAAAAAGAATAGTATCACATAAAAATATCTTACATTTCACCCCGAAATTTTCCACAATTTAATATATCTAGTATGAGGTGGGAAATTTTTTGTCTGATTTGACCAAATTCATCGAACCACTTATTTTGTGATTGAACACTTTTTTAAGAGGTATATAAAATCCTAAAATAAATGTATTACAATTGTCATATAGTTACTTTAATTTTGATCAAATTCGATCAGACTTAAAAATTTCTCAAGTGAGATGAGGGGTTTGACCTCGGCTGAAAGCAAAGCATTCTGTCGGTGGCTCAGTGCCAGGTGTGCCCATTAAAGCAAGGATCAAATTACTATATTAATTTTCTTTTTTCTACTTATCTTTTTTTTAACATCATAGTAATAAATTGCATTAAAGGACCAAAAGCCAGTAATCTCACCTAATGACCTAAAGAAATCACGAAAAGTTAAAGCCGCACAGCACACGACGCATTCTATGGAGTGACACGTACAACCTTACAAAGTGGTGCATCTCTCCCCCCATTAAATATATATCCGTTGGCCGTTGGAGTCCTTTATTGATATTTATTTTAATTACTGCATCAATTAATTAGTGGGAAAATTCCCTTAATTAGTGACTTCATTACGATTTATGAAATTTCAGGAATAGTAGAATTTGAGCAATTGACACGTTATCATAAATATATGTTTCAGAAACACTTTATACTATGTAACTGAAATTTTGTATTCTTTTTTTATTTTTATTTTTTATAATCCAGGTGTCCAAGCTTACATCAGAATAATCCTAGACTCTCAGAATCCTTGTCCTAGAACCCTGAAGAATGTAAATCGCGGGATATGCCTCCACCAAATCTCGGGATCTAACTATACTGTTGTACACTCTGCGCACATAGGGAGAAATTTTGTATTCTAAAATTACATATGACAAAGTACAATTTCAGAATGTAAAATATAGGAAAAAAATAACATTAGTCTTTTAACTTTGGCAATGACGCGAAAATTGATACATGTAATTTCAGTAAACAATTTACATCATTTATGTTTTAAGTTGTCGTATTTTTAGTCCTAAGTTCATAATTCTAGTCTTGTTACCCACAATTTTAGTCCTAAGTTCGTCTGAATTAAAATTTTGTCAATAAATTTCTACATAAGCAAACAAATTGAGGATTGTAACATCCTTGCCCTAATAGTTAGTAGGAAAGGAAAGAAATGGAAGAAAATAATGCGTTATTTTTCCTCCAATTTAAGCTAATTTCACAAAGTGACGTTGTGGATTATCACCGCGTAACAGCCAGAATGACAAAATCCTCCCATTTATTTGCTTGCGTAGATTTGAAGGACACTAATTTACATTCCGATGAATTTAGGATTAAAATTGCTACAACTTACAACATAAATAATGTAAATTACTTGTCGAAACTATATGTGTCCCATTTTTGCGTCTTTGCAAAAGTTAAAGGACTAAAGTTATTTTTTTGCTGTAAAATGCCACTATAATAAAAAAAAATTGCAATTCATGATTTAAAATGTCAATGTTAAATTGCAAAACATCACAACAATATATTTCCTCAAAAAATTGCAATTAATGATTTAAAATGTCAAAATGTCAATTTTAAAACACAAAACATCACAACAATATATTTTTTGTATGCAAAATGAATAGTACTTAAAACTTTAAGACCATATCACAATTTCACGTGATCAAACAATCACAAATACGATATATCATCAAATTAAATTGTGGATACATGAAATAAATTCTCCCGAAAAAGACCCCAACAAATTAACTACATCCCCTTTTGCACAAACAATTGTAGAAGTACTATAGTCTATCTCAGTTTCTTTGTTATCGTTTTCACTTGTCAATTATTATGATATTAAAGAACAAGTGGCGGAAAGTAATCCAAGATTTGTTCTTTTCCTCGCATTACATTGTTAAAGGTATTGTTTTTGGCCTAATCATTGCTTCTCAAATAAAGTTTATAAAACCCATAAACAGGGCAATGGTGAAAAAGATGCTTTATTTTTTATCATTTTCATATTGTGCATATTTTTACAGTTAACTATTTTCAGGTCTAAGAATTGATTGTCAGAGAAAACCCATGAATGGGTCCTCCATATATCTCACCAATTTTGTGAAAAATGCTATCTTTTTCGTATTTTTATATTGAAAAATATATAATTGATCTTGTAAATGCAGAGAAGTGTGTGAGAAGTTACACAGTGAGCATGTGTAATGTGAAGTGTGAGATGCTTTAACTGAGAAGTGATAATGAAAGAAAAAGGCCCCCTAAATTAATATTCATTCTCTCTCCTCTCCTTTTTTTTTTCCCCCTGATAAATCTCTCTCCTTCCTTCATGAATGAAAGTTATTACTTTATTTCAGTGTTCCAAGGTTGAGAATTGAACCTATATATTTTATTAAAATAATACTAATATTATCAACAACACTATTGCAGTACAATAAAGATCAAGAGCAATTATTGTTGATAAAATGAGGCAGCACTCTCATTATCACAGTCATAACTACAGAGGAGGAGCCATGGCTGCTGCTCTTGTACTGCTTTTGCCCTTTCTATTGCCCAATCTTTTCACTCCTTTCAGCCATGCTTTACCCTCTATTCTCTCAGTAAGTTATTGCTTTCTGATTATTCTATAGCGGGTTCTTGTTTTTTTTTTTAATTGGTTATATAGATTTATGTTTAGTATGTGCATTTTGGGAGTTTTTCTTGTTTTGGTGGATTTTTTGTGTTATTTAAACTTTATGGTATCTGGGTTTTGTTAGTGCTAGGGCAGATGATGGCACAAAGGGAAAATAAGGGAAATACATAAAATAAATATAATTTGTTCTTTGAGAAAACAAAGAAAGTTCATTCTTTGATTTTGCTATGGTTTTTGTGATAAATTGATACAGAAAGGTTTCATCTTGAGGGTTTATTGGTAATTTGTATTCTTTGTGGGTTCGTTTGGTTGATGGAATGTTGTCGGTGGTGTTGATTTTCTTTAACTAGATTGCACTTTTCAAGAATTATGTTTTTTTATTGGGTGTTGGTGCATGAGGGAAGAAGAAATTTGTATATGTTTGTATTGTTGAAATTTAGTTATTGTTGCTGAAAAAGAAGTAGTTCAAAGAGTTGGTGTTTTCTTCAAAATGGTCAAGTATGGAAATTTTATTGATTTACTTGATGTGGACATGGTTAAAAAAGTCAATATTTGATGCAGTGTATTGGTTTTTATGGACACATGCAAGTAAAAAATGTCGTAACTATGTAAACATTATTCGAGTTTAATTAGGCACATCCAAAATGTTATCTTCTGAATATCGAGTAGCTTAGTTGGATCTATATAAACTTGTAACAAATTCGTTTTTTCAGCTTTTAAGGATTTTTGGTGAGCAGAAAGAATAATTTTGCATTAAACTTGTAATTCAGTCACTTATTTGTTCCGTGAATTATCTTTCTCGAGCTTTTATATATTTTACAAAAGATGAATCTAAGATAAGTATGCTTTGTTTTGTTCATGATTGTTCACTGCAGGAATGGAATGCTCCAAAACCAAGACACTCTTCTTTACTTAAGAGTGCTCTGCAACGCCAAACTGTGAGTAAGAGTTACTAATCTATTTGTGTAACATTTAGCAATCGACAAAATATCAGTTCTCCATTTAACTAATGTATGTATACCTTTTTTGATTTTTTTTCTTTCATAAATCAAGTCCGACGAGCAACTGGCTGACCTATGGATGCCTTTGAACAATGAACGGTGGAATCCTTGTTTCCGGTCTCAAAGTACCTCCCGTAAGTAATACAAAATTATTAAGTTATTTTTTTTTTCAAAATTCTGGATTCTTGTTTTCAAGTTGTTAACTATTTCTATAGAGTAGAGGGGTTATAATTTGTTGAGCAAGATGCATTTCAATTTTGTTTATGTAGCATTGCCAGAGAAATCTCAAGGGTATATTCAGGTGTTCCTTGATGGTGGACTAAATCAACAGAGAATGGGTGTAAGTTCCTCAAATCATTGCAAAGATGAATTCGCATAAACACGTGTCTTTTCTTGAACTGATATTACTTTGTTTCTAAAGATTTGTGATGCAGTTGCTGTGGCTAAAATTTTGAATGCAACTCTCATAATTCCACATCTTGAAGTAAACCCTGTTTGGAAAGATTCAAGGTCCATTTAAGTAATTTTTATAATATTTAGTTGACGAGAATTTTTATTCTTGATTTTTCTAGTTTGAAGCTATAACTAATTGAGATTGTCCCGATATTTCTTTTTCCTTATTGCAGCACTTTTATGGAAATTTTTGATGTGGATCACTTCATTAATGTATTGAAAGATGACATATCTATCGTTAAAGAGTTGCCTGATGAATATTTTTGGAGCACTCGAGAATATTATGCTACAGCAATTCGAGCCACCAGAGTGAAAACGGCACCAGTCCATGCTTCGGCAAACTGGTATTCAGAGAATGTTTTGCCTATAATACAGAGGTTGGTGCATAATGGAAACATTTCCCTTTCTATTCTGATCTCCAATGTTAAGATGTGAATTTAATTAAATAAAATCATGGTTTGTCTAGTTATGGAATTGCTGCAATTGCACCATTTTCTCATCGTCTAGCTTTTGACAATATGCCCGAGGAAATCCAACGGCTACGATGTAAAGTCAACTTCCAGGCCTTAGCTTTTGTTCCTCATGTTAGAGCTCTTGGCGATGCTCTTGTTAGTCGTCTTAGATATCCTCGATTGACAAGTGAAGTGGATAGCACTAACTACCTAAGAGAAGTAAGTGATTCTAGAGACAAGCAAGGGACTGGAAAGTTTGTTGTTCTCCACCTCCGTTTTGACAAGGTGAGCTCACTTGTCTCCATAATATTAAGGTAGTGTTTGCAACATCTTTTGAAAACAGCTTATGAGCCTATTTTTGCTCAGAAGCTGTTTTGGAGTGTTTACAAGAGGTGCTTTAGCTTCTTTCTTCTCCTCCTAAAATAAGCAGATAAGCTATAGTTGTTACAAACACACCCAAAGACCCACTTGGAATTTTTGTATTTTGGTGCTTTCCGTACCCGTTTGTGCCGGGTCGATTCCTGTTCAAATTGGCACACATAATGACTACTTATCTCCGGTTATTTTCTCAGGACATGGCTGCCCACTCGGCTTGTGACTTTGGTGGAGGTAAGGCAGAAAATTTGGCTCTGGCCAAGTATAGACAAGTTATTTGGCAGGGAAGGGTATTAAATTCTCAATTTACCGATGAGGAGTTGAGGAGTCAAGGACGTTGCCCACTGACTCCCGAAGAAATTGGATTGCTGCTGGCAGCTTTAGGATTCGACAATAGTACTCGATTATATCTTGCTTCCCACAAGGTTCGTATAGAAAGTTTCTTTCGTTTCATATGTGTATGTACTCTATATTTTTCCGTATTTTTATGTAATTTTCTTTCTTCCAGGTATATGGTGGGGAAGCTAGGATTTCGACCTTAAGAAGCTTGTTTCCATTAATGGAAGATAAGAAGAGTCTTGCTTCTTCAGAAGAAAGAGCTCAAATTAAAGGAAAAGCTTCCTTATTAGCTGCAGTAGACTACTACGTCAGCATGCATAGTGATATATTCGTTTCTGCTTCACCCGGAAATATGCACAATGCCATGGTAAGCTCTTACTCCTAGTGTCTTTTCTATGTTCCTCTGGTATCAGAGTCAAAGTCACGAGTTCAATTGACATGAGGGCTAATTTGGTAATTTAACTTTTGGATACCAGGTGGGGCATCGAACGTATGGAAACAAGAAGACTATAAGGCCTAACATGGCATTACTAGGTCAACTTTTCTTGAACAAGAGCCTAACATGGCCGGAGTTCCAAGAGGCTGTTATTGACGGGCATAAAAGCAGGCAAGGGCAGCTCAGGTTTCGTAAATCTCGACAATCCATTTATACGTATCCTGCCCCAGATTGTATGTGCAATGCTTGAGGGAATCATGACCACTTTTCATGGCTTGTACTATATGTTTCGAAATAAAGTACCTATTACGTATCTTGTTAAGTTAAAAGGCGGGATTCATGTATAACAGGCATAGAGAATCATCCAAGAGGAGGGAAATCACAATCAGTTTATCTTGATTTGTAAAAGATATCATGAATAGTATTTATTTAGGATACATAGTATTTGTGTAATAATGTGTTACTTATTATTCCATTATTCGTGATTATATTGTTTTATCCCAGCTTGTTTAATTTTACTTGTTGCCCCAAGTACCTGATCTTTTCCTTTTTTGTGTTTTTTCTCCTATGGACATTATAAACTATAGTTCATGGTAAAACTACTCTATGCTCCTAAGTATCTTCAGAACCTCCCGGATTGTTTTATTGCTTAATACTATCATTTTTTTCTTGTCACTGTCGAGCAATTCCCACTACGTAATGAACCCATTTCCAGATTTGGTGGGGGGTACCGTCGTCTCTTCTTCAATGGGCAGTGTTCTCTTCGAATCATCCAAAGCAACACAAAGACCTATATTTCCTTACATAGAAGGTTTAGACGTACTTGTAACCGGTTGTCTTGCATCGTCTTGTTTTAGCTATGAAGAAGAAGAAACATTGTTAGATATTTTGTTGCCAATATGACTGAGGGAATTTCTTGGCTGTTTAATAGTTCTCCGAGCTCGATTAAAGATTATATAATGTGTGACCCGTTTGGATTGCTTGGTCACTTTGAGTTTTCAAAATCCAAAGCTTAAAAACTGTCTTTAAGAAAACATGACCCCCACGCCTTTCTTAAATACGCACCATTTAAAACTCACTTTTACATTTTTAAATACCCAAAATGATCCAAGCATGCCTACATAAAGATACCAAACTACTCATTATTGTTTGGTACGATTAATGCTTCGAGCTAAATTTGTTCGAAAATCAAAATAATTGTAAAGACAATCTCAAATTCGACAAGGAAAATCTATCTTGTGGGTGTTCTTGAGGGAGGTGTCATCTGTAAGACCAGAAGAAGTCTTGGCATTAGAACTTGTTTCTTCAACAAACTTAGTATCAGTCTCAGAGCCAGATTTCGTACTTTTGTTGAGCTTAGAATCATATGATTTTGCAGCAAACTTAGGATCCTCGGGAATTTATTCAACTCCGACATCAGGTTTGGCATAAGATGTCAGAATTCTAGGCCTCTCTAGAATATTGACATAGAAGGACACCTTAAGAAACTATGTTGAATGTTCTAGGTTACTAGATTATTCTAGAGAATCCTTCTTAGCCATTAGATCAAGATGATCTCTACCATCCATTTGAGATTGTGGTAAGTATAAATAGGGGTAAGACTCTCATTTGTAAACATCCAACTCGTGAGAGCAATAAAAGCATTTTAAAGTGTTTCTTAAAGTGTTTCTCTCTTTACTTTGTCAAGAGGAGTTAGACTACTCAAGCGCAAGAAGCATAATTGAGGGGATAAGTGCCACACATAAATTTAAAGGGTGAAGTTCGTGACAGCGTGCCATAGCGCAAATAACATACATAATGCGGCTAAAGGATAGACTATCACAAACATAATCAAATCAGAAATTTCAACCTCAGAAATTCCACATTTTTCTCACAAACATAATGCACCCATTTATCCACTAACTCATAATCACAATCATTACCGGAACACATTCTAAACGAGTATTTCTTGAGTTTCATTAATGTATGGTACACAATAGAAATAAATTGTGGCAAATCATTGCGTCTATACTTTAAAGAAAATTATTCTATCTAAATGAGCCCAAAGTTTCATCCAATTTTTAGAATAAATACTTGTTTTCAGAAAATATCTGAATACGACGGCGTTCGGTAACTCACTGAGTCTGTCCTAGTCGGATTCTAGGTAACATTCAAAAAATAAAGAAGGGTAACTTTCTTAAAATATAATGATTTCTCAAATCATAATTAGGGATACGGACAGCGGGGATTTGATTAAACAATTCAAATCAACAACCACAATACAACTATGAGCTAATCAAAATACTGTTACAATACAAGAATTACAAGAATGGAGAATTACAGAAAGGAAGGGGAACACCAGATTCAGGCTCAATTACAAGAATGGAGAATTACAGAAAGGAAGGGGAACACCAGATTCAGGCTCAAAGAAATTCTAGAGAAGTTTTCACCAACAAACTCAGCATAACTCGCTCCCCTCTATAAGTATTTTAACAACACTTCCACGTCAACAACAAATAGGCATTTTTTATTTTTATTTTATTTTTATAATACAATTCTAATTAACGTCTTTTATTTGAGTAATACCTCAAAATACCACAAATAAAAGAAACAACTTAATAAAACGGGAAATAAAGACTCACGCTTTCACAAAAAAAAAAAAAAAAAAAACTGGAAGTAGCTACTTAAGGCGGGAACTTGTAGCGAGTGATTCATTTAGAGAAATTGTAGTCAGTGTGTTTCTATCTTCCTCTTCGTGTGCGTGTGACGCCATCGTTGTATTTGAATTCTCCTATATAGTATTGTTTCTGCATTACAATACTTAGGAAGTTTTGGCATTGTATGTTGATTGACTTCCTGGAGCAATAATATGATATATCCTACATAATTTACCAATTTCTATTTTAGGGTGTAACAAATTAATCCCTTCAGTGACAATACCACCATTATTAATAATGAACTGAAACGAATAGTTCATAAGACTTTCATAATAACGTTTGTTGTACAATGTATCACAATCCACAAGTTCTTGCTCGGAAAGTGAGATGAAGTATCCAGTAACTATCTGGATTATACCTTCCACGGAATCAATGGGAAAGAATGCCCAACAACTCTGGCAGCTGCATTATTCGTGATTATTTTGTTTATCCAAGATTGTTTGATCTCTAGCAACTGCATGATTCATGATTATTTTGTTTTTGTTGTCCCGAGTCCCTGACCTTTCCTTTTTAGAGCTTTGCTCCTATGGATACCAACATTACTATAAACTATAATTCATAATAAAATTACTACGTAATAAGCATCTTCGAATATTGTATATAGCTGAACTCGAGTTTTGCACTAACCATATCATTTTTTATGAATATTTGCTCTAATTATTTTCTAATATTTAGAATCAAATTAAATTAAGCGATTTTTTTTTACCAAATATCCAACCCATTTCATACATGAACGAAGAATATCTATTACAGTTCTATAACAAAACCCTTCATTCTTGGAGAAAATACACAACCACATACACTATTGACAAAGATAAAAATGCTGTCAGAGTTACATTTGTACTACTTAGAAGATCCTATCTAGACAAAGCATGCAGAATGTTACTCCTATGAAACTTTCTAATTGATTTATGATCCCATTCAATGGAACACACTTTCCTGCAACAGATACTGAAAAAACATCCAGACATTGATTTGTATGGAACATCTTTCCTACAATAGATACTGAAAACATCCTCATAGTCCTATGAATGAATATGTACAGTAAATTGTCAACTAAACATTGACCAGTAGTTACATCTTGTATGATGCTGTTAGTCTTGCTCATCTAACTGAACACCAGGTGGAGAACCTCCAGGGTTGTTTGGTTGCTTAATACTATCATTTTTTTCGTTCTCATTGACTATCGAGCCATTCCCACTGCGTAATTTAGCCATTTCCAGATTTGGTGGGTGTATTGTCGTCTCTTCCTCAATGGGCAGGGTTCTCTTTGAACCCTCCAAAGCAACACCAAGAACTATATTTTCTTCCAGAGAAGGTTTAGTTGTAACTGGTTGTCTTGCATCGTCTTGTTTTACCTGTGAAGTAGAAGAACAAGAACAAGAAACACTGTAAGATCTTTTGCAGCTAAGAAGACTGAGGTATTCTCTTTAGTCGTTTAATAGCTTTCCGAGCTTGACTTTATAAGCTTAAAAATGACATAATGTGTGACCCGTTTTGGATCTATTTGGGCTCGGTCATTTTGAGTTTTAAAATCCAAACCCTCAAAACTTTGTCTTTTCATAAAACTACATGGATTCACGAGTTTCTTACCCAACGTCTAAAACACACTTTTACAATTTTAAATTCTAAAATACTCTAATACCCCCACATGTTCTGTAAATACCCAACATTGAAAACACATCCAAACCAATTTACATTTTCAAACACTAAAAGCACCAACTAGACCTACACGTTTCCCTGAATTATCATGTCTACTTTTCATCTAAATCATGTTTCAATGTCTCTCCAAAACTCCAAAACCATGAGCCAAAATACACCCGAACAGGGTTTACGTAAAGATACCAAACTACTCACTATTTCAGTACGATTAGTGCTCTTTCGAGCTAGATTTGTTTAAAACCAAAACAAGTTAAAAAACAACTCAAGTTCGACATGGAATATCTACCTTTTGGGTGTTCTTGTTATTCGAGGTGTCATCTGTCAGACTAAAAGAAGTTTTGGAGTTAGAACTTGTCTCTTCAACAGACTTAGTAGCAGTCTTAGAGCCAGGTTTCGAACTTTTGTTGAGCTTAGTATCAGATGACTTTGCAGCAAACTTAGGATCCTCCTTGGGATTTTGTTCAACCTTGGCATCAGATGTCAGCATCTGTTTTGTCTTAAGGTCATTAGAAGCTGTCTCTTTAGATTTAGAATCAGTGTTCGAACTTGTTTCACCTTTAGCATCAATTTTACCATCAGGGGTTGGCTTTGCAGTAGGCTTACTGTCTTCCTCCCCATTTACACATGTGGATCGAGCTTGATTTTTAGTCTTATCTTCCCCATTAATTTTATAGGAAGGCTCAATCAAGAGTAATGGGCGGTTTAATGCTGCTCCCGTGTTAAACACAGAATCTGAAAATGGTACATTGTCCAAATCTGCATCACTATATATTTTCTGAACTGTACGGATGGGAGTGGCTAATCGAGCGCGATGATGCCTGATAACTCTGAGAAGATCAAGAAAAATGGCTTCCTGATTTTTGTCAACCGACAAGCAAAACATTAATAAGATGGGTTATGAAATAAAAAGAATTTAAGTGACTACTTCTTGTGCCTACACAATCAAACGTCATCAAAACTGGAACTATTAATTGATCTAGAATACTTGAAAACATGAATATTACAGTCTCCCATATTAATGGAAAGGTACAGAGTAACAGAAAGCAATTAGTCCAAAAAGTCACATACGCAAAGAGACGGATAAAACTTGTAATAATAAATCACGTGACAGACAAAGTTGAAATTATTTCCAGGAAATAGAAGCATTTATATTTCTTAACCATGGTCTTAGAAAAATTTAAACTTCCAGACTCAGTTTTCTTCCCCTTAAACAAATCAAAATAAATGAATAATTGAAAGATTTTCTAAGTTAGAAGAAAAGGAGATAATGAAAAGGTAAAGGGGAAATAAAATTTCAGTTTGAGTTTGCCCAGCTACTACCTGTTTAACATATAATACCGACATGTCTTAAACTATCCAAGTGGCAGTGTGGCATGACTTGCACAAATGGAGTTATGCTAGCATAATGTGTCAATATATTAATCATAGATACCAAATTTAATTTAACCTCTGGCAAAATCAATTTATTGATCGTACAGACCATGTATCAATTCTTAGGGGGTATAAGTGCAAAGGTATGGTGCTCTCACCTTTACACATAAATATTCTTCAAAATGCGAGGTCTTCACGAAGCAGGATACCAATATCTGTATTGTTTCAGAGCTAGTGAGATAACATTAACACCAACTGAGGTAAAAAGTATTACTAAATAAAGAATCATAGGAAAAAAAGAATGACTCGGAGAAAGATGTTCCTACTTTAATTTCTTTCACATATTTTTTTTCCCATAATAATATAATAAAGCTAATAGATCACTGAGATCCTACAACAAGAGAATTACGATCCTTCCAAAGGAAGTAAAAAAATGAGCGTATTCAGAATTACAACTTACCATTAGAGCCTGATTTTCCGGATTAATATTATCCAAAAATACTCTTCTATGCAATTTCTGTTGTTCCACTTGAGGATTCTTTGCCAGAACCTTGCGCATGTCGGCGACAATATTCTGGGAACAAAAAGGAACATAAGAGTATCTTATCAATCAAATGCAAGAGTTGTTGTTGAATTTATCAACTACTGATATAAAGTAAATGATCCTCACATTAATTTTCCTGACATCCAAATGACTGATAGCTAGATGGGTTTTAATACGCCAGTGAGTTTTTTGGCTGAGATTTCTCACAACATTCATAGTGAACTGGTGGTTCGGAATGTGAACAGCTTCACGATTTTCACCTCTTACAATTGTTGGTGACCACCATCCAACATGCTGCAGTCTCAAAAGACAGAAATATTGATAACAAATTAACAAACAAACAAAACTTTCAACATTGGGAGTTGATGAATAAATTGATGTTCATGCTTGTTGCAAGGTGTAAACAGTTGTAAAGTTTAAGACTTTATTGATGATAAGAAACAAAATTCAGTAACTTGATAGAATAGAATGACTTCAGACGAGAGAGGACATTCTATTACAAACCTCAACTGTCCCAGAAACATCATAGCCTTCAATCTTAGTTTGAATCCACTCGTTCACAACAAATGGCCGGGTTGCATGAATCATTGCACTTGAAAGGAAATTCGTAAATATCTGAATATAAAAACTGGTTGTAAGTGGCATCCACAACAGTTTATTTTGCTAACTAGATACCTTCTTAAAGTGGGTAAAAATAGACTGAAAAATATTGGTAAAATTTCAAAAACAGTCTTGTAACTTTGGGATTCTTTAAAAATAGTCCTGTAACTATACTGAACACACATTTAGTCCTTTAGCTTTCACCCAATTTCAATTTTAGTCCTATTCATGAAAATTTTAGCCCTTTGACTTTCAATTTTCATTCTTTAAATTTTAATAAATTTCCGTTTTCGTCCTTCAATAACACACTTTTCTTTGGTAATAGGACCAGGTTTGTAATTGCAGGACAAAAATTAAAACTTATTGAAAGTTAAAGAACGAAATTTATTATGCATAGGACAGTTAAAGGACTAAATGTGTGTTCACTATAGTTCTAGGACTACTTTTGAAATAAATTCAAAGTTACAGGACCATATTTGAAATTTTGCTGAAAAATATTCAAGCAGGGAAAGCGAACCTCTCGTCCAGCAAGTGTAAGCAACACTGTCCCAAGCCCTCCTGCTGTGAGCCATTTTTGGGTTGAGAAACCTAACAACTCCATGAACAATGATACAGCTGCAACCCACACAGCTGTATACACTGCTTTGCCGGCAAACTGGAAACCCATCTGGCAAAGAAGCAAATGATATTTGTTAAGCAAAAAATACTAATCCGTATCAATTTCTGGAAATTACATAGTCTTTGAACCACAGTATATTCTAGATTTTATTATATTTTGAGACTACATCATTTACAGCTTGTTGGAATAACCAAAAATAAATCTAATTCACAGCATTAACTCAACTTGACAAAAAAGTCGGAAGAGTATGAACCCTAAATGGACGATGTTTAAGCAGAAAGTTATAACGTTTGAGTTATAATGGTGAATGCAAGTTCTTAACAAATGGATAGGCCAAACATGGGAAGCAAAAGGTATTGCTTGTAGTAAAAGTTTGTTTTGAAGCTTTAATTTATTGAGACACACCTCAAGTAGTAAGGAAACTAAGTGATTCGATGTTTCTCACCCTTGTACACCAGAGTATAAATGTGGTCAACTATGAAGCTTAGTACACCAAGTTTGTGGGGTATGCATCTAATTTTGCAGAAGATGATGAAAGGAAAGGTTTTAAAGGATAAAATGTTAGCAACTCAAGATAGGTTAAACCCCATTACAAATAAGGACATACTCAAGCCAGATAGAAGAATCAAAATTGTATGAGGAGTTAAAGTATGAAAATAGGATACCGAGACTAAGAATAGAAAGTGATAAACGTTCCATATTCCCATGTGGGAAAAATGAATCAAGTTGTTCATACATCCAATCAAAAGCCTTAGTTTATTGGAAACTATTGTAAGCAACCACGATTACCTTGGTATCAATTTTCAACATTACTAAAAAAATTATTCCGACATTTTACAGTGCCAGACAAGGGCAGTGATGGTACAGTCGAGAATCTAGCCAAAGTATTCGGGGAATTATTTTATTCGTGTTGCTCATGGTCAAAATATTACAAGGGCATCAAGATTTCTGGTGTAAAATTTGTCTTAGAAATCTTGTTGAAAGAAACAAAGAGTTGAAACATACATTTCTAGTATCGGTGGGGTTATTCTTCTCCATGAAGAATTTTTGCGTTTGTTGAATTACACTGCATAAAATAATCCAAAAGAAAGCTTAGTCCTTCCATTAATTGTTTCGATGATTTAAGTACATTTAAAACAGAAGTGAGTGAGTGCATATGCAACTACGAACAAGACTATTAACTAATAGATTTGAAGAGGTCTTGTCCTTCCAATGAAGACATGAAAAGGAACCATGCCTTACAACCAACAGTTGTCAAAATATGTATCTGATCATGGTTCACTACCTTGGCCCACCACCCAGGCAAGCTTCAAAAGTAACTTACTCAGGTTACTCTTTCCAAAAAAGGATATAAGTTTATATGGATAGAAAATATGTAATTCTCCTTAATGATTATAAATTGTGCCATTAACATCCGAGTTTGCACTCATCCACTTGGATGTAATTACAGATACTAGGTACAGAGCTGTGTACTATATGTATACATGAGTATAAGAGATCTGTGGGGTACATCTTCATTAACTATTTGGATGTATCATGTATGCATATGCACAAGCATATAGAGATGCAGTAGATACTCAACAAGAAACTCAAAGGGAAACACATGAACATATTTATGTAGTTATATACGTCTTGAATAGTTAAAGTTCCACAAAAATCAAGAAATGGAAGAAGAAAAACATAAAAACGCAAAAATAGCATCAAGCATGAATCTATATCTATTTGGGTCTGAGCCAGGTTCCCAGAGCAGTCCCTAAGAACAGTTATCTGAAACACTCTTTTGTACTACTAATATAAAAATAAAGAGCATACAGGAAATGCAAAGAAAAATCTTCAGCCATTAACATGTGTCAACAAACAGAAAACAAAACTGACCTCGATAGACAATATGCAAAGGCCAATACTGTTGACAATGATCTGACAAAATTTAGGAGCCTTTGTTTAACAATTTGACCAGCTTCAGTGGGAAGGGTCATTGGATCCACCGCCCTGTAGAGTATTGAGTTCACAGTAAGTATGTTCTGAATAATTTACCTGTCTTCTTCTTTCATAAGATAATAACTAACCTGCAGATGAAGATTGCTCCTGCCCATAACATTAAAGGTTGAATATATGAGGTTGTGACGTCATATGTGCTACTCTTTTTCCAACTACTATCACTCTTCTGCAAGATGTTATAATTTAGTATAGTTCAAATATCAACGCCATAAAAACTCAACTCATTTCTCAAAGAATTTACCCATAACAACAGAAAGTATGTGGAATGAAATTTCTGAATCTGAAAAACAAAGTTCAACTAGAATTTTAGAGCACATACATGCAGAAATATGTTTCTGCTATGTCGCATAAGTGGCCTCAGTCCCCATATTGCAAAAATAATAATACCAAATGCTGAAGCCAATTTGATTACAACTGGACTACCTTTTAAACAATTAAATGATCTGCAAAACACAAACATTTGGCTTAGGAAGAGATTGCTGATTAAAAAATAAAATAAAGAAATGACAGCCACTATAAACAAGCATAAATTATAGAGAGGTTTGCTTATAAATCATTAGATGCTAATAAGTCCAAAAGTAACATGCATTTAGATTCATAATTCCATGCCTATTACTGAAATATTCACGCTATAACAAGGATTTCAAATTTGTCAGTCGTTCTTCCTTAAAACGGCTCTCCTAGAAGTACTATTTTAATTTCTTTTTCCTGTTTTCGAATAAATGAAAATAGATGAGGCATCATGCTCATAGTTTATTCTACTTATGCATTACAGGATATGTGTATTTAAGTTTTCCAAAAGAACACTGAGTAAATAAAATCGATGCAGCTATTTTAACTAGAGTTTTTGCTATCACGACCATCTATCAAAATTCCATGTGCAACAGAAATTTCAATGTGCATCTTCAAGAGAAGCCAAATTTCCATAACAGTGGAACAAGTTAGAAGAGCCAAAGTGAACCTCGGAGAAAAGATTAACCCTTATCATAACTATAAACCTAGTGTCTTGAAGAATCCCTTCTTCGTATCATACTTAACTTAGAAGGAAACCCGGTTTGGTTAGGTAATGGAAGGTGTACAAGCAGTCATGAGAGGTAGAAATAACCATTCAAGTATTGGAAACATCTCATGTTTATTTTTACAGGAACTTAATGTCAGTTTCACAAATTCTTTACCAAAATGAACTAAAACAAGCTGGCATAATATAAGTCATTACCTAGCCAAAGTTAAAGTTACATTCTTTACACTTGAAGCATCCAAAGAGCAGCCTCGATTTAAAAAACAATGGCACCTAAACTGATTATTCCTACTAGGGATGGTGCATACTCGTCTATGCATTCTTCTGGAAAAATTCGAACTCCAAGAATATTGTTGCTGAAAATATAATTAACAAACCATTTTATAAGAAGCATATTACCACAGAGTAATAACTAATAAGCAAGAATCTCATCCAAAATTACTGAATTCTCTCTTTCCAGATTAAAAAAAAACCTCGACAAAAAGGCAGGTAAAATAGAGTATTTCGACTTTAATTGAAATCAATACCAGTGAAATTGACGACAGATTACTGTTCAATACGCATACTTTTCCCCTTGATCCGATATTCTTCATATTGAAATGGCATCTAGGTTAGGAAATAACGAGAGGAAACACGTTTTACTGATTTTTTTGAAATTAAATTATCATTTAAATTTGTTTACCCGAAATCGTCTGTCGCGTCCATGGTTCCTGCAAATTCCTAGCTCCAGGGGGAGTTGCAAAGAACCAGAGGCCGCCATTCTTGTATGAAATCGTTCTCTCTCTCGCTTGCTCTGTATGAAATTCTGTTGATTACAATTTTTCTTTTTTCTTTTTTCTTTTTGATGATTAATTCTAAAATACTTGAGCAAAAACAAAACAAAAATACTTTTTGTGTTTAAAAAACGTATATCAATTGATTATACTTCAGCTTCTTTTTTAAAGGAGTCTAGAATATACAATCAAAAGTGGGTGATATTCACATTAAAAAAAATAGTTAGTAGTAAATTTTTGAGTGTTTATAAGAATTATATATAAAGTTATCATTATTAGCATTTTGTAAAAATATATATTTTTGGTATTTTATACCCTGAAATTTTCGCTTTACATCTTATAATTACATATTTTTGGCAAATTGTACTTTCCCGGAATGCAAAATACCCATTATATTGCCAAAAATTACAATTCTATGGTGCAATTTGTCAAAAGAATACGCAATTAAGTGTGCAAATTAATATTTCAATTCCAATATGCAAAATACCAAATTAACTTTTTCTTTAATTACAGTATGATACGGTAAACCAGATTTCTTCCAATCACATGAAATATTTACAAGATCTTTAATAGATGTGCTCTATGAACACGGAAAGATTGTTCATGAATAGTGAAACAAACATCGAGAAAAGCGTGCATAAGGAATAAAAATTTAAGTATTGTCATCTTATTAACTATAAAAAAACAAAAAATATATTAATCATGATGTTATGAAATTAATCAAATGGTAATCTAAAAGAACGATCTAAAAATAAACAAAAAATCTAAAAGAACAAAATTAAAAGTAAAATATAGAGAATAAATTGGGAGAACAATATATATATAGGACTAAATATATAGGACTAAATATGTTCAGTGAGTTGCAAGTTTCCATAGCCACTAACCCACTAGTTTTCAATGATAATTACATACAAGAGCTCATCATTAAACATTTAAATGAATATCCTAATCCACTATATATGATATTTACCACAAATAAATATTTATTAATGTAATGATAAATTACCTTAATTCACTAATCTATTAATCATAACTAATACATTATATATAAAACAATCGGATAATATCCAATTCGAATTTGAAGACAAAGTGTTAGTTTAATCCAAGTAGGAGTGAGCATTCGGTCCGAACCTGATCGAAGTTCGGTTCCTGGTCGGCTCGGTCCTGAAAATGGAAAAAAAATATAAATTAAAATTTTCGGTACAACCAACTCGGTTGGGGAAACCGATCGGTTTTACCGAAAACAGATTACCGGACCGAATTTTCGGTTCGATAATCGGTCCGGACCGAAACATTCGGTCCGGTTTGGTTCGGACGATTTCCCGAACCGTGCTCAACCTTAATTCCAAGACAAATTAGTTAGTAAACATCTATAAGAGTCGGTCTCACCATTCACGTGCTAAACTTTCATAAACACTAGTCCTATTTGAAAAGGTTTTCACTGGGTTTCGTAGGTTTCATTTTTTAAAAAATGGTATGGGTGGTTTCGGTGAAACCTTTGAAACTCCATTTAATTAGGTTTCGGATGTTAGGTTTTGTTGTTTTGAAAAAGTTGAAACCCCACTTGGATTGAGTTTAAATATTGGGGTTTCAGGAAAAAAATAGGTGATAGGTGTCAAACCAAAGTTTTAAAGGTTTAAAAAGTGTTGGGCGTGGATTTTTGAATAGATTTGTGATGAGTTTCATGGGTCTGACGAAACTAACGAGATCGGGCCAAAATCTATCCAAATAGACCGTAAAATGCTCTTGTTTCGCGAGATCGAGCTAAAACCCATCCACATAGGCCGTAAAATGCTCTTCACTGGTCCTCCTAAAATTAAATACGGTTGATCTATGAACTGAATGATATAATGACTAAGGAATTGTTTGTTTGGTGCTTGATAAAGTAGATTGAGAGACTAGATAAAGTTTGTAAAATAATCTCGATTTGTATAATGTTGTTTGTTTGAATTTTGTGAGAGTAGTTTGAGAAAGAAAATTCTTACCTGACTCAGGTCTAAGAACTTAATTGTAAACCATGGGGTCTAGATTTCCTAACTCATTTTGTAATTATTAAAAACTCAATTATTAAATCTTGTGGCACAATAAAAAGAATGAAAGGGGAGGGAAACAAAAAAGAGAAAACTTTGCTTATCTCTAAGAAAAGAAGTAACACACAGTCCAGAAGTTTCCGTGTTGGTTACGTCAATAGATAGAGGCGGAGGATAAATAAAGGGAGATAATTTCATATGCAACGGGATATTGAGATAGAGTGATTAAGTATATGTTAAAATCATTTATATTTCACCGGTCAAATTAACTTTTAAACATGTCAATCATAATTTCAAGCTCAATACTTACGAATGACATATTTTAAAGCATCATTTAGTCCTCATATTGTAAAGCTCGCTTGATTTCAAGTTTAGCTTCTAAATGAACCAAGCTCGTACAAATTTGAGGGGAGTATCGAATAACTTGATAATTTTACATGTATTTGTCAAATTTTAGCTTAATGAGTCGAGCTCAAATCGAGCTTGAAAAATTTATCAAATGATAAATATTGTTCAAGTTTGTTTGATTTGTATGATTAATCGAGCTTTTATCAAACAAGCGAACTGAATTTCAAGTAGCTTGTTTGATTTTCAGTCCTACCTATTGTACCATTTAACCACATCTACTTCATTAGAGTTATTTGATCTCACTAAAATAAATGCTGCTGCTAATTTATATAAATAATTTCAATAAACAATTTTATACTATAAGATAATTGTATTTTTATAAGTAATTTTATGCTATCATTTTTTTTTGTAAGCAATCACATATTGACCTGAAGGGAAAAAGGCAAAAAGTTATTAATTGTTTGAATTATTTTGACATAAGTTTTTTTTGTTATCAATTACTGAAAATAGAAGACCACAATTTTCGTACATACCTAGGGTATTATACGTATAATGGTACAATATATGGCATATGCGAGTAAAATTGGAATATTATTGATTATATTAGGAGTTCTTTCGTATTTCACGGTTTCACCCGAAAAAGTTAACAGTGTTAAAATTTTAACCGTTGATTGATGCATCATGAGGAGACTGTTACATTTGATATTTTAAGGGGGTAATTGTTACATTTTATACATTAGGGGGTAAGTGTTATAAACCCAAAAGTTTAGGGGGTAAACTGTATTTAGACGTATTAATTATTTTCACATTTAGCTTAAATCTTATAGGTTTTGCTAGAATATAGTTGAACTTTAATTTGGATTGTGTGTTTCTTAATTGAAGCCTTGAAGGTAGAATTATGGGCTTGATATAAAATGTTTGTTGGCTTATAAATTGGTTAATCAAAATATAATTAGATTAATAATTAGTTTGTATGAACATATTAAACATAATGGTTGAAATGGATTTTCGTTAGTTAGTTGGGCCGAGTGGTTCTTCAAGTTTGGTTTGAAATATTATCGAGCCTAAAAATGTGTTTAAGTTTGGTTTGATTTCTTAATGAACCACGCTCAAACGAGCTTTTGTCGAACGAGTATCAAGTAGCATGATATTATTACATGTGTTTTTTCAATTTTTAATTTATCGAGTCGAGCATCAAAAATTATCAAACGAGGAATCTTGTTCAAGCTTGTTTAATTTGTATCACGAAACGAGCTCAAACAAACTTTTATCAAATGAACTCGAGTCGAGTATCAAATAACTTATTTTGATTTTCAGCCCTAGTTAAGTCGACATAATGCTAATGAGAATGAGTAGTTTTAGTGAACTGAAAATTCAATAGGACGTTTGTTGAATGTATGCATGGGCGGACCTAGACGGTTTGCCGGCGAAGAATTTTTTGATAGTAAACTTGAATTTATTTTTTATTTTTTGGTGCTCGATCAAATCAATAAAGCTAACTTAAAGATAAAGTAAATTGGAGAACTAGTCCATCTTAGTTTTTTGGTCGCAAACTCAATATTTTTTTTTTTCCGATGACAAAAACTAACTTAGAATAAATTAAAGTAAAATTATAATTTTATCCAATAAAAAGTGAAAAAAAAAATCTACCAAATTTTTTAAGAGTACGGATCATAAACTCTCAATACATATATTTAAGAAGCAATCATGTTGAACCAGAAAGACAAATAAATATTACTTATGCAAGAGCAAGACACGAGAAAAAAAAAAATCAAAATGTGCCACTAATATGTGATATAAGGGTAAAATTATGTTCCTAAATTATAGTGTACTTCTGATCCATAATTCAACACGAAATTCTATTATAAGTTAAAGAACTTTAAGTTTGCATTGCCGCAGAGTTCATGAAAAACATCAATTAACGAACATAATAAAGGAAAAACTAAATGAACTTGATGGTGAAATGGAGAAATGAAATATATCAATATCTTAATTCAATTTCCATAAAAGGATTAAAAAAATATCATACCAATAGATCAAAATTGAGAAAAAGTTTGAAACATCGTTAAAAGATAATACCAGAAAGAAATAAAAAAAAAAAGGAAAAGAAGTTGAATCACCATTGAAAGATAATAAAAGGATTAAAAAGATCTGCCGAAAATGAAGAAATTAATTGATTATCTATTAAAAGATAAAAAGAACATTCTTGGAGCAGTGGAATTCTCAAACGAATACATTATCACCACGTCAGATTTGTACATAGTTGCATATTTTCCCCCAGTCTCCACATACCCGCCATAAATAAGTGAATCAATTTGAAAGAATTTTGGTTAATCAATGTGACTCGATCTGATTAAAATTAAATTGATACGATATCATAAATAACTTAATAATGTTATCTCAAACGATATATCATCATATATACACTAACTTTAACATATGAGAAAAATTATCATTGATTCAGATGGCCAAATCAAGCAATGTTTTCCAAGAATTGATGAAAATGGCAGAAAGAATTGGACAAAGCTTCGGACCCTAGCGCAACCGAGGAGAGAGAAGATGGATCGTTGAGAATGAATCCGATTAGGGTTTCAATATCCAAATTGGGACGGCTGAGATCAAATTTGAATCAACGGCCAAGATTATATCAAATTTGACCCAGATCGGAGGGTATTTTGGTCAATCCCGGTAATAAATCACCAATTGGGCCATCCAAACCGGATACTAATAATTAGCCCAAATATTAATTGCCCAACTAAAACAGGAGATTATACACACAATTGGACTAATTAATTGACCCAGATTATCACTAGGTTATAGGGTAATCCTATTTATATAATAGTTTCTTAATAATAGGTTTTAGGGTAACTGATTAAAATACTAATGATCATTAGTTTGGAAGGCAGTCGATAAGAACGAATATATCATTATAAACTTTCTTACTTAATTAGATTGACTATGTTCTAATAAACTTAACTGGCCTCGTATTTCATAACCATACACCAAGAAAGACAATCGAGTACATGATTTAACATTATAAATGAAAAAATAGAAACGAAAATTATAAACATTATTAGTACCTTATACAACTATTCATGTGAATTACATGATGAGATCACATCTTCTCAGATACATCAGTACTAGTGACTAGTGAGTAATATGTATCACTTTTCAAAAGCATGTAACTATACCATTCAACAAACATACGAGGGAGAGGTGTGAAATAATGTGCAATAATCCAAATTTGATTAAGTTCTATTTAAGACCTAAATATGCAAAAGAATTTAAGAATGAAAAATACAACAAAAGTCCAGAGACGTTAATTTCGATAAAACCAACATACTGAAGTTAACTATAAGCAATTCATTTAACATGAATAGTTGTATAAGGTAAAAAAATAGTTATAGAAGTTTGGTACGGTATGACTATGAAACATAAAACAACTATGAAGAATCCAATAGACATGGAAATTCTCAACAGGACAAGCTTCTAAAGGTAAATTGCAAGTTTCTCAAACTAAAAAATCAAGCACTAAATAAAATGCCAAACCGCGGAATAACATCCAGCACTTTTGGAGAAAATATAAGAAGCAATGTGATGATTTTAAGCTCTTAAAAATACCACTTCATTAACCCAACCACGTGACATTCAAAAACAAATTCACCCACATTGCAGATTAAATCATGCTAAACAAAGGGTATTTTACACAAGCAACATCACTAATCATATAAGTTGGAGAATTCAACTTGAGCAGAGCATGTATTCATGAATTAAATGCCTGTAGAATAATATTCGCAAACACGACTCAAAGAGCTAGCTGTAATAACCTGCTGATTGCATTCAAATTTACATGCAAGTTTAGTAATCAATTCATCAAAACAATTATCAGTTTACCAAGTCATCATCCTAAGCAGCAGGACGAGCATCCTCCTCATCCTCATCAGTGGGAATAACTGCACCACGGGAAGACGAAGCACCATGAGAAAAAGAAGCACCTAGGGAATAAGAAATACCAAGCTCAGAACACATCAAAGCCAATGTACGGTCATTTTCAACATCAACCAAAGCACGAAAAGCATCATCATGTTTGCGACGGAGACCAGTACGGAACTCAAACTCATAATCATTGGAAGCCCTATGGGCAGCAGCGGCAAGGGACACCTTTTTAGAAAAACCAGGATCAGCAAGAGCAGCCATTTCACGAGCTTCCTCCTGAGCAAGGGCAGCCTGCTGAAGTTCAATAACAAAGGCCCGATAACGTTGTCCCATGAACGTCGGAATATCCAAACTGTAAGTAGGATCATATGGCAGGTTGTAATTTCCAAAAGGTAAACACACAATTCCATCTTCAATCACAAACAACAAAGTTTGAACAAGCACTCGATGCTCATAAAACCAAGCACCGTTAACATACAACGATGGTTCATGATGAATTGTGCTAAATTAAAATCCAAGCTCGGTTGAACAATTCAAACAATAAATGGAACGCGTAGGAACATAATACTCATCCCCTTCCACAGGTTGATTCCAATCACCAACCTTAATATTATGCCTTAAACGTAAATAGTTACAAAAGTTAAAAAATAGACAAAAGAACCAAGAATACAAATGTGAATAAATTACACAACACACCAATACAGTATATGACAAAGGACCAAGCTCCCAAACTCATCAAAGGAGAGAAGACTAACATCAATCAATATGACTCAAATCACAATATCAATCTTACAACTTATATACTACACACACAGAGACTAAAAATAATATACAGTATTTAATAGAGGCTCAAACTTACATATATCCGAAGGAAACATACTCCATTCCCTCTGAAATTTCATCAGCATCCGAATGTTTTCTCATTTACTAAAATTACTCTCCTACTTAGATAACACGCTTGGCAAATATATTGATTCTGACCATCTACTTTCTCACTATCAGGTCTCCAAGTGGACTGAGCAGGAAGGGCAGCCAAATGGGCAGCCTCACATGCATCTTCCAGAGGATCACCATTTTCAATTCGGTGAATAAATCGTTCAAACATGGCATTAAAATCATCTTCAGAAGGTTCCACAACAACATCATATGGACGATATGGAAATCCATCGGAAAAATACACTTTGTAATCGTGATAAAACAGAAGACATTCAATCGAGTGGCACCACTAGTGATGTCAACTTCTAGACCTATTGGTGTTGCACAATAAGAACAAAATATTTCCCTGGATTGATCATGTGTTTGCCAGACTGTGTTAAACCCAACACATTCAAAAACAAATTCACCCACATTGCAGATTAAATCATGCTAAACAAAGGGTATTTTACACTAGCAACATCACTAATCATATAAGTTGGAGAATTCAACTTGAGCATAGCATGTATTCATGAATAAAATGCTTGTGGAATAATATTCGCAAACACGACTCAAAGAACTAGCTGCAATAACCTGCTGATTGCATTCAAATTTACATGCAAGTTTAATAATCAATTCATCAAAACAATTATCAATTTACCAAGTCATCATCCTAAGCAGCAGGAGGAGCATCCTCCTCATCCTCATCAGTGGGAACAGCTGCACCACGGGAAGACGAAGCACCATGAGAAGAAGAATCACCTAGGGAATAAGAAATACCAAGCTCAGAACACATCGAAGCCCACGTACGGTCATTTTCAACATCAACCAAAGCACGAAAAGCATCATCATCTTTGCTACGGAGACCAGTATGTAGCTCAAACTCATAATCATTGGAAGCCCTACGGGCAGCAGCGGCAAGGGACACCTTTTCAGAAAAACCAGGATCAGCAAGAGCAGCCATTTCGCGAGCTTCCTCCTGAGCAAGGGCAGCCTGCTGAAGTTCAATAACAAAGGCCCGATAACTTTGTCCCATGAATTCCGGAATATCGAAACTGTAAGTAGGATCATATGGTAGGTTGTAATTTCCATAAGGTAAACACACGATTCCACCTTCTCTCACAAACAACAAAGTTTGAAAAAACACTCGATGCTCATAAAACCAAGCACCGTTAACATACAACCCAGATGGTTAAGGATGAATTGTGCTAAATTCAAATCCAAGCTCGGTTGAACAATTCAAACAATAAATGGAACGCGTAGGAACATAATACTCATCCCCTTCTACGGGTTGATTCCAATCACCAACCTTAATATTATGCCTTAAACGTAAATAGTTACAAAAGTTAAAAAATAGACAAAAGAACCAAGAATACCAATGTGAATAAATTACACAACACACCAATACAGTATATGACAAAGGACCAAGCTCCCAAACTCATCAAAGGAGAGAATGGTAACATCAATCAATATGACTCAAATCACAATATCAATCTTACAACTTATATACTACACACGCACATACTAAAAATAATATACAGTATTTAATAGAGGCTCAAGCTTACATATATCCATTCCCTCTGAAATTTCATCGGCATCCGAATGTTTTCTCATTTACTAAAATTACTCTCCTACTTAGATAACACGCTTGGCAAATATATTGATTCTGACCATCTACTTTCTCAATATCAGGTCTCCAAGTGGACTGAGCAGGAAGGGCAGCCAAATGGGCAGCCTCACATGCATCTTCCAGAGGATCACCATTTTCAATTCGGTGAATAAATCGTTCAAACATGGCATTAAAATCATCTTCAGAAGGTTCCACAGCTTCAGAAAGTTCCACAACAACATCATATGGGCGATATGGAAATCCATCGGGAAAATACACTTTGTAATCGTGATAAAACAGAAGACATTCAATCGAGTGTCACCACTAGTGATGTCAACTTCTAGACCTATTGGTGTTGCACAATAAGAACAAAATATTTCCCTGGATTGATCATGTGTTTGCCAGACTGTATTAAACCCAACACATTCAAAAACAAATTCACCCACATTGCAGATTAAATCATGCTAAACAAAGGGTATTTTACACTAGCAACATCACTAATCATATAAGTTGGAGAATTCAACTTGAGCATAGCATGTATTCATGAATAAAATGCTTGTGGAATAATATTCGCAAACACGACTCAAAGAACTAGCTGCAATAACCTGCTGATTGCATTCAAATTTACATGCAAGTTTAATAATCAATTCATCAAAACAATTATCAATTTACCAAGTCATCATCCTAAGCAGCAGGAGGAGCATCCTCCTCATCCTCATCAGTGGGAACAGCTGCACCACGGGAAGACGAAGCACCATGAGAAGAAGAATCACCTAGGGAATAAGAAATACCAAGCTCAGAACACATCGAAGCCCACGTACGGTCATTTTCAACATCAACCAAAGCACGAAAAACATCATCATCTTTGCGACGGAGACCAGTATGTAGCTCAAACTCATAATCATTGGAAGCCCTACGGGCAGCAGCGGCAAGGGACACCTTTTCAGAAAAACCAGGATCAGCAAGAGCAGCCATTTCGCGAGCTTCCTTCTGAGCAAGGGCAGCCTGCTGAAGTTCAATAACAAAGGCCCGATAACTTTTTCCCATGAATGCCGGAATATCGAAACTGTAAGTAGGATCATATGGTAGGTTGTAATTTCCATAAGGTAAACACACGATTCCACCTTCTCTCACAAACAACAAAGTTTGAACAAGCACTCGATGCTCATAAAACCAAGCACCGTTAACATACAACCCAGATGGTTAAGGATGAATTGTGCTAAATTCAAATCCAAGCTCGGTTGAACAATTCAAACAATAAATGGAACGCGTAGGAACATAATACTCATCCCCTTCTACGGGTTGATTCCAATCACCAACCTTAATATTATGCCTTAAACGTAAATAGTTACAAAAGTTAAAAAATAGACAAAAGAACCAAGAATACCAATGTGAATAAATTACACAACACACCAATACAGTATATGACAAAGGACCAAGCTCCCAAACTCATCAAAGGAGAGAATGGTAACATCAATCAATATGACTCAAATCACAATATCAATCTTACAACTTATATACTACACACGCACATACTAAAAATAATATACAGTATTTAATAGAGGCTCAAGCTTACATATATCCGAAGGAAACATACTCCATTCCCTCTGAAATTTCATCGGCATCCGAATGTTTTCTCATTTACTAAAACTACTCTCCTACTTAGATAAAACGCGTGGCAAATATATTGATTCTGACCATCTACTTTCTCAATATCAGGTCACCAAGTGGACTGAGCAGGAATGGCAGCCAAATGGGCAGCCTCACGTGCATCTTCCACGGGATCACCATTTTCAATTCGGTGACTAAATCGTTCCAACATGGCATTAAAATCATCTTCAGAAGGTTCCACAGCTACATCATATGGACGATATGGAAATCCATCGGGAAAATACACTTTGTAATCGCGATACAATAGAAGACATTCTACTTTGACTTGCATCAATCGAGTGTCACCACTAGTGATGTCAATTTCTAGACCTATTGGTGTTGCACAATAAGAACAAAATATTTCCCTGGATTGATCATGTGTTTGCCAGACTGTATTAAACCCAACACATTAAAAGACAAATTCACCCACATTGCAGATTAAATCATGCTAAACAAAGGGTATTTTACACTAGCAACATCACTAATCATATAAGGTGGAGAATTCAATTTGAGCATAGCATGTTTTCATGAATAAAATGCCTGTGGAATAATATTCGCAAACACGGCTCAAAGAGCTAGCTGTAATAACCTGCTGATTGCATTCAAATTAACATGCAAGTTTAGTAATCAATTCATCAAAACAATTATCAGTTTACCGAGTCATCATCCTAAGCAGCAGGAGGAGCATCCTCCTCCTCCTCCTCCTCCTCCTCATACTCATCCTCATCAGTGGGAACAGCTGCACCATAGGAAGACGAAGCACCATGAGAAGAAGAAGCACCTAGGGAATAAAAAATACCAAGCTCAGAACACATCGAAGCCCATATACGGTCATTTTCAACATCAACCAAAGCACGGAAATCATCATCATGTTTGCGACGGAGACCAGTACGGAGCTTAATGTCACGGACTTAACTTTTCTAAGTAAACCGTGCGGCATTTAGCCACAAAACGCCACCAGCGATTGTTTCCGCCCCTCTGTCGGAATCGGCTAAGTCAGCCTCGTTCGTCCCTAGGTCGGGATTGCTAAGTAAAATTTTAAGTGGGAAAGTAAGAAAGTGTGCTTGAGAGAACTTAGAAAGATTTATTGCTCACTTAGAATGCTACAACTTGGATTTCTTGGATGGTTTGTACAAATGAGCCTACCTCGATTTATACTACAAGCCTTCCTTACTGGACGACCAAGGTTAACTTGATCTAAGGGCTAGTATTGATTCTCTAGGCCCTTCTACATGCTCCTACCAAAACTAGAACTATGTACAATGTCCTACTAGCATCTACATGCATCTATATAGTTCTAAGGTCTTCCACAAGGTTCTAGACCCTTCCGGCATGCTCTACACTTGTGTAGACCTTTCTAGTCCCTCCCGGATCCTTCCGGTTTCTTCCGTTACCTTTCGGCTTCTTCCGGACCCTTCCGGAGTAATGTGGAACCTCTCGGAGTTCTCTTGAATGTCCCGGACGTGTGTAGAACTCTCTAGAATCCTCCGGAACCTCCAAGGGCCTTGTTTGGTATTTCAAAAGGTCCAGGGCCGCCCCTGGGATGCCCTTGTGCCACTCGACGGCCTTACCGTGCCCACGTGCCTTGCCGTCGCCCGTAGTAGCTCCCGTCATGCCCTGGCCTCGCCCCGGGTGATAAGATTCGCGCCCGACTAGGCCACCCGCCTTGCCGGCAGTCCCGAGATGTCCCTTTTGGCCTTTGCCTCGATCATATACCTTGTCCGCTCGGCCCCCGTGGTCGGGCAAAGTGCTGGGGCGTGACATCAAACTCATAATCATTGGAAGCCCTACGGGCAACAGCGGCAAGGGACATCTTATCAGAAAAAACCAGGATCAGCAAGATCAGCCATTTCACGAGCTTCCTCCTGAGCAAGGGCAGCCAGCTGAAGTTCAATAACAAAGGCCCGATAACGTTGTCCCATGAACGTCGGAATATCCAAACTGTAAGTAGGATCATATGGCAGGTTGTAATTTCCATAAGGTAAACACACGATTCCACATTCTCTCACAAACAACAAAGTTTGAACAAGCACTCGATGCTCATAAAACCAAGCACCGTTAACATACAACCCCGATGGTTCAGGATGAATTGTGCTAAATTCAAATCCAAGCTCGGTTGAACAATTCAAACAATAAATCGAACGCGTAGGAACCTAATACTCATCCCCTTCCACAGGTTGATTCCAATTACCAACCTTAATATTATGCCTTAAACGTAAATAGTTACAAAAGTTAAAAAATAGACAAAAGAACCAAGAATACAAATGTGAATAAATTACACAACACACCAATACAGTATATGACAGAGGACCAAGCTCCCAAACTCATCAAAGGAGAGAAGGCTAACATCATCAATATGACTCAAATCACAATATCAATCTTACAACTTATATACTACACACGCACAGACTAAAAATGATATACAGTATTTAATAGAGGCTCAAGCTTACATATATTCGAAGGAAACATACTCCATTCCCTCTGAAATTTCATCACCATCCGAATGTTTTCTCATTTACTAAAACTACTCTTCTACTTAGATAACACGCTTGGCAAATATATTGATTCTGACCATCTACTTTCTCAATATCAGGTCTCCAAGTGGACTGAGCAGGAAGGGCAGCCAAATGGGTAGCCTCACGTGCATCTTCCACAGGATCACCATTTTCAATTCGGTGACTAAATCGTTCCAACATGGCATTAAAATCATCTTCAGAAGGTTACACAGCAACATCATATGGACGATATGGAAATCCATCGGGAAAATACACTTTGTAATCGCGATACAACAGAAGACATTCTACTTTGACTTGCATCAATCGCGTGTCACTACTACTGATGTCAAATTCTAGACCTATTGGTGTTGCACAATAAGAACAAAATATTTCCCTGGATTGATCATGTGTTTGCCAAACTGTATTAAACCCAACACATTCAAAGACAAATTCACCCACATTGCAGATTAAATCATGCTAAACAAAGGGTATTTTACACTAGCAACATCACTAATCATATAAGTTGGAGAATTCAACTTGAGCATAGCATGTATTCATGAATAAAATGCTTGTGGAATAATATTCGCAAACACGACTCAAAGAACTAGCTGCAATAACCTGCTGATTGCATTCAAATTTACATGCAAGTTTAATAATCAATTCATCAAAACAATTATCAATTTACCAAGTCATCATCCTAAGCAGCAGGAGGAGCATCCTCCTCATCCTCATCAGTGGGAACAGCTGCACCACGGGAAGACGAAGCACCATGAGAAGAAGAATCACCTAGGGAATAAGAAATACCAAGCTCAGAACACATCGAAGCCCACGTACGGTCATTTTCAACATCAACCAAAGCACGAAAAGCATCATCATCTTTGCTACGGAGACCAGTATGTAGCTCAAACTCATAATCATTGGAAGCCCTACGGGCAGCAGCGGCAAGGGACACCTTTTCAGAAAAACCAGGATCAGCAAGAGCAGCCATTTCGCGAGCTTCCTCCTGAGCAAGGGCAGCCTGCTGAAGTTCAATAACAAAGGCCCGATAACTTTGTCCCATGAATTCCGGAATATCGAAACTGTAAGTAGGATCATATGGTAGGTTGTAATTTCCATAAGGTAAACACACGATTCCACCTTCTCTCACAAACAACAAAGTTTGAAAAAACACTCGATGCTCATAAAACCAAGCACCGTTAACATACAACCCAGATGGTTAAGGATGAATTGTGCTAAATTCAAATCCAAGCTCGGTTGAACAATTCAAACAATAAATGGAACGCGTAGGAACATAATACTCATCCCCTTCTACGGGTTGATTCCAATCACCAACCTTAATATTATGCCTTAAACGTAAATAGTTACAAAAGTTAAAAAATAGACAAAAGAACCAAGAATACCAATGTGAATAAATTACACAACACACCAATACAGTATATGACAAAGGACCAAGCTCCCAAACTCATCAAAGGAGAGAATGGTAACATCAATCAATATGACTCAAATCACAATATCAATCTTACAACTTATATACTACACACGCACATACTAAAAATAATATACAGTATTTAATAGAGGCTCAAGCTTACATATATCCATTCCCTCTGAAATTTCATCGGCATCCGAATGTTTTCTCATTTACTAAAATTACTCTCCTACTTAGATAACACGCTTGGCAAATATATTGATTCTGACCATCTACTTTCTCAATATCAGGTCTCCAAGTGGACTGAGCAGGAAGGGCAGCCAAATGGGCAGCCTCACATGCATCTTCCAGAGGATCACCATTTTCAATTCGGTGAATAAATCGTTCAAACATGGCATTAAAATCATCTTCAGAAGGTTCCACAGCTTCAGAAAGTTCCACAACAACATCATATGGGCGATATGGAAATCCATCGGGAAAATACACTTTGTAATCGTGATAAAACAGAAGACATTCAATCGAGTGTCACCACTAGTGATGTCAACTTCTAGACCTATTGGTGTTGCACAATAAGAACAAAATATTTCCCTGGATTGATCATGTGTTTGCCAGACTGTATTAAACCCAACACATTCAAAAACAAATTCACCCACATTGCAGATTAAATCATGCTAAACAAAGGGTATTTTACACTAGCAACATCACTAATCATATAAGTTGGAGAATTCAACTTGAGCATAGCATGTATTCATGAATAAAATGCTTGTGGAATAATATTCGCAAACACGACTCAAAGAACTAGCTGCAATAACCTGCTGATTGCATTCAAATTTACATGCAAGTTTAATAATCAATTCATCAAAACAATTATCAATTTACCAAGTCATCATCCTAAGCAGCAGGAGGAGCATCCTCCTCATCCTCATCAGTGGGAACAGCTGCACCACGGGAAGACGAAGCACCATGAGAAGAAGAATCACCTAGGGAATAAGAAATACCAAGCTCAGAACACATCGAAGCCCACGTACGGTCATTTTCAACATCAACCAAAGCACGAAAAACATCATCATCTTTGCGACGGAGACCAGTATGTAGCTCAAACTCATAATCATTGGAAGCCCTACGGGCAGCAGCGGCAAGGGACACCTTTTCAGAAAAACCAGGATCAGCAAGAGCAGCCATTTCGCGAGCTTCCTTCTGAGCAAGGGCAGCCTGCTGAAGTTCAATAACAAAGGCCCGATAACTTTTTCCCATGAATGCCGGAATATCGAAACTGTAAGTAGGATCATATGGTAGGTTGTAATTTCCATAAGGTAAACACACGATTCCACCTTCTCTCACAAACAACAAAGTTTGAACAAGCACTCGATGCTCATAAAACCAAGCACCGTTAACATACAACCCAGATGGTTAAGGATGAATTGTGCTAAATTCAAATCCAAGCTCGGTTGAACAATTCAAACAATAAATGGAACGCGTAGGAACATAATACTCATCCCCTTCTACGGGTTGATTCCAATCACCAACCTTAATATTATGCCTTAAACGTAAATAGTTACAAAAGTTAAAAAATAGACAAAAGAACCAAGAATACCAATGTGAATAAATTACACAACACACCAATACAGTATATGACAAAGGACCAAGCTCCCAAACTCATCAAAGGAGAGAATGGTAACATCAATCAATATGACTCAAATCACAATATCAATCTTACAACTTATATACTACACACGCACATACTAAAAATAATATACAGTATTTAATAGAGGCTCAAGCTTACATATATCCGAAGGAAACATACTCCATTCCCTCTGAAATTTCATCGGCATCCGAATGTTTTCTCATTTACTAAAACTACTCTCCTACTTAGATAAAACGCGTGGCAAATATATTGATTCTGACCATCTACTTTCTCAATATCAGGTCACCAAGTGGACTGAGCAGGAATGGCAGCCAAATGGGCAGCCTCACGTGCATCTTCCACGGGATCACCATTTTCAATTCGGTGACTAAATCGTTCCAACATGGCATTAAAATCATCTTCAGAAGGTTCCACAGCTACATCATATGGACGATATGGAAATCCATCGGGAAAATACACTTTGTAATCGCGATACAATAGAAGACATTCTACTTTGACTTGCATCAATCGAGTGTCACCACTAGTGATGTCAATTTCTAGACCTATTGGTGTTGCACAATAAGAACAAAATATTTCCCTGGATTGATCATGTGTTTGCCAGACTGTATTAAACCCAACACATTAAAAGACAAATTCACCCACATTGCAGATTAAATCATGCTAAACAAAGGGTATTTTACACTAGCAACATCACTAATCATATAAGGTGGAGAATTCAATTTGAGCATAGCATGTTTTCATGAATAAAATGCCTGTGGAATAATATTCGCAAACACGGCTCAAAGAGCTAGCTGTAATAACCTGCTGATTGCATTCAAATTAACATGCAAGTTTAGTAATCAATTCATCAAAACAATTATCAGTTTACCGAGTCATCATCCTAAGCAGCAGGAGGAGCATCCTCCTCCTCCTCCTCCTCCTCCTCATACTCATCCTCATCAGTGGGAACAGCTGCACCATAGGAAGACGAAGCACCATGAGAAGAAGAAGCACCTAGGGAATAAAAAATACCAAGCTCAGAACACATCGAAGCCCATATACGGTCATTTTCAACATCAACCAAAGCACGGAAATCATCATCATGTTTGCGACGGAGACCAGTACGGAGCTTAATGTCACGGACTTAACTTTTCTAAGTAAACCGTGCGGCATTTAGCCACAAAACGCCACCAGCGATTGTTTCCGCCCCTCTGTCGGAATCGGCTAAGTCAGCCTCGTTCGTCCCTAGGTCGGGATTGCTAAGTAAAATTTTAAGTGGGAAAGTAAGAAAGTGTGCTTGAGAGAACTTAGAAAGATTTATTGCTCACTTAGAATGCTACAACTTGGATTTCTTGGATGGTTTGTACAAATGAGCCTACCTCGATTTATACTACAAGCCTTCCTTACTGGACGACCAAGGTTAACTTGATCTAAGGGCTAGTATTGATTCTCTAGGCCCTTCTACATGCTCCTACCAAAACTAGAACTATGTACAATGTCCTACTAGCATCTACATGCATCTATATAGTTCTAAGGTCTTCCACAAGGTTCTAGACCCTTCCGGCATGCTCTACACTTGTGTAGACCTTTCTAGTCCCTCCCGGATCCTTCCGGTTTCTTCCGTTACCTTTCGGCTTCTTCCGGACCCTTCCGGAGTAATGTGGAACCTCTCGGAGTTCTCTTGAATGTCCCGGACGTGTGTAGAACTCTCTAGAATCCTCCGGAACCTCCAAGGGCCTTGTTTGGTATTTCAAAAGGTCCAGGGCCGCCCCTGGGATGCCCTTGTGCCACTCGACGGCCTTACCGTGCCCACGTGCCTTGCCGTCGCCCGTAGTAGCTCCCGTCATGCCCTGGCCTCGCCCCGGGTGATAAGATTCGCGCCCGACTAGGCCACCCGCCTTGCCGGCAGTCCCGAGATGTCCCTTTTGGCCTTTGCCTCGATCATATACCTTGTCCGCTCGGCCCCCGTGGTCGGGCAAAGTGCTGGGGCGTGACATCAAACTCATAATCATTGGAAGCCCTACGAGCAACAGCGGCAAGGGACATCTTATCAGAAAAAACCAGGATCAGCAAGATCAGCCATTTCACGAGCTTCCTCCTGAGCAAGGGCAGCCAGCTGAAGTTCAATAACAAAGGCCCGATAACGTTGTCCCATGAACGTCGGAATATCCAAACTGTAAGTAGGATCATATGGCAGGTTGTAATTTCCATAAGGTAAACACACGATTCCACATTCTCTCACAAACAACAAAGTTTGAACAAGCACTCGATGCTCATAAAACCAAGCACCGTTAACATACAACCCCGATGGTTCAGGATGAATTGTGCTAAATTCAAATCCAAGCTCGGTTGAACAATTCAAACAATAAATCGAACGCGTAGGAACCTAATACTCATCCCCTTCCACAGGTTGATTCCAATTACCAACCTTAATATTATGCCTTAAACGTAAATAGTTACAAAAGTTAAAAATAGACAAAAGAACCAAGAATACAAATGTGAATAAATTACACAACACACCAATACAGTATATGACAGAGGACCAAGCTCCCAAACTCATCAAAGGAGAGAAGGCTAACATCATCAATATGACTCAAATCACAATATCAATCTTACAACTTATATACTACACACGCACAGACTAAAAATGATATACAGTATTTAATAGAGGCTCAAGCTTACATATATTCGAAGGAAACATACTCCATTCCCTCTGAAATTTCATCACCATCCGAATGTTTTCTCATTTACTAAAACTACTCTTCTACTTAGATAACACGCTTGGCAAATATATTGATTCTGACCATCTACTTTCTCAATATCAGGTCTCCAAGTGGACTGAGCAGGAAGGGCAGCCAAATGGGTAGCCTCACGTGCATCTTCCACAGGATCACCATTTTCAATTCGGTGACTAAATCGTTCCAACATGGCATTAAAATCATCTTCAGAAGGTTACACAGCAACATCATATGGACGATATGGAAATCCATCGGGAAAATACACTTTGTAATCGCGATACAACAGAAGACATTCTACTTTGACTTGCATCAATCGCGTGTCACTACTACTGATGTCAAATTCTAGACCTATTGGTGTTGCACAATAAGAACAAAATATTTCCCTGGATTGATCATGTGTTTGCCAAACTGTATTAAACCCAACACATTCAAAGACAAATTCACCCACATTGCAGATTAAATCATGCTAAACAAAGGGTATTTTACACTAGCAACATCACTAATCATATAAGTTGGAGAATTCAACTTGAACATATCATGTATTCATGAATAAAATGCCTGTTGAATAATATTCACAAACACGGCTCAAAGAGCTAGCTGTAATAACCTGCTGATTGCATTCAAATTTACATGCAAGTTTAGTAATCAATTCATCAAAACAATTATCAATTTACCAAGTCATCATCCTAAGCAGCAGGAGAAGCATCCTCCTCGTCCTCATCCTCATCCTCATCCTAATCCTCATCAGTGGGAACAACTGCAACACGGGAAGACGAAGCACCACGAGAAGAAGAAGCGCCTAGGGAATAAGAAATACCAAGCTCGGAACACATCGAAGCCCATGTACGGTCATTTTCAACATCAACCAAAGCACGAAAAGCATCATTATGTTTGTGACGGAGACTAGTACAGAGCTCAAACTCATAATCATTGGAAGCCCTACGGGAAGCAGCTGCAAAGGACACCTTTTCAGAAAAACCAGGATCAGCAAAAGCAGCCATTTCACGAGCTTCCTCCTGAGCAAGGGCAACATGCTGAAGTTCATTAACAAAGGCCCGATAACGTTGTCCCATGAACGTCAGAATATCCTAATTGTAAGTAGGATCATATGGCAGGTTGTAATTTCCATAAGGTAAACACACGATTCCTTCTTCTCTCACAAACAACAAAGTTTGAACAAGCACTAGATACTCATAAAACCAAGCACCGTTAACATACAACCCCGATGGTTAAGGATGAATTGTGCTAAATTCAAATCCAAGCTCAGTTGAACAATTAAAAACATAAATGGAACGCGTAGGAACATAATACTCATCCCCAACCTTAATATTATGCCTTAAACGTAAATAGTTACAAAAGTTAAAAAAATAGACAAAAGAACCAAGAACACAAATGTGAATAAATTACACAACACACCAATACAGTATATGACAGAGGACCAAGCTCCCGAACTCATCAAAGGAGAGAAGGCTAACATCAATCAATATGACTCAAATCACAATATCAATCTTACAACTTATATACTACATACACACAGACTAAAAATAATACACAGTATTTAATAGAGGCTCAAACTTACATATATCCGAAGGAAACATACTCCATTCCCTCTGAAATTTCATCAGCATCCGAATGTTTTCTTATTTACTAAAACTACTCTCCTACTTAGATAAAACGCTTGGCAAATATATTGATTCTGACCATCTACTTTCTCAATATCAGGTCTCCAAGTGGACTGAGCAGGAAGGGTTGCCAAATAGGCAGCCTCACATGCATCTTCCAGGGGATCATCATTTTCAATTCGGTGACTAAATCGTTCAAACATGGCATTAAAATCATCTTCAGAAGGTTTCACAGCTTCAGAAGGTTCCGTAACATCATATGGACGTTATGGAAATCCATCGGGAAAATACACTTTGTAATCGCGATACAACATAAGACATTCAATCGAGTGTCACCACTAGTGATGTCAAATTCTAGACCTATTGGTGTTGCACAATAAGAACAAAATATTTCCCTGGATTGATCATGTGTTTGCCAGACTGTATTAAACCCAACACATTCAAAAACAAATTCACCCACATTGCAGATTAAATCATCAAAACAATTATCAATTTACCAAGTCATCATCCTAAGCAGCAGGAGGAGCATCATCCTCATCCTCATCCTCATCAGTGGGAACAGCTGCACCACGGGAAGACGAAGCACCATGAGAAGAAGAAGCACCTAGGGAAAAAGAAATACCAAGCTCAGAACACATCGAAGCCCATGTACGGTCATTTTCAACATCAACCAAAGCACGAAAATCATCATCATGTTTGCGACGGAGACCAGTACGTAGCTCCAACTCATAATCATTGGAAGCCCTACGGGCAGCAGCGGCAAGGGACACCTTTTCAGAAAAACCAGGATCAGCAGGAGCAGCCATTTCACGAGCTTCCTCCTGAGAAAGGGCAGCCTGCTGAAGTTCAATAACAAAGGCCCGATAACTTTGTCCCATGAACGTCGGAATATCCAAACTGTAAATAGGATCATATAGCAGGTTGTAATTTCCATATGGTAAACACACGATTCCATTTTCTCTCACAAACAACAAAGTTTGAACAAGCACTCGATGCTCATAAAACCAACCACCGTTAACATACAACCCCGATGGTTCAGGATGAATTGTGCTAAATTCAAATCCAAGCTTTGTTGAACAATTCAAACTATAAATGGAACGCGTAGGAACATAAAACTCATCCCATTCCACGGGTTGATTCCAGTCACCAACCTTAATATTATGCCTTAAACGTAAATAGTTACAAAAGTAAAAAAATAGAAAAAAGAACCAAGAATACAAATGTGAATAAATTACACCACACACCAATACAGTATATGACAGAGGACCAAGCTCCCAAACTCATCAAAGGAGAGAAGGCTGACATCAATTAATATGACTCAAATCACAATGTCAATCTTACAACTTATATACTACACACGCACAGACTAAAAATAATATACAGTATTTAATAGAGGCTCAAACTTACATATATCAGAAGGAAATATATTGATTCCGAGCATCTACTTTCTCAATATCAGGTCTCCAAGTGGACTGAGAATGAAGGGCAGCTAAATGGGCAGCCTCACGTGCATCTTCCAGGGGATCACCATTTTCAATTCGGTGACTAAATCGTTCCAACATGGAATTAAAATCATCTTCAGAAAGTTCCACAGCTTCAGAAGGTTCCACAGCAACATCATATGGACTATATGGAAATCCATCGGGAAAATACACTTTGTAATCGCGATACAACATAAGACATTCTACTTTAACTTGCATAAATCGAGTGTCACCACTAGTGATGTCAAATTCTAGATCTATTTGTGTTGCACAATAAGAACAAAATATTTCCCTGGATTGATCATGTGTTTGCCAGACTGTGTTAAATCCAACACATTCAAAGACAAATTCACCCACATTGCAGATTAAATCAAGCTAAACAAAGGGTATTTTACACTAGAAACATCACTAATCATATAAGTTGGAGAATTCAACTTGAGCATAGCATGTATTCATGAATAAAATGCCTGTGGAATAATATTCGCAAACACGGCTCAAAGAACTAGCTGTAATAACCTGCTGATTGCATTCAAATTTACATGCAAGTTTTAATCAATTCATCAAAACAATTATCAGTTTACCAAGTCATCATCCTAAGCAGCAGGAGGAACATCCTCCTCATCCTCATCCTCATCAGTGGGAACAGCTGCACCACGGGAAGACGAAGCACCATGAGAAGAAGAAGCACCTAGGGAGTAAGAAATACCAAGCTCAGAACACATCGAAGCACATGTACGGTCATTTTAAACATCAACCAAAGCACGGAAATCATCATCATGTTTGCGACGGAGACCAGTACGTAGCTCAAACTCATAATCATTGGAAGCCCTACGGGCAGCAGCGGCAAGTGACACCTTTTCAGAAAAACCAGGATCAGCAAGAGCAACCATTTCACGAGCTTCCTCCTGAGCAAGGGCAGCCTGCTGAAGTTCAATAACAAAGGCCCGATAACGTTGTCCCATGCTTCGTCTCCAAATCCCGGAGCATAGTGATAACCCGGTGGACTTCCATCCAAGCAAACTGCACCCAAAATTAGAAACAAACATTATTAATCAAGAATTTATAATAATGATTGTGCAACAGGTAAAAACAAATATAAAAAAACATATGGCATGTTCAATGAAAGAGCCATTTATATGGTTTTTCAATCACAGCTTATAACGTACACTTCATAATCTATACTGTTGTAGGACAAACAAGCTCAATAGAGGAAGTTCGAGCCCAGCATGATAACGAAATTGATTTTGTGAAAAGCTCCAAATTACTACCACCATCTACACCAATACCAAAATCCTAAATTACCAGCGATTAGCGAACAACAAGGCATTCTGATTTCGATAAATCTAAACTCGTGTTTTACAGTTGGGATTTGAATGCTCTGGTTATGTATTATGGGGCTGGGGTATTTTATGACTTGAGTTCTAGGGTCCTATATACCCTCGGAAATTGGTGGAGGTAATACTTTGTTTTGTGCTAGAACTGATCAATATCCATTTCATGAGTTCAGAACTAGGAGGCCTTATTTAGGCACAAATGTAAGGTTAAAAGTAAAGTCTATTATGTCTTTAATGATGTTGCTAAGATGAAGGAGATTTTATCACCATCTTTCAACAATTTTAGATGTTAAAAATTCTTTTGGAAAATTGGGGAATGGAAAAGCTTCGAGGCTTTTGACTTTAAATGATATTTAATTTCAGGTTGTTTGATTTCTGAAAAAAATGAATTCTCTCAATTTGAGGTTCTTTGATATTTTTTGTGGGAAGCTTGAACATTTGGATCATGTTTAAGGTATTATGAAAAAGTATTATTCTGTTGCTATGGATTTTAGTGTTGGATGTGTCAGAGGGACAATTTTGGTGGAAGCTTAAGGATGATATATAACTTTGTGCTAGTTGGGATTCTGGTAACAACTTAGAAATGTTAAATTTGGTTCAGAATTATAACTTTGTGAAAATGTCCAAGAAGCATCATTTAGTTGATTTGAGTTCAAACAGATTTACGGGAGAGCTTATCGACAAATTTTTTGCTCATTGTACAACTCTTTTGTTATTTATGTCACGGATGGGTGAGGGATACTGACATCAAGTGTACAACATAAGAGATATGCAATTTTGATTGAAACACCCCTCGAAACCAAGAGGGGAAAGAGAGTATGGTAACCATATAAATAATTAAGCGGTTACACTGCTGCATTGTGAAGAAAACTAAAATACAGGCTTCAAGGCTGTGATAAGTTAAAGCGAGAGGAATAAGCCCCGTGGAGTTTTGAATTACAAAAAGAGCTACAATAGTGATATATAGTGCATCTAGCATCTAATTTGGTATCTGGTAGCCTCAAAGCCACTGAATACCTCACATTCAAGAATGAAATACAAATTATTTATACAATACTTCTCAGCAGGGTTTTAAAACGAAGGGGATGAAAGCAACCTTGGATCCTAGAGTTAAATAGTCGATGTCAAGCTAAACAATTTTTTATATAAACACCATTGGAACCACTTACAAAAACAACTAATAAAAATTTCAATTTTTCTCTCAATCATCTCAGTCAAATTCACCCAACTCTAGATCTCCTCACAATTGTCCCATCTTCTTCTCTGTTATATCCTTCTTTCTTCTTCTAACTATATATTCTGCTCCTAATTTATTCTCTATCGTCTCCTACACTATCTCTAAAACAAAAGATGATTATGGAGAAATTCATGTCGCCCATGAAAAAATACAAAAAATCTACTTCATATAAATAAATGTATACCTGCTCCCTTTTCTACAGCACTCTGAAGATAAGTGATGGCTACTCTGTCGGAGCCCTGCACTTGAGCAATGAAGAAAACAAAAGCAAAGATAAAAAATTTCACCTCCGTCATGGCTAGCTTGAACAACTTAAAGAATTCTGGAGTTGAAGAATGAATAGGATTTTTTCAAGAAAGTGAAGTAGAAGATGCAGATGTAGATGTAGGAACTTTTCCCCACTCCGTTCTTAAACAAAAATGAACCTTTTTTTACAGAAAAACACTCCTAGTAAACCCATCCCTGAAGCCAAATTTATATTGATAACATGAACAACTATTGATAAAAAGAAATGATAACAACTACAACTAGTTGAAGCCTTCCCCTCACCATTTATTTCAAATTTACTCTTTTGAGCTATTAATTTGTCTCCCCATTGTATATTTTGGGAGTGTGTCTTGGTCTCAACTTAATGGTTAGATATTCAAATTTGTGGGACCCACCGTGTAAAAAGTGCCTTCAAGTTCAGAATTGGGTTTTTAGTTAATGTGCTTAACTAATAACTACAGTATGTATAGTTAAACCTTGGAAAAATGACCTAAATAAAATCAAAATTGATAATACTGCAAGACCTACTTCTAATTCTTGGTAATTAATGCTCCAATATTCCTAAAACAATAACAGTAATTAAGTGTAACATCATCACCAGCATGATTCATTTAATTAAAAATAAAAGGACCTGTAAATTAATTTTTGTTGATGATGAGCTCAATTTTCGGCTTGGTGTTTAGTCCTGCAGGTACAAAATAAACAATCTGAAAAAGTAATTGAAGATACTATAACCTAATTTTAAGGTAAAAAATCGGAGAAAGGTAGAAGAAAAATAAATTTTTAGAAATAAGTACAAAATAAATATACCTTCCAGAAAAAGGGCCATAGCAAAGCTACCTAATTCGTAATTATGATAAAAGCTTGAAGACTTCTCCCTCACCATTCATTTAATTATACTCTATTTGTTTCAATTTTGGTTTTTCTATTTCTAGAAAGATGAAGAAGAAGAAGAAGAAGAGTGTGTGTGTGTGTTTTGATATTTTTTTGCTCAAAGTTGTGGGGGCCACTTTCTAAAATATGTGTTCGGAACTTTTGAATTGTTAGTGGAACTTTGGAATGTGGGTATTTAGTAGGGCATGTCTATCGATAGTTCATGTTGATCAGAACTATCGGTAGTTCATGCTTCTCTACTACTCATATATTGTATTTTATTTTTTTTTACCTAGATAAAGGGTGACATTAGCCGGTGACTTTCTTTGTTAATTTATGGTTTGATTAGCTTAAATTACCTTAATGCCCTTATGCCTTAGTTAAAAGAAAACAATTATTAGGATTCCAAAGTCAGTCTTCCCCAAACGTCTTCCCCAAAACGTCTTTCCCAAAGTCGTCTTCCCCAAAGTCGTCTTCCCCAAACGAATCTCCGGCTGTTGATTATTCTTCTTGAAAGTATTTTTACGGCCTAACCTTGAGCTAATGTGATATTTTATGCCATCCTCTACTCGAGACTTGAGGATCGAGAAATCGAAGCATATTGGAAATTTTATGTGGTACGATTTGTACTATATTTTGTCCAATCTATGTTTGGTGTTTTAGGATTTGACATATATTTGCAAGTTTAGTTAATTAGCGAAATTCAGTTGATAGATTTGATAATATTATTTTCCCAATCCGAAACATTTTACGGTTTCTGAAATTGATATAATCTTCTAGGTTGTTCTGGATATATTTGCAATACCTTGTCCAGATTCAATATTAATGCATTTTTGACAGATTATTCTTCTTAAAATTCGTAGTATGAACAATCTTTAAACATGTGGATGAGAAGATGATAGTTGATATGCTAAAATTATAAATTCATTTGTTCTTAATCTGCTGGTATAATCTTTATTAGTTTTCAAAATTTGATTAGAAAATGGCTTTGCTTTAACTTTGTGGATACCAGGTGTTCTTTAACTGGAATTACTTCGAAAATGCTTAGTTTAAACTTAGGGGGTAATGCTTAGACTGAAAAAAATGTAAGGATATATCACTTTTGATTTAAATATATATGATCATGTGGGATCTATGAATCTCAAAAAGATTAGTGGCTGCTGGTAAAGTGGCTCCAGAAAATATGTTTGGAATATAATTTGAATAAATATGAAATCTGGTTGATTTGGTTAGAGGTGTGCAAAAATATTCTATTTGTATTTCAATAATTATACTAGACCAACAAAAAACTACGTTTACCTGATAGATGATTTTTTGTATTTCAATCATTCTTGGATATTCTATGTTTTTTTTTGTCTGCGGGTTTGAATCGAAAGTGACCAAAATCAACAAATTTCACTAAATAATGGTTTACGGAAGAGTTAATGGTTATGTGATAGTTGATCCTCCGGATCGAATCGAAAATGACCAAAATCAACAAATTTCACTAATAATGGTTTACGGAAGAGTTAATGGTTATGTGATAGTTGGTCCTCCGGATCGAATCGAAAGTGACCAAAATCAACAAATTTCACTATATAATGGTTTACGGAAGAGTTAATGGTTATGTGAGAGTTGGTCCTCCGGATCAAATCGAAAGTGACCAAAATTAAAAAAATTCACTAAAAATGGTTATGTGATAGTTGGTCCTCCGGCTCGAATCGAAAGTGACCAAAATCAATAAATTTCACTAAATAATGATTTACGGAAGAGTTAATGGTTATGTGATAGTTGGTCCTCCGGATCGAATCGAAAGTGACCAAAATCAACAAATTTCACTATATAATGGTTTACGGAAGAGTTAATGGTTATGTGAGAGTTGGTCCTCCGGATCGAATCGAAAGTGACCAAAATTAAAAAAATTCACTAAAAATGGTTATGTGATAGTTGGTCCTCCGGCTCGAATCGAAAGTGACCAAAATCAATAAATTTCACTAAATAATGATTTACGGAAGAGTTAATGGTTATGTGATAGTTGGTCCTCCGGATCGAATCGAAAGTGACCAAAATCAACAAATTTCACTAAAAATGGTTATGTGATAGTTGGTCCTCCGGCTCGAATCGAAAGTGATAAAAATCAACAAATTTCACTAAATAATGGTTTACGGAAGATTTAATGGTTATGTGATAGTTGGTCCTCTGGATCGAATCAGAAGTGACCAAAATCAACAAATTTTACTAAATAATGGTTTACAGAAGAGTTAATGGTTATGTGATAGTTGATACTCCGGTTCGAACTGAAAGTAACCATAATCAACAAACTTCTCCTTTTCTTCCGCATATTCTAATTCGATTTACGGATATTTTGATTTTGTCATTAGCACCTACTTTTTTTTTTTTGATAAATATTAGCACCTACTTCCAGTTGTTCAATTAATACTAATAGGATTAGGCATCTTTCTTTTTTCCTATACAACTTTGTTCTTCCATGTAGCAAATTCCCAAGGAATTCGTACGACTTGCCGCTAGTGAAGCAAGAAACAAAAAGATTGGATCAATAAGGATACGTCACAAAACATATGAATGTAATTTTTCTTCCAAACAAGCAGAAGGCAATTGATATTTTTTTATAAGGATAGCCAACCAATTTTCGGAAATTTATTTAATCGTATGTTTCGTTCTTAGAATTGTTAATGGAAATATTATTTTCACTATTATATTATGCTTACATTAGTCAATTTAGAACAATTAGTGATAAATTTCATACCCGATCTTGGTCTTCTAACATTTACTGCACACTGTTTTATTTTATGGTTCAAACTTTATAAAAACAGTCAATATCTTTTTGAGCCGAGTTTCAGCGTATTACTATGAAACCCGACATTATTGGAGTCCTACAGTCATTTAAAATTCGGCTCGCAATGTCTGATTGAGATTCGTAATAAGCACTTGATGAAATTCCAAAAATGTACATATTATAATATTATAACCTGTGTATTTTAAATTCTGTTTATAAAATATGTCCAAAATATATTATGACAAAAATTGCGAAAATCCCAAATTCATATATAATACGTATATTAGGTAAAAAAAAAAACTGTATAACTAATTATCCACTTGTAAATTGAAAAACTCAAATTTATCCACTCTATTGTCACTTAATAACTAAACAAGCACGAGTTAAACCACTATTTACATCCTACTATTATAAATTACAGTCCTGACCACAACATCAATTTGTCCATACATTTGAAGAAAAAGTTGAGTAACGATCAACATTGGAGGTTACAGTTCATCTAATATTACATATACACAACAACTATGATTACTTCTTCAATGGGGTCAATTACTTGTCCATTCCTCTTATGAATTTGAAATTCAACATCATCACAAACACAAAAATTGTTATCAATGACAAATTTTTCCCTTCCTTGACACAAAGCAACACGACTGTTTGGTCTTCTAGAATACATCTGAACCATAACTGTAAACCGACAAACTATAAACATTAATTAGTGGTACCCATTTAATGTGCCCAACCCGCCTCCTCGAAAGGGATTAAACCCTTGGAAAACCAAAAAAAGTTATAAATTACTAAAACATTAATTTTCCAAATTTAAAATCTTTATTACCTCATTACAAGTACATTTCTTCCACCACATATATATATATATATATATATATATATATATATATATATATTTATATATATTTTCCACCAAAATCATGGCCAACTACCAGTGCACTGTGAATTTTATTTTTTTCTACACTACACTACAAAAACTAACTGGCATAAACAATTGTGAAGTGGAAGACAAACTTTTGCAGTGGAGAAATCTGTATCAACCACAAATCTGAGTCACATTGCGCAAAATCAACCAGAAATCTCAACAACAAATGCATTCAAAATCAACCAAAAATCTCAATCTCAACTGTAAAATTAAAAAATCCCACCCCACGAATACTAAACAAAACAAAAATTCAATTAAAATCAAATGATGCAAAAAAATGAAAATAATCTAAGCTCTAAAAACTGTATATTTTAAGTCATTTTCCTTTCATGGTACAATATTTTTTATTGTATCCGAAAGTTGTATTAGGCTTCGGCCTGTTTGAGTAAGCTTTCCAAATTAATTATAATAATATTGGAAAATGAATACACACTAAGGTCATATATGTTTGTTGTTTCTCTTTTCAAAGAATAGTTTTAAAATTGAGAACTTTAAAAATATTGTTTATTTTGATTATTAGATAATGAATGAATAATGGAGTTTTTTATAAGAAAGCTATATGGCTTTTTTGGAGATTATGAAAATAAGAGAAATAGTGTAAGAAAATGAGTTGTGTTTATCTGAACTGAATGAAATGAGTAACAATTTCATGAAGGCACTAAATGTTAGATTGGAACAACTTGTGGCCACGGTGACATGACCTGGGATTAGGCCCATTTCAGATATCTACCGTGGCTACTATCAATTTGAACAATGTGGCATGGCTTCAACCACTAATGACATCAATGAATTATATAGAGAGAATTGCAATTGTGGTACCAAACTATATAACGATTCTCACTTGTGGTACCATAAAAATCGAGGCCGACACATTTGGTACCACAATTTAAGAAATTGAATCACTTTTGATACCACCGTTAAAATTGGACGTTAACTGATGACGTGGCAGTTAAGTTTTATTGCAAAATTGATACCATTACTTATGTTGACTGACAATTATACCCCTAACTTTTCAAGTTGTCAAAATAACCCCACATCTTCAAATTTACTGACAATTTTAGTCCACATTGTTGCCCAATTTCAAAATTGGCTCGAATAAGACACGTGCAGACCAATTTAGATATTTTACTTATTATATTTACATATTTATTTAACTAATTTAATTTTATAAATAATATTAATAGACCAAATAATACTTTAACATAAATTCGATAAAATATTAATTAAATCTAAAATTTATATAATAATATTAATATATTTAATATTTATTAAAAAATAAAGTTATATTTTATTAATAAAATAATTTTAATTAAAAAAAAAAAACCCATCTCCTACCCCCAACCCCATCCCCCCTAACCACACCCCCCCCCCCCCCCCACCCAAATCCCAGGCCGGCGGCGGCCTGGGATCGTCCGTCCCAGGCTGCTGCCGGTCTGGGATCGCCGGTCCCAAGCCACGGTGCCCTGGGATCGGAGGACCCAGGCCACCGCGGTCTGGGCAACAGATCCCAGGCCGTGGTGGCCTGGGTCCTCCGATCCAAGGCCACCGCGGCCTGGGACGGATGATCCCAGGCCGCCGGGGGGGGGGGGGGGGGGGGGGGTTTAGGGGGGATGGGGTTGGGGGGTAGGAGATGGGGTTTTTTTTAAAAAAAAAATTATAATTAATTTATTAATAATATATAACTTTATTTTTTAATAAATATTAAATATATTAATATTATTATATAAATTTTAGATTTAATTAATATTTTATCGTATTTATGTTAAAGTATTATTTGGTCTATTAATATTATTTATAAAATTAAATTAGTTAAATAAATATGTAAATATAATAAGTAAAATCTCTAAATTGGTCCGCACGTGTCTTATTCGAGCCAATTTTGAAAATGGGCAACAATGTGGACTAAAATTGTCAGTAAATTTGAAGATGTGGGGTTATTTTGACAACTTGAAAAGTTAGGGGTATAATTGTCAGTCAACATAAGTAATGGTATCAATTTTGCAATAAAATTTAACTGCCACGTCATCAGTTAACGTCCAATTTTAACGGTGGTACAAAAAATGATTCAATTTCTTAAATTATGGTACCAAATGTGTCGGCCTCGATTTTTATGATACCACAAGTGAGAATCGGTATATAATTTGGTACCACAATTGCAATTCTCTCGAATTATATATGACGAATTTGTTCATCTTGTTATTGACTTCATTGTAAAGGCTTGAAGTGATCATGATACAAAAAAGATTCACTCAACTTGGAGCTCTTCAGCTTGACAGAGAGGCAAGGACATGTATTACTAGTTTACTACATGGTATATAGTTAACAATAACATACGTACTAAATAAATAGCAGACATATATAACAATTATTGTAATAACTTTTCGGTTAATACTATTAATTAATAATAAGCCAACGTGCTCGTCCTATAAAGAGCATCAAGAGGATACGCATTAGTTAAAAATATCGATTTTCATACTAAACTGTCAGAATTTCTTTAATTATCTTTGCAATTACTGTTTTAACGTAATTTGACATTTTTTTTTTTTGATAACCCAGGTGTCCAAGTTTACACCAGACTAATCCTGGACCCTCAGAACCCTTGCCCTAGAACCCTGAAGGATGTAAATCGCGGGATGTGCCTCCACCAAGCCTCGGGATCCCACCATACTACTGTACACTCTGAGCACAAAGGGGTCTTGACCACAAATGACCCTTGGACAGACTCATGATAATGCTTCCATCCAAGTTCCAACAGATCAATCGTTATATGAGAATGTTTTTATATTACTATCAAAGTTCAAAAATAAACTAATAACCACAAGTGAAAAATTAAGAAAATGTCCGCACTAATGCAATCAAAACTCCAAACCTTTTTTATCTTGGAATCTTAATTTTGCCATCGATGGCTTCTTTTTTTCCTTGACACAAAAAATATGTCTTGTTGGAAGAAATACATCTAAATTTTGAAATATCTTAGAAATATTATTTGCCATTTTATTTAAGTGCTGGTAATACGATTAAAAAATTAGGGCACCGTTTGGATATGTTTGATATATCTAAATATGACGCGTGTTTTTACTTGGTATGCCTAATAAAAGGCCTAAGTTTACATTTCAAATCCAAACGACCAAACCTAATCCTATCCAGCCTATCTCCCGGCCCTCAGATTACTTTGATTAAGATTTTTGAGCAAATAAAAAACAAATTTCAAAAATCATGAAAACTATTTTAATCAATTAAAATTCGTGTCCGCAGGTCGCAGGCTCGCACAAGTCTTGAAGGTCTGAAGTGAATTTCGATCCATGATTCGCACCCCCCCCCCCTCGCGCGTGAGGGAAGAGACTTTTGGTAGCTAGATTGTTATACCACTACATTGTCAAATCATATATAAACCTCAAGATTTTTCCTTCCAATTTCAATGTGGGATAAAACCACTTTTATTTTTTTTCTTCCATTTCAAAGGGTGATCTTTGAGAATCAATTTCTCATTCACCCGAACTCCGATTTGGACATACCATATACCGTTTTAATCTACTAACGGAGTAGAATATAATTCCGCAAAAACCCGAATGAATTTTATAATTATCAAATTTATTTTAATTATAAGTGAGAGTGGACAAGAGTTAGAAATTGAATTAAATCAATTTCGGAGCCCTACCATTGGAGACTATCATGCAGGGCTCGGGGTGGGGGCAGGGGCAGCCTCAGGGCTTCGGAGCCCCGAGCCCCCCCACCATTGGAGATGCACTAATTAGGACAATTTGGGGAGGAACAGGACAAACACAATTGTCGGTTGCAGGTTTCAAATAGGACACATGGCAACATTCGGGTGGTGAACTATTGACAGTTCTATCAATCTTGAATTGCTAGTAGAAAGCCCGTATATAGTATGTGCCCATTCTTAGATTTATTATCCATTTACTGCAATAGTTCTCAACAATTAACATTAATAGTTTATTATAACAACAATGATTATTTCATTTTTTTATTTGATTTGATTTATACCTATCAAATATGTACCATCATTCAAAATATGTTAATTCAATTTTAAACATATACTTATTAGTCTCGTGCATATTAAGTTCCTGACCTTTTATTTGAGATACGTAGAGAGTATTCTAGAAAACAGTTTTAATCCTGCATTTTTTTAGTATCGTGCATATAATTTCATTACCTTTGATTTGAGATATAGAGATTAATCTAGAAATAAAACTGGGAATCAATACCTAATGAATACTAGAATTTAGGGGTTAAGAAAATGGGTTGAATAAGTGACCATCATTCAGATCATTTGACAATTGAGAGACCTTATTTTCATGATTAATGACATCTTGGTAGTTTCATTAAAAAAAATTATTAATTGTTCTACTTGAGGGTGGCAAATGGGGAGATCAGGTATCGGATTGAGTCTGAACAAAAAAGAAATTGGTCAATGTAAAATCAGACGTGTTGAGTCCTATCTCAGCAAGTCAAAAACGGATTGCTTCGGGCCAGGTCAGGTCGACCCTTTTCCTTCTACTACATAACAATTTTAAACGGCAATTTCTATTTAAATTAATTATGAAAGGGGATTAGTTGGATTATGGGGAGGAAGAAAAGAGGAGCAATTGAAATGAAAATTAAAAAAAAAAAAGAGTTAAGAGACCGAAGTAGGGGTGCACATGGTTTTTGAAACTGGACCGAAATATCTTTTTTTTCCCCAAAATTATAGGTTTTTGTATAGACGAAAACCATACTGGATATTTTGGTATGGCATAGGTCTTAAGGATTTTATATCGCAAAAAAACCGTATCGCGCCAATAAAAATAAATATATTTTATTGATTAATTTATGCCTATATTTAATAAATATATTTAAATATTATATGCTCTGTAATTAGCCTTAAACAATTAGGACTTAAAATTAAGCCCACTAATACCTTAAAGGCATGTAACTAAAACCTAAATTACCTAATAAATCACAAACACCATTATCCCTAATATACACGGCAACAACATATATGTTTTGCATTGAGAAAATATTTCATCAAAGCTTATCCGAATTTGAGTTTTTTCTCCTTCCTCTAGCATCACAACCAAATTCAAGTACTTTTTTTTTATTGTAAAAGTAAATTACCCAAGCTTTGAATTTTAATATTGACATAGTTTATATATTTAAATTGTGTAATGAATGAGATTACAATTTTGTTTGCATTTTTTTTATTGTATTTATATGATTAAACATATTTTTCTAATTAAATTCATAAAAACTAAACTAAGATCAGAAGCTTGAAGCCAAATATCTGGTTAGCATGAAGTCCTGAATTGTTAGTCTATTACAAATGTTAAGCTTAAACAAACAACCAAGCTTTTTTCTTCTAAAAACGTACATTTATTTTGTATAAGTAAAATAGCTTGAGAACTAAAAAGTTACTGTAAAATACAGCAAAATCATACCGTACCGGAACCGCACCGTACCGAATATAATGGTATGGTATTCAAAATGTTAGTTTGGTATGTGACTTTTCAAAACCGCATTAATTGGTACGGTATTAATTTTACTAAAAAAAACCGTAAAACCGTACCATGTTCACCCCTAGACCGAAGGATCTATTTTGGAGGAGTGAATAGCAAGTTACCTCCCCAATTTCTTCTTAAAAGACAATTTACCCCCTATGATAAATAAAAGGATAAAATACCTCCCTATGTTTTTGTAATAGAAGCACATCACCTCCGTCCTCCGTCTTGATTTTGAAATATCACATGGGGGTAAAGTGCACATTATGCAATGTCACATGGGGGTAAAGTGCTCATTTACGCATGTCACAGGGGGTGAAATGCCATTTTACGCATATCATAGAGAGATGTTGTCAATGTAGGGTTAAAGTGGTTACTTTTCACATTAAAACGAAAGTTCCAGTCGCATTATAGAGCAAGTGTGCAACACATACACGAGCAAAGAGGTAAATTGCTTATATTATGTATCAAAGGGGGTAAATATGCCTATTTTTATATCACTTGGGGGTAAATTGTCCATTAAACATATCACATGGAGGTAACATACCACCTATTTTTTTTCCTTCAAACTCCAACAATCAAACATTAATCCAAATCATATCTCACGTTTTCAAAACTCACTAACTATTATTTAATAATATTTCACTATCTCAATATTCCATTAAAACCATTATCCAAATCGAGTTTCAAAATTTCGATGAAAATTCCCAACCCACTTTTTAAAACCAAACTGAGACGGAACCCAACCAAACTAATTTGAGCTCAATTCTAGATGTTGATGGGTTCAAGTTTTAGTCTAATGTATAGGGGACATAACTTGATAAATTAGAAGATTGATCCTTGTTACGTATGGGGAATAAATTGTCACCTCCACATAAAGGTTCTCATTAGACTAACAGTCTTTTACTTTTAACACCAAAACACATATGTACCATATTAATTACTAGTATATTTATTTGACAGGATTAATCCAGATCATAAACTAGCTATATCATACATAAAAAACAAACACTCCAGGTAAAGAAGTTCTATTATCATCGGCAAATATTCAATTTTCTTACCATAGAATTGGGCGGATTTCATTTTTCATATCAAACTCACAAAAAAACATATCAATTACCTGTCAAACGTTAGAAGTGATATTTCTGTCAGTCTTGTTGATAGAATTACCATGTGACTGTAAAAATTTAAACTACTAATACTTTTTATAATATTAAGATTAATTTAAGTGATTAAATTTTGGCGATTTTGCGGATTAACTCCTGCCTTTTGGTGATTTTGCGAATTGATCCATGTCTCATTCATCACACACAACCACCATCTTCTGGTAGTTGTTCGTCGAAAAGAGGAGAAGAGTTTTGTTCGTCTCTTCACTGCGAACACATACGTATAATAAATTTCATATTAGGTTGAGTGAATCGTTCAATTTTTGCATTTGAAAATTTAGATTGCGAAACCCTTTTCCTCACAAATTTCAAATCGCGATTACAAACTTTTTTCTCCACCTTTTTCATAAATTTTTGCGTCATCTTACTCCTTTGGACCTGGACTTCAATCCCCATGGTTTAATTCTCTCAACAAAACTAACGAAAGTATCACTTCTGTAAAGTTTGTCAAGAATTGGTATATCTTTTACGAGTTTGGTATGAAAAATTAAATATATATGTCAAGTTCTATGGTATGAAAAATGATTTTTTGCCTATTATCATATATACACTCCTCTTCGTAGAAAATGTGCTGAAAGAACTGATTTTTTATTTGTTGAACATTTACTACTATGTGTTATATGATAGAAAGGAGTAAGAAATTAAATAAATTGAAATTTTGAAAAAGAAAAAAGAAGTGAGTAGCAGACTAGCAGTACGGACCTAGACGACTTTTGTAGGAGGGGCAAAAAAAAATTTGGTAGCAAATTCGATTTTTTTTTTTTTTTTTTTTGATGTTTTGGTGAAATGAGAAAAACTAAAAGCAGAAAGTTGAATGCTTCAAGTGTTATGAAATGATTCATATAATATTTATTTATCATTATAAAATGCATAATTAACCAAAATGTATGGTTGATATTTAATTTATCATGTATTTAAACATTATCCTAAAGTTGTGTCTAACACAAGGATTATACTAGTATATTATGGAAAATTTACATAGACACCCCTGGCTATTACCCTAATTACAGAAACTTACCCTCGTGTTTTAAAATATTACAAAGACACCCCCTCTAGCAAAATTATATTACAAGGACACTCCTTGCTACTCCATCAAAAATTACAATTGTATATTTTTCAAAATTAAGTTGTGGCTTTTGTTCCTCTCATCAAGACGAGTTCAGAGACACCAACCTTGTCAAATTTCATTGAGTAATTTGGGAGAAATTGAGACCGAGTTTGAAGTTTCGAATCTAGGGTTCTTGGCGAACCAAACTTTGAACAAAGATTTTTCCCGAATTACTCAGTGAAATTTGACAAGGTTGGTGTCTTGAACCCTATTGATAATTAGCCCACTTGATTTATGCATTTGACTACATAACATCCAAAAGAAAAAAATATAAAAAAGAAAAAAGGAATATGACTATATAATGTCTAGAAGAATTTGAATTTCCACAAAAAAAATATGACTATATAATGTCAAACAAAAAGTTGAATCCATGAACCCCCCCACCCCCCCCACACAGCATTCAGTCCCCAAAAGGGTCCGTCCTACACTTGCGCAATGGTTTAACATAAGAAAGGAGAAGATTTACCATTTGATTTTTGCATTGATATACACACTCGGCAGATATAGCCATTAAAGAGCATTCAATGTGGAGGTTTTTTCTGGAAATAAAATAATTTAGCTATAGCAGCATTGTTTTAAAAATCGGACCAGACATCTAATCGGTAACCTTAATGGTTACTGGTTAGATCAGTTTAATCGTTTTAACTATTGGTTCACCGGTGTGATGTCATTACAAAGTAATAATTTAATTTAAGTTTTAGTGTATGTAATCAACTATTTAAAAAAAAATCTTAACCATTTTTTCAAGTTTATTTCCATAAACTAAATGTTATCTCATGACCAATTATTTTTCCTATAAATCTTGAGATGAGAATGAATGATAGCAACAAAATTACAAGTATGATAACATGATATAAAGGCAATAATCCTAATCATAATAAACACCATATCAAAAACAATAATTTTATTGCTAATCAATTATGGAAAAGAGAAAATATTGATGATTTTTGACACTGAAACCTTTATATATACAAAATGAAAAATACTTGGAGTTGGGGAAAAAATGACTTTTCTAATGAAATTAATGCTTAAATATATTCAAAGTGAAAAATAGAAGAAGAAATGTGAGAGCATTTTTAAAGTTTAAAGGCCGCGGAATAGAAGAAAAAATTCGTTGCGTAAACTTTTTCTTTTGTTAAGTGGACCAGTGGTCAATCGGTTCACTAGTTCATTGCTTTTATCGATTTTTGACCTGTTCCTCGGTTCAAACTGGTCAGAAACAAAGCTTCTGGAGGGTTAATCGGATCAAATTAGCAGCCGGTTACTGATTAAACCGACCGATCCGGTCCAATTTTTAAAACACTGATGGCAGCAACAATTGTTGCTCTGACAATATCGCTAGCCTTAAAATATAACTCATGTTATCTATAGTTAATTACACTAACATACTAACAAAGAAAAAACCATTAATGTGAATTATATTCTCCTTGTACATAAATTAACACAATTAATAGACCAATAAATGAATGAAGAAACAACATCTGAATATAAAATGAAGAACAATGGCTAACATTCACATAATATAGATCAATAAGCATATCATATATACAAACTTCCATTTGGACCTTCGAAAATTTATCCAGACATGAATTTCAACTTGGCTTTCATAGTTGTAGTCTTTCTCGTTCATGCATCAGGTAATCCCAACACACGTATACACAAATTAAATTATTTTTTTATATTATACGGTAAAGGATTGAATCATAAAATGTTATTTGCCATACAACGAGAAAGTATCATCTTTTTGGAGACTTTGGTGCTACTCGAAGGAGTAACACAATACCTGTTGTAATAAAAAGTGATAAGACTTTTATTTAATTATGTGTATGGGCAAAAATTCAATTTTCATACCATAAAATAGGCCCAAGTCCATTTTTCATACCAATCGATTGAAAATCATACCGTAGAATAAATAGACGTTTCAAAAATCATACTTCCGTTAGTTTACTTAACGGAACTGCCACGTGTCACCTGTTGAAATTAAACAAAATAGGGGGGAAATGCAATTGTCTAAAATTGAGCAGGGTGTTTTTGCAATTATTGCCTTCTTCCTCCTATGGACGATCGCCGGCTTCCGGTGGCCGTTTGTCGAAATTGGTTGAGGGTTTTTGTTCCTCTTGTCATGGGCAACATTTTCCATGGGGTAATTGCAGCGGCCGTCGACGGTGGAGCAGGGGAGGAGTGTTTTTTCGCGAAAATTAGGGTTTAGACCGAAAACGCGCCTCCACTTGGGCGGAGCTCAACCGTCTACGGAAGCTACAATAAACCTATGGAAAATGATGCCCACGGTCAGGGGAAACTATTGCAACAAGAATCACGAAGTTTGGTTAAGAATCGAAGAAGAAATCACGATTTGAAATTTCGAAAATTTTGACCTACAATTCGAAAATTAGAACTCAAAATTCGTATAGATTACTCAACGGATTGAAAAGATCTTTATATGTACGAGTTCTCCACGACAAGGGGAACAAAAACCCTCAACCAATTTTGACCAAAAGCCACCGGAGCCGGCGGTCGTATGGGAGGAGGAAGAAGAAGACGATAATTGCTAAAAACCCCTGCCTAATTTTTTATAATTGCATTTCTCACCTCTTTTTTGATTTAACGGAGGAGGCTAAACTTCAGTTAAAAAACTAACGGCAGTATGATTTTTAATATTTTGGTATGAAGAATGGACTTGGGCCTATTCTATGGTACCAAAATTGAATTTTTGCCTATGTGTATGTGTGAAAAAATATCTATATTTTCCAAACGTATTTTATTTACATATTAAAATAAACATGCACTGATACTTCATGAAATGAAATATATGAAAACTGTTACATGTGAAAGTATTATTTATAGTTTGAGTTTTTTTTTTTTTAATATAGTTTATTTACAATAATATAATGTTTCACATTTTGAAACAAAGTACACAATAAACAGGTTGTTACTTAATCGGCATAAATTCACATTTCAACCATACTTACCTTAACTAGTATTTACTAGAAATTAATAATTTATTTGTGTGCTTTTGGGCCCATTTTGGATTTAAAAAAAAAATTCTATTTATCTATTTATTTACTTATTTTTGTGTTCTGCACGGAAAAATATGTACCTAATTTATAGTTTTGAAAAGTTGCCATTTTATTGTTAGTGTGTTGACGTAAAAATGACTAATTGTAGTTATATGCATAGAATAGTTAATCAAGTTTCTCACTACTCCATCCGTTTCAAAATATCTGTCTTTTCACATGTATGCATATAATTAAGAAAATTATTGAATATAGCTGAATTCTAAGAGGAAAAAAATGAAAAAGACTAAGATACCCTTTTAATTAATTATCCTCCACTAATGTTTAAGAAAATTTAAGAGCATAAAGGGCAAAAATGAAAAAAGAGTAATTAATGCTTTATTGGAAATCTAAAGTGACAGATAATATGGCACAAAAAAAAACTTTTCAAAGCGACAGTATTATGAAACGGAGGGAGTAATACTTAATTTTCTCAAAACTAATATTAATTGCTTCGATGAACTTCGCTATGATTGCTCTTATGATTTTTGTCAACGATGTTTTGTTAAAGAATGTAAGACGGATGAAGAATGTAAAGAATACGGGTGCAACTATTGTGCGTGTTATTCATGAATGCCTCTTATAAAGGATAATAATACTAATGTTACCAGTGATATTCCGGGTCACTGTCCTTGAAATATATATTTTTTAAATATTTGATTACATATACTAAAACTTAAATTAAATTATTACTGGTAATTTTATGCACATGTACATATGGGTGGTAAAGTACTTATATATATATTTCAAGGACAGTGACCCGGAAAATCACTGGTGACATTAGTATTAGTATTATTATCCTTTATAAGTGTTACGGAATTTACACACGCAAATAAACGCAAGTGCACGTATCGAACAAGTAATAAAAAGTAAGTATAAGAGTATCGTCTCCACAAGGACTTGATAAATATCTACCAATTTCAATTCCTAATTTACTTTTAAATCGATTCCTAATTCAAATGTATTTTTGGATCTTTAACTAATTATCTAAATTAATTAACTAACCTAAGTACTTGGATTGAGTTCGAATAGTGAGAAGAGAAACCTAGGGTTATAATCCACTATGTTATCTATTGATTGCTCAATTGAGATTTCTGTAGTTATTATGGTGACAAGAGTGCTACCCGAGGATTCAAGTATTTTCCTACGTATCTTCCGAATTACGTAAGAACTAATGTATTATCCAAATCAACTCTATTCCTAGGTGATTCGTAAATAAAACAAAGCATTAAACACAAACCTCATGTAATGGGTATAAACGCATTAGGTATATTCCTATCCTAAGGGTCGTTTACTATTCAATTTCTATCTAATCCCAAATTTCCCTTTTCCAAGTTCAAAAAGAATATTAAATCTAACAACTAGGTGATCAATCAAGTTGCAAGCATAGAGAACGAAATTGAATCAACACAAGAATTGCCCCTAACTACGAATAATCCAATAAAAATAATCAAAGTAATATAGTTTCATAAAATACCCTAGATCCTAAAGAATTAGTTCATGATAAATATATGAAGAAAAATAATAAAAAAAAACAAATCTGAGTTCATGTGGTTTTATAGACAAAACGATGAATCCGAGATAAGAATCTTTAATATTGCGTTCTTCTTGCTTGGGTGATCTTTAGGACTTCTCTCTTATCTTCTTTAATCTTTCTCCAAGTAGATCTTTGATGTTCTAGGTGTATTCTATGAGAAAAGTATGCTGAAAGATGATCAAAGATGTGTAATTTCGTGATCTAGAAGTCTTTAAATAGATCTACCAAGTTGAGGCCTAGTAGGAGACTTTGGGCCCAAGATTTCTCTTAACATCCCGCTGAAAATCGCGTCAGCTTTGCGCAACAGTTTTGCAAGTGGAATAACTTTCAGCTCCGAACTCCAAATCAAGATCTGTAAGGTTTGTAATGTAGATAACTCTTTCCTCTATAATATAGTCGAATTTCAGATCAATTGGAACTTCCTTGAAAGAGTTATGGTCCTCGGAGTGCACAACAACATTTCTAGCAGCTTTTTCCTTGTTTATTTTTGCACTATTTAACTTCGTTGGATCATTTCCTCGTTGTTCTTCACTTCCAATCATATAAAAAAGAAAAAAGGAATATGACTATATAATGTCTAGAAGAATTTGAATTTCCACAAAAAAAATATGACTATATAATGTCAAACAAAAAGTTGAATCCATGAACCCCCCCCCCCCCCCCCCCCCACCCACACACAGCATCCAGTCCCCAAAAGGGTCCGTCCCACACTTGCGCAATGGTTTAACATAAGAAAGGAGAAGATTTACCATTTGATTTTTGCATTGATATACACACTCGGCAGATATAGCCATTAAAGAGCATTCAATGTGGAGGTTTTTTCTGGAAATAAAATAATTTAGCTATAGCAGCATTGTTTTAAAAATCGGACCAGACATCTAATCGGTAACCTTAGTGGTTACTGGTTAGATCAGTTTAATCGTTTTAACTATTGGTTCACCGGTGTGATGTCATTACAAAGTAATAATTTAATTTAAGTTTTAGTGTATGTAATCAACTATTTAAAAAAAAATCTTAACCACTTTTTCAAGTTTATTTCCATAAACTAAATGTTATCTCATGACCAATTATTTTTCCTATAAATCTTGAGATGAGAATGAATGATAGCAACAAAATTACAAGTATGATAACATGATATAAAAGCAATAATCCTAATCATAATAAACACCATATCAAAAACAATAATTTTATTGCTAATCAATTATGGAAAAGAGAAAATATTGATGATTTTTGACACTGAAACCTTTATATATACAAAATGAAAAATACTTGGAGTTGGGGAAAAAATGACTTTTCTAATGAAATTAATGCTTAAATATATTCAAAGTGAAAAATAGAAGAAGAAATGTGAGAGCATTTTTAAAGTTTAAAGGCCGCGGAATAGAAGAAAAAATTCGTTGCGTAAACTTTTTCTTTTGTTAAGTGGACCAGTGGTCAATCGGTTCACTAGTTCATTGCTTTTATCGATTTTTGACCTGTTCCTCGGTTCAAACTGGTCAGAAACAAAGCTTCTGGAGGGTTAATCGGATCAAATTAGCAGCCGGTTACTGATTAAACCGACCGATATATGAACATTTCATAAAGTATCAGTGCATATTTATTTTAATATGGAGAGAATTTCACTTTTGATACCATTTAAGGATTTGGTACCATAATTATTTCGTCCGACACATTTTGTACCATTATTTGACTGGACTTTACATATTTCTCACTTCCGTCAAATTAATGACGAAATTGAATACGTGAGGAGCACGTGCCCGTTAATTCTGATTTTGGGGTGAAAGTCAATCCAGGAGGCTTTATTTTGGAGAGAAACTTGTCATGTCACCTGCCTTAATTTTATAACATAAATGACTGGTAAGATGCAGATTTCATACCAAAAAAATCTTGAGCCTTAATTTTTTTCTCTCCCCACGTCCACAATCAATTAAGACAAATCAATTATGTCTTCTTCTTCAACTTTTCTCCCTCACTGTGTCCATCCTCAACCTATCTGCTTCCTACAATACATGTACTTAGTTTCAAAATTCAATATAATTCATTAACAAGGACATAACTTTTCACTTAATCCATATATTCTCCTTATATTGTTGATCCCAAATATATTAATTACTTTTAATTGTACGATTTAAAAAATAAACCAATCCAGATCTCAAAAAAAAAAAAATCAAACAAACAAACACATTGCACTGCCATGGCCATCCAATGCCTCCTCCACATTACCGCTCGACTCACACTTGGTACCACTAGACTTCACCGCAATCTCCGCAATCGGATGGTCTAATATATTCTCCTGCAAAGTTGCCAAACGCGATGTATGCCTCCTCTCTTCTCTTATGGCTTTGCCCTGCAATTCATCCACCATTGATATATGCTTTCCAGAAATCAATGTCTTTCTTCTTCAACTTCAAACTCCGGACGTTATTTCAGCACGGGAAGGGTGATTAAGTGTTTTCGTCAAGAAACCACCAATCTCGTATTAAATCTGTGTGTTCTGATGGGTGTAATATGGGAAGACAAATCAATTTTTTGGTATGAATCTGCAACTTGCCCGTTATGAAATTAGGGCAGGTGACGTGGCAAGTTTCCCTCCAAAACAAACCCACTTGGATCAACTTTCACCCCAATATTAGAATTAACGGGCACGTGCTCCTCACGTGTTCAATTCCGTCATTAATTTGACGGAAGTATGAAATATGTAACGTCCAGTCAAATAATGGTACTAAATGTGTCGGACGAAATAATTGTGGTACCAAATCCTTAAAATAAGATAAATTGTGATATCAAAAGTGAAATTCTCTCTTTTAATATGTAAATAAAATACGTTTGAAAAATATAGATCTTTTTTTCACACATACTCATAATTAAATAAAAGTCTTATCACTTTTAATTACAACAGGTATAGTGTTACCCCTTCGAGTAGCACCAAAGTCTCCAAAAAGATGATACTTTTTCATTATATGACAAATTACATTTTATGAATATTCAATCCTTTACCATATAATATAAAAAAATAATTTAGTTTGTGTATAAGTGTGTTGGGGGATGGGATTACCTGATGCATGAACAAGAAGACTACAACTATGAAAGCCAAATTGAAGTTCATGTCTAGTTAAATTTTCGAAGGTCCAAATGGAAGTTTGTATATATGATATGCTTATTGATCTATATTATGTGAATGTTAGATAGCCATTGGATCATATTCACATTAAGTCCAAGGTGGATGGGATCCATTGGATCTAGATTGGATTCAGGAATCTGAACCAATTGCCTAGAGAACTGAATATTTAATCTTGAATAGGTTGAACCACTGGCGGAGCTAACTTGGGGCGGGGGGGCACGAAAAATCAGTAGCTTTAATATTAATAGCAATGATAGTAATAATTGCCTTAATATAGTTCTTAGTTCAACTGGTTAGGTCATTCCGCTTGAGAGCTTTCATGCACATGGTTCGAATCCCCAGCTAGTTCATTTAATTATTTTATATAAGTTATTCTTTTTTTTTAATTTCTTTTTCTTTTTCTAATAATTATAAAAACACTATGGCCTTTAATTAATTTTATAATTTATTATATTGTTTAAAAATTATTTCTCTTGATAATTGTAAAAGAAATACGATCTTTTATTTTATTTATGATGAAGTCGTCTCCTGATTAATTTCTTTATGAATACGACTTTTTAAAAATATTTTATATAGGCCTTTTCTTAATTTTGCCTGTAATAATTGTAAGAAGCAATATAATTTATTATTGACTTTATAATATTGAAATCCCCAAATTATGATTATTTATTTAGTACATTGTTTCATAAATTAATTTTCTTGAAAATTGTAAAAGGAATACAATTTATTGTTTTCTTTATAATGGGATCGTCTCCTTATTATTACCTTTATTTAGTGTATTGTTCCAAAAATTATCACCCCCTCCCCCCCCAAACAAAATCCGTCTAGCTCCGCCACTGGGTTGAACAGATACGAATTTGACTCCCAGGAGACGAGATATTCCTATTTCCAAGTATGGAGAGTCCATACAAGGGATGAGAACACTCTTGCATGATAATGATGATTCCAAAAACATACCGAAATTGAAAAGCACTTAAAAGAGTCTGCAACATCAACGGAGAACTCATTTTCAGAGTATCAATGGGGTGATATAATTGTTGTTCTAGGTAATGAAATTAGCAAGGCTTTGTTGTACGGTTAACAAATCTTCGTGTTGTAAGGATTGGATGCACTCATCAAGAGTGATGTCTCCTACTTCAGTTGTTCTTGACCTTGAACTTGAACTATTTGTACTATGTGAAATTATGAATGCCATGGCTCTTTTCATTCCTTAGAAATAAGAAAGAAATACACTATTGTGCATAAATTTTAGGTTTTTATTTGCAATTGTATCATTAAAAAGAGACATTACCAAGTTCTTATAAACTGATTTTTTAATTATAAAAATAACAGTTATGTTAAAGTCCAGATTTAATTCACATTTTGCTTAAATATGTATATTTAATGTTTGATCTATTTTAATTTCATATAAAAGTTTATTTGCAATTTGTATAATATAAACCAGTATATATATGCCCCGTGATATCTTAAATCCTACTTATATAATAGTTTCTTAATAGTAGGTTTGGCATATAAAAATGGAGATTAAAATGATTGGAAAAAAATTCTTCTCTTGGCCAGACTTTCAAACCCCATAGCAGGCGTGCATTTACTTGGTGAATGGACCTATCTAGTTAAACTTAAAAATTCTGAATAAATGAGGGATGTGAAATTATTAGCATGGGCTGTATGGAGCTTTCAAATCCAGTCATCCAACAACATCGTATTTTGTTTAGTTAAATACATGCATTTGGTCAATAATTTTTTTTCCCAACATTATAATTCTTATCTCTCAATTTTCATTAAAAATAATTCAAGTAAGTATACACTTTTTGGATTGCTCAACCTCGTAAAAAAGTGATAAAACACATCACTTTGGCAACGTTCGGTTAGCTTCATTAGGCCCAAATTGGGCCTCAATTATGACATACTAAATTAATTGGCCCAGAAATTAGGTGTTTGGTTGGGCAGCAAATACCCTAAAAAGAAACAAGATTCTACAACGATTGACCTTAGATAATGAGCCCGCCCTTGAAATCACAAACCGTTTAGCACAAATATACTACCCCGATGGCCAAATCAAGCAATGTTTTCCAAGAATTGACGAAAATGGCAGAAAGAATTGGACAAAGCTTCGGACCCTAGTGCAGCCGAGGAGAGAGAAGACGGATCGTGAGAATGAAAATGGCAGAATGAATCGGGATGGCTGAGATCAAATTTGAATCAACGGATATCAAATTGGGCCCAGATCGGAGGGTATTTTGGTCAATCCCGATAATAAATCACCAATTGGGCCATCCAAACCGGATACTAATAATTAGCCCAATAATTGCCCAACTAAAACAGGAGATTATACACACAATTGGACTAATTAATTGACCCAGATTATCACTAGGTTATAGGGTAACTGATTAAAATACTAATGATCATTAGTTTGGAAGGCAGTTGATAAAAACGAATATATCATTATAAATTTTCTTACTTAATTAGATTGATTATGTTCTAATAAACTTTTGGAGAAAATATAAGAAGCAATGTGATGATTTTAAGCTCTTAAAAATACCACTTTATTAACCCAACCACGTGACATACAAAGACAAATTCACCCACATTGCAGATTAAATCATGCTAAACAAAGGGTATTTTACACTAGCAACATCACTAATCATATAAGTTGGAGAATTCAACTTGAGCATAGCATGTATTCATGAATAAAATGCCTGTGGAATAATATTCGCAAGCACGGTTCAAAGAGCTAGCTGTAATAACCTGCTGATTGCATTCAAATTTACATGCAAGTGTTAGAAATCAATCATCAAAACAATTATCAGTTTACCAAGTCATCATCCTAAGCAGCAGCAGGAGCATCTTCCTCATCCTCATCCTCATCAGTAGGAACAGCTGCACCACGGGAAGACGAAGCACCATGAGAAGAAGAAGCACCTAGGGAATAAGAAATACCAAGCTCAGAACACATCGAAGCCCATGTACGGTCATTTTCAGCATCAACCAAAGCACGGAAAGCATCATCATGTTTGCGACGGAGACCAGTACGGAGCTCAAACTCAGAATCATTGGCAGCCCTACGGGCAGCAGCGACAAGGGACAACTTTTCAGAAAAACTAGGATTAGCAAGAGCAGCCATTTCACGAGCGTCCTCCTGAGCAAGGGCAGCCTGCTGAAGTTCAATAACAAAGGCCCAATAACGTTGTCCCATGAACGTCGAAATATCCAAACTGTAAGTAGGATCATATGGTAGGTCGTAATTTCCATAAGGTAAACGCACGATTCCATCTTCTCTCACAAACAACAAAGTTTGAACAAGCACTTGATGCTCATAAAACCAAGCACCATTAACATACATCCCCGATTTTTTAAGGATGAATTGTGCTAAATTCAAATCCAAGCTCTGTTGAACAATTCAAACAATAAATGGAACGCGTAGGAACATAATACTCATCCCCTTCCACAGGTTGATTCCAATCACCAACCTTAATATTATGCCTTAAACGTAAATAGTTACAAAAGTTAAAAAATAGACAAAAGAACCAAGAAAGAATACAAATGTGAATAAATTACACAACACACCAATACAGTATATGACAGAGGCCCAAGCTCCCAAACTCATCAAAGGAGAAAAGGCTAACATCAATTAATATGACTCAAATCACAATGTCAATCTTACAACTTATATACTACACACGCACAGACTAAAAATAATATACAGTATTTAATAGAGGCTCAAACTTACATATATCCGAAGGATACATACTCCATTCCCTATGAAATTTCATCAGCATCCGAATGTTTTCTCATTTAGGTAAGTGAATATAGGTCGCCTTATATATATAGTAATTAATTGGTAAAGTGGATTGGGCCTGGGGTTAGAACCCAAGTTAGCCCCTAGTTAATTTAAGGCCTAAGTTAAGAACAATACTTAAAACAAAACCATAATTTTTTTTATTATAATTATAAAACCATAAAATTCTTGTATCTCTTGTATCAAATTATAATAAAAAATTTTATGGTTTTGTTTTAAGTGTTGTTCTTAACTTAGTGTCACAGACTTAGCTTTTCAAAGTTGCCGTGCGGCACTTAGCCTCGACTTACCCCCGACTTTCGTTGACTCCGCCCAGCGGTTGGCTAAGTTCAGCCTTTGCCTAACTTAAGGAAAATATTCTAAGTATGAAAAGTTGCTAAGGAAGTTGAGAGCAAAGATTTTAAGAAGAACTCTTTTATAGCTTAAGAGAAGTTTACAACTTTGAAGGATGGTTGTTACAAATGAGGGGCTACCTATTTATACTACTTGCCATCCTAAATGGATGGCCATCAATAATCTAATTTAAGGGCTACAATTGATGGCCTAGAATGTTCCCTAAAGCTAGAAGGTTCTACCATCCTCTATGTATATCTAAGGAGATTCTACATGCTTCTAAAGAAATCTACACTATTCCAAGGCTTTCCACAAGGTTCTAGAATGTCCCGCAATGTTCTCCACTTGCGTAGGCCTTTCTCGGCTGATCTAGATCGTTCCGGACTCGTACGGAAGCTTCTGGAATCCTCCGGAAACCTCTAGCGCCTTGTTTGGTATTTCATGAGTTAATTCAGCCCTTGGTAGCCCTTTGGCACGCCCCTGGGGCCTTGTAGGGGCTGCTCCACGGCCCAAAGTTGTTCCGGGGCTCCTGGGAACGCTAAAAATGCCCGGAACGCGCCCCGGGTGAGAATATGTGCGCCCGGCTAAGCCATCCGTCCCGCCGGCAAGTCCGTCACGCCCAAGTCCCTCCGTGTCCCACTTTGCGCCCCTACCCTTGTGTCCTCGACCTCTTGGGTTAGGTATATTGTTGGGGCGTGACATTAGGCCTTAAATTAACTAAGGGCTAACTTGGGTTCTAACCCCAGGCCCAGTCCACTTTACCAATTAAATATTATATATATAAGGCGATCCATATTCACTTACCTAAATTTCATTTCCCCTATCAAATTTCCCCTATTATGACGATATCATCTGTCTTGGCTTTAATGTCTTGTTTTCTGATCGAAAATCACAAGGCCGAACTCGATTTTGTTAAGAAGTACATATGCCGACATGGTTATCCTGAACAAATTACAGATTTGTCACCGGTTGTAGAGCGCATTGTAATTTTCTATTGTTAATGTTTTTTTTTTTTTTTTTTTTTTTTTTATATATTATCTTACTTTTAATTCTCTTATTTTAATATCAAATTCCAAGCGGAAGTTCATTCCAAAAATTCTCTCGATTGTAAGTTGGAGTAACTTTTGATTTTATGCTTTGTATTTTTCTGTTTAGGATTTAATTATTTATTTTACTGTTTAGTTGATTTATTAGGTTTAAGTTTAGGGAAGTAAGTTGCAACATCGTTTAATTTTGTGTTTAGTATTTTTCTGTTTAAGATTTCAATTTTACTGGCTAATTGGTTTATTAGGTTTTGGTTTAGGGAATTACATTAATTGGTTCATTATTCTTTACCTTCAACCATTCAGGGAAAATGTTGTGTTTAATACAATCTAGCAAACACAGGATCAATCCAGGGAAATATTTCGTTCTTACTGTGCAACACCAATAGGTCTGGAATTTGGCATCATTAGTGGTGACACTCTAATTTTGTCATTCGGGATTAGTTGTAATGTTTGTATTATTATATAAAATTCAAAACTTGTATCCCTAATTTACCCTAAATATATTTTATGAATTTTTTTTTTTAATTTGAACTTACCTTAGGAAAATATTCGTAATTCATCCTAAATATATTTTATTGGTTCGTGTGAAGTTCTAGAAAAGTCAGATTTATTTATGGCTATTCAATGAATTTACAGAGGCTGATAAAAAAATAATTTTATAAAGACCGATGGATGAAGTCAAATCACGTCCTATCTTTCCTTGATATACGGCCTAATTTATGGGGTAGGTGTTATAAATAGATATATTTATGGGTAATTAATGAATAAAGGTTTTCACACTAGAAAACAAAATGAATAGATATTGTCTTTCTTTAAACATTTCATAATAATGGCAAATGTAATTTAAAAAGATTTTTTGTTCGTACCATTTTACCAATGAATTTGCTATCCAAGAAAGAATTAATGCAGAAAGATATAAATCTTGTATTTATTACATTGTTTACTACACATTTTTTTAACTTTACACGATTAGTATTCATTTAATGACTTTTATAAATAACTATATCATTTAACTAATCTATTTTGCAAGTCAATAACTTATTTTAATGTAACACATTTACGAGACTAAAGTGGGTAATGGGCTGGTCTGGACGGGTTAAAATCAGACCACGTCTTAAAAGATTTATCATAAATGGGTCTTAAAAAGGATGGGTCACAAGTTGGCGGTTTGTAAACGGAAGAGGTCAGATCATGGGTTTCCCGTTTAAATGTAAAGAAACTATGGACTTATTTAATTTTGGTTGCCATATCTGTTAAACAATTAGGACATGATTTCACGCATCCTGGTTTATTTTTTGAATCTAAGACTGCATCTAGGTTTAAAAGAGTGTGATTTGATTAATTTATGGCTTAAAATCAACTCCTAATAATTTATATCATACATCAATTAAGTAATATCTTAAAGATAAATGCTAAAGGCAATAATGAGCACACGAATTAGCTAAGAGTGAAGCTAGTACAACTTGGAATAGCAAAAGCATAACATCAAAAGATAAATAAATAACTAAATAAAAAAAGAATAAATTATTAAATGCCGTAATCATTTGAATTTTCTCGAGCTAAGCATTTATTATTCTTCGACATACACTTTTAAGTAAAAAAGAATAAATTTGCTTTGCTGTGTTTAAGATTGAGCTTAACTAACGCATGTTTACATTCATGTATCTAAATATTTTTGAACTATTTTGAAAAAATTATCGACAAGTTTCTAGTACTTAATTGTATAAAAACGAAATTTTAATCCATCCTCGCATAGTAAATAACTAGTCATAATTAAAACGGATTTACACTTAAAAAATAATTAAAAAGAGCAATTTATTGTCATAATTGGTGTTACTTATATATGATATGATTATAATTTTATTTTTGCCGATATATATGTGATGCAACAGTTGGCTAGATTATTTAATTTTCAGTTTAAAAAGTTGAACAACTCACAGTTTATCCCGAAATTACTTAGTCGACCTATAATTCTTCCACTGCGAATTGCTACAACAAAACACCTATAAAGAATCATTTAGGAGGGCAAGGAGAGAACATATTGTGATATAGTAATCATATCTACATTTCAGGCTTAAGTCATCCAACATATCTCATAAAAAACAAAATGAACCGGAAAATAAGAAAGCAACGCCAGTAAATCACATTTTTTGAGAATATAACCTATGCTATATCCGTAGGGAAAATTCTTACTCAGATCCGGTTTGGTCGAACTCAAAGTAACTACATGGCAAGTGCAGTACACTTGTTTTGGGATTGAATGTCTCTCAGGAGAATGACCAATCACAAAGCAAGTGCAATACACTTGCTTGATGGTTGGATAAGTTTGGCCAAGTCAGACATGGACAAGAGTTTTCATGTCCGAAGCTATCTCATAGAAACCAAAAATAAAATAAATGAATATAAAATAAATGAGTTAGTACCTCTCGTCTAGTATAGCACTTCCAAACCCGAGTACATGTATCAAAACAAACCCAAACCATCATGAATGTCCTGAGTGTATATATATATATATTAAGCCAAAACCACAAAACGTCAGATTCAATGAGCACACAAGCAGAGCTCCCTCATAAGTAGGTATAGGTATCAACTATGCAATTCAGACAAGGCTGAAACATTAATATAATTCAATCATGGGTGAGCTTAATAAATCGAAAAGAAAAAAAAGCCATGGATCGATCAAATAATTAAATTGTCATATGTGCCTGATAAAAATTGAATATTTATATCAATTACACATACAAATTATCACAGTCAATTAACACTAAGAATACAATCATTTTCTTCCACACCGAGAAAATGAAAAATACATCTTAATATTCATATAAAATAAAAAATAAAATGAAACAAAAAGTCATACAGTCAATTCAAGCTTCTTCCTCCGCAGTGGTGTTATGCATCTTGATAGGAACTGTGGAAAAATTGGAACTTTGAAAGAATATCTATGTATGTATGAGAAGAAAGGGGGATGGAGGAATTGGTCCGAAATTAAGGATTTGGAGGAGATTGGAAATGGGGGTGCGTATGAAGAAGAAGAGGAAGAGGAAGAGGAAGAGGAAAGGGAATCGTATTGTATCTGGGATTGGGATAAAAAATAAAAAAACTCAACATAAAGTATTGCTTCACCTTTATTAAATTAAATTAATAAATCAAAGACGTTTTTTGGAGGAGCACGTGCTATGGGTAAACTGGCCAATGGATCTAGGCGGTTGATTGCTCAGAAGAATTTGGACCGCTGATTACTACAGTACAATACTGCTACGAACATCTCTGAAAAAAAATTGTTAACCCAATCAAGGGGGGCCTCGAGGTTGGGGTGAGGGTGGGCTGACAAATGAAAAATAATGAAGGGGATGGCCTTGAGGTTGAGGTGAGGGTGGGCTGCAAAATGGAAAATAATCAGTTGGGCTAGGGGTGGAAGGGTGCCCTGCAGGGCGTCCGACCATCAGATGGTGGAATTCCATTTCTTTGTTTAATTTTTTTTTCTTTTTTTGTTTACAGCCTTTCTTTTACTTTTTTTTTTAAAAAAAAATTATTATTATTTTTTTTCACCAATTTTTCGCCATATGTTTGTTGTTTGAAATTGTTATGTTATGTTTTATACTTTAAATCAAATCATCAACATTATCTCAAGGTATAATTTTTAAATTTTCATTTTTAAATTTAATTAGAATATAGGTGTATATATATTTAAATGTTATTTTTTAATGTATATTTTAATATAATTAAATTGAAATACGATATTTATATATATTGAATTAAATTAAAATTTAAACAATACGATATATTTCATATTTTTCCGTTGATGTATCTCATATTTTTTCCGTTGTATTTGATGTTGCTTTTCAATGTTGTATTCATGATGGTTTTCGTTAATTTAATAGATATTATTATTATTATTATTATTATTATTATTATTATTATTATTATTATTATTATTAATTTTAAAATTAATATATTATTATTATTATTAATAATAATAATATTATCATCATCATTAATATTATTATTTGTAGTATTATTATTATTCTTATAACAATTATTATTATTATAGTGATAGTGGAAAATAGTTGAAATTGGAATTAATTGGAGGGGGAAGCCCTTCGGTTGGAGACGAGATGGCGAGTCGAGTATCGAGTTGTTTGGTTTGATTTTCAGCCCTATTTGTGAGATTAATCTCGATTTGTGTAATGTTGTTTGTTTAGGTTTTGAGAGAGTGGTTTGAGAAATAAAGTAGGTGTAGATTTTTTTGGAAGAGTTAGGTTGTAGGTGTAAAATGTGTAAGACTTTATGTCAAATCAAAGTAGAGTTTGTAGGTTTGTTTAAAGATAAAGAAAATTGTCGTTTGTTTGGCTTTTGAGATAGTAGTTTAAAAAAATTAATGGATGAAAAATTTATTTCAGAAAGTAGAAAACATGTTTATTTGGCATTTCCCAAACACGAAAAAAATTTGAAAAACGCCAAACAAACAGGCCCTTTGAATTTAAGTGGTTAAAAAATTGTTTGAATTTGACAATGGAGAGACCTTATTATCATGATTAATGACATCTTGATAGTTTCTTCAAAAAAAAAAAAAAATTGTTCTACCTTGGAGGGTGACAAACGGGAAGGTCAGGTGTCGGGTTAAGTCTGGATGAAAAAAAATTGGATCAATATAAAATCAGAAAAAAGGTGGAGTTCTACTTAGGCAAGTCAAAAAATGGATTACTCCAGGCTAGGTCGAGTTGACCCCTTTCCTTTTTAACTACTACATAATAATTTGAATGACAATTTCAATTTAAATTAATTATTTATTTATGGGAGGAAGAAAGAGGAGCAATTGAAATGAAACTGAAAAAAAAAAAAAAAAGATAAAAGACAAGTTACCTCCCCATTTTCTTCTTAAAAGACAATGTACCCCATTTGATAAATAAAAAGGCAAAATACCTTTTTGTGTTTTTGTAAAAGATGTACATCGCCACTGCCTTGATTTTGACTTTTTTTTTTTTTGTGAGACTTGATTTTGACATTTTACCGAGAGGTAAAATGCTCATTAGACAATATTACATGGGGTAAAATGCTCATTTACGCATATCAATGGGGGTTGAAGTGTACATTTATGCATATCAGAAGAATGTAAAATGAAACTAGTTTGTTGTAAATATGGGGTTAAATTGGTTATTTTTCACATTAAAATGAAGTCTCAGTCGTATTATAAAGCGAGTGTGCAACACCTACACGGGTAATGAGGTATATCACATTATCGCTCATTATTATGTATTATAATGTGTAAATATGCCTATTTTCATATTACATGGTTGTAAATTGTCCATTAGACATATCAGATTGAGGTAACTTACCAATTTATTTTTTAGAAAAAAATTAATCATATTTTAGAAAAGTTTGTATTGGACATCCAAAAAAGCTGGAATGTTTGAATTTTTGTCATACAATTACAAATTTGATCCTATTACAGGAGAAAAAGTTTGTAATTAAAGGACGAAAACGAAAATTTATTAAAACTTAAAGAACGAAATTTTCAGTCTATTCTTCAAATTTACCTACTTTAAGAAGTATTTACAGATCTGCTTATTTTGGATTCTACTCAAAATCATTTTTATTCTTTTATTTAGATCTTTACAAATTTCTTTTCAACTGCAAATAATGATTCATGCAACCCGACCATTCGATTTGAATGAGTTGATTCAAATTAAGATTATCCTAACATAATCCTCGTGCTATGCACATAAATCTAATTTTAATATATAGAAAATAAAATAAATAATAATTCATATATATATATATATATATATATATATATATATATATATATATGTACATGTATATATTTTTTTAGTTTCTAAACAAATTATTATTTTTAGAGGGAAAATGATGGTGTAATTTGGGATATAATTATATCCTAGGTATTAATATACGAAAATAATATTTTTCTTTATTTTATTTACTTTGAATAACTATTAGCGCTATTTTTGTGCATAGCACAAAATGTATGCGCATAATTTTAGTAGGACACGATAGGTGAGGTTAACTAAAAATTATAGAATTAAAAATGTTAATCAATTTTATAAATAAGTAATAAAAATCTCTTGTCAAATTTTCTGAAGCTTTTTTTTTTTTAACATAATTTCTTTTTATTCATCACTGAAAATGATATTCACATTCGAAGACCACTCTCACAGGAGGTAATGCACTATATATACAACTTAATTTCTAAAAATCTTAAAGGACAATCCCTCTCTCTTTATGGGACTCTCTCCCTCTCTTTATGAGATGGTATCTCCCTCTTTGTGGTTTTTTGGTTTTTCTAGGGTTCTGATTCAGTTTTCTTGATTGCGCCCGTACCATTTTCTGATTTGTTTTTACTTAGGTCAGTCTAGGTCAATCCAAGCTCAGACACAAAATTTCAAGCTTGATAAAATTCAAACCAAGATTGAACACTATGTCGTTCGACACTACTCGGCTCGATTACACCCCTAGCCACAACACCCCCGACAAAAGTAATCAATAAGTTATTTAGAAAGAAGTAGAAAATAAATATACCTTCCAGAAAAAGAGCCCTAGCAAAGCTACGTACTCCGTAATTATGATAAAAGCTTGAAGCCTTCTCCCTCACCATTCATTTAATTTTACTCTATTTGTTTCAATTTTGGTTTTTCTATTTCCAGGAAGAAAAAGAAGAAGTGTGTGTGGTTTGATAATTATTTGCTCAAAGTTGTGGGGGTCACTTTCTCAAATGTGTGTTCGGAACTTTCGACTGTGTGTATATATTATGTGCCCATCAGCCCATGCTTAGGAACTTGTTTGACAAATTTTATTATCCATTTACACAACAATGATTTTATTTTTTGATTTGATTTATACCTATGAAATTTGTACCATCATTCAAAATCTGCTAATTCAACTTTAAACCTATACTTACGAGTGTGGTGCATATTAAGTTCATGAACTTTGATTTGAGATATAGAGATTAGTTTAGAAAACTGGGAATCAATACCTAATGAATACTTAGAATTAGGGGTTAAAAAAATGGGTTGAATTAGTGACCATCATTCACATCATTTGACAATTGAGAGACCTTATTTTCATGATTAATGATTAATGACATCTTCATAGTTATATCAAAAAATAATTAAATTGTTCTACGGTAAACGGGCAGGTCAGGTGTCGATTGAGTCTGGATGAAAAAAAATTGGGTCAATGTAAAATCATAAACAAGTTGAGTCCTATTTGGGCAAGTAAAAAATGGATTGCTCCGGGCCAGGTCGGGTTGACCCCTTCCCTTTTTAACTACTGCATAATAATTTTGAATGACACTTTCTATTTAAATTAATTCTGAAAGGGGTTTAGTTGGATTATGGGAGGAAGAAAAGATGAGCGATTGAAATGAATAGATAAGATCTTAAAAAAATAAAAATAAAATAAGAGACCGAATGATCTGTTTTTGGGGAGTGAATAGCAAGTTAACTCCCCATTTTCTTCTTAAAAGACAATTTACCATTTGTGATAAATAAAAAGGCAAAATACATTCCTGTGTTTCTGTAAAAGAAGCACATCGCCTCCGTCTTGATTTTGACATTTTACAGGGGTAAATCACTCATTAGGCAATATCACATGGGGTAAATTGCTCATTTACTCATATCACAGGGGGTGAAGTGCCCATTTACGCATATAATATGGAGATAAAATGAAATGAGTATGTTGTCAATGTAGGGTTAAATAGGTTATTTAATTTTTCACATCACAATGAAGTATCGGTCGCATTATAGAGTGAGTGTGCAGCATATCACATAGAGTAACATCCACCTATTTTTTTCCTTCAAACCCCAACAAACAAACCTTAATCCAAATCATATCTAACATTTTCAAAACTCACTAACTATTATTTAATAATATTTCATTATCTCAATATTTCATTGAAACCATTATCCAAATCTGAATTATAAAATTTCGCTCAAAACTCTCAACCCACTTTTTAAAACAAAATTAAGACAAAATCCAACCAAACTACTTATATATAGCTCAATTCTAGATGTTGATGGGTTCAAGTATTAGTCTAATGTATATTGGACATAACTTGATAAATTAAAACACCTAATGGATGTCGACATTTAGAGTACACTAATATCAATTATTTGTAATAGTAATCAATTGAGATTATCACTAGACACTATCTATTGCCAATAACTATATTAATTAAGGTACTGATTACATAGTTAATTTAGCTTAAATCCTTGTAACAGAAGTGAGTTATTCTATTGTTCACGGTACAGAATGACATTAGTGCGATAAATTCGAATTAGATTACATAATATAGATAAATAATGTTAAGGATTTGGATAAATGTGGAACTTTAATTGGATTATAAAATATCAATTTTAACGTCGAATAATAAATAGAACAATAGATGAAATTTTATTGTTAGTCAAACGTGCTATTATTATTGATGTGATTGAAATACACGATGTAGGCAAAATGTATATGGCAACCAGGCGAGATAGTAAAATCACTGAACATGTCACTATATCAGTCTACCGTTGAGCAGCATACCTAGTAGGTATGAAAATGGTGAGCGTCTCAATAAGAAAATGTTTTGAAACCCAAAAAGAATTCCAAAAAAGAAAACGTTTCATTTAATCAATTGAGATAATCAAATCATGCATATCCGTTTTGCATTTGAATGACTTTAATTGTTATATACATGTATATAAATGTATGCGATGTTTGCAGTACGTGATAATTGATGGAATGTTGATCGTATAGTACTTTGATCGGATGTAGTGCTTTATTTCACCTTGTGTACCTATTGAATGAAAGCATGCTCATTTAATAATGTGTTCTCTCTATCCCAAATTATTTGTCATTTTACATATTTTTATACATATTAAGGTATCTACTAAATAGCCTCATTTTTAGGGAAAAATTAAATTATATACCTAAAATACCCTTATTCTTTATTTATCTCACCATTAGCTATTTACACGTTATTCAAGTTTTACACTCTCTCTAATACTTTTTCTCTTACATACCTAAAATATGTACTTTGATAGTGCATTGAAATCCTAAAATGACAAATAATTTGGGACAAATTTTTTTCTCTAAAACGACAAATAATTTGTGACAGAGGGAGTATTTTGGAGCAAATATATGTTGATTTTTTGAGAGAGTGACGAAAATATCCTTATTTTTTGGCTTGAAATTTATCCAGGGTGCAATAATATATATGTTTTAAGGTTGTAAAGTGGGATTAATTTTTTTAGAGGGTACAAAGTGCTAAATTAATATATTTTTAGAGTGCAAAGTAAAAATAAGCCGATTAAGTAATTTTATTATTGGGCCGTGAATTTTACCAATTTCTGAATCGCTGATGGCCACGTGTATTTCACTATTCTTGGCCTTTATCAATAAGTAGCCCTTGATGGCCCTAATTATTGTTAACTCGTGTTCTTGATCATCGATATCTAATGGTTCGACACTTGAAATTACTCCCTCTGTCGTTTTCATTCAATATACTATTAATTACTTCATCTGTTTCAAATTATCTGTCATTTTAGAGAAAAAAAATTGTCACAAATTATTTGTCACTTTAGTATTTCAATACACTATTAATTTAATTACATATTTTAGGTATGTAAGAGAAAAAGTAAGAGAGAGTGTGTAAAACTTGAATAACGTGTAAATAGCTAATGGTGAGATAAATAAAAAATAATGGTATTTTAGGTATATAATTTATTTTTTTCCTAAAACTGAGGCTATTTATTAGGTACCTTAATATGTGTGAAAACATGTAAAACGACAAATAATTTGGGACAGAGGGAGTATAATAATGTGAGGTTTATGTACAACTGAGAGTACAATTGAAAAATTACCCGCTAAAATAACTGTGGAAAAAAATCATTTTGGAGGGCAATTAAATGAATAATTTACTTATTCTTAACTTTACCTAATATAAAATGTTATTCTAAAAAAAATATTTATATAACTTGAAATAAGAAAATATAATATCAATAAATAAATAAATAGTCTTGTTTTACAGTAAAGTGGTGGAGTATAAGTAAATATAGCGCCGAGATATCCGTTGGAACAACAGTCGAAAATACTTGTTACCCGAAAATTCATCAAAAAAAGTTCTGACATGATGTTTTTCGAAGAAATGTTTCGGTCCCAATTTTCGCCGCAATAAATTTTAAGAAAAATCCATCGAAATTTGACGTTTTTCTTGTAGTGAGCTAAAAAATTAACGTAGTTGGTTAAAATTGTGTTCAATACGAAATATAATAAATGAAGGTCTATGTAACAATATATATGTGTGTGTGTGTATATATATATATATATATACAGTTCAAATAACATAAGAATCCATAAACTCCAACATGGGCAAAAATATCATTTGATATCGGTCTTTTCAAATTTATATTTACAACATATGACGTCTCATTTTTTTTTTTTTTTTTTTATGTTTTTCCGGATTTATTTTAATGGGTATTTGTTAATTTTACTCTTAATTGAACATGAATTAAAAAATTTAAAACCCTAAATTCAAATTTATATTTACAACTTGTGACGTGTCATTTTTTTTATATTATTTTTGGAGTTATTTTAATGGGTAATTTTCAATTTTAATCTTGATTGCACATGAATCTCACATTAGTACATTTTGGAGGGAATCTATGTTGATTTTTGAAGGGAGTAACAAAAATACCCTTGCTTTTTGGCCAAAACTTCACCTAGGGTGCAAAGTGAAAGACAATATATGTTTTGAGGGTGCAAAATGGGATAATTCTTTTCCAATGATGCAAAGTGCCAAACTGATACATTTCTATGGTGCAAAGTGGGATTAAGCCTAGTTTGGCCGTACAATTGTAGAATTGATTCTAGAATAATTGCTTCTAGTATAATCACTTTTTGAAGAATTGATTTTTTTATAATTGATTGAACTTTTGGTTTCAATTATTTTAAATTGATTCTAGAAATACTGATTCTTAAAATATTTACAAAACTAACCTTACAATAAACTTATAATTATAATTAAAATATGAATACAATTTAAAAAGAAAAAACCATTGAACTAAAATTTAAATATTGTCAAAATTAAAAAGGTTAAAAAAAATTATATATAAAAATTCGTAGCATAAAAAAAAAGACAATATAAGTTAAAAATTCATAAATCCTTAATTTGAGTTCCTATATAGTTTATTATGAAAACTATATTCATCTCATTATTACCTAAAGAAAAGAAGTACTTGTTATATAGTCGTTCTCTTCCATTAATGCTTTAGTTTCTCATTTAGCACAAACTTTTCTTACAATATAAATATGCATTCATTAAAAGATCATATGCATTTTAGATTTATTTTTAAAGAAAATAACGTAAAATTGGAATATTAAAAGATGAGGAACTATAAAATAGAAAGGATAATAGTGGAAAATCTATTTGGTGAATGTTGCGGTGAATCAAAAGCACCCCTATGGCTACTTATGTAAAACGTGGGATTGTCATGTCGGGAACAACAATCGTGAAAGCGAAAAGAATTGGCCAAACGGTCAACACCATGCGTTAGACAAGCAATCGTGCTTTTCCACTAGTGCAAGGCGAGCAAGTTAAAATTATAAATTTGCAGAATTGTATAGATTTCCTAAGAGCTCATTTTAGTAACATTTTGTAAATTCCTAAAATCAATAGAAAACTATGTATAATAATACCAGTGAAATAGATTTGTTTTCCTAAAAGGAAAAGAACTCAAAATTATATGAAAATCCAAAACTATAGGGATTGAAGTGATGCTAAAGAGTTCGAACCAAATTCAAAATCCTCAAGCCCTATATATATCTACCCCGATTTCATGCATAATTAATAACATCACCTCCTCTATTCGCGGCTACTAATCTAATCTTAATATTGATAATCATCATAAACCCTAAAATTCAAACGTACAATTCTATTTCATCAATGGCAGAAGAAAACACTATTACCCTAAAGAGCTCTGACGGCCAAGAATTCCTCATCTCCAAAACCGCCGCCACATTATCCGAAACAATCAAGGCCATGGTGCAGCTGGAAGACGATTCTTCGATCGTATTCGCACTCACCGTCGTCGACAGCAAAACCCTAGCCGATGTCATCTCCTTTCTTAACAAACATGTTGATTGTGGTGATGATGACGACAAGAAGAAAAGTTGTAACGATGAGTTTATCGCGGGAAAGGAGTTGAGCGATCTCTTCAACCTCGTTATTGCCGCGAAATACCTCGACGTTAAAGATCTTCAGGACCTTATTTGTGGAAAGATCGCCGATATAATGAAGGACAAAAGCGTGAATTGGGTGAGGAAAAACTTCAATATCCCGAACAATTTTTCGCCCGAAGAGGAGGAGAAGATAAGGGAGGAGTACGCGTGGGCGCATGAAGGTGTCGAAGAAGATTGATTGCAAAATTAATTAGGGTTCTTGATTTTTGTTGAATAATTATTAAGGTTCTTGATGTTTTTAATTCTAGCAATTAGTTGGTTAGGGAAAATTTAAATGAAATATGATTATCCATTTATTATAACTATAAATATTTGGTGGAGAAAATAATTGAAGTTGGTTTTAATATAGTTTTGAATATATAGAGTACGTATAAGATATGACCAAGTACGTTTCAATTGTGATAATTGACTGAGTATAAATCGTAACCGATCTTCTTGTCTTCTGTTTTGGATGTTTTGTTATTTTTACAAGTTTTAATTCCATATTATTTTTCAAAAGTTGTTTGAATATATAATGTTTGAAAATTAACCACCTTCTTGGGAAAAATAAAACCATAGGTAAATTGTGAGAGAATATGAAATAGTGGGAAATTTGTCGATCACTTTTCTCTGGCGTTAAACAAACTATGGAACCATGCTTTGGTGGACAAGCTATTATTTTTGCCCTTTTTTTTCCTTTCATGAAAGTGCTAGGTTTAGAATTATTTTTTACTATATTTGTTTCGATTTTGATTTTTCTATTTCCAGAAAGATGAAGAAGAAGTGTGTGTGTTTTGATATTGTTTTGCTCAAAGTTGTGGGGCCCACTTTGTCAAATGCGTGTTCGGAACTTTGAATTGTTTGTGGAACTTTGGAATGTGTGTATCTAGTATGTGCCCATTCTTAGATTTATTATCCATTTACATATAAATAATTTTACTGCAATAGTTCTCAACAATAATGAATAAAAAAACATTAATAGTTTATTATTTTATTTTTTGATTTTATTTATAATGGCATGGTATTCAAAATATTAGTTTGGTACGTGACTTTTCCAAATCGCATTACTGGTACGGTATTAATTTAATTAAAAAAAATTGTAAAACCGTACCATATGCACCCCTAAATCGAAGGATCTGTTTGAGGGAGTGAATAGCAAGTTACCTCCCCAATTTCTTCTTAAAAGATAATTTACCCCCTGTGATAAATAAAAGGACAAAATACTTCCTTATGTTTTTGTAAAAGAAGCACATCGCCTACGTCTTGATTTTGAAATATCACATGGGGGGTAAAGTGCACATTATGCAATGTCACATGGGATAAAGTGCTCATTTATACATATTACAGGGAGTGAAGTGCCATTTTACACATATCATAGAGAGATAAAATTAAACTAGTATGTTGTCAATGCAGGGTTAAACTGGTTACTTTTCAAATCAAAACGAAAGTCTCAGTCGCATTATAGAGCGAGTGTGCAACACATACACGAGCAATGGGACCAGATATCGAACCGGTAACCTTAATGGTTACTGGTTAAATTGGTTTAATCGTTTTAACCATTGGTTCAACCGGTGTAATGTTATTACCAGTAATAATTTAATTTAAGTTTTAGTGTATGTAATCAACTATTTAAAAAAAAAATCTTAACCATTTTTTCAAGTTTATTTCCATAAACTAAATGTTATCTCATGACTTTCCTACAAATCTTGAGTCGAGAATGAATGATAGCAACAAAATTATAAGTATGATAACATGATATCAAAGCAATAATTCTAATCATAAAACACCATATCAAAAACAATAATTTTATTGCTAATCACCTATTGAAAAGAGAAAATATTGATGAATTTTGTCACTGAAACCTTTATATACAATATGAAAAATACTTGGAGTTGGGGAAAAAATTACTTTTCTAATGAAACTAATGCTCAAATATATTTCTATAACTTATTATATAAAAGATTTTTTGTTTCTTGTTGATTTTGTTTGATTCAAAGTGAAAAATGGAAGAAGAAATGTGAGAGTATTTTTAAAGTTTAAAGGCCGCGGAAAAAGAAGAAAAAATTCGTTGTGTAAACTTTTTCTTTTTATAAGTGGACCAGTGGTCAATCGATTCACTGGTTCATTGGTTTTATCGATTTTTGATCGGTTCTTTTCGGTTCAAACTAGTCAGAAACAAAGCTGGTTTTGGAGGGTTAATCGGATCGAATTGGCAGTCGGTTATCGATTAAACCGGCCGATCCGGTCCAATTTTTAAAACACTGATGACATCAACAATTGTTGCTCTGATAATATCGCTAGCCTTAAAATATAACTCATGTTATCTATAGTTAGTTACACTAACGTACTAACAAAGAAAAAACCATTAATGTGAATTCTCCTTGTACATAAATTAACACAATTAATAGAGCAATAAATGAATGAAGAAACAACATCTGAATATAAAATGAAGAACAATGGCTAACATCACATAATATAGATAAATAAGCATATCATATATACGTACAAACATCCATTTGGACCTTCGAAAATTTATCCAGACATGAATTTCAACTTGGCTTTCATAGTTGTAGTCTTTCTCGTTCATGCATCGGGTAATCCCAACCCCCACCACATGTATACACAAATTAAATTATTGTTTTATAGAGGGAAAAACACTTTTGATATCAAATTCTAGTCCAAAAAATATATTTGGTATCAAGTTTTTTCAAAAAACACATTTCATACCATAATTCACACAATCTTGACACATTAATTAGTTTTGCCATCAATTTTCAAACGAAATTTAGCACGTACCGATCATGTACCCGTTAAATTGACAATGGGATGGAGAACATGCACTGGTTTTAAAGACACACAATTGACGGTACGTGTTGAATTCCATCCGAAAATTGACGACAAAAGTAGATGTGTCAAGATTGTGTAAATTATGGTATGAAATGAGTTTTTTGAAAAAAATTGATATCAAATGTATTTTTTAAACTAAAATTTGGTATCAAAACTATTTTTTATATGGTAAAGGATTGAATCATAAAATGTTATTTGCCATATAATGAAAAAGTATCATCTTTTTGGAGACTTTGGTGCTACTCGAAGGAGTAACACTATATGTAATAAAAAGTGATAGACTTTTATTTATTAATTTTTATTTAATTATGAGTATGCGAGAAAAAAATATCTATATTTCCTAAACTTATTTTATTTACATATTAAAATAAACATGCACTGATACTTCATAAAATTAATATATGAAAACTGTTACATGTCATAGTATTATTTATAGTTTGAGTTTTTTTTTAATATAGTTTATTTTACAATAATATAATGTTTCAAGTTTACATTTCATTTTGAAACAAAGTACACAATAAACAGGTTGTTAATCGGCATAAATTCACGTTTCAATCATACTTACCTTAACTATTAATAATTTATTTGTGTGCTTTTGGGCCCATCTTGGATTTAAAAAAAAAATCTATTTATCTATTTATTTACTTATTTTTGTGTTCTGCACGGAAACATATGTACCTAATTTATAGTTTTGAAAAGTTGTCATTTTATTGTTAGCGTGTTGACGGAAAAATGACTAATTGTAGTTATATGCATAGAATAGTTAATCAAGTTTCTCAAAACTAATACTTAATTTTCTCAAAACTAATATTAATTGCTTCGATGAACTTGGCTATGATTGCTCTTATGATTTTTGTCAACGATGTTTTGTTAAAGAATGTAAGACGGATGAAGAATGTAAAGAATACGGGTGCAACTATTGTGCGGGTTATTCATGAATGCCTCTTATAAAGGATAATAATACTAGGGAAAGTTACATAGACACCCCCTGGCTATAAGGCTAATTATAGGAACTTATCCTCCTATTGCAAATATTACAAAGACACCCCCTCAACCAAAACAATATTACAAGGAGACCCCTTACGGCGTCAATTTTTTACGGTAGATGATGACATCATGATGATGATGATCATCAGAAATATTTAATGTTTTTCCAATTTTGCCCCCAAGGGGTGTATTTGTAATATATTTTGTGTTACAGGTGTTGTCTTTGTAACCGTGTAATAAATATTGTAAATAAATTTATTAAATTTTAAAATTATAACAAACCAATTTAAAATTTAATAAATTTATTTACAATAACACAATTCGTAAAATAAAGCTTTAATAGCTTTACAATAACACAATTCGATAAATAAAATTTCAATAATATATATTTCCTTAAAAAATAAAATAAACTAATTTAAAATTTAATAAATTTATTTACAATAACTCAATCTCTGATAAATAAAGTTTTAATAATGTTTATTTTCATTCAAAAATCAAACAAACCAAATTAAAATTTATTAAATTTATTTACAATAACACAATTATTTAATAACATATATTTTCTTACAAAAAAAACTCTTTTAGAATTTAATAATTTATTTACAATAACACAATTGGTAAATAAAGTTTTCTTTAATAACAAATATTTTTCTTACAAAAATAAAATAAACCCATTTAAAATTTAATAAATTTATCTACAATACACAATTCGAATTCTTGAAGTCCAGAGAATTTTTGGGGATCTAGGGCTTGGTGATTTTGTTACGGAATTATTGCATTTTTGGTGCCACAACTTAAGCTCACTAGCATTTTTACCCCATATCTTTTTGGGCTGGCACATTTGGTACCACACCTTCAACTTCAGTGGCAATTTTGATCCAAATTGAGGCCCACTTTCAAAATTAGACCGAAATCGCCCATGTGCGGGCCATGTGACATATAAATTGTGAAATTTGACCAAATCAAAGTGAAAGTTTGAGGGCCTGTTTGTTTGGCGTTTGGGAAAGTAGTTTGGGAGAGTAGTGGAGGTTTGTGAAATAATCTCGATTTGCGTAATGTTGTTTGTTTGGATTTTGAGAGAGTGGTTTGAGAAATAAAGTAGGTGTAGGTTTTATTGGAAGAGTTGGGTTGTAGGTATAAGATGTGTAAGACTTTATGTCAAATCATGTTTGTTATGTGAGATAAATTGTGTAAGAAATAGGTTACTTTATGTCAAATCAAAGTAGAGTTTGTATAGGTTTTGTTTAGAGATAAGAAAATTGTTGTTTGTTTGGCTTTTAAGAGAATAGTTTGAGAAAATTAATGGATGAAAATTTATTTCTGAAAGTAGAAAACATGTTTGTTTGGCATTTCCCAAACACGAAAAAAATCCGGGAAACGCCAAACAAACAGGCCCTGAGTTTTTCTATAAATGTAGGGACACATTATAAAGGTAGGAAAGTACCAGGGTTAATTTGCGAATTTGGATAGAGGGGCTGATTTTGCGAAGATGAAACATTCGCCATTGACGTAAGCTTGGAAATGGGGAATCTTCAATTCAGCACCAAATTGGACAAGGTTGGTACCAAAATGACCGCCACACCGAGGGGAGTCCATGGCTGAAAGGGGAGGCGGTGGGTCAAGCTCCACCGTCGACGGCGGCGTAAAATCGAAAAAATGTAAAATTCGTAGATCTGAAAATAGATTGACGGGGTAAACTTGGAACTGATAATTAATGTTTGGGATTTGTAGAGGACGTGAAGACGAGTCTATAGCCATCAAAGAGAGCTCAAACCGTGTCCGGAGTCGCAAGAAAAGTGAAAAAAATGGAGGTGCTGGAGGCGGCGGCAGTTGAGGGTTTTTTTTTTTTTGATTTTTTTGTAAATATTAAAAATAACTAAAGGTATTTTAGACATTTTAAGTATTCCGTTAAAGTTGACTAACGACCGTTAAGTCAAGAGGGTGTTTTTGTAATATTTGAAACAGGAGGATAAGTTTCTGTAATTAGCCTTATAGCCAGGGGGTGTCTGTGTAAATTCCCATAATACTAATACTAATATCACCAGTCACTGTCCTTGAAATATATATGGAGAAGTTATAATTTTATGAAATGATTGTGTTTAATGTGGCATAATAAAATTGACTCTTCGTTTAGTTATACATTATATATATGTATGAGATCTTGTATCTCTATGTATTCCATAATTTAGAATATCATAAAATATTTTAGAAATTATCAACATAACAAGTTAATTACTTATAGGGCATATGTGGATGGATTTTGGCCCGGTTTCGCGGGTTTCGCAGATACAAAATAAACAATCTGAAAAACATTAAGTTTCTTTTTTTTTATTTGGTGTTTTGAAAATTATAGATACTTATTTGTGTTCGACAGTTGTTTGATAATTACTAACAATAAAATTTGTAGTAGTTTAGTTAATCAACCAACTGTAAAACGAAAAGAAGAAAAGCTAATGCAATATTTGCATGTTGATCTTTTGCACTAAAAAACTCTTTTTAAGTTGCTTTCTTATATTCTCTCGCCGAATGATAACGTTTCTCATATTATAAAGATACTCAGTGTTGGGGGTGGGCTTTGGATTCGGGTTACCCAAACTCGACATGTCCCCTTTTTAAAATTTCCGAACAGGACGAATATTTTTTGGGTTTGAGTACCCAAACTTGAAAATCTATTTTTTATTACAGGAATACGGGATGAGTTTGGGATTAGTCTCTCCAATCCCGAATACCCGGACCCGTCTATATCTTTTTATTATTATTATTATTATTATTATTATTATTATTGTTATCATTATTATTATACACTTTACTTTTACATCAATTAATTAATTAAGTAATTAATTAACATCATCTACTAAATAGTATTTTTTTACTTTACCCTAATATTTCTTTTAAATCTTACACTAGTTATTAATATATTAAGTTTGCATCAGTTCTAAAAACTTTAATAGTCTCTACGGCTCTACCACTTCTTCTTCTTCCCACCTACGCCACGACATACAATAATTTTATTTTTTGGTTTTTTTTGCTCTACAAATTAAATTACTACTACTACTAGTCGATTACATACGAAATTTTATATGAAATATTGTAATTTAATTTTGTTAGATTCATGAAGAACTAATAATTTAAAAAAAAATATAGCACCCGTAATCCCGTCATGTTCCGTCTCGCAATAATTCGGGTGCCCGTTTCCGGGTACCCAAAATATTACTTGATGGGTTTGGGATGAAATATCTCAATCCCAAAATTTACTATTCATATATCTCTAACCCCAAACATGTCCCGTGCCCACTCCTAGTTAGTATATATATTTTGAGATAGTTTTGCGATTACTAAATTATTTTTGCAAATTAGAGATGACTTCATTAATGACTTGTTTTCGAACAAAAAAGAATGCCAGCGTGTATCAGTTCATTGTAAGTACCTATTGTACACCTTTCTTTGCCTATTGTAAAGAGCATTAACGGGTAAGGCAAAAATTCCATTTGTGTAGCATAGAAATGATCAAATTTCATTTTTCATATTAAGTTGTCAAAAAATATATTTCCGTTAGTTTTTTTAATTGAAATTTCCCCTGATCCATTAAGTACGCATGTGAGAGGCATTTCCCCTGATCCATTAAGTACGCATGTGAGAGGCACAAAATGAGGTACTTTTGTCCCAAAAAAGGTAAAAATAGTACCATAACTTATGTTCGCTGATAAATTTACCCTGTAAATTTTCGGGCGGACAAATTTACCCCATAATTTATAAAAGTCAAGCAATTTTGGTGTCAGTTTGGCCCAATTGCAAGAATTGGCATCTCTTGCGGGCTCCATGACTAAAAATTTGAGATTTTGACCTAGAATTTTACCAAAATTGCATATTGAACCTCTAAAAAATAATTAATTACTATTTAGCTAAAAAAATTGATATTTTATTTTAGGGTAAATTACATAGACATCCCCTAGCTATAAGCTTAATTACAAAAACTTAACATGTTGTTTCAAAAATTTCCAAGACCCCTCCCAAGATAAAACCATATTACGAAAACACCCATTACGGCATTAAGGTCAGACAGTTTTTAATAACATAAATTAACACCCTTACGGACTCAATGTCATTTTAAATTTACAAAACATAATTCATTTAATAATTCTCGAAAAAAAAATCTATAAAATAAACTAATTATAATAACATAAGATTTTAATAACATAAATTAATATTTTTCTACAAAAATAAAAGAATTCCATTTAAAATTTTAATAAGTTTATTTATACTATATCCAATTTCGCCCGCTTTTGACCAATTTAGCCAATTTATTCACCGTTTTCATCTATTTAGCACGTTTTCACCGATTTAGTTTTTTTTCACCACTTTCTAAAAATTACATAGTTTTTTTTCACCACTTTCTAAAAATTACATAGCATGTAACTAACTTTATAATAAAATTTACATGGTTTGGTATTAGATGTGCGTGCTCATATGCACTCAACTTTTAAATTGATTATTTTATCTTATTACTCAAAAATATATGATCAACAAGGAAATTAAATTGGTGAAAAAATAGATGGAAACGGTTAAAAATTGGACTAAAATGGTGAAAAAAAAGGCCAAATTGGTGCAAATTTGATAAAAAAAAAAATGGATTAAATCGATGAAAAATGATTAAAATCGATGAAATTGATATCGATGAAAACAGAGAAAAGCGGTTTGATTTGGTGAAAAATGGGCTAAATTGGTGAAAAAAATCGATGAAAACGATGGAAAAAGGGCTATATAGGTAAAAAAAAAATAGTCTTAATCGATGAAATTGGTAAAAAAAAAAAAAGACTAAATTGATGAAATTGGTCAATTTTGGTTTTTCTATTTCCAGAAAGAAGAAGTGTGTGTTGATATTTGTTTGATCAAAGTTGTGGGGCCCACTTTGTCGAGTGTGTGTTCGGAACTTTGAATTGTTTGTGGAACTTTGGAATGTGTGGGCCCGTTGGGATTGATTTTGGCTTGGTTTCGTCCTGTTTTGGTGTTTCAAAATTGATTTGGGTGATTTCGATAAAATATATGAAACACGATTTGAATTGATTTTGGTTGGAATATTGAGATGGTAAAATATTAATAAAATAATAAATAGTAGATTTTGAAAATTTGAAATATGGTTTGGATTGATTTTGGATGTTCGGATTTGGGGGTGAAAAATTGATGATATATGTCGCATCAATGATTTAATGTAGTAGGTATGTATAGTATAATGATTGAGATGAGAATTGTTATAATATTTTTATAATAGTGGTATTGATTTAGATAATTAATGATAATATATTATATGAAAATTAGTTATTCGATTAATATTTTTTATTTCATAATTTACAAGAAATTTGATTAAAGTTTTAATAAAATTATTTTAATTTTAATATAATTAATAATGAACTGACCATTATTATATATATTGGTGTTAAAATATTATAAAAAGAAAATATGGGTGTTAATAATATATATACACATATTATAGTACTGTATGTTACTATGCCCCATACAAATGTGTGATATATATATATCACATAAAGATATTTAGATATATACATATACAAGGGCGGACGGACATAGGGACAAGGGGGGGCTATACCTCAATTTTTTTTTTTTTTTTTAATATAGTAGTGGTGTAACATTTTTTTTTTTGAAAAATAAAATTTCAATAAATTATCCCAATATAAAATTTCCAGTCCAAATATAATCTTAGTCCAATTAATATCACACAATCCACTTTAATAATAACTCAATCTACCCAATTTCTAAGCCCCAATGAAAATTTCAATTTTTTCTATATATATTTATGATATATGTTTGTGCAATTGTGCTTATGTAATAAACTAATAGTGTTATATATTCATTATTGATGTTTATATTCACTTCCCAAAATCAATTTTTAGATTCAAGTTTCATTTTTGTGCTTAAAGTTATATACTTGTTAAGATTTTCATAAGTATTAGATTAAGATATGAGGATAACTTTTATATTAAAATAATATGATGATTAAATCAAGATGCAATAGAGTTAATAATATTCATTTACATATCAAACACTAATCTTAGATGGTTAATAAATTTTTTTTTATTGAAATGTCAAACACTAATCTTATATTCTTAATAGTTTTTTATTAGCATTTATTGGCCTATTGGGATTCAACCTCTCTTGTTTTATCAAATGGAATGAAAAATAAGTCTTGTCATTATTATGTCTCTATTATATTTAACTTCTACTTCTTGAGTATGTCATTATTCTTGAGATAGTTATGTTTTGTACATTTTATGGTATTAGAAATATGGAGAGATACTTTAAGGCTACACCTACACCTCACGAGGAGTATTCAAGTAACGTTCACATTCAAAGTGGCCCGCATGAGCTTCCAAACTTTCATATTGAAACAAACTTGCCCGAGCTTCCGAGTGATCCCGGTCTACGACCTCATATACTTTTATATGATTCTAACATTCGAGAGGGAGTTCGTAGAGCATAATTGTTCAAAGGTCCATGTCAACCATGCAACCTTGAGTTTCGGCAAACGTTAATGGGAGGTCAATGGCTAAATGATAGTTTAGTTATTTTTATAGAGAGAGACATATTTAGTAGTATTTCAAACGATGCTATCATGGACCGATTTTAAAAGATGAAAAACCGTCGTGATCAATTATTAAAGTAAATATGAAGATATTTTGGGTTCTTTTGAAACTATAACGGGGTATCATATGTAATTAAAATATCTTGTGGGGTTTATTTTTGTTAAACTCCACCTTTCCATTTTTGTATTGCGTCATATATTTTCTCGTGAATAATATAAACTTTAAGTTTAACTGTTTGATAGATTTTTTTTAGTATAAGTTTAGCCCCCCTGACCAAAAATCCTGGATCCGCCCCTGTACATATATAACTAAAAGATACTGTGGATGCTAAATGCGAATTACATATAAATATCATATATGGGAGTATATGTGTAACGTATTATAGGGTGGGGAGGTGGGGGATGGGGGGTGGGGTGCGGGGGTTGGTTCTGCTAATGTAAAAAAATATTCCGACATTTTACAGTGCCAGACAAGGGCAGTGATGGTACAGTCGAGAATCTAGCCAAAGTATTCGGGGAATTATTTTACTCGTGTTGCTCATGGTCAAAATATTACAAGGGCATCAAGATTTCTGGTGTAAAATTTGTCTTAGAAATCTTGTTGAAAGAAACAAAGAGTTGAAACATACATTTCTAGTATCGGTGGGGTTATTCTTCTCCATGAAGAATTTTTGCGTTTGTTGAATTACACTGCATAAATAATCCAAAAGAAAGCTTAGTCCTTCCATTAATTGTTTCAATGATTTAAGTACATTTAAAACAGAAGTGAGTGAGTGCATATGCAAAACGAACAAGACTATTAAATAATAGATTTGAAGAGGTCTTGTCCTTCCAATGAAGACATGAAAAGGAACCATGCCTTACAACCCAGGCAAGCTTCAAAAGTAACTTACTCAGGTTACTCTTTCCAAAAAAGGATATAAGTTTATAATGGATAGAAAAAATGTAATTCTCCCTAATGATTATAAATTGTGCCATTAACATCCGAGTTTGCACTCATCCACTTGGATGTAATTACAGATACTAGGTACAGAGCTGTGTACTATATGTATACATGAGTATAAGAGATCTGTGGGGTATATCTTCATTAACTATTTGGATGTATCATGTATGCATATGCACATGCATATAGAGATGCAGTAGATACTCAACAAGAAACTCAAAGGGAAACACATGAACATATTTATGTAGTTATATACGTCTTGAATAGTTAAAGTTCCACAAAAATCAAGAAATGGAAGAAGAAAAACATAAAAACGCAAAAATAGCATCAAGCATGAATCTATATCTATTTGGGTCTGAGCCAGGTTCCCAGAGCAGTCCCTAAGAACAGTTATCTGAAACACTCTCTTGTACTACTAATATAAAAATAAAGAGCATACAGGAAATGCAAAGAAAAATCTTCAGCCATTAACATGTGTCAACAAACAGAAAACAAAACTGACCTCGATAGACAATATGCAAAGGCCAATACTGTTGACAATGATCTGACAAAATTTAGGAGCCTTTGTTTAACAATTTGACCAGCTTCAGTGGGAAGGGTCATTGGATCCACCGCCCTGTAGAGTATTGAGTTCACAGTAAGTATGTTCTGAATAATTTACCTGTCTTCTTCTTTCATAAGATAATAACTAACCTGCAGATGAAGATTGCTCCTGCCCATAACATTAAAGGTTGAATGTATGAGGTTGTGACGTCATATGTGCTACTCTTTTTCCAACTACTATCACTCTTCTGCAAGATGTTATAATTTAGTATAGTTCAAATATCAACGCCATAAAAACTCAACTCATTTCTCAAAGAATTTACCCATAACAACAGAAAGTATGTGGAATGAAATTTCTGAATCTGAAAAACAAAGTTCAACTAGAATTTTAGAGCACATACATGCAGAAATATGTTTCTGCTATGTCGCATAAGTGGCCTCAGTCCCCATATTGCAAAAATAATAATACCAAATGCTGAAGCCAATTTGATTACAACTGGACTACCTTTTAAACAATTAAATGATCTGCAAAACACAAACATTTGGCTTAGGAAGAGATTGCTGATTAAAAAATAAAATAAAGAAATGACAGCCACTATAAACAAGCATAAATTATAGAGAGGTTTGCTTATAAATCATTAGATGCTAATAAGTCCAAAAGTAACATGCATTTAGATTCATAATTCCATGCCTATTACTGAAATATTCACGCTATAACAAGGATTTCAAATTTGTCAGTCGTTCTTCCTTAAAACGGCTCTCCTAGAAGTACTATTTTAATTTCTTTTTCCTGTTTTCGAATAAATGAAAATAGATGAGGCATCATGCTCATAGTTTATTCTACTTATGCATTACAGGATATGTGTATTTAAGTTTTCCAAAAGAACACTGAGTAAATAAAATCGATGCAGCTATTTTAACTAGAGTTTTTGCTATCACGACCATCTATCAAAATTCCATGTGCAACAGAAATTTCAATGTGCATCTTCAAGAGAAGCCAAATTTCCATAACAGTGGAACAAGTTAGAAGAGCCAAAGTGAACCTCGGAGAAAAGATTAACCCTTATCATAACTATAAACCTAGTGTCTTGAAGAATCCCTTCTTCGTATCATACTTAACTTAGAAGGAAACCCGGTTTGGTTAGGTAATGGAAGGTGTACAAGCAGTCATGAGAGGTAGAAATAACCATTCAAGTATTGGAAACATCTCATGTTTATTTTTACAGGAACTTAATGTCAGTTTCACAAATTCTTTACCAAAATGAACTAAAACAAGCTGGCATAATATAAGTCATTACCTAGCCAAAGTTAAAGTTACATTCTTTACACTTGAAGCATCCAAAGAGCAGCCTCGATTTAAAAAACAATGGCACCTAAACTGATTATTCCTACTAGGGATGGTGCATACTCGTCTATGCATTCTTCTGGAAAAATTCGAACTCCAAGAATATTGTTGCTGAAAATATAATTAACAAACCATTTTATAAGAAGCATATTACCACAGAGTAATAACTAATAAGCAAGAATCTCATCCAAAATTACTGAATTCTCTCTTTCCAGATTAAAAAAAAACCTCGACAAAAAGGCAGGTAAAATAGAGTATTTCGACTTTAATTGAAATCAATACCAGTGAAATTGACGACAGATTACTGTTCAATACGCATACTTTTCCCCTTGATCCGATATTCTTCAAATTGAAATGGCCTCTAGGTTAGGAAATAACGAGAGGAAACACGTTTTACTGATTTTTTTGAAATTAAATTATCATTTAAATTTGTTTACCCGAAATCGTCTGTCGCGTCCATGGTTCCTGCAAATTCCTAGCTCCAGGGGGAGTTGCAAAGAACCAGAGGCCGCCATTCTTGTATGAAATCGTTCTCTCTCTCGCTTGCTCTGTATGAAATTCTGTTGATTACAATTTTTCTTTTTTCTTTTTGATGATTAATTCTAAAATACTTGAGCAAAAACAAAACAAAAATACTTTTTGTGTTTACAAAACGTATATCAATTGATTATACTTCAGCTTCTTTTTTAAAGGAGTCTAGAATATACAATCAAAAGTGGGTGATATTCACATTAAAAAAAATAGTTAGTAGTAAATTTTTGAGTGTTTATAAGAATTATATATAAAGTTATCATTATTAGCATTTTGTAAAAATATATACTTTTGGCATTTTACATCCTGAAATTTTGACGCTTTACATCTTATAATTACATATTTTTGGCAAATTATACTTTTCGGGAGTGCAAAATACCCATTATATTGCCAAAAATTACAATTCTATTGTGCAACTTGCCAAAAGAATATGCAATTAAGTGTGCAAATTAATATTTCAATTTCAAGATGCAATATACCAAATTAACTTTTTCTTTAATTACAGTATGATACGGTAAGATTTTTTTATGATATTCAATATTTAAAACTTGTATGATACCAAAAATCTTGGTACTGACTTAGAAAACTATGTGCATCCCTAATCAAAGTAGATAAGTAGTTCTAGTTGGAGCCTAATTGTAGTTGAACTCATGAAATAAATTATTTGTTTTCTTCATGCAAGTTAAACCAGATTTCTTCCAATCACATGAAATATTTACAAGATCTTTAATAGATGTGCTCTATGAACACGGAAAAATTGTTCATGAATAGAGAAACAAACATCGAGAAAAGCGTGCATAAGGAATAAAAATTTAAGTATTGTCATCTTATTAACTATAAAAAAACATAAAAAATATTAATCATGATGTTATGAAATTAATCAAATGGTAATCTAAAAGAACGATCTAAAAATAAACAAAAAATCTAAAAGAACAAAATTAAAAGTAAAATATAGAGAATAAATTGGGAGAATATATATATATAGGACTAAATATATATGACGCTTGAAGTTCAGTGAGTTACAAGTTTCCATAGCCACTAACCCACTAGTTTTCAATGATAATTACATACAAGAGCTCATCATTAAACATTTAAATGAATATCCTAATCCACTATATATAATATTTACCACAAATAAATATTTATTAATGTTATGATAAATTACCTTAATTCACTAATCTATTAATCATAACTAATACATTATTTATACTATAAAACAATCGGATAATATCCAATTCGAATTTGAAGACAAAGTGTTAGTTTATTCCAAGTAGGAGTGAGAATTCGGTCCAAACCGGATCGAAGTCCGGTTCCTGGTCGGCTCGGTCCTAAAAATGGAAAAAAATATAAATTAAAAATTTGCGGTACAACAAATTTGGTTGGGAAAACCGATTACCGGATCAAATTTTCGGTTCGATAATCGGTCCGGACCGAAACATTCGGTCCGGTTTGGTTCGGACGATTTTCCGAACCATGCTCAACCCTAATTCCAAGACAAATTAGTTAGTAAACACCTATAAGAGTCGGTCTCACCATTCACGTGCTAAACTTTTATAAACACTAGTCCTATTTGAAAGGGTTTTCACTGGGTTTCGCAGGTTTCAGTTTTTAAAAAATGGTTTGGGTGGTTTCGGTGAAACCTTTGAAACTCCATTTAATTAGGTTTCGGATGTTAGGTTTTGTTGTTTTGAAAAAGTTGAAACCTCACTTGGATTGAGTTTGGATATTGGGGTTTGAGGAAAAAAGTAGGTGATAGGTGTCAAACCAAAGTTTTAAAGGTTTCAAGAGTTGGGCGTGGATTTTTGAATAGATTTGTGATGAGTTTCATGGGTCTGACGAAAATTGACGAGACCGGGCAAAAATCCATCCAAATAGACCGTAAAATGCTCTTGCTTCGCGAGATCGGGCTAAAACCCATCCACATAGGCCGTAAAATGCTCTTCACTGGTCCTCCTAAAATTAAATACGGTTGATCCATGAACTGAATGATATAATGACTAAGGAACTGTTTGTTTGGTGCTTGATAAAGTAGCTAGATTGAGAGACTAGATAAAGTTTGTAAAATAATCTCTATTCGTGTAATGTTGTTTGTTTGAGTTTTGAGAGAGTAGTTTGAGAAAGAAAATTCTTACCTGAATCAGGTCTAAGAACTTAATTGTAAACCATGAGGTCTAAATTTCCTAACTCATTTTGTAATTATTAAAAACTCAATTATTAAATCTTGTGGCACAATAAAAAGAATGAAAGGGGAGGGAAACAAAAAAAAGAAAACTTTGCTCATCTCGAAGAAAAGAAGTAACACACAGTCATTTATATGTTAAGTCAATAGATAGAGGCGGAGGATAAATAAAGGGAGATAATTTCATATGCAACGGGAAATTGAGATAGAGTGATTAAGTATATGTTAAAATCATTTATACTTCACCGGTCAAATTAACTTTTAAACGTGTCAAACATAATTTCAAGCTCAATACTTGTGAATGACATATTTTAAAACATCATTTAGTCCTCATATTGTAAAGCTCGCTTGATTTCAAGTTTAGTTTCTAAATGAACCAAGCTCGTACAAACTTGAGGGGAGTATCGAATAACTTGATAATTTTACATGTATTTGTCAATTTTTAACTTAATGAGTCGAGTTCAAATCGAGCTTGAAAAATTTATCAAATGATAAATATTGTTCAAGTTTGTTTGATTTGTATGATTAACCGAGCTTTTATCAAACAAGCGAACTGAATTTCAAGTAGCTCGTTTGATTTACAGTCCTACCTATTGTACCATTTAACCACATCTAATTCATTAGAGTTATTTGATCTTACTAAAATAAATACTGCTGCTAATTTATTTAAATAATTTCAATAAACAATTTTATACGATAAGATAATTGTATTTTTATAAGTAATTTTATGCTATCATTTTTTTTGTAAGCAATCACATATTGACGTGAAGGGAAAAAGGCAAAAAGTTATTAATTGTTTGAATTATTTTGACATAAATTTTTTTTGTTATCAATTACTGAAAATAGAAGACCACAATTTTCGTACAGACTTAGGGTATTATACGTATAATAGTACAATATATGGCATATGCGAGTAAAATTGGAATATTATTGAATATATTAGGAGTTCTTTTGTATTTCACGGTTTCACCCGAAAAAGTTAACAATATTAAATTTTAACCGTTGATTGATGCATCATGAGGAGACTGTTACATTTGATATTTTAAGGGGGTAATTGTTACATTTTATATATTAGGGGGTAAGTGTTACAAACCCAAAAGTTTAGGGGGTAAACTGTATTTAAACGTATTAATTATTTTCACATTTAGCTTAAATCTTATAGGTTTTGCAAGAATATAGTTGAACTTTAATTTGGATTGTGTGTTTCTTAATTGAAGGTAGAATTATGGGCTTGATATAAAATGTTTGTTGGCTTATAAATTGGTTAATCAAAATATAATTAGATTAATAATTACATAATGGTTGAAATAGATTTTCGTTAGTTGGGCCGAGTGGTTCTTCAAGTTTGGTTTGAAATATTATCGAGCCTAAAAATGTGCTTAAGTTTGGTTTGATTTCTTAACGAACCACGCTCAAATGAGCTTTTGTCGAATGAGCTCGAATCGAGTATCGAGTAGCTTGACATTATTATGTGTTTTTTCAATTTTTAATTTAGCGAGTCGAGCTTCAAAAATGATCAAACGAGGAATCTTGTTCAAGCTTGTTTAATTTGTATCACAAAACGAGCTCAAACGAACTTTTATCGAATGAACTCGAGTCAAGTATCAAATAACTTATCTTGATTTTCAGCCCTAGCTAAGTCAACATAATGCTAATGAGAATGAGTAGTTTTAGTGGACTGAAAATTCAATCGGACGTTTATTGAAGAGAAATTTACATAGACACCCCCTGACTATAATCTTAGTTACAAGGTTTTACCTTCAAATATTACACAGACACCCCCTGCTACCCCTAAAAAATTACAATTGTCTATTTGCCAAAATCAAGTTGTGGCTTTTGTTCCCCTCATCAAGACGAGTTCATAGACACCAACCTTGTCAAATTTGATCGAGTAATTTCGGATCTAGGGTTCTTCGCGAACCAAACTTTGAACAATGATTTCTCTCAAATTACTCGATAAAATTTGACAAGGTTGGTGTCTTTTTTTTCCTCTCATCAAGGCGAGTTGATAGACACCAACCTTATCACTTTTCATCGAGTAATTTGGGAGAAATCGTTGTTCAAAGTTAAGAAAAATCTTTAAGTTCCTTAATTTTTAACAACGATTTCTATCTAATTACTCAATGAAATTTGACAAGGTTGATGTCTATGAACTCGTCTTGATGAGAGGAAAAAAAAGATACCACCTTGTCAGATTTATTGGGTAATTTGAGAGAAATCATTGTTCAAAGTTTGGTTCGCGAAGAACGCTAGATCCAAAATTCAAACTCGATTGCCATTTCTCCCAAATTACTCAATGAAATTTGACAAGGTTGGTGTCTATGAACTCATCTTGATGAGAGGAACAAAAGCCACAACTTAATTTTGGAAAATAGACAATTGTAATTTTGAGGGGGTAGCAGGGGTTTTCCTTGTAATATAGTTTTGGTCGAGGGGGTGTCTTTGTAATATTTGAAATAGGAGGGTAAAAACCTGTAATTAGGGTAATAGCCAGGGCGTGTCTATTTAAATTTCCCTTTATTGAATGTATGCATGGGCGGACCTAGACAATTTGTCGGCGAAGAATTTTTTGATAGTAAACTTGAATTTATTTTTTATTTTTTGGTGTAAATCAATAAAGCTAACTTAAAGATAAAGTAAAATGGAGAACTATTCCATCTTAGTTTTTTGGTCGCAAACTCAATATTTTTTTTTTCGATTTTTGATAAAATGACAAAAACTAACTTATGATAAATTTAAGTAAAATTATAATTTTATCCTATAAAAAGTGTAAAAAAAAATTCTACGAAATTTTTTAAGAGTACGGATCATAAATTCTCAATACATATATTTAAGAAGTAATCATGTTGAACCAGAAAGGCAAATAAATATTACTTATGCAAGAGCAAGACATGAAAAAAAAAATCAAAATGTGACACTAATATGTGATATAAAGGTAAAATCATGTTCCTAAATTATAGTGTACTTCTGATCCATAATTCAACACAAAATTATATCTATTATAAGTTAAAGAACTTTAAGTTTGCATTGCCGCAAATTTCATGAAAAACATCAATTAACGAACATAATAAAGGGATAAACTAAATGAACTTGATGGTGAAATGGAGAAATGAAATATATCAATATCTTAATTCAATTTCCATAAAAGGATTAAAAAAAATATCATATCAATAGATCAAAATTGAGAAAAAGTTTGAAACATCGTTAAAAGATAATACCAGAAAGAGATAAAAAAAGAAAAGGAAAAAAAGTTGAATCACCATTGAAAGATAATGAAAGGATTAAAAAAATCTGCCGAAAATGAAGAAATTAATTGAATATGTATTAAAAGATAAAAAGAACATTCTTGGAGCAGTGGAATTCTCAAACGAATACATTACCACCACGTCAGATATGTACATAGTTGCGTATTTTCCCCCAATCTCCACATACCCCCCATAAATAAGTGAATCAATTTCAAAGAATTTTGGTTAATCAATGTGACTCGATCTGATTAAAATTAAATTGATACGATAGCATAAATAACTTAATAATGTTATCTCAAACGATATATCATCATATATACATTAACTTTAACATATGAGAAAAATTATCATTGATTCCGATGGCCAAATCAAGCAATGTTTTCCAAGAATTGATGAAAATGGCAGAAAGAATTAGCTTCGGACCCTAGCGCAGCCGAGGAGAGAGAAGACGGATCGTTGAGAATGAATCCGATTAGGGTTTCAATATCCAAATCGGGACGGCTGAGATCAAATTTGAATCAACGGCCAAGATTATATCATATTGGGCCCAGATCGAAGGGTATTTTGGTCAATCCCGGTAATAAATCACCAATTGGGCCATCCAAACCAGATATTAATAATTAGCCCAAATATTAATTGCCCAACTAAAACAGGAGATTATACACACAATTGGACTAATTAATTGACCCAGATTATCACTAGGTTATAGGGTAGTCCTATTTATATAATAGTTTCTTAATAATAGGTTTAGGGTAACTGATTAAAATACTAATGATCATTAGTTTGGAAGGCAATCGATAAGAACGAATATATCATTATAAACTTTCTTACTTAATTAGATTGATTATGTTCTAATAAACTTAACTGGCCTCGTATTTCATAACCATACACCAAGAAAGACAATCGAGTACATGATATAACATTATAAATGACAAAATATAAACGAAAATTATAAACATTATTAATACCCTATACAACTATTCATGTGAATTACATGATGAGATCACATCTTCCAAGATACATCAGCACTAGTGACTAGCGAGTAATATATATCACTTTCCAAAAGCATGTAATTATACCATTCAACAAACATACGAGGGAGAGGTGTGATATAATGTGCAATAACCCAAATTTGATTAAGTTCTATTTAAGACCTAAATATGCAAAAGAATTTAAGAATGAAAAATACAACAAAAGTCCAGAGACGTTAATTCCGTAAAGACCAACATACTGAAGTTAACTATACGCAATTCCTTTAACATGAATATTTTATAGGGTAAAAAAATAGTTATAGAAGTTTGGTAAGAATCCAATAGACATGGAAATTCTCAATAGGACAAGCTTCTTAAGGTAAATTGCAAGTTTCTCACATTAAAAAAATCAAGCACTAAATAAGATGCCCAACGGCAGAATAACATCCAGCACTTTTGGAGAAAATATAAGAAGCAATGTGATGATTTTAAACTCTTAAAAATACCACCTTATTAACCCAACCACGTGACATTCAAAGACAAATTCACACACATTACAGATTAAATCATGCTAAACAAAGGGTATTTTACACTAGCAACATCACTAATCATATAAGTTGGAGAATTCAACTTGAGCATAGTATGTATTTATGAATAAAATGCTTGTGGAATAATATTCGCAAACACGGCTCAAAGAGCTAGCTGTAATAACTTGCTGATTGCATTCAAATTTACATGCAAGTTTAGTAATTAATTCATCAAAATAATTATCAGTTTACCAAGTCATCATCCTAAGCAGCAGGAGGAGCATCCTCATCCTCATCCTCATCCTCATCAGTGGGAATAGCTGCACCACGGGAATACGAAGCACCATGAGAAGATGAAGCACCTAGGGAATAAGAAATACCAAGCTCAGAACACAACGAAGCCCATGTACGGTCATTTTCAGCATCAACCAAAGCACGGAAAGCATCATCATGTTTGCGACGGAGACCATTACGGAGCTCAAACTCAGAATCATTGGCAGCCCTACGGGCAGCAGCGGCAAGGGACACCTTATCAAAAAAACTAAGACCAGCTAGAGCAGCCATTTCACGAGCGTATTCCTGAGCAAGGGCAGCCTGCTGAAGTTCAATAACAAAGGCCCGATAACGTTGTCCCATGAATGTCGGAATATCCAAACTGTAAGTAGGATCATATGGCAGGTTGTAATTTCCATAAGGTAAACACACGATTCCATCTTCTCTCACAAACAACAAAGTTTGAACAAGAACTCGATGCTCATAAAACCAAGCACCGTTAATATACAGCCCCGATGGTTCAGGATGAATTGTGCTAAATTCAAATCCAAGCTCGGTTGAACAATTCAAACAATAAATGGAACGTGTAGGAACATAATACTCATACCCTTCCACAGGTTGATTCCAATCACCAACCTTAATATTATGCCTTAAACGTAAATAGTTACAAAAGTTAAAAAAGATACAAAAGAACCAAGAATACAAATGTGAATAAATTACACAACACACCAATACAGTATATGACAGAGGCCCAATGTCACGCCCTGACATTTTATTGGGGGCAAAATGGCGCGACACGAAGACCCGATGGACGGGAGCGCGGTTCTGGGGGAGCCAGGGACGGGACATACCTACTTAATCGAAGAAATTGCAGGACCAAGGAACCTAGGGTGAGGTTTCGCACTAATGGGACACCGCTCGGGGTAGCGTTGACGTGGCCCGGGGAGAGGACCTTGGAAGTCAGGCAGGGGGCCGGGCTGGCCAAGCAGAATGGAAGGGCGGCCAGGCAGGTGGCATGGTCGGCCCGGGACGAGACGAGCGCGATAGGTGCGCGCCACGGGCAGCCAGGAGGGCAGCCCAACCGATGGGGCAGAACATGGGACATTCTAGAGGACTCTCGAATGTCCTACATTATTCCGGAAGGGTCCGAAATGGTCTACAAGGATCCGGATGGGTCCGGAATGTTCCACAAGGTTCCGGAGGGGGTCCGAAATGTTCTATAAGAGTGTAGAAGATTCTAGAAGGTTGGGGAACCTTCTAGAAGGATGGAGAACCTTGTAGAAGATTCTAGAAGGTTGGAGAATCTTCTAGAAGACTCTAGAAGGTTGCGGAAGGTTATAGAAGACGGTAGAACCTCGTAGAAAGTTCTAGAAACTTGTAGGTAGTATGCAGTAGAACATTGTAGAATTTTCTAGAATAAAGTAGAGAAATGTAGTAGGACCTTGTAGAATGTCCTAGATGTAGGAACATTCTAGAGAGTAAACATTTGCCGTTAGATAGGAATGATCTTGGCCATCCATTACGGATGCCAACTACTATAAATAGGGGTCTCCATTCATTTGTAAAGGCAACCAAGGTGAGATTCCAAGTTTACATATAATATAAGAAGTTGTAATCCATCCATGTAATAATATAAGTATTCCTCCAAACTCATCAAAGGAGAGAAGGCTAACATCAATCAATATGACTCAAATCACAATGTCAATCTTACAACTTATATAATACACACACACAGACTAAAAATAATATACAGTATTTAATAGAGGCTCAAACTTACATATATCCGAAGGATACATACTCCATTCCCTCTGAAATTTTATCAGCATCCGAATGTTTTCTCATTTACTAAAACTACTCTCCTACTTGGATAACACGCTTGGCAAATATATAGATTTTGACCATCTACTTTCTCAATATCAGGTCTCCAAGTGGACTGAGCAGGTAGGGCAGCCACACTGGCGGCCTCACGTGCATCTTCCAGGGGCATTAAAAATACAAAGCATAAATAAATAATTAAATCTCAAACAGAAAAATACAAAGCATAAAATTAAAAGTTACTCCAACTTACAATCGAGAGAATTTTTGGAATGAACTTCTGCTTGGAATCTGATATTAAAATAAGAGAATTAAAAGTAAGATTATATATAAAAAAACAAAAAAAAACACTAACAAATAGAAAATTACAATGAGCTCTACAGCCGGTGACAAATCTGTAATTTGTCCAGGATAACAATGTCGGCATATGTACTTCTTAACAAAACCGAGTTCGGCCTTGTGATTTCCGATCAGAAAACAAGAAATTAAAGCCAAGACAGATGATATCGTCATAATTGGGGAAATTTGATAGGGGAAATGAAATTTAGGTAAGTGAATATAGGTAAAGGTTTGATTTTAATTTTTCTTGATATCATATTTGTATTTCATTTTAAGATAAAAACCCAATTCTTGTATCTCTTGTATCAAATTATAATCAAATTTTTTTATGGTTTTGTTTTAAGTATTGTTCTTAACTGAGGCCTTAAATTAACTAAGGGCTAACTTGGGTTCTAACCCCAGTCCCAGTCCACTTTACCAATTAAATACTATATATATAAGGCGACCTATATTCACTTACCTAAATTTCATTTCCCCTATTATGACGATATCCTCTGTCTTGGCTTTAATGTCTTGTTGTCTGATCGGAAATCACAAGGCCGAACTCGGTTTTGTTAAGAAGTACATATGCCGACATTTCCCAATACGATTTGGATGGGTTTTGGGCCTGTTTGTTTGGCATTCGGAAAAGTAGTTTGGGAGAGTAGTAGAGGTTTGTGAAATAATCTCGATTTGTGTAATGTTGTTTGTTTGGATTTTGAGAGAGTGGTTTGAGAAATAAAGTAGGTATAGGTTTTTTGTTAAAGAGTTAGGTTGTAGGTGTAAGATGTGTAAGAATTTATGTCAAATCATGCTTATTATGTGAGATAAATTTTGTAAGAGATAGGTTACTTTATGACAAATCAAAGTAGAGTTTGTATAGGTTTTGTTTAAAGATAAGAAAATTGTTGTTTGTTTGGCTTTTGAGAAAGTGGTAGAAAATTAATGGATGAAAAATTGATTTCAGAAAGTAAAAAACTTGTTTGTTTGACATTTTCTAAACACGAAAAAAATTTGAAAAACGCTAAACAAACAGGCCTATTGTATCTGGGATTGGGATAAAAAATAAAAAAACTGAACATAAAGTATTGCTTCACCTTTATTAAATTAAATTAATAAATCAAAGACGTTTTTTGGAGGAGCACGTGGTGTGGGTTAAACTGGCCAATGGATCTAGTCCGAAATTTCTGTTTGTTCAAGTTCGCTGTGGGTTCATTATTTGTGCAAATAATTAACAACAGACTGTTGTATCTTGGGAGACTACCGGGAATCAAACTGTATGCACCGTGGCAGCCCCGAAAATATTGTCTTAAGGAAATTTGTTTCGGCAAGCCTCAGTCTTATTTCCTATTTTATGTGTTGAATAAAGTGTTCTACAAATTAATCCTAACCAGGTAAGTAAGATTTATAATAATGCATGAATTTATTTGTTAAAATATTATTTTTTATATTCTATGTTTTGTGAAACATATAAGAGCACAGATTATTAGACACCAACATAAAGTTTGATCTTTTTTAATTTCATGTAAAAAAATCATTTGCAATTTGCATAATATAAACTAGTATAAGGAGTTATCTTAAATCCTATTTATATAACAGTTTCTTAATAGTAGGTTTGGCATATAAAAATGTAGACTAAAATGATTGTGAAAAATTTCTTCTCTTGGCCAAACTTTCAAACCACATAGCAGGTGTTGTGCATTTACTTTGTGAATGGACATAGCTAAACTTAAAAATTTATTAGTATGCAACTTTCAGATCCAATCATCCAACACTATCATATTTTGTTTAGTTAAATACATGCATTTGGTCAACACTTTTTTTCCCCAAAATTGTAATTTTTACCTCTCAATTTTCATTAAAAAAACTCCTTCCATGGTCCCTGAAATTCAAGTAAGTATATACTTTTTGGATTGCTCAACCTCGTAAAAAATGATAAAATACATCACTTTGGCAACGTTCGGTTGGCCTTATTAGGCCTCAGTTATAACATACTAAATTAATTGGCCCGTAATTAGGTGTTTGGTTGGGCACACAAAAACCCTAAAAGGAAACAAGATCCTACAACGATTGACCTTAGATAATGAGCCCGCCCTTGGAATCACAAACAAACCGTTTAGCACAAATATACTACCCCGATGGCCAAATCAAGCGGGAAATTCTTACCCAGATCGGGTTTGGCCGAACCCAAAGTAATTACATGGCAAGTGCAATACACTTGCTTTGTGATTGGATGTAACTCCCAGGAGAGTGACCAATCACAAAGCAAGTGCAATACATTTGCTTGGTGGTTGGATGGGTTTGGCTAAGCCAGGCTTGGACAAGAATTTTCCAAATCAAACAATGTTTTCCAAGAATTGACGAAAATGGCAGAAATAATTGGACAAAGCTTCGGACCCTAGCGCAACCGAGGAGAGAGAAGACGGATCGTGAAAACGAATCCGATTAGGGTTTCAATTTGGATTAATATATCCAAATCGGGAAGCCTGAGATCAAATTTGAATCAACGGCCAATATTATATCAAATTGGGCTTGGATCGGAGGGTATTTTGTTCAATCCTGGTAATAAATCACCAATTGATCCAAATCGGATACTAATAATTAGCCCAAATATTAATTGCCCAACTAACAAAAAAGAGATTATACACACAATTGGACTAATTATTTGCCCAGATTATCATTAGGTTTTAGGGTAATCTTATTTATATACTAGTTTCTTAATAGTAGGGTTTTAGGGTAATTGATTAAAAAACTAATGATCATTAGCTTGGAAGGCAGTTTATAAGAACGAATATATCATTATCAATTCTAACTTAAGTAGATTGATTATTTTAATTAGTCTGATTATATTCTCATAAAAGGACTAAACTAGCCTCGTAGTTCATAACCATACACCAAGAATGACAATCGAGTACATGATGTATATAACATTATAAATGACTAAATATAAACGAAAATTATTAACATTATTAACCTATACAACTATTCATGTAAATCACATGATGTGATCACATCATTTCAAATACATCAACACTAGTGACTAGCGAGTAATATGCATCACTTTTCAAAAGCATGTAATTATACCATTCAACAAACATATGAGGGAGAGTTGAAATAATGTGCAATAATAAAAAATTGGTTTAAGTTCTATATATTATATAATACCTAAATATGCAAAAAAATTTAAAAATGAAAAATACAATAAAAAGTCCAGAGACGTTAATTCCGTAAAAACCAACATAGCAAATTCCTTTAAAATGAATAGTTGGATAGGGTTATAGAAGTTTGGTACGGTACGACTCTGAAATATAAAGCAACTATGAAGAATCCAATTTACATGGAAATTATCAACAGGACAAGCTTCTAAAGGTAAATTGCAAGTTTCTCAAACTAAAAAATCAAGCACTAAATAAAATGCCAAACGATAGTATAACATCCAGCACTTTTGGAGAAAATATATGAAGCAATGTGATGATTTTAAGCGCTTAAAAATACCACTTTATTAACCCAACCACGTGACATTCAAAGACAAATTCACCCACACTGCAAATAAATCATGCTAAACAAAGTGTATTTTACTATAGCAACATCACTCTAATCATATAAATTGGAGAATTCAACTTGAGCATAGCATGTATTCATGAATAAAATGACAGTGGAATAATATTCACAAACACGGCTCAAAGAGCTAGCTGTAATAACCTGTTGAGAGCATTCAAATTTATATGCAATTTAGTAATGAATTCAACAAAACAATTATCCAGTTTACCAAGTCATCATCATCTTAAGCAGCAGGAGGAGCATCATCCTCATAAGTGGGAACAACTGCACCACGGGAAGACGAAACACCATGAGAAGAAGAAGCACCTAGGGGATTAAGAAATACCAAGCTCAGACCACATCGAAGCCCATGTACGGTCATTTTCAGCATCAACCAAAGCACGAAAAACATCATCATGTTTGCAACGAAAACCAGTACGGAGCTCAAACTCAGAATCATTGGCAGCCTACGGGCAGCAGCGGCAAGGGACACCTTTTCAGAAAAACCATGATCATCAAGAGCAGCCATTTAACGAGTGTCCTCCTGAGCAAGGGCAGCCTGCTGAAGTTCAATAACAAAGGCCCGATAACGTTGTCCCATGAACGTCGGAATATCCAAACTGTAAGTAGGATCATATGGCAGGTTGTAATTTCCATAAGGTAAACACACGATTCCATCTTCTCTCACAAACAACAAAGTTTGATCACTCGATGCTCATAAAACCAAGCACCGTTTACATACAACCCCGATGGTTCATGATGAATTGTGCTAAATTCAAATCCAAGCTCGGTTGAACAATTCAAACAATAAATGGAACGCGTAGGAACATAATACTCATCCCCTTCCACAAGTTGATTCCAATCACCAACCTTAATATTATGCCTTAAACGTAAATAGTTACAAAAGTTAAAAAATAGACAAAAGAACCAAGAATACAAATGTGAATAACTAACACAACACACCAATACGGTATATGACAGAGGCCCAAGCTCCCAAACTCATCAAATGAGAGAAGGCTAACATCAATTAATATGACTCAAATCACAATGTCTATCTTACAACTTATATACTACACATACAGAGACTAAAAATAATATACAATATTTAATAGAGGCTCAAACTTACATATATCCGAATGATACATACTCCATTCCCTCTGAAATTTCATCAGCATCCGAATGTTTTCTCATTTACTAAAACTACTCTCCTACTTGGATAACACGCTTGGCAAAATATATTGATTCTGACCATCTACTTTCTCAATATCAGGTCTCCAAATGGACTGAGCAGGAAGGGCAGCCAAATGGGCATCCACACGTGCATCTTCAAGGGGATCACCATTTTCAATTCGGTGACTAAATCGTTCCAACATGGCATTAAAATCATCTTCAGAAGGTTCCACAGCTTTAGAAGGTTCCACAACAACATCATATGGACGATATGGAAATCCATATGGAAAATACATTTTGTACTCGCGATACAATAGAAGACATTCTACTTTGACTTGCATCAATCGAGTGTCACCACTAGTGATGCCAAATTCCAGACCTATTGGTGTTGCACAGTAAGAACAAAATATTTCCCTGGATTGATCATGTGTTTGCCAGACTGTATTAAACCCAGCATTTTCCCTGAATGGTTGAAGGTAAAGAATAATGAACCAATTAATGTAATTCCCAAAACCAAAACCTAATAAATCAATTAGCCAGTAAAATTGAAATCCTAAACAGAAAAATACTAAATACAAAATTAAATGATTCTGCAACTTACTTCCCTAAACTTAAACCTAATAAATCAACTAAACAGTAAAATAAATAATTAAATCCTAAATAGAAAAATACAAAGCATAAAATTAAAAGTTACTCCATCTTACAATCGAGAGAATTTTTGGAATGAACTTCCGCTTGGAATTTGATATTAAAATAAGAGAATTAAAAGTAAGATAATATATAAAAAAAACAAAGAAAAAACACTAACAATAGAAAATTACAATGCGATCTACAGCCGGAGACAAATCTGTAATTTGTCCAGGATAACAATGTCGACATATGTACTTCTTAACAAACCCGAGTTCGGCCTTGTGATTTCCGATCAGAAAACAAGACATTAAAGCTAAGACAGAGGATATCGTCATAATAGGGGAAATTTGATAGGGGAAATGAAATTTAGGTAAGTGAATATAAGTCGCCTTATATATATAGTATTTAATTGGTAAAGTGGACTGGGCCTGGGGTTAGAACCCAAGTTAACCCTTAGTTAATTTAAGGCACAAGTTAAGAACAATAATTAAACAAAACCATAAAAAAATTGATTATAATTTGATACAAGAGATACAAGAACTGTCTTTTTATCTTAAAATGAAATACAAATATGATATCAAGAAAAATTAGAATCAAACCTTTATCTATTTTTTGAATCTAAGATTACATCTTGGTTTAAAAGAGTATGATTTGATTAATTTATGGCTTAAAATCAACTCCTAATAATTTATATCATACATCAATTAAGTAATATCTTAAAGATAAATGTTAAAGGCAATAATGAGCGCATGTTTACATTCATGTGTCTAAATATTTTTGAACTATTTTGAAAAAATTATCGACAAGTTTCTAGTACTTAATTGTATAAAAATGAAATTTTAATCCATCCTCGCATAGTATCATTTAGGAGGGCAAGGAGAGAATATATTGTGATATAGTAATCATATCTACATTTCAGGCTTAAGTCATCCAACATATCTCATAAAAAATAAAATGAACCGGAAAATAAGAAAGCAACGCTAGTAAATCACATTTTTTGAGAATATAACCTATGTTATATCCGTACAGGAAATTCTTACCCAGATCGGGTTTGGTCGAACTCAATGTAACTACATGGCAAGTGCAATACGCTCAAAGTAACTAAAGGTTTGATTTTAATTTTTCTTGATATCATATTTGTGTTTCATTTTAAGATAAAAACCCAATTCTTGTATCTCTTGTATCAAATTATAATCAATTTTTTATGGTTTTGTTTTAAGTATTGTTCTTAACCTAGGCCTTAAATTAACTAAGGGCTAGCTTGGGTTCTAACCCCAGGCCCAGTCTACTTTACCAATTAAATACTATATATATAAGCCGACCCATATTCACTTACCTAAATTTCATTTCCCCCATCAAATTTCCCCTATTATGACAATATCCTCTGTCTTGGCTTTAATGTCTTGTTTTCTGATCAGAAATCACAAGGCGGAACTTGGTTTTGTTAAGAAGTACATATGCCGACATGGTTATCCTGGACAAATTACAGATTTATCACCGGCTGTAGATCGCATTGTAATTTTCTATTGTTAGTGTTTTTTCTTTGTTTTTTTTATATATTATCTTACTTTTAATTCTCTTATTTTAATATCAGATTCCAAGCAGAAGTTCATTCAAAACATTCTCTCGATTGTAAGTTGGAGTAACTTTTAATTTTATGCTTTGTATTTTTTTGTTTAGGATTTAATTATTTATTTTACTGTTTAGTTGATTTATTAGGTTTAAGTTTAGGGAAATAAGTTGCAGCATCGTTTAATTTTGTATTTAGTATTTTCTGTTTAGGATTTCAATTTTACTGGCTAATTGACTTATTATGTTTTGGTTGAGACCTATCATCTACTTTTTTCCCATACCCCAACATCCAAAATCAATCCAAGTGGGGTTTCAATTTTTTCAGAACCACAAAACACAACATCCAAAACATAATCAAATGAGATTTCAAAGGTTTCACCGAAACCTCCCAAACCTTTTTTCTAAACCGAGACCCACGAAACCGGGTCAGAACCCATCCAAATAGGCCCTAAGACTTGATGAATTCACAGTTTGTTTAGTTTTTTGAGCGACCAAAGTAAAAGATGTTCATTTACCATAATATGCTAGGGTTCGAATTCATGTTCACATACCTCATTATTCGATTATCCACTAAGAAAACGCTAGGTGCTATATTAATAATACATAAGTATCATATAAGACATGTTCTTCAAGATGAAAAATCGATTCAATTTTGACTTTGAGACAGTAAGTGTTGGTTATTATTGCTGATGAAATATAGAAAGTGTTTGTTTGTTTGACATCTCTCAAAAAAATCGTGTTTGAGAAAAGCGAGACATACATGTACTATTTCTATTTTCTTAAATAAATTTAACCTCTCTCAATTTTTCCAAACTACTATCTTAAAAGCCTGACAAACAACAATTTTCTTATCTCTAAGAAAACTCTATGCAAACTCGACTTTGATTTGACATAAAGTAATATATCTCTTACACAAGTTATCTCATATAACAAATATGATTTGACATAAAGTATCACACATTTTACACCTACAACTTAAACTCTTCAACAATATTAGATTATGAATTGATCATTTGTCATGACTTTGTATAGTTACTAGATTGTTATATGTATGTGAAATATTTGTGCATTTTTCTAGTTTAAGAATATAAATGGGTTTTTGAGCCTCCATTATGTTTATCTTACAAGGTTGCTTTGCTTTGAAATCTTCCAATGTACACACACTACCGTTAAGCACATTAAATCAAAACCAAACAATGAAGTTGATTTTATTTCTACAACTGGAATAGAGTTTTCGTCAGGAATTGCGATGGATCGTCATTTTCTGGAGACGTCGATGAAATTATTTCAGTAAAAGATTCATTATGTATTTCATTATTTAAAGTTTACTCAGTATTGTATATATGTAGTGTGTTCTAATTAATTATTATTATATGTCATTTTCAGATAACAAAATTCATCGGAGTGGCGCTAGGCTTTTCGATACAGTTGAGGAGAAATTTCTATCAAATGGAATACAAAATGCCAACAATGTATGTAAAAATACAAATACATGCATACATTTAACACACACACACACACACACACATATATATATATATATATTATTCTTCTGCATATAATTATCAAGATTTAATTTGTAATAATTGCTAAGCTATACTGGCGGTTAATTCGGTTGGGGGTTGACAAGGATGCTACATTGTGATGGATTTTGAGCTCTTTTGCCATTTTATGCCCGACTCAAGTGTATGGCAGATGTTGGTCTCTTCATCCGTGGGTAAGTCATTTTAACTCGAATTTTGGTATATAATTAGTTATATGTACATTAATTAACACATAGTCTTTTATTTCAATAGAAAATATCTCACTGGTGCCGTTGACATGAGCGAAAATCCCTTTGCCGATAATTCCATGCATTTCTCTCTCATACACACAAACAATTTATCATTTTCCTCCCACCCAAAAAGGAAAAAGAGTATTTATCATTTATAGAATAACAATGATTATTAGATTATGAATTGATCATTTGGCATGACTTAGTATAATTACTAGATTTTTATATGAATGTGCAATATTTGTGCATTTTTCTAGTATTAAAAATATAAATTGATTTTTGAGCCTCCAATATGTTTATCTTTTTAGGTTGCTTTGCTTTGAAAGCGTCCAGTGTAGACACACTACAATTAAGCACATTAAATCAAAACCAAACAATGAAGTTGATTTTATTTGATTTTAAATTTCAGATTTCTACAACTGGAACTGAGTTTTTGTCAGGAATTGCGATAGATCGTCATTTTCTGGAGACGTCGATGAAATTATTTCAATAATAGGTTTATTATGTATTTCATTATTTGAAATTTACTTAGTACTGCATATATGTAGTGTCCTAATTAATTATTAATATATGTCATTTTCAGATAAAAAAATCTATCGGAGGGGCGCTAGGCTTTTCACTACAGTTAAAGAGGAATTCCTAGCAAATGGAATGGGAAATGCCGACAATGTATGTAACAACACAGATACATGTATATATATATATATATATATATTATTCTCTTGCATATAATTATCAATTTAATAACAATTGATATGCTACACTACCGGCTAATTAGGTTGGGGGTTGGCAATGATGCTACATTGTGATGGATTCCACGTTCTTTGTTCAAAGTTTGGTTCGGGAAGAATTCTAGATCCGAAATTTCAAACTCGATCGCCATTTCTCCCAAATTACTCGATGAAATTTGACAAGGTTGGTTTCTATGAACTCGTCTTGATGAGAAGAACAAAATCCTCAACTTAATTTGGCAAATAGACAATTGTAATTTTTGAAGGGGTAGCAGGAGGTGTCCTTGTAATATAGTTTTGGTCGAGGGGGGTGTCTTTGTAATATTTGAAACTTGAGGGTAAAATCCTGTAATTATGGTAATAGCCAGGGGGTGTCTATGTAAATTTCCCAAAAAAGAATAGGATAAAAAGTACATCATTCTTTGCGTTGAATGTATAGTGATTGATTCTAATTTTTAATATTATTTCAGATATCATATTTTTTGGAACATGTGGAGCCAGGATGGAAAAAGTGCACAAATGACATAAAATTGTGCACAAATATTCAAATACAAACCATGAAGAGTACATACATATCCAATATTTTTGTTAGTATTTTGATCATAAAATTATAAATCTAAAATTTATACGTTTGATTGTAGATTTTCGAACAACACTCTTGCAAATATTGTCAGAGTGCCTCACTCCATCATGGGGATGTTTATAGACTCTAGCTATAATCATGATCAAATTAATTATAATCCAAGGTAGAATGGAACCAACCTAAATAATAAGGTAAATAAGATCCACTTATATGTTAATTTTAGTTTTGTTGTTAATTTAATTTTAGTATATATTTTGTACGTGCAGACCATAGCAGAAGCATTTGGTGATTGATACTTTGACCAGTGTTTAGATATGAGAATCGATACTCCAAAGAATTGTGCCCAAGATAAGTAAATCCATATTGAATTTGAATGAAAATTATGTATTGATAATTTCAGTTATAAGACTATGTATTGATCATTTGATAGGACTGTGTAATTAACTAGATTATTGTATGAATGTGCAATATTTGTGCACTTTTCTAGTATTAAGAATAAGATTGGAATTTTGAGCCTCCATTAGGTTTATCTTATTAGGTTCCTTAACTTTGAAATCTTCTATTGTTCACACACTACAATTAAGCACATTAAGTCAAAACCAAACTATGATATTGGTTTTATTTGGTTTTCAATTTCAGATTTGTACAACTTTTGATAGGTATTGTAATGGATTATCTTTTTCGGAGACGACAATGAAATTATTCCAGTAAAAGGTTAATTCATTATTTAAACATTACCTACTCTTGCATATATGTAGTGACCTATTATAATATATATATATATATATATATATATATATATATATATTATATCATTTTCTAATATAAAAATCAATCGGAGAGACACTATGCTTTTAGCTGCAGCGATGGAGAAATTGTTAGCAAATAGAATGAAAAATGTCAACAATGTAACACACATGTACACATACTTAAAGTATTTATAATTAAGACAATCTCTATTGTGCTTTTTATTCCATTGCTATTAGTCTCATAGTTATTATGCATCAAACTTTAAATTATAAACCAATTTTGTAATGGCAAAAACTAAAATGTGTTGACTTACTCTTACTCTTATTTTCAATTCCAGATTTCTACAACTCGAATAGAGTTTTCATCAAGTATTGCGATGGATCGTCATTTTCTAGAGATGTCAAAGAATTTATTCTAGTAAAATGTTCATTATGTATTTCATTATTTAAAGTTTACTTAGTATTGCATATATGTAGTGTCCTAATTAATACTTTCTCCGCCCCATTTTTCTTTATTCCTTGTTACAGTTGACCAATCAACTTGACTAAATTTATAAAAATTATAATAAATAATTTAATTAATATATTTCACTAATAAGTTGATAATATCATTTGATGCCATATATATTAATATTTAAAATGGTTTAATACACAACCAATGTGCATAATTTAACATGATAAGTCACTTAAAATATTGAAAAGTTTGACCGGGTACTGTAGCTAATGGAGTAAAAATAATGTGAAGGAGGGAGTACATGTCATTTTCAGATAAAAAAATCCATTGGAGAGCACTAGATTTTCGCTGCAGTTATGGAGTAATTGCTAGCAAATGGAATGGAAAATGCCAACAATGTATGTAACAACATAGATACATGCATACATTTAACACTCACATATGTATATATATTTATTATTCTTGTGCATATAATTATCAAGATTTAATTTGCAATCATTGATAGGCTATACTAGCGGGTAATTCGATTGGGGGATTTGCAACGATGCTACATTACGATGGATTTCACGCTCTTTTTCCATTTGTTGCTGGACTCAAGTGTACAACAAATGCTAGTCTCTTCATACATTGGTAAGTCATTTTAACTCGAATTTTGGTTGATAATTAATTATATTGTACATTAATTTGAGTATTGATTAACACACCCACTTTTATTTCAACAGAAAAGATCTCCCTGGTGTCGTTGATCAAATGGAACATCCTTATGCCGATAAAGTTATATTCCATGTAATTTTCCATGCCTTTCTCTTTCACACACACAAACAGTTTATACTTTTCCTCCCACCCAAAAAAGAAAAAGAGTATTTTTTTTCTACTCAGAATGGGTGGGAGGCAGGAATATATTAAAGATTTTTTTTTTCTTGTGGAGATAGTTTGTAAGATTTTTCCCCCATACAGTTGGTAAGTTTGGATATTAATAACTTTATTTTTTCACAAGAATATTGAAACTTTTTATTTCTGTTTTGATTGTAGGGAATAGACAAATTCTTGCTAATATCATGCACATGGACAATGGACACGGGTTTGGTAAGTGGAGTTAAATAATTGTTTGATGAGAATTAATTGATTAATTAATTACTAGTCCCTACAGCATTTTTGAAGTAATTTATTGATATTTTGTAGTGTATTTTACCTGAAAATATGCTTTGATATATCGAGACGTCAATTATTTTGGTGAATTCAGCTTTTGACAAATTTTAATTAAGTATGGTTTCTATGAATATAAATGTTATCGCAATAAAAGATCTCTTGCAAAGTTATAATTATCATTTGTGCACTTCTTAATTTTATATGAACTATGCATGCATTAATCAACTATAAAAATAAATTTTCATTTCTTAATTAGTATGTCCCAAAGAAACATTGACAGAAAAAGAGGAAAAATTATGAATTCCTAGGCGTATTGAAATTTGAGGAGTTTAACATGGGCTTCGGTCGAAGAGGCGTGAAACTTGTTCTCATAGTAGTATTAATTAATTTTATTGGTACTACCACTGCCCATTGAATGTCTTTCACATTTAAAACGGGATTCACAAATCTTTACATTTTTTAAAAGTAATAAGTAAAATACAGAGAGATTCTCTGCTCCACTTCCCCATAAAACACCCTCGTCCGTCCTATTCAAATTGCACAATTCCATTACCAATTACTACTCATAAAAAATTAAGAGAAAGAGAGAGAAAACAAAAAAGAGAAAAAGAAAAATGGGAGTTGAAGTAATGAAGTTAGTAGTGGAGAAGCTGAAGGAAACCAATCTTTCAGTGGAGAATGTTAGTGATGATGCCCTCGCTTGGTTTGACAAAAAATTCCCTCCGGAAAATTGGTCCGACAAGTTCCGTTACTGACTCCACATAGCTAAGCGTTTCCTAATATAAAAGTGCTAAGACGAGACTCTTTTATAAGATCAAAATTGCAAATATTTTAACAAATTGGAACTAAAAAGTGCAATTTTGAAACACAAGACCAAAAGGACCAAAACTGTAGAGAATATTTTTTTGAAATGAGACAAAAATGCAAATTTTGTGAAATACGGAACCAAACGTGACGGGGATCGCCAAAAAATGCAATTTGCCCATGCTAATATATAAAAATGGTTTTTGTTTCTCCTTATTCATAATTTATTAGGAAATTAAATAAAGAAGTACGTGAATATTTAGTTACGCTACTAATTAATTATTTAAGTAATTTGGTTTAAACTGCTTTGCCAGTTTTCGAGAATACACTGGCATCTGTGTTGAGTTTGAACTAACCATATTCTAGTTTCGTCCACTTATTATCATCATCATACATTAATGCATGTTTCATGGGGTTATCATTTAAAATAACAAATCTTTTGGAGTCATAATACATTAATGAATATTTCATGGGATTATTGTTTCAGATATCAAATCTTTTGGAACCTGTGGAGCCAGGATGGAAGAAGTGCACAGATTCCATAAAACTGTGCACAAATACCCAAATACAAACCATGAAGGGTACGTACCTACATATTCAAAAAAATTGTTAGTATTTTGATCATAGAATTTTAATTAATCTGAAAGTTATAATTTGATTGCAGATTTTCGAACAACACTCTAGCAAATATCGCCAAACTGCCAAAGTGTGTTGCTCCATCTCGAGGAATGTTTATAGACTCTTGTTAATTCAAGATCAAATTAATTATAATCCAAGGCGGAATAGAACCACCCTAAACAATAAGGTAAATAAGATTCACTTATATGTTAATTTTAGTTTTATCGTTAATTTAATTTTAGTATATGTTTTATACATGCAGACCATAGAAGAAGCATTTGGTGATTGGTACTTTGACCACTTTTATTTTCAAGAGATAGATATGATACACGACTCTCCAGTAAATTGTATATTATGATTAGAAAGTATATATTGGTTCTCGTAGACTAAAAATATTTATTAGACAATGCAGCTTGCTTTAGTATTACTTAAGCTCAACATTTTGTATGATGTTGGACTGAACGTACACCACCTGGAGAACCTCCAAGATTGTTTGGTTGCTTAATAGCATCATTTCTTTTCCTTTGGTCATTAACTGTCGAGCCATTACCACTCTGTAGTAATGTAGTCGTTTTCAGATTTTGTGTTTGTATTATCGTCTCTTTCTCTATGGCTTAGTTGTGAACGGTTGTCTTGCATAATCTTGTTTTAGTTGTGAAGTAGAAGAACATGAAACATTGTAAAATCTTTTGCTGCTAAGAAGATTGAGGTATTCTCTTGGTCGTTTAATAGTTTTTTGAGCTTGATTTTAGAAGCTTAAAAATGACATAATTTTTTACCCCGTTTGTATCTATTTTAGCTCGGTCATTTTGAGTTTTTTAAAATCCAAAAGCTTCAAATATTTGTCTTTTCATCTGATTCCAAACCCAATATGACGAGTTTGAACAAATTTTCTCTGAGATGAGTTTTATAAGACTATGTATTGATCATTTGCTAGGATTGTGTAATTACTAGATTAATATATGAATGTGCAATATTTGTGCACTTTTCTAGTATTAAGAATATGAAAGGAATTTTTAGCCTCCATTATGTTTATCTTATTAGGTTCATCAACATTGAAATTTTTCACTGTACACACACTAGAATTAAGCACATTAAGTCAAAACCAAACTATGAAGTTGATTTTATTTGTTTTTCAATTTCAAAATTTTACAACTGGAATAGAGTTTTTCATAGGTATTGGGATGAATTGTCATTTCCGGAGACGTCAATGAAATTATTCCAGTAAAAGGTTTATTATATATTCTTTATTTAAAGTTTACCTACTCCTGCATATATGTAGTGTCCTATTATATATTTAATATACGTCATTTTCCAATATAAAAATCCTTTGGAGGGGCGCTAGGCTTTTAGTTGCAACGATGGAGAAATTGTTAGCAAATGGAATGGAAAATGTCAACAATGTAACACACATATATACATACTTTTAAACACACACATACAAAATGTACATTTACATTATTCTTCTGCATTTAATTTTCTAAATTTAATGAGGGAAAAACACTTTTGATACCAAACTTTTATCAACTTGACACTTTTCATACCAAGCTTTTTTTAAATACACATTTCACACCACAATTTCAGAACTTTGGACACTTTTGCATTTTTCGTTAAAAATTGGACGGAATAATGAGAGTGTGCAACACGCGCACGTTAACTTTTGAGGGAAAAACACTTTTCATACGAAACATTTATCAACTCAACACTTTTCATACCAAGCTTTTTTCAAAAGATACATTTCATACCACACTTTCAAAACTTTGACACTTTTGCATTTTCCGTTTAGAATTGGACGGAATAATGAGCATGTCCAACACGCGCCTGTTAACTTCATAAACAGAGGGAGAAAATCACGTGCTGAGCACGTGTGAATTTCGGGTAGGGGGTAATTTCATTTGGACATGGAAGACCTAGTTTTTCCCTCATTCTTATACACCATTTCCCTCCATTTTTTTTCTTTCTTACACGCCATTCCTCCATTAATTTCCTCTCACATTATTTCTACCAAACCTCCATTAATTTCCTTTCTCTTTCTTTCTTTCTTTCTACCAAACCATACAACAACAAAAATTCCTCCATTAATTTCATTCTACAAGCATACAACAAAAATCAAAGAAAGACTTCAACTTCACTTCACTTCATATCATCTTCAAGCTCCAATTCCAGGTGTTCGTACAATACTCCAACAAAGGAATTGAAATGTTTATGTGGCCTACCTACTCCCCTCAAGACAGGCTGGTCCATTAATAACCCAGGAAGACGGTTTTATGCTTGTGTGAACTACCGCAGGGAAGATGGATGTCGTTTCTTTGTATGAGAAGATGAACACATGTGTGCAAGGTCACATGAAATAATACCTAGGTTATTGCGCAAAATTAATAAGTTGGAAGCTGAAGTCAAGATGAAGGATGAAAGAATTATCAAAATGGATGGAGAATCAATGGAAATAATACCTGGCTTAATTAGCAAAATCAACGAACTAGAATGTGAAATAAAAAAAAAGGATGAAGAACTTAGCAAAAGGGATGAGAAATTTCAAAAAAGGATAGGGAAATTGTTGATTTCACATTCTAGTTCGTTGATTTTGTTGATTAAGCCATGTATTATTTCCTTTGATTCTCCGTTCCTTTTGCTAATTCTTTTGTCACTCATCTTAATTTCAGCTTCCACTTTATTAATTTTGTGCAATAGCCCATATATTATTTCATTTGACCTTCCACACATGGGTTCATCTTCCCATTCAAAGAAACGACATCCATTTGTTAATGGACCGGCCTTTCGTGAGGGGAGTGGGTAGGCCACATAAACATTTCAATTCCGTTTTTGGAGTATTGTACGAACACATGTTATTGGAGGTTGAAGATGACATGAAGTGAAGTGAAGTTGAAGCATTTCTTTGACTTTTTTTCGTATGCTTGTAGAAGGAAATTAATGGAGGAATTTTTGTTGTTGTATGGTTTGGTAGAAGGAAAGATAAAGTAAATTAATGGAGGTTTGATAGAAAGAAAGAGAGAGGAAATTAATGGAGGAATGTCGTGTAAGAAGGAAAATAAATGGAGGGAAATGGTGTATAAGAAGGAGGGAAAAGTTAGGTCTTCCCTGTCCAAATGCAATTACCCCCTGCCCGAAATTCACACGTGCTCAACACGTGATTTTCTCCCTCTGTTTATGAAGTTAACGGGCGTGTGTTGCACACATGCGATATTCCATCCGATTTTTAACGGAAAATGCAAAAGTGTCCAAAATTCTGAAATTGTAGTATGAAATGTATTTTTTGAAAAAGCTTGGTATGAAAAGTGTCGAATTGATAAATGTTTGGTATGAAAATTGTTTCTCCCTCGTTTCTGAAGTTAATGGGCGCTTGTGCTCGTGTTGCACACGCGCGTTATTCCGTCCAATTTTTAACGAAAAATGCAGAAGTGTCCAAAGTTCTGAAATAGTGGTATGAAATGTGTTTTTTTAAAAAGCTTGGTATGAAAAGTGTCGAGTTGATAAAAGTTTGGTATGAAAAGTGTTTTTCCCTCAAATTTAATTTATAATAATTGATAGGATATACTAGCGGGTAACTCGATTGGACGATGGACAACAATTTTACGCCGTGATGGATTCTGAGCACTTCTACCTCAAGTCGCTCGACTCAAGTGTATCGTAGATGTTGATCTTTTCATTTGTGGGTAAGTAATTAATATTTATAAAGCTAATGATAAAAATAATATTTAGGTTGATTAATTAATTAAAACATCCATTTTCATTACAACAAGAAGAATCACCTTGGAGCCGTTGAGAAGAGGGAACGCTTCTTTTCGGATATAGTTGCATATCATGTATATTTCAATGCCTTCATCTCACAAACACACAAACATTTTTACCCTTTTTCCTCCCACCCAATAAAGAAATAGGGTATTGACCTAATACAATTAATTTTAGTCTTTAAGAAAACATGGTACATGATATATTATGGAGTATGTTATAAAATATTATCAATATATGTTTGGTACGAAAGTTTATGCAATAATTGCATAAAAAAAGAAAATTTATGTGAAGAATGGGTGGGGAAAGGGGCCGAATTTTTTTTTGGATGCATTTTGTTAGATTTCCCCCCCATACATTTTGTTAGTTTAGGTATTAGTAACTTTCATTTATAACATATAATTATAAGAAAGATGATGATATCATATAGTAATAATTAATTTTTAAATCAGAAAAAGAAAAAAAGTTGCGTGGGAAGTTACCTCAAGATATACCATCCAGTTACATGCTCTGTCTCCAAATCCCGGAGCATAGTGGTAAACCGGTGGAGTTCCATCCAAGCAAACTACACCCAAAATTAGAAATCAACATTATTAATCAATAATTTAAAACAATGATTGGTAAAACAAAATCCAAGCAAACATATGGCATGCTCAATGAATAGCCATATATATGGTTTGTCAATAGCAGCTGATAACGTACACTTCAATATCTATACTGCCGAACAAACAAGCTCAATGGAGGATGTTCGAGCCCAACGTGATAAAGGAATTGATTTTACGAAAAGCTCCAAATTACTACCACCATCGACACCAATACCAAAATCCTATATGACTCGCGATTAGCTAACAACAAGGAGAGTGGTATCCATTCTATTTTGATAAATCTAAACTCATGTTTTACAGTTGGGATTTGAATGCTTTGGTTTACGTATTCTGGGGCTGGGGTATTTTATGACTTGACTTGAGTTCTAGGGTCATATATACCCTCGGAAATTGGTGGAGGTAATACTTTGTTTTGTGCTAGAACTGATCAATATCCATTTCATGAGTTCAGAACTAGGAGGCCTTATTTAGGCACAAATGTAAGGTTAAAAGTAAAGTCTATTATGTCTTTAATGATGTTGCTAATATGAAGGACATTTTATCACCATCTTTATTCTCTATTGTCTCCTACACTATGTGCTCTAAAACCAAAGATGATTATGGAGAAATTCATGTCGCCCATGAAAAAATACAAAAAATATACTTCATATAAATAAATGTATACCTGCTCCCTTTTCTACAACACTCTGAAGATAAGTGATGGCTACTCTGTCGGAGCCCTGCACTTGAGCAATGAAGAAAACAAAAGCAAAGATAAAAAATTTCACCCCCGTCATGGCTAGCTTGAACAACTTAAAGAATTCTGGAGCTGAAGAATGAAAATGAATTTTTCAAGAAAGTGACGTAGACGATGTAGATGTAGATGTAGGAACGTTTCCCCACTCCGTTCTTAAACAAAAAATAACCTTTTTTTTTCCAGAAAAACACTCCTAGTAAACCTATCCCTAAAGCCTACTTTCATATTGATTGATAACATGAACATGTATTGATAAAAAGAAATGATAAGTACAGCTAGCTGAAGCCTTCCCCTCACCATTTATTTCAAATTTACTCTTTTGAGCTATTAATCTTGTCTCCCCATTGTATATTTTGGGAGTGTGTCTTGGTCTCAACTTAGTGGTCAGATATTCAAATTTGTGGGGCCCACCATGTAAGAAGTGGGGCTTTTGGCACTTTGCACCCTGGAATTATAGGGTTTTGGCACTTTGCACCCTAACTTAAAAGTTTTGGCACTTTGCACCCTGAAAATACAATTTAGTTGGCACTATGCACCCTAGTGTGTGTTTTGAAGAAAAAATTCATTGATTGAAGGGCATAATAGTTATTTTCGAATATTTTTGACACTTTGCACCCTAAAAATATAGTTTTTGACACTTTGCACTCTGAAATATAGAATATTGACACTTTGCACCCATAAAATATAATTTCTGATATTTTCAACCCCGACTTAATATGATAATCTAAATAATGTAAATAACATGCAATATAATAATATGTTAGATATGTAAACGTGTATTTTAGATATAAAGTAAATAATTTAGAGGATACTTGAAATAAAAAGAAGACAATGTCTTTTTTTTAATTACTGAGAGAAAATGTTAAAATAAGTTATTATAAAGTAAAATAAATTTAGAATAACAAGTTTATGATTGTTGTGCATAGAAATGACTGTTTTATCTCTACATCGCCGACATTCATGAGTTTGTTTCTTTTAAGAAAAAATACATTAGGGTGCAAAATGTCATACAAATTATATTTTTAGGGTGCAGAGTACCAATAAATTTATATCGAGGTGAAAATGCTAATATTTTATATTTTTAGGGTGAAAAATGCCAACATTCTAGATTTTAAGGGTGCAAAATCTATATTGCCAAGGTGCAAAGTGAAAAAAAAAAATTGAAAATAACTATTCTACCCTTCTACCAATGAATTTTCTCACTAAAACACACACTAGGGTGCAAAGTGCCAAATAAATTATATTTCCAGGGTGCAAAGTGCCAAAAATTTTAAGTCAGGGTGCAAAGTGCCAAAATCCTATAATTTCAGGGTGCAAAATGCCAAAAACCCTAAGAAGTGTCTTCAAGTTCAGAGTTGGATTTTTAGTTAATGTACTTAACCAATAACTACAGTATGTATAGTTAAACCTTGGAAAAAGTACCTAAATAAAATCAAAATTGATAACACTGCAAAACCTACTTCTAATTCTTGATAATTAATGCTCTAAAATTAAGGAATACAATAACAGTAATTAAGTGTAACATCATCATCAACATGATTCATTCCATTCAAAATAAAAGGACCTGTAAATTAATTTTTGTTGATGATGAGCTCGATTTTCAGCTTGGTATTTAGTCCTGCAGGTACAAAAATAAATAATCTAAAAAAGTAATTGAAGATACTGTAATCTAACTTTAAGATACAAAATCGGAGAAAGGTAGAAGAAATTTTTTTTTTAGAAATAAGTAGAAAATAAATATACCTTCCAGAAAAAGAGCCTAGCATACCTACCTACTCCATAATTATGATAAAAGCTTGAAGCCTTCTCCCTCACCATTCATTTAATTTTACTCTATTGGTTTCAATTTTGGTTTTTCTATTTCTAGAAAGAAGAAGAAGAAGATGTGTTTGTGTGTGTTTTGATAGGGGAAATTTTATTTTTTCAAAAAGGCAATTGGCCATTTTTCTATTCTTTTAATTTAAAAAAAAAAAAAAAAAAAAACTTAATCTCCCCTTAAATAATTGCCAATAAGCCCCCATATTCCTCAATTGAATAAAACCCCCAACCCTAATATTAATAAAAAAATATAAACACAAAAAATAAATACTCTTTCTCTCTAAAAATCTCTTCCAATTCAAATCCTATTATTTACCAAATTATTGCAAATTGGAGATGGCACACGCAATGGCAATCGATGGGGAGAGGAGAAACGATGAAGAATGGCCGTTTGGGGTAAGTTTCGCCGCCTTCTTCTCCAATTTCAGATTCTGTTTTTACGCGTCGTTTGGCGTTTGGCGATTAGGGCTTCCAAATGCCAGACGCCATGAACATCTTCATGGCGTCTGGATATGTTCATGGAATCTGGTGCTCCCAAACGCCAAACGCCTTGAAGATGTTCATGGCTTTTGGAGATGTTTATGGCGTTTGGAAGGCGTTTGGTGCTTCCAAACACCAAACGCCACGAGCATATTCAAGGTGTTTGGAAATGTTTATGGCGTTTGGTGTTTTCAAGTGCCAAACGCCACGAACATCTTCATGGCGTTTGGTGTTTTCAAACGCAAAACGTCAAACTTCATGAACATCTTCATGGCGTTCGAGTTTTTTGTGGCGTTTGGTATTTATGGCTGAAAAGTGGCGTTTGGCGTTTGGATTAAAAACGCCATGTGATTTAGCCTTTTGGAAATTACATTGGCGGTTGGGATCGCAAATGCCATTGGCATTTGGCACAAACGCCATGTGTTTTGGCGTTTGGGATCCAGACGCCATGTTTTATCCCAAACGCCAAAAAACATGGCGTTTTGTGCCTCCAAACGCCAAATGCCAAATGAAATGGACCGTTTTGAAAAAAAGAGTTCTTTTATGTATTTTTGAAATGTTTTTGTTGTTGTTTGTTTTGTAGGGATACATTTCCTTACCCACGTCGGGCCTACCACAGTTACCTCCCTTTCACTATGAAACTGTGGTCACCAAAAGAAGGTGACACAACGATCGGCATGTAGTGAATTTGCCAATATGAAAAATATGCTAAGACCACAACATCTGGCGATGTTGGATGCTTACCCAGATTGGAAGTATTCTACACCTAACTGGAAAGGGCAAATATAAGGCAACATTCTTGCACAATCTGATGCTCCGAATATGCCGAAGGGAGAAAAACCTAAGTAGGTACGAATATTGGTTTTTGATAAATGGAAAGTCAGTTTGGTTTGGTGTAGAGGAATTTAGTCTGATATCGGGGTTGCGGTTTGGCAAACCGAGTGATGAGGACAACCAAACTATCTCTGAAGGGGGGAACCTTGAAGAATAGATATTTTGGTCAGGGTGGGAAAGGGAACGAAGGTTACCGTTGCACATCTCAAATCGAAGATTATTGCGATGTTGAATCGCAATGTGAATGATGAGGATATCTGCAAGTTATTCTTCGTTTGGGTGCTATCAGCGGTGTTGTTACATACACGGCCCACCAAAGTGGTTGAAATTTTATTTTCGGGTTAAGTAAACTTTAATTTTAATTTTATTATTTCTTTAGAGTTTTAGAAATAAATATTTATAAATTTGTCTACATTGAAGGTATGTGATAATCTCGAGCTTTGCGAGAGGTATCCTTGGGGAAACAAGATCTGGAATGATACTTTAGATAAGCTTATGGCACATATATTCTCCGACCACCAAATGACCGCCGATGACAACATCTGTAGATGTAATGCGGGCGGATTCTCACACATTATACTGGTATTTTTGTAAAATCAATTATTGATTTCCATGTGTTTTTTCTTTAGTTATTTTTTTTGTAAATTTTGGATATGTATTGAATATATTTTGAATATGAACAGTTTTGAATGTTGGAAGCCATTGAAGGCATGCCCGATGCGGCCAATTGTTTCCCAAGGAACGATCAAAATGTTCGGAGATATCCGAGAATGTTACGTTGGGATATAGGGGACGGTAATTGGCCCAACTGTAATACCATGGACGAGTTCTTTGGTCAGGTTCAGGTATGTTAATAGTAATTATTAGTAATTCTTTCATAATATCACATGAAGTATTTATTTTAAATAATTTGTGTGTTTTTATTTTTTCAGGCTCTGATCCTGCGACTAATGCCGGATGAGACGGAGTCGATGATGGCCTATTATAGGTTAACAAAAACCTTTTCCGATAGAGTTAGGCCAATTAATCTATTTCCAAGTTATCGTCTACTGACTGAATTTTTCGAAGATCAATATTCGGTTGTTTGGGATGATGAGGGACATCCCGAATGCCTCAACGGGCCACCCAGCCAAGTAGTTCATGCCCCTGTGCGCTGACAAGTTGGTCATAAACGTCTCCGAAGAAACGATGGTGCCTCCAGTTCTCAAGCTCAACAATAATCATCTTGGGAACCAAGGAATGAAGAAATACCTGTCTGGGCATATGCTATGGAGCAGAGGCTTAGAGTTCATCAGAATATCGAGACACATAGGCTTATGGACTATCAAGTCCAGATGGAGCAGAGAATATTTGGGCAGATGAACAATATCCAGGATACTCAGTTGCAACTTCAGGTAACTATGCAGCAACTTCAGGAAATGATGCTGAAGGACTTCCAAACCCGAGCGGTTAATGTGGATAATGAAGTGTATGTGGATGATGATGAAGAGGAGGAAAATGATGATGAAGAACAGATGGATCGTAAAATTATTGTTTTCTATTATTGTCTTGACTTTTATTGTTCCGGATTTTTTTAGATAAATGATGGAGTTGTTTTTATATTGGAATTGATTTTTTAGATTGGTTTTCGAATTGTGTTTAAATAAATGATGAATTTGTGTTTAGATTGATTTTGGAATGTTGATATATGATGTTTGATATGAATTTTTATTATACGCGTTTTCAGGCTAATAATGCGGAAGAGAATTCCGATCATGGTGATCTCGGAAGAGAATTTGCACATCCTGGACTCTTGGTTTTCAAGTAACCAAAATCTTTTAGGAACTCATTCTCATTGTAAGCGGTAGCAGCTTGGTAAAAATACCCGGTTACCCCATCTTTTAAATACTTTTTTTCGAAGTTCTGATTGAGGTGCCAATAACATGCCCCATGTTCTGCTAAAGGGTAAACATTTTTTACCTCTTTTATAATCGTGCAGCTCCTGTCCGACACAATAACCAGATCGTTTATGTCTAGTATAACCACTCTCAAGCGCTCAAGGAACTAAGTCCAACTCGCCCCGTCCTTGGTGGCATCAGCTACCCCCCATGCAATTGGATAACAGTGACGTTCACTGTCCGTCGCACTTCCAATTAGAACAGTTCCTTTATATCTATTCCCCATAAATGTTGCATCAATTACAATTACATTTCTTAGGTAACGGAATCCTCGAATAGCCACTCCTAAAGCCATGAAAAAATATTTAAATTTATTTTCCGAGTCCGTATGGATGCGAGTGTACGTGCCAGGATTCTTTTGCTCAATAATGTGAGCATAGGCGGGTAGTTTGGCAAAATTTTCTTCGAATGTACCCCTAACAAGATCTTGAACAACTTGTTTCGCCCTCCAAGCTTTATGATAGCTAATGGAAACATGTTATTCGGTACGCATGAAGTTTCTTTGTGCATTTGGTTTTGGGGGTTCATTGGCATTCAAAAATAATCTTTTCGTCCATAAACTAGCCATAAGACTCGATGCTTGTCTATGATCGACACCTCTTTCCATTAGCCCACAAGTGTGAATGTCTTTATATGTCCGAATAACAAATTCATCTCCGGTCACTTCCTTAGTCGCATATATTCGCCATGAACAATCATTTGTGATACACCGAGCTATATTCCTTGAAGGGTCAAACTTAACCTATAAAAGTTCAAAATTGTTAGCTACAGCAGTTGAGTCAAGGTGATCTATGAAGTCATCTTTGTTTTTAAACCATTGACCAATTGTCCAACCTGAACCATCACTCCTCCACTGACTGGAATTTGATACCGAATAATTTTTGCAACATCATCAACGTCATCAAGCCTCCATGACTAGGTGGTTCGTAAAAATCTGGCGCTTGACCATAACCACCTATATCACCACCAACATCACTACCACCATAACCACCTTCGTTGTCAAAGTTACGGTGATCACCACTTACATCACCACCACCATAACCAACTTCGTCGTCAAAGTTACGGTGGTCATAACCTACATCACCACCTTCATTGTCGGTATAATGGGTAGACCAATGACTAAGTACAGGAATACGACGGCTAGGTTCATCTTCCTCAACTGTAAGTAAAGTTGGATTAGAGGTAATTGTCGCCTCATCCACATCACCATGTGCACTTGGTCCTCCTATATCACATCTATGAGGGTTATTATTGAAACTAACTATGTCATAATTTTTTTTTCCTTTACCCCGGTCTATAAGTTTCTTCGGAGTCTCTTTTCTCCTAGGAGTTTCCTCTCTCCTCGGAGTCCAAGTCACGTACAAATTTAATTCAGTAACATTCTGGACATAGTACTTTGTTACCTCCCAATGTGATTCATTTGCTATGACCATTATTTCGTACTCAGCACATTTGCAATATATCTCAATATAATTAGTATACCGATCTAAATCCAATGTTTCACATATTTTGTCAAGTAGTTCCCCAAACGAAATTGTCCTATCCACCAATCTTGTTTCCACAAATCTTTTATCACCATTCCATTCTCATTTTCCATCCGTTTGGCATGTAAATTCACCGCCATACCAAAGAAGAAATATAATTTTGTCCATTCGTACAAGTAACAACAAAAATTAAAATAAAAAATGCATTTTGGAATTCGAATTGTGGCATTTGGCGTTTGGAATGACAAACGTCAAACGACATTAAGTTACACGGCGTTTGGTGTTTGTCATTCCAAACGCCAAAATCTCAATGGTGTTTGGCGTTAGTAAATACCATACGCCATGAAGATATGCATGGCGTTTGTAAATACCAAACGCCTACCAATACACCAAATGCCATGAAGATAAGCATGGCGTTTGGCGTTTACCAATACCAAACACCATGAAGATATGCATGGCGTTTGGCGTTTGTAAATCCCAAACGCCAAACACCACAAAAACGCGAAAGTTTCTGCAGAAATATTTTCTCCGTTTTGCCAACCAAATCACTCAAAAATACATCAAAAATTCAAGTAACTTGCAATTGCTAACATTTTATGGTGTTCTTCTTCCTTTTCTTCCTTGATTTAAGTGAAATGTGCGTGAAAAATAATTTTGGGAGAGAATTGAGTTAGGGTTTTTAGAGAGAGAATGAAAAATGGAAGAAATGGGGTTGATTTTGAATTTTTGAAATTTAAGGGTATATTTCTTAAAGTTTAGTTTAATTAGAAAGAGTTAATTAAGTTGATTAAGTTGGTTAGTTAAACTAATGGCTTTTTTGAGATTTTTAAATTTTTAATGGCCTTTATGGAAATAAATTTTTTGAATTTGGTCTTTTTAAAATGGGCTCGTTTTGATATTTGTTGCTCAAAGTTGTGGGGCCCACTTTGTCAAATGCGTGTTCGGAACTTTGAATTGTTTGTGGAAGTTTGGAATGTGTTATGTGTGTATCTAGTATGTGCCCATTCTTAGATTTATTATCCATTTACATATATATAATTTAACTGCAATGGTTCTCAACAATTAACATTAATAGTTTATTTAAACAACAGTGATTTTATTTTTTGATTTTACTTATAATGATTTGGTATTCAAAATGTTAGTCTGGTACGTGACTTTTCAAAATTGTATTAATTGGTACGGTATTAATTTCACTAAAAAAATCGTAAAATCGAAGGATTTGTTTTGGGAGAGTGAATAGCAAGTTACCTCCCCAATTTCTTCTTAAAAGACAATTTACCCCCTGTGATAAATAAAAGAACAAAATACCTCCCTATGTTTTTGTAAAAAAGCACATCGCCTCCGTCTTGATTTTGAAATATCACATGGGGTTAAAGTGCTCATTTACGCATATCACAGGGGGTGAATTGCCCTTTTACGCATATTATAGAGAGATAAAATGAAACTAATATGTTGTCAATGTAGGGTTAAACTGATTACTTTTCACATCAAAACGAAAGTCTCAGTCGCATTATAGAGCGAGTGTGCAACACATACACGAGCAAAGAGGTAAATTGCTCATTATTATGTATCATAGGGGGTAAATATGTCTACTTTTATATCACATGGGGGTAAATTGTCCATTAGACATATCACATGAGGTAACATACCACTTATTTTTTTCCCTTCAAACTCCAACAACCAAACATTAATTCAAATCATATCTCACGTTTTTAAAACTCACTAACTATTATTTAATAATATTTTACTATCTCAGTATTCCATTAAAACCATTATCCAAATTGAGTTTCAAAGTTTCGCTAAAAATTTTCTATCCACTTTTTAAAACCAAACTGAGACGGAACCCAACCAAACTAATTTGAGCTCAATTATATTCTAGATGTTGATGGGTTCAAGTTTTAATCTAATGTATAGTGGACATAACTTGATAAATTAGAAGATTGATCCTTGTTACGTATGGGACTAAATTGTCACCTCCACAAAAAGGTTCTCATTTAACTAACACTCTTTACTTTTAACACCAAAACACATATGTACCATATTAATTACTATTATATTTATTTGACAGGGTTAATCCAGATCATAAACTAGCCTCCAGTCCCCAAAAGGGTCGGTCCTACACTTGCGCAATGGTTTGACATAACAAAGGAGAAAATTTACCATTTGATTTTGGCATTCATACACACACTCGGCAGATACAGCCAATAAAGAGCATTCAATGTGGAGGTTTTTTTCTGGAAATAAAATAAATTAGCTATGGCAGCATTGTTTTGAAAATCGGACCTGATATCGAATAACCTTACTAGTTACTGGTTAGATCGGTTTAATCGTTTTAATTATTGGTTCAACCGGTATAACGTCATTACCAGTTATAATTTAATTTAAGTTTTAGTGTATGTAATCAACTATTTAAAAAAAAATCTTAACCATTTTTTCAAGTTTATTTCCATAAACTAAATGTTATCTCATGACCAATTATTTTTCCTACAAATCTTGAGTAGAGAATGAATGAGAGCAACAAAATTACTAGTATGATAACATGAAATCAAGGCAATAATTATAATAAACACCATATCAAAAACAATAATTTTATTGCTAATCACCTATGAAAAAGAGAAAATATTGATGAATTTTGTCACTGAAACCTTTTTGTATACAAAATGAAAAATACTTGGAGTTGGGGAAAAAATGATTTTTCTAATGAAATTAATGCTCAACTATATTTCTATAACTTATTATATAAAAGATTTTTTATTTCTTGTTGATTTTGTTTGATTCAACGTAAAAAATAAAAGAAGAAATGTGATAGTATTTTTAAAGTTTAAAGGCCACGGAATAGAAGAAAAAAATCGTTGCGTAAACTTTTCCTTTATATAAGTGGACCAGTGGTCAATCGGTTCACTGATTTTATCGATTTTTTACCCGTTCTTTCCGGTTCAAACTGGTCAGAAATAAAGCTGGTTTTGGAGGGTTAATCGGATCGAATTGGCAACCGGTTACCGATTAAACCGGTCGGTCCAGTCCAATTTTTAAGACACTGATATATACAAACTTCCATTTGGACCTTCGAAAATTTATCCAGACATGAATTTCAACTTGGCTTTCATAGTTGTAGTCTTTCTCGTTCATGCATCAGGTAATCCCAACCCCCAACACACGTATACACAAATTAAATTATTTTTTTATATTATATGGTAAAGGATTGAATCATAAAATGTTATTTGCCATACAATGAAAAATATTATATGGTAAATTATTTTTTTATATTATATGGTAAAGGATTGAATCATAAAATGTTATTTGCCATACAATGAAAAAGTACCAACTTTTTGGAGACTTGGTACTTTTTGGAGACTTTGGTGCTACTCGAAGGAGTAACACTATACCTGTTGTAATAAAAAGTGATAAGACTTTTATTTAATTATGTGTATGTGTGAAAAAATATCTATATTTTCCAAACGTATTTTATTTACATATTAAAATAAACATGCACTGATACTTTATGAAATGAAAATATGAAAACTGTTACATGTGAGGGGAAAATGCATAATACTACCTGTGATATCGGAAACATGCAAAAAACTACCATGTAAAATTATTTTTCCACCAGACTTTCTTGTGTTTTCAAAAACCCTGCAAATAACACCCATTCCGTTCCCTCCGTCAAATTTTTGACGCGCGTGTATTCTACGCGCCAAAAATGCGATTTTTTTTGTTTCTTACGTAATTTTTTCATTCAAAATGACAAAAATACCCTTGTACCTTTGAATCCTTGCACAAAATTTCCTTGTGTTTTTTAAAGTTTGCATAAAAGTTCCTTGTGTTTCTTAAAGTTTGCATAAAAGTTCCTTGTGTTTTCCACCGTTTACAAAAAACTTCCTCGTACTTTTGGAAGTTTGCGCCAAACTTCCTTATGCTTTGAAATGTTTGCAAAAAACTTCCTTGCTTTTCTTAATGTTTGTAGAAAACTTCCTCGTATTTTTTAATGTTTGCGTAAATTTTTTTTGTACTTTTAAACATTTGTTCAAACTCCCTTATACTTTTATACTATACCCATAATTTTGTATTTTTTTAACTTCGCACATAATATCTCTTCTTTTCTTTGTTTGTTCCGTATGAGTGACGCATTCAACGTCTCCAATGAACGAGTAATAAAATTTACTCACCACACTAAGGTACACTAATAGTTATGTGAAATTAACTAAACACACTTAGGTACAACTTTAATTGTTTGAATATTGGTTGTTGAAGATGAAGACAATTTTTGTGGTAGTGCTCTTATAATATCCATGCCATTTTTTAAATATTCTTTTACGATTTCCTGTTGCTCAACTAAGTTTCTTCAGGTTTCACTACGCAATGATGCAAATGTCAACATACACGATTAATGTATACCCACTTCAAATAACACAATAATATTAAAATATTTCTACTTCAAAATGACTGAATTAAAGTATACTATATTTGAACAATAATCTTCTTAATATTCTTTTTATCAATACACGGACAAAAGAAAAAACAATTGGAATGTCATCAATTCCTAACCCACAAAATTGGACAACTAGACAAAATCATACATTAAACAATATATCTGTAGAGGATTAAATATATACTAATATAAAACCCCAATTATATTTTATTTTTTCTTTAAGCTTGTAATGAATAAGTAGAAGTATCATCTTCTGGCAGTATAAAACTGTTATAGTAAAATTGAGTTGTATTAAACTACTTCATTAATCTTTCATGTGTTCTAAAACTAGGGAAAATGCAAGATACTCCCATCTGATATGTTAAATCTGCAAGAAACTACCCTGTGAAATTTTTATTGCGCCAAACTTCCTTGTATTTTCAAAAACCCTGCAAAAAACACTCAATTTGTAAAAAATAGATCGTTTTGGATCGACATATTTCAAGAAATAATTTTAAAAATATATCACGTGAAGTTATAGGGACCAACTTGAAGTATTTTAAAAATGGTTTATTGAAATATGTCGATCCAAAACGACCTATTTTTTACAAATTGGGTGTTTTTTGCAGGGTTTTTGAAAACACAAGGAAGTTTGGCACAATAAAAATTTCACAGGGTAATTTCTTGCAGGTTTAGTATAACACAGGGGAGTAGTTTGCATTTATCCCTCTAAAACTAATAAAGTAAGGAAACTCAGGGAATCACCTACTAGTTACTCAAGAAAGCTTCTTAAATTCTATTGTACTTTGAGCTATATTTTACAGAATATTCAGAGAAAAAAAGAGCTGAAAGTAGACGGTACTCAAAACGGAGAATGGAAAGAGGCGAACAGTGGCGTCCCTAAATTAGGAGGCGTTCCTAGCTCGAACGGCGGAGTGAATCACCTCAAACATCGGTCAATCGGCGGAAATTTTGATTGGTCCCGAACCCTAGATAAATATCTGAAAATTTGAGAGAGAAATCTTGATTCAATAGAAACCCAATGCTGATATCGTCCAGCAAGAATGAGAAGAGAGAGAAAAAAAATTAGTGTGAGTTTTTGAAGTAATTGTAAAAATGTAATTTTTATTAATATATAAGGGGTAATTTAGGCAATTCAATTAAAAATTAACGGTGTCAATGATTAACAGAGATTGGGTGTTATTTGCAGGGTTTTTGAAAACACAAGAAAGTCTGGTGCAAATCTCAAATGGCAGGATTCCCGAATGGAATTAATTCAAGTTTTTTCCCTTGTCCACTCTCACCTATAATTCTGGTTTTAATTTTGTTTTTGATATTAATATTAATAATCCTAATAATTATTTTATTAATATAATTAAATTATTAATAATTTTTAAATATTAAAATTAAAGAGAGTAAATAATCTTAAAATTAAAATTGATACATAATAGGAAATACAACAAACAAGAAAGGAAATACAAGAAATAAGATTAAATAAATGACAAACACACGGAAATATAACATTTTACTGATATATAGTCACCACCAATATTGTAATTAAATGATTAAATTTTTAATTACAATAAAATAAATTAAAATAAAATGTTGAATTTATTTATTAGTTATTTGTCCATAAATAAATTTAATTACAATTCTAATAAATTATTATTGATTTTAATTTAAAAAAATTAAATTTTATTATATTAAATAATTCAATTATAAATTGGTGACTACATATACAATAAATATACAAACAAATTTTATTAAAAACATCAATTCTACAAATTTAATTTAATTCAGGATGAAAATTTAATTTTATTAATTATTTATTTAAATAACTAATTTTTTCCTATTTAAAAACATTAAAATAACTAATTTATAAAGAAATTAAAAAAAAAAGGATCAGTCAGGGGACGCCACTTGGCTTAAAGAGGGGCGCGTGTCCTCTTCTTCTCCAGCTCGCGCGAGCCCCGACCGCTGTTCGTTCCCACCCTGGTGCCCACCCCGCCCCCGAGGCCCGCCCACTGGAGACCGCTGAAATGCCCACCCCGCAGCACCCCCCATCCCCCACGCACCCCCCCCCTCCCCCCCGGACCCCGGCCATCTCCATTGGAGATGGCCTAAGACGGATGAGGAATATAAAGAATACGGGTGCAACTATTGTGCGGGTTATTCATGCATGCCTCTTATAAAGGATAATAATACTAATACTAATGTCACCAGTGATTTTCCGGGTCACTGTCCTTGAAATATATATATGGAAAAGTTATAATTTTATGAAATGACTGTGTTTAATGTGGCACTATAAAATTGACTCTTCTATTAATTATACATTATGTATGAGATCTTGTATCTCTATGTATTCCATAATTTAGAATATCATAAAATATTTTTAGAAATTATCAACATAACAAGTTAATTACTTATAGGGCATATGTGAATGGATTTTGGCCCGATTTCGCAGGTTTCGCAGATATAAAATAAACAATCTGAAAAACATTAAGTTTCTTTTTATTTATTTGGTGTTTTGAAAATTATAGAGACTTATTTGTGTTCGACAGTTGTTTGATAATTACTAACAATAAAATTTGTAGTAGTTTAGTTAATCAACCAACTGTAAAATGAAAAGAAGAAAAGCTAATGCAATATTTGCATGTTGATCTTTTGCACTAAAAAACTCTTTTTAAGTTGCTTTCTTATATTCTCTCGCCGAATGATAACGTTTCTCATATTATAAAGATACTCAGTGTTGGGGGTGGGCCTTGGGTTCGGGTAACCCAAACCCGACCTGTCCCCTTTTTAAAATATCCGAACAAGATGAATATTTTTTGTGTTTGAGTACCCAAACTTGAAAATCTGTATTTTATTACGGGAATACGGGATGAGTTTGGGATTAGTCTCTCCAACTTCGAATACCCGGACCCGTCTATATTTTTTTATTAATATTATTATTATATAATTATACACTTTACTTATACATCAATTAATTAATTAACATCATCTAAGTAGTATTTTTTTACTTTACCCTAATATTTCTTTTAAATCTTACACTAGTTATTTATATATTAAGTTTGCATCAGTTCTAAAAACTTTAATAGTATCTACGCTCTACCACTTCTTTTTCTTCCCACCTACGCCACGACATACAATAATTTTATTTTTTGGTTTTCTTACTCTACAAATTAAATTACTACTACTACTAGTCGATTACATACGAAATTTTATATGAAATATTGTAATTTAATTTTGTTAGATTCATGAAGAACTGAAGATTTTAAAAAAAATATGGCACCCGTAATCCCATCTTGTTCCGTCTCGCAATAATTTGGGTGCCCACTTTCGTGTACCAAAATATTACTTGACGGGTTTGGGATGAAATATCTCAATCCCAAAATTTACTATACACATATCTCTAACCCCAAACATGTCCCGTGCCCACTCCTACTTAGTATATATATTTTGAGATAGTTTTGCGATTACTAAATTATTTATGCAAATTAGAGATGACTTCATTAATGACAACATGTTTTCGAACAAAAAAGAATGCCAGCGTGTATCAGTTCATTGTAAGTACCTAATGTACACCTTTCTTTGCCTATTGTAAAGAGCTTTAACGGGTAAGGCAAAAATTCAATTTGTACCATAGAAATGATCAAAATTCATTTTCTATAGAGGGAAAAATATTTTTTTACCAAACTTTAGTCCAAAAAACAAATTTGGAACTAAGTTTTTTCAAAAAATACATTTCATACCATGATTCACATAATTTTGACACATTTAGTTTTGCCATAAATTTTCAGACGAAATTCAGTACGTGTCGTTCATGTGTGGGTCTTTAAAATCCGTGCATGTTCTCCATCCCATTGTCAATTTAACGGCTCGTCCGAAAATTAATGGCAAAACTAAATATATCAAGATTGTGTGAATCATGGTATGAAATGTGTTTTTTGAAAAAGTTTGATACCAAATGTGATTTTTGGACTAAAGTTTAGTATCAAAAGTGTTTTCCCCTCATTTTCTATATTAAGTTGTCAAAAAATATATTTTCGTTAGTTTTTTTAATTGAAATTTCCCCTGATCCGTGAAGTACGCATGTGAGAGACACAAAATGAGGTACTTTTGTCCCAAAAAAGGCAAAAATAGTACCATAACTTATGTTCGCTGACAAATTTACCTCGTAATTTTTCGGGCGGACAAATTTACCCCATAATTTATAAAAGTCAAGCAATTTTGGTCTCACTTTGGCCCAATAGCAAAAATTGGCATCTCTTGCGGGCTCCATAACTAAAAATTTGAGATTTTGACCTAGAATTTTACCAAAATTGCATATTGAACCTCTAAAAAATAATTAATTACTATTTGGCTAAAAAAATTGATATTTTATTTTAGGGTAAATTACATGGACATCCCCTGTCTATAAGCTTAATTACAAAAACTTAACATGTTGTTTCAAAAATTTCCAAGACCCCTCCCAAGGTAAAACCATATTACGAACTCATTACGGCATTAAGGTCAGACAGTTTTTAATAACATAAATTAACACCCTTACGGACTCAATGTCATTTTAAATTTACAAAAACATAATTCATTTAAATTCTCGAAAAAAAATCTATAAAATAAACTAATTATAATAACATAAGATTTTAATAACATAAATTAATATTTTTCTACAAAAATAAAAGAATTCCATTTAAAATTTTAGTAAGTTTATTTATATTATATCCAATTTCGCCCGCTTTTGACCAATTTAGCCATTTTTTTCACCGTTTTCATCTGTTTAGCACGTTTTTACCGATTTAGCTTTTTTTTCACCACTTTCTAAAAATTACATAGTTGACCCTCAAATGGAGTAAATAGCATGTAACTAACTTTATAATAAAATTTACATGGTTTAGTATTAGATGTGCGTGCTCATATGCATTCAACTTTTAAATCGATTATTTTATCTTATTACTCAAAAATATATGATCAAAAGGAAAATTAAATTGGTGAAAAAAGAGATGGAAACGGTTAAAAATTGGGCTAAAATGGTCAAAAAAGGGCCAAATTGGTGAAAATTTGATAAAGAAAAAGGTGAAAAAATGGAATAAATCGATGAAACTGATATCGATGAAAACAGAGAAAAGCGGTTTGATTTGGTGAAAAATTGGCTAAATTGGTAAAATTGGTGAAAAAAATCGATGAAAACGATGGAAAAAGGGCTATATAGGTAAAAAAAAAATGGTCTTAATCGATGAAATTGGTTAAAAAATGTGTTAAATTAGTAAAATCGGTGAAAAAACTGGTTAAATTGATGAAATTGGTCAATTTTGGTTTTTCTATTTCCAGAAAGAAGAAGTGTGTTGATATTTGTTTGATCAAAGTTGTGGGGCCCACTTTGTCAAGTGCGTGTTCGGAACTTTGAATTGTTTGTGAAATTTTGGAATGTGTGGGCCCGTTTGGATTATTTTGGCTCGATTTCGTTCTGTTTCGGTGTTTCAAAATTGATTTGGATGGTTTCGATAAAATATATGAAACACAATTTGAATTGATTTTGGTTGGAATATTGAGATAGTAAAATATTAGTAAAACAAATAAATAGTAGATTTTGAAAATTTGAAATATGGTTTGGATTGATTTTGGATGTTTCGATTTGGGGGAGAAAAATTGATGATATATGTCGCATCAATGATTTAATGTAGTAGGTATGTATAGTGTAATGATTGAGATGAGAATTGTTATAATATTTTTATAATAGTGGTAATGATTAAGATAATTAATGATAATATATTATATGAAAATTAGTTATTCGATTAATATTTTTTTTTTCATAATTTACAAGAAATTTGATTAAAGTTTTAGTTAAATTATTTTAATTTTAATATAATTAATAATGAACTGACCATTATTATATATATTGGTGTTAAAATATTATAAAAAGAAAATATGGGTGTTAATAATATATATACATATATTATAGTACTGTATGTTACTATGGCCCATACAAATGTGTAATATATATATATCACATAAATATATTTAGATATATACATATATAACTGGGGGGAGGGGGGGTTGGTTCTGCTAATGTACTATAGCCTATAGGGCTCGGCGTGGGTCAAGTTTTTTGGGTTTTGGGTATTTCGGGTCGGGTACTCGATCTGGCAGGTATTGAATTTTCACACCCGAAACCCGACCCGATTAGGTGGGTACCTGAATTTCGGGTACCCAAAATTTTCGGGTTTTGGGTTTCGGGTACCCGAAATTTCACATGATTTTTTTTTAATATGTATAAATGTACAAGAAATCTTATTTTTTAACATATATGTATGTAAAATTGTAAAATAAATGAATTCAAATATTAAATTATACGCAATACAATATTACAATCAAAGACTCCTAAACAAAACACAAGATACAAGTCTTCAACATTTCAATTCAAGATCTATGCCCCCAACACTAATTGCCAACAAAAAAAAAAAAAAAATCAATACTCAAAATCCAACCCGAAATGTCAAAAAACCTGATTTTTCGTCCCAAACGGGATCCCGGTCGGGACGGGTCGGGTCCCAAATTACCGGACCCAAATGCCCAGCCCTAATAGCCTATAGGGCTGCAGGCTCTGCCATGTCCAAGTGGCTGTTGTGGCCCAATTTTCAATGTGTTTCATGCCAGCCCGAGATACCGTCTCGCCCAGTTTATTGGGCCAAACCCAATAGTGATTGTGTTCTGCCTGTTTTGCTGGGTCAATTCATTGGACGAAAATCATTCCAAACAGGCCCTGTGTATCTAGTATGTGCCCAGGCTTAGATTTATTATCCATTTACATATAAATAATTTTACTGCAATAGTTCTCAACAATTAACATTAATAGTTTATTATAACAACAATGATTTTATTTATACCTATCAAATTTGTACCTAGGGGTGTAATCGAGTAGTAATGTCGAACGGCAAGTTTGATTTGAATTTTATTGAGCTTAAAATTTTGTGTTTGAGCTTGGTTGATTGTTAAATGAGCTTTTATCGAACGAGATTGAGTCGAATATCGAGTAGCTTGATATTTTACATGTATTCATCAATTTTTAGCTTATTGACTCGAGCTCGAGCTGAGCTTTGAAAGTTATCGAACGGAAAAAAAAATGTTCAAGCTTATTTAATTTGTGTGACGAACCAAACTCAAACGAGTTTATGATCGAACGAACATAAGTTAATTATAGAGTAGCTTTGTTTGATTTTCAACCATTTTTATACCATCATTCAAAATCTGTTAATACAATTTTAAACCTATACTTATGAGTCTCGTGCATATTAAGTTCATAACCTTTGATTTGAGATATATAGAGACTATTCTAGAACAAAAAAATTAATCCCACACTTTTGAGTCTCGTTCATATAAACATTTGATTTGAAATGTAGAGATTAGTCTAGAAAACAGGGAATCAATATCTAACAAACACTTTGAATTTAAGGGGTTAAAAAATGGAGAGAGACCTTATTATCATGATTAATGACATCTTGATAGTTTCTTAAAAAGAAAATTGTTCTACGTTGGAGGGTGGCAAACGGGAAGGTCAGGTGTCGAGTTAAGTCTGGATGAAAAAAAATTGGATCAATGTAAAATCATAAACAGACCTACTTGGGCAAGTCAAAAACGGATTACTCCATGTAGGGCTATCAATGAGTCGGATCAAGCTCGTCCAGATCCAACTCCATTTATAGACGATAGGATCCTGTCGAATTCGGATCTTGTTTGGATTGTGCTTGGATCTAGATTTTTTTAATCTAATGGATCTTGGTCGGATTTGGCCAGATATCGGATCTTTTTCGGATCCAACAAAATTTTCATTTAAAAAATTACATTAATATATTTTCCTAAAATAAGTTTATTAACTTTACAATTTAATTTAATTTAGCTCACATGTCCAAACATCATTTACTAATATTCATATTTTTAGATGAAAATATTGGTTTAAATAAATTTATAAACGTAAATTTATAAACGAGTTATAAATTACTATCTTCGTAAATTGACAGTGAAATATTACTAATAGTATTTACTTTTATAAAATATTATATATGTATATATATATATATATATATATATATATATATATATATATATATATATATATATATTTCTTTTTATTTTTTATCGGATACGGATTTATAGCGGATCTGATCAGCCTAAATCTATATTCTCTCCATGTGTTTCGCATTACGGATCTTTATAATCGGATCAGGTCTATCGAATATCTAATCGGACAATTATCCTAATAAATCGGATCGAATTCGGACAGATTTGGATTGAAATCCGCCCCATTGACAGCTCTAACTCGATGTTAGATCGGGTTGACCCCTTTCCTTTTTAACTACTACATAATAATTTAAATGACACTTTCCGTTGAAATTAATTATGAATTTATGGGAGGAAGAAAAGAGGAGCAACTGAAATGAAATTGAAAAAAAAAAAAAAGAGATAAGAGACCGAAAGACAAAAGACAAGTTACCTCCCCATTTTTTAAAAGACAAATGTACCCCATTTGATAAATAAAAAGGCAAAATTACCTTCATGTGTATTTGTAAAAGAAGTACATGGCCTCTGCCTTGATTTTGACATTTTTTTTTGTGAGACTTGATTTTGACATTTTACAGGGAGGTAAAACGCTCATTAGGCAATATCACATGGGGTAAAGTGTTCATTTACGCATATCACCGGGGTGTGAAGTGACCATTTATGCATATCACAAGGAGGTAAAATGAAACGAGTATGTTATCAATGTAGGGTTACCTATTTAAGAATTATGTTGTCAATTCAGCCCCTAAATTAAGTTACCTATTTTGCCCCTAGGTTTTTGGACTCTGGTTGTCAACTCTGCCAGAAAAGAACGCGGGGATGCTAAGTGCTTAATTGTTCATGTTTCGAGGGTGCAAAGTGTTAACACCAATTATGACAATAAAATGCTCTCTTTAATTATTTTTTAAGTGTAAATCCGTTTTAATTATCACTAATTATTTACTATGCGAGGATGGATTAAAATTTCATTTTTGTACAATTAAGTACTATAAACTTGTCGATAATTTTTTCAAAATAGTTCAAAAAATATTTACACATGAATGTAAACATGCGTTAGTTAATCTCAATCTTAAACACAGCAAAGCAAATTCATTCTTTTTTTTAAAAGTGTAGTTCGAAGAATAATAAATGCTTAGCTAAAGAAAATTCAAATGATTATGGTATGAAATAATTTATTCTTTTTTTTATTTATCTTTTGATGTAATGCTTTTGCTATTCCAAATTGTACTAGCTTCACTCTTAACTAATTTGTGTGCTCATTATTACTTAATTGATGTATGATATAAATTATTAGGAGTTGATTTTAAGCCATAAATTAATCAAATCATTAAACCAAGATGTAATCTTAGATTCAAAAAATAAATCAGGATGCGTGAAATCATTTCTTAATTGTTTAACACATATGGCAACTAAAATTAAATAAGTCCATAGTTTTTTTACATTTAAACGGGAAACCCATGATCTGACCTCTTCCGTTTATAAACAGCCAACTTGTGACCCATATTTTTTAAGACCCATTTATAATAAATCTTGTATTTATTACATTGTTTACTGCACATTTTGTTAACTTTACACGTTTAGTATTCATTTAATGACTTTTTATAAATAACTATATCATTTAACAAATCTATTTTGCAAATCATTAACTTATTTTAATGTAACACATTTACGAGACTAAAGTGGGTAATGGGCTGGTCTGGACGGGTTAAAATCAGACCGGGTCTTAAACGATTTATCATAAATGGGTCTTAAAAAGGATGGGTCACATTAAATCAAACCAAACAACGAAGTTGATTTTATTTAATTTTCAATTTCAGGTTTTTATAAATGGATTAGAGTTTTCGTCAGGAATTGAGATGGATTGTCATATTTTGGAGACGTCGAAGAAATGTATTTCATTATTTAAAGTTTACTTAGTATTGCGTATATGCAGTGTCCTAATTAATTATTAATATATGTCATTTTCAGATAAAAGAATCCATCGAAGGGGCGCTAGGCTTTTCGATACAGTTAAAGAGGAATCGCTAGCAAATGGAATAGAAAATGCCAACAATGTATGTAACAACATAGATACATGCATACATTTAAACACACACACATATGTACATGTGTGTGTATATATATATATATATATATATATATGTATGTATGTATGTATGTATGTATGTATGTATTACTATTATTATTGTGCATATAATTATCAATATTTAATAACAATTGATATGATATACTATCGGCTAATTCGGCTGGGGGGTTGGCAAGGATGGTACATTGTGATGGATTTTTAGCACTTTTACCATTTTCGCTCGACTCAAGTGTATAGCAGATGTTGGTCTCTTCATCCGTGGTTAAGTCATTTTAACTCGAATTTTGGTTGATAATTATATATTTGTACATTAATTAACACATTGACTTTTATTTAAACATAAAAGATCTCCCTGGTGCCCTTGACAAGAGGGAATGTCCATTTGCCGATATAGTTTAATTCCATGTAATTTCCATGCATTTCTTTCTCATACACAAAAATAATTTATCATTTTTCTTCCACCCAAAAAAGAAAAAGAGTATTGATAATTCATAGACTAACAATGATTATGTAATTATGAATTGATCATTTTGCATGACTTTGTATAGTTAATAGATTATTATATTTTTTTTGTTTCCCAAAGGTTAATTCCCTTTCGAGGCGGGTTAGGCACATTAAGTGGGTACCTCTCCCAACAGGGATTCGAACCTGGATCCGCTACTTTGTAGTGACTAGTCTAATAGATTATTATATGAATGTGCAATATTTGTGCATTTTTCTAGTTTAAGAATATAGATTGGTTTTTGAGCCTCCATTATGTTTATCTTACAAGGTTGCTTCGCTTTGAAATCTTCCAATGTACACACACTACCGTTAAGCACATTAAATTAAAACCAAACAATGAAGTTGATTTTATTTTATTCAATTTCGGATTTCTACAACTGGAATAGAATTTTCGTCAGGAATTGCGATGGATCGTCATTTTCTGGAGACGTCAATGAAATTTTTTTAGTAAAAGATTCATTATGTATTTCATTATTTACAGTTTACTTAGTATTGTATATATGTAGTATTCTAATTAATTATTATTATATGTCATTTTAAGATAAAAAAATTCATCGGAGTGGCGCTAGGCTTTTCGATACAGTTAAGGAGGAATTTCTATCAAATGGAATAGAAAATGCCAACAATGTATGTAAAAACACAAATGCATGCATACATTTAACACACACACACACACACACATATATATATTATTCTTCTTCATATAATTATCAAGATTTAATTTGTAATAATTGCTAAGCTATACTGGCAGTTAATTCGGTTGGGGGTTGACAACAATGCTACATTGTGATGGATTTTGAGCTCTTTTGCTATTTTCTGCCCGACTCAAGTGTAAGGCAGATGTTGGTCTCTTCATCCGTGGGTAAGTCATTTTAACTCGAATTGTTGGTATATAATTAGTTAGTTGTACGTTAATTAACACACAATCTTTTATTTCAACAGAAAATACCTCACTGGTGCCGTTGACATGAGCGAAAATCCCTTTGCCGATAATTTTCATGCATTTCTCTCTCATGCACACAAACAATTTATCATTTTCCTCCCACCCAAAAAGGAAAAAGAATATTTATCATTTAGAGAATAACAATGATTATTAGATTATGAATTGATCATTTCGCATGACTTTGTATAATTACTAGATTTTTATATGAATGTGCAATATTTGTGCATTTTTCTAGTATTAAAAATATAAATGGATTTTTGAGCCTCCAATATGTTTATCTTATTAGGTTGCTTTGCTTTGAAATCGTCCACTGTAGACACACTACAATTAAGCACATTAAATAAAAACAAAACAATGAAGTTGATTTTATTTGATTTTAAATTTCAGATTTCTACAACTGGAACTGAGTTTTTGTCAGGAATTGCGATAGATCGTCATTTTCTGGAGATGTCGATGAAATTATTTCAATAACCTGCTGAATGCATTCAAATTTACATGCTAGTTTAGTAATCAATTCATCAAAACAATTATCAGTTTACCAAGTCATCATCCTAAGCAGCAGGAGGAGCATCCTCCTCATCCTCATCCTCATCCTCATGAGAAGAAGAAGCACCTAGGGAATAAGAAATACCAAGCTCATAACACATCGAAGCCTAAGTACTGTCATTTTCAACATCAACCAAAGCACGGAAAGCATCATCATGTTTGCAACGGAGACCAGTACGGAGCTCAAACTCATAATCATTAGAAGCCCTACAGGCAGCAGCAGCAAGGGACATCTTTTCAGAAAAACCAGGATCAGCAAGAGCAGCCATTTCACGAGCTTCCTCCTGAGCAAGGGCAGCCTGTTGAAGTTCAATAACAAAGGCCCGATAACGTTGTCCCATGAACGTCGGAATATCCAAACTGTAAGTAGGATCATATGGCAGGTTGTAATTTCCATAATGTAAACATACGATTCGATCTTCTCTCACAAACAACAAAGTTTGAACAAGCAATCGATGCTCATAAAACCAAGCACCGTTAACAACAACCCTGATGGTTCAGGATGAATTGTGTCAAATTCAAATCCAAGCTAGGTTGAACAATTCAAACAATAAATTGAACGCGTAGAAACATAATACTCATCCCCTTCCACGGGTTGATTCCAATCGCCAACCTTAATATTATGCCTTAAATGTAAATAGTTACAAAAGTTAAAAAATAGACAAAAGAACCAAGAATACAAATGTGAATAAATTACACAACACACCAATACAGTATATGACAGAGGACCAAGCTCCCAAACTCATCAAAGGAGAGAAGGCTAACATCAATCAATATGACTAAAATCACAATGTCAATCTTACAACTTATATACTACACACGCACAAACTAAAAATAATATACAATATTTAATAGAGGCTCAAACTTACATATATCCGAAGGAAACTTACTCCATTCCCTCTGAAATTTCATCAACATCCGAATGTATTCTCATTTACTAGAACAACTCTCCTACTTAGATAACACGCTTGGCAAATATATTGATCTGACCATTTACTTTCTCAATATCAGGTCTCCAAGTGGACTGAGCAGGAAGGGCAGCCTCACGTGCATCTTCCAAGGGATAACCATTTTCAATTCGGTGACTAAATCGTTCCAACATGGCATTAAAATCATCTTCAGAAGGTTCCACAGCAACATCATAAGGATGATATGGAAATCTTCGGGGAAAATACACTTTGTAATCGCGATACAACAGAAGACATTCTACTTTGAGTTGCATCAATCGAGTGTCACCACTAGTGATGTCAAATTCTAGACCTATTGGTGTTGCACAATAAGAACAAAATATTTACCTGGATTGATCATGTGTTTGCCAGACTGTATTAAACCCAACACATTCAAAAACAAATTCACCCACATTGCAGATTAAATCATGCTAAACAAAGGGTATTCTACACTAGCAACATCACTAATCATTTAAGTTGGAGATTTCAACTTGAGCATAGCATGTATTCATGAATAAAATGCCTGTTGAATAATATTCGCAAACACGGCTCAAAGAGCTAGTTGTAATAACCTGCTGATTGTATTCAAATTTACATGCAACTTTAGTAATCAATTCATCAAAACAATTATCAGTTTACCAAGTCATCATCCTAAGCAGCAGGAGGAGAATCCTCCTCATCCTCATCCTCATCCTCATCAGTGAGAACAGCTGCACCACGAGAAGACGAAGCACAATGAAAAGAAGAAGCACCTAGGGAATAAGAAATACCAAGCTCAGAACACATCAAAGCCCATGTACTGTCGTTTTCAACATCAACCAAAGCACGGAAAGCATCATCATGTATGCAACGGAGACCAGTACGGAGCTCAAACTCATAACTATTGGAAGCCCTACGGGCAGCAACGGCAAGGGACACCTTCTCAGAAAAAAACCAGGATCAACAAGAGCAGCCATTTCACGAGCTTCCTCCTGAGCAAGGGCAGCCTGCTGAAGTTCAATAACAAAGGCCCGATAACGTTGTCCCATGAACGTCGGAATATCCAAACTGTAAGTAGGATCATATGGCAGGTTGTAATTTCCATAAGGTAAACACACGATTCCATCTTCTCTCACAAACAACAAAGTTTGAACAAGCACTCGATGCTCATAAAACCAAGCATCGTTAACATACAACCCCCGATGGTTCAGGATGAATTGTGCTGAATTCAAATCCAAGTTCGGTTAAACAATTCAAACAATAAATGGAACGCGTAGGAACATAATACTCATCCCCTTCCACAGGTTGATTCCAATCACCAACCTTAATATTATGCCTTAAACGTAAATAGTTACAAAGGTTAAAAAATAGACAAAAGAACCAAGAATACAAATGTGAATAAATTACACAACACACCAATACAGTATATGACAGAGGACCAAGCTCCCAAACTCATCAAAGAAGAGAAGGCTAACATCAATCAATATGACTCAAATCATAATGTCAATCTTACAACTTATATACTACACACGCACAGACTAAAAATAATATACAGTATTTAGTTGAGGCTCAAACTTACATATATCCGAAGGAAACATACTCCATTCCCTCTGAAATTTCATCAGCATCCGAATGTTTTTCATTTACTAAAACTACTCTCCTACTTAGGTAACACGCTTGGAAAATATATTGATTCTAATCATCTACTTTCTCAATATCAGGTCTCCATGTGGACTGAGCAAGAAGGGCAGCCTCACGTGCATCTTCCAATGGATCACCATTTTCAATTCGGTGACTAAATCGTTCCAACATGGCATTAAAATCATCTTCAGAAGGTTCCACAGCTTCAGAAGGTTCCACAGCAACATCATATGGACGATATGGAAATCCATGGGGAAAATACACTTTGTAATCGTGATACAACATAAGACATTCTACTTTGACTTGCCTCAATTGAATGTCAACACTAGTGATGTCAAATTCTAGACCTATTGGTGTTGCACAATAAGAACAAAATATTTCCCTGGATTGGTCATGTGTTAGCTAGACTGTATTAAACCCAACACATTCAAAGACAAATTCACCCACATTGCAGATTAAATCATGATATACAAAGGGTATTTTACACTAGCAAAATCACTAATCATATAAGTTGGTGAATTCAACTTGAGAATAGCATGTATTAATGAATAAAATGTCTGTGGAATAATATTCGCAAACACGGCTCAAAGAGCTAGCTGTAATAACCTGCTGATTGCATTCAAATTTACATGCAAGTTTAGTAATAAATTCATCAAAACAATTATCAGTTTACCAAGTCATCATCCTAAGCAGCAGGAGGAGCATCTTCTTCATCTCATCCTCATCAGTGGGAACAGCTGCACCACGGGAAGACGAAGCACCATGAGAAGAAGAAGCACCTAGGGAATAAGAAATACCAAGCTCAGAACACATCAAAGCCCATGTATTGTCGTTTTCAACATCAACCAAAGCACGAAAATCATCATCATGTTTGCAACGGAGACCAGTACGGAGCTCAAACTCATAATCATTGGAAGCCCTACGGGCAGCAACGGCAAGGGACACCTTTTCAGAAAAAAACCAGGATCAACAAGAGCAGCCATTTCACGAGCTTCCTCCTGAGCAAGGGCAGCCTGCTGAAGTTCAATAACAAAGGCCCGATAACGTTGTCCCATGAACGTCGGAATATCCAAACTATAAGTAGGATCATATGGCAGGTTGTAATTTCCATAAGGTAAACACACGATTCCATCTTCTCTCACAAACAACAAAGTTTGAACAAGCACTCGATGCTCATAAAACCAAGCACTGTTAACATACAATCCCGATGGTTCAGGATGAATTGTGCTAAATTCAAATCCAAGCTCGGTTGAACAATTCAAACAATAAATGGAACGCGTAGGAACATAATACTCATCCCCTTCCACAGGTTGATTCCAATCACCAACTTTAATATTATGCCTTAAACGTAAATAGTTACAAAAGTTAAAAAATAGACAAAAGAACCACGAATACAAATGTGAATAAATTACACAACACACCAATACATTATATGACAGAGGACCAAGCTCCCAAACTCATCAAAGGAGAGAAGGCTAACATCAATCAATATGACTAAAAACACAATGTCAATCTTACAACTTATATACTTCACACGCACAAACTAAAAATAATATACAATATTTAATAGAGGCTCAAACTTACATATATCCGAAGGAAACATACTCCATTCCCTCTGAAATTTCATCAACATCCGAATGTTGTCTCATTTACTAGAACAACTCTCCTACTTAGATAACACGCTTGGCAAATATATTGATCTGACCATTTACTTTCTCAATATCAGGTCTCCAAGTGGACTGAGCAGGAAGGGCAGCCTCACGTGCATCTTCCAAGGGATAACCATTTTCAATTCGGTGACTAAATCGTTCCAACATGGCATTAAAATCATCTTCAGAAGGTTCCACAGCAACATCATATGGATGATATGGAAATCTATGGGGAAAATATACTTTGTAATCGCGATACAACAGAAGACATTCTACTTTGAGTTGCATCAATCGAGTGTCACCACTAGTGATGTCAAATTCTAGACCTATTGGTGTTGCACAATAAGAACAAAATATTTCCCTGGATTGATCATGTGTTTGCCAGACTGTATTAAACCCAACACATTCAAAGACAAATTCACCCACATTGCAGATTAAATCATGCTAAACAAAGGGTATTCTACACTAGCAACATCACTAATCATTTAAGTTGGAGATTTCAACTTGAGCATATCATGTATTCATGAATAAAATGCCTGTTGAATAATATTCGCAAACACGGCTCAAAGAGCTAGTTGTAATAACCTGCTGATTGTATTCAAATTTACATGCAACTTTAGTAATCAATTCATCAAAACAATTATCAGTTTACCAAGTCATCATCCTAAGCAGTAGGAGGAGAATCCTCCTCATCCTCATCCTCATCCTCATCCTCATCAGTGGGAACAGCTGCACCACGAGAAGACGAAGCACAATGAAAAGAAGAAGCACCTAGGGAATAAGAAATACCAAGCTCAGAATACATCAATGCCCATGTACTGTCGTTTTCAACATCAACCAAAGCATGGAAAGCATCATCATGTTTGCAACGGAGACCAGTACGGAGCTCAAACTCATAATCATTGGAAGCCCTACGGGCAGCAACGGCAAGGGACACCTTTTCAGAAAAAAACCAGGATCAACAAGAGCAGCCATTTCACGAGCTTCCTCCTGAGCAAGGGCAGCCTGCTGAAGTTCAATAACAATGGCCCGATAACGTTGTCCCATGAACGTCGGAATATCCAAACTGTAAGTAGGATCATATGGCAGGTTGTAATTTCCATAAGGTAAACACACGATTCCATCTTCTCTCACAAACAACAAAGTTTGAACAAGCACTCGATGCTCATAAAACCAAGCACCGTTAACATACAACCCCGATGGTTCAGGATGAATTGTGCTAAATTCAAATCCAAGTTCGGTTAAACAATTCAAACAATAAATGGAACGCGTAGGAACATAATACTCATCCCCTTCCACAGGTTGATTCCAATCACCAACCTTAATATTATGCCTTAAACGTAAATAGTTACAAAGGTTAAAAAATAGACAAAAGAACCAAGAATACAAATGTGAATAAATTACACAACACACCAATACAGTATATGACAGAGGACCAAGCTCCCAAACTCATCAAAGAAGAGAAGGCTAACATCAATCAATATGACTCAAATCATAATGTCAATCTTACAACTTATATACTACACACGCACAGACTAAAAATAATATACAGTATTTAGTTGAGGCTCAAACTTACATATATCCGAAGGAAACATACTCCATTCCCTCTGAAATTTCATCAGCATCCGAATGTTTTTCATTTACTAAAACTACTCTCCTACTTAGGTAACACGCTTGGAAAATATATTGATTCTAATCATCTACTTTCTCAATATCAGGTCTCCAAGTGGACTGAGCAAGAAGGGCAGCCTCAATTGCATCTTCCAATGGATCACCATTTTCAATTCGGTGACTAAATCGTTCCAACATGGCATTAAAATCATCTTCAGAAGGTTCCACAGCTTCAGAAGGTTCCACAGCAACATCATATGGACGATATGGAAATCCATGGGGAAAATACACTTTGTAATCGTGATACAACATAAGACATTCTACTTTGACTTGCCTCAATTGAATGTCAACACTAGTGATGTCAAATTCTAGACCTATTGGTGTTGCACAATAAGAACAAAATATTTCCCTGGATTGGTCATGTGTTAGCTAGACTGTATTAAACCCAACACATTCAAAGACAAATTCACCCACATTGCAGATTAAATCATGATATACAAAGGGTATTTTACACTAGCAAAATCACTAATCATATAAGTTGGTGAATTCAACTTGAGAATAGCATGTATTAATGAATAAAATGTCTGTGGAATAATATTCGCAAACACGGCTCAAAGAGCTAGCTGTAATAACCTGCTGATTGCATTCAAATTTACATGCAAGTTTAGTAATAAATTCATCAAAACAATTATCAGTTTACCAAGTCATCATCCTAAGCAGCAGGAGGAGCATCTTCTTCATCTCATCCTCATCAGTGGGAACAGCTGCACCACGGGAAGACGAAGCACCATGAGAAGAAGAAGCACCTAGGGAATAAGAAATACCAAGCTCAGAACACATCAAAGCCCATGTATTGTCGTTTTCAACATCAACCAAAGCACGAAAATCATCATCATGTTTGCAACGGAGACCAGTACGGAGCTCAAACTCATAATCATTGGAAGCCCTACGGGCAGCAACGGCAAGGGACACCTTTTCAGAAAAAAACCAGGATCAACAAGAGCAGCCATTTCACGAGCTTCCTCCTGAGCAAGGGCAGCCTGCTGAAGTTCAATAACAAAGGCCCGATAACGTTGTCCCATGAACGTCGGAATATCCAAACTATAAGTAGGATCATATGGCAGGTTGTAATTTCCATAAGGTAAACACACGATTCCATCTTCTCTCACAAACAACAAAGTTTGAACAAGCACTCGATGCTCATAAAACCAAGCACTGTTAACATACAATCCCGATGGTTCAGGATGAATTGTGCTAAATTCAAATCCAAGCTCGGTTGAACAATTCAAACAATAAATGGAACGCGTAGGAACATAATACTCATCCCCTTCCACAGGTTGATTCCAATCACCAACTTTAATATTATGCCTTAAACGTAAATAGTTACAAAAGTTAAAAAATAGACAAAAGAACCACGAATACAAATGTGAATAAATTACACAACACACCAATACATTATATGACAGAGGACCAAGCTCCCAAACTCATCAAAGGAGAGAAGGCTAACATCAATCAATATGACTAAAAACACAATGTCAATCTTACAACTTATATACTTCACACGCACAAACTAAAAATAATATACAATATTTAATAGAGGCTCAAACTTACATATATCCGAAGGAAACATACTCCATTCCCTCTGAAATTTCATCAACATCCGAATGTTGTCTCAATTACTAGAACAACTCTCCTACTTAGATAACACGCTTGGCAAATATATTGATCTGACCATTTACTTTCTCAATATCAGGTCTCCAAGTGGACTGAGCAGGAAGGGCAGCCTCACGTGCATCTTCCAAGGGATAACCATTTTCAATTCGGTGACTAAATCGTTCCAACATGGCATTAAAATCATCTTCAGAAGGTTCCACAGCAACATCATATGGATGATATGGAAATCTATGGGGAAAATATACTTTGTAATCGCGATACAATAGAAGACATTCTACTTTGAGTTGCATCAATCGAGTGTCACCACTAGTGATGTCAAATTCTAGACCTATTGGTGTTGCACAATAAGAACAAAATATTTCCCTGGATTGATCATGTGTTTGCCAGACTGTATTAAACCCAACACATTCAAAGACAAATTCACCCACATTGCAGATTAAATCATGCTAAACAAAGGGTATTCTACACTAGCAACATCACTAATCATTTAAGTTGGAGATTTCAACTTGAGCATATCATGTATTCATGAATAAAATGCCTGTTGAATAATATTCGCAAACACGGCTCAAAGAGCTAGTTGTAATAACCTGCTGATTGTATTCAAATTTACATGCAACTTTAGTAATCAATTCATCAAAACAATTATCAGTTTACCAAGTCATCATCCTAAGCAGTAGGAGGAGAATCCTCCTCATCCTCATCCTCATCCTCATCCTCATCAGTGGGAACAGCTGCACCACGAGAAGACGAAGCACAATGAAAAGAAGAAGCACCTAGGGAATAAGAAATACCAAGCTCAGAATACATCAATGCCCATGTACTGTCGTTTTCAACATCAACCAAAGCATGGAAAGCATCATCATGTTTGCAACGGAGACCAGTACGGAGCTCAAACTCATAATCATTGGAAGCCCTACGGGCAGCAACGGCAAGGGACACCTTTTCAGAAAAAAACCAGGATCAACAAGAGCAGCCATTTCACGAGCTTCCTCCTGAGCAAGGGCAGCCTGCTGAAGTTCAATAACAATGGCCCGATAACGTTGTCCCATGAACGTCGGAATATCCAAACTGTAAGTAGGATCATATGGCAGGTTGTAATTTCCATAAGGTAAACACACGATTCCATCTTCTCTCACAAACAACAAAGTTTGAACAAGCACTCGATGCTCATAAAACCAAGCACCGTTAACATACAACCCCGATGGTTCAGGATGAATTGTGCTAAATTCAAATCCAAGTTCGGTTAAACAATTCAAACAATAAATGGAACGCGTAGGAACATAATACTCATCCCCTTCCACAGGTTGATTCCAATCACCAACCTTAATATTATGCCTTAAACGTAAATAGTTACAAAGGTTAAAAAATAGACAAAAGAACCAAGAATACAAATGTGAATAAATTACACAACACACCAATACAGTATATGACAGAGGACCAAGCTCCCAAACTCATCAAAGAAGAGAAGGCTAACATCAATCAATATGACTCAAATCATAATGTCAATCTTACAACTTATATACTACACACGCACAGACTAAAAATAATATACAGTATTTAGTTGAGGCTCAAACTTACATATATCCGAAGGAAACATACTCCATTCCCTCTGAAATTTCATCAGCATCCGAATGTTTTTCATTTACTAAAACTACTCTCCTACTTAGGTAACACGCTTGGAAAATATATTGATTCTAATCATCTACTTTCTCAATATCAGGTCTCCAAGTGGACTGAGCAAGAAGGGCAGCCTCAATTGCATCTTCCAATGGATCACCATTTTCAATTCGGTGACTAAATCGTTCCAACATGGCATTAAAATCATCTTCAGAAGGTTCCACAGCTTCAGAAGGTTCCACAGCAACATCATATGGACGATATGGAAATCCATGGGGAAAATACACTTTGTAATCGTGATACAACATAAGACATTCTACTTTGACTTGCCTCAATTGAATGTCAACACTAGTGATGTCAAATTCTAGACCTATTGGTGTTGCACAATAAGAACAAAATATTTCCCTGGATTGGTCATGTGTTAGCTAGACTGTATTAAACCCAACACATTCAAAGACAAATTCACCCACATTGCAGATTAAATCATGATATACAAAGGGTATTTTACACTAGCAAAATCACTAATCATATAAGTTGGTGAATTCAACTTGAGAATAGCATGTATTAATGAATAAAATGTCTGTGGAATAATATTCGCAAACACGGCTCAAAGAGCTAGCTGTAATAACCTGCTGATTGCATTCAAATTTACATGCAAGTTTAGTAATAAATTCATCAAAACAATTATCAGTTTACCAAGTCATCATCCTAAGCAGCAGGAGGAGCATCTTCTTCATCTCATCCTCATCAGTGGGAACAGCTGCACCACGGGAAGACGAAGCACCATGAGAAGAAGAAGCACCTAGGGAATAAGAAATACCAAGCTCAGAACACATCAAAGCCCATGTATTGTCGTTTTCAACATCAACCAAAGCACGAAAATCATCATCATGTTTGCAACGGAGACCAGTACGGAGCTCAAACTCATAATCATTGGAAGCCCTACGGGCAGCAACGGCAAGGGACACCTTTTCAGAAAAAAACCAGGATCAACAAGAGCAGCCATTTCACGAGCTTCCTCCTGAGCAAGGGCAGCCTGCTGAAGTTCAATAACAAAGGCCCGATAACGTTGTCCCATGAACGTCGGAATATCCAAACTATAAGTAGGATCAAATGGCAGGTTGTAATTTCCATAAGGTAAACACACGATTCCATCTTCTCTCACAAACAACAAAGTTTGAACAAGCACTCGATGCTCATAAAACCAAGCACTGTTAACATACAATCCCGATTGTTCAGGATGAATTGTGCTAAATTCAAATCCAAGCTCGGTTGAACAATTCAAACAATAAATGGAACGCGTAGGAACATAATACTCATCCCCTTCCACAGGTTGATTCCAATCACCAACTTTAATATTATGCCTTAAACGTAAATAGTTACAAAAGTTAAAAAATAGACAAAAGAACCACGAATACAAATGTGAATAAATTACACAACACACCAATACATTATATGACAGAGGACCAAGCTCCCAAACTCATCAAAGGAGAGAAGGCTAACATCAATCAATATGACTAAAAACACAATGTCAATCTTACAACTTATATACTTCACACGCACAAACTAAAAATAATATACAATATTTAATAGAGGCTCAAACTTACATATATCCGAAGGAAACATACTCCATTCCCTCTGAAATTTCATCAACATCCGAATGTTGTCTCATTTACTAGAACAACTCTCCTACTTAGATAACACGCTTGGCAAATATATTGATCTGACCATTTACTTTCTCAATATCAGGTCTCCAAGTGGACTGAGCAGGAAGGGCAGCCTCACGTGCATCTTCCAAGGGATAACCATTTTCAATTCGGTGACTAAATCGTTCCAACATGGCATTAAAATCATCTTCAGAAGGTTCCACAACAACATCATATGGATGATATGGAAATCTATGGGGAAAATATACTTTGTAATCGCGATACAACAGAAGACATTCTACTTTGAGTTGCATCAATCGAGTGTCACCACTAGTGATGTCAAATTCTAGACCTATTGGTGTTGCACAATAAGAACAAAATATTTCCCTGGATTGATCATGTGTTTGCCAGACTGTATTAAACCCAACACATTCAAAGACAAATTCACCCACATTGCAGATTAAATCATGCTAAACAAAGGGTATTCTACACTAGCAACATCACTAATCATTTAAGTTGGAGATTTCAACTTGAGCATATCATGTATTCATGAATAAAATGCCTGTTGAATAATATTCGCAAACACGGCTCAAAGAGCTAGTTGTAATAACCTGCTGATTGTATTCAAATTTACATGCAACTTTAGTAATCAATTCATCAAAACAATTATCAGTTTACCAAGTCATCATCCTAAGCAGTAGGAGGAGAATCCTCCTCATCCTCATCCTCATCCTCATCCTCATCAGTGGGAACAGCTGCACCACGAGAAGACGAAGCACAATGAAAAGAAGAAGCACCTAGGGAATAAGAAATACCAAGCTCAGAATACATCAAAGCCCATGTACTGTCGTTTTCAACATCAACCAAAGCATGGAAAGCATCATCATGTTTGCAACGGAGACCAGTACGGAGCTCAAACTCATAATCATTGGAAGCCCTACGGGCAGCAACGGCAAGGGACACCTTTTCAGAAAAAAACCAGGATCAACAAGAGCAGCCATTTCACGAGCTTCCTCCTGAGCAAGGGCAGCCTGCTGAAGTTCAATAACAATGGCCCGATAACGTTGTCCCATGAACGTCGGAATATCCAAACTGTAAGTAGGATCATATGGCAGGTTGTAATTTCCATAAGGTAAACACACGATTCCATCTTCTCTCAGAAACAACAAAGTTTGAACAAGCACTCGATGCTCATAAAACCAAGCACCGTTAACATACAACCCCAATGGTTCAGGATGAATTGTGCTAAATTCAAATCCAAGTTCGGTTAAACAATTCAAACAATAAATGGAACGCGTAGGAACATAATACTCATCCCCTTCCACAGGTTGATTCCAATCACCAACCTTAATATTATGCCTTAAACGTAAATAGTTACAAAGGTTAAAAAATAGACAAAAGAACCAAGAATACAAATGTGAATAAATTACACAACACACCAATACAGTATATGACAGAGGACCAAGCTCCCAAACTCATCAAAGAAGAGAAGGCTAACATCAATCAATATGACTCAAATCATAATGTCAATCTTACAACTTATATACTACACACGCACAGACTAAAAATAATATACAGTATTTAGTTGAGGCTCAAACTTACATATATCCGAAGGAAACATACTCCATTCCCTCTGAAATTTCATCAGCATCCGAATGTTTTTCATTTACTAAAACTACTCTCCTACTTAGGTAACACGCTTGGAAAATATATTGATTCTAATCATCTACTTTCTCAATATCAGGTCTCCAAGTGGACTGAGCAAGAAGGGCAGCCTCAATTGCATCTTCCAATGGATCACCATTTTCAATTCGGTGACTAAATCGTTCCAACATGGCATTAAAATCATCTTCAGAAGGTTCCACAGCTTCAGAAGGTTCCACAGCAACATCATATGGACGATATGGAAATCCATGGGGAAAATACACTTTGTAATCGTGATACAACATAAGACATTCTACTTTGACTTGCCTCAATTGAATGTCAACACTAGTGATGTCAAATTCTAGACCTATTGGTGTTGCACAATAAGAACAAAATATTTCCCATGATTGGTCATGTGTTAGCTAGACTGTATTAAACCCAACACATTCAAAGACAAATTCACCCACATTGCAGATTAAATCATGATATACAAAGGGTATTTTACACTAGCAAAATCACTAATCATATAAGTTGGTGAATTCAACTTGAGAATAGCATGTATTAATGAATAAAATGTCTGTGGAATAATATTCGCAAACACGGCTCAAAGAGCTAGCTGTAATAACCTGCTGATTGCATTCAAATTTACATGCAAGTTTAGTAATAAATTCATCAAAACAATTATCAGTTTACCAAGTCATCATCCTAAGCAGCAGGAGGAGCATCTTCTTCATCTCATCCTCATCAGTGGGAACAGCTGCACCACGGGAAGACGAAGCACCATGAGAAGAAGAAGCACCTAGGGAATAAGAAATACCAAGCTCAGAACACATCAAAGCCCATGTATTGTCGTTTTCAACATCAACCAAAGCACGAAAATCATCATCATGTTTGCAACGGAGACCAGTACGGAGCTCAAACTCATAATCATTGGAAGCCCTACGGGCAGCAACGGCAAGGGACACCTTTTCAGAAAAAAACCAGGATCAACAAGAGCAGCCATTTCACGAGCTTCCTCCTGAGCAAGGGCAGCCTGCTGAAGTTCAATAACAAAGGCCCGATAACGTTGTCCCATGAACGTCGGAATATCCAAACTATAAGTAGGATCATATGGCAGGTTGTAATTTCCATAAGGTAAACACACGATTCCATCTTCTCTCACAAACAACAAAGTTTGAACAAGCACTCGATGCTCATAAAACCAAGCACTGTTAACATACAATCCCGATGGTTCAGGATGAATTGTGCTAAATTCAAATCCAAGCTCGGTTGAACAATTCAAACAATAAATGGAACGCGTAGGAACATAATACTCATCCCCTTCCACAGGTTGATTCCAATCACCAACTTTAATATTATGCCTTAAACGTAAATAGTTACAAAAGTTAAAAAATAGACAAAAGAACCACGAATACAAATGTGAATAAATTACACAACACACCAATACATTATATGACAGAGGACCAAGCTCCCAAACTCATCAAAGGAGAGAAGGCTAACATCAATCAATATGACTAAAAACACAATGTCAATCTTACAACTTATATACTACACACGCACAGACTAAAAATAATATACAGTATTTAGTTGAGGCTCAAACTTACATATATCCGAAGGAAACATACTCCATTCCCTCTGAAATTTCATCAGCATCCGAATGTTTTTCATTTACTAAAACTACTCTCCTACTTAGGTAACACGCTTGGAAAATATATTGATTCTAATCATCTACTTTCTCAATATCAGGTCTCCAAGTGGACTGAGCAAGAAGGGCAGCCTCAATTGCATCTTCCAATGGATCACCATTTTCAATTCGGTGACTAAATCGTTCCAACATGGCATTAAAATCATCTTCAGAAGGTTCCACAGCAACATCATATGGATGATATGGAAATCTATGGGGAAAATATACTTTGTAATCGCGATACAACAGAAGACATTCTACTTTGAGTTGCATCAATCGAGTGTCACCACTAGTGATGTCAAATTCTAGACCTATTGGTGTTGCACAATAAGAACAAAATATTTCCCTGGATTGATCATGTGTTTGCCAGACTGTATTAAACCCAACACATTCAAAGACAAATTCACCCACATTGCAGATTAAATCATGCTAAACAAAGGGTATTCTACACTAGCAACATCACTAATCATTTAAGTTGGAGATTTCAACTTGAGCATATCATGTATTCATGAATAAAATGCCTGTTGAATAATATTCGCAAACACGGCTCAAAGAGCTAGTTGTAATAACCTGCTGATTGTATTCAAATTTACATGCAACTTTAGTAATCAATTCATCAAAACAATTATCAGTTTACCAAGTCATCATCCTAAGCAGCAGGAGGAGAATCCTCCTCATCCTCATCCTCATCCTCATCCTCATCCTCATCAGTGGGAACAGCTGCACCACGAGAAGACGAAGCACAATGAAAAGAAGAAGCACCTAGGGAATAAGAAATACCAAGCTCAGAACACATCAAAGCCCATGTACTGTCGTTTTCAACATCAACCAAAGCACGGAAAGCATCATCAAGTTTGCAACGGAGACCAGTACGGAGCTCAAACTCATAATCATTGGAAGCCCTACGGGCAGCAACGGCAAGGGACACCTTTTCAGAAAAAAACCAGGATCAACAAGAGCAGCCATTTCACGAGCTTCCTCCTGAGCAAGGGCAGCCTGCTGAAGTTCAATAACAAAGGCCCGATAACGTTGTCCCATGAACGTCGGAATATCCAAACTGTAAGTAGGATCATAGGGCAGGTTGTAATTTCCATAAGGTAAACACACGATTCCATCTTCTCTCACAAACAACAAAGTTTGAACAAGCACTCGATGCTCATAAAACCAAGCACCGTTAACATACAACCCCGATGGTTCAGGATGAATTGTGCTAAATTCAAATCCAAGTTCGGTTAAACAATTCAAACAATAAATGGAACGCGTAGGAACATAATACTCATCCCCTTCCATAGGTTGATTCCAATCACCAACCTTAATATTATGCCTTAAACGTAAATAGTTACAAAGGTTAAAAAATAGACAAAAGAACCAAGAATACAAATGTGAATAAATTACACAACACACCAATACAGTATATGACAGAGGACCAAGCTCCCAAACTCATCAAAGGAGAGAAGGCTAACATCAATCAATATGACTCAAATCACAATGTCAATCTTACAACTTATATACTACACACGCACAGACTAAAAATAATATACAGTATTTAGTTGAGGCTCAAACTTACATATATCCGAAGGAAACATACTCCATTCCCTCTGAAATTTCATCAGCATCCGAATGTTTTTCATTTACTAAAACTACTCTCCTACTTAGGTAACACGCTTGGAAAATATATTGATTCTAACCATCTACTTTCTCAATATCAGGTCTCCAGGTGGACTGAGCAAGAAGGGCAGCCTCACGTGCATCTTCCAATGGATCACCATTTTCAATTCGGTGACTAAATCGTTCCAACATGGCATTAAAATGATCTTCAGAAGGTTCCACAGCAACATCATATGGACGATATGGAAATCCATGGGGAAAATACACTTTGTAATCGTGATACAACATAAGACATTCTACTTTGACTTGCCTCAATCGAATGTCAACACTAGTGATGTCAAATTCTAGACCTATTGGTGTTGCACAATAAGAACAAAATATTTCCCTGGATTGGTCATGTGTTAGCTAGACTGTATTAATTTTTTGTTTCCCAAGGGTTTAATCCCTTTCGAGGCGCGTCGGACACATAAAGTGGGAACCTCTCCCAATAGGGATTCGAACCTGAGTCCGCTACTTTGTAGTGACTAGTCCCTTCCACTAGACCAATCACCTGTTGGTTGCTAGACTGTATTAAACCCAACACATTCAAAGACAAATTCACCCACATTGCAGATTAAATCATGATATACAAAGGGTATTTTACACTAGCAAAATCACTAATCATATAAGTTGGTGAATTCAACTTGAGAATAGCATGTATTAATGAATAAAATGTCTGTGGAATAATATTCGCAAACACGGCTCAAAGAGCTAGCTGTAATAACCTGCTGATTGCATTCAAATTTACATGCAAGTTTAGTAATAAATTCATCAAAACAATTATCAGTTTACCAAGTCATCATCCTAAGCAGCAGGAGGAGCATCTTCTTCATCTCATCCTCATCAGTGGGAACAGCTGCACCACGGGAAGACGAAGCACCATGAGAAGAAGAAGCACCTAGGGAATAAGAAATACCAAGCTCAGAACACATCAAAGCCCATGTATTGTCGTTTTCAACATCAACCAAAGCACGAAAATCATCATCATGTTTGCAACGGAGACCAGTACGGAGCTCAAACTCATAATCATTGGAAGCTCTACGGGCAGCAACGGCAAGGGACACCTTTTCAGAAAAAAACCAGGATCAACAAGAGCAGCCATTTCACGAGCTTCCTCCTGAGCAAGGGCAGCCTGCTGAAGTTCAATAACAAAGGCCCGATAACGTTGTCCCATGAACGTCGGAATATCCAAACTATAAGTAGGATCATATGGCAGGTTGTAATTTCCATAAGGTAAACACACGATTCCATCTTCTCTCACAAACAATAAAGTTTGAACAAGCACTCGATGCTCATAAAACCAAGCACCGTTAACATACAATCCCGATGGTTCAGGATGAATTGTGCTAAATTCAAATCCAAGCTCGGTTGAACAATTCAAACAATAAATGGAACGCGTAGGAACATAATACTCATCCCCTTCCACAGGTTGATTCCAATCACCAACTTTAATATTATGCCTTAAACGTAAATAGTTACAAAAGTTAAAAAATAGACAAAAAAACCACGAATACAAATGTGAATAAATTACACAACACACCAATACAGTATATGACAGAGGACCAAGCTCCCAAACTCATCAAAGGAGAGAAGGCTAACATCAATCAATATGACTAAAAACACAATGTCAATCTTACAACTTATATACTTCACACGCACAAACTAAAAATAATATACAATATTTAATAGAGGCTCAAACTTACATATATCCGAAGGAAACATACTCCATTCCCTCTGAAATTTCATCAACATCCGAATGTTGTCTCATTTACTAGAACAACTCTCCTACTTAGATAACACGCTTGGCAAATATATTGATCTGACCATTTACTTTCTCAATATCAGGTCTCCAAGTGGACTGAGCAGGAAGGGCAGCCTCACGTGCATCTTCCAAGGGATAACCATTTTCAATTCGGTGACTAAATCGTTCCAACATGGCATTAAAATCATCTTCAGAAGGTTCCACAGCAACATCATATGGATGATATGGAAATCTATGGGGAAAATATACTTTGTAATCGCGATACAACAGAAGACATTCTACTTTGAGTTGCATCAATCGAGTGTCACCACTAGTGATGTCAAATTCTAGACCTATTGGTGTTGCACAATAAGAACAAAATATTTCCCTGGATTGATCATGTGTTTGCCAGACTGTATTAAACCCAACACATTCAAAGACAAATTCACCCACATTGCAGATTAAATCATGCTAAACAAAGGGTATTCTACACTAGCAACATCACTAATCATTTAAGTTGGAGATTTCAACTTGAGCATATCATGTATTCATGAATAAAATGCCTGTTGAATAATATTCGCAAACACGGCTCAAAGAGCTAGTTGTAATAACCTGCTGATTGTATTCAAATTTACATGCAACTTTAGTAATCAATTCATCAAAACAATTATCAGTTTACCAAGTCATCATCCTAAGCAGCAGGAGGAGAATCCTCCTCATCCTCATCCTCATCCTCATCCTCATCCTCATCAGTGGGAACAGCTGCACCACGAGAAGACGAAGCACAATGAAAAGAAGAAGCACCTAGGGAATAAGAAATACCAAGCTCAGAACACATCAAAGCCCATGTACTGTCGTTTTCAACATCAACCAAAGCACGGAAAGCATCATCATGTTTGCAACGGAGACCAGTACGGAGCTCAAACTCATAATCATTGGAAGCCCTACGGGCAGCAACGGCAAGGGACACCTTTTCAGAAAAAAACCAGGATCAACAAGAGCAGCCATTTCACGAGCTTCCTCCTGAGCAAGGGCAGCCTGCTGAAGTTCAATAACAAAGGCCCGATAACGTTGTCCCATGAACGTCGGAATATCCAAACTGTAAGTAGGATCATATGGCAGGTTGTAATTTCCATAAGGTAAACACACGATTCCATCTTCTCTCACAAACAACAAAGTTTGAACAAGCACTCGATGCTCATAAAACCAAGCACCGTTAACATACAACCCCGATGGTTCAGGATGAATTGTGCTAAATTCAAATCCAAGTTCGGTTAAACAATTCAAACAATAAATGGAACGCGTAGGAACATAATACTCATCCCCTTCCACAGGTTGATTCCAATCACCAACCTTAATATTATGCCTTAAACGTAAATAGTTACAAAGGTTAAAAAATAGACAAAAGAACCAAGAATACAAATGTGAATAAATTACACAACACACCAATACAGTATATGACAGAGGACCAAGCTCCCAAACTCATCAAAGGAGAGAAGGCTAACATCAATCAATATGACTCAAATCACAATGTCAATCTTACAACTTATATACTACACACGCACAGACTAAAAATAATATACAGTATTTAGTTGAGGCTCAAACTTACATATATCCGAAGGAAACATACTCCATTCCCTCTGAAATTTCATCAGCATCCGAATGTTTTTCATTTACTAAAACTACTCTCCTACTTAGGTAACACGCTTGGAAAATATATTGATTCTAACCATCTACTTTCTCAATATCAGGTCTCCAAGTGGACTGAGAAAGAAGGGCAGCCTCACGTGCATCTTCCAATGGATCACCATTTTCAATTCGGTGACTAAATCGTTCCAACATGGCATTAAAATGATCTTCAGAAGGTTCCACAGCTTCAGAAGGTTCCACAGCAACATCATATGGACGATATGGAAATCCATGGGGAAAATACACTTTGTAATCGTGATACAACATAAGACATTCTACTTTGACTTGCCTCAATCGAATGTCAACACTAGTGATGTCAAATTCTAGACCTATTGGTGTTGCACAATAAGAACAAAATATTTCCCTGGATTGGTCATGTGTTAGCTAGACTGTATTAATTTTTTGTTTCCCAAGGGTTTAATCCCTTTCGAGGCGCGTCGGACACATAAAGTGGGAACCTCTCCCAATAGGGATTCGAACCTGAGTCCGCTACTTTGTAGTGACTAGTCCCTTCCACTAGACCAATCACCTGTTGTTTGCTAGACTGTATTAAACCCAACACATTCAAAGACAAATTCACCCACATTGCAGATTAAATCATGATATACAAAGGGTATTTTACACTAGCAAAATCACTAATCATATAAGTTGGTGAATTCAACTTGAGAATAGCATGTATTAATGAATAAAATGTCTGTGGAATAATATTCGCAAACACGGCTCAAAGAGCTAGCTGTAATAACCTGCTGATTGCATTCAAATTTACATGCAAGTTTAGTAATAAATTCATCAAAACAATTATCAGTTTACCAAGTCATCATCCTAAGCAGCAGGAGGAGCATCTTCTTCATCTCATCTTCATCAGTGGGAACAGCTGCACCACGGGAAGACGAAGCACCATGAGAAGAAGAAGCACCTAGGGAATAAGAAATACCAAGCTCAGAACACATCAAAGCCCATGTACTGTCGTTTTCAACATCAACAAAAGCACGAAAATCATCATCATGTTTGCAACGGAGACCAGTACGGAGCTCAAACTCATAATCATTGGAAGCCCTACGGGCAGCAACGGCAAGGGACACCTTTTCAGAAAAAAACCAGGATCAACAAGAGCAGCCATTTCACGAGCTTCCTCCTGAGCAAGGGCAGCCTGCTGAAGTTCAATAACAAAGGCCCGATAACGTTGTCCCATGAACGTCGGAATATCCAAACTGTATGTAGGATCATATGGCAGGTTGTAATTTCCATAAGGTAAACACACGATTCCATCTTCTCTCACAAACAACAAAGTTTGAACAAGCACTCGATGCTCATAAAACCAAGCACTGTTAACATACAATCCCGATGGTTCAGGATGAATTGTGCTAAATTCAAATCCAAGCTCGGTTGAACAATTCAAACAATAAATGGAACGCGTAGGAACATAATACTCATCCCCTTCCACAGGTTGATTCTAATCACCAACCTTAATATTATGCCTTAAACGTAAATAGTTACAAAAGTTAAAAAATAGACAAAAGAACCACGAATACAAATGTGAATAAATTACACAACACACCAATACAGTATATGACAGAGGACCAAGCTCCCAAACTCATCAAAGGAGAGAAGGCTAACATCAATCAATATGACTCAAATCACAATGTCAATCTTACAACTTATATATTACACACGCACAGACTAAAAATAATATACAGTATTTAATAGAGGCTCAAACTTACATATATCCGAAGGAAACATACTCCATTCCCTCTGAAATTTCATCAGCATCCGAATGTTTTCTCATTTACTAAAACTACTCTCCTACTTAGGTAACACGCTTGGTAAATATATTGATTCTAACCATCTACTTTCTCAATATCAGGTCTCCAAGTGTACTGAGCAAGAAGGGCAACCTCACGTGCATCTTCCAGGGGATCACCATTTTCAATTCGGTGACTAAATCGTTCCAACATGGCATTAAAATCATCTTCAGAAGGTTCCACAGCTTCAGAAGGTTCCACAGCAACATCATATGGACGATATGGAAATCCATGGGGAAAATACACTTTGTAATAGTGATACAACAGAAGACATTCTACTTTGACTTGCATCAATCGAGTGTCACCACTAGTGATGTCAAATTCTAGACCTATTGATGTTGCACAATAAGAACAAAATAATTCCCTGGATTGATCACGTGTTTGCCAGACTGTATTAAACCCAACACATTCAAAGACAAATTCACCCACATTGCAGATTAAATCATTCTATACAAAGTGTATTTTACACTATCGAACATCACTAATCATATAAGTTGGAGAATTCAACTTGAGAATAGCATGTATTAATGAATTAAATACCTGTGGAATAATATTCGCAAACACGGCTCCAAGAGATAGCTGTAATAACCTGCTGATTGCATTTAAATTTACATGCAAGTTTAGTAATCAATTCATCAAAACAATTATCAATTTTCCAAGTCATCATCCTAAGCAGCAAGAGGAGCATCTTCTTCATCCTCATCCTCATCAGTGGGAACAGCTGCACCAAGGAAAGACGAAGCACCATGAGAAGAAGAAGCACCTAGGGAATAAGAAATACCAAGCTCAGAACACATCAAAGCCCATGTACTGTCATTTTCAACATCAACCAAAGCACGGAAAGCATCATCATGTTTGCAACGGAGACCAGTACGGAGCTCAAACTCATAATCATTGGAAGCTCTACGGGCAGCAGCGGAAAGGGACACATTTTCAGAAAAAAACCAGGATCAGCAAGAGCAGCCATTTCACGAGCTTCCTCCTGAGCAAGGGCATCCTGCTGAAGTTCAATAACAAAGGCCCGTTAACGTTGTCCCATGAACGTCGGAATATCCAAACTGTAAGTAGGATCATATGGCAGGTTGTAATTTCCATAAGGTAAACACACGATTCCATCTTCTCTCACAAACAACAAAGTTTGAACAAGCACTCGATGCTCATAAAACCAAGCACCGTTAACATACAACCCCGATGGTTCAGAATGAGTTGTGCTAAATTCAAATCCAAGCTCGGTTGAACAATTCAAACAATAAATGGAACGCGTAGGAATATAATACTCATCCCCTTCCACAGGTTGATTCCAATCACCAACCTTAATATTATGCCTTAAACGTAAATAATTACAAAAGTTAAAAAATAGACAAAAGAACCAAGAATACAAATGTGAATAAATTATACAGCACACCAATACAGTATATGACAGAGAACCAAGCTCCCAAAACTAATCAAATGAGAGAAGGCTAAAATCAATCAATATGACTCAAATCACAATGTCAATCTTACAACTTATATACTACACACGCACAGATTAAAAATAATATACAGTATTTAATAGAGGCTCAAACTTACATATATCCGAAGGAAACATACTCCATTCCCTCTGAAATTTCATCAGCATCCAAATGTTTTCTCATTTACTAAAACTACTCTCCTACTTAGATAACACGCTTGGCAAATATATTGATTCTGAACACATACTTTCTCAATATCAGGTCTCCAAGTTGACTGAGCAGGAAGGACAACCAAATGGGCAGCCTCACGTGCATCTTCCAGGGGATCACCATTTTCAATTCGGTGACTAAATCGCTCCAACATGGCATTAAAATCATCTTCAGAAGGTTCCACAGCTTCAGAAGGTTCTACAGCAACATCATATGGACGATATGGAAATCCATCGGGAAAATACACTTTGTAATCGCTATACAACAGAAAACATTCTACTTTGACTTGCATCAATCGAGTGTCACCACTAGTGATGTCAAATTCTAGACCTATTGGTGTTGCACAATAAGAACAAAATATTTCCCTGGATTGATCATGTGTTTGCCAGACTGTATTAAACCCAACATTTTCCCTGAATTGTTGAAGGTAAAGAATAATGAAACAATTAATGTAATTCCCTAAACCGAAACCTAATAAATCAATTAGCCAGTAAAATTGAAATCTTAAACAGAAAAATACTAAATACAAAATTAAACGATGCTGCAACTTACTTCCCTAAACTTAAACCTAATAAATCAACTAAACAGTAAAATAAATAATTAAATCCTAAATAGAAAAATACAAAGCATAAAATTAAAAGTTACTCCAACTTACAATCGAGAGAATTTTTGGAATGAACTTCCGCTTGGAATTTGATATTAAAATAAGAGAATTAAAAGTAAGATAATATATAAAACAAAACAAAGAAAAAACACTAACAATAGAAAATTACAATGCGCTCTACAGCCGGTGACAAATCTGTAATTTGTCCAGGATAACAATGTCGGCATATGTACTTCTTAACAAAACCGAGTTCCGCCTTGTGATTTCCGATCAGAAAACAAGACATTAAAGCCAAGACATAGGATATCGTCATAACAGGGGAAATTTGATAGGGGAAATGAAATTTAGGTAAGTGAATATATGTCACCTTATATATAGTATTTAATTGGTAAAGTGGACTAGAACCCAATTTAGCCCTTAGTTTACTTAAAACAAAACCATAGAAATTGATAAAGAATTGAGTTTTTATCTTAAAATGAAATACAAATATGATATCAAGAAAAATTAAAATCAAACCTTTAGTTACTTTGAGTGTATTGCACTTGCCATGTAGTTACTTTGAGTTCGAAAAAACCCGATCTGGGTAAGAATTTCCCCTACGGATATAGCAATGGTTATATTCTCAAAAAATGTGATTTACTGGCGTTGCTTTCTTAGTTTCCGGTTCATTTTGTTTTTTATGAGATATGTTGCATGACTTAAGCCTGAAATGTAGATATGATTACTATATCACAATTTATTCTCTCATTGCCCTCCTAAATGATTCTTTATAGGTGTTTTGTTATAGCAATTCGCAGTGGAAGAATTACTGGTCGACTAAGTAATTTCGGGATAAACTGTGAGTTGTTCAACTTTTTAAATTGAAAATTAAATAATCTAACTAACTGTTGCATCACGTATATATCGGCAAAAACAAAATTATAATCATATCGTATATAAGTAACACCAATTATGACAATAAAATGCTCTCTTTAATTATTTTTTAAGTGTAAATCCGTTTTAATCATCACTAGTTATTTACTATGCGAGGATGGATTAAAATTTCATTTTTATACAATTAAGTACTAGAAATTGTTCAACTTTTCAAACTGAAAATTAAATAATCTAACCAACTGTTGCATCACATTTGCATCACATATATATCGGCAAAAACAAAATTATAATCATATCATATTTAAGTAACACCAATTATGACAATAAAATGCTCTCTTTAATTATTTTATAAGTGTAAATCCGTTTTAATATCACTAATTATTTACTATGCGAGGATGGATTAAAATTTCATTTTTGTACAATTAAGTACTAGAAACTTGTCGATAATTTTTTCAAAATAGTTCAAAAATATTTACACAGGAATGTAAACATGCGTTAGTTAAGCTCAATCTTAAACACAGCAAAGCAAAATTATTCTTTTTTTTAAAAGTGTATGTCGAAGAATAATAAATGCTTAGCTAGAGAAAATTCAAATGATTTTGGTATTTAATAATTTATTCTTTTTTTTTATTTATCTTTTGATGTTATGCTTTTGCTATTCCAAGTTGTACTAGCTTCACTCTTAACTAATTTGTGTGCTCATTATTACTTAATTGATGTATGATATAAATTATTAGGAGTTGATTTTAAGCCATAAATTAATCAAATCATACTCTTTTAAACCAAGATGTAATCTTAGATTCAAAAAATAAATCAGGATGCGTGAAATCATGTCCTAATTGTTTAACATATATGGCAACTAAAATTAAATAAGTCCATAGTTTTTTTACATTTAAACGGGAAACCATGATCTGACATCTTCCGTTTATAAACCGCCAACTTGTGACCCATCCTTTTTAAGACCCATTTATAATAAATCTTGCATTTATTACATTGTTTACTTCACATTTTTTTTTAACTTTACACGTTTAGTATTCATTTAATGACTTTTTATAAATAACTATATCATTTAACTAATCTATTTTGCAAATCATTAACTTATTTTAATGTAACACATTTATGAGACTAAAGTGGGTAATGGGCTGGTCTGGACGGGTTAAAATCAGACCGGGTCTTAAACGATTTATCATAAATGGGTCTTAAAAAGGATGGGTCACATTAAATCAAACCAAACAACGAAATTGATTTTATTTAATTTTCTATTTCAGGTTTTTATAAATGGATTAGAGTTTTCGTCAGGAATAGAGATGGATTGTCATATTCTGGAGACGTCGAAGAAATGTATTTCATTATTTAAAGTTTACTAATTGCGTATATGCAGTGTCCTAATTAATTATTAATATATGTCATTTTCAGATAAAAGAATCCATCGAAGGGGCGCTAGGCTTTTCGATACAGTTAAAGAGGAATCGCTAGCAAATTGAATAGAAAATGCCAACAATGTATGTAACAACGTAGATACATGCATACATTTAACACACACACATATGTACATGTGTATATATATATGTATATATATATATGTATATATATATATATATATATATATATATATATATATATATATATATATATGTATGTATGTATGTATGTATGTATGTATGTATGTATGTATGTATGTATGTATGTATGTATTATTATTATTATTATTCTGCATATAATTATCAAATATTTAATAACAATTGATATGATATACTAGCGGCTAATTCGGCTGGGGGGTTGGCAAGGATGGTACATTGTGATGGATTTTTAGCACTTTTACCATTTTCGCTCGACTCAAGTGTATAGCAGATGTTGGTCTCTTCATCCGTCGTTAAGTCATTTTAACTCGAATTTTGGTTGATAATTATATATTTGTACATTAATTAACACATTGACTTTTATTTAAACATAAAAGATCTCCCTGGTGTCGTTTACAAGAGGGAATGTCCATTTGCCGATATAGTTTCATTCCATGTAATTTCCATGCATTTCTTTCTCATACACAAAAATAATTTATCATTTTTCTTCCACCCAAAAAAGAAAAAGAGAATTGATAATTCATAGACTAACAATGATTATGTAATTATGAATTGATCATTTTGCATGACTTTGTATAATTAATAGATTATTATATGTTTTTTGTTTCCCAAAGGTTTAATCCCATTCGAGGCGGGTTAGGCACATTAAGTGGGTACCTCTCCCAATAGGGATTCGAACCTGGATCCGCTACTTTGTAGTGACTAGTCTAATAGATTATTATATGAATGTGCAATATTTGTGCATTTTTCTAGTTTAAGAATATAAATGTGTTTTTGAGCATCCATTATGTTTATCTTACAAGGTTGCTTCGCTTTGAAATCTTCCAATGTACACACACTACCGTTAAGCACATTAAATTAAAACCAAACAATGAAGTTGATTTTATTTTATTCAATTTCGGATTTCTACAACTGGAATAGAATTTTCGTCAGGAATTGCGATGGATCGTCATTTTCTGGAGACGTCAATGAAATTTTTTTAATAAAAGATTCATTATGTATTTCATTATTTAAAGTTATTGAGTATTGTATATATGTAGTGTTCTAATTAATTATTATTATATGTCATTTTCAGATAAAAAAATTCATCGGAGTGGCGCTAGGCTTTTCGATACAGTTAAGGAGGAATTTCTATCAAATGGAATAGAAAATGCCAACAATGTATGTAAAAACACAAATGCATGCATACATTTAACACACACACACACACACACACACACATATATATATTATTCTTCTTCATATAATTATCAAGATTTAATTTGTAATAATTGCTAAGCTATACTGGCAGTTAATTCGGTTGGGGGTTGACAACAATGCTACATTGTGATGGATTTTGTACTCTTTTGCCATTTTCTGCCCGACTCAAGTGTATGGCAGATGTTGGTCTCTTCATTCGTGGGTAAGTCATTTTAACTCGAATTGTTGGTATATAATTAGTTATATGTACATTAATTAACACACAATCTTTTATTTCAACAGAAAATATCTCACTGGTGCCGTTGACATGAGCGAAAATCCCTTTGCCGATAATTTTCATGCATTTCTCTCTCATACACACAAACAATTTATCATTTTCCTCCCACCCAAAAAGGAAAAAGAGTATTTATCATTTATAGAATAACAATGATTATTAGATTATGAATTGATCATTTGGCATGACTTTGTATAATTACTAGATTTTTATATGAATGTGCAATATTTGTGCATTTTTCTAGTATTAAAAATATAAATGGATTTTTGAGCCTCCAATATGTTTATCTTATTAGGTTGCTTTGCTTTGAAATCGTCCACTGTAGACGCACTACAATTAAGTTAAATCAAAACCAAACAATGAAGTAGATTTTATTTGATTTTAAATTTCAGATTTCTACAACTGGAACTGAGTTTTTGTCAGGAATTGCAATAGATCGTCATTTTCTGGAGACGTCGATGAAATTATTTCAATAATAGGTTTATTATGTATTTCATTATTTGAAATTTACTTAGTACTGCATATATGTAGTGTCCTAATTAATTATTAATATATGTCATTTTCAGATAAAAAAATCTATCGGAGGTGCGCTAGGCTTTTCACTACAGTTAAAGAGGAATTGCTAGCAAATGGAATGGGAAATGCCGACAATGTATGTAACAACACAGATACATGTATATATATATATTATTCTCTTGCATATAATTATCAAGATTTAATAACAATTGATATGCTACACTTTAATTCGGTTGGGGGTTGGCAATGATGCTACATTGTGATGGATTCCAATTTTGGTGGAAGCTTGAGCATGATATATAACTTTGTGCTAGTTGGGATTCTGGTAATAACTTAGAAATGTTAAATTTGGTTCAGAATTATAACTTTGTGAAAATGTCCAAGAAGCTTCATTTAGTTGATTCGAGTTCAAACAGATTTACGGGAGAGCTTATCGACAATTTTTTTGCTCATTACAACTCTTTTGTTATTTATGTCATGGATGGGTGAGTGATACTGACATCAAGTGTACAACATAAGAGATGCAGTGAAGATAAAACTTGTAAAATGACAAAAAAGAAATGGACAACAAAGAAATATGCAATTTTGATTGAAACACCCCTCGAAACCAAGAGGGGAAAGAGAGTATGGTAACCATATAAATAATTAAGCGGTTACACTGCTGCATTGTGACGAAAACTAAAATCCAGGCCTCATGGCTGTGATAAGTTAAAGCAACAGGAATAAGCCCCGTGGAGTTTTGAATTACAAAAAGAGCTCAAAGCCACTGAATACCTCACATTCAAGAATGAAATACAAATTATTTATACAATACTTCTCAGCAGGGTTTTAAAACGAAGGGGATGAAAGCAACCTTGGATCCTAGAGTTAAATAGTCGATGTCAAGAAAAACAATTTTTTATATAAACACCATTGGAACCACTTACAAAGACAACTAATAAAAATTTCAGTTTTTCTCTCAATCATCTCAGTAAAATTCACTCAACTCTAGATCTCCTCACAAATTTCTCATTTTCTTCTCTGTTATATCCTTCTTTCTTCTTCTAACTATATATTATGCTCCTAATTTATTCTCTATCGTCTCCTACACTATCTCTAAAACCAAAGATGATTATGGAGAAATTCATGTCGCACATGAAAAAATACAAAAAATCTACTTCATATAAATAAATGTATACCTGCTCCCTTTTCTACAGCACTCTGAAGATAAGTGATGGCTACTCTGTCGAAGCCCTGCACTTGAGCAATGAAGAAAACAAAAGCAAAGATCAAAAATTTCACCCTCGTCATGGCTAGCTTGAACAACTTAAAGAATTCTGGAATTGAAGAATGAATAGGATTTTTTCAAGAAAGTGAAGTAGAAGATGCATATGTAGATGTAGGAACTTTTCCCCACTCCGTTCTTAAACAAAAAGGAACCTTTTTCTACAGAAAAACACTCCTAGTAAACCCATCCCTGAAGCCAACTTTCATATTTATTGATAAAATGAACAACTATTGATAAAAAGAAATGATAACAACTACAGCTAGTTGAAGCCTTCCCCTCACCATTTATTTCAAATTTACTCTTTTGAGCTATTAATTTGTCTCCCCATTGTATATTTTGGGAGTGTGTCTTGGTCTCAACTTAATGGTTAGATATTCAAATTTGTGGGGCCCACCGTGTAAAAAGTGCCTTCAAGTTCATAATTGAATTTTTAGTTAATGTGCTTAACTAATAACTACAGTATGTATAGTTAAACCTTGGAAAAAATACCTAAATCTGCAAGACCTACTTCTAATTCTTGATAATTAATGCTCCAATATTCCTAAAACAATAACACTAATTAAGTGTAACATCATCACCAGCATGATTCATTTCATTCAAAATAAAAGGACCTGTAAATTAATTTTTGTTGATGATGAGCTCGATTTTCGGCTTGGTGTTTAGTCCTGTAGGTACAAAATAAACAATCTGAAAAAGTAATTGAAGATAATATAACCTAATTTTAAGGTAAAAAATCGGAGAAAGGTAGAAGAAAAATATTTTTTTAGAAATAAGTACAAAATAAATATACCTTCCAGAAAAATAGCCCTAGCAAAGCTACCTACTTCGTAATTATGATAAAAGGTTGAAGACTTCTCCCTCACCATTCATTTAATTTTACTCTATTTGTTCCAATTTTGGTTTTTCTATTTCTAGAAAGAAGAAGAAGAAGTGTGTGTGTGTGTGTGTTTTGATATTTTTTTGCTCAAAGTTGTGGGGGCCACTTTCTAAAATGTGTGTTCGGAACTTTTGAATTGTTAGTGGAACTTTGGAATGTGTGTATTTAGTAGGGCATGTCTACCTATAGTTCATGTTGATCAGAACTATCGGTAGTTCATGCTTCTCTACTACTCATATATTGTATTTTAATTTTTTTTACCTAGACAAAAGGTGACATTAGCCGGTGACTTTCTTTGTTAATTTATGGTTTGATTAGCTTAAATTACCTTAATGCCCTTATGACTTAATTAAAAGAAAACAATTATTAGGATTCCAAAGTCAGTATTCCCCAAACGTCTTTCCCAAAGTCGTCTTCCCCAAACTTCTTCCCCAGAGTCGTCTTCCCCATACGGATCTCCAGCTGTTGATTATTCTTCTTGAAAGTATTTTTACGGCCTAGCCTTGAGCTGATGTGATATTTTATGCCATCCTCTACTCGAGACTTGAGGATCAAGAAATCGAAGCATATTGAAAATTTTATGTGGTACGGTTTGTACTATATTTTGTCCATCTATGTTTGGTGTTTTAGGATTTGACATATATTTGCAGTTTTAGTTAATTAGCGAAATTCAGTTGATAGATTTGATAATATTATTTTCCCAATCGAAGCATTTTACGGTTTCTGAAATTGATATAATCTTCTGGGTTGTTTTGAATATATTTGCAATACCTTGTCCAGATTCAATATTAATGCATTTTTGATAGATTATTCTTCTTAAAATTCGTAGTATGAACAATCTTTAAACTTGTGGATGAGAAGATGATAGTTGATATGCTAAAATTATAAATTCATTTGTTCTTAATCTGCTGGTATAATCTTTATTAGTTTTCAAAATTTGATTAGAAAATGGCTTTGATTTAACTTTGTGGATACCATGTGTTCTTTAACTGAAATTACTTCGAAAATGCTTAGTTTAAACTTAGGGGGTAATGCTTAGACTGAAAAAAATGTAAGGATATATCACTTTTTATTTAAATATATATGATCATGTGGGATCTGTGAATCTCAAAAAGATTAGTTGTTGCTGGTAAAGTGGCTCCAGAAAATATGTTTGGAATATAATTTGAATAAATATTCTATTTGTATTTCAATAATTATACTAGACCAACAAAAAACTACGTTTATCTGATGGATGATTATTTGTATTTCAATCATTCTTGGATATTCTATGTTTTATTTTGTCCGCGGGTTCGAATTGAAAGTGACCAAAATCAACAAATTTCACTAAATAATGGTTTACGGAAGAGTTAATGGTTATGTGATAGTTGGTCCTCCGGATCGAATCGAAAGTGACCAAAATCAACAAATTTCACTAATAATGGTTTACGGAAGAGTTAATGGTTATGTGATAGTTGGTCCTCCGGATCGAATCGAAAGTGATCAAAATCAACAAATTTCACTAAATAACGGTTTACGGAAGAGTTAATGGTTATGTGATAGTTGGTCCTCCGGTTCGAATGAAAGTGATCAAAATCAACAAATTTCACTAAATAATGGTTTACGGAAGAGTTAATGGTTATATGATAATTGGTCCTCCGGATCTAATCGAAAGTGACCAAAATCAACAAATTTCACTAAATAATGGTTTATGGAAGAGTCAATGGTTACGTGATAGTTGGTCCTCCGGATCGAATCGAAAGTGACAAAAATCAACAAATTTCACTATATAATGATTTACGGAAGAGCTAATGGTTATGTGAGAGTTGGTCCTCCGGATCGAATCCAAAGTGACCAAAATCAATAAATATCACTAAATAATTAATGGTTTAATGAGAGTTGGTCCTCCGGATCGAATCATAAGTGACCAAAATCAACAAATTTCACTAACGGTTTACGGAAGAGTTAATGGTTATGTGATAGTTGGTCCTCCGAATCGAATCGAAAGTGATCAAAATCAACAAATTTCACTAAATAACGGTTTACGGAAGAGTTAATGGTTATGTGATAGTTGGTCCTCCGGTTCGAATGAAAGTGATCAAAATCAACAAATTTCACTAAATAATGGTTTACGGAAGAGTTAATGGTTATGTGATAGTTGGTCATCCTGATCGAATCGAAAGTGACCAAAATCAACAAATTTCATTAATAATGATTACGGAAGAGTTAATGGTTATGTGATAGTTGGTTCTCCGAATCGAATCGAAAGTGATCAAAATCAACAAATTTCACTAAATAACGATTTACGGAAGAGTTAATGGTTATGTGATAGTTGGTCTTCCGGTTCGAATGAAAGCGATCAAAATCAACAAATTTCACTAAATAATGGTTTACGGAAGAGTTAATGGTTATGTGATAGTTGGTCCTCCGGATATAATCGAAAGTGGCAAAAATCAACAAATTTCACTAAATAATGATTTACGGAAAAGTTAATGGTTATGTGATAGTTGGTCCTCCGGATCGAATCGAAATTGACCAAAATCAAAAAAATTCACTAAAAATGGTTATGTGATAGTTGGTCCTCCGGCTCGAATCGAAAGTGACCAAAATCAAAAAATTTCACTAAATAATAATTTACGGAAGAGTTAATGGTTATGTGATAGTTGGTCCTCCGGATCGAATCGAAAGTGACCAAAATCAACAAATTTCACTAAAAATGGTTATGTGATATTTGGTCCTTCGGATCGAATCAAAAGTGACCAAAATCAACAAATTTCACTAAATAATGGTTTACGGAAGAGTTAATGGTTATGTGATAGTTGGTCCTCCGGTTTGAATCGAAAGTGACCAAAATCAACAAATTTTACTAAATAATGGTTTACGGAAGAGTTAATGGTTATGTGATAGTTGATACTCCGGTTCGAACTGAAAGTAACAATAGTCAACAAACTTCTCCTTTTCTTCCGCAGATTCTAATTCGATTTACGGATATTTTGATTTTGTCATTAGCACCTAAGTACCTAACTACTTCCAGTTAGTTCAATTAATACTAATAGGATTGGGCATCTTTTTTTTTTCCTATACAACTTTGTTCTTCCATGAAGCAAATTCCCAAGGAATTCGTACGACTTGCCGTTAGTGAAGCAAGAAACAAAAAGATTGGATCAATAAGGATACGTCACAAAACATATGAATGCAATTTTTCTTCCAAACAAGCAGAAGGCAATTGATATTTTTTTATAAGGATAGCCAACCAATTTTCGGAAATTTATTTAATCGTATGTTTCGTTCTTAGAATTGTTAATGGAAATATTATTTTCACTATTATTTTATGCTTACATTAGTCAATTTAGAACAATTAGTGATAAATTTCATACCCGATCTCGGTCTTCTAACATTTACTGCACACTGTTTTATTTTATGGTTCAAACTTTATAAAAACAGTCAATATCTTTTTGAGCCGAGTTTCAGCGTATTACTATGAAACCCGACATTATTTGAGTCCTACAGTCATTTAAAGTTCGGCTCGCAATGTCCGATTGAGATTCTTAATAAGCACTTGATGAAATTCCAAAAATGTACATATTATAACCTGTGTATTTTAAATTCTGTTTATAAAATATGTTCAAAATATATTATGACAAAAATTGCAAAAATCCCAAATTCATATATAATACGTATATTAGGTAAAAAAAAAAAAAAAACTGTATAACTAATTATCCACTCTAATGTCACTTAGTAACTAAACAAGCACGAGTTAAACCACTATTTACATCCTACTATTATAAATTACAGTCCTGACCACAACATCAATTTGTCCATACATTTGAAGAAAAAGTTGAGTAACGATCAACATTGGAGGTCACAATTCATCTAATATTACATATACACAACAATTATGATTACTTCTTCAATGGGGTCAATTATTTGTCCATTCCTCTTATGAATTTGAAATTCAACATCATCACAAACACAAAAATTGTTATCAATGGCAAATTTTTCCCTTCCTTGACACAAAGCAACACGACTGTAAACCGGCAAACTATAAACATTAATTAGTGGTACCCACTTAATGTGCCCAACCCGCCTCCTCGAAAGAAATTAAACCCTTGGAAAACCAAAAAAAAATTATAAATTACTAAAACATTAATTTTCCAAATTTAAAATCTTTATTACCTCATTACAAGTACATTTCTTCCACCACATATATATATATATATATATATATATATATATATATATATATTCCACGAAAATCATGGCCAACTACCAGTGCACTGTGATTTTATTTTTTTCTACACTACACTACAAAAACTAACTGGCATAAACAATTGTGAAGTGGAAGACAAACTTTCTCAGTGGAGAAATCTGTATCAACCACAAATCTGAGTCACATTGCGCAAAATCAACCAGAAATCTCAACAACAAATGCATTCAAAATCAACCAAAAATCTCAATCTCAACTGTAAAATTAAAAAATCCCACCCCCACGAATACTAAATAAAACAAAAATTCAATTAAAATCAAATGATGCAAAAAAATGAAAATAATCTAAGCTCTATCACAAGACTACTGGGTTTTCTACGTTTTAAAAAAAATAACTAAAATGGAACTCAAATACGGAGAGGAAGATTGACTTACCTGTGAAACAAATTCGAGCTACCTAGGTCTTGTAAAAATTAATGGAACAAGACTATCGGTTTTCAAATTTGCAACAAAGACTTGGTTAGCTGCTTCTTAGGAATCCTTAAAAATAGACAATAAGATGAAGAAGAGTTGAATAATTCCTTGGAGAAGAATTGTCTTTGTACGAACAAAATGTGAAGGCAATTTCAACAATATTGTGTAAGAAGGTCGAGGAGTCCATAAAGTGTAGAAATGAGTAAGGGTAGGAAGCCGTCTCCAACTGTTGGGGGCTCGTGAGGGAAAAGACTTTTGGTAGCTAGATTGTTATACCACTACATTGTCAAATCATATAAAACCTCGAAATTTTTCCTTTCAATTCCAATGTGGGATAAAATCACTTCTATTTTCTTCCATTTCAAAGGGTGGTCTTTGAGAATCAATTTCTAATTCACCCGAACTCCGATTTGGACATACAATATACCGTTTTAATCTACTAACGGAGTAGAATATAATTCCGCAAAAACCCGAATGAATTTTATAATTATCAAATTTATTTTAATTATAAGTTAGAGTGGACAAGAGTTAGAAATTGAATTAAATCAATTTCGGAGCCCTACCATTGGAGACGATCAGACAGGGTTCGGGGTGGGGGCAGGGACAGCCCCAGGGCTCCGGAGCCCCGAGCCCCCCACCATTGGAGATGCCATAATTAGGACAATTTGGGGAGGAACTGGACAAACACAATTGTCGATTGCAGGTTTCAAATAGGACACATGGCAACATTCGAGTGTTGAACTATTGGCAGTTCTATCAATCTTGAACTGCTTGTAGAAAGCCCGTATATAGTATGTGCCCATTCTTAGATTTATTATCCATTTACATATAAATAATTTTACTGCAATAGTTCTCAACAATTAACATTAATAGTTTATTATAACAACAATGATTTTATTTCATTTTTTTATTTGATTTGATTTATACCTATCAATATGTACCATAATTCAAAATATGTTAATTCAATTTTAAACATATACTTATTAGTCTCGTGCATATTAAGTTCCTGACCTTTTATTTGAGATATATAGAGAGTATTCTAGAAAACAGTTTTAATCCTGCATTTTTTTAGTATCGTGCATATAATTTCATTACCTTTGATTTGAGATATAGAGAGTCTAGAAATAAAACTGGGAATCAATACCTAATGAATACTAGAATTTAGGGGTTAAGAAAATGGGTTGAATAAGTGACCATCATTCACATCATTTGACAATTGAGAGACCTTATTTTCATGATTAAGGAGATCTTGGTAGTTTCATTAAAAAAAATTTATTAACTACTTGAGGGTGGCAAATGGGGAGATCAGGTATCGGATTGAGTCTGAACAAAAAAGAAATTGGTCAATGTAAAATCAGACGTGTTGAGTCCTATCTGAGCAAGTCAAAAACGGGTTGCTTCGGGCCAGGTCCGGTTGACCCCTTTCCTTTTTAACTACTACATAACAATTTTAAACGGCAATTTCTATTTAAATTAATTATGAAAGGGGTTTAGTTGGATTATGGGAGGAAGAAAAGAGGAGCAATTGAAATGAAAATTCAGAAAAAAGAGTTAAGAGACAGAAGTAGGGGTGCACATGGTTTTTGAAATTGGATCGAAATATCGGTTTTTTTTCTTTCCAAAATTATAGGTTTTTGTATAGACGAAAACCGTACTGGATATTTTGGTATGGTATAGGTCTTAAGGATTTTATACTGCAAAAAAACCGTACTATACCAATAAAAATAAATATATTTTATTGATTAATTTATGCCTATATTTAATAAATATATTTAAATATTATATGCTCTGTATTTAGCCTTAAACAATTAGGACTTAAAATTAAGCCCACTACCAACAGGTGATTGGTCTAGTAGAAGGGACTAGTCACTACTCACTACAAAGTAGCGGATTCAGGTTCGAATCCCTGTTGGGAGAGGTACCCACTTAATGTGCCCAACCCGCCTCGAAAGGGATTAAAACCCTTGGGAAACCAAAAAAAAAAAAAAATTAAGCCCACTAATATCTTAAAGGCATGTAACTAAAACCTAAATTACCTAATAAATCACAAACACCATTATCCCTAATATACACGGCAATAACATATATGTTTTGCATTGAGAAAATATTTCATCAAAGCTTATCCAAATTTGAGTTTTTGCTCATATGCACTCAACTTTTAAATTGATTATTTTATCTTATTACTAAAAAATATATGATCAAAAGGGAAATTAAATTGGTGAAAAAAGAGATGGAAACGATTAAAAATTGGGCTAAAATGGTCAAAAAAGGGTCAAATTGGTGAAAATTTGATAAAGAAAAAGGTGAAAAAATGGATTAAATCGATGAAACTGATAACGATGAAAACAGAGAAAAGCGGTTTGATTTGGTGAAAAATGGGCTAAATTGGTGAAAAAAATCGATGAAAACGATGGAAAAAGGGCTATATAGGTAAAAAAAATGGTCTTAATAGATGAAATTGGTGAAAAAATGTGTTAAATTGGTAAAATCGGTGAAAAAATTGGTTAAATTGGTAAAAAAAAAAGACTAAATTGATGAAATTGGTCAATTTTTGTTTTTCTATTTCCAGAAAGAAGAAGTGTGTTGATATTTGTTTGATCAAAGTTGTGGGGCCCACTTTGTCAAGTGCGTGTTCGGAACTTTGAATTGTTTGTGGAACTTTGGAATGTGTGGGACCGTTTGGATTGATTTTGGCTCGATTTCGTTCTGTTTCGGTGTTTCAAAATTGATTTAGGTGGTTTCGATAAAATATATGAAACACGATTTGAATTTATTTTGGTTGGAATATTGAGATGGTAAAATATTAGTAAAACAAATAAATAGTAGATTTTGAAAATTTGAAATATGGTTTGGATTGATTTTGGATGTTCCGATTTGGGGGAGAAAAATTGATGATATATGTCGCACCAATGATTTAATGTAGTAGGTATGTATAGTGTAATGATTGAGATGAGAATTGTTATAATATTTTTATAATAGTGGTAATGATTAAGATAATTAATGATAATATATTAGATGAAAATTAGTTATTCGATTAATATTTTTTATTTCATAATTTACAAGAAATTTGATTAAAGTTTTAGTTAAATTATTTTAATTTTAGTATAATTAATAATGAACTGACCATTATTATATATATTGGTGTTAAAATATTATAAAAAGAAAATATGGGTGTTAATAATATAAATACACATATTATAGTACTGTATGTTACTATGGCCCATACAAATGTGTAATATATATATCACATAAATATATTTAGATATATACATATATAACTAGGGAGGGAGGGGGAGGGGGGCGGCGGGTTCGGGGGGTTGGTTCTGCTAATGTACTATAGCCTATAGGGCTGGGCGCGGATCAAGTGTTTTGGGTTTTGGGTAATTCGGGTCGGGTACCCGACCTGGTGGGTATTGAATTTTCACACCCGAAACCCGATCCGATTAGGTGGGTACCTGAATTTCAGGTACCCAAAATTTTTGGGGGTTTCGGGTACCCGAAATTTCACATGATTTTTTTTTTAAATATGTATAAATGTACAAGAAATCTTATTTTTTAACATATATGTATGTAAAATTGTAAAATAAATGAATTCAAACATTAAATTGTACGCAATAACTTCAAAACAAATACAACACAAACGTCTCAAGTCTTTAACAATATTACAATCAAAGACTCCTAAACAAAACACAAGATACAAGTCTTCAACATTTCAATTCAAGATCTATGCCCCCAACACTAATTGCCAACAAAAAAAAAAATTCAATACCCAAAATCCTACCCGAAAATATATTTCGGGTTCGGGTTCCCAAACCCGAAATCTCAAAAAACCCAATTTTTCGTCCCAAACGGGAAATACCTGATCGGGACGGGTCGGGTCCCAAATTACCCGACCCAAATGCCCAGCCCTAATAGCCTATAGGGGTGCAGGCTCTGCCATGTCCAAGTGGCTGTTGTGGCCCAATTTTCAATGTGTTTCATGCCAGCCCGAGATACCGTCTCGCCCAGTTTATTGGGCCAAACCCAATAGTGATTGTGTTCTGCCTGTTTTGCTGGGACAATTCATTGGACGAAAACCAGCGAAAATCATTCCAAACAGGCCCTGTGTATCTAGTATGTGGCCAGGCTTAGATTTATTATCCATTTACATATAAATAATTTTACTGCAATAGTTCTCAACAATTAACATTAATAGTTTATTATAACAATGATTTTATTTATACCTATCAAATTTGTACCTAGGGGTGTAATCGAGTAGTAATGTCGAACGGCAAGTTTGATTTGAATTTTATTGAGCTTAAAATTTTGTGTTTTAGATTGGTTGATTGTTAAATGAGCTTTTATCGAACGAGATTGAGTTGAATATCGAGTAGCTTGATATTTTACATGTATTCATCAATTTTTAGCTTATTGAGTCGAGCTCAAGCTGAACTTTCAAAGTTATCGAACGGAAAAAAAAAATGTTCAAGCTTGTTTAATTTGTGTGACGAACCAAACTCAAACGAGTTTTTGATCGAACGAACATGAGTCAATTATCGAGTAGCTTTATTTGATTTTCAACCATATTTATACCATCATTCAAAATCTGTTAATACAATTTTAAACCTATACTTATGAGTCTCGTGCATATTAAGTTCATAACCTTTGATTTGAGATATATAGAGACTATTCTAGAAAAAAAAATTAATCCCACACTTTGAAGTCTCGTGCATATAAACATTTGAATTCGATAATAGAGAGACCTTATTGGCTTATTATCATGATTAATGACATCTTGATAGTTTCTTAAAAAGAAAATTGTTCTACGTTGGAGGGTGGCAACCGGGAAGGTCAGGTGTCGGGTTAAGTCTGGATGAAAAAAAATTGGACCAATGTAAAATCATAAACAGATGGAGTCCTACTTGGGCAAGTCAAAAACGGATTACTCCATGTAGGGCTATCAATGAGTCGGATCAAGCTCGTCCAGATCTAGCTCCATTTATATACGATAGGATCCTGTCGAATTCGGATCTTATTCGGATTGTGCTCGGATCTAGATTTTTTTAATCCAATGGATCTTGGTCGGATTTGGCCAGATATCGGATCTTTTTTGGATCCAACAAAATCTTCATTTAAAAAATTACATTAATATGTTTTCCTAAAATAAGTTTATTAACTTTACAATTTTATTTAATTTTAGCTCACATGTCCAAACATCATTTACTAATATTCATATTTTTATATGAAAATATTGGTTTAAATAAATTTATAAACGAGTTATAAATTACTATCTTCATAAATTGACAGTGAAATATTATTAATAGTACTTACTTTTATAAAATGTTATATATATATATATATATATATGTTTCTTTTTATTTTTTATCGGATACGGATTTATAACGGATCGGATCAGCCTAAATCTATATTCTCTCCATGTGTTTCGGATTACAAATCTTTATAATCGAATCAGGTCCATCGAATATCTAATCGGACAATTATCTTAATAAATCGGATCGAATTCGAACAGATTTGGATTGAAATCCGCCCCATTGACAGCTCTAACTCGATGTTAGATCGGGTTGACCCCTTTCCTTTTTAACTACTACATAATAAGTTAAATGACACTTTCTGTTTAAATTAATTATGAATTTATGGGAGGAAGAAAAAAGGAGCAACTGAAATGAAATTGAAAAAAAAAAAAAGAGATAAGAGACCGAAAGACAAAAGACAAGTTACATCCCCATTTTCTTCTTAAAAGACAAATGTACTCCATTTGATAAATAAAAAGGCAAAATTACCTTTACGTATTTTTGTAAAGAAGTACATGGCCTCTGCCTTGATTTTGACATTTTTTTCTGTGAGACTTGATTTTGACATTTTACAGGGGGGTAAAACGCTCATTAGGCAATATCACATGGGGGTAAAGTGTTCATTACGCATATCACCGGGGTGTGAAGTGACCATTTATGCATATCACAAGGAGGTAAAATGAAACGAGTATGTTATCAATGTAGGGTTACCTATTTAAGAATTATGTTGTCAATTCAGCCCCTAAATTAAGTTACCTATTTTGCCCCTAGGTTTTTGGACTCTGGTTGTCAACTCTGCCAGAAAAGAACGCGGGGATGCTAAGTGCTTAATTGTTCATGTTTCGAAGGTGCAAAGTGTTAATTCTGTGTTTCTTCAAATCTAGAAGTTTGAATACATAAAATAGACGGAATCATATCACAAAAATAAAATTTTAATCCAAGTTTATAACATGGATATGTATATTGATGAAAATATAGATGGAGATGGAAATGAGTATTCTAGTATTCATAATCATTTATGGAAATTTTAAGGAATAAAGAAATGAGTAACCTATTTTGTCCTTAGCTTTTTTTTTAACCTGGAGTCAACTTTGCCAGAATAAATGAAACGGTGCTAGTTGCTGAGTTTTTCTTAATTCGAGGGTGCTAAGTGATAATTTTGTGTTTCGGAGGTGCAAAGTGCTCATTTCTCGTGTTTCGGGGTGCAAATTGTTGAGTTGTTATTAATTCGTGGGTGTTAAGTGTTAATTTTGTTGGGGGTGCAAAGTGTCAATTTGTCGGGGGTGAAAAGGGCCAAAGATCGATCCAAAAATAAATTACTTATTTTGCCCCTAGGTTTTTTTACTCCAGTGGTCGAAAATAGGAGGGGTGCTAAGTGCTTACTTGTTCCTATTTTAGGGGTGTAAAGTGTTAATTTTGTGTTTCAGGGATGCAAAGTGCCTATTTTCCATGTTTTGGGGATGCAAAGCGCAAAAAACACTAGGAAATGCAACTCAAAATGCAAAGAAGAATCTTCAGCCATTACCTTGCCAAATTTAAAGTTACATTCTTCTGAAACAATGCCAGGCATTACCTAATTAGGGATTTCATGTAGATCATGCCCCATAACTAAGGATTTTCCATTCTTCCTATAGGATCCTTCTAAATGTATAAATATCCATAAGGTATTACGCACAAGACCTAATACTCAATTTTACATACCTAAATATTATTATTGCTTACAAGTTTAATTATCTTTACTGATTTAGGCATTGGAGGAGGCTCTGCCGGAATAACTCCGATGCGTCATTACCCTGTTTTTGCATAAACTCGTAGTACATGTCTATATCCAGAAGCGAAGTCGATCGGATCCTTATAGATTCGGATCCTTTGATTTAAACTCTCATCAATAATAATAGAAGATCTTATACATAATGTGTAATTAATATGAAAATCATTTTTATTGTGCTACATCACATACAACTGGTGACATTGATTCCACTATTAGGTCTTAATTACTTTAGGAGGCATGCATCCATATTTCGTACAATAGTGGCACCCATATTCTATACATTCTTCATTTGTCTTGCATTGTTTATCAAAACATCTTTTACACCAACCATAAAGCACAAGGATCCCAATTATCATCGTAAAAAGAATCACTAAAACATAAGGTTTCAATATTTTCTTCAATTGGTTCTTCCGCACCCATATTTTGCATTGCAAGTGCAGTGAATAATTAATAATTAAATTTAAAATTAAAATTTATTTATTATGCTACAAATTAAATATTATTCCTTCTAAACAATGATAATAAGATAATACTAGTAGTTTTTAACATAACGAAAAAGATAAATAAATAAATTGATAAATATAAATTATATCTTATATATCCAAGATGGGCAACAAAATATGGGTTTCTCAAAATCATGCAAGTACATTGTTAATTTTTAGTATATCCTGAGTTAAGTATGATATAAGAAGTTGTAAACTCGAAATGTGATTTATTGTAAATAAAATATATTATAAAAAAATTCAAATTAAAAATATTCATATATAGTTATAAAGGATAATTTGTTCAAACCATAATTTGGCTGCTTGGACGTTTTCTTCAAACTTTGCCCTGCTTTTTCATCCGTCTAATCTTTCTATTTCGATTTTTTGTGATGGAGGATACTCTTTTGTTTGATTAATGTTATTTATCCTTAATTATTAAAAAAAAATTGATGAGGGATAACTCATACTTTAAATATGTGTCGATTGTGATTGTTCTGAAGATCGAGCATGTGATCGTGATCCGACCGCGTGTTAGGGAATCCGATCTTGATTGCTCGTTTTTAGAAGAATCCCGAGCATTTTGGAAGATCCTACCACGAGCAATGAAGGTTGGGCAAGGCCCAGTATCCTTTCGTTAAATGGATCACACAATGGTCACAAAGCTCCTTGGGCCATGGGCCTGGACAAGGGCCCACAAGATGACATTACGTGACTGAATAGTACACCTATAAATAGAAATGACATTTAATGTCAGGGCACACAATCCAAGACAGTACTATTTGGGCCGTAGCACGCTCGTTTGTTGATTTCATGCTCGTTTAACGGTATCATGTGATATTTGATTAGACCCATCATTGTAATTTGACATTTTGTACTCGATATTTCGTGATATAATATACCAAGTTCGTCATAATTTAATTATTCGATTTTACGTTAAATCAGTTGGCGTCCACCGAGGGGCCTGGTCAAATATTAGATCTAAATATGCCTTTAACGAGAAGACAGTCGCAGAATTGAACTGGACAATCGCAGAATCGAGTTGGGGGAGGGCAACCTTTTGTTCAGCTTAGTCGCAATGATTGAAACTCTAATCGGGTGTCGGATCAGGCTGAGGATCAACCACCGATATTCCTTCCGAATACTCCGCCTATCCAAACGACAATGGGCGATCTAAAGTTGATCGTAGGAGCAAATTGTAAGGAATTTCTTGGTGCAGAGAGATTTCAACAGGGAGCTCGTTCGATCCCGAATGAGCATATTCCATTTTCTAATATAAAAATCCATTGGAGGGGCGCTAGATTGTTCGCTGCAACGACAAAGAAATTGCTAGCAAATAGAATGGAAAATGCCAATAATGTAACACACATATATCATACAATTAAACACATACACAAACATATGTACATTTATATTATTCTTCTGCATTTCATTTTCTAAATTTAATTTGTAATAATTGAGAGGATATATTGGCGGAAAATTCGACTGGGGTATTGACAACAATGTTACATTATATATGATGGATCCCGAGCACTTCTACCTTAAGTTGCTCGACTCAAATGTATCATGGATATTGGTATCTTCATTCGTTTAACATTTCTAAAGCTAATAAAAAAAACTAGTATTTTGGTTGATTAATTGATTATTTATAAATTATTTTTTATGTTAATTAAATTCTATAGCAATTTATTATTATTTTTCTATGAGTAATCTCTTACCGATATCATCATATCATGTTTCCAAACGGAACCCTCAATATGTTGTTCTCAATAAAGTAAAATATTCCTTGCGTTGAGTATGTCGTGATTGATGTTAATTTTTAATATTGTTTTAGATAACATATTTTTTGGAACCTCTGAAGCCCAGATGAAAAACTGCACAAATGACATGAGATATTTAATCTGAAAATTGTAACTTTAATTGCACAAAGGAAATGGTATTATTTTTCTATATTGCTTTTAAAGCACATCTCAAAATAATCCAAAAGATGCGCGAAAAAAGAAAATACACTACCAATAGAGAATTTATCTAAACGAAGAGCCCTAAACATCAATAATAAAATTTTGGTGTTTCGTCTTAACTTATAAAAAAAATTGCAAAAATAGTGTTAGAAATTTTAGGCCTCCATGAAAAATAATTATGTAGTAACATAAAATACCTATAAATTCTCTAACTTTCACCACATCTTAATCATGTAACTTTTAATATATTTTAATTTTCGTCATGCACTAATTTGGTCCTATAATTAGTCCAATCCCCCGTAATGATATTATCCTCTAGTGACACATGACTAATTAATCAGATATTTTTTGTTCCTAACATTTTTACATGTGATACTAAATCTAAAAAATTTTTTGTCATAGGATATAAGACCAAATTTATTACATGACTAAATTGAAATATATTGCAAATTACATGATTCAAAGCGTTTTATAGGACGAAAATTGAAATGTGACGAAAATTAGAGAACTTGATGTAATCCTTGTGTAGATTAGATATGGGACAATTTTTGATAGGATACTAAAGTTGTTGTGTTATTTTGCAATTCTTTCTGCAATTTATACATGTATAAAAATATATAAGTAGTCAAATGTCTACATACCCCCAAACTGATTTTTCGGTTAATTTCTTCTAAAAAGTAAATAAGAAACTGTGTGTTCGTTCATGCGTGTGAGATAAAATCGGAGAAGAAGAGAGAAAAAGTCAAAGGGGTTTCTTTGAGAGATAGCTAAATCTTCTACTCCTTTTGGGTTTTCATCTTTCAACTGGTTTCAATTGGTAATCTTCTTTGGTGCCGTTAAAAACTTTCCGAACGATTATTCTACTAGTAAGAGCTCGGTTTTTGTATGTATAAATTGGATATGTTTTAATGCTCTTGTTTATTGCCTTATTTTTTAAGATATTTTCACAAATTGCTTTGTTTCATTTTCTTATGGATAAGTGTTTGTTGTGTTTAAATGTTGCAGGGTTGTAGTACTAAAGTTTGATGAAGATGGTTCAAGTTTAGGTTGCAGTAATTTTCTCAAAATCGTAGCTCATAAATAGAAGGGTAATTTATACTCGGACTCTGTGAGGTTTACCGTGATTAAAGAAAACACCTTGTGGTTCAAAAAATTACAAGGATACCTCTACAGGGGGTTTTTTGTAAACATTTTTAGAAGGTGTAGGGGGTGTCCATGTAAGGATTGTTGAAGTTGTAGGGGGTGTTTTTGTACATAGTTTTAACCGGAAGGGGTATCCTTGTAATTTCTGAAACATCAGGAGTTCCTTGTGAGACGACTAATCCTCAGGGGGTCCGGTCGTAAATCACCCTAAATAAAATTCAAGAATGAAATTTCAGCTCGCACTTCGCCTTAGGGCATCTCCTATGTTTAGAGGGGAAGTTGGATTTAGATTTAGGGGGGTGAATTTACCTAGTAAAATGAATAGAGGGGAAGAAAATGCAATAGCCCCTTGAATCTTTCACCCACCGCTTGAAGCGGTGAGGCAAGGCAACAATGCCTTGCCTCACCGCTCGCGGTGGGTTACTCGCTGGGCGGGCGAGTGCAACTCGCCCGCCCAGCAGCAGGTGGCCGACACTTGTCGGCCACCTGTTGATCCATTTACTTTTTTTATTTATTTATTTATTTTATTTAATAAAAATCCTTTTATTTAAAAAAAAAATTTCTTTAAAATACCTTATTAAATAAAATGTAACTCTTATTTAATCTTAGTTTTATTTAATTTGTGTACTATTTTTAAAAAGTTAATTTTAGTATAAAAATGTAACTCTTATTTAATAAACTCAAATTTAATTTATTTTGTTTTATTTTAAAAAAAAATCCTTAAATTTGTGTATTATTTTGGAAAAGTTAATGTCAATATTAAATTATTTTTATTATTCCCAAATCATGTCAATCAAGTATTTAATTGTTGTATTATTGTGTACCAATTTTAAAATCCTTTTAAAAAGTTAATTATTAGAAACTCAAATTTAATTTAATTAATAAAAACGAAACCTTAAAAGAACTTAATGAAAGCTTACATATGATTCGTTAAATTAAAAACGATATAACCCTATTATTATTATTATTATTATTATTATTATTAAGTGAGAGTGGGGGAAATGAGAATTGGAATTAAATGGAATTGATAGATTGAATCATTTGAGATGACTTATAAAAAAAGAAAGGGGAAGCTGGACATGGAATCTGAGGGGAAGCTGGACTGAGTGAGGGGAAGCTAGACTTGGGCTGAGGGCATCACTGGAGATGCCCTTACATGTCTTGAAGTAACTCAAATCTAGAGAAAGACTCATAAATTAAGATTTCAGAATGAAATGTGTGCGTGCCTTTTAACTTTCACGGCTTCAATAGCCCCAAAACATAAAAAACGACAAACATACTAAAAATAGCAAAAACGTGTGAAACCCAAAATGTTTATATTGTTTAGAGTCCTATGCAATCTCAAATGTTACATAGGTTAAAGAACTTGAAGCTTGAAAACTGTAAAATTATGTATGACCCACAAGTTATACTTGTATTGTACATAATTCATATGAGATTTTTAGTTGGATAATTAATACTATGTTAATAATAACTCAAATTTGTTTATAGTTATAATCAATTCACTTAGGTCATGTGTTTGACTATATAAAAGTACCAAAAAGAAATTAGAGCTCTTAAATGTGAAACGACAATTTAATTGGTATTATAGTCATAGAATGATAATATGAAAATAATGTGAGACCGACCTTACCCTTTGGCCACAAACTCTTTTTGTTATTATAATCAAATAAAAAAATACGTAAACAAATTTAACCTTACTCATAATATTTTTTTGGAGGCCCTCGTACACTGGTGACTCTAAGCGGCCGCATGTGCGGCTTACGCTTAAGGTCCGCCCTGTGCATCAATGAGAAATAGTGTAACTATGAAAGCCAGCTTGAACTTCATGTCTGTTTTATGCAAGTTTTGGTTTATATTGTGATGTTTTTCAAATCATGTGTGGGCCAATTTGGACATCTTACTTTTATATTTACATATCTATTTAACTAATTTGATTTTATAAACAATATTAATAAATTAAATAATACTTTAATATAAATCAGAAAAAAATTAAAACACATAATTTTTGAAAATCTAAAATTTATACAAATTATTAATCTATTTAATATTTATTAAAGTAATAAAATTATAGGGTAAATTACGAATACCCCCGAGATAAGGTCTAATTATGAAGATTTTCCTCACATATTGGATATAAAAAAATCCCCCTTAGGTTTGTTACCTTCTTACAATTAACCCCTTGCCCTTAAAATGTTCCAATTTTGCCCTTGTGTGTTATTTGTAATGTTTGTAATATCTTATAAATCTTAAAAATTGGGTGCTAATTGTGATATTTTATAAATTATAGAAGTGATAGTTATATACTTACTACCAAAGAAATTTATAAAATTTATAATTGCCCATAATTACATATTAATTAGCAATTTAAATTGTATAAAAAAATTAAATAGAATTTAAATAATCATATTTTATAAATATGAATAAATTGTTTACACATTTAGTTAAACGAATTTATTTTTTAAATTAGTTAAATTTAATAAAATTGTATATTGTATATTGTATAAATCAATATTTTAATTTAATAAAATTTATATTTTATTATAAATTCAATATTTATTAATGCAATAAAAATATTACTTATTTAATTAGTGAAAATTATAATTTTATATTTATAAATTCTATTTAATTTGTTATTATAGAAATTAAATTAACAATAAATATTCAAAAAAGTTGCATTATTAATTGAAATTTATGGGCAATTATAAATTATATTAATTATATTGGTAGTAAATATATGATTGTCATTTTTATAATTTATAGAATATAACAATTAATACCCAAATTTTGAAATTTATAAGATATTATAAACATCACAAATAACTCCTAAAGACCTTACCTAAAGGGTATTCGTAATTTATCCAAAATTATACTATATTATTAATAAATAATTTCTAATTTCTAAAAAAAACAAACTAAAACCCACCCATTCACCCCATACCACATACCACCACTCTCTGGTGGTTGTTCGTCGAAGAAAGTTTGGGGGGTTTATTCGTCTCGTTGTTGCGAACTCACACAAATTAACAATTTTAGTTTTCATTCATTAAATCTCACGAATTGATCCTAGAAAAATCAAATCGCGCAACTCCCATTATTCTCTAATTTCAATATGCGATTCCAGATTCGTTACTCGACCAAATCAAGAAATTATTGCGCCATTAGAACCCCTTGATCTAGGTTACAATCCCCATGGATTGATTTCAGTTGCCGCTACCGCCTGAGCTCCACCCGTAGGGGCGGTGATTTTTGCATAAATCCCTTTTATTCACAAATTACAATAGGCAATGAAAGGTGTACAATAGGTACTTACAATGAACTGAAACAAGCTGGCATTCTTTTTTACACGAAAACAAGTTGTCATTAATGAAGCCAGTATCTATTTTGCATAAATAATTTATAACATGATCGAGAAAGTTATCATTCGGCGAGAGAATATAAGAAAGCAACTTAAAAAGAGTGTGTAGTGCAAAAGATCAACATGTAAATATTGCATTAACTTTTCTTCTTTTCGTTTAACAGTTGGTTAATTAACTAAACTACTACAAATTTTATTGTTACTAATTATCAAACAACTGTCGAACACAGATAAGTATCTAGAATTTTCAAAACATCAAATAAATAAAAAGAAACTGATGTATTGTTTAAATCAATGAATATAGTGAAAATATATGAAATTTATGAATCGATGAAAAATTTGGTTAAATCGATTGGAAAATGAGTTTAACCGATGAAAAGTCTGGTTAAATCGAATGAAAACGAGTTTTATAGGTGAACTAGCGAAAACATCGATGTTATAAAATCGGTTAAAAGTATTATAAAACGATGAAATTAATTAGAAAATTGATGAAATCAGTGAAATTATTGAAAAAATGGTGAATCCGATTAAAAAATGAGTTAAATACATCAAAAATGGTTAAATTGATGAAATTGGTGAAATGATATGTTAAACTTGTTAAAACGGGTATACCTAGTGAAATTAGTGAAGAAAATCAGGGAAGTCGATAAAAAATGAGTTAAGTCGGTTAAAATAGTTAAAATTTTCGATGAAAAACTTGTTAAATCGTTAAAAATGGTTAAAGTAATGAAATTGGTGGAAAAAAATCAATGAATTCCAAGGAAAAGGGTTAAACTCATTAGCAGCAAGTAAATTGATGGTATTGGTTAAAAATGGGATATACCGGTGAATTTGGTAAAAAAAAAAAGAGTTAAAACGATGAAAAAATTGGTCAAAACCTGAGTTTGATTGGGTCAATGAATCTGGATCCGATCACGGAAGAGTGATCCGTGTGGAGAGGGTAGTTGGTGCCCAAGTGTGTGGATGGTTGGGAAATGGCGGAGGATGGGGTGGGTGGTGGGGGTGGTAGTGGGGGTAAGTGATGGGGATGAGATTGGAAAGTTGAAGTTTACAAATATTTTATTTTTTAAGTTGATCCAGTATGGTTCCACAATTTTCTTGTATGGATCCATAGTGGATCCGAACTTTGTGAAATTTCAACAATATTTGATCATGTTGAAAATTTAATGGATCCCATATGGATCGTATCCAGTAGATCGTATCCGGTAGATCGATCCATATTACCCCCCCATGCCAAACTAATCTATATTGCTCTTAGTCACAATGTAATTAATCAAGTGTAATTGCATTTATTCTAAGTTCCTAGAAATTTGATTAACTGGACATAATAATTATCTTTGGATTGGGGAGAACTATATAAAATTCACGTAAACTTTTGTGTGTTATGAAAGAGAAATAGTGATGTATTGTTTTTCACCGGATGATTTCACTATTATGGATCGTCTTTCCCGACAGCTTAACAACAAATTTCGTAAAAACTATTTTTTTTTTAATTTTTGTTGGTAATTTGTCTTTATTATTCGTGGAACATATTTCAATCGTTAGTTTCGTCGATGTTCAGTTACAAATTTGTTAATAAAGTTGTATCACTTTTTCCTACAACTTAACAACCGAATTCCTACGAAAAATATTTTTTTTCCAATTTTTTCGTTGTTAATTTTCGGGTTTTTTGCACTTTGCACCCCCGAAATATGGAAAATAGGCACTTTGCACCCTCTTTTATTTTTCTCAAAAATCCTAGGGACAAAATAGGTAATTCATTTTTGAATCTTTGGCACTTTGCACCCCCGAAATAGGATTAGCGGTTATCACCCTCGAATTAGGAACACCTCATTAATTTGCACCCCCGAAACACGAGAAATGGACACTCTGAACCCCCTAAACACAAAATTAGCACTTATCACCTCAAATTAAGAAAAACTCAACAACTAGCACCCCTCGTTTTTTTGGGCAAAGTTGACCTTCGGGGGCAAAAAACCTAGGGGCAAAATAGGTAATTATGAATACTTAGATACTTATTTCTCTCTCCATCTTAAAATTTATTTTTGTAATAGGATTCAATCAATTTTATGTATTAACTTTATAGAAACTTTTCGAATTCTTTTGGATATTTTGAGGACATTCGAAAAATTGGTAATTAAACAAATATGTTAAAATATATTTTGCAGATGAATATTCTACTATTCATAATCGTATTTTGCAAATTTTAAGAAAAAAAAGATGGATTACCTATTTTGCCTCTAGGTTTTTTTTACCCTGGTGGTCAACTTTGCCCAAAAAAATGAGGGGGTGCTAATGGTTGAGTTTTTCTTAATTTAAAGTGCTAAGTGCTAATTTTGTGTTTAGGGGGTTTAAAGTGTCAATTTCTCGAGTTTTGGGGGTGCAAGTTGTTGATTTGTTCTTAATCCAAGGGTGCTAAGTGCTAATTCTAATTCGGGGGTGCAAAATGTTCATTTCTCGTGTTTTGGGGGTGCAAAGTGCCAATGATCCAAAAATGAATTACCTATTTTGTCCCTAAGTTTTTTGAGGAAAATAAAAGAGGGTGCAAAGTGTTGAATTGTTCATATTTTGGGGGTGCAAAATGCTAAATTTATGTTTGAGGGTGTAAAGTGCGTATTTCCCATGTTTCGGGGGTGCAAAGTGCAAAATACCCATAATTTTCGGTTATTTTGGCTGAACAAATTTCAGTTGATAGTTCCATCGTTGTACAGTTACTAAATCTAAATAGTGATTGATAATTTTCCGTTGGAATGATTTCGTCACTTTGGATAACTTTTTCCTACAATTTAACAATCGAATTCCTACAAAAAATATTATTTTTCGATATTTCGTCGGTAATTTATCGTTATCATTGAAGAAACACTTTTCATTTGAAATTATGTTGGTATTCCGTTACTAATTCATTACTAATAGCGATAAATTTGTTTTCGTTGGAATCAGGTTGTCGCTGATGCCCTTTTTCTTGTAGTGTAAATGCTTTTACTCCATTTTTTATAGTAAAAAGTTGAATTAATTAATCTTATAAGTAGATTATTATGTTCATTTATAATATTTATGATATTTGAAATTATTGATACGTAATAATACAAGATCTTGTATATAACGTATAATTAAAAGGAAAATTAATTTTACATCAAATATGATAATTTCATAAATAACTTCTCCAAAATTCAAGTACAGTGGCTCGAAAAGTGATCGTTGATATTGATTCAATTTATATGTTTAAGTTTAACAGGCATGCATGAATAATTGTCACAATAGTAGCACCCATATTCTATACATTCTTCATCCGTCTTGCATTTTTTATCAAAACATCTTTTACACCAATCAAAAGGATAAGGATCCCCATTATCATCGAAATGAGATGTACTAAAACATAAGGTTTCAATATTTTCTTCACTTGATTCTTCCACACCCGTATTTTGCTTTGAAACTGCAGTGAATAATTAATTTATTAAATTTTAGAAAATTGATTTCTTGTGCTACAAATTAAATATTATTACTTCTAAACAATTATAATAAGATAATACGTAGTTTTAAAATTATAAGATAAGAACGTTTATTTTATGTGCATAAATAATAATTAAATAAATAAATCGATAAATATAAATTATATATTATCCAACATTGACCTAAAAACACACGACTACATGATTAATCTAGTATATATATACTAAGTTAAGTATATGATGTAAGTGTGAATTTATGCTGATTAATTAATAATATTTTTTTGATGAACTTTTCTTTGTAAATGAGTTGTAAACTCGAAACGTGATATTATTATAAATAAACTATATTATCAAAAAATTCAAATAAAATATTTATATATAGTAAGAAGTTGGTAAATTTTCAAACTATAAATGGTATTAGCATAACATTTATCATAAGTTTTATAAAGTGTCAATTCATGTTATTTAAATCTTAATATGTAAATTTCATACGTTTGAAATTATAAATATTAAAATAAAATACCAATATTAAAATATAAAGAAAAATTACTTAACACACGTACTCGTAATTAAATAAAAAGACTAGAACTTTAAAGTTTTAACCACAACAAGTGTATCTCCTTCACAGGGTCTGTTTGGGCCATAGACAACTTAGGTAAGCCCCAAGTGTTTTGGACTCCAATCTGTAATACTAATACCCATATAGTGGTACATTGAAAAATATATGAATTTGCTTCTTGGGAACACCGACAAGCATTAAGAATCGTTTCGTATATCTACCAATGATATAAACTTGAATCGTTTCGTATATCTACTATATATGTAAAGGTTGCTTATGCAGAAAAATATATTTCAAAACTGAAAATGATTAGAACCTATGAACGATTAACTATGTCACAATACAAATAAGTGAATTGACTATTTCATCTATAAAAGAAAGATATATTGGAAAGATCTAGAATATGAGAATTTAATCAATACTATTATATCTACTAAACCGAAAAAATAAACTCTACATGAAATAGGGCTCCTAGGACCCTAAAAAGCTAGGGCCAGTCCTGCCCCTCAAGTAGCACCAAAGTATCCAAAAAGATGATAGTTTTTCATAAAAATATAAAACAAGTAGCACTTTAAATTATGATTCAATCTTTATCATATTATATTAAGATTAATGTACTGTATCTATATAAAATAACTCTTTGGGGGTTAGGGTTACCTGATGCAGGGCATGCCTCTGATGCATCGATGAGAAATAGTGCAATTATGAAAGCCCACTTGAAATTCATGTCTGGTTAAATTATTTAATATCTGAAAGAACGAAAAGTTTTTAAATAAGATCTACTTGTTGTTTGTTTCTCTAACAAACAAACAAATCTACTTGTTGATCTATATAATGCAAATGTTGGCCATTGTTATGTACTTTGTGATTTTGTTTTTACATTCATTTATTGCTCTATTAATTGTAATAATTTATGTAGAAGAAGAATTTACGTTATGAATTTTTCTCTTTGTTAAACGTTAGTTTAATTAATTATAGATATTAGAAGTTATTCCGAGTGTTTCTTCAAGTGAAACCAGATTGATCACTGATCACATGTTGACATTAAATTTGTGTCATGTATTGCATTAATTTACAAATGTATCAATTTAAAATTTATCAAATTCACTAGTATGAAGCAAATAAGTTTTACAAAAAGTTTTATTTGATATGTAAATATCATGAATGGAGAAAATGAGAACATAACAACTTTTGATTATTTAACGATTTAAATCAACGATTTTTACAATCACTAGTTTAACAATTTAGATGCATTTTCAAGTTAGTAGAAATATAATTTAAAGAGTGAATTACATTAGCCGTCCCTTAAGTTGGGCACTTGTAAGAGCTTAGTCCTCCAAGTTCAAAATATATTAGTTTGGTCTCCTATCGTCCTTTCAGATGACTTTCCCGGGAAATCTAGTGTCATGTCAATGCACATTACACTTTTTAAGGGTAGTTTCACCCATTTATAATAGATTTTCGAAAAGGTAAAATAAAGATATTAATTACGGCTAGGTATAACTAAATTAGATTCTTCAATTTACTTCATCATTTAAACAAGACGAAAAGGGGAAAGTGAGGTTTTAGTTTTCATCATGAAATCCATTAATTCTTCAAAGAAATTGTTGATATTTGCTTGAAACTCACAATAAATGTTTTGATTACAACAAAACATCACCATTGTTGGCTTAGAATTTTCAATGTTTGTTTGTGGAGAAGGTGGGGACTTCCACCAACCCGACTTGATAAGATAGGGTCTTGGAAGCCATCACCAATAGCTTGTATTATGACTATTCTTTGATGTAGTACATTCTTTGATAATTAATGAATACGACAAGTTTATTTTTATCGTACAGAATAAACAAATGGCCAAACTTCATCTTTAATACATTGACTCGATTGATTGAAATCCTTAGATCATGACTATGGGACGATTGACTGCGAGCAATCACGAAACATTCGTGATTTTAAAACCTGTTCCAAGTCATAGATTCCGAACAAGACGGGATATCGAAGGAATCGCTAAAACTTATACATATACATGATTCAAATAGTTTGAATTTGTAGAGTTTCGTAAACAAGGTATATTATACCGATGCATATGAGTAGGTAGTTCGATAGGGGATCGAACGACCCACACTGAGAAACACATCGTGGAAGCGCATGATGCATATCGGTGATAGGTTATTTCTCAAGCTTAGAATAGTGTACGATTTAGTCCTTAGACTTAAGATACTTGGACAACTTCGGTGCACGGGTGTGCATACTTTAATTTAGGTACCGATCACATAGATGATGTAAGATTTAGGGTGGCTAATGGTTAATAGCCTCAACAATGCAACAGCAAATTAGCCAAAAAATTGGCACGGCCAACAGCTATGGCCAATATTTTGGCGTGGCCATGGCGGATGTAAGATTATTCTATTCAAGTATTGGCTGCTTTCTAGCATGATACTACCCTTTGTTATGCGAAATTTGCACAAAATTATCCTGTGTTTTTTTTTTTTTTGGCACCAAACTCCTTGTACTTTCAAAATCCTACATAAAACACCTAATCTCCGTTAGTTACTAACACCTTTAATTTTGCATAATTTTGTTTACGCAAAACTTCCTTGTACTTTTGAACGTTTGCGTAAAACTCTCTTGTATTTTTTAATGTTTGAGTAAAAATCTCTTGTACTTTTTAACATTTGAACAAAACTCCCTTGTACTTTTTTTTTTAATCTACTAGACTGTGTATTTACAGCTTGGACCAAAGAGTGCACAGGGTATAGGTCCTCCCCAGTGTGGTATCTCTAGTAGGATTCGAACTTGAGTCTCGCCTCTGGGGGTCGCAAGTCACTACCACTTGTCTCAACCATATTGGGTGCCTCCCTTGTACTTCTAAATATATCTAGGGGTAATTTAGAAAATTCTATTAAAAATTAACGGTGTTAGTAACTAAAGGAGATTAGGTGTTTTATGCAGAATTTTTGAATGTACAAGGAAGTTTGATGCAAAAAAAGTTCACATAATAGTTTGATGCATGTTTCGCATAACACTGGGTAGTATCGTGCATTTTTCCCCCTTTCTAGCAGCCTATAATTTTCCGAACTTTTCTATTTTTGTTAGTTTTTTTTTTTTTTTTTTTTAAAGAAAGTGATATATTAGTTGGATCATGGATGTGATCCATTATTATTTATATGCATTATGAATGAATACACAATTGCATGACTCTCTATTTTCCTTTTTGATATCACAAATGTCAAAATATCTAACAATATCCCAATAATCAAGAAGGAATAGTTTGTTCACTACAAAATGGTGAAGAAAATTAACATCATTACTCAAAATCCAATAAGTTCATAAGACAAATCATAAATCAGGATGAGACCACCACTCAAAGCAAAATCCGAAACAACCCCCCACCCCCCGCCCTCTTCATGAGACCTTAATCATACCATCCAAACTTCATGTCTACATGCCATTCTAACTCCACTAACTTTTGTTTTACATTTATGCTCTAAAAGATTCAAAATGAAATACATGTAAGTCACATTTCATATGTAAATTTTGAATAATAGATTCTTAGCTATTAATTGAAATTACTGTAGATGGAAATATAGAGTTTATAATCTTCACACAATTGATTTGAAGCTTTGTAAAAATGAAATACACAATTAATTGTTTAAATTTATTATACGTATGTGTTCGCAGTGAAGAGGCGAACAAAACTCCTCTCTTTTTTCCGATGAACAACTACCAGAGGATCTTGGTCGTGCGTGAGGAATGAAACAGGGGCAATTCGCAAAACAGCCAAAAGGCAGGAGTTAATCCGCAAAATCGCCAAAATTAAATCACTTAAATTAATATGTAATACATGTTTTACACAATTAATTTCATGGAATGCGTAATTTGGTTTCCCATCTTAACTAATGATTTACCACTATTTATTTTGACAAAAATCCCAGGAATATAATCCATCCTCAAATCTCTACTGAGCATTTGAAAATCCGCAATTTTGATTTTCACAAAAAGATGATAAAAGTTATGAAACTCACTTGGCACAATAAACTGAATCGAAGTGGGTTGTCCATGTAATCTGTTCCAGCATTAGGGCCATAAACCTTTAATTTAGTCTTTACCACCTTTATAAATACAACATTACAACATAAGAATCCAGAATCCAGACAAACTAATAACTAAGTTGCTATAAACTTTTTAAACTACATAATTAACACTGACCTTCTCCAGGAACATTGAATGATCAACAAAAACAAGATCAACTTTATGGCAGTGGAAAAATCTGACAGTCTCAATTTTGTTTCCAACTATCATCTGCAGTAAAACCATTATTCTTTCATTGAATTTTAAGATAAAGCAATGAAATAACAAAAAATACAATTTGGCAAAAAAAAGTTAACCTCAACAAGCTCAGAGTAAACCTTGGTAGCTTAAATCATTGTCTGCTGTTACATTGAAACATAAGAATTAAATCTTCATTTCTTGGAGTTGATTTAATTTAACTAATGAGATGTGATCATATTTTCATATTTTGATTCAAAGATCGAGAATACACAATATATATTTAAGAAAAAGGTCAAGCCTTCTGTTCGACCTTTGCTCGAACTGCTTGACAGAAAGCCAAGAAAAAGAAACATAGAAAATTCAATTTCTCCAAAATATGATCTCTCCAAAAATGACTAGGCATTAATTCACTTGTCATAATGCATAATATATAAAAATTCCAAACAAATTAATCACCAAGTAATTCAGGGTTTGTCATCATGTTAGCAATATCAATAATATCAAATTGGTGATAAGTCAAATACCGTCCAGCAATATGCACATAAACTTCACATTAATATCAGTTCAAGCGATATATTGCAATGAATAAAAGTAGAATACCTTAGAATGCTCTTACAACAAAAGTAAAAGTGGTGGGAAATCTCACCACACTTCCATTTTTCAGTTAGCAGATCTCACCACAATGATAAATGGGTAATGAGTGCCAAAAGCAACAGTGTAAAAGAAATATTGACATAATAACTGTAAAAGTACAATATCAGTTGAATAAAATTTCAAGATAATGAGTGTTATATAACTTGTAAAAGGTAATTGTAAAAGAAGTAATAACTGGGGAAGAAGTGTGCCTCTTTAAATATCTCTGAACTTCTCAAAGACACACTGGTTAAGGTACCAGTTGTTAATTGATATTATTTGGTTTCTGAAGTTAGAAAACCACTCCTGAAAATTAAATTAGGAATCTCATTGTACATAAGCTAAAAAAGGTGCAACATAATACTCCTCTGTTCCAAAACAGACAGAAAATACCAACTCCTTCCAAATTAAAAGGTGCAACATCATGTCTATAAACATTTTGGAAAATCATTGTTCTGTTCTTATCGAACATGCCTGAAGAACAGATTAAGTACAGGAAATACCTCTCTAATTCTGAATCGATTTGCAGCAATAAATCCAAAGCATTTCGGTTATGCCATTGACACATAAGGAAATGGTTCCACCTAACATAGTCGCAAAATTGATAAATCCAATAATCACTCTAACAAACCTCCAACAAAAGAATAATGGTACATTGTAAAAGGCCAACAAAATGCAGAAATACATATAAAGCTAAAATAAGGCTTGAGAAGCAACAACGCTATCCATTAGCAAATCTTTCAGAATCTCTATTGGGAGATTCTGAGGTATTTTTCCAGTAATAAGACATTCTCTGAAAATGGAATCCAACTCAAGCATCCTACTTTCTATCTATATGAGCCAGGTACTCTTACTTACACTGTTAAGATGTATTGAGCTGCAAATTAAGTGCAAAACAAAGATACTTAATACATAAGGTTAAGAGAATACGGAAAATGTTGTAGAAGAAATTACTATTTTCATTATACAAGCATGAACTCGGAAAATCTACAACTCAACATGCTTGAAAATGAAGTTGGTGTTTCATCTCTAAGATTAACACCAGATGTTAACAACAACGAAAACACAGAGATTAACAATAGTAGTGCTCACTGGCCAAACCAAACATTGATATTAATACTAATAACAATATTAATAATCTCTGGGCATACAATGCTTACCATTTTTACCATATAATCTACCTGTGCTCTGCGGCCTGAATCATCCATTGAATAGCTCCATTACTAACTATATAGGACCATTAAACCACATTGATATTTTTATTGCAAGTTTAATTTCAAAAAAATCAAACATTAATAATAGAAATCAATGTGCAAAGATTATAAAAGTATAAATTTCCGAGAGAGAACTCTAACTAGAGACGGAGACGAGAAATTCAGCTCAAACGGCTGCATATGCTCAACTGAAATTGTTTTCGACGAGCTCAAAGCGGCCACAAATCCTGATCAGAAATTCAAAACCAGAAATCAATTTTCTTCTTTTGAGAAAGAAAACTGAAACCTAATTTGATCAATTCCATTGAAGTTCCAAATTCGTCAGTGAAAAACTGAAATCACGATGAGGAAGACTCGACTCTCCATCATTTTCAATAGTACTGTCTTCCTATTCAAGTTCTGTTCTGTTCAAGACGAGGGAAAGAAAGAAAAAAGTAAATGTGGTTGGGATTTACAAACAGGACAGTGGGTTTTGGGATGGGCTGATGAAGCTTATTTGGACCAGCATCTACCGGGTGCTGGGGGTGGGGGTAAGATTGGGTTAATAATGCGAATACTTGGTAGATAATGGGCTTGGGTGTGGGTTTTAGTAGGCTGTTTGGGTTCTTGCTATATTAGTTTTTTGAGAATTTGGAGAGGTGTATTGGTTCATGCCTCATTGGGTTGGGGTAGTTAATGCAAGTACTTGGGCCGATTTAATTGTTTGTGGGCTGGTCTGAAGGCTCCTCTTTATAGGGCTGTCAATGGGGCGGATTTCAATCCGAATTCGATCTGAGTCTGATCCGATTTATTAGGATTTTAATTCAATTAGAGATTCGATGGATCTAATTCTATTATAGAGATCCGAAAATTCGAAATATGTGGAGCAAATATAAATTTAGGTCGATCCGATCCGGTAGAGATCCTTACAATAAATAAAAGTTTTACATACATATATAATGTTTTATTAAAAAAAAGTACCATTACTTTAAGATGATAATAGTTAATAATTCACTCATAATTATATTTTTATGCGTATTTTCATCCAAAAATATGAATAATAGTTAAGAAAGCTTGAACTGTGAGCTAAATTAAATAAAACCGTGGAGTTACCAAACTTGTTTTAGGAAAAAATATTGGTGTAAATTTTGAAATGAAAATTTATTGGATTAAAAAAAGATCTGATATCTAACCGAATTCGACAAAGATTAGATGGACTTGAGAAATCTAGATCCTAGCGAGATCCAAATCGGACTTGAGAAATATGATCCGACATTAATGGATCTGGATATGGGTCGAGCCTGATCCGATCCGATCCATTGACAACCCTAGTTGATTGGGCTTTATATATTCAGTTTAGACTTGAAAGGTGATGGAAAGAAGAAAAGAGGAAGGAATACACTACTAGAAATATGAAGAATTCCGACCAAACAAAAATCGGTTGAAATTTTCCTCAATTAAGACCCAAAAAAATTCGATTGAAATTACTTATGGCCGAATTTAAAATCGATTGAAATTTTATTAATTATTCTGACCGGTTTTTAAACCGTCGGTCGGAATATATACTCTGTTAAAAAAACAAAAACAATTCCGTTCGATTTTTAATCGATCGAAATTTTATTAATTATTATGATCGATTTTTATATATTATGTTTTTAAATATATACTATGTTTTAAAAAAAAACGAAAACAATTCCGTTCGATTTTTATTCGATCGGAATTTTATTAATTATTCCGATCAATTTTTATATATTATGTTTTTTAATATATACTATGTTTTTTAAAGAAAACTAAAATAATTTTATTAATTATTTCGACTGATTTAAAAATTTGTCGGAATATATATTATGTTTTTTTTAATATATACTATGTTTTAAAAAAAGCGAAAACAATTCCTACCGATTTTTAAATCGGTCGAAATTTCATGATATAATCCGATCGATTTAAAAATCAATCGGAATGTTTTGAAATGTATAGATCGGGCAGAGCCATTTCTCTTCATTGTATTAGGAAAAAAAACATCTCTTCTCCTTTTCTCCGTGCACAGTCACCACCAGCACTTCACTTACGGCCAAACACCACCACCGTATCAATTAGGGCATTATTTTTATTGAATTGAAAATTCAATTAGGGCCTAATTTTGAGATTAAATTATAATTTAGGGCTTTTAGCGAAAGATTTTGTTGTTATAGCGTGTTTGAAATTAGTAAAAATTGTTAGATTTTGTTATTATAGTTTGTTTGAAATTGTTACGTTTTTTTATTAATTATAGTGTGTTTGAAATTGTTGAGTGTGCTTGAAAATTAAACTAGGGCATAAATGTGGGGTTGAATTATAATTTAAGGCTTTTAGTGAAGAAATTTTGGATTGAATTACATGTATTTATTTTTTTTAATTTTTTTTTCAAAAATTCAAAACCGATTTTGAATCGGTCGAAATTATATTCCGAGTGATTTTAAATCAGTCTGAGTTTCGATAGGACTTTCGGTCGGAGTCCGATTCCGTCCCGATTTTTTTCAACCGATTTTTGCGGTTAGTCGAGGTTTTTTAATCCTGATGGACAAACCTTCAATTTGAATCGATCGGAATCACGTTTTCCGATCAATTTTTCCCAAAATCGATGAAAAATTCGATAGGAATTTAAATCCTTCTAGTAGTGATAGGGCAGAGGAGGGAAGCTATGGTTCTTCTAAGCTAGAATTCTTCCATCAGGGAAGGATTAGGCTCTCATAGTATGATTTCTTTTTTATTAGCCGTTGACTGATAGATTAGTGAATTTGAGTAATTTATTATACTCGAAATGTATTCATACCTAATTCTAAACCAAAAAAAATTGTATTCATACCTTCATTTAATTTCATTCAACAGTAAAACTTGACTGACATTTTTTTAAAGAAATTTTTCTAAAGTTCAAGCGATATTACTTAAACTATTTTCCCTTATGTACAACACAATTTCGTTAATGTTTCTTTCACTATTGAACAACATTATTTGTTTAACTTTCAAAGTTCGGTCCTTGCTCGACTCCAATAAGTTAAAAGTAAAAATAAAAAACATGTAAAATTGTCAAGCTATTCCAGCTTGACTAATTTCCGCTCAATTAAAGCTCGTTCGAGCTTGGTTAGAAACAATTTTTTATTCTCAAACATATTTTCAAACTCAACAAGAAAATAAAACCAAGTTTACAATATATTGTTCGACTTTATACGATTCCTCTTTAACCCCTAATTATGTTATCATGTGATATATAAACTTTGTAAATGGGTTCTTAAGAATTCATGTAAATTTTCAACTCTTTAAATTGAGTAGTTACCATTTTGTACCCTATAAATACTTTGGTTTGGCACTTTGCATCATAGAATTAAAAATTGCATAATCTTTGGCAATGTGAACCTACTCGGGTGCAAAATGGCCACTATACATGCTAAATAATATACAATTCGAGAGTACAAAGTGCCAGTATTTCAATTCCAAAGTGCTTTAATTTAATTCAATGAAAATACATTTTTTTTTGATAAATTCAATGAAAAGAAAATTGCTATATCAGTTCTACGACAATTACGACACAATTTTATACTCTCTCAGTCCCATGTATTTTGCTCCCTTTACTACAGTACTCGGTCAAACTTTTCAATCTTTTAAGTGACTTATCATATTAATTTTTTCACATTTTTTTTGGTGTATTAAACCTTTTAAATATTAATATATATGATGTCATATATGATATTATCAACTTATTAGTGAAATATATTAATTAAATTATTTATTATAATTTTTATAAATTTAATTAAATTGACCAGTTGACCATACCAAGTTGACCATACCAAAATAGCAGAATAAATGGGAGGAGGGATATATTATATACTGTAAAGTCATGCTAGATTATTACTGCAAAATGAACATCACGTTACCCGTGGCTTTCTCAATAACTTCATATGTACTAAGATAAGAATTTTGGAACAATTCTTTATTTTCTTTGGTTTAGTTTTTTAATGGTAGTGGACAGTTGAACTAGCCATTTCCTGCGCGTAAGAAACTAACAAGCATGTTAGGAAAGGAGAACATGTGCGCTAGTTAATTTCCATATAGATTAGTGAGAAAATCGTATATTCAGGTACAGATCAAGATAATTAAATTGTTAAGTGAGTTAACTCATTGAATTAAAAACGGTAGAATAGAGAATTAAAAATTATAGCTCTGGCATTATGGATTGTGCTCTGCCTATATATATCAACAACAATATTAAAATTGAACATAACATGCTACTTATAAGATTGATTAGTTTGAGTTTGTACTGTAACAAATGGAGTAAAAATATTTTCTTATTTTTGCGATGCTCTATAAATACTTGTCATATAATACAGTAAAATATAATTATTTATATCCAATTTATCAAAAAAAAAAATACTTACATACATTAAATATTATATTATCTTTTTATTTATTTGGTGTTGAAAATTAATTGGTGATTCATCTTGATAAGCCAATAAACATAATCTACAAACCGCTGGAAGAATATCTCAGTATTAAAATGAGCATAAACATATTATTGGGGAAAAAATGTCCTAAAATTTTCCTTTTTTAAAAAAAATAAATTGCTCCGAAATTGCTATTAGAATTTTGGGACAATAAAAAAGAATTTTTCTTTTGGTTTTTGTTCCAAAAATGTAATTAGGAAGAATAAAAAAATTTGTCCAAAATAGCGATTAGGAAGAGCATGAAAATAAATTAAGTTGTTGTCCCAAAATTGCCATCGGAGCCCATCTAAAAGCCATAATCAAATCTTTCATGTGTCCTGTGTGGTGCATTTTAACCCATGTTACTTTTTTTCCCTTGAAAAAAAATCTTGGTCAAAATATTCAATTCACCTTCATTAGCTTAGCTCGAGAGTGAAGCTCACTCTCTCAATTGGGCCAAAAAAGTCTTAAAATTGCTTAAATTTTGTGACTTATGGGGTACAATTATCAACTCGAAAACTTATGGGATAAATTTGCCAGCAGCCACAAGTTATGAGACCAGTTTTACCTTCGAAAACTTATGGGATAAATTTGCCAGCACCCACAAGTTATGAGACTAGTTTTACCTTTTTCATGCAAGATAAACTACCAAAAAATTTATTTCTTTCTCAATAAAATATCAAGAAACCCTCTTCTCTCTCTATTCGCTCATCACTAAAGTGTATTAATGGAGAACTACTCCTACGGTCGAGTTTTAAAATAGATATGAAACATTGCAACTTTCAAGCCAACAATGGTAATGTTTTGTTCCTTATCGTGAATTTGAAGCCAATCTATGAAGAATTAATGGATTCATTGAAGAAAATTCAAAAACCTTAGTTGCCCATTTTATGTTTTTTTAAATGACGAAGTAAATTGAAGAATCTAACTTAGTTTTACCTTGTTGCAGTTAGTTCCTTCTTTTTACCTTTTGGGTAATCGATTATATAAAGGGAAATTTACATAGACATCCCCTGTCTATAAGCCTAATTATAGAAACTTACCAACCTTATAAAAAATTACAAGAGTACTCCCTGGACCAAAACTATATTACAAGGACACTCCCTGCAATCCCCTAAAAAAATACAATAATTCTAATGTGCGTGTATGATAATATGAATTATATCGAAAGAATATATTAAACCTTAGAAGCTTTGAAAGGGACATTTTCAATACACTATAGCATTTATTAGACCTTAAAAACTATTACAATTGCTCAACTTTAAGGACGATCAGTGACATTCATTCTTTACAAATTATTTCCTATTAACTTGAAAATATATCTAAATTGTTAAACTAGTGGTTGTGTACAAATTGTTAATTTAAATCGTCAATTTATCAAAGGTTGCCATGTTCTCATCCTCTTCTTTCACTATTGTCGTTTACATTTTAAGTAAAAAAAACTGTAAAACTTATTTGTGTCACATTTACGTAATACTAGTGAATTTGACAAACTTTAAATTGAGATACTTGTCAATTAATGCAATACTTGACACAAATTTAATGTCAAAAAGTTATAGATGATCAATTTGGTTTCACTTGAATAAACACTCAAAATATAACTTCTACTTTTTTTGTTTGATGAAAATATAACCTCTACTATCTATAATTAATTAATTTAACGTTTAACAAAGAGAATACATAACGTTAATTCTCCTTGTACTTAATACAATTAATAGAGCAATAAATGTTTGAAAAACTTCACAATATAAATTAAATACCAATGGCCAAAACTTGCATAGTCACATATTTACAAATGTTTGATTTTTTTTTTTTTATACACAGTAAAAAATTTAACTAGACATGAAACTCAAGTTTGCTTTCATAGTTGCAGTATTTCTCATTGATGCATCAGGTAATCCTAGCCCCAAAAAATTTATTTTATATTATAATAACATGATGTGATACAGTATATTACTCTTAATATAGTATATATATAGGAAAAACTCTCTTTGTTTTTGGACTTTGGTGCTACTCGAAGGGGCAACACTTGCCGTGGACAACTTAAAGTACTAATCCTTTTATTTAATTGCAAGTACTAAGTGTGAAAAATATTTTTTCTTTATAGTATAAATATCTCACTATATATAGTAGTTTATTTGAAAATTTCTATTTTCAAACCAATTTTAATTTCATATTAACATTTAACATGCTGACACTTTATAAAATTTATGAAAAATGTTATGATAAAATTATTTATAGTTTGAACAAACTAGCTATCCTATTTTTACAATATATAAAATTACTTTATTTGAAATTTCTAATAATTAACAATAAATATATTATTACTTAATCACCGGGATTAATGCATTTTTGGTGCCACAACTATAGCCAGCTGGCACATTTGGTGCCACAACTTCAACATCAGTGGCAATTTTGGTGCCAATTGAGGCCCAATTTCAAAATTGGCCCGAAATTCCTCCATATGCGGGCCATGTGATTTAGTAATGTATCAAAATTGACCATTCAACGTCCTTTTCAATAAAAGAAAATACCAAAATTTAAAATCCTAATTTTTCCTATAAAATTTACCAAACATTCCCTTAATTAAATTGTTACCCGCTTTCTTATTTTTCCCCAAATAAAAACATCCAAGTAGCCTAGTTCTTGGTGGGTGGAATTTTTTTTTTCATGAAAAATGTGTTGAATGGTCAAAATCCCCAATTTTCATGTCACATGGCCCGTACATGGGGGAATTTCTGGCCAATTTCAAAATTGAGCCTCAATTGGCACCAAAATTGCCACTGATGTTGAAGTTGTGGCACCAAATGTGCCAGCCCGAAAAGTTACGGGGTAAAAATGCCAGTGGGCTATAGTTGTGGCACCAAAAATGCAATAATCCCCTTAATCACCATAAATTCACCTTACATCATGCTTTACTTATTATATACTAGAATTAGTCATGTAATCGTGTGCTTTTAGGCCAATATTAAGATAGAATTTATATTTGTCAATTTATTTATTTATTTTGAGTTGTAACTTATCTAATACATTTAGAAATTTGTTATCTTATTACAAATGTGTTGAAGTAATAATATTTAATTTGCAGTTATATGAATAGTAAATCAATTTTCTCAAAAACCAATAATTAATTATTCATTGTAGTTGCACAACAAAATATGAATGTGGAAGAACCAATTGACGATAGTATTGAAAACCTTTGTTTCAAAACTAACTGTTTCGATGAAAACGGCAAATTCTTCTTCTTCAGATCAAAATGTAGAGTATGGGAGTGATTATTGCATGCCTCTTATAAAGTAAAACATAATAGGAGAATTGTATCATCAGTTGAAAAATTCTTCTTCGGATCGGGTTTGGCCGTACCCAAAATAATTACATAGGAAATATAATACACTTGTTTTGTAATTGGATAAAATTTCTGGGAAAGTAAACAATCACAAAACAGGTGCAGTACATTTAATATGTAATTGAATGCGTTAGTCCAAGTCATGCTTGAACAACAATTTTCCCACTTTACAAGTCATTCTCCTTGAAATTTGGAGAAGTTACCTATTTTATGAAATGATTGTCAATGATATAGCACAATATAATTGATTTTCTTTTTAATTATACAGTACAATATATATGTATGAGATCTTGTACTACTATGTAAACCCATAATTTAGATTATCATAAATACTAAGAATGAACATAATAGGCTACTTATAAGATTAATTAGTTGAGTTTGTACTATAGCAAATGGAGTAAAAATAATTTGTTATTTTTGTTATATGGAGTAAAAATGATTTGTTATTTTTGTGATGCTCTGTAAATACTTGTGATGTAATACAATAAAATATAATTATTCATACCCATTTAATATTATATTATCTTTTATTTATTTGGTGTTGACAATTATAGATACTTATTTGTCATCATGTAGAATAGGATAGGACTCTATCTTTATATATGCTTGTTCAATTAATCAGTTGCTTTAAAAGAACTAGACAATTGTTTTTTATAGTTGTTAACAATGAGATTCAAAATAATTTTGGTTAACCCTCGGTTAAATTTACAAAAACATTTGCAATATTTACATGTTGAAATATCACTCTTTTTAAAGTTAATTTTTGATTCTTCGACGAATGATAATTTTTATGAGAAAAGTGTTTTAAGAAAGTAAAAGGTCTATTCACCCCCTTCTAGACCTCATTGATCCCCTTTGGGATGATTCTTCTCCCCAATCCTATGAAGTCGAGTTCAAAATGATATGAAACTTACCATAGTTGGATTGGTGGAAGTCCCCGTCTTCTCCACAAACAAACATTGCAAATTAATTCTAAGCCAACAATGGTGATGTTGTGTTGTAATCAAAAGATCTTTTCTAAATTTCTTTGAAGAATTAATGGATTTGTTGAAGAAAACTAAAACCTCAGTTGTTTAAATTACGAAGTAAATTGAAGAATCTAATTTAGTTATACCTTTATTTTACCTGTTCGGAAATCTATTATAAATTGGTGAAACTACCCTTAGAAAGTGTCATGTGCATTGACATGACACTAGATTCCCCAGAAAGTCATCTGAAAGGGGAACCATCAGACAAATTAAATAATTTATAGGAGGGATCAAACTTATATATATTAAACTTGGAGGACTAGGCTGTTACAAGTGCCCAACTTAAGGGATGACTAATATAATTCACTCTTTAAATCTATTTCTACTAACTTAAAATACATCTAAATTGTTAAACTAGTGATTGTGTAAAACTCGTTAATTTAAATCGTCAGATAGTCAAAAGTTATTATTTCCTAATTTTATCCTTTCATGATTGTCATTTACAAATCAAGTAAAACATTCTGTAAAGCTTATTTGCTTCATACTAGTTAATTTGAAAAATTTTAAATTGAGATATTTGTCAATTAATGCAATACGTGACACAAATTTAATATCAAAAAGTGATAGATGATCAATTTATTTTCACTTGAAACGCTCAAAATAACTTCTACTCTCTATAATTAATAAAACTAACGTTTAACAAAGAGAAAAATCATAACGTAAATTCCTCTTGTACATGAATCACTACAATTAATAGAGCAATAAATGAATGAAAAAACAAAATCACAAAGTACATAACAATGGCCAACATTTCCATAATATAGATCAACAAGTAGATTTGTTTTTTGTTAGAGAAACAAACAACAAGTAGATCTTATTTACAAACTTTTGGTTCTTTCGGATATTAAAAAGTTTAACCAGACATGAAATTCAAGTGGGCTTTCATAATTGCACTATTTCTCATTGATGCATTAGAGGCATGCCCTGCATCAGGTAAACCTAACCCCTAAAGAGTTATTTTATTTAGAAATAACATGATGTGATACAATACATTAATTTTAATGAAGTATATTATGAAAAAGATTGAATCATAATTTAAAGTTCTACTTCTCTTTAGGAAAAAACTATCCTCTTTTTGGATACTTTGGTGCTACTTGAAGGGTTTGGGCTGGCCCTAGACTTTTCGGGCCCCTATTTCATGTAGATTTTTTTTTTTGGGTTTAGTATGTAAAAGTATTGATTAAATTCTCATATTCTAGTTTCTCCAACATATTTTTTCTGTAGATAAAATAGTCAATTCACTTAGTTTGCATTGTGACATAGTTAATCGTAAATAGATTCTTATCAATTTTAGTTTTGAAATATATTTTTCTGCAGAAACACCGTTACATATATAGTAGATATTATTCTACATCAAATATATGTATTTTGATACGAAATGATTCAAGTTTCTATCATTGTTATTGCTTGTTGGTGTTCCTAAGGAACAAATTCATATATTTTTCTTGATAAACTAAAACAATTTCAAACTAAAAATCAAATAAAATACAATCATAATAAACATACCTTATTTTGTAGAGAAAAAGAAAATAATATCCAAGGTTGAAATTTGAATTTTGTTTGATCACATGATGATAGGATTAGAGAAAGAAAATAATTATGATGGAAGATTAAAAATTCAAAATATAACAAAGAAAAGGAGAGCAGAGATAGTAATATGATTTATGGGAGAAGAACATAAAATAGACGTTAAATTTAATTATCAAAAAAAAAAAAAAAAAAAGACTTACTCTTATGATTTTTCAATGTCTTTGTTTTTAGACTCCATATATTGTAAAGGTCCAGCAGATGGGCTGGAGGCAGGAGGCCCATTTATGTTGGGCTATTACTAATTTTATTTTCCATGGACCACTTGCACTATGGGTATTACAGATTTGGGGGCTCAAGGCGGCCCTAATTGTGGTCTAAAGTACTAGTCTTTTTGTTTAATTACGAGTACGTGTGATAAGTAATTTTTCTTTGCATTCTAATATTGGTATTTTATTTGAAAATTTGTAATTTCAAACGTATGATATTTACATATTAAAGTTAACATGAATTGACACTTTATAAAACTTATGATAAATGTTATGCTAATTCTATTTATAGTTTGAAAATTATCATCTTTATACTATATATAAATATTTTATTTGAATTTTTTGATAATATAGTTTATAGATAATAATATCATGTCTCGAGTTTACAACTCATATATGAAAAAAAATTCATCAAAAAATATATTATTAATTTATCAACATAAATCCACTGTTACATCATACTTAACTTAGTATATACTAGAATTATTCATGTATTCGTGTGCTTTTTAGACCAATATTGGATAAGATATAATTTATATTTATCAATTTATTTATTTATTTTTGAGTTATGCACAAGAAATTTACATGCTTATCTTATAATTTTTAAAACTACTAGTATCATCTTATTATCATCGTTAGAAGGAATAATATTTAATTTGTAGCATAATAAATCAATTTTCTAAAATTTAATAATTAATTATTCACTGTAGTTGCAACGCAAAATATCGGTGTGGAAGAACCAATTGAAGAAAATATTGAACAAGTATGCTTTAGTGAAACTAATTACGATGAAAATTGAGAGCCCCACCGTTATGATTGGTGTAAAAGATGTTTTGATAAAAAATGCAAGACGGATGAAGACTGTTTAGAATATGGGTGCCACTATTGTCAGAATTATGTATGCATGCCTAAAGTTAAACATAATAGTTGAATCAATGTCACCATTTGTAATAAAAATAATTTTCATATTTTTTTTGGTACATTTCATAATAATTATACATTATGTATAAGATCTTCTATTATTATTGATGCGACTCTAAATCTAAGGATCCGATTGACTTCGCTTCTGGATATAGACATGTCCTTCGAGTTCTTGCAAAACAGGGGAAAGACACGTCGGGATTGTTCCGGGGGAATCTTCTCCAACGCCTAAGTCAGTAAGAGTACGGTAACTTGTAAGCAATAATAATATTAGGTATAGTATTAGGTCTTGTGCATAATACCTTATAAGGGTATTTATACATGAAGGAGGATTCTCTAGGAAGGAAGGAAAATCCCTAGTTATGGATAATGATCTACATGAATCCCCTCCGATGGATTTTTTTATCTGAAGATGACATACATTAATGATTAATTAGGAAACATATATGAAATACTAAGTAAAATTTAAATAATGAAATACATAATGAACCTTTTACTCGAATAATTTCTTCGACGTCTCCAGAAAATGATGATCCATCGCAATACCGGACGAAAACTCTATTCCAGTTGTAGAAATCTATATGCAAAATAATAATATATTAAGAAACTATAAAGAGGGATAGCCTTCATGTACATTACATAATTAATTGTGTGGTTTTAGTTCTCCTTTTTTTTTTGCCTTTTAATGCTAAAACGACATCGTTTAACTATTTCTGGGAACATGTTTGAAAACCCGTTCCTAAAATCTGCCCAATTTCTTATATGCTTGTTTGGGATTTTTTTCCCAAATTCCCTCTCTGATTCTCGATTGGCTTCTTGTTTTCAAAGGAGATTTAATTTTTTGTCATTGTTTGTGGATTTTACGGGGCCACGTAGTTACCCGTTGTAGTTTTTGCTTGGTTGGCTTTTGGTGTGGGATTGTTGATTGCTAGAATAGTTTAGGGCAGTGCCTTATTTCTTATTGGTTGAGGTCACATGGTTTTCCTGCTGATTTTGCACCACTTTTATTTCAACATAAAAGATCACCCTGGTGTCGTTGACAAGAGAGGGAACGCCCCTTCACCGATATTGTTGCGTTTCATGTAATTTTTCTTTGCCATCCCCTCTCAAGCACACAAACACTTTTATCATTTTTCTCCCATCCAAAAAAAAAAAAAGTATTTTTTTTCTATTATGAATGGGTGGGGAAGAGGACATGAATATATTAAAGATTTGTTTTTCTTTTTTTGTGTGTGGAAATTGTTTGTGAGATTTTTTCCCCATATATTTCTTATGTTTGAATATTAATAACTTCAATTTTTCAAAGAATATTGACACTTGATATTTCTGTTTTGGCTGTAGGGAACAGAAAAATTCTTGCCAATATTATGCACATGGACAATGGATCCCTGTTTGGTAAGTGGAGTTAAATAATTGTTTTATGAGAATTAATTGATTAATTACTTACTAGTCCTTGCACCATTTTTTAAGTAATTTATTGATATTTTGTAGTGTATTTTTCCTAAAAATCTGCTTGGATATATCAAGACGCCAATTTTTTTGGTGAATTCAGCTTTTGACAAATATCAGGTAAGTTTTGTTTTCTATGATTATAAATGTTATTGCAATATAAGATCTCTTGCAAAGTTGTAATTATCATCTATGCACTTCTTAATTGTATATGAACTATGCATGCATCAATCAACTATAAAAATAAATTTTCATTTCTTAATTAGTATGTCCCAAAGAAACATTGACAAAAAAAGGAAAAATTATGAATGTATTGAAATTGGAAGAGTTTAACCATAGGCATCGGTCAAAGAGGCGCGAAACTTGTTCCATAGTAGTATTAATTAATTTTTATTGGTACTACAACTGCTCATTGCATGTCTTTTACATGTAAACGGAAATAAAAAATCTTCTCATTTTTGAAAAATAAGTACATTACAGAGAGATTATCTGCTCCACTGCCCCATAAAACACACTCGTTCGTCCTATTCAAATTGCACAATTCTATTACTAATTACTACTCATAACAAATTAAGAGAAAGAGAGAGAAAAGAGAAAAGAAAAAAGAAAAATGGGAGTTGAAGAAGTGATGAAGTTAGTAGTGGAGAAGCTGAAGGAAACCTATCTTTCAATGGAGAATGTTAGTGGTGATGCCCTCCCTTGGTTTGAAAAAAATTTCCCCGCTGAAAATTGGCCCGACAAGTTCCGTCACTGGCTCCACGTAGCTACGCCTTTCCTCATATAAAAGTGCTAAGATGAGACTCTTTTATAAGATCAAAATTGCAAATATTTTAACAAACTGGAACTAAAAAGTGTTATTTTGAAACACTAGACCAAAAGGACAAAAAGTGTATAGAATATTTCTAAGAAATGTAACAAAAATGCAAATTTTGTGAAATATGGAACCAAACGTGATGTGGATCGCCAAAATATGCAATGTTGCCCATGCTAATAAATAAAACTGGTATTTTGTTTCTCCTTATTCATAATTTATTAGGAAATTATCTAAAGAAGTACGTGTTGCATATGTGTTGAGTTTGAACCGACCATATTCTAGTTTCGTCCACTTATCATCATCATCTTACATTACTGAATGTTTCATGAGATTATCGTTTCAGATATCATATCTTTTGGAACATTTGGAGCCAGGATGGAAGAAGTGCACAGATGACATAAAACTATGCACAAATACCCAAATACAAACCATGAAGGGTACGTACCTACATAATCAATAATTTTGTTAGTATTTTGATTATAAAAATATAATTAATCTTAATGTTATAATTTGATTGCTGATTTTTGAACAACACTCTTGCAAATATTGCCAGAGAGTGTTACTCCATCTCAGGGAATGTTTATAGACTCTTGTTACATTCACGATCAAATTGCTTATAATCCAAGGTGGAAAACCGTGGAATGGAATCACCCTAAACAATAAGGTACATAAGTTTCACTTATATGAAAATTTTAATTTTAAGTTAATTTATTAGTATACAATTTAAACTTGCAGACAATGGCAGCGGCAGTTGGTGATTGGTACTTTGACCGCTGTTATTTTCAGGAGATAGATATGCTACAGGACTCTCCAGTAAATTGAGCTTTTCCAAACATCATTGCCATTGTTCTTGTATTTGTTTTGATCAATATGGATAAACTTCAACATTGATGTCAAACATATGTAATCCATCATATCATTATTTTACAGTGTCAACAAGACTACCTATTAAAACAACTATGTGTGGCTGATTTAATCAAAGAAAATTCATATTAAGAACATGCCACTTAGTTAAACGAAAGAAATTGAAAAGAAAGTATAAGGCATTTACCGTTCCATATCTCATGGCATATAGTTGATTAAGACTACAAGGTTTGAATCCAGTTGCTACCAATATAAAACCAGCCCTAGCACGCAAAACCTCAATCTGTTTCTCAAATTTCTTCTGGCTAGACCCTTTTTTGCATCCAAAAATAAACATAGTGCATTGCAATTCGAGGGTGAACTTTATGAGCACATAGCATCTTCTTTAAGAAAGCTTTTTGCATTTTGTTTTGCTAATGTATATTATATTCTTATTATTATCTTCCTCAGGAAAGACATGCAAAATAGATTGTCTTGAAAGTTATGGGTCAGGCAATAAGCAAGACTATGGCTATTGCAGATATCCGTCAAGGCTATTTTGCAAATTCTATTGATACTTCTCAATTTTACCACTTTTGTTTTATATACTAAGTGAATAGCTCATTGATACTTCTCTAGAAACATAAAAGAATTCCGAGACTGCATCAGGACACTCCTTTGGCATGCTAATTATTTTTTCCTAATATTTGTGTGCCTTCTTAATATCTAATATTGATAGAACTGTCTATTATAGTGTGGAGCATACTCACCATGTCTCTATGATTCCAATCACCATGCCCACTAAAGAGCTTAAAAAATTCTCCTGGGTTGGTATATGAATATGTCGATGTATATGTCTGTTCTTTCAATATATCTAATATGCTTGTGTATACATGATGTAGGTATCAAGCCCCATTAAATGTGGATCAAACTAAACACCAATACAATTAACAGCCACAACACAATCAACCTCCTAAACATGCACGTGCAATTTACAACACTGAAAATAGAGGTAAAGAAACTGAAACTGAATTCGGTTATCATATTTGCATGATTGAATGAATTTGGATATATAATTATGTACAGGGTGAATAATATTTATCAAGAAACAGATAAAGACGGGTGTAAGTGTGGTTACTGGAACTCGGTATGTTAAAGGTGATGGGGTTCATGGGTCGAATTTGATGCATAAATTGATGAGTAGGAGCATATATCCTTGCACAAACTCTTCTTTTGGATTAGTGTATCAGGCTTAAGACGATCATACCAGTAATTTCACGATTTTCCAATAGCAATTTACTCTTTCCACTCATATTTAACCCATATACATATTGATTTTGTTTCATGTGTAGAACATAAGTTCTTTTGTTATATTGATATCTTGGTTTGACGTGTAAAGGACATGCTGAGAAAATTTAGATATTCATTTGTAGGTTGGTTTTTATGGAGATAGGAATCGAATCAACTTTTGATTATTGTTGAATGATAGCAATGGCATCAACTGTATAACTTTTATTACTAGGGATTTTTTGGGAGAGGATGAAACTCTCTCTTGGTTTTTATGAAGTATAAGTTGTACTTATTGTATTCTCATTGTTATAAGTGTGCAATGATGTTTGTCCTTTATCTAGTTAAATATTTGTGGTGTTTGATATTTTTATAATGGTGTCAAAACTCTTTAGTGTTAATGGCTACAATTTGTTTTGTTTTTAGTATCAAATATCTTAAGATTTCGTTACTGAATTTCAATTATTTTCATTGTTGTCATTTCGATGATTGGAGTGCACTTTTTACCTGTGCTTTCTTTTAATTTAATTGAGTGCATATATATTAAGATAGTAAAGTAATATTTCATACTTTTCCATTTACATGCAATAACCAAATGGCGCTAAAGTATAACTCATTTACTGAGGGCAATAACCACAACGCATTTGCGTGGTGCAATATCACTAGTATATATATATGTGCATATGTGTGTGTGTGTGTTAAATGTATGAATGTAAATGTGTTGTTACATACATTGTTGGCATTTTCCATGCCAATTGCTAGCAATTCCTCCATAACTGCAGCAAAAACCCTAGCGCCCCTCCGATGGATTTTTTTTTTTTCTGAAATTGACATATATTAATTATTGGTTAGGACACTATATATATATGCAATACTAAGTAAACTTTAAATAATCAAATACATATGAACCTTTTACTGGATAATTTCTTCGACGTCTCCAGAAAATGACGATCCATCGAAATACCTCACGAAAACTCTATTCCAGTTATGGAAATCTGAAATTGAAAATCAGAGTAAGAGTTAAGTCATGAAATTTTAGTTTTTCCCATTACAAAATTGGTTTATAATTTAATGTTTGATGCATAATAGCTATGAGACTGATAGCAATGGGATTAAAAACCACAATGAAGAGATTATCTGAATTACAAAAACTTTAAGTATTGATAATCTTACTCATACCCGACTTCCATTCCTTAATTGAGTTGTGCAGTTATAAGCAACATGTTGAAATATGCTAGTAAACAAGATGTTTATCTATTTTTATGTTATGACTGAATCTAAATTATTAGATGGCTCCTGAGTGAATTTCTATGTTCAGAATTTCTTTTATCTATTTTGGTAAGTAAACATACTGGCATAAATTTGATTAATATATTTTTTGTTCTTACTTTCAATTAAAAGTGAATTTGAGGCAAAAAACAATAACAAGAGATGAAATTGAGTGAGATCATCAGTCTATGTTGATTTAGATGAGTGATTTTCATTGTCCATTGTTTATGGCTCTTGGGACAACCCAAAGACTTTTACAGTTAATACTATACCTCATCAGCTTTGAGTGAGATCATTACTTATTGTATTTGTCTGAATTTTTTGAAGGTTTAAGCAATCTATTTTGAAGTTACTTGTTTCATTTTCAATTAGCCGATGTAGGTTTAATCAGTTCACATACGGAAAAAAAAATAGGTCACCTATGGTTAATTAATCTCACTCAATCTCAAATTCAAGTAAATTCATGTACCTATATTTTATACTTTCTAATCTATCAATAATTCAGCGAACAAGTTTGGTAAATTCTGGCTTTCAAGGGCAGAAATTGAGAGAACCCTTAATATTTTGTGATAAGAAATGAATTGTTACAAATATTTAAAACTTCATATAGCTAGTTTATTAATTTCTTGATTTTGTCCTTCAACTTACTGAAGCACTTTTGACAATGGAGGAGTAGGCGGCAGAGAAAGTGTCACTGAAGATTACATAATAAATTTCATTTTCCTATGTCCTTTTCTTCTAGAATTGTTTTGACATATGTACAACACAATATTATTTACATGCTTCTCTGGATATACAACTTTATGTAGCTAGTATATTAATTTCTGGATCTTTCCCTTGCAGCAACTTACTGAGGCACTTTTCTATTAAATACGCACTTCTTGGGTAGACAATGAAACCTAAAAGCTGAAATTACAAATTATGATAATGACACAAAACATTTAGAATTGATAAGGTTAAATTGGATGTGGTGCTGAATCTATTCGAAGGATTTACAGTATGAGAGCACATTATTCTCATAACTGTTGTTCAAGAAATATTTCAAACTTGTGGCAATCAAAACGAGCTATGTGTCTTAGCATGTAGGATTCATAAGATTATAATGAAATAGGTATCTTCAAAACTAAGTGATCTTATAACTTGATCAGTATTCTCTAGGATTCCAATTGGCTAAAACATTATGTTCCGTTTTATTTTCACCATAATTTTATTTTTGTAGTGTCAAGACGGATATCATAAACTTTATCACATTCCAATTGGCTAAAATTTATGTTCCGTTTTCTTTTCACCATAATTTTTACTTTTAAGTGTATTTGCACTCATTTTTTATTGTGGTTTTTAAGTGTTAGTAATCAGGTCAAAATATCTTTTACTCAGACTGGATGCGAGCCAACTTTTGTAGGGGGTATTCAGGCAGGAGCATTTATGATAAGAAGAGATTGTTGGCCTGGAACAATTGATAATGTAATTCAGAGCATTTAGGTTTTTTCGATTAAATGTATATGTGGACTTATCTTTACCTATAGACGATTCTATCAATTTATATTTCTCATTCATTGGTCACTTAATGGTTCAATGATACATTTCAAAATGCAGTAGTCATGGTTTACTTGGCGTAGTGATGTTATGCTGGTCCATTTAAAAATCTTTGTTGTCTTTATCACATTTAGTTTAGATTTGGCTAGACTAAATCCAAATAGTATGAACATATTTCAACTAAATTTACTATATATGATAATAGTTGACAAACATACACTGACATGAGTTCTTCACACTATGCGAGACAAATATCACATCTAAGACACATATCCCATCTAATATTTGGAAATGTAATACTAACTGAAAAAACATAAGGTTAGAGTTTAGTTAATATTACCTGGGTTTGTGGTTTGGGATTCACTGAGTATCCCAGATAAGGTGGTTACATTGTCCTTACAGGAGGAGCTCCCACATCGAGGCGCTCCATTTTTAATTTTGTTGTAGCAAGTGTCCTTTGATTTACACCATCCACCACCCTAAATGTAACAACCAAATTTTTTATTCTATACTCAAATAATAAAAATAAACATATAATTATAAGAAAGATGATGATATCATATAGTAATAATTAATTTCTAAATCAGAAAAAGAAAAAAAAGTTGTCTGGGAAGTTACCTCAAGATATACCATCCAGTTACATGCTCTGTCTCCAAATCCCGGAGCATAGTGGTAAGCTGGTGGAGTTCCATCCAAGCAAACTACACCCAAAATTAAAAACCAACATTATTAATCAATAATTTATAACAATGATTGTAATTGGTAAAAACAAATCCAAGCAAACATATGGCATGCTCAATATTCCTTAAGTGAATAAAACCCCCTTAAATAAAAAAAAACTTAATCTCCCCTTAAATAATTGCCAATAAGCCCCCCATATTCCTTAAGTGAATAAAACCCCCAACCCTAATATTAATAAAAAAATATAAACACAAAAATAAATACTATTTCTCTCTAAAAATTTCTTCCAATTCAAATCCTATTATTTACCAAATTATTGCAAATTGGAGATGGCACACGCAATGGCAGTCGATGGGGAGAGGAGAAACGATGAAGAATGGCCGTTTGGGTAAGTTTTGCCGTCTTCTTCTCCAATTTCATATTCTGTTTTAACGAGTCGTTTGGCGTTTGGCGATTAGGGCTTCCAAATGCCAGACGCCATGAACATCTTCATGGCGTCTGGATATGTTCATGACATTTGGTGCTTCCAATTGAAGATGTTCATGGCGTTTGGAGATGTTTATGGCGTTTGGTGCTTCCAAACACCAAACGCCACGAGCATATTCAAGGCGTTTGGTGTTTCCAAGTACCAAACGCCACGAACATCTTCATGGCATTTGGTGTTTCCAAACGCAAAACGTCAAACTTCATGAACATCATCATGGCGTTCGAGTTTTTTGTGGCGTTTGGTATTTATGGCTGAAAAGTGGCGTTTGGCATTTGGATTACAAATGCCATGTGATTTAGCCTTTTGGAAATTACATTGGCAGTTGGGATCCCAAACGCCATTGGCATTTGGCACAAACGCCATGTGTTTTGGCGTTTGGGATCCAGACGCCATGTTTTCTCCCAAACGCCAAAACACATGGCGTTTTGTGCCCCCAAACGCCAAATGCCAAATGAAATGGAAAAATCAGCCCGTTTTGAAAAAAAGAGTTCTTTTATGTATTTTTGAAATGTTTGTGTTGTTGTTTGTTTTGTAGGGATACATTTCCTTACCCACGTCGGGCCTACCACAGTTACCGCCCTTTCACTATGCAACTGTGGTAACCGAAGGAAGGGTGACTCAACAATCGGTATGTAGTGAACTTGCCAATATGAAAAATATGCTAAGACCACAACATCTGGCGATGTTGGATGCTTACCCCCAGATTGGAAGTATTCTATGCTTAACTGAAAAGGGCAAATATAAGACAACGGTCTTGGTCTCAACTTAATGGTTAGATATTCAAATTTGTGGGGCCCACCATGTAAGAAGTGTCTTCAAGTTCAGAGTTGGATTTTTAGTTAATGTACTTAACCAATAACTACAGTATGTATAGTTAAACCCTGGAAAAAGTACCTAAATAAAATCAAAATTGATAACACTGCAAAACCTACTTCTAATTTTTGATAATTAATGCTCTAAAATTCCTAAAACAATAACAGTAATTAAGTGTAACATCATCACCACCATGATACATTCCATTCAAAATAAAAGGACTTGTAAATTAATTTTTGTTGATGATGAGCTCGATTTTCGGCTTGGTATTTAGTCCTACAGGTACAAAAATAAATAATCTGAAAAAGTAATTGAAAATACTGTAATCTAACTTTAAGATACAAAATCGGAGAAAGGTAGAAGAAAAATATTTTTTTAGAAATAAGTAGAAAATAAATATACCTTCCAGAAAAAAAGCCCTATCCGTAATTATGATAAAAGCTTGAAGCCTTCTTCCTCACCATTCATTTAATTTTACTCTATTTGTTTAGATTTTGGTTTTTCTATTTCCAGAAAGAAGAAGAAGAAGAAGTGTTTGTGTGTGTTTTGATAGGGGAAATTTTGTTTTTTCAAAAAGGCTTTAAAAAATAAATAAATAAAACTTAATCTTCCCTTAAATAATTGCCAATAAGCCCCCCATATTCCTTAAGTGAATAAAACCCCCAACCCTAATATTAATAAAAAAAATATAAACACAAAAACAAATACTATTTCTCTCTAAAAATCTCATCCAATTCAAATCCTATTATTTACCAAATTATTGCAAATTGGAGATGGCACAAGCAATGGCAGTCGATGGGGAGAGAAGAAACGATGAAGAATGGCCGTTTGGGGTAAGTTTTGCCGCATTCTTCTCCAATTTCAGATTATGTTTTTAAGCGTAGTTTGGCGCTTGGCGATTAGGGCTTCCAAATGTCAGACGCCATGAACATCATCATGGCGTCTGGATATGTTCATGGCATTTGGTGCTTCCAAACGCCAAACGCCTTGAAGATGTTCATGGCGTTTGGAGATGTTTATGGTGTTTGGAAGGCGTTTGGTGCTTCCAAACACCAAACGCCACGAGCATATTCAAGGCGTTTGGAAATGTTTCTGGCGTTTGGTGTTTCCAATTGCCAAACGCCACGAACATCTTCATTGCGTTTGGTGTTTCCAAACGCAAAACGTCAAACTTCATGAACATCATCATGGCGTTCGAGTTTTTTGTGGCGTTTGGTATTTATGGCCGAAAAGTGGCGTTTGGTATGGCGTTTGGTATTTATGGCTGAAAAGTGGCGTTTGGCATTTGGATTACAAACGCCATGTGATTTAGCCTTTTGGAAATTACATTGGCTGTTGGGATCCCAAACGCCATTGGCATTTGGCACAAACGCCATGTGTTTTGGCGTTTGGGATCCAGACGCCATGTTTTCTCCCAAACGCCAAAACACATGGCGTTTTGTGCCTCCAAACGCCAAATGCCAAATGAAATGGAAAAATCAGTCCGTTTTGAAAAAAAGAGTTCTTTTATGTATTTTTGAAATGTTGGTGTTGTTGTTTGTTTTGTAGGGATACGTTTCCTTACCCATGTCAGGCCTACCACAGTTACCTCCCTTTCACTATGAAATTGTGGTCACCGAAGGAAGGGTGACACAACGATCGGCGTGTAGTGAACTTGCCAATATGAAAAATATGCTAAGACCACAACATCTGGCGATGTTGGATGCTTACCCCCAGATTGGAAGTATTCTATGCTTAACTGGAAAAGGCAAATATAAGGCAACAGTCTTGCACAATCTGATGCTCCGAATATGCCGAAGGGAAACAAACCTGAGTAGGTACAAATATTGGTTTTTGATAAACGGAAAGTCAGTCTGGTTTGGTGTAGAGGAATTTAGCCTGATATCGGGGTTGCGGTTTGGCAAACAGAGTGATGAGGACAACCAAACTATCTCTGAAGGGGGAACCTTGAAGAGTAGATATTTTGGTCAATGGGGGGGGAAACGAAGGTTACCATTGCACATCTCAAATTGAAGATTATTGCGATGTTGAATCGCAATGCGAATGATGAGGATATCTGCAAGTTATTCTTCGTTTGGGTGCTATCAGCGATGTTGTTACATACACGGGCCACCAAAGTGGTTGAAATTTTATTTTCGGGGTAAGTAACTTTAATTTTAATTTTATTATTTCTTTAATGGTTTAGAAATAAATATTTATAAATTTGTCTACATTGAAGGTATGTGATAATCTTGAGCTTTGCGAGAAGTATCCTTGGGAAAACAAGATCTGGAATGTTACTTTAGATAAACTTATGGCATATATATGCTCCAACCACCAAATGACCGCCGATGACAACATCTGTAGATGTAATGGGGGCGGATTCCCACACATTATACTGGTATTTTTGTAAAATCAATTCTTGATTTCCATATGTTTTTTCTTTAGTTATTTTTTTGTAAATTTTGGATATGTATTTAATATATTTTGAATATGAACAGTTTTAAATGTTGGAAGCCATTGAAGGCATGCCCGATGCGGCCAATTGTTTCCCAAGGAACGATCAAAATGTTTGGAGATATCCGAGAATGTTACCTTGGGATATAGGGACCGGTAATTGGCCTAACTGTAATACCATGGACGAGTTCTTTGGTCAGGTTCAGGTATGTTAATAATAATTATTAATAATTTTTTTATAATATCACATAAAGTATTTATTTTAAATAATTTGTGTCTTTTTATTTTTTCAGGCTGTGATCCCGCGACTAATGCCGGATGAGACAGAGTCGATTATGGCCTATTATAGGTTAACAAAAACCTTTTCCGATAGAGTTAGGCTAATTAATCGATTTTCAAGTTATTGTCTACTGACTGAATTTTTCGAAGATCAATATTCGGTTGTTCGGGATGATAAGGGACATCCCGAATGCCTCAACGGGCCACCCAGCCAAGTAGTTCATGCCCCTGTCCGCTGACAAGCTGGTCATAAACGTCTCCGAAGAAACGATGGTGCCTCCAGTTCTCAAGCTCAACAACAATCATCTTGGGAACTAAGGAATGATGTGGAGCAGAGGCTTAGAGTTTATCAGAATACCGAGACACAGAGGCTTATGGACTATCAAGTCCAGATGGAGCAGAGAATATTTGGGCAAATAAACACTATCCAGGATACTCAGTTGCAACTTCAGGTAACTATGCAGCAACTTCAGGAAATGATGCTGAAGGACTTCCAAACCCGAGCGGTTAATGTGGATAATGAAGTGCATGTGGATGATGATGAAGAACAGGTGGATCGTAAAATTATTGTTTTCTATTATTGTCTTGACTTTTATTGTTCCAGAATTTTTTAGATAAATGATGGAGTTGTTTTTATATTGGAATTGATTTTTTAGATTGGTTTTGGAATTGTATTTAAATAAATGTCCGTCGCACTTGCAATTAGAACAGTTCCTTTATATTTATTCCCCATAAATGTTGCATCAATTACAATTACATTTCTTAGGTAACGGAATCCTCGAATAGCCGCTCCTAAAGCCATGAAGAAATATTTAAATTTATTTTTCGAGTCCGTATGGATGCGAGTGTACGTGCCAGGATTCTTTTGATCAATCATGTAAGCATAGGAGGGTAGCTTGGCAAAATTTTCTTCGAATATACTCCTAACAAGATCTTGAACAACTTATTTCGCCCTCCAAGCTTTGAGATAGCTAATGGAAACATGTTATTCGATACGCATGAAGTTTCTCAGTGCATCTGGTTTTGGGGGTTCATTGGCATTCAAAAATAATATTTTCATCAATAAACTAGCCATACGACTCGATGCTTGTCTATGATCGACACCTCTATCCATTAGCCCACAAGTGTGAATGTCTTTATATGTCCGAATAACAAATTCATCTCCGGTCATTTCCTTAGTCGCATATATTCGCCATGAACAATCCTTTGTGATACACCGAGCTATCTTCCTTGAATGGTCAGACTTAACCTATACAAGTTCAAAAGGGTTAGCTACAGCAGTTGAGTCAAGTTGATCTATGAAGTCATCTTTGTTTTTAAACCGTTGACCAATTGTTCAACTTGAACCATCACTCCTCCCCTGACTGGAATTTGATACCGAATAATTTCTTGCAACATCATCAACATCATCAAAGCCTCCATGACTAAGTGGTTCGTAAAAATCTGGCACTTGACCATAACCACCTATATCACCACCAACATCACTACCACCATAACCACCTTCGTTGTCAAAGTTATGGTGATCACCACTTACATCACCACTACCATAACAAACTTCGTCGTCAAAGTTACGGTGGTCATAACCTACATGACCATCTTCATTGTCGGTATAATGCATAGACCAATGACTAAGTACAGGAATACGACGGCTAGGTTCATCTTCCTCAACTGTAAGTAAAGTTGGATTAGAGGTAATTGTCTCCTCATCCACATCACCATGTGCACTTGGTCCTCCTATATCACATCCATGAGGGTTATTATTGAAACTAACTATGTCATAATTTTTTTTTCCTTTACGCCGGGCTATAAGTTTCTTCGGAGTCTCTTTTCTACTAGGAGTTTCCTCTCTCCTCGGAGTCCAAGTCACGTACAAATTTAATTCAGTAACATTCTGGACATAGTACTTTGTTACCTCCCAATGTGATTCGTTTGCTATGACCACTATTTCGTACTCAGTACATTTACGATATATCTCAATATAATTAGTATACCGATCTAAATCCAACGTTTCACATATTTTGTCAAGTAGTTCCCCAAACGAAATTGTCCTATCCACCAATATTGTTTCCACAAATCTTTTATCGCTATTCCATTCCCATTTTCCATCCATTTGGCATGTAAATTCACCGCCATACCAAAGAAGAAATATAATTTTGTCCATTCGTACAAGTAACAACAAAAATTAAAATAAAAAATGCATTTTGAAATTCGAATTGTGGCATTTGGCGTTTGGAATGACAAACGCCAAACGCCATTAAGTTACACGGCGTTTGGTGTTTGTCATTCCAAACGCCAAAATCTCAATGGCGTTTGGCGTTTGTAAATACCAAACGCCTACCAATACACCAAATGCCATGAAGATAAGCATGGTGTTTGGCGTTTACCAATACCAAACATCATGAAGATATGCATGGCGTTTGGCGTTTGTAAACGCCACAAAAATGCGAAAGTTTCTGCAGAAATATTTTCTCCCTTTTGCCAACCAAATCACTCAAAAATACATCAAAAATTCAAGTAACTTGCAATTGCTAACCTTTTATGTTGTTCTTCTTCCTTTTCTTCCTTGATTTGAGTGAATTGTGCGTGAAAAATAATTTTGGGAGAGAATTGAGTTAGGGTTTTAGAGAGAGAATGAAAAATGGAAGAAATGGGGTTGATTTTGAATTTTTGAAATTTAGGGGTATAATTATTAAAGTGTAGTTTAATTAGAAAGAATTAATTAAGTTGATTAAGTTGGTTAATTAAACTAATGGCTTTTTTGAGATTTTTAAATTTTTAATGGCCAATATGGAAATAAATTTTTTGAATTTGGCCTTTTTGATATTTGTTTGCTCAAAGTTGTGGGGCCCACTTTGTCAAATGCATGTTCGGAACTTTGAATTGTTTGTGGAACTTTGGAATGTGTTATGAGTGTATCTAGTATGTGCCCATTCTTAGATTTATTATCCATTTACATATATATAATTTTACTGCAATAGTTCTCAACAATTAACATTAATAGTTTATTAAAACAACAGTTTTATTTTATGATTTTACTTATAATGATATGGTATTCAAAATGTTATATTAGTCTGGTACGTGACTTTTCAAAATCGCATTAATTGATACGGTATTAATTTCACTAAAAAAATCGTAAAACCGTACCATGTACACCCCTAAACCGAAGGATTTGTTTTGGGAGAGTGAATAGCAAGTTACCTCCCCAATTTCTTCTTAAAAGACAATTTACCCCCTGGGATAAATAAAAGAACAAAATACCTCCCTATGTTTTTGTAAAAAAAGCACATCGCCTCCGTCTTGATTTTGAAATATCACATGGGGTTAAAGTGCTCATTTACGCATATCACAGGGGGTGAATTGCCCTTTTACGCATATCATAGAGAGATAAAATGAAACTAATATGTTGTCAATGTAGGGTTAAACTGGTTACTTTTCACATCAAAACGAAAGTCCCAGTCGCATTATAAAGCGAGTGTGCAACACATACACGAGCAAAGAGGTAAATTGCTCATTATTATGTATCATAGGGGGTAAATATGTCTACTTTTATATCACTTGGGGGTAAATTGTCCATTAGACATATCACATGGAGGTAACATACCAACTATTTTTTTCCCTTCAAACTCCAACAACTAAACATTAATTCAAGTCATATCTCACGTTTTTAAAACTCACTAACTATTATTTAAAAATATTTTACTATCTCAGTATTCCATTAAAACCATTATCCAAATCGAGTTTCAAAATTTCGCTAAAAATTTCCATGTACTAACAAAGAAAAAACCATTAATGTGAATTCTCCTTGTAAATAAATTAACACAATTAATAGAGCAATAAATGAATGAAGAAACAACATCTGAATATAAAATGAAGAACAATGGCTAACATCACATAATATAGATAAATAAGCATATCATATATACGTACACACATCCATTTGGACCTTCGAAAATTTATCCAGACATGAATTTCAACTTGGCTTTCATAGTTGTAGTCTTTCTCGTTCATGCATCAGGTAATCCCAACCCCCAATACACGTATACAATGAAAAAGTATCATCTTTTTTTATATTATATGGTAAAGGATTGAATCATAAAATGTTATTTGCCATACAATGAAAAAGTATCATCTTTTTGGAGACTTTGGTGCTACTCGAAGGAGTAACACTATACCTGTTGACTGTTGTAATAAAAAGTGATAAGACTTTTATTTAATTATGTGTATGTGTGAAAAAATATCTATATTTTCCAAACGTATTTTATTTACATATTATAATAAACATGCACTGATACTTTATGAAATGAAATATATGAAAACTGTTACATGTGAGGGGAAAATGCATAATACTACCCTGTGATATCGGAAACCTACAAAAAACTATCATGTGAATTTTTTTTTTGCACCAGACTTCCTTGTGTTTTCAAAAACCCTGCAAATAACACCCATTCCGTTCCCTCCGTCAAATTTTTGACGCGCGTGTATTCTACGCGCCAAAAATGCGATTTTTTTTTGTTTCTTACGTAATTTTTTTCATTCAAAATGACAAAAATACCCTTGTATCTTTGAATCCTTGCACAAAATTTCCTTGTGTTTTTTAAAGTTTGCATAAAAGTTCCCTGTGTTTCTTAAAGTTTGCATAAAAGTTCCTTGTGTTTTCCACCGTTTACAAAAAACTTCCTCGTACTTTTGGAAGTTTGCGCCAAACTTCCTTATGCTTTGAAATGTTTGCAAAAAACTTCCTTGCTTTTCTTAATGTTTGTAGAAAACTTCCTCGTATTTTTTAATGTTTGCGTAAATTTTTTTTGTACTTTTAAACATTTGTTCAAACTCCCTTATACTTTTATACTATACCCATAATTTTGTATTTTTTTAACTTCGCACATAATATCTCTTCTTTTCTTTGTTTGTTCCGTATGAGTGACGCATTCAACGTCTCCAATGAACGAGTAATAAAATTTACTCACCACACTAAGGTACACTAATAGTTATGTGAAATTAACTAAACACACTTAGGTACAACTTTAATTGTTTGAATATTGGTTGTTGAAGATGAAGACAATTTTTGTGGTAGTGCTCTTATAATATCCATGCCATTTTTTAAATATTCTTTTACGATTTCCTGTTGCTCAACTAAGTTTCTTCAGGTTTCACTACGCAATGATGCAAATGTCAACATACACGATTAATGTATACCCACTTCAAATAACACAATAATATTAAAATATTTCTACTTCAAAATGACTGAATTAAAGTATACTATATTTGAACAATAATCTTCCTAATATTCTTTTTATCAATACACGGACAAAAGAAAAAACAATTGGAATGTCATCAATTCCTAACCCACAAAATTGGACAACTAGACAAAATCATACATTAAACAATATATCTGTAGAGGATTAAATATATACTAATATAAAACCCCAATTATATTTTATTTTTTCTTTAAGCTTGTAATGAATAAGTAGAAGTATCATCTTCTGGCAGTATAAAACTGTTATAGTAAAATTGAGTTGTATTAAACTACTTCATTAATCTTTCATGTGTTCTAAAACTAGGGAAAATGCAAGATACTCCCCTGTGTTATGTTAAATCTGCAAGAAACTACCCTGTAAAATTTTTATTGCGGGTATTTTCAAAAACCCTGCAAAAAACACTCAATTTGTAAAAAATAGGTCGTTTTGGATCGACATATTTCAAGAAATAATTTTAAAAATATATCACGTGAAGTAGGGACCAACTTGAAGTATTTTAAAAATGGTTTATTGAAATATGTCGATCCAAAACGACCTATTTTTTACAAATTGGATGTTTTTTGCAGGGTTTTTGAAAACACAAGGAAGTTTGGCGCAACAAAAATTTCACAGGGTAATTTCTTGCAGGTTTAGCATAACACAGGGGAGTAGTTTGCATTTATCCCTCTAAAACTAATAAAGTAAGGAAACTCAGGGAATCACCTACTAGTTACTCAAGAAAGCTTCTTAAATTCTATTGTACTTTGAGCTATATTTTACAGAATATTCAGAGAAAAAAAGAGCTGAAAGTAGACGGTACTCAAAACGGAGAATGGAAAGAGGCGAACAGTGGCGTCCCTAAATTAGGAGGCGTTCCTAGCTCGAACGGCGGAGTGAATCACCTCAAACATCGGTCAATCGGCAGAAATTTTGATTGGTCGCGAACCCTAGATAAATATCTGAAAATTTGAGAGAGAAATCTTGATTCAATAGAAACCCAATGCTGATATCGTCCAGCAAGAATGAGAAGAGAGAGAAAAAAAATTAGTGTGGGTTTTTGAAGTAATTGTAAAAATGTAATTTTTATTAATATATAAGGGGTAATTTAGGCAATTCAATTAAAAATTAACGGTGTCAATGATTAACAGAGATTGGGTGTTATTTGCAGGGTTTTTGAAAACACAAGAAAGTCTGGTGCAAAAAAAAATTCACATGATAGTTTTTTGCAGATTTCCGATATCACAAAGTAGTATTATGCATTTTCCCCTACATGTGATAGTATTATTTATAGTTTCAGTTTTTTTTTTAATATAGTTTATTTACAATAATATAATGGTTCAAGTTTACACTTCATTATGAAATAAAGTACACAATAAACAGGTTGTTACTTAAACGGCATAAATTCACATTTCAATCATACTTAAAAAATTAATAATTTATTTGTGTGCTTTTGGGCCCATCTTGGATTAAAAAAAAACTTCTATTTATCTATTTATTTACTTACTTTTGTGTTCTGCACGAAAAAATATGTACCTATTTTATAATTTTGAAAAGTTGTCATTTTATTGTTAGTGTGTTGACGTAAAAATGCTTAATTTGTAGTTATATGCACAGAATAGTTAATCAAGTTTCTCAAAACTAATACTTAATTATTCATTATAGTTGCTATGGGTGTGGAGGAACGAATTGACATTGATACCTATTGTATTAATATTAATTGCTTCGATGAACTTGGCTGTTAAAGAATGTAAGGGCATCTCCAATGGTGGGGGCTCGGGACTCTGGAGCTCTGGGACTGCCCCTGCCCCTGCCCGCATCCCGAGTCCTGCCTGGTCGTCTCCAATGGCAAGGTTCCAGAATGGAATTAATTCCAGTTTCTTCCCTTGCCCATTCACTTATAATTCTAATTTTAATTTTGTTTTTAATATTAATATTAATAATCCTAATAATTATTTTATTAATATAATTAAATTATTAATAATTTTTAAATATTAAAATTAAAGAGAATAAATAATCATAAAATTAAAATTGATACATAATAGGAAATACAACAAACAAGAAAGGAAATACAAGAAATAAGATTAAATAAATGACAAACACACGGAAATATAACATTTTACTGATATATAGTCACCACCAATATTGTAATTAAATGATTAAATTTCTAATTACAATAAAATAAATTAAAATAAAATGTTGAATTTATTTATTAGTTATTTGTCCATAAATAAATTTAATTACAATTCTAATAAATTAATATTGATTTTAATTTAAAAAAGTTAAATTTTATTATATTAAATAATTCAATTATAAATTGGTGACTACATATATATATATATATATATATATATATATATATATATATATATATATATATATATATATATATATATTAAATATTAGTAAATATACAAACAAATTTTATTAAAAACATCAATTCTACAAATTTAATTTAATTTAGGATGAAAATTTAATTTTATTAATTATTTATTTAAATAACTAATTTTTTTCTATTTAAAAACATTAAAATAACTAATTTATAAAGAGGGGCACGTGTCCTCTTCTTCTCCAGCTCGCGCGAGCCCCGACCGTGACTCGTTCCCACCCTGGTGCCCGCCCCGCCCACTGGAGACCGCCGAAATGCCCACCCCTCAGCGCCCCCAAACACCCTCCCCCCCCCCCCCCCGCCGCGGGCCATCTCCAATGAAGATGGCCTAAGACGGATGAGGAATGTAAAGAATACGGGTGCAACTATTGTGCGGGTTATTCATGCATGCCACTTATAAAGGATAATAATACTAATACTAATGTCACCAGTGATTTTCCGGGTCACTGTCCTTGAAATATATATATGGAAAAGTTATAATTTTATGAAATGACTGTGTTTAATGTGGCACTATAAATGTTAGGAGGTGAAACCCTCCATCTCCGATTGATATACGCCGGAGAAGTGATCGAAGATTCTAGTTGATGAAAGAAACTAGTTAACAGAAAATTGAATTCTTTATTAATGAGAAAAGTGGAAAAATGAGCTAATTACAACTGATCCTATACTTAACTATATATACACGCTGGAGGTAACTAAACTAACAAAAGCGTAAAACTAAAAATACAACTTTAATATAAAACAATCAAAATTTCATATTCAATCCCTGTACTAACCATAACCTATAATAATGAACCCTTTAACTATAATATGAATATGATGCCTAATAGTCCCCCTCAAGCTGGACAGTACAAGTTTTTGAGGGACAGCTTGGATTTGATAAATTCTAAAGGAGGACGAGGCAACGCTTTAGTGAATATGTCTGCAAGTTGAAGACGAGTGCTAATAGGAAGCAGCTTGATGGTACCTTTTGAAACATGCTCCCTAATGAAGTGAACATCCACTTCAATATGTTTAGTCTTTGCATGAAAGACGGGGTTAGAAGCCAGATCAATTGCTGACTTATTATCACAGTAGATAATAGGAGAATGTTGTAGAGTAATCTGAAAATCTTTAAGCAAACCTTGTATCCAAATCAAGTCACTAGTAACATATGATAAAGCCCTATATTCTGCCTCTGCTGAGGACTTAGACACAGTAGGTTGGCGTTTTGACTTCCAAGCAACCAGTGAGCCACCCAAGAAGGAACAATAGCCTGTTGTTGATTTCCTGGAGTCAAGGCAAGAAGCCCAATCAGAGTCACAAAAAGCATTAAGAGTAAGTGGCTGATTTCTTTTATATAAGAGGCCTTGACCAGGTGAGTTTTTCAGATATTTAAGAAGTTGATGAGCAGCATGCATATGTGCATGAGTAGGTTGAGAAATGAATTGGCTAAGTTTATGAACAGGAAAAGTGATATCAGGTCTTGTGATAGTAAGATAGATCAAACGGCCTACAAGTCTTCTATAAGAGGAAGGTTCAGGAATGAGATCAGTGGAGTCAGAATGCAAAGGCAGCTTAGGATCCATAGGAATAAATGAAGGTTTTGCTGCTAAATATCCAGTGTCATGAAGAAGTTGTAGTGCATACTGCCTTTGAGAAAGCACCAAACCAAGAGGAGAATAGGCAATTTCAATACCAAGAAAATATTTCAACTGTCCAAGATCCCTAAGTTTGAAATGAAGGTTTAATGAAGACTTAATAGATTGAATTAAAGCTAAGTCAGGACCAGCCAAAATTATGTCATCCACGTAAACTAAAAGAGCAATGAAATTCATACCTGATCCCTTAGTAAACAAGGAATAGTCATGTTTAGATTGAGTAAAACCAAGAGAGCAAAGAACTTCAGTTAGTTTGTAATTCCACTGCCTACTAGCTTGTTTGAGGCCATAAATTGATTTATTAAGTCTGCAAACCAATTTAGAACTAGAAGAAACATAAGGTAAAGAAGATGAATCAAAACCCTTAGGTATATCCATATAAACTTCCTCAAGTAAATCACCATTTAGGAAGGCATTATTAATGTCTAATTGGTGTAAAAACCAGGTTTGAGAAGCAGCAACAGATAAGAGAAGTCTCACAGTTATCATTTTAGCAACTGGAGAGAAGGTACTAGTGTAATCAACTCCCTCCTGTTGGGTGAATCCTTTAGCCACAAGTCTGGCCTTATACCTATCTATTGATCCATCAGGTTTTCTTTTAGCTTTGAAAACCCACTTGCAACCTATTGGTTTTTTAGAAGAGGGAAGGGGGACAATAGACCAAGTTTTATTAGATTGCATGGCAAGGAGTTCATCCTGAATAGCCTGCACCCAATGTGGGTTGAGAATAGCTTGTTTATAGGTCTGAGGTTCAAAGTTAGAGTCCAGATTAGCAATAAATGATTGAAATGACTGAGATGTGTTGGATGGATCATAGTGAGCAGAAATGGGATATTTGGTTGAGACAGAAAGATTACAAAGGTAATCAGTGAGGTATGGGGGTTTTTTAGAGATTCTGGAGGATTTCCTTGGTTGTGCAGATGTAGGTGGTGTGGAAAGGGATTGAGTAGGAGTGTCTTTATTGGTAGGCTGAAGAGTAGATGTAGTGATAGATGGTATTTGAGAAACAGGAGTATCAAAAGATGGTGAAAAGGTAGGAAACAGCTTCTCAACAGGAGTAGGAGGAGAGGGGGGAAAATGCTCAGAATGGCTAAATGGGAAAATAGACTCATGAAATATGACATTTCTGGAAAAGAATATCTTATGAGAAGTCAAGTCATACAATTTATAACCTTTTATTCCTGGTTGATAGCCAAGGAAAACACTCTTGACAGCCCTTGGATCAAATTTAGTCCTATGTCTTAAAAGAGTTGAAGCATAGGCAAGACAACCAAAAACTTTGAAGTGATCAATTTCAGGAGCTTTGTTATATAGAACAGAAAAGGGAGAGGAGTTATTAAGAATGAGAGATGGTAGTCTATTAATGAGATAAACAGCAGTGGAGATAGCTTCACACCAGAAGGAGATAGGGAGAGAAGACTGAAAAACAAGTGATCTAGCAACATTAAGGATGTGTTGGTGCTTCCTTTCAACTATAGAATTTTGTTGAGGTGTCTCAACACAAGAGAACTGATGAGTTATACCAAGGTCCAGAAAAAGAGATTTAAAAAGCAATTCTTGTGCATTGTCAGTTCTAAAGGTCTTAATAGTGACTCCAAACTGAGTTTGGACCAATTTAATGAACCTAGGAATGGCCTTAATGGCCTCAGATTTATGTGAAATCAAGTATATCCAAGTGAATCTACTATGGTCATCAACAAGTGTAATGAAGTATCTATATCCTCTATATGATTGAACATGAAAGGGGCCCCAAATATCACAATGAACAATATCAAACAAATGAGATGCAATATGATGACTAGGAAATGGCAATTTCTTTTGTTTAGCTAAAGGGCATATATTGCAAGGAATAGTAGGAACAGAAGTAGGCATAGAGATATTAAGAAAGTTTTTCATTGCATGCATCTTTTTACTAGAGGGATGTCCCAGTCTTAAATGCCACAAATTCACAATGCTATTATTACAAGAAATAGAAGAATGAGCAACTGAAGGAACTTTGTTAATGAAATATAATCCATGAGCAAAATCACCCTTGCCAATCATTGTCAAAGATTTCATGTCCTGTATGAAAAAATTCAATGGTGAGAAAGTAATGGTGCAATGAGATTGATGAAGTAAGGCACCTACAGAAATTAAATTGAATCTAAATGAAGGGACAAACAGAACATCATAAAGAGTAATAGTAGGACTAATAGTGACCTGACCCATTTTTGAAACTAAAAAGGAGGTATTATTGGGGAGGGTGATAGAAACATTAGAGCAACAAGAAATAGAATGCATAAGAGAGATATTATTACATATATGATTAGTAGCTCCAGAGTCTAGAAGCCAAGTATTTGAATCAAATATAAAATCAAGATTAGAAGAGGAGGAACAAATACCTGAAGTGGTAGTGACATTAAAAGATGCGGTGTGATTGTTAGAGACCTGACCAGAAGGCAAGTGTGCAGCCAAGAGAGATGCTAGATTGTTGTATTGATCAGAAGAAAGTCCTTGAAAGAAGCCTTGTAAGTTTGGAGATGTCTGAGGTGGGGTAGTTGAGGAGATGTTATTCGCACTCTGAAAGGATGGTGGTGGTCTCTGAAAATTCTGGAATTGCCTCTGAAAGTTGGGTCTGTACCCAGGTGGAAACCCATGTAATTTGTAGCATGTATCCTTTGTGTGGCCAGGAAGATTGCAATGGAGACAAAGGGTCTCTCTTTCCTTTTGAATGCAGGGTTTGATGGGGGTCTTGATCCAAGAATACTGGGCATAGGAGTAGTAGGGGTATACTGGCGTGGGGTGTAATTGCTAAGGGGGTTTTTGCTAACAGCAGAGACAGTGTTGGGTTGTGAGTTTGAAAGGCAAGAAGATGTGTTAAAGGCCAGAGAAGTAGTGGAAGGAGATTCAGTAGAAGAGGTATTGAGGGACTTATGAGCCTCCTCTTGAGAAATTAGACTGAAAGCCTTAGATAAAGAAGGCAAGGGATCCATTAAAAGCAACTGAGTGCGTGCATTAGAGTAAGATTCATTTAGTCCCATTAAGAACTTCATACAATGCTCATGATCAAAATAATCCTCTAATAAGGCATGTCCAGGACAAGTACAAGTACAAGAAACACATCTACATAATGGAGTAAGATTGCCCAATTCTTCCCATAAAACCTTTAATTGTGTGAAATATTGAGTCAGTGATAAGGTACCTTGATGCAATTGCATCAAATCTCTACGTAGCTGAAAGATTCTAGGGCCACTTGACTGCTTGAATCTCTCAGACAAATCTTTCCAAATACCAGATGCTGTGTTCTTGTATAAGATACTCTGAGTTATGTCAGGTGAAACCGAATTCAAGATCCAAGATATCACAATATTATTATTTCGATCCCAAGCTTCAATTAAAGCATCATCTCCAGTAGGTCGAATTAATTTTCCATTCACAAATCCAATTTTGTTTTTAGCAGACAGTGCAATAGACATGGCTCTATGCCAAGATTGAAAGTTATGATCCGTGAGAATTTGATTAACCAAAGTGAGACCGGGATTGTCAGAGGGGTGAATGTAGAAGGGGCTGCGAGGATCATCTAGATTTGGAGAAGGGGAGGATGTAGAAGAGACGGTGGTTTGATGGGAAGAAGGATCATAAGACATTTTTGATGCAAAAGAAATTTGGGAATTTAGGGCAGAGAATTAGAGAATTGGAAAGAAAGAGCAGTGGAAATATATGTAAAAGACTGCTGATACCATGTTAGGAGGTGAAACCCTCCATCTCCGATTGATATACGCCGGAGAAGTGATCGAAGATTCTAGTTGATGAAAGAAACTAGTTAACAGAAAATTGAATTCTTTATTAATGAGAAAAGTGGAAAAATGAGCTAATTACAACTGATCCTATACTTAACTATATATACACGCTGGAGGTAACTAAACTAACAAAAGCGTAAAACTAAAAATACAACTTTAATATAAAACAATCAAAATTTCATATTCAATCCCTGTACTAACCATAACCTATAATAATGAACCCTTTAACTATAATATGAATATGATGCCTAATAATAAAATTGACTCTTCTATTAATTATACATTATGTATGAGATCTTGTATCTCTATATATTCCATAATCTAGAATATCATAAAATATTTTTAGAAATTATCAACATAACAAGTTAATTACTTATAGGGCATATGTGAATGGATTTTGGCCTGGTTTCGCAGATACAAAATAAACAATCTGAAAAACATTAAGTTTCTTTTTATTTATTTGGTGTTTTGAAAATTATAGATACTTATTTTTGTTCGACAGTTGTTTGATAATTACTAACAATAAAATTTGTAGTAGTTTAGTTAATCAACCAACTGTAAAATGAAAAGAAGAAAAGCTAATGCAATATTTGCATGTTGATTTTTTGCACTAAAAAACTCTTTTAAGGTTGCTTTCTTATATTCTCTCGCCGAATGATAACGTGTCTCATATTATAAAGATACTCAGTGTTGGGGGTGGGCCTTGGGTTCGGGTAACCCAAACCCGAACAGGATGAATATTTTTTATGTTTGAGTACACAAACTTGAAAATCTGTATTTTATTACGGGAATACGGGATGAGTTTGGGATTAGTCTCTCCAACTTCGAATACCCGGACCCGTCTATATCTTTTTATTAATATTATTATTATTATATAATTATACACTTTACTTATACATCAATTAATTAATTAATTAATTAACATCATCTAAATAGTATTTTTTTACTTTACCCTAATATTTCTTTAAATCTTACACTAGTTATTTATATATTAAGTTTGCATCAGTTCTAAAAACTTTAATAGTATCTACGGCTCTACCACTTCTTTTTCTTCCCACCTACGCCACGACATACAATAATTTTATTTTTTGGTTTTTTTTGCTCTACAAATTAAATTACTACTACTACTAGTCGATTACATACGAAATTTTATATGAAATATTGTAATTTAATTTTGTTAGATTCATGAAGAACTGATGATTTAAAAAAAAATATGGCACCCGTAATCCCGTCCTGTTCCGTCTCGCAATAATTCGGGTGCCCACTTCCGTATACCCAAAATATTACTTGACGTATTTGGGATGAAATATCTCAATCCCAAAATTTACTATACACATATCTTTAACCCCAAACATGTTCCGTGCCCACTCCTACTTAGTATATATATTTTGAGATAGTTTTGCGATTACTAAATTATTTATGCAAATTAGAGATGACTTCATTAATGACAACTTGTTTTCGAACAAAAAAGAATGCCAGCGTGTATCAGTTCATTGTAAGTACCTATTGTACACCTTTCTTTGCCTATTGTAAAGAGCATTAACGGGTAAGGCAAAAATTCAATTTGTACCATAGAAATGATCAAAATTCATTTTCTATAGAGGGAAAAATATTTTTTATATCAAACTTTAGTCCAAAAAACAAATTTGGAACTAAGCTTTTTTTAAAAATACATTTCATACCATGATTCATATAATTTTGACACATTTAGTTTTGCCGTAAATTTTCAGACGAAATTCAGTACGTGTCGTTCATGTGTGGGTCTTTAAAATCCGTGCATGTTCTCCATCCCATTGTCAATTTAACGGACACATAAGCGGCACGTGCTGAATTTCGTCCGAAAATTAAAGGCAAAACTAAATATTTCAAGATTGTGTGAATCATGGTATGAAATGTATTTTTTGAAAAAGTTTGATACCAAATGTGTTTTTTGGACTAAAGTTTAGTATCAAAAGTGTTTTTCCCTCATTTTCTATATTAAGTTGTCAAAAAATATATTTTTGTTAGGTTTTTTAATTGAAATTTTCCCTGATTCGTGAAGTACGCATGTGAGAGACACAAAATGAGGTACTTTTGTCCCAAAAAAGGCAAAAATAGTACCATAATTTATGTTCGCTGATAAATTTACCCCGTAATTTTTCGGGTGGACAAATTTACCCCATAATTTATAAAAGTCAAGCAATTTTGGTCTCACTTTGCCAAATAGCAAAAATTGGCATCTCTTGCGGGCTCCATGACTAAAAATTTGAGATTTTGACCTAGAATTTTACCAAAATTGCATATTGAACCTCTAAAAAATAATTAATTACTATTTAGCTAAAAAAAATTGATATTTTATTTTAGGGTAAATTACATGGACATCCCCTGTCTATAAGCTTAATTACAAAAACTTAACATGTTGTTTCAAAAATTTCCAAGACCCCTCCCAAGGTAAAACCGTATTACGAACCCATTACGGCATTAAGGTTAGACAGTTTTTAATAACATAAATTAACACCCTTGCGGACTCAATGTCATTTTAAATTTACATAAACATAATTCATTTAAATTCTCGAAAAAAAAATCTATAAAATAAACTAATTATAATAACATAAGATTTTAATAACATAAATTAATATTTTTCTACAAAAATAAAAGAATTCCATTTAAAATTTTAATAAGTTTATTTATACTATATCCAATTTCAACAATTTCGCCCCCTTTGACCAATTTAGCCAATTTTTTCACCATTTTCATCTGTTTAGCACGTTTTTACCGATTTAGTTTTTTTTCACCACTTTCTAAAAATTACATAGTTGACCCTCAAATGGAGTAAATAGCATGTAACTAACTTTATAATAAAATTTACATGGTTTGGTATTAGATGTGCGTGCTCATATGCACTCAACTTTTAAATCGATTATTTTATCTTATTACTCAAAAATATATGATCAAAAGGGAAATTAAATTGGTGAGAAAATAGATGGAAACGGTTAAAAATTAGGCTAAAATGGTCAAAAAAGGGCCAAATTGGTGAAAATTTGATAAAAGAAAGGTTAAAAAATGGATTAAATCGATGAAACCAATATCGATGAAAACAGAGAAAAGCGGTTTGATTTGGTGAAAAATGGGCTAAATTGGTAAAATTGATGAAAACAATGGAAAAAGGGCTATATAGGTAAAAAATGGTCTTAATCGATGAAATTTGTGAAAAAATCGATAAAAACGGTGAAAAAATGTGTTAAATTGTTGAAATCTGTGAAAAAACTGGTTAAATTGGTAAAAAAAAAAGATTAAATTGATGAAATTGGTCAATTTTGGTTTTTCTATTTCGAGAAAGAAGAAGTGTGTGTTGATATTTGTTTGATCAAAGTTGTGGGGCCCACTTTGTCAAGTGCTTGTTCGGAACTTTGGAATGTGTGGGCCCGTTTTGATTGATTTTGGCTCGGTTTTGTCTTGTTTCGGTGTTTCAAAATTGATTTGGGTGGTTTTGATAAAACATATGAAACACGATTTGAATTGATTTTGGTTGGAATATTGAGATGGTAAAATATTAGTAAAATAATAAATAGTAGATTTTGAAAATTTGAAATATGGTTTGAATTGATTTTGGATGTTCGGATTTGGGGGAGAAAAATTGATGATATATGTCGCATCAATGATTTAATGTAGTAGGTATGTATAGTGTAATGATTGAGATGAGAATTGTTATAATATTTTCATAATAGTGGTAATGATTAAGATAATTAATGATAATATATTATATGAAAATTAGTTATTTGATTAATATTTTTTATTTCATAATTTACAAGAAATTTGATTAAAGTTTTACTTAAATTATTTTAATTTTAATATATATTAATAATGAACTGACCATTATTATATATATTGGTGTTAAAATATTATAAAAAGAAAATATGGGCGTTAATAATATATATACACATATTATAGTACTGTATGTTACTGTGCCCCATAGAAATGTGTAATATATATATATATATATATATATATATATATATATATATATATATATATCACATAAATATATTTGGATATATACATATATAACTAAAAGATACTGTGGATGCTAAATGCGAATTACATATAAACATCATATATGGGAGTATATGTGCAGGGCCGGCTCAACTCTTTTGGAGGCCCTAGGCGAAATAGAAAATTGGGGTCCTATGACCTAGAAAATTATACTCTTACGTACTATACATGTGTCTTAATTTTTCTTTATTCCATTGAATTATGAATCAAAATTTCCACCGTTTTTGTTAAAAACATCGAATTTTTTTCTCTTTTGAATCATTGAAAACAAAAATAAGATGTACTTCCGAAACCATTTGTTTTGTCTTGGGGACTCTATTGTTTTTCTTAATTTACATTTTCTCCTAATGTTGTTTCTAAAACGTTCGAAATTTTTTCAATATTAGCTGACTAAAACATACACTAGAAACGAAACTTTAATAAATTCATAGAACAAAAGTATTAACTAGATTTCAATATTCTTATTTTTGTAACATATTTTTCTACAAATAAAATATCCAGATCAATTAATAGTCATAGTATATGAATAATTTTTTATTATAATATAATTATTCTTTAAAAAAAGTTCCAAAGATTTGTCATATGAATAAACAAATATACTCAAGTATGAAATAAAAAATTATACAGTATTCATTTATTAAGATAAAATAATTAAAATATTCCTTAATATCTAAAAAAAAAATTATAAATGTTCGGGGCCCCCAAAAGTGGGGGCCCTAGGCCTTTGCCTAACTTGCCTATAGGCAAGGCCGGCCCTGGGGGGGGGGGGGCGGGTGGTTGTTCTGCTAATGTACTATAGCTTATAGGGCTGCAGGCTCTGCCATGTCCAAGTGGCTGTTTGGCCCAATTTTCAATGTGTTTCATGCCAGCCCGAGATACTGTCTTGCTCAGTTTATTGGGCCAAACCCAACGCTGGGTCAATTCATTGGACGAAAACCAGCGAAAATCATTCCAAACAGGCCCTGTGTATCTAGTATGTGCCCAGGCTTAGATTTATTATCCATTTACATATAAATAATTTTACTACAATAGTTCTCAACAATTAACATTAATAGTTTATTATAACAACAATGATTTTATTTATACCTATCAAATTTGTACCTAGGGGTGTAATCGAGTAGTAATGTCGAACGGCAAGTTTGATTTGAATTTTATTGAGCTTAAAATTTTGTGTTTGAGCTTGGTTGATTGTTAAATGAGCCGAGCTCAAATGAGCTTTTATCGAACGAGATTGCGTCAAATATCGAGTAGCTTTATATTTTACATGTATTCATCAATTTTTAGTTTATTGAGTCGAACTCGAGCTGAGCTTTGAAAGTTATCGAACGGAAAAAAAAAATTCAAGCTGTTTAATTTGTGTGACGAACCAAACTCAAACGAGTTTTTGATCGGACGAACATGAGTCAATTATCGAGTAGCTTTGTTTGATTTTCAACCATATTTATACCATCTTTCAAAATCTGTTAATACAATTTTAAACCTATACTTATGAGTCTCGTGCATATTAAGTTCATAACCTTTGATTTGAGATATATATATAGAGACTATTCTAGAAAACAATTTTAATCCCACACTTTTGAGTCTCGTGCATATAAACATTTGATTTGAAATGTAGAGATTAGTCTAGAAAACAGGGAATCAATATCTAACGAACACTTTGAATTTAAGGGGTTAAAAAATGGGTTGAATTTGACAATAGAGAGACCTTATTGGCTTATTATCATGATTAATGACATCTTGATAGTTTCTTAAAAAGAAAAGTGTTCTACGTTGGAGGGTGGCAAACGGGAAGGTCAGGTGTCGGGTTAAGTCTGGATGAAAACAAATTGGATCAATGTAAAATCATAAACAGATGGAGTCCTAGTTGGGCAAGTCAAAAACGGATTACTCCATGTAGGGCTATCAATGAGTCGGATCAGGCTCGTCCAGATCCAGCTCTATTTATATACGATAGGATCCTGTCGAATTTAGATCTTGTTCGGATTGTGCTCGGAAGATTTTTTGAATCCAATGGATCTTGGTCGGATTTGGCCAGATATCGGATCTTTTTCGGATCCAACAAAATTTTCATTTAAAAAATTATATTAATATATTTTCCTAAAATAAGTTTATTAACTTTACAATTTTATTTAATTTTAGTTCACATGTACAAACATCATTTACTAATATTAATATTTTTAGATGAAAATATTGGTTTAAATAAATTTATGAACGAGTTATAAATTACTATCTTCATAAATTGACAGTGAAATATTATTAATAGTAATTACTTTTATAAAATATTATATATATATATATATATATATATATATATATATTTCTTTTTATTTTTTTATAGCGAAAATCCCTTTGCCGATAATTTCCATGCATTTCTCTATCATACACACAAACAATTTATCATTTTCCTCCCACCCAAAAAGGAAAAAGAGTACTTATCATTTATAGAATAACAATGATTATTAGATTATGAATTGATCATTTGGCATGACTTTGTATAATTACTAGATTTTTATATGAATGTGCAATATTTGTGCATTTTTCTAGTATTAAAAATTTAAATGGATTTTTGAGCCTCCAATATGTTTATCTTATTAGGTTGCTTTGCTTTGAAATCGTCCACTGTAGACACAGAAAGATTAAGCACATTAAATCAAAACCAAACAATGAAGTTGATTTTATTTGATTTTAAATTTCAGATTTCTACAACTGGAACTGAGTTTTTGTCAGGAATTGCGATAGATCGTCATTTTATGGAGACGTCGATGAAATTATTTCAATAATAGGTTTATTATGTATTTCATTATTTGAAATTTACATAGTACTGCATATATGTAGTGTCCTAATTAATTATTAATATATGTCATTTTCAGATAAAAAAATCTATCGGAGGAGCGCTAGGCTTTTCACTACAGTTAAAGAGGAATTGCTAGCAAATGGAATGGGAAATGCCGACAATGTATGTAACAACACAGATACATGTATATATATATATATATATATTATTCTCTTGCATATAATTATCAAGATTTAATAACAATTGATATGCTACACTAGCGGCTAATTCGGTTAGGGGTTGGCAATGATGCTACGTTGTGATGGATTCCAATTTTGGTGGAAGCTTGAGGATGACATATAACTTTGTGCTAGTTGGGATTCTGGTAACAACTTAGAAATGTTAAATTTGGTTCAGAATTATGACTTTGTGAAAATGTCCAAGAAGCTTCATTTAGTTGATTCGAGTTCAAACAGATTTACGGGAGAGCTTATCGACAATTTTTTTGCTCATGTACAACTCTTTTGTTATTTATGTCACGGATGGGTGAGTGATACTGACATCAAGTGTACAACATAAGAGATCCAGTGAAGATAAAACTTGTAAAATAACAAAAAAGAAATGGACAACAAAGAAATATGCAATTTTGATTGAAACACCCCTCAAAACCAAGAGGGGAAAGAGAGTATGGTAACCATATAAATAATCAAGCGGTTACACTGCTGCATTGTGAAGAAAACTAAAATCCAGGCCTCAAGGCTGTGATAAGTTAAAGCGAGAGGAATAAGCCCCGTGGAGTTTTGAATTACAAAAAGAGCTACAATAGTGATATATAGTGCAGCTAGCATCTAATTTGGTATCTGGTAGCCTCAAAGCCACTGAATACCTCACATTCAAAAATGAAATACAAATTATTTATACAATACTTCTCAGCAGGGTCTTAAAACGAAGGGGATGAAAGCAACCTTGGATCCTAGAGTTAAATAGTCGATGTCAAGCAAAACAATTTTTTTATATAAAAACCATTGGAACCACTTACAAAGACAACTAATAAAAATTTCAGTTTTTCTCTCAAGCATCTCAGTCAAATTCACTCAACTCTAGATCTCCTCACAAATTTCTCATCTTCTTCTCTGTTATATCCTTCTTTCTTCTTCTAACTATATATTATGCTCCTAATTTATTCTCTATCGTCTCCTACACTATCTCTAAAATCAAAGATGATTATGGAGAAATTCATGTCGTCCATGAAAAAATACAAAAAATCTACTTCATATAAATAAATGTATACCTGCTCCCTTTTCTACAACACTCTGAAGATAAGTGACGGCTACTCTGTTGGAGCCCAACACTTGAGCAATGAAGAAAACAAAAGCAAAGATAAAAAATTTCACCCCCGTCATGGCTAGCTTGAACAACTTAAAGAGTACTTATCATTTATAGAATAACAATGATTATTAGATTATGAATTGATCATTTGGCATGACTTTGTATAATTACTAGATTTTTATATGAATATGCAATATTTGTGCATTTTTCTAGTATTAAAAATTGAAATGGATTTTTTAGCCTCCAATATGTTTATCTTATTAGGTTGCTTTGCTTTGAAATCGTCCACTGTAGACACAGTACAATTAGGCACATTAAATCAAAACCAAACAATGAAGTTGATTTTATTTGATTTTAAATTTCAGATTTCTACAACCGGAACTGAGTTTTTGTCTGGAATTGCGATAGATCGTCATTTTATGGAGACGTCGATGAAATTATTTCAATAATAGGTTTATTATGTATTTCATTATTTGAAATTTACTTAGTACTGCATCTATGTAGTGTCCTAATTAATTATTAATCTATGTCATTTTCAGATAAAAAAATCTATCGGAGGAGCGCTAGGCTTTTCACTACAGTTAAAGAGGAATTGCTAGCAAATGGAATGGAAAATGCCGACAATGTATGTAACAACACAGATACAAGTATATATATATATATTATTCTCTTGCATATAATTATCAAGATTTAATAACAATTGATATGCTACACTAGCGGCTAATTCGGTTGGGGGTTGGCAATGATGCTACGTTGTGATGGATTCCAATTTTGGTGGAAGCTTGAGGATGATATATAACTTTGTGCTAGTTGGGATTCTGGTAACAACTTAGAAATGTTAAATTTGGTTCAGAATTATAACTTTGTGAAAATGTCCAAGAAGCTTCATTTAGTTGATTCGAGTTCAAACAGATTTACGGGAGAGCTTATCGACAATTTTTTTGCTCATGTACAATTCTTTTGTTATTTATGTCACGTATGGGTGAGTGATACTGACATCAAGTGTACAACATAAGAGATCCAGTGAAAATAAAAATTGTAGAATAACAAAAAAGAAATGGACAACAAAGAAATATGCAATTTTGATTGAAACACCCCTCGAAACCAAGAGGGGAGAGAGAGTATAGTAACCATATAAATAATCAAGCGGTTACACTGCTGCATTGTGAAGAAAACTAAAATCCAGGCCTCAAGGCTGTGATAAGTTAAAGCGAGAGGAATAAGCCCCGTGGAGTTTTGAATTACAAAAAGAGCTACAATAGTGATATATAGTGCAGCTAGCATCTAATTTGGTATCTGGTAGCCTCAAAGCCACTGAATACCTCACATTCAAGAATGAAATACAAATTATTTATACAATACTTCTCAGCAGGGTCTTAAAACGAAGGGGATGAAAGCAACCTTGGATCCTAGAGTTAAATAGTCGATGTCAAGCAAAACAATTTTTTTATATAAACACCATTGGAACCACTTACAAAGACAACTAATAAAAATTTCAGTTTTTCTCTCAATCATCTCAGTCAAATTCACTCAACTCTAGATCTCCTCACAAATTTCTCATCTTCTTCTCTGTTAAATCCTTCTTTCTTTTTCTAACTATATATTATGCTCCTAATTTATTATCTATCGTCTTCTACACTATCTCTAAAATCAAAGATGATTATGGAGAAATTCATGTCGTCCATGAAAAAATACAAAAAATCTACTTCATATAAATAAATATATACCTGCTCCCTTTTCTACAACACTCTGAAGATAAGTGACGGCTACTCTGTTGGAGCCCAACATTTGAGCAATGAAGAAAACAAAAGCAAAGATCAAAAATTTCACCCCCGTCATGGCTAGCTTGAACAACTTAAAGAGTACTTATCATTTATAGAATAAAATGATTATTAGATTATGAATTCATCATTTGGCATGACTTTGTATAATTACTAGATTTTTATATGAATGTGCAATATTTGTGCATTTTTCTAGTATTAAAAACTTAAATGGATTTTTTAGCCTCCAATATGTTTATCTTATTAGGTTGCTTTGCTTTGAAATCGTCCACTGTAGACACAGTACAATTAGGAACATTAAATCAAAACCAAACAATGAAGTTGATTTTATTTGATTTTAAATTTCAGATTTCTACAATCGGAACTGAGTTTTTGTCAGAAATTGCGATAGATCGTCATTTTATGGAGACGTCGATGAAATTATTTCAATAATAGGTTTATTATGTATTTCATTATTTGAAATTTACTTAATACTGCATATATGTAGTGTCCTAATTAATTATTAATATATGTCATTTTCAGATAAAAAAATCTATCGGAGGAGCGCTAGGCTTTTCACTACAGTTAAAGAGGAATTGCTAGCAAATGGAATGGGAAATGCCGACAATGTATGTAACAACACAGATACATGTATATATATATATATATATATATTATTCTCTTGCATATAATTATCAAGATTTAATAACAATTGATATGCTACACTAGCGGCTAATTCGGTTGGGGGTTGGCAATGATGCAACGTTGTGATGGATTCCAATTTTGGTGGAAGCTTGAGGATGATATATAACTTTGTGCTAGTTGGGATTCTGGTAACAACTTAGAAATGTTAAATTTGGTTCAGAATTATAACATTGTGAAAATGTCCAAGAAGCTTCATTTAGTTGATTCGAGTTCAAACAGATTTACGGGAGAGCTTATCGACAATTTTTTTGCTCATGTACAACTCTTTTGTTATTTATGTCACGGATGGGTGAGTGATACTGACATCAAGTGTACAACATAAGAGATCCAGTGAAGATAAAACTTGTAAAATAACAAAAAAGAAATGGACAACAAAGAAATATGCAATTTTGATTGAAACACCCCTCGAAACCAAGATGGGAGAGAGAGTATGGTAACCATATAAATAATCAAGCGGTTACACTGCTGCATTGTGAAGAAAACTAAAATCCAGGCCACAAGGCTGTGATAAGTTAAAGCGAGAGGAATAAGCCCCGTGGAGTTTTGAATTACAAAAAGAGCTACAATAGTGATATATAGTGCAGCTAGCATCTAATTTGGTATCTGGTAGCATCAAAGCCACAAAATACCTCACATTCAAGAATGAAATACAAATTATTTACACAATACTTCTCAGCAGGGTCTTAAAACGAAGGGGATGAAAGCAACCTTGGATCCTAGAGTTAAATAGTCGATGTCAAGCAAAACGATTTTTTTATATAAACACCATTGGAACCACTTACAAAGACAACTAATAAAAATTTTAGTTTTTCTCTCAATCATCTCAGTCAAATTCACTCAACTCTTGATCTCCTCACAAATTTCTCATCTTCTTCTCTGTTATATCATTCTTTCTTCTTCTAACTATATATTATGCTCCTAATTTATTCCCTATCGTCTCCTACACAATCTCTAAAATCAAAGATGATTATGGAGAAATTCATGTCGTCCATGAAAAAAAACAAAAAATCTACTTCATATAAATAAATGTATACCTACTCCCTTTTCTACAACACTCTGAAGATAAGTGACGGCTACTCTGTTGGAGCCCAACACTTGAGCAATGAAGAAAACAAAAGCAAAGATCAAAAATTTCACCCCCGTCATGGCTAGCTTGAACAGCTTAAAGAGTACTTATCATTTATAGAATAACAATGATTATTAGATTATGAATTGATCATTTGGCATGACTTTGTATAATTACTAGATTTTTATATGAATGTGCAATATTTGTGCATTTTTCTAGTATTAAAAATTTAAATGGATTTTTGAGCCTCCAATATGTTTATCTTATTAGGTTGCTTTGCTTTGAAATCGTCCACTGTAGACACAGTACAATTAAGCACTTTATATCAAAACCAAACAATGAAGTTGATTTTATTTGATTTTAAATTTCAGATTTCTACAACTGGAACTGAGTTTTTGTCAGGAATTGCGATAGATCGTCATTTTATGGAGACGTCGATGAAATTATTTCAAGAATAGGTTTACTATGTATTTCATTATTTGAAATTTACTTAGTACTGCATATATGTAGTGTCCTAATTAATTATTAATATATGTCATTTTAAGATAAAAAAAATCTATCGGAGGAGCGCTAGGCTTTTCACTACAGTTAAAGAGGAATTGCTAGCAAATGGAATGGGAAATGCCGACAATGTATGTAACAACACAGATACATGTATATATATATATATATATATTATTCTCTTGCATATAATTATCAAGATTTAATAACAATTGATATGCTACACTAGCGGCTAATTCGGTTGGGGGTTGGCAATGATGCTACGTTGTGATGGATTCCAATTTTGGTGGAAGCTTGAGGATGATATATAACTTTGTGCTAGTTGGGATTCTGGTAACAACTTAGAAATGTTAAATATGGTTCAGAATTATAACTTTGTGAAAATGTCCAAGAAGCTTCATTTAGTTGATTCGAGTTCAAACAGATTTACGGGAGAGCTTATCGACAATTTTTTTGCTCATGTACAACTCTTTTGTTATTTATGTCACGGATGGGTGAGTGATACTGACATCAAGTGTACAACATAAGAGATCCAGTGAAGATAAAACTTGTAAAATAACAAAAAGAAATGGACAACAAAGAAATATGCAATTTTGATTGAAACACCCCTCGAAACCAAGAGCGGAAAGAGAGTATGGTAACCATATAAATAATCAAGCGGTTACACTGCTGCTTTGTGAAGAAAACTAAAATCCAGGCCTCAAGGTTGTGATAAGTTAAAGCGAGAGGAATAAGCCCCGTGGAGTTTTGAATTACAAAAAGAGCTACAATAGTGATATATAGTGCAGCTAGCATCTAATTTGGTATCTGGTAGCCTCAAAGCCAATGAATACCTCACATTCAAGAATAAAATGCAAATTATTTATACAATACTTCTCAGCGGGGTCTTAAAACGAAGGGGATGAAAGCAACCTTGGATCCTAGATTTAAATAGTCGATGTCAAGCAAAACAATTTTTTTATATAAACACCATTGGAACCACATACAAAGACAACTAATAAAAATTTCAGTTTTTCTCTCAATCATCTCAGTCAAATTCACTCAACTCTAGATCTCCTCACAAATTTCTCATCTTCTCCTCTATTATATCCTTCTTTCTTCTTCTAACTATATATTATGCTCCTAATTTATTTTCTATCGTCTCCTACACTATCTCTAAAATCAAATATGATTATGGAGAAATTCATGTCGTCCATGAAAAAATACAAAAAATCTACTTCATATAAATAAATGTATACCTGCTCCCTTTTCTACAACATTCTGAAGATAAGTGACGGCTACTCTGTTGGAGCCCAACACTTGAGCAATGAAGAAAACAAAAGCAAAGATAAAAAATTTCACACCCGTCATGGCTAGCTTGAGCAACTTAAAGAGTACTTATCATTTATAGAATAACAATGATTATTATATTATGAATTGATCATTTGGCATGACTTTGTATAATTACTAGATTTTTATATGAATGTGCAATATTTGTGCATTTTTCTAGTATTAAAAATTTAAATGTATTTTTTAGCCTCCAATATGTTTATCTTATTATGTTGCTTTGCTTTGAAATCGTCCACTGTAGACACAGTACAATTAAGCACATCAAATCAAAACCAAACAATGAAGTTGATTTTATTTAATTTTAAATTTCAAATTTCTACAACTGGAACTGAGTTTTTGTCCGGAATTGCGAAAGATCGTCATTTTATGGAGACGTCGATGAAATTATTTCAATAATAGGTTTATTATGTATTTCGTTATTTGAAATTTACTTAGTACTGCATATATGTAGTGTCCTAATTAATTATTAATATATGTCATTTTCAGATAAAAAAATATATTGGTGGAGCGCTAGGCTTTTCACTACAGTTAAAGAGGAATTGCTAGCAAATGGAATGGGAAATGCCGACAATGTATGTAACAACACAGATACATATATATATATATATATATATATATATATATATATATATATATATTATTCTCTTGCATATAATTATCAAGATTTAATAACAATGGATATGCTACACTAGCGGCTAATTCGGTTGGGGGTTGGCAATGATGCTACATTGTGATGGATTCCAATTTTGGTGGAAGCTTGAGGATGATATATAACTTTGTGCTAGTTGGGATTCTGGTAACAACTTAGAAATGTTAAATTTGGTTCAGAATTATAACTTTGTGAAAATGTCCAAGAAGCTTCATTTAGTTGATTCGAGTTCAAACAGATTTACGGGAGAGCTTATCGACAATTTTTTTGCTCATGTACAACTCTTTTGTTATTTATGTCACGGATGGGTGAGTGATACTGACATCAAGTGTACAACATAAGAGATCCAGTGAAGATAAAACTTGTAAAATAACAAAAAAGAAATGGACAACAAAGAAATATGCAATTTTGATTGAAACACCCCTCAAAACCAAGAGGGGAAAGAGAGTATGGTAACCATATAAATAATCAAGCGGTTACACTGCTGCATTGTGAAGAAAACTAAAATCCAGGCCTCAAGGTTGTGATAAGTTAAAGCGAGAGGAATAAGCCCCGTGGAGTTTTGAATTACAAAAAGAGCTACAATAGTGATATATAGTGCAGCTAGCATCTAATTTGGTATCTGGTAGCCTCAAAGCCACTGAATACCTCACATTCAAGAATGAAATACAAATTATTTATACAATACTTCTCAGCAGGGTCTTAAAACGAAGGGGATGAAAGCAACCTTGGATCCTAGAGTTAAATAGTCGATGTCAAGCAAAACATTTTTTTTATATAAACACCATTGGAACTACTTACAAAGACAACTAATAAAAATTTCAGTTTTTCTCTCAATCATCTCACTCAAATTCACTCAACTCTAGATCTCCTCACAAATTTCTCATCTTCTTCTCTGATATATCCTTCTTTCTTCTTCTAACTATATATTATGCTCCTAATTTATTCTCTATCGTCTCCTACACTATCTCTAAAATCAAAGATGATTATGGAGAAATTCATGTCGTCCATGAAAAAATACAAAAAATCTACTTCATATAAATAAATGTATACCTGCTCCCTTTTCTACAACACTCTGAAGATAAGTGATGGCTACTCTGTTGGAGCCCAACACTTGAGCAATGAAGAAAACAAAAGCAAAGATCAAAAATTTCACCCCCGTCATGGCTAGCTTGAACAACTTAAAGAATTCTGGAGTTGAAGAATGAATAGGATTTTTTTAAGAAAGTGAAGTAGAAGATGCATATGTAGATGTAGGAACTTTTCCCCACTCCGTTCTTAAACTAAAATGAACCTTTTTCTTCAGAAAAACACTCCTAGTAAACCCATCCCTGAAGCCAACTTTCATATTTATTGATAACATGAACAACTATTGATAAAAAGAAATGATAACAACTACAGCTAGTTGAAGCCTTCCCCTCACCATTTATTTCAAATTTACTCTTTTGAGCTATTAATTTGTCTCCCCATTGTATATTTTGGGTGTGTCTTGGTCTCAACTTAATGGTTAGATATTCAAATTTGTGGGGTCCACCGTTTAAAAAGTGCCTTCAAGTTTAGAATTGGGTTTTTAGTTAATGTGCTTAACTAATAACTACAGTATATATAGTTAAAACTTGGAAAAAGGACCTAAATAAAATCAAAATTGATAATACTGCAAGACCTACTTCTAATTCTTGATAATTAAAGCTCCAATATTCCTAAAACAATAATAGTAATTAAGTGTAACATCATCACCAGCATGATTCATTTCATTCAAAATAAAAGGACCTGTAAACTAATTTTTGTTGATGATGAGCTCGATTTTCGGCTTGGTGTTTAGTCCTGCAGGTACAAAATAAACAATCTGAAAAAGTAATTGAAGATACTATAACCTAATTTTAAGGTAAAAAATCGAAGAAAGGTAGAAGAAAAATAAATTTTTAGAAATAAGTACAAAATAAATATACCTTCCAGAAAAAGAGCCCTAGCAAAGCTACCTACTTCGTAATTATGATAAAAGCTTGAAGACTTCTTACTCACCATTCATTTAATTTTACTCTATTTGTTTCAATTTTGGTTTTTCTATTTCTAGAAAGATGAAGAAGAAGAAGAAGAAGAAGTGTGTGTGTGTGTTTTGATATTTTTTTGCTCAAAGTTGTGAGGGCCACTTTCTAAAATGTGTGTTCGGAACTTTTGAATTGTTAGTGGAACTTTGGAATGTGTGTATTTAGTAGGGCATGTCTATTGATAGTTCATGTTGATCAGAACTATCGGTAGTTCATGCTTCTCTACTACTCATATATATATATATATATTTTTTTTTTTACCTAGATAAAGGGTGACATTAGCCGGTGACTTTCTTTGTTAATTTATGGTTTGATTAGCTTAAATTACCTTAATGCCCTTATGACTTAATTAAAAGAAAACAATTATTAGGATTCCAAAGTCAGTATTCCCCAAACGTCTTTCCCAAACTTCTTCCCCAAAGCCGTCTTCCCCATACGGATCTCCAGCTGTTGATTATTCTTCTTGAAAGTATTTTTACGGCCTATCCTTGAGCTGATGTGATATTTTATGCCATCCTCTACTCGAGACTTGAGGATCGAGAAATCGAAGCATATTGAAAATTTTATGTGGTACGGTTTGTACTATATTTTGTCCATCTATGTTTGGTGTTTTAGGATTTGACATATATTTGCAGTTTTAGTTAATTAGAGAAATTCAGTTGATAGATTTGATAATATTATTTTCCCAGTCCGAAGCATTTTACGGTTTCTGAAATTGATATAATCTTCTGGGTTGTTCTGAATATATTTGCAATACCTTGTCCAGATTCAATATTAATGCATTTTTGACAGATTATTCTTCTTAAAATTCGTAGTATGAACAATCATTAAACTTGTGGATGAGAAGATGATAATTGATATGCTAAAATTATAAATTCATTTGTTCTTAATCTGTTGGTATAATCTTTATTAGTTTTCAAAATTTGATTAGAAAATGGCTTTGCTTTAACTTTGTGGATACCATGTGTTCTTTAACTGAAATTACTTCGAAAATGCTTAGTTTAAACTTAGGGGGTAGTGCTTAGACTGGAAAAATGTAAGGACATATCACTTTTGATTTAAATATATATGATCATGTGGGATCTATGAATCTCAAAAAGATTAGTTGCTGCTGGTAAAGTGGCTCCAGAAAATATGTTTGGAATATAATTTGAATAAATATGAAATCTGGTTGACTTGGTTAGAGGTGTGCAAAAATATTCTACTTGTATTTCAATAATTATACTAGACCAACAAATACCTACGTTTACCTGATAGATGATTATTTTTATTTCAATCATTCTTGGATATTCTATGTTTTTTTTTGGTCCGCGGGTTCGAATCGAAAGTGACCAAAATCAACAAATTTCACTAAATAATGGTTTACGGAAGAGTTAATGGTTATGTGATAGTTGGTCCTCCGGATCGAATCGAAAGTGATCAAAATCAACAAATTTCACTAAATAACGATTTACAGAAGAGTTAATGGTTATGTGATAGTTGGTCCTCCGGTTCGAATGAAAGTGATCAAAATCAACAAATTTCATTAAATAATGGTTTACGGAAGAGTTAATGGTTATATGATAATTGGTCCTCCGGATCTAATCGAAAGTGACCAAAATCAACAAATTTCCCTAAATAATGGTTTATGGAAGAGTTAAAGGTTATGTGATAGTTGGTCCTCCGGATCGAATCGAAAGTGACAAAAATCAACAAATTTCACTATATAATGGTTTACGATAGAGTTAATGGTTATGTGATAGTTGGTCCTCCGGATCGAATCGAAAGTGACCAAAATCAACAAATTTCACTAAATAATTAATGGTTTACGGAAGAGTTAATGGTTATGTGAGAGTTGGTCCTCCGGATCGAATCGAAAGTGACCAAAATCAATAAATTTCACTATATAATTAATGGTTTAGGGAAGAGTTAATGGTTATGTGAGAGTTGGTCCTCCGGATCGAATCGTAAGTGACCAAAATCAACAAATTTCACTAAATAACGGTTTACGGAAGAGTTAATGGTTATGTGATAGTTGGTCCTCCAAATCGAATCGAAAGTGATCAAAATCAACAAATTTCACTAAATAACGGTTTACGGAAGAGTTAATGGTTATGTGATAGTTGGTCCTCCGGATCGAATCGAAAGTGACAAAAATCAACAAATTTCACTAAATAATGGTTTACGGAAGAGTTAATGGTTATGTGATAGTTGGTCCTCCGGTTCGAATCGAAAATGACCAAAATCAACAAATTTTACTAAATAATGGTTTACGGAAGAGTTAATGGTTATGTGATAGCTGATACTCCAGTTCGAACTGAAAGTAACCATAATCAACAAACTTCTCATTTTCTTCCGCAGATTCTAATTCGATTTACGGATATTTTGATTTTGTCATTAGCACCTAAGTACCTAACTACTTCCAGTTGTTCAATTAATACTAATAGGATTGGGCATCTTTCTTTTTTCCTATACAACTTTGTTCTTCCATGTAGCAAATTTCCAAGGAATTCGTACGACTTGCCGCTAGTGAAGCAAGAAACAAAAAGATTGGATCAATAAGGATACGTCACAAAACATATGAATGCAATTTTTCTTCCAAACAAGCAGAAAGCAATTGATATTTTTTTATATGGATAGCCAACCAATTTTCGGAAATTTATTTAATCGTATGTTTCGTTCTTAGAATTGTTAATGGAAATATTATTTTCACTATTATATTATGCTTACATTAGTCAATTTAGAACAATTAGTGATAAATTTCATACCCGATCTCGGTCTTCTAACATTTACTGCACACTGTTTTATTTTATGGTTCAAACTTTTATAAAAACAGTCAATATCTTTTTGAGCCGATTTTCAGCGTATTACTATGAAACCCGACATTATTTGAGTCCTACAGTCATTTAAAGTTCGGCTCGCAATGTCCGATTGAGATTCGTAATAAGCACTTGATGAAATTCCAAAAATGTACATATTATAACCTGTGTATTTTAAATTCTGTTTATAAAATATGTCCAAAATATATTATGACAAAAATTGCAAAAATCCCAAATTCATATATAATACGTATATTAGGTAAAAAAAAAAAAATTGTATACCTAATTATCCACTTGTAAATTGAAAAACTCAAATTTATCCACTCTAATGTCACTTAATAACTTAACAAGCACGAGTTAAACCACTATTTACATCCTACTATTATAAATTATAGTCATGACCACAACATCAATTTGTCCATACATTTGAAGAAAAAGTTGAGTAACGATCAACATTGGAGGTCACAGTTCATCTAATATTACATATACACAACAATTATGATTACTTCTTCAATGGGGTCAATTATTTGTCCATTCCTCTTATGAATTTGAAATTCAACATCATCACAAACACAAAAATTGTTATCAATGGCAAAAAAATTCCCTTCCTTGACACAAAGCAACACGACTGTTTGGTCTTACAGAATACATATGAACCATAACTGTAAACCGGCAAACTATAAACATTAATTAGTGGTACCCACTTAATGTGCCCAACCCGCCTCCTCGAAAGAAATTAAACCCTTGGAAAACCAAAAAAATTATAAATTACTAAAACATTAATTTTCCAAATTTAAAATCTTTATTACCTCATTACAAGTACATTTCTGCCACCACACACATATATATATATATATATATACAAGATTCTTATCAAAACACACGCTGGCGTATACTGTTGCGTTCCAAATACTAATACGCAAACTACGCAAGTATACGGTCGTTACAAGTAATATAAAACGGTAAGTACATACCGAGTATCGAATCCCCACGAATGGGTAAAAAGTGGGAATAAACGAATCAATCGACGGCTTATTTCAGTTATGAACGCTTGACACAAAATTATCAAACCCAAATATATGATAAGGGTGATTTTATTTAACTACGAGCGGTAAAGTAAATCTAACTACGAAAGCAAGTAAATTGGGGAGTTAATTATGCGGTAAGGAGGATTTATAAGCAATCAATTAAAGCAGATAAATCATGCGGTTGTTAGGTTAGCTATGCAAACAATCCTAGGTTTAGTTGTTGTTTGTGAGTTCTAAAGTAGTTAAGTCTCCCTGTCGGTCTCACTTAACTCTACCAATCTACCCAAACTCTCCATCTCCGGATCAATCACAAACATCGTTGTCACTCGATGCTCTCAGAGGGCTCAAAGGCGTACCGCTGTCACCCGGGACCTAAGACTAACCCAAATCCCCGAATAAAGAGAATCTAAGTTATTTGATGCATTCACGAACGAACTCATTATACAAACACGGACCACACTAGGTATATGCCTATCCTAGGTAAAAATCCACAAATCGTCACTCGCCTAACCTTCAAAGTCCTATGTCTAGGATGCATTCAAGGTAGAATTAAGTCCGATTACATGATTACGGCAAATCAAAGTACTTAAACAATAATCTACTACAATCATTGGCCAAAAGTGCGATAAAACAATAAATCCAACAATTCAAACATAGCCCAACATCAAAACATAATTAATCAAACGATAACAATGACTCGACAATTAATATATTATGCTCGTGTTGCTACTCAAGGATTCAAGGACGTTCGTATGTATCTTCCGAGTTGCATACAAACCTATCGAGTTAAACTAATCCAATTTATGTCTAAGTGGATTAAAATCTAATCGATGCATTAAACTCAAACCTTAAACGAATATGAAACGACATAGGTATATGTCTATCCTAAAATCGAATCACAATCCAAATTCATAATCAAATCCTCAAAATCACTATGTCTAGCAATCAAGAATCAATAAATCTCATCTCAAAGGTTGTCAAACCATAAGATGAACGATAAGGACGGAATCGGATTAACGAACACATATAAGCACCATACTAATCACCAAGACATCATTTAATCAAACAATAACATAAATATATATAAATCCGGAGAATTCAAATCCTCAATCATTCATCCAAAAAGAAAATAACAATATTCATCTCCTAATCATAAACAACTAGGAAATGGAAAGATATCACCTAATCGGAATATAGTCGAGAGATGGATTCTCCTCCCTTTAATCACCACCTAATCACTCCCCAAGGGTGGTGATTAACTCACCCCCTTGGTGGAGTCTTCAAATACAAGAAAAAGAAAGAAAAAGTAAAGAGAGAGTTTAGGTTGAGGGAGGCAAAGAGAGAGAGGTTGAGGGAGGCAAAGAGAGAAAGGGAGGCTAGGAGTAAAGTGAAGATCAAGTTGTGTAAGTTTTCTTCTCCTAACCCCTTTAACCTAGTGAATGATCTACCCCTATTGCCTAAGTTACCCCAAAAACTATCACAACCAAGACCAAAATGTCCCCTAACAAGTTAAAATTACAATTGGGAACAAGGGGGAAAATATACAAAATGACCCCTGCTTCCCGCAGACAAATATCTGCTGGTAGCAGGGGTACACCGCGGTGTAAGTTTCACACACCGCGGTGTAACACTGGCAGTGAGTTTTCTGCTCTGCCTCACTTCCTTCTGAGCAACATATCTTTTGATTCCGAACTCCGATTGCGGATCCGTAAAGTCCGTAGCGTAGCTAACTCACTCATCTATGACATATCCAAAATTCAGCTCATTTGGATAATCCATGAAAAAGTTGTGCATGTTCTAGTGAGCAGCTATCTATATTCTTGTACGATTTACTTCGGGTTCTCTTTTCTTTGAAGCTCTTTCTGCGCAAAGGCTTGCATCTACGGCCACCGAGTCTTGATTTGATGGAATTGCACTGAATCATAACCTCTCGGACTTCTCTTTAGCCTTGCAAAATTCTCAAACCTACAAACAGAACAAAAAACAACGAAAACAAAAGAAAACACACAAAATCCCAACAAGGGACCAAAAACGCAAAAGAACACAAAGAAAAGCAAAAGCACACAAAACTTGAATCAAAGCAAGATACTTTGGGCTTAAAGAGATAGGTAATAACGACGTTTTCACGGCGTTATCATATACTCGAATCATATTTGTTCAAATGCTCGATTCATTCAAATAAACACTATTTTTTAGAAAAATAAACAAAATAAGTTTTAGATGGGATTCGATCTATTAAATGATTAATTCGAACAAAGGCACTCACTTGTACAAAATATATTTATTTTTTTGGTTCTCCAGGATTTAATCCCTTTCGAGGTGCGTCGGACACACTAAGTTAGAACCTCTCTCAACAAGAATTCAAACTTGAGTTCGTTACTTTATAGTGACTAGTCCCTTCCACTAAACCAATCACATGTTTATACAAAAGAATAATTATTTGATACACATATATATCTATCTTTTATTTATTTAAATATACCTATAAATCCTAGCAAAAATGATTTTGTATATACATTGCTATGTTACACATTAAAATTTTAATTTTCAAAATTGTATTTCGAATTTTGGAATCATGATAACTTTTCTTTTGCATTATCTTATATTATAAAAATATCAACTTAAACAAATTCAAATAAACCCTTGCTCAAAGTAGTTGATATAGCCCTAACAACAGATATTAAAGCGCACTTTATAGCGATGTACAAACATGTCGATAAATTCGAGTTTTTTAGAAACAATAATATTAAAAAGACATTTTGTCAGATGGCTTAACATCCAAAAAATGTACACTTCGCGTTTTGTTATGCGCAATAATCTCGAGAAGCCTTTAAATTTCGCTATGTTGTGTCCCATTAACTATTATACCCTTAGTATTTATCAACAAAAACTTGGAATAGTGATAAACACACCTTACGAAATGTAAAACCAACTATTGAATTTATGTATTGTAATAGCAACAAAATAGAACCAAAGAGGAATATATGTCAGCAATTATGATAATGATCATGATCTCCCATGTTCTAAAGCCCCACAAAACATACCCAATTTATGTCCAAAAAATAGTAAAGAGAGCAATAAATTGAAGGAATAACAATTATAACATATTATATTTATTGTGGGATAAAGAATAATCATTTATTAAAAAAAAAAAAAAAAAAGTATAATCCTCCACTCCAAGAAAGGAAAAACTTGTTACTTATGATATCATCCTATTCCTAGTATTTTATTTCTTTTCTTTTGAACCTGAATGATGTCAAACCATGCATGTATTCATTCCTTTTCAATTGATAATTTGATATGATCCATCCATCCACCCATCCTCAAAAACATACTACCATATGCTGTCACGTTTATCATTGGTGATGTTCGCTACGGCTGAATGACTAATCCTTGAACAATTATGTGCCCATAAACAATACATGACGTCAACAGCAATTAGTCAACATCGATCTAGTGGCAAAACCGCATAATATAGCAAGCATCAGTGATTAAACTTCACTCACGGCCACGGCCACAAGTTGTTCTATTTCTATACTTCAATACCTTCACTTTATTTTATTTGGGCCTGGAACCCATATCTACTGGGCCCCTAAATAGAAAAAGAGGTACGCCTTTTATGTTATAGAATATATATCTCTGGCACTGACTTATCCAAGATAATTATTTTCAATCATCATCATATTGAAAATTTGAAATAAAATACTAGTAGTACTAGTGTTTGATTTTTTGTTACCAAAAGAGCCTTAAAATTTATTGTTGGATGCTAGCTAGTCAAGTAGCCCTAAAATACTACTAGTACTAGTGTTTGATTTACCATTTGATTTTTGCATTGATATACACACTCGGCAGATATAGCCATTAAAGAGCATTCAATGTGGAGGTTTTTTCTGGAAATAAAATAATTTAGCTATGGCAGCATTGTTTTAAAAATCGGACCGGACATCTAATCGGTAATCTTACTAGTTACTGGTTAGATCAGTTTAATCGTTTTAACTATTGGTTCACCGGTGTGACGTCATTACAAAGTAATAATTTAATTTAAGTTTTAGTGTATGTAATCAACTATTTAAAAAAAATAATCTTAACCATTTTTTCAAGTTTATTTCCGTAAACAGAATGTTATCTCATGACCAATTATTTTTCCTATAAATCTTGAGATGAGAATGAATGATAGCAACAAAATTACAAGTATGATAACATGATATCAAGGCAATAATCCTAATCATAATAAACACCATATCAAAAACAATAATTTTATTGCTAATCACTTATGGAAAAGAGAAAATATTGATGATTTTTGTCACTGAAACCTTTATATATACAAAATGAAAAATACTTGGAGTTGGGGAAAAAATGACTTTTCTAATGAAATTAATGCTTAAATATATTTCTATAACTTATTATATAAAAGATTTTTTGTTTCTTGTTGATTTTGTTTGATTCAAAGTGAAAAATAGAAGAAGAAATGTGAGAGCATTTTTAAAGTTTAAAGGCCGCGGAATAGAAGAAAAAATTCGTTGCGTAAACTTTTTCTTTTGTTAAGTGGACCAGTGGTCAATCGGTTCACTAGTTCATTGGTTTTATCGATTTTTGACATGTTCCTCGGTTCAAACTGGTCAGAAACAAAGGTGGTTTTGGAGGGTTAATCGGATCAAATTACCAGCCGGTTACCGATTAAATCGGCCGATCCGGTCCAATTTTTAAAACACTGATGGCAACAACAATTGTTGCTCTGACAATATCGCTAGCTTTAAAATATAACTCATGCATATTATCTATAGTTAATTACACTAACATACTAACAAAGAAAAAACCATTAATGTGAATTCTCCTTGTACATAAATTAACACAATTAATAGAGCAATAAATGAATGAAGAAACAACATCTGAATATAAAATGAAGAACAATGGCTAACATCACATAGTATAGATAAATAAGCATATCATATATACGTACAAACATCCATTTGGACCTTCGAAAATTTATCCAGACATGAATTTCAACTTGGCTTTCATAGTTGTAGTCTTTCTCGTTCATGCATCAGGTAATCCCAACCCCCAACACACGTATACACAAATTAAATTATTTTTTTATATTATATGGTAAAGGATTGAATCATAAAATGTTATTTGTCATATAATGAAAAAGTATCATCTTTTTTGAGACTTTGGTGCTACTCGAAGGAGTAACACTACACCTTTCTTTGCCTATTGTAAAGAGCATTAACGGGTAAGGCAAAAATTCAATTTGTGTAGCATAGAAAAGATCAAATTTCATTTTCTATATTAAGTTGTCAAAAACTAGATTTCCGTTAGTTTTTTTAATTGAAATTTGGGGGTTTCTATGGTTCCCTTACTACGTTCTTGTGGAATGCAAAATAAATTAATCTGTACCGTAGAAAAGTTGATCCATTTGATCTGGATCATACAAAACAAGTACAATAGTTGTACAATGATGAGAACTATAATTTTATTTTTTAAAAGACAAAAATTATATCATACAGGTATGGTACTTAAGTTGAATGACTAATTTAACCCCATCAGAAGACAATTGAATCTAAACCACGATCTACACAAATAAATAATTTTTTTTTCAATCTGAAAAAAGAAAATGTCGAGATCAGTTTTCAACCTGAAAAAAATATGTTGAGATCGGATACACACCCACACACACCATGCTTTCATCCCTCCATAGTTTTGAATCTGGTCTATTAACTCCAAAATCAATATGGGCTTTACAAATTTAAGCATCTCGTACGAATAACCCTCCTGAAATTCGAATTCCCATCATCGATCATCGGGGGGCAGAAGGAAATTCACTGGTAAATCTTATCCCTTTGGGATAATTGGAGGTGTATTGGTTGATTCAACTCCTAGTTTTATAATTAGTTAACTTTCAATTCATAATATGTGAAAAATGGCCTTCCCTTTGTTCTTTCCAACACTAATTAAAGAGTTTTTATCCATTGGAAGAAGTTGTCATTTTCCTTTTCATTCTTGGTGACCAAATTTCAGTAGTCGAAAACTTAAAAGGATTAAAAGAATTTCTCTTCAAACTCTGTGGTTGGTTGTCTTGTGTGGCCTTGTCATATATAGAATACTTGGAACGATGACATTAAAGAATGATGGTTTCATGATTTTCTTCTTCTTCTTCATCTTGCTGCAGTTTCTTCAGCCTTGTTTTGCACTGCCTCTATGATTCAAGTAATTTTTTTGTGAACTCCAACTGTTTGATTGTTGTTCAGCTGAAATTTTCACTTTTCCTCTTGGAAAATAATGAAATACTCGTATCTTCAATCTTTAGTTGAGAAGTCCTTTGAAGAATATTTTAGCTTCACTATTTTGTGTGTTATATGTTTTAGCTAGTATTAAGTTTTATAGTTATTTCCATGATATAACTTTATATACAATGGATAATTTGTTTGCTTCTCTTTCCCACAAGGAAGGTTTCAAATTCCTTTGTCCCTTATAATTTTTATGAGAGAAATGCTGTTATAATGTATTACAGGTGTATGACATGAAAAATGCCGGTGTTGTTATCCACAGTCATGTGTTGGAATCTTGCCTAGTAACAATGATCAATCCATCATCAAAAGAATTCAGAGTACGTAAATTTCTATGAATAACCTGAAACACTCTTTTATGTATGAAATCCTCATGTTCTTTCCTTACTTTTTGTTCACCTAGCTGGAGAAGTATACGGTGAAAAGGCCATTCTAGCGACTGAGTTCAGAGAACTTTAGTCTAGAGTGCTCTCCCAAGTCAGATGAAAGGGACAAATCTCTTCCAGTTCTTGATGAGTTTGATTTTAAGCTTCTCTCTATTTTGACTTACATTTTTAGTAAATTCTTCCTTGTTGGCACTCCTCATATGAAATATTAAACTTTTGTTATCCTTATATTTCGAATGTTGATGTTTATATCGAGAGTTTTGACAGTTGGTTCTTTCTCCTACATGTGGTATATCTAGAACTAGAAAAATAAAACGCACAACATGGGCGTATCACGTAAGCAACTGTGCAGGGAGAGTTAGCCCCAAGTTGGCCTAGTGGCTAAATGGAAGATTTCTTGAAATAGATACATAAATAACTAAAAGAAAAACTAAAAAATTCTTAACTCTTAACACAATATTAATTTAAAAGTCTTGGTAGCTCAATCAATTTGATGGTTTAGTGTTCAATTTTCTGCATGACTTGTCTTTCTCATTAGTTTTTAATTTGGTTGCAGGTGGTTTTGCTTTCAAGAAACAAATGTTTGATGACAGAAAATTCCAAAAGATGCATCTTGACTTGCAGCGTCTAATGCAGGTAAGTATATAGCTTCTTTTCTTTGGAGATGTTTTCTGCTAGTGGAATGTAGCTTTTCAGACTAAGTTTAACATTGTATAAATTATTTTGTAATTGCAGGTGATCGCACATGGCGAGCAAGTATTCCCTCGAGTTAAGGAGAAGTGTTCATCAAAAGACTGGTTAATTACTTAGCTTTGCTGTAAAGTTGATATGAGGAGTAGTAATTAGGATAGGATGTGGAAAAATGGTAAAGGGGATTTTGGGAAATTAATCAAGAATGTCATTTTGGATATTATCTTTGCAATTCAAGTTTAATTTGGCTAATTAGTTGCTCCTTATCTAATCTAATTATTTAGCTGCAAGTTCTTGTTTATATATGAGATGCGATCTACTGCTATGTTATCAAGCTTCTCTATGTTCGATCTTAAGTAATTCCTTACAAAGTAAACATGTGGTAAGAAAAGGTAAATTTGTAAGGGCAACTGTAGATAGTTGGAGGAGTGAATTAAAGTGTAACTTAACCACTTGATTTGCTCGACTGAACCCTTACACGTTTACTTACAGATGGATATATATAAATTCGAGCTTCAAATAATGGCTGCAGCCGTTCTTGTCGTCTTGAAATCTCCATACATACATCTTTGAGAGAAAAGTCATGTATTTTTATGTTAAATACGAATACATGCCCTAAATTCTTCTCAAATGTTTCTCATTCATAATAACTTAGAATTATGATGATTTTTCAGTACAGGACCTAGATTGAAAGGCTTAAAATTCTTAGCATTTATGTTGCTCTGCTTGGAAGTCCTTATCTTTTTGCTTCTGGTTATGAATTTGGATGATTTTAGGTTGCACGTGACTTTGTTGCGGTGGTAAGAGATTAGTGTAGGTGGAAGGGGTATTCAACGAAACTACTAAACCGCCCCAACCCAAACCAACAACAATTTGAGGGTTGACGGTTTCATGGGTTGATCTTGGGCATTTTAGAAAAAGACCCGAAAATGCAACCGAGTTTGATTTTATACTTTTTTAGATCACATTCGACCGCAATATTATATAAATTATAATAGTATATTTTCTTATTTTAGTTTCCTCAAAATATCCCACAGAAATGCAAAAACAAAAAGTATCCAATTTTTATTTTCGTTTTGATTCAATGGAGTTAGTAAATACATATTTATATATGTGTTTTATTTTATTTTATTATTTAATTTAGTCATGAAATTAAGAAAGAGTATAATTTAAGTATATATTATAACAAATTAGTCTTATTCCACAGCCTAAAGCACGACTATACTAACAAAATATAAGTGGTGTAGTTTTTATCAACTTGGGTAGATAAATTTCAGATGAAAAGTAAAATGAGCTTGTATTCCATTCAAAGATGAAGTTATAGATCGAATATTAGATCAAGAAATTGTGTCAACCGGTCAAATTACATTATTCAACAACAAAAGGCTCTAGCAGCAAACAAATGAAGAAACATCTATCGCTGACAAAAGACCCAATCCCAAGATCATTTAATTGAGGTGCTTGCACCAATATCTTCTGAAGAGTTTCTAGAGGCACTGCATGATTCAATCTCAGACTTTTAAGGTTACGACACCTTGCAATAAAGTCTCTCAAGAGCTGCAGCATTAACTTCTCCTTTCAAACATGCAAAATTTAAAGAGACAAGAGACGTGCAGGAATCAGGAAAACAGCTGAGCCAGTGACCCTTGCGATCATCAACTTCATTTTCCTGCAAGTCCAGCTCCCTAAGATATCTGTTCAAAAAGGTCAATGGTCAAAAAAATTAAACAAGTTTAGAAGAGCTAACATAGCATCAAACATAAGCAACCATGTCACTCCTTTTACTTAATCCACTACCAGCAGACGAGAGAAGAACACGCATAAATCAGCAAAATTCCGTCAATCAGGCATGAAAACTATCGGAAACTATGTATTTGGTGGTGAAGGATTGTACAAATAATTGTATGGGAATACATTTTACTCGTAAGAAATAATCCACAACTAATCAACGAGCTGACTGCTCCTATCAGTTGGTGCACCACCTCCTCATCCACATTCATAACATTCATAAAGTGGATCACCTTTATTATCCACATCTTGTTCACGTCCATCCTCACGGTAACTATTATGTTTGCAACTTTCTTGTTCCTCGTATTTACTTTGACTTACTTGCCCGCTTTCATAAACAGATTCTATCATCCTAACACTTGTTCAAATATATCTTGAAAGATAAATAGATAAGCGAATGAGAAATTGAGAGATAAACAGGAAATTCAAAGTAATAAAAGGAAAAAATTACTAATTAACAACATTCACTTGTGTTTCCCAATTTCTGGAAAGAAACTTATTTTTATAACTTAGAGCAAATTTAAGAACATTTCTTAATTTTAAATAGGAATTTTGTTGTTACATTTACCATTTCTTATGTTTTACAGCCAATTCCGTGGATATAATCATGCTATGGTTTTGTAGTATTTGTTCCATACATAAAGTATATAAATGTATAAAATAGATTTTGTATCAACTACTGAAAAAAGTCTATTGAAAAAATAGATTTTGTATCAACTACTGAAAAAAGTCTATTGAAAATTTAAACTACAGAGTTACTCTAGTATATATATAGTCTAAACACTTAGATATAAACTCAAGAATGATTTTAGAAATTCACGGAGGGATACAAAGCAAAATATAGTAGAGCAGGCCTTGTCTACTTATCCAAAATTCTTAAGCAAATAAATCTTGAAAAATGTTACCTATATTATGTTCAAGGATCAATGATCATTTAATGAATTGACATATTCACAATTATATGACAAAAAGGATTAAAATAAGCATTGTCTTGAAAGCAGTACTCTTACCTCGGTAAAAATTAGTAAACCACGTTTACTAATTATATATCACAATTATATATGACAAAAAAGATTAAAATAACATAGGTATAGTTTTATGGACTCATTCCCATAATTCTGATATATTACTGATTGCAGTACTCTTGAAAGTTATGCAAGGATTATACAATGCAGAAAGTGTCCAGAGAAATATCCTACCAGAAAAGTGACACCCCAGAAGAAGCCAGGAATGTTGCCCTCCTGCAGAAAACCTGAGAAACCAAGAAATGAGAGTCGCAAATTAATATTATCTATCAGAACATTACCAGAATTTACTATAAAAAAAGTCTAGCCTATGCTTCTTTCTTTCTCCATAATATTCACCATATAAATAACTGGTGTTATAATTGATAGCATAGCATACACATAAATACTTTCCTTTGGTATAAACTCATTTTCTTTAAAGGCACTCGGGTTTTTTAGCACCAAATTTCTACTTTGCTGCAGTAGTTAGACTTCCATAAACACTATCTTCAAAATGATTTTATTCCAACTCAAAGTATCTATTGGGCATTTCATCAAACAACTGACATGCATTTTCAAGTGTAACAACCAATATCATGTATCTCATAAAAATTATACGAAGTGAGAATTTCTTCTACAATAGACATGGATACAATTATAAATAAAATACTTAACATTTATGCCTGAAGAATGTCAAACAATTACTTGTGAACTACCCAAATATTATAATTATAGAAATTTACGAGTAGAGAAGAAATGAAAGAAATACCTGAATTTCAGATTACCCAAAATTGTAGTGGCAGCACATAAAGTAGGAAAAACTCAATTCCAACATTAATTGTTCATGTTCAAACATGAAGTCATCAATAAATTCAAGTTTTTGGAGATTTACGTGACAAACCTTTCTAATTTGATAAATTGAGAAAACTTACCAAATTAAATTGAACAAAAGGGACACTGAAAACCGAGAAACCTCTGTAATTACAGGTGGAGACAGAAATCGAGTTATATAACCTCTGTAAAATAGAGAAACAATTTCAAATGGTGAAAGAAATTTCGTGATGGGTGAAGAAGAATCGAGTACAGTACATAAAATTATATGTTCTTTGCAAAATAGAGAAACCTGTAAAAATTATAATATAAATCGACTGTTGAAGAGGGAGGTGGAGGAGATGGGAGTTAATTGATTTCTTGAGAACGTGGGACTGTGGGAGAGAAATTAGGAAAGAAAATATAATGGACTATTTAGTCATTTCATATAAATAATAAAAAAATTAAATCAAAAAATAGGATTGTAAATTAGTCGTACCATTACACGTGTCACACATTGAATGCATATGTACCATTCTGTAGGTACATGGTTGTTGGAACCGCAGAAAACCCCTTGAAATTTCCCCTGATCCATTAAGTACGCGTGTGAGAGACACAAAATGAGGTACTTTTGTCCCAAAAAAGGTAAAAATAGTTCCATAACTTATGTTCGTTGATAAATTTATCCCGTAACTTTTCGGGTGGACAAATTTACCCCATAATTTATAAAAGTCAAGCAATTTTGGTCTCACTTTGGCCCAATTGCAAAAATTGGCATCTCTTGCGGGCTCCATGACTAAAAATTTGAGATTTTGACCTAGAATTTTACCAAAATTGCATATTGAACCTCTAAAAAATAATTAATTACTATTTAGCTAAAAAAAAATTGATATTTTATTTTAGGATAAATTACATAGACATCCCCTGGCTATAAGCTTAATTACAAAAACTTAACATGTTGTTTCAAAAATTACCAAGACCCCTCCCAAGGTAAAACCATATTACGAAAACACCCATTACGGCATTAAAGTCAGACAGTTTTTAATAACATAAATTAACACCCTTACGGACTCAATGTCATTTTAAATTTACAATAACATAATTCATTTAAATTCTCGGAAAAAAATCTATAAAATAAATTAGTTATAATAACATTAAATTAATATTTTTCTACAAAAATAAAAGAATTCCATTTAAAATTTTAATAAGTTTATTTATACTATATCCAATTTCACCAATTTCGCCCGCTGTTGACCAATTTAGCCAATTTTTTCACCGTTTTCATCTGTTTAGCACGTTTTTACCGATTTAGCTTTTTTTCACCACTTTCTAAAAATTACATAGTTGACCCTCAAATGGATTAAATAGCATGTAACTAACTTTATAATAAAATTTACATGGTTTGGTATTAGATGTGCGTGCTCATATGCACTCAACTTTTAAATCTATTATTTTATCTTAACACTCAAAAATATATGATCAAAAGGGAAATTAAATTGGTGAAAAAATATATGGAAACGGTTAAAAATTGTGCTAAAATGGTCAAAAAAGGGCAAAATTGGTGAAAATTTGATAAAAAAAAAAGGTGAAAAAATGGATTAAATCGATGAAAAATGATTAAAATCGATGAAACTAATATCGATGAAAACAGAGAAAAACGGTTTGATTAGGTGAAAAATGGGCTAAATTGGTGAAAAAAATCGATGAAAACGATAGGAAAAGGGCTATATAGGTAAAAAAATAGTCTTAATTGATGAAATTGGTAAAAAAATCGATAAAAACGGTGAAAAAATGTGTTAAATTGGTGAAATCGGTGAAAAAACTGGTTAAATTGATAAAAAAAAAAAAAAAAAAAAAAAAAGACTAAATTGATGAAATTGGTCAATTTTGGTTTTTCTATTTCCAGAAAGAAGAAGTGTGTGTTGATATTTGTTTGATCAAAGTTGTGGGGCCCACTTTGTCAAATGCGTGTTCGGAACTTTGAATTGTTTGTGGAACTTTGGAATGTGTGGGCCCGTTTGGATTGATTTTAGCTCGGTTTCGTCCTGTTTTGGTGTTTCAAAATTAATTTGGGTGGTTTCGATAAAATATATGAAACACGATTTGAATTGATTTTGGTTGGAATATTGAGATGGTAAAATATTAGTAAAACAAATAAATAGTAGATTTTGAAAATTTGAAATATGGTTTTGATTTGGATGTTCCGATTTGGGGGAGAAAAATTGATGATATATTCGCATCAATGATTTAATGTAGTAGGTATGTATAGTGTAATGATTGAGATGGGAATTGTTATAATATTTTTATAATAGTGGTAATGATTAAGATAATTAATGATAATATATTATATGAAAATTAGTTATTCAATTAATATTTTTTATTTCATAATTTACAAGAAATTTGATTAAAGTTTTAGTTAAATTATTTTAATTTTAATATAATTAATAATGAACTGACCATTATTATATATATTGGTGTTAAAATATTATAAAAAGAAAATATAGGTGTTAATAATATATATACACATATTATAGTACTGTATGTTACTATGCCCCATACTGCCATACAAATGTGTAATATATATATATCACATAAATATATTTAGATATATACATATATAACTAATAGATACTGTGGATGCTAAATGCGAATTACATATAAATATTATATATGGGAGTATATGTGTAACGTACCCAATTTTCAACGTGTTTCATGCCAGCCCGAGATACCGTCTCGCCCAGTTTATTGGGCCAAACCCAATAGTGATTGTGTTCTGCCTGTTTTGCTGGGTCAATTCATTGGACGAAAATCATTCCAAACAGGCCCTGTGTATCTAGTATGTGCCCAGGCTTAGATTTATTATCCATTTACATATAAATAATTTTACTGCAATTCGCACCAAAAAAAAAAAATTTTACTGCAATAGTTCTCAACAATTAACATTAATAGTTTATTATAACAACAATGATTTTATTTATACCTATCAAATTTGTACCTAGGGGTGTAATCGAGTAGTAATGTCGAACGGCAAGTTTGATTTGAATATTGTGCTTAAAATTTTGTGTTTGAGCTTGGTTGATTGTTAAACGAGCCGAGCTCAAATGAGCTTTTATTGAACGAGATTGAGTCGAATATCGAGTAGCTTTGATATTTTACATGTATTCATTAATTTTTAGCTTATTGAGTCGAGCTCGAGCTGAGCTTTGAAAGTTATCGAACGGAAAAAAAAAATTCAAGCTGTTTAATTTGTGTGACGAACCAAACTCAAACGAGTTTTTGATCGAACGAACATGAGTCAATTATCGAGTAGCTTTGTTTGATTTTCAACCATATTTATACCATCTTTCAAAATCTGTTAATACAATTTTAAACCTATACTTATGAGTCTCGTGCATATTAAGTTCATAACCTTTGATTTGAGATATATATATAGAGACTATTCTAGAAAACAATTTTAATCCCACACTTTTGAGTCTCGTGCATATAAACATTTGATTTGAAATGTAGAGATTAGTCTAGAAAACAGGGAATCAATATCTAACGAACACTTTGAATTTAAGGGGTTAAAAAATGGGTTGAATTTGACAATAGAGAGACCTTATTATCATGATTAATGACATCTTGATAGTTTCTTAAAAAGAAAAGTGTTCTACGTTGGAGGGTGGCAAACGGGAAGGTCAGGTGTCGGGTTAAGTCTGGATGAAAACAAATTGGATCAATGTAAAATCGTAAACAGATGGAGTCCTCCTTGGGCAAGTCAAAAACGGATTACTCCATGTAGGGCTATCAATGAGTCGGATCAGGCTCGTCCAGATTCAGCTCTATTTATATATGATAGGATCCTGTCGAATTTGGATCTTGTTCGGATTGTGCTCGGATCTAGATTTTTGAATCCAATGGATCTTGGTCGGATTTGGCCAGATATCGGATCTTTTTCGGATCCAACAAAATTTCATTTAAAAAATTACATTAATATATTTTCCTAAAATAAGGTTATTAACTTTACAATTTTATTTAATTTTAGCTCACATGTCCAAACATCATTTACTAATATTCACATTTTTAGATGAAATTGATTTAAATAAATTTATAAACGAGTTATAAATTACTATCTTCATAATTTGACAGTGAAATATTATTAATAGTACTTACTTTTATACAGTCAATTTATGAAGATAGTAATTTATAACGGATCGGGTCAGCCTAAATCTATATTCTCTCCATGTGTTTCGGATTACCGATCATTATAATCGGATCAGGGCCATCTAATATCTAATCGGACAATTATCCTAATAAATCGAATCGGATTTGGACAGATTTGGATTAAAATCCGCCCCATTGACAGCTCTAACTCGATGTTAGATCGGGTTGACCCCTTTCCTTTTTAACTACTACATAATAATTTAAATGACAGTTTCCGTTTAAATTAATTATGAATTTATGGGAGGAAGAAAAGAGGAGCAATTGAAATGAAATTGAAAAAAAAAAAAGAGATAAGAGACCGAAAGAGAAAAGATAAGTTACCTCCCCATTTTCTTCTTAAAAGACAAATGTACCCCATTTGATAAATAAAAAGGCAAAATTACGTTCATGTGTTTTTGTAAAAGAAGTACATGGCCTCTGCCTTGATTTTGACATTTTTTTTTGTGAGACTTGATTTTGACATTTTACAGGGAGGTAAAACGCTCATTAGGCAATATCACATGGGGGTAAAGTGTTCATTTACGCATATCACCGGGGTGTGAAGTGACCATTTATTCATATCATAAGGAGGTAAAATGAAACGAGTATGTTATCAATGTAGGGTTACCTATTTAAGAATTATGTTGTCAATTCAGCCCCTAAATTAAGTTACCTATTTTGCCCCTAGGTTTTTGGACTCTGGTTGTTAACTCTGCCAGAAAAGAACGCGGGGATGCTAAGTGCTTAATTGTTCATGTTTCGAGGGTGCAAAGTGTTAATTCTGTGTTTCTTCATAACCAAATCTAGAAGTTTGAATACATAAAATAGACCGAATCATATCACAAAAATAAAATTTTAATCCAAGTTTATAACATGGATATGTATATTGATGAAAATAAAGATGGAGATGGAAATGAGTATCCTAGTATTCACAATCATTTCTGGAAATTTTAAGGAATAAAGAAATGAGTAACCTTTCTAGCTTTTTTTTTTACCCTGGAGTCAACTTTGCCAGAATAAATGAAACTGTGCAAGTTGCTGAGTTTTTCTTAATTCGAGGGTGCTAAGTGATAATTTTGTGTTTCGGGGATGCAAAGTGTTCATTTCTATTGTTTCGGGGTAAAAATTGTTGAGTTGTTATTAATTTGAGGGTGTTAAGTGTTAATTTGTTGGGGGTGCAAAGTGTCAATTTATTGGGGGTGCAAAGGGCCAAAGATCGATCCAAAAATAAATTACTTATTTTGCCCCTAGGTTGTTTTACTCCGGTGGTCGAAAATAGGAGGGGTGCTAATGCTTAATTGTTCCTATTTTAGGGGTGTAAAGTGCTAATTTTGTGTTTCAGGGATGCAAATTGCCTATTTTCTATGTTTCGGGGATGCAAAGCGCAAAAAACACTAGGAAATGCAACTCAACATGCAAAGAAGAATCTTCAGCCATTACCTTGCCAAATTTAAAGTTACATTCTTCTGAAACAATGCCAGGCATTACCTAATTAGGGATTTCATGTAGATCATGCCCCATAACTAAGGATTTTCCATTCTTCCTATAGGATTCTTCTAAAGGTATAAATATCCATAAGGTATTACGCACAAGACCTAATACTCATTTTTACATACCTAAATATTATTATTGCTTACAAGTTTAATTACCTTTATTGATTTAGGCATTGGAGGAGGCTCTGCCGGAATAACTCCGATGCTTCATTACCCTATTTTTGCATAAACTCGTAGTACATGTCTATATCCAGAAGCGAAGTCGATCGGATCCTTTGATTTAAACTCTCATCAATAATAATAGAAGATCTTATACATAATGTGTAATTAATATGAAAATCATTTTTATTGTGCTACATCACATACAACTGGTGACATTGATTCCACTATTAGGTCTTACTTTAGGAGGCATGCATCCATATTTCGTACAATAGTGGCACCCATATTCTATACATTCTTCATTTGTCTTGCATTGTTTATCAAAACATCTTTTAAACCAATCATAAGCGCAAGGATCCCAATTATCATCGTAAAAAGAATCACTAAAACATAAGGTTTCAATATTTTCTTCAATTGGTTCTTCCGCACCCATATTTTGCATTGCAAATGCAGTGAATAATTAATAATTAAATTTAAAATTAAAATTTATTTATTATGCTACAAATTAAATATTATTCCTTCTAAACAATGATAATAAGATAATACTAGTAGTTTTTATCATAACAAAAAAGATAAATAAATAAATTGATAAATATAAATTCTATCTTATATATCCAAGATGGGCAACAAAATATGGGTTTCTCAAAATCACACAAGTACATTGTTAATTTTTAGTATATCCTGAGTTTAGTATGATATAAGAAGTAGTAAACTCGAAACGTTATTCTATTGTAAATAAAATATATTATAACAAATTTCAAATTAAAAATATTCATATGCAGTTTTATAAAGGATAATTTGTTCAAACCATAATTTGGTTGCTTGGACGTTTTCTTCAAACTTTGCCCCGCTTTTTTATTCGTCTAATCTTTCTATTTCAATTTTTTGTGATGGAGGATACTCTTTTGTTTGATTAATGTTATTTATCCTTAATTATAAAAAAAAATAATAATAAAAAAAAAAAATTGATGAGGGATAATTCATACTTTAAATATGTGTCGATTGTGATTGTTCTGAAGATCGAGCATGTGATCGTGATTCGATCGCATGTTAGGGAATCCGATTTTGATTGCTCGTTTTTAGAAGAATCCCGAGCATTTTGGAAGATCCTACCACGAGCAATGAAGGTTGGGCAAGGCCCAGTATCCTTTGGTTAAATGGATCACACAATGGTCACAAAGCTCCTTAGGCCATGGGCCTGGACAAGGGCCCACAAGATGACGTCACATGACTGAATAGTACACCTATAAATAAAAATAACATTTAATGTCAGGGCACACATTCCAAGACAGTACTATTCGGGCCGTAGCACGCTCGTTTGTTGATTTCATGTTCGTTTAACAGTATCATGTGATATTTGATTAGACCCATCATTGTAATTTGACACTTTGTACTCGATATTTCGTGATATAATATACCAAGTTCGTCATAATTTAATTATTCGATTTTACGTTAAATCAGTTGGCGTCCACCGAGGGGCCTGGTCAAATATTAGATCTAAATATGCCTTCAACGAGAAGACAGTCGCAGAATTGAGCTGGACAATCACAGAATCGAGCTGGGGGAGGGCAACCTTTTGTTCAGCTTAGTCGCAATGATCAAAACTCTAATCGGGTGTCGGATCAAGCTGAGGATCAACCACCGATCGTTCCGAATACTCCGCCTATCCAAACGACAATGGGTGATCTAAAGTTGATCGTAGGAGCAATTTGTAAGGAATTTCTTGGTGCAGAGAGATTTCAAAAGGGAGCTCGTTCGATCCCGAATGAGCATGTTCCATTTTCTAATATAAAAATCCATTGGAGGGGCGCTAGATTGTTCGTTGCAACGACAAAGAAAGTGTTAGCAAATAGAATGGAAAATGCCAATAATGTAAAACACATATATCATACATTTAAACACATACACAAACATATGTAAAATTATATTATTCTTCTGCATTTCATTTTCTAAATTTAATTTGTAATAATTGAGAGGATATATTGGCGGAAAATTCGACTGGGGTATTGACAACAATGTTACATTATGATGGATTCCGAGCACTTCTACCTTAAGTTGCTCGACTCAAATGTATCATGGATGTTGGTATCTTCATTCGTTTAACATTTCTAAAGCTAATAAAAAAAAAACTAATATTTTGGTTGATTAATTGATTATTTATAAAGTAATTTTTGTATTAATTAAATTCTATAGCAATTTCTTATTTTTCTATGAGTAATCTCTTACTGATATCATGTCATGTCTCCAAACCGAAACCTCAATATGTTGTTCTCAATAAAGTAAAATATTCCTTGCCTTGAGTATATCGTGATTGATGTTAATTTTTAATATTATTTTAGATAACAAACTTTTTGGAACCTCTGAAGCCCGGATGGAAAACTGCACAAATGATATGAGATTGTACACATATACTCGAACTACAAACCATGAAGGGTGCATGCATATTTAATCTTCTTCTTCATATTTTGATCTTATGTTTAATCTAAAAATTGTAACTTTAATTTTTTTTTTTTTTGTTTCCCAAGGGTTTAATCCCTTTCGAAGCTGGTTGGGCACATTAAGTGGGTACCTCTCCCAACAGGGATTTGAACTTGAGTACGCTACTTTGTAGTGACTAGTCCCTTCCACTAGGCCAATCACCGGTTAGTTTGTAACTTTAATTGCACAAAGGAAATGGTAATATTTTTCTATATTGCTTTTAAAGCACATCTCAAAATAATACAAAAATGCGCAAAAAAAGAAAAAGACACTACCAATAGAGACTTTATCTAAACGAAGAGCCCTAAACTTCAATAATAAAATATAGGTGTTAAGTCGCAACTTATAAAAAAAATTGCAAAAATAGTGTTAGAAATTTTAGGCCTCCATGAAAAATAATTATGTAGTAACATAAGATACATATAAACTCTCTAACTTTCACCACATCTTAATCATGTAACTTTTAATATATTTAAATTTTCGTCATGCACTAATTTGGTCCTATAATTAGTCCAATTCCCCGTAATGATGTTATTCTCTACTGACAAATGACTAATTAATCAGATATTTTTTGTCCCTAACATTTTTACATGTGATATGACTAAATCTAAAAAGTTTTATGTCATAGGATATAAGACGAAATTTATTACATGATTAAATTGAAATATATTGCAAATTACATGATTCAACACGTTTTATAGGACGAAAATTAGAGAACTTGATGTATTCCTTGAGTAGATTTAGATATGGGACAATTTTTGATAGGATACTAAAGTTGTTGTGTTATTTTGCAATTCTTTCCGCAATTTATACATGTATAGGCTGTGTTCGCTTGACAAGATTGGGAATAAGGCCACTTAATCGTGGGCCATTTTCTGTTCGTTTGTCCCGACAAAAATGCGGGCAACCCGTGTTTATCGGGTCTTTGTGTGGGCCATCCCCATTTATTGGTCTGATTATAATATGCCTCCCCTAAAATTATATTATTCAGCCCAATTAACAGTTGGACTATCTTAATTATTGGCCAAAACTAGCAATTGGCCCAATTATTGTATTGCCAAGCGAACACAGCGTATGAAAATATATAAGTAGTCAAATGTCTACATACCCCCAAACTGATTTTTCGGTTAATTTCTTCTAAATAGTAAATAAGAAACTGTGCGTTCGTTCATGCGTGTGAGATAAAATCGGAGAAGAAGAGAGAAAAAGTCAAAGGGGTTTCAGCAAATCTTCAAAGAAATGGATTTCTTTGAGAGATAGCTAAATCTTCTACTCCTTTTGGGTTTTCATCTTTCAATTGGTTTCGATTTTTGCGGTAATACTCCCGTTTTATTCAATCCCGGATACAGTTTCGATTTTTCCGGTGTATCAGCGTTTCATATAACCCCGCTACACTTTGGGTTTTTCCGGTGTGTCACCGATTGATTATACCGGGAAATTGAGAAAAGATCGAGTCTTTATATTCGGATGTGGAGAGGGACAAAAGGGTCTTTTTGGTATCGTCATCATCCATCATTTCCCTGAGTTTTTGCTCAGAATTTTCATTTTTCATAAGGGATTCTTTGAAGTGTTTTAGAAGTCTCTTGTGATTTATCGGAGTTGATTAATTACATATATTTCCTCATTTAAAGCTGGTCTTATGTCTTATGTATATGGTAATTAATTTATGCTTCTTCACATGATGAAATGAATCTTCAACCTTGAACCTTAATTAATTCAAATCTGTTATAGATTCTTTGTGGCTCTTCAAAATTTTGTGCAATAAGTATTTGAAGGGACTTTTAGTTGATGCTTCTTTAGGTCATTCATATGGGAAGGTTTTTGACTTTTTCTAGTTTCCTCAAGGGCTTAGATTAGATTGGTTGAAATTTTACCTATGGTTCCTTTTCTTGTATCCAATTGAAAATCCCTTGAGCCATATTCTTTCCACTTCAAATTCATTGTTCTCTGAAAAAAGTAAAAGAGAAATATGGCTCTTTCTTTCACTAGGCTTTCCTGGTTATGGATGGGAAAGAAAGAAAAAGAGCAAGTCCCAAATGGGTCGGTTATAAATTCAATTAATTCTTTGGGTGATTGGGGTTTAGGATTGAGAGGGGAGCCTGATAGTTTAAAGTTTTATTCAGTCAATGGTGGTGATAGAACAGTCCCTTATTCGAGTTCAAATAGAAAGGCAAAAAGAAAATGGAAAAGTAGGGAAGAGAGGAGCAGGAGAATCGATAAAGAGTATGATGTTGTTTTGGTCCCATCGGATGGAGTTTGTTTATCAGGGTCAGAATCTGATGACTCGGACTGGTCAGTCGGGTGGATGGAGCCACATGCCCCCGGTTTCCAGAGTGATGATGAGACAGATAACAGTTTTGCGGTTTTGGTCCCTTGTTATAAGCATGATTGCAAGAATTTGGAGGTAAAGGAAGAGGTGCCTAATATTCACTTCTTTGGTGCCGTTAAAAACTTTCCGAAAGATTATTCTACTGGTAAGAGTTCGGTTTTTGTATGTATAAATTGGATATGTTTTAATGCTCTTGTTTATTGCCTTATTTTTTTAGATATTTTCACAAATTGCTTTGTTGCATTTTCTTATGGATAAGTGTTTGTTGTGTTTAAATGTTGTAGGGTTGTAGTATTAAAGTTTGATGAAGATGGTTCAAGTTTAGGTTGAAGTAATTTTCTCAAAATCATAGCTCATAAATAGAAGGTGATTTATACTCGGACTCTCTTAGGTTTACCGTAATTAAAGAAAACACCTTGTGGTTCAAAAAATTACAAGGATACCTCTACAGGGGGTTTTTTGTAAACATTTTCAGAAGGTGTAGGGGGTGTCCTTGTAAGGATTGTTGAAGTTGTAAGGGGTGTTTTTGTACATAGTTTTAACCAGAAGGGGTCTCCTTGTAATTTCTTAAACGTCAGGGGTTCCTTGTGAGACGACTAATCCTCAGGGGGTCCGGTTGTAAGTCACCCTAAATAAAATTCAAGAATGAAATTTCAGCTCGCACTTCGCCTTACATGTCTTGAAGTAACTCAAATCCAGAGAAAGATTCATAAATTAAGATTTCAGAATGAAATGTGTGCGAGCCTTTTAACTTACACGGCTTCAATAGCCCCAAAACGTAGAAAACGACAAAGATACTAAAAATAGCAAAAACGTGTGAAACCCAAAATGTTTATATTGTTTAGAGTCCTATGCAATCTCAAAATCGTTTTTTTATTCTCCTCGTATTAGATGGCAAGAAGTACATGGAGCAATGGCTTTCATCTCTCCAGAAATTCTGAAGCAGCTTTATTATATGGTTCTGCTTATTTACTACTGCATTTATCGTTTTCTGAAGAATTGAGGATATGATGTTAAGAGATGGAATTGAAGACTACATAGCTCAATGATGCATCATATCATGTTCTTCAGGTCATCAGTGTGATGCCCTTCATGTCTACCGTGGCTCGATGAAACTTTGACATAATATTGCTGATTAATATCGTAAATAAAACTCGTGAATATGCAAGAAATGTTACTTTTTTCTAATTTGGTGTAAATAAATTCCGAACGAGGCCTGTAAATTATGGTATTACTGTTATATTATCGGTATCGTAACCGGGATTAACTAGATGATTTTTCTCACTCTATTTTCTGTGTAATATACTATATTTTGTTTACATTTCATGAGCAAATTAAGGCAAGTGAGTTAATACTGTATAGTCTGTCTATCTTATGTTGTCACTTACCATCATGTGGTGTGTATGTATTTGATTTTGATGAAATGAAACAAGTGGTGATGATAGCTAAGTGATTGGTCTTGCAATTATTGTTGCATGAGATATGATTTGAAGATTGGGTCCATATATAATTTGTTTTTAATTGCTATTGCTATGATTGTTTGGCTACTTGATGTTGGGAGCAACTTGTCACCAAAATTTGGATTCTTGCATTTGGTTATTATCACAAGAAAAAATAAAGTGGGGACATGATATTGAAATATATTGACTATTATAATTCGTGATACATGTGTGTTTACTGTTATCTTCAATTGGAACATTATGACAATGAGTTAATGCTCCAGGACTAAATATCTTGGGGATGAGTTTTTTCATCATTTTTTATCGAAAATATCGAATTTTTTTCGTTGTTGAATTAATGGAAACGAAAATAAGATATAATTTCGAAACTATTTGTTTGCTTAAACTCTGTTATTTTTCTTAATTTAGTACTTTCTTTACAACATCTAATAGTATTTTCGAAACGTTTCCGAAAGATTCTCGAAAAGCTTTCAATATTTAGCTAATCGACACATATACTCGAAACGGAATTTTGATCAATGGTCTTGTACTATATGAACTATGGGTTAATTTTCAGTTTCATCTTGATTTTGTTAGTTGATGTAATGATGTAAAGCATTCTTTCAAAGTTGCTGTAATTTTATTGTGTTTTGGTCGCAGGCAATGAACATTAGAACATGTGCTCGCGGGTTTAGATATTTGTTTTTCTTGTTATTATTCTCTTTTTGTCTTAAATTTTTTACTTTCCTCTTTGTGATGTCCACAAGAAGTCTTGTTTTCTCAAAATAAAATCATTTTCTCAAAATTATTAGTATAACTAATGAAGATAATGCTAATTCTTTTTTTTCCAAGGATATTCATGTCTTAGAACTGATTTAATCTCTTTCAATGATATTAAGTGAGAACCTCTCATAACAGAAATGCGAACCCGAGTTTATTATTTTATGGTGACTAGTTTCTTTCATTAGGATAATCACATGTTATTAAATACTGCTAATTTGAATTATTACTTTTGAGATTACAAATAGAAAGGAGTATCTAACAATTCATTTTTCGAAGTTTATATAAAATTTTGTTTAGAAACATAAGAGAGCATTATTGGGACCATGGATCAATGTTTCGTTATCGATGTATGTTTCGGTCAGCTAAATATAGAAAATCTTTCAAAAAGTATCTAGAAACGAATCGGAAAAACTAGGAGAAATTATGAAAAAAGTTATACAGTTAAGAAAAAGAGAAAATTACAAGGCAAATACAGAGTTTCGAAAATACACCTTATTTCAATTTTGATTGATTTAAAAATAGAAAGTTTTCGATGTTTTCGACGAAACAGATGAAATTTTGATCCATGATTGGGACAATAAGTTCGCAATGTTTTCACTTAACCCCCAAAACTACAAGAAATTAATTGTGTCATCTGAAGTTGAAGTTGATTGAAAGCTTGCACTTTTTGCTTGGTAAATTGATGCAGAGTATTTCGGCATAATATTGAGGAAAGATATTGTAGAATATTTTCATAATTTCAAGTTATTTTGTTTCTTTATGAGCCTTATTATTTTCAGTTATTTTGTTTCTTATATAATCGATATTTTTTTATTTATAAAAGTCTGGCTTGTGGACTTATTTAACACTTTAATTATTAATAATGAAAAAATTCGAGAGTTTTTCTTTTTACGATTTCTATTCATGCATCTTTTCTTTTTAATTATCATATTTATCTTATGTTTACTGATTAATCACTACATCATCAACATTTTAGTGAAATTAAAGGATTGAGATCTCATACTACATATTTTGTACAAAAAATTAAATATTACAGGGTTAATGCAAATGTCTAAATTTTGAGAGTGTAAAGTCCAATTTATCCTAGAAATTAAATATACAAAAATTATGTTTCCAGTGCCTACATTTCTCAATTTTATGGTGGGGTCTTATTTAAAGATTTATGATTTTCGGTTCAATGGAGTTTACATTATTACATATTCATATTTAAAGTTTTCACTTTATACAATTATGAATTGTTGAATCTATTATTCAACAATAACTCAAGAAATGATGATCAATGTTGCCTTCCAAATTCCAATAAATATCGGAAAATTCGCTTACTAACATAATCATCTTTATATTGAAAATTAAAGCTAAAATGTACTAATAGAAATTAAAAAAGAAAAAAGAAAAGTAAATTACTGAATTTCCAACAACGAAAAACAATACTGTATAATATGGAAGTAAGAAAGGTCAATGTATGTTCTATTTAATTTAAATGATATTTAAGTATATTTTAAATCAATTTCCATTACTTAAAAAAATATATTCAAGGATAATTTATATTTTGCCCCCTAAAACGTTACAAGACCGCATTTATTTCCTAAAAATATAAATTTTGCACTCAACCCACTAAAATTTAACTACACGCCCACTATCCTCGATCTGATTTAGAATGCAATTTTTATAATTATTTAAAGGACCATATTAAATGTACGAATATGGAACACCCATATCATATGATGCAGAACTGAAATTTTAAAAGTTTGATAATGTGTCCTTTGTATTTTCGTAATTATTTCATCTTTTAGAAGATCTGTGCATTACAAGCTAAAGATTTAAATTTTTAAAATTTTGAATTTTGCACTAAGGTCCTAATTCTAAATGATATTTATATCCATTAAAATCCGGGTTAATGATAATTTACCCTCTATAATAAAAAAATAAAAAAAAAACAATTTAACCCCTTGAACCGGAGAATGTAACTCACTTGTCGAAATTGAGAGTGGACATGAAAAGTGTTTTGTAACATAGAGGAGTAAATTGCCACATTTATCATAACACAGGGGTAAATTGCCACATTTATCAAAATAGGGGGGTAAATTGCCACACATCATAGTACAGGGAGTTAAAATGCTACATATAAAAATGTCGGGGAGACAATGTAAAACTTTTATAAAATTACAGGGGGGGTAAAATATTCTTTTTCAAATCTTAGGGAGGTAAATTGAATATTATGAATATCACATGAGAGTAAATTGCCATTAACTCTCTAAAATCAACTTAAATGTTTCTGATGCTTAATTTATTCAAGAAGGTACATACTCTTGAATAAGAACATTTTGAAACTTGTTTATGACACACAAAAGAAAGAAGAATTCTCCTACAAACTAAGAGCATCTAACAACTGAAGCAATTTCCCGCTTCAAAAACCGAAAGAAGAACAAACAAACAAACTAATCAATTAATCAAGAAGTACGATTTGCGAGAGGTACACCAGCTCTCAAGATTTGGTACCTTCTATTAGGATGCATACACGAAAAAATCGAATTCTTCTGCTTCTTCGGTTTTGTCCCAAAGATAAACGAGTGTAAAGGAACTCGAGCTCGACTCATACTATTCTTGAGCTCCGCTTGATCGCTCGAAATCCCAAACTCCTCGTTCAATCTCCTTAACGTCTTTTCTATCTCCAATTGAAGCGAACTGACGTGATCTAATCCCGCCTCAAGTTCTTCTCTCACCTTATTATTCTCCTGTTTCATATTCAAAATCTCGCCTTGGAATTTCGCAGCTTGATGACTACTAAATCGGATCTCGTCTTCCTCGACTCCGTCTTTCAAGGCTTTTGTAATCTCCTCTTGGATGTTACATAGTGAAGCGAATCTTCGCTTAAGTTCGTCTTTTAGTGACACACTTTGCTCCAACCACACTGTTAGTTCATTTTGTATTTCCCGTAAGTGCTTGTATATCGGTCGAACCTCGGATTTTATTCTAGTTGTGGCACTTCCTTCTTGTTTTTTCTTCTCTTTGAGTTTTACGATTTCGCCCTGTAGATCCTGAACCTCGGTTTTGAATTTTTGGATTTGATGAAATGCGGTACTGAATCTCAACCAAAAGTCGAGATTCTCGTCTAGTATTGCGTCGATATCCATCCTCAGCTTCTCCTCGACTATCGAGATCAATGTAGGTCGATTGATGTAAACCAACTTGATTTCATCTTCTTCGTTTACATCAAAATCCTCACTTCCTTGTTCGGGTTTAACATCCTCCTCGCTTATGTTTAGCTTTTGTTTAAGATGTTGAATTTCTTCATCCCTTTTGAGGATAGCTTTCTTTAGCTCTCTCATTTGTACGGTTATATCGAACTGGCTATCCCTTTCTATCTTCTCCTTGTCACTAAGCTTCTTCTTGACTTCCTTATAGTTCCTGAGAATCTCGGTATATTCTTTAAGCAGGATCTTTTCACGATCCTCCATGCCGCTCAATAGCATATGTTGCCAGTTTTCGTCTTCGTTTTTCTCCGTGTCTCCTTCACCGTTAACCGGATCATAATCTGGATGACCCACAGGAAGCTCCACTTCTATTTTTGGATCCAACATTTCAACCGATCTTTTATGTTTCTTCTGAACTTCTTGCTTTACAAGTGTTGGATCCGAACCTGGATCAGAACACGGATCTGAAGTTTGAGCCGAACCCGGGACTGAACCTGGATCTGAAGCTTGAGCCGAACCCGGGACTGAACCTGGATCCGAACACGGATCTGAAGCTTGAGCCGAAGCCGGGACTGAACATGGATCCGATCCTGGAACCGAAGCTGGATCCGAACACGGAATTGAACATGTATCCGAACCCGGGACCGAACACTTATTCGTACCCGTATTTGGACCCGGATCGGGACCCTCATCGTCTGTTTTGGAAGAATCGAAGTTTTTCCCACCGTCTTTCGTATTTTCGAGATTCTCATGCAAAGGAGATATGATTTCATATTGTGATGAAGAATCTGTTTCTGTTTCTGTTTCATCTGTCTCTTCATCTGGTTTGACACTACTTAATTTCTCCGAGAGATGATCAAGGCTCGAACGAGCTTCAGCGAAGTTCATTCGTAAATTGTTATTTTGTCTTTCCCTATTCTTGTTCAAATTCTGAATCTTGGTTAGTTTTTCTTCAAACCCTTTAACCCTCGTTCTCAAATTTTGATTATCATGGACTAAAATTTCCTTTTCGTCCTCCAAATTCTGAATCTGTGGGTGAAGTTCACTAGCCTCGGTTCTAAACGTGTTGATAAGAAGCGTCTGAGATGAAACCGCACTTTCTAAGCTAATCACCTTATTTACTAACTGGTCGATTTTCTCCGCTAATTCAGTCATAGTTAAAGATGATGCCATGAAGCTCAAATCCAATTTCTCAGGTAAGGGCTCGATTTCGTTATTCGTCTCTTGTATCACTTCACCTTGATCATCTTCACTTTCGTGCAAATACTCTTTCTTGAAGGACTTTAATCGCGAACGAACATCTTCGATCTTTTTATACTCTTCCATAGCTTCTTTGGTAAACCTCTCGTGTTTCTCTTGCAACTGCGATAAAGTCTCGTGGCATGATTTAAGTGCGGCCTCTGCCATTAGAGTTCGCGCCACGTCATCCTCGATGACTTTATCCACGTTAAACTCGTCCTGCAACCTACACACTTTTTGTTGCATGTCGATGATTTGATTCTCGATTCCCCAATACTTCGATAGCCCACTTTCGTACGAGCTTTTCACAAACTCTTTCATAGTCTGCAAAGCTAAAATGTCTTTCTGAAGCTTGTCGATTTCTTCGAGCGCTTCGTCTTTATTCAAACCGGATTTTTCGACGACTTTGGTTTGCTTTTGGGCTTTTGATGCTTTCTTGGCCTGTATTTGCTTTGAAGCTGAGGCTAAAAGGCCTTTTAGATCTTTATTTGGCGCCTTTGGGACTTTTGGAATATTGGCCTTGTCAAGAGAAGGAATATTCTTGGGGATTCTTGGGGTGGGGGCATCGTCGTCATCTTCCATGAACTGGACTTGGTCGGGAAATACGGTGGCGATTGTGTGGTTGGCGTTTTGGAGTTCTTTCGATAAGAGGTCGTAACGATCGGCTAAGGCTCGGAAAGCTTTGTAAGATTCTTCGACTGAGTTTATGAGCTCTGGCCTTCTTTTGTAGTACATTTCAGCCCTTTTTGCGAATGAGTCCCCATCTTCTTCAATGAGTTTGAGCATTCCATGCACTTTCTCTTCCATATCTGCAGTGTATTAAATCTTGTTATTTTGAGTATCATGATCATAATGTAGAAGAGTATGAAAGAGTGGAGTTATTTGCAATTTGGCAAATGCACTTATAAGTTATTTTAATTAGCAAATATGCACCGGCCTCCTAAAATATAGCACAATGTCCCTACATTTACAATATTGTTATATACCCCTATTCTATACATTATTCTTATTTGATAAGATGCATGTATCAAAGTTTCGTTCGAATATAGAAAACTTTTCGAAAAGTTTCCGAAAATGTTTCGGAAAAATTAAAAAAAAATTACAAAATAAGTTACTAAATTTAGAAAAAGAGAAAATTTCAAGGAAAATATAGAGTTTTAAAAATACATCTTATTTTTATTTTGATTGATTCAAAAGTAAAAACTTTTCGATATTTTGTTTCGTGATAAGATGTACAGATTTGAAGAGACTTTATTAGATACCAGAAATTTTACACGTTGTCAAGAAATTTTGTTTAATATTTTAGGTATATAATGGTTTTAATATTTCTACCACAGTAAGGGGGTAAATTAAGCATTTCACCTTACAAATTTTATCAACTTGCATAATTAGCCCATGGAGAATCCTACCTAGACGGAGGGGTTTATATGCTATTTTGTTTGATAAATATAGATATAATTGTTGATGGTTCTCAAAAAATAAAAAGATGTATAATTGTTGATTAAAATAACATAAATGTAGTCAAAGGAAAAACAATGGACTAGTTTTCAGAAAATATAAAAATAAATAAACTAATGAGATGGGTCGGATTCGCTGAAAGTATAACTGAAATTAGGGTTAAAATAATATTTTTTTTATAACTTGATGATGCCTTTTACCAAAACTATGATATCTTAGAAAAAAACACAAAAATAGTAATTTACCCCCATGTAATATTCATAATGTTCAATTTATCCTCTGTGATTTGAAAAAGGGCACTTTACCCCCTGTGATTTTATAAAAGTTTCACAACGTCTCCCTAATATTTTTACATATGACACTTTACCCTCTGTGTTATGATAATGTAGCACTTTACCCCTCTATGTTATGATAAATAAGGCAATTTACCCCTCTGTATTATGATAAATGTGGCAATTTACTCCCTATATTACTAAACACTTTTCATGTCTAAATCTCAATTTCGGCAAGTTAGTTACACTCTCCGGCTGAAGGGGGTAAATTGCTTCAAGGGGGTGAATTGCTTTTTTTTCAAATCACAGGGGAGATAAATTGTCATTAACAATAAAAAACATATCAGAAAATTTCCCAAAAATAATGTATTTTTGTCCTGCCGTATTTCTCATTTCACTTTTCAGGCTATAGAATCAGCAAATGATGAAGCATTTTATTAAAGATAAAAATGTATAAGTTTATTGAACATAAACCTATTAATGTTCAACACACGAAACAAAAAAAAAAAACCCAAGATCCAATCTAAAGAAAAGACAATGCATCCAATCTCAACAAAGCCAATTAACAACATACCCTGAAGGCTCTGATCGAGCCATTTGGATTGCTTTGTCCGAATGTGGCTTGCCCACCACCATGAATATGCATTGCTCGCAGCTCTTTGCAACATTATTCAAAATCTAATCTTTATTTATTTTTAAACCAAAATAAAAAATAAAAAATAAAAAAATAATAGCCCCCAAGAGGCCTGAAACTCTTCCTCTTCTTAAACAATTCACATGGCATTAATCGAGAATTTAGGAAGAGAAAGAGTTTCAACAATAAGCAAAAAACAATAAGAGGAATTTGCTCTGAAAATAGAAATAGAAAAAACTAGTAATTAATTAGGATTTTAATTCCTTCTTTTGTTTGTTCTGGACAAGAATGGAAATTAACCAAGGAAATGATTGATTGTTTTAAGACAACATTTTGGTGTCGTGGTTATGAGGTTTTTTCGCTCCAAAATCAGTGTTGGGCCCTTGAGAGAATAGCTAACCAATCAGAATTCAGTATCTGAACGTGGCGTCCACTGGTCTTAGACAGCGTAATATTCCCCATATTAAAGCTAGATAAAAGCTGTCGCCTTTGGCTTTTGCACGCTTCCTTTTTTGTGTACTGCGTGTGTATTTGACCTGTAATTCACTTTTACATCGTGTATGAATATGGATTCTAGATTTGTAGATTATCATTTTTATTTTTTTTATTATGAATTCATTTTTATTACACTATTAGTTACCATCATTTGGAAATTTATTTAGTATTTTGTAATAATGTAATTGTATCATGGTTCCACGCGCAATCTTTTTGGATGGGGTTTTAGTGCATTGAGAAATGAATCAATGAGGTTGTAGGTTGCTGGATCAACGTATGCTTCATCGATTTTTTAAATCCCCTTCACAATATGAAGAAAGATATAAGGATCGAAGTTTAGACCGCTAAACCCTTGGCGGTTTATATCCTTGAAAACCAGTAATTTATATGGATCTTAAATTTAAACTATAAACAAGCTGTATATGTTACGAAATGAGATTACAAGAAAAAACCGTACTTTGCTCGTCTCAAGGTGGGTCGTTTTACACTTTAACCCCAACTGTTTTAAGTTTGCACAAACCTCCACATCTCTTCTAGTTATTGTAATACAAAACTTTGGCTGTCCAATTTGCAGTCGTTAATGTATAGCCAAACAACCAAAGATTGTAACTGCAAAAAACTTAAAAGCTGAGGGAACAATTGCAAATACAAAACGGTTTGAAGGCGAATTGCGAAACAACTTAAAGGTAAAGGGATATTGTGCAACTTCAACCAAGATATATACCGAAGTGAACAATCATTTGCCCTTTCCAGCATCTTCCGGTAACCTTAAACCCATTAGTCCTAGCAGATTGGAAGCAGGGCCAGGCATTCCTTCTTGTGAAGAAAAGGAATCGAGGAAATTCTTTACCAGGTTGATATCCACATCCACAGGGGTCAACTCATCCATATCCTCATTTACACCAGACGTTCCCTGCATATCAATATTTGTTATTCCTTATATTAGGAAGATAACAGAGTCGAAAGGCAGGAAAATATTCAAACATGTACTACATTCTGATAAATTTAAAAATAATACAAACCTCATCGTTCTTTGTTGAGGATTGTCCATGTGCATGAACAAAAGTGTTATTCAGTGTGGTGTCCTTCAATTCCTTATTCAGGGCATCAGAATAAGAACTCATGAAAGCATCATCTCCCTCTTTGGCATCCTCGGAATTCTCACTGTCATACTCGTCGTCATCTGCAAGTTTTTTTTTTTTTTTTCTATATTAGATCAATATCTTGTAATTGTATTTCTCTGTAGCAAACACAAGATAGTTATATAATAACATTGGATGGGATTCAGGATGATCTCCTGTCACATATGTGGGTGGTCAGTATACAACTATCCTCTCCATATCAACAAAACCTAACATTAGGAGTGAAGCTAACATATAAGCAAAACAATGAAGTTTACCGAAATCCATGTCTGATGACGACCCTTCTTCAAGATCAAGATCACTGCCATTATCTTTGGAGCTACGGTGTCTCATTACTGATTCCATGTCTATCATAAATTGATCCACATCAAAATCTACATCATTCAGGTTTCTGCAAATAGAAAAGATAAAATCAAAATCACATAATGACTCGAGTAAAGCAGTAGTAATGGAGTTCTTAAAAAGGACGTATATTGTATACTATATAAAGAAAAAGGCAAGACTGAATGTCTTCTTAGTTCTTACTGACAAAATAAGTAATCACTTATTGACAACAAAACACATTTCTTCCTTCAACAAATTCAACAAAATATTCATGTATAAAGGTAATCACTGCCACAAATTCAACAAAATAGTTCATGTATAAAGGTAATCACTACCAGTAGTAAGGTAATCACTACCAAAAATTATAAAGCACTAAATAGTACTCCTTTCGTCCTTTAACTTTTGCTCCTATCTCCTTTTTGGGATGTCCCAAAACTACACTCCCTTCCCTTAAATGAAATTATTTTTCTCAAAAATACCCTCACTTAAAGAAATGTTTTGACAACACTAACTCTCTACCACTACTTTTATGGACATAAATGTAAATATTCTTAAAAATTTCACCTAAAACTCCATGCCAAAACCCAAGGCAGCAAAGAAAAGAAGACTGAGGGAGTAATATTTTTTCGTCTGAATAAGAAATCTAAGTGAACTTTAAGATCTGAGAAACCTGTGCAAAAATTTGCTCTTAACACGTCTATCAACTCGGTTTCCTTTTCCAACAGTTCAAAGGTAAAGTTCCAAATCAGCCACTATGACTCCATATAATGAATTGAAAATTAGGTTCAAATGATGAAAAATTGAAATCAAATTTCAATTGCTATGGAGGCAAGAATACGAGAAAGGATTACCTGTCCTCCGGAACCTCAGCTCCTTCATGACTTGAAATTGTTTTAACAAATGCTTGCATGGATTTGGCTATGTCCCCGAGATCACACTCATTCAAATCTTTGCCAGATGTACCTTCATCCTGCTGCTCTTTTGACTTATGACTTTTCTTATGTTTCAAATCATAAAACTCCATCTCCTTTTGTCTCTCCTGAAGAACAGCATTTAATTCATCTTCACCACCATAAAGCCATGAATCATCATCAGATGGAGGAAGCTCTTGATTCTCAAAATCATCAGCTGAATGAGGAAGTGCAAGAATTTCGTCTATACGTTTCACAGGTGTGTTCAGCATTTCACTGCATTAATTGTAGCATGTCATCAGAATTGCCAAGTTTTACATATCATTAATATGACAAAAGACTAAAAATATATTATGCTATAGCAACCAATTATTAAGAAGGAGAAATGGGTTTCAAAAGTCAAGAGAAATCCAGTGTACATGACCATGAATTATACTACAAGAACATGAAGAAAATTAACTGAAGATTCGAGAAGATATTTCCATACTTTTGAAGTACAGCAGACTGATTACCGACATACAAGGCTCATCAAATATTTCCTAAGGACTTAATCAAACTCAAACATATATACATCCAAAATCAAGACAGTATAGTTCTTCTTCACTCCCAAATAAAAAGATGAAGACGATGTTTGTAATACACGATCCGACCACAGCATTATAGCACATCAAATAACAATTTATACTACTAAGAAGTAAGAACCAACCAATTTTAAGAAAAAAGTAGCAAAAAAATGCATCAGCAGCATCACAACACACCTGGCTCTGCCATGGAGCGAACTATTCCGATAATATTCCTCAGCATTCTCCATCAACCTCTTATATTCCTTCGACCCCGGAAGTAACCCCTCCAAATACCCACTCTTCTCAAGGCTCTCCCTAAACGCCTCCCACGTACTCCCCTTCCCTTCCTCCCCCTGTTTCTTCCTCAACTGATATATCATCTCAAGTCCACACGCAATCTTCATCCCGAGCTCTGCCTCTACATACCTCTCCACATTACCCCTCTCCGGCATTGGATAGCAACCAGGCGCCTGAAACTTCTGTTGCACCAGCTGCGCATACATCGCCCTCGACATCCTGACAACAACCTCAACCATCTCCTCCCCTTTACCCTTTTCCAAAAACCTCTCCATTCTCGCGGCATGCTTCATACTATCAATATCCCTGTCGTAAAACCCCTCCACCGCCAACGAAACAAAGCTAGGCTCGTGTCTCAAAACCCATGCCACCGACACCGGAACCCTAACCCTAACTTTATGCACATTCTTATAAGCACGCTCAGGGTATTCCGAAATTTTCTTGCTCAAATGCAGTTGCACGGCATCAAGGGCACGGGAAACAGAAGAATTATCACAGCTAATCAAATACCGTATCGAATCCTCCAAACTTGGCGTGGATGGGAACTGAGATTGCGGGACTATATGGAGAAGGCCGCGGCGAATGAAGACGCGGTTAGTCGAAGTGTCGGGATTGAGCCATTTAGGGAGGTGGAAAGCGGATTCAATTAACAGGAATTCGCCGTCGGAATCGTGGACGCGTATGGAGAGATTTGGGAAATTTTTGGAGATTTCGAATAGGAGGTAGACAACGAACCATTCGTCTTCGAGATTATCCCCGAAGCGGAGGTGACCGGAGAGATGGGGGAGAGGGGAGGGGGTTAGGGAGAGATTGAACGGCTGGTGTTGCCAGATGTATGGGGCGGTGAGTGGGGAAATGTGGTGGAGGATTTCGAGGTGGAGAGTTTGGAGGGAGGCGGCGGAGGCGGTGGGGGTGAGGGAAGAGTCAGGGAAGATGGAGTAGAAAACGGTGTCGTCTTGGGGGCGGGAGTTGTTTAGGGTGAAGATAGAGGAAGAGGAGGTGGAGTAATCTTCTGCAGATGCTGCCATGGATGTGTGTGTGTGTGTGTGTGTGTGTGTGTGAGTTTCTGAGGTTTTGGGGAAAATTTTGATTTTTGAGGAGGGTTTTGCTGAAACGATGTCGTGTATGATTTAGGGGAAAATTGGGGGTTTTGAGAATTGAATTGATCAGTGTGGAAGGTTTACGAAAGGTCTAGTAAATAGAAAGGGAAGAGGTTTAATACAGTAAAACGTACGTATCAGTTTAACGGGCCCAAATTTAAGCCGCCAAACTCTAGGCTGCTTCGATTTTGGGCCTCAATTTAACGGGCCAGCTCATTTTCCTTTCATCTTTTCTATGACAATATTCGCTATTAATCTTCTTTCTCACCTAAATGTTCCATAATTAAAGTTAGATTTCATTTTCTTTCGGAGTTTTTTTTTTAATTTTTAAAGAATAGATACAACCTCAACTGCTATATTGTACGAATATGGATACTGACATACAAACGGATACGATACAGATACGGTTATACGAATTTTTAAAATGATACAAACACGGTTATACGAATTTTAAAAATTTATAGGATACGATACGGCTAAGATATGAATGTATATATTTAAAAAAAAATCTAAAAAATAACCATTTTTTAAAAAATATATAATAAATTATGTAATGTATATGTAGTTCTTTTTTCTATTCTATTATGAATGAACAATATTTACCCCCTCACATTTAAGTGTTCAAGTAAAGTCATATTATTAACTCTGAATGAAAAGTCGTTGGCCTTTTAAAAAGTTCAAGTGTTCCATGAACATCACTTTGATAATCATCATAATCTAAAAACTATTTGTAGAATATATGCCCTTAAGTAAATATTATGAGCATGCTCGATACGCCATCTGATGTATTAGATACAAGTTTATTTTTATCTTTATGTTCTTATTTTCGGATACATCACGGTAGCGTGTCTGATATGTATCACCCAATGGAATTCATTTTAGAGGACTACAGAAATTTGATTGCTAAACCATGGAATGTGGTCCTTCGACATATTATTAGATCTGCTAATTCGATGGCAGATGCTCTAGCAAAACTTGATCATGATTTGGGTGAAGGTTTGCATTGGTTTGAAGAGCCACCAGACGTCCTTCAAACACTTGTAGAATTATAGACACTATTTTGCCTCCTTTTGAACCAAAAAAAAAAATATTTGAATATACTATATAAGAAAGCTCTCTTTGCTAACCAGCTCCACCTAAACTCAAACGAGGCCCCAAATCTAGGCCCAGATGGTATTGAAGGTTCAGAGTTCAAATTTCAAATCATCTTTTTATTTAATTATTTTATTTTTCATCATAATTCATATCTAAATGCAAATGAATTAAATTTTTATTAGGTAGTGAATGTCTTCAAAATCGGGTAAATTTTAAATATGCAAATATGTTGAACTATATGACTTATTTTATCAGATTTATTTTAATATTTGCTTAGACCACGTGTATTAGTATAATCATATTATCAAAGACTAGAAGTATAAAACCAGAGTACTACTATGAATAGCATGAAAGAAGACAAATCCCTACCATTTGATAATTGTAAATTAACTTTAAGAATATCATTATGACTATGCAAACGGAAGTGCACGTGCACGTCCCGTAATTTTCGATATAATTGTGTCCAAAGATACTGCGCACGTGACTTCCCGGTCAAAGGTCAAAAGGAGTTGATTGTATTGCACGAGTTTGTGGGTCTGTTTGTTTGGTGTTTAGGAAAATAGTTTGGGAGAGTAGTGGATGTTTGTAAAATGATCTCGATTTGCGTAATGTTGTTTGTCTGGGTTTTGAAAGAGTACGTGGTTTGAGAAATAAAGAAGGTGTAAGTTTTTTTTGGAAAAGTTAGGTTGTAGGTGTAAGATGTGTAAAACTTTATGTCAATTCATATTTGTTATGTTTAGAAATAAGAAATTTGTTGTTTGTTTGACTTTTTAGAGAGAGTAGTTTGAGAAAATTGAGAGGTGGAAAATTTATTTCAAAAAGTAGAATTCATGTTTATTTGACATTTCTTAAACACTAAATAATTTTGGGAACGCCAAACAAATGGATCATGTATTTCTTCATAATTTGTATTTATTTATTTATATGCACTGTTAATGAAAAAGCATAAATTAGATACACTTTCATTAACACTATTGATTGTCTTAATTTTGCAAAAAATATCAGACTAGACCGGTCCATAAAATTGAGAGAATTACATTTTTAATATTATATATTATTTTATTTTACACATTTGATACTAAATATTCAAGAAAAATATATTTGATACCACGATTTGACTGCCCTTGGTAGATTTAATTTGTCATCAAATGATATCTGACATTTAAAGAATTCAAAGATGCATTGTGGACAACAACTATAACCACCAACCTAAATTTGACACTAAAATTAAAAAATTGTTAGAACTCAATGATAATTTAATAGAATGATTTCGATGGCGAAATACAATCTATCTAGAACCGTAAAATTGTGGTGTAATTTTTTTTAATAATACCAAATGTGTAAAGTAAGATACATTAATTAATTGTGATACGAAGAAGAAGTGTAATTCTCTCCATAAACATTAGATATATCATGCATTAACATATTTTGCTCATATTGCATGAGTTGGACCAAGTTCAAGGTTATATGGTCACTTAGTTATACCATTTCAATAATATATAGAAGAGATACAATTTTTAGTTAAGAGTGTGGTAAATCCGTAAATGATCTCTAAAACACCAGTAAACTATATTTATGATATCAAAAATGCAATAATCCCATTGATATACTAACAAAATACAAAGTCTATCAAAACATTTTATGCGAAATTCCAACTATGTATAATTGGTCTACTACATCGAGAAGATGAGTGTTAGTTTTAATATACAACCATTATAATTGGATATCAAATACTTATTTGATTGTTGTTACAGTGTTTTGAGTCTATAAAAATATTTTACTTCAATACAAAACATCAAATAGAACATCAATTTAAGTCAACTTGTACATGTGTCAGTTTCCCTATCAAATTCTAATGTCATGCTTTATTTTATTTATTTATTTTTTTTTGTTAACCCAGGTTTAGTCCTGGACCACCCATCACTGGCCCCTCAGCAATGTGCGGAAGTAAATCGCGGGATGTGCCTGAGTTGGTCAGGGTTTGTTCACTCTTTATACTCCTGGCCCCCAAGGGAGCCTACTACCATGGAACTTACAACACCAAGCTGCTCCATCCTCCCTCAAAGATTTTACAACACTTGGCTGCTCCTCCCAGGATTCGAACTCCCCACCCTGGGGGAGTGAGCCCCGCAGTTCACCTCCTTTACCTATATTCGAAGGCATTAGGATGTTGGCATCAAATTGGCGGATATATATTGCATTTGATGTCGAATTTGATGGTTGGATTGTAGTTTTCCTAAGAAGATGGGTTGTCAGGGTTTACGGGATCAAATTTTTTTAGCTTAGTTTGGTCAAAATAATAATTTGTGACAATTAAAATAGTAGCAAAAGTTTTTTATTTTTTTGAGTTACATTTACTTATTAGTGTAGGCGAATTTAAAATGTCACTACATACATTTCGAAACACAATATTTGTGGCAACCTAATGACATTAAATTTACCCACAATAATTTAGTGATCATATCTTAGTTGTCACATTTTGTGTTACACTAATTGTCGATAGTGACAACTTAATCACAACTCTTGTCAATATTAATAATGTATTTACAAAGAATAATTTTAGTGTCAAATTTGAATATTTATCATTTAATATATATAAATAGCAACAACTTTAACTTTTCACTTATTATTTCATTGCTAAAAACCTGTTTTCTTGTAGTGGGTTTAGCCGTAGTAATCCCTTAAAAATATAGTAAAATGTAAATCCAATTTCCTTACTTGTCCACTACCTACCTATCTTTTATGGTAATGATCACATTAATGGATCAAAGTTTCGTTTTCGAAATATATTTCGGTCAATTGAATATAGAAAATTTTTCAAAAAAATTTCGGAAATATTTAGGAAAAACTAGAAAAAAAAAGTTACTAAATTAAGAAGAAGAAAAAATTTCAATGCAAATATAAAGTTTTGAAAATATACCGTATTTACATTTCGATTGGTTCAAAAACATAAATCTTTCGATGTTTTAGACGAAAAAATATGAATTTTTTTTATCCATGATCACATTATAGAGCTCACATATTTCTGTAATTTGTATCTCTACTTCAATTTTAGAGAAGGGCAATAAAAGTCAATAGACACAGTGGCGGATGTAAGCTTTAGCTTGTGGGGCCCCTGACCCCCCCAAGATTTTTGAAATTTTGTTTTATAATATGTATGTTATACATACGTGTATATATGTACTACTATAATTTAATATGCAAATAAATGTAATAATTAATTAAATAATATTTTTTTGATAAGCATAGTCCGTCAAATAAATGTCTATATTTAATTTTATAAATAAATTAGGTAGGAAATTATTTTCCTTCTAAAAGATGTTTTTAGAGATTCAGATTTTTTCGGAAAATACCTCATGACTCATTTTTAGAAAATGGACATATTATCCCATATTTCTTTAAGATTATCGTATAGATATTGGCCATAAAAACATATTCTATTTTATCTCTGGAAACATATTTTTAGAGATTGAGCTGTAAAAAAAAAACTATTACTTTGTCTTGGAATTATGTTATTTTCCTTAATTTATTAAATATTTTTACAACTTTAGTGTTTCCAAACGTTTTAGAAAAATTATAAAAAATTTCCCAATATCTTACACGCGAAATGAAATTTTAATCCATTGATAAATCCGCTCCCCCCCTCCCGGCACTCAAATCCTGAATTCGCCCTGACATTCTTGAATTAGTCTCCAACAACTTGGATTGAAAACAACCCCTGATCATGTGACTTTGCAGAAGCTCCAAGACTTTGTATATGGCACTTTAATTGAGTCAAAGTAACATTTTCTTGAATCTATTCTTAAATTCATTTTTCTATAATTTTTTTTTTGACTAAATTCATTTTTCTATAAATTCATTCCCACATATATGTTTGAATTGTATGGATATGTTTATATGGTATTTGGTTACACGACACCATAAAATGAATTACATACTGAGATCATGTAAATTCCATTATATCAAATTTTATTTTTTTGAACAAGTGTGATAAAATCTATGTCCGAAAATTCTGGGTTAATTTAGTCTTGGTTAACTATTTTTACTTTAAAAAATGTATACTCAAATTAAGAGTAAAATATATTTAGACTATGACATTTACGATAAACTGAATGTATTGAATTGAATCTACGACCTCATAGTGCAGTAAATTATTCGTATCCAACAACAAGAGTTATTGGAGTTGCTCTAACATGTTAGTTTTCAATTATTTTCCTAGTCTTAACACCAAAGATTTCCAGCTTAATGTATATATATATATATATATAACCTATGTTTTATTTTGATTTTTGTTGGTTAATTGGGAGTTATTGGACGTGGGTTTTAATTGTAGTATTAAATTAGAGTCTATTTTATTTTAGATGAATTCATTAGACTTGAGTTTGTGAAGCATTAGATCAATCTTGTTATTTGGCCTAAAATAAACATAACTAGTATACGCTCGTGCTACGTGCGAATTTTTACTAAATATATTTGTCAATTACCTTGTATAACATGTTAGAAATATCTATCGTATGTCATGATTAAAATATAAATGAACATGAAAATTGCAACATTTATTTACCAAAAAAAAAAAAAAATCTCGACGTTTAACAAAACCTGAACCAAGTTTAATTTTCTTCGAATAACTTGGAATTGAATCCAGAAGAAAGAAAACGGAAACTTATATTCCACACACGCATCTTACCATGGACTAAATTCGGAAGTAAGTATTAAAAGAATTTTCTGAAAAAAATCTTATCAAGTTTTGTTTGAAATTTCTTAACGGCGAGTATGAACGAATGTGGAGATCTTTTTCGAGTTTTTCTTAACCGCAGGGAACCAAATTTGACCAACTTCAATTCATTGAAGAACTCAACTAAAATACGGCTCAAACGAAAATACATATAATTTAACCAATTTCAGTTCGTCGCAAAATTCTAATGAAATGCAGCTCTAGCGAACCTACTAATTAATCATAAGACATATATTTGTATATGATATTGGTTTAAATTGAGTTCGATTGAATTCAAAATTTTCATATTTCATATGTAATATATTTAATCTTTGTAATTGATTAACCACTCTATTATTTAGATAATATATACAATACACTTGTTTTATGATCAAATGCCTTTAATTTGTAATCAAATGAGATCTATGCCATAATTTCTTTTCCCCCAATTCAACCGTGGGTTAAACTTAGGAGTTAGAGCCGCAGATGTTTCCCTGTTACACAATGTAACATGTAGGTGCCGTTTGATTTTTCAAATTATCCCCAATAAATAATTTATAAGATAGATGCGCTTAATTTGGTGTGTAGTTCTACCAATAAAAAAGCAACCCGGGTTTTTGTGGGTCTGCCCTAATAACATGTCCTTATCTCCCAATTGTTATTGGACCTAAAACCCTACAAATAACAAATGATGGAATAAGAGTATTGTTAAATTACATTCTTGTCCTTAATTTTAAATACGATACACTATCCGTTTTTTTATTTGCCGTTTTGGAGGATTGCACACGGATTAAGAAATGTAATAAATAGTCAATTTTTTTGAGCAAAAAATCCAAAATATCCTCTTAATCAAATAATCATAGCATTAATTACCATTAATTACAAGCATTCTTTTTTTTTTTTTTTTTGATAATTCTAATTACAAGCATTCACAAGAAGGTAAAATCGGTAAAAAAATATTAATTTTACATTGAACTCCTAAAACGACATATAAAAGTAAACAATTTTTTTTGTCAAATCAATAAATAAATAAAACAGAGGGAGTAATAAATTACCCATTATTGATGCATAAAAAATATAACATTTTTTTAACGAAAAAAATAAGTAAAGAAAAGCTATGCATGTGACAAAGTTGTTCTATTATGCATGTTTGTTACTTTTCCATTGCCTATTAGAATCTCATTTTTTCCGGTCACCATAAATATTGTCTATTTTTTTGTTTCTTTTCCATTTTTTTATTTAAAATATGGTATATTGTTTTAATAGAACAAAGCTTTTAGTTTTTGTTCCATATTCATGTATAACACTTTACTAACTAATGGAATAATGATTTTGGCAAAACCAATTCCTACGCAGAATAAAGGGATATCACAATGTTGATTAATCTTGTACATCAAATTGGATTAAAAATTTATAACTCACTAATACTTCTATATAAACTTCGGTATATTCGTTGGATAATTTTGTTCGTTAGATTTTGGTAGATTTATATGTCGGAATTAATAGTTGGATGTGTTCGTATGGTTGTTAATTTATTTTTGGTCCGATTTGTGGTCATTTTTGTTCCCATTTGGGGGAAAAAGAAAAGAGGCATTTTTTACGATTTTCACTTTGTCCCGTTACCATATTTGGTATAAATATACACATTTTGCACTTTTTGTGAAAGGATAAAAATACCGTTGTCATAAACCTTTGTATTGGTGCTTTTATATAATCTTGTACATCATTGTATTAAAATCATGCCCAAAAAAGGAATTATAACTCACTAATACTATATATTAATTTCGGTATATTAGTTGGATAATTTGTACGTTAGACTTTCGTAGATTTGTATGTCGGTATTAATAGTTGGATGTGTTTGTATGTTATTAATTTTTTTTGGTTTGATTTGTTACCATTTTTGTTTCCGAGATCATGTTTAGGGAAATTAAAAAGGCATTTTTGACGATTGGCACTATTAGTGAGATGGAAAAAATTAGGGCTGGGCGCTTGGGTCGGGATTTTTGGGACTCGTCCCTACCCGATCGTGTATTTCCCGTTTGGGATTGAAAAACAGATTTTTTGACATTTCGGGTTCGGGTACCTGAACCCGAAATACATTTTCGGGTCGGGTTTCAGGTATTATATTTACACCTGAACGGATATTTCGGAACTCGTTCGGATATTGAATTAAAAAAATTTTTGGCCCAATTTATTATATTTGTGTCTATTGTAACTTTTAATTTTTTGTGATATTTTGATTCTTGGAGTTTGATTGTAATATTGTTGATTGTTGAAGACTTAAGTCTTGTATGTTGTGTTTTGTTTATGAGTCATTGATTGTAATATTGTTGAAGACCTACGTTTTGTTGGAATTTATCCCCATAGATCTATCTCATACTAAATCATTAAGAGTTTTATATGTAATAAATTAAATGCGTACCAGTATCCATAGTGAGCGATTAGTCTGATGCGGAATTTATGGAATCGATCACTAGTATGAATTGGATCGATCGGATACGAGGTCTTCCTCAACCAAATCGCCTTATTTTCTTAAGGTCGTCTTCTTGATGGGGAGAAGAGAATAGTATATTGATTTGGTGTGTTGGGGACCATAACCCTTGTGCTCTTTATATAGGAAGAGAATTAGGGTTCCCATAATTCCCTAGAACTCTCCTAAATAGGTATCTACCCATTATTTAGTCCACATTCGTATTGGAGTTGGTAACTAATTAGACCACTTAATGTTAATCCAATAACTTTATAATAGCTATCATAATTGATTAAATAGTCCAATTAGGATTAGGAAATAAATTTTCCTAAAAATCTCCCACTTGGTCTATTTATTAATCTTGAATCAATTATGTTACAAATTTTCTTTAGGCGCGCGTCCGTATGATATTTGTCGTTAGACTTACTTAAACAATCTGGTCCATCTCATATATTAGCAATGGAACTACCGCAACTTTTATCACAATATAGTCGTGACTAAACCCCGATGATTACCATACTAATACACTTAATGACATAGATCAAATGTGGATGAGTAGCACGAAAATTACATGTAATGTGGTCTTATACATGTCTATTTCCAACTGGTCCTTCTTTACGTACTTTCTTAACCATATGTAATACCACAATAGAAAGTCATTTACTTTATTTTCAGAGTAATCAATCATGAAATTCATTCATACCATAAAACTTAAGTCTGTACAGAAAATAACCATAAACATGTCAAAAGCATTAAACCAAAATAACTCCCACTAAACAGACATATCATAAAGTATGATAATGTCCATAAGAGTTGCATCCTCACGATATCACCTCACTACAAAAAAAGGGGGCTTCACCTACGACATGATTCCAACGAAAACAAATTTGTCGCTATTAGTGACGGATTAGTAACAAAATACCAACATAATTTCAATTAAAAAATCTACCTTCAATAACAGCGACAAATTACCGACGGAATGTCGAAAAAAAATATTTTTTGTAGGAATTCGGTTGTTAAGTTGTAGGGAAAAGTTATCCATAGCGACGAAATCATTCCAACGGAAAATTATCTGTCGCTATTTAGATTTTAGTAACTGAATAGCGACGGAACCATCAACATAAATTTGTTCCGCCAATAATGACGACAAATTACCAACAGAAAATTGAGAAAAAATATTTTTCATAGGAATTCGGTTGTTAAGTTGAAGGAAAAAGTTATCAATAGCGATGAAATTGTTCCAACGGAAAAATTTCCGTTGCTATTTAGCTCTAGTAACAAATGTGTAACTGAACAGCAACAAAACCAACGATAGAAATATGTTTCACGAATAATAACAACAAATTACCAAAGAAATTTTGAAATAAAAAATATTCTATGTATGACATTTGTTATTAAGTTGTCGGGAAAGATGATCCATAGTAGTGAAATCATTTCGGTGAAAAAAATACGTCACTACTTCTCTTTCATAACACACAAAAGTTTAAGTAATTTTATATCTAAGCATTATGAAACAAGAACCAATAATTAGATTTTCTTGAAGTAAGATATTTCTCCCCAATCCAAAGATAATAATTATGTCTAACTAATCAAATTTCTAGGAACGTAGAGTAAATGCAATTACACTTAATCAATTACATTGTAACTAAGATCATTAATAAATCAGCTCGGCATAGAGCTGGTAATATGGATCGATCTGCTGGATCCGATCCATATGGGATCCACTAAATTTTCAACATGATCAAATCTGCTGGATCCGATCCACTATGGATCCATAAATAAAAATTGTGGTAACATACTGGATAAACTTAAAGAAGAAAATATTTGTAAACTTCAATTGTCCAATCTCCCCCACCCGGTCACCAACCACCCTCCACATGGATCACCCTTATGTGTTGGATCCACATTCAAATTGGACCCAATCAAACTCACGTTAATTTTGTCCCATTTTTTCGTCGTTTTAACTTTTTTTTTTTTTACCAATTTCACCGGTATATCCCATTTTTAACCGATATTATCGATTTCCTCATTTTTAATCAGTTTAACCCGTTTTTACTTCGATTTCATCGATTATTTCACCAATTTCACTAGTTTAACCATTTTTAACGATTTAACACGTTTTTCATCGAATTTTTAACCAATTTAACTCATTTTTTACCGATTTCACTCATTTTCTTCACTAATTTTATCAGGTATACTCGTTTTAATCAGTTTAACATATTTTTTCACCAATTTCATCGATTTTTAATCGATTTTTATGGATTTAACTTTTTTTTAATCGGATTCACCATTTGTTCAATAATTTCACCGATTTCATCAATATTTTAACTAATTTCATCGTTTTATAGCACTTTTAACCGATTTTATAACATCGATGTTTTCACTTGTTCACCTATAAAACTCATTCTCAATCGATTTAACCAGATTTTTCAATGATTAAATTCATTTTCCAATGGATTAACCAAAATTTTCTCGATTCATAAATTTCATATATTTTCACTGATTTTACACTTGGCTAAAATTAGTGAAAAAACAAGTTATTCGGTGAAAAAATGTGTAAATCTGTAGATTGGTGGAAAAATGGTGAAGATGGTTTAAGTCATTGAAAACAGATGATTTTAAAATATAAAATGGGTTTAACATATCAGGAACATGTAAAACTGATGAAGTATTCGTAAAAACGAATGAAATCGGTAAAAAAAAGAAGACTTTAATTGTTTTGAAACATGTTGAATCAGCTAACTTAGTTAAAAACAAGTGAAGTCGGTGAAAAATGGGTGAATACGGTTAAACCGGTCAAACAAATCAAGTTGATAAAATTTGTGAAATTTTTTTTTGACAAAAATGGCCAAAATCGATGAAAATGGGTGAAAACGATGAAAATGGGTTGTATTGGTCAAAATATTTTAAATCGATAAAATTCATGAAAAATGGGTGAAATCGATGAAAAAATGGGTAAATCGATGAAATTAGTTAAAAGCATGTGAGATTGGCGAAAAAATGAGTTAAATCAGACCATACCGTTTTAAATCGGTGAAATTGATGATAAAATAGGTTGAATCGGTCAAAATATGTTTAGATCGACGAGTCAAATTGGCAAAACAATGATATAAATTGATGAAATTAGTGAGAAAAACTAGTGATAATTAAAAAAATATTGGTTAAGTTGACGAAATTAGTGATAACGATGATTAAATGAGTTAAATCGGTCAAAAATAATTTAAATCGATAAAACTAGTAAAAAGAGGATGAAAATGATGGAAAAACTAGTTAAATTGGTCAAAAATGATTTAAATTGATGAAATTAAGGGGAAAACTAGTTATATCGACACAAAAATTAAATTAATTAATTGGTGAAAAAATGGGTGAAATCAATGAAAAAATGGGTTCAATCATGAAATTGAAAAAAAATTATGATATCGGTGAATAATCGGATACCTCAGTCAGAAATTGTCTAAATCGATGAAAATGGTGAAAAATGAGTTGAACCGGTAAAAAATAGCTTAAATTTATTAAAATAGGGAAAAATATGCGAGATTGGTCAAAAAAGGGATTAAACTGGTGAAAACGGTGAGTAAACATGTTAGATAGGTCAAAAAATGTTTAAATCAACAAAATTAGTGAAAAAAATTGATGAAAACCGTGGGAAAGTTCAAAATGATTTAAATCGATCAAACTAATGAAAAATGAGTTAATTATTGAAAAAATTGATGAAATAAACATTTATATGACTCATATATATAATTGTTTAATGAAAATACAACAAAGATGTTCAGCTCAACTGGTTTGATCCTTTAATATGTATATATATATGAGGTCAAGGGTTCAAATCCTACATCCAACAAGTTAATTAAAAATATATTGCCTAGTCGCCCGGGCGCACATAGCCTAGGCCAAGCCCAGGCGAGACCTAGGCACCCGAGGCAGCCCCATGAGTGGCCTAGGGGGGCTCGGGCCAGAACCAGGCGTGGCATTGGCGCCTAGGCCAAGCCCAGGGGATACCGAGGCGCCCGAGGCAGCTCCATGAAGTGGCCCGGGCGCCTGGGCCAGAACCAAGCATGGCCTAGGCGCCTCAGCCAAGCCCAGGCGAGACCTAGGTGCCCGAGTCAGGCTCAGGCACGCCTAGGAACGACTCAGTCAACGCTAAGTTGAGGTTCAATTTTTTGCTCCGACCCGATTGCTAGTAACGGAATCAGCAACAAAAACCAAGCATGGCCTAGGCGCCTCAACCAAGCCCAGGCGAGACCTGGGCGCCCGAGTCAGAGGCTTAGGCGCCCCCAGGAACGACTGAGTCAATGCTAAGTCGAGGTTCAATTTTTTTGCTCCGACCAGATTGCTAGTAACGGAATCAGCAACAAAAAAGTTGTCACTAGGTTCCAACTAATTTCCTACAAATTAGTGACAAAAATAAGCTAACGAAAATATTTTGAAGCTAAATCCGTCGGAATGATTCCAACCTATTGGCGACAAAATACCGACAGATTTTAACCAACGGAATATTTTTGATGCTATATTCCGTCACAATGTTTCCAACAGATTGGCGACAGAATACCAACAAATTTCTGCCGTTGGAAATCAGTTAGTAATTTTCCTACGCATTTCCAACAGCAAAAATTGTCGCAAAAAATATTCGGGCCCGATCGTTCATCCAACGCTTTTTCCAGCAAAAATACCAACAAAAATGAACCGTCGCAACATTTACCAACGGAAAAAAAAACCGTTGCTGCATTTACCTACGGGGCCTTCACCTACGAATTAATCAACGGGAAAAAAGCGTCGCTACGCATGATTACCAACAGAAATCAAGGCTTCACCAACGGAATCTGTCGTAGGTGAAGCCCAGTTTTCTTGTAGTGCCTTAGGCGGCCAACCTTTGGTGAATGGGTCTTTAACCAAAATTTTGTATTTATATGCTCTATTGACATTTGAAAACTCTGAAACTTTATTTGACACTAAGTCACAGAACACCTAGAACAACATCGATATTAGTCTTTGGACATAAATATCAAGTGTAAATGGTAATCCTTGTGCAGTGATCAAATACTGACAATAAGTCTAGTCGGATAGTAGCCTTCCTTTGGGCCGACGTACTATCTACATAGATAATATTCTTTTATCAATTTTACCCTTCTTACTAATACTTGTAATTAATGCTAAGATTATTTGATTAAAATGATATTTTGAGATTTTTGCTTCAAAAAAATGACTATTTATGACATCTATTAATTCGTGTGTAATCTTCCAAAATGACAAATAAAAAAAATGGAGAGAGTATTGCATAAGCCACTTCATCCCTTTTTTTATTTTAAAACAAATATAAGCCACACTTCTTCCTTGGTATTGGATGAAACTACACAATTCTAGGAAAACCTTTGCAATAAATGGCCATCATATTTTGATTAATTGTCATTCACATCTCCAATGTTTGGGAAATTAGTAAATATCTCCTGATAGAAGTTCGATGGAAAGTTTAACACGCGGAGAGAAGTTTTCCTCATGAAAAACTTGCGGAAGAATGACAATGGGGATGCGCCATAAAAACACTTTGGAGAAAGAAGAAAAATAGGTTGTATGTGGAATAAATCAATTTGGGAATGAAGAAGAAATCAATTAGGGTATTGGCTTAATTTATCAATTTACTTGCAAATTCAGCCAAGTGTGAAAAGGTAATTTCATGTTCAAATAAAACGAAAAATCGGCTAACACTAACCTGCATAACGGGTAAAAAACAATCAAAATTTTAATTTGCAAAATCTTTCGACAGTTTTCCACGAGTTGAACTTAATCTGAGAAGCCCCGGAAAGACTATTATGTACATAGACCTAAAACTCTTGCAAGATATAATCATATAAACAAAGTTGAGGTCTTTATTAATTTATTAAATATGAAACGTAAATCAGAGGAAGCTATGCAATTTTCCTGACTTTTTGTCCAAGTTTTTAGGCCTACAATTAATTAAAGTTTCAGATATTAACAGAAAGTAAAAGTGAAAGCATGAGTGAATTAATTAATTGTATCTGTAAAATTTGGGCTAGCCCATGGCCTATTAAATTCTCTCTTCCACACACACAATTACACACAGTAACATTTGGAATGGAATTTCAGTGACATAATACTCTACTGCTGGACTTGTGACATAAAAGGTATATACTAACAGAAGTTTCATTAAATTCCCCAGTTTTTAATAAGTTGGGTATGTAGTATGTAAATATTTAATTAGTCCGGGTATTTTATGTCACATTCCATTGACACTGGACCAAACTTTATTTAGGATCGGCTTTGAATATTATCTCATCTATAGTACTAGCTTATTCCCGTGCTATGCACAAACCCAAAAATTTATATCAATTTATTTTAATTTACATAAATAAATTACAACGTATTATGATCACCACAGTTTCATGTTTGTGGAAATTACAACTTGAATATTTATTTACCATGCTAAAAATATTTTTAAAGGTCTGATTTAATCAAAATGATTGCTTCAAATATATTTTTTATTCATGAAATATAGACTATATGATTATTGACAATGCTTAAACTCAATAATACCAAGAGAGGATTGCTAAAACTATTCCTCAAATTTTGTGTAAATTCATTGGCCACCTTTTAAGTTTGAGAAATGACTTAAAATACCCCATATGTATTGGATTCATTATATTTATCATCTTACGGTGCTAATTCGTAACGTTACATGTTGATGGCATCATAAAAGTAATTTTTATTCAAGAATACCCTTTCTTACTATTTTAAATTTCTCAATATATCCCTCAAGTTTAGTATAATTATGCGATCACCCTCAAATTTTGAGAAATTACTTAATCAACCTCGGAGGTATTGTATTCACAACAAATATCCTTGATATAATTTTTCTATATTTTTTTAAATATTAACATAATCCACCCCCTTCATTTTCCATGCGATAATATATTGTGATCAAATCTATCGTGGCGAGTTGTTGGCGCACGGAAGGCGAACATGGGAGAGGAGGGAAAGGGATGGGGTGGGTTATTTACGGGTGTTGGGGAAGGGTTGGGACGACCGCGATAGGTTTTTCAATTTTTTTAAAGAATAAATAATTTTTCATGTAGAAAAATAAATTTTAATAGGTTCTTTTTTATTATAATTTTAAATTAGGTATATTTATTTAGTTAATTGTCAAAATAAATATATTATTTAATTGAAATTCTATATGTATGTATTCATATTACTTTATTGAATTGTTTTGAATATTATGAATAATTAAACTAAAAATATTAAATATAAATATTTAAAATAAAAGCAACAAAAATTCAAATAATGGTAAAAACATATTTTAAATAAATAAAATAAAAATACTCAGTTAGAAGTTTCAATAAAATAAAAATACCCATTAGAATTTAAAATAAATATACCTAATTTAATATTATAATAAATAAAGTAATAAAAAAATCTACCTAATTGATATGCATATTTAAATGAATAAATAAAGAACAAAATTTATTTATTTTCATATTTTTAAATAATTGAACTATTAAATATTCAGATTATAGTAAGAAGCAAAGTTCAAATATTACTATGAATAATTGGTAGAAGCAATATTTAGATTAATAATTGGTCGAATTACTCAAACTAACACTTAGATTTAATGTAAATATTAAGACCAATACTCGTGAGGTATGTGATTTCTTACAGGTAATTTACATAATATAAAGAGAGTCATTTTGATACTTTTAGCAATTTAGTTAATTTTTTTGGATGAACTTCAACCTCCAATACTATAGTTTTTGTAATTTCCAAACTTGAAGGGTGATCTATATAATTCTCCCAAATCTTATGTATAATTTGTATTTTATCCCTAGTATTAATAAATTTTATGCTCAACTAAAAAGCATGTTCAATTAAATTTGTAGACGTAATCAACGATATTTAAAGAAAATTAACATTACACTTAGTATAAACATAAAAAATAAAATAATATCTCTTGAAGTAATTTATTATAAACTCCATGTCATGAATGAAATAATCTAGACATAAACATTGTAATGCTTTTTTTTTTTTAAATCAACATTGTTATGTCAAGTCATATAAAAAATATAAATCAATTCGAATCAAAAGTAATAGAAGAGATAAAACAAAAATTATACAATAATAAATTCGAAAAGAACAACCTCCAACCCCGTCTTTAACAATTTGTTGCAACCAAATTCTTACAAAGTACTATAATGATAATGACACTGCGAAGTCTCTATCCAAACTATTTCCACTTATGATGGTATTTACACCCAAATCAAAAGTGACCCAAGACTTAAAACTAAAATTTTATAGTATTACATTTAAAAAGAACGACCCCCAACACCGTCTTTAACCTGTTGCAACCAAATTTTTACGAAGTAGGTTAGTAATAATGAGAGCAAAGTCTCTACTCTACATTTAAAAAGAACGACCTCCAGCACCGTCTTTAACCTGTTGCAACCAAATTTTTACGAAGTAGGTTAGTAATAATGATAACAAAGTCTCTACTCTACATTTAAAAAGAACGACCTCCAGCGCCGTCTTTAACCTGTTGCAACCAAATTTTTACGAAGTAGGTTAGTAATAATGATAGCAAAGTCTCTACTCTCTAGCCAAAAGATTTCTAATTGTAGAAAAAATTGTGAAAGAAGAAACTTTATAAAAAATACATAATGAATTACATCGACTATTTTTTACCTTCAATAAAAAATATGATACGATTTGGGAGGAATGTGAGTCTTTAGTAATAGTTCTTTCCTGATATTAGAATAAGAAAACAATATTGTGAATATTCAAAACTTACATAAAGACAATTATATAAGAATGTACAAAATGTAATACAAAATAAAAACATGCTTAATTGTAAATATAAATGTTCATGGAAAATACAAAACAATGAGAATGAGCAAAGATGTTTGTGATGAATATGATTGATATATATATATAGCCTGACATGAATAATGAAGCAATGTGTTTATGCTAAAGTCGTATTCAAATATATATAAATGAATTTTTTTTTTTTAAATTTTCAATTAATTCATTAGCCTTACCACGGCTAAAGTCTAGGCATGAATAAAGTATTTTAGTGATTGCCAACTCAAAATTTCCTAATCAGCTATAGGTATCCTAACATATCTTAATTATCTTAACAAAATATAATATTGAGCCTCGATCGGTGGACGAGTGCAAACAAAGGGATGATTGGCCAAAATGGGAAAAAGCAATCCAGGCTGAGTTTGATTCGTTATCGAAAAGAGGAGTATTTGGACAAATTGCTCCTACACCTCCCGGAGTTCTACCCGTGGGATACAAATGGGTATTTACGAGGAAAAGAAACGAGAAAAACGAGATTGTGAGGTACAAGGCTCGTTTCGTTGCACAAGGATTTTCTCCGCGACCTGGGATTGACTTTGAGGAGACATACTAACGTGTTTCTCGAAAGTGGCTTTCGGTAATGACTTAGTAAATAAGTCGGCGCAGTTGTCTTGACTCCTAATCTGTTGGATCACTATTTGCTTGAGCTCTTGTTGTTGCTGATTGAAGAAAAATTTCGAAGCTATGTGCTTGGTGTTGTCGCCCTTAATAAAGCCTGTTTTCATTTGTTCGATGCAGGCCGCATTATCCTCAAATATAACCGTAGGATCTTCTGTGGTAGCCAATTCACAGGAACCTCGAACATGCCCAATCACGGCCCTAAGCCATGTGCATTCACGCACTGCCTCGTGAAGCGCTAAAATCTCGGCATGATTCGATGAAGTGGCAACTAAAGTCTGTTTTGTAGACCTCCAAGACACAGCTGTGTTCCCAATCATAAAGACATACCCAGTCTGGGAACGAGCTTTGTGCGGGTCGGATAGATAACCAGCATCAGCATACCCCACAAGCTTCGCGTCCTTTAGTGATGCATAGGGGTAGAACAAACCCATGTCAGTCGTACCACGAAGGTATCGAAATATGTCCTTTATACCATTCCAATGGCGGCGTGTCGGTGCTGAGCTAAACCTAGCTAGTAGATTTACCGCAAACGCGATATCAGGTCGAGTACATTGAGCTAAGTACAATAATGCGCCTATTGCACTTAGGTATGGCACCTCAGGTGCTAACACTTCCTCGTCATCCTCCACGGGACGAAATTGATCCTTTGACCTATCCAATGATCGGACTACCATTGGCGTGCTTGATGGCTTCGCTTTATCCTCATTAAAGCGTCTTAACATCTTTTGGATGTAATTCGATTGATGGACCAAAATCCCATCAGCACGGTGTACTATCTCAAGCCCGAGACAAAAATTAGTACGTCCGAGATCCTTCATCTCAAATTCTGATTTCAGGAGTTGGGTTGTCTCTCTAACCTCTTCAGGAGTCTCAATCAAGTTCATGTCATCGACATAAACGGCAACAATAGCAAACCCAGAACATGTCCTCTTAATGAACACGCAAGGACAAATATCGTTGTTCACGTATCCCCTTTTGAGCAAGTACTCACTTAGGCGATTATACCACATTCTCCCGGATTGTTTCAAGCCATAAAGTGAACGCCTCAACCTTACAGAGAGCGTGTTCTGTGGTCTAGAACTACTTGCCTTGGGTACCATAAGTCCATCCGGGACTTTCATATATATTACCGTATCTAGATCCCCATAAAGATACGCTGTGACCACATCCATGAGCTGCATAGTCAGTTCCTCGGATACTACTAAACTGACTAAGTATCTGAACGTAATAACGTCCATCACAGGAGAGTATGTCTCCTCAAAGTCAATCCCAGGTCGCTGAGAAAATCCTTGTGCAACGAAACGAGCCTTGTACCTCACAATCTCGTTTTTCTCGTTTCTTTTCCTCGTAAATACCCATTTGTATCCCACGGGTAGAACTCCGGGAGGTGTAGGAGCAATTTGTCCAAATACTCCTCTTTTCGATAACGAATCAAACTCAGCCTGGATTGCTTTTCCCATTTTGGCCAATCATCCCTTTGTTTGCACTCGTCCACCGATCGAGGCTCAATATCATCATTTGATATAATTTCAGTAGCTACTGTGTAAGCAAACACATCATTGATGATTATTTCATCCCGATGCCACACCTCATTCATGCATGAATAACCAACCGATATTTCCCTATTCTCGGGGATGGATACTGATGTCGAGGCGTCCCCCGACGTCGTCTCCAAGACGGATCCATAGTCTGGAACTATTTCATGAGATGGATCGGGTGGGATCCCATTGTTACTAGTGCTAACCATATTCAATTGTCGTGCATTCGTCCGCTTTCTAGGATGCAAATCCTTTGATCCTGTTGGTCTCCCCCTCTTATGGGCCGGGAGATACGACTGGTTAGCTGGGATTGATGACCTTCCCATATTTTGTCCCTCTTGGACATCTATCCTTGCAGGCACATTTGCAGCTGGTATATGAGATCTCGTCACTTTAGCTAAGTCAGAGAATGAATCTGGCATGTTATTGGCTACTTTTTTGAATTGTAAATTATTTAATATAACTCTTATGTTTAGTGATTATATGTAAAGAGATTGAGCAATGATAACTGTATAGAGAAATATGAGAATACAGAGAAAATAACGTGTAGAGAATTGGGGGATCTGATTTGGGGAGGGGAGAGATTTTATTAAATAAGCAAGTCTGTTACATGGGAAGTTACAAATCCCACAATACATGGGATGTGGGATAGTGGATAACTATTACAGAATAAGTCCCTAAACTATATAAATACTAAATAGGAATACCCACTATTATATATTATTTACAACACTCCCCCTTGGGGATTCCTATTGAGCCATTATTATTACCCCCTCTTGGGGCATTCCCTTTATACTGTGGAGGACCATTTTGTGGTCTGTTATAAGGAGCAAAGCCTCCCCTATAACCTCTGCCTCTATTCTGGCGGCTCGGCCCCCGGCCAGCTCCTCTACCTCGATTACCTCGCTTGATTGCATTTGCCTCCGACAATGGTTGAGTGCCAACCGGACGAGCCTGATTGTTCTTCAAAAGAAGATCATTGAATATTTTTTTACCGTGCTATAAATATTTGTAAAGGTATAATTGAATTATAACGAATGTTTCATATATTTTTTTCTTCATGGGATATGGACTATGGATGATTGACAATGCATTTGTATTGGACAATTACCTATAGAAAGAAAAATTAAAATAATGTATTTGAAATAATTAATTAGTGTAAGTATTAGGAAAAAATAATAATTATGGTTTATACTCACAACACTAACAAAAATAACTTATTCAGCCAATCAAAGATCTTCCTTTGGGCCGATCAATTGATCGCATGACGCAACATATATACTAATAAGATATAAATCATTGGAGTATCATAGAATCTCTAAAAAGTTTGATCTCCTAAATGTGAAAATGTAAGCCTTAGTTCTCTACTTTTATTACCATGCTTGAATCACTCAAGTATCAACCCAAAATTCTCACGGTAAATATTTGAATTGAGTGCAACCTTGAGCATACATTCCCCATTGTCGATGCAGAAGGGAACTTATGTATATATTTTCTTTAAGAATCTTTATTGAGGCACTCTTTGAGATTTCACTTGTCTCATTACCACCACAAGGAATATATACTCCCACTGAACTTGAGATATGCATAATTTTCAATGAAATTCACCTCAAGACCATAAGAGGTGGACTTATTAAAAAATAATTATGATAATATTGACAGGAAACCTGTCTTTTAGGATCTCCTTAATAACAATTCTTGAGGTTGTTGAGTTTGTTTTACAGGTACCTCATTGTTGTCTTGTTGTAGAGAAATTTCAGGATTAAACTTGAGCCTGATTATCATTCTCTTGAGATGAAATCGAGTCTCGAACAACATTAGGTATTGAAACCCAATCATTGTAAATGCCAGATTCTACTTCAAAGACAATATTCCTTGTAATTTCTTCCCCCCAAACTCAATATCCTCAAGGAATATCACATTTCCCGTTTGATAAAAGGATCTTTATGTGGGATCTTAAGAACTTGTAGCTTTGAGAGCACTTAATTTTACCAATAAATTAACAGCTAACCATCCTTAGTCCAATTTTCTTTTATATGGTCTATAAGACCATGCCTTAGTTGGACAATGCTTTTGATGTGTCACTGTTAATGATGTATACTGCATTCTTAAGGTGACAAAATTAAAAAATCTGTCAAATTAGGGGACTAAGAATCACATCTGACAAAAGCCTATAAATTTTTCTGAAAAAGGTGTAAACCAAATGCTTGTGTCATAAGGTGACAAAATTATCACTTAATTTTCATTTTGTAACTAGTGATTTTCTTTGCAATATTTCTTTTAGGAACTAATTTCAAACATATAAAGATTATCATTTAAAAAACTAGAACCAACAAAATTTGAATTTAAATAAAATTAATTTTATTATTTTGAGAAGGACAAGGAAAACTTTATTTCTCCAAAATAATAATAAATTTCGTCTAAAAAACGATCCAACTAAAGTTTTATAAATATTCAAATAAAAAACTAGTTCTCAAGTATAATCTAAAAGTTCCTATGACTTCAACTTTATTGTCGTCGCCCATAAAGATGAATTTTTCAGCATCAGTTGGCGGTCGACTCCTCAGACAACCCCTTCTTCACACGCCATGCAGCGTACTTGGGACACTGCTTCTTCATGTGTCCCGTCTTCTTGCAGAAGTAGCAAGTAAAACCTTCATCCTGCTTCTTTTGTTGCTTCTGTTGAGAAGATTCTTCTGCAGTAACATCAACTCTCTTCCTTTTCTTGTTCTGAGAAGTTGAAGCTAAGTGAGCACTTTCAATCTTATCTCGTTGTTGTCTTTCTTCTTCTTGCACACAGTGAGATATAAGCTCATTTAGGGACCATTTGTCCTTTTGAGTGTTATAACTCACTTTGAATTGCCCAAAGTGTGTTGGAAGAGAAATCAAAACCAAGTGCACGAGTAAGTCATCAGACAACTCTAACTTTAGTGACTTTAGTTTTGATGCGAGATTAGATATCTCCATAATGTACTCCCTTATGTTCCCATTACTTCTATACTTAATTGAGACGAGTTTCCCTAAGAGGTTACTCGCCTCAGACTTCCCATTTTTGGCAAAATTTTACTCAATTTCCTCAAGGAACTTCTTAGCGCTCTTGTCCCCAGTAACAGAGCCCCTAACCGCTTCTGGAATGGAACGCTTCATGATCATCAAACACATCATGTTGGATCGATCCCATTTTTCTATTTTGACCTCATTGAGGTATTCCGAAGTAGAAATGGGTCGGTCCTCTCGTAGTGTTTGATCCAAGTCCATACAACCGAGAACAATTTCTACGGTATCTTTCCAAAGTTTGTAGTTAGTCCCGTTCAGCATTGGGATATTGCTGATTTGAGCAGAAACATTTGTGGCAGTAGTAAAAGCAACTGTACAGAGAAAAACACTCTCACATAAACATGAATGTCGTAAAAATGACATTTATAAAATTTTCATATAGGGAATCCATCTCAGGATACCTAACACAACATTAACTTTTAGCCTTTGGGCAGAAACGTCAATTTGCAAGTGGTACTCCTAACGCAGTAATCAAATATTGAGAATTAATCCTGTCAAACAATAACCTTCCTTTGGGCCGATTATTATTTACATGTAAACTTGACAATTATCACACATTTATTACCGCAAGTATGTTTATTATTCGGTCAATTAACAATCTTCCTTTGGGCCGATTGTTGATCACATGAACAATAAATATACTAATTTTAATGAAGAAAGTCTATTATTTGGTAAAACAATGATCTTCCTTTTGGATGATTATTGTTCACATAAATAATGGACACCAATATTATTATTTGGCCAAATCATAGCCTTCCTTTGGGCCGACTATGACTCGCATAAATAATTAATATTGATATGAAAATAATTGAAAACGGCTTTAATCGAACATGCTATTTTCATAAATATTCTCATATAAATAAACAATGCACAATATTAGAAATATGCAGCCAAAAAAATCCCTTAACATAGCCAGTTCCTTATACAGTCCTGAACAAGTCCAGGATTGACTTTAAGTCAGAATATGATCCAAGTTAAGATCAGACACATAATAGGTTCAAATTCGACCCAGATCCAATCCAAAACTTCAAATTAAATAGATCCAGATCCAAAATCAAATAGAATATGAGTTGGACATCTGTTACTTTAACCGAACCAAATCAAAACTTTTGCTCCATATTCGGGTCACCCGACCCAGAAGAACTGAATGCAAATTGGATCTCGTGAAAAACGAATTTGAACAAAAAAAAAAAAGATCGAGAAAACCAACTTCGGCATAATCCAGATATTCAAAGCATGAAACATCAGATAACCAACAATAATCATAATTTCTTACTACAAAAAAATGCAGAAATTATGAAACAAAACCCAAAATAAAACTTTCGATCCACATAAACCCAAAAAAATTTCTGGTTTCAAATCACCGATTTAGAATCTTAACTACCTCAAAATCATCAAACTTTTGTGCACAACATATTCATGGATCTTAGAACTCGTGTATTTCAACTCATGGGTTTCAAAACTTCTAGTTTGTTATAATTACACAAACAGAGGGACAAACAAATTAATTCCATAACATGATATGAACAACATTCACACGACAATATAAAAGCACAAACAAGATTTGTTGGTCCCAAGTGGTCAGATGAGGTTTAGAGGGGGGGGGGGGGGGGGGGGAGGGTGAATAAACCTCTTTAAAAATTTGCCTTTTAAAAATCTCTAACTTTTCTGTCAGCAGACTAAGCTGATCAAGAATTGTAAGCAGACTAAGCTGATCTTGCACAAAGCTTTGAACAGCAGAGTTGACCACTCTTCTGATTTTGCTTAGCTGATTTTATCAAAATCAGAGTTTCAAAATTAACTATCTTGCAGCGGATTTATCAAGTGTTTTTCACAAGTAGTTTACTTATCTTAGAAAAAGTTTTATCCCCAGTTTTAAACAAACTCCTTTTTAAAACTTTTCAAACAATTAACCTTAAAGTGTTTTCAGTATGCTGTTATGGATATGCAGAAAATAATGCAAGTTAAAAACACAAAGGATTTTTATAGTGGTTATATGGATGTAAATCCTTTAGTCCACTCTTCCAAGTCACTTAGATCTTGGGTTATACTATAGTCACAAAGATTACAGTACACTCTGCTTGCGCCAACCAGCAGATGAACTGGCCACAAGTTCGTAGTAGGAAATCACAAAGAAATTCCTAACCTCTGAAGTAATATCGCTCACAAAGATTGATATCCACTCCTCACAACACAACCTAACAAAATCACTCAGATTTTACAAGTATTTTCTGTTTTTCTCTCTATTTGCTTCGTCAACAAATGACTTAGCTGATGAGTGTTCTGTTCTTGAGTTTTGAGACTTAGAAAAGTTCTGCTTCGAATTTTAGCTCTCAAAGTGTGTTGTCCCCCTTCTTCAACTCACGAACTGAACTATTTATACTTGGAGATTTGAATTTCTGCCCGTTGAGAGATCGACAGCTGTTCAAATCCTCGAGTACTGGTCCTTCCTGCAGAAACGGCTACCTGCGACTGAACACTGTACACTCTGCTGTACTTGCTGTCAGATCGCATTAAATGCACCAATCTGATACGAGGTTTCTCTTCAATCATTTGTCATTAATACCCTTCCTCTTCAGCATTTATTACTCCAAGTGCATTTATTACCGTTGCACTGATCTTCTGATCTACTTCCACTCAGCTGATCGAAATTACTCGTCTGATGTATACTCGGCTGATCCCAAACTTGAACTAATCTGATTTGAGTCGGCTGATTGTCCACTAGTCTGATTTCTTCTTCAGCAATAGATCAGTAATCTTCTGGACCATATTTGACTAGTCTGAATAAGTCTTCCTTAGTCAAATATCTTCGAAGGTTTTTACTAAGCTTCCATACTTAGCTGATTCTGATGTTTTGGAAATCATCAAAACCTCCCTTCACTTTATGTCTTCCATCTTCATCTTCATCCAACAATTTCCCCCTTTTTGATGATGACAAAACTTCAGCTAAGTACCTGTTCCTAAAGCTAAAGTTTAAGTCCTCAAAAATTTCTGAGATAGAAATAATTTGTTGGAAACTTGAACTTTTATAGATATGTCAATTCATTACAGATTACAAGTTCAAATGATGAAGTAGTAGAAAGTAAAATTTTACAAGTTTAACAAAAAGATTACAAGTGACCTAGTCTAATGACTTAGTCTAGTCCTTCTTCTCTTCTTGTGTTTCTCCTTCTTCTTCATTTTCAAGGTCTTCATCTTCTTGTTCAGAACTAGAGAGATCTTGTTCAAGCATTTCAAATCTTTTTCTGAGATCCTCTATTCTTTTGTACTTGACGTATAGATCTAACTGTTCAGCAGCAGAGTCCTTGGAAGCAGCAATTTCCTTATCAGATTTTACTGGTTCTTTGGGCTCTTCATCAGCATCGTTGTCTGCCTCAGTTACTTCATTGTCTGGTCTGCTTGTATTTTCATCATCAGCATCCTTTTCAGCAGAGTCCAACTTTTCAGTAACGTCAGCTGATAGATTAGCATCAGCACCCTTCTTCTTCGTTGTAGAATCTCCATCTTCCCCCTTTTTGTCATCATCAGCAGGGTAGACGGGTTCTTCAGGCAGAATAGGAGTGATGTTAATTGCGTCACAGATCAGTCTGATGTTTTTATCCACCGCCAGAAGATGATTTTCCCTCTTCAGTTGCTGCAATGTGTTGTATGATTCAATCTTCTTGAATGTAAGATCCACTTGATCACAGAGTTGAATCTGAGAACTCAGAATCAAGTCAGCTGATGTAGTGAATGCTTTCAGCATGCTCTCAGCTTTTACTTCATGAGCCTCCATTGCATTTGCAACAACCTCAGTTATGTCCCTCCAACCAGCTGTGTTGTTTTTTACCCTTGCACCAAATGTTTCCACATCCAGTCTGATAGCCTGTACTTCATTTTTGATGTTTGCCATTTCTTCCACTATCAGAGGGCTAGGATCAGCAGCCTTTGGGACTTTTTCAGCAGCAGCAGACAGCATAGTTAAGGCTACTTCCTCAAAAGTCTTCATCTGTTCTCTATGTCTGTCTTCCATTTCCTTCATTGAGTTGGCAATCAGCTGTTGGATGGACTCCAAAATAGCTGGTTGCAAGTCTGTTGAAGTTGATGGAGTGGCTGTGCTTGCTTGAACAATCTCAGGAGTTTTGTCAGTCTCCTTTGGTTCATCAGTCAGAGTAGTCTGCTGTTGGGGCAACTTCTCTGATGATGTTGAGATTAGCTCATCAGTCTTTTGTTGGACCTGGATTGGCTTATGTACCTCTGTAACAACATCAACACCATTATCAGCAACAACAGTTTTATGAGTAAAGATAATAGCAGGAATAAGTGGTGAAGTTGTCCGTTCAGGTAGATCTTCATATGTCTTGATAGCCGGTCCAAAGACGATCTGTTGTAAGCTTGGCATAGGTAATAGTGAGCTTGGTTGACCCTTCTGATGTCTGGTCTTCTTTGCCCATACTTCCAAAGTTACAGATAATGCCAGCTTTACCATTCTGTTCTTCAAGTCTTCATCTGAAGCAGGAATTTCAGGAACAGAATTTTGTAGCATCTTGGCTTCAGACTTTGCCAACTTCCTCATCCGATAGTGGATCATATCAAGGAAGTGATCTGAATCCAATGCTTGCCTCAGACATCCAGTTTCCAGAAATTGCAGGACCCATCTTTCCTCAGCAGCAAAATCCTTCCACTGTACTATTTGATCCTTGGTCTTTGTCAGACGATACTCTCTCCATCTGTTGTATCTGATCTTTTCCTTAACAAAGAGACTCTGACGGACCATAACGTCGTTATACTGCTCAAGTTCTGCCACAAACTGTTTGAACATCTCTGGATCATTTTGAACTATGTCCAGAGCATATTTTAGTTCTGATCTTTTCTTCTTTGGCAGCTTGGGTGTTGGCATAACAGCTTTTGGCTTCTTGGGATCTCCAATTGTAATTCCACCACTATACCTTGGACCTTGGGCATCCTTGGTACTGGCTTCAATAGCCTTAGCCAAATCTTGAGCTTCTTTAGCAGCTATCTCAGCTTCAGACATGTTTTTAGTCTGAGCCTCAAGCTCTTTAAGTTTACGAGCGTTTTCTAGATCTTTCTTTTTCTTCGCTGCTTCATCTATCTTCTTCTGTTCAGCAGCAGTGATCACTTGAACCTTTGCCTTACCAGTTCTCTTCCTTCTGGCGGCAGGTGATTCAACCACTTGTAGTGGAGCAGCAGCAATTGGTGTAGGATGAATGAGTGGGACATTCTCCTCTGCTGGTAAAGTAGTCGGCTGTTCAGCAACAGCAGACTTGTCAAGAGATTTGTCCTCTGCTGTCTTATCTTCTGCAGCTTTTTCTACCGCATCCACTGGTCTTTCAGCAGCAGGGGTTTCTCTGACTTGAGTAGTTGGAGCAGTGGTAAAGGTAACTCGTTGACCACCCAGAGTTAACTTTCTTTTTGCCTTTGGCTTGGGCAAAACTTCAGGTTGTCGAGGTTCAGCAGTTCTCTTCACTGAACTTCTTGTTCTTCGTCCAACTTCTTTTATCTTAACTGGTTCGTCAGACTCAGTTCTTTCTGGAGATGTTTCAGTACTCATCTCATTAATTTCCTTAGTCACCTCAGTGACTATCTTGTCAGCAACATCAGTAGACTCTACTGATCTGGCTTCAACAGCAGGGTTTGCTGTTTGATCAGCAGACTTCTCCTTGATTGTAATTTTGGGTTTCTTGGCAGCAGGCTTCTCTTCTTTTCCTTTTGCCTTTCTTTTAGAAGTAGCTCCAATCTTAACTGGTTCATACATTTTCACTTCCTTCAGCTTGTGAACTGTCTTCCCATTCACCAATGGACATCCCAGAGCTGAAAGTAGATGACTCATCATCACCACATGTCCATTTTTCTTTAACGCCAGAAGATAAAAGTAGTGAATAGCCTAGTTAACATCCAACCCATAGTAGATGCAAACCATTGTCTGGTACCTTCTCCTAGGTAACCCATCTAAGGAGCTCGTACAACACTCCAAAATTTTCGCAATGATATCAGCAAACCTTTGAAACTCGTCTTTCAGCTGAGTTTTCATAAGGCTTCCAGTCATTGGTTCTCCATCCTTTGCACAAATAAACCAAAATTCTTCCTCTTTTTCTTGAGCCAGAGTGAATACCTCTCCTCCTTCATTTTTCAGACCATAAATTTCATTCAAAACAGCAGGTGAAATACATATAGTTTTACCTCCGACGGTGGCCACAGAAATCATTTTGGTTAGGTCATTTTTCCTAGATCCATAGTAATCAGCAACATCTTCAGTGAAAACATACTCCTCATGAGCTTCCAAAACCTTCACCAATGATGCCTCTTTAATTTTAACCAAGCTTTCCTTCATTAGAGGAGTTCCAGAAGCGTAGAACTTCTCGTAATTCAAGTAACGTCCTTCGGCTCCGGCCATTTTGAAAGAATTTGAAGTAGCTTGAGAGAAATTAAACACTTTTAAGGCAGAAAAGATGAGTTAGTAACTTCTTTTTCACTTAGAATAATTTTGGGTGCGTAAGGTTTAACCCTTCTGATCAGATCTGGATTTATAGATTTCGAATTGCTTCGGTTTCCGTGTTATACGCGGACGGTTTGATTTGATCTGTCAGTTTTTAATCGTGCGGGCGAGAATCGCGGAATTCAAAATTTATTAATTATGTCAGGCAGGCGGGAATTTGAAACGCCACTTGTCTGTTACTTATAAAAGCGTGCTTTTGATAAAACGTTTTTGCACAACACTTTAAATATAAGATGACATAAATAATAACAGATGAGTAAAGTAATACTTATCTGATAGACGACTTGTCTGATACAATATATCACTAGTGAAAGCCAATATCTAGTGATCTTCCTTTGCTGTTTGTCAATCCAGCAAGATAAATAATCTTCGAATCTTCAAGAATTAAGAACAAATCTTCTGATTGAAACAACTTCAACTAACTGTCATTGAAGATTTCATCTTTAAAACAAGGGTACCGCTAGTCTTACACGTTCCCCCTGAATTTAAGAATTCATCAGTCAACTAGTCTGTTGAGAGTCAGTCTTCTTGAAGTGTAACACTTGTTGATGTCAGATTAGTAAGCTGTTGAACCCAGTCTTCTGATAGGTTCCCCCTCAGCTTATGAATCCAATTTTAACAAGCCCAAATCCGCTCTTAGAGTGGAAAATCTCACTTCATTCAGTGGTTTGGTAAAAATGTCAGCAATCTGGTTGTCTGTATGAACATACTCAATAATAACATTTCCCTTTTCAACATGGTCTCTGATGAAGTGATGTTTGATCTCAATATGCTTAGTCCTGGAATGACTAGTAGTGTTCTGAGTAAGTGAAATTGCACTTGTATTATCACAGTAGATGGGGATTCCACTGATCTTCAAGTTATAATCTTCTAGTTGATGCTTCAACCAAAGTATTTGTGCACAACATGCTCCAGCAGCAATGTATTCAGCTTCAGCAGTAGATATGGACACTGAAGTCTGTTTCTTACTCATCCATGAGATCAGACGACTGCCCAAAAATTGACAAGTACCTGTAGTACTCTTCCTATCAATTTTGCAGCCAGCAAGGTCAGAATCTGAATATCCAATAAGTTCGAATCCTGATTCCCTTGGGTACCACAATCCCAATTCTTGAGTGCCTTTGAGATACTTTAGTATTCTTTTAGCAGCTAAGAGATGAGATTCCTTAGGATCTGATTGAAATCTTGCACAGACCCCAACAGAATACATAATATCAGGTCTGCTAGCTGTTAAGTATAACAGTGACCCAATTATGCCTCTGTATTTGGTGATGTCAACTGATTTGCCACCTTCATCCTTGTCCAGACGAAGTCCAGTAGACATAGGAACAGTAACAGATGAGCTAGTTTCCATACCAAATTTCTTAAACAGATCTTTTGTGTACTTTGCTTGATTAATAAAAATACCATCAGGCAGTTGTTTGACTTGTAAACCAAGAAAGTAATTTAATTCTCCCATCATGCTCATTTCAAACTTGTTCTGCATCAGCTTAGAGAATCTTTCACACATCTGTTTGTTAGTTGAACCAAAAATAATATCGTCTACATATATTTGTACCAACAATATATGATTATCCCATTCAATAGTAAACAAGGTTTTATCTACTTTACCTTTGTGAAATCCTTTAATTAAAAGAAAATCAGATAAAGTATCATACCGTGCTCTTGGAGCCTGTTTCAGTCCATAGAGAGCTTTCTTCAGACGATATACCTTGTCTCCTTGTTGATAAACTTCAAATCCAGGAGGTTGTTCAACATACACTTCTTCTTGCAATTCTCCATTGAGAAAAGCAGACTTCACATCCATCTGATAGACAGTGAAGTTCTTGTGAGCAGCATAGGCTAGGAACAATCTGATTGCTTCAAGCCTAGCAACTGGTGCGAATGTCTCATCAAAATCAATGCCTTCTTCTTGGCAGTAACCTTTGGCAACTAGTCTTGCTTTGTTTCTGGTAACCATACCATCTTCATTCATCTTATTTCTGAAAACCCACTTAGTGCCAATTACTCTTTGATGAGTAGGTCTGGGAACTAAGTACCAGACTTCATTCCTTTCAAATTGATTTAACTCTTCTTGCATAGCTTCAATCCAGTGAGAATCACCAAGAGCTTCATCAATTAATTTAGGCTCAATTTGTGAAAGAAAACTTACAAACATTGTTTCATTTGCAGTTGATCTTCTTGTTCTAACTCTATCCAAAGGATCACCAATCACTAACTCAGGTGGGTGATCTTTGAGCCATCTGAGATCAGGTTGCAAATCTGGATGTTGTCCTCTAGATTGATCTTGCAACACCACTGTTGGAGTCTCAGTAGTAGTCTGTTGAACAGTTGTGGTCTGTTGAACAGTCTCTGGTCTGTCAGCTGTTTGCAACTCCTCTGTTAGACAATCAGCAGACTGATTTTGAACAGCACTTGAGTTAACAGCTTGAGATAAGTTGGGTAGTATGATGGGTACATATTCTTCCTTTCTTTCCACATTCAATTTCTGAAAGTCAGCAGATATCTCAGGGTTTGCACTTTGATTCTTTTCAGATGATTGACTTGGTTCATCAAATACTACATGAATAGATTCCTCTACAAGCAAAGTTCTTTTGTTAAACACTCTGTATGCTTTACTAACAGTAGAGTAACCTACAAAAACAGCTTCATCAGCCTTCTCTGCAAATGCAGTAAGGTGATTTTTCCCATTGTTCAAAACATAACATTTACAACCAAAAATCCTAAGATAATGTAAATTAGGCTTTCTGTTGTTCCATAGCTCATAAGGTGTCTTGTTTTGACTTTTGTTGATCATACACCTATTCTGTGTATAACATGCTGTGTTTGTAGCTTCTGCCCAGAATCTTTGGGGCAGCTTTGCTTCAGCTATCATTGTCCTGGTAGCTTCTTTTAGAGTTCTGTTTCTCCTTTCAACAACTCCATTTTGTTGAGGGGTTCTGGCAGCAGAGTACTCATGACTGATTCCTCTGGAATTACAATACTCTTCAACAGTAGAGTTTGTAAACTCAGTTCCTCTATCTGATCTGATCTTCAAAATTCTTTGACTCTTCTCATTCTGGATCAGTTCCATCAGATTTGTAAGATGTTCCTTGGTTTCACTTTTCTTCTTCATGAAAATCACCCAAGTAAATCTTGAAAAATCATCCACAACAGCTAGGCAGTATTTCTTTCCACCATTGCTGATTGGATCAATAGGGCCAAACAAATCCATATGCAATAGCTCCAAAATTTTGGTTGAAGATTGGTGCTTCTTACTTTTGAAAGATGACTTCACTTGTTTACCCTTCTGACAGGCATCACAGAGCTTGTCTTTGCTCATGACTGTCTTTGGAATTCCTTCTACCAGATCATTCTTTATCAATCTGTTGATGGTCTTGAAATTCAAATGATTCATTCTTTTGTGCCAAAGCCAACTGATTTCACTTGGTGTAGATGCCACTAAGCAAACATTTGAATTCTTGTCCACAGAATTCCAGTCGACTACATAGATGTTTCCTTGCCTTCTTCCAGATAAAATAACCTTCTTTGTTCCAATTTGTTCAACATAGCACTTATCTGATGAAAACACTACGGAAAATCCTTTGTCACAAAATTGACTTATGCTCAGCAGATTGTATTTCAGGCCACTAACATATGAGACGTCAGATATCTCTATGTTTCCTTTGATAAGCTTTCCAACAGCTACGACCTTGCCTTCTTTGCTGTCTCCAAAAGTAACTCTTGGACCATTCACAGCAACAGCATCTGCCAGTTCATGTATGTCTCCACACATGTGCCTTGAACATCCACTGTCCAAGTACCATTTCTTCGCTACTTTACTCCTACTCCTAATCCTAACCTACAAAACAAAATAAAATTGTTTTAGGTACCCTTTATTGAGAGGGTCCTGGTGGATTAGTGTCACCTTTGACAACCCAAGATGTTGAAGTCTTAGGCTTCTTAGGTTTTACAGTTTTAGCAGGAGCATGAGCAACTTCATTTTCATCATAATCAACAGGCATGTTAAATTGATAATCATTATGATGGTGATAATGCTCATAAGCAGGATATGATGCATGATAAGCAGGGTAGGCATGCATTGTTTGATGAGCAGGATATGCAGCAAAATGAGGTGGATAATGAGGTGCAGCATAATATGATGGATAAGCAGGTTGCACATAATAAGACTCATTTCCATAGTAAGCATTTTTGTTATAATTTCTTTGCTTCTTAGGTCTGCTCTTTACTTGCTCTTTAACAGACGACTTAGCTTTACTAGTCTGATTGGTTTTACTCTTATCAGCAGACTTCTTGGGACTACTCTGCTGTTTGGTTTTACCAGTCTGTTTTTCAGTTTCAGGCTTTTTACCCTTCTTAGCCTTAGGAGTTTTTATCTCCTTCTTCTCAATCTCAGGTGAAATGGGTTTAGTAGTCTGAACATACAAGACAATATTACTATTATCAGCAGATATAAATTTCTCAGCTTTGTTCAGTTCTAAACTTTCTTTTACTAAGGGAGTACTCTGTTCAGTTGGTTTATCTATTGTCACAACAGACGACTTAGGAACAGACGACTTATTATGCAAAGATATTCTAGCTTCAAGTTCTTTGATTTGTCCCTTGTACATTTCACATTCAGCTCTCAGAGATTCACATTCATGCGAAAGCTTTTTATACGTGGCTGATTCTTCAGGTTTTTCAACCTTAAGTTTCAGTTTAGCATTTTGCTTTTTCAGCAGAATCATCTCGTCCTTAAGCTTAGCAAGCTCATTAACAACATCTACTTTGTTGTTCATCATTTGCTCAAATGAGTTAAACAGTTCAAGCTCACTTTCAGAGAGTATTACCTCATTGTCAGAATCATCAGATTCCTTTGCCATGAGACACAGCAGTGCAGGTGTTTCGTCAAAAACAGAGTCATCACTTGAAGTGCCAGATTCTGTGTTTGATGAGTAGATGGCTGCCATCTTTTCAGCTTCAGCCAGCAGCACCTTGCTCTTTTGGTATCTCTTCTCTCTTCTTTCTTTTCTTTGTTTCTTTTCCTCCTCTGTGTACTTCTCCGCTTTAGGATATGGGCAGTCCTTGATGAAGTGTCACAATTTCCTGCAATTATAGCACATCATTTTGGATTTATAATCATCCTTAATATCATGAGAATTAGAGGTAGGTTTAGAAGTAGAAGCATTGTTATATTTGTTCTTCATTTTTCTCTTGTAGAACTTTTTGAACCCGTTCAGTAACAACGGAACATCGTCAGCAGTATACTCCTTTTTGCTCAGTACTGGGGCCTCATCAGATGAGTCCACTTCTCTGCTTTTTCCAGACGTTCTTCTTGTTCTTTCTGCAGCAACCAGTGCAGCAGTGGGGCCAGAAGTTGAGGTCTCTTCTATTCCCATCCTTGGTATTTTATACTCGTACGCCTTGAGTACAGAAAACAACTCTGTCAGAGAGATCTTCCCCAGATCCCTAGATTCTTCCATAGCTGTGATCTTCATGTTGAACTTGGGTGGTAGCGCCTTCAAGACTTTGAGAGTAATCTCTTTGTCTGTGAACGTCTTACCCAGCTTTAACACGTTGTTCAGCACTTTGGTAAACCTTGAACTCATCTGTTCAATGGTTTCTCCAGGCTTCATTTTGAAGTTCTCAAACTTCTCCATGGCAACACTTAGATTGTGTTCCTTGATGGCTTCATTTCCTTCACTCATATCCCTGACTTTGTCCCACATCTCTTTTGATGTTTTACAGTGTTTGACATAGTCAAACCTTTCATTGTCCAGGGTTTTAGTCATGATGAAGATTCCAACTTTATCAAGATTTTTCAACTTGATTTCTTCAGGTGTCATCTCGTCTTCATCTTTATCAACAACAGTATCTACGCCATCAACCTTGATTGTTTTAGTAATTCTTATCGGACCTTTTGTTATGCATCTGTACATATTATCGTTGTAAGCAGCAAGGAAAATTTCCATGCGTATTTTCCAGTCCTCAAAGCTCATACCGCCTATGTGGGGAACTAGGCTGATACAATCCATTTTTCAAAAAGTTTTGTTTTTCAAAAAAATTCTCTTTTGAAAACTTTTGAACACTTTTGAAAAACACTTAAGGATCAAGCTCGTTGATCAGTCAGATGATTCAGATGAACCACCTGCTCTGATACCACTTGTTGGTCCCAAGTGGTCAGATGAGGTTTAGAGAGGGGGGGGGGGGGGGGGTGAATAAACCTCTTTAAAAATTTGCCTTTTAAAAATCTCTAACTTTTCTGTCAGCAGACTAAGCTGATCAAGAATTGTAAGCAGACTAAGCTGATCTTGCACAAAGCTTTGAACAGCAGAGTTGACCACTCTTCTGATTTTACTTAGCTGATTTTATCAAAATCAGAGTTTCAAAATTAACTATCTTGCAGCGGATTTATCAAGTGTTTTTCACAAGTAGTTTACTTATCTTAGAAAAAGTTTTATCCCCAGTTTTAAACAAACTCCTTTTTAAAACTTTTCAAACAATTAACCTTAAAGTGTTTTCAGTATGCTGTTATGGATATGCAGAAAATAATGCAAGTTAAAAACACAAAGGATTTTTATAGTGGTTATATGGATGTAAATCCTTTAGTCCACTCTTCCAAGTCACTTAGATCTTGGGTTATACTATAGTCACAAAGATTACAGTACACTCTGCTTGCGCCAACCAACAGATGAACTGGCCACAAGTTCGTAGTAGGAAATCACAAAGAAATTCCTAACCTCTGAAGTAATATCGCTCACAAAGATTGATATCCACTCCTCACAACACAACCTAACAAAATCACTCAGATTTTACAAGTATTTTCTGTTTTTCTCTCTATTTGCTTCGTCAACAAATGACTTAGCTGATGAGTGTTCTGTTCTTGAGTTTTGAGACTTAGAAAAGTTCTGCTTCGAATTTTAGCTCTCAAAGTGTGTTGTCCCCCTTCTTCAACTCACGAACTGAACTATTTATACTTGGAGATTTGAATTTCTGCCCGTTGAGAGATCGACAGCTGTTCAAATCCTCGAGTACTGGTCCTTCCTGCAGAAACGGCTACCTGCGACTGAACACTGTACACTCTGCTGTACTTGCTGTCAGATCGCATTAAATGCACCAATCTGATACGAGGTTTCTCTTCAATCATTTGTCATTAATACCCTTCCTCTTCAGCATTTATTACTCCAAGTGCATTTATTACCGTTGCACTGATCTTCTGATCTACTTCCACTCAGCTGATCGAAATTACTCGTCTGATGTATACTCGGCTGATCCCAAACTTGAACTAATCTGATTTGAGTCGGCTGATTGTCCACCAGTCTGATTTCTTCTTTAGCAATAGATCAGTAGTCTTCTGGACCATATTTGACTAGTCTGAATAAGTCTTCCTTAGTCAAATATCTTCGAAGGTTTTTACTAAGCTTCCATACTTAGCTGATTCTGATGTTTTGGAAATCATCAAAACCTCCCTTCACTTTATGTCTTCCATCTTCATCTTCATCCAACAATTGTTGGGATTTATGGGGTTCCAGCAGTCACCCTTACGGATTCGCTGTGGCGCTATTGCTACATCGGAGTCTGGCAACCCAACTTGCCGAGGTTTCACGGAGGAGACCCGAGGATCCACGTGAATTCTTGCGAAGTCCCTCATGTCCGTCCACCGCTTAGTGTGGGGCTCTGCGCTGCCGTTGTGAACTGTAGGGGGTGCCCTACAGGAATCAACCTTGGGTTAAAGATTAATAGTTGCGCCCTCATTAACAGCAATTGCTTTTGGTGTAGTGGTAAAGCGCTAGAGATCCTACAAGATTAGTGGAGAAAATCCACTTTCTCCAAATTAATTGTTTCGTAATTCATATCTAAAGAAACAAGTTCTTTAGAAATCCATAGATTCAGAAAAAAAATGAAACATAAAACTTTATCATTTTCTGTACACATGAAATCTTAACATACTTTATCGTTATCCATTAATTCCGTGATAATCATAAAATAACATATTGAAATCAAGTACTAGAACAATCCGTCAGCACGCTTTAAGCAACAATTTAATTGATTTGTCTATATTTGTATCCACAACAATTCGTATAATCAGTAAGCTTTAATTGAATTATAAAACCTCAAGTTCTTTAATTTTTTTTTTTTTTAAATTCAAGAAATCCCAAAAAATAATTTTCCCAAAAAAAACAGTTGGCCGAAAACGGAAAAGGTTTTATCAGCAAAACAAAATATTCAGCAAGGTCAATCCAAGCAAATTGATTTCTTATGATATGGATCAATACATATATCTAGTGGTGGGCCCATAACTTAAACATGTCCATGATCAAAATTCCATATCAAGATTTAGACAAAAAATACGGCGCATGGCACACGGCAGTACACAGAAGTTCAAAGCAACTTTTACAATTATTTTAACATTTTCTTAACATAATTTAATCATTATCCATCAATATTATGCTCATCAAATACTACATGTTCAAAAAATAAGTACCACAGCAATTTAGTAAGTTAAAACATGCAGTATCCAATAACAGTATCGGTTCATATGAGCACCCCGAGCCAGTAACGTGGCAATCAAAAAATTCAACATGTTTATATATATAGATTCGAGACAAATCAGTAGATTTAACGTGAGACAATTAGCATCAACGTAGTTATGTTTTCACCATGATATAACAATCCATGAAAGTTAATAAGAAAACACAAAACCCAAAAATTAAATCTACAAAAAATTGACGAAACTGAATAACCCTAATGATATAGCATTAGAGTTGCTCTGATACCACTTGTTGGAATTTATCCCCATAGATCTATCTCATACTAAATCATTAAGAGTTTTATATGTAATAAATTAAATACACCAGTATCCATAGTGAGCGATTAGTCTGATGCGGAATTTATGGAATAAATCACTAGTATGAATTGGATCGATCGGATACGAGGTCTTCCTCAACCAAATCGCCTTATTTTCTTAAGATCGTCTTCTTGATAGGGAGAACAGAATAGTATATTGATTTGGTGTGTTGGGGACCATAACCCTTGTGCTCTTTATATAGGAAGAGAATTAGGGTTCCCATAATTCCCTAGAACTCTCCTAAATAGGTATCTACCCATTATTTAGTCCACATTCGTATTGGAGTTGGTAACTAATTAGACCGCTTAATGTTAATCCAATAATTTTATAATAGCTATCATAATTGATTAAATAGTCCAATTAGGATTAGGAAATAAATTTTCCTAACACGTTTGTGTTGTGTTTGTTTTGAAGTTATTGTGTACAATTCAATGTTTGAATTCATTTATTTTACAATTTTACATACATATATGTTGAAAAATAAGTATATATATATATTTATAAATTAAAAAAAAAATGAAATTTCGGGTACCCGAAATCTAAAATCCGAAATACCCGAAAATTTCGAGTACCTGTCAGATCGGGTCGGATTTTAAGTGTGAAAATTCAATATCAGCCAAATCGAGTACCCGACCCGAAATACAAAAACCCTAAATACCCAATCCTCCCCCAGCCCTATAAAAATTACCGTTATCATAAACCTTTGTATTGTTGCGTTTATAATTTATTGCACTTTCCCACCTCAAATGAGGTTTTGGTTAATCCGGGATGCTATTATCTTGTTGTAGTCGATCGATAAGAAATTATAATTTATTGATATGAGATGAGCCTCTTATTTGCTAAAATGGGCCACCAAGAATTGCTCTTGCAATTTTGGTCCAATGAACGCTGTAGAGGCTTGGAGATCTTGTCTGCGCGTAATATTAATATCTCAAAGGTTGTTGCATTTTCGGTCCCATCAATACACTATACAAACAGAGCCTCATTCAATTTTTTTGATAAATAGCTTCATTCAATTTTGCCTTCATGAAATTTTTGAAGGAACTTTTTTTTATCTCGGAACCGTTACGAACAGAGACTTGAAGATTTTGCTAATTTCGTTTGAATGGGATTAATTTCCTTTTCATTTTTCAGTAAATAGTGTTCTTTTTGGTTAAAAATAAAATAACCCTTTGAGAATGTAGATGTGTTTTTCACCACCAAATTTTGGTAAGAATCATGGATCAAAATTTCAATATTTTTCATCGAAACAATGTTTTTAGAACATGATTGGTCACTGGTTTTACTGGTCGGATAGGTCGGGCCACTGGTCGAACCGGTATGACATCATTATTATAAATATTAATGTTTAATTTTAATATATACACTATGTAAAAAAAAATGAAACAATATTACTGAAATACTACAAAAACTTAAAATTTAGTTTATAGTAAGACTGTCAATCGGGCCTTGTGAGCCGAACTTTAAATAACTCGAACTCAAATATTGTCAGGCTTCAAAGCTATAGGCTCAAATTCGGCTCATAATTTTCTGATTTCTCTGGTTCAAACTCAGCCCATGTAATTTTTTGGATTTTGGATTTTGGATCTATATCGGGTTTGTTAATATGGGCAAAAGTTGCTTGACATATAAAATATTTTGATTATCGAAACACATATGAATAAACTACTATTACGTAATACACGAGTATATATCATTAAATAATATTTTAACTGAAAGATAGAGTTATTTGTCCACATTTTTTAAGATACGTTTGATATATATGAACAAGCAATAGAGTTTTAAAGTCTTAAGACTACAATTTATTGGGAGTCAGACAAAACATATGGGGTATTTTTGTCTTTCACTTTTTTGAGTTAACTTTTGTCCTTTTTTTTTTTTTATGTTTGATTAAACTTTTTTCCTTTGGATTTTGGCCTTCAGTACATAATTGATATACTAACATATATGTGAATTTATATTATAACTTTTTGTAAAGTTTACTTGTTTAAAAATAAAAACAATGATTAGTAACTATAACTACAATACAAATGATTAATCGCAAAATTTAAAACAATTATATGTTCGGACTTTATTCGGGTTGAGTTGTGTTAGGCTAGCTCAGCTCATAAATTGATCGGGTTTAATATAATGGCTCAAACTCGGCTCGGCTCACAAATATTCGGGTTAGAGCCAATTTTAATCGGGTCGAGCCATCGGGCTTTTGGTAGGCCCGACTCAATTTTAATATATACACTATGTAAAAAAAAATGAAACAATATTACTTAAATACTACAAAAACTTAAAATTTAGTTTATAGTAAGATTGTCAATCGGGCCTTGTGAGCCGAACTTTAAATAACTCGAACTCAAATATTGTCAGGCTTCAAAGCTATAGGCTCAAATTCGGCTCATAATTTTCTGATTTCTCTGGTTCAAACTCAGCCCATGTAATTTTTTGGATTTTGGGTCTATATCGGGTTTGTTAATATGGGCAAAAGTTGCTTGACATATAAAATATTTTGATTATCGAAACACATATGAATAAACTACTATTACGTAATACACGAGTATATATCATTAAATAATATTTTAACTGAAAGATAGAGTTATTTGTCCACATTTTTTAAGATACGTTTGATATATATGAACAAGCAATAGAGTTTTAAAGTCTTAAGACTACAATTTATTGGGAGTCAGACAAAGCATATGGGGTATTTTTGTCTTTCACTTTTTTGAGTTAACTTTTGTCCTTTATTTTTTATGTTTGATTAAACTTTTTTCCTTTGGATTTTGGCCTTCAGTACATAATTGATATACTAACATATATGTGAGTTTATATTATAACTTTTTGTAAAGTTTACTTGTTTAAAAATAAAAACAATGATTAGTAACTATAACTACAATACAAATGATTAATCGCAATATGTTCGGACTTTATTCGGGTTGAGTCGTGTTAGGCTAGCTCAGCTCATAAATTGATCGGGTTTAATATAATGGCTCAAACTCGGCTCGGCTCACAAATATTCGGGTTAGAGCCAATTTTAATCGGGTCGAGCCATCGGGCTTCGGGTAGGCCCGACTCAATTGACAGTCCTAGTTTATAGGTTTCAAGTTATCATATATATATATATATTTAAAATTTTGCCCCTTTTTATCCTAATATTATAGTTTGAGATAAATTTAAAAAAAAAACTAAATTTCATATTAAAAAATTAATATCACTTGAAAGAGATTTAATATTGAAATTTACAAAAGAAAAATATTTCATTTGATGTACTAGATATTTAACATTAATTATCACAAACTAATTATAATACATTAGCTTGTAAATGTTTCATTAGTAAATGTAAATTTATTTAAAGAAAATTTCATAAAAAGTGTTTAGCTTAAGTGGTTATAAGTCATTGGCTTTTACTAAGGTCAAGAGTTCAACTTCTCCGGCCTACAAATTTTAAATATTTTTCAACATTAAAAAAAAAATTAAATTTTTTAAAAAGAAGTATCGAACCGACGGTTCACCGGTCCACCGGGTCGTCGGTTCCCCGGTTATTAACCAGGTCACCATCGATTAATTAAGGGTTTTCAGACTGGACAGGTCCGGTTCGATTTTAATACCATTGTCGAAAACATCAAAAAAATTTTATTTTTTAATCAAACGAAAATATAGTGTAATTTCTATTTTAATATTTTTTATGGATTCCCAAATTTTCCAGATATTTTTTAAAAGCCAAACAACAATTATCTAATTTGTAACAATAATTTACACAAACTTCACTTTACTTGACAAAACCTAATCGATAGATCTCTAGCAAAACTTATCTTAAGAAATATAATTTGAGATAGAGTTTCACTCATCTTACACTTACAATTTAATTTTTTCCAAAAAAAATACAATTTTTGAAATTATCTTAATTAAACAACATTACACAAATTAAAATTATTTCATAAACCTTCACAACTCTGTCAAATGCTAAACAAACATACTCCACGTGTAAGTTATAGTCCAACTTCAATTCCACACATTTTACAATTTGATTATCCAAAATTAACAAAAAGAAATTTAATTAATATTAATATAATTAGTATTAGTAAACTTGACTCCAAAAGAAGGAACGGCAGCCCGGATCTCCCGCAACCTTGCTGCAGACATATTTTCCACTGCACAGAGCCAAAAGCAGACTGCTCACTTCACCATCTCCTTATTTTACTCTCTTAATTATTAATATTTTAATCTTATTCACTAAATTACCCCCCTCTAAAAAATATCACACCTTTTACCTCTCACAATTTCCCTAAATTACAAAAATAACCCCAGAAACAGAATATTTTCGCTGCCCCCTCTGGTTTCATGCCGAATGGCAGTTTGAACCGCCTCATTCCTCCCGTTATATTCCTCCACCTGTTCACCGCCCTTTTCTATCCTTCCCTCTCACACACTGTACACACACTACTTTCTCTCTCTACTGTTACCCAAAATTTGTTTACTAGTTTAGGTGGCTAGCTTTGCATGTTTCCTTTTTTGTTTCTATTTTAACCCCAACTTCTATCCTCACCTTTTGGCTAAGAGTTAAATTTTAGTATTTCCCTTATTTCTTCTACCCTTTGCATGTGCACCTATTTCTCTTCTACACTCTTCTAAATTAGGGGTTATGTGTATCTCAGTTTTATCAATTTTCAATTAGTGATTCTAAAAAGTTTGTCACAATTTTTATAAATAAATACAAGATGGGATTTACTTCAAATGTTGGATAGTTATTAACTATAAGGTACATGAATTTATCAATTTGTTGTTTGCTTTTAATTTCTTTCTGGCTTCATTTTGCACTTATCCTTTTATCTTTTTTTTTTTTTTTAAAAGACTGATTGAAGAAAAAAAGATGGCACCAGAGAACAACTGGCTTTCATTTTCACTGTCTTCAATGGAATCCGTACCCTTTGAAGCTGATTCACACAATTACTACTCTTTTTCCGATAATTTCTATGCTACTACTACAACTACTGCAGGTAATTGAATTAATTAATTTGTTACTCAATTAGTAATATTTATATAATTTCTTAAATTTACTGTCTGCTTTATGGGAATCTTTTAAATGAATGAATTAATGAACATGGCCTCCTCCATGTTTGTTAATTGCTGAGCGAAACAAGTTTGAATAAAGTTACAAAATGACAAGAAAAATTGCACCCGTGTGATTTATTGCTTGCTACCTTTCATTTCCGTTACTTGAAAAAAAAAAATTAATTAAATTTTATTTATTCAAACTCGACTTGCAATTCAGTTATACACATTTTGGCATTATTTGCACCCAATTTAATTTGATTCCTCTATTTATTTCACTTGAGTGTTCTTATAAATTTAGACAACTCAGCTAACAATAATCAAATTCACATTTTCAATTTCTATCTAATTGGGTCTAATAGGGTGGCCTGACCAAAAATCTCAAGCTATGAACAACTCCTCATCTGACGACGTCGTTTTCAGCAACTACATGCAGCCTCCGCCTAAGCTAGAAGACTTCTTTACCGACTCGGCCGAGACTCAGGACTCGTCCCTGACTCACATCTACGACCACCACCAGAATGGCGCCGCCGCCGCCGCCTACTTTAACGGTGGTGAGCAGCAAGATCTCAAGATTGTAAATGGGTATCGGGCTTTTTCGACGAACTCGGGCTCGGAGGTGGATAACTCGGGCTTTTCGGGTCAGACTCAATCACCCGTTGAGTCCGGGACTGAGTTTGTGGCTTACTCTCATTGCCCTGCTAATACTATTACTAATAATAATGGCTTGTCGTTGGGAGTTGATATTAATAATAACAATATTAATATTAATGACAACGTTAATAATAATAAGTCCATTGTTAATGTTGAACCCGAGAGTTGCAAGAAAATTGCTGATACTTTTGGTCAGAGAACTTCCATTTATAGAGGCGTCACAAGGTATTTTTTTCTTCCCACATATTAAATTTTTCCTAGTTTTTGTCAATGTAATTGATTTTTTTTTTTATTTTATAATAAATTAAAACGAAAATATCTAGTTTGTGTTCCGATATACTCTATAATTATCTGAAATGTTTTTCAAAAAATTTCTAATATTATATAGAGAACGAAATTTTAATCTATGGTCTTATCTTATGTGCAATTTTTTTTTTTTTTTTTAGAATTGGTCAATTATTAATTTCCCACATACGTTTCTTGATTATTAATTTTTTTTGCATAGTTTTTATCAATCTAATTGATATATTTTATTTTTATATCAATTAAAACGAAGATATAGAATAGTTTATGTTCCGATATACCAAGAGCCCAATTTTAATCTATGGTCTTATCTTATGTGCAATTTTTTTTTTTTTTTTTTTTTTTTTAAATGGGTCTTTATGTGCATTGGATGAAATGGAATTTTAAGTTTCTTTAAAAAAAAAAATTTATTTAAATTTGATGTTGGGTATGATGCAGACATAGATGGACAGGGAGATATGAAGCGCATCTATGGGATAACAGCTGTAGAAGGGAAGGTCAAGCAAGAAAAGGCCGTCAAGGTACAATCTTTAATTCTTGGCATGCTCTATAAAGTTGTACCTTTTTTTTTTTTTTTTTTTTTTTTGGGTTCAAGTGAAATTTTAAAAAAAAATTGAAATAAAGGACATGAAATTTTGCTATGGGAATATTAATGGGGTCACAGGTAGGGGATTCAGGTAAAGAAGAAAAAATAGGGTCCGGGTCTAATTTCTTTTATGATGATTGATTGGATTGGATTGGATTGACTAGAAAATTAGAAATAAATATAGTGTACAAATTGTACTTTATTTCTTTCATTTCATTTTAGTATCTTACAGTGATTATTTGATCTGATTGGCCGCCATTTTGTGCATGTTATTTCATCATTGTACTTTTCATCCTCAATTATTCTTTGGATTTTCATCTCTACTAGGAAATTTTGTCCATGAAATATTGCAGTTGTTGTCCTTCAATTCTGGTTTTAGCATCAAAATTCAATGACCCCCCCCTCACCCACCCACCCACTCCACATCACTTACCTCAGCTAGTCTGAACACTAGTGCCTGAAATTCTGAATTCTTTTATGAGAGAGCTTTTTACTTTTGCTTTTTCTCTTTTTTTGGGCTTAAGGGTTTGACCAAGTCAGAAATTTAAAGCCCACCTTATTTTCTGGAATTCACACCATTTCTAGTTTATTCTTTATTTAATGCTTTAATTGTACACATTTTGTTCTTATTAATTTCTCATATCTTATGTCTACTATAGATCTCTTGACAGAACAATTAAGTTTTATTTAATTATGGGATGATTAAGAACATTACTAATGATAATGTTTATAATTGATTTTTTTTATGGTGTAATAGTTAATAATTGGTACTCCCTCCGGTTCATATTAATTGGCACATTGTTACTTTTTACACAAATTAAGAAACCTCATGATTATTCACTTTTACATGGTAAAATGTCAAAAATATCCTTCCTAGTGTCTCTTGAGCTTCCCAACCTAGATGTAAGAGAAGGATAAAATTGGGAAAAATTGCATTGGAAACCCAAATGTGCCAATTAATATGAAACATAAAAATTTGGCAAATATGCCAACTAATATGAACCGGAGGGAATATGTTATTAGGAATTTTTATGATATACATACATCGTATGATACTAAATCATGTGGCAATCAACATCATAATCGATCTATGGTAATTTTGTAATTACCAAGACAAGAAAACAAACAATGTTATTTCCTACTGCATTAAGGAGGTTTTGGTCCCATTTTTTTGTTGTTCAAATGACCCAAGAATTTGTCGAGGTGCGCCAAAGCTGACTCGGACATCTCGATGTATAACAATTTTAATTCCCATTACTATGGATGCTCCGATTCGTAAAACAGGAAAATAACAATTATATTAATAAGTCTCTATGTTCATGTCAATTGCGTGAACCGAGATTTTCTTTGCACCTCTTTGTTTTGGTTATCATGTTTTATGCCTTTCAATGACACTGTACTAATGGACTCTACTCTTTTGCATGGACTTGGATTATGTTAATGTTGTTGAAACTATGGCTTTCTGCAGTGTATTTGGGTAAGTAAATGCTATCCGTTGCTATATGTTTATTTTTAATCAATTATTTCTAATTTTGATTATTAATGGTGAAGTCTTTTATACATATGCAGGTGGATATGACAAGGAAGAAAAGGCAGCAAGATCATATGATTTGGCTGCCCTTAAGTACTGGGGTCCTTCGGCTACCACCAACTTCCCGGTAAATATTCATATTATTTTTTGTCGTCTATATCAATTTGCACCGTTTTGTTATTTAATATTAATGCATTAATTGGACAAATTTTGTTTTCAGATCACAAATTATTCCCAAGAAATGGAAGAGATGAAGCATGCGACTAAACAAGAATTCATTGCCTCACTCCGCAGGTTTACAAGAGTTGTTGTTTTCCTATATTTGTATATCGTGGCGTAGCATAATAAAAAAATCTCATATTAACTTCTTTTAATTACCTATAGGAAGAGTAGCGGTTTCTCTAGGGGAGCATCAATATATCGAGGCGTCACAAGGTTTGAACTCTTCGCTATTTATATACTTTTGTCTTTCTTCATTGAAAAGGACAACCTTGTTTTGCAATTAATTGTCGCTTGTCGCTCATGATTTATGAAATTGTAATACAGGCATCATCAACAGGGTCGTTGGCAAGCAAGGATTGGCCGTGTCGCGGGCAATAAAGATTTGTACCTTGGGACATTTGGTATATATTTGATTATCTATACTTCTAATTACGCAAAGTTCATTAATTACTCTACAGTTTTCTACGGTTTAATAATCCGTTCAATCAACTTGATGTCTCAAATAATTACAAAAAATTTAATTAATCACGCAGCAACCGAGGAGGAAGCAGCCGAGGCATACGACATAGCTGCGATCAAGTTCAGAGGACTAAACGCCGTCACCAATTTCGAGATGAACCGTTATGACGTTGAAGCCATTGCTAAAAGCTCTCTTCCTATTGGTGGACCAGCAAAGCGTTTGAAAATCTCTCTTGAAAGCGAAGAGAAGCTACAATTAGGCACACCCGAAAATACCATTAGCTTTGGTTCGACCGTCCCATGTGGAGTAGTACCCTATGACCAATTGACACCGTTTTATCATCACAACCTCTTCCACCACCACCCCGGCAGCAATCAAGGCGGCTCCAACACTTTTGCCACCGCCATGTCACCGACGGGAACTCCGACTATGACTCTCATGCCATCACCGACTGAGTTTTACATTTGGCCTCATCATCATCAGTCTAATTATTAGCATGACTATATTAGCTTAGCTACATTAGGCAATAGTACTGGTGGTCGTTTTTCTAAACCGGACGTAGATGCTATTTGTCGTAAACTGATTTTCGTCTGGCGTTTCGCTAAGCTTTAGGAGTAGTTTTTGGCTGGGATGATATATAGGTAGAAGCTGGAATTATATATGTAAGTAGCTTCTCTTTGATTTAGATGTTATGTTATTTTGAATGACATACATACAGGAGCATGCAGATGGGTATGGATTAATTTTCCAATAGTTTTCCAATCCCAAATGCTGCTCCTGTACCTATTCAGTCATTTTTGGCTGACTTATAATTAGCATATGAATGCATACATGTCGATCGAGAATATCATTAATTAATGCTCTTTATTAATTGTTAGTGTTTAATTGAAATATTTTTACATGGACCTTGCCCGAAAGAATTGCTTAGACTTTGTGGTCATGATTTTACCTCGTCATCAATTTTGAAAACATGATTTACAACAATGGATGACGTGGTGAAATATTATTCTTTAGTTATTATGTGTTAGGAATCAAATCGATGATCCTAGCTATTAACCCTTTTGTTCTATTCGTTTATGTGTTTTGGTTTTATCGTTTGTGCTACGACTCTTGAGTTCTTTTTATCAAATGTCATCAAAGTTGATGTTGGTAGGTTTGGGTTTTTTGATTCGATTGAACTCGTTAGTCCTGGACTTATAGTTGGTATTTTTTCAATTGGAATATAAATTTAATTTTATATAAAAAAAAAAACCTATCGTTAAAACACGAAAAAATAAAATCAAATAATCACGAATTCTATCAATAAAACAAGAAAAGAATATTAGATCTGACGAATAATTAGAATAATTAGAGAAATAATTACATAGAATTGAAGAAGGAAAAATTGAAAATGTTATCTTAGCATATTATTATTATATCATCAAGTTTTGGCAGTATAAGGCATTTTTGGATCTATTGGATCCAGTTGGAGCTAGTTTGATTAAATTAGCAAATCTACAATTCATCATTATCGTACAAATGCGTCTGTCTCTGTCAGTATGATTTGCGCAAGCTGCAAGCGGCACATATTTAGTGAAATTGGACGTAAGAGTTTAGGGCCTGTTTGTTCTGACTTTTTTTAAAATATTTTCTACTTTTTGAAATAAATTTATCATCTTTCAATTTTGTCAAACTACTCTTCCAAAAGTCAAACAAACAATAAATTTTTTATCTTTAAAAATAACTTATTCTTCCTCTGTCCCAAAACTTTTATTTGATATAAAATAACACATTTCTTAAATAACTATTATCACATAACAAACATGATTTGACATAAAAGTCTATACCTAATTTATTTTCCAAACCATCATCTCAAAACTCAAATAAACAATATTATGCAAATCGAGATTATTTTGCAAATCTTCAGTATTATCCCAAACACCAAACAAACAGGACCCTACAGTCCCATCTTAACCCCGTGTTTTGTCAAAGATTTAAATGGTTGTATGATAATGCATGTATTTGTATACTAAGGCTGCGTTCGGTTTGACAAATTGTTATTGGGCACAATTATAATTTTGGCCCAATTATATAATTGGGTTTGTAATATAATACCATTTTTGGCAAATAATAATCCGATAGATTTTACTTGGGCTCATAAATTAATATTCAGTTCGGTTGGGCTTATTAATGGACAAATATGGAAATTGACGAAAATACCCTCGAATCTACCTGTAGGGGGTTTTTGCATTTTTTCAATAATAAAAACATAAGGTGGGTTTTGTACCAAAAATCCTAAACATAGAAAGGTATTTTTACATTTTTTCAATAAATTATTAACAATTAAATCATACAATTTAGGAGCATAGTAATAATTAGTATAACACAAACATCAATTGCAAAAATCTACATATCTTTGGTACAAATTTATAGCTCTGTTTGTGTAAATAAAATACACCCTAAGGCATTAGAATCAACCAATATTCCAAAACACTTCAAAACAAGTCCAAATTGGTTATCACCAAAACATAGTCTAATCTAGGACTGTCAATCGAGCCGGGCCTACCCGAAGCCCGATGGCTCGACCCGATTAAAATTGGCCCGAACCCGAATATTTGTGAGTCGGACCGAGTTTGAGTCATTATATTAAACCCGATCAATTTATGAGCTGAGCTTGAGCCTAATACGGCTCAACCCGAACAATGCCCGAATATAGAATTGTTTTAAATATTTCAATTAATTATTTATATTGTAGCTATATTATTTTGAAACAAGAAAACTTTGTAAAAAGTTACAATGTAAACCAAATATATGTTAATATATCAATTATGTATTGAAGGCCAAAGCTCAAAGGAAAAAAGTTCAACAAAAAAAAAAAGCCAAAAGTTAACACAAAATATCAATATATCGAAGTCTTGGGACTTTAAAACTCTATTGTTTGTTCATATAAATCAAACGTATCTTAAAAAATGTGCGCAAATGACTCGATCTTTCAATTTAAGCATTATTTAATGTTTTATATTATGAAGTACATGTATGGAATTATATATACTCGTGTATCAAGTAATAGTAGTCTATTCATATGTGTTTCGGTAATCTTAACTTTTTATATGTCGAGCTAAGTTTGTTTATATTAACAAACCCGATATGAGCCCGATATAGGCCCGAAACCCGAAAAGTTACATGGGCCGAGTTTGAGCCAGAGAAATCAGAAAATTTATGAGCCGAGTTTGAGCCATTTAAAGCTCGGCTCACAAGGCCCGATTGACAGTCCTAGTCTAATCCATATCCAGTAAAAAATACTAGTACATGCAAACATCAACATTTGAAATTTAAAGTTCATACTTCAAATACTTCAAGTACAACCATACACCCCAAGACACCACTTGTTCCACATTCTTTGAATCTTTTCTTTTGATCAATCCTTTTTTTTTTTATCAATTGGATAGTGCAGATCAATTACATGTCTTCATTTTCCGATCGTACGCGTTTCTCAACACAACTTTAGTTTCATTGAGTCCTTTCTTCCTACCGTTCAAGTTGCATTATTTTCAATTGGGCTGAAGTTTGGGTCTTCATTTTAACCATTTTTTAACGTGCTTCCAACATATCCCCAACACGAGTTTAGATAATGAATTTTTAAAAAAAAAACTCCCAGCATATCCTCATTACCAGTGTTTATGTTTATGTGCATGTGTGTGCAAAATGTAAAGATATGAGAAAAATAAAAAATATGAGTGCCCGTGTGCAATACAAATCTGCTACCTATCATATCACCAAAAACACCAGAAAAAAACAAAAAAAAACTAAGAAGCCAAAATTAGCAGAAGTTTTAAATGAGAGCAATGGAACCTTTTAAACAAGTTCTGAATCCCTTTGCATTGTCAAGTACTAGATCCACCAAAAACCTTAGTCCAGGGATGTCAAAGCAACTTCAAATCTGACCGTATCCCATTAAACACCTATCGTGCTTCAGAATTATGTTGTTGTTAGTCCATTTCATTCATTCCATCTGACATAATCAATCCCCATCTGCTTGAATTTGACCTTTGCTCTTAAGCCTTGCCTGGGTTGCCTCTAGAGCACCCTTCACACTTTAACTTAAACATACCAGTAGATAGTTTAGCTCATTGCACTTTAACAGGCGGTTTGCTATGTTTTTTGCAAAAAAAAAAAAAAAAAAAAAAAAAAAAAAATTAAGCCCCAGTCCCTTGCAATGAAGCAATCCTCTTTCCAAAAATCCAGTCCAATTTTCGTGGCTCTATTCAATCCCCTAACATTTGTTGCACCTTAAAGACAACTCTTTAATCATACATTTTAATTTCATTGTATTGCATTATTCCTTTCAAGGCAAATGAACCAATCAGTAAATGCACAAGTATTTTGATATGTCATTTCTTTCTTTCCTCAATACCCATCCTAGATCTATACCATACTTTCAAAAATTATTTTGAAAATTAGGAGTAACCCTCTTCATCCAAAGAGGTATACAAATACACAAACACAACATCTAAACCCTATATTACTTTCACATCAAAACCCAACCCCTCTTCCTATAATAAGTGTTTTGCAAGAACCATAGTGCAATTTAATACCCAAAAATTAACAACAATAGATGACCAAAAACTCCATTGACAGAGAGGAAAATCAAAACCAAAATCCTCAAAACTCGGAACTACTTGTCCGAAGAAAGAGGCAGAAACAAGAGAAAGAAACTTCTCCATCACTTCAATGAGCTAAATCCCGTATAAATTTCAAAGTTTATTCTTCACCAATTCAATAGTATACGGCATAAGTCTGGATTTGACATGGTTGTTACCCGAACTCAAACGAAGTTAGGAGAGAATATACCTGATGAAAACCTTAGGCACCCGTAGCAATGGAGGTATGACCGTAACAATTGAACTTGTGATTCAACTTCAAATCTGAAAAAAAAAATGGATGCTCAATTGAGATTGAAGTTCTAAGCTAAAGTATTACAAAATCTAACATGGTAGAAACAAAATTGGGTAAGAATTTTCATTTTTGGCAATTAGGGTTATTAAGAAAAAAGTGGAATTGAACACGACGACAAGGAATTGCTGTGGATAAAGAGGGAAGTAAATGTTCTGGAATTTTTTGTCGTGGAATCCATATAAAATGTTCAAGCTTTTCTTGTAATTTGTACAACAAAGGAGGGTAAATAGGTCACAAAATTTTTAGTTTGGGCCAACAATTCTAATTGGAGGGGGGAGTGTCCAATTATAATCAACCCAATTAAGTGGTATGGCCCACACATTTGACGGATTAAGTCGGGCTGCCCGTGATTTAGTCGGCCCAATCGGACAAGAAATTAAGCCCACAATTATATAATTATGGGCTAATTTGGGGCTTATTGGGGGCTTGTTTGGGCAACCGAACGTATAACTCAAATAAAATCTACAAACTAAAAATATTTAATCACCAAGTATGCAAACTGCTGAAATATTTTTTAAAAATAGAAAGAAAAGAAAAACCATGTGTAAAGTGGCAATATTGTTATTTCATGCCACATGAACAATTACTATAAAGTTCTAAATGATGGTCAAAGAGAAGTATATGATTTAAATCCTCTATACATTGTTTTTTTTGTTTTCTCATTTTATTTGTTGCTTTGAAGTTTTATGTAAGGATTAAAAAAATACATTTTCAAATATCTTTATGTTTATGTTTATGCACATGAAAATAGTGACGATATCAAATTATTATTTTATGTGAGATAATATATCTTGAAAAAATAATGTTAATTTGTTTTGGGACATTTATAACAAATAAAAAACAAATGAAGTACTAATCATTTCAACTCATAAATAGCAAGCCAAAATACAAATCTATTTCAATAATCCAAATTCCAAAACTGCAAAACAAATAAAACCAACAATATTACAAGCCAATCCGGCCCAAACCATTTCGGGCCTCTTCTAAACCGGGCTCAACTCTCAAAGCCTCCTCAAAAGCCTTCTTAGCCTCTTCCCGTAACCCCTTAACTTCATAACACTGACCCAACAAACAAAAAGCCTTACCATTATCCGGACTCAACCCGACAGCCTCAACCAGATCCTCAATTGCCGAATCAACCCGCCTCTTCTTATTCAACCCGAATTGCAACTCCGCCCGTTTAAGTAACGCATCTCCCTTCTCTCTCGCCGCCAACATCTTCACCGCCGGCGGCAAAAGCGCTAAATCAAGCGACTTAAGCGCTGCAGTTTTGTGTCCCATTACAATCTGAGCCATGGCTTTGAGAATGTGGGCCGCCGGGTCTTTCGGGTCGAGGGCTAAAGCCTTGTCGGCTTCGTTGACGGCGGATTTGGCGAGGTTGAAGGAGGTGGATTTGTTTCGGGTGGATCTGGATCGGGAGAGGAACTGGGCTCCTTGGATGAAGTGGCGGTGGGCTTGACTGTTGGATCGGGATTTGGTTCGGAGTTTGGTGAGGGCACGTTTGGGGAGGCCGTGGAGGATGTAGAAGATGGTGAGGGTGAGGATTAGGATTGATAATTGGATTAGGGTATCTCTTTCCATTTTTGGAGTGCGGGTGATTTGAAATTCGGATTGGGGTTAGTTATGGAGCTTAATACGGGTCCCAAATTTGTATTCAAATCTTTTATGGGAGACTGGGAGAGGGAGAGGGAGAGGGGAGAATGTTTGTAAAAATAAAATCAAACTTTTCGATACTCAACTCGAATTCATTCGGTAAAAATTCGTTTGAGCTCAGTTCGTCGTACTAATCAAATAAGCTTGAACATCATTTTTCGTTTGATAATTTTTGAAACTTGGTTCGAGCTCTATTCGATAAGCTAAAAAATAATAAAATACATATAAAAAGTTAATCTACTCGATACTCGACTCGAGTTTGTTCGATAAAAGTTCGTTTAAGCTCGGCTAGTTTAACAATCAAACCAAGCTCAAACACAAAATCTCAAGCTCGTTTAAATTCAAACCTAACTTGAACAGTGTGACGTTGGACACTACTCGGTTCGAATACACCCCTAGTAATAGATGATACCAAGTTGGACTTGTATGATAATGAATTTTAGTAAATTTAAATAATAATGATAATTGGAATAGAATTTAGGTGTATTTTAATTCGAAACAATTTTATTCAAATAAAAAACAATCAAGTTTAAGAAATTTGGTATTATTGTATAATTATTGAGTTGAACTTAAATTGAATTCTAAGACTATCAATATAACCGTTGTAATGTTTAGTTATAAGTCGAGCGAAACTGAATTACAATTTTTTATTGAAAGAATTCAAATCAAACTATCAATAAATAAGCTCTTATCCATTGAACTCGAACCATAATCGAGTACTTGTATCTATCACACTGGGCATTATCACTCGGGATCATATGTGAAGTTTCATTGATTGATTTTAGTTTGGTTTCCTAGCTATACTTAGCTCGAAGGATTTCGAAGCTTTGGCATAGATTACTATAGAACTTGCTTATAATCGAAATTCGATAGAGATAATCTTGGAGGACTACATAATAATAACTAAGAGTATTTCTGATCCAAAGGGTATCTTGATAGCTAAGGAAATTTGATTGAAGACATTAAGAGGTTTGTGACCCAACTCGACTATTTCAGACCCGACTCGATTTGTTGGTTAGATTAGGTTCATTTGTCTAGGACAAATTAATGATATACTCCTAGGCTCCTAGCAATATCTTTGACATTGTAAAATGGAAGCTCAACTTATAAGTAAGTTCATTTGGTTCTAAAATAAAAAAGAGTTTTGACTGAGTTCGGCTCTTTGCCCATACACAAGTTTTGAACATGAATTTCTCAATTTTAAAATCATAAATTTTCATTGAAATTTTAACAATCTAATCTAAACAACAAATGTCCCATAAATTATAATCTCTAATCACTTTGGCATAACTTCATAATTTATCTGCAAATCCATTTCTTTTTCTCTGTTGCCTTTTAAAATATATTAAGCAACAATAACAAAAACTCATAGCCTTCAACATTCTCCTTGAATCAAATCCTTCACTAATTAAAAAAAAAAAAAAAAAACATGAAATGTAATTCACCTTCAGAGCAGCAAACAATGTGCAGGATCACAATACTCCCAATCTTTCTTTATATATACATTTGTGGTTGCATCCCGCATTTAATAAACGTAACGTTATAAAACATCACTCCATAACTAGTTCCATATGTCGATTTAAGTCTTTAAGGTAAGTAGTCGAAGTATAGTCCTCCAAATCGCAAGCATCCAAAAGCAAAGCTCGCCCGCCCATGGATTTCTGCTTCATGTCTATAGGCTCGTTTTCACCTCTTAACAACTGAACTACCTGTAATAAAACAAATAATATGATTTTGTTTTAATATTTCTATTTCTATTTTTATTATGGTAAAAACGGGCGAGGGAATGTGTTTTGGTTAGTACCCGTTTCATGTTAGGCCGCATATTAGGCAAGTGATTAATGCACGTTGAAGCTGTGTACATTGCTCGTTTCATTTCTGTAAGTTCGTATTTTTCTACTAATCGAGGATCTGCTATTTCTTTCACATTTTCTTTCTGCAGTAGTGGTTTCGCCTAACGATCAAATGTTAAATTGATTAGAACTTTATAAGCGGTATTTTTTTTTAAATATTAATGAACATTTGACAAAAAGAAACGCACCCACATAACAAGGCTTTGTCTACTAGAATCAACTGCTCGACGACCTGTAATGAGCTCGAGTAATAGAACCCCAAAGGCGAACACATCGGTCTTCTCGTGAACTATTCCGTGCATGAAATACTCCGGAGCCATATAACTAATTACATCATAACAAACACATACACAAATTTTAGCAATAACGAAAGTAAACACTGAAATGTAATAAAATCGTATGCTGAGGCGTACATGTTAAATAGTCTAATCAGTAATGAATCCTATACGATCGAAGAGTTCCAGTTTGTAGTTGAGGGAATTGGAATTCTTCGATCGTATATGATTTTTTACTTATTTTACTTGTACACCTCAACATACGATTTTATTACAAATCAAACACAAAGGAGCAAAACAACGGTACAATTACCCAAAAGTGCCTTCAATTGGTGAAACAACATGATTAGCCCATTTCTCCGGAAGCCATTTTGCCAATCCAAAATCAGATATCTACATAAGTTACAAAACGAATAAATCTATTGTAATCGACACAAACAAAATAATCGTTCGTTTTTAAATTATGACGAAGATTAAAAAGAGAACCTGAGCCTCATAATCTTTAGAGAGTAATATGTTTGACGCTGTTATATCTCGATGAATTATACGCCTTTGACAGTTACAATGTAAATACTCTAATCCCTCGGCTACACCAATCGCCACCTTATACCGTATTTTCCATTCCAAACTCTCTTCCGGACCTGAAAAACCCGAACTACAATTATGGCGTACGCTTCTTAACATTAAAACGAATTAAAATAATTACGGAAGGTAAAAACGTTACCGTGTAATACAGTTGCTAGGCTGCCATATGGAAGAAATTGAAGAACAAGATGCAAACCGCTATCGGCACTAAAGCCGATTAATTTAGCAGCGTTTGGATGGTCGATATGAGCAATAATCCCGAGCTCGGATAAGAAATCGCCAACTCTGTCCTCATCGGATTTTTCTTCTTTTATAATTTTTTTCACAGCTACAATTTGTCCATCTGATAAGCACCCTTTGTATACTTCTGCATGTCCTCCTTTCCCTATCAACTTATCTGTACAAAAAATTGATGCAATTGTCAATCAGAATTGAATTTTCAAAGTGAGGCCAACATATGCTACAAAACAATTGTTGTTTGAAAATAATAAACATGTTCAAAATGGACTCATGTTTTGTCATAATATTTGTAGGCCATGTACAAAAGTTGAACTTAAGTTCTTTGATAATGACTGCCAATCAATTATTCAATTTTGATCAATTAACTTGACTTTGTTTTATGTTATAAAAAAGTGATTAGTGGTAAACCCACTTAATTATCTATTCAAACAAGAAAAACAACTTGTAATCTTTATTAAACAACTAAACTTATTAATTTTTTTTGTGTTATTTTAATCATATGAAGCAAACATGATGGCCCACCATTAAATTATTTTTTCATGATTGTGTATATACAAAATAAGCACACCCAAAAGCTTTTTCAAGTGGAGTAAGACATTTGACTGCAAAAATGGGGTGGTTGATTACTAGATATCCGACCATAACTCTTTTATTGAATTTAAGCATGCCATCCACAATTATAATTCTAATTTGGGAAGCACATACTTCGAAAACATTTATTGGGCACATAAATTGTTGCCAACTATAATGGCAGCAATGTTAAAAATATTTAATAATGCGACAACAAATAAACTACGTAAGTCTAATATCATTATTAATTGTGGAAATGGCAGCAATTAAGAATTCTCAATAGGATTTTCATGTTAAATAACTAAAATTACAAAAAAAAAAAAAATTGCTTCTAATTATTTACTAATAGAAGCTAAAAACCCAACTTGCTTTGAAGTTTATGGGTTTTTTTTGGGGGTGAAAGCTTTAAAAAATACTCTTACCTATAGCTATTTCAAGGGTGTTTTATCTTCTCAATAAAAAAAAAAATTACTTCTGATTAATTGTGATTTTTGTGGTATTTGACGCCAATTCCATAATCAATATTTAGATTTCCAAATACAAATAATCGACACCTCTTAATGGCCACAAAATATAGTTTTTAGTAAAAGCAATTCTACAAAATCAACTTTTTCATAATTAATCTTTATTATAATCAATTATTGTAATAATTAATGTAAAGTAATCCCTAGGCCAAACTTGCAATATTTTTCAAAAGTAAAAAACTACAATAAGCACTAGCAAAAAAACTTTTGCTAACAAGGCATATAAAAGGTTATCCTAATGCCATTAATTCAACATTCAAGAGTCGGCTATCAAAATAGGCATTGAAATGGAACTCTAGAGTTTTACCAAAAGTCCAAGAACCACTAAATTAATTCATCAATGAATTCCAACTACCTTTTACTGTATAATCTTAACTTTCTGACAAAAAAATGTACATTATTTTTATAAGGATGTTTAATAAACATTTTAATGACAATTTATCCCCGTAATATTATTCATAATAATAGTACTTTATCCTCTATAATTTTATAAAATTTCACCTTTTTCTGACATTTTTATGTGTTATGATAATATGATAGTTTACCCCATATATTATGATAAATATGGCAATTTACCCCCTATATTTTGATAAATATGGCAATTTACCCCCTATGTTACAATCACACTTTTCAAGACCACTCTCAATTTAAGCAAGTGGTTTACACTCTCCGACTGAATTAGATAAATTGATTCTTTAAAATTTTCACAAAGGGGTAAAGTGCTCTTTTTCAAATAACAAGGGAATAAATTGGACATTATTTATTTCATAGGGGTAAATTTACATTAGCTCCTTTTTTTGGTTTTTTTTTTTAGTGTTTAATAAACACTTAAAAATAGATAAACTAAAAAAACAGAGCACACCACAGAAATCACGAACAAAAACATTTAATGAAAAATTAACAACAAAATCATTCATAGGCTCATAGCCAAGAAAGTATAAAATATTAATCAAAAGTAATTAATTACCTGGGCTAAAACTATTTGTAGCTTGTTTAAGTTCTTGATAACTAAAATTTCTCCAAGACGGTTTCGGCATAACAAAATCTCCACAATCAATTGCATTTTCCTCTGCACTTCGATTTCTCCCTAATTTCCTCTTCGTTGACTTCTTCGACATTTCATTTCCATATGTTCCAAGAAATGGAAGCAACGGAATTATCGAAAATCTCCTTACAGATCTTCTTTTTATCTGACCAATAATTTTTTTCCACTGCAAATTGCCATAGTTAAATTCCCCTGCACCCTCTCTCTCCGCCGTTGATTTCTCACTCCCGAAACTACTACTGCTGCTCTGATCTGAATCCGAACCCGATATTGTAATTTCCAATACACCACGAGGAGAGGATTCCTCCTCCTCTTCCTCATCCTCTGTTTTTTCCTCTGTTTCTCCTTCTGCTTTGTCGTTTTGTAATTCTTCCGGAACGTTTTTCCCGTCGTTATTGAGACTTTCTGTGACAGTTACAAAAAAAGCGTCATTAAAACTTACACAAATAAATATAAACATGATATTGTATATAATTTAATAGATATAGTACAAGATTGATTAATGATTACCTTCCATGGCTAGGTTGTTACGAAATTGTTTAATTCGTAATTGGAATTTTTCAGGAGATGGTCTGATAATTAATTATGAACGAAATATTTCGAGATTTTACATTTGAGCAATCGTTGTTTTTTCATTTGTCTCTCTCCTGTCCTGCAAGAACAGAGGAGAGAGAAAGAAGGAGAAAGAGAGAGAGAAGGGAAGGGAAGAAGAAAATGGTATATCTTCTGAAGGTTGATATTCTTTGAAGAGGGAAGCGGAAATAGAGGGAGGGAAAAGAATACTAGCTTTGTGGTGAAGGGAATAAATGCTATATTTATACACCACCCTTTTAATTATTAATAATATAATCAATTTAATTAAGAAAAATATATTTTATACACACACATTATGTTAATATGCGGGCAATCTCAATGGATTAAAGCTTCGTTTTCGTAGTAAATTTTTGTTGGTTAAATATTAGAAACTTTTCGAGAATTTTTTCAAAATTTTCAAGAAATATTTGGAAAAACTGTAAATAAAAGAAAAATCCATATTGAGATTATGATCCATGAATACATTTGAGTTATGATTAGATAAAGTTTTTCTTTTTGGTAATTAATGATTGGATAAAGTTGAGTAAACTATGTTTGAACAACAAGAATTTATCCATCAATGAACTCAATTGGTTTTTTGTTATTTTATTTTGAGAATCATAGTGAATGTTCAAATATACTTATAAATTCAAAAAAATATTTGACTTGTATTAGTGTATTTTTGTTTGTGTTGTTTACAACGTAATACAATAATATAGTTTAATATATTTGATGAAATATGGGCCTTTGGTGTTTTATTTCGTCAATTTGGCGCAACGATCGCTTGTACAATCAGAAAAAAGTGAAGTTTGTGAGTTACATGGTCTTTTTTAGTTAAATAAAGTTAAGTGAAATGTAAGAACACCTTGGGTTATTTATAATTATTTTTTTTAGTTAAAAAACTTTACATATTAACATTTTATTAGAAAGAAAATCTCGAATGTTATTATTTTATTAGTTCATTGTACTCATAAATGTATAAGTACTTGGTTACTTTATGTGTTTTTATTAGTAACAAATTTATTATTCTACTTGTCTTGAAAATAGTAGATTTAGTATGACTAGATTCATTTTTTAGCTATTTTATTTATTACTAGGAAAGTGCACGTTTGTTGTACGAATCTAGTTAATTTTATGGGTATTTTTAATATATTAGAGTAAAATTAATTTGGCTATGTCATAAAATAGAGCAAATGAGTCCGTTTTAATCTATTTTCAGCTTAATTCATTTTTCACCGGTTTACCCTGTTTTTCAGCCGATTTCATTCATTTTTACCAGTTTAATTTTTTTTACTGTTTTACCCATTTTTTTTATTGGTTATAAATCATTTTTACCGTTTTTACAATTTCGTCCTATTGTTTTTTCCGTTTTAAACATTTTTCTACCAGTTTCACCTTATTTTATCGGTTAAACTCTTTTTTTTTTACTGATTTTTCACACGTTTTTGTCATACTAGCCCATTTTCACCTATTTTGCACATTTTTTTTTACTGATTTCACATGTTCTTTTCACCAACCTGAATTTTCATCAATCTGAAACATTTTCACCGACTTTATTCATTTTTCACCGGTTTCACCTGCTTTTCATTGATGTTGTCGTTTCACCGGTTTCATAATTTTTTCAAGAATTTGACCTGAATTTCATCGATTCCACATGTGCTTTTCGATTTCAGGAGCACTTATTTACCGGTTTCACCCAAATTTTCACCAATTTCGCCAGTGTTCACCAATTTCACCCAAAATTTCATCGCTTTCACATATTTTCAATGATTTCATATTTTTTTTATCGATTTCATCCATTTTTTGACGAAAAGAATTTCACGAAAATTCGAGGTTATGCATGTCTTGATATTATTGAAAATTCTTTATATTTTTTCTATTCTAGCCAAAATAAAATTACGTAATTAGCTAAGCCATAAGTATTTGTATTTCTTTCATAGTAAGATGCGATTCAATTTTAACTTTTTTTTGTAGCATCAAAGATATTGAAGAGAATGTATTTTATATTTTATATTTTTATATTTAGAGAGTTTATGACTTATGTTGTACTAAAATTTTGAATTAACATTTTCTTGCTTAATAAATATTGATGCTAAAATATAATAATGTTTATCTATTATTTAGGGGCTATTTAAAATAACATAGTATTTTTATGGTTCGTTTTTATCTATTATAAGAGAAGATTAAAATAACAAAAATTGATGTAAGAGAGAATTTAAATTTTATAGTTTATGTAGAAGATAAATATAATAAGACTTTATGTTTAACATACCTCTTCAATTACTTTTATATATTTACCATTGAATTAAATAACAATTCAAATAAGGGTATTTTAATCCGCACAAAAAAGTTAAGAAATATTCATGCTTTTATAATAGTAGAGATAGAGATTGTAGAGATAGAATCATCATAGGAATAAAAAATGACAATAAATTTTGACCCAAAAAAAAAAAAAAAAGAAATGACAATAAATAAGTGGACAAATTAAATCAAGACTCATAATTGTTGAATGCCCTTATTTGAGTTGTGAAGGCAATTTGCATCAAGAATTTCAAGATAAGTCACTCCTCACGTGTTGAATGGCACTATCCAAAGCTATGTATCATTCTTAGCTATTTAATTGCGTGAAATATTAATTCATAATTGTTTAATTGTTTTTCGAGTTGTATAAAAAAATTTGTTTATAGAGTTAACTTATTTCATATTAAAACAAAATATAAAAGTTAGACTTGTACTTAAAGAAATGTGATTGCCCAAAAGTGCTAAATTAATGTATTAAGAAAGTCATTTTTGGTTATGCAGTCAAATCAAATTATGGCAAGGCCCTATCTTCATGAGTTTCCAAATTCCAAATTTTCGACTCGAATATTTCATATGCTGGATACACTATTGAAAAAGTTTGTTCAATGATAAAACAAATTAAGTGATAATTTTAAATTTTTCATTAAATACATATATTAAGTTGAAAATATTTACTAATTTGATTTTCATAAACATAAATACTTTAGTGACAACTGACAATAATTGTTTTGCGTTTTCACTGTTGATAACTTGAAAATCTTTCAAAATAAATTTTTATTATAGTTATCTGTGTTATCATTGTGAAAAAACCAAAAAAACTTGTATACTATTAGTTCTTAGGTTCTTTGTTCAAACGCTAATTTAATACTCCCTCTGTCCCAAATTATCTGTCGTTTTAGAGAAAAAAATTTGTCACTTTAGGATTTCAATACACTATTAATTACATATTTTAGGTATGTAAGAGAAAAAGTAAGTGAGAGATGTAAAACTTGAATAACGTGTAAATAGCTAGTGGTGAGATAAATAAAGAATAAAGGTATTTTGGGTATATCATTTATTTTTTCCCTAAAGTTGAGGCTATTTAGTAGGTACCTTAATATGTGTGAAAACATGTAAAAGGACAAATAATTTGAGACAGATGGAGTAATAAAACAAGATTGTGTCTGTGTATTAAAAATGCTTACTGGTCGATTTAGTGGCGAAATGCAAGAAATTATTTTGTGTTGTGATATAGTGCATTCCATATTTTTTGGAATAACATGACAAAGATTAACTCTTAAAATATATTTCCTCTTTCCAATCTAGATAATATTTAATATTTTACTTTTCAATCTGAATAATATTTATTCTTAAAATGAAATTCAAGAATTAGGCCGGAGCTGCTGGAGTTGTGCGAAAAAAAATAGGGTCTATCTGGAAGAATTTGGCTTGGTCCCGTGAGTTTTGGTTTCGAAAAATGGTGAAACCTTTGAAACCCCATCCAGATTGAGTTTGAATGTTGAGATTTTTTTTGTTTTGAAAAAGTCGTTACCCCATTTGAATATATTGGGTTTGGATGTTGGGGTTAAGGGTAGGTGTCAAATAATTTTTTTAATAGAGTTTATGAGGAAAAAGTAAGTGGTATGTATTGTTGGAAAATGGCAGTTTTAAAAACAAATCATGAACAGAAACCAATAACATACAAACCAATTCGGAAAAACAATAGGAATGTACTATTAGTTAAAGAACATAGCATATAAATTTAAATAAACTTATCTTGCAATTATGTATATTAACATAATTGTTCAAACTAAATCGCAGAAAGAATTCTGCTTGCCTTGAAGAAATTATCGACCCACCTTGGTGCAATTGGGTAACTCGAAACCCCCTCCAGGATAATTTGGCACCAGAAGCTTAATCACTGTACGATGGTAGAAGCTTCACCTCAAAAAGTACTCAGAACCAACCCAGATTTCTAAGGAAATATTCAGGGAGATTTGAGAGGAAAAACTGTATGTTTTTGTTGTGTCTGTTGCAATTTCGGACACACATATATATAGGCTACTGGAGTGACCTTTTGAAACTGAAACTGCTTAATTAAAAAGAATAAAACGACAGCAATGAATAGATACGTTTTCTGTAACTGAAAACGTTACGTTTTCAATTCAAATTTCTTGTAAAAGAAATTTCAAAACGTTTTAAATTCAAAATTCAAATTTCCTCCAAAAGGACAAGTCTGAGACTAAGACAATTCTCCGAAACGCTCGAGCCCAGCCCAACTCAGTTTAGATCTTAGTCGGGCGGGCGGTGGCAACGCGCTTGTGGTATACCCATATGATAATCTTTGTAAACACTTATACCAAGTCTTTATACTTAAGTTCATATATACTAATACACACAACTTTATATAATCAATGTGGGACAAGTGATCACAAGGCTTTTATAACTAGATTTTGTCAATTAGTCAATGTGGGACAAATACACAAAACATATCTATTTGAACTTTTCCACTATATATATACATTTCAAATTTATCTATGGATTTCAACCAAGAAATTTGGCACTTATCCAACATAAATTACAACATGTATCAAAATAATGTTTTAATGATTTCAAGAATTTGATTATTTGTGAATAATTTGGATTAAGTTTAAGGGGTTTTATCATCCTCTATTTGGAAGAGTTTTGGTTCAGTTTCATAAGTGACCCGCGAAACCGAGCCATAATTCTTCCAAATAGGCCCTTAAAACATTCGAGAAACATTAAAATTTTGAAGTACAAAACTTCTTATATACTCGAGATATGTTGGAGTGTGTTGCAATTGGGAGTTTGTGTTAGCTATAATTTGATCACGTTTCGATTTTTGAAAGTTCTATTAAATCCCATTTACCCAATGTCGGAAATCACTACATTGGAGTTCAAAATAACATCAATGCTTGTTAAGTTGTTGTTGTCTCCTTAATCAAAATTTTTGTCGGTGAACAAATTGTTCCCTATACTTTTTTTGCCTCCATTGATAAATGGGATCATTGACTAAGTGCGGGAAGCCAATTCAAATTCCAGCGCGTAAATTATATAGTTTAAGAAGTACTCACTCCATCCCATTTTTATTTATCTCTTGGTACAGTTGATCAGTCAAGACTAAATTTATAAAAATCATAATAAATAATTTAATTAATATATTTTGCTAATAAGTTAATAATATCATGTGACACCATATATATTAATATTTAAAAGGTTTAATACATCACAAATGTGGATAATTTGACATGATAAGTCACTTAAAAGATTGAAAAGTTTGACCGAATACTGTAGCTTATGGAGTAAAAATAATGGGACGGAAAGAATATTAATTAACGGTAAATGTTTAACTTCAACAAATACTAAAATATAAATATTGTATGTTAGATATAGAAAGTGAGAACATACTCTTTGTAGAGGTTCAACGGTTGTGTATTCCGTGATTTCCGTCTACGTCCTTTTTTTTTTCCTACAACTAGAATTCCACTGGATTTAAAAGACTTATGTCAATAAGGTCATAGCCTACTGGAAATCTTCGAAAAAACTAAGGCCCCAGGATGAAGAGGTTCTGGTTTCAACTACCACTAACGTGAGTTTCTCTAGTTTAATATTAGTGTTTGGTAGTGGTTTATCTTGCTCAATGTGTAACTACAAGTCGTGCTCACTACTACCCCAATTTAGCTTCTTAATTGATCTTGCTCACGGCATTGTAGTTCAACTTATGCACTGATCTTTCTAGTCTTGCTAAAAGCTACTGCAACCATTCAACTCCTCCACGGTTGTCCTCGTTTTCCTTCGCCAGGATGATGTTGCCCTCAACTTTAAGAAAAAAACACTCCTCGTCCGAACACGAGGGAATTGTACTTTTCATATCAAACTTTCACTTACTTTATACATTTGATACCATGCTTTCTGAAAAAGTACATTTAATACCATAATTTGACCCCCCTCTCCACATTTCCTTTCTCCATCAATTTTAAGTCACCAAAATGGCGCGCTTATGTGCCCTATATCATATATGAAAATTATTGTGGCATGATACCTTGTAGATTATGAGATATGATTTAATTTTAATTAATATCCCAAAATTTTGTTAATTTTCTGCGGATTGTTTATTGTGTTTCATGAATTGAAACTTGTACCGTTAGAAAGCTCAAGTCAAGAGGTTTCCAGCCATATAAAGAACACAAATTTTGACCTTGTAACGAAGGAGTTATGGCGATTTTCGTTAAAAAATTGACAGAGAAAGAAAATGTGACGAAGGTGGAGAAATCATGACATTAAATGTATTTTTGCAAAAAGTATGGAACCAAATGTATAAAATATGTGAAAATTTGGTGTGAAAGATGTAATTCTCTCGTTTTTGCACTTTTTTGCCTAATCATATCACCTATTCCAAATGTTGCAAGTTCTCACCTTTGGTAGGCGGTGTGTTGCGGAATTTTCTGTTGAGTTTTCATCATATAGGTTTATTTAAAGATAGGTAGTGTTTTCAGTTGCTTGAACTTTTACTTAGACTAGAGATTTTTGGAAAATCACTTAAAAGTAGTTGAGAATATAAAGTGGGAGGTGTTCGCATTTAAAAAAAAAAAAATTAGATAGTGTTTGCAAATTAAGAGGGAAAAAAAGGCTACCAAAAGCTAGAAGCAGCCCCTCTGCTGCTTTTGTTTTTCTGTCCTTTTTAGCTATTTTCTAGAGAATATAATAGAGAAGTTGAAATTAAGGGGTGTTTGCAATAGCTTCTCCATCTGGAAAATCAGTTGTTTTTGCTTAAAGTAATTAAAAAGTGCTTTTAGAAAAAAGTGTGGGGTGTTTACAAAATAAGGTAAAAAGCAGCTTAAAACAATTATGTAGGTGTTTGCAATTTCTAAAAAATATAATATAGTAAATCTTTTGTTTTATATGAATTTTATTACAAGTTCTATTTTACTCTTAACTTGACATGTTCATACATTAATTTTATTTAATTTTTTAAAACGTCTTTTTTTAAGACACACGCCTTTTAGCAACTAAGATCAAAACAAGCAAGGTTATAATTATATATATAAAGCATTGGGTAAACTTTATCAAATCAAATGGATCAAACTAGATTATTATAAAGAGAGAATTTCACTTTTGGTACCACAAATAATCATACTTTAAGGTTATGGTTCCGTAACTTTATAAACATACACATTTGGTACCACATGTTAACTACCCTCGACACATTTGGTACTTCCGTCAATTTTTGTATAGAAAATTCAATTTTAGACTGAAAATTTACAGAATTGGTCCTATAGTTATAGATTGTTACCAAACTTTGCCCCACATATTTTATGGCCGACAAATTTACCCCACAATTCACAAGTTTGAAGCATTTCAGTCCCAATTGTAAATATAATTAATTATAAATCCTATTTATAAATTTTAAATATTATAATTATTAAATCTCTTACACTAATTAGACTTTATATATAATATATATAAACTAAATACTATTTATATAAAATCCACATTAAATTTATTGAATTTTTTAAATTTCAAAATAAATCTTTTAAACTAATTAGATTTTCCATATAACACATATAATTAAATAATATTTTATATAAAATTTGAAAAATAAATATCAATTAAACTTATTAATTTTCTTGATTGAAAAACAATCTTTTAAAATAATTATTAATATATACAAATTAAATAATAATTATTATTAAACTTGAATTTTTTTTTAAAATTATATAAATAATAATAATTCTAACTATTAAATCTATTATAATTAAAAAATTAAAAAAAAACCATAAATCTAATTAGTTTAAAAAAAAAATTTAAATTTTAAAATTTAATAAGTATATTTATTGTCAAATTTTATATTAAATATTATTTAATTTATATATGTTATATATAAAATCTAATTAGTTTAAAAAATTATTTTTTGAAATTAAAATTCTAATAAATTTAATTTATATTTTATTAGATTTATATAAAATACTATTTAGTTATTATATATATATATATATATCTAATTTGTTTAAGAAATTTGATAATAATTATATATAAAACTTATTAACTTTGGGGTAAATTTGTCGGTCAGAAAATATGTGAGACAAACTTTGACAACAATTTATAACTATAGGACTAATTATACAAATTTTCCATCAACTTTCCGTCAGAAATTGAATTTTTCAGTCAAAAATTGACGGAAGTACCAAATGTGTCGAGGACAGTTAACAATGTGGTACCAAATGTGTATGTTTTTTAAGTTATGGTACCGTAACCTTAAAGTAGGATTACTTGTGGTATCAAAAATGAAATTCTCTCTTATTATATATCATTAACTAAGTTTATATTTAATTATAATGAATCAAACAAAATCACCTAAATATAACTAAGATTTGGTCAAATAAAAATAAAGAAATCATGGTTACTTATATCATTAACTAAGTTTATATCAAATTAGAATGAATACTTTGGTAAAATAGAAAAAAAAAATCAAACTAATAATAAGATATTAGTGAAATCAAAACAAACAAACAATAAAAAAATAAACAACAAGTTGAGCATAAAAGGCTAACTAATTACAAATTACCACCATAAAAAAGATTATAATTAGCAAACAAACAAAAATAATAAAACCCTAAATAAACCTAAAAATGGCTACAACAATGCACAAAGCTAAACTAGAAACTAAAAAAAAACATATGAACAACATATTCTGAATTGAAGACGACACACAAACAAAAATAATTTTTTTGTTGTAAAAATGAATATCACATTTTTTTATAGTCATTACCCGCAAGAATATAGATAAATAAAATTGTGAAAAGTAAAAATATATAACCTCAATTACATAAAAAAGAGTATGAGGGTATTGTCGAAATTAAGAGAAAATATTAAGGATATAAATGTAACAAAACTGCTTCTATTTTATTACAAGAATGCCATCAGCCCCAAAAGCAGGTCATGACATGCTTTTTCAAAAGCAGCTTCTAACTGTTTTTTTGTTGAGAAACAAAAGTAAAAGCAGAGTTTGCAAACATTGAAAAAACGCTTTTCGAAGAAAAAAGTTGAAAATCACTTCCTAGAAGCATTTGCAGACACTCTTTAAAAACATACCATTAAGCACTTTTGGATAAAAAGAAAAAATAGAAAAGTGATTATTTAAACTCTTGAAAACACCACCTTAGTATACCAAGCCAACTCCTGGTGAAATTTATAATTTTCACTTTCGAATTCTCGTCGTTTGTTGTTCATTGGTTTTTATCATAAATGTAGCAACTCATTGTACTTTATAATTTAAAAAAGACTTAATTGCCCTTAAATATACTCATGTAGTGTATGCAAAACAAAAATTTCGCAAAATTTGACCGCCTGATAATCAATTGTGGGAACCCGCAACATTTGGAATAGGCGAGGAGGATAAGTGGAAACGAAAAAACTTAGGGGCAAAGGGCAAAGACACTCAAAGTTAAGGGGGGGAAATGTTAACCCATCCGGACTGTCTTCTTTGTCAAATGAGACTCTTCTTGACCGCCTTCTTTTTTTAAAGGTTACTTATTTGACATTCATATAAACATTTTCTACTAAATTAGTTTTTTTCCTTTGTATACAAAATATAACACGATCAATTTTTAGGGCCCAATTGAAGACCTACATCTATAAGATTCATCAGTTAGTGGGTGAACTAAACCAACTTCCCCAAATACCAATTAAAAATAAATAAAAAAATCTCATTAGAGACCAAATGTTTACGGACAAAAAATTGCTTAATCCACCAACCTCACCAATGTCAACTAACTGAATTCTCAAAAGTCCTTGTAGTCAAATTAGGGAGGAGGACACAAAAAATAGTTAAGAATTCTATAAAAGGGGTCCAAACATGTTACTAATTTCCTACAAATTAACTACTTTTTCTGACTAATTTACTATATTGTGTTTAGATTCTGGGATTTGGTATTATATATATTTGACATTGTGTGCACGTGTATTAACAAATCAATTTGTCTATTTATGTTACATTACAAGAAAATTTAGTTAATTTAAATAAAAAACCATTTTAATAATAAATTAAAAGTTAATTTCGAGATCTTATATTATTGAAAAAAACTTATCAAATTAATTATCAGTTTAATGAGTTAATTTTTTTTTGATCCAAAAAAGTTTAATGAGTTAATAATCATACGTATTGTGCTACGAAGCTTAGTTAATTTAACAAAATTGTTTTTGTAAAATATTGAGCATATAATTAAACTTGATTTGAGTTTTTTTTTTAATAAATAAAATAAGGTGATTTTCGATATATAATAGCTTTAATACTTGCTACCGGCCTGTTGGCTGTTAGAATTTATTCTAGCTGTGGGATAATTTCTTATGTTATTATTAAAATAAAATTTAGTTGAGGAGGTCTTGTACATTTGAGCTAGAATTCGACCGGACATGTGAGTATGTTTCTTGTTTATACAAATTTTATTAGTTGTATATTCTCTCTATTTATTAGTTGAGTGTTATTTGTGATTAATTTGTTAATAATCAAATAATTTTTTGCTCTAATGATATATTTATTGTTTCACTCAATAAGAAACAAAAATTCTTACAATATTATTCTTGAATATTCATCATGATTATAGCTAAAATTGTTTAATAAGATGAATTTAAATAAAATTATTTATCTATTCCAACAGAAGCACAGTTTGTGTTTCTTACACATTATATACGTACAATATGTTCAACTCATTAAATAAGATGATATCGTACCCTAATAGTGAAAGTTGATGACATATAATAAAAGGTCTTGACTTTTGAGTTCGAGTCCCACTATATATTGAGGGTATTTCTGTAGTTTAGTATGTTAGGATAATACATGTGACTATTGGAATTAATTTCTCCATTTCCATTATATATGCTACGTTCAACTTCGTTCTTACATATAGCATATAGTATTTTTTATATATTTGATTCTCTATGAATTCGTTCATTTCTTCACTGACTTAGCTTCCAATATTTGAATTTTGTAACAAAAATGCTCCCCCACCCCCCCCAAAAAAAAAATATATAAATATATCAGAAACTTAATACGTACTTCCACATCAATTTAATTTCTTCCTCCAATCACCTCTCACAATAAGAAAGACTAATATTTTCAAAGATGGAATAGGATCATAAACTCATGTTCATGCAATATTTACGAGACCAGGTAATATTTTTTAATACTAGTAAGAGAGTGACCACTCATAAACATGTATAAATACACTTAACTGTTTTATGGTATTATAAGTTTGATGAGTTAAAATATTTTATATTTTGACATTTAAAAAGATTTGGTACTGCAATTTCAAAAGTGGGACACCAACCATTCTCTATATATATTATTACATTAATTGGCAACCGATTTTTGGGTTGGTTAAGGTTTTTCTTAGGTCAAATAATTAATTCAGTTGTTTGGACTGATGATCTCCCAATCACCCCGGGATATGTTAAACAAATAAGAAGCATATTAATTACGAACTTAAAAAACAAAAAGGACATCAATATATATTTACATTACGTTTTATCTTGTGAATGAAAATATGATATTGTGATTTAGATGAAATTCATGCTGTGAACGAGATCATGATTCGGCTAGGCCAAATCCACTATTTTGAAGTGGTTTACCAAAATTAATATAGGTATATCAATTTTTCAAGAATTTTCCTTGGGACTATATATTTGGGTATTTCATAATTAATCAAGAATCATTGGGATTGGCTATTTTGATGTATTTTGGTTCGGGTAGGATATTTTGAACTTAATTATTTGTGAGAAAAAGTTGAAATATGACTTCAAATTTTGATTGGCATTTTCACAATTTACAAAAGCGTAATAGTTGAATCTAAAAATATGAGGTGGTGTTTGATATAGATATGTTGGAGATTTAGAGGTGAATTTTTTTTCCTTTTTTAGGAATATGCTAGGAACTAGTCGCCTTAATTCTATCGAGAGAAATAAAAAGTACCGAAGAAAATAAACACACAAGAAAAATGGGATGAATCTTTTATCATACTTTCATGTAACATATTAATGTCATATGTATAGATTTATTGTTATGTGTACAAATTTGAAATTTGTGTGAACCCACACATGCACTTGTAGAGTAGATCTAATCTGTGACACCAAAATATAATAGATGATCTTTTGTCTAGGAAAAAACAGGTCTATAAATGTGTTTCTTAATGTAAGATTGTGTGTTTCGGCCGAGTACTCATATATTTCAACAAAAAGAAATAAAAAAAGAGAAGGCCGATGTACTCATAATTTACGAGTTAATGACAATTACTCTCTATAATATTCACAACGCTCTATTTACCCTTTTTTCCATTTAGAAAAAAACATTTCACCTCCCTACGTTCTTATGGACTCATATTGTCTCCATAACAATTCTTTCCCTGAGGATTACTTCACTTGGGGGGTAAAACCCATAACTTTGGCTCTAATACCAATTATAAAATCGCATTTCTAACATTGTGCTAGAAATTATAACTTATTACAAAATTATGCAACTCAAATATAGCTACATATACAGCAATCCTAACACAATTGTTTTGACTGTCCGGACCAATATCTAAGGCCCCATTGCCATGACGGCACCAAAATTATGCTCCATAACTCAAATGCAACTGCCTCCGGTACATAATTCAATATCATTTCCATCAACATGATTAAATTTCCAAAATTTATAATATATAATTTAATTAATTTTATCTCAGTAATAATTTGATAATATTGTAATACCATATATACTAATATTTTTAAATGAATTAAACTTCCCACTGTGGCTAATGAAACAAAAAACTTATAGGATTGAGAGAGTATTTAATAAATCAACATTAGGGATGAGTTAGCAGATGTAATATTCCATCCGTTCCACAATATCTGTCGTTTTAGAGTGTTGCACGGTATTAAAGATCCAAATAATTAAATAACATGGATTTTTGGTAAAAAATATACCTAAAATACCCTTAATTAATATTACATTGGAATAAATAAGATGGAGTTTTTAGGTCTAATAAATAAGAATTAAATTTAAAAAAAAGGTAATTATTATTGCATTGGAATCCTAGAACAACAAATATTTTGAAAAAAAAAAAAAATTCTCCAAAACGATAAATATTGTGAAACTAGGGAGTAGTATCCAAGCCTTGTAATGACATGAAATTTTATAACACTACCGACATGAATGGACTGCAAATTAACCTTGTGAATGTTAATGAGATTTCATAATTGATATACTCCAGCTTCTTCCATCTTTTTAATCTTGATGATGATTGGTCAGCTTGATCCATCTAAGTCATGTTTTGTCGTGTTAGAAATTGATAAATGCACAATTGATGGATTGGACATTTCCTCACAATACAATGTAACGAAATAGTAGGTCCATTCTTAAACGGGCGTGGGACATTTGGGCTGGCCCAACCCATACTTGTATGAATGGTTTGCAGTGAGTGGTCATTTCCAACTCCTACAAGATTGAGAAGAAAGATATCCATTAGTTCCACAAGGAAATTTCGCCCTCATTTAATAGCTTGTAAATCAGATGTGACGAGTTCGATTTAGAGAGTGTTGACAAGAAAATTTGAACTCGGATCAAAGACACGCACTCACTTGCACCACCAACTAGGCTGCCCTTGCGGGTATGATGGAAGATTCTTACTCTGTGATGATGTGATGAATATATAATTCAGTCTAATACTTAGTGAAAAATTTCCCAAATATTCTAAACTTCTAAAATTTTCTCCATCAGTTAGCATCTTTCATTTCGAAAAGTCGTTGACGTGACCATTTGACAATAAATAAATAGGTTTGTTGGATGTTAGGGTGCATTGCACTAGTCTGCACCTTTTTGATGATTGACAAGTGTCATTTGTGTTATTTATTTATTTCTTTTATCTTGTTTTTCTCTCATTCATGGAACACTTGTCAATCATAAGGGGGTACAGACCACTACACTGCACCCTAGCATCCAATAAACCAAATAAATAAATATGAAAATAGAATCTAAAGACATTTCATTAGATGCAATAAAAATATTCTTTAATAACTTACATGAACTAAACATATTTAGATAAGAGTTACAAATTAGAGTCTAAATAGATCTAACCCAATTGAGAAAAATTGTAACCTAAACTAGATTAAGCGAAAATAATCTAAGTCGATTCGACCTATTAAAACTCGAAAATATATAAAATTAACTAGCCATCATGACCAAAATTGTAATTATGATCTCATATCTCTATGGATATTTACAGTTATCAGCATAAATTAGTTTTGATACTTGAAGAAAGTCATTGTTTTTCAACGATACATGTGATGTCACTTGAAAAAAGGGTTAAATGTAGACAATTATTTCTTTTGTTGGCGCTCAATGGTTTAAACTTTAAAACACTATACCATTTTGAATGAAAAATTGTCGATAATAAACTTAATGCAGAAAAATATATAGATACGAATTTTTACATCTTTTTAAGCATATAGTAGCTATGAACTCTTGTGAGATATGATTATCATAGTGACAAAAAGTGAAGGGTATGTTTATCTCGTTTTTCCAAAATAATTTGTTTTTGAAGAAAGTAACAAAAACATTTTCTACTTACCGAAATAAATTTATCCTATCTTAGTTTTCTTAAACTATTTTCTTATGGTTTAATCCCACTTTGAACCTTGGGAATAGGCTCATTTTGCATTTTGCAACATCGAAAAAAAATTAATAAGTAATTGCACCCTGAAAATCATATAATCACTTTGTGTACCCTCTTTGTTTTTCTAACCACGTGACTCATAGTTGGAAGGTATTTTAGTCAATTCCCTTTAAATATCAAACAACCCCCCACCTCACCCCTACAAAAACAACATAACACGAGTGAAATATGCAATTTAAGGTAAAATTCACAAATTACCTAAAAAATAATACTTCTATTTAAGATATCCCATATATATGAGTTAAATAATACTTCTATTTAAGATATCCCATATATATGAGTTAAGGATTACAGGCATGGATCAAAATTTCGTTTCGAGTATATGTTTCGGTCAGCTAAATATTGAAAACATTTCGAGACTTTTCTGAAATGTTTCGAAAACACTAAGGAAAAATTGTAAAAAAAGTTACTAAATTTAGAAAAAATAACTGAGTTTAAGGCAAACAAATAGTTTCGGAATTGCATCTTGGATTCGTTTCGGTTGACTAAAAAACGGAAACTTTTCGATGTTTTCGACGGAAAAGATGAAAATTTTGATCCATGATTACAGGATCTCATTTTACAATCGGCAAATTTTTAAAATTCAAAACAAGATTGCCATCGTCTTATGTTGAAATGTGATATTGGAGATAAAAAACGCGTAAAGTGTGTTTTTTTAAGAAAAGCAATATAAGTGGGTTCTTCTAGATTTTTTTGGTGTATAAGCCATTTTTTTCTCTAAAAGAAATCTATACAATCTACATAAAGTTTTACGCACATCTTACATCTCAACCTAAACTCTTCCACAAAGACCTACAATTACCTTATTTCTCAAAGCACTCTATCAAAATTCAAACAAACAACATTACGCAAATCGAAATGATTTCACAAAACTTCACTACTATATCAAACTACTCTCTTAAATACCAGACGAACAAACCCGAACATTTTTACATAACGAAACTTGGACAACACAACATCTAGAGTTATAGTAGGGAGATAAAAAAAAGATACATTATATCAATGGACCCTCAACATGTGTACTTTAGTGAGAGCACATCAATAAAAATGGGAGGAAGATGAAACATAAAGCCAAGCACAAGCTTACTGGAGTATGCATAAAAAAGGCACAATTTAAACAAAACTCATAATAATAATTTCATTTATGATATAAAATTTCTTAATAAAAGGAGAAAAGGGAGGAATATGATATTAAATGCTGTAGAAAGTATACAAGGATCCTCTGGTTTTTGGGACAGAAATCAGATCAAGAACCATGAGAAGCAAACTATGATCATTTACAACTTGATGCATGATTCAAATTGAACTACTTATTTCCATTTCTGTTCATTCAAGCATAGCTTTTTACGAAATAAAATATTAATCAGTTTCAGCAAGTCTTAAACGATCAACTTTACGCAGAAAAAATGCATAATCCAGTTTAGTTAGAACAAACAAGGTAACTTAAAAATCAAACTAGGACAACATTTTTTTTTATTTTTTGATAACACCTAGGACAACATTTATAGATACATAATGTTATTCAAGTTCGATACAAACTCAATTCAGCAAGTTAAAAACATCAAACTGCTAGACCTAAATTCCTGTTCTATTCTATTAGAACACGTCCCATTTTGGTTCATTCAAACACAAATCAAGTCAAGTTCAAACACAATTTAAAGCTCAACAAAAAAAATTAAATAAAATCAAAGTTTGTTAGACTCTATTAAATTAGGCACATATACTTGGCCATTAGGAATTGCAACCAAGAAACAATATTATTGCTTAATTATTTTTTATTTAATTGTGCATAAGAACTTGCATGGATCTAAAGTATCAACAAACAACCTTTTTCTCTTAATAATAAGAAGAAAAAAGGAGTATGCACATAGGATAAGGGAAAAATCAATACACAGAATTCAACAACATCAGTTCAAAATCAAAGCATGTTTACTTCTTTCTAAAATCAATACAAATAATTCTACAAGATTAGTTCAGAAGCAAAGCAAACAACTTTCCGTTTCAAGTGGAACTTAAGTATAGATTTACATCCACGAATTGGTTATGAGAATAAGAAATCATAACACAGAAATAAAATCCACATTTCCCAAGCAAGTGAATTTCACAAACAAATTTCAACAACAGAACCGGGTAGAAAACAACTTCATAAATTAGGCTATTCTCATGACCAACAAGAAGTAATACTATAATATAACTACATAGAACTTCAACATATATATCCCAAAATTCTCAAATCCGAGACCTAATTCGCGAAGCACTTAAAAGCTACTCACAAAATTCTTTTGACAATGATGTTAAATTAAAACAAAAGAAGTTCACTTCAAAATCAAATTCCTTTTACTAAATAGTACATTATCCAAAAATTCATAAGATAAAAAAATAATCAAAACCTTTCTGCCAATCGAGCAGTGACCGCTCTCAGCTTCGAATAAACCTTCGCGGCCGGAGAACCCATAATCAAGCTACAAAGCGAATCTCTAGCAACCTTAATATTCGCAAAAGGACCAAGCATATGAATTCTCGTATTAGCAATCACAATCCTCGTCCTCGTCGAATTCTCAATCGCAAACTTCGTCTTCCCTCCTTTCCCACTCAATCGCCCAATCGCGCGTGACAAATGTTCGCCTTTCAAAGTCTTCACGTCCTTAATCTCAAACGACTCAACATACAGCTCGTCCATCCGTATCAATGAAAGGGCGTCGGGTATATCAAATCCAAGCGCGAAAGCTTGAACAAAGTCGGCGCATTTCTGCAAGTTACCGACGTCGGGCGTGTCGGGTCGGGTCTTGAGTTCGACCCGACGGGCTTTGAGGTTCATCCGGATGTCGATTTTCATTTCTTCGTAGATTGGTGTGTAGATTTCGAGCCAGGCTTTCTTAAGAGGGCTGTAGCGGTTCGCGGGGATTGGGATTTTACGGAATTGGATTTCGCCGCCGGAGATTTCGTGAGCTTTTAGGGGTTTGAAGTTGGGTTTTTGGGCGAATTGGACGGAGGGTTGTTTTGGGGCGGCGGTGGTGGATGCTTCGACTTCCATGGCGGCGGGTTTCTCCATGGATTTGAGGTCGGAAATTCTTTGGAAACACTAACCTCAAAACCTGAGTCTAATGGTTCAGAAACCTCAGGAGACTAGGGTTTTACATTTTATGTATTTATATTTTGGAATATGAATATTCGGGTTGGGCCGTGGCCCAATATCTTTCTTATTATATGATTTATGGGTTGAAATTAAGTTTGATCTTATCCCAAAACGTTGTGGATCAGTTCTAGGCCCAAGAAGGTTAATTTTCTCTAGGGAGAACATTAGCGGGTTTGGACGGCTTTTTAAAGAAATATTAATCCGGCCCAATATAAGCAGGTTGCTAAATTAGGAAACCGCAGACATTAGGTAAGCATATTCAAACTTAAATAATAAATTGATTGAAAAGAGTTAATGACAATTATCCCATAATAACCCAAGAATGAAACAAGTCCAACATAAATTAATGAATGAACATACAAGAATTAAGTCCATTTTTCTTTTGAATCAATGGTGTGGTATATTGGGTTTCTGTTAATTTCATGTTATAAATTTATTATCTTTAAATTATTTCGTGGCTGATTTTTCTTCCGGGAAGAATAGAGGGGCTCCAAATACTAGAAATGATTACATTTGATTTTTTAAAGATATTTAAATTAGACAAGTAATGGTTACTTTGATTTTTTTACTTTTTATTTTTTTTTTTCCAAAAATTCCAACCAAGTAATCGGTTGGAATTTTTCCAACCGAATTTTTCGGTCGGAATTTCGATCGAAATTTAAACCGGTCAGAATTCGATTCCGGCCCGGTCTTTTCCAACCGATTTTTGCGGTCGGAATCATGTTTTTCCAACAGATTTTTTCCAAAATCGATTGGAATCTCGGTCGAAATTTTGATTTTTTCTAGTTGCGCAACAAAATAGCCATAATAATTTGAAATCAACGGTAATCTCCTCCTCCAACTGTTCTCAAATAGAAACATATCATTTACCTCTTAATTTTCCATTCTCAATTTTTCTTTCCTGCAATGAATCCAATTTTAGCATTCCAAATCTGAAAATGTAAAATGCATTCCCTTTTAGATACCACATTGGAGTGTAAATATGCCAAAAATTGATGCAAACATACCCATTTTGCATTCACCATTGGAGTTACCTTAACACTTTGGACACTATTCATGAGATATAGACCAAATAGTCCAATCTTCTTATGATTTTCACCAGTCTTTTCTTCAATTCGTAATGTTAGATCATTAAGCAAATACATATATAAGAAATGTTTGATACACACATTTCAATAAAAAATAGAATTATTTTACAAACCACAACAAATTTTATATGAAAACGTCTCGATAGATCGATCCCTTCACTAAAAAAAGTTCAACAAACACATTGCACAAATAAATTTTCTGATTGTTACATCCCATAATGTCTAATCCAATGGGCTAGGATCTTTAGAAGCGTAAGCTCTAAGCTCTTCAACATTTTCAAATACTTTGATATATTTCTCATCAAGAGTCACCCATGCTTCTATTCCATCCCCGGATCTAGTATCCATTAACCAAATCACATTGAGAAATGACGATTCTGAATCATTACCCGCATCACATCTTGTCATCCATATCGGCTTTCCCCATCCAAAATCCACATCGTACAGTCCAAAGCCGCACCAACTCGAGATAGATAAAAGGTCAGCTCCGTTGGGGATTTTGTGCCACGTACGTTGCAAATTCTCAACGTAGCCCAAAAACCCTCCATCCCCAAGCATTCTGTTGACAAAATCATGATCAATTACGTTTATTGCATCCCTCATTTCCTTCACCAGGTGTCCTAATTCCTTTTCACTTTCGTTGGTGCTTGATGCAGCTGCCAAACCAGGAAAGTTCCCGAAACAATCTGATGGAAATAACGGCCTGGCTCTTCTCCTCAGGTTCACTGCTTGAGTAACAAGAGACACTGGTTTCCCATTTGAAAGCGAAGAAACCAAGAAACATTTCCAGAGGAGGGCCGATACAACTTCAACTCGTGTTGGACGATCGATGTTGGATGCGGCCTTGAGTTTCCCTATGGCCGATGCATCAAATACATATCTATGCATGAGTGCCTTCCCGGTTTTGAAAAGTGATCCTAGAGACCCTGTTTGGTTTTGCATTTCTTCTTTTTGAGGGAACAACAACTGAGAAATGTAGTTGGGACATACGGGTTCTTTCGATATCGATCGAGCGGAAGCTGCCCATGCTTTGAGAAAATTTCCAATTGTCATTGCATCTGCTACCTGTAGGAAATTGGAGAGCAATAAAAGGAAATATATGAAGTCATTTACACACTTAATTATCAACTTGCTACAAATGGTAGGAATTTATTGGTATTGCAATCAATGTTTTCTCGGTATTATGATAAATGACAAAAAAATAAGTCAAGATAATGTAACATAAATTGAAAGAACACAATCATTTAAATTGTGACTAAGGATGATTCTTTAATTTGAGTATAATTGTGGTAAACACAAATCAACAATCTCCTATTCAATGTGTTTATACATGTAATCTTCGAGAAACTTGCCTTTCATATGGTTCCGAAATCTAGTTTTAGTAAGGTTCATAATAGAAAATATTTATTTTGTAGAAGTCGTTGAAACTGGAAGACGCAAAACTAAATGAATCAAACTATCAATCAACTAACATTTTCATACATTAGTTTTAGTTGAAATGAAAATATTGTTATGTATATAAAAAAATTATATTCTTCATATATTCTCGTTTTTTGTATAAAATCATTCTCGCTGCTTATGTGATATCGTGTATTTAATCTTGATTTAAAATTTTGTTTTCATGTTTTAGTCAAGTAACATTAAAAACCTTTCAAAAACTTTTTGAATTTTAGGGGATACATTTAGAGAATTATAAATTAAATAAATAATTTGAAAAAGTACTCTATATTAGGGCTGTCAATGGGTCGGATTCTGGTCGGATCAGGCTCGTCCAGATCCGGCTCCATTTATATCGGATCGAATCATGTCGGATTCGGATCTTGCTCGGATTGTGCTCGGATCTAGATTTTTTGAATCGAACGGATCTTGGTCAATTTGGCCGGATATCGGATCTTTTTCGGATCCAATAAAATTAAATTAATATTTTTTCCTTAAACAAATTTATTAACTTTTCAATTTTATTTAATTTTAGCTCACATGTTCAAACTTTCTTTACTATATTCATATTTATAGAATGAAAATATTGGTTTAAATGAATTTTATAAACGAGTTATAAATTATTATCTTCTTAAATTGACGGTGAAATATTATTAATGATATTTACTATTATAAAACATTATGTATATATTGATTTCTTTTTATTTATTATCGGATACGGATCTTTAACGGATCTGATCGACCTAAATCCATATTCGCTCCATGAGTTTCAGATTACGGATCTTTATAATCGGATCAGGTCCATCGAATATCTAATCGGACAATTATCCTAATAAATCGGACCGAATACGGACGGATTCAAATTGAAATCCGCCCCATTGACAGCCCTACTCTATATTAATAATTTGAGGGACTATGTACCTAGATTCTATTTTAAGAGATTCAAGTAAGAATATTGCCATTCTTTATCCTCTCTTTGTGTACGTTTCAGGCTCGGCACAGGCCCTAAGGGCATCTCCATCTCATTCCGGGGAATTTTTCCCTAACCCTGGCTTGCCTGGCCTGTTGGAGAATGACCAGGGGAAGCCCCTAGGCATATCCACCCATCCCCGGGGATGGGTTGGAGATGCTCTAAGCCACTGATGATCTTGCATAGGGCACCCAAAATTTGGAGGCCCTACCCATCCATTAACCATATTAACCGCACATGGATAATGAAAAGTTTTTTAAGCGGCTCTTTTCCAGAATTAGGAAAAAGAAAAAAAATCATTATTTCACTTCAAGTTTCTAGTCAAGCCGAATCTATATTAATTGGCCAGTGATATTGCTAGAGAAGCAATTATTGAATTTATGAAGTTCATATTATGTTTTTTATGGTCAAAACACATTATTGACTTTACCGCCAAAGAACAATTCGCTTGTGCAATAAAAATTTAAGTAACACAAGAAGTTCATTAAATACCATGTGCGGCTTTGGGCAATTGGGGGGCCCAATAGTAATTATACAAATAATAATAATAATTAAAAAGAAAAATCAACTTCAAGAGCTCCAAAAGTAATACTATAATGTTAAAAACAAAAATTAACTTCAAGAATTCCGAAAGCTAATGTTATTGAGTTTATTTGTCTTCCCACACGATTATTCTTTTCTCCATAACATTTGATTATTCTCTCTTTCTCTTTATAAAAAATTTATTCCCTTTAAAGTTTAAACTATTTTCTATCTCTCATCCTACAAGATTACAAAAATTCCAAACAAAATTAAGATTTTCATTTCTAATTTCAATTTTGGTATATTTGAGTTTACGCCTGTTTGCTATAAATTTGACACCGAATGCCTCGATGTGCAAATGGCTCGATATGATGCGTAATGAGCGCGGGCGTGCCAATGTTTGTGCGTGCAAACATAACGATATAAAATTTGGACATGTCGATATCAATGTAAACTATAATGTAATGTCCTGATAAGGACATATTGATATCAATGTAAAATGCCCTGATAAGGCTGACTTCTAATCAATTGATTGCGGCAGAGTAGGCAAACACTACCCTTAGTTCTTTTCCATGCCTGCCTGGCCGCAGGACTTAAATAATTTATGATAACCTTTCTGATATGCCAAAGTTTCACAGCCAATCGATGGCCTACTCAGTGTATCGATGAATCAGTAAATGAGTTGACAGTCAATCAGTTTAATTTATATCAGCTTGACTAACATATTGATCATGCCTCAATGAAAATCACTCGACGTAAAACATGCTTTAATAAAATCAAGAGACATGGGCCAAATACTTCTATTAATTGAATTGTAAAAGAAACATATGAGTCTTAGCCTACAATGAGTTCCCTGATTTACAAACATTACAAAGCATGCAAAACGATAAATTAATCTCCTGTGTCGGCATATGTTTGCCAAATGAGTTGATGACTACAATAAGTTCTGAAAAAATACTCCTTGATTGGCAGGTAGACCCACCAAATGAGCTGATGATATGTGATAGTGCAGCTTGTTGACAGAAAGTAACACTGATGACAGAGAACCATCATCAATGGATCGCCCAACCTTGGCAGATGGCTACCAATCGGGCTCCTGACCAACGGGTGGCCGCTGGAAAGGGCATCAATTGAGCAGATGGCTACTCAACCGATTGCTATCAAGCAGATGGCTACTTGACAGCGGACTCATCGAGCAGATGGCTACTTGACGAGGTTGCCATGTAATTACGTGGGCACTTACATGACGTTGCAGCGTGCTATTTTGCTTGATATCGAATGGTTTCGCTCGAGACAGCTTTGCTGACGGCGGAAGCAGCTTTGCGGCTTACTTTGAGCGGCGGTGCTAAACTTCAGGCGGCCATGTCCTGCTGGTTGCTGAGGATTGACGATTGATGTCAAGGAATTGGCAGTGCTGACTGACTGACAGAAGCAGCGGATGCTGGACTTCCGGAGAGGCGTTGAGCCGATTCAGTGAAGACTGAAATTTGTTGATTGATTGAGTTGTGTGTGTGTCTTCCTGCGTGTGGCAGCCCCTGATATTTATAGCTGTTTGCCAGAAACTGATCGGCTGATGCTGTTTGTCCTCCACTTTCTCCACTACTTCCACAACCTCCACTTTCTCCACTACTTGGCAGTTGCTTTTTCTTCTTCTCTCTTGTTCAATTTTCAGATATGATTTCGGCAGTTGTGAGAGAAAACGTGTACTGCCAGTTTGATTTGAATTACACTCCTTAGTCCCATAACCAATTTTGAGATAAATGAGGAAGTGGTTGAGTTCTAGTTTATCTCTAGTTTTAATTAATTATCTAAATAATTAATTAGCCAGCCCTTTTCCTACTGGGCCGATCTCATCGGCTGGGCCACGCACTGTTCAGATTGCTGGGCCGTTTTCGTTGGCTGGGCCATGGGCCGTTCAGATCGGTTGGAGGCAACCAGCCCATTAATCCTCATGTGATAACTGTAATTAATTACTTAATTAATTACTTGGCCTTAATCACTAATCTTTGGCCCAATTAATTAACTAATTGGTTTAATTAATTTAAGTAAACCATTATGTCCAATAATCCCTTAGGCTCATTGGGCCTCTTTGTTCTTAAACCCTGTCTGGTTTAATTATTTAACCTTGGCCCATAAATTAATTAACTTATCCATTAATTAATTTACACTTAGCCAAATTAATTAATTATAGAATTGGGCCGTATCTCTAATTGGGCTCGTGACCCGTTTAATTTCGGTCAGATTGATTTCCGGATCAAAGTGGGTCCAATCCTGATCCAATTCACTTGGCTCTACTTACTGGGTTCGGCCCATTATCACGCTTTTATTCCTCGATCAATCGAGGGTGATTTTTTGGGTACAAACAACGCCTATATTCGAACTTTGTAAGAGGAAAAATTGTTCGATCTTTGGACATTTTGTTCTAAATCAAGAAAAAACTGCAAGTTTTTTACTTTTCTAAATCTAAGGCACGCCACCCAAAGCAGTGATAGAGTTTATTTTTAGTGGTTTGAAGTTGATAGAATTTTAATGGGATGATTATGCTTGTCAGAGTTGCAGAGTAATAGAGTTTAAATATTTTTTAGCTATATTTTTATCTAATAAAAAAATTGTTAGATGAAGATTTACTATGTGTTTGCAAATGCTTCTAGGAAGTACTTTTCAGCTTTTTTTTCTCGAAAATCGGTTTTTTAGTGTTTGCAAACTCTGCTTTTGCTTTTGCTTCTCAACAAAAAAGTAGTTAGAAGCTGGTTTTGGAAAAGCATGTCATGACCTGCTTTTGGGGCTGATGGCATTCTTGTAATAAAATAGAAGCAGTTTTGTGACATTTATATCCTTAATATTTTCTCTTAATTCCAAAAATACCCTCATTTTCTATTTTATGCAATTGATGCTATTTATTTTTACTTTTCACAATTTTATTTATATTCTTGCGGATAATGACTATAAAAAAATATTATATTCATTTTTTCCAACAAAAAAATTATTTTTGTTTGTGTGTCGTCTTCGATTCAGAATATGTTGTTCATATATATATATTTTTTTTAATTTCTAGTTTAGCTTTGTGCATTGTTATAGCCATTTTTAATTTTATGTAGGGTTTTATTATTTTTGTTTGTTCGCTAATTATAAGTTTTTTTATAGTGGTAACTTGAATTAGTTAGTTTTTTATGCTCAACTTGTTTGTTTATTTTTTTATTGTTTTTTATTTTGCCAATGGTTTACATATATAATTATATCATTGTTTGTTTTGATCTTAGTTGCTTTACGTGTGTCTTACAAAAAGACGTTTTCAAAAATTAAACAAAATTAATTTATGAACATGTCAAGTAAAGAGTAAAATAGGACTTGTAATAAAATTCATTTAAAATAAAATTAATGTATGAACATGCCAAGTTAAGGGTAAAATAGGACTTTTAATAAAATTCATATAAAACAAAAGACTTACTATATTCTGCTTTTAAGAAATTGCAAACACCTATATAATTGCTTTAAGTTGTTTTTTACCTTATTTTGCAAACACCCCATGCTTTTTTCTAAAAGTACTTTTTAATTACTTTAAGCAAAAGCAACTGCTTTTCCAGATAGAGAAGCTATTGCAAACACCCTTTAAACACTTTTCATCTAACTAAAGTAGAAAAATAAATCTTGCATAAAATAATTTTTTCGATGTGGGGCCTCGATTTCAAATTTCGCCTAAGGCCCCATAAAGTCTAAGACCGGCCTTATTAAATACTTCGTACAATTCTTTTTCATATGAACCTTGTTCCAGTAGTTAAATTGAGTATTCCAATTTTTATTTGATTCTCTCATCTCAGAAGCATTTGAAATTAAAGAGGAACGGCTTTAATTTTTCGTGAATTGTGGATAATATATTACAATTTCATCAGTTATCACTTATCTTTAATTCATTACATAATCGAATACCCTTTGTACAAACAATTTCAAATCTCTAGATTATGCAATAATAAGCAAGAGCCCGTAACCCGTAACTGGTTCCATTGGTCTTAGGCCTTTAAAGTGAAGGTCTTAGGTCTTTTTTGCCTTTGCCTGAGACCCTCACTTTAAAGGGGTCCCAAATTTTGTAAAGCCCAAATATATTTTTAAATTTTTTTTATCTCAATACATCATATATGACATACATTTTATATTTTATACATAAATATTTGTTTCTTTACCCATTAAGACAAATTTGTAGATCTCGTGTGTACTATAGATACATGATTATTTAAAATTTATTTATACATAATAGCTATTAACGTTCACTTATTATAATATTTACAATACAAACAACAACTGTTTATGCTAAAATAAGTTCTTCGAAACCTAAGAAAATTAATAAATGATTATGTCACAAAAAATATTAAGTGAATTGACTATCCTATTTAGAAAGAAAAAAATGCTACAAAAATCATCATAATAATAGAGAGAATTTCATTTTTGGTACCACAAGTAATCCTACTTTAAGGTTACGCGCGGTATCATAACTTTAAAAACATACACATTTGGTATTACATGTTAATTATCCTCGACGCATTTGGTACTTCGGTCAATTTTTGAATGGAAATTTCAATTTCGGACGGAAGTTGATGGCAAATTTGCATAATTAGTCCTATTTATAGATTGTTGTCAAAGTTTGTCTCACATATTTTCTGACCGATAAATTTACCCGAAAGTTAATAAGTTTTATAAATTTTATATATTATTATTATGAAATTTCTTAAACAAATTAGATATATATATAATAATAATAAACTAAATAATATTTTATATAAATCTAATAAAATATAAATTAAATTTATTAGAATTTTAATTTCAAAAATAATCTTTTAAACTAATTAGATTTTATATATAATATATATAAATTAAATAATATTTAATATAAAATCTGACAATAAATATACTTAAAAAATTCTTTTAAACTAATTCAATTTATGGTTTTTTTAATTTTTTAATTATAATAGATTTAATAATTAGAATTATTATTATTTATATAATTTTAAAAAGATTTTTTTCAGATTTAATAATAAATATTATTTAATTTGTATATATTAATAATTATTTTAAAAGATTGTTTTTCAATTTAAAAAAATTAATAAGGTTAATTGATATTTATATTTCAAATTTTATGTAAAATATTATTTAATTATGTGTTATATGGAAAATCTAATTAGTTTGAAAGATTTATTTTGAAATTTAAAAAATTCAATAAATTTAATTGATATATAATTTTTTGGATTTTATATAAATAGTATTTAGTTTATATATATTATATATAAAGTCTAATTAGTGTAAGAGATTTAATAATTATAATATTTAAAATTTATAAATAGGATTTATAATTAATTATATTTACAACTGGGACTGAAATGCTTCAAACTTGTGAATTGTGGGGTAAATTTGTCGGCCATAAAATATGTAGGGCAAAGGTTGGCAACAATCTATAACTATAGGACCAATTTTGTAAATTTTCCGTCTAAAATTGAATTTTCCGTACAAAAATTGACGGAAGTACCAAATGTGTCGAGGGCAGTTAACATGTGGTACCAAATGTGTATGTTTCTAAAGTTATGGAACCATAACCTTAAAGTATGGTTATTTGTGGTACCAAAAGTGAAATTCTCTCCATAATAATAAGATCAATTAATGTTTTTGTTATATGATCCTGTTTGTTTGGCGTTTGGGAAAGTAGTTTAGGAGAGTAGTGGAGGTTTGTGAAATAATCTCGATTTGCGTAATGTTGTTTGTTTGGGTTTTGAGAGAGTGGTTTGAGAAATAAAGTAGGTATAGGTTTTTTTGGAAGAGTTGGGTTGTAGGTGTAAGATGTGTAAGACTTTATGTCAAATCATGTTTGTTATGTGAGATAAATTGTGTAAGAGATATGTTACTTTATGTCAAATCAAAGTAGAGTTTGTATAGGTTTTGTTTAGAGATAAGAAAATTGTTGTTTGTTTGGCTTTTAAGAGAGTAGTTTGAGAAAATTAATGGATGAAAAATTAATTTCTGAAAGTAAAAAACATGTTTGTTTGGCATTTTTCAAACACGAAAAAAATCTGGGAAACGCCAAACAAACAAGCCCATAATTTTTTTAATACATAGGGCTCCAAATTTAAAGTTGGCCTAAAACCGAAGAAAATGTTGGGCCAACCCCTGATAATGAATTTCTTAGTTGCTTAGTAATGAAAGAATTTAAGAAGGAAAATAAGAAAAAAGGTGAGTTGTTTGCGGATAAAAAATTACGGATTACTTAAAGTAATTTTTTTTGTTACAAAATGATAAAATTTCCCTATATGGCGAGACAGAATCAGAATTCAGAACCACGTACACGTACGGCGTAATGGCGAGTACTTAACATTACAGGCAACTAATTAATGTCTTTAATTTTTTGGTATATACTGTATATGCATATCACACACATACATATTTACACACACCCAATGCATGGCGGCCGTGCCCCTTAATTTGCCCCTTAATGGCGGTCGGGGATGGGGTTGGGGGTAGGAATGGTTTTTTTTTTTTTTTTTTTTAAATAAATTATAATTATTTTATTAATAATATATCACTTTATTTTTTAATTAATATTATTATATACAATTTAGATTTAACTAACATTTTGTCGGATTTATGTTAATGTAATATTTGATCTGTTAATATTATTTATAAAATTAAATTAGTTAAATAAATATGTAAATATAATAAGTAAAATCTCTAAATTGGTCCGCACGTGTCTTATTCGAACCAATTTTGAAATTGGGCAACAATGTTTACTAAAATTATCCGTAAATTTGAAGATGTGGGGTTATTTTGACAACCTGAAAAGTTAGGGGTATAATTGTCAGTCAACATAAGTAATGTTATCAATTTTGCAATAAAACTTAACTGCCACATCATCAGTTAACGTCCGTTTTTAACGGTGGTACCAAATATATAGGCCTCGATTTTTATGGTACCACAAGTGAGAATCGGTATATAGTGCAATTCTCTCCATCCACATTCCACAGCCTTTCATCTAATGTCCTCTAAGTACATATCTTTCAATCTAATGTAATACATGTACTAATCTTAAATTGTATACATCTCTCTAATTAGTACATGAACTAAAGCAAATGTATCATACATGTTCTACTCCGTGTTCTTTGTTTTAGTGACCAAAAAAATTACTATTTTATTCTAATTTAAAAAAGAACTCATGCATGTGGGCAGATCTAGGAATACGGGGTAGTGGAGGCTAGGCATAGGTCAAATTTTGATAAGCTCCCGAATTGAGACTATAGAGTAGTTTCTACTTTAACATATTTTCTTTTTATTTACAATTTTTACAAAGATTTCTCGAATTTTTTCGAAAAATTTCGAAAAGTTTCTAATTTAGACCGAAAAATACATAAAAAATGAAACTTTAATCCATGGGGCTAAGGTTCTAAGATAAATTTAATAATCGAAATACAAAAAAAATCAATCAATCAATCAAACAGTCAAACTTAAAATTGTTTCATTCAAAGGAAAATATTTACAAAAAAGAGGAGGTAAAGTTTGACACAAATAACCTCCACAAGTTACTTTAATTAAATACAATATCCCTTTATGACATCAAAAGAACTCAAAACATCTACGTATCTTAATTATAATTTTAAAAACACCAATTACATTCACAATTATTGATAACGTCGATTTTTCATTTTCAAAAATCAGAGCTAGATCAATTTTTTTTTTAAGGGAAAGGCGAAAATTTGTATAGTAATGTATTAAATAAAAATAATAATAAGAAGAAACCGTATTATAAAAATTAAGAAAGAAATAGAATTAAAAAATTATTAAGAAAGAACAAAAATCAAATAAAAATGACACCAATTACATTCATAATTATTGACAAAGTCGATTTTTCATTTCCGGAAATCAGAACTAGATCAATATTATTTTTAGTGGGGAGGCGAAAATTTATATAGTAATGTATTAAATAAAAATAATAAGAAGAAGAGACCATATTATAAAAATTAAGAAAGAAATAGAATTAAAAAAATTATTAAGATAGAACAATTATTAAGAAAAAAAATTAAAAGAACAATTGAAATTGTTAAGAAAGAATAATAAATCAAAAGAAAAAGGTTAAGTAATTAAATATAGTATAACAGCTCTCCCTGGGTTTGAACCCTGGCTTCAAAAGTCCAGCTTTGAGGAGGGTTTCTTATCATGTCAATGGGCCACACCAATTATTTTGTTAAGCAAATTAATAAAATAAGGAATATATAAAATATTTGAGTGGGGGCTATAGACCCCACTTGCCCTACGCGGATCCGCCCAGCATGTGTTCTTTAATATTAGCATTCACTTTCAGTGTTCTTCACTTGTATAATTGCGAATGTATACACGATGTGCCCGAAAACAGCACCAATGGCGATTCCTCCGCATTCAAAGTGATTGACTTGTATCATGGCTACATAGCCCCCCGGACCCAATTCAGAATCAATCGTAACCTCACACGGAACGAGTCGTTTGGGCAATTGCTGGTCGGGATTTTCTAAAAGATCTGATAATTTATGCCCTATATCTTGATCACGGAGAAAGGAACGCCTTGGTCTTTGCAATCAACGGATAGACCGTCTTCGCTGATTCTCCCGGCTATTGGATAGAATCGAGTTAGAATTAAAGAGAGTGAATGCTTGAGCGAATCCGCATTTTGAGAACTTAACATTTCAGGATCAGCATTAGTATTACTAGGAAAATACAGGACTATAGGAACAAGCATAGGTGGAACTATTTGGTCTAGCATGGAAAACTTATAGTTTTGAAGGTGAAGAGGTGTTGGAGAAGAAGGCTGCACATTGTCTATGGAAATTAGCACACTTTCCATTTTCTTAGCTTTGATTAATTTTCAAGAATGGAATTTACGAATTTGATCATTGCAGGGAGATGGATTTTTGATACATGTATATATAGGGGCAAACCTCACCACATGTGTAGGAGGTGTGGGCTCAAGATTTTTTTTGTTTTTTTTTACCAAACTCAATATTTTTTTCAATATTTTGTTTAAATGATTAAAAAAATTGAATTAAGATAAACTAAAACCGTAATTTTATCCAATAAATGATGAAAATTATACTAGCAAACTTTATAAGAGTATGAATTGAGCATTCAATTAAGAATGTTGAAGATATAATGCAATTGAACACTAAAAAGTAAAAGAATGTTGTTTAGGCATGAAAATGCCGAACATGCTTTTAAAATACTAGGAAAGTGCACGTACGTTGTATGTGTCTAGTTAAAGTATTTTTTTGTAAATTAGAGTAAAATTAATCTTATTATGTCATAACATAAAGTAAATTAACTCGTTTTTCACCTATTTAATTCATTAGTTTAATTCATTTTTCATCGATTTAACCTTTTTTAATCGATTTTATTAATTTTTACTGGTTTAATGTTCTTTTTATTGTTTTACCCATTTTTATCCAATAAAATATGAACTAGTAATTTTTTTTATCATATAAATTAACATAAGGATTATTTCATTTTTGGTGCCACAACTATAGTTCACTGGCATTTCTACCCCGTATCTTTTCAGGCTAACATAGTGCCACAACTTCAATATCGGTGGCAATTTCGGTGCCAACTGAAGTCCAATTATGAAATTAGCCCAAAATCCCCTACATGTGGGCCACGTCAAAATTAACCCGCATGTGGGAGATTTCCTGCCAATTTTGGAATTGAGTCTCAATTGGCACCAAAATTGCCATTTATGTTGAAGTTATAGCACCAAATGTGTCAGCCCGAAAAGATACGAGATATAAATGCCAGTAAGCTATAGTTATGACAAAAAAATGCAATAATCCTTTTCAATTATGTAGATGTTTTGTACTTTGTGATTTATATTGATGGAGACGAGCACATTTATGATTGCCACAAAAATGGCTTACGAGGCCATGCCAAATGGGTGTTAGGTGGGATTCAAAAGAACGACTCTGGATTTTCGGATTCTTATCGATTGGGTAAGGTTATTGTGAAGTTGTAATTTTGCGGTGAGGATCCTCTATACCACTATTAGTGTACCATACTTGTGTACCACTAATAAGTAATTGCCACATGTACATGTGGCAATTATTATAATTGTTACATGTACATGTGGCAATTACTTATTAGTGGTACACAAGTATGGTACACTAATAGTGGTATAGAGGATCTTGAGCCGTAATTTTGACACACTGCTGTGAATTCGAGCCCGTCGATTTGTTGAAATAACTCGAAAAGCTTTATTATAAGCCATTAGTTTCATTGGGATTAATGCCACCGCAAATTCAAGATAACAATAGGCTCAATAGCGAAGAAATGATGTAAGTTGGGTTTTTATTAAAAAAATGTGAAATAATAAAAAAAGAAAAATGGGATAATTAAACCAAAAAAAAGTGAAATACATAAAAAAAAAAGGGTCAAATCGACAAAAATAGGTGAAATTGATGAAAAACGGATTACACGTTGGCATAATAGATGTAAAAACGGGTTCGATTGGCATAAAAAAGGGAAATCGATGAAAAATGCGTAAAATTGATAAGAAAAAAAAAATTGAATCGATAAAAATATGTGACGTCCACGATCATGAGAACCTTACATGTAACAATGATTAATTTAAATCAGATAATTTCATCAAACTTGATTTATTCAATTAGTAAGATTTAATTGAAACTTTAAGCAGTTATTAAATAAATATTAAACTTATGTAATATTCAAATATTGAACCCCCACACATATTCATCAAAGCAATAAATATAAAATTGTACATATTCTCCTCTGTTCTCTATCCCCAAATAGAGTACAACTCTGGCAACGAAAAGTTCCATGGAATTACCTGATCATATTTCATCCATCCATCACTATAGAACTAGAACACGAAGCTATTAATTAAGTTAAGCCTTCTCTTCTCTGAATTTTTCGGACGGTGACATTGTAACAATGAATCCAAATTTTCATCTTTTATGTCGAAAAGTTTTCATTTTTTGAATCAAGGGAAACGAAAATAAGATGCAATTTCGAAACTATTGTATGACGTAAACTTTGTTATTTCTTTTTAATTTAATAATTTTTATTACAACTTTTCCTAGAGTTTCCGCAACATCTTCAAAAAATTCTCAAAACAATATACAGCTAGTCGAGACATATAGTCGAAACGAAATTTTGATCCATGATTGTGACTACTGAAGCATTAAAACTGAGAGAAAATTTAACAATATAGACCTTGAATTATTTTTTTTAGGGCAAACCCAATGGAGGGGGTGGTTGGGGAGGGGTTGGGTTTGTAGAAATTAATGGGGATGGGGGGAGTGTTTTATAGGGGGTAGTTGGGGAGGTGGCTGGAGCTTCCCAAACTACCTGTCTGGACACACGTGCCTAGGCAGCAATCATGAGCTCCAATGGCCTCTGATTTAAATATTATTATTATTATTTTATTTTTTAATTAGTATTATTAATTAATAGTGTATTATATTTATGTGTTTTTTGGGATAATATTTCTTGTTCAAATTTTTTTGTTTATTGTTCATTTTTTTTTTTTTTTGATATTTTTAATTTCTTTTTAAAAAATGACAATTAAAACTAAACCATTTAATTAGAATATAGGTGGTTATATATTTAAACAAAATGATTTTTCAAGTTAATTGAAAATATAATTTAAACACTTAGACAAAAAAAATTAAATTCATACTAAATTTTTATATGGATAATTTATTTATAATATTTTTGTGTTGAATTTTTGTAAATATAGTTAATACATTATTACTTTGCAAATGAGTATTCTTCCTCATATATTGGGTATTAAGAAAATCTCCTTGTGGTTTGTTACATCTAACAATTGACCCCTTACCCCTGAAAAGTTCCAATTTTACCCCTAGAGAGTTATTTGTAATGTTTGTAATATCTTAAAAAAAATAAGACTTGGTGCTAATTGTAATATCTCATAAATTGTAAAATTGATAATTATATATTTTTTTGCCTTTCTGATTTAGGCCCTTTTTGGTATGTTTAAACTAATTTCCCACAATTCAACCATTTTTTCGACTTAACCCATTTCAGCAGTTTAAGCCATTTTATATCGATTTAAGCTGGTTGTAAAGCGGTTTAAACCTCCAATTTCTGCTTTTATAAATTACTATGCCAGACAAGTACACCACCTGGCACCGCAAGTTCTTACATTATTTTCTTGAAACTAGGAAAGTGCACGTGCGTTATACGTGTCTAGTTAATTTCATGGATATTTTTTATAAATTAGAATAAAAATAATTTTATCATACCATAAAATAGAACAAATTAACTTGTTTTCACCTAATTAATTCATTAGTTTAATTCATTTTTCACCGGTTTAACCCGTTTTAAACCGATTTTATTCACTTTTACCAGTTCAATGTTTTTTTTTACTGTTTACCCAATTTTATCAGTTATAACTTATTTTCACTGTTTTTACGATTTTTTCCTTTTGTTTTTTTTGTGTTAGATCAATTTTCTACCGGTTTCACCTTATTTTTTCGGTTAAACCTTATCCTTTTTTTACTGATTTCACACGTTTTTATCATATTAACCCATTTTCACCTATTTCGCACATTTTTTACATTGATTTCACATGTTCATTTGACCAATTTTACCCGAATTTTGATTGATTTGACACGTTTTCATAGACTTTATTCAATTTTTCACCGATTTAACCTGGTTTTCACTAATGTTGTTGTTTCACCGATTTCATCCTATTTTCACGAATTTTTATCAATTTAACATGTATTTATTGATTTATAGGGCACTTTTTTTTTATCGGTTTCACCCAAATATTCACCAACTTCGCCAGTGTTTACCAATTTCACCTGAATTTTCATCGATTTCACATGTTTTCAATAATCTCATAGATTTCTTTTTTCTTAAATGATTTCACCAATTTCACCTGTTTTCACGAAAAGAATGCCATGAAAATTTGAGATTATGCATGTCTTGATATTATTAAATATTTTTATAGTTTTCTATTCTAAACAAAGTAAAATTACATAATTAGTTAAGTCATAAGAATTTTTTATTCTTTCATAGTAAGATGCAATATTTTTTTTTTTTTTTTTTTTTTGGTAACAGAATGATATTTAAGAGAATTTCATGTTAAATTTTTATATTTAGAGTGTTTATGATTTATGTCGTAATAAATATTTAAATTAATATTTTTTTACTTTAATAAATAATAATTTTTATATATTTTTTAGGGCTATTTAAAATAATAGTGTTTTCTTATGGTTCGTATTTGTCTATTATATAAGAGAAGAAGATTAATTTATAAATTTTAGGAGTTTATGTAGGAGATAAATATAATAGGACTTCATGTCTAAATATAACTCTTCAATTATTTTTAGTCTTTTATATATTTACCATTTAATTAAATATCACTTTAGGTGATTTTTTGTCTGTACAAAAAAGTTAAGAAATATTCATGCTTTTATTATAGTAGAGAATATATTATATCGATAAAAATAGTGAAATCATTAAAAGAAAATGTCAAATTGACAAAAGGGTGAAATCATTTTGAAAATGAGTTATTTCGGAAGAATAAGGAATGAAATTGGTGGAGAATGGGGAATTGCATTAAAAATGAGTTAAACCCGGAAAAAAAATGATGATATTAATGAAGAACTAGTTAAATTGGCACAAAACATGTAAAATCGCTGAAAAATGGGTTATACCAATAATTTTTTCTTGTCAGGAACGAGTAATATAGAAAGAACAAGAACAAGTTAAAGTCGACAAAGATAGGCCAGATCAATGAAAAACGGTTTAAACTGACGTACATAATGTGAAAAAATGGGTCAAACCGACAAAACTCATGACATTGGTGAAAAACTAAGTTAAACCTCATAAAATTGGTGAAAAACTGAAATGGTTTATGGCGGTTCTCCATATAAAATGAGCGAAATCGTAGATAAATAGATTAAACCGTGAAATCAGTTAAAATTGGTTAAATCAATGAATATTTTTGAGCTTGGTCAAATAAATTCAAAATCCAGTCAACCATATAGAGACCAAGTGGGCAAGAGGTATTGGGTTCGACTCTCACTAATGTGGGTATTTCTCTAATATAACAATTTTGATAGTTTAGTTATCTTTATACGATAAAATTGAATAAATTTATGATAAGTTATAAAAACCCTCTCATCTTTTACTCTTTTTTAGCGTTGCTGACTCCGTCAAACACATCATCAAAATCGTTTCAGAATAACACATGAAGTGGTCCTAGATTTTGTATATATTAGGAAAGTGCACGTACGTTGTACGTGTCTAGTTAATTTTATGGATATTTTTTGTAAATTAGATTAAAATTAATTTGATTATGTCATAAAATAGAGCAAATTAATCCGTTTTCACATAATTAATGTTTCACCGGTTTAACTTATTTTTTAGCCGATTTTATTAATTTTTACCAGTTTAATTTTTTTACCCATTTTTTCTTATCGGTTATAACTTATTTTTACCGTTTTTACGATTTCGTCCTATTGTTTCTTCCGTTTTAAACATTTTTCTACCAGTTTGACCTTATTTTATCGGTTAAACTCTTTTTTTTTTTACTGATTTTTATCATACTAAACCGTTTTCACCTATTTTGCACATTTTTTTTTACTGATATCACATGTTCTTTTCACCAACCTGAATTTTCATCAATATGAAACATTTTCACCGACTTTATTCATTTTTCACCGGTTTATTGATTTCAGGTGCACTTTTTTTATCGGTTTCACTCTAATTTTCACCAATTTCGTCAGTGTTCACCAATTTCACCCGAATTTTCATCGATTCCACATTTTTTTGTTGGTCCCAAAGTGGTCAGATGAGGTCTAGAGAGGGGGGGGGGGGGGGGGGGGGGTGTTGAATAGACCTCTAAACTTCTAAAGACTTTTCTCTAACTTTTTTGTCAGCAGAGTAAGCTGATCTTACTCGTGAGACTACTATGCTGATTTAGCACTCAACATATTCAACAGAGTCGACCACTAGTCTGATTTCACTTATCTGTTTCAGATACATTCAGAGTTTCAAAACTTGTATGCAGCGGATTTTAGCAAGTATGTTTTTCAAACAAGTTTCTCTTCAAAGTTTTACCCCAATTTTATAAATTCCTATTTTTAAAGCTTTGTCTTTTAAACGTTTGTTTACTTATGAAAATATGCAAGTTAAAAACATGTAATCAAACACAGGAATTTTTATAGTGGTTATACATGAACAAATCCTCTTAGTCCACTCTTCTAAATCACGAAGATTTAGGTTCTACTAGAAACACAAAGTAACTAGTACACCACCACTTGTGCTTTTACAACAAATGATAAAGCATCAAGCTCACACTTAGCTCTCATGTAGATCACTAAGAAAAACCTATTTTAAAACACTCAGCAAATAGAACACTTAAGTTTTACAACAAATGATAAGCATTAAGTAAGAGTACTAAGCTCACAATATAGGAAAACACTCAGAAGTCCTATACTACGAAGTTATATCACTCACAAAGATGGATATAAACTTCTCACACTTTACAGTTGAATGCCACTCAGACAGACAAAGGTTTGATCTTTTTCTTCAACAATTCGCTCTGTCAACAGATGACTTCGCTTATGATCAGACGACTCAACTGATGGATTTTGCTCTAAAGATGTGATCTTGAATTGTGCAAGTCTCTCTTCAATCTTCAGTCCCTGGTCTATTTATACTCTCGGATTTGAAATTCTGCCCGTTGAAGATAGGCGAAATTACACTTTAATCCTGGGCAACGGTCTTCATTTCTACGGCAGCTTTTGCAGATTGTTCTCTGTACACTCTGCTGTACGGATATATACTTTATGTCAGTTGCATTTAATGCACTCAGCTCTTTACCGTTGATGAGCTTAGTGACCAACTTCATTTCGCTGATGGGATTACTCTGTTGATTCAAGAATGAACACATCTATCTTGACTCGGCTGATGATAACCAATCTGATATTCCCACTTAGCTGATATGGTCACTTAGCTTCCAGACCGTGAGATAGGTTTCACTAAGTTTTTCAGTTCTTAGTTGATGATTTCCTTTTTAACCATTTACTCTTTTTGACCTTTTTGTCATGTTAAAACCCTTCTCCAACCAATACCAACCCAGAATTTTTTTTATCGATTTCACTCTTTTTCACCAATTTCACCCTTTTTTGACGAAAAGAATTCCATGAAAATTCGAGGTTATGCATGTCTTGATGTTATTGAATATTCTTTATATTTTTTCTATTCTAGCCAAAGTAAAATTACGTAATTAGCTAAGTCATAAGTATTTTTATTTCCATCATAGTAAGATGCGATTCAATTTAACTTTTTTTTTGTAGCATCAAGATATTTAAGAGAATTTATTTTAAATTTTTATATTTAGAGAGATTATTATGTTGTACTTAATTTTAAATTAATATTTTCTTGCTTAAATAAATATTGATGCTATAATATAATAATTTGTATCTATTATTTAGGGGCTATTTAAAATAATATAGTAATGGTTCGTTTTTATCTATTATAAGAGAAGATTAAAATAACAAAAATTGATGTAAAAAGGATTTGATAAATTTTATAGTTTATGTAGAAGATAAATATAACAAAACTTTATGTTTAATATACCTCTTCAATTACTTTCATATATTTTTGATTGAATTAAATAACAATTCAAATAGGTGTATTTTAGTCTGCACAAAAAAATTAAGAAATATTCGTATAATAGTAGAGAAGTAGAGATAGAGATAGAGATCAGATAGAGATAGAGATAGAGATAGAGATAGAAATAAATGCTTTAGTGAATACTTAATAAATCCATATTGTATCTTACGTTCACTCTTAGACCAACATTTATTGGAAAATTATTAGAAACATTTCAAAATACACGAGTAATGCACTAGTAACTAGAACAATAATTTCACCTAGTAACACACTTCGCTTCTTATTTTGAAACATACATTGAATTTGGAAAGTAGATTTATGCATAAGTTTCAGCATTTAAATAATCTCCCTCTTCTTTTCAAGAAATTCAACGAAATCATCCGTGTAACGTTTGTGTAGTCCTCTATCCCCAAATATTGTACTCATTTCTTTTGCTTTCTCCCTGATATTTTTCCATCTTCTTCAAGCATTACGAGTTTTACCGAGTCACCAACCGAGTTTCTATTGTACGCCCCATCTTGCTCGTTTCTTGGTACTTCTATCCCCAACATCTTGTCCACAATCATCCTAGAATTTAAACCCTGATCTACCAAAAACGGCAACGTAATCAACGGTTGACCAAACATGAGACCCTCCACGATAGAACTCCAACCACAATGAGTCAAGAATCCACCCACCGAGTCATGACTCAGTATTTTCAATTGAGGTGCCCATTTACTCCAAACAATTCCTCGACCCTTGACTCTCTCTTCAAACCCACTCGGTAGCTTCACCGAGTCGGACTCACTCGATCCGTGTACTTTCCGTAGCACCCAAAAGAAAGCTACCCCGGATAATTCCAACCCTAGAGCCAACTCAGTGAGATGATCTTGACTCGGGTTCACCTCACTCCCTAATGCAACATAAACTATTGAGTCTTTATTTTGACCATCAAGCCAATTTCTAATAAAATCCCAACTTTCGTCGCTTTCTTCTTTATTGTTATCTTTGATTTCGGGTGGCATTAACCCCACAGGAATTATTGGTTTATTGTAAAGCTCTTCGAGTAAATTCAACCAATCGGGTTCGAATTCATAGCAGTGTCTCAAAATTATAGCGTCACAACCATCAATGACCTTAGCCGTACGATAAAAATCAGAGAATCCAGAATCATTATTTTGAGACGCGCCAAGGATCCAGTTCGCCTCATAACGTCGGTAAGCCAATTTCGTTTCAAACTTGATCCATTTTGGTGGGACCATGAAATCTTCGGGCTTGTTACGATCTTTCAAGGAGTCCAGTGGGCCCCAAAAAGCCAAAAACCAAGCATTGAAGATCACAAAGAATACTTGGGAGACTCCAAGCCGAGCCGCAATAGGAGGCAGCCAATGTGGAGCGAAATCGTAGATGATCCAATCTGGATCCGAGTCTTCCAAGAACCGGGTCAACCCGGTTTCTAAGCCATCGAAAGCTTTCTTTAGATACTCCATTTCTTCATTCCGGATGTCTGTAGTAGCTTCGGCATTTTCTTGGAGTTCATCAATTTTGGGCAGTGGAATTTTGACTAGAGAAATTGAAGAGGCAAGATTTGGAGGCAATTTTGGGAGGCGATCAATGTTTCTTGGGGTGGAAACGAATGAAATTTTGTGACCCTTTTGAGCTATGAATTTTGAAAGGTTAAAGAATGGAATTATGTGACCAAAAGCAAGCCATGGGAATATAACTACGTGCAACTTTTTGTCCATGGAGAAGAATACTAGATAAGATGATTTTTAAGATGTTTCAAATTTCAATCAATAAATTCTCACTAGTTTTGGATGGGCAAGTTTTATATGTGGCTAGCAAACATGAAGAAAGTTATGAAAGAGATGGAAATATTTCACTTTCAATTTTATTTTTATTTTCTTTTTTTGAGAGGTAATGGTGGGGTTATGTATTATAGTATTCGGCAGTCGGCACAATTATCTATAATTATTTAAAGCATGATAAATGACTAAACGTTCACCCCCGCTATAGCTGTACAAATTTTTAAAGAAACTCTGTCGTCTTTCAACTATTATAATTATTATTGGTGTTAAATTAATTGGATTGAGATCTTGAAAGTATTGTGCTCACGTGTTTTAGATTTGATTGTCGGAGAACTAAAATTTACCACATATATTGGACTAAGTTCATTTACATGGCTTGAACTTAGCATATTTAAAATTTTAGTTTATAAGTTGTGGATTGTCTAAAACATTATAAGGTAAATTTATTTTAGTTATTCAATCCATGTGAGAAATTTATTCTTAATACTTTCCCTTTATGTGTGGGTAAAATAAACCCAACACATGATGCCCAACTTTGCGAATAGCGAGATGTGGATCCCAACACACGGATAACAACAACTTAAACTTTTGTTATATGAGTAAAGTATGTGAGTAAATAATAATCTCATTATGAGAATAAAAAGGAACTCGTCACAGAAGGAGGTGACCACATTAATCAAGTGACATGATTTCCTCTAATTAATTTGTTGAATTGTATCTCAAGAGAAATTAATTAATAAATCTTCAACTATTTAAGTATTTTCTCTATACAAGTAAGTAGAATGATCGAATCACAAGATTATGTGTCACTCATTTCTTGTTTATTTTAACAAAATTTGTAGATCGAGAGATTTGAATACCTGACCTCTTGAAATAAGTAAGGGATCAAAGCTACTTGGGCTATATCAATTTTTTGTAACTTCTAGAATACAAATTCATAAGTATAGTTCTTTTGTAACCTAATTTATTAATAGATTAGTTATGATAATTAACTTCAAATCAACATCTTACACATTCATAATAGTTTTTAGTTAGAACACGGTTTTTTATTATATTTTTCTCTTTGACCATGTATATCCTGAATATCAATGATTTTTTTACTTCTTTTTTTCAACTATATTTTTACGGTAAATAGTTACAAAATTTGAAAGCCACATCGATATATTATGCAAATTTGATTTTTGTATATTTGACTTTAAAATTAATATATACATAATCATATTCTAAAATTATTAATATTTTAGGTTGTTGTATTTTAACTTTCACTTATATATTTTTGAATAAATATGATCATTATATACTTATATGGACTTATTATTTAGTATAATATTTATATTACCGATATGATAAGCATAAGTTAGATAAATATTATTCCATTTAATTTAATTTTAAATATATTTATTTTTTTCATATTTTTAATCAATTATAGGATATTGTTTAAATTTTATGTACATAACATATATTTTATAACTAATACTAAATTAATTATATCATTATGACGTCATATCGATTTAATCAATTGCCCGACCGGTCCAACCAGTAAAATCAGTGACAAGTCGGCTCCTTGATTCCTTGTCCGATCCGATTATGAGAACATTGGTCTTAACTGATCCTCTGACCAAGGGAAATATGGATTCACGGATGAATTTGGACTAGTTTTAAGCAAAATTGTTCATAAAACTAAGGGTGGACGTTGGGTTCGGGTAACCCAAATTCGACTCGTCTCGTTTTTAAAATACCTGAACGGGACAAGTATTTTTTGGGTTTTGGTACCCGAACTTAAAAATTTGTATTTTATTACGAAAATACGGGACGGGTTTGGGATTAGACTCTCCAACCCCGAATACCCGAACCCGTCTATATCATTTCATTAATATATAATTATACATTTTACTTATACATCAATTAATTAACATCATCTAATAAAGAACTGTTTTTACTTTACACTAATATTCCTTTTAAATCTTAAACTATTTAAGTATTTATTAATACATTAAGTTTACCCCATTTCTAAAAACTGTCATAGTCTCTACTGTTATACCACTTATTCTTCTTCCCACCTACGACACGGCATACAATAATTTTTTTTTGGATTTTTTTCGCTCTACAAATAAATTTACTACTACTACTAATCTATTACACACAAAATTTTATACGAAATATTATAATTTAATTTTGTTAGGTGCGTGAAGAATTAATGATTTTTAAAAAAAAAAAATAGGACCCGTAATCCCGTCCCATCCCGCCCCTCAATAATCCGGGTACCCGGAAGGATTCAGGATAAAATGTGTCGATCATGAAATTTACTAAACCAATATCTCTAACCCCAAACTCGTCCCGTGTGGACCCCTACATAACACACAACTAAAGTTTGGTGTAATTAACAAAATCTCATCTAAAGTTTGATACTACCATATGTGGTGGGAAACATGCACAAATTCCTTTGTAAATTTTTTATTCAACTAAATTTTCTTGTACTTTCAAATTCTCCAGATTCTCTGCACACTCTCCTCCACTCTTCCCCTTGTGCCGTTGATTTTTAATTAATATGCATATATTACCCCTATGAATAAGAAGATTATGTCCTAAGTTTAAAAAATATATAATGATATAAAGTGCCAAGTTTAAAAAGGACAAACATATTTTGTGCTACATTTAAAAATTATAAGGGGATTCCGTGCTAAGTTTAAAAGTACTAGAGGATTTCGTGTCAAATGAAATTAATAAGGGTGACAATGAATATTGCTATTATTATCATTCAGGTTGAATAAATTAAACAAAATACAAGTCGCACCAAAGCCGCGTGGAACACACACTTGTCAAAAAACTGACGAAATTTGATCTATGTTGAGAATCTAAAAGTACGAGGGGTTTGGTGCAGTAAAAAATTAACGATTGTGTGCAAGTTTCACATAAAAGAAATATCGTGCAATTTTCCCTGGTTGCATTGGAATGTGCAGTGGCGGATCTAGGAATTTTAGGCAGGGGGCTAAAGTAAAATACGAAAAAAAAATTCAATCAAAGAGTCAAACATAAATTTATTCACGATAAAATATATGAAATGATAAAAAAAAGAGGAGGTGAAGTTTGACAAAACACATAAAATATTTTGAATATTATTGAGAAGGAATTTTTTTTAAAATAAAACATTGAAAATATTATTAAGGAATCATAAAATATTGAAAATAATATTGAGAAGGACAAAAAATTAAAATAACACAAAAAAAGATCCATTATGGGTATAAAGTCTAGACCTCGTGCTGTTACTTTTACACTATCACCAACTGACCACTATAATTTTTATACAAAAACTTAATCAGTACTACTAATTAATCCAAAAATTCTGAAGGGGCTCCTTGCCCCTCTCTGATCCGCCCTTTGGGAATGTGTATTATCAATCGCAACTTGTCAATGTTCCTTCTTTTTAAGATTCCGAGGAACCAATTCTTTGTCCAATTGGTGCTATAAAACATACAAATTACTTTTCCCCATCTAATAATCATCTAAATTTATTACCCCAAGCAGGAAACAGAGCCCCCATTTTCTTCTCCATGGCCAAAGACAAAAAGTTGCATGTAGTTGTGTTCCCATGGCTTGCTTTTGGTCACATAATTCCATGCTTAAATCTTTCAAAATTCATAGCTCAAAAGGGTCACAAAATCTCGTTCGTCTCCACCCCAAGAAACATTGACCGCCTCCCAAAATTGCCTCCAAATCTTGCCTCTTCAATTTCTCTAGTCAAAATTCCGCTGCCCAAAATCGATGAGCTCCCTGAAAACGCAGAAGCCACATCAGACATCCGCAGCGAACAAATGGGGTATCTAAAGAAAGCTTTTGATGGTTTAGAAACCGGGTTGACCCGTTTCTTGGAAGACTCGGATCCAGACTGGATCATATACGATTACGGTCCACACTGGTTGCCTTCTATTGCAGCTAGGCTTGGAATTTCCCGGGCCTTCTTTTCGATTATTAATGCGTGGTTCCTAGCGACTTTGGGCCCATTGGATACGCTAATCAACGGCTCAGATGAACGTACCAAGCTCGAAGACTTCATGGTCCCACCAAAATGGGTCAAGTTTGAAACTAAAGTGGCTTACAAGCAATTCGAGGCCTACTGGATGCTTCGCGCAAAGCAAACTGATGATTCAGGATTCTCTGATTTTTATCGTACTGGTAAGCATGAATTAAAATTTTGATAAGTTTCCGTCAAAATTATTAAAATTTTCCGTTTTTGAGTTAATAAACGAAAATATAGAGTGGCTTTTACTTTTTACTTCAACGATTCTACTATTTTCTTTGAAAATTTCCTAATATATGTACTAATTATGGGAAAAAGATCCTTAATCTATGCAGGTAAGTTCATCGATGGAAGTGAAGCCGTTCTTTGTAGACACTGTTATGAATTCGAACCCGAATGGTTGTATTTACTCGAGGAGCTTTATCGTAGACCAGTGATTCCGGTGGGTTTAATGCCACCTGAAATAGAAGATAATATATCGGACGAAAATGATGAAAATTGGGTTTTAATTAAAAATTGGCTTGATGGTCAAAATGGTGGTTCAGTAGTTTATGTAGCATTAGGGAGTGAGGTGAACCCGAGTCAAGATCAACTCACTGAGTTGGCTCTAGGTTTGGAGTTATCCGGGGTCCCTTTCTTTTGGGTGCTTAGGAAAGTATCCGGGTCGGGTGAGTCCGACTCGGTGAAGCTTCCGAGTGGGTTTGAGGAGAGAGTCAAGGGTCGAGGAATCGTGTGGAGTAAATGGGCACCTCAGCTGAAAATACTGAGTCATGACTCTGTAGGTGGATTCTTGACTCATTGTGGTTGGGGTTCGTTTGTGGAGGGTCTCATGTTTGGCCATCCCTTGATTACATTGTCTTTTTTGGTAGATCAGGGTTTGAATTCTAGGGTCGTTGTTGACAAGCAACTCGGGGTAGAAATACCAAGAAACGAGGAAGACGGGTCGTATACAAGAAACTCGGTTGCTGACTCGGTAAAACTCGTAATGATTGAAAATGAAGGGAAAAAGTTGAAGGAAAAAGCAAAGGAAATGAGTGCAATATTCGGAGATAGAGAACTACACAGACGTTACATGGACGATTTTATTGATTTCCTCGAGAATTATCGAAGCGAGTCTACTACATAAGCTTCTTAATAGAGAGAAAGAAAAAAAAAACATATTTTGACCATTAATCAGGGGAAAGGTTGTTATCTCAAGATGAGATACTTGTATGTCTCATGTACCATAAATAATGAATGTATGAGTATATTCATCATATTTTTTTCCTTTCACATATTTGTCATGTTCAAAGGCATTGTAAATACAGTGTAAAGTTTTTGTGTCTGAATTGTGTGTATTGCTTAAAAGAAGTGAATATTAGGCCTTTCAAAATTCATTTAAAAAATTGTTTACCAAAAGTTTTAATAAAGTTGTGTTATAGTTTCACACTTTCACTGGAAAAAATGTGCTGGATTATCCAGAAGCTAATCTTATGTTCTCCTAATGCAATTCATAAGCAGAGAATATATAAATTAAACCGTTGACTTTTCAATAAATCCTTAAATTATGACAATTTGAGGGTGCATTATTGTATAAAGGGGTAGGTGATATGTCAAAATAATTTATTTAGTTCGAAGCACTAGTTTTATGGACAACGTAGAAAAGATTGAAAATGACCTTAATCATTTTTCTAAACCGGTGTTTCCCGTTCACCTTCCTTGTTCTTGTAAAACCTGTTTAATTGACTAAACAAATTTTGCAGAAATCATTTGATTGACTTACCAAGAAATGTAGTGTTGGACTTCAAAAACCGTTTTATATTTGAGCGAATTTGTGCGAGTTTGTAACTTGAAAATACTTAAACTTATTTATGAACAAAAGAGAGAATTTCACTTTTGGTATCATAATTTACCTTACTTTAAGGATTTGGTATCATAATTATTTCGTCCGACACATTTGGTACCATTATTTGACTGGACGAGACACATTTCATACTTCCGTCAAATTAATGACGGAATTAAACACGCGAGGAGCACGTGTCCGTTAAATTTTACGAAATTGATGAAAAAATTGTAGAATTGGTCTTATAATTAAAGATTGCTGGCAAAGTTTGCCCCACATATTTTTTTGTCAATAAATTTTCCCCACAATTTACAAATTTGAAGCATTTCAGTCACAATTGCAAAAATAGTTAAATTATTAATCCTATTTAATAAATATTATATGTTATTATTAATTTTCTTACAATAATTAGATTATATATATACATACATATATTATATTAAATATATTAAACTAATTAGATTTTATATAATATTATATAAATTAAATGATATTTTAAATAAAATATGCAAATAAAAATCTTTTTAAAATTATATAAATATTATTAATTCTATTTAATAAATTATACGTATCATTAATTCTTGTTATATTTCACGGATCTTTTTTGTTTTTAATTATCAATTTTTATCTAATTAAAGATATATATATATATATATATATAATATAATTTGTTTAAGATATATAATAATAATATATAAAATTATTAAATAGGATTAATAATATTTATATAATATATAAAGATTTCTTTTTTCAGATTTTGTATAAAATATTATTTAATTTATATAGTATTATATAAAATCTAATTAGTTTAAGATATTTAATATAATATATACATATATATACATATATATATATATATATATATAATCTAATTAATTTAAGAGATTTAATAATAATAATAATAATATATAATATTTATTAAATAGTATTAATAATTTAACTATTTTTGCAAGTGTGACTGAAATGCTTCAAATTCGTGTATTGTGGGGTAAATTTGTCAACCAGAAAGTATGTGGGGCAAACTTTGGCAGCAATATTTAATTATAGGATCAATTCTATAATTTTTTCATCAATTCCGTCAAATTTGATGGGCAGTTGCTCCTCACGTATTCAATTCCGTCTAATTCGACGGAAGTGAAATGTGTAACGTCCCGTCAAATAATGGTACCAAATGTGTCAGACGAAATAATTATAGTACCAATTCCTTAAAGTAAGGTAAATTGTGGTACTAAAAGCGAAATTATCTCATCTTTTAAAGTTCAAGTAATTGCTTTACAAACCATAAAATTGATGAGTAGAAATTAATGTGTCCATATCAAAATGTGTTGTTTAAAAAATAAATGACGGCCGACGAGGCTTAGCCTATTGGTTAAAGTTGAGACTCCTTGACCAATAGGTCATAGATTCAACTCTCATTAATATGAATATTTCTCTAATATAATACTAGTATTTATAATTAATTATTTTTAGACTTTGATACTAATGAAATAAATTCGATATGATGATTAATGTATCTATATATTTATATTTTTCTTAAAAAATACTACTTTGAAGGGTCTATTTGGATGGGTTTGGCTCGGTTTCACGGGTCTCGGTTTAAAAAAAATGGTTTGGATGGTTTCGATAAAACTTTGAGACCTCATTTGGATGGATTTTGGCAGTTGGATTTTGTGGTTTGAATAAGTTGAAACCCCACTTGTATTGGGTTTGTATGTTGGGGTTTAAGGAAAAAAAAATAGGTGGTAGGTGTCAAATCAATGTATTTTTTAGTAAGATTTTCGGGAAAAAATAGTTGATAGGTGTCAAATCAATGTTTTATAGGTTTGAAGAGTTTAAGTGTGAGTTTTTGAATAAGTTTTTGATGATTTTATGGATTTTGCAAAAACCCTTTTGAAATTTTGTTTGCTCGATCTCGTAAAACTCGCGAAACTGGGCCAAAACCCATTCACATACACCCGAAGAGTTTGAAGTAGTCATGAAGGTCAGCATAGCAGATTATATTTGCAATTTGGCTGGTTACATCTTGGACCTACTGACACGTGCCTAATAAGAGATCAATATGAATAAAAAAAGTTATTTTTATTTAATATAAAATAGTTTACTATCTCAGGCTATAATCCAAAAACAACTACAGAAGTGTAAAAATACTTTACTGAATAATTTATCGCGAACTCTAGAAACATAGGACTATTCAACCTCTTCAATTTTTTTTTTGTTTGAACAAATTATTCAACCTCTTCATATATACACCGTTGTTGCTTCTCTTTGTAAAGTCCAATTGAACACATGAGAAGAAGCCACAAACAAACTCTTCCTTTGAGTAATTATATCCTAATTTTACCTAATTTGGTGCCAAATATTTAGGTTAAATCACACAAATCATCCCTTAATTTAGATTGTCAACACACTTTCATCTCTAATATGACATGTGAGTTTTTATATTATCATCTCTCCATAAAATTAAAACTTATCCCCCTAAATTTCCATGCACGTATTCTACACATTATTTTTTTAAGGACAATTTTTAAATGAGGGAAGAAACACTTTTGATACCAAACTTTAGTCCAAAAAATACATTTCATACCACGATTCACACAATCTTGACACATTTAGTTTTGCCGTCAATTTTCAAACTAAATTCAGTATGTCCCGTTCATGTGTGGGTCTTTAAAATTGACGGCAAAACTAAATGTGTCAAGATTATGTGAATCATGGTATGAAATGTATTTTTTGAAAAAGCTTGGTACCAAATATATTTTTTGGACTAAAGTTTGATATCAAAAATGTTTTTCCCTCATTTTGAAATAACAAAATAACTCTTTCAACACGTGATTTAGTTATTGTTACGTTTTATCATCAGGTACGTGACTCTCATTTATTTTGTATACATATACAATAATATGTACCCCATCAGTCTCAAATATTTTTTATTTATTTATTTATTTTTTTTTTGAGGAAACCCATAAGAAAAATTTCATTAATAAGCCAATGAAGTCCCGCCGAGTTAATTGTTGAAGAAAAGACATAGGTTAATCTGGATATATTATCTTGAAAATGAAAGAAAAAAACCAATTTTCAGAAATAACTTCCTTATTTTACGAGAAATATCAAGAAAGAAGACCATCCAAAATAATCAATCAAAGTTACAGATAAATGTCTTGAAATTAAAAATAATACAAAATTAAAGAATCAAAATTGTGGTTTAATATCCTAAAATTACAAATATTAAGAGTTAAAGAATCAAAACTTAAACCAAATTCGTGCATTTTTCCCTTGTTGCATTGGAATATGTATTATCAAATGCAACCTGTCGATATTCCTTCTTTTTTAGATTACTAGAAAAGTACACGTGTGTTGCACGTGATGAACTAATTTCATAAGTTAGTTGAATTATATAATAATTTTTCATCATATTATGGTCTTAATGACAAATCACATAATTTTTTTGACTAAATCAATTTAATTATTACTATGTTGTTACCAATAATTTAAAGTTGTTATCATGAATACCTAAAATCAAACCTTGAAAATAAAAAACGAACTATAATTACTAAGTATTTCTAACCTAAAACTACATGTCTACGTAACTATAATTCTAAAACTAACATTTGATCGAATGGACAACATCAATATTTTTATTCATTGACCTTGATATTTCCATTTAAACAATTTTTTCCATCTAAACAACTCTTCACATGTTTAACCCATTTTTTTAATCGATTTCACCAGTTTTGTCGGTTATACCTATTTTTTTACTGAGTTCACCATTATTAATTACTTGCCTAATCCAATTTTTTTACCAATCTAACTCGTTTTTACTATTTTTCCTCAATTTTATCGAGTAAACATATTTTATCGATTTAACCCGCTTCTACACTAAGTTTACCATTTTTTTTTGTTATTTTAACAAGTTCTTTCATCGATTTCATCCGCTTTTACATTGAGTGTATCATTTATTTTATGTTATTTAACCCGTACTTTCATCGATTTCACCCATTTTTTGTGATTTATCCCATTTGTTAATCAATTCATTCATTCACTCGGGTTTAGCCCAATTTTAGTCGATTTCGCATTTTTTTTATGATTTAACCTATTTTAACGACTATTTCACATTTTTTGTCAATTTAACTCAGTTTTTTTGTTGTTGTTCTTTTATCGATTTGATTTATTTTTTGTTATTCCGTGTTCAGATGATATAATTCATTTTTTATCGGGTGACCCGTGTTTTGCCGGTTTATATCGTTGTTTTATCGATTTTATCATTTTTTGTTGCTTTAACTACTATTTCTTCGATCTAACCCATTTTCCCATTTTTTTTTACCATTTTTATCATCTATTTTTAATCAAAATTTACCCGTTTTAACCATTTATATGTTTTGACTTAAGCCAACTGTAAGTTTTTCAGTTAACTAAATAGTACTTTATTTTATTCATACAACATAAAATGTGGCATTTTTTTCAAGGTTCTTTAATGGTTTTTAGGTTATTTGATAAATGATAATTTCTTAAGAATTTTACAAAAAAGTGCAATAAAAAAAGTATCGATTGCACTTTTTTGTTATTTTATCCCGTTCTTTGACCGATTTCACCCGTTTTTGTGTTTTATCCCATTTGTTAATCAATTAACCTATTCTCTCCGATTTAACCCAATTTTAGTCGATTTTACCTATTCTTTTGCTAATTTAACCTATTTTCGATCACATATTTCACCTTCGTTTTGTGCCAATTTAACTCATTTTTGTTCTTGTTCTTGTTCTTTTATCGATTTGATCCCCCTCTTTTTTTTTTTGTTATCTAATGTTTAGCCAATATCATTCATTTTTCAATTCACATATTCTCTCCGGTTTAACCAAATTTTAGTCGATTTTACCTATACTTTTGCTAATTTAACCTATTTTCTCACATGTTTCACCTTCTTTTTTTGCCAATTTAACTCATTTTTGTTCTTGTTCTTTTATCGATTTGAACCCCCCCCCTCTTTATTATCTTATGTTTAGCCAATATCATTCATTTTTTATCAGTTACCCATTTTCTGCCGATCACCATTAACTCGTTTTTCTTCTATCTAACCTATATTCCCATTGATTTTACCATATATTTTCTAATAGATTTTTTACCCATTTTCACCGATTTTAACCATTCTATGTTTTTGACTTATTTTGGCTTAAACCAATTATAAATTTTCCAGTTATTAAATAGTACTTTTTTTATTTAACTAACCCGGAATGTAGCCTTTTGTTTTTAGGTTCTTTAATTTTTTGAGGTTTTTTGATAAATGATAATTTCTTAAGAATTTTCCAAAGAAATATCGATTTTACTTGCTTTTACATTGAATTTATCATTTCTTTTTTGTTATTTTAGCCCGTTCTTTCACTGATTTCATTCGTTTTTTGTGGTTCATCACATTTCTTAATCATTCCATCCATTCTCTTTAATTTAACCCAATTTTAGTCGATTTTATCACATTTGTTAATCAATTTACTCATTCTCTCTGTTTAACCCAATTTAGTCTGATTATACTTATTCTTTTGTTGGTTCAACCTATTTTCTCACATGTTTCACCTTTTTGCCAATTTACTCATTTTTTTTGTTCTTGTTCTTTTATCGATTTGATCCCTTTTTGTTGTTGTTATCTAGTGTTTAGTCGATGTCATTCATTTTTTATTATCGGTTTTGCCAATTTTTTGCCTGTTTACTTGTTGTTTTATCAATTGCACCGGTTTTTTCTGCTTTAACTCGTTTTTCCTTCTTCTATCTAACCCATTTTTCCATTGATTTACCATTTTTTATCATATATTTTTTAATCGAATTGTTACTCGTTTTTAATGATTTTAACCATTTCTAGGTTTTGAATCTTTTTGGCTTAAGCCAATTATATGTTTTTTTAGTTAAACTAAATAGCGTTTTTTTTAATTCATGTAGCACAAATGTGGCATTTTTTTTTTTTTTTCTGAGGATTCTTTAATAAGTGATAATTTTTTAAAAAAATTTCAAAGAATTTTTCGAAGAAATATAAAGTAATAGTTTTTTAAATTTTTTTTTACTATTAATATTTTAATGAGTTGTAAAACCATAAAAGATAATTATAATAAGGTTGATGTAGGAGAGATTTCTTATTTAATTATATTTCTAGGATTCTTTTGTTTTGCCTTTTTGCCTTTGAAATAAATATTCAATATAATTTAAATAGGGGTATATTAGTCTTCACAAAAAAAAAGGGAAGAAATTTTCTTCGTCAAACTCGTACTTTTTTTATGTTTATTATTATTATTATATATTATATATATATATAGAATATAATATAGATTAGATATAGATGAGGAATCAATTCTTTGTCCATTTGGTGCTATAAAACATATTTACCCATCTAATAATCATCCATATTTATTGCCCCAAGCCGGAAACAGAGCTCACATTTTCTTCTCCATGGCCGAAGACAAAAAGTTGCATGTAGTTGTGTTCCCATGGCTTGCCTTTGGTCACATAATTCCATGCTTAAATCTTTCAAAATTCGTAGCTCAAAAGGGTCACAAAATCTCGTTCGTCTCCACCCCAAGAAATATTGATCGCCTCCCAAAATTGCCTCCAAATCTTGCCTCTTCAATTTCTCTAGTCAAAATTCCACTGCCCAATATCGATGAGCTCCCTGAAAATGCAGAAGCCACATCAGACATCCGCAGCGAACAAATGGGGTATCTAAAGAAAGCTTTTGATGGTTTAGAAACAGGGTTGACCCGTTTCTTGGAAGACTCGGATCCAGACTGGATCATATACGATTACGGTCCACACTGGTTGCCTTCTATTGCAGCTAGGCTTGGAATTTCCCGGGCCTTCTTTTCGATTATTAATGCGTGGTTCCTAGCGACTTTGGGCCCGTTGGTTACTTTAACCAACGGCTCAGATGAACGTACCAAGCTCGAAGATTTCATGGTCCCACCAAAATGGGTCAAGTTTGAAACTAAAGTGGCTTACAAGCGATTCGAGGCCAACTGGATGCTTGGCACAAATCAAATTGATGATTCAGGATTCTCTGATTTTTATCGTGCTGGTAAGAATTAATTAAAATTTTGATAAGTTTCCGTCAAAATTACTAAAAGTTTCTGTTTTTGAGTTAATAAACGAAAATATAGAGTGGCTTTTACTTTAACTTCAACGATTGTACTATTTTCTTTGAAAATTTTCTAATATATGTACTAATTATGGGAAAAAGAACTTTAATCTATGCAGGTAAGTTCATTGATGGAAGTGAAGTCGTTCTTTGTAGACACTGTTATGAATTCGAACCCGAATGGTTGTATTTACTCGAGGAGCTTTATCGTAGACCAGTGATTCCGGTGGGTTTAATGCCACCTGAAATAGAAGATAATATATCGGACGAAAATGATGAAAATTGGGTTTTGATTAAAAATTGGCTTGATGGTCAAAATGGTGGTTCAGTAGTTTATGTAGCATTAGGGAGTGAGGTGAACCCGAGTCAAGATCAACTCACTGAGTTGGCTCTAGGTTTGGAGTTATCCGGGGTCCCTTTCTTTTGGGTGCTAAGGAAAGTATCCGGGTCGGGTGAGTCCGACTCTGTGAAGCTTCCGAGTGGGTTTGAGGAGAGAGTCAAGGGTCGAGGAATCGTGTGGAGTAAATGGGCATCTCAGCTGAAAATACTGAGTCATGACTCTGTAGGTGGATTCTTGACTCATTGTGGTTGGGGTTCGTTTGTGGAGGGTCTCATGTTTGGTCATCCCTTGATTACATTGTCTTTTTTGGTAGATCAGGGTTTGAATTCTAGGGTCGTTGTTGACAAGCAACTTGGGGTAGAAATACCAAGAAACGAGGAAGACGGGTCGTATACAAGAAACTCGATTGCTGACTCGGTAAAACTCGTAATGGTTGAAAACGAAGGGAAAAAGTTGAAGGAAAAAGCAAAGGAAATGAGTGCAATATTCGGAGATAGAGAACTACACAGACGTTACATGGACGATTTTATTGATTTCCTCGAGAATTATCGAAGCGAGTCTAGTACATAAGCTTCTTAATAGAAAGAGAAAAAAAAGAACATATTTTGACCATTAATCAGGGGAAAGTTTGTTATCTCAAGATGAGATACTTGTATGTCTCATGTACCATGAAATGGTTCATTATATTTCCAATTGATGTATGTATTTCTCATAAATAATGAATGTATGAGTATATTCATCATATCTTTTTCCTTTCACATATTTGTCATGTTCAAAGGCATTGTAAATACAGTGTAAAGTTTTTGTGTCTGAATTGTGTGTATTGCTTAAAAGGAGTGAATATTAGGTCTTTCAAAATTCATTTAAAAAATTGTTTACCAAAAGTTTTAATAAAGTTGTGTTATAGTTTCACACTTTCACTGGAAAAAATGTGCTGGATTATCCAGAAGCTAATCTTATGTTCTCCTAATGCAATTCATAAGCAGAGAATATATAAATTAAACCGTTGACTTTTCAATAAATCCTTAAATTATGACAATTTGAGGGTGCATTATTGTATAAAGGGGTAGGTGATATGTCAAAATAATTTATTTAGTTCGAAGCACTAGTTTTATGGACAACGTAGAAAAGATTGAAAATGACCTTAATCATTTTTCTAAACCGGTGTTTCCCGTTCACCTTCCTTGTTCTTGTAAAACCTGTTTAATTGACTAAACAAATTTTGCAGAAATCATTTGATTGACTTACCAAGAAATGTAGTGTTGGACTTCAAAAACCGTTTTATATTTGAGCGAATTTGTGCGAGTTTGTAACTTGAAAATACTTAAACTTATTTATGAACAAAAGAGAGAATTTCACTTTTGGTATCATAATTTACCTTACTTTAAGGATTTGGTATCATAATTATTTCGTCCGACACATTTGGTACCATTATTTGACTGGACGAGACACATTTCATACTTCCGTCAAATTAATGACGGAATTAAACACGCGAGGAGCACGTGTCCGTTAAATTTTACGAAATTGATGAAAAAATTGTAGAATTGGTCTTATAATTAAAGATTGCTGGCAAAGTTTGCTCCACATAGCATTTCAGTCACAATTGCAAAAATAGTTAAATTATTAATCCTATTTAATAAATATTATATGTTATTATTAATTTTCTTACAATAATTAGATTATATATATACATACATATATTATATTAAATATATTAAACTAATTAGATTTTATATAATATTATATAAATTAAATGATATTTTAAATAAAATATGCAAATAAAAATCTTTTTAAAATTATATAAATATTATTAATTCTATTTAATAAATTATACGTATCATTAATTCTTGTTATATTTCACGGATCTTTTTTGTTTTTAATTATCAATTTTTATCTAATTAAAGATATATATATATATATATATATATATATATATATATATATATATAATCTAATTTGTTTAAGATATATAATAATAATATATAAAATTATTAAATAGGATTAATAATATTTATATAATATATAAAGATTTCTTTTTTCAGATTTTGTATAAAATATTATTTAATTTATATAGTATTATATAAAATCTAATTAGTTTAAGATATTTAATATAATATATACATATATATACATATATATATATATAATCTAATTAATTTAAGAGATTTAATAATAATAATAATAATATATAATATTTATTAAATAGTATTAATAATTTAACTATTTTTGCAAGTGTGACTGAAATGCTTCAAATTCGTGCATTGTGGGGTAAATTTGTCAACCAGAAAGTATGTGGGGCAAACTTTGGCAGCAATATTTAATTATAGGATCAATTCTATAATTTTTTCATCAATTCCGTCAAATTTGACGGGCACGTGCTCCTCACGTATTCAATTCCGTCTAATTCGACGGAAGTGAAATGTGTAACGTCCCGTCAAATAATGGTACCAAATGTGTCAGACGAAATAATTATAGTACCAAATCCTTAAAGTAAGGTAAATTGTGGTACTAAAAGCGAAATTATCTCATCTTTTAAAGTTCAAGTAATTGCTTTACAAACCATAAAATTGATGAGTAGAAATTAATGTGTCCATATCAAAATGTGTTGTTTAAAAAATAAATGACGGCCGACGAGGCTTAGCCTATTGGTTAAAGTTGAGACTCCTTGACCAATAGGTCATAGATTCAACTCCCATTAATATGAATATTTCTCTAATATAATACTAGTATTTATAATTAATTATTTTTAGACTTTGATACTAATGAAATAAATTCAATATGATGATTAATGATCGATATATTTATATTTTTCTTAAAAAAATACTACTTTGAAGGGTCTATTTGGATGGGTTTGGCTCGGTTTCACGGGTCTCGGTTAAATGGTTTGGGTGGTTTCGATAAAACTTTGAGACCTCATTTGGATGGATTTTGGCAGTTGGATTTTGTTGTTTAAATAAGTTGAAACCCCACTTGTATTGGGTTTGGATGTTGGGGTTTAAGGGAAAAAATAGGTTGTAGGTGTCAAAGCAATGTAATTTTTAGTAAGATTTTCGGGAAAAAATAGTTGATAGGTGTCAAATCAATGTTTTATAGGTTTGAATAGTTTAAGTGTGAGTTTTTGAATAAGTTTTTGATTATTTTATGAATTTGGCAAAAACTCATTTGAAAAAGTTTTGGCTCGATCTCATAAAACCAATGAGACTGACCCAAAACTCATCCACATACACCCGAACAGTTTGATGTAGTCATGAAAGTCAGCAGAGCAGATTATATTTGCAATTTGGCTGGTTACATCTTGGACCTACTGACACGTGCCTAATAATAGATCAATATGAATAAAAAAAGTTATTTCTAATATAAAATAGTTTACTATCCAAAAACAACTACAGAAGTGTAAAATACTTTACTGAATAATTTATCGCGAACTCTAGAAACATCCTCTTCAATTTTTTTTTTGTTTGAACAAATTATTCAACCTCTTCATGTATACACCGTTGTTGCTTCTCTTTGTAAAGTCCAATTGAACACATGAGAAGAAGCCACAAACAAACTCTTCCTTTGAGTAATTATATCCTAATTTTACCTAATTTGGTGCCAAATATTTAGGTTAAATCACACAAATCATCCCTTAATTTCCATGCACGTATTCTACACTTTTGATACCAAACCTTAGTCCAAAAAACACATTTGGTATCAAACTTTTTCAAAAAACACATTTCATACCATGATTCACACAATCTTGACACATTTAGTTTTGCCATCAATTTTCGAATGAAATTCAGATCGTGCCGCTCATGTGTCCGTTAAATTGACAATTGGATGGAGAACATGCACGGGTTTTAAAGACTCACACATGAACGGCACGTGATGAATTTCATTCGAAAATTGATGGCAAAACTAAATGTGTCAAGATTGTGTGAATCATGGTATGAAATGTGTTTTTTTAAAAGTTTGGTACCAAATATGTGTTTTGGACTAAAGTTTGATATCAAAAATGTTTTTCCCTCATTTTGAAATAACAAAATAACTCTTTCAACACGTGATTTAGTTATTGTAGGTACGTGACTCTCATTTATTTTGTATCATTTTTTTTTTTTTTTTTTTTGGAGGAAACCCATAAGAAAAATTTCATTAATAAGCCAACGAAGTCCCGCCGAGTTTATTGTTGAAGAAAAGACATAGGTTAATCTGGATATGCTTATCTTGAAAATGAAAGAAAAAAACCATTTTTCAGAAATAACTTCCTTATTTTACGAGAAATGTCAAGAAAAAAGACCATACAAAATAATCAATCAAAGTTACAGATAAATGTCTTGAAATTAAAAAGAATACAAAATTAAAGAATCAAAATTGTAGTTTAATATCCTAAAATTACAAATATTAAGATCTAAAGAATCAAAACTTAAACCAAATTCGTGCATTTTTCCCTTGTTGCATTGGAATATGTAATATCAATTGCAACCTGTCGATATTCCTTCTTTTTTAGATTACTAGAAAAGTACACGTGTGTTGCACGTGATGAACTATTTTCATAAGTTAGTTGAATCATATAATAATTTTTCATCATATTATGGTCTTTATGACACATCACATAATTTTTTTGACTAAATCAATTTAATTATTACTATGTTGTTACCAATAATTTAAAGTTGTTATCATGAATACCTAAAATCAAAACTTGAAAATAAAAAACGAACTATAATTACTAAGTATTTCTAACCTAAAACTACATGTCTACGTAACTATAATTATAAAACTAACATTTGATCGAATGGACAATATCAATATTTTTCTTCCTTGACATTGATATTTCCATTTAAACAATTTTTTCCATCTAAACAACTCTTCACATGTTTAATTCATTTTTTTAATCGATTTCACCAGTTTTGTCGGTTATACCTATTTTTTTACTGAGTTCACCATTTTTAATTACTTGCCTAATCCAATTTTTTACCAATTTAACTCGTTTTTACTAATTTTCCTCAATTTTATCGAGTAAACATATTTTATCGATTTAACCATCTTCTACACTAAGTTTACCATATTTTTGGTTATTTTAACAAGTTCTTTCATCGATTTCATCCGCTTTTACATTGAGTGTATCATTTCTTTTTATGTTATTTAACCTGTACTTTCATCGATTTTACCCATTTTTTGTGGTTTATCCCATTTGTTAATCAATTCATTCATTCCTTCCGGTTTAGCCCAATTTTAGTCGATTTAGCATTTTTTTTATGATTTAACCTATTTTAATGACTATTTCACATTTTTTTGTCAATTTAACTCAGTTTTTTTGTTGTTGTTCTTTTATCGATTTGACTTATTTTTTGTTATCCCGTATTTAGATGATACAATTCATTTTTTATCGGGTGACCCGTGTTTTGCCGGTTTATGCAGTTGTCTTATTGATTTTATCATTTTTTGTTGCTTTAACTACTATTTCTTCGATCTAACCCATTTTCCCATTTTTTTTTACCATTTTTATCATCTATTTTTTAATCAAAATTTACCCGTTTTCACATGTTTTAACCATTTATATGTTTTGACTTAAGCCAACTGTAAGTTTTTCAGTTAACTAAATTCTAAATAGTACTTTATTTTATTCATACAACATAAAAGGTGGTATTTTTTTCAAGGTTCTTTAATGGTTTTTAGGTTATTTGATAAATGATAATTTCTTAAGAATTGTACAAAAAAGTATCGATTGCACTTTTTTGTTATTTTAACCCGTTCTTTGACCGATTTCACCCGTTTTTGTGTTTTATCCCATTTGTTAATCAATTAACATATTCTCTCCGATTTAACCCAATTTTAGTCGATTTTATCTATTCTTTTGCTAATTTAACCTATTTTCTCACATATTTCACCTTCGTTTTGTGCCAATTTAACTCATTTTTGTTCTTGTTCTTGTTCTTTTATCGATTTGATTCCCCCTCCTTTTTTTGTTATATAATGTTTAGCCAATATTATTCATTTTTCAATTCACCTATTCTCTCCGGTTTAACCAAATTTTAGTCGATTTTACCTATACTTTTGCTAATTTAACCTATTTTCTAACATGTTTCACCTTCGTTTTTTGCCAATTTAACTCATTTTTGTTCTTGTTCTTTTATCGATTTGACCCCCCTCCCCTCTTTTTTATCTCATGTTTAGCCAATATCATTCATTTTTTATCAGTTACCCGTTTTCTGCCAATCACCATTTTTTCTTTAACTCGTTTTTCTTCTATTTAACCTATATTCCCATTGATTTTACCATATATTTTCTAATAGACTTTTACCCGTTTTCACCGATTTTAACCATTCTATGTTTTTGACTTATTTTGGCTTAAATCAATTATAAGTTTTCCAGTTACTAAATAGTACTTTTTTTATTTAACTAACTCGAATGTAGCCTTTTTTTTTAGGTTCTTTAATTTTTTTGAGGTTCTTTGATAAATGATAATTTCTTAAGAATTTTCCAAAGAAATATCGATTTTACTTGCTTTTACATTGAATTTATCATTTCTTTTTTGTTATTTTAGCCCGTTCTTTCACTGATTTCATTCGTTTTTTGTGGTTCATCACATTTCTTAATCATTCCATCCATTCTCTTTAATTTAACACAATTTTAGTCGATTTTGTCACATTTATTAATCAATTCACCAATTCTCTCAAGTTTAACCCAATTTAGTCTGATTATACTTATTATTTTGTTGGTTCAACCTATTTTCTCACATGTTTCACCTTTTTGCCAATTTACTCATTTTTTTTGTTCTTGTTCTTTTATCGATTTGATCTCTCTTTTTGTTGTTATCTCGTGTTTAGTCGATGTCATTCATTTTTTATTATCGGTTTTGCCAATTTTTTGCCTATTTACCTTGTTGTTTTATCAATTGCACCGGTTTTTTATGCTTTAACTCGTTTTTTCTTTTTCTATCAAACCCATTTTTTCATTTTTTATCATATATTTTTTAATCGAATTGTTACTCGTTTTTACTGATTTTAACCATTTCTATGTTTTGAATCTTTTTGGCTTAAGCCAATTATATGTTTTTGTAGTTAAACTAGATAGTGTTTTTTTTTTATTCATGTAGCACAAATGTGCCATTTTTTTTCTTCTGAGGATTCTTTAATAAGTGATAATTTTTTAAGAACTTTTCAAAGAAACTTTCGAAAAAATATAAAGTAATAGTTTTTAATTTTTTTTTTACTATTAATATTTTAATGAGTTGTAAAACCTTAAAAGATAATTATAATAAGGTCGATGTAGGAGAAACTTCTTGTCTAATTATATTTCTAGGATTTTTTTGTTTTGTCTTTTTGCCTTTGAATTAAATATTACAATATAATTTAAATAGGGGTATATTAGTCTTCACAAAAAAAAGAAGAAATTTTCTTCGTCAAACTTGTAGTTTTATATGTATAATAATATATAATATAGATTAGACATCGATGAGGAATCAATTCTTTGTCCATTTGGTGCTATATATATTGCCCCAAGCCGGAAACAGAGCCCACATTTTCTTCTCCATGGCCGAAGACAAAAAGTTGCACGTAGTTATATTCCCATGGCTTGCTTTTGGTCACATAATTCCATGCTTAAATCTTTCAAAATTCATAGCTCAAAAGGGTCACAAAATCTCGTTCGTCTCCACCCCAAGAAACATTGATCGCCTCCCAAAATTGCCTCCAAATCTTGCCTCTTCAATTTCTCTAGTCAAAATTCCGCTGCCCAAAATCGATGAGCTCCCTGAAAACGCAGAAGCCACATCAGACATCCGCAGCGAACAAATGGGGTATCTAAAGAAAGCTTTTGATGGTTTAGAAACCGGGTTGACCCATTTCTTGAAAGACTCGGATCCAAACTGGATCATATACGATTACGGTCCACACTGGTTGCCTTCTATTGCAGCTAGGCTTGGAATTTCCCGGGCCTTCTTTGCGATTATTAATGCGTGGTTCCTAGCGACTTTGGGCCGGTTGGATACTTTAATCAACGGCTCAGATGAACGTACCAAGCTCGAAGATTTCATGGTCCCACCAAAATGGGTCAAGTTTGAAACTAAAGTGGCTTACAAGTAGGCTTGGCAAAAAGGGTCCAGACCCAAGGGCCGGCCCATGACCCTCTCTGGCCCGTCCAGACCCAACCCTTTAATTTAAATTTTTATTGGGTTGGGTTGGTCTTGGGTCTGCTATATTTTTAACGGGTCACTAGTGGGTTTAATAACGGATCTTTAATGGGCCTTAAATAAAACAAGAAAAAATCAATTTAACACAAAAACACACACATTATATGCGGGATAAATGTTAGCCGCCTTACATCCCTCTCTCCTCTCCATCTCCAATATTGCTTCAGCTTCGGCGACCACACGATTTCCGGCAACCCACACAATTTCCTGCTAAATCTTGGTTCTCCGGCAAACCAGAAAAAGAAAATTTAAAGCTTTTGTGGAATTTTTTTTTCTTCTCTTCTGCACCATTCAACCACCAAGAAGAAGAAAAAAAAGATGGACTCCCTTCCCCAACCTTTCTCTGTACATCTCATTTTTTCAGAAAATTGCTTTTTTCACTTGCTCTAAGTTTTTGTATTTATATTCAAAATATTGCATTTCTCTATGTTTTTGTATTTATATTCAAAATATTGCATTGTTTTTACTTTTTTTTTTTTTTGGGTATGATAATTTGAAGTTGTAACTCTTTGTTTAGAATTTTTGGGAGAATTGTTCTTTTTGTTATTAGCTTGATTCCATGTGATTTTTTGTTCAAGTTTTTGTGGGTTTGTTATATTGAATTAAGTGTTATTTTTGGGCAAAAATGAAAATTTCAGAAAATGAAGTTTTGTAATAAAAAAAAAATCATAATGCGGGCCGGTCCATGACCCGACCCGGACCGACCCGCTTATGGCCCGCCCATTAAGAACCCGACCCGATTACGACCCGTTAATATAGACCCGTCAAGAACCCGACCCGTTTATGACCCGCCCGAACCCGGCCCGACCCGCCCATTTGCCACCCCTACTTACAAGCAATTCGAGGCCAACTGGATACTTGGCGCAAATCAAACCGATGATTCAGGATTCTCTGATTTTTATCGTAGTGGTAAGCATGAATTAAAATTTCGATAAGTTTCCGTCAAAATTACTAAAAGTTTCTGTTTTTAAGTTAATAAACGAAAATATAGAGTGGCTTTTACTTTTTACTTCAACGATTCTACTATTTTCTTTGAAAATTTACTAATATATGTACTAATTATGGGAAAAAGAACTTTAATCTATGCAGGTAAGTTCATTGATGGAAGTGAAGTCGTTCTTTGTAGACACTGTTATGAATTCGAACCCGAATGGTTGTATTTACTCGAGGAGCTTTATCGTAGACCAGTGATTCCGGTGGGTTTAATGCCACCTGAAATAGAAGATAATATATCGGACGAAAATGATGAAAATTGGGTTTTAATTAAAAATTGGCTTGATGGTCAAAATGGTGGTTCAGTAGTTTATGTAGCATTAGGGAGTGAGGTGAACCTGAGTCAAGATCAACTCACTGAGTTGGCTCTAGGTTTGGAGTTATCCGGGGTCCCTTTCTTTTGGGTGCTAAGGAAAGTATCCGGGTCGGGTGAGTCCGACTCGGTGAAGCTTCCGAGTGGGTTTGAGGAGAGAGTCAAGGGTCGAGGAATCGTGTGGAGTAAATGGGCACCTCAATTGAAAATACTGAGTCATGACTGTGTAGGTGGATTCTTGACTCATTGTGGTTGGGGTTCGTTTGTGGAGGGTCTCATGTTTGGTCATCCCTTGATTACATTGTCTTTTTTGGTAGATCAGGGTTTGAATTCTAGGGTCGTTGTTGACAAGCAACTCGGGGTAGAAATACCAAGAAACGAGGAAGACGGGTCGTATACAAGAAACTCGGTTGCTGACTCGGTAAAACTCGTAATGGTTGAAAATGAAGGGAAAAAGTTGAAGGAAAAAGCAAAGGAAATGAGTGCAATATTCGGAGATAGAGAACTACACAAACGTTACATGGACGATTTTATTGATTTCCTCGAGAATTATCGAAGCGAGTCTAGTACATAAGCTTCTTAATAGAAAGAAAAAAAAAATATTTTGACCATTAATCAGGGGAAAGTTCGATATCTCAAGATGAGATACATGTATGTCTCATTTTCCATGAAATGGTTCATTATATTTCCAATTGATGTATGTATTTCTCATAAATAATGAATGTATGAGTATATTCATCATATCTTTTTCCTTTTCACATATTTGTCATGTTCACAGGCATTGTAAATGCAGTGTAAAGTTTTAGTGTCTGAATAGTGTGTATTGCTTAAAAGGAGTGAATAATAGGCCTTTCAAAAATTGTTTATCAAAAGTTTTAATAAAGTTGTGTTATAGTTTCACTTGAAAAAATGTGCTGGAAGTAATATCCAGAAGCTAATCTTATGTTTTCCTAATGCAATTCATAAGCAGAGAATATATAAATTAAACCCCTAAGCAATCATTGGCGATCTACACTATTCAATAAATCCTTATATTATGACAATTTGAGGGTGCATTATTATATAAAGGGGTAGGTGATCATGATAGGTTAAAATAATTTATCTAATTCGAAGCACTAGTTTTATGGACAACATAGAAAAGATTGAAAATGACCTTAATCATTTTTCTAAACTGGTTGTTTCCCGTTCACCTTGCTTGTTCTTGTCAACCGGTTTAATTGATTAAACAAATTTTGCAGAAGTCATTTGATTGACTTATCAAGAAATTTTAATGTTGAGCCCCTAGGGCATTTCTCCAACGCTGACCAACAATTCATAAGGCTTGCTCCAGCGTCAAGGGTGGGGGTTCGAATCCCATTTGGAACTTAGATGGAAGCATTTTCATGAGTCTATCTAAGGGTCATTTGTGGTCAAGACCCCTTTGTGCGCAGAGTGTACAGCAGTATGGTGGGATCCCGAGGCTTGGTGGAGGCACATCCCGCGATTTACATCCTTCAGGGTTCTAGGGCAATGGTTCTGAGGATCCAAGATTAGTCTAGTGTAAGCTTGGACACCTGGGTTATCAAAAAAAAAAAAAAAATGTAATGTTGGACTTCAAAAACCCTTTTATATTTGAGCGAATTTGTAACTTGAAAATACTTGAACTTATTTATGAACAATCTTTTAATGTTCAAGTAATTGCTTTACAAACCATAAAATTGATGAGTAGAAATAAATGTGTCCATTATTGTGAAATATACATATTATGTGGATGCCATTGGTAATTTACCATTCAAGAGATAATGTGGCTATGCATGATTCTTCCACTTGGTGAATTAATGAGCTAACACATAAACTTATATGTGGCAAGACATGAAGGATAAGTGTGGCATTAACTAGTGAAAGCCACCCATCACTTTTCTTTGTAAGACATGTGTAGTCTTGAACTCCTATAAATAGATGAGTTCATTTCATCATTTGTACAATATGAATTACAACATCAAATGAAAGAAAAGAGTGAATGAGTTTCCTCTAAATATTACTTTGTCTACTACAATTCGTTCATCTTTTATCCTAAGTTTTATAACACGTTATCAGCACGAGTTTGCTCTATAACTCGATTTCAAGTTATCACAATTTATCCCACAAATAAGAGAGAAAATAGGCAAACACTTTTGAGAGGCATATTCTCGGATTTGCAAACAACAGCTTCGGTTTTTCCTTCATTCCGAATATATAAACCGTTGGATCATGCTTAAATTTTAACCGAAGGTTCCTCACTCCAGGCTCTTCATTCTGACCGTTCGGATCGTCCTTACAACATCTGTAGGCGACACGGCATCCATCAGAAGTTGACGAAAAAAAAGGTTGGGGAAAGTAGCAATTGCCTATATCCGGAAGAATTAAAATCAACAAACAAGTAATATACATACTTTATTGTAGTATAAATAACTTGAAATTCGAATATGAACAAATTGTTTTCGGCTTGAAAGAAAGCCTAATAAGTTTTGAGCTTGAAATAAAGCTTTGAAGTTTAAGCTTGAAAGAAAGCTTCGAAAATTTTAGACTTGAAACAAAGTCTAGTCGAAAGACTCAAACCCGAAGATTTGAGAACACTTTTGGCTTGAAAGAAAGCCTACTACTTGTGTGCCTTCGCTAGGTGAAAAACTCAAGCCCGAAGATTTGAGTACATTTTTTGCTAGAAAGAAAACCTAGTAAGTTTTAAGCTTGAAAGAAAGCTTCGAAGGTTTTAAGCTTAAAACAAAGCTTCACAAATTTTAGGCTTGAAAGAAAGTCTAGGTGAAAGACTCAAACCCGAAGATTTGAGTACATTTTAAAGAAAGCCATGAACGATGGAGATATTTGTTTGGTTGACAGTGGGACCACACACACGATTCTTCGAGATAAGAAGTATTTCTAGAATTTGAAAATTATCAAAGGCTAATGTTAGTACAATTTGTGGTACTACAACATTAATTGAAGGCTCCGGAAGAGCCAATATGATGTTGCCCGGTGGTACAAATATTTTGATAAAAGAGGCGTTGTACTCTCCGAAATCCAAAAGAAACTTGTTAAGTTTCAAAGATATACGTTTGAATGGATTTCATATTGAGACCATGAATGAGGGGAATATTGAATATCTTTGTATCACATCCATGATTTCATGCCAAGAAGCATGTAAATGAAAAACTCCTAGTTTTCTCATCGGGTTTATATTATACGACCATAAGAGTTTTTGAATCAAATGTTGTATTGAACCGGAAGTTCAATGATTCAAAACTTTTCTCGCTTTGGCATGACCGACTTGGCCACCCGGGAGCAATTATGATGCGTCGAATAATAAAGAATTCAAGCGGGCATCCTTTAAAGAACCAGAAGATTCTTTTGCCGCAAGAAAATGTGTGTGTGGCATGCTCACAGGGGAAATTAATCATCAGACCGACTCCTATAAAGATTGGTGTTGAATCCCCAATGTTTTTACAACGAATTCATGGAGATATATGTGGGCCTGTAGATCCACCTTGCGGACCTTTTCGTTATTTTATGGTCCTAATAGACGCATCTTCAAGATGGTCTCATGTATGCCTATTGTCAACGCGTAAAATGGCTTTTGCTAAGCTTCTTGCTCAAATTATAAAATTGAGAGCACAATTCCCTGATTATTCGATAAAGACAATCCGTCTTGATAATGCCGGTGAGTTTTCATCTCAGGCACTTGATGATTATTGCATGTCAATTGGAATTGATGTTGAACATTCTGTTGCACATGTTCATACCCAAAATGGCCTAGCTGAATCATTTATAAAGATGTTGCAATTAATTGCTAGACCTTAACTTTTGAGGTCAAATTTACCCACCTCTGTTTGGGGACATGCAATATTACATGCTGCTTCACTGGTCCGGATTAGACCAAGTTCATTCGAGGCGTATTCGCCATTGCAGCTTGTGACAGGCCAGCAGCCTGATATTTCTCATTTGAGAATTTTCGGATGTGCGGTTTATGTTCCAATATCACCGCCACAACGAACAAAAATGGGTCCACAGAGACGACTTGGGATCTACATTGGTTTTGATTCCCCGTCTATTATCAGATATCTTGAGCCCCTGACGGGTGATATGTTTAAAGCAAGATATGCTGATAGTATTTTTAATGAGACAGTTTTCCCGCCGTTAGGGGGAGATAAGAAGCATGTTCCTGAAGAACGGCGTGAAATAGAATGGAATGTGCCATCTTTGTCTCATTATGACCCACGTACAAATAATTGTGAGCAAGAAGTAAGAAAAATTATACATTTACAAAATGTTGCAAATCAATTGCCGGATGCATTTGTTGATACAAAGAATATAACAAAATCTTATATACCGGCTGTTAATGCACCAGCACGGGTTGATGTCCCTGAAGGACATATCCCTGCAGGACAATTTGAAAAACCACGAATGAAACGTGGACGCCCGGTTGGAGCAAAAGACAAGAATCCCCGAAGGAAAAAGATACCAGAAGTATGTATTCCTCCTGGAGAGGAAACTATTTCAACACAAAGCGCTATAGAAAAAATGAAATAGAATGGAATGTGCCATCTTTGTCTCATTATGACCCACGTACAAATAATTGTGAGCAAGAAGTAAGAAAAATTATACATTTACAAAATGTTGCAAATCAATTGCCGGATGCATTTGTTGATACAAAGAAAATAACAAAATCTTATATACCGGCTGTTAATGCACCAGCACGGGTTGATGTCCCTGAAGGACATATCCCTGCAGGACAATTTGAAAAACCACGAATGAAACGTGGACGCCCGGTTGGAGCAAAAGACAAGAATCCCCGAAGGAAAAAGATACCAGAAGTATGTATTCCTCCTGGAGAGGAAACTATTTCAACACAAAGCGCTATAGAAAAAATAACTGATCAGTCTGAATTAAGAAATGCCCCGGAAGAGGCAAATGAAACTGATACTCCTGAAGAGGCAATATTTGAAGAGATCTCTTTGAATTATTTTAATACCCGAGAAACTGGGATAGAAAGAAAGTAATTGTAGACAATGTCTTTGCGTATGGGGTCGCACTAGATATTATAAATAAGGATCCCGAAGATCCCGAACTGATATCGGTTGATGAATGTCGACATAGAAATGATAGGCCAAAATGGAAAGATGCAATTCAAGCTGAGCTGAACTCGCTAAAGAATCGCAAAGTTTTTGGACCGATAGTTCGCACGCCCTAAGACGTGCAACCGGTCGGGTACAAATGGGTATTTGTACGAAAACGGAATGAGAAAAATGAGATTGTGAGATACAAGGCACGACTTGTTGCACAAGAATTCTCACAAAGACCTGGAATTGATTATGATGAAACATATTCCCCTGTGATTGATGTAATGACGTTGCGGTATTTGATTAACTTTGCAGTCTCTGAAGGACCGGACATGCGTCTCATGGATGTGGTTACCGCATATTTATATGGATCACTTGATAGTGATATATATATATATATGAAAATCCCTGAAGGATTCAAAATCCCTGAAGGATCTCATAATCAAAGGTCTCATGGACTGTATTCAATTAAACTGCAACGATCCTTGTACGGATTAAAACAGTCTGGCCGGATGTGGTATAATTGGCTCAGTGATTATCTCGTAAATGAAGGATTTGTTAATAATCCAATTTGTCCATGTGTTTTCATTAAAAGATTTGAGAATGAATTTTCCATTATTGCGGTATACGTGGACGACTTAAATCTTGTGGGGACTCCTGAAGAGCTCACAAAGACAGCAAACTATTTGATGAAAGAATTTGAGATGAAAAATCTCGGAAAAACAAAGTTTTGTCTCGGCCTGCAGATCGAACATTTATCAACTGGAAAATTTATTCATCAATCGGCATATACAGAAAAGATTATGAAGAGATTTTATATGGACAAATCTCATCCATTGAGCAGTCCCATGGTTGTCCGATCTTTGGATATAAAGAAAGATCCTTTCCGTCCTCGGGAGGAAAATGAAGAATTGCTTGGTCCTGAAGTACCTTATCTAAGTGCAATTGGAGCCTTGATGTATCTTGCAAATTATACTAGGCCAGATTTCGCTTTCTCAGTTAATTTGCTGGCAAGATATAGCTCTGCACCAACACGAAGACACTGGAATGGAGTTAAACATATTTTACGTTATCTTCGTGGAACGATTGATTTGGGTTTATTTTACTCTAGAGATTCCGACCCACATGTAGTGGGTTATATAGATGCCGGTTATCTTTCTGATCCACACAAAGGTAGATCACAAAGTGGATATGTATTTACTTGTGGTGGCGCTACAATATCATGGCGATCTGTTAAACAAACTCTAGCAGCCACTTCTTCCAATCATGCTGAAATTTTGGCATTGCATGAAGCAAGTCGAGAATGTTTATGGCTGAGATCAATGGTTCAATATATTCAAGAATCTTGTGGGTTGCCTTCAACAAAGAATATACCAACATCATTATATGAAGACAATGCCGCCTGTATTGCTCAAATAAGAAATGGATATATCAAAGGAGACAGAACGAAGCACATATCACCAAAGTTTTTCTTTACCCATGAGCTTCAGAAAAAGGGTGATATAAACGTGCTTCAGATTCAGTCATGTAACAACTTTACTGATTTATTCACTAAAGCATTGCCAACTACATCATTCAGAAAGATGGTTTACAACATTGGAATGCGGCGACTTGTGGATCTTATGTCGACATCAGGGGGAGCGTGTAATTAACGACACTTACACTGTACTCTTTTTCCTTCGTCCAAGTTTTTGTCCCTATGGGTTTTTCTTGACAAGGTTTTAACGAGGCATACTCCAGAAGCAATAGGCATCCAAGGGGGAGTATTGTGAAATATACATATTATGTGGATGCCATTGGTAATTTACCATTCAAGAGATAATGTGGCTATGCATGATTCTTCCACTTGGTGAATTAATGAGCTAACACATAAACTTATATGTGGCAAGACATGAAGGATTAAGTGTGGCATTAACTAGTGAAAACCACCCATCACTTTTCTTTGTAAGACATGTGTAGTCTTGAACTCCTATAAATAGATGAGTTCATTTCATCATTTGTACAATATGAACTACAACATCAAATGAAAGAAAAGAGTGAATGAGTTTCCTCTAAATATTACTTTGTCTACTACAATTTGTTCATCTTTTATCCTAAGTTTTATAACATCCATATCAAAATGTATTGTTTAAAATATAAATGACGGTCGATGAAATCGTAGCCTGTTTGCTAAGGTTGAGACTTTTTAACCAAGAGGTCATAGATTCAATTCCCACTAGAATTAATATTTCTCTAGTTTAATTTTAATATTTGTAATTAGTTTATTTTTAGAATTTTATACTAATAAAATAAATTCGATATATATTTATATTTTATTAGAAAAAAACTTTGCCTACTTTGAAGAGTTTGAAGTAGTCATGAAGGTCAGCAGAGCAGATTATATTTGAAATTTGGCTGGTTACATCTTGAACCTACTGACACGTGCCTAATAAGAGATCAATATGAATCAAAAAGTTATTTTTATTTAATATAAAATAGTTTACTATCTCAGGCTATAATCAAAAACAACTACAGAAGTGTAAAAATAGTTTACTGAATAATTATCGCGAATTCTAGAAACATAGGATTATTCAACCTCTTCATTTTTTTTTGTTCGAACAAATTATTCCGTTGTTGCTTCTCTTTGTAAAGTCCAAGCCACAAACAAACCCTTCCATTGAGTAATTATATCCTAACTTGTACCTAATTTGGTGCCAAATATTTAGGTTAAATCACACAAATCATCCCTTAATTTAGATTGTCAACACACGTTCATCTCTAATATGACATGTGAGTTTCTTTATATTTTCATCTCACCATAACTTATGCCCCTATATTTTCATGCACGTATTCTACACGTTATTTTTTTAAGGACAATTTTGAAATAACAAAATAACTCCTTCAACACGTGATTTAGCTATTGTTACATTTTATCATCGGGTTAGTGACTCTCATTTATTTTGTATACAGATACAATAATATGTATCCCATCAGTCTCAATTTTTTTTTTTTTTTTTTTTGAGGAAACCCACAAGGAAAATTTCATTAATAAGCCAATGAAATCCCGCCGAGTTAATTGTTGAAGAAAAGACATAGGTTAATCTAGATATGCTTATCTTGAAAATGAAAGAAAAAAACCATCTATCAGAAATAACTTCCTTATTTTACGAGAAATGTCAAGAAAGAAGACCATCCAAAATAATTAATCAAAGTTACAGATAAATGTCTTGAAATTAAAAATAATACAAAACTAAAGAATCAAAATTGTAGTTTAATAGCCTAAAATTACAAATACTAAGAGCTAAAGAATCAAAACTTAAACCAAATTCGTTAATTTGGTCTACTAATTGAATTCAATATCAAATTCCTAATTTAACAGGAAACATACCAACATGTGATTGGTCTAGTGGAAGAGACTAATCGTTACAAAGTAGAAAACTCAAGTTCGAATCATTGTTAGGAGAGGTTTCATTTTATGGGAATTATTGCATTTTTGGTGCCACAACTATAGTCCACTGGCATTTCTATCCTGTAACTTTTCGGGCTGGCACATTTGGTGCCATATTTTCAACATTAGTGGCAATTTTGGTGCCAATTGAGGCCCAATTTCAAAATTGGCCCGAAATTCCCCCATGTGCGGGCCATGTAACATGGAAAATGGGGATTTTGACCATTCAACATCTTTTTCATTAAAAATGAAAATACCAAAATTCAAAATCCTAACTTTTCCTATCAAATTCACCAAACATTCCCTTAAATAAATTTTTATCCGCCTTCTTCTTCTTCCTCAAATAAAAACATCCAAGTAGCCTAGTTCTTGGTGGATGGAAATAATTTTTTTTTAAGAAAAATGTTTTAAATGGTCAAAATCTCCAATTTTCATGTCACATGGCCCGCACATAGGGGAATTTCGGGCCAATTTTGAAATTGGGCTTCAATTGGCACCAAAATTGCCACTGATGTTAAAGTTGTGGCACCAAATGTGCCAGCCTGAAAAGTTACGGGGGTAGAAATGCCAGTGGGCTATAGTTGTGGCACCAAAAATGCAATAATCCCCCAATTTATGTGTCCTGACGCGCCTCAAAAATGCTTTAAACCCTTGAAAAATAAAAAATAAATGAAACGAACTCTAATTTTTGTGGCCTATTAATGTGGATTATAGCTTGGACTAGATCCCATCGTGTACATGACATTTCAATGTGGTTATTCTAAGAGAATCCGAATTTAAAGTTAGCTTATGAGGATCGCAAACTGCTACCACGAGACACAATCACCATAAATTAGCGTGCATTAATATTCCTCTCTCTGTTTTTTCTAATTATCATTTTGGAGGATTGCACACAGATTAAAAAATATAATAAATAGTCATTTTTTTAAGAAAAAACCCAAAACACCATTTTAACCAAATGATCACAACATTAATTAGGATTAATTACAACCATTAACAAGAAGGATAAAATTGATAGAAAGAAATTAATTTTGCGTTCAACTTTGACAAATAAAAGTAAACAATTTTTTTTTCGCCAAAACAATAAATTAAAAAAAATGGAGAAAATAATAATATATAAAATTTAATTTAATTAAATCTAGTTCATTTGTTGCACCAATTTAGGCAACAAATATTCTCTCCATGACTCCATCCAAACACCTCTAACTCCTAAAATCACGTATTACGCTATACCAATTTACAACCCACCGTAGCCGTAGAAACCCCCCACCCCCACCCATCTCCGCCGTGCTTTCCACCCGCGCGGCGGCATCCTTTAGCACCGCCATATCTTAAAAAACCACCTCGAACGTCATTCCGTAGGGAGAAAAGGACTATCGACAAATAAAAAAAAAATGGAGGAAACTCCTTTTCTCTCTCACACATTCACCAAGTCCGAAACAAACCAACACCAAAACCACCGGTGTCCCGATCCAGGCCAGGTGGCGTTCCGTCTTCTCTGTCACGTTCACAATGCCGGAGGCGTAATCGGTAATTCCGGCTCCATAATCAAAAACCTTGAAACCCTAACAGGGTCGAGAATCAGGTTCGAGGAAGGCCTCCCGAACTGCCTCGAGCGCGTGATAAACATCGTGGGCGACGCGGCAATCGATAAATGGATGTCGTTTGGAGTAGAAGAAGAGGAAACGGTGGAGGTGTCGAAAGCGCAGGAGGGTTTGATGAGAGTTTTCGAGAGGGTTTTGGAGGTAGAAGGGACTTGTGGTGGGAATGATGATGATTGTAATGAGCATTATAGTAATGGGGGTTTTGTTGTTGGGTGTCGGTTATTGGCTCCAACGGGTAGAATTGGGGCGGTGATGGGGAAAGGAGGGAAGATTGTGGATGGAATTCGGAGAAGTTCTGGGGCAAGGATTCGGGTTCTGAAGAAAGAACAGATTCCTGCATGTGCAGCCTCTGATGAGGAGCTCATTCAGGTGGTTGTTACTCATTTATGTGAAATTTGAGATTTTGTTTATTACTGTGATCTAAATGTGGTTCTGTTTCTGCTGATTCAGTTATAAATGAGAGTGTATTTTCATTTGATTTATATTAAAGTGCTTATTAAGGTGGCTGAAAATCTGGTTTATTTACTATGGAAGAAAGATAATTTTTGACTTTATAGGTTCATTTGATTTGCTATTGAAATTTTACTTTATAGGTTCATTTGATTTACTATGGAAGAAAGATCATTTTTATAGTTTACTTGCATGAAAGACAAGAGAAGCTAAAAATGTTATAGGTTGTTCATTTGATCTTAAGATAGGGAATGATGATGCTTCTGCGAATAAATTGATTTGCTGAAATTATGTTTTGTACGTGGGCTGAAGTGAACTGACTTAATTTTTCGAATGTGAAGAAATTAGGAGTAACTATGTTGTGTTGTTTGCAAACACCCCTGCTGTTGTTTTATTTATTTTTGTTTATTTTCCTGTCCTTTTCATTATAGTACCATTTTAAAACTCCTTCCATTCTTGTAGGAATGTTCTGATTCATCTAGCAATAAAATATAAGTAATAGGGAAAGGACACAAAGTCGAAGATAGTTAGTGGATGATACTATACACAAGTTCTTATCATATTTGAACATAATAAATTTTAGAAGCATAACCATTATGTACCGGAGTTTGTGTAAGTGTGTTTGTTTGTAATGCACTTTTGTCATGGAAATGATGCATTTTGATCATACGTGTTCATCCCCAAGTCAGTTGCCAGTGGAATTGGTTGGGAAAAAAAACATTTCTACATGGGTGATGTAATAAATTGAGCTTGTTTTTATAATCGAACTAATTTTGTAGAGTTCATTTGGGGATCATTGTTCTTTATTTTGTATTTTTACCTAAAGGAAAATGTTTTTCAACTCCTTGTGCATATAAGGATGTTTTGGAAACCTGACAGATAATGGGTGGAGTCTTGGCGGTTAAGAAAGCACTTCTTGCTGTTTCCCGTCGTCTCCAGGATCGAACACTTGGAGAAGCAGTTGCGGGCCACGTTTCTTCTTATGGGGTGTCACACAAATCACATGCCGACTTCATTCCAAACAATAATCCTGACTCACTCTCCTTTATGGGGAATGGTATTGAGCATCATTATGGGGTGTCACACAAATCACATGCCGACTTCATTCCAAACAATAATCCTGACTCACTCTCCTTTATGGGGAATGGTATTGAGCATCATTCTGTTGGTCATTCATTATCAGCCGATTTTGAGAGAACACTTAATCTAGGTGATGATAATACCCCAAGAAAGGTGGTATTCAGATTGCTATGTTCTAATGGTATAGCTGGTGGTGTAATTGGAAAGGGTGCAAATATTGTCAAATCTTTGGAAAAAGAAACGGGTGCTTCTATAAAGTTTACTTCTCCGGTGTCTGGGTCAAAGGAGCGCGTTGCAATTATTTCTTCACTGGAGGTTGACCTTTCTTCATTGCAATTATCCCTATATATTGTTGATTGTATCTTTTTTTCAAGTTGTTGATGTTATTGTTGCAGAAACCGGATCCATTGTTCTCTCCTGCACAAATTGCTATTATACGTGTTTTCTCAAGATGCATAGAGGTTGGTCTTGATCAGGGGGTTATATCGAGTTTAGGTAAAAGGGATCGTGTGATTGCAAGAATTCTGATTCAATCGAGTCAAGTTGATTGCTTGATGGATGAGGATGGAAGACTAGCTTTAGATATGAGTATTGCTGCACCAGGTGTTGAAATACAATTATTGGGTGCAGATCTTCTTCCAAACTGTGCTGGTGATGATGATAATGTAGTCCAGGTATGAGCTTGTACTGCGCTACTATTTCTCCATGGCTCATGAAAAAACCTGATCTAAAGCAATAATACTGTTTAAAACTTGGATTTTGGTGATGTAACAATAAGAATATCCTTTTGCTTTGTTTGTTTTGGAAGAGAGTCCCTCGGACATAATTCTTTTTTCAGTTTGTGGATTTATTGCATTTATTTATTCTGAAATTGATTAAGCTTTCTGTCAATAGATTACCGGTGAGTATGAAAATGTTAAGAGCGCTATTTTTCAAGTTACTGGCAGACTCCGAGAGAATTATTTTACCGGAGTGGGACCCATTGGAGCGGACTACGGAGTGGGACCCATTGGCAGTAGTCCTAATGGTAGAGAAGCAGATTCTACTCAATTGGCACAGTTGACAAGACTTTCTTATATTGATCAACAACTGGATCACCTTGGATTTGTACAAAAATCAAGCATTACCGACTCACCAGGATTGCATTGGGAGCATGTAACTGAATACAGTATATTCTTTTGCATTCTTAATTCATGCTAAGTTCTCTATTTTAATGATTTTGTTGTTTTCACAGGCAAACAGGAGAGGGGATGTCCAAAGACATTTAAATAGTGCTCAAGGCTTGATAACTTCTCCGTGTAAGCATGATAGTAAGGTCGGAAATGAGGTATCGCAACAAACAGTTGAGGTTATTGTCCCACGAAAATTATTCGGATCTGTATATGGTGAGAATGATAGCAATCTGGCTCGCCTTAAAGAGGTACGCTATCTAGTTACATAAATAATCCTGCTCATTTATGAATATATTTACAAGATTAACTTAGCATAATTTTTTAATCATTAGAATATGAATATAGGGGTCAACAACAATGTGATATATGTATATCAACTCTCTTTTTATGTTTTTCCATTAAAAGTCAAATTCTTTATGCTTTAATAACTTCTTAGTGTATTTCATAGTTTCTGACCTTATGGGACATGGATATATTGTTGAAATCATTTATTGGATTGTGGATCAAAATAATGCCTAGATATTTAAATTTTGGTTTGTTTTAGCAGATCTCAGGTGCATCTATAATCCTCCAAGATCCTTATGCAGGGGAAAGTAATGGGAAGGTGGTTATATCTGGGACGCCCGAGCGTATCCAAATTGCACAGAGCCTGCTTCAAGCATTCATTTCATTTTGATTTATATGTCGGCTCGGAGTAGGTAACCTATGTTTGTGCTATACAACCTTGTAATTATACGATGTAAATCCTTGTAAAGATCCAGTAGTTTTAAAAGTTGAATGTGTGCTTGATCAATTGTAATTACTGCAAAATGCAAATCATATGATGTTTCATGTAGAATCTGCTCACCCCACCTGGGTTCACGTAAGTTTGATGACCAAGAAAACAATTGATGTAAACGTCAATTACCATTTCTCTTGGAGAAAATGTTCACATAGGAAACTTCAAAGAGTGACCAATATCATATAAATTTTAGGCAAAATTGCAGAAAACGTCTCAAAATAATTAGCGATTTTGGGTTTTCGTTTCAAATTATATCACCTCATCAAATTTTGTCTCGTAATTTAATATTTTTTTTAAATATTGTCCCATGTTAATTATAAAACGAAAATTGTGCACTTGCCTGTTAAATTGCCCCCTGGTTGCTAACATGTCATGACTTGACAATTTAGCATGAACAATTATATAAGATTGCAGAATTCATCTCAATCTAATTACAAATTTTTATTTTTCGTCCCAAACTATATAAACTCGCCGAATTTCGTCCCGTAATTTACCATTTTGTAATGAATTTAGTCCCATTATTAAATTTCTAATTTAATGGAAATGACGGTTCAATCTTTTACTTCTTTTAAGAGAAAAATAGTATGTATTTTCGAAACTACTGTGCGCTTTGGAGAAGAAAAAAAATCCTGTCTCATTTCATTAGGAAAACATTGTGCGTTCTTTTTTATAAATAATAAATAATAAATATTAAATAACTTATATATATGCATGCCGTAATTGGGCTTGTTTGTTTGGCGTTTTCCAGAATTTTTTCGTGTTTGGGAAATGCCAAACAAACATGTTTTCTATTTTCCGAAATAAATTTTTCATCTATTAATTTTCTTAAACTACTCTCTCAAAAGCCAAACAAACAACAATTTTCTTATCTATAAACAAAACCTATACAAACTCTACTTTGATTTGACATAAAGTAACCTATCTTTTACACAATTTATCTCACGTAACAAACATGATTTAACATAAAGTCTTACACATCTTATACCTACAACCCAACTCTTCCAAAAAAACCTACACATACTTTATTTCTCAAACCACTATCTCAAAACCCAAACAAACAACATTAAACAAATCGAGATTATTTCACAAACCTCCACTGCTCTCCCAAACTATTTTCCCAAACGCCAAACAAACAGGCCCATTAATAGTTTCAGAAAACTTTTCCATCAAATATAATATGTATAAGTTTTTTAATATTTATTATTTAATAGTGGGACTAAATTCATGCAAAATGGTAAATTATGGGACGGAATTCGGCGAGTTGATATAGTTTGGGACGAAAAATCAAAATTTATAATTAGTTTGGGACGAATTATGCAATCTTGTATAATTGTTCATGCTAAACTTTGACACGTAAGCAGCCAGGTGGCAATTTAACGAACACGTCCACAATTTCCGTCTTATAATTAACGGTGGGACGATATTCCAAAAAAATTATTAAACTATGGGACGAAATTCGGTGAGGTGAACAGTTTGGGACGAAAACCTAAAATAGCTAATTAGTTTGGGACGTTATCTGCAATTTTTCCTATTTATTATTTAAAAGTGAGACTAAATTCATGCAAAATGGTAAATTACGGGATGGAATTCGGCAAGTTGATATAGTTTGGGACGAAAAATCAAAATTTATAATTAGTTGGGACGAATTATGCAATCTTGTATATTGTTCATGCTAAATTTGACAAGTAAGCAGCCAGGTGACAATTTAACGGACACGTCCGCAATTTTCGTCTCATAATTTACAGTGGGACGATATTCCAAAAAATATTAGATTACGGGACGAAATTCAGTGAGGTGGTATAGTTTTGAACAAAAACCCAAAATAACTAATTAGTTTAGAACGTTTTCTCCAACTTTGCCTAAATTTTATATGTACATGGTCTATGCTTGGAGTATATGATATTGGTTATTCTTTGGCCATCTCCAATGACTCCTCAACCTAAGTCCAGCTTCCCCTCAGCTTCAGTCCAGCTTCCCCTTCAGATTCCAAGTCCAACTTCCCCTTTCATTTTCATAGTCATCTCCAATGAGTCAATCTACCCATTCTCTTTAATTTCAATCTTCATCCTTCCCCACTCTCACTTAGTAATAATAATTTCCTACTCTCACTTAATAATAATAATAATAATAATTTAAAAAAATAATAATTTAAAAAAATAATTATTAAAAAAATAAAAATAATAATAATAATGTGCAATAATAATTCCTTCAAAAAATTAGAATACTTCTAAATTAATGGCAATAGTCGAACATGCATTGGCAACACACGTTCCAACTGGTGGTCGTATCTAAACGGCGCTTGGCCATATATAATCGTATTTATTTAGATATTTCAAGTTTCAATGTATAAATGTTAGGGTTATATCGTATTTAATTTAAGAATTCGTATCTAAGATTCCATAAATCGGATTTAATTTCATATTTGTACGTGTAGTGTGCTAAATTAATTTTTTGTTAAAATAAGTTTTAAATTATAATATTATAAATCAAAACAAATCAAGGTTAATGTTGTTAATTAAATTTAAGTTTCTTACAATATTATTAAATTTTACACAATTAATGTTAAATTTCTTGAATAAAAGTTACATTTTTAAAATTAAAATTAACATAAACATAAAGAAATTAAAAAAAAAAGGAATTTGCAATTAACAAACAAAAACAAAATAAAAAAATAAAAAAAAGGAATATGTGATGCGTCCCAGCATCAAGGTGGGCTTGCCTCACACCTTGGGGCGGTGGATGAGCCACCGCCCCACTACTTAAGCCAATATTGGCTTGAATTAAAAAAGATGGCAATGAAGGCCATTTCCAAGCCAAGTCCAGCCTTGGATTTGGTCATTGAAGATGGCCTTCAAAAGGGCTGCCTTTTCTCTCCTCCCAATTTGTTGAATATTGAAATATTCTTGAAAGAATGAAAATGGAAATCGAGGGAACTTAAAAGAATTGGGTAAATATTAATATTCTCCTTAGCTAAGACCATTTTATAAAATTTCTCTTCACGTATTTGATACTAGTATATCTTCATTATGCTTTTTCACGTACTTTAGTTCAATAGCACGCCGTTCCTCATGCATTAATTTTTTTAAGCAAAAAAATAAGGAATTTTTTATGTGAAAAGTAAAAATAATTTTTTTTTAAATAGTATAAGTAAAGAAGTTAAAAAGTTGAATAATTAAATTAATTAAAGCTGGCAAAATCGGAATACCAAAAAATTGCCATGAAATGGCTTCTCTTTATTTTTTTTTGCCATGAAATGACTTCTCTTTATAATAGTATAGATTACGAAAATCCCTCTTAAATTTATCAGTGTCTTAACAGCTCTCTTAAATTTCAGCCGTTTATCCTAAAATATAAGTAATGAATAGTGTTATACACTTCCACTTTTTACTCTGCACTCCAACAACTAGTTTATATTTTAAGAGACCATTATTTAACAACCACACCACTTCACTCCAACAGTTATTTTATATTTTAACAAATTAATTTTAATTATTATTTTATATAAATAATAATAATATATTAATAATACTTATTTATTTATTTTCATAATAAAAAATATTTTTTTTAAATATTAATTTTTATTATTTGGAAAAATATATTCCCACATTTATATTCCAACGGACATATACTATAAGAAAATTGAAGCTTTGTGACAAAACATTAAATGACAAGGGTAAATTTTGTGCATAATTTTTTAATTTTATGTAGAAAAGTACAAAAACTTTTGTACCTTTTTTTAGAGCAATTGCATATACACTTTCTCTTTGGCCTTGGGTATTTGGCAACCTAAACTTATATTTTTTTTGACAACCCATAAATTATAAGAGTGCTCTTAAAGAGCAATTTTTGTGTAAAATTTAACAAAACTCTTAAAATTTAAGTTTTACATGTGCTCTTGGAAATGGCCTTACAATGAACCCATTGCACCATAATTTTTTCCCCACCGGGGTTATTTGTAAGATTTATAAAAATGGCATAATTATTTACGGACGAAATTGCTCTCATTGGTAAATTAAATAATTATATATTTGACTGGAAATGTGTTGTAAATAATTGATTATAGCTCTTTGGTTTAGTGATTGAGGTAAAGAGCTGTATAGAGAAAGAAAGAAGAACACAGAGATAATACGTAGAATAATTAGGGTTGTATTCTTGGGGAGGGGAGAACTCTTATTTATATCCAAACAAGTTACAAGTAGGGTACAAAGCCCATTTACAAGATGAAAGCCCATAATTGGATATATTACAACTAAGTCCCTGAACTATTACATTAGCAATAGGAATGCCCACTAATATATGATATTTACAACACTCCCCCTTGGGGATTCCTATTGAGCCATAATTATGCTTTTCGTGTTGCCTTGTTAAAACCTTCCGAGTAATAAAAACCCAGTGGGAAAAAAGAACCTCGGTTAGGAAAAGAGTACAACGCATAATCTTTTCAACCAGCAAATGTTGCCTCATTAAAACCTTGGCGGGTAACAAAAACCCTGTGGGAAAAATAAACCCCGCTCGAAGGACAAAGAGTACAACAGGGCACCCAGGTATCTTCTGGATACGGAATACCTACACGGTACTCCCCCTCAAGTTAACTCCACTTAAACCTATAATGGAGCGAGCTCAGATAACCTACGCAGGCCAATATCTTTAACATGTTTCTCAAAAGTGGCTTTCGGTAATGACTTAGTAAATAAGTCGGCGCAGTTATCTTGAATTCTAATCTGTTGAATCACTATTTGCTTGAGCTCTTGTTGTTGTTCATTGAAGAAAAATTTCGAAGCTATGTGCTTGGTGTTGCCGCCCTTAATAAAGCCCGTTTTTATCTGCTCGATGCAGGTCGTATTATCCTCAAATATAACCGTAGGATCTTCTGTGGTAGCCAATTCACAGGAACCTCGAACATGCCCAATCACGGCCCTAAGCCATGTGCATTCACGCACTGCCTCGTGAAGCGCTAAAATCTCGGCATGATTCGACGAAGTGGCAACTAAAGTCTGTTTTGTAGACCTCCAAGACACATTTGTGTTCCCAATCATAAAGACATACCCAGTCTGGGAACGAGCTTTGTGTGGGTCCGATAGATAACCAGCATCGGCATACCCCACAAGCTTCGCGTCTTTTAGTGACGCATAGGGATAGAACAAACCCATATCTGTCGTACCACGAAGGTATCGAAATATGTCCTTTATACCATTCCAATGGCGGTGTGTCGGTGCTGAGCTAAACCTAGTTAGCAGATTTACCGCAAACGCGATATCAGGTCGAGTACATTGAGCTAAGTACAATAATGCGCCTATTGCACTTAGGTATGGCACCTCAGGTGCTAACACTTCCTCGCCCTCCTCCACAGGACGAAATGATCCTTCGACCTATCCAATGATCGGACTACCATTGACGTGCTTAATCAGTTCGCTTTATCCTCATTAAAGCGTCTTAACATCTTCTGGATGTAATTCAATTGATGGACCAAAATCCCATCAGCACGGTGTACTATCTCAAGCCCGAGACAGAAATTAGTACGTTCGAGATCCTTCATCTCAAATTCAGATTTCAGGAGCTGGGCTATCTCCCTAACCTCTTTAGGAGTCCCGATCAAGTTCATGTCAACGACATAAACGGTAAAAATGGCAAACCCAGAACCTGTCCTCTTAATGAACACGCAAGGACAAATATCGTTGTTCACGTATCCCCTTTTGAGCAAGTACTCACTTAGGCGATTATACCACATCCTCCCGGATTGTTTCAAGCCATAAAGTGAACGCCTCAACCTCACAGAGAGCGTGTTCCGTGGTCTAGAACTACTTGCATTGGGTACCATAAGTCTATCCGGGACTTTCATATATATAATCGTATCTAGATCCCCATAAAGATACGTTGTGACCACATCCATGAGCTGCATAGTCAGTTCCTCGGATACTACTAAACTGACTAAGTATATGAACGTAGTAACGTCCATCACAGGAGAGTATGTCTCCTCAAAGTCAATCTCAGGTCGCTGAGAAAATCCTTGTGCAACGAGACGAGCCTTGTACCTCACAATCTCATTTTTCTCGTTTCTTTTCCTCGTAAATACCCATTTATATCCCACAGGCAGAACTCCGGGAGGTGTAGGAGCGATTTGTCCAAACACTCCTCTTTTCGATAATGAATCAAACTCAGCCTGAATTACTTTTTCCCATTTCAGCTAATCATCCCTTTGTTTGCACTCGTCCACTGACCGAGGGTCAATATCATCCTTTGATATAATTTCAGTAGCTACTGTGTAAGCAAACACGTCATTGATAATTATTTCATCCCGATGCCACACCTCATTCATACATGAATAACCAACCGAGATTTCCCTATTCTCGGGGATGGATACTGATGTCGAGGCGTCCCCCGACGTCGTCTCCAAGACGGATCCATAGTCCGGAACTATTTCATGAGATGGATCGGGTGGGATACCATTGTTACTGGTGCTAACCAAATTTAACAATTATGCATTCGCCCTCTTCCAGGGATGCATATCATTTCGTCCAATCGGTCTCCCCCTCTTATGGGCCGGGAGATATGATTGATTAGTTGGGATTGATGACATTCCCATATTTTGTCCCTCTTGGACATTTATCCTTGCAGGCACATTTGCAGCTGGTATATATTAGATCTCGTCACTTTAGCCAAGTCAGAGAATGAGTCTGGCATGTTATTGGCTACTTTTTGAAGTTCGATTATTCAACGTACTTCATATTCTCTGATTGCTATAAGGGGATCATGATGAGACACAGTGGGGTCGTTCCACACGACTTCACGCCGTTCATCCTGAACGTTAGTGTGAACATTATTTTCTCCCCCTAACGGCGGGAAGACAGTCTCATCAAAGTGACAGTTCGCAAATCGTGCGGTAAAGAGATCGCCTGTCAAGGGTTCCAAATACCGTATAATAGATGGTGATACAAACCCCACATGTATGCCCAATCGACGTTGAGGTCCCATTTTAGTCCGTTGTGGCGGAGCAATAGGCACATACTGCGCACCTAAATGTGCGTATATGGGAAATGTTTGATGTATACCCGAACATCAATTATAAGGTTGGGTCGCAGTGGGCCTCAAACGTACTAACATCGCTGCATACAATATTGCATAGCCCCAAGCAGAGATCGGGGGTTTGGTGCGCATAACCAAAGTCCGAACTATTCTCTGTAAGTTCTTAATAAGTGCCTCCGCTAGGCCATTTTGGGTATGAACATGGGCTATCGAATGTTCTACATCAATACCCAGTGACATGCAATATCGTTGAAAGATCGCAACGTAAACTCCGTTGCATTATCCAGTCTAATAGACTTAATGGGATAATCCTAATAGTTTGCTCTCAACCATATAATCTGAGACATGAGTTTAGCATATGCAGCGTTTCTTATGGACAATAACAACAATCACCATAAAATACCTAAAAAAAAAGGTCCACAAGGTGTTGTGATGTGTCCACATATGTCCCATTGGATACGCTCCAAGAAAGCGAGGGAATCCTTACTCATTTGTGCATAAGCTGACATATGATCCAATTTTTCAATAAAATATGATACACACAAGTTATCACTGTGTACTAGATCCTTATTATTTGTTAGTGGATGCCCGATATAAGTATTAATAATGCTGCGCATCACATTTTGACCCGGATGTCCCAGCCGGTCATGCCATAGAAAATACATGCTCGAGTCACTTGGCTTCGAGCTATCGACAAGGTGTGCCTCGGGCACTCGTATTGTGGTCCTATATAACTCAATCGATAGTCTCTCTAATTTATTCCAAGTACGCTTTTGGCCGTACAAATTAGAGGTAATGCACATATTCGATTCCCTTTTCCTTGGTGGTTTCAATGTGATAATCATTAGCTCGAATATCTTTAAACTCAACAACGTTCTCCTTGAACATGGAGCATAAACAACCTCTTTAATGGCTAAAATCGCGCCATTTGACAACATAAGGTGGGCATTTCCAAAGCCATCTATCAAATCACATGTGCAATATATTGTTGTCATAGAGGTTTTATTACTAGGCATTATATTAATAAAATATGGTATATCCCTAAGATGGTATGCGTAGTTGCACTATCTGCCAGACATTCTTCCCCACATGTCATGCCTAGGAACCAAATATATTCCAGTTTTTAACATTTACTTGAAAAAGTAAATCGAGCTAATACCACTAAATACCATAATAATCGGATTAAAACAAAACCACCCAAATGTGGTCCAAAATAAACCAAACATAGTTCAAATCTAAATGTGGTTCAGACCACCCAAAACATCAAAGTATTCCACCTATTCGTCGCTTCTGGCAATAAAAATAGTCTTTTGATGATCAAAGCGACTAGTCAGGACATCCCAAAGTTTCTGGGATCCTCAATTGATGAGTAGTCCAACCCAAGGACCTCATCCAAGTGTTTCTTGATCAGAACCATTACATCAACCTTTTGGGGTATTAGTTAGCAAATTGTCCCCGACAATTGTCAATGCTCGGTTTTTTTTTTTATAGGCATATAGCCTCCATAATTAGTTTAATCGAACCCCTTTAAGTATATGTATCTTACGGGCCTATAGCCTCCATAAGTAATTATAATTGAACCCTTTTGGTTCCATTTTTTTATTCAGAATGAACTATGTGATTTTAATCCGAGGAAACTCCAGTCCCAATATCCGAGAACCCCACACATTCATTTATCATGCAATTAATTATATATAACCTTTTACCACATGCATAAGATAAAGCATAAATTCAAAGCCAATAAACTTATTATTTGAAAACTTATGCCCCAAAAATAAAACATGATAAATTAATGAGATATCATATGCATTCCTCGCATATAAATTGATGAGTAGTTCAACCCAAGGACCTCATCCAAGTGTTTCTTGATCAGAACCATTACATCAACCTTTTGGGGTATTAGTTAGCAAATTGTCCCCGACAATTGTCAATGCTCGGTTTTTTTTTATAGGCATATAGCCTCCATAATTAGTTTAATCGAACCCCTTTAAGTATATGTATCTTACGGGCCTATAGCCTCCATAAGTAATTATAATTGAACCCTTTTGGTTCCATTTTTTTATTCAGAATGAACTATGTGATTTTAATCCGAGGAAACTCAAGTCCCAATATCCGAGAACCCCACACATTCATTTATCATGCAATTAATTATATATAACCTTTTACCACATGCATAAGATAAAGCATAAATTCAAAGCCAATAAACTTATTATTTGAAAACTTATGCCCCATAAATAAAACATGATAAATTAATGAGATATCATATGCATTCCTCGCATATAAATTCCATGAATAACTATTTGGCTAATTAGTCTAAAAAGAAATGATAAACAATTGCTAAATATATTCCAAGAAATGTGAATATCGAGCAGTACCTTATATGCATATTTCAAGATCATAAAATGACATCACATAATATCATATTTTCAAACTTCCAAGGAATTATCAATAATACATATCCAATCATCTCCATCAAAACTGATAACATAATTTCAGAGTATAATCGACTGAAATTTCATAGAATCAAACATAGTTCCCAAATTCCATTCCAATTTTAAAAGTACCACAACTCTAATTTGCAGAGTTTCAATTTATACCAAAGACATATGATCTCATCCATGTAATCATCATAAAGCATAACAATTCAAGATAGACATGCAATACAATTATTTCATCGAATTTCATATTTATCTAGCATGCCCAAAAATAATTTTGAAACTCTCTGGATTATATAAACATAATATAATCATACAATTTTCAGAAAACAATCTATTTGGCCAGTTTCTTTGTCGAAATTGAGAGGTTCAAACACAAAAATAATTACCAACATCAAGTTCTTCAACAATTAAACACAAAATATGAAGAAACCAAAAAGAAATTTGAGAGTGAACATGTTTATTATGCTTATATATTCTTTTAACCAATTTTCAGATTATTCAAGTAATTTACAGAGGCTTGAAACTCAAATAACTTATTAATTACTTATCCAAAAAATAATATGGGCACATGGTTAGAAAGACATTTTCAAGACGATTCTAAGAATATACAGCAAGTTATATAACTCCAAATATTCAAGCGGGAAATAACATTTTAGTTTTCATAGAAAACAATATTTTCAGAACAAATTACATATCCAACAAATCTGAAAATATTCAGGCAGTTACAATATCACTCGAGCATACTTCAATAAAAGTTTCAGGTTAATCGGACAAGAATAACATGCTCAGAAAATTACGACTTCCGTATAAACATATTTCCATAAATTCAAAAAATCATATCATACAAGAATTTTCATATAAATTATGAATTTAGTTGAAATTCTCATGCTTGAAACATCATAATATTCATGCTAATAAAGAAAAAGTTGAAGCCAAAATTTTGATCACAAACAATATGTAAATCAAACCAAATTTTTTGTTTACATGAATCGGTTCAAGCCAAAGGATACATGGATATAATTGAATAATCATAATTATTAAATCATGCAATTAATGTATTCCAAATCACAAAAGTGTGAATCTAAATGTAAGCATAAATTTTAGATCACATAATTAGACAACCGAATTAAGTAATAGAACCCATCAAATTTTTCGAATAGATAAACAACTTCAATTCTTAGGAATAATAATTAAACTTAAACCCTATAGCATGCTTTAGATTCATAAATTTTTCAGATTGAAAGCATATAATTCATAAGAGTTCAAAATATTCGGGCTTACTTGAAAATTGTTAATAACACCAAGTAATATGAATTATTGACACTACGAAGTTGTTTGTTAATTTAATCATACCAGAGAGAGGTTAAGGCTACTTCCTTCAACTTTTCATAAACTTCTAGTGGCTTCCGTTTCGTTTACAAATACTGGAACGACGATCCGAACGGTCCAAATTAAGATCCTGGTGTGATGAACCTTCGGTTCAAATTTGAAAACGATCCAACGGTGGAGAAGACAGTAATGATCGAAAAACCGAAGCTGTTGCATGCAAATCCGAAAATCTACATATCAAAGTGTTTTCCTCTTTTCTCTCTTGTTTTGTGATATATTGTGATAACCTTGAAATCGAGTTATGGAGCAAACTCGTGCTGATAACGTGTTGTAAATAATTGATTATAGCTCTTTGGTTTAGTGATTGAGGTAAAGAGCTGTATAGAGAAAGAAAGAAGAACACAGAGATAATACGTAGAATAATTAGGGTTGTATTCTTGGGGAGGGGAGAACTCTTATTTATATCCAAACAAGTTACAAGTAGGGTACAAAGCCCATTTAGAAGATGGAAGCCCATAATTGGATATATTACAACTAAGTCCCTGAACTATTACATTAGCAATAGGAATACCCACTAATATATGATATTTACAACAAAATGAATGTAATATTTTTTTTAAATTTCAAAATACACACCTTTTGGCATCACCGTAAAGGCCTGAGGGACTATATGCTCTAATTTGGCCTCAATTCAGTTAAGAAAGTTGTGAACTGTTCCATGTTCGCCGGCAGTGACACCACAACAGAGGGTCCCATTGACAGGGGTTCGGCTCACTTGTGTATCCGCTATCCAAGGGAGAGTCTGAGCAGGAACTGCGGTGGCTCCCCAAGGACTACTTCCTTCGTCTGGATGGGATCATCGAATGGATGAGTCTGTCATTATGTATTCTGGTCGATTCCAGAAATTGCGCCGAGTCTGGTGGTCACTCGGGTCATAGCTCTATAAACCCTGAGGTGTTTTTTATGAGAGTTACAAACAATGTTCCCACATATGATGTCAATTGATGCTGGTATTTGTCTAGGGATCCGTATTATTTTGAATCCGATCGACTCTACTCTTGGATATGGATATATAAACGTCTGATTCACAAAATAGGGGAAAGACACGCCGAGGTTAGTCTGATAGAATCTCCTCCGATGCTTAAGTCAATAACTTGGTACCAGAAGTCCAGAACATGTATGCAAGAATAATTTAGGTATCTAATTGAGTATTAGGTTATATGTGTGATACCCTTTTGGAAGGAGGGAAAATCCCAAATGAAGAGCCATGATGTGCGTGAATCATGAGTTGTTACAATGCACGTCCTCATTATTCCCAAAGATGGGGATTATAGTTGACAAGAAGATTTGCCGCTATTTCTTGATTAATTTGGACAATGTCATCCTCGCCGAGTAGCCAGCCTCGCACATGTGATGTAGGCTTGGGCCTCGCGAGCAAAATATCATCGCTGGTAGAAAAAAGATCTCGGGGACGCATTCCAACGATCCACCTGTGTGGGATTTGGACATTAGACCTAGAGGCAGATCTAAGATTTGGAAGTCGATGAGGCGAACTAATTTGTTGGTAAATTTTATTAGCAGACATATTTAAACTAATTATTCACACAAGCCTTCGAAAACAATAACACTATTAAATGTTGTCGATAAGAATTGTAAAGAATTAAAAATATAAAAGTAATTCTAAAAAAAAAATCTAAGTTGTACATGAGGTTCTTTCATATCATAATATTCATAGATGATAGAATTAATATCACTTTTTTGGTTCAAGATTTTTCGTATTCTTTATTTTGAAAATTGCTTTAATTGTATTCGATTTTTCCATGACTAGATTTTTAATTAAATAATTCATCACACTAGTATACATGTAATAGTATACTACCAAAATAATTTTTTTTTCTTTTCAAAATTTAAACAAAATCAAATATAATAAATACCTAGAAATTGTAAGTTTCTGGGAATCTTTTTTACCTAATGTGTGTTTAAGATTGAATTTTATAGGTTTGTTGAATCAACCAATGGGCCGTTTGGTATGGTGTATGGGATTAAGGAAGATTAGACCAGAGTCGGATTGAAGGCCATATTAAAAATACGTTTGGTAGATTTGATTGAGTCATATTACATTAAAGCAATAAACTGTAATATGTTTTGAGGAATTATGAGTTTAAGCATATATTAATATATTTTCACTACTTAATTGAACATATTATGTTAGTTAAGATATATCAATTCATCGAAGCCATTTGTATAAGAGTAAGAGTTGATTTTTAGTTCGAATGCCTCCAGGTTAATTGTAAATTGATATAGATTTTAGTTTTTGATTTATTTATGTAGATGTGTTTCCATTTTAAGAGATTTTAGAAGAATTTATGATATTTAATGATATTTTAAAATAGGTATTACGTAAATTTGAGGTTATATGTGACATTTCATCAAATTCATATTCACCCGGATTTGGGTGGATTATAATCTACCCATGCTTGGGTGGATTATAATCTAGTCTTAATACCGGGTCATAAAGATTTAATCCATTTGACCCGGTATTAAAGCAATGCCACCAAACATTGTATTATCCCATATTAACACATATAATATGACCTAATACCCCCTATTAGGTCCTACCAAATGACCCCAAGGAGATTAGGTGTATTAGTTAACAGTAACCTATCTAATTGGCCAACTTGGGCTGGTAATGAAGAAAAGGATACTAAATGGGCTGCTATTAATCCATTTGTCAAATTATCGAGCCATAACTTTTCTCATTCAAGTCATGAATATGCTGAATGTCATAAAAAAAAAATGCTGAATATCATTTAAATATAGTCCTAAACTAGTTTCTTTGGGCAAAATCTTATTTTTGGCCCTCTAAATTCGTTGCGTTTAAAGTTGGCTGTGGTACCTCGATAGTATAAGGTTTTTATTGTATCACCGTGATCAATTTCAGTCCTTATCCTCGAATGTTTTAATTATAACCAGAAATCAACAATATATATATGTCTTATTTGACTGAAAAATTTATTTTTCCACCGAAAATCATCAATTTAATTCTTATTTAACAGGACAAATTAATTTTCGCCAAATATATGATGTGTCGATAGAAGATTTCATATTCTGACTCCAAAATTTGCAATTTCAAGTCACATGATGGGTCTATAACTTCAAATTTTGATGAAAAACGGTTCAAGTTTCGCTCAGAAATCGAAGATACCTAATTCACATGCTGAGTGCGTGTATTAATTAATTTTAAATGTCTCATAAAGAATTATAGAGAACAATTTTTTTTTGTGGTGGATAGAAGAATTAAAAACAGACATTATGGAATATGGATGACTATAAATCAAAATATATCTCAAATGAATAAGGAAGAGTAATGGTCTTCTAGAAGCTAACCATATGTTTCACCTAAAATTCACCTAAATGATTTTTTTTTAAGTAATACTCCGTAGTATATAATTGATTACTATAATTTAAGGGTATGTTTGTTTGGCATTTCATAAAAAATTTCGTGTTGGGAAATAGATAGACAAATAAACTTATTTTTATTTATTTTCCAAATCACTTTCCCAAAATTCAAATAAATAACATTATGCAAATCAAAATTATTTCATAAACCACCATCACTCTGACAAATTACTCTCCCAAATGCCAAACAAACAAACCGTTAGATATTCAAAGATGAAATATGTGTTATTGACTCAAAGTCTAGCATAGGGGCTTACTTTAATTTAGAGTGAAATACAAAAATACTCCCTTATAAAGTAGCAACAGCCGATTTTGTTGATTAGTGGAAATGTGACGACGAGAAAAAGTGAGGGTTGAAAATCAAATAACCCAATTTCCATGTTGCTCAATTATGGGTCCATGTGGGCCGACTTTGCTATTTTGTTCCAATCCATATCCATAATCCAATGTAGCCAATGCCGTCTTGTTTAAGTAGTAAAGTTGGTGTACTAAATTTGTTACTTTGCTTAATTAGCAAAAATCATCGTGTGTTACTTTTATTAGCAAAATTTCTAATTTTTTTATTGGTGAAAAACCTCCTTTCATATCAAAATATATATTTGTGATCCCTCTTAACTAAAAAATTATCACTAAACCCCTGCTAATTTTAATTATTTGTAATAAAACTTCTTGTGTATTTAAAAAATTGACAATAACCACATTGAATTTTATATGAAGGAATTTAAAATGAGATTTTTTCTAATAAAAAAAAAAAGAAGGGATTTTTTTGATAATTAAAATAACACATTTTTTTTTTCTTTCTAATTAGGTAAAGAACGGGAGGTTTTTTTTAGCTCCCTAAATTTATAATATAGAAAATTATGAAAAGATTGATATACGAATGAACTTTGTACTAATTATTGAAGTATATACACAAAGGCATAGAGAAAAGACAAATTATTGAAGTATATACTAATTATTTTTTTTTTTATTGAAGTATATAAAATATTTGCTTAGTACTAATATATACATTTATTGGAAAGAAGAACTTGTTAGGGAAAGAATACCAAATTAGTAACAACTAATATCACAACGGAAGCAATTCGTTCTTTCCCAAAAATATCCACGGATTGAAATTGAGAATAACAGGATCAAATTAAACCCAAGCACTAATTCACTGAACTAAACAAGAATTAAGGTGCAAGAAAAGTAGATATGCACAGGACAATTTTACGTGGAAACCCAAACCGGGAAAAAACCACGAGATCGAAAACCGATCTAACTCAACCACTATAATGATAATGGGTTTACAAGATCCTCCCTAAAACCACTAGGGGCTAACCAAATCCTCAAGAGAACACTCTTGGATCACAATAGTAATAATCTCACCAACAAGGTGGAAAACCTCAAGTCACTAACTTGAATAACACAGAGAACAAATAAATCACCAAACTAAAGAACAAGAATAAAAACCCGAACCAATTGGACGATTGAGCACTTTGTGAAGAATCTCTGACTGAATCGGAGACGAAACCAATTACTTGTAGTACCTCGATCTCTTTCACAAACCCCAAAATAAATCTCAATAGTTCTTCTCTATTTGCGTGACTATTTTCTTCTTCTCTCGTGATGTGCGGCAGCCTAGGTAGGGCTAATGCCAATTCTAATCTAAAAGTTGTTGTTACACTGCAACTACTATAACCTATTTTTCTTTTTCTTGTTTGAATGGGTTGGGCCCCACTATGAGTGGACAAGCCCAACAATTCTCCCCCTCCAGCTCATGTGTGGGGTTCAACCAAGCCTACCCTATGAGTGAAGGCTTCAACCTGCTCCTTTGATATAACTCGTGTAGAACTTTCGGGATCTCCCCCATCAGAAGGCATCACATGCTCATCATGTATGTCTCGTACATCTCCCCCATAATCCTGAACTATCGGTATAGGAACTTGAAAGTTGACAGGAATTTCTTGACTGAATTCTGATATCTGACTTTGCTCTGAATCAACAACAATCTGATCCTCAAGGAATACAACATCCTTGCTTCTGACAACTTTTCGATTTACCGTGTCCCATAGTCTATAACCAAACTCTTCATGGTCATATCCCAAGAAGATACATAGTTTACTCTTATCATCAAGCTTGGATATTTCATCTTTTGGAACGTGAACATAAGCTCTGCAACCAAATACTCTTAAATGCTCATACGAAACTTTTTTTCCTGTCCAAACTCTGTCTGGAATGTCACCATCCAAAGGAATTGACGGAGAAAGATTAATCAAATCAACTGCAGTTCTCATTGCTTCACCCCAAAAAGGTTTAGACAATTTCGAGTGTGAAAGCATACACCTTGTTCGCTCACAAACTGTCACATTCATTCTCTCAGCCACGCCGTTGTGTTGAGGAAAACTCTTCTTAAACTTGATACCATGATTATTGCAATATTGTTCAAACGGACCCCGATAATCATCACCATTATCTGCACGAATACACTTCAATTTCCTTCCTATTTCTCTTTCAACTTTTGCTTGAAAAACCTTAAAAATCTCAAGTACCTGATTTTTAGATTTCAAAGCAAAACACCAAACCTTTCTCGAGAAATCATCAATGAAAAAAATAAAGTATAATGCACCACCAAATGTTCTATCTTCCATCCAACATAAATTCGTATACACCAAATATAGTGGATAAGATTTTCTACAGGATGATAGATTCTGAATAAGAAACTTGTGTTATTTTACAGCCGAACAATCAACACAAGTCTGTAAGAGAGTACCTGTCACATCAGGGAGGAGTTTCTGCTTAGCCAGAAGCTGCAAACCATTTTGACTCATGTGTCCAAGTCTTTTGTGCCACAAATCAATGGAGTAATCCTTGCCAACTGCATTCACTTCTCCATACGATAATTGCGCTTGCATCAGGTAGAGTGAATTCTGTTTCTTACCGTTTGCAATAGTGAGAGTATCTTTGGTGATTTTCCATTTTCCTTCACCAGTGTGATAAGCATAGCCATCGTCATCAAGCTTGCCTGTAGAAATAATACTGAGTCGGATATCTGGGACATGTCTGACATCGCTCAAAAGAAGTCTGCAACCTGTGTCTGTTTCCAAAACAACATTCCCTATGCCAACAATCTCGCTAGCATCCAAATTCGCCATTCTTACTTTACCAAAACTGCCACTAGAGTATGATGAAAACATATCTCTATATGGAGTGATGTGATACGAAGCTCCTGAATCGACGATCCAATCCATTCGTTAGCATGCTGAACTAAAACATGCATAATCAACAACAGTGATTAAATCACCATCATATGCAACTGCTGCAGTGCTTTTGTCGTTTTTCTTATTATCCGTAGTCCCCTTCTCTTGATCTCTTTTCTTCTTTCTACAATTTCTCATATAGTGACCTAGGAAACCACAATAATGACACTTCACATTTTTCTTTGACTTGGACGTCTCATTAGAACCTTTATTGTTGTCTCTGTTATCAGTTCGTGCGACCAGAATCTTAGTCTCTGTATCAGAACTAAAATTTCTCTCCTTCCTCCTAGCTTCTTCATTTAGCAAACTGTTTTTGACCATCTCCAATGTCAATTCTCCATCTGGAGCCGAGTTACTGATTGTCACAACAAGTGTGTCCCAACTGTCAGATAGTGAGCCAAGAAGCAACAAAGCCATCACCTCATCATCTAGAGGTATTTCCATGGCAACAGACTGATTAATCAAACCCTGGAAAATGTTGAGATGCTCTGCCATGCTAGTATCATCCTGGTATCTCAACCGAACCATCTTCCTGAAGATAGAAGCTTTGTTTAAGGCACTCTTACTCTCGATCATAGCCTCAATTTTCTTCCACAAAACATCAGCCTTATTTTCACTAGCAAAGTTGTGATACAAACTGTGATAAATGAAACGTCGGATATATGCAACTTTCTTTCTATGCATGATATCCCAAGCAGACGTAGTCATATCCTTCGGTTTGGCTTCATCTCCGTGCAAGGGCAAATACAAATCCTTGCAATACAACAAGTCCTCCATATTTGATTTCCAAAACGAATAATTTGATCCATTCAATTTGACCATCCCTCCAATAGAATCATCCATTTTATTCCCCAAACTCATCCTAACCGCGGCTCTGATGCCACTTGTTAGGGAAAGAATACCAAATTAGTAACAACTAATATCACAACGGAAGCAATTCGTTCTTTCCCAAAAAAATCCACGGATTGAAATTGAGAATAACAGGATCAAATTAAACCCAAGCACTAATTCACTGAACTAAACAAGAATTAAGGTGCAAGAAAAGTAGATATGCACAGGACAATTTTACGTGGAAACCCAAACCGGGAAAAAACCACGAGATAAAAAACCGATCTAACTCAACCACTATAATGATAATGGGTTTACAAAATCCTCCCTAAAACCACTAGGGGCTAACCAAATCCTCAAGAGAACACTCTTGGATCACAATAGTAATAATCTCACCAACAAGGTGGAAAACCTCAAGTCACTAACTCGAATAACACAGAGAACAAATAAATTGTTGGGTATGCCCCGGTTGTCAGAACAACGAAAGTGCGAAATTTAAAATTTTTCCGAGGCACCCCATCAGTCCCATAAATCGATCTCCATATTATTTATATGAAACAGGTTGAATCAAACAGTAACAGAAAACAAAGGGGGTGTTTTGTGAAATACCTCACTGCCGGTTCCGGCTTTTCTTTGTTTGATTCACGAAGCAGTGATCCAATTGTCTCACCTCCAGAATGTATCCACACCAGATGGATTGTAGCAACGTCTCCAAGTCACAGGCTACGAACTAGACTTTGGAAACTTGTCAATGAAGGAAGAGTTGGAACTGGATCCAGCTCTTGAACCAGATCCAGATAAAGAAGAGAAGAGGAAGAGGGCGGCGGCGGCACTGGCCTTTTTGGCTAGGGCTGGTCGATTTTCTTCTCAATTTTCAGCTATATTTTTCTCTTGTGTTTTGATCACTTATGAAAGAATTATGAAGAGAGATATTTATAAGAGAAGAGTCCTTCTCATAATAGATATCCTTTTCCATGTACATCAATATCTCTTCTCCTTATCTCATTAGGAAATAAGATATACATGTATATCTTATAGATTTTCCTTATCTCATTAGGAAACTAGATATACATGAATCTCTTCCTTCTTTCTTGTCCCACAAGAAACAAATTCTTCCAATTTACCTTAGCTACAAAAATCGCCCCTTATGCCATAATCATGCAAATCCGAAAATTGCATGCTATATTCTTCTTCCATTTAATTAATTAACTACTTTTAATTAATCTCATAATTAATTAGATAATCCAATTAATTAATTAGACACTCTAATAAATTAATTAGATATTCTAATTAATAATTCTTCTTCTTGAATTAACACTTTAATTCATTAACTTTGATTTAACTTTCTTAAATCAATTATTTCCTTTTATGACTGTCACTGTCCAACTGTATTGTGTGTGACCCTCTGGGTTCACCATCAATTGGCAGCAGGCCCACGACTTTCGTGATTTAATTAATGAGCAATTAAATGCTCCGATCAATTAAACACTTTTAATTGATCACTCCAGAATTAATCTCCCTTATTAATTCAGGAGTACCCACACTTCATGGTCGATGTCTAGCCACAAGCCCATGAAGCCCAACTTCAGGTGAATTGATCTTGTGAACCTCACCTCTTATAATTGCCATGTACATACGGTCCTTCCAAAGACTAATTTCCCGACCGAGACCTAGGGTGTGTGAATTGACCGGCACCTCTAATTATCTCGACAACTATACTTTCTAATTCAGGATAATAATTCCAGTGTGACTGCTAAATTTGGAAACTCCTTTCCAAATCCGTCACCGACTGCGGCCGCAGGTTCCTCGGAACATATTATCTAAGAACGTATAGGAAATTCTCCCACCTTATCAGGATGAGTCGACAGATCCTTTCTTAGTACTAACCACTGGCGTACACGACTATACGCACCCAACTTAGGCACATTAAAGTCAGGCTACGTGACCAGTACCTAAATCTAAATACGTACACCCATGCACCGAATTCGCCCTAGTACCTCAAGTCTAAGGACTAAATCGTACACTATTATAAGCCTTGAGAAACTTCCCATCACCGATATGCGTCATGCGCTTCCACAATGGGTTTCTCTGTTCGGGTCGTTCGATGCGTTCGATCCCCTATCGAACCACCTAGTCATATGCACTGACATCAAATGTCTTGTTCATGAAACTCTACAAATTCACTCCATGTGAATCATGCATACTCGTACAAGTCTTAGCGATTCCTTCGATACCCCGTCTCATTCGGAATCTATGACTTGGAACGTGTTTTAAGATCACGACCTTAGAGACTGTTTCATGATTGCACTCATACTGAAGTGAATCGTCCCATAGTCGAATGTGACCTTAGGATTTCATCCAATCGCTTAGATAAGTTCGCGAAAGATGAAGTTGGCCATTGTTTAATTTACGTACTATAAATAGACAGTCGTATATTTATTAATCCATAAGAAGGTAGTCCTCTTACAAGCTAATTAACATTGGCTTGCTGGGCACTATCCTATCATAAATCACCAAACTAAAGAACAAGAATAAAAACCCGAACCAATTGGACGATTGAGCACTTTGTGAAGAATCTCTGACTGAATCGGAGACGAAACCAATTACTTGTAGTACCTCGATCTCTTTCACAAACCCCAAAATAAATCTCAATAGTTCTTCTCTATTTGCGTGACTATTTTCTTCTTCTCTCGTGATGTGCGGCAGCCTAGGTAGGGCTAATGCCAATTCTAATCTAAAAGTTGTTGTTACACTGCAACTACTATAACCTATTTTTCTTTTTCTTGTTTGAATGGGTTGGGCCCCACTATGAGTGGACAAGCCCAACGGAACTGAACAAAAAATCTTCTAACAAAAATAAATGTACCAGATCTGAAGGCTTCCTTGATCAATGATTTTACCAATATGGTTCAGAGCTGCAAACATTTAGGACATTTTTTTAATTAAGACAACTTTACTAATTATATATAATGTTTGAATAATCCACAATTTGAATCAAATAATAACAATATAAAATTAGAGAATCAATAAATGGGAAATTTGCTTTTACGGTACAACATAATAGACCTCATTACAACTTTGGTATCATTGGATACGATAATGCAAATTTGATACCACAGTTTAAGTTTTCATTACACCTTCCATACAAAGCTCCATTGTGGTATCAAATTTGCATTTTCATGTCCAATGATACCAAAATTACAAAAAAAAAAAAATAATAATAATTCCCCAATAAAAATGTATGCAAGAAAGCTAGGTTGCACGGATACTCCAGGGATACGTATACGCCTACGGTACGCCATCTGGAGTATCCTAATTAAATTAAATAAAAAATAAATCTGATACGGATACATTGCATTTTTTTGGAGTATCCTGTAGGTTTTGGACACGTTTTGGATATGCACGGGGTGTTTTTGATAGTTTTGCAAAGTTATGGGTTAAAAATTAATAAATTAAAAGTAAAAAAAAATACGTGTATTCTGAATGGTCTTGGATACGGGTATCAATACTCGTGATGTTTAGTTGAAAATTTCAAATCAATACGAGTTTTGTCTAATTTTTCCAACTTTTGATATATAACTTTTGTGTATTTTGAATGGACTTTGACAATTTTAGTGTAAAACTTTTATGTGATGTTGTCCAACCCGAAATTAAACAAGTAGAAACTATGTATTTTGAATATGATATCTTTTGTTTTTGTCGTATAATAGAAGGATCAAATTAGTTATGTTGTTATGCATAATATAAAATTATTTTATTTTATATGCGTATCTTTGCCGTAGCGAATCTTATAAATTTTAAAAAATCCGTATCACCATATTCGTGTCGTATTGTATTATATCGCCGTATCCGTATATGTGCAATCTACCAAAAAAGTATACACCTCTGAAATCATGGAATAGAAGTCTGGGCTTACGTACACTTCCATAGCTGTTACCTGTCAGCTTACTGAGAAGAAAAACAGATATAAAAATTAAAATTCAGATTTCCTTATATTTGCAAAAACAAATCTCCATTACATAAAAGTTATAACTATAAAAATAAAAAAAAATAAAAAAATAAAAAAATAAAAAAAAAAAAAAAACACTAAAAAATTATTGTATGCAACAATAGAAAATAAAAAAGGGCACTAAGCAAGCCTGACTATTTCTGCTTGATGGCAATGAAATGAAGATCAATAGATTAAATATTTTAGAGCTGATTAATTTCCGTAGATGTAGTGATTTAAGCCAAGAAAATGGTAGGCGTGTGATAGCAGCAAAAATTAAAATCTATGTTGAGAATTGTATTCCATTAACATTTTGAAACTTCCATTAAATGTCCACTCAATTTGAAATATCATATTCCAAAATTAAAAGTTAACTTTTATGATACTAACAAATTCCTTAGTTCAAGCAATTTATATAGCGTTATAACATTAAAATCTATGCTTGTATTAGGCAATGAAAATTTGAAATTTCCATAAAATTTGCCAACGGATTTGAAATGTCAATTACAAATTAACTTTTATGACACTAGTCAATTCCTTAATTCAAGTCAATTACAAATTAACTTTTATATATAACATTGACTAATCAAACATTTTGTTGATTTAAAAAATTCTAAAATCTGAGAAAAAAGAATTGGATCATAATTAGGAGATCGCGGTCAAAGACAGTCCTGCTATAATATCTATGTTTATTACATGTCCTTAATTCCATTCTTATGATGATTTATCTATTGTTTATGTAAAACAAAAAAAAGAAAGGTAGACAAATACCTTATGGCATATGTAAATTAAATTAATTTGAGAAACATCACTGTTAGTTACACATGAATGTAAATAGCAAAATTAATTAAGACAAGTGTGCTCTCTATCCATCACAAAATAGAAAAGTTAAATTATGAAATATGAATTACTTAGTCGAAAAAAACTAAGTAATTGATTAAATTGTTGATAACTATGTTGTAAAGTGCAGAAACTAACACCCAAATGATTTTCTTTTTGTGTTATTTTATAGCTTAGTGGAGAGCAGACGGCTCATGTTGATGGTGGGATACACTTGAGCTGTTTATAATATTAAATTTTAGAGACAAATAAAAAGGAAGATCTTTAAAATGTTCAATTACAGGAAGGTTTAATTATAAAAAGATTTAACTAGAGATATTCATTAATTATTGAAAATTTAGCAAACAAAGAAGGTATTTGATGACAAGGGCATTTTGAAAAATGAGTATTTGTGTTCTGACAACAACAATTACAGCTCTGATAATATCGCTAGTCAATAAATAAATAAGAAATTCTTACCCATACCAAGTTTAATCGAACCCGAAGAAACTACATGGCAAGTCCAATATACTTGCTTTGTGATTATTATTAGATATAACTCTCATGAGAGTCATCAATCGTAAAGCAAGTACAATACACTTACTTGGTGATTTGATAGATTTGGCCAAACCAGACTTGTATAAGAATTTTCCTAAATATTGATCCTTGGAGATCTCATGGGCCAATAAATTATTTTCTAAATTCCTTTTTATTTGTTGCTTTAGAAAACAAATGCTTTTGTTCTAAAATATCTATCGATTTAGAGAAATTCTTTTGTTCCAAAATATATGTTGGTTTAGGATTCCAATGCGACATAATTACCCTTATATATTAATTTTAATTTTATCACCTTCTTGTTTTTCTTTTATTTTTTATCATTATTAACCAGGATATTTTAGGTATACCTTTTGTTTTTTTCCCTAAAATTTATTTTATTAATTAGGTTATTTAATACTTGCGCAAAACTCTAGACCGGACAAGTAAAAAGTCTTACATATCTTAAGAACTAATCACTTATAATAATGAATCATTGACTTGGTCCAAAGAATTCGTGTTATTAAATTAACGAATCATTGATTTATTATAACATACTGAATTAAATATTGACCCTGCATATCTCAAGGGCTAATACAATATTGTAGATTCAAGAGGTTGCGAAAGTATTCAACACAACTTTTAAATGTTGAGTCGTCAAAACTCACTTTTCTTGTAGACTGTAGCGATTGGTCTCAATTGTTAGAATTTTATATTCAACGAATCATTAATTCAACTATGGCGTATTGAATTATTTATTATTATTATTCTTTTTTTAAGAAGCATGGACATTTGAGTGTGATCCTAATCTTGCCGCAGGTCTCCTGATTTCTAGCAATCTTGAAAATTAATCTAAGTAAACAAAATATGGAAAGTGTACTAATTTCCAAAGAGAATGTGCAGCCTTCTTCTCCAACACCTCTTCACCTTCAGAGCTATAAGATTTCTATGCTAGACCAAATATGTCCAGATATGGTTGTTCCTGTAATCTTGTATTTCTCTAGTCCTGGTGAAATTTTGAGTTCTCAGGCGACAGATTCGCTCAAGCGTTCGCTCTCTTTGATTTTGACTCGGTTCTATCCAGTCGCCGGGAGAATCAGCGAAGACGGTCTTTCCGTTGATTGCAAAGACCAAGGCGTTCCTTTCTCCGTGGTCAAGGTTACAGCCCGACTAACAGACCTTCTGAAAAATCCCGACCAACAATTGCCCGAACGACTCATTCCTTGTGCGGTTACAAATGATGAAAAATTGGGTATGAATGGGAGTATTGCCATGATACAAGTCAATCACTTTGACTGCGGCGGTATCGCCATTGGTACTGCTTTCCGGCACAAGGTACGTAGTGTTGAAATAATATTAAACAACTTGAATATTCAATAATCTAGACAAATGAATGAACCTTAGAATAAGTTGTATGCATGAATTAGAAAGTAATTTAGTTCATATATTTCCTCCACTATTCTTATGTGAGTTTGAAAGAATTATTGCTCTCCAATTTCTAACAGATAGTAGATGGATTCACAATGGTATCTTTTCTTAGTGCTTGGGCTGCAACGGCTCGGGTATCTAGCCAACCCGTATGCCCGAACTACATTTCCCAATCTCTTTTCCCACAAAAAGAAGAGATATCGAACCAAGTAGACTTTGTAGGATCAGTTTTGAAAATGGGAAAGTCACTCATGCACCGATTTGTGTTTGATGCATCGGCCCTAGGGCAACTCAAGGCCGCATCCAATATCGAGCGACCGACTCGAGTGGAAGTTGTATTGGCCCTTCTCTGGAAATGTTTCATGGTTGCTTCTCTTTCAAATGGGAAGCAAGTGTCTTTGATTTCTCAACCAGTGAACATGAGAAGAAGAGCACGACCACCGTTCCCATCGGATTGCTTTGGAAATTTTGTAGGTTTGTCAGCTGCATCGAGCACCAACGAAAACAAAAAGGAATTAGGACACTTGGTGAAGGAAATACGAGATGACGCAAACAAAATCGACCATGATTACGTCAACAGAATGCTTGGGGATGAAGGCCTGTTGGGCTGCCTTGCGAATCTTCAACCATCAGTGAGCAAAATCTTGGAAGCGGACGACGTTTTACTCATCACGAGTTGGTGTAGTCTTGGAATATACAATGTGGATTTTGGATGGGGAAAGCCCATATGGATGACCAGATGTGAAGCAGGTAATAATTCAGAATCAATGCCATTTATGAATTGTGTTTGGCTTAATGATACTAGATTTGGTGGAGTAGAGGCATGGGTGGTTCTTGATGAGAAATATATGGAAGTATTTGAAAATGTTGAAGAGCTCAAAACCTACGCTTCCAAAGATCCTAGTCCATTGGATTAGACAATCATAATATTTATTCGTACTATGTGTTTGTTCAACTTATGTTAGTCTTATTATAATGAGAATAAAAAAATTCCAACTTTATTTGTTGCGGTTTTATGTAAAAAGAATATGTTACTTTTCTAAGTGAAATGTGTTGGAATATATTCCCAAAAAACTATCTCATATTAAATCATTAAGAGTTATACGAACTAAACTAAATATGAATTGGATCGATCGGGTATGAGATTTTCCTCAACCAAATCGCCTTAGTTTCTTTAGATTGTCTTCTTGATGGGGAGAAGATAATAGTATATTGATTTGGTGTATTGAGGACCATAACCCTTGTACTCTTTATTTAGGAAGAGAATTAGAGTTCCCATAATTCCCTAGAACTCTCCTAAATAGGTATCTACCCATTATTTAGTCCATATTCGTATTGGAGTTGGTAACCTATTAGACCACTTAATGTTAATCCAATAACTTTATAATAGCTATCATAATTGATTAAATAGTCCAATTAGAATTAGGAAATAAAATTTCCTAACAAAATGTATTATCAAACATTTCATAGAATTTAGAGTTTAAGGTGTGAATTTTGGGGACCGGCCATGTGTATCATATGGGGATACAATTCAACTATATTACATCAAATTAACAATTATGACCTAATTTAATATAATTTTGGAAACTTTAAAATTTAAAAAAATATAGGTTTCTTCTGTTCAAATGTTTCTAACATTTAAAAAATCTTTACATGTCTAATATGTAATTAAAATTTATATATGAGCATATAAATGTGCATAGGTTGTCGGGTCAAAATGGGCCACATCAAGTGAACTAAATAAAGTTTGTGAAATTGTTTCATCCAATTAACATTCTGACAATTTCAAATAGATACAAAGTATATCTTAGTAATTAAAAAGGAATGCATTTAGTGTTGAATTTGTCTTTATCAATCACATAGTCGAGTTAAACTAAAAGTCATGACCAATCCCGATCGATTCAGCTGTGATTGACCGCAACCAGAATGGGCGCTATTTTTTTTTTTGGGATTAATGCATTTTTGGTGCCACAACTATAGCCCACTGGCATTTTTACCCCGTAACTTTTCGGGCTGGCACATTTGGTGCCACAACTTCAACATCAGTGGCAATTTTGGTGCCAATTGAGGCCCAAATTCAAAATTGACCCGAAATTCCCCCATATGCGGGTCATGTGACACGAAAAATGGGGATTTCGATCATTCAACGTCTTTCTTATTTAAAAAAATATGAAAATTCAAAATCCTAACTTTTCATATAAAATTCACCAAACATTCCCTTAATTAAATTGTTACCCACTTTCTTATCCTTCTCCAAATAAAAACATCCAAGTAGCTTAATTCTTGGTGGGTGAAAATTATTTTTTTCATGAAAAAAGTGTTGAATTGTCAAAATCCTCAATTTTCATGTCACATGGCCCGTACATGGGGGAATTTCGGTCCAATTTCAAAATTGGGCCTCAATTGGCACCAAAATTGCCATTGATGTTGAAGTTGTGGCACCAAATGTGCCAGCCCGAAAAGTTACGGGGTAAAAATGCCAGTAGGCTATAGTTGTGGCACAAAAAATGCAATAATCCCTTTTTTTTTTGGTGATAAATGGGCGCTATTTTATTTTACTTAATTCCTTAAATTTATTGGTATAATTGTAAGACTTTTTTGTTCCATAATTAATTCTTTTGGTGACATTTTCAGGTACCAAAGCAATTTATATCCACATGGGTGGTGTTTTCAATTGTTTAAAATTATCACTTTTTTGTTTTTTTATTCTTAAAGTGCTTATGGTGGTATTTGTAAAATTAATTTATGAATCAACTTCTTTTAAAACTAGCTTAAAAGAACAGAAAAGCAAAATCACTTGATAGACATATTTCAAGGACCCGTTTGTTTGACGGGAATGAAATTTAGATTTGGTAATCTGATTTCTAGGAATTTGATTTCCAGAAATATTATTACACTATAACGTTTAAGTAACACTCGGAATTTGACTAAGGAAATTAGACAAATTCCTTCTCGGGCGTTTGGTAACAATAAGAAATGGAATTCATTTTTATAAAATTTACGAGAATACCCCTATGCATATATTATGTAGTTACCAAAGTACCCCATGCCTTATTCAAACAACTTCCATGTATCATTGGCACCATCAATTTACATGCTACCTCTTTCTTCCGGTTACAAACATTTCAAATTTGTGCATCCCAATATTAATACTCAATTCAATTCGCAAAATAGAGTTCAAAACAAGCATCTAGTAATGAGTGCTAGTGTATTAAATTAATAGGACCATGGCACATCCATTATTGAATTGGATATGACCATGACTCATAAACTATATGCACAATTTTTATATATATTATTTGACAATAGATTCAAAACATCAATACAATTATATAAATCTATGTGAAATTTAAACGTATGATTCTAGTATATACCTATTGGAGAAGAAAAAGACCCCGTAGAATAAAAGATAAATGGCTATTGTAAGAAAGAAAATATTTGTGAGAGAGAAGAAGGAAAAACGTGTGGAAGAAAAAAATTGGGGCAGTAATGTCTTTCCATATTATACCTATTGGAAAAGAGAAAAAAAAAACCCGTAGAATAAAAGACAAATGGCAATGGTGAGAAAGAAAATTTATGAGAGAGAAGAAGAAAAAACGTGTGAAAAAAATGGGGCAAGAATGTCTTTTCTATTTTAAGTATGAAATCTCTTAGGGAAGGAATCACAATACCATAGAAAAGATGGGTTTCATATTCCTTGTTTTTGCTTGCAAGATTGCCAGCTACCTGGGTGCGTGGGCGCCACTTGGCGTCCCCTGATTAAATTTTTTTTTTAGTTTGTATTATTATTTAATAGTGTAGTATATTTATGTGATTTGTGATATAGTTTCTTGTTCAATTTTTTTGTTTAACTTTATGGTTCATATTTTTTTTGACATTTTAATTTATTAAATTAAAATTTTAATTTCTTTTTAAAAATTGACAATTAAAACTGAGTCATTTAATTAGAATATAAGTGGTTATATATTTGAACAATATGTTTTTTCAATTTAATTCAAATTAGACAAAAAAATTCAAATTCATACTTTATTTATAATATTTTTGTAAACATATTTTTGTGTTGAAATTTTTGTTAATATATTTATCACATTAAATCACCAACATGAATTTTAATAACTTGCAATAAGAAATAATTGGAACAATACGATTTAATTTGATTAATAAAATAAGAAAAAACAAGTTAACATATTATTATTAATTTAATTATATTATTATTATTATTATATAGAATTATTATAACGGAGAGAGTGGAGAAGAATTAAATTGATAAATTGAGATTAAATAAAGTAGTAAGCCAAAGTTGAATTTGAATAGGCAAGAGATGAGGATGGGGCAGGGGCAACTGAGAACTGAGAAGCTCCTGCACCAACATTGGGTTTGCCCTAACTAAACTTGTTTTCTCCCTTTTAAAATACGAACGGGACGTCTATTTCTTGGTAGGTCACTCAAATTGAAAACCCACAATTTTAAATAAGATTATGGGACTGGTTTTGGATTTTTTTTTTTTTTTTGTGTTATTTTATGGGTTAGTGGAGAGCAGGCGGCTCAGTGGGGAACACTTAGGCCTTGAGCTGTATTGGTTGAGTGTGAAAGAGGAAGAAGCCAAGGTAGCTCTTTAAAATTTTCAATTAAAGGAAGGTTTAATTATAGAAAGATGTGGCTATGTGGTATTCATTACCTATTTTTCAATTTTATTCTTATTTATTAATTTTAATTTTATAACCTCCTTGTTTTTCTCTCTCTTTCATCATTATTAACCAGTAAGGGTAGTTTAGGTATACATTTTTCTTTTTTCCTGGAATTTAAGTGAGTTATTATGATACTTAATACATGTACAAAACTCTAAAGCGACAGATAAAAAATAACGGAGGGATAATTGAATTAAATATTGACCTTGCAAATTTTAAAGGCTAATAAAATATTGCAGATCCATGGGTTTGCACGAGTATTCATCACAACTTTGGGTCATGGTGAATGTTTTCATTAAGGTTGGGATCAGTACAAGAAAAATTAATTTTAGTGACAAAATATTAATTGACATTGTTGAAATTGTCACTTTATGCATGCATTTAGTGACAAAAATATTGGTTTTGTCACAATAACAATAGTGACAAAATATATTTTTATATTATCACTAATTTTAGTGGCAAAGGTATGAAATATAAGTTTTCACTATTGACAATTAATGATACCCTCATAGTGACAATGTAGTGACAATAAATATTGTCACCATAATTTAGTGATAACTCTTTAGTTGTCACCTTTAACTCACAATCAGAACGGCACAAACAATTAACTCACAATCACAACGGCACTAATTTAATGAGGTTCGAGGAGCAATATGAAACTATTCAAATTGATTATGGTGAATGCAAATGCAGAGAATCAAACAAGAAATAAATAAATACACTCTGATTTTTGTCTCACTCAAACTCTCCTCCTAATCCAAATTTCAAAATACAAATGGAGAAAACCAAATGAGAAAAATAACACTATTTTTTCTACACACAAACTCTCATTCAAATGTTTTCTCCCAAACTCAAATTCATATGTGAGAAACTTAAAATGTCTGTTGCCTTTAAATGGGTTTAGAAGGGAAACTTTGCTTTTTTGGTACCACATAATAGGTCATCTTGCGATTTTAGTACCATTGGACACAAAAATACAAATTTGTTATCACAACTTAAGTTTTCATTGCAACTTTCATACCAATCCAATTTTTTTCCGAAGTAAACGGCAATTTATCCCCTATTATATTCATAATGTTCAATTTACCTCTATGTGATTTGAAAAAAGAGCACTTTACCCCCTTGTAATATTATAAAAGTTTCACACCGCCTCCCTGATATTTTTATATGTGGCACTTTACCCCCTGTGTTATGATAATGTGGCTGTGTTATGATAAATATGGCAATTTACCCCCATATGTTACAAAACACTTTTCATGCCCATTCTCAATTTCGGCAAGTGAGTTACACTACTGTTCGGCTGAAAGGGATAAATTGCTTCTTTAATTTTTTTTACAGGGAGTAAATTGCTCTTTTTCATATCATAGGGGATAAATTGAACATTATGCATTTCATGGAAGGGTAAATTGCCATTATCTCCGAGGAAAAATTGGGCTTAGTATGAAAGTTGCAACGAAAACTTAAGTTATGGTATCAAATTTGCATTTTCGTGTCCAATGGAACCAAAGTTGCAAGGTAGTCTATAATGTGTTACCAAAAAAATAAATTTTCCGCTTTAGAAGCCTTCAATTTATGGGGTTAATGTGAAAGTAGTTTGACTCGGTTTGATCTTGATTTAGTCTCAATAAGTGATTTTGAAGGTTTCGGCGAAATTTTTGAAATTCGATTTTGATAATAATTTCAATAGAATATTGAGATTATAAAATATAACTAAATAATAGTTAATGAATTATGAAACTTTGACAATTTGTGCAATCAGCAATGACAAATTAACCCTATAAATTTGGTCTCAAATTAACCAAAAAAAAACCAAAAAAAGCCCAAAAAAAGAAGAAAGAAAGAAAGAAAAAGGGAAACAAAAGGCGCAGAAAATTTGTCGGCGCCAATCTTGACCTGAGGCGCCCTACGCCCTAGTGAGGAAAACCTGGGCCTGGGCCAAAACCCGTATTGACGTAGTCAAATAAGGTTTAGTTTAATTTGGCTTAAATTAAACCGGGTCAAATCAGATCCATACACAGTCATAGATTTCAACTGACGACATCAGGACGTGTTCAACTTCAAATTCCCAAAAATGAAAAATCTAATCCATTCCTGAATTCTGCTTGACATTCAAGATGCTATTCAAATATGGACTAACAATAATTGCATGCAGCCATGCAGTAAGAAAGTCAACATGAAATTTCCTTCTGTCTTTAAAGAAAGGAATTTGGTTTCCTTCTTCACATTTTCTTTTGCCAAGTGTCAAAGTAAAAGCATGCAATTAATTGACATCCCACAAGTCTTCGTAATTGAAAAATTTTCAACATGTAAATAGTTTTGAGTAAATTACGAATACCTTGAGGTAATTTCTAATTCTGAAAATTTCCTTGGTATTATAAACAAATTCAACAATTTGTCACTATCTTATAATTGAACCCTCGTTCCTGAAAAGTTTCAACTTTGCCCCTAGGGGTTATTTGTAATGTTTGTAATATATTAAAAAAAATAAAACTTGAATGTTAATTATAATATCTCATAAATTATCAAATTAATAATTATATATTTACCACCAAAAGATTGTATAATTGCCCATAAGTTTCAAATTTTTTTTTTTTACATATTTATTAACAATTTAATTTTTGTAATAAAAAAATAAACAAAATTTTATAAATTATATTTAATAAATATAAGAAATTTATTTACACATTTAATTGAATAAATTATTTTTTATATTTATAATAATAATTTAATAAATTTATTATTATAAACATAAAAAGTAAATTAAAAAAATTATATTGTATTTATAAATTTTCTTTTTGTTTTTTAAAATATTGAACTTATTAATATAGGTTTAAAATAATTAATTTAATTAAATGTATAAATAAATTTGTTTTATTTATAAAATATTATTATGAAATTTTGTTTAATTATTATTATAAAAATTAAATTGTTCATAAATATGTAAAATAAGATTATTTTAGTATTTTTGGAAACTTATGTGCAATTATACAATTTTTTGGTAGTAATAACTATCAATTTTATAATTTATGAGATATTACAATTATCACCCAAGTTTTAATTTTTTTAATATATTAAAAACATTACAAAAAACTTCCTAGGGACAAAAGTTGAAATTTTTCAATGGTAAAGGATTAAATATAAGATTATGATAAATTTCAGGAGAATTTTCATAATACTCAATACGTGAGGGGAATTTTCGTAATTCAATCTTACCTTCATAGATATTCGTAATTTACCCCCAATAATTTTTCATCATTAAGGTGGACTCCACCTACCAAAAACCCAACAACGTGGTGTCAATTGCACCTACCATCGCGAATTGCTTCAAGGAGACGATACTTTCAACATCAGCAACAGGATTTGGAGAATTCAATCTCAATTTTGATGACAATTTTGGTATTATTTGAGGTCCAATTTTAAAATTGGCCCAAAATTTCCTATGTGTGAGCCATGTAATATGAAAATTAGCCCGCACATGGGGGATTTCGTTTCAATTTTAAAATTGAGTCTGAATTGGCATCAAAATTGTCACCAATGTTGAAGTCATAATAACATAGTGTCAACCTGAAAAGATATGTGTATAAACATGATCAATATATAATTGTGACACAAAAAATGAGATAATCCTTAATATTAGTCCATTATTACATATCTAAAGGGCTAATCAATTATTGCATATCACTATAAAAAATTTAAATTTTAGTGAACAAATCTCAAAACATACAATAATACTTAATATGTTTTGATACCGCCTTGCCGGCGCAAGTGCTAGTTCCTTGTCTCATATATACATGTAATTATTTCATCTCCCTTAATTTCTTATCAAGTTCTTAGTTCCTTTCCATTCTTGAAAATTAATCAAAGTTAAGATAATGGAGATTGTACTAATTTCCAAAGAGAACGTGCAGCCTTCTTCTCCAACACCTCTTCACCTTCAGAGCTACAAGTTTTCCATGCTAGACCAAATAGCTCCACCTATGCTTGTTCCTGTAGTCTTATATTTCTCTACTCCTGATGAAATTTTGAATTCTCACACGACAGATTCGCTCAAGCGTTCACTCTCTTTGATTTTAACTCGGTTTTATCCAATCGCCGGGAGAATCAGCGAAGACGGTCTAACCGTTGATTGCAAAGACCAAGGCGTTCCTTTCTCCGTGGTCAAGGTCACAGCCCGACTAACAGATCTTCTGAAAAATCCTGACCCCCATTTGGCCAAACGATTCGTTCCTTGTGAGCTTACAGTTGAAGATGAATCGGGCTTGGACGGGAATCTTGCCATGATACAAGTCAATCACTTTGATTGCGGCGGAATCGCCATTGGTGTTGTTTTCCGGCACAAGGTAATTAATATTCAATAATCTAGATAAATTAATGAATTATTAAGTAGTATATATAGATGTTGAACCTTAGAATTGATTTTTGGTTTAGTTCGCATATTTAGTTTTAGACAGGGGAAGTATGCAGTTAAAGGTCGATACATGTATTGTTTTAGATAAGATTCATTCTAGGAAAAATATCTAGCGGCTGAATAGTGGCAATTTAAATCCATGTGATAAATAAAAGAGCAAAATAGCTCTCTGTGTTTCTATAAAAGAAGCAGTGCCTTTTTCTTTATTTTTATATTTTTCTTCATTATGCAATATCACAGGGAGTTAAAGTGTTCATTTAAGCATATCATAGGGAGGTAAATTTTCTATTTACGCATATCACAGGGGGTAAAGTTAGGTGATTATATTGTCAATGGTAAATGTTAAATTAATCATTTTCTACAAGAAAATGAAGTCTTAGTCGCATTTATAGAGTATGTGTAACACCTCCACAAGCAAGTAAATTGCTCATCATTACATTTCATAGGGAAAAAAAATTGCTTATTTTTAAATAAAATGGAAATAAATTACCCATTAGACATATCACATGAAGTTAACCCATCAAAAACCCCATATGTAGCCTACATTTGTAACAAGTCAATTAAGATAAGATAATAAGAGTGTAATTTTACTTCATATATCTCCTCCATGTACTATTCTTATGTGAGTTTGAAAGAATTATTGCTCTCCAATTTCTAACAGATAGCAGATGCAATGACAATTGGATCTTTTCTTCATGCTTGGGCTGCAGCGGCTCGGGTATCTAGCGACCCCGTAAGCCCGAACTACATTTCTCAATCTCTTTTCCCACAAAAAGAAGAGATGTCGAAGCAAACAAACTCTCTAGGACCACTTTTGAAAAAGGGTAAGACATTAATGCACCGTTATGTGTTTGATGCATCGGCCATAGGGCAACTCAAGGCCGAATCCAATATCGAGCGTCCCTCTCGAGTGCAAGTTGTATTGGCCCTTCTCTGGAAATGTTTCATGGTTGCTTCTCTTTCAAATGGGAAGCAAGTGTCTTTGGTTTCTCAAACCGTGAACCTGAGAAGAAGAGCTCGGCCACCTTTCCCATCGGATTGTTTTGGAAATTTTATAGGTTTCACAAATGCATCAAGCACCAACGAAAACAAAAAGGAATTGGGTCACTTGGTTAAGGAAATAAGAGATGCGATAAGCAAAATCGACCATGATTATGTCAACAGAATGCTTGGTGACAAAGGTTTGTTGGGCTGCATTTCGAATCTACAACCAACATTTAGCGAAATTTTCAAAGCAGATGACGTTCTATTTTGCCAGAGTTGGTGTGGTTTTGGAATGTACAATGTGGATTTTGGATGGGGAAAGCCCATATGGGTGATCAGATGTGATGCGAGTAATAATTCAGAATCGATGCCATTTGTCAATTTGGTTTGGCTTATAGATACCAAATTTAGTGATGGAATAGAGGCATGGGTGATTCTTGATGAGAAATATATGAAAGTATTTGAAAAAATTGAAGAGCTCCAAACATACGCTTCCATAGATCCTAGTCCATTGGATTAGACAATCAGAATATTTATTCGTACTATGTATCTGTTTATTTAACTTTTGTCAGTCATTTTATAAAAGAAAAGAAAATATATCCAAGTTTATTTGTTTTGTTGTGATGGAAAGAAGTATGGGACGGGTTTGGGACTTGACCGGCCAATCCCGATACCCGTAGAGGCTATCCAACAGCTCAAGAACAGTCCAACCCAATTGTCCAACGGTTCTACGGTTCTACCTAACCCATCATTTTCTTTTGGGGTTTTTTTGCAAGTTAACTCCCTGTGATATGTTTAATGGGCAATTTACCTCCCTGTGAAATAAAAATAGGCAATTTAACTCCCTGTGAAATGAAATAATGAGCAATTTACTTCCTTGTGATATAAAAATAGGCAGTTTACCTCCCTATGAAATGAAATAATGAGCAATTTAACTCCCTATGATATGAATTAATGAGCAATTTAGAGGAAGGCAATGTGCTTCTTTTATAAAAACACAGGGAGGTATCTTGCCATTTTTCTTATCACAGGGAGTTAAATCGCCTATTTAGAATATCACAGGGAGATATTTTGCCCTTTTATTTATCACAGGGAGTTAAATTGCCTATTTAGAATAACACAGGGAGTTAATTTGCTATTCACTCTTTTCTTTTGTAATTGAAAAATATTCAGAGCTAATACGTTGAAACAATTCTGGCTTTATGACTTCCTACTTACTGGAAATTGAAAATTTGAAATTAGATTTAAATTAGATGTCCAATTGATATCATGAAATAATAAGCCTTGCGATGGTATGGTTGTGACAACAGGAGATGTAGGTCATATTTATTTTTTATGTCATAGATGTTTTTCAAAAAGGAACCCTTGATCAATCCCATCTTGAAATAATTTGGCAACTCAAAAGTAGATATCCAAATTAATTAAAAACGAAATTGGAACTAAAAAGCAAAATCCCGAACTATATCCTACCCATTCCCATTGTCCCAAACTCATCCCGTGCCCACTCGTAACCCAACATCGCCCTAGAAAATGTCTTCTACCAAAGAATTTAACGTCTTTTTATTTTGCACGTCCGCCCAGAAGATGTTTTCTGCCAAAGATTTTAACATCTATTTATTTTGCTTCTAGATTTAGATGGTCTTATCCTTTGAACTGCCGCCATTAGCATCGGTTCCTCCTCTCAAGTCCAATAGCAAAAAGAACTTCACAAAAAAGCAAAATTTCATTCTTGATTTGACCCTCTAAAATGACTGTGTTTCAAATTTAACCCTTTAGTGTGGTTCCTTGATACGTCATTTATTTATCGTGTAGCAGTCATCAATTTCAGTCCTTATCGTCGAATTTTTTTAATTATCGCCCAAAATCATCAATTTATGTCTTTATTTTACCGAAAATTTTAGTTTTTTGGGGAAAATCATCAATTTATGACATGTTAAAATATCATGTGTCAATTGATACTTAAAAATTGGATATTTCAGATTATAACTCCAAAAATTTGTAAGTTTAAGTCACGTATAGGAAAAAGCACAATTAATGCAAAACAACTTACTACTCAAACCGAACCAGCTTTAATGAACTCACACCTTATATTGTCCTGACCCGACCCACGACCCATCTTTGACACACCCAAGTACCACCTGGACTCAACTTTGTTACATAATTTATGGCCGGGAGTCCTTCAACAGGTGACTCTTTACTTGGATTGATTCGAGTTGTGGGGTATACAGCAAGGGATACGACAAGGGGACACAGCAAAAGAACCGCCATTGTTGAAGAAAACTATTTAAAATTTTCAGATATAGAGAACTGTTTTCTGTTTACGAAAGTTAAAATTTTCGTATATATAGTAGGCAAGGAAACAAGGGAAGCATAGAGCATATACGTTCACAAGGGTACTAAACACTGGAAACATTGGACTTTCACCTCGTGATTGTGATAGCCAATCCCAAATCCTCGATAGTTACACAAAAAACTAAATGAATTACACAATAGATTAGTAGAGATGCAACAGTCCTCGTACGAAATAATTTACAACTTTGATTTCATATTCACAGTCGGTAATACCTGACCATGTGGCACTGCTGAGTTAGTACTTGATCACATGATGGCGCAACCATAGTTCATACATGACCATATGGAAAGCGTCGTGTTTAACAGGAGGTGAGTTCCACTGGAAGTGCTTCTGAACCTGATGAAAAAGAAAAAATTATCAGCTGCAAAAGCAAATTCTTCCCAAATTTTATAATACAAAATCATATACTTCATTAAAGTGTAAAAATAGGCATTTGCATGTGGAAAGAAAACATCACAGCACAAAAGTTCAATATGTGAATCTTTGTCATGTGTACAAATGCGGAAAGAAAAAGATAATAGTAAAACCTGAATTGGAAGGTTCAATCATATTTCTCAAGTGAAGGGTGGATATATACCTTGACTAAATTGTTATGCAATGTGACAAATTCTTCTTGAGTAATGTTCTTGAGGATTTGCTTCAGCTGATAGACATCATTCTCTTTTAGCACGACCGAGAATTTATGCCAATTTATGATGTCATTGAAAGGTAAGTCATAGTAATTCGAGAGTATCACTGCACACAACCATATAAAAATATAGGAAAACAATTAGATCTGAGTGTAAGAGTCACAACATGAGAATAATTTATTTGACGTACTCTTAAGTACAAGGCGCAACCATATAAAAATATAGGAAAACAATTAGATCTGAGTGTAAGAGTCATAACATGAGAATAATTTATTTGACGTTCTCTTAAGTACAAGGCGTTTATAACTAAATAGTAACCACAACAAATAGCACAAGGAATCGTCGATCATACATATTAAACTGATCTTTTTAGGAGTTCCTAACAATCATAAAGCTTAGATTGGAGCATATAGTAGATCAAGCAAAATGAAATTAAGAGGATTTAAGGTGGCATTCAAATAAAATGTGTTCCTTTACAGGCAAGGACCATAGACCTGTAGATCAAGAGGCAACCACTTGAAGCTCACATTGACTCCGGTCCTTTCTTATATTAACTTTGAAAATGGGCATTCTCATATATTTCAAATTGTGACATCAAATTCGAATAGTTTTAGCCACAGGGCAGTCACTGAACTAAGGCCTGAATGGTAGTAACAAGCATCCCAACCTCAATCTGGCAGTACAGCTCAAAACAAAGACAAGCCAAAATAAAGACTTCCAAGCAATCATCTTCACTTGCATGACGATGCATGGTGTGTTATAAAAATAAAGTATGATACTATGATGGTATGAAAATGATATGCAAACAAAAGTTTCGTAGAAAAGTCTATTTCTAACCATAAAAACTAAAATGTAATTAAGATATCCTGTAGACAAAACATTGTATTGTGAAATTTTTTTAAAAAAAAAAATAAAAAAAAAAAAACTAAAAGGAATAGTGTGATACTTTATCATCAAATATCCAAGAGTGCACTAAATAAAATTACTAGAGACAAAAGGTCAAGTAAGAATAAAAACAATTAAAAGTTTTTCCGAATACAAGTATTATTTATAAACTATATATGGGGCATGTAATTGGTAAAACATAGCCCAGCTATGATGGATTCTTATTTCTGAATAATTCAAAAAGGGCCAAGGAATAAAAGTATTCCCAATTAATCAAACATTATGTATTACGATCGAGAAGTAATTGAATTTATATTCATTCGTAGAGCAGTTCCTATGCTTTTCATATGGGATTTTTAGAGCTGTAGCACATAATCAAATATCCCAAGTAAACAAGATTTATTTAAACATGCATTCCTAGAAAAGTACATAAAATGATAAGAAACTAAAGAATACATTTGTCTGAAACATAATGGAGCACCAAATGCCAATAAAAGATAATAAATAGAATAACATAAAGGCATACTACACTAATAAAAAAATATATTAACAATCTATTTGCCCATCAGAATATCAACATGTTTACTTGTAATCTTCAAACATTTACTCTATAATGTTGCTATTTAGGTACAACTTATTTTTATTTTATCCTTAGTATATCAAAATAGATAAAGGGCAATAATAAAAAGAATGTTATGATTCGAGTGCCCTTACTGGACTCAGATGGTTCATTTATGACAACTAAAGTAGAATATGGAATCACACTGATTAGCATGGCCCCTCATACTAACTTCTGGATGAACAATCAGCACGTAGTAGTCAGAAGGATTACAGCTGAATACTTTCTATAGCATGGAAATTCACTAGACTAATTGGAAATGGAAAGAATGGTACAGTTTGTTGTATCGATGTGAAACATCTACACGTCCATTTATACATAAAGCAGTATTCAATTCTGTCCGTTTGTATCATGGATAGGAAGAAAGATATATGCCTATTTTAGGAGTCTAGAAGGATTGAAATCTCACCAGGTATGCATCCGTAATGTATAGAATCTGCTATGCGAGCACTGTTGACCTGAGAGCCACCAGGGCATATACAGAATTTGGTTCTGTAAAATCTCTTTTGATACACTAGATGTCCAGTTGCCCTATTAATTCTGTTATTTGAAATATCAAGTTCTGTATCATTCTCCCATACACGCGCCAGTATGACTCTAATTTTAGAATTCCTATGCCCTGCCCAGAAACCAAGCGATGTCCTGCAAAATACGTACATTTTTAGGTCAGAAGATAATCAAGATATTATGGATTGCATTATACTATGACTGATACTATGACATGCTTTCTTTTTTTTTTTTTTTGGTTTCCCAAGGGTTTATTCCCTTTCGAGGTGCGTCTGACACATTAAGTGGGAACCTCTCCCAACAGGGATTCGAACCTGGGTTCGCTACTTTGTAGTGACTAGTCCCTTCTACTAGACCAATCACCCGTTGGTATACTATGACATGCTTGTTTGGTAGTAATAAATCAATATCTTATACTGTTTCTATCATTTCATAGGTTGGAAGGAATATAAAGAGGATATTGCACCAAAACATCATGGATAGCCTTTTCAAAATAATTAGGATTTTCCAGAAAGAATTTCTCCTTTTTAAGATTGTCGGAATGTGATCTCGTACATACATAGTCACCAAAAATCTTAAGGAAAATTCTGAACTTGGAGAGGAATAGCCGAATAGGCAAAAATTCTGGAATAGGTATTTCTGCCTCATAGGACATTGTTTTCTTTGCAATTAATAACACCAAAATGAATAGTAGTTCTCATTGCTTCAATATTTCCTTTACTATTAATAGTATTGAGAAAATAACTATCTCCAAGTGTTCAGTGTCTTCCTTAAAATTAAAAACATTAAAAAAGATTGGGAGTTGAAATTGAACTTATTGATCGGTTGAGGTGCTTTTAAAACAATGAATGGTCGATATTGCAACATACCTCAATCTTGAGAAATGTTACCAGTTAGTGGTGATTAATGGTTTAGACTTAATCACATCCAAATCCTATAACTTTAGTACTTTACATGAATGAATCACAGAGATAATGTACAAGACCTTACTCAACCTACATAAAAAGTAAAAACCTTGCTACATGTGCAGTTCTGTTTTTCGACAATTTTGGTTAATTCAATACTCCAGCTATAACAGTGAGTCGAAATGGTCCTCATAGGTTCAAACATGAAGGAATCAGGATGGGAAAGTGATGTCAAATTGGCTAAGAAAAATGTGCACTGAAATCAGTAGACAAACAGAATTGAAAATCAGTTAACTTTCGCTGCTTAATTTTCCCAGCAATTGCAGTGGAAATCCACCAAAATTTAGGCCTGCTATATGCACTGTTGTAAACAGTGACTAACCCAAACAATGCTCACCTTATATATTTTTGACCAACAAATGCACAGACCCAAAAAATTAAACAAGAACAAAAGAAAATGAAAAATGACGAAGAGGGGGCTCATACCAAGTGTAAATTGAGGAAAACCCATACCTAAAGAAAAAGGAAAACAGAGATGAAATTGAAGACAAAAATATCCTTCGGGGGGAGTAAATTCTTTATTAGCTACCAAAGGCCAGATCTCGTGAGAAAATCTTGAAATGTTCAGAATTTTCACCCATGCAAGCAAGCCTATTCATAATTATTGACCTCTCAAAGTTTGCTTCGTTTAAGATTATGCATAGATTTGAAATGAGAATTTTCAAAAAGTACATACCTTACAGACTCTAGGATTACTTTAATTGTCTTTCGCGTATTAATCTATCCAACTTGTGCTAAATGAATCAGACAAACTGGCACTGATCTATCCATCGCTTTTTGTAACCACTTAGGTTTCTCTTCAATCACGGGCTTATATCAATGTAACAGGACAAGTGATCTGAGGTTATTAGTTTTACCCATCAACCCTAAACTCTCAATACACCTTCAAAGACTCAAAGTACATTGCAACTCATTAAAAGACTACTTGAAGTCTCGAACAACAACAAAATACAGAGAAGAGAGCGACGCCAAGATTGCCTTTTTCTTTTTAATGGACACAAAAGCTGGTGCAGAATGAGCACAGACTCATCAACTTAAATGGAGTATAATTTTAGCAAGCAGGCCAGAAAGGAAAATGAGAAAATTGGATTTATTGGGTCCTGGTAGGATAGAATATTATACAACCCTTTGCAAATTCATAGATCATCATTCATTAATGACTACACAGAGATATGAAAACAGGATTCAATGTGGCATTGCAGAAGAGACTTCTATGGTTGGAACACGAATCATGAACTGAAAAGCAACATGTGTGTAGAGCAAACTCAACTCCTTCATAGTACAGAAAAATGTGTGTACATATATATGTGTATATATATATATATATATACAGAAGAGTCATTCTAGATGCCTTACATATAAAATTCCATACAACATAAGGAAGTCCCCTATAAGAAAATCTTATATTTCACATTTTAATCAGAATTTTGGCGTTAGAACTCAAACGTACTCCAGAATTCAGATAACAGGAGTCTTAATCTGACAAAATTTGAAGAAAGAAGAAAGTCAAACTGATACTAATGGTCAAAGACAAGCGGAAATTTACTAGATTATTATTAATCAGTAAATAAGTCCCTCGATGGTCACAACATTTTATCACCGACTTAGAACAATCAAAACTACCACAAAGTTCTACAATTGGCTCACTGAAGTTTTGTCATGTCCTAAAACTCTTTAGATTTTAGGTTTTCTAAAACGAGAATAGTTTTCCTTTTAACTATCAACTTGTTACCCCACATGTCAACAGAGAGACTGAAAGAGAACTACTATTATTAGCTTTCTATACAAATTTGATCTCCGTGTGAGATCAACTCATCTAGCACTTTTTAACTTAAGTAAACTGACCAAAAATCAGGCCCTGAAACTAAGTTCAATAGATAATTGCGCTTCCCAATCACCCATTTTAGTAGACTCGCATAGATTATCAATTCCTTAAAATGCTAATGGCTTGTCTATTCATTAGATTAATCCTAGACCACATCAGAAATATTTAAAGAAAGAAATTTCAAGAGGTTAGAATGTCGTGAGGAATACCTATTTTCCACATCATTTCCTCCAGCTGGAAGGGCAAACGGCTGAAGAACTTGAGGGAGTGCAACATCTTTGTGTGGTATAAATCCAACATCATAACTTGGAGAGCAAACAACACGAATTGAATTCTTTACAAGATTTGGAAGTCCTTCAGTGGCTCTCACGCCAACATCATGACAAGTGACAAAGAAGTGATCTGCACCCAGAGTTCTGTTCCAATATGGATACTTCGACATCAAGCTCTCCACATAGTTCTGGACAATTATGGTCATGTTCTCATACGATGTACCCTGCATGTTTATATTATAAGATAACATACAATAGTAATCAAAGGATCAAATTTTAGTCGGAGATCGGAAAATTAAGATCCTTAAGTTTCACATCAAATGCAGCAAATAAATACTATTAACAAGATCAAAGACGCACGACTCTAACAACATCCAATTATTAACTGGCAAGTTTGAACATTCCATCTTCAAAATTAACAACTATAATCAAAATATATCAGCATTAACTATCACTTACATCTAGGGAGTCAATACATTTAAGAGCAACCAACTATAGTCAAAATATACTGTTCAATGTTCTCAATAGTAAATCCAGTAAATAAACTTTATCCAAACAAGAAGCATATAGACAAAAATAAGATTTTACCTTGCCTCGCATTTTATGACAAGAGATTGGAATGAAAAACAAATCTGCCCGATCTGGATCATCCGTCACGAAATTACTCTCTCTGAGATTCTGAAAGAAATAACCCTCACTCGCGTATTTCCCCGTCAGCTTCCGTGGAGTCTGGTAAAATGTTTTCGGATCTCCATCTGAATATATATACACCTTAAATCTCCTCTCCATTTCCTCATAATTCAATTTAAAAACCTTCGCGGAATGGTAAACATCACTCTCATCATCCGATATAACTGCTTTCTCCTCGTTATCTTCGTATAACAAATGAGGTAGTACCTTAGGCTGAGGGGGTTGTACAGTGAGGGGAGTAGGGTTAGTAGGGGTAGTAGAGGGGGGTTGTTGTAGGGATTTAAGTGAGAAGTAAGTGAAGGAGACGAGTGTGAGGATGGCGAGAGTGTGGATTGAGCCCCGGAGAGAGCAGGCTGCGGCGGAGAGCGGTGGCTGCGGGATTTTCACCGCCGACATTCCACGGCGAAGCACTTAACGGCGGTGTATGCTAGTCTTTACTGTTGGATTGTGGAAATTATCAAATTAATTGAGTTTGCAGTGTGTATTCATCAAAAAAAGGAATTGCCAGATTCAGGCTAAGCAAACACACGATGCCTTGTTATTTTTCGTGCAGTAGCGTTAGTTATTCGAAGGGGATTTGAATGCAATCAAATCTGAGGGAAATTTGGTTCAATGGTCATATCAAATTTGTTAATTGCAAAAGTGGCTCTCTCATTTTTATTTTATTTTCTTATTTTAAACTCAATTAAAATTAATTAAAGATACTTAACATTAATTAACTACAATTAAAATAATTTAATTAATTAACACAAAATATAACAAAAGAATAAAACACACCCCCAAACTTTCAAAAATTCATTTTCACTCCCAATTTCAATTTCAAAATTTTTCTCACTAAAAAACGCTCCCAAAAATTTATCTCCAACACCAATATTCATCACAATTCAACAATGAAATCTGGAAGTCGTGTGTTGGCATTATTATCTGACATACCGGAATCATCTAACCGACACACAATGGCCTAAAACGAAAAAACTTCGGTGAGTTTTTGAATTTTTCCAATTAATTTTAAAAATTTGCAATTGTTGAGTGACCCGGCCGGTCGGTCACTTGGCCTCCCAAGTGACCCAGTCCCAATTCCAGTTTTTTTTTTTTTTTTTTAAATTTTGACATGCTTATTTTATTAACTTTTTATTTATGTTTTGTAGAATCAATCTTATCAAGTCATGTACATGGATAAATTATCGGAGTTTCTATGGCTCCATTTCGGGAACATAATTAACGAGGGAAAACTTGGCCGAGTGACCGAGCCCCTAGCAAGCACAATGCATTGTCGTCGGGTCACTTGGACTCCAAGTGACCCGGCGACACGTGCCCAATGGTGCGTGCCAAGGGGCTCTGACATGCACAATGCACTGTCGCCGGGTCACTTGGCAAGTCCAAGCGACCCGGCGACAATTGCAGTGTATTTTTATTTTTTTTAAGTTTCGACGTACTCAATTTAATGACTTTTTATTTATGTTTTGTAGGGTTGATCTTATCGTGTAATGTACACGAATGAATTGTCGGAGTTTCCTAGCCTGGTGTATTTGTAATCGATGTAAATTCTCCAAATTTTGGCCAAGCACCCGATCTGGAAGCCGGAGAGGAAGTGGTTTCTTCGAAAGATCTCCGTGTGAATTATGTAAACGCGGGCAGAATGGGCCTACTTGCGCCACTACAAATATTTTACCTTGATTTTGTACATTTATTGTGTAATTATAACAATTGTTAGTTTTAACTAGACTGTCTGTTTTTTAAAATTCTTATTTTTAGTTTGAGATTTAGATTATATTTTGGAATTTATATTATATTTTAAAAATTAGAGACGTGTGTGACAAACATTGAATGGTTGAAAAAAGGGGTAAAGAGGAAACGGTGAAAAGAGGGGTTAAATCGATAAAAGTCGTGAGAAAATGGATGGAAATAGTGTAAACCCGAGTTAACAATTCGATAATTTATGGTTTATGGTTATTCAAGGTTTCGGGTTTTTTTAGGGTTGAGGTTAGGTCCACAATTCGATAGTTTCACTAATTTTGATTTACGGAAGAGTTAATGTTACTATAAGTGTTGGTTCTCCGTTTGGAGATTCCCGAATGACCAAAATCAATAATTTTCACTAATTTTGATTTAAGGAAGAGTTAATGTTACTATAAGTGTTGGTTTTCCGTTTGGATTCCCGAATAATCAAAATAAACAAGTTTCACTAATTTTAATTTACGGAAGAATTAGTGTTATTATAAGTGTTGGTTCTCCGTTTGGATTCCCGAATGATCAAATCAACAAGTTTCACTAATTTTGATTTACATAAGAGTTAATGTGACTATAAGTGTTGGTTCTCCATTTAGATTCTCGAATGACCAAAATCAACAAGTTTCACTAATTTTGATTTACAGAAAAGTTAATGTTACTATAAGTGTTGGTTCTCTGTTTGGATTCCCGAATAATCAAAATAAACAAATTTCACTAATGTTTACTTACGGAAGAGTTAATGTTACTATAAGTGTTGGTTCTCCGTTTGAATTCCTGAATGATCAAATTAGTTTATTATAGTAGGTGGAATTTGTACCATTTTTTGTTAATCAATTATTTCATTTGACCTATAATTTCAATAATTTTTTTAATGTTAAAAATAAGCTAAAATTTATTATAGTAGGTGGAATTTGAACACCTAACCTCTTGCATGAAACATAACTTCCTTATCATTTGAACTACATCATTTTTATTGAACTTCTAGTACAAAAATTTATAAATTTTAGAAAACGTGTAGCCGAATTTATTTATAAATTAGATTATGATAATTAACTCAAATTAACATTTTACACATTATCAATGAAAATTAATACTCAAATAATAATTTTTTATTAAAATTTTTTCTATAAAATATTTCTTTCCAATATTATTTTTAGGATAAAGAGTGTCAAATTTTGAAAGTCAAATCGATATATTATGCAAGTTTGATTTTGAATATTAGACTTTTATACATAATCATATTTTAAAATTTATCAATCTCTTAGTTTGTTGTATTTTTAACTTACACTTTTAAAATTTTATAAGGAAATATAATCATATTATATTTATATGAGCTTACAAATTAGTATCACATTACCGTTATGATATAAGTTAGATAATTATTATATGATTTAATTTAAATATAATATAAGATTTTGTATATTTGAAATCAATTGTAGGATAATGTTCAAATTTTATGCATATTACATATACTTTAAAATTAAATATATTTATTATATCATTATGACGTCATCCGGTCCGACCAGCTGTCCGACCGGTAAAACCAGTGACCAGTCGGCTCACCGGTTCACTGTCCGGTCCGATTCTGAAAACATTGGAGAGAAGAGGCTGATAATAGGCTGATGGTTGTGGATAGCGTGTTATTGGAGAGGGTCTAGTGGGTTAGGGCAAGTTAAGTGTGTGCATTTAATAATAATTACAAGATAAAATAAGATAAATTTGCATTTCTAAGATCAATTATTTTAAAAAAAATAAAAAATGGATACTTCTAGCACGATGAAACACTATTCACCTACAATTTTTTTTAAAATAAATTATCTTATTTTAGAAAGCCCCAAGTGAATCACCCATAATTTGTGTTTGAAATTCCACCTCAATGGGCATCACATTTGCATGATTTGCTTCTCTAAAACGATGGCATGATGGTCTAAACTCCATCAACAAATTGAGATTTATTGAATGCGTGACAGTTTAATGATCATTTAAATTTTCACGATGTTACTGATTTATTTCTATAGGACATTTGATCAAATGAAAACAATTTGCCAAATTGGGTAGATCTGATTAACTATGATATTAAGTCTAAGAATGTGTTTGGTAACACAAATACAATATGGGCAATTGCTATGTGTGGGCCATACCTCCTCAATCAGCCCAATTATAATCGCTACCCGCTCAACAACTCAACAATTACGGTCCAACTCGATTGCATTTTGACAATTATATCCCTAATATTTGACCGTAAATTACACCATTACACTTAACATTATTGTTCATAAATGTAACCAACCCCCTTCATACTAAAAGCAATTTTTTTTAGTGGCTCCTTTGAGAATCACTCATTTCCAAACCTGTACAAGAAACTCAATTAAAAACTAATTTGTTTCTAAACTTTTCTCATACATTATTTAAGAACATTAATCCATAACAAAATAGATTATAAGAAAAAATATGCTCTTACCTTGTTCTCCAAAAAATGACCTAGATAAGACGGATAGTGAGGGGGAAATCAAAAGAAAAAATGGGGCTAACTTCTATGATATAAACAGGTATAAAATCATAATTTCTTTGTTTAATCCGGAGCAATTTGTTATATATCCGAACACAATTTTTAGTTGTTTGACTTATTACTATCACTAGCATTTCTGAAACCATACAAAATATCCGGAATTGGGGCAACTTGAGAGCAGGCCAATTGATAATGTCGCCCAATCTTGTTGGAAAAATCTAATAATGCCCTTCACATGGGAAAATGGGAATTAAATCGGGAAAAATTCAAGAACTCCACTTGTGAAACTTGTACAAAATTATTTTGTAAATTTTTTAATACGTGAATACCCTATAATATTGAAAATTCAACACGAAACTCCCTAAATGTTTAAAATAAGTCTTATGACCGACATTTCAATTCAGGTATGAAATTGTTATTTTATACATATGAAAATTTCATGCTGAAATTTTAAAAGTACAAGAGGATTTTATGGAATATATATTTTACGTAGTAGTTTCGTGCAAACATAATACATAAGGCCATCTCCAATGGAGAGGGCTGGGCTGGGCTCGGGGTCGGAGGGCTGCGGAATCATCATCTCCAATGGAGGAGGGCTGGGGGCCGGGGCGGCTGGAGGGCTGGAACGGGTTGGGCGCAGGGCTCGGCGGAGCCCTGGGGTCGCGTCGGCTTAATGGAGAAGACACGCGCCCCTCTTTAAGTCAGGTGCCGCCACTGACTGGTTCCTCTTTTTTTTATTTTTTTTTTATTTTTTGTTATTTATTGTTTAATATATGTAAAATTAATTATTTAAAGTAATTTTTAATAAAATTAAAATTTTCTCCTAATTAAATTAAATTTGTAGAATTGAATTATTTAATAAAATGTGTTAGTATATTTATTGTACATATTTAATAAATATATGTAGTCATCAATTTTTAATTTGATTATTTAATATAATAAAATTAATTTTTTTTAAAATTAAAATCATTAATAATTTATTAGAATTGTAATTAAATTTATTTATCGACAAATCATTAATAAATAAATAGCCCATTTTATTTTAATATATTTTATTGTAATAAAAAATTTAATCATTTAACTACAATATTGGTGGTGGCTATATTTTTTTAAAAATACGGAATTAGTTAAAAATAAAATTAAACACTTATACAAATAATTTAGATTAATACTTAATCTAAATTAAATATTTAAATACATACTAAAATAGACAAGAAAAGTAAATTCAAACAATTACATTCATGCTTAACCGTATTTTGCGTAAACATGGGCTATTAAATATTTTTGAAGTCTACGGTTAGTTTCTTTTGAACGAATTGCTTTATGACGCAGCATATAGTTATCCAACGTTTGCCTTCTTGGTTCAACATCTTCCAACTTTACTCCGCGAGATGGATAAATTCTAGCGCGTGCTCTACGAAACGTGCTAATGTCAGTATCATCATCGTCGGAGTCATCGTCTTTGTATTCGTCACGTTCGTCCTCCACAATTTTAATTTACTTAATTATTTACTCTCTTTAATTTTAATATTTTAATATAATTAATAATATAATTACAAGTACTAATAATTATTACTATTATTGTATTAATATTAAAAACAAAATTAAAACTAAAAGTATAGGTGAGAGTGGGCGAGTCTTCAAAATAGAACTAATTCAATTTCGAAGCCCTGCCATTGAAGACGACCAGACAGGGGGGGGGGAGGGCTGGCCCCCTCTCCATTGGAGATGGCCTAAGAGTATCTTGCATTTATCCCAATAAAAACTTTTTTTCACTTAAAAAAAGAAAAAGAAAACCCTTTTGGTTTCCTCGTTTCGAATTTTATCCCAAAAGTGTGTATTGGGCTCCAAAAGGCAAAAGGTAATTAGTAACGGTCACCTAATTCAAACGATCAAAGAAATTCAAACTCCAAAACGCTCCAGAAAGTTAGAAACACCGTTCACTGAGTAGTCATTTTCTTACATTGAGATATTTTTTCTATCTCTGAAAGCCAAATTCAATGGAAAACTTTCAATTTAGCCCATTTGACAATAACCCAGAATTTCAGGCCCCAGATCTATGTGTTTCTTCTGGGGAAAGCGGAGAAGATTTGAATCAAGAAACTCAAGCTTTCGCAATGGAAGAAGATGAAACTGAACAATCATTAGCTGATTCAATGATATGCGACGATTCTGGTTCGATACTAGTTCAAAATGGGTTCACAATTCCCGATTCTACAGGTTCCAGAAAAAGAAAAAAAAAAACCTCAAGATTAGGGTTTTGAGTTTTCTTATAATAGTTTTAATATTGAGAATGAAGATATTTACTGATTTATTTGATTTAGTAATTTATCTCCCAATTATTTTCTCCGGGCTAATTTATTGTTTCTTGTCATTTCTCTCACAATTATATTTTTCTTTAGTGGCAATAGATTTAGGTCAACAAATTTCTAAAATTATTTAGATTAATTAGTGAAGTAAAGTTGGATTAGATATTAAAATTATTTCAAGAAAATGTCTGAAATTAAGGGATTTAGGTATGTTGAATTGGTTCTTTTTAAGAGAGAATTTGTGTGCTTCAGGAATGCTTTTCATTTTAGATTTTGGTTGAACGATAGTTGAAATAGATATATATTACTTGGATTTTATGCTGGTGTTGGGGATGTTATTGCATTGGAGGGCTTTTCTTATATAAGTATTTTGAGCTTATTTTACACAAACTGCATGTTGGTTTCTAAGAATTTGACATTAGTGCATGTGCTATTTCCGCAGTTATCGATAAAGGGTATGTTGTTGACTTCATTTCATTTGTTTGTTGGTTTAGATGAAATTGTGCTTTTTGTCAATTCTGGTGCCATGACCTCTATGGAATCAGACTCTGGTGTTAGCTTTACGGCTGACAAATTTTTCAAAGGGGGAGATACATTTCAGACAGAGGAGTTTATCACTGAGGGTGGAGACTATTCATTCATTTATCAATCAGCTCGATTGGGAGATTTTCGGTACTGCATTGAGAATATTCCGCCTGGGAATTACCTTCTTGACCTGCATTTCGTAGAAATTATAAACACATATGGCCCCAAAGGAATGCGTGTGTTTAACGTTTATATGCAAGATGAGAAGGTAATGCTGCTTGTCTTAACTTTCTCATAATCAATAAACTCATATACGAGTTCTTGTAATTTACAATTAGTGCTAATCTTAATGCAGATTCTATCTGATTTCGATATCTTCTCAATTGTTGGATCCAATAAACCTTTGCAATTTGTTGGTGCTAGAGTTTCTATTAAAGATGATGGGATTCTTGTCTTAAGGTTTGAAGGGGTACATGGCAGCCCATTAGTTAGTGGAATTTGTCTCAGAAAAGCAAATAATAAGTCAGGTACTTTGTTTCCTGTTATTTAATATCCTTAAAGCTTTCAACTAGTATAGTTTTGACAATCTTTTATTTGTTGCAGTTTCCAAGGTAAATCGTGAATATTTCGTGTGTACAAACTGTTCTAATGATATAGAATACCCTTCAGCTCAGGTATGATATAACTAACACACTCATGGACTAATTTAAAACCAATATATGGCTCAAGTTTAGTAATTGTTCATTCTTTTGAGGTTGCAGAAAAAACTGCTAAGAATGAAATTGGTAGCTCAGTATGAGAAAAAGATAAAAGATTTGAAGGATACATTGCAGCGTAAGACAGATGAATGCTATCAATCTTGGATATCTTGGACTGCTGCTAATGAGCAGCTAGCAAAGGTCAGGATGGAACTCGACAATAAGACATATCGAACTTATTCTCTTGGTAAGGTTTTTATTTGTTGAAGATTAATAGGACCTTAAGTATATCTCCTGAGTCCTGACACTGCCTTTTTTATTATTTATTTTACTCTTTGTTTGGGTTAATGCCAATTTACCTATCTGTGATTTGCCTATTGTTCAATTTACCCCCCTTTCATTTGAAAGCACTCTAACCCCCTGTGAAAATTTTAAAGAAGCAATTTACCTCCTTCCAATATAGAGTGTAACACACTTGCCGAAATTGAGAGTAGGCATGGGAAATGTTGCGTAAAAGGACATAAGTATAGTATATTAGAGGGGCAGTTTTGTCATGCCATATTTTTATTAAAGTTTGAAAATGCCAGGGAGGCAATGTGAAACCTTGATAAGTGAATTGAACATTATGCATATATCAAGGGGGTGAATTGCCATTAACTCCTTTTTGATTATGCTTCTGATAAGGGCATTTGAGTGTTTTCGATAATCTATTTTAACGCAATGTCGTTGTGAGTTCTACAGATCATGCTCTTGAAATGCAAGCTGAAAAACTTAGGGACATTTCAAACAAGTATGAGCAATGCAAGAAGTCCTGGACTATAGCAATTAATAATTTAGAGCAGAAAGTGAAGGTAGTTCCTTTTGCTAATAAATATGGCAAGAAAACCATTGTAGTTGAAATGTGAATATGTATTCATCATGTAATGCAAGAAGCAACCTGTAATCGGTAATTTGATCAGGTTATGAAACAAGAGCATTCTCAGCTGTCTCGTGATGCACATGAATGTACTGATTCTATTCCTGACTTGAACAAAATGGTCTTTGCAGTTCAGGCGCTGGGTAAGTTTCTATTAGCTAAATTATTTAATCTGTTAGGAATATTTGTAACAAGTAATTCTGTGCAGTTGAACAGTGTGAAGATCTCAAAGTGAAGTATAATGAAGAGCAGATAAAAAGACGAAAGCTCTATAATCAAGTGCAAGAGGCAAAAGGTTTATCTAGCATTTTCATGTTCCTTTGTGATATATAAGTTGAACAAATTCTGGTTCTCAATATTTAGCTTTCTATATCAGGAAATATCAGAGTATTTTGTCGTTGTCGCCCCTTGAGCAAGCCAGAGGTCATAGCCAAGTGTTCTTTAGTGGTGGACTTTGATGCAGCCAAGGATGGGGAACTTGGAATTCTAAATAGTGGCTCTACAAAAAAGACTTTCAAGTTCGATCGCGTATACTCTCCAAAAGATGATCAAGGTGCTCACTTATATAAAGTTTTCTTTATTCTGGAAAATCTAGCTTAAATCGGGTTTGAGCTAAATGCAAAAGTACACCCTGTTCTTAGTCTAATTAGCAAAAAAAACCTTGTCTTATTTTTATTGCCAAAACCCCCTAAGTTCTTTTTTAATTAGCAAAGAACCCTATTTGAAATTCCTTCATAACTAAGAGGGATGTTATTGCCAATTATTTAAGTGAACAGGGGGGTGATTGCCAATTTTAAAAAACAGGGGGATTATTGTCAATTTTTAGGAGAAAAGGGGTGCTTTCGCATTTTTTGGTTTTGGTTGGGGGGGGAAGGTTTTTGCTAAGTAGGCAACATAGGGGGTGTTTTTGCATTTCACTCAATCGGGTTTTGCCGCATCTAAATGATATACAATCACAAAGGATAACTCTCCTAGGAGAGTCTCCAGTCACAAGCACAAGACATGTGCAAAGACGACCCTAGGCTAGAATTTTTCCAAATTTTAGTGTAATTATAAGAATAAGATTATTCAGTCAAGTTCGTTGGAGAGTAATTTGCGTTGAGCTTTTGACAAAGTTCAACATTTTCTCATTTGAACAGTTGATGTCTTTGCTGATGCTGCACCAGTGGTGATATCGGTATTAGATGGATACAATGTCTGTATATTTGCTTACGGGCAAACAGGAACAGGCAAGACATTCACAATGGAGGGCACTGAGGTTAACCGAGGAGTAAATTACAGGACTTTGGAAGAATTGTTTAGAATTGCTAACGAAAGGAGTGAAACTTATGCTTACAACATTTCAGTTAGCGTGCTTGAAGTCTACAATGAACAGATAAGAGACTTGCTGGCCACAGAAACATCCAAGAAGTAAACTTAGAGTTTCTAATCTTCCCTTACACATTTATTTGGAGTACTTCTAGCTTATCTAATGACATTGATTTCTTCTAAATGTTACTAGGTTGGAGATAAAACAAGCTTCTGAAGGATCTCATCATATCCCGGGAATTGTGGAAGCCAAAGTTGAGAACACTAATGAAGTGTGGAAAGTCCTGCAGGCTGGAAGTAGTGCTCGAGCTGTTGGTTCAAATAACGTTAACGAGCATAGCAGTCGCTCTCACTGGTAAAGATTTCTTTGGCATGTGCAGTTTCTAGCTTTTCTAGTAACTAGGGGTGTAGATTAGCACTATTGTACTTAACTGAACTGGATTTCGATAGTACCGGACGAATGTGCATTAGTCATGTTTCGATTGAATGAAATGCAAAAATACCCCCTATATTTTGCCTAATTAGCAAAAATACCACTATGTTATTTTTACTACCAAAAACCACCCTGTGTTATTTTTTATTAGCAAAACCACCCTCCCAAGCTGGATTACATATTTTGCAGGAAAAATGACAATTATACCCCCACCCAAAAATGTGAAAATTCACCTAAAAAGTTGACAATAATCCCCTATTAACTTTGAAAATTGACAAGAACCACTCTGATCACTTGAAAAATTGGCAATAACCTCCCTGATGATTTGTGAAGTAACATAAAATGGGGTTTTTTGCTAATAAAAAAAAAGAATACAGGGGGGTTTTTGCTAATAAAAACAAAAAGGGAGGTTATTGCCAACTAGACAAAGCATAGAGGATATTTTTGCATTTAGCCCGATTTCGATATATTAAGTGAAGAACTTATTTACTTCTTACTTCTGTAGACAAAGGTAATGGGATAGGCGAAGTCGTGTTTTCAAAACACAATTAAAAAATAATCGATATCCAGTCCAGTTTCTGTAAGCGGGAACCAAGCGAAAAAACATTTACTGAACCTTCTTTTACAGGATTTATCTTGAGATTATTTGTTTATCAATGTGTTATTATCCTCCTTTCCTCAGCATGCTTTGTATAATGGTAAGAGCAAAGAACTTAATAAGTGGAGAGTGCACCAAGAGCAAGCTTTGGCTTGTGGACTTGGCTGGAAGTGAGAGGCTTGCAAAGACTGATGTCCAAGGGGAACGCCTCAAAGAAGCTCAAAACATTAATAGGTCACTTTCAGCACTCGGAGATGTTATATCTGCTTTAGCAAACAAAAGCAGCCACATCCCTTACAGGAACTCTAAGCTCACTCATCTTCTCCAAGACTCATTAGGTAATTAATAGGGTGATTTACACCCTGAGGTTTACCCAGAAAACCTCCTGTGGTTTAAAAAATTACAAGGATACCCCTTACAAGAGATTTTTTGTATTTTCAGAAGTTGTAGGGGGTGTCCTTGTAAGGATTGTTGAAGTTTTAAGGGGTGTTTTTGTACGTAGTCTAAATCAGATGGGGTTTCTTTGTAATTTTTGAAACGTCAGGGGTTCCTTGTAAGACGACTAACCCTCTGGGGTCCAGTCATAAATCACCCTAATAATTAATGTCTTTGATTAATCTCCAACAAATTTAGAAAGCTCTGTAAGTCAATGACTTTTTTCTGATTGGGTGATGATTTTTCTTTATTTATTAGGTGGAGATTCGAAAACATTGATGTTTGTACAAATTAGTCCCTCGGATCAAGACTTAAGTGAAACTTTGAGTTCATTGAACTTTGCTACTCGAGTTAGAGGGGTTGAGTTGGGTCCTGCCAGAAAGCAAATCGATACAGGAGAGCTTCAAAAGTTGAAAACAATGGTATGTCTTGTGTTGATATTAAATGTGTTTCCTTTTATCTTTAGGTCCCTGAACTTATACGTTGTTCAATTTGTAGCTCGATAAAGCAAGACAGGAATCTAGAATTAAAGATGAAAATTTGAAAAAGCTCGAAGAGAACTTGCATAATTTAGAAAGCAAGGCGAAAGGGAAGGATCAAACTTACAAAAACCAAATGGATAGAATTAAGGAGCTAGAAGGTCAACTTGAGTTGAAAACATCATTCCATTTCCAATCTGAGAAACAAGTTTCAAATCTCTCGGAGAAGTTAAAAGGGAAGGAAGAATTTTGTTCCAGACTTCAACAGAAGGTACAACTAAACCATCACTCATCGTCGTATAGCTTAATCTTTTTAAACGAGGTGGTTTTTTAATAAGAGATCATAGCGAATCATTTAATATTTTCTTAACAAAATTTTGTATATTTTCTGCAGGTAACGGATTTAGAGAACAAGCTTAAACAGCATGAAGATTATCAGTCTACAATATACCAGAAGAAGGTTGGTTGATTTATATTATAACTCTATCATGGTTATTACATGAAAAATGTTTGGATAATTTAAAACATTCTTGAACTGCAGATTAATGATCTTGAAGAAAATCTGAGAGAGCAAGTGCAAGAATCCAAGTCTAGTTCTTTAATTCTACACGACAAGGTTCCAAGACTTGTTATTATTAAGTTATCGTGTAGTAAAATAGTTTACAAAACTAACTATAGAACAAACTGCTCTCGTCTTTTCAGATCAAAGAGCTTGAACGAAAGTTGAAAGAACAAGAACAAAACTCAGAGTGCCTCTTCCTTCGTCAGAAGGTGATTATTTTCATTGATCTAAATGCAAAAATAACTGTGTTCTTTTTTTATTAGCAAAAAAATCATTTCAAATTCCTTACCACCCCGTGCTAATATTATGTATCTATTATGATGGCAGGTAAAAGAACTTGAAGACAAAGTAAGAGAGCAAGAAAAGCAGCTGGAATCAACCATGATTCCAGAATCTTCCAATTTATTACGATCCACACCCATTGAATGCAAACGACCACCTAGAGACGAGATCACAAATGAGGCTGAGAACCGTATTTTGAGGAGTTTAAATACTTCCATAAACCGCCATGTGAGTCAAGTTTCGGTTCCAATGAAGGAAAGAGAGTCTCTTCACGAGGTTAGACAGAAGCGATTGTCGAGAAACAGTGAAGCTGAGAACAATATTAGTACAATACCAACTCCAATAAGTGACAACAAAGGCAGGCATTCAGATCCACCAAGACCTTTATCCCGGGTTCCGAAAACAAGTAAGCCAATGGTCTCGGCGGCACAGAGGCCCTTAGTTCGTAACAAGACGAGCAGAGATCCGGTTCAGGCGATTAAAGAAAGGGATAGCAAGAAAAGAATCTGGTCAAGATAATGAAGTAATGCTACTTTGTGCTTTAATACTTCTGTTTTCTTGATAATTGGGATATAATGTTCAGTTGTCACATTGAAATGCTTGTAAAATCTGTAATTTAGTCTTGTACACATTGGTTTGAAATGCTACCTGGATCGAAATAGCTATTGGAGGCCCAAATATAGTTTTGGGCTTTTGCATGTTTGGGTTGGGCCCTATAACCATAACCACTCCCAGTTATCTTCAAACTTTTTGCGCTACCCACACAACTTAGTGCATTTTTTTTTTTTTTTTTGCATTTCACTCCTTAAATCTTTCTGTAGTTGCAACTAATGCAATTAAAATTATAAATTGGTGTACTCCATCGGAACCGTAGGTCCGGTGTATAACCTTAGTGTGGATTTACCGCGACTTGCACCATTTGGAGTAGGCCAGCTGAAACCTTGCCTGATGACATTCTGGCCTATACTAGCACATCTTTAGCTTCTTCTGCCATGAGATTTGTTTAGGGGAGCGAATAGGGGTCCTTTGGACATGTTTTATTTAAGTCCGTGAAATCGTTCTACATTCTCCACTTTCTTTGTAATCTGGCAACCACCACCATGTTACACAACAAATTCGTGAACTGGAATTCTTTTATGAACCTTTCAGCCAATAGCTTGTTAACCTCACTCTCGATCACTATGCTACACTCGACCCCAAACTTGTTGGCTTCATGTCGTGGTCTATATTCAGCTTACGGATTATCGCTTTGGGGTAGGTCGCCCATGCCCTAAGCAAACCCGTCTAGGTTCCTTCTCCAGCATTCGACGAGCATAATTTCCATAAGATGGTTCCAGTATAGGTACTTATGCAGCAAAACCCCTTGACAGAGCTCGACTTGCTTGTAGTGCCTCTCCACACTTAGGGTGTACGTGGATGGGTTTTGGCACGGTCTCGCGGGTTTCGCGAGACTGAGCCAAAAACCTTTCAAATGAGTTTTTGTCAAACCCATAAAAACCATCAAAAACCTATTCAGAAACTCACACTCAAATTCTTCATACCTATAAAACATTGATTTGACACCTACCACCTACTTTTTCCCCCAAATCTCACTAAAAAAATATTGATTTGACACCTATCACCTACTTTTTCCCCTAAACCCCTAATTCAAGTGGGGTTTCAACTTATTTAAACTACAAAATCCAACAGTCAAAACTCATCCAAATGAGGTTTCATCAAAACTACCCAATCCATTTTTCGAACTGAGACCCGCGAAACCGAGTCAAAACCCATCCAAATAGATCCTTAGTCCCTTGCATGGTTCTATTGTTGTCGCTTGGTCTACGAGTATCACTACAACAAAAATCATAACTAATAACATCAATCTTAATGGCATTATATGAAAAATGTCACCCAATATTAATATAGTCACGTTTTAAAAAATACCACACAGTAAATTTTAATCATATTATTTTATTATTTAATGACACGTTTCTATTGTTATAGAACTTTTCAATGATACTTCTAGTTATTATAGTGATATTTGACGTTTAACTACACCATTACAAGAGGCATGACAACCAATATCATTAATATACATGAAAGTGTCACTACTAAAAAATCACTTGTAGCAAAGCAGCTAAATGTTCAATGTCAATATCATAACTAAATATAATAATATAAAATGTTACAACAATGGGAAATGCCACTTAATATTATCATTAACATTTATAATAGGTGACATTTTGTAAAATTATATATGACTATAAATTTTTTGTGACATTTTTTTTGTTCCAAAATGTCATCAATATTAGCATGTTCCTTTCAATTTCAGTGTAGCTCACGACTGAATACTTGACGAGGTTGTATGGATTGGATTCTCACGTTGTCCGAGAGGCCGCTAAATGACTACTTTACCATGTCGTTCTTTGAACTTAAACTTTGGGATCGATCTATTTCAGGGATTCTTTCGTGGTTTAATCTTGGACCACTTCTTTGGGCCCCTTTGGTGTTGGTTTGGATCTTACTTTGATCTAGTTTCATTTTTTTCTGGTTTACCAAGGATTTTTATAACTTTCGGGCACGTCAGATATATTATCTGGGAACCTCTCCCAATAGAAATTTGAACCTGAGTTCATACTTTCTAGTGACTAGTACATTCCACTAAACCAATTACTTGTTGGTTAGTTTCATTTATCGATCACCATCTGATATATATTAGGCGAATTAATTATTAAAGCCTTGTCAAAAGTTCGAGCTCCGACATTGTCCTCATAAAACTCCAGTTGCTGATGAGAAGAATTCCAAAAATTGGACGGTTAGTAGGCCATCTGAAGACAAGAATCTGTTGTATTTGTTAAGGTAAATTGTGTTTTATGGATTCATCATGATGTATGATGCACTAAAGGATAAATTGAAATGATAGAGTTATGGTGGTGAATGGTGTGGGTCTAATTTGTTTTGGTTACACACAAGGGGCCAAATATGGTGACCATCATCCATGCATTTTTCTCGTTCAAGGAAAGACTACAACAAACACAAAAGGCATATAATTAAAATACTCTCTCCGTTTTTTTTTATTTGTCTTGAAAGATTGCACACAGATTAAGAAATATAATAAATAATCGTTTTTTGAAGCAAGAACTCCAAAACATCATTTTATACAAATAACAACATTAATTAGCACTAATTACAAGCATTAACAAGAAGGATAATATTGGTAGAAAAAATTATTTTTAAATTGAAATCCTAAAACAACAATTTTTTTTTTTTTTTATACCTGGGTCTATTAGACTGTGTGCAAAGGGTATAGGTCCTCCTCAGTGTGGTGTCTCCAGTAGGATTCGAACTTAAGTCTCGTTTCTGGGGGTCGCAACTTACAATATATGCATCTTGTGCTAAACATTGTTTATTAGTCACAAATTTGAATTATACATGCTAAAACATTGTTTATTAGTCACAAATATGCAAACAGTATCAGTTTTTTATGAATATATTTACGTGACATTTTTTTTTCCTACCATAATTATTTTGAAACTGTTATAATATTAACAATTGATGACATATATATAGAATTGGCGTAACGATTTAGTAGTAATTTGTTGTGTTTAACATCGTACTAATTCTCAATATGACTATTATTAATTCTAGCCATTATTGTGTTTGTGAAATACAAATTTAAATGTTTTGTCACCAAAAATATCTAACATTATCATATTGTATTACTAAAATATTCCTTAAATTGTAATGAATATTTATATAACTTGTTATAGTTGGTTTTGGTTAGATTATGAACTGAAAATACGAAAACTTCGATGTCACAAAATCATAATAAGTCAACACGGAGCTGGTCCTACCCATAGGCAGGTGCTCGCCTAGAGTCCCAATGTCGAAGGGACCAAATTTCCAATTTTATTTTTTAAAATTATAAATACATATGCAGATAAGATCTTCCACTTTAAATCGCATAACAATTAATGAAATTGCCTATTATTTTGAATTAAAGTAATTCTAAAAACGTTAAAACTCAACAAAATACCAGATCGAATATGTACTACATGAAATTTGATTTTTAGTAATAAAATATTAAGTCATGATACATCAAAAGTACTCCATAACCAACAAATTGTCAATAAATACTTGTCATTATGTTCTCACGAACATGTGTTACTAATTATCAATAATAATAATATTGCATCTGCTACGTACAATTGGTATGATACACAATTTTCTTAGAGTGTGTATTTAATGCATATTATTCACAAATCATTTACTTTGATATGTACTACCTCTATTTCATAATAATAGTTTTTTAGAATTTTGCACGGGTTTAAAATTAAAGGACTTAATAAATAACATGAATTTTCGGAAACTAAATATAAAGTATACCTAAAATACCCTTAATAAATAGCAATGAGGTGATAAGATAGAAATTTTAGGTGTAATAAATAAGGGCAAAATTGAAAAAAAGGTAATTAATATTGCATTGAAATCCTAAAGCGATAGATATTTTGAAACAATTTTTTTTCTTCCTTTAAAACGACAATTATTATGGAATAGAAGGAGTAACTCAGTGGCCCATTTAATGTCATATAAGTTGTAATACATTATTCCCATCATCCAAATATTCTTGCTCCCATTACTTTTTGGTAAAATTTCATGAATTAGTTGAAAAATTTAGATATTTTTACATATATGTTCTTAAAAGTAGTGGTTGATAATTAGCGGTGTCAAATTATTACATTATAATATTATATGATAAGGTTGCTTTGAAAAAAAAAACATTGTAAAAAAGAGAGACCTCATTAATTTAAGACATTCCATAAAGAAAATGTGAGTAAAAACTTTGGGACATGGACTGCATAATTGTGTTATAGGCAATGTTTTAAAATTCGAACTGGAAATCGAACAAATAACCTTACTAGTTACTGATTAGATAGCTTTAACTATTTTAGTCACTGAATCAACCGATCGATGTGACGTTATTATACGAAGTAATAATTTAATTTAAATTTTAATGTATGTAATCAACTATTTAAAAAAATAAATTCTTATCCAATTTTTCAAATTTATTTTCATAAACTAAATATTATCTCACAAATTTATTTTCCTACAAATCTTGATTTGAGAATGAATGATAGCAACAAAATTACAAGTATAATAACATGATGTCAAAATAATAATTCAAACTATGATAAATAACAATAATTTTATTACTAATCACCTACGAAAAACAAATAATATTGGTGAATTTTGTCACCTAAACCTTTAGATAAAAAAAAAAAGAACATGAAAAAAATTGAAGTTGGGGAAAAAATGAGTTTTTTTTTACTGAAATTGATGCTCAAATATATTTCTATAACTTATTATATAAAATATTTTACGTTTCTTGTTGATTTTTTCTGAAATCTAAAGGCTGCAGAAGAGAAGTAAAATTCCGTAACGTAAACCTTTTTTTTTTTTTTTAATAAGTGAACCATTGGTTCAACCGGTTTACTGATTCATCGATTTTTCAGGTCTGAACTGGTAAAATATAAAGCTAATTTTGGAGAGTTGATTAAACTGAATTGGCAACCGATTATCTGTTGAACTAGTCGAACCGGACAGTTCGGTCCAGTTTTAAAACACTGGTTATACGTTATAACTATATGCGTAATCATCACCCTTTAATTATCAGTCAAATTACCAATTTGCCCTTGATTGACGCGAAAATGGTAACCTCACATCATATGGAATCATGCTTTGTATAGTTGTGATGGTTCATGAAATTCTTGCAGGTTGTAAACTGACAGTTGAAATGACTAAGGCAATTTAGATGCAAATGGAAGGGTCTCTCCTTGTGCATATATGCAGGTAGTCTATCACGTTATTCACGCCACACTCCTCTGTCTTCTTCCTTCACCCACCAAATCTTATAACAAATCACAAATGTTATATTATTGGAAAAAGAAATGGAAATTTAAAAATACTAAATCTGTTGTAAATAGTGTATATTAGTGGGTATTCCTATTAAGTATTAATATAGTTTAGGGGCTTATTTTGTAATAGTTATTTATTATTCCACATCCTAGATATTGTGGGATTTGTAACTTCTCCATATAACAAACTTGGTTATTAATAAGATATCTCCCCTCTCCAAATCATATCTCTCAATTCTCTACACGTTTATTTTCTCTGTATTCTCATATCTCTCTTTACAGTTATTATTATTATTGTTCATCAATCTCTTCACATATAATCACTAAACTTAAGAACTATAACAAATAATTTACAACAAAATCTTTTATTTTGTAATTATTTTTTGAAAAGAAAAAGAAAAGATTCTTACCAACCTAAAGGAGAAAAGCAACTGAATGAAAAAAGTTAACTTATGTATATTCTTGAAAGGTATAAAAGAAAAGATTTTGGTATGTGAACTTTTTGTTTTCTATATAGGTTCATTTTGATTATTTTGCCTTTTATAGGATGATAAAGATAGAATTTAGAAATAAAGAGAAAGTTACATTTTTAATCCTACCGAACTAGATATACTCAGAACTCATAGTCCAATATTTTCAAAAACTAGAAAAGTGCATGTACGTTGTACGTGTCTAGTTAATTTCATAAATAAATTTTATAAATTATAGCAAAATTAACTTTATCATGTCATAAAATAGCACAAATTAATGACGAATATTCAATTTAATTATTAAAAATGATGACTTTAAATTATTGTAATCAAATATAATTTATGATTGATTTGTTCATAAGATCTTGTAGATTTTTTTTCTACAAGATAGAATTTTGAAATAAAGAGAAAGGTATATTTTTAATCCTACCGAACTAGATAGTAAGAACTTATAGTCCAATATTTTCAAAAATAGCAATTTTTCATCTTCCATATTTTGTTATTTTCCATCATTTCTATCAAGTTTGGGGCAAAATGTATACAAAAGAGATTGTTTCTATTGGACCGAAAATGCAAAATACTTTAGAATATGATCATCAAAAGTATATTTTTATAAAGTACGAGATCAAAAGTCACGAATATTCATTCTTGTGAAATTAAAAATCAATTTTGACATTATTGTTTTTAGAGAACTTAATACAAAGCGAAAATGGTCTTTTGTAGTACCAAACCTAATGAAATTTGAAAACAATGCTACAAAAAATTATTATAGTTATAAATATATCACATATTATAAATGTCAATCATGAAATCGGTAAGTGACATTTTCTTATTATCATTTATGTGACAATTTATAACACTATTTCTAATTTAAGATGGTGATATTTAAGATCGTCATATATATTGTCGTGTTGTAAACTATCGTCATATATAAAAGTGTCATTGCTAAATTGTCACTTGTACCAGTGTAAAATGTTCGATGACACCGTCATAGTTAGACGTAGCATGACGTTGGACAAACGCACATTCTTTTGAAAAATAGAATCTTTTATTTAGTTCTTTACATCTTAGATTCTCAAGTCTCAAACCTTATAACAAAATTTAATCTAAATAAGTATAAAATCTTGTGATGTCTGTTAAATGAAAAGAACAGAGAAGTTGAAGAAATTGATGAACTGAAGACTACGGGAAGAGAAGAAATAGAAGAAACCTAATTCCCAATCTAATTTGATTTTCTCACTATTTATGTATCTAAGCAAGACTTGTACATTATGCTTTATGTATTTACCAGCTATATTGGTCTTTTACCAATTTGCCCCTGTAATTAGTTAAGTTGTTATATATAGGTGTTAGATTAGTTTATTCAGTACGTTTTCTTTTCATTCTGTAAATATACATACAAAGATATACAATTACAGTTTTCCTTTCTTTTTCAATTTCTGTTCATTTACAATTCTTGTTTCACCATTAATGAATTCATATACATATTCAATTATCAACATGGTATCAGCAGTCTCTCTTTGATCTTCATCCGCTGCATTCTTCAAAATCACAGTCTTCCAAATCAGTGCACTTCATATCTCTACAGGTGCATCATCAATTCATCTCTGTTTCATTCTTCATTACAAATAGCAGTAATTAGCTTCAACGATCATCAATAAATCATCTGCCATCATCTGATAATCATCACAGTCTGGTATATATATATACTTTTACTTTTCTCATATTCTGTCACAATTTTACTTCCAGTTCTCTCTACATATTCAAGATTCACTCCAATACATATCAGATTCATTTCTTGATTTTTTCTCACCATTCTAAATTTACCCACAATACTTTCATCATCATTTATCCAAATTCTATCATATAACACACATCTTTCGTTCAAGATTCTACTCTGCTATCAAGATTCTTTTTTCACAAACTTCCAATACTTCATATGTCTTCTTCAAGTTCAACCACTGAGGCTGTGTCCCATGCTCTTCCTTCCAACCGTTCCAGAACTCAGATTGAAGATCCAAGCAGTCCTTACTATCTACATCCTGCAGATGGGCCAGGAATTTCATTAGTTTCTGAAAAACTGACAGAACACAATTACCAAACATGGAGTATTGCAATGACTTTATCTCTTACTGTTAAAAATAAACTGGGCTTCATTGATGGCAGTTTACCACCACCAACAGATGACCCAGTTCTTGCAAACTTTTGGGAAAGAAACAACAAGTTAGTCATCACTTGGTTACTTAATTCACTATCTAAGGAGATTCATCATACTATCCTATACCATACATCTGCTATGGCTATTTGGAATGAGCTCAAACAGAGATTTCAACAGGCATCTGGTCCAAGACTATTTCAATTGAAAAGAGATCTTATGTCCCTTCACCAACAAAACCTATCAGTCACAGCTTACTTTTCAAAACTCAAAGTATTATGGGATGAAATCACAAATTTCAGACCAAAGTGCACTTGTGGTCTCTTAGATGACTATTTTGAAAAAGAATACTTGATGTTATTTCTGATGGGATTACAAGATTCACTGGCTCATACCAGAAGCCAGCTTTTATTAATGGAACCATTACCTACTGTTACTAAGGCTTATGCTCTAGTCACACAGGAAGAAACTCAAAGATCCTTACATTCCTATCACAAACCTTCTGATCAATTAAACTCTATGGCCTTCTCAGCCAGAACTGGACCTACCTACCCCACCCCTAGACCTCCATTTAATCCTGCCTCTCAATTTAATCCAACCAGACCACCCAACCCAAATTTCAGACCATCCTTCAACCCAAATTACAGAAGACCAAACAGACCATTCTGCACACATTGTCAAATGCCAGGACATACCATGGAAACTTGCTTCAAAATCCATGGCTTTCCACCTGGATACAGACCCCCTAATCCTAGACCTCCACCACAATCTTTATCAAAGATCAACACCATGCAGTCTGATATTCCAACTCAAGAGGCTGACAAGAAGAACCTACAGGATTTCATGCAAACTTTATCTACAGATCAGGTTCATCAACTCTCTCATTTATTCTCTCATCAACTGAACAATCCACCTCAATCAGCTCCAGCACCCTCATCCACATCTAATTCTTTCAATATTACTACCAATACAGGTATATCCTCTACTCTAAATCTTATTAACAATCTTTCTTGTCCTGATAGTTGGATTTTGGATTCTGGAGCAACAAGTCATATTTGCAACAATTTAAAATATTTTTCATCTCTTTCTCCTGTTTCTAATACTTCAATTTCTTTGCCTAATAAAACTATTATCCCTGTCTTTTTTAAAGGAACTATTCTGCTGGATCAACACATACACCTATATGATGTTTTATTTGTTCCAAGTTTCAAGTTTAACCTTTTATCTGTTGCATCTATGTTACAATTCTTTCAATATAACATCACATTCACATCTAACTCTTTTACAATTCAGGATCTGAGCTCCATGAAGATGATTGGCAGGGGTGACTTATCTCATGGACTCTACATCTTACAACCTAGTTCTTTGCCTTATTCTACTGATTCTTGTAATTCTGTTTCATTCACTACTTGGCATAATAGGCTAGGACATGTGTCAAATGATAGATTACAGTCTTTAAAATCTGTATTAGGTTATAACTCTCCAATTCATGATAATAAAATTCCTTGTGACATTTGCCCACTAGCTAAACAAAAGTCTTTACCTTTTTTTTCCAGTACATCTACATCTTCTAAACCTTTTGATCTCATTCATTGTGGTGTATGGGGCCCCTATAAAGTTACCTCACATAATGGATTTAAGTTCTTTCTTACTTTAGTTGATGATTTTAGTAGATTTACATGGGTATATTTACTTCAACACAAATCTGATGTTTCTACCATATTACCTAGATTTCTTTCTATGATCCATAATCAGTTTAATTCCTCTATCAAAATCTTTAGAAGTGATAATGCAAAAGAACTTGTCTTTTCTGATTTATTTGCTAAATTAGGAATATTACATCAATTTTCATGTGTAGAAACACCACAACAAAATGCTGTGGTGGAAAGAAAGCATCAACATATCCTAAGCATTTCAAGGTCTTTACTTTATCAATCTCATTTACCTATTCAATATTGGAATGAATGTGTCTTAACTAGTGTCTTCATTATGAACAGGATTCCTTCTTCTGTTTTACAAAATCAGTCACCTTACTTCAAACTTTTTAATAAAGAATTTGATTATAATTTTTTAAGAGTTTTTGGTTGCTTGGCCTATGCATCCACTTTAAAAAGTCATAGGACCAAGTTCCAACCAAGAGCTAGGAAATGTACATTTATTGGTTATTCTCCAGGCTACAAGGGATATAAATTACTAGATATTACTACTTCTGAAATTTTTATTTCTAGAAATGTGGTCTTTCATGAACACATTTTCCCATTTCATGATTCTACCTTATATGATAAATTCTGTCCAGAAAACTCTTTAGTCACTCCTATCAACAATCCCTCTCCATATCATTTCTTTGACTATCCTACTGATTATACCACTCCTGTTTCTACCACTCCTGATTTCCCAGATCTCTCTAATACACCATCTGATCCTCAACCTTCTGGTCTAAGAAAATCATTAAGACAATCTAAACCTCCCAGTTATTTGAAAGATTATTTTTGTACTAATTCTCTTCTTTCTAGCTGTTCTAAGTATCCTATCTCTGCTGTCCTTGACTATTCTAAAATATCCAAGTCTTATCAGCAATTCATATTTAATATAAACACCACCTCTGAACCTTCTACCTATTCACAGGCTATTAAAAATCCTAAATGGATAGATGCTATCAAAACTGAGTTAAATGCTATGGAAAGTAATAATACATGGTCCATTGTTTCTCTCCCTCCTAACAAGAATACAATAGGCTGTAAATGGATATTCAAAATCAAAAGGAACCCTGATGGTAGTGTAGAAAGGTTTAAAGCTAGACTAGTTGCACAGGGTTTTACACAGCAAGAGGGAATTGATTATAGTGCAACTTTTTCCCCTGTTGCCAAACTAGTTACAGTTAGAATTTTACTTGCTTTATCTATGGCTAAAAACTGGGACTTACACCAATTAGACATCACTAATGCATTTCTAAATGGGGATTTAAATGAAGAAGTTTACATGCAATTACCAAAAGGTTACATTCCACAAACAGACATCATTACAGGTACTTCAGACAATTTAGTTTGCAAATTAAATAAATCAATATATGGACTTAAACAGGCAAGCAGGCAGTGGAATCATAAATTAACTGAGGTTCTAGCTACTATGGGTTTTTCCCAATCAAGGTCTGATTATTCCCTTTTTACTTCTGGTATTGATTCTAATTTTATTGCCATTTTAGTTTATGTAGATGATATTATTGTTGCAGGTCCTAACACTGATCTTATTTGTTCTATTAAACAAAAATTAAGTTCTGTTTTCAAACTTAGGGACTTAGGCAAGCTTAAATATTTTTTGGGTATTGAATTGGCTTACTCTCATAAAGGTTTAATCATCTCTCAAAGGAATTATGCTCTACAACTTTTGCAAGATACTGGTTATCTTGCAAGCAAACATGTCCTACTTCCTATGGACCCTAAGGGTAAACTTAGAAATAATGATTCTGAATTATTACCAGACTCCTCTCCTTATAGGAGATTAGTTGGTAGACTTATTTATCTCACAATAACCAGACCAGACATCACCTTTGCAGTACATAAACTAAGCCAATTTGTCTCTAATCCTACACAAAATCACTTAACAGCTGTTCATCACCTCCTAAGATATATAAAAGGAACACCTGGTCAAGGCTTATTTTATCCTCATAATCCTAAATGTTCTTTGTCTGGTTTTTGTGACTCAGATTGGGGAGCTTGCCTAGACTCAAGAAGATCCACTACAGGCTATTGTACCTACTTAGGAGACTCTATCATTTCATGGAAATCTAAAAAGCAACCAACAGTATCAAAATCATCAGCAGAAGCTGAATTTCGAGCCTTAGCATCTATTACAAGTGAAATAATCTGGATTACTCAATTACTTAAAGACTTACAGATTGAGCAAGCACATCCTCCTCCAGTTTTTTGTGACAATGCCTCTGCTCTCCATCTGGCCAGAAATCCAGTGTTTCACGAACGGTCTAAGCACATTGAGATTGATCTCTATTTTGTCAGGGACCATCTCACACTAAATCATCTCAAATTAATTCCAATTTCTTCAAGCTCCCAACTGGCAGATATTTTAACAAAACCTCTGTCTCGTCCAATCTTCTACAATATTTTATCCAAGATGGGTATACGCAATATATATACTCCATCTTGTGGGGGGGGTGTTAAATGAAAAGAACAGAGAAGTTGAAGAAATTGATGAACTGAAGACTACGGGAAGAGAAGAAATAGAAGAAACCTAATTCCCAATCTAATTTGATTTTCTCACTATTTATGTATCTAAGCAAGACTTGTACATTATGCTTTATGTATTTACCAGCTATATTGGTCTTTTACCAATTTGCCCCTGTAATTAGTTAAGTTGTTATATATAGGTGTTAGATTAGTTTATTCAGTACGTTTTCTTTTCATTCTGTAAATATACATACAAAGATATACAATTACAGTTTTCCTTTCTTTTTCAATTTCTGTTCATTTACAATTCTTGTTTCACCATTAATGAATTCATATACATATTCAATTATCAACAATGTCCAAATGTAAATGGCAACAAAAAAAACTTCAAATTTGCATGCAACATTGAGGAGAGGGGCTCACTTCCCAAAACCCATAAAAGCTTAAAAAAATGTACATTAATTAAATTATTGCAAAACCAAAGGACGAAACCCTTTCCCACATTTTGCCTCTATCTCTCTTTGCACACTTCTATTAATTACTAATTCATTCAAACGTTGACAGTCTTCCATTCAGAATCCCACTTTCAAGTCACCCCTTTATCAGACACCAACAATTCACTCTGCACTGTGTGTGTGTGTGTGTGTGTAATCAGGACCATAAGTACTTTTCTAGTGCAGTGGCTGTATACAATATCAGCTTCTGTTCTCATCAGTTCTGTGTTGTGTTGTGTTGCAGTTGCACCTATATATATCATAAACACCCATAAATACATATATATATATATATATATAGAGTTAATATCAAATTGCGCTTCAATTTATCCTCCATTTGAAAAGAAACATTTTACCCCCTGTGAAAATTTTAAAGAAGCAATTTACATCATTCAGCCGGAGAGTATAACCCACTTGCCGAAATTGAGAGTGGACATGAAAAGTGTTTTGAAATTTAAGGGGTAAATTGCCACATATATTATAATATTGAGGGATAAATTGTCACATTTATCATAACACAGGGGGATAAACTGCCACATTATCATAACATAGACGGTTAACATAGACGGTTAACGTGTCACATTGAAAAATGTCAGAAAGGCGATGTGAAACTTTATTAAGATTATAGGAAGATAAAATGTTATTTTTCAAATCATAAGGAGCTACATTGAACATTATGAATATCATAAGGGGTAAATTGCTATTAACTCTACATATATATACTGCTAGTCTATCTATCTATACATTATGGAGCCGTTTGGTAGGGTGTATGGGATTAAGGTGGATTAGATCAGAGCCAGATTGAAAGTCAAATTAAAATTACGTTTGGTAGATTTGATTGAATCAGATTACATTAAAGTAATAAGAGGGAATTGCATTTTTCATACCAAACTTTTACCTACTTTATACATTTGGTACCAAACCTTTGAAAAAGACACATTTAATACCAAAATTGAAGGATTTTTTTCACATTTGCTTGAGCTTTTTGGTATGTTTAAAATTATGCTCCAAAATTTTTACCATAGCAGGCTTATGTGCCCTATATCATATTTGGAAATTATTGTGCCATGATTCCTTGTAGATTATGACATATGATTTAATTTTGATTAATATCCCGAAACTTTGTTAATTTTTTGCGGATTATTTATTGCGTTTCATGAACTGAAACTTATACAAGTAGAAAGCTCTCGTCAAGAGTTTTCCAGCCATATAAAGAACATAAAATTTGGCCTTGTAAATTGACGGAGAAAGAAAATGTGCAAAAAGTCCTTCAATTTTGGTATTAAATGTGTATTTTTCAAAGGTTTGGTACCAAATGTGTAAAGTAGGTAAAAGTTTGGTATGAAAAATGCAATTCCCTCAAAGTAATAAACTATAATATGTTTAGGGGAATTATGAGTTTAAGCATATATTAATATATTTTCAGAGATTTAAGAAGAATTTATGATATTTAATGATATGTTATAATAGGTAATATGTAAATTTGAAGTTATAAGTGACATTTCATCGAACCCATATTCACCCGGATTAACTAATCCACTCATGTCTGGGTGAATTATAATCTAGTCTTAATACCGGGTCATAAGGATTTAATCCATTTGACCCGGTATTAGAGCAATGCCACCAAACATTGTATTATCCCATATTGACATATATAATATGATCTAATACCCCCTATTAGGTCCTACCAAACAGCCCCTATATTGTCAATACCGTAGCTGATGAGACCATCTCTAACAGAACTCTTAAATTCAGGCCTCTTAAAATTTGAGAGATGAACAATGTTAGACATTTCCACTTTTTACTTTGTACTTCAACAATTCGTTTATATTTTAAAATTCTCACTTTATATTTTTACCGGAAAGGAGGATTAAAGAGAGACATTATATTGAAGTAGTGAATAAGAGAGTTCTGAACATGTACTGACACCATTCCAAACAAATCAAACATCGATATATGAATGCATGCCATTGATAATTAATCCTATTAATCCATTCAATAACGGTCCATATTATACATCACCAATCCCAAAAAGATCATAGAGAGATAGTAAAATAGAAGAATTTGGATTTACTTTACAATGGACAAGAAAAAAGATATTCATCACAAACTACATATATAACCACAAAATAAAAAAAATATATAAAATTGTATTTTGCCATACACTTAAATTAAATAAAACAACATTTCTTAACTTAATATAGATCTCTTCTGGAACCCTTAACTTTTTGCACCTTCATCTAACCTGCACCCAAAAAAAAAAAAAAAAAAAAACTTAACAAAGATTACAAAATAAACTTAATCACTAATAATATTTAAAGCGAATGAATTTATAAAAACTTACTCTTATGGCAGTTGAGTGTAGTTTGTCAAATCATTCCATGCTTGAATTCCAGTACTCCAGCTGCTGCTTGTATTATTATTATTATTATTATTAATATCATTTAAATTATTATTAATATTATTATTATTATTATTGCTGCTACTAGTTTCCGGTGTAGGGTTCACGGATGCATATGAATTATCAAAATACCACTCCGTACACAAATTGTTCCCATTTCCAGAACTTCCAATTTCTTTTCCACAAGATTCATGATCATGATCTTTATTTGAAATATTCTCCAAATTCTGAAACAAAATCGGCTGAAGGGGTTTTGGCCCCCCATTATCGGCTGGTAGAACAGAACTAGTACTAGTACTAATACTAATTCCGTTATGTTTCTGATGATGATTAATATTTTCCCCAACAAAAAACATATTTGACAATCTCTGTTGCTGCAATTTCCAGTGCAAATCCTGATTCATTGAACTCAAAGACTCAATTGTAGATGCAATTGTGCTGTTAACATTTAAAGATCCCATTTCTTGATGAAATCCCATTACAGGATTGAAATTAACACCAGCAGCAGAAGTTGTTGTTTGCATATGATGATGATCCCCAAAAGATGAGACAAATTGGTTGAAATTATTTGGAGGAGAGTTGATAAAATTACTATTTAGTCCTCCAAGTTGAAAATCCATTGCAGGGGAAATACCCTCAAAGAATTTCAACCCAGTAGTAATATTACCGGAATTATCCTTTGAGTTAATAATATTTCTCGATGAAGAAGAAGTAGCGGAAGAAGACTTATTGATAAGTTTCTTGTTTTTACGGCATCCACCGCCTATTGGCACGTTGCGTAAGGCGCCGTTCCTCGTCCAGTACCTTCTACAAGTCTTGCAGAAGTGCCTTGGCTGTGTCAGGCTGTAATTGTTGTAGTAACAAAATTTCGTGTTTGGGGAATCACATCTTGGGCACTTGAGGGGTACTGTTGGTAATTCCTGATGATCATGATTAGACTTGTTCGCCGCGGAATTGGTTTTCCGACCGGTGGTGGATCGAGCCTTTTCGTCTTTTGCGGACCCCACTAGGTTGTTGTTGTTGTTGTTGCTGTTGTTGTTGTCAGGTGACATGATGATCATGTGAGAAACTAAACCCTAGTTTTTTGAGTGGAGAAGAGATGAAGAATTGGTAGATATAGGGAAAGAGATGTATTTTCAGGTGAAGGAAGAGAGGAAATTAGTGAGTTTGTTGATGAGTTTCCTTTTGGAGGGGGGAAAGATTCATTGGAAATTAATTGAATTCATGCAAGGGTTGATGGGTATATTTGAGAGGATGTTGATGGGTTCCTGTGACCTTCATCAACAAGGAAAAATAGTTGAAGCTATTTCTGGAAGAGGTTGGATGTGATGATGGAATAAATGAAGTTTTGTGTATATATATATGAGAGAGAGAGGGGTGCCTAGGTGTGTGTATGTATATAGGGAAAATTGCAAAAATCATTCTGTATTTAGGGTTAGTTGACAAAAAAGTCATTTTAAAATTTAGACTGACAATTAAGTTATGTAACTAAATTAATTTGATAGTTTCAGTCTGCTTATTACATCTTGATTTTTTATTTTTTATTTTGTCAAGTTGAATCATGTATAGGCCATGTGACTCAATAATTAGAGGAAAATTGCAAAATCATCTGTGATTAAGGCTCGCTGATAAAAAGTTTGTACCTAAATTAATTTGACATTTTGCGCCCTGAAATTGAAAGTTTGGCACTTTACACTCTCGAATTGTGTATTCTTGATAAGACAATGGGCATTTTGCATTTGTTAAAGAATATGCAATTCGAGAGTCCAAAGTGTTTGAATTTCAGGGTGTAAAGTGTTGAAATGATATATATATATATGTGTGGTGCAAAGTGACGGTTAATCATATCATTTTCCAATTAATTGAGTCACATGACCGACACACAACTCAATTTGAGAAAATCAAGAATTTGGAGCTGAAATATGACTAAAACTGTCAAATTAATTAAGTTACAGGGCTTAATTGACAATCCAATTCTTAAAAGTTTAACTATCTTGCCAGTGAGTCTTAGTTAAATGATGATTTTTGCTATTTCTCGTGTGTGGATATATAAACTTTAATTCGAGCTACAAGGTTCCGGTCCGATTTATTAGAATAATTGTCCGATTAGAGATTCGATGGACATGATCCAATTATAAAGATCCGTGATCCGAAACACATGGAACGAATACGGATTTAAGTCGATCCGATCCGTTAAAGATTCATATCCAATGAAAAATAAAAAGAATGATATATATATAATAATTTATAAAAGTAAGTACCAATAATAATATTTCATTGTCAATTTAAGAAGATAGTATTCTATAACTCGTTTATAAATTACTTTAAACCAATATTTTCATCTAAAAATATGAATATCAGTAAAGGATGTTTAAACATGTGAGCTAAAATTAATTAAAATTGTAAAGTTAATAAACTTATTTTAGGGAAAATATATTAGTGTAAAATTTTAAATGAAATTTTATTGGATCCGAAAAAGATTCGATATCGGGCCAAAACTGACCAAGATCAATTGGATTAAAAAATCTAGATCCGAGCACAATCCGAACAAGATCTGGATCCGACAATATCCAATCCGATATAAATGGAGTTGGATCTGGACGAGCCTGATCCGACCAGAATCCGACCCATGACATCCCTAGTTTCAACCTTCCCTAAATTATTCACAAAACATAAATGATGGAATGGGTGATTCTAGCAGAAGATACTAGTATGTACAATGTGACAAACTCGGTTTCAAATTCTTGTTGGGTGAGATTACCACATAATGTGCCTGACACGCATCAAATGAGATCAGTCATATCTAATACTTTGATAACCTTAGGAAATTACCAAAATAAATTACCTCTTGTAATATGTCACAAAACAAATATATTTGTACATACATACTAAATGGTTATTTTCCTATTAGCGTTACCTAATAATATTATAATATAGTTCGATCTGTGTGTGTGCATGTTTGGAGGGATTATTTGATGCATCGTTTGCGTGATCATGTTTTTTTTATTTTTTTCCTATGACAAAAGATAATAATTTTTATAATACTATTTTTCATAATATCCATTTCGTAATGTGTTTAACTCCCACTAATGTGGGTATTTGCTTTAGTTTAATACTAGTATTTATAATTAGTTTACTTTGATACCAATATAATAGATTCGATTTCATTAAATGGTTGATGTAACGATTATTCATCATCTCAAAAAATAAAAATAAAATTGAGGTTTTGGTATGAAAGTGGGAAAATAAAGGAAATCATCCAATAGCAAAATAGAGAGATCGAGATCGATCTTCCACATCATGTACCTGCAGATGGAAGGTAAATATATATATAGTAGGGGTAAATGAAAATGAAGGCAAAGGGGAAACGAGAAAGAAAAGAGAAGAACAAATAAAATGTGAGTCACACTATACTTCCAAACAAAGGCCCACAATCAAATGAAAACAAGTAGATATGGAAGCTTTCTGTTGATGCATATTCAGAAGTCAGGACCATGCATGGTAATTCATGTGTTACTAATAACATCATGACAATTTTTAAATCAAAATTTAACTGATTATTTAAATTTAACTTTTGTGGGGACTCACTTATACAACTGTTAATGATTACATTAGTATAACAACAACATGTAACTTAGATATATGGTTCTAGTTTGAATTTATTTTAGTTCATGCGTTTCAAAATTTTATTGGACCCATTTCTAAGTCACATTTTTTTTTGTACTACCTCTATCCCCTTTTTTTTCTATCCTTTTATTTTTGACACTAGTTCTAGGTAAAAGTTAAAAATGTGGAATTTTTAGGCGTTTTTACATAAATGTCTTTAAAAGTAGTGGTTGAAAGTCATTGCTGTCAAATCATTACTTTATGTGAGAGGATATTTTTTAGAAAAATAATTCAATCATTTATAGAAATGGGGTGTTATTTTGGAACTTCTAAAAATGAAATAGTAGTGAAAATTCAGGAACAGAGGGAGTACACAAATATTTTCGAATCATTGTTTCAAATGTTCACACTAATTTCGTGAAAATTTTCAAGATACGAACAATTTATTTTTAAATTCAAATCAAGCGAACGCGGGGGAAAATACATTTAAATTAACAAGGCCATAATACTTTATCATGAAATAATTAACTCGAGGTTTTATGGAAAAAAAAAAAGTGAGCTAAAAAAGGAACCCATGCTTGAAAAGTAAAATAGTACAGGGGAAACTAGATTTTGTTTGAATTAAATTAACAAATTGTACATTCATAATTGTACTAATCCCCAAATATATATATATTACTCCGATCCATAATTTCTAGTAATGTTTTTCCCCGGGGTATTGGAATTTGGAAGAATGGGGAGATGGGTAACTTCGAATAAGAAAATGTCAGGCTCAGGCCTGCTATTTAAGTGATGTGATAGCTAGAATATAGTACGAGTGTATAAAGAAGTGAAATTAATAATTAGAGGGAGCAGCAGAAGCAGAAGCAGAAGCAGAAGCGCAGAAGAAGCAGAAGCAGTAGCTAAGGTTAGGGGCGACAACCGATGTGGGAGTGTTGGATACATGCAGCTTTGTCTCTTCCTTCTTATGTAACGTCTCTTTACACTATTTATTCACAATTTGATTTTGACCCCACTAAATTAATTAATTTATTCTCAATCCTTAAGAAAATAAATTAATCTTCCTGTAAATTAAACATCATTGACATTCTTATTGTTGTAGATCGAAAAATTGTACATTGAGATATATTGAGAAAAAAAATATTATTCCCTCCAACCAATTTATTTTGTTCCCTTTGTACGGTCAACTGGTCAATTTGACTAAATTTATAAAAATTATAATTAATAATTACATTAATATATTTCACTAATAAGTTGATAATATCATATGATACCATATGTATTAATATTTAAAAGGTTTAATACACCACAAATGTGAATAATTTAATATGATAAGTCACTTAAAAAATTGAAAAATTTAACCGAATACTATAGCAAATTGAGCAAAATAAATGGAACAAAGGGGTATTATATTCTACATGTTATTGAATTTGAGCATATATATATATTTGATATTAAGGTTGTTTTAAATTGTCCTGGAATATCGGTAGCCATGTGACAAAAGTATCGAAGGAGAGTGAAAGCTATAACTAGTTACATGTGTTAAATAAAATAAATTTAGTTACGCGCGTAACAATAGTGGTTTTTGAAAATGTAAGTGACAACAAAATATTCTTCGGAGAATTACATAAATTATTCCCGAGGTATAGTGTAATTACACAAATCATTTATTATGTTTAAAAAAATACACAAACTATTCTAAATGTATTAAATTTATTACAGTTTACCCTTTAAGTACGATGATGCGTATCTGACAGCACATGATGATGTTATAAGAAAATAAATTTTTATTTTGGAAATATCCTTGATATGATTTTTCTATTTTTTTAAATTACTCAAACTACCCTTCATGTTACGTGTAATTACACTGTTCATGCATCCTTCAAGTTTAGAAAATTACTCAAACTACCTTTGAGATATTAAAATTCATTACAATTACCATCTTATGATAGTTAATTTTTGACAGTGCTATTGATGTTATAAAAAAAAAAAATTCTATTTTTTTTGAAATATTGAAAAAACATACCCCTCGCCCCCCACCATTGCACCCCACACTCAGGGTTGTCATTATAACAAAGGTCTGGATTATCATTATTCATGGGTTGGGCCTACATGTCACAATTCGTAAGGTTGATATGTCAGGTGTTGGTCTTCTTTCACCAACACGTGAATAAGGAGTGTTTAGACTAAATGTCCTACATGTAAGACTAAATTTACCTTATAAGACTAACTCGAACATAATAACGATTATTTTGTAGGCAAGGTGATCAAATAAATTACAAGAAAAAACACAAGAAATATGTATCTATGAACTTTAGAGAAACATATCTCGTCTACTTAAAAAAAATTACATTCAATAATCTATAATGAAATTTTATATGAGGAAAAAATACTTTTGATACTAAACTTTAGTCCAGAAAACACATTTGATACCAAATTTTTCGAAAAAACACATTTCATACTAGGATTCACACCCTCTTGATACATTTAGTTTTTCTGATCAATTTTTAGATGGAATTCAGCACATGCCAGTTAAGTTAACAATGGTGGGTCATTAAATGTGCATGTTTTCCATCGTATTGTCAACTTAATGGGCACGTGAACAACACATGTTGAATTTCGTCAGAAAGACGACAAAACTAAATATATCAAAATGGTGTGAATCATGGTATGAAATGTGTTTTTTCAAAAAACTTGATATCAAATGTATTTTTTGGACTAAAGTTTGGCATCAAAAGTGTTTTCCTCAATTTTTAATTCATTATATAGGATTATGTAATTGATAGGAAAATAAGAATCTTTAAGAAAATAAAATAACTTCCAAAAGTAATACTATTATTTTGAGGGAAAAACACTTTTGATACCAAACTTTAGTCCAAAAAACACATTTGGTACCAAGCTTTTTCAAAAAACACATTACATACCATGATTCACACAATCTTGACACATTTAGTTTTGCCGTCAATTTTCAGACGAAATTTAGCACGTGTCGTTCATGTGTGGGTCTTTAAAACCCGTGCATATTCTCCATCCCATTGTCAATTTAACGGGCACATGAGCTGCACGTGCTGAATTTCGTCCGAAAATTGACGGCAAAACTAAATGTGTCAAGATTTTGTAAATCATGGTATGAAATGTGTTTTTTGAAAAAGCTTGGTACCAAATGTGTTTTTTGGAATAAAGTTTGGTATCAAAAGTGGTTTTCCCTCCTATTATTTTGTATACTCCTGCATACGTATCCATCTACTTATAAATATAATTCATCTATTCGGAAAGAATTTTCATTTCATATGTCCACTTATGGTTTTGAACAAATAATTGAAATTACTCTCCTCGTTTAGTTCTATACATTCCAATTTTAATTACCTTACACAAAATCAATGAATAAAACCCACTCAGTGAATTAGTTAAAGTTAATTAAAACTGACATTAGGGTTTCAAAACCCATATAAACCCAAAATATATTCAACTCGGCCCAATTCATTTAAATTCCACCTCTATGCATTGTCTTCTTGTCAGATACATATTTTCTTTCCAATTTCTTTTCTTTTTCTCATATATATGTATAGGATTTGTGATATCCATGTCCAATCACCTAGCTATGGCGAGAATTGCACTTCTTGTTGTATCAAATTATATGTCGATTATCACTTGTGTGGTAAAATAAAAATTGAGGCCGACATACTTGGTACCAAAATTTAAGAAATCGGAAATTGATGACATTACTTATGTTGATTGACATTCAACCCCATAACATTTCATGTTGGCAAAATAACTCCACATCTTTAAATGTATTGCTGATTATAGTCCACATTGTTGTCCAATTTCAAAATTGGCTCGAATAAGATATGTGCGAACCAATTTGGAGGACAATTATACACCATAACATTTCATGTTGGCAAAATAACCCCCATCTTCAAATTTACTGACGATTTTAGTCCACATTGTTGCCCAAATTCAAAATTGGCTCGAATAATACACGTGCGGACAAATTTTAAGATTTTACTTAGTATATTTACATATTTATTAACTAATTTTATTTTATAAATAATATTTTAATATAAACCGACAAAAGAATTAAAAAAAATATTTTTTAAAATCTAAAAATTATATAATAGTATTAATATATTTAATATTTATTAAAATAATAAAATATATATTATTAATAAATATAATTTATACAAAAAACAATCCCTCCCCACCCACCACGTAACACCCCCTCGCCACCCCACCCCACCCCACCCAAATACCAGGCATTGGGCAAATTAACTTCATTCAACCTAGCTAAATGATTTTAATGATTACGAGCTTATGATTCTTCATGCATTCTATGTATAATATCCAACAGAGATTCTGGGACTGGAAGAAATAGGGCGGATATTAAACGTGTTGGGTCCGTAAATTAAGTGCAAGAAAACTGCATCTATATATTTTTTATCTCGTGAGAGGTGAGGGTGGAATACCCGTGAATGATAACCATATTACGGCACGGGTCTTTAGTCGATCTTCTCTCTTGTTTCTTTTCCTTCTATTCTTTCTTTCGTGTTTAATTCCGTACCAACAACTCCATTTTATTTAGTAATCTTGTCGATCTAGCTACTCGATTATATTAAATTATTATAAATATTTTTGTATATTAATACATTACATATGTTTGTATCAAATAAATTAATGTAATCGACGGAAATTTGGGACCAACCCAAAAAATACTTCAAAAAGGTCGGAAACATACATGAATTATTAGTAATGTGATTGATGAAAATTCCTAATTTCCTAGTTCAAAAGTTCAAATTAATTAAGTACCACACATATTTCAAATTCAAAATGTTTACATGTTTATTAGTAACCGATGAGGAGCCAATAATGCCGTATCCTAGTGGTAATCACTGGCAAAGTTGAGACCTCAAGACCAAGAGGTCATGAGTTTAACTCCCACTAATATGAATTTTTCTTTAATTTAATACTAGTATTTGGTGGTTTATTATTTGCAATTCTTTTTACTTGTGCAGTTATTAAAATGATTTATGATGTAATGGTTGATGATCAATGTATTCTTAAAAAAAAAAGGAGTATTGAAATCAAAATCAATTAAACTTCGACCAAATCCGATCCAAGCAGGGTCCAGTTACTCAATTCCCTTTATGAAAATCATAGGGTCGTTAGATAAGGAGCCCTGCGAGAGGCTCATTTGATAGATCACGACCTCCATTAGAGTAGGTCATTTAAAGGGAATCTTGATCGGCCTCCTCCGACAAGGATAAGATCATCTTCGCTGATTATGTGAAAAAGTGATACAACAGTGTTATTGTCGTTTCTCTGCACACACAATGATATGAGATTATACACATGAATTTTTCTTTAATTTAATACTAGTATTTGGTGGTTTATTATTTACAATTCTTTTTACTTGTGCAGTTATTGAAATGATTTCTGATATAATGGTTGATGATTAATGTATTCTTAGAAAAAAAGGAGTATTAAAATCAAATCAATTAAACTTCGACCAAATTCGATCCATGCAGTTTATGAAAATCATAGGGTCGTTAGACAAGGAGCCCTGCGAGAGGCTCATTTGATAGATCACGACCTCCATTAGAGTAGGTCATTTAAAGGGAATCTCGACCGGCCTCCTCCGACAAGGATAAGATCATCTTCACTGATTATGTGAAAAAGTGATACAACAGTATTATTGTCGTTTCTCTGCACACAATGATATTAGATTATACACAACAAAATCAGAATAATATCAAAGTTGTTGTTTGTCAATGTACCAACGGTGTACTATAGCTAAGTAGAGAAGCACGACTACTAAGGTGCACTTGCACATCTATCACATTATATTAGGGTTGAAACTTGAAAGTCTAGCAAATTCGATCTCTCCTATATATATAAGAGATGTCTTATATTCCAAGTATACATTATAAACACTTGGGCATTCCCACATTTCTTTCTCCTATTTGCTCTTAAGTTCAAGAAACCATTTCTTAGCATTGTATCAAAGTGTGCATGGTTTCACCGGAATCGCCCTCGGTCTAGCCTTAAAACGAGGCTTGTTTTGTAGACAAAGCCGGTTTATTTGGAGCCGGAGCTCTTGATAATTATGGACGGATCAAATCAGATTAGCTAAATTCATTTTTTCCACGTCAATAACTTCTTAAACATGTAAGTATTTTATAAGTATAACTAATTAAGTATTATTGCGTATTTGCTCAGCTCAACTACTTGATATAGGCAGATACAATATATATTGGTAGTCATATTAGCGATCAAGGATTGATTATGAAGCTTGAAATTAATTATTTTGTGATATGATCTTAAGCAATTGAATCAAGGTCAAACTAAACTAATTAAGATTAATTAATTTAATCCACTGATAAACCATTCAAGTAGATGTTCTTATACAATTTGAATTCATGATCTATGACTACATAGTATATTTAGTACTAGAATGCTAATTGGGCCTCTCGAAATATGGTCTCGTGGGCTTTTTGCCTCTAATTGGACTGTATACACTCTGCCCAAATTCCTTTGCCTCTTTACTTTTAGTGTTGGTGGGGGTTATTCCGCTCTAAATTACAACTCGTCTTTTGCTTAATATGTTTAAGTTATATAAAATAAAATAAAATAAAAATTGGATTACATCGTACTATATATAGAGTCGAAAATAAGCCAATTATAATAGATATTCATCGTGTAAATTTGTTCAATTAAAGCTTTTTGAGCTCAAGTTCATCGTGCATACCAAGTTAAACTTCAAAAATATTTATCTTTTAGTTTGATAGTTCTGAATAAATTTTGAGTTCGACTTGAAATAAATTCATATAAAATATAAAGCTATTGACCTAGCTCAATTTATGTTCTGCTCAACTATAGCTTGTTGGAGCTTGTGTCTGACGTTTGTTTAGCAATGAAGTCAAATTCAATCATTGTATCAAACTCGATAGCAAAACCGATCAAACAAATATAAACGATGTGTTATTCGACTCAAGTTGATTCATTTTAATTTTTTTTTATTGGAACGATGATTACATAATCACAACAATTACTATATCAGAAAAGATCTATTTAAATTCATTTAATTACTATCAGATATTTAAGACAAATCAACTATCAATACTAGTATTAAACTAATTAAAGAAATACTCACATTAGTGGGTCTCGAATTTAATGAATATTATAAAAAAAAAAAAAAAAATTTATGCTAAATGACATTATGAATTTTCAACGAATAATTTAAAAAAAAAAAAAGTGTAAAAACTTATGTGGACATAAATAAGAAATAGAAAACCTTATGACCCATTTATATGTTTGGCATAGCCCATCCCATGTATATTTTGGCCATCTCTCGGAACAAAATCCCTATTTATAGTTATTTTCAGGTACGAGGTTTTTGTTGTCGTCTAAATTCATTTTTTCAAATATTTATTTACCCTCCATAACTATAACCGTAAGCTGTGCAGTAATTTCACATAAATCAGTCGGCCTACGCGCGCAGAAAGCATTTCCGGAATCTTTTCGAATAAAACAATAAGGTATTTCTATATTGCACAACACATGTTCGACGAAATGCGTATGTATGTTTTATCATAATAATCTTTGTTATAGTTGATTATCAGTTATTCTTTCTTGTTTTGTTATTGATGTAGAGTGAAAATCTACATACATATGGCTGCAATTAGGCCTCGAAGTAGTAGTTTTTCCAGAAGTACATCTGCGGCATCCAATGCAGTTCCTGGGCTTAAGCATGGCCCTAATGGAACTATGTTTCTTTCATCCGGCATACCAGACCTTGACAGTAATTTCCCTGAACTTTCACACGTTAATTTACATTGAATTGTTTTGATGTATATTATGTATGATTTTGTATGTAATAGAGATTTTGGGAGGTGGGTTTACATTGGGAAGTCTAGTAATGGTTATGGAAGATCCCGAGGCACCACATCATATGCTGTTATTGAGAAATTTTATGTCTCAAGGGCTAGTTCACCACCAACCTCTTATATATGCTAGTCCTGCAAAAGATCCGAGAGGGTTTCTTGGCACGCTGCCGAGTGTAATGGTCTCTAAGGATGATAAGTCTCGAGCCCATGAGTCAGAAAAGGTCCCAATTCTCTTCCTTATTCTCTACCTATAAATGTGAGTTAAAGTAATGTTCTTTAACTTGGATGTTGGCGACCTTTGAAAAGGAAAGTTCTTGTTTTGTCTGAGTTACAGGAGAAGGGATTGAGAATTGCTTGGCAGTATAAGAAGTATTTTGGAGAACAAAATTCAGATTCTCAGAGAGGTTGATGTCTTCATTTTATTTTCTATTTTAATTTCTCTTTTTCTGCTCTTGTCTCATTTTCATTGTTGTGATCCTCCTTCTCCTCGTCATTTCCATCATTTTTTTATGTCGTATTTTTTTTCTCCATCTCATCTGGTCTTTCATTTGAATAATTATGTAAAAGTAAACTAAATTGTAACCAAAATGAACTGCCTGAAAACATCTGCTATTAAACAGAGAGAACCATGTCATGCCCAATAGTTACCCTAAGGTAGACTAATTTGCTCAACATTAACTAATTAAAATATAATCTGAGAGATAGGGTTGACAAGAGAGTCAGTCGCTTCATATTTAATTGCATAACATTTATTTATAGGTCGTAAAATTTGATGCAATGTAAACAACTAATTATATGTACTCTTAAAATCTAAGTTGGGAGAAGCATTTGTCTGACACTTTCCATCACCACTTCTCTTGATCACATTAGTACCTTATAATTTGTTATTTTCAGAGATTCCTCATCCTTGCTCTTTTCTCCTTTTGCGCCTATATATGATATCATTTTTTTGTATCTGCAGATGGAAAGTCAGAGTACTGCTGTGACTTTGACTTGCGTAAGCCACTAGAGAGACACTTCTTTACTGGAAAACATATTGATTGCATTACCCTTAAAGATTCTGCTGATCTTACCACATTTCATGACCGATGTTCAAGCTTCTTGTCTCAAACTCCTCGGTATTATCACTTTACGCTACTCCCCTTGCCCTTTTATTTTTTAGACAAATAAATTTGTTCATGAATCAGGATACCCATGAAGAAAAAATTCATGGTGTTTGGCATTGGCTTCAAGGGGTGGAATTTAATGCAATGGACATATTTTATACTCGGTTCTAATTCGAAATATATCATCGCGATGTTTTCAATTATTGAATGAGTGGCTGCAATACTAAGAGTTTAACTCTTGTAACCCTTTGATGCTGAACTAAATTATTTTATTGACTAGCTTTAATCTGTGACTGTCCATGGATTCAATTAAGTGGTGGTTATCTTTCTCTTGTATCATGGGACAATAAATGCCAAGAACAAACCTGTCGTAAAATTGTAAAATGACAAAATAGGACACCTCACAAAATAAATTTTAATAACTCACTATCTAGTCAACAGCATATTTAAGTTGAGTTCGGGTTGGCATTTTTCATAAATCAAAGGGATTTGAATTTCTATTATGCTTTATCAACTTGTAGTATGCCAGCGTGGTTATTGTTTTGGGCAACTATGGTACTTCTATCTTGATATTGTGTCACAATATTGGGTCCATGTAATGAAGGGAAGGTTAAGATTGTTCAGAACTTTTCACTTTTCTTAAAACTGAAAACTAGTTGCTGTGATATATTTCACGGCTTTCATCCTTTCTCCTATCCATGTTTCTTTCTATTTCTATTTTTTATTTTCACTTTTCTAACCACGCGTAATTATCATGAACAAAGAAGAAGCAAGGAACTAATAGGTTTATATGGATCGATTTTGCTTTCAAAAATATGGTTTGGATGGTTTCAGTGAAATCTTTGAAACACCATTTGGATTGGGTTTGGATATTGGGTTTTGTGGTTTCAAAAAGTTGAGATGTGGTTTGGATTAAGTTTGAATGTTGGGGTTAGAGGAGAAAAGTAGGTGGTAGGTGTCAAATCAATGTTTTTACAGAGAAAAAGTAGGTGTCAAATCGATGTCTTTTATAGGTTTGAGATTTATTAGATTAGAATTTATAATTTGAAACCCGAGTTTCGAGAAACCTATGACCATACTTCATTTGGAATGGGTTTAACCGAGTTTCTCGAAACCGTGTTAAATTTAATATCAATGATGAAGCTGCAGAATATTAACTGATAACTATATTTTAACCATGTATGTTCAGTTAAAATTCCTATAAAATTTTGGTAGCATTTTTTTACGAGGCTTATAATATTCTTAAAAGAAAAGAAGCTCTACGTGAGAGGTTCACTGATTATCCATGAGCTATTTCAGAGGGCATCTTGAGCAGTCATGTTATCCTAATTCTGGTTTGTTACCTCGAATTAATTCTTTTTTGACTGTTTGGAATAAGATAATCCTTACCTCCTTGAATGTGTAATTTCATATTGCAATTCCTATTTGGTTCAGTTACACTATTCTTTTGAGCTTCCTTAGGATTAGTCTGTTCACATATTTGTATCTTGATTTGCTATGTTTTCAGTACTGATGGAAACGTTATAGGAGGTCGTATAGCTATTCAATCACTATGTTCACCGCAATGTGAATTTTCCGACAAGGTGAGTATCAATGTCATTTTAAATTTAAAATGTTGGTGAATACCCAATAGAACAACCTATGTTATTTGCATGATATGCCTTATTTGATGCTTTTCTAACTTATTCTTGCTAAACTTGATTATCATCTATTAGTAAAGGAACTTCATATTTTTGTTGTAGGAATGGGACATGCTTTCTTTTGTCAGATCTCTCAAAAGTCTCGTACGATTGTCCAACTCAGTAGCCATTATTACCTTTCCCCCTTCTCTTGTTTCACCAGCCTTCTCGAAAAGGCTACAACATTTAGCTGACACCTTGGTTTCTGTCAAAGCCATTCCAGGTGTGTGTATTTTTCTTTTCTGATTTTTGTGCAAGTGGATTCAACGTCGTACTTCCAAGGAAACTAATTCATAATTGGATTCTTCAATCAGATGAAGACAAGGAACTAGCTAAGCTTCTTACAGGATATCAGGATATGGTTGGCCTTCTTAGTATGCACAAAGTCGCACGTATTAATACACAGGTACTAAATGTTTCCTCTGATCTTACTTCTTCTTTAAAATGACATGCTTCTTTTAGATTTGAGAATATAGAGTAAATTACTCAAACTACCTTTGAGGTATGGTCAATTTACTGCGAAACCCCCTCATGTTAGGAATTTACAAGAACTACCTCTGGGGTACGCAACTCATTATGTTTACAACCATACTGTTAAAAAGACCTAATGGTTTAGCTAAAAGTACATAAAGACATGCATTCTTGTTTAGGAAAAAAAAAAGAAAAAAAAATTGAACTTTTATTACTTTTAGATCCCTCCAATATCAATTACTTACGAAGACATCTTTGCATATAACTTAGAGCAATTACTCCCTAAAGTTTGTATTAAGTATGGTACGTAGGTATTTCAGTCCATGGAATCGGGACAGTATTTAAAAATGCTAATTGCGAGTATTTTTCGGAAATTCAAGTTATTTTTGATGATGACATCAATCTCTATTTAGGATTTAAGGTCATAGGGTTGCAACTCTAGTGAGTTGCATGATTTAGGATGGTTTGTCTAATTTCCCAAATGTGAGTAGGTCTTGTTGTTAACCATACCTCAAGAGTAATTTGTGTAAATTACCCAATAAACTAATATAATTAATCCTTTGGTCTGTACCATAAAAGAAAAAAGGAAATGTCTTCTTCATAGAATAACAATCATTCATTGTTTCAAATCAGGTCCCTGCAATTTTAGAGGCAACCACATTCTCAATGAAATTGCACAAAAGAAGATCTTTAACTTTGGAATGTCTAAACCAAGCCCCAGTCGATGGTTCAAGTGGAACTTCATATGGTACTTCTGGTAGTTGTTCTAGCTCTTCTAAGACTGGAACGCTCGACTTTTAGTTGTTCCATAAGTGTCATTTTGTATACAGCTGATCTGTTATGAAGTTTTTGGCCATAGAACCTGATTTGGTTTGATCTTGGCGATCGCTATAACCTCGGATTTGTATTCATGTTACAATAGAAAGATTGCAGTAAGAAGAGAGCTGAAATATACGATCTCGTGTGTTTGGTGACGTGGGTCATTGGGTGATTGTATTAGTTCAGAATTTACTTTGGACGAGTGAGAAGCAACCACTGAAATAGCTGAGTTATTGGATATATATATGTTCATGTTTTAGAAATGGAAAGTTGATTGAGAATTGGGGGTAATATATTGTTACTGTATTTTATATGAGATGATACTTTTTATCAGTTTAGGAAATTGAATTTGCATTGAAACAACCTAAGAAATAAACTTTAGATGCATTAAGTATCATTTAGCATTGATTTACCTCTTTGATTATTTAATTAATGTTCAACCAATCCATATGCAAGAATTTTTTAAGTTTCTAAATCCAATAGTGAATGACTAATAGCACTAATTAATGTAAGTACTAAAATTGGGAATAGAAATGTAAAAGGTTGATACATATTGAAGATTGTAAAACTGCACTTTGCCCATTTCATATTTAGACTGTTAATCTGGAAGGGGATAATTATAATTTTTTTTCCAAGGGTATTCAAATTTTTAGTATGATTTGATCACTTTCGAGGCCCGTTGAGAACATTTAGGAAGAATTCACTCAACATGAATTCAAACATGAGTTCTACACCTCCCTTGATATTTTGTGAAATTACATAAACCTCCTCTATGATTTCAATAATTACCAGCTCCCTCTACGTACTGTAAGTTTTACCTTACAAATATACCCTATCATTAGTTAGTGTAATGAAATAAGTGATGTCATCACCTTAATTTTAATAAAAATCCATTTTACCCTAAGTATTAACTTTAGTTTTGATAAAAATAAAAAAATAAAAAATAAAAACTAGAAGATTTGTTTGTATACATAATTCAACAAACTTGTGGGAGTGCTACTCTAATGTTTAATTTAAGGAAATGTTCTTTAAAATGAAAATGGAAATAAAATATATTAATTTCAGAAATCATATGCATGTGTATTAATACTATAGTAACAGTAATAATAATAAAAAATTATTTTTGTTTATTTTTATGGTTTTATAATAGTATAGAAATATTAAATTAAATTTAAATAGAATATTTATTTATTATAATCCAAATAAAACAAATAATCATATTTGTATTTTTAATTTAAAATTAAGATAAATTATTTTATTTTCAACTTTGTGGGTTGACCCACTTATAATTAAGGTAGTATAGTATTTAATGTATTTTATTCTTATGTAATTTTAGATAAAAGACAAGGGGGCAAAATATATATTTTATGCATGTTACCCAATATTTTGACAATAAGTTAATAGTTGGGGAGGTGTTGGTAATAATAGAAACAATAAGGAAGGTTTTTGTCATTTCACCAAACCTTGTAGTCACTTTCTAATATTTTTTTATTGCATCGGTATTCACTTTTTTTTTCAGTGAGGTACTCACATCTTTAAAGATGTATTACAAATTAATCGAAATGTGAGGAAGTAAAGTTTTTTACAAAAATAATTTTAATTTTAATATTATTAGGGACTATGTGCACCGTCCGATTGATGACGAAAATTCGGGCAAAAATATACTTTTTAATCCCTTATCTTGTACTAAATCGCAATTTGGGATATTTGTTAAATCGACTAGCAATTTTGTTCCTTTAGATTTCAGTGTTGCAATTTCAGGACACTTATCCGCGATTTTCATCCTTAATTTAGATAAATATTTCTTATTCTTTACATTGATTTAGAATTTAGATACAAAATTATACATAATACATATAGATATTATATAGATTTAATATTATCATATTCAAATCTTTCACGGATCAAATCAGACTAAGTTTATATTTGCTCCGTCTATTTTGGGTTACAGATTTTCTTAATCAAATCAGATCAGTCAAATCTCTAATCAGATAAATATTCTATTAAATCGAACCGGATTCATACCAAATACGACATATAATCCGCCCCATTGACAACCCTAACAATGACTTGAAAGGTTAACACATAACACAAGACTAGTTTTGCATGGTGTTGTAAATTGCAGAGGATTATTTAAGGAGGTGGTAAATAAGAATGTCAATTGAGCTAGTCCTACCAAAAATTCGATGATTTGACTAGATTAAATTTAACCCGAACCCGAAAAATTATGAACGAGTTGAGTTTGACCTACTATGTTGAAATCAATTAGTTTAGCAAGCTTGGCCCTCCCGAGAATTTTGAAAAAAAAAAGTAGTATATTCTATATGAGAGAGTTTACAAATTGGAAGAGATGAAGACGTAGATTGAGGCCAAAGTATTCCACATATTTAAATAAAATATTAAAAGCCAAACAATCCTAATTTTATACTAGCCCAATTTAATTTTTCTTTTTCTTATACTACCAACTAATCCCTACATGTAAATTAGAGAAAATGCTAGTATTACATTAAAAAAATATTCACATTAGTGAGAATTGAAACCATGACCTCTTGGTCATGAAACTTCATCCTTATCCACTTGACTACACATTATAACTCATAATCCTTCAACGCGGCCTAATTCTACTTGGTTACTTTCTTTTATCAATAAAACCTATAAATTCAACATATGCATTGTGTACAAATTGCGTAAATTAACAAAATTCTTGAGAATCTCTCCATCTCTCATTTCCAAAATATCCAATTTTCTTGAATCTTGATAATCGTTTATGCTTAGTGTGAATCGATTCTATTTCTTTTCTTTTTTTTGGTAGAAATGAATCGATTCTATTTCATGTCTTCGATTATAAGTTAATTAATACATCTGATTTTATTTAGTTTCATTGTAATAATAATATATGTATTAGTTTATTTATTATTTTATAATTTTTTAACTTGTTATGTAATATGAGATAAATTATTGATGAAAATTCAATTATGATTGATGCGTTTTATAACATATAGGATAATTGTTGAGAAATTTGATTGATTCTATCACAAATGAACTTTATAATATGAAAGAACGCCGTGCACAACTTAAATAAGTTTTTCTACATGAATATTTGAATTTAATACAATTCTTATTGGCAATCCATTTTTTACTGTTATTCGTGAGCTTGTGCACATAATTGGTTTAAATATGATTATCAATAGATTTGACTGACAAAAATTTTCGAACCCCCTACTCTCCAATCCTAATGAAGCTAAACTTGAATAAAGCTTAAATAAATAAATATTTTATATAATACTATTAATTATTGGTATTTAAGTTAGAGTGTACTATTAACTACTATTTGGAGAAAAAATGTAGTTTCATTGCCCACGCATCTCACGTCAAAATCTGCTGTCTAAAGGAGAAAACAATTGTTCTAAAAAAAAAATAGAAAGAGTTGAAACAAATTAGAAATGTTATATGCATAAGTTCTTTGTATATTATACAACCATGTCGTCTTGGAAACTACTGAATCAATAAGGCTGCATATGGATCTGATTTGGCCCAATTTGGTCTCAACCAAATTGGGTCAAATCTTATTTGACGATGGGCTTGGGAGGATTTCGGCCCAGACCCTGGTTTCGGCCCTGGGCCTAAACCAGCCCAGGCTCCCACTGAATCGCTAGTGAATGGATAGGTGCTGACAAAATTGCCAATGCCCATCTTCTTGATTTTCTTTTCTATTTGCTTTTATTTCTCATTTTAGTTTTTTCCTTTTTATTTTTTCTTCCTATACATTATTTTGATAATTTATTTTCTCCCCATGCCACTTTTATTGAATTTACACTTCAATGATATTGTTATAAAACTTAGGATAAAAAGGGATGAACAAAGTAATATGTAAAGGGAGATATAAGATTATGTGGTTGTTCTTGTTCTTATTCTTACAAAATGATGAATGAACTCACCTATTTATAGGAGTTCAAGATTACACATGTTATACAAAGAAGAGTGATGGGTGGCTTCATACATGTCTTACAAAGGAAAGTGATGGGTGGCTTCTCATGCATGGTGATACATGGCTATACTTAGAAGCATCCATTTGTTCTTGCCTTGCCACACTTATTCTTGCTTTGACACATATTTGTGTTATGTGTTAATTCCTTATGCAACCAAGTGCAAGAGTATTGTCTTGACATCATACAACTTGTAAATTGCAATGGCATCCATAACTTAAGTTAAATTTCATAATACTCCCCCTTGGATGCCCATTGCTTCTGGAGTATGCCTCGTTAAAACCTTGTCAAGAAAAACCCATTGGGACAAAAACTTGGACGAAGGAAAAAGAGTACATATCCATATGGGGCTTATAAGCGTGTAACACTGCCTCGTTAAAACCTTGCCAAGAAAAACCCATTGGGACAAAAACTTGGACGAAGGAAAAAGAGTACAGTGTAAGTGTCGTTAATTACACGCTCCCCCTGATGCTGACATAAGATCCACAAGTCGCCGCATTCCAATGTTGTAAACCATCTTTCTGAATGATGTAGTTGGCAATGCTTTAGTGAATAAATCAGCAAAGTTGTTACATGACTGAATCTGAAGCACGTCTATATCACCCTTTTTCTGAAGTTCATGGGTAAAGAAAAACTTTGGTGATATGTGCTTCGTTCTGTCTCCTTTGATATATCCATTTCTTATTTGAGCAATACATGCGGCATTGTCTTCATATAATGATGTTGGTATATTCTTTGTTGAAGGCAACCCACAAGATTCTTGAATATATTGAACCATTGATCTCAGCCATAAACATTCTCGACTTGCTTCATGCAATGCCAAAATTTCAGCATGATTGGAAGAAGTGGCTGCTAGAGATTGTTTAACAGATCGCCATGATATTGCTGCGCCACCACAAGTAAATACATATCCACTTTGTGATCTACCTTTGTGTGGATCAGAAAGATAACCGGCATCTGCATAACCCACTACATGTGGGTCGGAATCTCTAGAGTAAAATAAACCCAAATCAATCGTTCCACGAAGATAACGCAAAATATGTTTAACTCCATTCCAGTGTCTTCGTGTTGGTGCAGAGCTATATCTTGCCAGCAAATTAACTGAGAAAGCGATATCTGGCCTTGTACAATTTGCAAGATACATCAAGGCTCCAATTGCACTTAGATAAGGTACTTCAGGACCAAGCAATTCTTCATTTTCCTCCCAAGGACGGAAAGGATCTTTCTTTATATCCAAAGATCGGACAACCATGGGACTGCTCAATGGATGAGATTTGTCCATATAAAATCTCTTCATAATCTTTTCTGTATATGCCGATTGATGAATAAATATTCCAGTTGATAAATGTTCGATCTGCAGGCCGAAACAAAACTTTGTTTTCCCGAGATTTTTCATCTCAAATTCTTTCATCAAATAGTTTGCGGTCTTTGTGAGCTCTTCAGGAGTCCCCACAAGATTTAAGTCGTCCACGTATACCGCAACAATGGAAAATCCATTCTCAAATCTTTTAATGAAAACACATGGACAAATTGGATTATTAACAAATCCTTCCTTTACGAGATAATCACTGAGCCGATTATACCACATCCGGCCAGACTGTTTTAATCCGTACAAGGATCGTTGCAATTTAATTGAATACAGTCCATGAGACCTTTGATTATGAGATCCTTCAGGGATTTTGAATCCTTCAGGGATTTTCATATATATATCACTATCAAGTGATCCATATAAATATGCGGTAACCACATCCATGAGACGCATGTCCAGTCCTTCAGAGACTGCAAAGCTAATCAAATACCGCAACGTGATTACATCAATCACAGGGGAATATGTTTCATCATAATCAATTCCAGGTCTTTGTGAGAATCCTTGTGCAACAAGTCGTGCCTTGTATCTCACAATCTCATTTTTCTCATTCCGTTTTCGTACAAATACCCATTTGTACCCGACCGGTTGCACGTTTTCGGGCGTGCGAACTATCGGTCCAAAAACTTTGCGATTTTCTAGCGAGTTCAGCTCAGCTTGAATTGCATCTTTCCATTTTGGCCAATCATTTCTATGTCGACATTCATCAACCGATATCGGTTCGGGATCTTCGGGATCCTTATTTATAATATCTAGTGCGACCCCATATGCAAAGACATTGTCTACAATTACTTTCTTTCTATCCCAGTTTTCTCGGGTATTTAAATAATTCAAAGAGATCTCTTCAAATATCGCCTCTTCAGGAGCATTAGTTTCATTTGCCTCTTCCGGGGCATTTCTTAGTTCAGACCGATCAGTTAATTTTTCTATAGCGCTTTGTGTTGAAACAGTTTCCTCTCCAGGAGGAATACATACTTCTGGTATCTTTTTCCTTCGGGGATTCTTGTCTTTTGCACCAACCGGGCGTCCACGTTTCATTCGTGGTTTTTCAAATTGTCCTGCAGGGATATGTCCTTCAGGGACGTCAATCCGTGCTGGTGCATTAACAGCCGGTATATAAGATTTTGTTATTTTCTTTGTATCAACAAATACATCCGGCAATTGATTTGCAACATTTTGTAAATGTATAATCTTTCTTACTTCTTGCTCACAAGTATTTGTACGTGGGTCATAATGAGACAAAGATGGCACATTCCATTCTATTTCACGCCGTTCTTCAGGAACTGGCTTCTTATCTCCCCCTAACGGCGGGAAAACTGTCTCATTAAAAATACTATCAGCATATCTTGCTTTAAACATATCACCCGTCAGGGGCTCAAGATATCTGATAATAGACGGGGAATCAAAACCAATGTAGATCCCAAGTCGTCTCTGTGGACCCATTTTTGTTCGTTGTGGCGGTGATATTGGAACATATACCGCACATCCGAAAATTCTCAAATGAGAAATATCAGGCTGCTGGCCTGTCACAAGCTGCAATGGCGAATACGCCTCGAATGAACTTGGTCTAATCCGGACCAGTGAAGCAGCATGTAATATTGCATGTCCCCAAACAGAGGTGGTTAAATTTGACCTCAAAAGTAAAGGTCTAGCAATTAATTGCAACCTCTTTATAAATGACTCAGCCAGGCCATTTTGGGTATGAACATGTGCAACAGAATGTTCAACATTAATTCCAATTGACATGCAATAATCATCAAATGCCTGAGATGTAAACTCACCGGCATTATCAAGACGGATTGTCTTTATCGTATAATCAGGAAATTGTGCCCTCAATTTTATAATTTGAGCAAGAAGCTTGGCAAAAGCCATTGTACGCGTTGATAGTAGGCATACATGAGACCATCTTGAAGATGCGTCTATTAGGACCATAAAATAACGAAAAGGTCCGCAAGGTGGATCTACAGGCCCACATATATCTCCATGAATTCGCTGTAAAAACATTGGGGATTCAACACCAATCTTCATAGGAGACGGTCTGATGATTAATTTCCCCTGTGAGCATGCCACACACACATTTTCTTGCGGCAAAAGAATCTTCTGGTTCTTTAAAGGATGCCCGCTTGAATTCTTTATTATTCGACGCATCATAATTGCTCCCGGGTGGCCAAGTCGGTCATGCCAAAGCGAGAAAAGTTTTGAATCATTGAACTTCTGGTTCAATACAACATTTGATTCAAAAACTCTTATGGTCGCATAATATAAACCCGATGAGAAAACTGGGAGTTTTTCATTTACATGCTTCTGGCATGAAACATGCTTCTGGCATGAAATCATGGATGTGATACAAAGATATTCCATATTCCCCTCATTCATGGTCTCAATATGAAATCCATTCAAACGTATATCTTTGAAACTTAACAAGTTTCTTTTGGATTTCGGAGAGTACAACGCCTCTTTTACCAAAATATTTGTACCCCCGGGCAATATTATATTTGCTCTTCCGGAGCCTTCAATTAATTTTGTAGTACCACAAATTGTACTTACATTAGCCTTTGCTAATTTCAATTTTGAGAAATATTTGTCATCTCGAAGAATCGTGTGTGTGGTTCCACTGTCAACCAAACAAATATCTCCATTGTTCACGCTCACATCAACGTTATTTTTCATTTTTTCTATAACATAAAGATAATGAGATATAAGTTAGAAAACATGTCTTTTATACATAGGTCAAAATTTGTATATATTTAGATATATATATACACATGATAAAAAAAAAACATTAAGATACATAATACAAAATGACAAGTTCATTTTCTATTGCCATCAAGTAATTCATCGTCATGAGCACTGCTGGGCTCAATGAGAAAATCGGCAACATCCAAATGAGTGGTTTCAACTGTATTGATAAAATTAGCTTCTTTTTCTTTTTCTTTTATAGAAGCTTGATAAAGATCAACAAGATGTTTTGGCGTACGACAGGTACGAGACCAATGTCCTTTAACTCCACACATATAGCAAGTATCATTTTTGTACCTTTTAGTACCCTTCCCTTTTTCATATTTAACACCACTATTGTTTCCCTTTGAGTGGTACGGTGCAGTCCTTTTATTAGGACCACCTCGGTTCCTTCCAGAGCCGCCACTATAACCACGGCCGCGTCCACGACCACGACCACGACCATGATAGTTTCCATAATTACTTGCATTCACTTCTGGGAATGAAGCATTTGCATTTACTTCTGGAAATGCTTGGGAACCGGTGGGGTGGGAGTTGTGATTTTTCATCAACAATTCATTATTTTGTTCGGCCACAAGAAGGCATGAAATCAATTGAGAGTATTTCTTAAAATTCCTCTCACGATATTGCTGCTGCAGGAGCATATTAGAGGCATGAAAAGTAGTATATGTTTTCTCTAACATATCTTCATCAGTGATATTATCTCCGCACAATCTCAATTGAGATACAATTTTGAACATTGCGGAGTTATACTCATTCACTGTTTTAAAATCTTGCAGCCTCAGGTGCATCCACTCATATCGAGCTTTTGGGAGTATCACACTCTTTTGGTGATCATATCTTTCCTCCAAGCTCTCCCATAGGGCAGCGGGATCTTTCATCCCAAGATATTCAGATTTAAGCCCTTCATGGATGTGATGGCGAATGAAAATCATAGCCTTTGCCTTTTCTTGTTCGGTTGCCTCATTTCCTTTTTTGATAGCATTTCCGAGGTTCATTGCACTCAAATGAATGCCAACATCAAGAACCCATGTCAAATAATTCTTTCCGGAAATGTCAAGGGCAACGAACTCGAGCTTGGTAATATTTGCCATTTTTTTTTTTTTTTTTTTTTATGGCGTAAATATAGTAGGCTCAAGCCGAAAATATACTCAAAACTTCGGGTTTGAGTTTTTCGCCTAGACTTTCTTTCAAGTCTTAAAATTTTCGAAGCTTTCTTTCAAGCTTAAACTTTAAAGCTTTATTTCAAGCTCAAAACTTATTAGGCTTTCTTTCAAGCCGAAAACAATTTGTTCATATTCGAATTTCAAGTTATTTATACTACGTATAATAAAGTATGCATATTAATTCGAATTTCAAGTTATTTATACTACGTATAATAAAGTATGCATATTACTTGTTTGTCGATTTTAATCCTTTCGGATAGAGGCAATTGCTACTTTCCTCAACCCTTTTTTTTTTTTCGTCAACTTCTGATGGATGTCGTGTCACCTACAGATGTTGTAAGGAAGATCCGAACGGTCACAGTGAAGAACCTGGTGTGAGGAACCTTCGGTTAAAATTTGAGGATGATCCAACGGTGGAAATGGTCGGAATGAGTGAAAAACAGAAGCTGTTTTGTGCAAATCCGAAAATCTGCCTTTCAAAGTGTTTGCCTCATTTCTTTCTTGTTTGTGTGATATATTTTAGTGGTCAAGCTAAACTTCGGGAAATCGAGTTATGGAGCAAATTCGTGCTGATAACGTGTTATAAAACTTAGGATAAAAAGGGATGAACAAAGTAATATGTAAAGGGAGATATAAGATTATGTGGTTGTTCTTGTTCTTATTCTTACAAAATGATGAATGAACTCACCTATTTATAGGAGTTCAAGATTACACATGTTATACAAAGAAGAGTGATGGGTGGCTTCATACATGTCTTACAAAGGAAAGTGATGGGTGGCTTCTCATGCATGGTGATACATGGCTATACTTAGAAGCATCCATTTGTTCTTGCCTTGCCACACTTATTCTTGCTTTGACACATATTTGTGTTATGTGTTAATTCCTTATGCAACCAAGTGCAAGAGTATTTTCTTGACATCATACAACTTGTAAATTGCAATGGCATCCATAACTTAAGTTAAATTTCATAATAGATATCAATTATATTGTCAATTTTTGCATTATCAATATTGATCATATTATTCAATTTTTGTCTTTATCAATTGTTATTAAAATATTTAACTATAATTAGCTGGAAAAAAATTAATTTTATTTTAATATTATATATATTACAACATAAAATTAATATTAATTGTCTCATTAAATATACATTTTATTTATCATTACATAAATCATTATAATTTTTACAATAAAATAATTACAATCACTTCTCAATTATCACTACAATATAATAATAATTCATCATCTTAATCATTACACAATATAACATAATATATTGTCTCAAACTCTATAAATGTATTGATTTGACACTTACTATCCACTTTTCTCCCCTAAACCCCAACAACCAAACTACAATTCAAATCAAATCTCAAATTTTCAAAACTCACTACCTATTATTTAATAATATTTTACAATCTCAATATTCCTTTGAAACCATTATCCAAATCAAGTTTCACCGAAACCTCAGAAACCACTTATTAAGACCAAATTCAGTTAAACTACTTCCATATTAACCCTAAATTTGCAGGTTTTGCTTTGAAATTTGCCGTATGAGGATGAAAAATATATATCTTAAAGTATATCATGGAAGAGACTAGTTTTACTGCAATATGAACATGTACCAGAAAGAATATATTATACTCCCTTCGTTCAATTTATTTTACTCCCTTGGTACGGTCTACTGATCAATTTGATTAAATTTATAAAAATTATATATAAACTTTCCTATAGCGTTATTTATTTTATATTATGAACTATATGTATGGAATATATATTCGCATGAATAGTAGTCTATTGATATATTTTATAGTAATGCTTAACTTTTTATTTGAAGTAAAATTTGCTAGTATCAACAACTTGATATAAGCCGATATAAATTCGAAACCCAAAAAAGATACATGAGTCAATTTTGAGTCAAACCAATCATAAAGTTTATCAGTCAAATTTGAATCTATAGCTATAAAGCCCGACAATGAGTTTGAGCCATTTAAAAGTCGTTACAAAACTCAGTTGACAGTTGTAGTAGTTAGTATGATTCTCCATAAAATTCTCAGACACTAGTGTGTGCCTAAGGGGTAAGATTATGGTTGTCAATTGGGCTGATTTCAATCTGGATCCTTCCAAATCTGGTCCGATTTAGTAGGATAATTGTTCGATTAGAGATTCGATAGACTTAATCCGATTATAAAGATCCGTAATCCGAAACACATGGAGTGAATATGGATTTAGGTCGATCCGATCCGTTAAAGATCCATATCCGATAAAAAAATCAAAATAAAGATATACATATATATATATATATATATATATATATATATATATATATATATATAAGTACCATTAATAACATTTCACTATTAATTTAAGAAGATAGTATTTTATAACTCGTTTATAAATTATTTAAACCAATATTTTCATCTAAAAATATGAGTATTAGTAAAGGATGTTTGAGCTAAAATTAAATAAAATTGTAAAGTTTATAAACTTGTTTTAGGGAAAAATATTAATGTAATTTTTTAAATGAAAATTTTATTGAATCATAGAAAGATTCGATATCCGGCCAAATTCGACCAAGATTGGATTCAAAAAATCTAAATCCGAACACAACCCAAAATGACAGATCCTGATCCGATATAAATGGAACCGAATCTGAACAAGCCTGATCCGACCAGAATCCCACCCATTGACTACCCTAGATAAAATCATGTAAGTTGCAGCAGGTCCATGAATATCAACCCGGCCCAAAAGAGACTCAAGTCGAAGTAGCATAAATAAATACAACCACTCCATCTTAATTAATACACTGGATTTGGTTGGTGGTTGTGCAATTATTGCATCTTAATATCAAAAATTATTTTATGCAAGCAATTGTAATTTTATCGTATTATTTTATTAGATTTGCACATCAATGGAGATCATATTCCCGAAATCATAGAACAAGTGGAACATCAAAATTTAAATTATTAAAAATAATATATCCTTAGCCCGCATCTCGCGTGCTTTAATTTCTCAGCATGTGTTACAACGTGTATTAAGTTTTATAAGCACAAAAAATTAGAATTTATATATGGAGAAAAGTTAAAGTAAAAATAAAAGTAAAAATAAATTTATTAAATTGGAATAAGTAAAGAATTTAACAAGTTAAATAGTTAAACTAATTAAAGCACCAAAAGCAAAATAGAAATATCAAAAAATTAGTTTAACTTAACATGACATGAATTCTCTTTATAATAGTGCTAGTATATCCCCATCACGCCTTCTAGCGTGTATTAAATTTTGTAAGCCAAAAAAATAAAAATTTCTTTATAATGAAAAGTGAAAATAAATTTTATTTAAATGGAATAAGTAAATAATTTAAAAAGTTAAATAATTAAATTAATTAAAACACCAAAAACAAAATAGAAATATAAAAAATTTACTACACCATGACATGACATGACATAACTTCTTTTTATAAAATAAATATAGATGATCGTATATGTTAAACCACATCAAATTCATTTATTGCCATTTATTGATCTTATAACTTAGAGGGCCATTAACCACCGATACTTTGTTGAATTCTTTACTACTCAATTTGTATATTTATATTTTTAATGAATTTATTACTCCTAATTAAGTCCCATAATTCTAAATTTTTTACTATGGTCCATTGATCGGCCAATTTAAATAAATTTAAAATTATATATTAAATTATCTAGTTAATTAATATCAATAATTTGATCATATTATATAACACCACATATGCTAATATTTAAAATGTTTAAAGCATTATAAAGGTAAAACAATTAGTTTGACAAGTCATTAAAAATGTTAAAATGTTTAACTATGTACTGTAGTTAATATATGGAGTCAGGGTCGGTCCAAGGGTTTTGGGGGCCTAGGCAAAATAAAAAATTGCGGTCTTTATGTAAAATTTATAGTCCTTGCTCTTTTAGACGTAAAAATATTTATTAAATTTTCATATTCTAATTCTTCTAGCATATCTTCTTTTATAGACAAAATAACCAAGTCACTTAATTTTTCTTGTGTCATTGTCGACCGTAAACATGTATTTATTAATTTAAATATAAAAAAACTTCTTTCAGCAGATACAACTGTTACAAATATAGTGAGCTTATCATCTAAAGCAAATGAGTTTATCATCTAAAGAATTTTATTTGCAAATGCTATACCTACATAAACAAAACAAATATTCCCCATCAATTCAGTAAGTAAACACAAAGAAAACCTAGATGTAAATTTGCAATAGACAAAAATAGTATAAACTTACCCACTGTTGTTTGCTTCTATATACCTTTGTAGAAAAAATTATCCCAAATTCCTAACTCGGCAATCCCAATTAAATTTTCCAAAATTGATTATAAAATAGAAAAATAGTAAAAAAGAGAAGATAAAGATGAGAAGAAGATTTTTGATCAAGATTATGAATATAGGAAGAATATTTATACAAAAATCATGGTTTGATATAATGATATTATTTCTTGTGGATTGCGCTTTCTTTAATAGAGAAGAACGTTGGTGATTTGTGAAGACAGAGGACGTCTCATCTTTCCAATTCTTTTTTTTTTTATTTGATTTACGAACTGAACAATAAATATGTGGTTGCCTCTCTACATATCAAATTTTTTTTTAAAATAATGTATTGTAGTGTATGGATAATGATTTTGGGCTCAATTAATAAAAAAAATCAATTGAAATTGAGCCATGGGCCATTAACAATTAATATAGAGGGCTCTAGACAAGCACCAAAGTTGCCTATAGGCTGGACCCCCATTGTATGTAGTAAAAAAATTGGGTTAGGAAGAGCATTTTGTTTACCCCCTCAAACAAAATATATTACTATAAGTTTTTAGAAGTTAAATTATGTTAAATATAAGACCATCTCCAACCGATACCGGCAAGAGGGCATGAGGGGGAGGGGGAGCCGTCGTCGGTTGGAGATGGCAAAGGGCAAACTGGCGGGCAAGGTGGGCAGGGCGGGCAGGCACGGGGGGCAGGCATGAGGGCAAGCTGGCGGTCGACCATCGACCGCCCGCTTGCCTGCTGGGCAACGCGCCGGGGCCTCTATTTTTTTTTTGTTAATTTTCTTACAATTTAAAAAAAGAAATTTATTTTTCCTGTTTACCTTAGCAGAAGCAAAGTGAAGAGGATAATTCAAAGTTTCAAACCACCAAAAGTTGAATATTGATTGCAATCCAAAAGCATATTTGCTGATTTGTTTACGGGGGAGTTGTTTTGAGAGAGAGAGAGAGAAAATGGGTTTGGGTAGAAATTAAAATGGGAAAAAGAAGACTATTCTAGAACAGACAAAACTAATTGGGCTCCTATTCCGATCCATTTTAATTTTCATTTAATTAAAATGAGAAGATAAACCCTATTCCCAGCATTTTAATTCATTCCGGGGCTAGGCGGGTGGCCCGGCTGCTTTTTTTTTCTTTAATTATGTGTAGTCGTTGGTGTTTAGTTTTTGTTGTTTTTTCTTTATGTTCAAGTGCATTAATAATAAGTGTTGTTGTTTTTCATTCATTATGTTAATCGTTGTTGTTTTCCGTTAATTATGTTTAGTTGTTGTTGATTTTCTTATTATTAAGAATGCCTTAATTTTCATGATTGTGTAACTATAAAAAAATTATTATGCTTTTTATTATTATTATTATTAAAATAAGTTTGAGTGGGGAGAGTGGGGAGAGTGAGATGGGGAAAGTTGTGAAATTGAATTAATGGATGTTGATTGCCCTTCGGTTGGAGATGAATTTTTTAGGTGGGTCGAAAAGGCATGAGGGCAAGGCAAGAGAGCAAGGCAATTGGGCAATTAGGCGAGCAATTGGGTAATTGGGCAAGAGCTTCGGTTGGAGATGGCCTAATTTCATCGATAATTTAATTTGTCCATTGACTCTCCAATCCTAAACCTGTCGCTGTAGAAAATAACTACTGCTGCCATTGCAGACTATTGAGGATTGAGTAATGGATTGGTTGTTGACTTGTTGTACAGATATTACACATGGCTAGGTTGGTTGTTGTATAGATCTGTAGAGTTATTGCATAGATCGTGGCCGACAATAGATTTATGGATCTTAAAAGCATACAAATAAAAAGGATACAAGAACTAGTTTTTTTTTTTTTTTTTTTTTTTAAGAAAGGTGATAACTAACTTTACTAGAATAAGAAAATTGTGTTGCCTTTATTAACAACATATAACCAGGGACGGATTCAGGATTACATATTATTGATCAAAGTATTATTAATTAGGTAATTATTAAGATCAGTAAAAATCAATTCAATAAATATTAAAACTGCTTTTAATATTTAAGATCAGTAAAAATCAATTCAATAAATATTCAATAAATGTTAAAAAAATCAACACAAACTTTAAAAATGTACACACAAGTAAATTAGAGAAAAAGGAAGAATTCTTGGGGGGGCCTGCTTCAAGTAAATCCACCCTTGAGCATAACCACAATTCATCTAGGAGGGGACTAAGACTATTAAACACTTAATATTGAAAAATAATTTGGACCATATCAAAATTTTCAGTCGAAACTGTAAATATACAATTTAGTAGATAAAAATAAAATAAAACCTCAAAAAGTATGAATGATACCCAAGTTTTAGGGTTAGAAATAATTGTGCAGGTGTTAAATAATGTTATGAATTTGAAATGACGCTACACCGCGGGATAGAAAATTCCTTTAATTATTTATATTAGCCAAATATCCAATGTTGCCACTTATTAGATCACTAAATTCCCATGCGAAAATTTTATTGTTGCCAATTATTTAAGTTTACGTGAGGCTTATTGTATTTTTTTAATGTAAACATTGTTGTGTTAACAATTTATACTTCAAAGAAACATTTAGGAATATAATTAGTCTTTTCCCCTACATTAAAAAAAATAAGTCACACACATATGTTGATCATAGCCTTAAGGAACAGAGGAAACTTGACATTAAAAACGTTTGCAACAAGATTACAAGCCTCTTATTATTCTAAATCATTAAATGTAAACACACTAGTAAAAGAAGCACAATATATAATTCCGAAAACAAAATACGCCAAATTTCTCAATAACAATATGATCTTGAACAAGGCCATATTCCATATATAGACTGCAGCAAAACTCTTACTCCGATTTCAATGATTTCCCAACATCAATAACAAATCGGTACTTCACATCCGATTTCAGAAGACGTTCCATTGCAGTATTGATATAGTCTATCGGGATAATCTCCACATCTGGCAATATATTGTGCTTTGCTGCAAAATCAACCATCTCTTGCGTCTCCTTCATTCCTCCGATTCCACTTCCCGCTACAATTTTCCTCCCTGTTATAAATCAATTATAGACATTACTCTCAAATTCCATTACAAGGCTCAAAATCAATGAAAAAACAGAAGCAAAGATAACGAATGGCATACTAACCCACAATTAGAGGGAAAACAGGGAGTTCAAGTGGCTTTTCCGGAGCACCAACAAGGATAAGCTTTCCATGAGGCTTCAATAAACTTAGCAATGGAGGAAGGGGATGAGTTGCGGAGACGGTGTCAATTATGCCATCCAATGTTCCGACTGCAGCCTAATCGATCAAATTAAAGTTAGTCTTATCGTAGCTCAGTCGAAGTCTTTAAGGGCCTATATGGATTAGTTTTGGCCGGCCAAACCCATTCTAAATGAAGTTCGGGCATAGGTTTTGTGAAACTCATGTTTCAAATTATAAATTCTTATTTAAAACCAAAACCAAGAGGAACCGAGCCAAAACCAATCTATATAGACCCTAAGACTATGTTTGGAACTTGGATTTTACTAAGATAAATATTTTATGCAAGAAAAAATATTTTCCTTAGCGTTCTGCTCACTAAAATACAAGAACAAACAAGAAAAGTAGCTACCAAATTACCTGCATTTCCTCGGGGTCTTTGCTAACCAAGAATTCATCTGCGCCAAGTTTCTCAATCGCTTCCTTCTTCTTACTAATAGATGTACTGATGACCGTCACTTTAGTCCCAAAAGCTTTAGCAAACTTCACGGCTACATGACCGAGCCCACCAAGCCCAACAACACCCACCTTCAATCCTGGCTTATCGAGTCCAAAGTACTTTAAGGGGCTGTAAGTTGTAATACCGGCACATAAAAGAGGAGCACCGATATCAAGGGGGAAGTTTTCAGGCCAACGAACAATGAAATGCTCGTCAGCAACCATGATGTCGGAGTAACCTCCATATGTAATGGTCCCGTCAAGGTAGGGGGCACTGTATGTGAGTATTTGTTTGGCACAGTAATTTTCGAGATCGTTTGAACATTGGTCGCATTGGCGACATGATCCAACAATGCATCCAACGCCCACTTTGTCACCGACCTTGAATTTCTCTACTTTGCTACCGACCTCGGTTACTACCCCCACAATCTCATGTCTGCATCAAACAATACCATTTTAGACCATAAAAATTTTCATTAAAGTCAATTCATCTCATTGGATCTAAAAGCAAATAAAATTGTACAATCGGATTGCATATCACAAGCCAGAGAATCCTTATAATAAGGGTAAATCAGAAACTGGACATACCTAAAAGCAAATAAAATTGTTAAGTTTATTTCTCAAAAAGGATTAGGACTTGACTGTTGAGGTGAAATAACAACTGATTTACGAACATATTGTGTGCTCTCAGATTTAAACAAAGAAATCGGAAAAATAATTTGTTACAAGCATAATAGTTAATAGCCCAAATAGCACACACTAAAGCGCACTTTGCAACGCCCTGCGCCATAGTCTGCCATTTGGACCGCGTTTTGGGTGTTATTTGCACTATATGTATAACCGTAGATCATTTTTGAAAATTTCTCTAAAACAGAAATTATCAAATACACAGATGAACAAAAAAATAAAAAAAAATCACACAAACAGATTATGAGGAAAAAGACCTTACCCAGGTACAATAGGGTACTGAGTGAATCCCCACTCATTTTTGACCATATGAAGATCTGAATGACAAACCCCACAATACAATACTTTGAACTGCACATCTTTCTCACCAGTTTCCCTGCACCATTAATCAAACCACAAAATATTTATTTTTATGTATAAAAAATTGTACAAATATTATTGAGAAAAAAAAATATGAATGAGATTTTAGATCTGTACCTTCTAGAGAACTTGAAGGGAGATAAAGTTCCAGATGTGTCCCTGGCAGCATATCCACAAGCCTTCACTGGGTGCTCTGTTTCGGGTGTTTTCGCCATTTTAGTTTATATTTTTGCTTAAGAATAAATTTGAGAAAAATATGATCAAGAACAATAATATTGATAACTGATAAGTGCAATGCACGTCCAAGACCGATGTATTTATATGAAGAGTTCTGGGTCAATTGTGACGTTTTCCGTGAGCTCAGGATATAAATACACGTCAGCCCTTATGTAAAAAATAAAAATACATGAAAATGGAAATGAAAATGAGAAAGGAAATTAGACTTAATTTAAGTGGAGTAAAGCTTTTTCTAATAAATCATTTCCACTTTTTACTTTATTTATGTAAGTGTTATTATCTTGTCTTTATTTTTTAAAGTCGGTGACATAATTTCTCTTTCCTTTTTTATTTTATGAAGGTGCCGCAATGATTTAATATAATTAAATCATAAATTTATTTAAATACAATTAAATTAAAAAATTTTTTACCAACCATTAGTGTTAAAACTTGAAAAATTGAAATATATGAATCAAATTGAGATTTTCGACGGACATAATTATATCTCTTATTTTCCTTTACATTTGTTGGTTATAAATCATAATCCTTTCTATTTCATAACATGCGTGAAATTCAATTTGGGGTTTTACTCTTATATTAGAAAAAAAGAAATACAATCTAATGAACATAATTTTGATTTGATCTTCTTTTGCTATTTAAGCTTGTTAATAGATATTCGATAATGTACTCTCTATCTTAAAGATTTTGTGCTGCCATTTTTAGTATAGATTAGAATTACTTTAAAAGTAGAGTAATGGGTAACTTGGAATTTGCTATAGATTTACGCATTAATAAATGAAACTATACTATTTAGAATTAAGATTAAGATCTCCAACTCATTTGATTTATATATAACTTCATTATTTTTGACAACATTTTCATATTAACAAATCATGTACTGTAATAAACTTCCAATTATCGGGTAAGCTTAATTTATTGATACTCAAATTTATTTATGACCGAGTGAAAGTAACTTAATAAATAAATTTTCCTAATGTTCTACATAGTGCAGATCACAAAAATATAATATTCCTTTTCTAGAAACAATATTTAATTGGTCAAACTTTGAATTCGTGGCAAGTTGATGGTGACACGCTATTGGCTAGTAGGTGGGGAAGCATGAATTATTTTATTATCTCTTTCCTCGATTGTGGCTGCTTTATTTTAAGAGAATCAAGCATTTCTTTTTTTTTTTTTTTTGTTAACCCAGGTTGAATCCTGGACCACCCATCACTGGCCTCTCAGCAATGTGCGGAAGTAAATCGCGGGATGTGCCTGAGTTGGTCAGGGTTTGTTCACTCTTTATACTCCTAGCCTCCAAGGGAGCCTACTACCATGGAACTTACAACACCAAGCTGCTCCATCCTCCCTTAAAGATTTTACAACACTTTTCTTACTTCTTATTCGTCACATTTATAACTATCAAATTATTTATAACAGATGAATCCCTCTTATCAATGTAGTATAATATATTTATTCTTCTTAAATTTTTTGTAGCAGATGCATCTCTCTTATCATTGCAGTATAACACATTCGTCCCTCTTAAATTTAAAATATATCCATTTTAGTTAAATATGGATGTTGCAAGTGTGTTTTATGTATTTTGGTGTGGATGTATTTTAGATTTAAATTGGAGATGTTTTATGTATTTTGGATTTAATTAGATGAATGAACGAAAATGCTCTCCAAGTAATGCATGTGAAGTCGTCTCCGACGTGTAATAGCAGGAAAAATTTAAGAGGGACATAAGAGTGACGAATCTACTACAAAAAATTTAAGAGGAACGAATATCAAAAAGTTGTCCCATAAAGAAGACGAAAAGTGTTATTCACTCTTATTCAATTGCAATTAATTATTCTATTTATTAGATGGGTGAGTGGCATATGGGCTTGTTTGGCATCTCCCAAAAAATTTCATATTTGAGAAAAGACAGATAAATACAATTTATACTTTCAGAAATAAATTTATCATCTATCAATTTTTTCAAACTATTTTCCCAAAAGTCAAACAAATAACAATTTTCTTATCTAAAAACAAAAATTTACATAAACTCTACTTTGATTTGACATAAATTAATATATCTCTTATATAACTTATCTCACATAACAAACATGATTTTGACATAAAGTCTTCGGGGCTTCTAGGGTGCGGGCGAGGTAACTCGCCCTCACATGCGGGACGGCCCTGAAATCATGACATGTGGCGCGCGTAACTAATATGTAACTCGGCGAGTTGACTCGGTCTGTGAATAGACCATTTTACCCTTTTTTTTTAAATTTTAAATAAAAGTTGAGATAATCTTCAATTAATAAAAGACATTTATAACCTTTAAATCTTCAATTAATAAAAGACCGCTTTAACCCCAATTTTGATAATAATTGACTTTTACAATTTTGCAAATTGACCCCTATATTTTGCGATTTTACGAATTGAATTATTTTGCTTCTAAAAAAATATAAAAAAACCGCCTGTCATATAAAAAGACCGCTTTACCACCAATTTTGATAATAATTGACTTTGACAATTTTGCAAATTGACCCCTATATTTTGCGATTTTATGAATTGAATTATTTTGCTTCTAAAAAAATATAAAAAAACCGTCTGTCATATAAGAAGACCGCTTTACCCCCAATTTTGATAATAATTGACTTTGTCAATTTTGCAAATTGACCCCTATGTTTTCCGATTTTACGAATTGAATTATTTTGCTTCTAAAAAAATATAAAAAAACCGTCTGTCATATAAAACGACCGCTTTACCCCCAATTTTGATAATAATTGACTTTGACAATTTTGCAAATTGACCCCTATGTTTTACAATTTTACGAATTGAATTATTTTGCTTCTAAAAAAATATAAAAAAACAGTCTGTCGTATAAAAAGACCGCTTTACCACCAATTTTGATAATAATTGACTTTGACAGTTTTGCAAATTGACCCCTATATTTTGCGATTTTACGAATTGAATTATTTTGCTTCTAAAAAAATATAAAAAAACCGCCTGTCATATAAAAAGACCGCTTTACCCCCAATTTTGATAATAATTGACTTTGACAATTTTGCAAATTGACTCCTATATTTTGCGATTTTACGAATTGAATTATTTTGCTTCTAAAAAAATATAAAAAAACCGCCTGTCATATAAAAAGACCGCTTTACCCCCAATTTTGATAATAATTGACTTTGACAATTTTGCAAATTGACCCCTATGTTTTCCGATTTTACGTATTGAATTATTTTGCTTCTAAAAATATATAAAAAAACCGCCTGTCATATAAAAAGACCGCTTTACCCCCAATTTTGATAATAATTGACTTTGACAATTTTGCAAATAACATTACGCAAATCGAGATTATTTTACAAACCCACCACTCTCACAAACTACTATCCCAAATGTCAAATAAACATGACCTATAGTATCTTCATTCTTTTTTTTTTTTTTTTCCGGTGATATAGTATCTTCATTAAAATTTGTTGTATATGTACTTGTTGATGCTTGACATTGAGAAAGAAGAATCAAATTTGAATAGGTTAACCTAATACTTAATTAAATTTTCAAAAATAATTAAAAATACTCTGCTTGCTGAAACGTAACTGTCAATTGAACAATGGGAAACCCCTGCCTGATATGAATATGTTCTAGATAAATCTAGTTTGAACGTTGTTATTAGATCCCATGAATTAATGAGTTGAGTTCATGACTACAACATTTTTGTCTATTTGTGTGTGACCGTTGAATTTCTTGACTCTTCTAGAGAGTCGTATTTTTTAATACTTCTTGGCTCTTTTTAATCAAATGTATGACCATTAAAAAGCGTCATATATGAACTATGAAAACTACGTCGTTTCTAATTATCTCAAAACCCATAAGTTATAAACATTAGGAGAGAATATCAAAATTCTCCACAACATTAGGAGTTTCTTCGTTACAGTTCATAGAAGACCTTGAAAATTATGTTTATAAATGGGGGTCTTATTATATCTCCACAACATTATAATATCCACTGTACTTTTCCAATGTATTATATTTCAGTTACGGAAATGAATGGTTGTGGAGATATATGCTGAATTGTTCATATTTTGGGGGTTCAAAGTGCTAAATCTATGTTTCGAGGGTGCAAAGTGCAAAAAACCCCACTTATTTGGATTCTTTTATGAACTACTTTTTGGATTCTTCTGAGATTTTTGAAGTTTCTAGCAAATTGAATCCACTTATATCTTGATGCATTCCGCTATATATTCAGACTTTATATCTAGAAGAATCCCATCTTTTGGATATTTTTTGAGATTTTTGAAGTTTCTAGCAAATATTTCCACTTATAAAACATGCCTTATCATAAAGTATTTTGTTTTTTTGATTTTTTTATCTACTAGACTGTGTATATATAGCTCAGACCGAAGAGTGCAAAGGGTATAGGTCCTCCCCAGTGTGGTGTCTCCAGTAAGATTCGAACTTGAGTCTCGCCTCTGAGAGTTGCAAGTCACTACAACTTGGCCCAACCACCTTTACATGATGAATATATTATTTGTAGTTATCGTCATGTCAAGAACTTGAAAGTTCTAAAATCAAATACTCTATACTAGATCCGAAGTCTATGTTATAAACTCAAACTTGAAGATTGAGTCTTCGTTTATGTTATGTATGAAGTTGATGTGATAAACTCAGACCCTATAGATTTGATTACACTTTTAGCATTATAAATACTATATATATCTTCAAATGTATTTTGACTTAACATAAGAGGTCTTTTGCTAATAAAAATAACGTATGTTTTTTTTCTTCTACCAATTAAAAGTAATATAAGGTGTGTTTTTGCATTTCACTCTTTATCTACCAAGTAGTAAATGAACAACTAACAACCTAAATACGATATTAATTATTTTACAACAACAAAATTAAAATGAAACTAGAAAAAGTATTCACACTTCAATAGAGTTTGAATTCAATAATTAATTATAATTATCTTTCTTGTTTTTGGTGTAAGATAAACATTAAACTCTTCAATAATTCCTTCTCATTAAATAAATAGTAACGACCACTAATAACTAATGGATTTTGCTTTTAAGTGAAATGTGAGTTAGTGAACCAAATGAGAGGTTTATGAGGAGTTAAGCCCCACAAAAGTTTTCGTTTTCGCAATCTTCCCCCATCATTGAAAAAAATGACTGTGCCCCTAGAAGTTGATACACAAATGCATTTTGCATCCTTTGTCAATCTTTTATTGAATTTCAAAGGATAGAATTGTAATTTTGGGTTTTGTAGATTATGAGTTGTCCAAACATTTTTTTTTTAATTTATAAAAATTACATATTATTGGTATATTATTTCATATGGTTCACTTTTTCTTTTCTTGTTAACAAAATCCATAATTCGTAAATTATTTCAATAAATTTAATTAACACGTACAAAGTACGGTAGTACAACTTTAATCCAATTCAATATAACTTTTAATAATTCCAGCCAACCACGTCTTTATTAATTATCCAATTTAATGAATTGTGTTTCGAAATATAATTTTTTTCACATGGAAAAATGATTATTTGTAAATAAGTAAATATAATTAGAACTAATAAATTTTTTTGAACTAATGAAAAATTTAAAATTTTGTGCAGTTATCCCCCAAAATATTTTTAGTTATTGCACTAAGCCCCATAAATGACACTTCTACCTTTGAAATTTACAGAAAAAATGACCAGGGGGCAAAGTGCACTCATTTATCAACTTCCATGAGGCACGTGCAAAAATGGAAAACTTCTGGGGTTGATATGATTAGTTACTGCCCTTTATCTTAACTGTAAACTGCAGAAAAAACTCTGTTTTCTTCTTTCATAAACTCCATACTTTATACTTAGTCCTACTTTTCTAACAAAGTCCCAACTAAAAACTATAAAGAAGAGAAAAAAATAATTAATAGTTAGCTAGAAAAGTTCAAATTCTATTTTTTTTTTGTTACAGAAAAATAAAAATTCAATTGTGTTTTGAAGGCTGAGTATTTGACGATGGATCTTCAAGACGGATATAATCATACATAATTCCTTTCCAAGGACTTGAGCCTCTCGATTGCGTTAACAAGATTGTATTGCTTCCTTCGACAAATAAAGAGCCCGGTACGTTCACGCTGTATAGCCAATACAGTCCATGAATTCCATGCCTAGCAATTGAATTGTCCTTTCCTATCAAACCTGTTGTAAAATGGAAATTTCCCGTTGCGTCGCTATTTATCCGAACCTAAACACGAAACATATATCATGCTTAATTATATAAATTTAATCTAAGATTACAAGATTATTGCAATTGAAGGGAACATTATATATATATATATACCTGTAATTCAGCATCAGTAGCAGATGCAAGTGCTATTTGAAGAGTGTAATTTCCGGAATCATCAACATTTGAGAGGTCAAACAAAATTTTCCAGGTTGTTGGTATGTATGTTTTATTGCCTGCATTTCTACATTTCCAGGTTATAACAATGTGGTATCAGTATTTACAACTTAGCTTGACTTATCTATTATTGTTCGATAAGTTAATACAAATTCAGATCAAATTATTCGATCTTTTTTCTTCATTGTATCATAATTTCACAACTCAATCTAAATTTAAAATAATTAAAAAAGCTAAATACCAAAAATAATAAAATAATAATAAAATTAGCAAAAACACCCCGTGTTCTTTTTTAATTAGCAAAAAAAATTCCCATTTGAAATTCCGTCATAAGTCGGTAAAAAGGTTATTGTCAATTTTTTAAATGAACAAGGGGGCTATTGCAATTTTCGAAGTTAACAGGAGGAATATTGATAATTTTTTAGATTAAGAAGGGTATTTTCGCATTTTTTGTGGGGGTTATAATTGTCATTTTTTCCTTTCCGGCATGGGAGGGGATTTTTGCTAACAAAAAAATAACACATGGGGATTTTTGCTAATAAAAATAACATACGAAAGTTTTTGTTAATTAGGCAAAGCATTGGGGTGTTTTTGCATTTCATTTTAATTTAAAAGTACCTGTTGATATGAGCAAAATACCAGTCTGTTTGATAGATGCTTGTTTCAACTGTGTAAACTAAATCTTCATTTGGGTATAAGTCTGTGTACCGATCCCATAAACCATATTGCCTATACCTGTTACGATCCAAAGAAAGATCAAAACACGTTCCTCGTACGTAGAAGTGTAATAGTAATCAAATAGATCAAAGGTAAGGTGTAATACTTTTCTCCTTCGTTGGCATATAATTGGTTCATAAGAGTCGGGTTTGGATCAGGAACGAAGAACTCAGCAGCAGTTCGATCAGGGATTCCTATTTCCCATCGAGTGGGGCCGTTTCTTGGAGGATCATATATGAGATTTCCCAACCTAATTCTGCTTCCTTTGAATCATACAAACACAAAATAAACCATTTATTTCCTGATCTGTTATTTTAACATAAGTATCATGTAATAAGATGGTAAAAATTTGATTATATTCCAATGTGACTAGACACTCAACACTTTTGGTCTCAAATTTTTTAAATATTTTTGCACCTCTGGTCATTCCAATTGGGACCAAAAGTGAAATACTGAGATTATCCTATAGAAAAAGTGTAAAATCAAGACTATTCTACGGGGACCAAAAATGCTAAAATTGGGAGGAAAGAGGGCGATAGGACCAAACTGGAAAACCATTCCCAAAAAATTTGACACCAAAAGAGAAATTTTGTAAAGCACGGGACCTAAACTGTTAAAGGTCCAATCCAGTGGGACTAATTAAAATACATTTTTGCCTGTGTAAGATAAAAACTATCTCAAACCTGGTAGGATAGTGATTGGATTATCACATTTGTAGTCACCAATGAATCCTGGAACCCAAGCATAGACACTGTAATTTCCGGCACGAACACCCTTAATTACAAAATAGCCCCTAGCATCAGCTTGAGTCCAGAATTGATAACCCTGTGAAGAAAAATGAAACAAATAAGTTCATAGTATTAGGACAACTTTATGAACTTTGTTTAACAATAAAAATAAAAATGAACATGTTAACCTTGTTTTCTGTTTGCCATGATCCAGTTTCTCCTGGCAATGCCAAACCGACATAAGCAGCGTTTGCAGTCATAAGCCTTTCATTTATGTAACTAGAACAAAGAACATAAGATTTCGAATTAATTCATATGCCTTATGTCATGAAATATTCATCATAGGTTATGCGAAAAGAAATACCTGTCACGGACAAGTAATCGCCCACTCACAGTTCCGCGTTGAGGTGCATAAGAGAAGTCATCCGAGACTGGAAAATCATATGGCCACCTTTCTGTTTCTATCAGCATCTAACAATGAAGTAACAATGTTAGAAAAAGTCGAAATAATTTAATATAGAGCTAAATGCAAAAGTACCCACTTCCTAATTGTCCAAACCCCTTTATATTATTTTAATTAGCAAAAACCTCACTGTGTTTATTTATAAGCGTTATTGTCAAAATTCAAAGTTAACTGGAGGATTATTGATAATTTTTCCGTTGAGGGGTGTTTTCGCATTTGTCCTACAAAATATGTAAATCGGCAAGGGAAGGGGTTTTTTGCCATAAAACAAAAACACAGGGGGGTTTTTGCTAACTGTATATTGCATTTCACTCTTGAACTATGTACAAGTAGACTATGAAAATTGTAGCTAGCTAATCACCTGTTCTTTGGCATCAGCCCACAATGTAAGTTGATCTTCATCATCTGAAACTGAATTCAAATAGACTAATACAGGGCCAAAGACCTTTTTCCATGGCTCGCCATCCCGAAACTCGATCATTAAAGGTCGTCCTGCATAATGTGTACTAAAGAACATCTGCGCAAGAAAAACCATAATCAGTCCGTTGATTTTCAGACAACGTCATTTAGGACCACTTTTGGTCGGGATAAACTAACCGATAAGGCAACTGGACCAGCATGAGAAGTGAGATCTTGCTTCACGGGTCCGGCTGTTTTAAATTCGTTGCTCGGAGTTATAATCCAAAATCCTGTAGGAGGGTTTGAGCATATCCACCCGTGAACTCGATTATCTTTGTTGTCACTCGAGTATTGGTACTTGTCGTCTACCTGTTCAATATCAACAACTAATTATCCATTTTTACACGAGTTAATGGAGATTTACCCCTAAAATGTAAAATTTACTTCATTGTGATTTGAAAATGAACACTTTACCCGCTTATAATCTTATAAAATTTCACGCTGCATCCGTAGAATTTTTAAATTTAAAAAAAATACAAATTGACAAAACTACCCCTCATATATACTATTCACCCAAATCAACTTATTATAAATGTGGTACTTAAACCCCCCGCCCCCCCCCCCCCCCCCCCCCCCCCCCTCCCACCGTGCCATGGTTACAAATTGACAATACAACCCCTCTTATATACTATTGGCCCAAATCAACTTTTGTTTTTTTACGCAATATTTTTCATGCCCACGATCAATTTAAGCGAGGGTGTTCCACTCACCTCTGCTGGAAGGAGGTAAATTGCTCATTTAAAATTTTTACATGGGGTATAATGCTCTTTTTCAAATCATAGGGGGTAAATTGAACATTATGCATATGACAACATGTCATAGGGGGTAAATTGATTAACCCGTTTTTACACCAACTTAGCTCACAACCAAAGGCTCGATTATGGTGTTACAAAATTACCTCTCCTCTGAGAAACGAATTGGATGGATCGGTCAGAAGAACGGCCTCAGGATAGTCGAGAACCTGACCTTTCTCACGGTCTAGAGTCGTTGGCATAATTCTTTGTTTGTCATCAGACACTGCCATATACTGAAACCTATGAAAACCATACGTTAAAACTCAGAATCTTAAATAAAATTTTAATAATACTAATTAAACAGAACAAGATTGTCTTATGGTTTACAAGTTGGGTTGAAGCTTAAATGCTATCCTTCCTTGGGCGATACTAATGGCAGGCCAACCCTCCAGGCGTTCGAAGATTGCATACGAGTAAAATCCAGGGCAACCACGTAGCATTATATACCTTAAGAAAACCTCGGAAAGTTTAGCAATGTAAAGTGAATTGATCATTTTAAATGAAGCAAAATAATTACAATTTTCATTTTCAAAGACTTACACTCCACCTTTTGTCAATATTCAAAGGGAGTCCTGTTTCTAAATGATTCCATGTTTTGATGAATGAGAGCTCTATTTGGTCTTCATCTTCCTTTATAATGTACACTCGAATCCCTTCAAGCCTGGATCAAGGTGCACCAAATGAATACGAAAACGTTACATGATCAGTTTAATTAAACTATGTTTTCTGTAATATAACATGTTCATCTAATCTGATAAAATGACATACTATCTGAAAAAGTTAAATTGAACTTACTTATCATAAATGTCTCCCGGATGCCCCGGTTTGCTCCAATTAATATCCCAGTACCTACATTTTTTTTCCAGATGTATGTCTTAAATAATGAGAGATGGTACACATTTTAATGCATCTCAATGCACCCCAATTGTTGATTTATAGATTCAATAACATTTAAATGAAATTGTTCCAAAAGTTTGATTTAACAAGCGAGTAATGGCAAGATAACCTGTGATATTCATAATATTCAATTTAACTCCTTTGTTATTTGAAAAATTGCATTTTACCCCCTGTAGTCTTATATTATAAAAGTTTTACATCGCCTCCCCTGATATTTTTATATATGACACTCTACCCTCTTGTGTTATGATAATGTGACAGTTTATTCCCATGTTATAATTAGTGTGGGAACTTACCCCTATGTTACAAAAACTCTTTTAATGTCCACTAGCAATTTCGGCAAGTAAGTTTTCCGACTGCAGGAGGTAAATTGCTTCTTTAAAATTTTCACGCGGGCAAAGTGTTCTTTTTCAAATCACAGGAGAGTAAATTGAACATTATGCATTTTAGGGGGTTAAATTGGCATTAGCTCTTTAACAAGCATATATATAAAGTAGAAGAAATGATGTACCCTCTGTTGTTTTCTTTGTACTCTTCTTCAAGTAAATTGTCAATTCCATTGTATTGAATCCCTGTTATCATACCTCCAGGAGTAGACAAAGTAAGATTGAGAAGGCCATTGTCCAACACCACCTGCACATAAATTTAAGAGAGCTTTATAACAATGTTTATAAATATAAATTTTGGATAATTAATCTAGCAAAATCTTATATCTTTACAAGGTACATTTATTTTTAATTACGCAATAAATAAGTAAATAAAATTGCGAAATTACGTGATCTTGAAATAGATGCAGCTTAACTGGTGGGTAATGCATTGCATCATCATTGCCATTCTTTTGAGTCCTTCTGCAGTTAAAATAATCAAGAATTACGGTCAATTGAAATTAATTAATGTCTAACATATATAAATAGCCTAGAAGCTAATGCAAAAATATTAAAAGGGTATTTTTGGCAGAAAATACACGCCAGTGGTGTTAAAGATTAGTAAATTTCGGGTCAAGTCGTGAAAAGGTCGGACTGATTGTAAATGGGTTCGAATTTCGATCATATTTGAGCTAGACCGGCCCATTAAATTGCATGAAGTCTTTTCTTTTTCCCTTTTATTTATTGGATCCAAATTCGACATTACCCGATGAAAATAGAGAAAACAGGAACACAACAAAAAACAAAAAAAAAAAAAGAAAAGAAAAAAGTAATTAAAATTTATGCTAGGAAGGGTCCAGCAAAAATTTTGGTTGACCAATAAAGCATGACCCCATTTGCTCACGCTACCTAAAATAAAATCTAGAGGCAGAGACAAAAACAGTCACAATGTTTTGTTTAACTTTAAAATATTCTCCGGTATTATTTTAAATTTAAAAAACTTTCTGATTTCAACTAAGTGTCAAATACATTCTCGAAAAAGAGAATATAATTCAAACGCGAAAATTACAAGTATTTGTTCACATTTTACTTTGATATATAATTTTATCCTTGACATCGAAAGATAAAAACACCTTCAATGCTTTGCATAACTCTCAAAAAATCCCCTGTGTTATTTTAAACCCAAAACCCCCCGATGTTTGGTTTTAAATACCACACTCGACCCAAAGTAGTATATACTTAAGTTTTCAAAAAGAATAAATAAATTAAAAAAAAACACATAGGGATAATTTTGTCATTAGCTAAAAGTCAAAAGTAAAATTCTACTTGAGTTGAGTATGATAATTAAAACCAAACACATAATTTTTTTTGGAAAATTCTTGCATAGACCTGGTCTATGAACTTTTCATATACCTTGTGATTGTAAATGTACCACATCATACATTGTGAGTGCATGACATCATCAAAATATATTATGTGATGCATTTACAATCACAAGGTCTACCACTAAACTCTTAGACCTGATTTATGTAAAAAATTTTCATTTTTTTAATAATTAAAATAACACAGAGAGTTTTTTGGGAGTTACACAAAGCACAACAATTGTTTTTGTCTTTTACTTATAAAATCTATATGGGTAACCTCATTGCTCATTTAAAGTGGGTCCCATAGGAACAAAAAAGGTTTTCACGGGCCGCATTGAGCAATCAGATGATTCCAAATTTCTTTCAACCTTAACTTTATGGATCTTGGTTATCCCAGTCTCTCTCATCTAAAGGAGAACATCAGACAAGCACTAATTTGGTCCCAAATGAATGTCTAATCAAATTCAAATTATTTCTCAAAATTTTAAATTTAGTAATATTTAATATTCAAACTCATACCAATCATGTTTATTAAAATTAAAATCAAGCAAAACTAAATTAACGCCAATCCTTATAGAGCCTAATAGAATTAACCATCAGTCAAAAAAGTTAAAAAAGTAAATTGCACAGATTTTGGGGACTGGTTAATTAAACAGGAGAAAATATAGGGACTGAGCTTTTGATGATGTTGGAACGTGAATGAGTTCACGGGAGTATAATTCCAGTGTGGTGGGGTACAGAGTCATTTTCCCTGCTGCTGCTGCTACAAAATCATACTACTACTACTACCGCACTCTTAATAATCTTATCCCATAAAAGATCAAACAACACACACTTTGCACTCGCATCCACACACACCCGTGGTGTATTTTTCGAGTGAGTCGGATTGAATTTGAGTCTGGTTAAATTGAGTCGGATTAAATTCGATTTGTAGAAAAGAAAGAAAATATGTGCGGGTTATTAATTTTACCTGCGGTAATGCAAATATGAAAATTAGAGTACTTAAGAGAAAATAATTAAGGAACTAATTTGATAAAAAAAAATTATAAAAAATTAAATTAAATCAATATAGAAGACCCTGGTACCAACACTGGCCTGGGGAATTGGGAGTCTTTTCTTCGATCTTCCCATTTGGTTCTTTTGCTTAATTCTTGAGCCATGTGTTAGTTAATTAGTATCATATATTCCATAATTATTAAGACATATTGTGTCATGCAAAACAAAACAAAACAAAACAAAACAAAACAAATAAAGAATCATATTCAATATTATATTGATCATGGATCAAAATTTCATTTTTAATATATGTTATGGATAACTAAATATTAAAAAAAAATCGCTTAGAAAATCGGAAAAAAAATTGTGAAGATTATTAAATTAAAAAAAAAAAAAAGTCTCAAGTAAAAAAGGTGTTTTGAAACCTCGTTTTCATTGATACGAAACAAAAACTTTGCGATATTATCATCGAAAACAATCGAAATTTTAATCCATGATAATAATGACTCTTTAACACTTCATAGCCATTAAATTGCAAAAAAGATGGATTAAAGAAAATTGATAAGTGTATTTATTAAAAACTTAACTGGCTTCTTTGTACTGCACATTGAGTAAGCAATAACAACTGAAGAAAAAAGCCCAAAACCGAAACCCATTTTCTCTTAGAGCCCATCTTCTTCATATCCACCATTAAAGGATCATCAGCTTTACCTGCAATTTTCCATATACACATATCATAGATTTAATAATTAATCAATTTGTATAAAAACATTATGTATAGTGAGAATTACTTACCTCTGCAAATAAATTGTGGTAATTTAATTTCTTGTAGTATTTGAGGGGGCTATGATTTTATATATATTGTTGAAAATATGAATATAATTTATGGAAAGTAGCTGAAGAGTTTTCTCTGAGAAATAATGTGTGAATGAACTAAAGTATGGCTTACATTAATTCCAATGTACTTTATGCTTTCAAAAACGGACATACCTATATAGCAATATTCCATAGAATGTATGAACATTTATTAACTTTCTTGAATAATAAAATTTCTTAGAATACTTTTTCTATTTTATTATGAGTTTAAATGCAGGAGGATTCGAGACAATCGTATTAATTTTAGTAGATTCCTTTAGTTATTAGATTTTCTACTTTTAATTAACTATTTCCTTATTTACTATTATTTAGTTTACATTAGAGTCTATGAGTGATTTTCTTTCACTTAGAGTTTTGTTTTCTTTCATTACTTAAAGAATTGTTATCTTAATTATTATGCATGATTTAATTGAGGGAAAAACACTTTGCATATCAAACATTTATCAACTCGACATTTTTCATACCAAGTTTTTTCAAAAAAATACATGTCATACCACAATTTCAGAACTTTTGACACTTTTGCATTTTTCGTTAAAAATTGGACGGAATAACACACGCGCCCGTTTTAGATTCCTCATTGTCATGATTGCATGCACTGCATATCCCTAAATTGTTTCCTAGTGCTAAACAGTTGTACACGCCCGTTATTCCGTCCAATTTTAAATTGAAAATGCAAAAGTGTCCAAAGTTATGGAATTGTGGTATGAAATGTGTTTTTTGAAAAAAACTTGGTATGAAAAGTGTCGAGTTGATAAATGTTTGGTATGAAAATTGTTTTCCCCTCTAATTCAATTATATAATATTTTGAAGAAACGAGATTTTTTTTTCTCTAGTGTTCTTTTGTGTTTTTTCTTGCAATTAATGTGATCAATATGCCCTATTTGCAGAATAATCACTATTTTCTCCTCGTCTTCAAAATTTCATATTATTCAATCCTGCATTATTTTAATATAGATCGCAATTCTTTAAACAAGAGTCCGACTCTAAGTAAATACGAGAAAATAAGACTCTGAAAAAGATATAATAACTAATAGATTATACATAAATTAACTCAATAACTAAAAATAAGAAAGATAACAAAAATTAAAGAAAATATAAAAATGAAATATATTTAATAAAAGTAATACGATTGTCTCATTATTAAAATTAAAATATATAGATTTAATGTATTTGTTTGACTTTTTAAGCACACTTTATGATCTAAAGAGGAAAATTTGAGGACTTGTGTTGACATGGTGTTGTGTATTGGGTTGTTTGTCAATTGCATATGTCAATTGGCCTATAAATCAACATGATCGCCACTTACTGCTTTGAATTAGTGCGTATATATTTCTTTAATTTGTAAGGCTTTTGAGTTGGTTGTGCTGTTGTGCACACTTTGACTATATATAAGTATATCTTGTTCTTTTTAGGTGTAGGGTTTGACAATGCAAATATAAATATATAAAGAATATATATATTTTTATATGTTCATATTTATTTTTCTTTTTCACTTGACAATGAGAGGTTAAAAGTGAAATATTTTCAATTTTATCATTGTTTCCATTTAAGTAAAATTGAACAGTGTTTCAGAACTCTCTAATGAAGAAATGCGAGAGAAAATGTTGAGACATAAAGAATATATATATATATATATATGATTTTAAGAAGAAAAAAATTATTACACAATTTTATGAAAACGTCTCCGATCGTAACTTTGCAATAAAATGCAATGAATTTCAAATTAATAACCGTAACTATATAATTGAATTTCTCTAAAAGGAAATGGGTTTTAAGCGTTAAATAATAATTGATGAAAAAATAGCAAAAAGTGCAATCAAGAAGTTTGAATAATTCTCTTTATAAAGGAAAAAAAAAAATTCAAATTGGAAATTGTTAATCGTAAGAGTGAAATTACATGTAAATGTGAATAGATTTGTTCACAAAGTGAATTTAAAAGGACAAGACTTTCTTCAATGGCAAATCAGTCTTCAAAACAAATATTAAATATAATTATTTCAAAGAACTAGAGAATAGAAACTGATGTACATAATGTAATTAGGGCCAAATTTTTTAGATGAACACAAAATATTCTGGATGACATATTGGATTTCTTTCCAATTAAACCTCAAAACCAAACAAAAAAAATCGATTCAGGGGAGGTTCATGTGATGATGCGTTGCAATGGTTCGAACCAATCTAAACCAACATAGCAAAACAATTTATAATTTCCATAGCATGATATTGACTTATTAACTAGTTTGTGTTATAGGTCTAAAATGATATATATTGGACAATTTTGGCCGTTCAAAACCAAGAGTATTATACACTGGACAATTCTTTTTTTTTTTTGGTAAATAAAACTTAATCATAAAAGGATCAAAGTCAATAGTTACAGTTGTTTTTGGATTATCGGAATCACAAAAAACAATGGGGGGAATGAGGGAAAGTGGAACACAAAACCATTCCATATTTCCAATTACAAGATTTTCCCCATTTTGTTAAGTTATGGGCGGCCTTGTTTCCGAGTCTTGGGACTTTCTTAAACAATTCTGAACATTTTATTCTTGTTGGTGTATATGACACTATTTTTTATTTAAGAAAAGTCTATATCAAATTCATCTTACATACCATTCTCAAATTGTGTGGTTCATAATATTGCATTTTGGGTCTTTTTATTTTATGTTAGCTGAATGGGCATCTGATTAATTTGATGTCACCCCTATGTAAGGAAACCTAGTGCATTGATATTTGCTTGATAAAGGGCCCGGCCTAGACTACCAAATGAATGCAATTACTTCTCCAATTGTAACTTTGCAATATAAAGCAAAGAATTCCAAATATAATATAATGGAGATGGATTTTGCACCATAAGTGCCCTTACTATGTATATTCAACTCCACCCTTTCACCTTGTCTCCAAACAAAACAATATCTACTAAATATAATATATATTCACATATATATATAATGAAATAAGAATGGGAGGTGATATTGGAGTTCTTAATATATCTCCCATTAGTTGGATCGAGAATTTTAAAAGATAATTAGGCATTTTCGGGAAATGTTTTGGTTTAGTTTGACTTCATTTAAACTGGGCCAAATCTCATTTGGGAACAATTTGGGCCGGTCTCGGCTCAAATTCTGGGTTTCGACGTACATGTGCAATAGTTAGTTAAATACCTATAAAATTATTGATTTGATATTTGTCACTTATTTTAAAAACTTTCGAATTATTTAATTGATATATCATCTACTTTCTATTCAAATTCTAACAATCAAACTCAAATTCAATTCATATTTTAAACCTACGAACAGTAATTCTGTTAATAATTTACCATCTCAATATTCTATTGAAATAATAGTCCAAATCTTGTTTCAAAGTTTAACCGAAAACTCTCGGACAAGTTTTCAAGACGAGATCAAAAGAAAATTCAGCCGACACTTTCCCACAATAGCCCTTAATCGCTTAGCTGAAACTTTATAAAATGGATTTCAACTAATTAAGCATCAAGTTAAAAAAAATCCCTAATTAATTTAGTCGAAAAATTAAGATTTCAAATTGAAGTATGTTTGAAACTGCCAAGCTCATATAGTTAGAAGACTTAATTGCCAATGAACCTAAGTTATAGGATGATATTTGCAAAAAAGAAAAAATCAATTAATTGAGTCATATAACCTACACGTAACTCAATTTGATAAAACTAAGAATTTCGGGCTAAAATATTTAACTAATTTAATTACATGATTTAATTGTCCTCCCATATCTTAAATTTTTTTGGCCAGCATGTCTTAATGATATAATCATTTTAGCAATTTCCCTTATTATTAGTAATCAAAGATATAGTTGTTCATATTAAAAAAACTTTTGTCTTATTTTACTTGTTATATATTACTAAAATATCTTTCAAAGAAAAAAGCAACTCAATATAATATTGCATCCACAAAAATAATAGAAATTCGACTGATGATCAACACCACCAAAAACTTAATTTCAATCTAAATTAAATACAAGTAGTATAATCAATAATAATCCTTATTGCTGATGCAGAGGAACACTCATATTTGGAAAAATTACTGATATTATCTCTTAGGTTTAATGTAATTACACTAACCATCCTTCATTTAGAATTAAATTATTAGCTACAGCATGTTCACCGTCAGTCCATAATATATAGGTGTGATTTATGATCGAACCTCTCCTCAAGTATACCCTAGTTACTAAAAACTTCTTGTTGTTATGAAAATTACAAGAATATCCTTTATAGCTTAGTCTATTTACAAAATTACCCCTTATATAGTCAAATTGTAAGAGGTGTTCTTGTAAGGAGTGTTGATGACACCATAAGGAATGTTTTGTTAAATAGTCCAAATCAGAAGAGGTTTCTTACAGTTTCCGAAATAGTAGGGACAACAAGTAATAAGGTTTACCTGATCGAGGGGTGGTAAACGAAATTTACCCTGATACATATATTTGGCATAGGCTTTCTTGGAGTTTCAGCAAGGAATGTTACTCTTTTCATTCTTGTCTAAATTATATATTTTGTTATGGCGCCTGATTTGAAACTTGAATTGTAATTATATTGCAAAAAAGATCAAAGTACGGAGATGTCTTTTGTTTTTGTACTATTAAGCTTTATATTGTATTAAATAAGAGGTACGTACAATTTGATTCAAGCTTTATTCCTGAAAAATACATGTAACAGATGCAGTAATTATTAAACACCTTCTTTTTGTTTTATCGGCTCAATCTTTTTTCTTTTGACTTTTTTTGGCAAGTGTCGTGCAAACAAGTTTTTGTCTTGTTGCATATATGCCGCCCGTGTCATGCCCATATACATACAAGGTACAAATGCACTTGGATGGAGCCATGAATTTCAAAAATATTGGAAAACAAACTCATAGCATGATCAATTTGATCTTAGATGGATTTCACATCCCCGGGTACACATTTCGTTCTATTATTTTAATCAAAATAATTAATGAATTATAACTCCATTCAATTTGAAGTCATTTGGAACAATTTTCTCCGAATTCAACAATATCCATAAATCCAAATGAAGCATAAAGGAATTGATCATTTCTTGCAATAAAAATTCTTTGATCCCGTCTCATCAGTCGACCAATAGCTTATATAAAGGATGTTCCTTTCTTTAAAGAGAGAAGAAATAAATGCCACGTGCTGCTAATTAATCGTGATGTTTATAGATTGTAGGGAGAATTACTCAAATTATCCCTAGAATTTAGTGTAATTATATCGATCATCTTTCATGTTTGGAAAATTACAAATATTATCGTCGAGGTATTAGATTCATTATAATTATCCCCTTTACGGCGTTAATTTCTGACAGTTCATGCCTACGTCATTAAAAAAACTCATAATGTGAATAGAAAGGGCGAAAACGGTGAAAAAAAGAGTGAAGTTGGGTTAAATCGGTAAAAAATCAGTGAAATCGGTGGAAAAAATGAGTGAAAATGGGTGAAATCGATTTGTCACCCTTGAGGTTTGTGATTTCTCAGATAGTACCAAGGAATATCTTTGGAATTCAATGTTTTTTGAGGAAATTATTGTCGCAAATGGGTAACTAATAAAGCTGTATTTTACGTGTTATCAGCCTACTTTCCAAACATAAGTTAGAACTATCCTGAGAGCTTTGCTATAGAAAAATGTCGTTTTAAGTTAGTTTTCATGTCTTATGTGATGAGTCCGTACTTGGACATTTTGACGTTTTTCCTTGAGCGTGCAGGCAAAAATAGGTTTATTTTCGAAGGCATGGAAATCGAGGATTCAAAGGTGCCTGAAGTTTGGTAGGCAGAATGAAGGTTTTTTTGGGGACATTTCTCTCTTAAATCTAGTTACATAATCAAATTAGAACTCTACAACACTATCACTCTATCTATGTGTTTCGGGCGTTTTGGATGACCCGTGAAGTAGACATGGTAGACTTGTTGATCCAATATAAAGAATTGTCTGATTTCAACCTTTATTTTTGATTGACCTCCGCAAGTATAAATTTTGGGTGCACCATAATCCCTTTGTATGAAGATGATCTTACCAATGACACTTAAATAAAGTCATGAGAATCCAAAATAATCTAGCTCCATAATTTCCTCCACTATGCCGTAATAATCATTCTCGTAGTCCCCACTTGAGCTTCCCAATATGCAAAGGCCATTGTTTGTTGTTGACTTATGTTTTTCATATTCTACAGTGTGAAACTTGAACTCGTTGACAAAGTACTCTTTAAAACACTTGATTATTAGATGTTGTGGGTGTTATATTCGCCTTTTTTTAAGTCAAGATAAAAAGAATATATAATTGCACAAAAATTGGTGTCACACAATGTTGCTAGTTCATCCGGAGATATTGTAGGATCCATCTCCATCTTAAGGGAATCAAATTTATGAAAAAAAAGTCATTACAAAGTTGAAATTGCGCATAATCCGTCGACACTCGTAGAGTTCTTCGAGTGCACTCATAGAACAAAACAATGAAAATGAGAGTACATTTGTCCGAAAGCCAAACGAGTCTATACTATTGCTTTTCTTTTTCAATTTCAAATTATGATGACTTAAACATTGACTACGTTCTTATGATAACGCGAGTCATTAGGTGGTATGTATAGAGGAAAATCGAGTAAGCGTGGAATCGATGCAAGCGGATTAGGTCTAGTCAACACGGTGATGGAAGAGCTGAGGAGTGGAAAAGATGACAAAGAAAACCAACACTAATCAGTAGAAGTTGCCCTACATGATGCATTCCATGCATGTTGCATTTGAGTTTCACTAACCATCAATATGTCGGTGTATTAGTTAGTAACTAGCAAAACTACATGAATAACGGAGTTCCAATGATGAAGTAGACCAAATTCAGAAGACAATTATGATAAGAGTCCTGGACAATGATAAAAGCAGACCATGTGACCGAGACAAGAACAACATGAATAAGACTAGTCGTAGCAGTGACAAACACAAATAGTGATTTTAATATATTTTTTATTTAATAAGTTTTGATTTATTTATTAATATTTCTATGATCCACTTTTTTAATTCTAAACATTAATAATTAGTTATTTAAACCAATAATTTTAATATATGAATTATTTACTAATTTTTTTTTATCTAAATTTAAAAATACATTTCATATTTGGGATGTCTAAAATGAGCAAAAAATTGCTCAAAATCAAGCTAGGCGCGACCCAATTGTACATGCCACACTCGGGTCCCCAAGCCAGGCCCAAGCAAAACATAGGTTCCTAGGCTAGACCATTCTCAAACACAACCTAGGCTTGACTCGGGTGCCTAGCCTAGGCGAGTAGGCGTGACCCAAGCCAGGCACAGTGGCAGCCCAAGCACGCCCAGTTATGCCTCATGAGATGACCAGTCGAGGTTCCGGTCGAATATCAAGTCGATTGTTAGTAATGGAATCAACTACAAAAAAGTAGTCATTATGTTCCAATTGATTTGCTACATATTAGTGACGAAGTAAGCTAACGGAAACATTCTCATGCTAAATCCGTTGGAATGCTTCCAACCGGCCGACTACGAATACCGACATACTTCATGCAACGGGGTATTTTGATATTTCAACTGACCGGCGATAGGTATCGACAGATTTCATCCCATGAAATAATTTTGATGCTAAATCCATCAAAATGTTTTCAATCAATTCACAATAGAATACCAACAAATTTAGGCCAATTGAAATCTATTAGTAATTTTCTACGCATTTCCAACAAACAAATTTGTCGAAAAGATATTTGAGCCCAGTCGTTCATGATGCTTTTCCAACAAAATTATCAACAAAATTGTGTTTGCAACATTTACCAACAGAAAGAAATTTATGTCACTTTATTTACCTACAAATCATCTAACGTATAAAGTCTTCGTCACGCCTTAATACCAACGAAAATCAATGTTTCACCATCAGAAATTGCATGTCGACGTGAAGTCCAGTTTTCTTGACCAGAAGAAATAAAGACTATATATGATCATTCAATAGTCATGGTTTTTTTATAGATTATAAGATAATTATATTGAATTCAAGTAAGATTACTCTACTTGATAAATATATATTTCCACCCTCTCATATTTTTTAATCTTTTGAAACAGTTGATCAATCAATTTTTTTTAAATTAATTAATAGACTAATTTATTTATTTCTATACTTAATTAGATAATATTGTATTACACCACATATATTAATACTTAAAAATTTCAAAACACCATGTACATAGAAAATAAAACTTGATAAATTACTTAAAATATCAAAAAGTTTAATATTGCATTATGTAGTTAATGTAGAAAAAAATGGGACCAAGGAAAAATATAAACTAAGTGAAAACTAATTATCTGTTATGTTCTAAATCATTTATCCGTTATTGAGATGTTTAAATTTTTGGAAATCCAAGATATATATTATTTTTATATCTTTCGGCCGGTTCACTTCTAATATTGGTTGTAATAAAGTAGTATGATTTATTGGTTGAAAAAGTATGTTTGTTTTAACTATTCAATTTTCAATAATGGGATTTAAGTCGGTTTGATACTTCATTAAAAAAATAATTTCATCCATACCATTGAACGTATGTAGTACATATGATTTTCTTTTATTATAGTAATAATTAAGTTTTTGCGGACTCACATGCAAGCATTTCCTAGAGCCCTTCGACCAGTATATATAGAAAACTCTAAAGTATAAATTGATAATTATTTACCCCTACTTGGTATGAATGAAAAACAAAGCTAATGTTACAGACTTTTAGGTAGCTGTATATATTGAAATATCAATTTTGACAATTTGAATATTAATAATGAGTGGTAATATTATTTATAGAAATTGTTGATATGTATTACCACATTTTATTATTTAAGTACTTTCTGTATTTTTTTTATTTTATTTTTTATTGTAGTGGGTGTTACTTGATAACACTAATAATTAATAAGAAAAAGGAGGTGGTGGTGAAAATGCTTAAAGACGTCTGGCAAGTGGCAACATGTAATGCTACAAACAGGCTTTACGTAGTCCATACTCAAAGGTGTATAATTAATAAGTGTATTTAATTATGTTCTTTTTCCTTTTTCTGCCCACTAGTATTTCAACTTACTTTTGTGTTTTATTTTGTAACATTGTGAAGAAATTATGAATGTGTAAATTAATCGCATCTTTACATTTGAATTAAAAAAATTAAATGAGGAGCCGATAGGTTGTTCCTTTATAATCAATAAGTTTGAATTTGGATTTTTGCTCTAATGTTACTCTTATAAGTTTGTTAGAATTTAGTTATTTACTTCTTTACCCAGAGATGATCGTGTGATCTTTGTTGCTATTTGGCCTTTTGCAAATAGAAGTTGAGTGGATTATTATGTTTACATAGAAAACATTATTCATAATAGCATTGACATGGAATTGAAAATTCTTGTTTTATATTATGAAATTGCGGTAAATGTTACTGAAAACTTTAAATGATACTTCATTGAATAATTGAGGAAATTGTCCGCACGATTTTTTCCAAAAATTACATCAAATTCCTGGAATTTAGTACATACATACATGATACATTTATCTACCTATCTATCTATCTATCTATTATTATTATTATTATAAAAGTGTGAATCATTTAAGTTTTTTTTTAAGACAAAAATGCCCTTATTCAGTTGTAAAGTAATATTAATGAATAGGGTAAACACTACTTTTTGTTCCTCTTATCATTAATTTTTTACAGAGTGGTCCCTCTTATATTTTTTTTCACACTTTAGTCCCTACTATGAATTATTTGTTTCACTTTAGTCTTTTTCAGGTGGTCCAAGGCGGTTCCAATAACATGTGATATGCATACGAGGATAATTTCGTCATTTCAAGTAAACTAACAGGGATATTTTCATCTTTCTAGAATTTAAAATAAAATAAAATTTAAATATCTAATATCTTCCAAACTAAGGCTTCATTCCCATCTAACTCAATCTTCCATTCCGTTCCAAACTAAGTTTTCTCCCAAAATCTTCTTCAAACACCAAAATTGCTCACGAATTAAAAAATATCTCACACAGCTTCAATAGTAAATACACGAAAATGCCCTACAAAATATTCATGTGCATGTCACGTGTTATCGGAACCACCTGATAAGGACTAAAGTGAAACAAATAATTCATAGTAGGGACTAAAGTGAAACAAATAGTTCATAGTAGGGACTAAAGCGGGAAAAATAACATAAGAGGGACCACTCTGTAAAAAATTAATGATAAGAGGGACCAAAAGTGGTGTTTACCCTAATGAATATAATTAGATATGGATTTTTTCATCAAATTGGTAAGAATGAATAATTTATGTTTTTTTTTGTGAAGACAAAAATGCCCTTATTCAGTTGTAAAGTAATATTAATGAAATATAATTAAATATGGATTTTATCAATCTAATTGATAAGAAAATATTTTCTACGCTAAAGGGAAGAAAAATTTGTAACTTCCTTTTCTGTTAACCAAACATCATATGTGAAAATAAAAATTATATTTCCCTCAACCAAATAAGTTATTCCTTATGAGTTGAGAAATCCAATCTAAAAGAGTTATGCATCAATTAAGTATTGAATACTCAATCAAGTAAATTATATTTATCTTTGTTTTTTCTTAAGTTAAATATATATTAACTTATTAGAAAACATTGATTTGGTGAACTTATGGGATAAATTGTAATAATTTGTAAGGTGATATGCTTAACTGAAAATTTTATAAAATCAATTGATAAAGTATGAGTATACGTCGATGGTGAAGCATGATTTCAGATTTTACAAAAATCATAATTTCATCAAACTATATGTAAACTAAGGAACAAATATCTCTATCAGCTTTAATTTTCTTAGAATAAGTGAAAACAACGACACTTTGCACATCAAAGATTAAAATTTTGTCAATTTTTGGGTCATTGTTCTTATATTTTCTGGTCATTTGTCAATTTTATTCTTATGAAGCTGAAAAGTTGACTATAATTCACCACTAGGATTATATTGTTGGGCTCCTAAAAAATATATGTAAAATTATTATAATTTAGCATCAATATAATTTTTAAGTTAAAAAAAATTATTTTTATCATTTGAAGATTTAGTGTATAAGTCATAAACACTCATCTAAATCTTAAATATACACTCCACTAAATATCTTAAATATTGATGTTCTATAAAAATGTTCAGGGCAAAGATGGAATAAGCCCTTCGTTCTATAACAACATCACAACAATAAAATAAGATCTGCACACAGATATCGAGGGAAAAATTGTATTGTATTTGTAATAGTAAATTGAGTTGTCTTTGTTGGTCCCAAGTGGTCAGATGAGGTCTAGAGGGGGGGGGGGGGGGGGGGTGAACAGACCTCTTTAAAATTTACCTTTTAAAATCTTCTAACTTTTCTGTCAGCAGACTAAGCTGATCAGTAATCGTAAGTTGACTATGCTGATCTCGCACAAAGCTTTGAACAGCAGAGTTGACCACTCTTCTGATTTCACTCAGCTGATTTTATCAAAATCAGAGTTTTAAAATAACTAACTTGCAGCGGATTTGTCAAGTGTTTTTCACAAGTAGTTTTCTTTAACTTTGAAATAGTTTTATCCCCAGTTTTAACAAACTCCTTTTTAAAACTTTTCAGTAGTTAACCTTTAAGTGTTTTAAATATGCTCTTTCAAATATGCAGAAAATTATGCAAGTAAAAACACAAAGGATTTTTATAGTGGTTATATGGATAGAAATCCTTTAGTCCACTCTTCCAAGTCACTTAGATCTTGGGTTATACTAAATCACACAGATTACAGTATACAATGCTTGCGCCAATCAACAAATGAAAAGGCCACAAATGTGTAATAGGAAATCACAATGTTGGTCCCAAGTGGTCAGATGTGGTCTAGAGGGGGGGGGGGGGGGGGGGGTGAATAGACCTCTTTAAAAATTTATCTTTTAAAAACTTCTAACTTATCTGTCAGCAGACTAAGCTGATCAGTAATCGTAAGTTGACTATGCTGATCTCGCACAAAGCTTTGAACAATAGAGTTGACCACTCTTCTGATTTCACTCAGCTGATTTTATCAAAATCAGAGTTTTAAAATAACTAACTTGCAGCGGATTTATCAAGTGTTTTTCACAAGTAGTTTTCTTTAACTTTGAAATAGTTTTATCTCCAGTTTTAACAAACTCCTTTTAAACCTTTTCCAACAGTTAACCTTTAAGTGTTTTAAGTATGCTGTTTCAAATATGCAGAAATTTATGCAAGTAAAAACACAAAGGATTTTTATAGTGGTTATATGGATAGAAATCCTTTACTCCACTCTTCCAAGTCACTTAGATCTTGGGTTATACTAAATCACACAGATTACAGTATACACTGCTTACGCCAAACAACAAATGATATGGCCGTAAGTTCACAATAGGAAATCACAAAGAAACTCCTATCCTCTGAAGTAATATCACTCACTAAGACGGATATCTACTTCTCACAACACAATCCTAACGATATCACTCAGATTTTACAAGTATTTTCTGTTTTCTCTCTATTCTGCTTCGTCAACAAATGACTCAGCTGTTGGGTGTTCTGTTCTTGAGTTTGAGACTTAGAAGAATTCTGCTTCAGATTTTTGCTCTCAAAGTGTGTTGTCTCTTCTTCTTCAACTCACGAACTGAACTATTTATACTTGAGATTTGAAAATCTGCCCGTTGAGAGATCGACAGGTGTCCAAATCATCGAGTTCTGGTCCTTCTGCAGAAACGGCTACCTGCTACTGAACACTGTACACTCTGCTGTACTTGTTGTCAGTCCGCATTAAATGCACCAAGCTGATACGAGGTTTCTCTTCAATCATTTGTCATAAATACTCTTCCTCTTCAGCATTTATTACTCCAAGTGCATTTATTACCGTTGCAATAACTTCTGATCCACTTCCACTCTGCTGATCGAAGTCACTCGTCTGATGTGTACTCGGCTGATCCCAAACTTGAACTAATCTGATTTGAGTCGGCTGATAGTCCACCAGTCTGATTCCTTCTTCAGCAACAGATCAGTAGTCTTCTGGACCATATTTGACTAGTCTGAAATGAATCGTCCTTGGTCAAATATCTTCTAAGGTTTGTACTAAGCTTTCACTTAGCTGATGACTTTGGAAATCATCAAAACCTCCCTTCACTTCAAAGTCTTCATCTTCATCCAACAATTTCCCCCTTTTTGATGATGACAAAACTTCAGCTAAGTACCTGTACCTAAACTAAAGTTGAGTCCTCAAAAATTTTTGAGATAGAAATGATGTATTGAAAGCTTGAACTTTTATAGATGATTTTTTAAAAATTACAGTACAAGTTACAAGCAAATTTAGACTTAAGTGAAAAAATTACAGGTAAAGAAAGCTGGTTACAAATATTCAACAGATGATCTAGTCTAGTAGCTAGTCTAGTCCTCAGCTTCTTCATCTTCTTCTTCATCCTCTTCTTCAACTTCAACTTCATCACTACTGTCTTCATCTTCACCAGATGTGAAAGCATCAGCAAGACCTTTTAATTTTTCTCTTCTTTCATCAGCTTCAAATCTTGCTCTGATGTCTTCAATCCTTTTAACCTTCATGTCTGGATTAAGCTGTTCTTCAGCAGAGTACTTAGAGGCAGCTAACTCCTTGTCAGTTTTAGCTACGTCCTTGGGCTCTACTTTATCATCAGCTCCATCTTCAGCTTCTTCTTCAAGTACTTCTTCTTCACTTGGCTTTCCAGCAGCAGCCCGTTGGTCTCGTACTTGAATAGTTACAGCATCAACAGTCTTCTTAGCTGATTCCTCTTCCCCCTTTTTGTCAGCATCAGCAGGGTTGAGTTGATCAGGAGTTATGTTGACAGCAACACAAAGCTTCTTGATGTTCTTATCCAAAACTCGTTGTTCAGCACAGTGATGATTGAGAGTGGTCTCCATGCGAAGTTGAGCAGCTTCCAAGCGAAGTTGATTTGATTTTAACTCACCAGTTTGGTCATTCAGACAATCAACATTCAACTGAAGTGTTGATATCTCATTTTGAGCTTTGTTAGCAGCAGCAGTAAACTCTTGCAGTAATGAAACATCTTTTTCCATCTCTGCTTCACCAACCTGTTTTATGACTCTAACAACTCCAGCAATATCAGCTTCATTTCTTTGAAGAGCAGTGTGGAGGTGACCTACATCAGCCTTCACTTCTTCAATACTTTTGTTCATATTCAATATGCTCTGAGTCAGCATTAAGGAGTTATCTGGTGGTAGAGGGAAGTCTTCAATGGCATCCTTGACCATTTTTGCAGTCTCTTCCTGCATTTGCTTAATCATCAGCTGATTCCTTGTCTCCATCTCCTTCATAGTGGTTTCAATCAGCAGCTGGATGGATTCCATAAGAGAGGAATGCAAGTCAGCAGTAGGAGCAGGGTGTGATGATTCAGCAGGTTCCTCTTTCTGTTGAAATTCAACAGGTTCTTCTTCCTGTTGAACAGGTGTTTCATGAAGAACAGGACTGTCTTCAGCTTTCCATTCCAAAGCTAAGGGAACTAAGTCCTTGACCACAGCAGGCAACTTAACAGATATGTCCAGGTTGATCTCTTTAGCTTGCTGGTCTTTCTTTTGTTCTTCACTGGCTGGCTCATCAGCAACGTGAATGATTTCAGTACCATCAGCAGACACAATTGTCTTCTGACGAATCAAGTTAGCTGGCACGAATGGTGAATTAGTCTGTTGGATACTTAGTTGTTCTTGATGAGTACTGATATCAGAGCCATAAGCAATTTGCTATAAGCTTGGCAGAGTGGGCGTTGAACTTGATGTTCCTGGTTCAAATCTAGATCTCTCAGCCCATTTCTCCAAAGTCGTGTAAACAACAATCTTGACTGCTCTATCAATCCTGTCATCAGCAGGACTTGGTTTCTTTGGAATTGAATCCTTGATAGCAGTCGCCTCCTGACTTACAATGACTTTAGCATAGTCATGTAGTCTGTCTCTCACAAAATCTGAGTCCAATGCCTTGGCAACAGAAGTTGTTTGCAACCAGTTCAAAACCCATCTTCCTTCTGTAGCAAACTCCTTCCAGGCTTGAATCTCCTCCTCAGATTTACTCAATCTATACTCTCTCCAGCGATTGTATCTTATCTTCTCAGGGAGAAAAGTAGTCCTTGATTGAAACAGCTGGTTTAGCCTTTCCAGCTCAGCTTCAAATCTCTTGAAGGCAGCAGAATCACTTTGAACAATCTCTATTGCTCTTCTTACTTCCTTCTTTTTCTTTTTGATTGGTGCAGCTCTTGGTAGCACGAAGTCTTCTTCCTTAGACTTTTCTCCAATTTTGATGCCTTCTGACCTCCTTGGTCCATGAGCATTCTTCTTGCTTTCTTCTAAGGCCTTTGCCAAGTCTGCTTCTTCCTTGGCAGCCAATTCAGCTTCTGTCATGTTCTTGACATCAGCTTCTTTCTTGCTCGCTTCAAGAGCTCTCTTCAGTTCAGCTTCATCACGCTTTCTTTGTTCAGCTTCCTCGCGCTTCTTCTTGTGATAGGCTGACACTTTTGCCTTGCCAGTTCTTTTTCTTCTGGCATTTCTGGATTCAACAACTGGTGCCACAGCTGTTGATTCTGGTAGTGCAATTGCTACTGGTGCAGCAGCAATAGGCTCAAGGATCTGCACTTCAGGATCCTTTTGAGGTTCAGCAACCTCAACCGTTGGTATAGAAGTCTGTTTAACTTGATCAGTCGACTTCACTTCAGCAGACTTCTTTACTGTTTCAACAGGCCTCTCAGCAGATGGAGGACTTTTTCTAACCACCTCAGAAAGTTCCTTTTCTTCGTCAATAAAGGTCATCCTCTTTCTGATGGTTTTCTTTGTATGGAGAACAGGAGCAGTAGATGTGGCAGTATCTTTCACGGCACTCCTTGTCCTTTTAGCCACATTTTCAGATGGTAGTTCAGCTGAAACTGTTCTTTCAGGAGATGAGTTAGCTGACATCTCATCAATCTCCTTAACTGTTTCATCAATGATAGAATTCACAGCGTCCTTCTCCTTAGATACGAATGTTCTGGCTTCAACAGCAGGCTTTGCTGTTTGAACAGTTGTTTTGCTCTTCTTGCTTTTATCAGCAGACATTTTAGGCTCAGATGCCTTTCTTTTCTGTTGCTTCTTCTCTGGCACAACAGCAGGCTCCCTTGATCTTCCAGTTTTTACTGGGTCATAAGTTCTCAGCTCCTTCGCCTTATGAACATACTTGCCATTGGTCACAACACATCCCAAATTGACCAGCAGATGACTAAGGAATATCCTGTGCAGAGTCAGACCACGCACTTTGTGATCAGCAAGCACATACCAAATGAAGTTTGCCCAATTTATTTTCAAGCCATAGAAAATGCCTATCATCGTGTGAAACCGCTTCATTGGTACGCTGTCCAATGAGAATGTGCAATTTTCAAGGACCTTTGCAACCAAATCAGCCATTCGCTGAAACTCATCCTTCAGCTGATTTTTCTTGATGCCTCCAGACATCACTTGATTCTTCTTCGAAGCCAAATTCCAGAAATCTGACTCGAGGGGTTTAGCTAAGTTGGCAGTAATCTCCAGTTTTTCAAAATTGACCTCATCTTTTGAACCGTAAAACTCCATTACTTGGTCTTTGAAAATCATATCTTCATGGGCTTCCATGAAGTTAACTAGTGTGGCTGCCTTGAATTTCTCCAAAATTTCTTTCATCAAAGGTGTGCCAGTCGTGTGTTAAGTCAGGTAGTTCAGGAACATACCTTCAGCAGCAGCTTCTTTGGCAGCAGACATTCTGAAAAAGAGATTAAGGAAACGGAGAGAAATTTGCAGTAGATAATTTGCAGAATTGCTCTGAATGTTATTGAAATTTTTAGGGTGCGTAAAAACGTAGTAAGCTGATCAGATCTGGATTTATAGATGTTAGTTCTTGTCGGTTTCCGTGAAATGTGTCAACCGTTAGATCAGTTACTTGAAAAGTAGATCGTGTGATCGTGTTACGCGGATTTCAAAATGGCATTAAATATGTCAAACAGGCGGGAATTTGAAACGCCACTTGTCTGTTACTTATAAAAGCGTGTTTCTGATAAAACGTTTTTAGAACAACACTTAAGTATAAGCTGACATAAATGAAAACAGATGAGTAAAATAATACTTATCTGATAGGCGACTTGTCTGATACAGTACATCACTAGTGAAAGCCAATATCTAGTGATCTTCCTTTGCTGTTTGTCAATCCAGCAAGATAAATAATCTTCAAATCTTCAAGAATTAAGAACAAATTTTCTGATTAAACAACTTCAACTAACTGTCATTGAAGATTTCATCTTTAAAACAAGGGTACCGCTAGTCTTACACGTTCCCCCTGAATTCAAGAATTCATCAGTCAACTAGTCTGTTGAGAGTCAGTTTTCTTGAAGTACAGTACTTGTTGATATCAGATTAGTCAGCTGTTGAACCCAGTCTTCTGATAGGTTCCCCCTCAGCTTATGAATCCAATTTTAACAAGCCCAATTCCGCTCTTAGAGTGGAAAATCTTGCTTCATTCAAAGGTTTGGTGAAAATGTCAGCAAGTTGATTGTCTGTATGAGCATACTCAATAATAACATTTCCCTTTTCAACGTGGTCTCTGATGAAGTGATGTTTGATCTCAATATGCTTAGTCCTGGAATGACTAGTAGTATTCTGAGTAAGTGAGATTGCACTTGTATTGTCACAGTAGATAGGGATTCCACTGATCTTAAGATTATAGTCTTCTAGTTGATGCTTCAACCAAAGTATTTGTGCACAACATGCTCCAGCAGCAATGTATTCAGCTTCAGCAGTAGATATGGATACTGAAGTCTGTTTCTTACTCATCCATGAGATCAGACGACTGCCTAAAAATTGACAAGCACCTGTAGTACTCTTCCTGTCAATTTTGCAGCCAGCAAGGTCAGAATCTGAATATCCAATAAGTTCAAATCCCGATTCCCTTGGGTACCACAATCCCAATTCTTGTGTGCCTTTGAGATATTTTAATATCCTTTTAGCAGCTAAGAGATGAGATTCCTTAGGATCTGATTGAAATCTCGCACAAATCCCAACATAATACATAATATCTGGTCTGCTAGTTGTTAGGTATAACAGTGACCCAATTATGCCTCTGTATTTGGTAATGTCAACTGATTTGCCACCTTCATCCTTGTCCAGACGAAGTCCAGTAGACATAGGAACATTAACAGATGAGCTAGTTTCCATACCAAATTTCTTGAACAGATCTTTTGTGTACTTTGCTTGATTAATAAAAATACCATCAGGTAGCTGTTTAACTTGTAATCCAAGAAAGTAATTCAGTTTTCCCATCATGCTCATTTCAAATTTGTTCTGCATTAGCTTAGAGAACCTTTCACACATCTGTTTGTTAGTTGAACCAAAAATAATATCGTCTACATATATTTGAACTAACAAAATTTGTTTATCCCATTCAATAGTAAACAGGGTTTTATCTACTTTACCTTTGCGAAATCCTTCAACTAAAAGAAAGTCAGATAAAGTATCATACCATGCTCTTGTAGCATGTTTCAGTCCATAGAGAGCTTTCTTCAGACGATATACCTTGTCTCCTTGTTGATAAACTTCAAAACCAGGAGGTTGTTCAACATAAACTTCTTCTTGCAATTCTCCATTGAGAAAAGCAGACTTCACATCCATCTGATAGACAGTGAAGTTCTTGTGAGCAGCATAGGCTAAGAATAATCTGATTGCTTCAAGCCTTGCAACTGGTGCGAATGTCTCATCAAAATCAATGCCTTCTTCTTGGCAGTAACCTTTGGCAACTAGTCTTGCTTTGTTTCAGGTAACCATACCATCTTCATTCATTTTATTCCTGAATACCCACTTAGTGCCAATTACTCTTTGATGAGTAGGTCTGGGAACTAAGTACCAGACTTCATTCCTTTCAAATTGATTCAACTCTTCTTGCATTGCTTTAATCCAGTGAGAATCACTAAGAGCTTCATCAATTAACTTAGGCTCAATTTGTGAAAGAAAACTTACAAACATTGTTTCATTTGCAGTTGACCTTCTAGTTCTCACTCTATCCAAATGATCACCAATCACTAACTCAGGTGGGTGATCTCTGAGCCATCTGAGATCAGGTTGCAAATCTGGATGTTGTCCTCTTGATTGATCTTGCAACACTACTGTTGGAGTCTCAGTAGTAGTCTGTTGAACAGTTGTAGTCTGTTGAACAGTCTCTGGTCTGTCAGCTGTTCGCAACTCCTCTGTTAGACAATCAGCAGACTGATTTTGAACAACACTTGAGTTAAATCAGGTAGTATGATGGGTACATATTCTTCCTTTCTTTCCACATTCAATTTCTGAAAGTCAGCAGATATTTCTGGGTTTGCACTTTGATTCTTTTCAGATGATTGACTTGGTTCATCAAATACTACATGAATAGATTCTTCTACAAGTAAAGTTCTTTTGTTAAACACTCTATAAGCTTTACTAACAGTAGAGTAACCTACAAAAATAGCTTCATCAGCCTTTTCGGCAAATGCAGTCAGGTGATTTTTCCCATTGTTCAAAACATAGCATTTACAACCAAAAATCCTAAGATAATGTAAATTAGGCTTTCTGTTGTTCCATATCTCATAAGGTGTCTTGTTTTGACTTTTGTTGATCATACACCTGTTCTGTGTATAACATGCTGTATTTGTAGCTTCTGCCCAGAATCTTTGGGGCAGCTTTGCTTCAGCTATCATTGTCCTGGTAGCTTCTTTTAAAGTTCTGTTTCTCCTTTCAGCAACTCCATTTTGTTGAGGGGTTCTGGCAGCAGAGTACTCATGATTGATTCCTCTGGTGTTACAATACTCTTCAACAGTAGAATTTGTAAACTCAGTCCCTCTATCTGATATGATCTTCAATATTCTTTGACTCTATCTGGTTGAAGATTGGTGCTTCTTGCTTTTGAAAGATGACTTTACTTGTTTACCCTTCTGACATGAGTCACAAAGCTTGTCTTTGCTCATGACTGTCTTTGGAATTCCTTCTACCAGGTCATTCTTTATCAATCTGTTTATGGTCTTGAAATTCAAATGATTCATTCTTTTGTGCCAAAGCCAACTGATTTCACTTGGTGTAGAAGCCACCAAACAAACATTAGAATTCTTGTCCACAGAATTATAGTCGACTACATAGATGTTTCCCTGTCTTCTTCCAGATAAAATAACCTTCTTTGTTCCAACTTGTTCAACATAGCACTTATTTGATGAAAACACTACGGAAAATCCCTTGTCACAAAATTGACTTATGCTCAGCAGATTGTACTTCAGGCCATTTACATATGAGACGTCAGATATCTCTATGTTTCCTTTGATAAGCTTTCCAACAGCTACAACCTTGCCTTCTTTGCTGTCTCCAAAAGTAACTCTTGGACCATTTACAGCAACAACATCTGCCAGTTCATGTATGTCTCCACACATGTGCCTTGAACATCCACTGTCCAAGTACCATTTCTTCACTACTTTACTCCTACTCCTAATCCTAACCTACAAAACAAAATAAAAATGTTTTAGGTACCCTTTATTGAGAGGGTCCTGGTGGATTAGTATCACCTTTGACAACCCAAGATGTTGAAGTCTTAGGCTTCTTAGGCTTTAGAGTTTTAGCAGGAGCATGAGCAATTTCATTTTCATCATAATCAGCAGGCATGTTATGTTGATAAATATTATGATGAGGATAAGGCTCATAAGCAGGATAAGATGCATGATAAGCAGGGTGAACATGCATTGGTTGATGAGCAGGATATGCAGCATAATAAGGTGGATAATGAGGTGCATCATAATATGGTGAATAAGCAGGTTGCACATAGTGAGACTCATTTCCATACCAGGCATTATAGTTATAATTTCTTTGCTTCTTTGGTCTGCTCTTAACTTGCTCTTTAACAGACGACTTAGGTTTACTAGTCTGATTGGTTTTACTCTTATCAGCAGACTTCTTAGGACTACTCTGCTGTTTGGTTTTACCAGTCTGTTTTTCATTTTCAGGCTTTTTACCCTTTTTAGCCTTAGGAGGACTCTTCTCCTTTTTCTCAGTTTTTAGTGAAGTAGATTTAGTAGTCTGAACATACAGGATAATGTTACTATTATCAGCAGATACAAACTTCTCAGCTCTGTTCAGTTCTAAACTTTCTTTCACCACGGGTGTGGTCTGTTCAGTTGATTTATCTATTGATGCAACAGACGACGTAGGAACAGGCAACTTATTATGTGCAGATATTCTAGCTTCAAGTTCCTTGATTTGTCCCTTGTACATTTCACATTCAGCTCTCAGAGATTCACATTCATGCGAAAGCTTTTTATACATGGCTGATTCTTCAGGTCTTTCAACCTTAAGTTTCAGTTTAGCATTTTGCTTTTTCAGCAGAATCATCTCGTCCTTAAGCTTAGCAAGCTCATTAACAACATCTACTTTGTTGTTCATCATCTGCTCAAATGAGCTAAACAGTTCAAGCTCACTTTCAGAGAGTATTACCTCATTGTCAGAATCATCAGATTCCTTGGCCATGAGACACAGCAGTGCAGGTGTTTCGTCAAAAACAGAGTCATCACTTGAAGTGCCAGATTCTGTGTTTGATGAGTAGATGGCTGCCATCTTTTCGGCTTCAGCCAACAGCACCTTGCTCTTTTGGTATCTCTTCTCTCTTCTTTCTTTTCTTTGTTTATTTTTCTCCTCTGTATATTTCTCCGCTTTAGGATATGGGCAGTCTTTGATGAAGTGTCCCAATTTCCTGCAATTATAGCACATCATTTTGGATTTATAATCATCCTTAATATCATGAGAATTAGAGGTAGGTTTAGAAGTAGAAGCATTTCGCCAGCAGTGTACTCCTTTTTGTTCAGTACTGGGGCCTCATCAGATGAGTCCTCTTCTATGATCTTTCCGGCGGATCTTCTTGTTCTTTCTGCAGCGACCAGTGCAGCAGTGGGGCCAGAAGTTGAGGTCTCTTCTATTCCCATCCTTGGCATTTTATACTCGTACGCATTGAGTGCAGAAAACAGCTCAGTCAGTGAGATCTTCCCCAGATCCCTTGATTCTTCCATCGCTGTTATCTTCATGTTGAACTTTGGTGGTAGCGCCTTTAAAACTTTAACAGTGATCTCCTTAACTGTAAACGTCTTTCCCAACTTCAGAACATTGTTCAACACTTTTGTAAACCTTGAATCCATCTGGTCAATGGTTTCTCCAGGTTTCATTTTGAAGTTCTCAAACTTCTCCATGGCAACACTTAGATTGTGTTCTTTGATGGCGTCATTTCATTCGCTCATATCACGGACTTTATCCCACATCTCTTTTGATGTTTTACAATGTTTGACCTTGTCAAACCTTTCATTGTCCAGAGCTTTTGTCATGATGAAGATTCCAACTTTGTCAAGATTTTTCAGCTTGATTTCATCAGCTGTCATCTCGTCTTCATCTTTGTCAACAACCACATCCTGTCCATCAACCTTGATTGTTTTGGTAACTCTTATCGGACCTTTTGTTATGCATCTGTACATATTATCATTGTAAGCAGCAAGAAAAATTTCCATGCGTATTTTCCAGTCCTCAAAGCTCATACCGCCTATGTGGGGAACTAGGCTGATACAATCCATTTTTCAAAAAGTTTTGTTTTTCAAAAAGATGCTCTTTTGAAAACTTTTGAAAACCTTTGAAAAACACTTAAGGATCAAGCTCGTTGATCAGTCAGATGATTCAGATGAACCACCTGCTCTGATACCACTTGTTGGTCCCAAGTGGTCAGATGAGGTCTAGAGGGGGGGGGGGGGGGGGGGGTGAATAGACCTCTTTAAAATTTACATTTTAAAATCTTCTAACTTTTCTGTCAGCAGACTAAGCTGATCAGTAATCGTAAGTTGACTATGCTGATCTCGCACAAAGCTTTGAACAGCAGAGTTTACCACTCTTCTGATTTCACTCAGCTGATTTTATCAAAATCAGAGTTTTAAAATAACTAACTTGCAGCGGATTTATCAAGTGTTTTTCACTTGTAGTTTTCTTTAACTTTGAAATAGTTTTATCTCCAGTTTTAACAAACTCCTTTTAAAACTTTTCCAACAGTTAACCTTTAAGTGTTTTAAGTATGCTGTTTCAAATATGCAGAAATTTATGCAAGTAAAAACACAAAGGATTTTTATAGTGGTTATATGGATAGAAATCCTTTAGTCCACTCTTCCAAGTCACTTAGATCTTGGGTTATACTAAATCACACAGATTACAGTATACACTGCTTACGCCAAACAACAAATGATATGGCCGTAAGTTCACAATAGGAAATCACAAAGAAACTCCTATCCTCTGAAGTAATATCACTCACTAAGACGGATATCTACTTCTCACAAAACAATCCTAACAAAATCACTCAGATTTTACAAGTATTTTCTGTTTTCTCTCTATTCTGCTTCGTCAACAAATGACTCAGCTGTTGAGTGTTCTGTTCTTGAGTTTGAGACTTAGAAGAATTCTGCTTCAGATTTTTGCTCTCAAAGTGTGTTGTCTCTTCTTCTTCAACTCACGAACTGAACTATTTATACTTGAGATTTGAAAATCTGCCCGTTGAGAGATCGACAGGTGTCCAAATCATCGAGTTCTGGTCCTTCTGCAGAAACGGCTACCTGCGACTGAACACTGTACACTCTGCTGTACTTGTTGTCAGTCCGCATTAAATGCACCAAGCTGATACGAGGTTTCTCTTCAATCATTTGTCATAAATACCCTTCATCTTCAGCATTTATTACTCCAAGTGCATTTATTACCGTTGCACTAACTTCTGATCCACTTCCACTCTGCTGATCGAAGTCACTCGTCTGATGTGTACTCGGCTGATCCCAAACTTGAACTAATCTGATTTGAGTCGGCTGATAGTCCACCAGTCTGATTCCTTCTTCAGCAACAGATCAGTAGTCTTCTGGACCATATTTGACTAGTCTGAAATACTTCTTTCTTGGTCAAATATCTTCTAAGGTTTGTACTAAGCTTTCACTTAGCTGATGACTTTGGAAATCATCAAAACCTCCCTTCACTTCAAAGTCTTCATCTTCATCCAACACACAAAGAAACTCATATCCTCTGAAGTAATATCACTCACTAAGATGGATATCTACTTCTCACAATACGATTCTAACAAAATCACTCAGATTTGTAAGTATTTTTTGTTTTCTCTCTATTCTGCTTTGTCAACAAATGACTCGGCTGATGAGTGTTCTATTCTTGAGTTTGAGACTTAGAAGAATTCTGCTTCAGATTTTTGCTCTCAAATGTGTTGTATCTTCTTCTTCAACTCACGAACTGAACTATTTATACTTGAGATTTGAAAATCTGCCCGTTGAGAGATCGACAGGCGTCCAAATCATCGAGTACTGGTCCTTTCTGCAAAAACGGCTATTGCGACTGAACACTGTACACTCTGCTGTACTTTCTGTCGCTTCGCATTAAATGCGCATTAAATGCACCAAGCTGATACGAGGTTTCTCTTCAATCATTTGTCATAAATACCCTTCCTCTTCAGCATTTATTACACCAAGTGCATTTATTACCGTTGCAATAACTTCTGATCCACTTCCACTCTGCTGATCGAAGTCACTCGTCTGATGTATACTCGGCTGATCCCAACTTGAACTAATCTGATTTGAGTCGGCTGATAGTCCACCAGTCTGATTTCTTCTTCAGCAACAGATCAGTAGTCTTCTGGACCATATTTGACTAGTCTGAAATGAATCTTCCTTGGTCAAATATCTTCTAAGGTTTGTACTAAGCTTCCATACTTAGCTGATGACTTTTGGAAATCATCAAAACCTCCCTTCACTTCAAAGTCTTCATCTTCATCCAACAATTTCCTCCTTTTTGATGATGACAAAACTTCAGCTATGTACCTGTACCTAAAACTAAAGTTGAGTCCTCAAAAATTTTTTAGATAGAAATTATGTATTGGAAGCTTGAACTTTTATAGATGATTTTGAAAATTACAGTACAAGTTACAAGCAAAAATAGACTTAAGTGAAAAATTACAAGTGAAGTAAGCTGGTTACATAAATTCAACAGATGACCTAGCCTAGTAATCCTAGTCTAGTCCTCAACTTCTTCATCTTCTTCTTCTTCCTCTTCTTCAACTTCATCACTACTTTCATCTTCACCACTTGAGAAAACATCAGCAAGACCCTTTAATTTTTCTCTTCTTTCATCAGCTTCAAATCTTGCTTTAATGTCCTCAATCCTCTTATACTTAACATCTGGATTAAGCTGTTCTTCAGCAGAGTACTTAGAGGCAGCTAACTGATAACGCCGTGAAAACGTCGTTATTACCTATCTCTTTAAGCCCAAAACATCTTGTTTTGATCCGAGTTTCTGTGTGTCTTCGCGTGTTTTCGTGTCTTTTGTGCTTTTGGTCCCTTTGTTCGGCCCTTGTTCGTTTTTCGTGTTTTGTTCGTGTTCTAACTGTGTTTATCGTTGATTTGCAGGATTCGACGCATTGAATCAATTTCGGAACATTTCGTGCGTGGATTACAAGTCACTTTTGACCGCGGGGGGGACCTAAAGCGAAAGAAAGAACAAAAATCAAGATTTTAGGCCCTGCCTCACCTCGCCGCCGCGAGGTTGAGGCTCGCGGCCGCGAGGAGCGAGCAGCAATGCTACGGCATAAACCTCGCGGCCGCGAGCTTTGATCTCGCGGCCGCGAGGTCCAGCATTTCTGAATACTCGCGGCCGCGAAGCCTGCTCTGTTTTCAGCGCATTTTGGAGGGGCTTTTTGTACATAACCCCTTTTCCCCCAATTGTAATTCTAAACTCTTTGGGGGACTTTTTGGTCTTAGTTACTATAGTTTTTGGGGTAACTTAGGCATTAGGAACTTGTTGTTTTGCTAGGTTAAAGGCTTAGGGAGGAAATCAAGAACAACTTCTACACAACTTCTTGATCACTTTTCATCTCTTTGCCTCCATTGAAGACTTCAACCTTTCTTGCACTTTTGGATTGAAGAACACAAGGGCTTGAGAGAGAAGTTGTATTAGATTTCATCACATAAGCTTATTCTTAACCTTGATCTTGTTTATTTTGTACTTATGACATTGTTTAATGTAATGAATATTGTGTTGATTAATATGAGTAGCTAAGCATTTAACTCCTAGGTTTTTATGGAGCTTATGATTGATCTATGATTGAATGATGAGTTAATGGTTGATGCTATGTTTATAAGTGTTTGTTAATCTAGTTTGAGCTTTTGTCAACTTGTGGTTAGGCCAACCATAGGATGAAATGGATTGATCTTTAATTGCTAGGCATAGTGGATTAAAGATTAGATTGTAAAACTAGGTTGTGAATTGATTTTAGGATAGGAATATACCTAGGTCTTTTCTTGTTCTAACAAGGATTGGAATTAATGCATCACTTAGGCTTAATCCTTTTAGACATAAATTGGATTAGTCTATTTTGGTAGGTTCGTACGCAATTCGGAAGATACGTATGAATAATTTATGAAACCTTGAACAACAAACATGAGCATTGCTATCGATTTGTGAATCACTCAAGATTGGATCAATCTAAGTAACATGGAAATCTAGGAACCTTTATCAATTGAACCAAAGTATTGTATTTCTTACTCACTCCACTTTAGTTGTTTAAACAAACTACAATCTCATTACTATCACTCATATAAGTTCAAGTAAGATAATAGAATAGATTTTGATAATTATTCGTTTGATTCCTTGTGGGTTCGACACCCCTTATCACTTTATTACTTGTAAACGACCGTATACTTGCGCGATTTACGTACTCGTATTTGGGACGTAACACTAACTCCTTGTCAGTCTTAGCTACATCCTTGGGCTCTACTTTATCATCAGCTTCATCTTCAGCTTCTTCTTCAAGTACTTCTTCTTCACTTGACTTTCCAGCAGCAGCCCGTTGGTCTCGTACTTGAATAGTTGCATCATCAACAGTTCTCTTAGCTGATTCCTCTTCCCCCTTTTTGTCATCAGCAGCAGGGTTGAGTTGATCAGGAGTTATGTTGACAGCAGCACAAAGCTTCTTGATGTTTTGATCCATGATGTGATTTCAGCACAGTGATGATTCAGAGTAGTCTCCATGCGAAGTTGATTTGATTTCAGCTCACCAGATTGGTCATTTAGGCAATCAACATTCAGTTGAAGTGTTGATATTTCACTTTGAGCTTTATTAGTGACATCAGTAAACTCTTGCATTAAAGCAATATTCTTTTCAATTTCTGCTTCACCAACTTGTTTCATGACTCTTCCAATCCCAGCAATGTCAGACTCATGCCTTTGAAGAGTAGAATGCAGATGACCCACATCAGCCTTCACATCTTCAATATTTCTGTTCATGTTTAATATACTTTGAGTCAGCATCAGGGAGTTGTCTGGTGGTAGAGGAAAATCATCAATGGCATCCTTAACCATTTTTGCAGTCTCTTCCTGCATTTGTTTAATCATCAGCTGATTCCTCAACTCCATCTCCTTCATGGCAGTTTCAATCAGCAGCTGCATTGATTCCATCAGCGAGGAATGCAAGTCAGCAGTAGGAGCAGGTGGTGATGATTTAGCAGGCTCCTCTTCCTGTTGAATAGGTGCTTCGTGAAGAACATGATTGTCTTCAGCTTTCCATTCCAAAGCTAAAGGGACCAAGTCCTTGACCACAGCAGGCAGCTTAGTTGATATATCTAGGTTGATCTCCTCAGCTTGCTGGTCTTTCTTGTGTTCTTCACTAGCTGGCTCATCAGCAATGTGAATGATTTCAATACCATCAGCAGACAGGACAGTCTTCTGACGAATCAAGTCAGCTGGCACGAAAGGTGAAGTAGTCTGTTGAATACTCAGCTTTTCTTGATAAGTACTGATATCAGAGCCATAGGCGATTTGCTGTAAATTTGGCAGACTGGGCATTGAACTTGATGTTCCTGGTTCAAATCTTGATCTCTCAGCCCATTTCTCCAATGTCGTGTAAACAACAACTTTAACTGCTCTATCAATCCGGTCATCAGCAGGACCTTGTTTATTTGGAATTGAATTCTTGATAGTGAATTGCAATGATTCTTGCAAAATCATGCAATCTGTCTCTTACAAAGTCTGAGTCCAATGCCTTCGCAACAGAATTTGTATGCAGCCTACTTAGAACCCAACGGCCTTCAGCAGCAAACTCCTTCCATGCTTGGATCTCTTCCTCAGATTTGTTCAACCTATACTCCCTCCAACGATTGTACCTTATTTTTTCTGGGAGAAAGGTGGTCCTAGATTGAAGCAGCTGATTCATCATCTCTAGCTCAGCTTCAAATCTTTTGAAGGCAGTAGAGTCACCTTGAACTATTTCAATGGCTCTTCTGACTTCAAACTTTTTCTTCTTGATTGGTTCAGCCCTTGGTAAGATATATTGTCCTTCCTTGGGTCTTTCTCCAATCACGATGCCTTCAGACCTCCGTGGTCCATATGCATCCTTTTTATTGTCTTCAAGAGCTTTTGCCAAGTCTTCTGCTTCCTTGGCAGCTAACTCTGCTTCAGTCATCTTTTTGACTTCAGCATCCTTTTTGCTCGCTTCAAGAGCTCTCTTAAACTCAGCTTCATCACGTTTTCTCTGCTCAGCTTCCTCACGCTTCTTCTTGTGAAGAGCTGACACTTTAGCTTTGCCAGTTCTTTTCTTTCTGGCAGCTCTTGACTCAACAACTGGTGCCTCAGCTGTTGATTCTGGTGGTGCAATTGCTACTGGTGCAGCAGCAATAGGTTCAAGGATCTGCACTTCAGGATCCTTTTGAGGTTCAGCAACCTCAGCTGTTGGTGTAGAAGTCTGTTTCACTTGTTCATCAGCTGACTTTACTTTAGCAGACTTCTTCACTATTTCAACAGGCCTCTCAGCAGATGGAGGACTTTCTCTAACCAGCTCAGAAAGTTCAGTGTCTTCTTCTATGAACGTCATTTTCTTTCTGGCAGTTTTCTTAGTATAAGGAACAGCAGCAGCAGTAGAAATGGCAGTGTCCTTCATGGCACTCCTTGTCCTTTTAGCCACATTTTCAGCCGGTAGCTCAGCTGAAACTGTTCTTTCAGGAGATGAGTCAACTGTCATCTCATCGATCATCTCCTTGACTGTTTCATCAATAATAGAATCCATAGCATCCTTCTTTTTAGACACGGCTGTTCTGGCTTTAACAGCTGGCTTAGCTGTTTGAACAGTTGTCTTGCTCTTCTTGCCTTTATCATCAGGCTTTTCTGGCTCAGAAGCCTTTCTTTTCTGTTGCTTCTTCTTTGGCACAACAACAGGCTCCTTTGATTTTCCAGTTTTCACTAGGTCATAAATCTTGAACTCCTTCGCCTTGTGAACATCCTTGCCATTAGTCATACCACATCCCAAATTCACCAGCAGATGACTAAGGAATATCCTGTGCAGAGTCAGACCACGCACCTTGTGATCGGCAAGTACATACCAGATGAAGTTTGCCCAGTTCACCTTCAAACCATAGAAGATGGCTATCATTGTGTGAAATCTCTTCATTGGTACACTGTCTAACGAGAATGTGCAATTCTCAAGAACCTTGGCAACCAAATCAGCCATCCGCTGAAATTCATCCTGCAGCTGATTCTTCTTAATGCTTCCAGACAACACTTGATTTTTCTTTGAAGCCAGATTCCAGAAATCTGCTTCAAGAGGTTCGGCTAAGGTAGAAATCTCAGTAGACCCTTCAAGAGAGAGTCCGTACTTCTCATTCAGCAGTTTGGGGGTTACACAGATAACTTTATCCCCAATTTTGGCAGTGATCTCCAGCTTTTCAAAGTTGACATCATCTTTTGAACCATAAAATTCCATCACTTGGTCTTTGAAAATCATATCTTCGTGGGCCTCCATGAAGTTAACCAATGTAGCCGCTTTGAACTTCTCCAAAATTTCTTTCATCAGTGGTGTGCCAGTCGTATGGTAGGTCAGGTAGTTCAAGAACATACCTTCAGCAGCAGCTTCTTTGGCAGACATTCTGAAAAAGATTAATGGAAAAACGAAGAGAAATTCGCAGTATATGGGTGCAGAATTGCTCTGTATGCTTTTGAGATTTTGAGGGTGCGTAAAAGCTTAGTAAGCTGATCAGATCTGGATTTATAGATGTTAGTTCTTGTCGGTTTCCGTGAAAAGTGGTAACCGTTAGATTAGTTACTTGAAAAGCAGATCGTGTGATCGTGATACGCGGATTTCAAAATATCATTAAATATGTCAGACAGGCAGGAATTTGAAACGCCACTTGTCTGTTACTTATAAAAGCGTGTTTCAGAAAATGCGTTTTTAGTGCAACACTTAAATATAAGCTGACATAAATAATAGCAGATGAGTAAAATACTTATCTGATAGACGACTTGTCTGATACAATATATCACTAGTGAAAGTCAATATCTAGTGATCTTCCTTTGTTGTTTGTCAATCCAGCAAGATAAATAATCTTCAAATCTTCAAGAATTAAGAACAAATCTTCTGATTAAAGCAACTTCAACTAACTGTCATTGAAGATTTCATCTATAAAACAGGAGTACCGCTAGTCTTACACGTTCCCCCTGAATTCAAGAATTCATCAGTCAACTAGTCTGTTGAGAGTCAGTCTTCTTGAAGTGTAACAGTTGTTGATATCAGATTAGTAAGCTGTTGAACCCAGTCTTCTGATAGGTTCCCCCTCAGCTTATGAATCCAAATTTAACAAGCCGAGTTCCACTCTTAGAGTAGAAAATCTTGCATCACTTAATGGTTTGGTGAAAATGTCAGCAATCTGGTTGTCTGTATGAACATACTCAATAATAACATTTCCTTTTTCAACATGGTCTCTGATGAAGTGATGTTTGATCTCAATATGCTTAGTCCTGGAATGACTAGTAGTATTCTGAGTAAGTGAGATTGCACTTGTATTGTCACAGTAGATAGGGATTCCACTGATCTTGAGATTATAGTCTTCTAGTTGATGCTTCAACCAAAGTATTTGTGCACAACATGCTCCAGCAGCAATGTATTCAGCTTCAGCAGTAGATATGGATACTGAAGTCTGTTTCTTACTCATCCATGAGATCAGACGACTGCCTAAAAATTGACAAGTACATGTAGTACTCTTCCTATCAATTTTAAAGCCAGCAAGGTCATAATCTGAATATCCAATAAGTTCAAATCCTGATTCCCTTGGGTACCACAATCCCAAATCTTGTGTGCCTTTGAGATACTTTAATATCCTTTTAGCAGCTAAGAGGTGAGATTCCTTAGGATCTGATTGAAATCTCGCACAAACCCCAACAGAATACATAATATCAGGTCTGCTAGCTGTTAAGTATAACAGTGACCCAATTATGCCTCTGTATTTGGTGATGTCAACTGATTTGCCACCTTCATCCTTGTCCAGACGAAGTCCAATAGACATAGGAACATTAACAGATGAGCTAGTTTCCATACCAAATTTCTTGAACAGATCTTTTGTGTACTTTGCTTGATTAATAAAAATACCATCAGGTAGTTGTTTAACTTGTAATCCAAGAAAGTAATTTAGTTCTCCCATCATGCTCATTTCAAACTTGTTCTGCATCAGCTTAGAGAACTTTTCACACATCTATTTGTTAGTTGAACCAAAAATAATATCGTCCACATATATTTGTACCAACAATATATGATTATCCCATTCAATAGTGAACAAAGTCTTATCTACTTTACCCTTACGAAATCCTTTGACTAAAAGAAAATCAGATAAAGTGTCATACCATGCTCTTGGAGCCTGTTTCAGTCCATAGAGAGCTTTCTTCAGACGATACACCTTGTCTCCTTGTTGATAAACTTCAAAGCCAGGAGGTTGTTCAACATAAACTTCCTCTTTCAATTCTCCATTGAGAAAAGCAGACTTCACATCCATTTGATAGACAGTGAAGTTCTTGTAAGCAGCATAGGCTAAGAATAATCTGATTGCTTCAAGCCTTGCAACTGGTGCGAATGTCTCGTCAAAATCAATGACTTCTTCTTGGCAATAACCCTTGGCAACTAGTCTTGCTTTGTTTCTGGTAACAATACCATCTTCATTCATTTTATTCCTGAATACCCACTTAGTGCCAATTACTCTTTGATGAGTAGGTCTGGGAACTAAGTACCAGACTTCATTCCTTTCAAATTGATTTAACTCTTCTTGCATTGCTTCAATCCAGTGAGAATCACTAAGAGCTTCATCAATTAACTTAGGCTCAATTTGTGAAAGAAAACTTACAAACATTGTCTCATTTGCAGTTGACCTTCTAGTTCTCACTCTATCCAAAGGATCACCAATCACTAAGTCAAGTGGGTGATCTTTGAGCCATCTGAGATCAGGTTGCAAATCTGGATGTTGTCCTCTTGATTGATCTTGCAACACTACTATTGGAGTCTCAGTAGTAGTCTGTTGAACAGTCTCTGGTCTGTCAGTTGTTTGCAACTCCTCTGTTAGACAATCAACAGACTGATTTTGAACAGCACTTGAGTTAACAGCTTGAGTTAAATCAGGTAGTATGATGGGTACATATTCTTCCTTTCTTTCCACACTCAATTTCTGAAAGTCTGCAGATATCTCTGGATTTGCACTTTGATTCTTTTCAGATGATTGGCTTGGTTCATCAAATACTACATGAATAGATTCTTCTACAAGTAAAGTTATTTTGTTAAACACTCTATAAGCTTTACTAACAGTAGAGTAACCTACAAAAACAGCTTCATCAGCCTTTTCTGCAAATGCAGTAAGGTGATTTTCCCATTGTTCAAACCATAACATTTACAACCAAAAATCCTAAGATAATGTAAATTAGGCTTTCTGTTGTTCCATAGCTCATAAGGTGTCTTGTTTTGACTTTTGTTGATCATACATCTGTTCTGTGTATAACATGCTGTATTTGTAGCTTCTGCCCAGAATCTTTGGGGCAGCTTTGCTTCAGCTATCATTGTCCTGGTAGCTTCTTTTAGAGTTCTGTTTCTCCTTTCAGCAACTCCATTTTGTTGAGGGGTTCTGGCAGCAGAGTACTCATGATTGATTCCTCTGGTGTTACAATACTCTTCAACAGTAGAGTTTATAAATTCAGTCCCTCTATCTGATCTGATCTTTAATATTCTTTGACTCTTCTCATTCTGGATCAGTTCTATCAGATTAGTAAGATGTTCTTTGGTTTCACTTTTCTTCTTCATGAAAATCACCCAAGTAAATCTTGAAAAATCATCCACAACAGCCAGACAGTATTTCTTTCCACCATTGCTGATTGGATCAATAGGGCCAAACAAATCCATATGTAACAGCTCCAAAATTCTGGTTGAAGATTGGTGCTTCTTGCTTTTGAAAGAGGATTTCACTTGTTTACCCTTCTGACATGCGTCACAAAGCTTGTCTTTGCTCATGACTGTCTTTGGAATTCCTTCTACCAGATCATTCTTTATTAATCTGTTTATGGTCTTGAAATTCAAATGATTCATTCTTTTGTGCCACAGCCAACTGATTTCACTTGGTGTAGAAGCCACCAAACAAACATTAGAATTCTTGTCCACAGAATTCCAGTCGACTACATAGATATTTCCGTGTCTTCTTCCAGATAAAATAACCTTCTTTGTTCCAATTTGTTCAACATAGCACTTATCTGATGAAAACATTACAGAAAATCCCTTGTCACAAAATTGACTTATGCTCAGCAGATTGTACTTCAGGCCACTAACATAAGAGACGTCAGATATCTCTATGTTTCCTTTGATAAGCTTTCCAACAGCAACAACCTTGCCTTCTTCGCTGTCTCCAAAAGTAACTCTTGGACCATTTACAGAAACAGCATCTGCCAGTTCATGTATGTCTCCACACATGTGCCTTGAACATCCACTGTCCAAGTACCATTTCTTCACTACTTTACTCCTACTCCTAATCCTAACCTACAAAACAAAATAAAATTGTTTTAGGTACCCTTTATTGAGAGGGTCCTGGTGGATTAGTATCACCTTTGACAACCCAAGATGTTGAAGTCTTAGGCTTCTTAGGCTTCTTAGGCTTCAGAGTTTTAGCAGGAGCATGAGCAACTTCACTTTCATCATAATCAGCAGGCATGTTATGTTGATAATCATTATGATGAGGATAAGGCTCATAAGCAGGATAAGATGCATGATAAGCAGGGTAAGCATGCATTGGTTGATGAGCAGGATATGCAGCATAATAGGGTGGATAATGAGGTGCAGCATAATAAGGTGAGTAAGCAGGTTGCACATAATAAGAATCATTTCCATACCAAGTGTTATTGTTATAATTTCATTGCTTCTTTGGTCTGCTCTTTACTTGCTCTTTAACAGACGACTTAGGTTTACTAGTCTGATTGGTTTTACTCTTATCAGCAGACTTCTTAGGACTATTCTGCTGTTTGGTTTTACCAGTCTGTTTTTCATTTTCAGGCTTTTTACCTTTTTTAGCCTTAGGAGATTTCTTCTCCTTTTTCTCAGTTTCCAGTGAAGTAGATTTAGCAGTCTGAACATACAAGATAACATTACTATTATCAGCAGATATAAACTTCTCAGCTCTGTTCAGTTCTAAATTTTCTTTTACTAAGGGTGTACTCTGTTCAGTTGATTTATCTATTGACACAACAGACGACTTAGGAACAGACGACTTATTGAGTGAAGATATTGTAGCTTCAAGTTCATTGATTTGTCCCTTGTAAACTTCACATTCTGCTCTCAGAGATTCACATTCATGCGAAAGCTTTTTATACATGGCTGATTCTTCAGGTTTTTCAACACTGCGTTTCAGTTTAGTATTTTGCTTTTTCAGTACAATCATCTCGTCCTTAAGCTTAGCAAATTCATTAACAACATCGGCTTTATTGTTCATCATTTGCTCAAATGAACTAAATAGCTCAAGTTCACTTTCAGAGAGTATTACCTCATTGTCAGAATCATCAGATTCGTACTCTTCAAAAATAGAGTCATCACTTGACGTGCCTGATTCTGAATTTGATGAGTAGATGGCTGCCATCTTTTCAGCTTCAGCCAACAACACTTTGCTTTTCTGGTATCTCTTCTCTCTTCTCTCTTTCCTTTGTTTCTTTTCCTCCTCTGTATATTTCTCCGCTTTAGGATATGGGCAGTCCTTGATGAAATGTCCCAATTTCCTGCAATTATAGCACATCATTTTAAATTTATAATCATCCTTAATATCATGAGAATTAGAGGTAGGTTTAGAAGTAGAAGCATTGTTATATTTGTTCTTCATTTTTCTTTTATAGAACTTTTTGAACCCGTTTAATAACAAAGCAACATCATCAACAGAGTACTCCTTTTTGTTCAGTACTGTGGCCTCATCAGATGAGTCCACTTCTCTTATCTTCCCGGCTGATCTTCTGAATTTTTCTGCAGCAACCAGGGCAGCAGTGGGACTAGAAGTTGAGGTCTCTTCTATACCCATTCTTGGCATTTTATACTCGTACGCCTTGAGTACAGAAAACAGCTCCGTCAGAGAGATCTTCCCCAGATCCCTTGATTCTTCCATTGCTGTGATCTTCATGTTGAACTTGGGTGGTAGTGCCTTCAGGACTTTGAGAGTAATCTCTTTGTCTGTGAACGTCTTACCCAGCTTTAACACGTTGTTCAGTACTTTAGTGAACCTTGAATCCATCTGGTCAATGGTTTCTCCAGATTTCATCTTGAAGTTTTCAAACTTCTCCAGGGCTATGCTCAGATTGTGTTCTTTAATGGCATCATTCTCTTCACTCATATCACGGACTTTATCCCACATCTCTTTTGATGTTTTACAGTGTTTGACCTTGTCAAACCTTTCATTGTCCAGGGCTTTAGTCATGATGAAGATTCCAACTTTGTCTAGATTTTTCAGCTTGATTTCTTCAGCTGTCATCTCGTCTTCATCTTTGTCAACGACCGTATCTTGGCCATCAACCTTGATTGTTTTGGTGACTCTTATTGGACCTTTTGTTATGCACATGTACATATTATCATTGTAAGCAGCAAGGAAAATTTCCATGCGTATTTTCCAGTCCTCAAAGCTCATACCGCCTATGTGGGGAACAAGGCTGATACAATCCATTTTTCAAGAAGTTTTTGTTTTTCAAAAAGATGCTTTTTTGAAAACTTTTGAAAACCTTTGAAAAACACTCTAGGATCAAGCTCGTTGATCAGGCAAATGATTCGGATGAACCACCTGCTCTGATACCACTTGTTGGTCCCAAGTGGTCAGATGAGTCTAGAGGGGGGGGGGGGGGGGTGAATAGACCTCTTTAAAATTTACCTTTTAAAATCTTCTAACTTTTCTGTCAGCAGACTAAGCTGATCAGTAATCGTAAGTTGACTATGCTGATCTCGCACAAAGCTTTGAACAACAGAGTTGACCACTCTTCTGATTTCACTCAGCTGATTTTATCAAAATCAGAGTTTTAAAATAACTAACTTGCAGCGGATTTGTCAAGTGTTTTTCACAAGTAGTTTTCTTTAACTTTGAAATAGTTTTATCCCCAGTTTTAACAAACTCCTTTTTAAAACTTTTCAGTAGTTAACCTTTAAGTGTTTTAAATATGCTCTTTCAAATATGCAGAAAATTATGCAAGTAAAAACACAAAGGATTTTTATAGTGGTTATATGGATAGAAATCCTTTAGTCCACTCTTCCAAGTCACTTAGATCTTGGGTTATACTAAATCACACAGATTACAGTATACAATGCTTGCGCCAATCAACAAATGAAAAGGCCACAAGTGCGTAATAGGAAATCACAAAGAAACTCCTATCCTCTGAAGTAATATCACTCACTAAGATGGATATCTACTTCTCACAACACGATTCTAACAAAATCACTCAGATTTATAAGTATTTTCTGTTTTCTCTCTATTCTGCTTTGTCAACAAATGACTCGGCTGATGAGTGTTCTGTTATTGAGTTTGAGACTTAGAAGAATTCTGCTTCAGATTTTTGCTCTCAAATGTGTTGTATCTTCTTCTTCAACTCACGAACTGAACTATTTATACTTGAGATTTGAAAATCTGCCCGTTGAGAGATCGACAGGTGTCCAAATCATCGAGTACTGGTCCTTTCTGCAGGAACGGCTGTTGCGACTGAACATTGTACACTCTGCTGTACTTTCTGTCGCTTCGCATTAAATGCACCAAGCTGATACGAGGTTTCTCTTCAATCATTTGTCATAAATACCCTTCCTCTTCAGCATTTATTACACCAAGTGCATTTATTACCGTTGCAATAACTTCTGATCCACTTCCAGTCTGCTGATCGAAGTCACTCGTCTGATGTATACTCGGCTGATCCCAAACTTGAACTAATCTGATTTGAGTCGGCTGATAGTCCACCAGTCTGATTCCTTCTTCAGCAACAGATCAGTAGTCTTCTGGACCATATTTGACTAGTCTGAAATGAATCTTCCTTGGTCAAATATCTTCTAAGGTTTGTACTAAGCTTCCATACTTAGCTGATGACTTTTGGAAATCATCAAAACCTCCCTTCACTTCAAAGTCTTCATCTTCATCCAACAGTCTTTTTGTTCGGAAATAGAGCGACCTATTTATAGGTACATACAGGGGTACAATAGTCTTTTTAGGAAAGACGTAACAAGTAATAAATACAAAGACGTTACAAACGTTACGAGAGTTTATGATAAAGACGTTACAAGACTTAAATGATAAAGACGTTATAAATCTCTCATTTATGTCAACTTAGTGTAGAGCTGTGTAATCTCTTAATTGTCCTCGGGTACAAAATTTGCACAATTCATTTGCCCCCCAGTTTTCGGGAATAATAACGCGAGCGTTTATTGTCGAAACTTTATTCAAGTATCTGAGCATTGTAGCTACCTACATCATACCTCCATCAGGGACTAATAAGCGTGTAACACTGCCTCATTAAAACCTTGCCAAGAAAAACACTTTGGGACAAAAACTTGGACAAAGGAAAAAGAGTACAGTGCTTAGATATTTATTCATGACACGCTCCCCGTGATGCTAACACAAGACCCACATGCTGATGTATTACGGTATTTTTGAAGAGTTTGAGCCTCACTTGTAAATTTGATGAAGAGTAGGGATGCTCCTTCTTTAGCTGCTCTTTCTTATATGGTGTAAATATTCTTCTTTTGAGATATATATTTGTCAAAAGTTGCCTCCCAAAGCCACAGTTGCATGTAAAACACAAATTAGTGTGGTCAAATATTATCACTTAAAGTAAATATAGTAAAAATAAATTTGGATTTCAGCCACAAGTGCAACTTGATTCACGCTGTTCTACGTTTCGACTTTGATAGTATTCTATCGTCGCTGTCGTTGATGTCTTATTTTCTTTTCTTTTCTTTTCTTTTCTTTTTTATTTTTTTATTTTGTTGCCGAGAGACGACCGGACTACCCCTCTTGATCGCTGAAGGATGACCTATTTACCCCCTAGCATTTTGCGGAGGGATGATGGATTCACCCTTTGATTGCTGAGAGATGACCGGTTTACCCTCGATCGTTTAGGGATGACTGATTTACCCTTTTTTGATCGTTGAGCAATGATCGATTTACCCTTTACTTTTTTAGGGATGATCAATTTACCCTTTTTGATCGCGAAGAGACCATCGATTTACCGTTTGTAGTTTTAAAGATTCATTTTTGAGTGGCTTCATGCGTCCGTAAACAAATAATATATTTTAATTTTAACTGAAAGACATAAAGTATAAATTTTACCTCCTTTATGTAGTTCTGCAATCTTGAGATACTCCAGGGACAACTTTCCATCAATTTCTGGAGGCCACTGAAATTCGATGATTTTTTGGGTCAACTGTGCAATTTTGTCCAATTTCTGGGGAGACTTGCAATATTTTGGGCCCATTTTGTAATAGCGTAAATTTGCAAAATATAAAGGTGTGCCTCGAATGATCGTTTGACTTCCGGGCTAGGGTTTTCCTCTCCACCTTGAGGAATTATTTTTGCTTATAGGACATGTGTGATTGAAGAATCACTATCCATGATTTTATTTTTCTTCTAGGACATGTGTGATTGAAAAATCACTATCCATAATTTTATTTCTTCTTATAGGACATGTGTGATTGAAGAATCAATGTCCATGATTTTATTTCTTCTTCTAGGACATGTGTGATTGAAGAATCACTGTCCATGATTTACCGTTTCTAGAACATGTGTGATTGAAGAATCACTATCTCAAAGAAATCGTTTTTGCTTCTAGGACATGTGTGATTGCAAAATCACCGTCTCAAAGAAGTCTTTAGGGGCCCTCTTTGGAGTCTTCTGTTTCATGAGGAGTTTTATTTTGAGGAAGTGTTTCCCTTTTTCAGTGTAGATTTATCTCTTCGCTGCATAAATTAGTAAACAAATGTAGTATTTAATTCTAATTGAAAGACTTGAAATTTAAATTTACCCAACTCCTTTAGTGTGCTTGGAGAGATCACGAAGACATGCTGCAAAATGTTGTGGTAGTCGTGTAATTTTACCGAACTTTAAGTTAATATTGCAATTAAGTAATTCTTGGGCTTTTATCCCATTTTGGGATGATAGTGGGCCAATTCTGCCATATCACTTTCCTTCGGGGGCATATTTGCAACACCTTGGAGTTTGGAGATGATTTGTTGAGCAAATTTCATATCTTTCAGCCAGTTAGCCCCAATCTGATACGTAAAATTTGTTGAAAACTAAAAGAATTCCTTCAAATTCAGAAAAAAAGAATGACTTAATGAAAATTGGGTTTTCGGTGGGTAAATTTCAGATCCCTGGTATGTCGTTTCCGATCTCCTCTCCTCTCCTCCTTCGAATCCGCCGCTGCTCATATTAAGCCGACTGCCAAGTAACTCATCTTTTGCTCTGAAAGGTAAACTTATTGATTATGCTTTTTCCTTTGGAGAAGAAAATAAGTTGGTGAATTTTTTCATGTCTTTGGTGGTTGGTTTGAGGCTTAAAGTTATTTTGACATGCGGATTTTTTGAACGGATGGTGGGATTGGTCAAATACTGATTACGACACCCATGCTGCTCCGTTGATTCAATGACAATGGTGGTTCACTTGACGTAGTTTCTCGAGAGTGTGATGCAGACCAGTCGTTTCCCACAGACGGCGCCAATTATGATGTTGTATAAAAATGTTTAGGGCAAAGATGGAATAAGACCTTCGTTCTATAACAACATCACAACAATAAAATAAGATCTGCACACAGATATATCGAGAGAAAAATTGTATTGTATTTGTAATAGAGAATTGAATTGTCTCTTTGTTCAGAAATAGGGCGATCTATTTATAGGTACATACAGGGGTACAATAGTCTTTTTATAAAAAAACGTAACAAGTAATAAATACAAAGACGTTACAGACGTTACGAGAGTTTATGATAAAGACATTAACGTTACAAGACTTAAATGATAAAGACGTTACAAAAGTTACAAGACTTAAATGATAAAGATGTTATAAATCTCTCATTTATGTCAACTTAGTGTAGAGTTGTGTAATCTCTTAATTGCCCTCGGGCACAAAATTTGCACACATCAAATATCATTAAAAAAATTAATCAGAATCACATTTTACCTATGAAATAATAAAAAATATTTATGACTTAGTTAAGCACGTAAATTTTCTTTGGCTAGAGAAACAAAATATAAATAATATCGAAGCATGTATAACATCGAATTTTATTGAAACTCCTTTTATGAAAAATGGGTGAAGTCGATGAAAAACAGGTGAAATCGATGAAAATTGGTGATATCGATAAATAAAAAACTATGAAATTGGTGAAAACATGTGAATTCGATGAAAATCCAGGTGAAATTGATGAAAAACGGGTGAAACCGATAAAAAAAAAGTGTCAGTGAAATTGGTAAATACATGTGAAATCAATGAAATTTCGGGTGAAATTCGTGAAGAAACGATGAATCAATGAAAATGGGTCAAATCGATGAAACAATGGACAAAACCAATGAAAAATGTAAAGTCGTTGAAAACATGTGAAATCAATGAAAATTTAAGTGAAATTAGTGAAAAAATATGTGAAACGTGTGAAATAGGTGATAAGAAGTTAAAGTGAAAAAAAAGAATGAAATTAGTCATATAAAAAAGTTTAACCAACAAAAATATGATAAAACCGGTAGAAAAATGGTTTATACCAGAAAAACAAAAGAAATCGATGAAAACAGGAAAATAATGAAAATAAGTTAAACTGGTAAAAAATGGGTAAGTTGATAATATATATATATATATATATATATGACGGGTACAAAATCAATGAAATCGACAAAAAAATGGGTTGAATCGATGAAAAATGGAGTAAACATTAGAATTACATAGGTAAAAAAAAAAGGTTAATTTGGTAAGTAAAGCAATGCACTTTAAATGACTGAGTAAGAGAAAAAAAATTGAAATCTACTTAAAAATTGACCCAAATCCATTTGATAAAAAACTATGATTCATTATTTTTGTTGTTAAACAATGCAAAATATTTGAGCTAGATATTCAAAATTAGTCCGATCAAAATCCATCCGGCTAAGTGGACTTTTGGTATATAAATCAACATAATTGTCTTTATTGTATCATACTTGGTGTCACATTCACATTACAAATTCGTGACGATGAAAACTTTTCGTATTTGACAAATACGAAGATAAATAATATTCATTGTTGTAATTGTTGTAATGAAAAATATTTTAATACTTTATTTAATAATTTTATATTGGTTGAATAAGAATTCAACGACGTTCAATGATGAACAAAATGTTTTTTATGATCTTATTATAGAAAAAAAATTTCAAGATCTAATGAAGAAATCAATTATCATTTTATATTTGATTAAGATAATTTAGAGTCATCATATTTTCTGAAAAAACAATTTTAATAATAAATAAATTGTAGATCAATCTTTAATCTGTTTAATTTTTTGACATAATAAAGTTAATTTTACTCTAATTTACAAAATTTATGGTAAAAAGTGTCAACATCATGGATCAAAATTTTCATCATTTTCATCGAAAAAATTCCAATTTCGAATAAAATGAAACGAAAACAATGTGTAATTCCGAAACTATTTGTTTGCCCGTGACTCTATTAGTTTTCTTAATTTAGTAATTTTTTTTTACAATTTTTCTTTAGTGTTTCTTAAATATTCTCGAAAAGTTTATAATATTTGGCTGACTGAAACCATAAAGTCGAAACAAATTTTTTATCCATTGTCAATATTGAGGGGTCTTCGGAGCGGCTTCCTTCCAAATACAAGTGAAAAGATGTGAAGAAAGTTAACTACTTTTCTTCCCTCAAGTCTTCACGCGTAAAACAAGTCAAGCCAAAAATATAAATCCGATTCCTTGTGCTTTGAAGCTATACATGTTTTTGAAGTGGAATGAATTGATTTCATTTATATTTTATACATGTCGAGGGTGTACGACAATTGGGAAAGGCTTGTTGAAGCCACTCTTAAGAGAGAACTCCATCGGGAAATCGCACTTTGTCCAAGCTTAAGCAGCTCAACTTCCATTGATTTGAGTTCACGTTTCGATTCTCTTGATCATGTCACTGGTACGTAATTTATTGTATTAATTCAAAACTTACGGGTCCTTTTTTTTTTTTTTTTTTTTTTTTTTAGTACTCCTATATGATTTGAATGGTTGTGGATTGAGTAATTGTGGGTTTTATTTATTCGATTATGTTGAGCTAAATGCAAAAGCAGCCCATGTGCTTTGCCTAATTGGCAAAATTTCTCCGTGCGAGTAGGGGTTATTGTCAATTTTTTAACGAACAGGGGATTGTTGCCAATAATTAAAGTTAACCGGGGATTATTGTTATTTTCTTAGGTGAAGGGAAGTGTTTTCGCATTTTATAGATGTGAACTTTATGTGAGAAGTTTTAATTAAAAAAAAATATACTTCGTATGTTTTAGTTAATTGGAGAAGTGTTTCTGGTTCAAACATTGGGACTTTGAGAAATTATCATGAAGCAATTGTGGGTTTTTCCTTGTTCAATTGGCATCTTTGTGTGTGTGTAAAGATTGGGAGATTTTGTGAGCAGCTTTGGGTTCTCTTTGATCCAAGAAATTATAGAGTCAATTTTTAAAATGTGATTTTCAATCTACTTGACCTCTTATATAGATAGAAGCAGCAGTTCTAGTACTGGAACATTTGGTAATATAGCTCCCGAGTCGGAGACAACGGACGTTTTTGGTTACGGGGTCATGCTTCTTGAGCTCATTACTGGGCAGAGAGCTTTCGATCTCGCTCGTCTTGCCAATGATGATGATGTCATGTTACTTGATTGGGTAAGCATTATCGCTTCACACTTGCTCTCGATCTGTTATTGTATGTCAGAATAACATGCATTGATTTCTTCTTATAATTCCAGGTGAAGGGACTTCTCAAGAAGAAAAAGTTGGAAACATTGGTTGACCCTGATTTACGAGGTAATTACATCAATGAAGAAGTGCAGCAGTTAATCCACTTGTCGGAAGTGGTTAGGATGCTCGAAGGTGATGGTCTGGCTGAAAGGTGGGAGGAGTGGCAGAAGGAAGAAATTTTCAGGCAAGACGAGTTCAATCACAGTTACCAACCTAACACCAATTGGACAATTACCGATGATACCATCCGACCCGTTGAGTTATCCGGGCCAAGATGATATCGAACACAACTCATCAATTATATTTGATTGATATTTTTCTGTCTTTGTATATACATTTGTTTTCTTGATTTCTCTCTTCTACGTTTAGTGTTTGTTAATGATTTGATTTTTTGTTACGTTCCACATAATTTTGATGATGCAAGTGTTTATCTCAATAGATCCATTTCAAAGTACACGAGTCACAAATTCTTTCTCAGTACCCATTTTTGAGGAAATTGTCGGCACGATTTTTTCCAAAAATTATATCATATTCCTGGAATTTAGTACATACATACATCTATACTAATTATAAAAGTGTGAATAATTTAAGTCTGTTTTTTTTTTTCCCGTGAAAACTAATATATCCTTATTTGAGTTATAAAGTGATATTTAATTCAATGGTAAATATTTAAAAATAGTTGAAGAAGAATAATTAGACATGGATTTTTTTATATTAATTATGGTAAATGTATAATTAGATATGGAGTCTTATTATATTTATCTCCTACATTAATTCCTAAAATTTATAAATTATATTTTATTTCAACTTTTATAATTTCAAAATTCTTCTCCTATAACACATAAAAAAAAGATACGCTGTTATTTTAAATAGCTCCTAAAATATATATGTAAAATTATTTTAATTTAACAACAATATGTTTTACTTAAAAATATGTTACTTGTATCATTGAAAACAAGATAACTCATATGCAATTCTCTAAAAACAAAATATTAAGATTAAATTATCTTAAATATCATTATGCTGTGCAGACTAAGAAAAAAAATTAAAAAATTTAAAGTTAAAATAGAATCGCATCTTACCAACAAACCAAAAATTGCCCTTATCATTTCTCTCTCATTTTAAGTATTTCCTTTCTCTCTTTTCTTTACTAATCATTAATTAATTAATATACTTATCACCAAAAAAAAATTTTAATTAATATACCCATTTTTTCAATTAATGTTCTTCCTCTTTCTTCTATTTGTTCTTCTTTGTTCAAATCTCCGTCATCTCTCCACGTCTTCTTTTCTCTGTTCAAATTCTCCATCATCTCTCCACGGGATGAAGTGTCCCAGTTTGTAGCAAAAAATAAATAAATTAAACCCTTGAAATTTTTTGAATTGTTTAGAGCTAGAGAATTTTTCAAGAAAGATCTAGCCCAAGAAAATATTAAATCTCTTATCAAATTTAATTGTTCATGTTTTTGAAGTCCCATTTTATATTTTATCTTTTTTCGTTTGGAATAGATCTAAATTCATTAACACTGGATTCAAAATCAATATAATCGCAAATTAACATCTATTTATGTATCTTCATCTCTTTTGCCCTTTTTCATGGAGGAATTGAAAATCATAGACTTTGGGAATACTCCATGGTGTAATTTTGACAGGTCTATTTTTTGTTAGTTTCAATTAATCAAACAAAGTTTTTATTGTTTAATATTCCGGTTTGGTGATTGACGGATTGATGTTGGTGGATGGTTTGAATTGTTGAAGTTCTAATGGTTGGTGTCATGTCGAAGAAGACGAAGCAACAACTAATGTTAAAAAGAATTAAGTACATGGGCTCATTAATTATTGTACTTATTTAGAAAATCTTGGAAACATAATACTCCATAAAACATTTATTTTGATGATAAGGGGCATTTTTGGAAATATATAATGTTTGCTCTGGTATCAACAATTGCTGCTCTGACAATATCGATAGCCTTTAATCAATGAAAAATTTAGGTGAATTACATGTGAAATCAGTGAAAAAACAAAAAATAGGTAATAATGGTAAAAACGAGTTAAATCAGTTAAAAAAAAGCTTAGCTGGAGAAATCGAGAGAAAAATGGTTTAAACCCAAAAAAATAAAAGAAATCGACCAAAAACTGGAAAATAATGAAAAATGTTATAGTCGATAAAAAAAGGGGTAAATTGCTAAAAAAAAAAATTAAACAGTGAGAACATATGAATCGATGAATATTTGAGTAAAACTTGTAAAGAAACGGATGAAAATGGATAAAATCAGTTGAAATGGGTAAAATCAATCAAAAAAACTTAAAGTCGGTGAAAACTGAAAACATGTTTAATCAATGAAAAATTTAGGTGAATAACATGTGAAATAAGTTAAATAGGTAAAAATAGGTTAAACTTTAATCTACAAAAATAAGGTGAAATAGGTGAAAAAATGGTTTACATTGGGAAAAAATCGACGAAAAACGAGAAAACAATGAAAAATGTTATAATCAATAAAAAAAAACCAGAAAAATCGTTAAAATAAATATATTAAATTGGGTAAAAAAATTAAACAGTGAAACATATGAATTGATGAAACTTCGGGTGAAATTTGTGAACACTGGTGAAGTTGTTGAAAAAACTGGTGAAACCAGTAAGAAAAAAGTGCTAGTGAAATTTGTGAAGAAACGGATGAGACATGTGTCATTGGTGAATAATGGATAAACTAGACATGAAAATTACTATGATGGAATGAACTAAAAAATGTTCTTATAATCTTATTTTAGAACAACTTTTATAAGATATCATGACTAAATCAGTCATAATTTTATATTTTATTACAACTATTTAATGTCAATATTTTTTTTTGTAAACAATAATAATTAATAAAATAAATTTCATAAAAAAATAAATTAAATATCAGTCATAAATATATAATATTTTATGACATGAAAGGGCTAATTTTACTCTAATTCATGGAAAAAAACCCATCAAACTAAAACAAATTGTAAGTTCACTTTTCTAGTCTATATCTAATCTACGTAAATGATAAATAATATAATTGAATAATCATCCTTCTACATGAAAAAAAAGTCTACTTTTATATAAACATTGTTGTATCAAAATAATAGTAAATACAATAAAATAATTGAATAATTATACTTTAACATGATTAAGATAAGAAATCTACTTTAATATATATTGTATTAAGGCTTAATTTCATTATATTTGGCCTCATTTTTGTATCAATCAATTATATTGGATCAAGAAATCTGAAATAGAATGAAAGGGAAAAGGTAAAAATGGAATGAAAATCTTAAAACATATTCATATGCCCCTGGATCATGTTTTCATGTAAAAGGACGGATATACACAAATATCCCTCACCTTTTTCTTTCATATCAAGTAAACAATAATTAAAACCTTTTTTTTCTTCCAAAAAGTAGAAAATAACAAAACAACGAAAATAAAAATAAAAAATCTAATCAACATAACAAGACAAACTTCAATATAAACACTTCAAAATACAACACATATATAAACACATCACATGATATAAATTCACGCAAAAAAGACATTGAATTATAAGTATAGCCTAATTAGGAAAAGAGACGGTGAAAGTATTAGGGCAATATATATGATAAGAGAAGTATAAATAGAATTAAATGAAATTTCTTTCTGAATCATATTAATAAAATCAAGAAAGCAATATGGTGATGTATCAATTATTGAATACAACATAAGGTTGAACTTTTTGAGGTTAATTTTTTCTATCTTTGTTTTTTTGGCTTTTTTTAAAAAAAAAATAGGTTAATTCAACAAAATAATAAGTAAAATTGACCAAAATTGGGTTAAACCGCATATAATGGGTGAATTGATTACCAAATTGGATAAAATCGACTAAATTAGGGTCAAATCGGGGAGATTGAGTGAATTAATTAAAAAAAAGATAAATCACAGAAACGGGTGAAATCGGTGTTAACAAAGAAATTGTAAACTTAGTGTAATAATGGATGAAATCGATATCTTTTTGGAAAGTTCTTAAGAAATTACCACTTATTAAAAAACCTCAAAAACTTTAAGAACCTCAAAAAGAAAAAGAAAAGTTGCCATCTCCATGCTATATGAATAATAAAAAGTACTATTTAGTTAACTGAAAATTTTATAATTGGCTTAAGCAAAAAAAAGTCAAACATAAGAATTGTTGAAACCGGTGAAAAAGGGTAAAATTCGATTAAAAATATATGATAAAAATGATAAAATTAATGGAAAAATGAGTTAGATTGAAGAAAAATGAGTTAAAGCAAAAAAATGGTGCAACTAATAAAACAACAGGGTAAAGCGGCAAAAAATGGGTAAAACTGGTAAAAACTCAATGATATCAGCTAAACACGAGATAACAAGAAAAACGGATCAACTCGATAAAAGAAAAAGAACAAAATGATGAGTTAAATTGGCAAAAAAAAAAGGTGAAAAATGTGAGAAAAAAAGTTAAATCAACAAAACAAAACAAAAAAGTAAAATCGACTAAAATTTGGTTAAACAAGAGAGAACGAGTGAATTGATTAATAAATGGGATAAAATGAACTATAATTGGGTTAAACCGAAGAGAGTGGATGAATTAATTAATAAACGGGATAAACCTCAAAAAACGAGTGAAACCGGTGAAAAAAGGGGTTATAATAACAAAGAAAATGGAAAATTCGGTGTAATAGCGGGTGAAATCGATAGTTATTTGGAAAACACTTATGAAATTATCACTTATTGAAGAACCTAAAACATTAAAGAACCTAATAAAAGCGGTGTAATACCGATTTGGGTTAAACAGGGGATAAAGAGAGAATTAATTAACAAATGGGATAAACCACGAAAGGGTCACATCGGTGAAAGAACGAGTAAAATAACAAATCGAAATGGTAAACTCAGTGTAAAAGCGAGTGAAATCAATATTTCTTTGGAAAATTCTTAAGAAATTATCACTTATTAAAGAACCTCAAAAATATTATAGCCTATATGAATAAAAGAAGTATTATTTAGTTAATTTGAAAACTTTTAAATGGTTTAAGCCCAAAAAAATTCAAACATAGAAATGGTTAAAAATCGTTCAAACCGGGTAAAATTCGAATAAAAAATATATGATAAAAATGGTAAAATTAAATAAAAAAATGGTTTAGATCGAAAAAAAATGAGCTAAAGCAACAAAAAAAAAATGGTGCAATCGATAAAACAACGGAGTAAACTGGCAAAAGACTGGTAAATCGGTAAAAAAATTAATGATGTTGGCTAAACACGAGATAAAAACTGATCAAATCGATGAAATAACAAGAAGAAAAAAAATGAATTAAATAGACAAAAAAAAGTGAAATAGGTTAAATCGGCAAAATAATAATAAATTCGACTAAAATTGGGTTAAAGAGAATGAGTACATTGATTATAAAATGAGATAAATCACGAAAATGAGTGAAATCGATGAAAGAACGAGTTAAAATAATAAAAAATAAATGATAAGCTCAATGTAAAAGCGAATGAAATCGGTGATCAAATATGTTAAAATAAAAAAAATTGTAAACTCAGTGTAAAAGCGGTTTAAACTTATAAAATAGGTTGACTTAGTAAAATTGAGGTAAATTGGTAACATTGAGTCAAATTGGTTAAAAATGGATTAGGCATGTAAGGATGTAACTGAAAATGGATGACCTCAGTAAAAGACATGTATAACCGATATAATTGGTTAAACATGTTAAAATGATTTAGATGGAAATATCAAGGTCAAGAAAGAAAAGAACTGATGTTGTCCATTCGCTCAAATGGTAGGCTTAGAATAATATTTTTGTAGACATGTAGTTTTAGGTTAAAAATACTTAGTAAATATAGTTCATTTTTAATATCAAGTTTTTGTTTTAAGTATTTATGATCTCAACTTTTATTTCTTGTTAACAACATAATAATTAAGTTATTTAATCAAAAATTACATAATATGTCTTTAAGAAGATATAGTATGTTGAAAACTCATTATATATAGGGATAAATGCAAAATACTTCCATGTGTTATGCTAAACCTGCAAGAAACTACCCTGTGAAATTTTTATTGCACCAAACTTCCTTGTGTTTTCAAAAACCTTGCAAAAAACACCCAATTTGTAAAAAATAGGTCGTTTTGGATCGTCATATTTCAAGAAACCATTTTTAAAATACTTCAAGTTGATCCCACAATTTCACGTGGTATATTTTTAAAATTATTTATTGAAATATGTCGATCCAAAACGACCTATTTTTTATAAATTGGGTGTTTTTTGCAGGGTTTTTGAAAACACAAGGAAGTTTCGCGCAATAAAAATTTCACAGGGTAGTTTCTTGCAGGTTTAGCATAACACAGGGGAGTGTCTTGCATTTTCCCCTTATATATACGATGCAATGAACGTATAAAATTAGTTAGCACTTTCCTAGTAGGGAAAAAAGTGTCAACATTTAGGGGTCTTCGGAGCGGCTTCCTTCCAAATACAAATGAAAGATGTGAAGAAACATATCTAGTTTTTCCCTCAAGTGAAGTCTTCTTTCACACAGAAAACAAGTCTTCTACTAAGCCAAAAATATAAGTCCGATTCCTTATGCTTTGAAACTATATAGTATGCTTTTGAAGTGGAATTAATTGAGTTCATTTAATTATACATGTCGAGGGTGTACGACAATTGGGAAAGGCTTGTTGAAGCCACTCTCAAGAGAGAACTCCTTCGGGAAATCGCTCTTTGTCCCAGCTTAAGCAGCTCAAGTTCCATTGATTTGAGTTCACCTTTGGATTCTCTTGATAATGTCACTGGTACGTAATTTATTGTACTAATTCAAAACTTACGGGTCCTTTTTTGAAATGAATGGTTGTGGATTGAGTAATTGTGGGTGCTATTTATTTGATATAATAAGTATTTTTGGTTTTTCCTTGTTCAATTGGCATCTTTGTGTGTGTGTAAAGATTGGGAGATTTTCTGAGCAGCTTTGGGTTCTTTTTGATCCAAGAAAATATAGTCTCAATTTTTTAAATGTGATTTTCAATCTACTTGACCTCTTATATAGAAGAAAAAATAGCACAAGGTTTGAGTCACTGTAAAAATGGCATGTAGAGTTAGGTACATCATCATCTAAAGAAGTATTTGGTAGCAGCAGCAGTTCTAGTACTGGAGCCATCGCAGGACGGTTTGCTCGTCTATTAGCTGCTCCTGTAATTGCCCTTGCTCATTACCGAAGAAGGAAGCCACATAAACATTTCTTTGATATTCCTGGTTAGTTGGTCGATTATAAAATGTCGTCATATATTCAACTCTCAATTTTGTTTCTGAATTTAATTGTATCCAGAAGTCGACTAAATTAATCATCATCATATTTTCTGACAAAATAATTTTAATAATAAATATATTATAGACCAGTCTTTAATCTGTTTAATTTTTTGACATAATAAAGTTAATTTTACTCTAATTTACAAAATTCATTAGCAGGGTAAAAAGTGTCAACATCATGGAACAAAATTTTAATCTTTTCCATCGAAATCATCGAAAAGTTTCCTTTTTTTAATCAAATGAAACGAAAACAAGATTAATTCCGAAACTATTTGTTTGCCCGTGACTCTCTCATTTTTTTTAGTTTAGTAATTTTTTTTACAAATTTTCCTTTGAATGACCGAAACATTCACTCGAATCGAAATTTTGATCCACCATAAAACATTTAGGTGTCTTCAGAGCTGCTTCCTTCCAAACACACTTGAAAATGGTAAAGTTGATCGATTATAAAATGTCATCATATATAACAAAAATAATTCTACAGTAATTCTCAACTCTCACTTTTGTTTCTGAATTTAATTGTATCCGAAAGTTGATCTGATATGGTTCAAAAGATTTTCCCTGCGTGAACTACAAGTTGCATCCGATAATTTTAGCAATGAATATTATAATAATTTTAAATTCACACATAGCAATAGCAAACCACGTACAACGAATCAATGCTAGAAAAAGTTATGATCAATCGAAACTACGGTAGGTAAGAGAGGCGAATCACAAAAAGGAAAAAAGAAGACTACATCCCCACTGAAATTACAATTGAAGTTCAAGATGAAGATGAAATAACAAAAGACGTCAAAAAAAGTTGGGACAAATGTAAAAACTTCTTAAAGAAAGAAAAAATGAATCACAAAAAAGAAAAAGAAGACTACGTCCCTAGTGAAATTCCAAATGAAGGTCAAGATGATGATGACATAACAAATGACATCAATGCAAAAAAAGTTGAAACTGATGTAGAAACTAAAAAAAGGCGAATTACAAAGAAGGTCAGAGAAGACTTCGTCGCTTTGAATTTTGGGTGACAAAAGGCGCTTGATAAATTAAAGAAAAAGAAAGACAAAAATATAGTCAAATCATTTGAAAAGATAACTTTTCAAAATATCAAGGACAAGAAAGAAAAGAATTAATGTTGTCAGTTCGTTCAAATAATAGTTTAAGAATAAATAATTAGTGATTATAGTTCATTTTTAATTTTTAAGTTTTGTTATTAGGTATTTATATCTCAACTTTGATTCATTGGTAACAACTTAATAAGTAAAGTTATTTAGTCGAAATTTTATGTATTTGTATTTGTTTAATTTTCTTGAATAATAATAAAAAAAAAATAAGCAAAAAATTTAACAATTTGAGAAATTGGTTAGTCACGCCTTTCTAGTTTAAAAAAATATATGTTTTAGTTAATTTGAGAAGTGTTTCTGGTTCAAACATTGGGACTTTGAGAAATTATCATGAAGCAATTGTGGGTTTTCCTTGTTCAATTGGGATATTTGTGTGTGTAAAGATTGGGAGATTTTGTGAGCAGCTTTGGGTTCTCTTTGATCCAAGAAATTATATAGTCAATTTTTGAAATGTGACTTGACCTCTTATATAGATAGAAGAAAAAATAGCATAAGGTCTGAGCATGTAGAGTTAGATACATCATCATCTCAAGAAGTATTTGGCAGCAGCAGCAGTTCTAGTACTGGAGCCATCGCAGGACGGTTTGCTCGTCTATTAGCTGCTCCTGTAATTGCCCTTGCTCATTACCGAACAAGGAAGCCACATAAACATTTCTTTGATATTCCTGGTTAGTTGGTCGATTATAAAATGTCGTCATATATAACAATAATAATACTATAGTAATTCTCAACTCTCAATTTTGTTTCTGAATTTAATTGTATCCAGAAGTTGATCTGAGATGGTTCAAAAGATTTTCTATGCTTGAACTACAAGTTGCATCAGATAATTTTAGCAATAGAAACATTATTGGCAGAGATGGATTTGGTAAAGTTTACAAAGGCCGTTTAGCTGATGGTTCTTTATTGGCAGTTAAAAGACGAAAAGAAGAACGCACTCAAGGTGGAAAGCAATATTTCCAAACAACCATAGAAATAGCCAGCATGACTCTGCATCCGAATTTAATTTGGTTACATGGCATTTGCATGACTCGGACAGAGAGGGTGCTCGTATATCCTTATATGTCTAATGGAAGTGTTGCATCTTGCTTAAGAGGTAAAAGCTTAAATATATTTTCATGGATTTGTTTATTCTGTTTCATGCATATCTAGATATATATGATTCGAGATTTGTTAGTTTGGATATTCTGCTCATTATTTGTCATGTTTGAATTCATTTCTTATGAGCTTGTTGATGCATTATTGTAGAGCGACCTGAATCACAACCCCCGCTTGATTGGCCAAAAAGGGAACGGATAGCTCTGGGGTCCGCAAGGGGACTTGCTTATTTGCACCATCACTGTGACCGTAAAATCATTCATCGTGATGTCAAGGCTGCTAATATATTGTTGGATGAAGACTTTGAAGCATTTATTGGTGGTTTTGGGTGGGCTAAACTCATGGACCACAAGGATACATACGAGAACACAACTGTAAGTGGAACATATGGTCATATAGCTCCCGAGTACCTTTTCACCGGTAAATCTTCGAAGAAAACAGATGTTTTTGCTTATGGGGTCATGCTTCTTGAGCTCATTACTGGGCAGAGAGCTTTTGATCTCGCTCGTCTTGTCAATTGTGATGATGTCATGTTACTTGATTGGGTAAGCATTATCACATCACACATGCTCTGGATCTGTTATCATGTCAGAATGCTTCACATTAACATGCATTGATTTCTTTTTATAATTCTAGGTGAAGGGACTTCTCAAGGAGAAAAAGTTGGAAACATTGGTTGACCCTGATTTACGAGGTAATGACATCGATGAAGAAGTGGAGCAGTTAATCCAATTAGCTCTACTCTGCACTCAATGCTGTCCAACCAAACGGCCCAAGATGTCGGAAGTGGTTAGGATGCTCGAAGGTGATGGCTTGGCTGAAAGGTGGGAGGAGTGGCAGATAATTACCGGTGATATCATCCGACCCGTTGAGTTATCCGAGCCAAGATGATATCGAATACAAACTGATCAATTATATTTGATTGATATTTTTCTGTCTTTGTATATACTTTTGTTTTCTTGATTTCTCACTTCTACTTTTAGTGTTTGTTAATGATTTGATTTTTAATTTTGATGATGAAAGTGTTTATCTCAATAGGTCCATTTCAGGAGAAAATGAATCCAAATTGCTGTGGAAGCACGAATGTATTTTATTTTTTCGATTTTACTATTTTGACAAATATTATGTATTGAATAGTCAAAGGTTGTTAAATTAATAAGCAGGTTAGAACTATCTTGTGCATGCTCTGTAGTGAATTTGATAAGACTCAACCACAATATAACTCGATTAAATAAATATTTCAATAAATCCCGAACTTGGAGTTTTAATATAACTTAAAAATGATTTTTGCATTTTCAGAACCCATATTAGATCCTTTTTTTTTTAATTCAAAAACCCATATTAAATCTCAACCAATCAACATGTTACCTTACTAACATTCTCTTTTTGTTCCTTCTCAGATTATTTTTCAAGAACTTTAAATACTCAAAAAACTATAAGTACACCAGTCACAAATTTTTTCTCAGTACTCATTTTTGAGGAAATTGTCGGCACGATTTTTTCCAAAAATTACATCAAATTCCTGGAATTTAGTACATACATACATCTATATCTATAGTTATTATAAAATTGTGATTAATTTAATTTTTTTGTGAAGACTAATATATCCTTATTTGAGTTGTGAAGTGATATTTAATTCAATGTTAAATATGTAAAAATAGTTGAAGAAGAATAATTAGACACGGAATCTTTTTATATTAATTATGGTTAAGGTATAATTAGACATGAAATCTAATTATATTTATCTCCTACATTAACTCCTAAAATTTATTAATTATATTTTACATCAACTTTTATAATTTCAATATTCTTCTCATATAACACATAAAACAAATCCATAAAAAAACACTGTTATTTTAAATAGCTCCTAGAATAATTATATATGTAAAATTATTTTAATATAGAAACAATATATTTTAAGTAAAAATATGTTACTTGTATCATTGAAAATAATATAAGTCATACAATCCTCTAAAAATAAAATATTAAGATTAAATTCTCTTAAATATCATTCTGCTATACAGACTAAGAAAAAAAACTAAAAAATGAAAAGTTAAATTAGAATTTGAACACCTAACCTCATGCATGAAACATAACTTTATTACCATTTGAACTACATCATTTTTGTTGAAGTTTTAGTTCAAAAATTTATAAATTATAGAAAACGTGTAGCCAAATTTATTTATAAATTAGATTATGATAATTAACTCAAATTAACATTTTACACATTATCAATGAAAATTAATACTCAAAATTTTTTTATTAAAATTTGTTCTATAAGATATTTCTTTCCAATATTATTTTTAGGATAAAGAGTGTCAAATTTTGAAATTCAAATCGATATATTATGCAAGTTTGATTTTGAATATTAGACTTTTATACATAATCATATTGTAAAATTTATTAATCCCTTAGTTTTTTGTATTTTTAACTTACACTTTTAAATTTTTATAAAGAAATATAATCATATTATATTTATATGAGCTTACAAATTAGTATCACATTACCGTTATGATATAAGTTAGATAAATATTATATGATTTAATTTAAATATAATCTAAGATTTTGTATATTTTTAATTAACTGTAGGATAATGTTTAAATTTTATGCATATTACATATACTTTAAAATTAAATATATTTATTATATCATTATGACATCATCCGATCCGATCAGCGGTCTGACCGGTTCGGCCAGTAAAATCAGTGCCCAGTCGGCTCACCAGTTCACTGTCCGGTCCGGTTCTGAAAACATTGCGTCCATCTATCTATCTATGAGCTAAAGACAAAAACACCCATGTACTTTGTCTAACTCCCAAAAAAACCCCTGTGTTATTTTAACTTCCAAAAACCCCCATGTGTTTGATTTTAATTACCACACTCAACCCAAGTAGAATTTTAATTTTGACTTTTGGCGGAATGACAAAATTACCCCTCTGTGTTGTTTTTTTTAAATTTATTTATTCTTTTTGAAAACATAAGTATATACTACTTGGGTCGAGTGTGGTATTTAAAACCAAATACAGGGGAATTTTTGGGATTTAAAATAACACAGGGGGGTTTTTTGGGAGTTAGTCAAAGCATAGGGGGTGTTTTTGTCTTTTGATGTCAGGGGTAAAATTGTCATATCAAAAGCAAAATGTGAACAAATACTTGAATTTTTTCGCATTTGAATCACACTCTCTTTTCCGGGGGTGTATTTGGCACTAACTTGAGATCACATGGGGGTCTTTGGGAGTTAAAATAATATAGGTGGTTTTTTGGGAGTTCGACAAAGCATAGGGAGTGTTTTTGTCTTTCGCTCATCTAATTATCTATCTATTATTATTATTATTATTATAAAAGTATGAATAATTTAAGTTTTTTTCTTTTTTTTTGTAAAGACAAAAATGCCCTTATTCAGTTGTAAAGTAATATTAATGAAATATAACTAACAAATATGGATTTTCCCATCAAATTGGGAAGAAAATATTTTTTACGCTAAAGGGAAGGAAAATTTGCAACTTCATTTTCTGTTAACCAAACACCATATGTGAAAATAAAAATTACACTTCCCTCAACCAAACAAATTGTGACGCCCCGCTCCCCAGGTCAGGTCCTATTTGGCCCATCCCCGAGTTCGGGATCGTCCGGCGCGGGATAACCCATCATAGTTGCTGAATTTTTTTTATTTTTTTTTAAAACATGATGACATAATTAAAGCATACGATAAATCCATATTAAAAATTTAAAAGGCCTACTAGCTCCGTTATATACGGAGAAGGGCAAATATACGGTCATACGGGTAACCCCGCAAGCCTACAGAAAACATAAACACAATATCCGAAATACATCATTCAATTTTTATAACAAGGTGACAACAAAAGTAGTAGAGTTGCGAAAGCAAGTAAAACGAAAGGGAGGAAAATCCCTCAACGACCGACTGGATCCTGGAAACTGACTCAACGACTCAACCATCATAACCCGAGACTCCTGCATCTGAAAAGATTGATAAAAGGAACGCGTAAGTTGATCGTCCAACTTAGTGAGGTTGTGGTGCATTGTGTGTGTGACACATGGATACTACATAATATATATCGTGAGCATATAAACGAATTAAGCATATATCACATATATAAAATCAAAGCATAGAGTTCAATAATCAAGAGTTGCTGATGCCGACCTCCACTTACCCTCCATCCTTATTCTGATATCCATCCAAACACACAGCATTACAACTTACACTCAAGGGGAAAAGTGGAACATTTTAGGGGCAATGTGTTAATTGTAAGAAAGTGACAAACTTGAGGGAGATCTTTGTAATACCCAATACGTGAAGGGTATTTTTGTAATTAGACCTTACCTCCCGTGTATCCGTAATTTACCCAAAAAGATATAAACCGGTGAAAAAATTAAACAGTGAGAACATATGAATCGATAAAAAATTGAGTGAAATTTGTAAAGAAACGGATGAAAATGAATAAATCAATGGAAATGGGTAAATTCAGTCAAAAAAGCTTAAAGTCGGAGAAAAAATGTTTAATCAATGAAAAATTCAGGTGAATAACATGTGAAACAAGTAAAATAGGTGAAAACGGGTGAAACTTTAACCGACAAAAAAATGTGAAATTGGTGGAAAAATGGTTTAAATTGAAAAAAAAATCGACGAAAATATGGGAAAATAATAAAAATGTTATTATCAATAAAAAAAGCAGAAAAATCGCTAAAATAAATATATTAAATGGGGTAAAAAAAATTAAACATTGAAAACATATGAATCTGTTGGTATAATTTAGAGAAGGTTTTGAAGATGACAAAAAGGGTAAAATAGTCAAGAAGACTAATCTGGAAGTCATCAACTAAGAACTGAACAGCTTAGTGAAACCTATCTCATGGTCTGGAAGCTAAGTGACCGAATCAGCGAAGTGGAATATCAGATGGGTATTATCAGCCGAGTCAAGATAGATGTGTTCATTCTTGAATCAGCCGAGAAGCCATCAGCCGAGTGATCAGCAGAGTGATCATCAGCAGAGTATTTCCATCAGCAGAGTGAAGACGGTCAAGTAAGCTTATCAACGCAACGAGCATTAAATGCGACTGACATAAAGTAGACATCCGTACAGCAGAGTGTACAGTGCGACAGTTGCAGGGAGCCGTTCTGCGTGTCAGGACCAGAACTCGAGGAGTGTAGCTTTCTGTCAACCTTCAACGGGCAGAAAATTCAAATCCGAGGAGTATAAATAGAAGACAAACTGAAGATCTTAAGAGAGCTTGCAAAATTCAAGATCATATCCTAATAGCGAGATCCATCAGTTGAGTCGTCTGATCTTGAGCAAAGTCATCTGTTGACGAAGCTTCTTGTTGAAAAACAGAGATCATACGTTGTCTGTCTTAGTGACTTTCAACTGAGAATAGAAGAAGTGTATATCCATCTTTGTGAGTGATATAGCTTCCTAGTATAGGATTTCTGAGTGACCTCCTGTACTGAAAATAGCGTGAGGAGTGTAGATCCATCTTAGTGAGTGATCTAGCTTCAGAGTGTAGGATTTCTATGTGATTTCTTACAGCGCACTTGTGGCTTTTCATTCGTTGATCAGCGCAAGCATTGTATACTTGATTACTTTGTGTTTTCCAGTATAACCCAAGATCTTCGTGACTTGGAAGAGTGGACTAAAGGATTTTTATCCATATAACCACTATAAAAATCCTGTGTGTTTGATTTACTGTTTGCTATACCTTGCATATTTATAAAAGAACTCAAACATACGATTTAACCAAAAGATTTTAAAAGGAGTTGTAAAAACTGGGGACAAAATTTTTTGAGTGAGAAAACTTAAAGAGGAACAGTTTGGTGAAAAACACTTTGAATATCCGCTGCCAACTAGTTTCTAAAACTCTGATTTAACATCTGAAATCAGCTGAGTGAAAATCAGATGAGTGGTCAACTCTGCTGATAAAGCTTTGTGCGCATCAGCTTAGTAGTCTTACAAACCTCGATCAGCTTAGTCTGCTGATTTGAAAAGTTAGAGAAAAAGTTTTAAAGTTTTCAGAGGTCTATTCACCCCCCCCCCCTCTAAACCTCATTGACCACTTTTGGGACCAACAGAATCGATGAAACTTCGGGTGAAATTGGTGAACACTGGTGAAGTTGGTGAAAAAAACTGGTGAAACCAGTAAGGAAAAATGCTCGTGAAATCGATGAAAGTTCGAGTGAAATTTATGAAGAAACGGATGAGACATATGTCATCGATGAATAACGGATAAACTTGGTATGAAAACTACTATGATTAAATGAACTAAAAAATGTTCTTATGATCTTATTTTAGAACAAATTTTATAAGATGGCATGACTAAATCAATCATCATTTTATATTTTATTACAACTACTTAAAGCTATCATTTTTTTTAATAAACAAAAATAATTAATAGATATAATTGAATATCAGTCATAAATATATGATATTTTATGACATAAAAATAAAAATAACTATTTTTACTCTAATTTCTGAAAAATACCTTGAAATTAAAACTACTTGTACGTTCACTTTTCTAGAAGGGAAAAAGTGTTAGACATTTGGGGGTCTTCGGAGCCGGCTTCCTTCCAAATACCAATGAAAAGATGTGAAGAAACATATCTAGTTTTTCCCTCAAGTGAAGTCTTCTTTCACACAGAAAACAAGTCTTCTACTAAGCCAAAAATATAAGTCCGATTCCTTATGCTTTGAAACTATATAGTATGCTTTTGAAGTGGAATTAATTGAGTTCATTTAATTATACATGTCGAGGGTGTACGACAATTGGGAAAGGCTTGTTGAAGCCACTCTAAAGAGAGAACTCCTTCGGGAAATCGCTCGTTGTCCCAGCTTAAGCAGCTCAAGTTCCATTGATTTGAGTTCACGTTTCGATTCTCTTGATCCTGTCAATGGTACGTAATTTATTGTATTAATTCTAAATTTACGGGTCCTTTTTTTAAATGAATGGTTCTGGATTGAGTAATTGTGGGTTTTATTTATTCGATCAATTAAGTATTTTTGATTTAAAGATGGGGAATTTATGTTGAGCTAAATACAAAAGCAGCCCCTGGACCTTGCCTAATTGGCAAAATCTCTCCTACCCGTGTTCTTTTTTATTAATGAAAAAACCCATTGTATCGAAATTTTATTAGGTTATTATACCCATTTGAAATACCCTTGTAAGTGCGAATAGGGGTTATTGTCAATTTTTTAACGAACAGGGGATTGTTGCCAATTATTAAAGGAGAGAATATCACTTTTGATACCACAAGTAACCCTACTTTAAGGTTACGCTACCATAACTTTAAAAATATACACATTTGGTACCATATGTTAACTGTCCTCGACACATTTGGTACTTCCGTCAATTTTTGGACGGAAAATTCAATTTCAGACGGAAAGTTGATGGAAAATTTGCATAATTAGTCCTATAGATATGTATTGCTGCTAAAGTCCCACATATTTTATGGCCGATAAATTTACCCTAAAGTTCACAAGTTTTATAAATTTTATATATTATTATTATTAAATTTCTTAAACTAATTAGATTTTACATAAAAAATAAATAATATTTTATATAAAATATAAATTAAATTTATTAGAATATTTTTATTTCAAAAAATAATCTTTTAAACTAATAGATTTTATATATAATATATATATATATATTAATAATATTTTATATAAAATCTGAAAAATGAATATACTTATTAAATTAAAAAAATTAAAAAAATTATTTTAAACTAATTAGGTTTAGGGTTTTTTTATTTTTTTAATTATTTATATAATTTTAAAAATATTCTTTTTCAGGTTTTATAATAAATATTATTTAATCTGTATATATTATTATCTAACTATTTTAAAAGATTTTTTTCAATTTAATAAGTTTAATTTATATTTAGTTTTCAAATTTTATATAATATATTATTTAATTTATATGTGTTATATGTAAAATCTAATTAGTTTAAAAGATTTTTTTTTAAATTTAAAAAATCCAATAAATTTAATTGATATATTTTTTTGGGGATTTTATATAAAATATTATATATAAAATCTAATTATTGAAAGAGATTTAATAATTATAATATATAAAATTTATAAATAGGATTTATAATTAATTATACATGCATTTGGGAATGAAATGATTCAAACTTGTGAATTGTGGGTAAATTTGTCGGCCATAAAATATGTGGGGCTAAGTTTGGCAACAACTATAACTATAGGACCAATTCTGTAAATTTTCCATCAATTTTCCATCTAAAATTGAATTTTTCCGTACAAAAATTGACGGAAGTACCAAATGTGTCGAGGGCAGTTAACATGTGGTACCAAATGTGTATGTTTTTTAAGTTATGGTACCATAACCTTAAAGTAGGGTTACTTGTGGTACCAAAAGTGAAATTATCTCATTATTAAAGTTAACCGGGTGATTATTGTTATTTTCTTAGGTGAACGGAAATGTTTTCCCAATTTATAGATGCGAACTCTATGTGAGAAGTTATAATAATAAAAAAAAAAATGTTTTAGTTAATTGAGAAGTGTTTATTGTTTAAACATTGAGAATTTGAGAAATTATCATGAAGCAGTTGTGGGTTTTTCCTTGTTCAATTGGGATATTTGTGTGTGTGTAAAGATTGGGAGATTTTGTGAGCTGCTTTGGGTTCTCTTTGATCCAAGAAATTATAGAGTCAATTTTTAAAATGTGATTTTCAATCTACTTGACCTCTTATATAGATAGAAGAAAAAATAGCATAAGGTCTGAGCATGTAGAGTTAGATACATCATCATCTCAAGGAGTATTTGGCAGCAGCAGCAGTTCTAGTACTGGAGCCATCGCAGGACGGTTTGCTCGTCTATTAGCTTCTCCTGTAATTGCCCTTGCTCCATACCGAAGAAGGAAGCCACATAATCATTTCTTTGATATTCCTGGTTAGATGATCGATTATAAAATGTCATCATATATAACAAAAATAATATTATAGTAATTCTCAACTCAACTCAACTCAACTCAACTCTCACTTTTGTTTCTGAATTTAATTGTATCCAGAAATTCATCTGAGATGGTTCAAAAGATTTTCCCTGCGTGAACTACAAGTTGCATCCGATAATTTTAGCAATAAAAACATTCTTGGCAGAGGTGGATTTGGTAAAGTTTACAAAGGCCGTTTAGCCGATGGTTCTTTAGTGGCAGTTAAAAGACTAAAAGAAGAACGCACTCAAGGTGGAGAGCTTCAGTTCCAAACAGAAGTAGAAATTATGAGCATGGCCGTGCATAGAAATTTACTTCGGTTGCGTGGCTTTTGCATGACTCCGACAGAGAGGGTGCTCGTTTATCCTTATATGTCTAATCGAAGTGTTGCATCTTGCTTAAGAGGTAAAAGCTTAAATATCTTTTCATGGCATTTGTTTATTCTAATTTCATGCATATCTAGATATATATGAGTCGAGAATTGTTAGTTTGGATATTCTGCTCATTATTTGATATGAAGGATTAATTTACACGATATACTTGTCATGTTTGAATTTATTTCTTATGAGCTTGTTGATGCGTTATTGCAGAGCGACCTGAATCACAACCCCCACTTGATTGGCCAAACAGAAAACGAATAGCACTGGGGTCCGCAAGGGGACTTGCTTATTTGCATGATCACTGTGACCCAAAAATTATTCATCGTGATGTTAAGGCTGCTAATATATTTTTGGATGAAGACTTTGAAGCAATTATTGGTGATTTTGGGTTAGCTAAACTCATGGACCACAAGGAAACTCATGTGAACACAGCTGTACGTGGAACAATTGGTCATATAGCTCCCGAGTACCTTTCTACTGGTAAATGTTCGGAGAAGACGGACGTTTATGGTTACGGGGTCATGCTTCTTGAGCTCATTACTGGGCAGAGAGCTTACGATCTCGCTCGTCTTGCCAAAGATGATGATGATGAATTGTTACTCGATTGGGTAAGCATTATCTCTTCACACATGCTCTCGATCTGTTTTCTTATGTCAGAATGCTTCACACTAACATGCATTGATTTCTTCTTATAATTCCAGGTGAAGGGACTTCTCAAGGAGGAAAAGTTGGAAACATTGGTTGACCCTGATTTACGTGGTAATTACATCGATGAAGAAGTGGAGCAGTTAATCCAATTAGCTCTACTCTGCACACAAGACTCTCCAACTGAGCGTCCCAAGATGTCGGAAGTGGTTAGGATGCTCGAAGGTGATGGCTTGGATGAAAGGTGGAAGGAGTGGCAGAAGGAAGAAATGTTCAGGCAAGAGTTCCACAGTTACCAACCTAACACCGATTGGATAATTACCGATGATATCCGACCCGTTGAGTTATCCGGGCCAAGATGATATTGAATACAAACTGATCAATTATATTTGATTGATATTTTTCTGTCTTTGTATATACTTTTGTTTTCTTGATTTCTCACTTCTACTTTAGTGTTTGTTAATGATTTGAATTTTAATTTGTTACGTTCCACATCATTTTGATGATGCAAGTGTTTATCTCAATAGGTCCATTTCAGGAGCAATTGAATCCAAATTGCTGTGGAAGCACGGATGTATTTTGTCAAATATTATGTATTGAATGGTCAAAGGTTGTTAAATTAATAAGCAGGTTAGAACTATCTTGTGCATGCTCTGTAGTGAATTTGATAAGACTCAACCACAATATAACTCTATTAAATAAATATTTCAATAAATCCCGAACTTGGAGTTTTAATATAAATTATAAAATGATTTTTACATTTTCAGAACCCATATTAGATCCTTTATTTTTTTAATTCAAAAACCCATATTAAATCTCAACCAATCAACATGTTACCTTACTAACATTCTCTTTTTGTTCCTTCTCAGATTATTTTTCAAGAACTTTAAATACTCAAAAAACTATAAGTACACATTCTTTCTCAGTACTCATCTTTGAGGAAATTGTCGGCACGATTTTTTCCAAAAATTACATCAAATTCCTGGAATTTAGTACATACATACATTTATACTTAATTACTTATTATATAAGTTTGAATAATTTAATTTTTTTTTGAAGACTAATATATCCTTATTGAGTTGTAAAGTGATATTTAATTCAATGTTAAATATGTAAAAATAGTTAAAGAAGAATAATTAGACATGGAATCTTTTTATTAATTATGGTTAAGGTATAATTAGATATGAAATCTAATTATATTTATCTCCTACATTAATTCCTAAAATTTATTAATTATATTTTACATCACCTTTTATAATTTCAATATTCTTCTCGTATAACACATATAAAAAAAAAAAAAAAACACTGTTATTTTAAATAGCTCCTAGAATATTTATATGTGTAAAATTATTTCAATATAGCAACAATATATTATAAGTAAAAATATGTTACTTGTACCATTGAAAACAATATAAGTCATACAATCCTCTAAAAATAAAATATTAAGATTAAATTCTCTTAAATATCATTCTGCTATACATACTAAGAAAAAAAAACTAAAGGTTAAATTTGAATTGCATCTTACCTATGAACCAAAAATGCTCATGACTTAGCTAAGTACTTAATGATTAGTTGGCTAGAGAAGCAAAATATAAAGAATATCAAGACATGTATAACCTCGTACTTCATGGGATTCTTTTTGTGAAAAATGAGTGAAATTGGTAAAAAAAAAATATTGGTGAAATCGATGAAAATTGTTGAAATCAATAAAAAAAAAATATATATGAAATCAATGAAAAAATGTGAAATTGATGAAAGTCCGGGTGAATTGGTGAAGTTGGTTAAAAAACGGGTGAAACCAGTAGAAAAAAATGCAAATGAAATCGTAAATACATTTAAAATCGATAAAAAAAATTGGGTGAATTTGAGAAAAATGGATGAAAACGGGTAAAATCGGTTAAAATAAAGGTAAAGTTGGTGAAAATATACGAAATCAATGAAAATTGAATCGAGTTGAATGTGTAAGATAAATGATGAAATTAGTGAAACCCGGTAAAAACGTAGTGAAAAATGGTAAAATCGGTAAAACAAACGTAAAGTCGATAAAAACATATTTAATCAATGAAAAATTCAGGTGAATAACATGTGAAATCAGTGAAAAAACATGAAAAATAGGTAAAGGTGGTAATAACGAGTGAAATCAATTAAAGAAAGAGTTTAACTGGAGAAATCGATAGGAAAATGGTTTAAACCAGAAAAAAAACAAAACAAATCGACCAAAAATTGGAAAACAATGAAAAATGTTATAGCCAATTAAAAAAGGGGGTAAATCGCTAAAAAAAAATAAACAGTGAGAACATATGAATCGATGAATATTTGAGTAAAATTTGTAAAGAAACGGATGAAAATGGATAAAATCAGTGGAAATGGGTAAAATCAATCAAAAAAACTTAAAGTCGGTGAAAACTGAAAACATGTTTAATCAATGAAAAATTCAGGTGAATAACATGTGAAATAAGTGAAATAGGTAAAAATAGGTTAAACTTTAATCGACAAAAACAAGGTGAAATTTGTGAAAAATTGTTTAAATTGGAAAAAAAATAGACGAAAAACTGGAAAACAATGAAAAATGTTATAATCGATTAAAAAAAAAGCAGAAAAATCGCTAAAATAAATATATTAAATGGGGTAAAAAAATTAAACAGTGAAACATATGAATTGATGAAACTTCGGGTGAAATTTTTGAACACTAGTGAAGTTGTTGAAAAAACTGGTGAAACCAATAAGAAAAAATGCTAGTGAAATCGATGAAAGTTCGAGTGAAATTTGTGAAGAAACGGATGAGACATGTGTCATTGGTGAATAACCGATAAACTAGACATGAAAATGACTATGATGGAATGAACTAAAATATTTTCTTATAATCTTATTTTAGAACAAAATTTATAAGATATCATGACTAAATCAGTCATAATTTTATATTTTATTACAACTATTTAATGTCAATATTTTTTTTGGTAAACAATAATAATTAATAAAAATATATTTCATAAAAAAATAAATTAAATATCAGTCATAAATATATAATAATTTATGACATGAAAGGGCTAATTTTACTCTAATTCATGGAAAAAAATCCCTCAAACTAAAACTAATTGTAAGTTCACTTTTCTAGTCTATATCTATTCTATATACATATAAAAGTATGGGTTGGTCACAAAATTTATTCCATTTTTTGTGATGGCTAATATACCCATACTTAAATGATAAATAAAATAATTGAATAATCATATTTCTACATGAAAAAAAAGTCTACTTTAATATAAACATTGTTGTATCAAAATAATAGTAAGTAGAATAAAATAATTGAATAATTATACTTTAACATAATTAAGATAAGAAATCTACTTTAATATATATTGTATTAAGACTAAATGTCATTATATTTGGCCTCATTTTTGTACCAATCAATTATATTGGATCAAGAAATCTAAAATAGAATGAAAGGGAATAGTTAAAAATGGAATGAAAATCTGAAAACATATTCATATGCCCCTGGATCATGTTTTCATGTAAAAGGACGGATGTACACAAATATCCCTCACCTTTTTCTTTCATATCAAGTAAACAATAATTAAAACCTTTTTTTCTTCCAAAAAGTAGATAATAACAAAACAACGAAAAAAAAAAAAAATCTAATCAACTTAACAAGACAAACTTCAATATAAACACTTCAAAATACAACACATATATAAACACATCACAAGATATAAATTCACGCAAAAAAGACATTGAATTATAAGTATAGTCTAATTAGGAAAAGATATGGTGAAAGTATTAGGGCAATATATATGATAAGAGAAGTATAAATAGAATAAAAATGAAATTTCTTTCTGAATCATATTAACAAAATCAAGAAAGCAATATGGTGATGTATCAATATTGAATACAAAATAAGGTTTGAACTTTTTGAGATTAATTTTTTTCTATCTTTGTTTTTTTTGTCTTTTGTTTTAAAAAATAGGTTAATTCCACAAAATAATAAGTAAATTGATCAAAATTGGGTTAAATCGCGGATAATGGGTGATTTGATTACCAAATTGGATAAAATCGACTAAATTTGGGTCAAATCGGGGAGAATGAGTGAATTAATTAAAAAAAAGATAAATCACAGAAACGGGTGAAATCGGTGTTAACAAAGAAATTGTAAACTTAGTGTAATAGTGGGTGAAATCGATATCTCTTTGAAAAGTTCTTAAGAAATTACCACTTATTAAAAAAACCTCAAAACTTTAAGAACCTCAAAAAGAAAAAGAAGAGTTGTCACATCCATGCTATATGAATAGTAAAAAGTATTATTTATTTAACTGAAAAATTTATAATTGGCTTAAGCAAAAAAAATTCAAAACATAGGAATGGTTGAAACCGGTGAAAAGGGTAAAATTCGATTAAAAATACATGATAAAATGATAAAATTAATGGAAAAATTGGTTAGATAGAAGAAAAACGATTTAAAGCAAAAAAATGGTGTAACTAATAAAACAACAGGGTAGACCGGCAAAAATGGGTAAAACTGGTAAAAACTCAATGATATCAGCTAAACACGAGATAACAAGAAAAATGGATCAACTCGATAAAAGAAAAAGAGCAAAAGGATGAGTTAAATTGGCAAAAAAAAAAAGGTGAAATATGTGAGAAAAAAAGTTAAATCAACATAACAAAAAAAAAAAAGTAAAATCGATTAAAATTTGGTTAAATAAGAGAGAATGGGTGAATTGATTAATAAATGGGATAAGATCAACTAAAATTGGGTTAAACCGAAGAGAGTGAATGAATTAATTAATAAACGGGATAAACCTCAAAAAACGAGTGAAACCGATAAAAAAGGGGTTATAACAACAAAGAATATGGTAAATTCGGTGTAAAAGCGGATGAATCGACAGTTCTTTGGAAAACACTTATGAAATTATCACTAATTTGGGTTAAACAGGGGATAAAGAAAGAATTAATTAACAAATGGAATAAACCACGAAAGGGTGACATCGGTGAAAGAACGAGTAAAATAACAAAATCGAAATGGTAAACTCAGTGTAAAAGCGGGTGAAATCGATATTTATATGAAAAATTCTTAAGAAATTATCACTTATTAAAGATCTTCAAAAGCATTATAGCCTATATGAATAAAAAAAGTATTATTTAGTTAATTTGAAAACTTTTAAATGGTTTAAGCCCAAAAAAATTCAAAACATAGAAATGGTTAAAATCGTTCAAACCGGATAAAATTTGAAGAAAATATATATGATAAAAATGGTTTAGATCGAAAAAAATGGTGCAATCGATAAAACAACGGAGTAAACTGGCAAAAGACGGGTAAATCAGTAAAAAAATTAATGATATTGGCTAAACACGAGATAAAAAATGATCAAATCGATGAAATAACAAGAAGAAAAAAATGAATTAAATAGACAAAAAAAAAGTGAAATATGTGAGAAAATAGGTCAAATCGACAAAATAATAATAAATTTGACTAAAATTGGGTTAAACCAGAGAGAATGAGTAAATTGTAAACTCAGCGTAAAAGAGGGTTTAAATCACTGAAATGGTAGGCTTAGAATAATATTTGTGTAGATATGTAATTTTAGGTTAGAAATACTTAGTAAATATAGTTCATTTTTAATTTTCAAGTTTTTATTTTAAGTATTTATGATCTCAACTTTTATTTCTTGGTAACAACATAATAATTAAGCGATTTAGTGAAAAATTACATAATATGTCTTTAAGACGACGATATAGTATGATGAAAACTCATTATATATACACGATGCAATTAACGTATAAAATTAGTTAGCACTTTCTCAGTAGGGAAAAAGGAGGAAAAAACACTTTTGATACCAAACTTTAGTCCAAAAAACACATTTGGTACCAAGCTTTTTCAAAAAACACATTACATACCATGATTCACACAATCTTGACACATTTAGTTTTGTCGTCAATTTTCAAACGAAATTTAGCATGTGTCGTTCATGTGTGGGTCTTTAAAACCCGTGCATATTCTCCATCCCATTGTCAATTTAATGGGCACATGAGTTCATATAAGTCCGATTCCTTATGCTTTGAAGCTATATATATATGTTTTTGAAGTGGAATTAATTGAGTTCATTTAATTATACATGTCGAGGGTGTACGACAATTGGGAAAGGCTTGTTGAAGCCACTCTCAAGAGAGAACTCCTTCGGGTAAATCGCTCTCTGTCCCAGCTTTAGCAGCTCAAGTTCCATTGATTTGAGTTCACGTTTGGATTCTCTTGATCATGTCACTGGTACGTAATTTATTGTATTAATTCAAAACTTAAGGGTCCTTTTTTGAAATGAATAGTTGTGGATTGAGTAATTGGGGGTTTTATTTAATCGATCAAATAAGTAATTTTGGTTTAAAGATAGGGAATTTATGTTGAGCTAAATGCAAAAGCAGCCCCCGTACTTTGCCTAATTGGCAAAACCTCTCCTACTCGTGTACTTTTTTATTAATGAAAAAACCCCTTGTATCGAAATTTTATTAGGTTATTACACCCATTTGATTTTCAATCTACTTGAGTATTTGGCAGTAGCAGTTCTAGTAATGGAGCCATCGCAGGACGGTTTGCTCGTCTATTAGCTGCTCCTGTAATTTCCCTTGCTCATTATCGAAGAAGGAAGCCACATAAACATTTCTATGATGATCCTGGTTAGTTGATCGATTATAAAATGTCATCATATATAACAAAAATAATACTATAGTAATTCTCAACTCAACTCTCACTTTTGTTTCTGGATTTAATTGTATCCAGAAGTTGATCTGAGATGGTTCAAAAGATTTTCCTTGCGTGAAATACTGGTTGTATCCGATAATTTTAGCAATAAAAACATTATTGGCAGAGATGGATTTGGTAAAGTTTACAAAGGCCGTTTAGCCGATGGATCTTTAGTGGCAGTTAAAAGACTAAAAGAAGAAAGCAATATTTCCAAAAAACAGAGAGGGTGCTCGTTTATCCTTACATGTCTAATGGAAGTGTTGCATCTTGCTTAAGAGGTAAAGGCTTAAATATCTTTTCATGGATTTGTTTATTCTGGTTTCATGCATATCTAGATATATCCTTGTCATGTTTGAATTCATTTCTTATGAGCTTGTTGATGCATTACTGCAGAGCGACCTGAATCACAACCCCCACTTGATTGGCCAAAAAGGGGACGGATAGCTCTGGGGTCCGCAAGGGGACTTGCTTATTTGCACCATCACTGTGACCGTAAAATCATTCATCGTGATGTCAAGGCTGCTAATATATTGTTGGATGAACACTTTGAAGCATTTATTGGTGATTTTGGGTTGGCTAAACTCATGGACCACAATGATACTCATGTGAACACAGTTGTACGTGGAACAATTGGTCATATAGCTCCCGAGTACCTTTCTTCTGGTAACTGTTCGGAGAAAACGGACGTTTTTGGTTACGGGGTCATGCTTCTTGAGCTCATTACTGGGCAGAGAGCTTTCAATATCGCTCGTCTTGCCAATGATGATGATGTCATGTTACTTGATTGGGTAAGCATTATCTCTTCACACATGCCCTCGATCTGTTTTCATATGTTAACATGCATTGGTTTCTTCTTATAATTCCAGGTGAAGGGACTTTTCAAGGAGAAAAAGTTGGATACATTGGTTGACCCTGATTTACGAGGTAATTACATCGATGAAGAAGTGGAGCAGTTAATCCAATTAGCTCTACTCTGCACACAAGGCTCTCCAACCGAACGTCCCAAGATGTCGGAAGTGATTAGGATGCTCGAAGGTGATGGCTTGGCTGAAAGGTGGGAGGAGTGGCAGAAGGAAGAAATGTTCAGGCAAGACGAGTTCAATCACAATTACCAACCTAACACCGATTGGATAATTACCGATGATATCATCCGACCCGTTGAGTTATCCGGGCCAAGATGATATCGAGTACAAATGATCAATTATATTTGATTGATATTTTTCTTTGTTTGGATATACTTTTGTTTTCTTGATTTCTCACTTCTACTTTTAGTGTTTGTTAATGATTTGATTTTTGAATTGTATTTCTGTTATCATTACCGAAATTAATTAGAATGGAACACTTCTCTGCCTGGATATATTTGGCTCAGTAATTAAAAGATTGTAGAGAATTTAAAAATTCAAAACCAAAGTTTTGCATGGGTTTTCTATTTTATTTTTGTACCATGCTCTGGAGTGAATTTGATAAGACTCAATCACAATATAACTCGATTAAATAAATATTTCAATAAATCCCGAACTTGGAGTTCTAAAATAAATTAAAAATGATTTTACATTTTCAAAACCCACATTAGATCATCTTTTTTTTTTTATCCAAAAACCCATATTAAATCTCAGCCAATCAACATGTTACCTTACTAACAGTCTCTTTTTGTTCCTTCTAAGATTATTGTTCAAGAACTTTAAATACTCAAAAACTATAAGCACACGAGTCACAAATTCTTCCTCAGTACCCATTTTGAGGAAGTTTTCGCACGATTTTTTCCAAAAATTACATCAAATTCCCTGGAATTTAGTACATACATACATCTATAGCTTGTTTGGTTGTATGGAAAGTGAGGGAAAATTGTAGGAAAATGAAAAAGAAAGGAAAGGAAAAGAAAAGGAAAAGAAAGTCATTTTCCTCTACATGTTTGGTTGTCAAGAAAGTTTAGAAAAATAAGTAATATTTTTTATCTATATATATGATTAAAATCTTTAACTTTTTCTTTGGTTGGGATTTATGTAAAATTTACTTGATATTGTCTTTTGCAATTTGTACTTTTCTAGTTTCAAGATAAAAATTACATTTTCTTTGGATTGTTTGAGTCTGAAATGGGTGTTTTTGCGATATTTTGTGGGGGTATAATTGTTATTATGACTTGAGATAGTATTTGTTTCCTAATAATAAATAAGCACAAAGGGGATTTTGGTAAAAAAAAATCACAAATAGGAGGTTTTGATAGTTAGACAAAGTACAAGGGTTGTTTTACAATTTACTCTAAAATTTTCCCAAGATTTTCCCAGCATTTCCCCATCAAATTGGTAGGGAAATTTTTTCTTCACAAAATTTTCCTGCAGGAAAGTTGAAGGAAAATAGTAACTTCCTTTCCTGCTATCCAAACAATAAGTGGGAGAAAAAAAAACTGAATTTCCTTCACTTTCTCGACAACCAAACAATACACTATAGATTTAAGTTACTATAAAAGTGTGAATAATTTAAGTTTTTTTTTCCTTTTTTCAAGATTAAAATATCCTTATTTGATTTGTAAAGTGATATTTAATTAAATGGTATATATATATAAGAATAGTTGAAGAAGAATAATTAGACATGGAATCTTTTTATATTAATTATGGTAAAGGTACAATTAGACATAATCTTATTATATTAATCTTCTACATTAACTCCTAAAATTTATAAATTATGTTTTATATCAACTTTTATAATTTCAATATTCTTCTCATATAACACAAAAAAAAAAAAAATAAGAAAAAAACACTGTTATTTTAAATAGCTCCTAAAATATATATGTAAAATTATTTTAATTTAGCAACAATATATTTTAAGTAAAAATATGTTACTTGTATCATTGAAAACAATATGAGTCATATACAATCCTCTAAAAACAAAATATAAGAATAAATTCTCTTAAATATCATTCTTCTATACAGACTAAGAAAGAAAACTTAAAAATGAAAAGTTAAAATAGAATCACATCTTACCTACGAACCAAAAATGCTCATGACTTAGCTAAGTACTTAATATTTATTTGGCTAGAAAAGCAAAATGTAAATAATAACAAGGCATGCATAACATCATACTTCATGGAATTCTTTTCGTGAAAAATGAGTGAAATTGATAAAAAAACTAGTGAAATCGATGAAAATTACTGAAATCAATAAAAAGAATATATGAAATCAATAAAAACATGTGAAATCGATGAAAGTCCGGGTGAATTGGTGAACACTGGTGAAGTTGGTTAAAAAACGGGTGAAACCGGTAAAAAACTGCATGTGAAATCATAAATACATTTGAAATCGATAAAAAAAATCGGGTGAAATTTGGGAAAAATGGATGAAAACGGGTAAAATCGGTTAAAATAAAGGTAAAGTTGGTGAAAATATGTGAAATCAATTAAAATTAATTCGAGTTTTAATTTGTAAAAAAATGATGAAACCAGTAAAATCCAGTAAAAACGTGTAAAGCCAGTGAAAAAAGGGTAAAATCTGTCAAAAAAACATAAAGTCGATAAAAATATATTTAATGAATGAAAAATTCAAGTGAATAACATGAATCAGTGAAAAAACATGAAAATAGGTAAAAATGGGTTAAAATGGTAAAAACGAGTGAAATCGGTTAAAAAAATAGTTTAACGGGAGAATTCGGTACAAAAATGGTTTAAAAAGAAAAAAAAATAGACCAAAAATTGGAAAACAATGAAAAATGTTATAGCCAACAAAAAAAGGGGTAAATCTCTAAAAAAAAGGGTAAATTACGGATATCCCCCTGAGGTAAGGCCTAACTACAAAAAAAAAAACTCACTGTGTATTATAAAAATCCCCCTCAGGTTTGTGCCTTCTTACAACTAACCGCTTACCCCTAAAATGTTCCAACCCCTAAAATGTTCCAATTTTGTCCTTGGGACTTATTTATAATATTTATAATATTTTATAAATTATAAAATTTGGGTGCTAATTGTTATATCTTATGAATTATAAAAATGATAATCATATATTTACTTTCAAAATAATTGATATACTTTATAATTGCCCATAAATTTCAATGAATATTTCATTTCTTTTTACATATTTATTAATAATTTAATTCTATAATAACAAATTAAATAAAATTTTAATAATAAAAAATATATAAATATAAAATTATATCTACACTAATTAAATAAATAGAATTTTTATTGCATCAATAAATATTGAATTTATGATTTATAATACAATATAAACTTTATTAAATTGAAATATTTTATTTATAATACAATATAAATTTTATTAAACTTATTAATATATAAAATAAAACCATTAACTAAATATGTACACAAATTGTTTATATCTATAAAATATTATTATTAAAAATTCTATTTAATTTATTGTTATAAAATTTAAATTGTTAATAAATATGTAAATAAACATTTTTATTTTTTTGCAATATTTATTGAAACTTATGGGCAATTATAAATTTTATCAATTATTTTTGTAGTAAATATATAATAATAATTCTTATAATCTATAAAATATAACAATTAGCACTCAAGTTTTAACATTATAAGATATTAAGCATTACAAATTACACTCAAGGGGAAAATTGGAACATTTTAGGGGCAATGTGTTAATTGTAAGAAAGTGACAAACTTGAGGGAGATCTTTGTAATACCCAATACGTGAAGGAATTTTTGTAATTAGACCTTACCTCTCGGGTATCCGTAATTTACCCAAAAAGATATAAACCGGTGAAAAAATTAAACAGTGAGAACATATGAATCGATGAAAATTTGAGTGAAATTTGTAAAGAAACGGATGAAAATGGATAAATCAATGGAAACGGGTAAATTTAGTCAAAAAAAGCTTAAAGTCGGAGAAAAAATGTTTAATCAATGAAAAATTCAGATGAATAACATGTGAAATAAGTAAAATAGGTGAAAACGGATGAAACTTTAACCGACAAAAAAAGGTGAAATTGGTGAGAAAATGGTTTAAATTGGAAAAAAAAATCGACGAAAAAATGGGAAAATAATAAATTTTTTTATTATCAATAAAAAAAGCAGAAAAATATTTAAAATAAACATATTAAATGGGGTAAAAAAAATTAAACAGTGAAAACATTTGAATCGATGAAACTTCGGGTGAAATTGATGAACGCTGGTGAAGTTGGTGAAAAAAACTGGTGAAACCAGTAAGGAAAAATGCTCGTGAAATCGATGAAAGTTCGAGTGAAATTTATGAAGAAACGGATGAGACATATGTCATCGATGAATAACAGATAAACTTGGCATGAAAACTACTATGATTAAATGAACTAAAAAATGTTCTTATGATCTTATTTTAGAACAAATTTCATAAGATGGCATAACTAAATCAGTCATCATTTTATATTTTATTACAACTACTTAAATCTATCATTTTTTTTAATAAACAAAAATAATTAATAGAAATAATTGAATATCAGTCATAAATATATGATATTTTATGACATAAAAATAAAAATAACTATTTTTACTCAAATTTATGAAAAATACCTTGAAATTAAAACTACTTGTACGTTCACTTTTCTAGAAGGGTAAAAAGTGTCACATTTAGGGGTCTTCGGAGCGGCTTCCTTCCAAATGCATATGAAAAGATGTGAAGAAACATATCTAGTTTTTCCCTCAAGTCAAGTTTCTTTCACACAGAAAGCAAGTCTTCTACTAAGCCAAAAATATAAGTCCGATTCCTTATGCTTTGAAACTATATAGTATGCTTTTGAAGTGGAATTAATTGAGTTCATTTAATTATACATGTCGAGGGTGTACGACAATTGGGAAAGGCTTGTTGAAGCCACTCTCAAGAGAGAACTCCTTCGGGAAATTGCTCTTTGTCCCAGCTTTAGCAGCTCAAGTTCCATTGATTTGAGTTCACCTTTGGATTCTCTTGATCATGTCAATGGTACGTAATTCTCTTGAAATGAATGGTTGTGGATTGAGTAATTGTGGGTTTTATTTATTCGATCAATTAAGTATTTTTGATTTAAAGATGGGGAATTTATGTTGAGCTAAATACTAAAGCAGCCCCTGGGCCTTGCCTAATTGGCAAAATCTCTCCTACACGTGTTATTTTTTATTAATGAAAAAACCCCTTGTATCGAAATTTTATTAGGTTATTATACCCATTTGAAATGAATGGTTGTGGATTGAGTAATTGTGGGTTTTATTTATTCGATCAAATAAGTATTTTTGGTTTAAAGATAGAAAATTTACGTTGAGCTAAATGCAAAAGCAGCCCCCGTACTTTGCCTAATTGGCATAATCTATCCTACCCGTATACTTTTTTATTAATGAAAAAACCCCTTGTATCGAAATTTTATTAGGTTATTATACCCATTTGAAATACCGAGTAATTGTGGAAAATGACCTCCCGTCATCTCTTAAAACTAAGCCTTATTTGCAAAAGAAGTCCCTCGAAATTAAAGAAATGAAGAGTACTAAAATAAAGAACATTTCTACAATTAAAAATCTTTGAAGGTTAGCTTTAAAAATTAAACTTTTCAAAAGGCCATTTTTAAATTCCACTCTTGAAATACCCTTGTAAGTGCGAATAGGGGTTATTGTCAAATTTTTGAGGAAACAGGGGATTGTTGCCAATTATTAAAGTTAACCGGGGGATTATTGTTATTTTTTTAGGTGAAGGGAAGTGTTTTCGCATTTTATAGATGTGAACTTTATGTGAGAAGTTATAATAATAAAAAAAATATATGTTTTAGTTAATTTAAGATGTGTTTCTGGTACAAACGTTCACACTTTGAGAAATTATCATGAAGCAATTGTGGGTTTTTCGTTGTTCAATTGGGATATTTGTGTGTGTGTAAAGATTGGGAGATTTTGTGAGCTGCTTTGGGTTCTCTTTGATCCAAGAAATTATAGAGTCAATTTTTAAAATGTGATTTTCAATCTACTTGACCTCTTATATAGATAGAAGAAAAAATAGCATAAGGTCTGAGCATGTAGAGTTAGGTACATCATCATCATCTCAAGGAGTATTTGGCAGCAACAGTTCTAGTACTGGAGCCATCGCAGGACGGTTTGCTCGTCTATTAGCTGCTCCTGTAATTGCCCTTGCTCATTACCGAACAAGGAAGCCACATAAACATTTCTTTGATGATCCTGGTTAGTTGATCGATTATAAAATGTCATCATATATAACAAAAATAATACTATAGTAATTATCAACTCAACTCTCACTTTTGTTTCTGAATTTAATTGTATCCAGAAGTTGATCTGAGATGTTTCAAAAGATTTACCCTGCTTGAACTAAAAGTTGCATCCGATAATTTTAGCAATAAAAACATTATTGGCAGAGGTGGATTTGGTAGAGTTTACAAAGGCCGTTTAGCCGATGGTTCTTTAGTGGCAGTTAAAAGACTAAAAGAAGAACGTATTCAAGGTGGAAAGCAATATTTCCAAAAAACCATAGATATAGCCAGCATGACTGTGCATGCGAATTTACTTAGGCTACTTGGCATTTGCATGACTCGGACAGAGATGGTGCTCGTTTATCCTTATATGTCTAATGGAAGGGTTGCATCTTGCTTAAGAGGTAAAAGCTTAAATATATTTTCATGGATTTGTTTATTCTGGTTTCATGCATATCTATATATATATGACTCGAGATTTGTTAGTTTGGATATTATGCTCATTGTTTGATATGAAGGATTAATTTACACCATATACTTGTCATGTTTGAATTCATTTCTTATGAGCTTGTTGACGCGTTATTGCAGAGCGACATGAATCACAACCCCCACTTGATTGGCCAAAAAGGGAACGGATAGCTCTGGGGTCCGCAAGGGGACTTGCTTATTTGCACCATCACTGTGACCGTAAAATCATTCATCGTGATGTCAAGGCTGTTAATATATTTTTGGATGAAGACTTTGAAGCATTTATTGGTGGTTTTGGGTTGGCTGAACTTATGGACCACGAGGATACTCATGTAAACACAGTTGTACGTGGAACAATTGGTCATATAGCTCCTGAGTACCTTTCTACTGGTAACTGTTCGGAGAAAACGGACATTTTTGGTTACGGGGTCATGCTTCTTGAACTCATTACTGGGCAGAGAGCTTTCGATCTCGCTCGTCTTGCCAATGATGATGATGTCATGTTACTTGATTGGGTAAGCATTATCTCTTCACAGATGCTCTCGATCTGTTTTCATGTCAGATTGCTTCACATTAACATGCATTGATTTCTTCCTATAATTCCAGGTGAAGGGACTTCTCAAGGAGAAAAAGTTGGAAACATTAGTTGACCCAGATTTACGAGGTAATTACATCGATGAAGAAGTGGAGCAGTTAATCCAATTAGCGCTACTCTGCACACAAGGCTCTCCAACCGAACGTCCCAAGATGTCGGAAGTGGTTAGTATGCTCGAAGGTGATGGCTTGGCTGAAAGGTGGGAGGAGTGGCAGATGGAAGAAATGTTCAGGCAAGATTTCAATCACAGTTACCAACCTAACACCGATTGGACACAACTGAACAATTATGGGTGCATATTTGATTGATATTTTTCTGTCTTTGTACATATATGCTTTTGTTTTCTTGTTATTTTAAATAGTTCTTAAAATATATATGTAAAATTATCTTTAGCAACAATATGTTTTAACTAAAAATATGTTATTTGTATCATTGAAAACAATATAAGTCATATACAATCCTCTAAAAGCAAAATATTAAGATTAAATTCTCTTAAATATCATTCTTCTATACAGACTAAGAAAAACAATTAAAAATGAAAAGTTAAAATAGAATCGCATCTTACCTACGAACCAAAAATGCTCATGACTTAGCTAAGCACTTAATGTTTATTTGACTAGAGATGCAAAATATAAAGAATATCAAGACATGCATAACCTCGTACTTCATGGAATTCTTTTCGTGAAAAATGAGTAAATTGGTCAAAAAACTGGTGAAATCGATGAAAATTGCTGAAATCAATAAAAAGAATATATAAAATCAAAGAAAACATGTGAAATCGATGAAAGTTCGGGTGAATTGGTGAACACTGGTGAAGTTGGTTAAAAAAGGGTGAAACCGGTAAAAAAAAATGCATGTGAAATCATAAATACATTTGAAATCGATAAAAAAAAAATGGGGTGAAATTTGAGAAAAATGGATGAAAACGGGTAAAATCGGTTAAAATAAAGGTAAAGTTGGAGAAAATATGTGAAATTAATGAAAATTGATTCGAGTTGAATTTGTAAGAAAAATGATGAAACCAGTTAAATCCATTAAAAACGTGTAAAGCTAGTGGAAAAAAGGGTAAAATCGGTCAAAAAACATCAAGTCGATAAAAATATATTTAAGGGAAAATTACATATACACCCCCTGACTATAAGCCTAATTACAAGAAATTACCCTCCTGTTTGAAATATTACAAAGACACCCCCTCGACCAAAACAATATTACAAGGAGACCCCTTACGGCGTCAATTTTTTACAGTAGATGATGATGTCATAAAAAATATTTAATATTTTTCTAATTTTGCCCCCAAGGGGTGTATTTATAATATATTTTATGTTACAGGGGGTGTCTTTGTAACCGTGTAATAAATATTATAAACAAATTTATTAAATTTTATATTGTAAATAAATTTATTAAATTTTAAAATTATAACAAACCAATTTAAAATTTAATAAATTTATTTACAATAACATAATTTGATAAATAAAGCTTTAATAACTTTACAATAACACAATTCGATAAATAAAATTTCAATAACATATATTTCCTTATAAAATAAAATAAACCAATTTAAAATTTAATAAATTTATTTACAATAACTCAATCTATAAATAAAGTTTTAATAACGTTTATTTTCATTCAAAAATCAAACAAACCAAACTAAAACTTAATAAATTTATTTACTATAACACAATTATTTAATAAAATATATTTTCTTACAAAAAAAAACCCTTTTAAAATTTAATAATTTATTTACAATAACACAATTGGTAAATAAAGTTTCACTTTAATAACAAATATTATTCTTACAAAAATAAAACAAACCAATTTAAAATTTAATAAAGTTATCTACAATAACACAATCGAATTCTTGAAATCCAGAGAATTTTTGGGGATCTAGGGCTTGGTGATTTTGTTACGGGATTATTGCATTTTTGGTGTCACAACTTAAGCTCACTAGCATTTTTACCTCATATATTTTTTAGCTGGCACATTTGGTGCCACACATTCAACTTCAGTGGCAATTTTGGTCCAAATTGAGACCCAATTTCAAAATTAGCCCGAAATCGCCCATGTGCGGGCCATGTGACATGTAAATTGTGGATTTTGACCAAATCAAAGGGGAAGTTTCACTTTAATAACAAATATTATTCTTACAAAAATAAAACAAACCAATTTAAAATTTAATAAATTTATCTACAATAACACAATCGAATTCTTGAAATCCAGAGAATTTTTGGGGATCTAGGGCTTGGTGATTTTGTTACGGGATTATTGCATTTTTGGTGTCACAACTTAAGCTCACTAGCATTTTTACCTCATATCTTTTTTAGCTGGCACATTTGGTGCCACACATTCAACTTCAGTGATCATTTTGGTCCAAATTGAGACCCAATTTCAAAATTAGCCCGAAATCGCCCATGTGCGGGCCATGTGACATGTAAATTGTGGATTTTGACCAAATCAAAGGGGAAGTTTCACTTTAATAACAAATATTATTCTTACAAAAATAAAACAAACCAATTTAAAATTTAATAAATTTATCTACAATAACACAATCGAATTCTTGAAATCCAGAGAATTTTTGGGGATCTAGGGCTTGGTGATTTTGTTACGGGATTATTGCATTTTTGGTGTCACAACTTAAGCTCACTAGCATTTTTACCTCATATCTTTTTTAGCTGGCACATTTGGTGCCACACATTCAACTTCAGTGACAATTTTGGTCCAAATTGAGACCCAATTTCAAAATTAGCCCGAAATCGCCCATGTGCGGGCCATGTGACATGTAAATTGTGGATTTTGACCAAATCAAAGGGGAAGTTTGAGTTTTTCTACAAATGTAGGGACATATTATAAAGATGGGAAAGTACAAGGGTCAATTTGTGAATTGGGATTGAGGGGATGATTTTGCGAAGATGGAAAGATCCGCCATTGACGTGAGCTTGGAAATGGAGAATCTTCAATTCAGCACCAAATTGGAAAAGGTTGGTACCAAAATAACCGCCACACCGAGGGGAGTCTACGGCTGAAAGGGGAGGCGGTGGGTCAAGCTCCACCGCCGACGGTGGTGTAAAATCGAAAAAACGTAAAATTCGTAGATCTGAAAATAAAGTGACGGGATTTGTAGAGGACGTGAAGACGAGTCTATAATCATCAAAGAGAGCTCAAACCGTGTCCGGAGTCGCCGGAAAAGTGAAAAAAACGAAGGCAAATTTATGGCTTCTAAATCGTGATTTTTAGAGGCTAAAATTGAGCGATTTACAAGTCCAAAAATTAAATTGTTTATACGAGTGAGTCCGCGGCGAAAATACGCACAAGAGCCCCCGATCAATTCCGGTGGGAAACCATCGGAGGTGGTGGCCGTGAGAGATAGGTGCGGCGGTTACGTGACAGGGTGGGTCGAGGGTTTTTTTTTTTGGAATTTTTTTTTTGTAAATATTAAAAACAACTAAGGGCATTTTGGATATTTTAAGTGTTCCGTTAAAGTTGACTAACTGCCGTTAAGTCAAGGAGGTATCTTTGTAATATTTGAAACAAGATGATACAATCCAGTAATTACAGCAACAGCCATGGAGTGTCTATGTAAATTTTCCTACATTTAATCAATGAAAAATTCAGGTAAATAACATGTGAAATCAGTGAAAAAACATGAAAAATAGGTAAGTATGTGTTAAAATGATAAAAACGAGTAAAATCAGTTAAAAAAAGAGTTTAACTGCACATATCGGTAGAAAAATGGTTTAAATAGAAAAAACAAAAGAAATCGACCAAAAATTTGAAAACAATGAAAAATGTTATAATCGATAAAAAAAAAATGGGTAAATCGCTAATACAAATAGGGTAAATTACGGATATCCCCCTGAGGTAAGGCCTAACTACAAAAAAAAACCTCATGTATTGGGTATTACAAAAATCCCTCTCAGGTTTGTGTCTTCTTACAATTAACCCCTTGACCCTAAAATGTTCCAATTTTGACCTTGTAAGGTATTTGTAATGTTTATAATATCTTATAAATTATAAGATTTGGGTGCTAATTGTTACATCTTATGAATTATAAAAATGATAATCATATATTTACTCTCAAAATAATTGATATAATTTATATTTGCCCATAAATTTCAATTAATATTGCATTTATTTTTACATATTTATAAATAATTTAATTTCTATAATAACAAAGTAAATAAAATTTTAATAATAAAAAATTTATAAATATAAAATTATATTTACACTAATTAAATAAATAGTATTTTTATTGAATTAATAAATATTGAATTTATAATACAATATAAACTTTATTAAATTGAAATATTTGATTTATAATACAATATAAATTTTATTAAACTTATTAATATATAAAATAAAACCATTTAACCAAATATGTAAACAAATTGTTTATATTTATTTATTGTTATATAATTTAAATTGTTAATAAATATGTAAATACACATTTTTATTTTTTTGCATTATTTATTGAAATTTATGGTCAATTATAAATTTTATTAATTATTTTGGTAGTAAATATAAAATAATAACTTTTTATAATCTATAAGATATAACAATTAGCACTCAAGTTTTAACATTAGTAAGATATTAAACATTACCAATTAAACTCAAGGGAGAAATTGGAACATTTTAGGGGCAAGTGGTTAATTGTAAGAAAGTGACAAACTTGAGGGAGATCTTTGTAATACCACATACGTGAAGGGCATTTTTATAATTAGACCTTACCTCAGGGGGTATCCGTAATTTACCCAAAAAAATATAAACCGGTAAAAAAATTAAATAGTGAGAACATATGAATCGATGAAATTTGTAAAGAAACTGATGAAAATGGATAAAATAAGTGGAAATACGTAAAATCAGTTAAAAAAAAACTTAAAGTCGGTGAAAACATGTTTAATCAATGAAATATCCAGGTGAATAACATGTGAAATAAGTGAAATAGGTGAAAACGGGTGAAACTTTAACCGACAAAACAAGGTGAAATTGGAGGAAAAATGGTTTAAATTTGAAAAAATATCGACGAAAAACGGGAAAACAATGAAATATGTTAAATCGATAAAAAAACAGAAAAATCGCTAAATAAATATATTAAATGGGGTAAAAAAAATTAAATAGTGAAAACATATTAATCGATGAAACTTCGGGTTAAATTGGTGAATACTGGTGATGTTGGTGAAAAAACTGGCGAAACCTGTAAGAAAAAATGCTCATGAAATCGATGAAAGTTCGAGTGAAATTTGTGAAGAAACGGATGAGACATGTATTATCAGTGAATAACGGATAAACTTAACATGAAAACTACTACGATGGAATGAACTAAAAACTGTTCTTATAATCTTATTTTAGAACAAATTTTATAAAATGTCATGACTAAATCAGTCATCATTTTATATTTTATTATAACTATTTAAAGTCATTATTTCTTTTTTTGATAAACAATAATAATTAATAAAAATAAATTTCATAAAAAATAAATTGAATATCAATCATAAATATAAAATATTTTATGACATAAAGGGCTAATTTTACTCTAGTTTATCAAAAAAAGCCCATGAAATTAAATCTTCCTGTTATTGGGTAAAAAGTGTCAACATTGAGGGGTCTTCGGAGCGGCTTCCTTCCACTCAATTACTTTTAGTGTCCAATCCCCACAATTTCTCCTTTTCTTCCCTCAAGTCAAGTTTCTTTCACACAGAAAGCAAGTCTTCTACTAAGCCAAAAATATAAGTCCGATTCCTTATGCTTTGAAACTATATAGTATGTTTTTGAAGTGGAATTAATTGAGTTCATTTAATTATACATGTCGAGGGTGTACGACAATTGGGAAAGGCTTGTTGAAGCCACTCTCAAGAGAGAACTCCTTCGGGAAATTGCTCTTTGTCCCAGCTTTAGCAGCTCAAGTTCCATTGATTTGAGTTCACGTTTCGATTCTCTTGACCATGTCAGTGGTATGTAATTCTCTTGAAATGAATGGTTGTGGATTGAGTAATTGTGGGTTTTATTTATTCGATCAAATAAGTATTTTTGGTTTAAAGATTGGGAATTTATGTTTTGCTAAATGCAAAACCCCTTGTATCGACATTTTATTAGGTTATTACACCCATTTGAAATACCCTTGTAAGTGCGAATAGGGGTTATTGTCGATGTTTTGAGGAAACAGGGGATTGTTGCCAATTATTAAAGTTAACCGGGGGATTATTGTTATTTTTTTAGGTGGAGGGAAGTGTTTTCGCATTTTATAGATGTGAACTTTATGTGAGAAGTTATAATTAAAAAAATAAAAATGTTTTAGTTAATTTGAGCAGTGTTTCTGGTTCAAACATTGGGACTTTGAGAAATTATCATGAAGCAATTGTGGGTTTTTCCTTGTTCAATTGGGATATTTGTGTGTGTGTAAAGATTGGGAATGCACCAAAAAAAAAAAAGATTGGGAGATTTTGTGAGCTGTTTTGGGTTCTCTTTGATCCAAGAAATTATAGAGTCAATTTTTGAAATGTGATTTTCAATCTACTTGAACTCTTATATAGATAGAAGAAAAAATAGCATAAGGTCTGAGCATGTAGAGTTAGATACATCATCATCTCAAGAAGTATTTGGCAGCAGCAGCAGTTCTAGTACTGGAGCCATCGCAGGACGGTTTGCTCGTCTATTAGCTGCTCCTGCAATTGCCCTTGCTCATTACCGAAGAAGGAAGCCACATAAACATTTCTTTGATGATCCTGGTTAGTTGATCGATTATAAAATGTCATCATATATAACAAAAATAATACTTCTTCTCAACTCAACTAGTACTCTCACTTTTGTTTCTGAATTTAATTGTATCCAGAAGTTGATCTGAGACGGTTCAAAAGATTTTCTCTGGGTGAACTACAAGTTGCATCCGATAATTTTAGCAATAAAAACACTATTGGCAGAGATGGATTTGGTAAAGTTTACAAAGGTCGTTTAGCCGATGGATCTTAAGTGGCAGTTAAAAGACTAAAAGAAGAACGCATTCAAGGTGGAAAGCAATATTTCCAAAAAATCATAGAAATAGCCAGCATGACTGCGCATGCCAATTTACTTTGGTTACTTGGCATTTGCATGACTCCGACAGAGAGGGTGCTCGTTTATCCTTATATGTCTAATGGAAGTGTTGCATCTTGCTTAAGAGGTAAAAGCTTAAATATATTTTCATGGATTTGTTAATTCTGGTTTCATGCATATCTACATATATATGAGTCGAGATTTGTTAGTTTGAATTCATTTCTTATGAGCTCGTTGATGCATTATTGCAGAGCTACCTGAATCACAACCCCCACTTGATTGGCCAAACAGGAAACGGATAGCTCTGGGGTCCGCAAGGGGACTTGCTTATTTGCACCATCACTGTGACCGTAAAATCATTCATCGTGATGTCAAGGCTGCTAATATATTGTTGGATGAAAACTTTGAAGCATTTATTGGTGGTTTTGGGTTGGCTAAACTCATGACCCACGAGGATACTCATGTGGACGCAACTGTACGTGGAACAATTGGTCATATAGCTCCCGAGTACCTTTCTACTGGTAAATGTTCGGAGAAGACGGATGTTTTTGGTTACGGGGTCATGCTTCTTGAGCTCATTACTGGGCAGAGAGTTTTCGATCTCGCTCATCTTGCCAATGATGATGATGTCATGTTACTTGATTGGGTAAGCATTATCTCTTCACACATGCTCTCGATCTGTTTTCATATGTCAGAATGCTTCACATTAACATGCATTGATTTGTTCTTATAATTCCAGGTGAAGGGACTTCTCAAGGAGAAAAAGTTGGAAACATTGGTTGACCCTGATTTACGAGGTAATTACATCGATGAAGAAGTGGAGCAGTTAATCCAATTAGCTCTACTCTGCACTCAATACTCTCCAACCGAACGGCCCAAGATGTCGGAAGTGGTTAGGATGCTCGAAGGTGATGGCTTGGCTGAAAGGTGGGAGGAGTGGCAGATAATTACCGGTGATATCATCCGACCCGTTGAGTTATCCGACGCAAGATGATATCGAATACAAACTGATCAATTATATTTGATTGATATTTTTCTGTCTTTGTATATACTTTTGTTTTCTTGATTTCTCACTTCTACTTTTAGTGTTTGTTAATGATTTGATTTTTAATTTCTTACGTTCCACATAATTTTGATGATGCAAGTGTTTATCTCAATAGGTCCATTTCAGGAGCAATTGAATCCAAATTGCTGTGGAAGCACGAATGTATTTTATTTTTTCGATTTTACCATTTTGACAAACATTATGTATTGAATAGTCAAAGGTTGTTAAATTAATAAGCAGGTTAGAACTATCTTGTGCATGCATGCTCTGTAGTGAATTTGATAAGACTCAACCACAATATAACTCGATTAAATAAATATTTCAACAAATCCCGAACTTGGAGTTTTAAAATAAATTAAAAATGATTTTTACATTTTCAGAACCCATATTAGATCTTTTTTTTTTTTTAATTCAAAAACCCATATTAAATCTCAGCCAATCAACATGTTACCTTACTAACATTCTCTTTCTGTTCCTTCTCAGATTATTTTTCAAGAACTTTAAATACTCAAAAAACTATAAGTACACTTGTCACAAATTCTTTCTCAGTACTCATTTTTTCCAAAAATTACATCAAATTCCTGGAATTTAGTACATACATACATTTATACTTATTATAAAAGTTTGAATAATTTAATTTTTTTTAAGACTAATATATCCTTATTGAGCTGTAAAGTGATATTTAATTCAATGTTAAAAATGTAAAAATAGTTAAAGAAGAATAATTAGACATGGAATCCTTTTATATTAATTATGGTTAAGGTATAATTAGACATGAAATCTAGTTATATTTATCTCTTAAATTAATTCCTAAAATTTATTAATTATATTTTACATCACCTTTTATAATTTCAATATTCTTCTCGTAGAACACATATAAAAAAAAATAAAAAAACACTGTTATTTTAAATAGCTCCTAGAATATTTATATGTGTAAAATTATTTTATTATAGCAACAATATATTATAAGTAAAAATATGTTACTTGTACCATTGAAAACAATATAAGTCATACAATCCTCTAAAAATAAAATATTAAGATTAAATTCTCTTAAATATCATTCTGCTATACAGACTAAGGAAAAAAAACTAAAATACTAAAAAACTAAAGGTTAAATTAGAATTGCATCTTACCTATGAACTAAAAATGCTCATGACTTAGCTAAGTACTTAATGATTAGTTGGCTAGAGAAGCAAAATATAAAGAATATCAAGACATGTATAACCTCGTACTTCATGGGATTCTTTTTGTGAAAAATGAGTGAAATTGGTAAAAAAAAAAAATTGGTGAAATCGTTGAAAATTGTTGAAATCAATAAAAAAAAATATATGAAATCAATGAAAAAAATGTGAAATTGATGAAAGTCCGGGTGAATTGGTGAAGTTGGTTAAAAAACGGGTGAAACCAGTAGAAAAAAATGCAAATGAAATCGTAAATACATTTAAAATCGATAAATAAATTGGGTGAATTTGAGAAAAATGGATGAAAACGGGTAAAATCGGTTAAAATAAAAGTAAAGTTGGTGAAAATATATGAAATCAATGAAAATTGATTTGAGTTGAATATGTAAGATAAATGATGAAACCAGTGAAACCCGGTAAAAACTTAGTGAAAAAGGGTAAAATCGGTCAAACAAACATAAAGTCGATGAAAACATATTTAATCAATGAAAAATTCAGGTGAATAACATGTGAAATCAGTGAAAAAACATGAAAAATAGGTAAAAGTGGTAATAACGAGTGAAATCAATTAAAAAAAGAGTTTAACTGGAGAAATCGATAGGAAAATGGTTTAAACCAGAAAAAACAAAAGAAATCGATAGGAAAATGGTTTAAACCAGAAAAAACAAAAGAAATTGACCAAAAATTGGAAAACAATGAAAAATGTTATAGCCAATTAAAAAAGGGGGGTAAATCGCTAAAAAAAAATTAAACAGTGAGAACATATGAATCGATGAATATTTGAGTAAAATTCGTAAAGAAACGGATGAAAATGGATAAAATCAGTAGAAATGGGTAAAATCAATCAAAAAAACTTAATGTCGGTGAAAACTGAAAACATGTTTAATCAATGAAAAATTCAAGTGAATAACATGTGAAATAAGTGAAATAGGTGAAAATAGGTTAAACTTTAATCGACAAAAACAAGGTGAAATTGGTGAAAAATTGTTTAAATTGGAAAAAAAATAGACGAAAAACGGGAAAACAATGAAAAATGTTATAATCGATTAAAAAAAAAGTAAAAAAATCGCTAAAATAAATATATTAAATGGGGTAAAAAAATTAAACAGTGAAACATGTGAATTGATGAAACTTCGGGTGAAATTTTTTAACACTAGTGAAGTTGTTGAAAAAACTGGTGAAACCAATAAGAAAAAATGCTATTGAAATCGATGAAAGTTCGAGTGAAATTTGTGAAGAAACGGATGAGACATGTGTCATTGGTGAATAACGAATAAACTAGACATGAAAATGACTATGATGGAATGAACTAAAAAATGTTCTTATAATCTTATTTTAGAACAAAATTTATAAGATATCATGACTAAATCAGTCATAATTTTATATTTTATTACAACTATTTAATGTCAATATTTTTTTTGGTAAACAATAATAATTAATAAAAATATATTTCATAAAAAAATAAATTAAATATCAGTCATAAATATATAATAATTTATGACATGAAAGGGCTAATTTTACTCTACTTCATGGAAAAAAATCCCTCAAACTAAAACTATTTGTAAGTTCACTTTTCTAGTCTATATCTATTCTATATACATATAAAAGTACGGGTTGGTCACAAAAATTTCTTCCATTTTTTGTGATGGCTAATATACCCCTACTTAAATGATAAATAAAATAATTGAATAATCATATTTCTACATGAAAAAGAAGTCTACTTTAATATAAACATTGTTGTATCAAAATAATAGTAAGTACAATAAAATAATTGAATAATTATACTTTAACATAATTAAGATAAGAAATGGCAAAAATTCAATTTTGGTACCATAGAATAGGCCCAAATCCATTTTTCATACCAAAATATCAAAAATCATACTGCCGTTAGTTTTTTAACTGAAGTTTAGCCTCCTCCGTTAAGTCAAAAAAGAGGTGAGAAATGCAATTATAAAAAATTAGGCAGGGGTTTTTTGCAATTATCGTCTTCTTCTTCCTCCTCCCATACGACCGCCGGCTCCGGTGGCTTTTGGTCAAAATTGGTTGAGGGTTTTTGTTCCCCTTGTCGTGGAGAACTCGTACATATAAATATATTTTCAATCCGTTGAGTAATCTATTCGAATTTTGAGTTCTAATTTTCGAATTGTAGGTCAAAATTTTCGAAATTTCAAATCGTGATTTCTTCTTCGATTCTTAACCAAACTTCGTGATTCTTGTTGCAATAGTTTCCCCTGACCGTGGGCATCATTTTCCATAGGTTTATTGTAGCTAGCTTCCGTAGACGGTTGAGCTCCGCCCAAGTGGCGGCGCGTTTTGGCCTAAACCCTAATTTTCGAGAAAAAACACTCCTCCCCTGCTCCTCCGTCGATGGCCGCTGCAATTACCCCATGGAAAATGTTGCCCATGACAAGAGGAACAAAAACCCTCAACCAATTTCGACAAACGGCCACCGGAAGCCGGCGATCGTCCATAGGAGGAAGAAGGCAATAATTGCAAAAACACCCTGCTGAATTTTAGACAATTGCATTTCCCCCCTATTTTGTTTCAATAGGTGACACGTGGCAGTTCCGTTAAGTAAACTAATGGAAGTATGATTTTTGAAACGTCTATTTATTCTACGGTATGATTTTCAATCGATTGGTATGAAAAATGGACTTGGGCCTATTTTATGGTATGAAAATTGAATTTTTGCCGATAAGAAATCTACTTTTATATATATTGTATTAAGACTTAATTTCATTATATTTGGCCTCATTTTTGTACCAATCAATTATATTGGATCAAGAAATCTAAAATAGAATGAAAGGGAAAAGTTAAAAATGGAATGAAAATCTGAAAACATATTCATATGCCCCTGGATCATGTTTTCATGTAAAAGGACGGATGTACACAAATATCCCTCACCTTTTTCTTTCATATCAAGTAAACAATAATTAAAACCTTTTTTTTCTTCCAAAAAGTAGATAATAACAAAACAACGAAAAACAAAAAAATCTAATCAACTTAACAAGACAAACTTCAATATAAACACTTCAAAATACAACACATATATAAACACATCACAAGATATAAATTCACGCAAAAAAGACATTGAATTATAAGTATAGTCTAATTAGGAAAAGATACGGTGAAAGTATTAGGGCAATATATATGATAAGAGAAGTATAAATAGAATAAAAATGAAATTTCTTTCTGAATCATATTAACAAAATCAAGAAAGCAATATGGTGATGTATCAATATTGAATACAAAATAAGGTTTGAAATTTTTGAGATTAATTTTTTTCTATCTTTGTTTTTTTTGTCTTTTGTTTTAAAAAATAGGTTAATTCAACAAAATAATAAGTAAATTGATCAAAATTGGGTTAAACCGCAGATAATGGGTGAATTGATTACCAAATTGGATAAAATCGACTAAATTTGGGTCAAATCGGGGAGAATGAGTGAATTAATTAAAAAAAAGATAAATCACATAAACGGGTGAAATCAGTGTTAACAAAGAAATTGTAAACTTAGTGTAATAGTGGGTGAAATCGATATCTCTTTGAAAAGTTCTTAAGAAATTACCACTTATTAAAAAAACCTCAAAAACTTTAAGAACCTCAAAAAGAAAAAGAAGAGTTGTCACATCCATGCTATAGGAATAGTAAAAAGTATTATTTAGTTAACTGAAAAATTTATAATTGGCTTAAGCAAAAAAAATTCAAAACATAGGAATGGTTGAAACCGGTGAAAAGGGTAAAATTCGATTAAAAATACATGATAAAATGATAAAATTAATGAAAAAATTGGTTAGATAGAAGAAAAACGATTTAAAGCAAAAAAATGGTGTAACTAATAAAACAACAGGTTAAACCGGCAAAAATGGGTAAAACTAGTAAAAACTCAATGATATCAGCTAAACACGAGATAACAAGAAAAACGGATCAACTCGACAAAAGAAAAAGAGCAAAAGGATGAGTTAAATTGGCAAAAAAATAGGTGAAATATGTGAGAAAAAAAGTTAAATCAACAAAACAAAAAAAAAGTAAAATCGACTAAAATTTGGTTAAATAAGAGAGAATGGGTGAATTGATTAATAAATGGGATAAAATCAACCAAAATTGGGTTAAACTGAAGAGAGTGGATGAATTAATTAATAAACGGGATAAACATCAAAAAACGAGTGAAACCGATGAAAAAAGGGGTTATAATAACAAAGAATATGGTAAATTCGGTGTAAAAGCGGATGAAATCGACAGTTCTTTGGAAAACACTTATGAAATTATCACTTATTGAAGAACCTAAAACATTAAAGAACCTAATAAAATGCCATGTTCGTGCTATATGAATAATAAGAAAATGTATTATTTAGTTGCCTGAAAAATTTATAATTGGCTTAAGCCAAATAAAGTCAGAACATGAAAATTGATAAAATCGATGAAATATATGAAATTCAATTAAAAATATATGATACACAAAATGGTAAAATCAATGATAAAACAATGGTACACGGGTAAAATCGGTAAAAAAAATGATATCAACTAAACACCTGATAATAAGAACAAAAACGGATCAAATCGATTAAATTAAGAACAAGAATAAAAAATTATTTAAGTTGGCATAATAAAGGTGAAAATAGGATAAATCAGCAAAAGAATAAGCAAAATCGACTAAAATTGGATTAAACCGAAGAGAATGGAGGAATTGGTTAACAAATGGGATAAAATCAACTAATTTGGGTTAAACAGGGGATAAAGAAAGAATTAATTAACAAATGGGATAAACCACAAAAGGGTGACATCGGTGAAAGAACGAGTAAAATAACAAAATCGAAATGGTAAACTCAGTGTAAAAGCGGGTAAAATCGATATTTATATGAAAAATTCTTAAGAAATTATCACTTATTAAAGATCTTCAAAATCATTATAGCCTATATGAATAAAAAAAAAGTATTATATAGTTAATTTGAAAACTTTTAAATGGTTTAAGCCCAAAAAAATTCAAAACATAGAAATGGTTAAAATCGTTCAAACCGGATAAAATTTGAAAGAAATATATATGATAAAAATGGTTTAGATCGAAAAAATGGTTTATATAAAAAAAATGGTGCAATCGATAAAACAACGGAGTAAACTGGCAAAAGACGGGTAAATCGGTAAAAAAATTAATGATATTGGGTAAACACGAGATCAAAAATTGATCAAATCGATGAAATAACAAGAAGAAAAAAATGAATTAAATAGACAAAAAAAAGTGAAATAGGTGAGAAAATAGGTCAAATCGGCAAAATAATAATAAATTTGACTAAAATTGGGTTAAACCGGAGAGAATGAGTAAATTGATTATAAAATGAGATAAATTACAAAAATGGGTGAAATCGATGAAAGAACGAGTTAAAATAATAAAAAATAAATGATAAGCTTAATGTAAAAGCGAATGAAAAAGGTGATCAAACATGTTAAAATAAAAAAAATTGTAAACTCAGCGTAAAAGAAGGTTTAAACCGATAAAATAGGTTGACTCAGTAAAATTGAGGTAAATTGGTAACATTGAGTCAAATTGGTTAAAAATGGATTAGACATGTAAGGATGTAACTAAAAATGGATAACATCAGTAAAAGACATGTATAACCGATAAAATTGGTTAAACTTGTTAAAATGATTTAGATGGAAATATCAAGGTCAAGAAAGAAAAGAACTGATGTTGTTCATTCACTGAAATGGTAGGCTTAGAATAATATTTGTGTAGATATGTAATTTTAGGTTAGAAATACTTAGTAAATATAGTTCATTTTTAATTTTCAAGTTTTTATTTTAAGTATTTATGATCTCAACTTTTATTTCTTGGTAACAACATAATAATTAAGCGATTTAGTGAAAAATTACATAATATGTCTTTAAGACGACGATATAGTATGATGAAAACTCATTATATATACACGATGCAATTAACGTATAAAATTAGTTAGCACTTTCCCAGTAGGGAAAAAAGGAGGGAAAAACACTTTTGATACCAAACTTTAGTCCAAAAAACATATTTGGTACCAAGCTTTTTCAAAAAACACATTACATACCATGATTTACTCAATCTTGACACATTTAGTTTTGTCGTTAATTTTCAAACGAAATTTAGCACGTGTCGTTCATGTGTGGGTCTTTAAAACCCGTGCATATTCTCCATCACATTGTCAATTTAATGGGCACATGAGCGGCACATGCTGAATTTCGTCCGAAAATTGACGGCAAAACTAAATGTGTCAATATTTTGTAAATCATGGTATGGAATGTGTTTTTTGAAAAAGCTTGGTACCAAATGTGTTTTTTGGAATAAAGTTTAGTATCAAAAGTGTTTTTCCCTCGGGAAAAAAGTGTCAACATTTAGGGGTCTTCGGAGCGGCTTCCTTCCAAATACAAATGAAATGATGTGAAGAAACATATCTAGTTTTTCCCTCAAGTAAAGTCTTCTTTCACACAGAAAGCAAGTCTTCTACTAAGACAAAAATATAAGTCCGATTCCTTATGCTTTGAAGCTATATATGTTTTTGAAGTGGAATTAATTGAGTTCATTTAATTATACATGTCGAGGGTGTACGACAATTGGGAAAGGCTTGTTGAAGCCACTCTAAAGAGAGAACTCCTTCGGGAAATTGCTCTTTGTCGAGGGTGTACGACAATTTGAGTTCACGTTCCGATTCTCTTGATCATGTCAATGGTACGTAATTCTCTTGAAATGAATGGTTGTGGATTGAGTAATTGTGGGTTTTATTTATTCGATCAAATAAATATTTTTGGTTTAAAGATAGGGAATTTATGTTGAGCTAAAAGCAAAAGCAGCACCCGTACTTTGCCTAATTGGCAAAATCTCTCCTACTCGTGTACTTTTTTATTAATGAAAAAACCCCTTGTATCGAAATTTTATTAGGTAATTACACCCATTTGATTTTCAATCTACTTGACCTCTTATATAGATAGAAGAAAAAATAGCATAAGGTCTGAGCATGTAGAGTTAGATACATCATCATCTCAAGGAGTATTTGGCAGCAGCAGTTCTAGTACTGGAGCCATCGCAGGACGGTTTGCTCGTCTATTAGCTGCTCCTGCAATTGCCCTTGCTCATTACCGAAGAAGGAAGCCACATCCTGGTTAGTTGATCGATTATAAAATGTCATCATATATAACAAAAATAATAATAGTAATTCTCAACTCAACTCTCACTTTTGTTACTGGATTTAATTGTATCCAGAAGTTGATATGAGATGGTTCAAAAGATTTTCCTTGCCTGAAATACTGGTTGTATCCGATAATTTTAGCAATAAAAACATTATTGGCAGAGATGGATTTGGTAAAGTTTACAAAGGCCGTTTAGCCGATGGATCTTTAGTGGCAGTTAAAAGACTAAAAGAAGAACGCATTCAAGGTGGAAAGCAATATTTCCAAAAAACCATAGAAATAGCCAGCATGACTGTGCATGCGAATTTACTTTGGTTACATGGCATTTGCATGACTCCGACAGAGAGGGTGCTCGTTTATCCTTACATGTCTAATGGAAGTGTTGCATCTTGCTAAGGTAAAGGCTTAAATATCTTTTCATGGATTTGTTTATTCTGGTTTCATGCATATCTAGATATATCCTTGTCATGTTTGAATTCATTTCTTATGAGCTTGTTGATGCATTATTGCAGAGCGACCAGAATCACAACCCCCACTTGATTGGCCAAAAAGGGGACGGATAGCTCTGGGGTCCGCAAGGGGACTTGCTTATTTGCACCATCACTGTGACCGTAAAATCATTCATCGTGATGTCAAGGCTGCTAATATATTGTTGGATGAACACTTTGAAGCATTTATTGGTGATTTTGGGTTGGCTAAACTCATGGACCACAATGATACTCATGTGAACACAATTTTACTTGGAACAATTGGTCATATAGCTCCCGAGTACCTTTCTACTGGTAAATGTTCGGAGAAAACGGACGTTTTTGGTTATGGGGTCATGCTTCTTGAGCTCATTACTGGGCAGAGAGCTTTCGATCTCGTTCGTCTTGCCAATGATGATGATGTCATGTTACTTGATTGGGTAAGCATTATCTCTTCACACATGCTCTCGATCTGTTTTCATATGTCAGAATGCTTTACATTAACATGCATTGATTTCTTCTTATAATTCCAGGTGAAGGGACTTCTCAAGAAGAAAAAGTTGGAAACATTGGTTGACCCTGATTTACGAGGTAATTACATCCTTGAAGAAGTGGAGCAGTTAATCCAATTAGCTCTACTCTGCACACAAGGCTCTCCAACCGAACGTCCCAAGATGTCGGAAGTGGTTAGAATGCTCGAAATGTTCAGGCAAGAGTTCAATCACAGTTACCAACCTGACACCGATTGGATAATTACCGATGATATCATCCGACCCGTTGAGTTATCCGGGCCAAGATGATATCGAACACAACTGATCAATTATATTTGATTTATATTTTTCTGTCTTTCTATATATATGCTTTTGTTTTACTGATTTTTCACTTATATTTTTCTGGTTTGTTATACGTTCCACATAATTTTAAGGTGAATTACATCAGTACATCAGAGACGAGCCCTATGGCTCCCTGTTGGTAGAGGTACATCTAGTGGAAGGTACTAGTCACTATAAAGTAGCGGACTCAGGTTCGAATTCATGTTGAGAGAGGTACCCACTTAATGTGTTCAATCCGCCTCGAAAGAGATTAAACTCTTGGGAAATCAAAAAATAAAAGAGTCCTATGGCTCCAACTTTAACCACTGTGTGGGTAATTTAAGATATTGGGTTTGGTAATTAATGTAGAGGGCTAGTTAGTTAATTAATTAATTTAGTTTAGGTCGTGTAAAAGGATAATCGAAGTTCCTAAAGCAGTGGGGTTTTGTTTTGCTAGCTCCTAATTCATTGGTCTGCATGCCTGGGGGAAACTGCATATTACTACCCTGTGATATCGAAAACCTGCAAAAAACTACCCTGTGAAATTTTTTTTGCACTAGACTTCCTTGTGTTTTCAAAAACCCTGCAAATTACACCCATTCTCCGTTAATCATTGACACCGTTAATTTTTAATTGAATTGCCTAAATTACCCCTTATATATTAATAAAAAAATTATATTTTTATAAACGGAAAAATGCATATTACTACCCTGTGATATCGAAAACCTGCAAAAAACTACCCTGTGAAATTTTTTTTGCACCAGACTTCTTTGTGTTTTCTAAAACCCTACAAATTACACTCATTCTCCGTTAATCATTGACACCGTTAATTTTTAATTGAATTGCCTAAATTACCCCTTATATATTAATAAAAAAATTATATTTTTACAATTACAAAAACTCTCACTAATTTTTCTCTCTCGCTTCTCATATTGAACAAACAAAGAAAAGAAGAGATATTATGTGCGAAGTTTAAAAGATACAAAATTATGGGTATAGTATAAAAGTATAAGGGAGTTTGAACAATCGTTGAAAAGTACAACAATTTTTTGCGCAAACATTAAAAAATATGAGTTACTTTTCTGCAAACATTAAGAAAAACATAGAAGTTTTTTGCAAACATTTCAAAGCATAAGGAAGTTTGACGCAAACTTCCAAAAGTACAAGGAAGTTTTTTGCAAACGGTGGAAAACACAAGGAACTTTTACGCAAACTTTAAAAAACACAAGACAGTTTTCTGCAAACTTTAAAAAACACAAGGAGGTTTTATGCAAACTTTAAAAAACACAAGGAAGTTTTCTGCAAAGACTCAAAGTTACAAGGGTATTCTTGTCATTTTGAATGAAAAATTACGTCAGGAACAAAAAAAATCACATTTTTGGCGCGTAGAATACACGCGCGTCAAAAAAATTGACGAAGGGAGACGGAATGGGCGTAATTTGCAGGGTTTTTGAAAACACAAGGAAGTCTGGTGCAAAAAAAATTTCACAGGGTAGTTTTTTGCAGGTTTTCGATATCACAGGGTAGTAATATGCATTTTCCCCACATGCCTGCGTAACTTTGCAAAATCTAGTGGGCCCTGCATGTAAGAGATTCATCAGGAGATTTGTATTTATATTTGGTAATTTAGGAGATTTGAAGTTATATTTGGTAGTTTAGATTTACCTTTGGAAATTTAGGAGACTTGAGAATTAAGTTGAAACAAAATGGATTTCTAGGAAGAGCTAGCCCTTAAAAATACCGATTTTCTTATTGCTGGATTGAATCCGGGTTTTGGAGATGGAGATCCAGATCAAAATCACGGAAATTGAAGCACTGTTGGAATGGATCTAGTGGAGAAGTTGGGGAGGTTGTCGTTTATGACGTCATAGAGCTAGGGTGATGATCATACTGATCGAGTCGAGTTGAATCATGAGAGGTAAACTTCATTAGGTAAATTTCAATATTCTTCTCATATAATACATAAAAAAAATACACTGTTATTTTGAATAGCTTCTAAAATATATATGTAAAATTATTTTAATTTAGCAACAATATGTTTTAAGTAAAAATATGTTACTTGTATCATTGAAAACAATATAAGTCATATGAAATTCTCTAAAAATAAAACATTGAGATTAAATTATCTTAAATATCATTCTACTATACAAACTAAGAAAAAAATTAAAAAATGAAAAGTTAAAATAGAATCGCATCTTACCTACGAATAAAAAATTATCATAACTTAGCTAAGTACTTAATGTTTATTTGGCTAGAGAAACTGAATATAAAGAATATCAAGACATACATAACCTCGTACTTCATCGAATTCTTTTCGTGAAAAATGGGTGAAATTGGTAAAAAAACTAGTGAAATCGATGAAAACTGCTGAAATCAATAAAAATATATATGAAATCAATGAAAACATGTGAAATCGATGAAAGTACGGGTGAACTGGTGAACACTGGTGAAGTTGGTTAAAAAACGGGTGAAATCGGTAAAAAAAATACATGTGAAATTGTAAATACATTTGATATCGATAAAAAAAATTGAGTGAAATTAAAAAAAAAAAGGATGAAAACGGGTAAAATCAATTAAAATAAAGGTAAAGTTGGTGAAAATATGTGAAATCGATGAAAATTGATTCGAGTTGAATTTGTAAGAATATGAACCCAGTGAAATCCAGTAAAAAATGTGTAAAGCCAGTGAAAAAAGGGTAAAATCGGTCAAAAAAACGTAATGTCGATAAAAACATATTTAATCAAGGCTAGCAATATTGCCAAAGCAGCAATTGTTGCTGCCAGAGCATAAATTATACATTTTCAAATTTGCCCTTATCATTTTTCTCTCATTTTAAGTATTTCTTTTCTCTCTTTTCTTTACTAATCATTAATTAATATACCCATTTTTTCAATGGAAAATTACATGGACCTCCCCTGAGGTTAGGTGTAATTATCGCCCAATCTCCTCCGACTATCATAATTACATGGACCTCCCCTGACGTTTCAAAAGGATTGCATCGTTAGGTTTCCGTCTGTTTTTGTTGATGTCATCACCCAATATTTTTTGAATTTCCCACTTTACCCTTTTCAGTTGTTTAAACTGGAAGGGGATTTATTGTAATGTTTAAGATTATGAAAGGGTATCAATATTATATTTTAACTTTGTCCTTATAATTAATTTTTATTGTGTATAAATTCAGGAAAATAGTTTAAAAATAAAATAATTGGTTTTTTGAATTTTTTTACTAAATAAAATCCAAGTACAAGGATAAATTAATACAAATGTAAATACATTCAACTTTAATCACGAGAAAAAATATTGTAGAACATAAATACAAATGTAAATACCTTCAACTTTCACATTTAATCCATAATTTTAATAATTTTGAAAAACATTTAAAGTTAAAGTACTAGGATAAATGAAAATAAATTGTTAGCCATTATAAAAATGCTCATATCGTTCATAATTAACCCATACTAAAAAAAATCGTAAATTTTTAACTAAAAACTTGAACATAATAGAATTATAAAAATAAAATTTTAACTAAAAATTTTAACATAAATTATTAGACATTATAAGAATACTCATAATTAACCCGTACTTAAAAAAAATCATAATTTTTTAACAAAAGTAAAAATATTGATTCAAATATTCGATTTAATAAAATAGTTATTATAAATTCATAAATATTGAAAATAATTATTATAAATAAATAAATAAATTTAATATATATTATTTAAAAACAAATCCACCCCACCCCGCCCCTACCACAACCCCGCCCCAACCATTCTCCCCAACAACAGTCCCCAACCACACCATCCCCAACCCCCGCCTAAACCACCCCACTCCTCTAGGTCGTGCCGTCGGCCTGGAAGGTGTAAGGCCGTCGTTGGCCTGGGTTGAAGAACCCTGACCTGCGATGGCTTCCAGGCCGGCAACACAGCTTGGAGGAGAGATCCCGGCAGAGAGGGACGAGTGGGGTGGGTGGGGCGGGGGTGGGGGATTATGGTTGTAATCCTTTTAAAACGTCAAGGAAGGTCCCTGTAATTATGATAGTCGGAGGGGGATTGAGCGGTAATTATACCTAACCTCAGGGGAGGTCCCTGTAATTATTCTTTTTTTTTTAATTAAAAAACTCGAAGGCATAATGGTCAATTCACGGATTCCGTCCAAGTCCGTTAGTCCCCGTTAGGGTTTTGTAATCCTTTTGAAACGTCGGGGAGGACCCTGTAATTATGATAGTTGGAGGGGATTGGACGGTAATTACACATAACTTCAGGGGAGGTTCCTGAAATTATTAATGTTCTTCCTCTTTCTTCTGTTTGTTCTTCTTTGTTCAAATCTCCGTCATCTCTCCACGTCTTCTTTTCTCTGTTCAAATTCTCCATCATCTCTCCAAGGGAAGAAGTGTCACAGTTTGTAGCAAAAAATAAATAAATTAAACCCTCGAAAATTATTGAATTGTTTAGAGCTATAGAATTTTTCAATAAAAATATAGCCCAAGAAAATATTGGATCTCTTATCAAATTTAATTTTTCATGTTTTTGAAGTCCTATTTTATATTTTATCTTTTTTGGTTTGGAGTAGATCTAAATTCAATAACACTGGATTCAAAATCAACATTATCTCAAATTAACATTTATTTATGTATCTTCATATCTTTTGCCCTTTTTCATGGAGGAATTGAAAATCTTAGCTTTGGGGAATACTCCATGGCGTAATTTTGACAGATCTATTTTTTGTTAGTTTCAAATCACTCAAGCAAGAGTAGAGAATAAAAGATTATATAACTAAACAAAGTTTTTATTGTTTAATCTTCCAGTTTGGTGATTGACGGATTGATGTTGGTGGATGGTTTGAATTTTTTAAGTTCTAATGGTTGGTGTCATGGCGAAGAAGACGAAGCAACAACTAATGTTAAAAAGAATTAAGTACATAGGCTCATTAATTATTGTACTTATTTAGAAAATCTTGGAAACATAATACTCCATAAAACATTTATTTTGATGATAAGGGGCATTTTTAGAAATATATAATGTTTGTTTTGGTGTCAACAATTGCTGCTCTGACAATATCGCTAACCTTTAATCAATGAAAATTTTAGGTGAATTACATTTGAAATCAGTGAAAAAACATGAAAATAGGTAAAAATGGTAAAAACAAGTGAAATCAGTTAAAACAAAAGTTTAACTAGAGAAATCGATAGAAAAATGGTTTAAACCAGAAAAAAAAAAACAAAAGAAATCGACCAAAAATTGAAAAACAATGAAAAATGTTATAGTCGATAAAAAAAGGAGTAAATCGATAAAAAAATATAAACCGGTAAAAAAATTAAACAGTGAGAACATATGAATCGATGAAAATTGAGTGAAATTTGAAAGAAATTGATGAAAATGGATAAAATCAATGAAAATGGGTAAAATCAGTCAAAAAAGCTTAAAGTCGGTGAAAATATGTTTAATCAATGAAAAATTCATGTGAATAACATGTTAAATAGATGAAAACGGATTAAACTTTAACCGACAAAAACAAGGTGAAATTGATGGGAAAATGGTTTAAATTGAAAAAAAATATTGACGAAAAAATGGGGTAAAAAAAATTAAACAGTGAAAGCATATGAATCGATGAAACTTCAGATGAAATTGGTGAAAAAACTGGTGAAACTAGTAAGAAAAAATGCTCAATCGATGAAATTTTTAGTGAAATTTGTGAAGAAACGGATGAGACATGTGTCATCGGATAAAATTGACATGAAAACTACTATGATGGAATGAACTAAAAAATGTTCTTATAATCTTATTTTAGAACAAATTTTATAAGATGTCATGACTAAATCAGTCATTATTTTATATTTTATTACAACTATTTAAAGCCATTAATTTTTTTTTGAGTAAACTATAATATAATTAATAAAAAGAGATTTCATAAAAAGTAAATTAAATATCAGTCATAAAAATATAATATTTTATGACATAAAAGGACTAATTTTACTCTAATTTATGGAATAAAAACCCATCAAATTAAACCTACTTGTACGTTCAATTTTCTAGTATGTAAAAAGTGTCAACATTTAGGGGGGTGAATTTTAAAAATGTCCTTTCAAAACAGTTTTATTTGAAGAGTGCCATTCAAGGGTTTTCACTGTAAAACAGTTTTATTTGAAGAGTGCCATTCAAGGGTTTTCACTGTAGGGATGATATTTGCATTATTACCCTTGTTTTTTATATGATATATCAATTTCTGTTTATGTAATTCGTATTTAAAATCAGTTTTTCGTCTTTCTAATATATTTATTTTGAATTCTAATATCCCTGGTGTACAAGGGTGAACTTCCAAAAATTGTATATTAGATAGTCTATCTTTATAATATTCGATTTCTTCATTAACTTTTTGTAATTTATCTTGTATTTTCTGTATTTTCTCCATTTTCGTTACTCGGCTCTGATACCAAAAATTGGTTAGAGGCAGCGGATGTTTGTTCTTGGGAATAATTACATATTATACATGAATTTTTGGCTTCTTTTATTCTTTTTTCTATAATTTCTTTATTCATTTTATATATTTTTGTACTAATAGATGTCATTCTTAAATAGTCCAATCTTTTTTCATAATATTTAATTAATTTTGATATTTCTTTACAATTTTCGGGTTTATTATTCATAATTTATCTTTAAAAAATTTACTTAAATTTGATACCTCCCTTTCTAATCTTGTATATTCATTTTCCGTTGGATGAAGATGAAGAAGTGAAGGGAGGTTTTGATGATTTCCAAAAGTCATCAGCTAAGTAATGGAAGCAACCTCTAGAAAATTCAATCTGAGAAGACAAGTAAAATCAGAAGGGTTGAATTTTGGTCCAAGAAGACTACTGATCTGATGCTGAGTTCGAAATCAGTCGGGTGAATTTCGGCAGAGTCAAATCAGATGAGTTCGGTTTGAATCATCAGAGTGTTCATCAGAAGAGTAGATTTGATCAGCAGAGTAGAAGTGATCAGAAAGTCATTCCAACGGTAATAAATGCACTCGGTGTAATAAATGCTGTAAGAGAAGGGTATTAAAGACAAATGATTGAAGAAGAACCTCGGATCAGCAAGGTGTATTTAATGCGACGGGACAGAAAGTACAGCAGAACTGTACAGTGAACAGTTGCAGAAGCCGTTCTGAAACAAGGACCAGTACTCGAGGAAAATCTGAAGATCTGTCAATTTCTCAACGGGCAGAATTCAAATCCTCAAGTATAAATAGATCTGAATTCAAGAGTTAGAGACACACAACAACTGAGAGAAAATCAAAGCAAGCAATATCTTCTAAGTCTCAAAAACTCAAGTACAGATCACCATCAGCCGAGTCATCTGTTGACAAAGCCGAGTTGAGGAAACAAAGCCAAAATATAAATCTGAGTGATTTCTGTAATAGAGAACGTTGTGAAAAGTGTAGATCCATCTAAGTGAGTGATCTAGCTTCATAGAGTAGGATTTCTTTGTGACTTCTTACCACGAACTTGTGGCTTTTCATTTGTTGAATTGCGCAAGCAGAGTATACTGTAAACTTAGTGATTATAGTACAACCCAAGATCTAAGTGACTTGGAAGAGTGGACTAAAAGACATTCTTGTCTATATAACCACTATAAAAATTCTGTGTGTTTGTTTACTGCATTTTACTTGCATATTTTCAAAAGACTTCAAACATACGAACTAAACAAAAGATTTTAAAAAGGAGTTTAAAAACTAGGGTTAAAATCTTTTAAGTAAGAAAACAATTTGTTGAAAAACACTTGATATATCCGCTGCAAACAGGTATTTCAAACTCTGATTATATCTGAATCAAATAAGTTAAATCAGACGAGCGGTCAACTCTACTGATTAAGCTAAGTGCGCAATCAGTGAAGTAGTCTCACGAGTTCTTGATCAGCTTACTCTGCTGATAAGAAAAGTTAGAGAAATTTTTGAAAGTTTTCAGAGGTCTATTCACCCCCACCCCCTCTAGACCTAATCTGACCACTTGGGACCAACACTTTCTTCTTTTATGGACTTTCTGGATTCTTCTAGAGGTAATTGTTTTATATAAGATGGTCTGAATGATACTGATCGTCTAATTTGATTACTAATTCCTTCTATTGTTATCTCGTTTAGAATTTTTTAATTTGTGCTATGCCTTCAAATAATTTATCTAAATAAATGGATTCTTGATCTAGAAAATTTATACTATGGTGACTATTTGTTAAAGCATATTCTACCATATATGTTAGACTAAACGACTGATCTCCTTCTTCCATTAATTCTTCTCTTGAAAACTTATATCCTAAATAAATACTGTTATCTAATTTTTTTTGTGGATAAAGGAATTGCATATTTAATTCCTAAATTAAATTTTAAAGTTTTATGTGCTAAGGTTCTCATAGTTATCCCTAAAACTAAACCACGAGTATTTTTAATTCTTCGGTCGTAAGCTATTAAAGCTATTGGTGTATTAATGCCTTCTTTGAAAGTTGATTTTATTAATACTTGTATTGTAGCAATTTGAATATATCATATTTTATTTCTGTCTTCTTTGTTTTTAATTTTTTCTATTCTGGCTGATATTTGTTCACTATCAATTATAGGAATTACAATGGTTCCTTTAGTACTTTTTATATCTAATTGTACTTCTTGGGTAAATAAACCATGATAAATAATATTTTTCCTTTTTAATTTTTCAAAAATGGATTTATTAAAGTGTTGTCCTTTTTTTAAATCTAGTTTTGGTTTTTTAGTTTTCTCTATTTTATGTTCAATAATTGATTGAGCTGAAAATGTTCCAAGTGTTTCTTCTTGCTCAAATAATTGTATATGTCGATTAAATTCGTCCATCAATGAATTCATATCTTACTGTTTAATTCATAATAAGGTAAATTTATTCTTGGTATTTTTATTTCTTCTAATTGTGTATGTTGTGAATGAATTTCATATTTCATTTGTTCTAAAAAATCAGTTCCTAATAGTATATCTGATCCTGCGTCACTTTCATCTATATACATAATGAGACTAAATCTTAATTCTTCATGAAACATAAGTTCTATAGTAATTTTTTCATTACATGTTTTATCTCATTTTATTGTTTCTATAACAACTGGTGGTGCTGCAGATCTAGCTACTATAAATTTTGGATGAACATGTGATATAGATGCTCATGTATCTATAAGTGCTGAAACCATTTTCGTTCTATTTAAAACTCCTAATATATGATATTGTAAAAATTGATTTTTCGAAATTAAATCTAAATCGTACATACCTGGTCTGCATTGGTTGATCTTGATTTTTGAATTTCTTGTTGATAGTAATATGGTTGACTTCTATAGCAAAAATCCTATTCAGAAGTTTTACAACTTCAAGATTTTATTTTTATATTTGAGAGCAAAATTTAGAAACAGAGTTCTTTTATTAATTTTTCGCACACCTTACAACTGAACTAGAATACATTATTTATAGAAGGATGAAGCTAATTTCCACCACTCATTCAGATCACATAGGGTGATAAGGATCTATTTTAGGCCCTACAGAATAGTAAAGTTACATAATTGTTTACATTGGATTCTGTATCCTACCACTTTTTCAAAAGTAAAAGTTACATTGTTGATTTCTTCAGATTTTCCCGCCGACACTTCTTCCTTTTACTATTTTCTTCTACCGACATTTTTGTCTTCTTCTGCTGATATTTTTGTCCTTCAATTATTGTTTCTTCTTCACTGGATTCATTCATGCAATGACTGCATTTGTGAGCTTTGAAGACCTTTAATGTTTCGCATATCTGTAGTTTTTCTTCGTCGGATAATTTGATAAACACTCTTTGTATCTTCATAATGTCTTCTTCAATCAAGAATATTTTAAATTCATCACTTTTAATTTTATCCTTAAAATTTGAATATATCATTGTGGTTCCATTTTTATAATTTATTTTAATTTTTGATTCCTCGGTTAATCGTTGTAGCATGGAGACAATTCCATAGATTAATCCGGTATTTATAACTTGATGACTTTATTTATCTTCCTTGACTGGTTGATCACGAATTGGATACATCCCATTAGATACTCCCATGTTGATTAGTGAATAAGCTGGTACCTTTATTTCCTTTTGTTCATTAAAGTAGGGATACGAGCTATATATTTTTAAATATATTTATCTATCCTTACCAAAATACTTTCGATAATTTTTTACCGTTTGTTGGACTCCATGACTGAATTCTTGAGAACAGTGTTCTTTTCGTCAATGTATATAATCGATCAATCCGTACTGAAAGAATTTATATGTCATTAATGGACTTGCTCCACTGATGATGACTGCCTTAGGTCCTGTTATTCTTTTTTCTGTTGGGTAAAATAATTTTGTCATATCCTCCTCTGTCCAATTGTATAACATTTTCAAGTATTCTTGAAAATCTTCTTTATTTAATTGTTTGAGTTGAGTGTGTTCCTGTCTTGTATGTACCTGTGTTAACTTTGTTATTTTACCAAGTACCTTCAATGAAGAAGATGGTTGTTCTGACATTGTGGCTATTGGTTTGACTAATGACATTGTTTTCTTCAACTGCAAGTTTTGCTTCTGCCATAGTCCTATATGCTTTATGAATGATTCCTTTATTAATATATAATGATGCTTTATGCCATTCATGGAAGATTGCTCCTCTAGCTGGTCCGTTGAAGATGACATAATACTTCTTTTGTGATGAAGATGTTTCCTAAAATTTAATATCTGATGGGACTTCTAGTTTTACATCTTCATTTGATTTTTCTTCATTTGTTTTTTCTTCTGTTTTCTTCGCTTTTTGTCCGTCCACCACGCTTAGCTTGCTAAACTCTGATGGTGTATAACTTGTATCCAGGGATTTTATGGCTTTTTCTAACTCCTGAAATTCACAGATTTTTGCTTCAATATTTCCTTTTATTTGCTTCGCTTGATTTTTTAGTGTTGCTATTGCTCCTTCCATAATCCTGAGGTTTTATCCTGGTGCAAATTCTCTAGTTAATGTATCTGCAATAATATTATTGCTACATTTTATATATTTTACATTTGCTGGGTATCTGCTTATTTCAAGTTGCCATCTTATTAGTCGTCCTTGGTTGTAATTGACCTGTAGTTTGTATCTAATGAATCCAGTCAAGTATGTTGAATCAGTTCTAAGCTCAAATTCTTTAGGTAACAGATTAATTCTCCATTTCTTGAATGTTCGTAAACATGCTAATGTTTCTTTCTCATGGATGGGATATCTCTTTTCTGTTTCTGAAAAAGTCCCAGAAATATAACTACATAATGTTTCTTTTTATTTATTAGACAATAGATCATTTATGTTGGACATAAATGAGGTATTCTCTAATTTTTAACCATTTAAGGTTTTTAATTGCTTCGATTCTTTATTTGTACTTTCATGATCAGTAGATTTCTTAAAATCCATGTCTTCTTTTTTAATACATTTCATACACCCTCACCATATTTCATCTGAAGCATCTGTTTCAACTATTATAAAATCATCATTAGTTGGGTTGTAAAATCTAAGTAAATTTTTGGTTTCTTCCTTTATTTTTTGTATAATTTTACTATCTTCTTGTTCCCAAAACCATTGATTTTTGTACTAATTTTTTTCTTGTAATTTTTTCTTTTCTTTTGCAATTTTTTTTAAATATCCTAATTCGGATATGTGATTTAAACAACCAAGAAAACGTTGTAACCGTTTTCTGTCTTCTAATTTGTTTGGAAACATATATAATTTTTCTAAAACATGTTTTCGTAATTCAATTTCTTCATTTGATTTTATGGTAGTTCCTAGAAAATCAATTTCTTGTTTGCAAATTTGTGTTTTTTTCTTACATAAAACCAATCCATTTTCTTTACATCGTTTTAAAACAGATAAAACTTTTTTGAAATGATCTTCTTTGTTTACATTACTAAAAATTAATATATCATCTATGTATACTAAACAAAAATCTTCGAGACCTTCAAGATTTTTGCTCATATGTCTTTGAAATATACTTGGTGCCTGCTTTAATCCGAATGGTAATACATTCCATTCATAATGTTTTTTTGGGGACAAGTAAATGCAGTTAGTGGTTTTGTATCTTTATGTAGTCGAAGTTGGTAGTACCCGGATTTAGCATCTAAAGAGCTAAACCATTTCATACCTCTAATTTTTTCTATAATAGAATATGTTCTTGGTAATTTGTGTGCATCACCAATGGTTGCATCATTCATCTTTTTATAATTTATAACCATTCGTCTATTACCACGTTTTATTTCATTATTGTTTTCTACTTAAAAAGCTGGTGCAGAATGTCTACTTTTACTACCCCTTATTAATTTTTTATCTAGTAATTCTTTACAATCCTTCATAAATTCTTCAATATCTCTTTTAGAATAAGGTATTCTATTTGGAACATTTACTTCTTGATTTTTATCTTTTAATTCTATTATTACTAATTCTTCATTAGTGTTTATTTTAATATCTAAGGGATCTTCCGAAAAAGTTTGTTCGAGCAAATTTTCTACTTCTCTTTCTATCTGACTTTTAATACTTTCTTGTAGCGTAAATAATGTATTTGTTAATAGATTCATAATTTGAATTCTTATTCTAGAGATGTTATCTATGATAAGAATTTTTATTATTTCTTCCTTTTGATTTAATTTTCTGATATAAGGTGCTTTAATTTTTATCTCTTCTAACCATTGCGTAAATGGATAATAAAGTCTTAGAAATTATTTCCTATTATTATGTCAAATCCCGATTCTTGTCTATAAAGAGAAGGTATTATAAAATTGTATTTCTTCCTATTCTTACTTTCGATTTTTACTTGATTAAAATAACTTACTAGATTAATTTTATGAGTACTTCCATCTGCAATCATTATTCTAGCTGGTCTCTCTGTTTCTTTCCAAATTAATCCTTTAACTTGTTTAGAGGCGAAACTAATACTTACTCCTGTGTCGACGTAGGCTGAATAATAATTTCCCTTTATTTCTATTTTTATAAATGTTGAGTTTGGATTTCTTCTATTCTGAGTCTGATGTTTCACATTCGCTTTCTGTTTGTAACATGTAGAAATCTTCTAAATCTGATATGTTTGATTCTATTGGTTCTAAATTCTTTAATTCTGCTATTTTTAATATTTCTCTTTTTTGATTATTTTTCTTCTTTGGGCATTCGTTTGCATACTGTCCTTCTTCTTTGGATAACCAACATCTACATTTTTTCTTTCCTTCTGGGCAATATTTTTAGGTTGTTTTCTTCTGAAAAATCTTTTTGGTTTTCTTTAAAACATTTCTTTATACTTTTTAAATGTTTTCTTTTTCCATTTATATTTTTTGTATTTATTCTTATAATACTTCTTTGATTTTTCATATCCATATTGTTGTGGAATGTCTGGATTATTACTGCAACACATTTTATTATAGGGTTTAATTATTTTTATTTCATTTATTTTTGTACATTTTTCAGCTATGTACTATTTTCCTATTAAAATTGCTCCTCCTAAGGTGTCAGCAATGCTTCCTTTTTCAATTCCGGCTTTAAATCTATCTTGACAAGATTTATTTATTGGATATGGTAATTTTGATAAGAATATTCTTTTTATTTGGTCTTGATCAGGTTGTTCTAACATGTAATAATATTTAGAAAATTCGCAGACATAATTTTCGTATTCGCAAATATTACATATTTTTATATTATCTAGATGCCATAGAGCCTTTTGTCGAATTCTTTCAGTTGATTCTTTCCTATATTCATTTGCATCTAGTCCTACAAACTCTTTCCAAATTTTTCCTACAATTTTCCAGAAAAAATCTTTTGAACATATAGACGCTTCTTTTAGAATCTCTTTTTCTAAAATTGTATATTCAGATAAATAATTAAATACATTTCATTTAGTTTTGTATAAAATTAAATTCCAAATTGTGTCTTTTGTAGCAGCTTTAAATATTTCGTCTGTTTGTAATAGCAAACTAATTTGATTTGACCAATCTTGAATTACTGATTCAACACTTTTAACAAAATTTATATCTAATACTTCTTGTGTTATTTTTTGATAGTGTGGTATATATTAATCGGGTATCCTTTTATATTTTCCATATCTATTTTGATAATAACCATTTTTGCTCTATTATTTTCAAACTGTATTCCTTCCCACTCATGCCATTTTGTATCATTTAGTTTTCTTTTTCTTAATTCGGGTTTTATATCTGGGATTTCTTCTTCTTTAGTTCCATTATTTTCACCTTTTTCCATATATGCTGGTATTAACTCATATGATTTGTATCCAAATATTACTTCATCATTTTCTATTTTTTGTACAAACTCAATTTGTTCTTCTTTTTGTTCATCCTGTATTATTTTTAACTGATCTATCATTTTTCTAATTTCTTATATTTGTTCTTCCATTATTTTATTAAATTCCTTGGTGGTTGCAATTCTCTGGGTGAACTAAATATTTTATCTTGTTTGTTTATTAGAACTAAGTCTTTGCTATGTTTTATAATTTCTTCTAATTCGTAAATTAGATTTTTTATTTTTTCTAGGTATATATTCCTTTTCTTTAAATTTATTATAGAATTAGTCAAAAATATTATAAATATCTTCCTTTTTTAATATTTTATTTATTATAATTAATAATCTTTTAAATCGATAATTTCTTCAGTTATTCCTATTAATTGTTTTTGTAAATCGGCTACATCTTCGTCATTCCCATTTAAAAAAAATTAATTATTGATTAGTTTTTTCTTTCTAATTTTAGAGGGACTTTTTTTATAAATAGGATCCACAGACAAATAGTTACCCGATCGCATTTTTCTAATTTCAAAATTTGCCATTGGCCTTTGGCCAAATTCTTCCATTTAGGGGTCTTCGGAGTGGCTTCCTTCCAAATACAACTGAAAAGATGTGAAGAAACTTAATTACTTATCTTCCCTCAATATCTTTTGGATTCCCTGGGCTAAACTTATTTTATATATTGTTTATGTTAGTAGTTTTTCTTTTGAGAAGAATCTTAATCCACGGCATAGGAGCTGGAATTATCGTTGTATCCCGTTCTACCGCGTACGTAACGTATATGGAGTACTACATCGATCATCCTCGTGAATCTAACTACATATCTTAAGATCTTCAGAAATATCTAACGTACAAAGGAAGACATGTTTACATACTCATCAAGATAAAGAAACCAACGGATTCCATTGTGTCACGGTCAGAGTATAAGATAGACGACTTGGGAGTTAAAGAAAAATATACGTCATTATTTCAGAAACATTTCATGTATGAGAGAACATTTTTTTGCACACTCGTTTTAAACAATAAGGCTGCAGATTCCATAAGTAAAAGTTTTATGACGCACACAAAGTAAGGAATAAACAATTCGGGAGCTAGAAAAGGAGATACGTCGGCGTTACCCGGACCACGCGAATCTCAAAAGCGAATTTGGGGACCAAATTCTTTTAAGGTGGAAGGATTGTAACACCCCAAAAATTTCGAACCTTTTTTATTGGATTTTTAATTTTTATTTTCAAAGTTAAGCATTAATTTGATTTAAAATATACAATTTAGTTAAATCTTGTGACCTTATGAACTTTGAAATAATTTAAAAACATATATATGTTACCTTAATTTTATAATAAAACCTTTTTGAAATTTTTCGGGCTTGGATGCACTAAAAATTTATTTTAAGGACTGAAATGTAAGTTTTCAAAACTTCAGGGGGCAAAGTGAAAATTTGCCCCCAAGATGCAGATTTTCTGCAGGAGAGTAATTATTTTCTCTCCTTGTACACTCTTTAGGCTGCAAAGCATGGTCTTGGGTGCATAAATTTTCTCTCCCTCTCTTCCCAATGTGTATATACTTGTTATATACACTTGAGATCAGATTTTTATCCTCTCAATTACCTCAATTACACACACATTATATAGTATAAAGAAAATAAGAGAGGGGAAAGAGGCAACACTCTAGAAAGATAAAATTTTCGGATATACACTATACAGCCTCGGTTTTTCACCCAGCACGTCTTCGTCCACCGTTGGATCATGCCCAAATTTTGTTTGAAGGACCTACACACATGGGGCTACATATTGACCGTTAGGATCATCGTTTGGATGACCTTAAGTGAATCCACAGTTGTTAGAAGTTGGTGAAAAGTAAGGATTTGAGAGTTTTTGTTATGAACCACCACGGGAGCCGCCACCACTGCCACCGGAGCCACCACCACCACCTTCGGAGGTCTGAAAATGAAGAGAGATTCACCCCCTTCATTGCTTTGGGTAAAGATCCGCCTATACTTGTGTTCGTTTATTGATTGGTTTTTATTTTGTTCTCTTTTAAGTATTCTTTTCAAAAAAGAAATTAGAGAAAAACATAAATGCTTTCTAGGATAAATTAGATCTATGTTGTTATAGAGTAAAGTAAAGTTTATTTTCAGATTTGTTAGGGATCTTCATGTGATTTACTTAAAGAATTAAAATATTGTGTGCTTTTGAACAGAACTTGAATAGTCTTGTTTATTTATTGTAGTTTTGTGAAAAGTTGTTAAGTGTATATTTAATATTATATTTTTTTATGTGGTTTTGCTTGGGTTCAAATAAATGTTTCTTAGATAGTTGGATCTTTATTTATTTTAGTAAGAAAGTTAATGTTTTTAATTTTCAAAACTTTGGGAGTATTTTTGAAAGGTTTTAAAAGTTGAAGGGTTTAGGCTACGATGTTGAAGTAGTGCTTTGTTCACTTTCGTTTTAAGAATGAAAATTTGTAAATTTTTCCTATGAAAAATTATGATTAAAGAACTTTTGTTTCTCCTTGTTAGTTTGGTGGAAAGTTATTAAAACATATTTGTAATCTCAGTTTTATGTTGAAAGTTTTGCTTAAATATATTTAAATATTGTTTAGATGTTGGATTTTGAATTATTTTGCAAGAAAGTCGATTTTCTTACGTTTTCAAAACTACGGGGTTGTATTTAGAATGTTTTAAAACTTGAGGGGTTTTAGAGATTTGACTTTGGAGTAAAAAGAGACTTAATTTTCAGTTCTTGTTTCATTTTTTATATGAGTTTATTTAAAAATCATTTGATTTAAAGTTTGTTCCAATTTTTCGCAAAATGGTATGTTTTTAAAAGTTTAGGGGATGTTCTGTAAAACTGGAAAATGAAGGGAATAATTTGCTGTTTTGGCGCTGTTTTATGTACTTAGTATTTTGAGTTTTGAAAAATATTAATGTTTGAAAAGAATTACTCTTTAGTGGAGTTGATGTCGTAAGTTCTTTTGTGCGATGTGTTAGTTTAAGAAATCCTTGCGTAGGATTTTCATTAGTTATGTTTAATTAAGGTTGTTAGATAAATTCTAAGTCGTATACGTACTTTCTCAGGTTTCGGATACGCTTCATTTGTGGAATTTTAGTCGCTATACTAAGCGACAAAAGTGAGCGTTGTGTGTTTAATTTGTATGTCGGTCCGATGTGCTAGTAGATCGAGTCCAAACATTTACTTGTGCTCTTAATAATTAAAGCATGTGTTTTATTCTAACTTTTCTTGCATGTTGTCACGAATAGGTTGACTTATTAGGTCGACATTACTCGCATCAAATCCTTAGTATATCAACATGATAATCAAATGCATGCTACATCCAAATCTACTAGTTGCGAATATATTTTACTAAATTATCATGATACCCAAAATTGCATTTGATAAGTTGTTAAATGTTGATAATATGTTAAATATGTTTGATATGTTATGTTTTCGTTTGTTTCCAATTTTGTGTGGGCTTCTTTTGATTGGTATATGGACCCGATGCCAACCTGGACGGCAAGGGCCGGCGGGATTGTCACGGTTACCCATAGGCCTGGCCTTACAATCCAAGTGGGGAGGAACACTTGGGGAGTAAGGACGAACTTAGGCAAAGACATGTCGATGCACTTTAGATAGTAAGGTCGCTCCTTACTTGGTGTGTTTGGATGGACATCAAACTGAGGATGGAGGGTAAGTGGAGGACGGCATCAATAAATTCTTGGTTATGTGAACTCCGTGTTTCTTCCGTCTTGAGTATATGCTTAATTTGCTTGATAACATGCTCACGTTATATAATATGTTGCATTCACGCATCACCATGCAAATTCGCACATAGCCTCACTAAGTTGGACGATCAATTTATGCGTTCCATGTTTCATTCTTTTCAGTTTCTGGTGTTCCGGAAAACAATAGTCGGATTGCGGTTAGGTCATAACGGTTGCGGTCCCACCCTAGTATTTGGGAGAGTAGTTATATTTTGTTGTCTATTTATGTTATTTTTCGATTTTGTTTAAAACCTTTCTTAGAATATTTGAATCATTAAAGTTGATTATATTCTCATAAAAGAGACAACATTTTCATAAATTTCTTATTTATCTCTTTCGATTGATTTTGTTCAAATATTTTGATATATTTTGATTAAATACTTCCGCTTTAAACCTCTACTATGAAAATTGATTTTATTTTTCGTCAAAACGCTTAGTAATTTAAATTGTTCTTATTTTGTTTTAAATCGCTTCCGCTTTTAAACTTTTAATTTATCGTTTCTGTTTTAAAAAAAAATTGGTATTTTAACATTTTCCTTAAATAAAAATTTGATCGAGTATTATTCGACGGACCCGCGGAGTCGGGCCATCACAGATGGTATCAGAGCTTCGGCTCAAGGTCAGGATAGGGTCCTCGGATATTGTACTGAGGTGCTAGTATGGTGGGACTCATCGACATGACTTTAGGGTGTCTACCCACATTGGGTAGTTCAGTTTTAGGACAATACCGCAACCGAAACCATATGTGTAATAAGTGTCCTTGGGGTTAAAGGTTATTTTTGCTTGATTCTGGGTTTTCTTGATTTATTATTTTGTTGGTGGTATCCCGAATACCATAACGTTATTCGAACTTTATTGTTGATAATATTGTCTAGTTATGATTGTATATGTGTGCGCTCCGTGATTTTACGTAAATTGAAATATTTGAATCAAGTGACCTATCCTGAAGCACATGTAGAATGACTAAAATAGTCCTAATCCTTTTGAATTCAATTATCGAGTTTACCTTGTTAAGAACTCTTACTTCTGATTTTAAACGTATCCATGCCCAAATTGATCTCTCGACTTTAGTAAGCTCTCTTGAGCCTATTTTTGTTATAATTAATTAATTCGCCCTTATTCTAATGTTGGTACTTATTCATTTTTTAGCTTGTGATCCTTAAATGTCTCTTCTTCATCATTTTGGTGAATACAATTGTTATGTATGTAATCTTTCTTTCAATAGACAAAATATCATTAAAATTTCATTGACATCAGTCTTGAGTTTTAACTCGTCTATTACTTGTTCCTTGCATTCAGCTATGAAATACTTTTGATAGCGAGTAATTTCATTTTGAATTACAAAACTACACTAAGTTCATATCTAATCTTTCCATTTTCGCTCGTGCTTTTCTGAAATTTCTAAGTGCGATGCCAGATTGTATATTTTCCTTCATGTTGTGTAATTTACCGTAGAATATTTCTTGAATCATTTTTAGCCTCATTCTTGATATGGCTTATTTTCAAGTCGTACCCTTAATTACCTTTAATCTGAATCATAATTCGATTTCCTTGAGATCTTATCAACACTCTTAATTCAACATTCTTTCATTTATTGTGGATTTCAATTTCACTTCATCCTATCAAGCTTCTGTTTTGATCTTTTATTTTGTATTCGTTAAGAGCTTACCCCTCCTTAATTCATGAAGTCTTCCTCGTATCGATTTCGTAACAAAAATTGTTTACTTTCACCAAATTCTAGGAATGTCATTATTCCTTGTCCTTCTTTTTCCCGAGCCTATTTATTCTTTTGCACTTCGGACTTACCTTCTATTTGTTTTGAACTTATTTTTTATCCCCGTCTCGCTCAATTTGATCGTTTCGATGTTCTCGGATTTCAATATTGAGATTTACTTGTTTCCTATTGCAGCTTGTTGCAATCATTATTGAAAATGATCTTTAAATCGCGCCATTTATCTTGACTTGCTTTTCAAATGACCAAACTCACTTTAATGTTTTGGTTATTATCGTCATGATACTTGTTTCGACTTTCTATTATCCTTATCGATATCCTTGCTTCGATCTTCTTCTTATTTACACTGTTTGAAATGGTGAGGCTCATCCCTTCCGTTATTCTTATCGGTGCGCCTTAAACGTTCTACTTGTCACTTATATCTAACTATTCATTTGGTTATAATTCTTATCGATATTTCGGTCCTTTTGCAATCTTCGTTGATTCTTCTATATGTTGCTATTGCTATTTCTTGTCTTGTCGTCTTGAGCACTTTGATTCGATCATCTTTTCTAATCCTTATCGTGTCTCTTCATTTGACTCATTTTGTTCCTTGCGAGTATCCAAAGTCAAATGTCATTCAATATCTTTTGGATTCCCTGGGCTAAACTGATTTTATATATTGTTATGTGAGTAGTTTTTCTTTTGAGAAGAATCTTAATCCACGGCATAGGAGCTGGAATTATTGTCGTATCCCGTTCTACCGCGTACGTAACGTATATGAAGTACTACATCGATCATCCTCGTGAATCTGACTACATATCTTAAGATCATCAGAAATATCTAACGTACAAAGGAGGACATGTTTGCATACTCATCAAGATAAAGAAACCAACGGATTCCATTGTGTCACGGTCAGAGTATAAGATAGACGACTTGGGAGTTAAAGAAAAATATACGTCATTATTTCAGAAACGTTTCATGTATGAGAGAACATTTTTTTGCACACTCGTTTTAAACAAGAAGGCTGCAGATTCCACAAGTAAAAGTTTTATGACGCACACAGAGTAAGGAATAAACAATTCGGGAGCTAGAAAAGGAGATACGTTGGCGTTACCCGGACCACGTGAATCTCAAGAGCGAATTTGGGGACCAAATTCTTTTAAGGTGGGAGGATTGTAACACCCCAAAAATTTCGAACCCTTTTGATTGGATTTTTAATTTAAATTTATGTGCTACTTTTTATTTTCAAAGTTAAGCATTAATTTGATTTAAAATATACAATTTAGTTAAATCTTGTGACCTTATGAACTTTGAAATAATTTAAAAACATATATGTTACCATAATTTTAAAATAAAACCTTTTTTAAATTTTTCGGGCTTGGATGCACAAAAAATTTATTTGAAGGACTGAAATGTAAGTTTTCAAAACTTCAGGGAGCAAAGTGAAAATTTGCCCCAAGTTGCAGATTTTTTGCAGGAGAGTAATTATTTTCTCTCCTTGTACACTCTTTAGGCTGCAAAGCATTGTCTTGGGTGGAGAAATTGTTCTACCCAATGTATACATGCATTGGTGGATTTAAAAAATTAGGCAATGTCTCCCTCTCTTCCCAATGTGTATATACTTGTTATATACACTTGAGATCAGATTTTTATCCTCTCAATTACCTCAATTACACACACATTATATAGTATAAAGAAAATAAGAGAGTGGTAAGAGGCAACACTCTAGAAAATTAAAAATTTCGGATATACACTATACAACCTCGATTTTTCACTCAGCACGTCTTCGTCCACCGTTGGATCATGCCAAAATTTTGTTTGAAGGTCCTACACACATGGGGCTACATATTAACCGTTAGGATCATCGTTTGGATATCCCGAAGTGAATCGACAGTCGTTAGAAGTTGGTGAAAAGTAAGGATTTGAGGGTTTTTACCACCACCGGAGCCGCCACCACTGCCACCGGAGCCGCCACCACCACCTTCGGAGGTCTGAAAATGAAGAGAGATCATCCCCTTCGTTGCTTTGGGTAAAGATCTGCCTATACTTGTGTTCGTTTATTGATTGGTTTTTATTTTGTTCTCTTTTAAGTGTTCTTTTAAAGAAAGAAAATAGAGAAAAACATAAATGCTTTCAAGGATAAATTAAATCTATGTTGTTATAGAGTAAAGTAAAGTTTATTTACAGATTTGTTATGGATCTTCATGTGATTTACTTAAAGAATTAAAATATTGTGTGCTTTTGCACAGAACTTGAATATTGAAGAACTCTTGTTTATTTATTGTAGTTTTGTGAAAAGTTGTTAAGTGTATATTTAATATTAGATTTTTTATGTGGTTTTGCTTGGGTTCAAATAAATGTTTCTTAGATAGTTGGATCTTTATTTATTTTAGTAAGAAAGTTAATGTTTTTAATTTTCAAAACTTTGGGGGTATTTTTGAAAGGTTTTAAAAGTTGAAGGGTTTAGGCTGCGATGTTTTTTTTTTTGGAGTAAAAATGGACTGAAAATCTCTGTTTTTCTTTGATATTTGGTATGAATTTACTTAAAAATTATATGTTTTAAAGTTGCTCCGAGTTTGTTTCCAAAAAGGGAGTTTTTGAAACTTTTGGGGTTATTTTTGTAAATCTGAAAATAAGGGGGCAAAGGCGCTGTTTTTTCGCTGTTTTTACATAGTTACTTTTATAAACTCTTGATTAAGTGATTTGAAGTAGTGCTTTGTTCACTTTCGTTTTAAGAATGAAAATTTGTAAATTTTTCCTATGAAAAATTATGATTAAAGAACTTTTGTTTCTCCTTGTTAGTTTGGTGGAAAGTTATTAAAACATATTTGTAATCTCAGTTTTATGTTGAAAGTTTTGCTTAAATATATTTAAATATTGTTTAGATGTTGGATTTTGAATTATTTTGCAAGAAAGTCGATTTTCTTACGTTTTCAAAACTACGGGGTTGTATTTAGAATGTTTTAAAACTTGAGGGGTTTTAGAGATTTGACTTTGGAGTAAAAAGAGACTTAATTTTCAGTTCTTGTTTCATTTTTTATATGAGTTTATTTAAAAATCATTTGATTTAAAGTTTGTTCCAATTTTTCGCAAAATGGGATATTTTTAAAAGTTTAGGGGCTGTTTTGTAAATCTGAAAAATGAAGGGAAAAATCTGTTGTTTTGGCGCTATTTTATGTACTTAGTATTTTGAGTTTTGAAAAATATTAATGTTTGAAAAGAATTACTCTTTAGTGGAGTTGATGTCGTAAGTTCTAAGCACTTTTGTGCGATGTGTTAGTTTAGGAAATCCTTGCGTAGGATTTTCATTAGTTATGTTTAATTAAGGTTGTTAGATAAATTCTAAGTCGTATACGTACTTGCTTAGGTTTCGGATACGCTTCATTTGTGGAATTTTATTTGCTATACTAAGCGACAAAGGTGAGCGTTGTGTGTTTAATTTGTATGTCGGTCCGATGTGCTAGTAGATCGATTCCAAACATTTACTTGTGCTATTAATAATTAAAGCATGTGTTTTATTCTAACTTTTCTTGCATGTTGTCACGAATAGGTTGACTTATTAGGTCGACATTACTCGCATGAAATCCTTAGTATATCAACATGATAATCCAATGCATGCTACATCCAAATGTACTAGTTGCGAATATATTTTACTAAATTATCATGATACCCAAAATTGCAATTCATAAGTTGTTAAATGTTGATAATATGTTAAATATGTTTGATATATTATGTTTTCGTTTGTTTCCGATTTTGTGTGGGCCCCTTTTGATTGGTATATGGATGCTGCCAACCTGGACGGCAAGGGCCGGCGAAATTGTCACGGTTACCCATAGGCCTAGCCTTACAATCCAAGTGGAGAGGAACACTTGGGGAGTAAGGACGAACTTAGGCAAAGACATGTCGATGCACTTTAGATAGTAAGTTCGCTCCTTACTTGGTGTGTTTTGATGGACATAAGACTGAGGTTGGAGGGTAAGTGTAGGACGGCATCAACAAATTCTTGGTTATGTGAACTCCGTGTTTCTTTCGTCTTGAATATATGCTTAATTTGCTTGATAACATGCTCATGTTATATAATATGTTGCATTCACACATTACCATGCAAATTCGCACATAGCCTCAATAAGTTTGACGATCAACTTATGCGTTCCATGTTTCATTCTTTTCAGTTTCAGGTGTTCTGGAAAACAATAGTCGGATTGCGTTTAGGTCATCACGGTTGCGGTCCCACCCTAGTATTTGGGAGAGTAGTTATATTTTGCTGTCGAATTATGTTCTTTTTCGATTTTGTTTAAAACCTTTCTTCGAATATTTGAATCGTTAAAGTTGATTATATTCTCATAAAAGAGACAACATTTTCATAAATTTCTTATTTATCTCTTTCGATTGATTTTGTTCAAATCTTTTGATATATTGTGATTAAATACTTCCGCTTTAAACCTCTACTATGAAAATTGATTTTATTTTTTGTCAAAACGCTTAGTAATTTAAATTGTTCTTAATTTGTTTTAAATCGCTTCCGCTTTTAAACTTTTAATTTATCGTTTCTGTTTTAAAAAAAAATGGTATTTTAACATTTTCCTTAAATAAAAATTTGATCGAGTATTATTCGACGGACCCGTGGAGTCGGGCCATCACAGATGGTATCAGAGCTTCAACTCAAGGTCAGGATAGGGTCCTCGGAAATTGTACTGAGGTGCTAGTATGGTGGGACTCACCGGCATGACTTTAGGGTGTCTACCCAAATTGGGTAATTCACTTTTAGGACAATAACGCAACCGAAACCATATGTGTAATAAGTGTCCTTGGGGTTAAAGGTTATTTTTGCTTGATTATGGGTTTTCTTGATTTATTATTTTGTTGGTGGTATCCCGAATACCATAACGTTATTCGAACTTTATTGTTGATAATATTGTCTGGTTATGATTGTATATGTGTGCGCTCCGTGATTTTACGTAAATTGAAATATTTGAATCAAGTGACCTTTCCTGAAGCACATGTAGAATGACTAAAATAGCCCTAATCCTTTTGAATTCAATTATCGAGTTTACCTTATTAAGAACTCTTACTTCTGATTTTAAACGTATCCATGCCCAAATTGATCTCTCGACTTTAGTAAGCTCTCTTGAGCCTATTTTTGTTATAATTAATTAATTCGCCCTTATTCTAATGTTGGTACTTATTCATTTTTGAGCTTTTGATCCTTAAATGTCTCTTCTTCATCATTTTGGTGAATACAATTGTTATGTATGTAATCTTTCTTTCAATAGACAAAATATCATTAAAATTTCAATGACATCAGTCTTGAGTTTTAACTCGTCTATTACTCGTTCCTTGCATTCAGCTATGAAATACTTTTGATAGCGAGTAATTTCATTTTGAATTATAAAACTACACTAAGTTCATATCTAATCTTTCCATTTTCGCTCGTGCTTTTCTGAAATTTCTAAGTGCGATGCCAGATTGTATATTTTCCTTCATGTTGTGTAATTTACCGTAGAATATTTCTTGAATCATTTTTAGCCTCATTCTTGATATGGCTTATTTTCAAGTCGTACCCTTAATTACCTTTAATCTGAATCATAATTCGATTTCCTTGAGATCTTATCAACACTCTTAATTCAACATTCTTTCATTTATTGTGGATTTCAATTTCACTTCATCCTATCAAGCTTCTGTTTTGATCTTTTATTTTGTATTCGTTAAGAGCTTACCCCTCCTTAATTCATGAGGTCTTCCTCCTATCGATTTCGTAACCAAAATTGTTTATTTTCATCGAATTCTAGGAATGTTATTATTCCTTGTCCTTCTTTTTCCCGAGCCTATTTATTCAGTTGTGATCGTTTTGAAATTATCCATATGATTTTATGTTACTCTATTTCGTTGTATTCAAGTATGCAATCTTTTAGATTTCCTGAAGGAATTGAATTGTATCGGTTTCTTTTTGAACTTCACGTTTTCTTTTTGTCTATTCATAAATTATTGTTCCTTTGTCTATTTCATTCCTTTTTACGAGCCGCATAAATCAGATCAATTTATTCTCAATTTCTTTTGAACTTCGGACTTACCTTCTATTTGTTTTGAACTTATTTTTTATCCCCGTCTCGCTCAATTTGATCGTTTCGATGTTCTCGGATTTCAATATTGAGATTTACTTGTTTCCTATTGCAGCTTGTTGCAATCATTATTGAAAATGATCTTTAAATCGCTCCATTTATCTTGACTTGCTTTTCAAATGACCAAACACACTTTAATGTTTTGGTTATTATCGTCATGATACTTGTTTCGACTTTCTATTATCCTTATCGATATCCTTGCTTCGATCTTCTTCTTATTTACACTGTTTGAAATGGTGAGGCTCATCCCTTCCATTATTCTTATCGGTGCGCCTTAATCGTTCTCCTTGTCACTTATATCTAACTATTCATTTGGTTATCATTCTTATCAATATTTCAGTCCTTTTGCAATCTTCGTTGATTCTTCTATATGTTGCTATTGCTATTTTTTGTCTTGTCGTCGTGAGCACCTTGATTCGATCATCTTTTCTAATCTTTATCGTGTCTCTTCATTTGACTCATTTTGTTCCTTACGAGAATCCCAAGTCAAATGTCATTCAATATCTTTTGGATTCCCTGGGCTAAACTGATTTTATATATTGTTATGTGAGTAGTTTTTCTTTTGAGAAGAATCTTAATCCACGGCATAGGAGCTGAAATTATCGTCGTATCCCGTTCTACCGCGTACGTAACGTATATGAAGTACTACATCGATCATCCTCGTGAATCTGACTACATATCTTAAGATCTTCAGAAATATCTAACGTACAAAGGAAGACATGTTTGCATACTCATTAAGATAAAGAAACCAACGGATTCCATTGTGTCACGGTCAGAGTATAAGATAGATGACTTGGGAGTTAAAGAAAAATAGACGTCATTATTTCAGAAACGTTTCATGTATGAGAGAACATTTTTTTGCACACTCGTTTTAAACAAGAAGGCTGCAGATTCCACATGTAAAAGTTTTATGACGCACACAGAGTAAGGAATAAACAATTCGGGAGCTAGAAAAGGAGATACGTCGGCGTTACCCGGACCACGCGAATCTCAAGAGCGAATTTGGGGACCAAATTCTTTTAAGGTGGGAGGATTGTAACGCCCCAAAAATTTCGAACCTTTTTTATTGGATTTTTAATTTAAATTTATGTGCTACTTTTTATTTTCAAAGTTAAGCATTAATTTGATTTAAAATATACAATTTAGTTAAATCTTGTGACCTTATGAACTTTGAAATAATTTAAAAACATATATGTTACCTTAATATTATAATAAAACCTTTTTGAAATTTTTCGGGCTTAGATGAACAAAAAAATTTCTTTAAGGACTGAAATGTAAGTTTTCAAAACTTCAGGGTGCAAAGTGAAATTTTTTCCCCAAGTTGCAGATTTTCTGGAGGAGAGTAATTATTTTCTCTCCTTGCTCACTCTTTAGGCTGCAAAGCATGGTCTTGGGTGGAGAAATTGTTCTACCCAATGTATACATGCATTGGTGGATTTAAAAAATTAATCATAATGTCTCCCTCTCTTCCCAATGTGTATATACTTGTTATATACACTTGAGATCATATTTTTATCCTCTCAATTACCTCAATTACACACATATTATATAGTATAAAGAAAATAAGAGAAGGGAAAGAGGCAACACTCTAGAAAGATCAAATTTTCGGATATACACTATACAACCTCGGTTTTTCACTCAGCACATCTTCGTCCACCGTTGGATCGTGCCCAAATTTTGTTTGAAGGTCCTACACACATGGGGCTACATATTAACCGTTAGGATCATCGTTTGGATGTCCCGAAGTGAATCGACAGTCGTTAGAAGTTGGTGAAAAGTAAGGATTTGAGGGTTTTTGTTATGAACCACCACCGGAGCCGCCACCACCACCTTCGGAGATCTGAAAATGAAGAGAGATTCATCCCCTTCGTTTATTTGGGTAAAGATCCGCCTATACTTGTGTTCGTTTATTGATTGGTTTTTATTTGGTTCTCTTTTAAGTGTTCTTTTAAAGAAAGAAAATAGAGAAAAACATAAATGCTTTCAAGGATAAATTAGATCTATGTTGTTATAGAATAAAGTAAAGTTTATTTTCAGATTTGTTATGGGTCTTCATGTGATTTACTTAAAGAATTAAAATATTGTGTGCTTTTGCACAAAACTTGAATATTGAAGAACTCTTGTTTATTTATTGTAGTTTTGTCAAAATTTGTTAAGTGTATATTTAATATTATAATTTTTATGTGGTTTTGCTTGGGTTCAAATAAATGTTGCTTAGATATTTGGATCTTTATTTATTTTAGTAAGAAAGTTAATGTTTTTAATTTTCAAAACTTTGGGGGTATTTTTGAAAGGTTTTAAAAGTTGAAGGGTTTAGGCTGCGATGTTTTTTTTTTTTTTGGGAATAAAAATGGACTGAAAATCTCTGTTTTTCTTTGATATTTGGTATGAATTTACTTAAAAATTATTTTTTTAAAGTTGCTCCGAGTTTGTTTCCAAAAAGGGAGTTTTTGAAACTTTTGGGGTTATTTTCGTAAATCTGAAAATAAGGGGTTAAAGGCGTTGTTTTGTCGCTATTTTTACATAGTTACTTTTATAAACTCTTGATTAATTGATTTGAAGTAGTGCTTCGTTCACTTTCGTTTTGAGATTGAAAATTTGTAAATTTTTCCTAAAAAAATTTATGATTAAAGAACTTTTGTTTCTCCTTGTTAGTTTGGTGGAAAGTTATTAAAACATATTTCTAATCTCAGTTTTATGTTGAAAGTTTTGCTTAAATATATTTAAATATTGCTTAGATGTTGGATTTTGAATTATTTTGCAAGAAAGTCAATTTTCTTACGTTTTCAAAACTACGGGGTTGTATTTAGAATGTTTTAAAACTTGAGGGGTTTTAGAGATTTGACTTTGGAGTAAAAAGAGATTTAATTTTCAGTTCTTTTTACATTTTTTATATGAGTTTATTTAAAAATTATTTTATTTAAAGTTTGTTCCAATTTTTCGCAAAATGGGATGTTTTTAAAAGTTTAGGGGCTGTTTTGTAAATCTGGAAAATGAAGGGAAAATTTGTTGTTTTGGCGTTGTTTTATATACTTAGTATTTTGAGTTTTGAAAAATATTATTTTTTAAAAGAATTACTCTTTAGTGGAGTTGATGTCGTAAGTTCTAAGCACTTTTGTGCGATGTATTAGTTTAGGAAATCTTTGCGTAGGATTTTCATTAGTTATGTTTAATTAAGGTTGTTAGATAAATTCTAAGTCGTATATGTACTTGCTCAGGTTTCGGATACGCTTCATTTGTGGAATTTTAGTCGCTATACTAAGCGACAAAGGTGAGCGTTGTGTGTTTAATTTGTATGTCGGTCCGATGTGCTAGTAGATCGAGTCCAAATATTTACTTATGCTCTTAATAATTAAAGCATGTGTTTTATTCTAACTTTTCTTGCATGTTGTCACGAATAGATTGACTTATTAGGTCGACATTACTCGCATGAAATCCTTAGTATATCAACATGATAATCAAATGAATGCTACATCCAAATCTACTAGTTGCGAATATATTTTACTAAATTATCATGATACCCAAAATTGCATTTGATAAGATGTTAAATGTTGATAATATGTTAAATATGTTTGATATGTTATGTTTTCGTTTGTTTATGATTTTGTGTGGGCCCCTTTTGATTGGTATATGGACCCTGGTTTTTTACGATATAGATTTTGATTATATTACAAAGAAAATAGTGGATGTAAGTTAGATTGGATGCTTCTAATGAAGTTGAATTCACCGTTTTTGTCAACTGTGGTAAAGTTGCTTTTCTTATTCCCAATATTTGCTATATTAGTGATAACTGATAAGTTTCATGGGTTGTCTGCTGCTTGCTATCCCAATATTTGCTGTAAATGTGATAAGTCTCATGGGTTCTGCTGCTTGCCATGCGCTGGCTGTATATTGCAGGAAAATAAAGCAGAAATTGACAAAACCAGAATCTGTCGAGTCGAGCCGAGTACTCGCGAGCTTGGCTTGAGCCGAGCTCAAACAAAAAAATAGATGAAAGGTTTGAGCTCGAGCCGAGCCTCAACAGTGGTTTGTTCGGCTCATTGGGACTTGTTTTCAGCCCTAAATTGATAAATATGTAAAAATAGTTGAAGAAGAATAATTAGACATGAAATTTTTTTATATTAATTATGATAAAGGTATAATTAGGCATGAAATCTTATTATATTTATCTCCTACAATAACTCCTAAAATTTATAAATTATATTTTACATCTACTTTTATAATTTCAATATTCTTCTCATATAACACATAAAAAATTATAGAGTCAATTAGATTGGGAATGCACCAAAAAAAAAAAAGATTGGGAGATTTTGTGAGCTGTTTTGGGTTCTCTTTGATCCAAGAAATTATAGAGTCAATTTTTGAAATGTGATTTTCAATCTACTTGAACTCTTATATAGATAGAAGAAAAAATAGCATAAGGTCTGAGCATGTAGAGTTAGATACATCATCATCTCAAGAAGTATTTGGCAGCAGCAGCAGTTCTAGTACTGGAGCCATCGCAAGACGGGTTACTCGTCTATTAGCTGCTCCTGCAATTGCCCTTGCTCATTACCGAAGAAGGAAGCCACATAAATATTTCTTTGATGATCCTGGTTAGTTGGTCAATTATAAAATGTCATCATATATAACAATAATAATACTATAGTAATTCTATAGTAATTCTCAACTCAACTCAACTCAACTCTCACTTTTGTTTATGAATATAATTGTATCCAGAAGTTGATCTGAGACGGTTCAAAAGATTTTCCCTGCATGAACTACAAGTTGCTTCCAATAATTTTAGCAATAAAAACATTCTTGGCAGAGATGGATTTGGTAAAGTTTACAAAGGCCGTTTAGCCGATGGTTCTTTAGTGGCAGTTAAAAGACTAAATGAAGAACGCACTCAAGGTGAGGAGCAATATTTCCAAACAACCATAGAAATAGCCAGCATGACTGTGCATCTGAATGTTCTTCGGTTACTTGGCTTTTGCATGACTCCGACAGAGAGGGTGCTCGTTTATCCTTATATGTTTAATGGAAGTGTTGCATCTTGCTTAAGAGGTAAAAGCTTAAATATCTTTTCATGAATTTGTTTTATTTGGTTTCATGCATATCTAGATATATATGAGTCGAGATTTGTTAGTTTGGATATTCTGCTCATTATTTGATATGAAGGATTAATTTACGCGATATACTTGTCATGTTTAATTCATTTCTTATGAGCTTGTTGATGCATTATTGCAGAGCGGCCTGAATCACAACCCCCACTTGATTGGCCAAAAAGGAAACAGATAGCTCTGGGGTCAGCAAGGGGACTTGCTTATTTGCACCATCACTGTGACCCAAAAATTATTCATCGTGATGTTAAGGCTGCTAATATATTTTTGGATGAAGACTTTGAAGCATTTATTGGTGGTTTTGGGTTGACTGAACTTATGGACCTCAAGGAACAAGTTGTATGTGGATCAAGTTGTCATATAGCTCCCGAGTACCTTTCTTATGGTAACTGTTCGGAGAAGATCGACGTTTATGGTTACGGGGTCATGCTTCTTGAGCTCATTACTGGGCAGAGAGCTTTCGATCTCGCTCGTCTTGCCAATGATGATGATGTCATGTTACTTGATTGGGTAAGCATTATCGCTTCACACATGCTCTCGATCTGTTTTCGTATGTCAGAATGCTTCACATTAACATGCATTGATTTCTTATTATAATTCCAGGTGAAGGGACTTCTCAAGGAGAAAAAGTTGGAAACATTGGTTGACCCTGATTTACGAGGTAATTACATTTACATCGATGAAGAAGTGGAGCAATTAATCCACTTATCTCTACTCTGCACACAAGACTCTCCAACCGAACGTCCCAGGATGTCGGAAGTGGTTAGGATGCTCGAAGGTGATGGCTTGGCTGAAAGGAATGATCAGGCAAGAGTTCAATAACAGTTACCAACCTAACACTGATTGGATAATTACCGATGATATCCGGGCCAAGATGATATCGAACACAATTGATCAGTTATATTTGATTTATATTTTTGGGAAAATTACAAAATTGGTCCTGTAACTATTGCTTACTGGCAAAGAAGTCTTATAACTTTTCGGGATAGCAAAAAAGTCCTGTAACTTTTCGGGCTAGCAAAAAAGTCATGTAACTAATATATTTTGGCAATATAGTCCTATTTCGGCCCGAATTGTCAATGTGTCCGCCAGATCACCTGCCCTTTGCTGACGTGGAAAATTAACCCCCATGCTGGGAGCAGAAAAATTGCCAATTTGGTCCTGTAACTTTTGTTTTCTAGCAAAAAAATCCTGTAACTTTTCGGACTGGCAAAAAAGTCTTGTAACTAATGTATTTTGTCAATTAAGTCCTGTAACTAAGTTAATTTGGCAACTTAATCCTATTTTTGTCCGAATTGTGGTTTTTTTTCCACTGTGTCAGCCAAATCATCCACACATTTCACATGAAAAACTAACTTAGACATGATGAACACTACCTTAGAATTAATTTGGACTCACGGTAATATTAGAAGGTATTCAAATAGCACCAAAATTTACCTTCATAACATTGAAAAACTAGACTGATAAAATGAATTCCTATGAGGCACCTATCACACCATATTGCTCATAAAATCACTTTTCAACAGCAAAATATTTTATTTTATTTTTTAAGGGAAAAAACAAAAAAAAAAATCTCAGATTATCTAATAACGATGACAAAGGAATTGCAATTAAGCTCAATAATTTTCTCAAAAGTAGTTACATGTAATCTCAAAATTACATTAAAAATTAATCTTGAGATGAAGATGAAGATTATGTTAGAACTTAATTGAATGAAATTTTAGTTACAGGACTTAATTGCCAAAATATATTAGTTCCAGGACTTTTTTGCCAGTCCGAAAAGTTCCAAGACTTTTTTGCCAGCAAGCAATAGCTGCGTGACCAATTTCGCAATTTTTCCACGTCATCAAAGGGCAGATGACTTGGCAGACACGTTGGCAATTTAGGCCGAAATAGGACTATATTTGAAGGGTGTCTTTTGACCCCAATTGGTTGTTTTGACCAAAATCTAATTTTCTGGAGTTTTGATTTTTTTTAATCCTACAAAATTCTATTATTGGTATTCTATAAATACTAATGTAATGAAGTTTATTATATAAGTAATTTAAGGATGTAAATTACTAATCTTTTCCAAAATCACTCTTCATCATCATTTATTAGGCTAAAATTATTAGGCTAATTAGACTTTAAAAAAAAGTTTCAAAACTCTGATTTTGAGTGTCAATATGTTTTCGTTAACATCTCAACTAATTAAAGTCAAAAAATAATTTCAGTTTTAAATTTTAGAAATTCCTAAAAATCAGCCAATTAAATCAATTTATTATACTTAATTGTTCCTTTATATTTAGCTATTACTACCGTAAGACATTGTACTTCTTATTTAAGAACTCTTATATATGTAAGAATCCCATTTTACAAAACTTAGAGTATTAGTGTGAATTGTGCAATGTTGATTTTCTTCATTCTATTATTCGATTGTTCAAACTAAAAATCTAACATGGTTTATTCTACATCTTTGTTGCAGGGCGATTTTGAAGTTATATTTAATTTCATATTCGATGGTCTTGCTACATGAAGTCTCACTTTTATGTTTATAGGTTTGTTTTTTAATAATTCTTTTCACTTAATTTGAGTATGATTTTACTGAACATAACGTACTATTATGTGGTTATTAGATGACACCTACTGGAGATACTACATTGGGGGTGACATATACTCTTCGATCAGAGTTGTAAATACACAATTTAATAAATAAATTAAAAATATAATTTTGCTTAACATAACTAATCTTATGTGGTTATTAGATGATGGGTTATTTGTTATATGTGCATGTCTATAAATGTGTGATATATTTACTAACTTTTTGTATTTTTTTCTTTATATCCTTACTTATATTTAAGCTTCTTATTTAGTCCTAAATTTGTAGTTTTACTTATTCATTTTTTTTTTCCAAAGCATCATATTTCTATGTTCTTGAGTTTACTTCTGGATTTATTACATGCCCATATTTTAAGCTTTTCTTTGAGAACACTCTCTATGCTTATTCTTTTTTCATTAGATTATATTAGTTCTCTTAGTATTAAATTCAAATATTTGGCTCATCTTTTTGGGGCTTGAGATTTGTCTCGCCAAATGTGTTTTGCAATGTTTATCATATATAGTATGAGTAAATATGGACAAAAAAATTCACAACTTTTTGTCAGACATAGAGATGTTTCTATTTGTCGGTCAATCAACAAAATATATAATAGTTTCTACTTCAAATATTGCTTTGATAAACATTTTTTATGGAATATTTCCAAAATTTTTTTTTTAAAAAAGTGCTTAAAAGATTATAATATTAATTGGTCTAAACATACCAAGAAATGAAATTGTAGTCCATTCAAAACATATGATAGTGTTTATTGTAGTGATTACCTACATTTCCACATTTACATCCAATCTTTTACAAGTTAAAATTAAATAAATTAGAACATATCATAAATTGAGCTAATTAACCGATTAATACATTCAAACAATTCATACTCATAGCTACTACTTCTGAACTCAATTGGATCTTGATGTTTCATAAGGAAAATTTTACGATTTTAAATTAGTAATAGTTTTTAGCTCACATGACAATAAATTGAGTTGAATGCTATCTTTTTATATTTGTATTAATTAGAATGTAAATACTAATATTGACTTTTGGTCTTGAGAATTGATTAAAATCTTATCATCATAGTTTAAATGTTTAAATGTATCATGATCTAAGTAGTTTTAATTTATATTTTGTTCAACCACTATTTAGAGCTGTATGAATTTTAGAAGTTAATGCAGTCTACAAAAATATTGATAAGATGTATGTAATAAAGTTGGTGTTCATGTGATCACGTGTCATCAATCACCATAAATTAATATTAAAAATTTACAATTTGATATATACATATCAAACAATACATCATTCTGAAAATAAATTATATATTTGAAGGGTGTTTTTTTAACCGAATTGGTTGTTTTGACCAAAATTCTAATTTTCTGGAGTTTTGGTTTTTTTTTCAATCCTACAAAATTCTATTATTGGTATTCTCTAAATACTAATGTAATGAAGTTTATTATATAAGTAATCTAAGGATGTAAATTACTAATCTTTTCCAAAATCACTCTTCTAAAATGAATCATCATTAATTAGGCTAGAATTATTAGGATAATTAGACGTTAAAAAAGTTTCAAAACTTTGATTTTGGCTGTCAATATGTTTCTGTTTATATCTCAACAAATTAAAGTCAAAAAATAATTTCAGTTTTAAATTTTATAAATACCGAAAAATCAGCCAATTAAATCAATTTATTATACTTAATTGTTCCCTTAAATTTAGCTATTACTACCGTAAGACATTGTACTTCTTATATAAGAACTCTTATATATATAAGAATCCTATTTTGTGTAAAAAATCAATATATAGATTTGCTCATGCTTGATCGATGTTCATCAACTTTCATTCAATATTATAGATTTATTAAAAAAAAATTGTTGCATTTTGTGTCTTTTGTTGTTTTGATTGAGTGCGAACGATTAATGTTAATTGACTTACAAAGTAATTTTTGTTTGGTTAAAGTGATTTCAATTGAAATATATATAATTCAAATACATTGTGTATAAACTGTGCATAGCACGGGGCTAAAGCTAGTACATACATATATTTGAAGGGTGTCTTTTGACCCCAATTGGTTGTTTTGACTAAAATTCTAATTTTCTGAAGTTTTGAATTTTTTTTAATCCTACAAAATTCTATTATTGGTATTCTCTAGATACTAATGTAATGAAGTTTATTATATAAGTAATTCAAGGATGTAAATTACTAATCTTTTCCAAAACCACTCTTCTAAACTGAATCATCATTAATTAGGCTAGAATTATTAGGTTAATTAGACGTTAAAAAAAATTCAAAACTTTGATTTTTGCTGTCAATATGTTTCCGTTTACATCTCAACTAATTAAAGTCAAAAAATAATTTCAGTTTTAAATTTTATAAATTCCTAAAAATCTGCCAATTAAATCAATTTATTATACTTAATTGTTCCCTTAAATTTGGCTATTACTACCGTAAGACATTGTACTTCTTATATAAGAACTCTTATATATGTAAGAATCCAATTTTGTGTAAAATATCAATATATAGATTTGCTCATGCTTGATCGATGTTCATCAACTTTCATTCAAGATTATAGATTTATTTAAAAAAAATGTTGCATTTTGTGTCTTTAGTTGTTTTGATTGAGTGCGAACGATTAATGTTAATTGACTTAAAAAGTAATTGTTTTTTTTTTTTGTTAAATTGATTTCAATTGAAATATATAGAATTCAAAAACATTGTGTATATACTGTGCATAGCACGGGGGTAAAGCTAGTACATACATATATTTTAAGGGTGTATTTTGACTCCAATTGGTTGTTTTGACCAAAATTCTAATTTTCTGGAGTTTTGATTTATTTTTCAATCCTACAAAATTCTATTATTGGTATTCTCTAAATACTAATGTAATGAAGTTTATTATATAAGTAATTTAAGGATGTAAATTACTAATCTTTTCCAAAATCACTCTTCTAAAATGAATCATCATTAATTAGGCTACTTAGATGTTAAAAAAAAGTTTCAAAACTTTGATTTTGGCTGTCAATATGTTTCCGTTTACATCTCAACTAATTAAAGTAAAAGAATAATTTCAGTTTTAAATTTTATAAATTCCTAAAAATCAGCCAATTAAATCAATTTATTATATTTAATTGTTCCCTTAAATTTAGCTATTACTACCGTAAGACATTGTACTTCTTATATAAGAACTCTTATATATGTAAGAATCCTATTTTGTATAAAAAATCAATATATAGATTGCTCATGCTTGATCGATGTTCATCAACTTTCACTCAATATTATAGATTTATTAAAAAAAAAATGTTGCATTTTGTGTCTATTGTTGTTTTGATTGAGTGTGAACAATTAATGTTAATTGACTTAAAAAGTAATTTTTTTTTGTTAAATTGATTTCAATTGTAATATATATAATTCAAAAACATTGTGCATAAATTGTGCAAAGCACGGGGCTAAAGCTAGTAATTCATATGCGACAAAGACGGCCCAAGGAGGGAGCTTCCTTCACCGGTGAAGGTTCCTTACGAAGAAGATGACCAATTTGATTTTTTATATTTTTATTTATTTCTTGAAAATTCTTGATTTTTAGAAAAAAATTATATAAACATTATTTTAACTTTTTTTTAGAAAATAGGGAATGAATATAATATTAAAACTTATAATGAAATGTATCTTTTGAAATTAAAAATATTTCAATTTAATTTTATATTAATAAAAAAAATTAAATGGATTTTATTATTTTTCAATATTTTGGTATTTGGCTTGAAAGAAAATCAAATATAATATCGAATATATATATATATATATATATTTTAAGTATCACAATTGAGATCATTTTGGACCAAAATGCATCTCTGACGGGGTATATATTTTGACTTGGAATTAGTTTTTAAATGGATAATTCAAATTTAACAACTATGTTCAAATTGAATGGTTTATTACCCGCGAAGGTTCTCCTTAACGCGAAGAAGATGATAATTTCCTTATTTTTATTTTTATTTTTTATATTTGATTATATAAAATAATATTTTAACTTGTTTTTAGAAAATATGGAATGACATTAAATACTTAATGATGTGCAATTTTGTTAGAAATATTTAACTATAAGAAAAATATTTTTAATCAAAAGTATTCAATTTAATTTTATATTTATAAATAAATAAATTAAGATTATATTTAATTTTGGTAAAAAATAATTCCAAACGGAGAAACCTACGCGTATAGTAACATTAACCCCTCTGTAAATCGTAACTTGGTGAAATTTGATCATTTTGGTAAAATATAATCCCTAACGGAGAAACATACACGTATAGTAACATTAACCCCTCCGTAAATCGTAACTTGGTGAAATTTATTGATTTTGGTCAAAAAGAATCCTGAACGGAGAACCTACAAGTATATTAAATGATTTTCTTAGAATATATATAATCTAGGTATGTCAAGAGGTAGGATTCAAGTCGGATTAGCCTATGAAAACACCAATTTCATTAGATTTTATTCTAGTCGATCGAATCTCAGAATAAAATATGATCTAATAAAATCTCCACTTTCAAAATTCTCATCAATATTTTTTTTTTCAACAAATATTTTATCGCTACATAATTAATGGGCTATTCTCATTTACTCAGTTAGAAAAATATAATGTTCAATTTACTCCCTTATGATTTAAAAAATAGTAATTTACCCTACTGTGAAAATTTTAAAGCTTCGAATTACCTTCTTCTGTTAGAGAGTGTAACTCACTAGTGGGGGTGAAAATTGTTGCATATTGACAAAATTACCCTTCAAGGGGGTAAATTTATCCACATAAAATAATAAAGGGGGTAATAATGTGTCACATTTGTAATAACTAGAAAAGTGCATGTGCGTTGCACGTGACTAATTAATTTCCACGTTAATTACATCATATATTATGATTTTTCATCATACTATCGTCTTAATGACATACTACATAATTTTTTTACTAAATCTTCGTTTTTAATTTTCAAGTTTTTGTTTTAGGTATTTATGATCTCAACTTTAATTTATTGGTGATAAAATAATAATTAAGTGATTTAGTAAAAAAATTATGTAGTAAGTATAAATACTTAGTTCATAAATACCTAAAACAAAAACTTGAAAATTAAAAACGAACTATCATTACTAAGTATTTAATATACTTGTAGTAAATGGTAGGTTTAGGTTAATATTTATGTAAACATGTAGTTTTAATTTAGAAATACTTAGTAATGATAGTTCGTTTTTAATTTTCAAGTTTTTGTTTTAGGTATTTATGATCTCAACTTTAATTTATTGGTGATAAAATAATAATTAAGTGATTTAGTAAAAAAATTATGTAGTATGTCATTAAGACGATAGTATGACATAGGCTATTCTCTCTAACAGAAGAAGGTAATTCGAAGCTTTAAAATTTTCACAGTAGGGTAAATTACTATTTTTTAAATCATAAGGGAGTAAATTGAACATTATATTTTTCTAACTGAGTAAATGAGAATAGCCCATTAATTATGTAGCGATAAAATATTTGTTGAAAAAAAAAATATTGATGAGAATTTTGAAAGTGGAGATTTTATTAGATCATATTTTATTCTGAGATTCGATCGACTAGAATAAAATCTAATGAAATTGGTGTTTTCATAGGCTAATCCGACTTGAATCCTACCTCTTGACATACCTAGATTATATATATTCTAAGAAAATCATTTAATATACTTGTAGGTTCTCCGTTTTTCATGGATTTGTTTATTCTGGTTTCATGCATATCTAGTTATTTATATGAGTCGAGATTTGTTAGTTTGGATATTCTGCTCATTATTTGATATGAAGGATTAATTTACAGGATATACTTGTCATGTTTGAATTCATTTCTTATGAGCTTGTTGATGCATTATTGCAGAGCGACCTGAATCACAACCCCCACTTGATTGGCCAAAAAGGAAACGGATAGCTCTGGGGTCCGCAAGGGGACTTGCTTATTTTCACCATCACTTTTCGCTCGTGCTTTTCTGAAATTTCTAAGTGCGATGCCAGATTGTATCTTTTCCTTCATGTTGTGTAATTTACCGTAGAATATTTCTTGAATCATTTTTAGCCTCATTCTTTATATGGCTTATTTTCAAGTCGTACCCTTAATTACCTTTAACCTGAATCATAATTCGATTTCCTTGAGATCTTATCAACACTCTTAATTCAACATTCTTTCATTTATTGTGGATTTCAATTTCACTTCATCCTATCAAGCTTCTGTTTTGATCTTTTATTTTGTATTCATTAAGAGCTTACCCCTCCTTAATTCATGAGGTCTTCCTCGTATCGATTTCGTAACCAAAATTGTTTATTTTCATCGAATTCTAGGAATGTTATTATTCCTTGTCCTTCTTTTTCCCGAGCCTATTTATTCAGTTGTGATAGTTTTGAAACTATCCATATGATTTTATGTTACTCTATTTCGTTGTATTTAATTATGCAATCTTTTAGATTTCCTGAAGGAATTGAATTGTCTCGGTTTCTTTTTGAACTTCACGTTTTCTTTTTGTCTATCAATAAATTGTTGTTCCTTTGTCTATTTCATTCCTTTTTGCGAGCCGCATAAATCAGATCAATTTATTGTCAATTTCTTTTGAACTTCGGACTTACCTTCTATTTGTTTTGAACTTATTTGTTATCCCCGTCTCGCTCAATTTGATCGTTTCGATGTTCTCGGATTTCAATATTGAGATTTACTTGTTTCCTATTGCAGCTTGTTGCAATCATTATTGAAAATTATCTTTAAATCGCGCCATTTATCTTGACTTGCTTTTCAAATGACCAAACACACTTTAATGTTTTGGTTATTATCGTCATGATACTTGTTTCGACTTTCTATTATCCTTATCGATATCCTTGCTTCGATCTTCTTCTTATTTACACTGTTTGAAATGGTGAGGCTCATCCTTTCCGTTATTCTTATCGGTGCGCCTTAATCGTTCTCCTTGTCACTTATATCTAACTATTCATTTGGTTATCATTCTTATCGATATTTCGGTCCTTTTGCAATCTTCGTTGATTCTTCTATATGTTGCTATTGCTATTTCTTGTCTTGTCGTCTTGAGCACCTTGATTCGATCATCTTTTCTAATCCTTATCGTGTCTCTTCATTTGACTCATTTTGTTCCTTGCGAGAATCCCAAGTCAAATGTCATTCAATATCTTTTGGATTTCTTGGGCTAAACTTATTTTATATATTGTTTATGTGAGTAGTTTTTCTTTTGAGAAGAATCTTAATCCACGGCATAGGAGCTGGAATTATCGTCGTATCCCGTTCTACCGCGTACGTAACGTATGTGCAGTACTACATCGATCATCCTCGTGAATCTGACTACATATCTTAAGATCTTCAGAAATATCTAACGTACAAAGGAAGACATGTTTGCATACTCATCAAGATAAAGAAACCAACGGATTTCATTGTGTCACGGTTAGAGTATAAGATAGACGACTTGGGAGTCAAAGAAAAATACACGTCATTATTTCAGAAACGTTTCATGTATGAGAGAACATTTTTTTGCACACTCGTTTCAAACAATAAGGCTGCAGATTCCACAAGTAAAAGTTTTATGACGCACACAAAGTAAGGAATAAACAATTCGGGAGCTAGAAAAGGAGATACGTCGGCGTTACCCGGACCACGCGAATCTCAAAAGCGAATTTGGGGACCAAATTCTTTTAAGATGGGAGGATTGTAACACCCCAAAAATTTCGAACCTTTTTGATTGGATTTTTAATTTAAATTTATGTGCTACTTTTTATTTTCAAAGTTAAGCATTAATTTGATTTAAAATATACAATTTAGTTAAATCTTGTGACCTTATGAACTTTGAAATAATTTAAAAACATATATGTTACCTTAATTTTATAATAAAACCTTTTTGAAATTTTTCGGGCTTGGAAGCACAAAAAATTTATTTTAAGGACTGAAATGTAAGTTTTCAAAACTTCAGGGGGCAAAGTGAAAATTTGCCCCCAAGTTGCAGATTTTCTGCAGGAGAGTAATTATTTCCTCTCCTTCCACACTCTTTAGGCTGCAAAGCATGGTCTTGGGTGGAGAAATTATTCTACCCAATGTATACATGCATTGGTGGATTTAAAAAATTAAGCATAATGTCTCCCTCTCTTCCCAATGTGTATATACTTGTTATATACACTTGAGATCAGATTTTTATCCTCTCAATTACCTCAATTACACACACATTATATAGTATAAAGAAAATAAGAGAGGGGAAAGAGGCAACACTCTAGAAAGATAAAATTTTCGGATATACACTATACAGCCTCGGTTTTTCACTCAGCACGTCTTCGTCCACCGTTGGATCATGCCCAAATTTTGTTTGAAGGTCCTACACACATGGGGCTACATATTGACCGTTTGGATCATCGTTTAGCTGATCCGAAGTGAATCCACAGTTGTTAGAAGTTGGTGAAAAGTAAGGATTTGAGGGTTTTTGTTATGAACCACCACCGGAGCCGCCACCACTGCCACCGGAGCCGCCACCACCACCTTCGGAGGTCTAAAAATGAAGAGAGATTCATCCCCTTCGTTGCTTTGGGTAAAGATCCGCCTATACTTGTGTTCGTTTATTGATTGATTTTTATTTTGTTCTCTTTTAAGTGTTCTTTTCAAGAAAGAAATTAGAGAAAAACATAAATGCTTTCTAGGATAAATTAGATCTATGTTGTTATAGAGTAAAGTAAAGTTTATTTTCAAATTTGTTATGGATCTTCATGTGATTTACTTAAAGAATTAAAATCTTGTGTGCTTTTGCACAGAACTTGAATATTGAAGAACTCTTGTTTATTTATTGTAGTTTTGTGAAAAGTTATTAAGTGTATATTTAATATTATATTTTTTATGTGGTTTTGCTTGGGTTCAAATAAATGTTTCTTAGATAGTTGGATCTTTATTTATTTTAGTAAGAAAGTTAATGTTTTTAATTTTCAAAACTTTGGTGGTATTTTTGAAAGGTTTTAAAAGTTGAAGGGTTTAGGCTGCGATGTTTTTTTTTTGGAGTAAAAATGGACTGAAAATCTCTGTTTTTCTTTAATATTTGGTATGAATTTACTTAAAAATTATTTGTTTTAAAGTTACTCCAAGTTTGTTTGCAAAAAGGGAGTTTTTGAAACTTTTGGGGTTATTTTTGTAAATCTGAAAATAAGGGGGCAAAGGCGCTGTTTTGTCGCTGTTTTTACATAGTTACTTTTATAAACTCTTGATTAATTGATTTGAAGTAGTTCTTTGTTTACTTTCGTTTTAAGATTGAAACTTTGTAAATTTTTCCTAAGTTTAGGGGATGTTCTGTAAATCTGGAAAATGAAGGGAAAAATTTGCTGTTTTGGCGCTGTTTTATGTACTTAGTATTTTGAGTTTTGAAAAATATTAATGTTTTAAAAGAATTACTCTTTAGTGGAGTTGATGTCGTAAGTTCTAAGCACTTTTGTGCGATGTGTTAGTTTAAGAAATCCTTGCGTAGGATTTTCATTAGTTATGTTTAATTAAGGTTGTTAGATAAATTCTAAGTCGTATACGTACTTGCTCAGGTTTCGGATACGCTTCATTTGTGGAATTTTAGTCGCTATACTAAGCGACAAAGGTGAGCGTTGTGTGTTTAATTTGTATGTCGGTCCGATGTGCTAGTAGATCGACTCCAAACATTTACTTGTGCTCTTAATAATTAAAGCATGTATTTTATTCTAACTTTTCTTGCATGTTGTCATGAATAGGTTGACTTATTAGGTCGACATTACTCGCATGAAATCCTTAGTATATCAACATGATAATCAAATGCATGCTACATCCAAATCTACTAGTTGCGAATATATTTTACTAAATTATCATGATACCCAAAATTGCATTTGATAAGTTGTTAAATGTTGATAATATGTTAAATATGTTTGATATGTTATGTTTTCGTTTGTTTCTGATTTTGTGTGGGCTTCTTTTGATTGGTATATGGACCCGATGCCAACCTGGACGGCAAGGGCCGGCGGGATTGTCACGGTTACCCATAGGCCTGGCCTTACAATCCAAGTGGGGAGGAACACTTGGGGAGTAAGGACGAACTTAGGCAAAGACATGTCGATGCACTTTAGATAGTAAGGTCGCTCCTTACTTGGTGTGTTTGGATGGACATCAGACTGAGGATGGAGGGTAAGTGGAGGACGGCATCAATACATTCTTGGTTATGTGAACTCCGTGTTTCTTCCGTCTTGAATATATGCTTAATTTGCTTGATAACATGCTCACGTTATATAATATGTTGCATTCACGCATCACCATGCAAATTCGCACATAGCCTCACTAAGTTGGACGATCAACTTATGCGTTCCATGTTTCATTCTTTTCAGTTTCAGGTGTTCTGGAAAACAATAGTCGGATTGCGGTTAGGTCATCACGGTTGCGGTCCGACCCTAGTATTTGGGAGAGTAGTTATATTTTGTTGTCGAATTATGTTCTTTTTCGATTTTGTTTAAAACCTTTCTTCGAATATTTGAATCGTTAAAGTTGATTATATTCTCATAAAAGAGACAAGATTTTCATAAATTGCTTATTTATCTCTCTCGATTGATTTTGTTCAAATATTTTGATATATTGTGATTAAATACTTCCGCTTTAAACCTCTACTATGAAAATTGATTTTATTTTTCGTCAAAACGCTTAGTAATTTAAATTGTTCTTATTTTGTTTTAAATCGCTTCCGCTTTTAAACTTTTAATTTATCGTTTCTGTTTTAAAAAAAAAATTGGTATTTTAACATTTTCCTTAAATAGAAATTTGATCGAGTATTATTCGACGGACCCGCGGAGTCGGGCCATCACAGATGGTATCAGAGCTTCGGCTCAAGGTCAAGATAGGGTCCTCGGATATTGTACTGAGGTGCTAGTATGGTGGGACTCACCGGCATGACTTTAGGGTGTCTACCCACATTGGGTAGTTCACTTTTAGGACAATACCGCAACCGAAACCATATGTGTAATAAGTGTCCTTGGGGTTAAAGGTTATTTTTGCTTGATTCTGGGTTTTCTTGATTTATTATTTTGTTGGTGGTATCCCGGATACCATAACGTTATTCGAACTTTATTGTTGATAATATTGTCTGGTTATGATTGTATATGTGTGCGCTCCGTGATTTTACGTAAATGGAAATATTTGAATCAACTGACCTTTCCTGAAGCACATGTAGAATGACTAAAATAGCCCTAATCCTTTTGAATTCAATTATCGAGTTTACCTTATTAAGAACTCTTACTTCTGATTTTAAACGTATCCATGCCCAAATTGATCTCTCGACTTTAGTAAGCTCTCTTGAGCCTATTTTTGTTATAATTAATTAATTCGCCCTTATTCTAATGTTGGTACTTATTCATTTTTGAGCTTGTGATCCTTAAATGTCTCTTCTTCATCATTTTGGTGAATACAATTGTTATGTATGTAATCTTTCTTTCAATAGATAAAATTTCATTAAAATTTCATTGACATCAGTCTTGAGTTTTAACTAGTCTATTACTCGTTCCTTGCATTCAGCTATGAAATACTTTTGATAGCGAGTAATTTCATTTTGAATTACAAAACTACACTAAGTTCATATCTAATCTTTCCATTTTCGCTCGTGCTTTTCTGAAATTTCTAAGTGCGATGCTAGATTGTATATTTTCCTTCATGTTGTGTAATTTACCGTAGAATATTTCTTGAATCATTTTTAGCCTCGTTCTTGATATGGCTTATTTTCAAGTCGTACCCTTAATTACCTTTAATCTGAATCATAATTCGATTTCCTTGAGATCTTATTAACACTCTTAATTCAACATTCTTTCATTTATTGTGGATTTCAATTTCACTTCATCCTATCAAGCTTCTGTTTTGATCTTTTATTTTGTATTCGTTAAGAGCTTACCCCTCCTTAATTCATGAGGTCTTCCTCGTATCGATTTCGTAACCAAAATTGTTTATTTTCATCGAATTCTAGGAATGTTATTATTCCTTGTCCTTCTTTTTCCCGAGCCTATTTATTCAGTTGTGATCGTTTTGAAATTATCCATATGATTTTATGTTACTCTATTTCGTTGTATTCAATTATGCAATCTTTTAGATTTCCTGAAGGAATTGAATTGTATTGGTTTCTTTTTTAACTTCACATTTTCTTTTTGTATATTCATAAATTGTTGTTCCTTTGTCTATTTCATTCGTTTTTGCGAGCCGCATAAATCAGATCAATTTATTCTCAATTTCTTTTGAACTTCGGACTTACCTTCTATTTGTTATGAACCTATTTTTTATCCCCGTCTTGCTCAATTTGATCGTTTCGATGTTCTCGGATTTCAATATTGAGATTTACTTGTTCCCTATTGCAGCTTGTTGCAATCATTATTGAAAATGATCTTTAAATCGCGCCATTTATCTTGACTTGCTTTTCAAATGACCAAACACACTTTAATGTTTTGGTTCTTATCGTCATGATACTTGTTTCGACTTTCTATTATCCTTATCGATATCCTTGCTTCGATCTTCTTCTTATTTACACTGTTTGAAATGGTGAGGCTCATCCCTTCCATTATTCTTATCGGTGCGCCTTTATCGTTCTCCTTGTCACTTATATCTAACTATTCATTTGGTTATCATCCTTATCGATATTTCGGTCCTTTTGCAATCTTCGTTGATTCTTCTATATGTTGCTATTGCTATTTTTTGTCTTGTCGTCGTGAGCACCTTGATTCGATCATCTTTTCTAATCCTTATCGTGTCTCTTCATTTGACTCATTTTGTTCCTTACGAGAATCCCAAGTCAAATGTCATTCAATATCTTTTGGATTCCCTGGGCTAAACTGATTTTATATATTGTTATGTGAGTAGTTTTTGTTTTGAGAAGAATCTTAATCCACGGCATAGGAGCTGGAATTATCGTCGTATTCCGTTCTACCGCGTCATCATTATACGTAACGTATATGAAGTACTACATCGATCATCCTCGTGAATCTGACTACATATCTTAAGATCTTCAGAAATATCTAACATACAAAGGAAGACATGTTTGCATACTCATTAAGATAAAGAAACCAACGGATTCCATTGTGTCACGGTCAGAGTATAAGATAGATGACTTGGGAGTTAAAGAAAAATAGACGTCATTATTTCAGAAACGTTTCATGTATGAGAGAACATTTTTTTGCACACTCGTTTTAAACAAGAAGGCTGCAGATTCCACATGTAAAAGTTTTATGACGCACACAGAGTAAGGAATAAACAATTCGGGAGCTAGAAAAGGAGATACGTCGGCGTTACCCTGACCACGCGAATCTCAAGAGCGAATTTGGGGACCAAATTCTTTTAAGGTGGAAGGATTGTAACGCCCCAAAAATTTCGAACCCTTTTTATTGGATTTTTAATTTAAATTTATGTGCTACTTTTTATTTTCAAAGTTAAGCATTAATTTGATTTAAAATATACAATTTAATTAAATCTTGTGACCTTATGAGCTTTGAAATAATTTAAAAACATATATGTTACCTTAATTTTATAATAAAACCTTTTTGAAATTTTTCGGGCTTAGATGAACAAAAATTTTTCTTTAAGGATTGAAATGTAAGTTTTCAAAACTTCAGGGGGAAAAGTGAAATTTTTCCCCAAGTTGCAGATTTTCTGGAGGAGAGTAATTATTTTCTCTCCTTGCACACTCTTTAGGCTGCAAAGCATGGTCTTGGGTGGAGAAATTGTTCTACCCAATGTATACATGCATTGGTGGATTTAAAAAATTAAGCATAATGTCTCCCTCTCTTCCCAATGTGTATATACTTGTTATATACACTTGAGATCATATTTTTATCCTCTCAATTACCTCAATTACACACATATTATATAGTATAAAGAAAATAAGAGAAAGGAAAGAGGCAACACTCTAGAAAGATCAAATTTTCGGATATACACTATACAGCCTCGGGTTTATATCCCCTACAGAACTTGAATATACACATATTTTTATCCCCTACAGAACTTGAATATTGAAGAACTCTTGTTTATTTATTGTAGTTTTGTGAAAATTTGTTAAGTGTATATTTAATATTATATTTTTTACGTGGTTTTGCTTGGGTTCAAATAAATGTTGCTTAGATATTTGGATCTTTATTTATTTAAGTAAGAAAGTTAATGTTTTTAATTTTCAAAACTTTGGGGGGTATTTTTGAAAGGTTTTAAAAGTTGAAGGGTTTAGGCTGCGATGTTTTTTTTTTGGGAGTAAAAATGGACTGAAAATCTCTGTTTTTCTTTGATATTTGGTATGAATTTACTTAAAAATTATTTGTTTTAAAGTTGCTCCGAGTTTGTTTCCAAAAAGGGAGTTTTTAAAACTTTTGGGGTTATTTTTGTAAATCTGAAAATAAGGGGGCAAAGGCGTTGTTTTGTCGTTGTTTTTACATAGTTACTTTTATAAACTCTTGATTAATTGATTTGAAGTAGTTCTTTGTTCACTTTCGTTTTAAGATTGAAAATTTGTAAATTTTTCCTAAGAAAATTTATGATTAAAGAACTTTTGTTTCTCCTTGTTAGTTTGGTGGAAAGTTATTAAAACATATTTCTAATCTCAGTTTTATGTTGAAAGTTTTGCTTAAATATATTTTTAAATATTGCTTAGATGTTGGATTTTGAATTATTTTGCAAGAAAGTCGATTTTCTTACGTTTTCAAAACTACGGGGTTGTATTTAGAATGTTTTAAAACTTGAGAGGTTTTAGAGATTTGACTTTGGAGTAAAAAGAGACTTAATTTTCAGTTATTGTTACATGTTTTATATGAGTTTATTTAAAAATCATTTGATTTAAAGTTTGTTCCAATTTTTCGCAAAATGGGATGTTTTTAAAAGTTTAGGGGCTGTTTTGTAAATCTGGAAAATGAAGGGAAAATTTGTTGTTTTGGCGTTGTTTTATATACTTAGTATTTTGAGTTTTGAAAAATATTATTTTTTAAAAGAATTACTCTTTAGTGGAGTTGATGTCGTAAGTTCTAAGCACTTTTGTGCGATGTATTAGTTTAGGAAATCTTTGCGTAGGATTTTCATTAGTTATGTTTAATTAAGGTTGTTAGATAAATTCTAAGTCGTATATGTACTTGCTCAGGTTTCGGATACGCTTCATTTGTGGAATTTAAGTCGCTATACTAAGCGACAAAGGTGAGCGTTGTGTGTTTAATTTGTATGTCGGTCCGATGTGCTAGTAGATCGAGTCCAAATATTTACTTATGCTCTTAATAATTAAAGCATGTGTTTTATTCTAACTTTTCTTGCATGTTGTCACGAATAGATTGACTTATTAGGTCGACATTACTCGCATGAAATCCTTAGTATATCAACATGATAATCAAATGAATGCTACATCCAAATCTACTAGTTGCGAATATATTTTACTAAATTATCATGATACCCAAAATTGCATTTGATAAGATGTTAAATGTTGATAATATGTTAAATATGTTTGATATGTTATGTTTTCGTTTGTTTATGATTTTATGTGGGCCCCTTTTGATTGGTATATGGACCCTGGTTTTTTACGATATAGATTTTGATTATATTACAAAGAAAATAGTGGATGTAAGTTAGATTGGATGCTTCTAATGAAGTTGAATTCACCGTTTTTGTCAACTGTGGTAAAGTTGCTTTTCTTATTCCCAATATTTGCTATATTAGTGATAACTGATAAGTTTCATGGGTTGTCTGCTGCTTGCTATCCCAATATTTGCTGTAAATGTGATAAGTCTCATGGGTTCTGCTGCTTGCCATGCGCTGGCTGTATATTGCAGGAAAATAAAGCAGAAATTGACAAAACCAGAATCTGTCGAGTCGAGCCGAGTACTCGCGAGCTTGGCTTGAGGCGAGCTCAAACAAAAAAATAGATGAAAGGTTTGAGCTCGAGCCGAGCCTCAACAGTGGTTTGTTCGGCTCATTGGGACTTGTTTTCAGCCCTAAATTGATAAATATGTAAAAATAGTTGAAGAAGAATAATTAGACATGAAATTTTTTTATATTAATTATGATAAAGGTATAATTAGGCATGAAATCTTATTATATTTATCTCCTACAATAACTCCTAAAATTTATAAATTATATTTTACATCTACTTTTATAATTTCAATATTCTTCTCATATAACACATAAAAAATAAAAAGTAAAAAAAAAAAAAACCATAAGAAAAAAACACTGTTATTTTAATAGTTTCTAAAATATATGTATGTAAAATTATTTTAATTTAGCAACAACATGTTTTAAGTAAAAATATGTTACTTGTATCATTGAAAACAATATAAGTCATACAATCCTCTAAAAATAAAATATTAAGATTAAATTCTCTTAAATATCATTCTGCTATACAAACTAAAAAATGAAAAGTTAAAATAGAATCGCATTTTACCTACGAACCAACAATGCTCATGACTTAGCTAAGTACTTAATGTTTATTTGGCTATAGAAGCAAACTATAAAGAATATCAAAACATGCATAATCTCGTACTTCATGGAATTTTTTTCGTGAAAAATGAGTGAAATTGGTCAAAAACTGGTGAAATCGATGAAAGTCCGGGTGAATTGGTGAACACTGGTGAAGTTGGTTAAAAAACGGGTGAGACCGGTAACAAAAAAATGCATGTGAAATCGTAAATATATTTGAAATCGATTAAAAAAAATTGGGTGAAATTCGGGAAAAATGGATGAAAACGGGTAAAATCGGTTAAAATAAAGTTAAAGTTAGTGGAATTATGTGAAATCAACGAAAGTTGAATTTCTAAGAAAAATGATGAAACCAGTGAAATCCAGTACAAACGTGTAAAGCTAGTGAAAAAAAGTTAAAATCGGTTAAAAAACGTTAAGTCGATAAAAACATATTTAATCAATGAAAAATTCAGGTGAATAACATGTGAAATCAGTGAAAAAACATGAAAAATAGGTAAAAATGGTAAAAACGAGTGAAATCATATAAAAAAGAGTTTAACTGGAGAAATCGGTAGAAAAATGGTTAAAACCAAATAAAGAAAAGGAAAAGAAATCGAACAAAAATTGGAAAATAATGAAAAATGTTATAGCGGATAAAAAAAGGGGTAAATCACTAAAAAAAAAATAAACCGGTTAAAAAATTAAATAGTGAAAACATATGAATCGATGAAAATTTGAGTGGAATTTGTAAAGAAACGGATGAAAATGGATAAAATCAATCAAAAAAGCTTAATGTCGATGAAAACATGTTTAATCAATGAAAAATTCTGGTGAATAACATGTGAAATAGGTGAAATAGGTGAAAACGGGTTAAACTTTAATCGAAAAAAACAAGGTGAAATTGGAAAAAAAAAAATTGATGAAAAACTGAAAACAATGAAAAATGTTATAATCGATAAAAAAAAGCAGAAAAATCGCTAAAATAAATATATTAAATGGGGTAAAAAAAAATTAAACAGTGAAAACATATGAATGATGAACTTCAGGTGAAATTGATGAACACTTGTCAAGTTGGTGAAAAAACTGGTGATACCAGTAAGAAAAAATGCTCGTGAAATCGATGAAAGTTCGAGTGAAATTTGTGAAGAAACGGAAGAGGCATGTGTCATCAGTGAATAACGGATAAACGTGACATGAAAATTACTATGATGGAATGAACTTAAAAATATTCTTATGATCTTATTTTAGAACAAATTTGATAAGATGTCATGATTATACCAATTATCATTTTATATTTTATTACAGCTATTTAAAGTCATCATTTTTTTTTGGTAAATAATAATAATTAATAAAATAAATTGAATATAAAATAAATTGAATATCAACCATAAATATATGATATTTTATGACATAAAAATGACTAATTTTACTTTAATTTATGAAATATACCATGAAATTAAAACTATTACTTTCACTTTTCTAGTACTCTAAAAAGTGCAACACTGAGGGGTCTTGGGAACGGCTTCCTTCCAAATACAACTTTGAAAAGATGTGAAGAAACTTAATTACTTTTCTTCCCTCGAGTCAAGTCTTCAGTCTTCACACTGAAAACATGTCTTCTACTAAGCCAAGTTCCATTGATTTGAGTTCACGTTTCGATTCTCTTGATTTAACTGGTACGTAATTTATTGTATTAATTCAAAACTTACGGGTCTTTTTTTTTTGTCTATTTTACTACTCCTATATGAAATGAATCGTTGTGCATCGAGTAATTGTGGGTTTTATTTATTCGATCAAATAAGTATTTTTGGTTTAAAGATAGGGAATTTATGTTGAGCTAAATGCAAAACCCCTTGTATCGACATTACATTTTATTAGGTTATTACACCCATTTGAAAATAGGGGTTATTGTCAATTTTTAACGAACAGGGGATGTTGCCAATTATTAAAGTTAACCGGGGGATTATTGTTATTTTCTTAGGTGAAGGGAAGTGTTTTCGCATTTTATAGATGTGAACTTTAAGTGAGAAGTTAAAATTAAAAAAAAAAAATGTTTTAGTTAATTTGAGAAGTGTTTCTGGTTCAAACATTGGGACTTTGAGAAAATATCATGAAGCAATTGTGGGTTTTTCCTTGTTCAATTGGGATATTTGTGTGTGTGTAAAGATTGGGAGATTTTGTGAGCTGCTTTGGGTTCTCTTTGATCCAAGAAATTCTAGTCAATTTTTAAAATGTGATTTTTAATCTACTTGACCTCTTATATAGATAGAAGAAAAAATAGCATAAGGTCTGAGCATGTAGAGTTAGATACATCATCATCTCAAGAAGTATTTGGCAGCAGCAGCAGTTCTAGTACTGGAGCCATCGCAAGACGGGTTACTCGTCTATTAGCTGCTCCTGCAATTGCCCTTGCTCATTACCGAAGAAGGAAGCCACATAAATATTTCTTTGATGATCCTGGTTAGTTGGTCAATTATAAAATGTCATCATATATAACAATAATAATACTATAGTAATTCTATAGTAATTCTCAACTCAACTCAACTCAACTCTCACTTTTGTTTATGAATATAATTGTATCCAGAAGTTGATCTGAGACGGTTCAAAAGATTTTCCCTGCATGAACTACAAGTTGCTTCCAATAATTTTAGCAATGGATTTGGTAAAGTTTACAAAGGCCGTTTAGCCGATGGTTCTTTAGTGGCAGTTAAAAGACTAAATGAAGAACGCACTCAAGGTGAGGAGCAATATTTCCAAACAACCATAGAAATAGCCAGCATGACTGTGCATCTGAATGTTCTTCGGTTACTTGGCTTTTGCATGACTCCGACAGAGAGGGTGCTCGTTTATCCTTATATGTTTAATGGAAGTGTTGCATCTTGCTTAAGAGGTAAAAGCTTAAATATCTTTTCATGAATTTGTTTTATTTGGTTTCATGCATATCTAGATATATATGAGTCGAGATTTGTTAGTTTGGATATTCTGCTCATTATTTGATATGAAGGATTAATTTACGCGATATACTTGTCATGTTTAATTCATTTCTTATGAGCTTGTTGATGCATTATTGCAGAGCGGCCTGAATCACAACCCCCACTTGATTGGCCAAAAAGGAAACAGATAGCTCTGGGGTCAGCAAGGGGACTTGCTTATTTGCACCATCACTGTGACCCAAAAATTATTCATCGTGATGTTAAGGCTGCTAATATATTTTTGGATGAAGACTTTGAAGCATTTATTGGTGGTTTTGGGTTGACTGAACTTATGGACCTCAAGGAACAAGTTGTACGTGGATCAAGTTGTCATATAGCTCCCGAGTACCTTTCTTATGGTAACTGTTCGGAGAAGATCGACGTTTATGGTTACGGGGTCATGCTTCTTGAGCTCATTACTGGGCAGAGAGCTTTCGATCTCGCTCGCCTTGCCAATGATGATGATGTCATGTTACTTGATTGGGTAAGCATTATCTCTTCACACATGCTCTCGATCTGTTTTCATATGTCAGAATGCTTCACATTAACATGCATTGATTTCTTCTTATAATTCCAGGTGAAGGGACTTCTCAAGGAGAAAAAGTTGGAAACATTGGTTGACCCTTATTTACGAGGTAATTACATCGATGAAGAAGTGGAGCAGTTAATCCAGTTAGCTCTACACTGCACACAAGGCTCTCCAACCGAGCGTCCCAAGATGTCGGAAGTGGTTAGGATGCTAGAAGGTGATGGCTTGGCTGAAAGGAATGATCAGGCAAGAGTTCAATAACAGTTACCAACCTAACACTGATTGGATAATTACCGATGATATCCGGGCCAAGATGATATCGAACACAATTGATCAGTTATATTTGATTTATATTTTTGGGAAAATTACAAAATTGGTCCTGTAACTATTGCTTACTGGCAAAGAAGTCTTATAACTTTTCGGGATAGCAAAAAAGTCCTGTAACTTTTCGGGCTAGCAAAAAAGTCATGTAACTAATATATTTTGGCAATATAGTCCTATTTCGGCCCGAATTGTCAATGTGTCCGCCAGATCACCTGCCCTTTGCTGACGTGGAAAATTAACCCCCATGCTGGGAGCAGAAAAATTGCCAATTTGGTCCTGTAACTTTTGTTTTCTAGCAAAAAAATCCTGTAACTTTTCGGACTGGCAAAAAAGTCTTGTAACTAATGTATTTTGTCAATTAAGTCCTGTAACTAAGTTAATTTGGCAACTTAATCCTATTTTTGTCCGAATTGTGGTTTTTTTTCCACTGTGTCAGCCAAATCATCCACACATTTCACATGAAAAACTAACTTAGACATGATGAACACTACCTTAGAATTAATTTGGACTCACGGTAATATTAGAAGGTATTCAAATAGCACCAAAATTTACCTTCATAACATTGAAAAACTAGACTGATAAAATGAATTCCTATGAGGCACCTATCACACCATATTGCTCATAAAATCACTTTTCAACAGCAAAATATTTTATTTTATTTTTTAAGGGAAAAAACAAAAAAAAAATCTCAGATTATCTAATAACGATGACAAAGGAATTGCAATTAAGCTCAATAATTTTCTCAAAAGTAGTTACATGTAATCTCAAAATTACATTAAAAATTAATCTTGAGATGAAGATGAAGATTATGTTAGAACTTAATTGAATGAAATTTTAGTTACAGGACTTAATTGCCAAAATATATTAGTTCCAGGACTTTTTTGCCAGTCCGAAAAGTTCCAAGACTTTTTTGCCAGCAAGCAATAGCTGCGTGACCAATTTCGCAATTTTTCCACGTCATCAAAGGGCAGATGACTTGGCAGACACGTTGGCAATTTAGGCCGAAATAGGACTATATTTGAAGGGTGTCTTTTGACCCCAATTGGTTGTTTTGACCAAAATCTAATTTTCTGGAGTTTTGATTTTTTTTAATCCTACAAAATTCTATTATTGGTATTCTATAAATACTAATGTAATGAAGTTTATTATATAAGTAATTTAAGGATGTAAATTACTAATCTTTTCCAAAATCACTCTTCATCATCATTTATTAGGCTAAAATTATTAGGCTAATTAGACTTTAAAAAAAAGTTTCAAAACTCTGATTTTGAGTGTAAATATGTTTTCGTTTACATCTCAACTAATTAAAGTCAAAAAATAATTTCAGTTTTAAATTTTAGAAATTCCTAAAAATCAGCCAATTAAATCAATTTATTATACTTAATTGTTCCTTTATATTTAGCTATTACTACCGTAAGACATTGTACTTCTTATTTAAGAACTCTTATATATGTAAGAATCCCATTTTACAAAACTTAGAGTATTAGTGTGAATTGTGCAATGTTGATTTTCTTCATTCTATTATTCGATTGTTCAAACTAAAAATCTAGCATGGTTTATTCTACATCTTTGTTGCAGGGCGATTTTGAAGTTATATTTAATTTCATATTCGATGGTCTTGCTACATGAAGTCTCACTTTTATGTTTATAGGTTTGTTTTTTAATAATTCTTTTCACTTAATTTGAGTATGATTTTACTGAACATAACGTACTATTATGTGGTTATTAGATGACACCTACTGGAGATACTACATTGGGGGTGACATATACTCTTCGATCAGAGTTGTAAATACACAATTTAATAAATAAATTAAAAATATAATTTTGCTTAACATAACTAATCTTATGTGGTTATTAGATGATGGGTTATTTGTTATATGTGCATGTCTATAAATGTGTGATATATTTACTAACTTTTTGTATTTTTTTCTTTATATCCTTACTTATATTTAAGCTTCTTATTTAGTCCTAAATTTGTAGTTTTACTTATTCATTTTTTTTTTCCAAAGCATCATATTTCTATGTTCTTGAGTTTACTTCTGGATTTATTACATGCCCATATTTTAAGCTTTTCTTTGAGAACACTCTCTATGCTTATTCTTTTTTCATTAGATTATATTAGTTCTCTTAGTATTAAATTCAAATATTTGGCTCATCTTTTTGGGGCTTGAGATTTGTCTCGCCAAATGTGTTTTGCAATGTTTATCATATATAGTATGAGTAAATATGGACAAAAAAATTCACAACTTTTTGTCAGACATAGAGATGTTTCTATTTGTCGGTCAATCAACAAAATATATAATAGTTTCTACTTCAAATATTGCTTTGATAAACATTTTTTATTGAATATTTCCAAAATTTTTTTTTTAAAAAAGTGCTTAAAAGATTATAATATTAATTGGTCTAAACATACCAAGAAATGAAATTGTAGTCCATTCAAAACATATGATAGTGTTTATTGTAGTGATTACCTACATTTCCACATTTACATCCAATCTGTTACAAGTTAAAATTAAATAAATTAGAACATATCATAAATTGAGCTAATTAACCGATTAATACATTCAAACAATTCATACTCATAGCTACTACTTCTGAACTCAATTGGATCTTGATGTTTCATAAGGAAAATTTTACGATTTTAAATTAGTAATAGTTTTTAGCTCACATGACAATAAATTGAGTTGAATGCTATCTTTTTATATTTGTATTAATTAGAATGTAAATACTAATATTGACTTTTGGTCTTGAGAATTGATTAAAATCTTATCATCATAGTTTAAATGTTTAAATGTATCATGATCTAAGTAGTTTTAATTTATATTTTGTTCAACCACTATTTAGAGCTGTATGAATTTTAGAAGTTAATGCAGTCTACAAAAATATTGATAAGATGTATGTAATAAAGTTGGTGTTCATGTGATCACGTGTCATCAATCACCATAAATTAATATTAAAAATTTACAATTTGATATATACATATCAAACAATACATCATTCTGAAAATAAATTATATATTTGAAGGGTGTTTTTTTAACCGAATTGGTTGTTTTGACCAAAATTCTAATTTTCTGGAGTTTTGGTTTTTTTTTCAATCCTACAAAATTCTATTATTGGTATTCTCTAAATACTAATGTAATGAAGTTTATTATATAAGTAATCTAAGGATGTAAATTACTAATCTTTTCCAAAATCACTCTTCTAAAATGAATCATCATTAATTAGGCTAGAATTATTAGGATAATTAGACGTTAAAAAAGTTTCAAAACTTTGATTTTGGCTGTCAATATGTTTCTGTTTATATCTCAACAAATTAAAGTCAAAAAATAATTTCAGTTTTAAATTTTATAAATACCGAAAAATCAGCCAATTAAATCAATTTATTATACTTAATTGTTCCCTTAAATTTAGCTATTACTACCGTAAGACATTGTACTTCTTATATAAGAACTCTTATATATATAAGAATCCTATTTTGTGTAAAAAATCAATATATAGATTTGCTCATGCTTGATCGATGTTCATCAACTTTCATTCAATATTATAGATTTATTAAAAAAAAATTGTTGCATTTTGTGTCTTTTGTTGTTTTGATTGAGTGCGAACGATTAATGTTAATTGACTTACAAAGTAATTTTTGTTTGGTTAAAGTGATTTCAATTGAAATATATATAATTCAAATACATTGTGTATAAACTGTGCATAGCACGGGGCTAAAGCTAGTACATACATATATTTGAAGGGTGTCTTTTGACCCCAATTGGTTGTTTTGACTAAAATTCTAATTTTCTGAAGTTTTGAATTTTTTTTAATCCTACAAAATTCTATTATTGGTATTCTCTAGATACTAATGTAATGAAGTTTATTATATAAGTAATTCAAGGATGTAAATTACTAATCTTTTCCAAAACCACTCTTCTAAACTGAATCATCATTAATTAGGCTAGAATTATTAGGTTAATTAGACGTTAAAAAAAAATTCAAAACTTTGATTTTTGCTGTCAATATGTTTCCGTTTACATCTCAACTAATTAAAGTCAAAAAATAATTTCAGTTTTAAATTTTATAAATTCCTAAAAATCTGCCAATTAAATCAATTTATTATACTTAATTGTTCCCTTAAATTTGGCTATTACTACCGTAAGACATTGTACTTCTTATATAAGAACTCTTATATATGTAAGAATCCAATTTTGTGTAAAATATCAATATATAGATTTGCTCATGCTTGATCGATGTTCATCAACTTTCATTCAAGATTATAGATTTATTTAAAAAAAATGTTGCATTTTGTGTCTTTAGTTGTTTTGATTGAGTGCGAACGATTAATGTTAATTGACTTAAAAAGTAATTGTTTTTTTTTTTTTGTTAAATTGATTTCAATTGAAATATATAGAATTCAAAAACATTGTGTATATACTGTGCATAGCACGGGGGTAAAGCTAGTACATACATATATTTTAAGGGTGTATTTTGACTCCAATTGGTTGTTTTGACCAAAATTCTAATTTTCTGGAGTTTTGATTTATTTTTCAATCCTACAAAATTCTATTATTGGTATTCTCTAAATACTAATGTAATGAAGTTTATTATATAAGTAATTTAAGGATGTAAATTACTAATCTTTTCCAAAATCACTCTTCTAAAATGAATCATCATTAATTAGGCTACTTAGATGTTAAAAAAAAGTTTCAAAACTTTGATTTTGGCTGTCAATATGTTTCCGTTTACATCTCAACTAATTAAAGTAAAAGAATAATTTCAGTTTTAAATTTTATAAATTCCTAAAAATCAGCCAATTAAATCAATTTATTATATTTAATTGTTCCCTTAAATTTAGCTATTACTACCGTAAGACATTGTACTTCTTATATAAGAACTCTTATATATGTAAGAATCCTATTTTGTATAAAAAATCAATATATAGATTGCTCATGCTTGATCGATGTTCATCAAACTTTCACTCAATATTATAGATTTATTAAAAAAAAAAATGTTGCATTTTGTGTCTATTGTTGTTTTGATTGAGTGTGAACAATTAATGTTAATTGACTTAAAAAGTAATTTTTTTTTGTTAAATTGATTTCAATTGTAATATATATAATTCAAAAACATTGTGCATAAATTGTGCAAAGCACGGGGCTAAGCTAGTAATTCATATGCGACAAAGACGGCCCAAGGAGGGAGCTTCCTTCACCGGTGAAGGTTCCTTACGAAGAAGATGACCAATTTGATTTTTTATATTTTTATTTATTTCTTGAAAATTCTTGATTTTTAGAAAAAAATTATATAAACATTATTTTAACTTTTTTTTAGAAAATAGGGAATGAATATAATATTAAAACTTATAATGAAATGTATCTTTTGAAATTAAAAATATTTCAATTTAATTTTATATTAATAAAAAAAATTAAATGGATTTTATTATTTTTCAATATTTTGGTATTTGGCTTGAAAGAAAATCAAATATAATATCGAATATATATATATATATATATATATTTTAAGTATCACAATTGAGATCATTTTGGACCAAAATGCATCTCTGACGGGGTATATATTTTGACTTGGAATTAGTTTTTAAATGGATAATTCAAATTTAACAACTATGTTCAAATTGAATGGTTTATTACCCGCGAAGGTTCTCCTTAACGCGAAGAAGATGATAATTTCCTTATTTTTATTTTTATTTTTTATATTTGATTATATAAAATAATATTTTAACTTGTTTTTAGAAAATATGGAATGACATTAAATACTTAATGATGTGCAATTTTGTTAGAAATATTTAACTATAAGAAAAATATTTTTAATCAAAAGTATTCAATTTAATTTTATATTTATAAATAAATAAATTAAGATTATATTTAATTTTGGTAAAAAATAATTCCAAACGGAGAAACCTACGCGTATAGTAACATTAACCCCTCTGTAAATCGTAACTTGGTGAAATTTGATCATTTTGGTAAAATATAATCCCTAACGGAGAAACATACACGTATAGTAACATTAACCCCTCCGTAAATCGTAACTTGGTGAAATTTATTGATTTTGGTCAAAAAGAATCCTGAACGGAGAACCTACAAGTATATTAAATGATTTTCTTAGAATATATATAATCTAGGTATGTCAAGAGGTAGGATTCAAGTCGGATTAGCCTATGAAAACACCAATTTCATTAGATTTTATTCTAGTCGATCGAATCTCAGAATAAAATATGATCTAATAAAATCTCCACTATCAAAATTCTCATCAATATTTTTTTTTTCAACAAATATTTTATCGCTACATAATTAATGGGCTATTCTCATTTACTCAGTTAGAAAAATATAATGTTCAATTTACTCCCTTATGATTTAAAAAATAGTAATTTACCCTACTGTGAAAATTTTAAAGCTTCGAATTACCTTCTTCTGTTAGAGAGTGTAACTCACTAGTGGGGGTGAAAATTGTTGCATATTGACAAAATTACCCTTCAAGGGGGTAAATTTATCCACATAAAATAATAAAGGGGGTAATAATGTGTCACATTTGTAATAACTAGAAAAGTGCATGTGCGTTGCACGTGACTAATTAATTTCCACGTTAATTACATCATATATTATGATTTTTCATCATACTATCGTCTTAATGACATACTACATAATTTTTTTACTAAATCTTCGTTTTTAATTTTCAAGTTTTTGTTTTAGGTATTTATGATCTCAACTTTAATTTATTGGTGATAAAATAATAATTAAGTGATTTAGTAAAAAAATTATGTAGTAAGTATAAATACTTAGTTCATAAATACCTAAAACAAAAACTTGAAAATTAAAAACGAACTATCATTACTAAGTATTTAATATACTTGTAGTAAATGGTAGGTTTAGGTTAATATTTATGTAAACATGTAGTTTTAATTTAGAAATACTTAGTAATGATAGTTCGTTTTTAATTTTCAAGTTTTTGTTTTAGGTATTTATGATCTCAACTTTAATTTATTGGTGATAAAATAATAATTAAGTGATTTAGTAAAAAAATTATGTAGTATGTCATTAAGACGATAGTATGACATAGGCTATTCTCTCTAACAGAAGAAGGTAATTCGAAGCTTTAAAATTTTCACAGTAGGGTAAATTACTATTTTTTAAATCATAAGGGAGTAAATTGAACATTATATTTTTCTAACTGAGTAAATGAGAATAGCCCATTAATTATGTAGCGATAAAATATTTGTTGAAAAAAAAAATATTGATGAGAATTTTGAAAGTGGAGATTTTATTAGATCATATTTTATTCTGAGATTCGATCGACTAGAATAAAATCTAATGAAATTGGTGTTTTCATAGGCTAATCCGACTTGAATCCTACCTCTTGACATACCTAGATTATATATATTCTAAGAAAATCATTTAATATACTTGTAGGTTCTCCGTTTTTCATGGATTTGTTTATTCTGGTTTCATGCATATCTAGTTATATATATGAGTCGAGATTTGTTAGTTTGGATATTCTGCTCATTATTTGATATGAAGGATTAATTTACAGGATATACTTGTCATGTTTGAATTCATTTCTTATGAGCTTGTTGATGCATTATTGCAGAGCGACCTGAATCACAACCCCCACTTGATTGGCCAAAAAGGAAACGGATAGCTCTGGGGTCCGCAAGGGGACTTGCTTATTTTCACCATCACTTTTCGCTCGTGCTTTTCTGAAATTTCTAAGTGCGATGCCAGATTGTATCTTTTCCTTCATGTTGTGTAATTTACCGTAGAATATTTCTTGAATCATTTTTAGCCTCATTCTTTATATGGCTTATTTTCAAGTCGTACCCTTAATTACCTTTAACCTGAATCATAATTCGATTTCCTTGAGATCTTATCAACACTCTTAATTCAACATTCTTTCATTTATTGTGGATTTCAATTTCACTTCATCCTATCAAGCTTCTGTTTTGATCTTTTATTTTGTATTCATTAAGAGCTTACCCCTCCTTAATTCATGAGGTCTTCCTCGTATCGATTTCGTAACCAAAATTGTTTATTTTCATCGAATTCTAGGAATGTTATTATTCCTTGTCCTTCTTTTTCCCGAGCCTACTTATTCAGTTGTGATAGTTTTGAAACTATCCATATGATTTTATGTTACTCTATTTCGTTGTATTTAATTATGCAATCTTTTAGATTTCCTGAAGGAATTGAATTGTCTCGGTTTCTTTTTGAACTTCACGTTTTCTTTTTGTCTATCAATAAATTGTTGTTCCTTTGTCTATTTCATTCCTTTTTGCGAGCCGCATAAATCAGATCAATTTATTCTCAATTTCTTTTGAACTTCGGACTTACCTTCTATTTGTTTTGAACTTATTTGTTATCCCCGTCTCGCTCAATTTGATCGTTTCGATGTTCTCGGATTTCAATATTGAGATTTACTTGTTTCCTATTGCAGCTTGTTGCAATCATTATTGAAAATTATCTTTAAATCGCGCCATTTATCTTGACTTGCTTTTCAAATGACCAAACACACTTTAATGTTTTGGTTATTATCGTCATGATACTTGTTTCGACTTTCTATTATCCTTATCGATATCCTTGCTTTGATCTTCTTCTTATTTACACTGTTTGAAATGGTGAGGCTCATCCTTTCCGTTATTCTTATCGGTGCGCCTTAATCGTTCTCCTTGTCACTTATATCTAACTATTCATTTGGTTATCATTCTTATCGATATTTCGGTCCTTTTGCAATCTTCGTTGATTCTTCTATATGTTGCTATTGCTATTTCTTGTCTTGTCGTCTTGAGCACCTTGATTCGATCATCTTTTCTAATCCTTATCGTGTCTCTTCATTTGACTCATTTTGTTCCTTGCGAGAATCCCAAGTCAAATGTCATTCAATATCTTTTGGATTTCTTGGGCTAAACTTATTTTATATATTGTTTATGTGAGTAGTTTTTCTTTTGAGAAGAATCTTAATCCACGGCATAGGAGCTGGAATTATCGTCGTATCCCGTTCTACCGCGTACGTAACGTATGTGGAGTACTACATCGATCATCCTCGTGAATCTGACTACATATCTTAAGATCTTCAGAAATATCTAACGTACAAAGGAAGACATGTTTGCATACTCATCAAGATAAAGAAACCAACGGATTTCATTGTGTCACGGTTAGAGTATAAGATAGACGACTTGGGAGTTAAAGAAAAATACACGTCATTATTTCAGAAACGTTTCATGTATGAGAGAACATTTTTTTGCACACTCGTTTCAAACAATAAGGCTGCAGATTCCACAAGTAAAAGTTTTATGACGCACACAAAGTAAGGAATAAACAATTCGGGAGCTAGAAAAGGAGATACGTCGGCGTTACCCGGACCACGCGAATCTCAAAAGCGAATTTGGGGACCAAATTCTTTTAAGATGGGAGGATTGTAACACCCCAAAAATTTCGAACCTTTTTGATTGGATTTTTAATTTAAATTTATGTGCTACTTTTTATTTTCAAAGTTAAGCATTAATTTGATTTAAAATATACAATTTAGTTAAATCTTGTGACCTTATGAACTTTGAAATAATTTAAAAACATATATGTTACCTTAATTTTATAATAAAACCTTTTTGAAATTTTTCGGGCTTGGAAGCACAAAAAATTTATTTTAAGGACTGAAATGTAAGTTTTCAAAACTTCAGGGGGCAAAGTGAAAATTTGCCCCCAAGTTGCAGATTTTCTGCAGGAGAGTAATTATTTCCTCTCCTTCCACACTCTTTAGGCTGCAAAGCATGGTCTTGGGTGGAGAAATTATTCTACCCAATGTATACATGCATTGGTGGATTTAAAAAATTAAGCATAATGTCTCCCTCTCTTCCCAATGTGTATATACTTGTTATATACACTTGAGATCAGATTTTTATCCTCTCAATTACCTCAATTACACACACATTATATAGTATAAAGAAAATAAGAGAGGGGAAAGAGGCAACACTCTAGAAAGATAAAATTTTCGGATATACACTATACAGCCTCGGTTTTTCACTCAGCACGTCTTCGTCCACCGTTGGATCATGCCCAAATTTTGTTTGAAGGTCCTACACACATGGGGCTACATATTGACCGTTTGGATCATCGTTTAGCTGATCCGAAGTGAATCCACAGTTGTTAGAAGTTGGTGAAAAGTAAGGATTTGAGGGTTTTTGTTATGAACCACCACCGGAGCCGCCACCACTGCCACCGGAGCCGCCACCACCACCTTCGGAGGTCTAAAAATGAAGAGAGATTCATCCCCTTCGTTGCTTTGGGTAAAGATCCGCCTATACTTGTGTTCGTTTATTGATTGATTTTTATTTTGTTCTCTTTTAAGTGTTCTTTTCAAGAAAGAAATTAGAGAAAAACATAAATGCTTTCTAGGATAAATTAGATCTATGTTGTTATAGAGTAAAGTAAAGTTTATTTTCAGATTTGTTATGGATCTTCATGTGATTTACTTAAAGAATTAAAATCTTGTGTGCTTTTGCACAGAACTTGAATATTGAAGAACTCTTGTTTATTTATTGTAGTTTTGTGAAAAGTTATTAAGTGTATATTTAATATTATATTTTTTATGTGGTTTTGCTTGGGTTCAAATAAATGTTTCTTAGATAGTTGGATCTTTATTTATTTTAGTAAGAAAGTTAATGTTTTTAATTTTCAAAACTTTGGTGGTATTTTTGAAAGGTTTTAAAAGTTGAAGGGTTTAGGCTGCGATGTTTTTTTTTTTTGGAGTAAAAATGGACTGAAAAGGGAGTTTTTGAAACTTTTGGGGTTATTTTTGTAAATCTGAAAATAAGGGGGCAAAGGCGCTGTTTTGTCGCTGTTTTTACATAGTTACTTTTATAAACTCTTGATAAATTGATTTGAAGTAGTTCTTTGTTTACTTTCGTTTTAAGATTGAAACTTTGTAAATTTTTCCTAAGAAAATTTATGATTAAAGAACTTTTGTTTCTCCTTGTTAGTTTGGTGGAAAGTTATTAAAACATATTTTTAATCTCAGTTTTATGTTGAAAGTTTTGCTTAAATATATTTAAAAATTGCTTAGATGTTGGATTTTGAATTATTTTGCAAGAAAGTCGATTTTCTTACGTTTTCAAAACTACGGGGTTGTATTTAGAATGTTTTAAAACTTGAGGGGTTTTAGAGATTTGACTTTGGAGTAAAAAGAGACTTAATTTTCAGTTCTTGTTTCATTTTTTATATGAGTTTATTTAAAAATCATTTGATTTAAAGTTTGTTCCAATTTTTTCGCAAAATGGTATGTTTTTAAAAGTTTAGGGGATGTTCTGTAAATCTGGAAAATGAAGGGAAAAATTTGCTGTTTTGGCGCTGTTTTATGTACTTAGTATTTTGAGTTTTGAAAAATATTAATGTTTGAAAAGAATTACTCTTTAGTGGAGTTGATGTCGTAAGTTCTAAGCACTTTTGTGCGATGTGTTAGTTTAAGAAATCCTTGCGTAGGATTTTCATTAGTTATGTTTAATTAAGGTTGTTAGATAAATTCTAAGTCGTATACGTACTTGCTCAGGTTTCGGATACGCTTCATTTGTGGAATTTTAGTCGCTATACTAAGCGACAAAGGTGAGCGTTGTGTGTTTAATTTGTATGTCGGTCCGATGTGCTAGTAGATCGACTCCAAACATTCACTTGTGCTCTTAATAATTAAAGCATGTATTTTATTCTAACTTTTCTTGCATGTTGTCATGAATAGGTTGACTTATTAGGTCGACATTACTCGCATGAAATCCTTAGTATATCAACATGATAATCAAATGCATGCTACATCCAAATCTACTAGTTGCGAATATATTTTACTAAATTATCATGATACCCAAAATTGCATTTGATAAGTTGTTAAATGTTGATAATATGTTAAATATGTTTGATATGTTATGTTTTCGTTTGTTTCTGATTTTGTGTGGGCTTCTTTTGATTGGTATATGGACCCGATGCCAACCTGGACGGCAAGGGCCGGCGGGATTGTCATGGTTACCCATAGGCCTGGCCTTACAATCCAAGTGGGGAGGAACACTTGGGGAGTAAGGACGAACTTAGGCAAAGACATGTCGATGCACTTTAGATAGTAAGGTCGCTCCTTACTTGGTGTGTTTGGATGGACATCAGACTGAGGATGGAGGGTAAGTGGAGGACGGCATCAATAAATTCTTGGTTATGTGAACTCCGTGTTTCTTCCGTCTTGAATATATGCTTAATTTGCTTGATAACATGCTCACGTTATATAATATGTTGCATTCACGCATCACCATGCAAATTCGCACATAGCCTCACTAAGTTGGACGATCAACTTATGCGTTCCATGTTTCATTCTTTTCAGTTTCAGGTGTTCTGGAAAACAATAGTCGGATTGCGGTTAGGTCATCACGGTTGCGGTCCGACCCTAGTATTTGGGAGAGTAGTTATATTTTGTTGTCGAATTATGTTCTTTTTCGATTTTGTTTAAAACCTTTCTTCGAATATTTGAATCGTTAAAGTTGATTATATTCTCATAAAAGAGACAAGATTTTCATAAATTGCTTATTTATCTCTCTCGATTGATTTTGTTCAAATATTTTGATATATTGTGATTAAATACTTCCGCTTTAAACCTCTACTATGAAAATTGATTTTATTTTTCGTCAAAACGCTTAGTAATTTAAATTGTTCTTATTTTGTTTTAAATCGCTTCCGCTTTTAAACTTTTAATTTATCGTTTCTGTTTTAAAAAAAAAATTGGTATTTTAACATTTTCCTTAAATAGAAATTTGATCGAGTATTATTCGACGGACCCGCGGAGTCGGGCCATCACAGATGGTATCAGAGCTTCGGCTCAAGGTCAAGATAGGGTCCTCGGATATTGTACTGAGGTGCTAGTATGGTGGGACTCACCGGCATGACTTTAGGGTGTCTACCCACATTGGGTAGTTCACTTTTAGGACAATACCGCAACCGAAACCATATGTGTAATAAGTGTCCTTGGGGTTAAAGGTTATTTTTGCTTGATTCTGGGTTTTCTTGATTTATTATTTTGTTGGTGGTATCCCGGATACCATAACGTTATTCGAACTTTATTGTTGATAATATTGTCTGGTTATGATTGTATATGTGTGCGCTCCGTGATTTTACGTAAATGGAAATATTTGAATCAACTGACCTTTCCTGAAGCACATGTAGAATGACTAAAATAGCCCTAATCCTTTTGAATTCAATTATCGAGTTTACCTTATTAAGAACTCTTACTTCTGATTTTAAACGTATCCATGCCCAAATTGATCTCTCGACTTTAGTAAGCTCTCTTGAGCCTATTTTTGTTATAATTAATTAATTCGCCCTTATTCTAATGTTGGTACTTATTCATTTTTGAGCTTGTGATCCTTAAATGTCTCTTCTTCATCATTTTGGTGAATACAATTGTTATGTATGTAATCTTTCTTTCAATAGATAAAATTTCATTAAAATTTCATTGACATCAGTCTTGAGTTTTAACTAGTCTATTACTCGTTCCTTGCATTCAGCTATGAAATACTTTTGATAGCGAGTAATTTCATTTTGAATTACAAAACTACACTAAGTTCATATCTAATCTTTCCATTTTCGCTCGTGCTTTTCTGAAATTTCTAAGTGCGATGCTAGATTGTATATTTTCCTTCATGTTGTGTAATTTACCGTAGAATATTTCTTGAATCATTTTTAGCCTCGTTCTTGATATGGCTTATTTTCAAGTCGTACCCTTAATTACCTTTAATCTGAATCATAATTCGATTTCCTTGAGATCTTATTAACACTCTTAATTCAACATTCTTTCATTTATTGTGGATTTCAATTTCACTTCATCCTATCAAGCTTCTGTTTTGATCTTTTATTTTGTATTCGTTAAGAGCTTACCCCTCCTTAATTCATGAGGTCTTCCTCGTATCGATTTCGTAACCAAAATTGTTTATTTTCATCGAATTCTAGGAATGTTATTATTCCTTGTCCTTCTTTTTCCCGAGCCTATTTATTCAGTTGTGATCGTTTTGAAATTATCCATATGATTTTATGTTACTCTATTTCGTTGTATTCAATTATGCAATCTTTTAGATTTCCTGAAGGAATTAAATTGTATCGGTTTCTTTTTTAACTTCACGTTTTCTTTTTGTCTATTCATAAATTGTTGTTCCTTTGTCTATTTCATTCGTTTTTGCGAGCCGCATAAATCAGATCAATTTATTCTCAATTTCTTTTGAACTTCGGACTTACCTTCTATTTGTTTTGAACTTATTTTTTATCCCCGTCTTGCTCAATTTGATCGTTTCGATGTTCTCGGATTTCAATATTGAGATTTACTTGTTCCCTATTGCAGCTTGTTGCAATCATTATTGAAAATGATCTTTAAATCGCGCCATTTATCTTGACTTGCTTTTCAAATGACCAAACACACTTTAATGTTTTGGTTCTTATCGTCATGATACTTGTTTCGACTTTCTATTATCCTTATCGATATCCTTGCTTCGATCTTCTTCTTATTTACACTGTTTGAAATGGTGAGGCTCATCCCTTCCATTATTCTTATCGGTGCGCCTTAATCGTTCTCCTTGTCACTTATATCTAACTATTCATTTGGTTATCATTCTTATCGATATTTCGGTCCTTTTGCAATCTTCGTTGATTCTTCTATATGTTGCTATTGCTATTTTTTGTCTTGTCGTCGTGAGCACCTTGATTCGATCATCTTTTCTAATCCTTATCGTGTCTCTTCATTTGACTCATTTTGTTCCTTACGAGAATCCCAAGTCAAATGTCATTCAATATCTTTTGGATTCCCTGGGCTAAACTGATTTTATATATTGTTATGTGAGTAGTTTTTGTTTTGAGAAGAATCTTAATCCACGGCATAGGAGCTGGAATTATCGTCATATTCCGTTCTACCGCGTCATCATTATACGTAACGTATATGAAGTACTACATCGATCATCCTCGTGAATCTGACTACATATCTTAAGATCTTCAGAAATATCTAACATACAAAGGAAGACATGTTTGCATACTCATTAAGATAAAGAAACCAACGGATTCCATTGTGTCACGGTCAGAGTATAAGATAGATGACTTGGGAGTTAAAGAAAAATAGACGTCATTATTTCAGAAACGTTTCATGTATGAGAGAACATTTTTTTGCACACTCGTTTTAAACAAGAAGGCTGCAGATTCCACATGTAAAAGTTTTATGACGCACACAGAGTAAGGAATAAACAATTCGGGAGCTAGAAAAGGAGATACGTCGGCGTTACCCTGACCACGCGAATCTCAAGAGCGAATTTGGGGACCAAATTCTTTTAAGGTGGAAGGATTGTAACGCCCCAAAAATTTCGAACCCTTTTTATTGGATTTTTAATTTAAATTTATGTGCTACTTTTTATTTTCAAAGTTAAGCATTAATTTGATTTAAAATATACAATTTAATTAAATCTTGTGACCTTATGAACTTTGAAATAATTTAAAAACATATATGTTACCTTAATTTTATAATAAACCTTTTTGAAATTTTTCGGGCTTAGATGAACAAAAATTTTTCTTTAAGGATTGAAATGTAAGTTTTCAAAACTTCAGGGGGAAAAGTGAAATTTTTCCCCAAGTTGCAGATTTTCTGGAGGAGAGTAATTATTTTCTCTCCTTGCACACTCTTTAGGCTGCAAAGCATGGTCTTGGGTGGAGAAATTGTTCTACCCAATGTATACATGCATTGGTGGATTTAAAAAATTAAGCATAATGTCTCCCTCTCTTCCCAATGTGTATATACTTGTTATATACACTTGAGATCATATTTTTATCCTCTCAATTACCTCAATTACACACATATTATATAGTATAAAGAAAATAAGAGAAAGGAAAGAGGCAACACTCTAGAAAGATCAAATTTTCGGATATACACTATACAGCCTCGGTTTTTCACTCAGCACGTCTTCGTCCACCGTTGGATCATGCCCAAATTTTGTTTGAAGGTCCTACACACATGGGGCTACATATTAACCGTTAGGATCATCATTTGGATTTCCCGAAGTGAATCGACAGTCGTTAGAAGTTGGTGAAAAGTAAGGATTTGAGGGTTTTTGTTATGAACCACCACCGGAGCCGCCACCACCACCTTCGGAGGTCTGAAAATGAAGAGAGATTCATCCCCTTCGTTTCTTTGGGTAAAGATCCGCCTATACTTGTGTTCGTTTATTGATTGGTTTTTATTTTGTTCTCTTTTAAGTGTTCTTTTAAAGAAAGAAAATAGAGAAAAACATAAATGCTTTCAAGGATAAATTAGATCTATGTTGTTATAGAATAAAGTAAAGTTTATTTTCAGATTTGTTATGGGTCTTCATGTGATTTACTTAAAGAATTAAAATCTTGTGTGCTTTTGCACAGAACTTGAATATTGAAGAACTCTTGTTTATTTATTGTAGTTTTGTGAAAATTTGTTAAGTGTATATTTAATATTATATTTTTTACGTGGTTTTGCTTGGGTTCAAATAAATGTTGCTTAGATATTTGGATCTTTATTTATTTAAGTAAGAAAGTTAATGTTTTTAATTTTCAAAACTTTGGGGGGTATTTTTGAAAGGTTTTAAAAGTTGAAGGGTTTGGGCTGCGATGTTTTTTTTTTGGGAGTAAAAATGGACTGAAAATCTCTGTTTTTCTTTGATATTTGGTATGAATTTACTTAAAAATTATTTGTTTTAAAGTTGCTCCGAGTTTGTTTCCAAAAAGGGAGTTTTTGAAACTTTTGGGGTTATTTTTGTAAATCTGAAAATAAGGGGGCAAAGGCGTTGTTTTGTCGTTGTTTTTACATAGTTACTTTTATAAACTCTTGATTAATTGATTTGAAGTAGTTATTTGTTCACTTTCGTTTTAAGATTGAAAATTTGTAAATTTTTCCTAAGAAAATTTATGATTAAAGAACTTTTGTTTCTCCTTGTTAGTTTGGTGGAAAGTTATTAAAACATATTTCTAATCTCAGTTTTATGTTGAAAGTTTTGCTTAAATATATTTAAATATTGCTTAGATGTTGGATTTTGAATTATTTTGCAAGAAAGTCGATTTTCTTACGTTTTCAAAACTACGGGGTTGTATTTAGAATGTTTTAAAACTTGAGAGGTTTTAGAGATTTGACTTTGGTGTAAAAAGAGACTTAATTTTCAGTTATTGTTACATGTTTTATATGAGGTTATTTAAAAATCATTTGATTTAAAGTTTGTTCCAATTTTTCGCAAAATGGGATGTTTTTAAAAGTTTAGGGGCTGTTTTGTAAATCTGGAAAATGAAGGGAAAATTTGTTGTTTTGGCGTTGTTTTATATACTTAGTATTTTGAGTTTTGAAAAATATTATTTTTTAAAAGAATTACTCTTTAGTGGAGTTGATGTCGTAAGTTCTAAGCACTTTTGTGCGATGTATTAGTTTAGGAAATCTTTGCGTAGGATTTTCATTAGTTATGTTTAATTAAGGTTGTTAGATAAATCCTAAGTCGTATATGTACTTGCTCAGGTTTCGGATACGCTTCATTTGTGGAATTTTAGTCGCTATACTAAGCGACAAAGGTGAGCGTTGTGTGTTTAATTTGTATGTCGGTCCGATGTGCTAGTAGATCGAGTCCAAATATTTACTTATGCTCTTAATAATTAAAGCATGTGTTTTATTCTAACTTTTCTTGCATGTTGTCACGAATAGATTGACTTATTAGGTCGACATTACTCGCATGAAATCCTTAGTATATCAACATGATAATCAAATGAATGCTACATCCAAATCTACTAGTTGCGAATATATTTTACTAAATTATCATGATACCCAAAATTGCATTTGATAAGATGTTAAATGTTGATAATATGTTAAATATGTTTGATATGTTATGTTTTCGTTTGTTTATGATTTTATGTGGGCCCCTTTTGATTGGTATATGGACCCTGGTTTTTTACGATATAGATTTTGATTATATTACAAAGAAAATAGTGGATGTAAGTTAGATTGGATGCTTCTAATGAAGTTGAATTCACCGTTTTTGTCAACTGTGGTAAAGTTGCTTTTCTTATTCCCAATATTTGCTATATTAGTGATAACTGATAAGTTTCATGGGTTGTCTGCTGCTTGCTATCCCAATATTTGCTGTAAATGTGATAAGTCTCATGGGTTCTGCTGCTTGCCATGCGCTGGCTGTATATTGCAGGAAAATAAAGCAGAAATTGACAAAACCAGAATCTGTCGAGTCGAGCCGAGTACTCGCGAGCTTGGCTTGAGCCGAGCTCAAACAAAAAAATAGATGAAAGGTTTGAGCTCGAGCCGAGCCTCAACAGTGGTTTGTTCGGCTCATTGGGACTTGTTTTCAGCCCTAAATTGATAAATATGTAAAAATAGTTGAAGAAGAATAATTAGACATGAAATTTTTTTATATTAATTATGATAAAGGTATAATTAGGCATGAAATCTTATTATATTTATCTCCTACAATAACTCCTAAAATTTATAAATTATATTTTACATCTACTTTTATAATTTCAATATTCTTCTCATATAACACATAAAAAATAAAAAGTAAAAAAAAAAAAACCATAAGAAAAAAACACTGTTATTTTAATAGTTTCTAAAATATATGTATGTAAAATTATTTTAATTTAGCAACAACATGTTTTAAGTAAAAATATGTTACTTGTATCATTGAAAACAATATAAGTCATACAATCCTCTAAAAATAAAATATTAAGCTTAAATTCTCTTAAATATCATTCTGCTATACAAACTAAAAAATGAAAAGTTAAAATAGAATCGCATTTTACCTACGAACCAAAAATGCTCATGACTTAGCTAAGTACTTAATGTTTATTTGGCTATAGAAGCAAACTATAAAGAATATCAAAACATGCATAATCTCGTACTTCATGGAATTTTTTTCGTGAAAAATGAGTGAAATTGGTCAAAAACTGGTGAAATCGATGAAAGTCCGGGTGAATTGGTGAACACTGGTGAAGTTGGTTAAAAAACGGGTGAGACCGGTAACAAAAAAATGCATGTGAAATCGTAAATATATTTGAAATCGATTAAAAAAAATTGGGTGAAATTCGGGAAAAATGGATGAAAACGGGTAAAATCGGTTAAAATAAAGTTAAAGTTAGTGGAATTATGTGAAATCAACGAAAGTTGAATTTCTAAGAAAAATGATGAAACCAGTGAAATCCAGTACAAACGTGTAAAGCTAGTGAAAAAAAGTTAAAATCGGTTAAAAAACGTTAAGTCGATAAAAACATATTTAATCAATGAAAAATTCAGGTGAATAACATGTGAAATCAGTGAAAAAACATGAAAAATAGGTAAAAATGGTAAAAACGAGTGAAATCATATAAAAAAGAGTTTAACTGGAGAAATCGGTAGAAAAATGGTTAAAACCAAATAAAGAAAAGGAAAAGAAATCGAACAAAAATCGGAAAATAATGAAAAATGTTATAGCGGATAAAAAAAGGGGTAAATCACTAAAAAAAAAATAAACCGGTTAAAAAATTAAATAGTGAAAACATATGAATCGATGAAAATTTGAGTGGAATTTGTAAAGAAACGGATGAAAATGGATAAAATCAATCAAAAAAGCTTAATGTCGATGAAAACATGTTTAATCAATGAAAAATTCTGGTGAATAACATGTGAAATAGGTGAAATAGGTGAAAACGGGTTAAACTTTAATCGAAAAAAACAAGGTGAAATTGGAAAAAAAAAAATTGATGAAAAACTGAAAACAATGAAAAATGTTATAATCGATAAAAAAAAAGCAGAAAAATCGCTAAAATAAATATATTAAATGGGGTAAAAAAAAATTAAACAGTGAAAACATATGAATGATGAACTTCAGGTGAAATTGATGAACACTTGTCAAGTTGGTGAAAAAACTGGTGATACCAGTAAGAAAAAATGCTCGTGAAATCGATGAAAGTTCGAGTGAAATTTGTGAAGAAACGGAAGAGGCATGTGTCATCAGTGAATAACGGATAAACGTGACATGAAAATTACTATAATGGAATGAACTTAAAAATATTCTTATGATCTTATTTTAGAACAAATTTGATAAGATGTCATGATTATACCAATTATCATTTTATATTTTATTACAGCTATTTAAAGTCATCATTTTTTTTTGGTAAATAATAATAATTAATAAAATAAATTGAATATAAAATAAATTGAATATCAACCATAAATATATGATATTTTATGACATAAAAATGACTAATTTTACTTTAATTTATGAAATATACCATGAAATTAAAACTATTACTTTCACTTTTCTAGTACTCTAAAAAGTGCAACACTGAGGGGTCTTGGGAACGGCTTCCTTCCAAATACAACTTTGAAAAGATGTGAAGAAACTTAATTACTTTTCTTCCCTCGAGTCAAGTCTTCAGTCTTCACACTGAAAACATGTCTTCTACTAAGCCAAGTTCCATTGATTTGAGTTCACGTTTCGATTCTCTTGATTTAACTGGTACGTAATTTATTGTATTAATTCAAAACTTACGGGTCTTTTTTTTTTGTCTATTTTACTACTCCTATATGAAATGAATCGTTGTGCATCGAGTAATTGTGGGTTTTATTTATTCGATCAAATAAGTATTTTTGGTTTAAAGATAGGGAATTTATGTTGAGCTAAATGCAAAACCCCTTGTATCGACATTACATTTTATTAGGTTATTACACCCATTTGAAAATAGGGGTTATTGTCAATTTTTAACGAACAGGGGATGTTGCCAATTATTAAAGTTAACCGGGGGATTATTGTTATTTTCTTAGGTGAAGGGAAGTGTTTTCGCATTTTATAGATGTGAACTTTAAGTGAGAAGTTAAAATTAAAAAAAAAAAATGTTTTAGTTAATTTGAGAAGTGTTTCTGGTTCAAACATTGGGACTTTGAGAAAATATCATGAAGCAATTGTGGGTTTTTCCTTGTTCAATTGGGATATTTGTGTGTGTGTAAAGATTGGGAGATTTTGTGAGCTGCTTTGGGTTCTCTTTGATCCAAGAAATTCTAGTCAATTTTTAAAATGTGATTTTTAATCTACTTGACCTCTTATATAGATAGAAGAAAAAATAGCATAAGGTCTGAGCATGTAGAGTTAGATACATCATCATCTCAAGAAGTATTTGGCAGCAGCAGCAGTTCTAGTACTGGAGCCATCGCAAGACGGGTTACTCGTCTATTAGCTGCTCCTGCAATTGCCCTTGCTCATTACCGAAGAAGGAAGCCACATAAATATTTCTTTGATGATCCTGGTTAGTTGGTCAATTATAAAATGTCATCATATATAACAATAATAATACTATAGTAATTCTATAGTAATTCTCAACTCAACTCAACTCAACTCTCACTTTTGTTTATGAATATAATTGTATCCAGAAGTTGATCTGAGACGGTTCAAAAGATTTTCCCTGCATGAACTACAAGTTGCTTCCAATAATTTTAGCAATGGATTTGGTAAAGTTTACAAAGGCCGTTTAGCCGATGGTTCTTTAGTGGCAGTTAAAAGACTAAATGAAGAACGCACTCAAGGTGAGGAGCAATATTTCCAAACAACCATAGAAATAGCCAGCATGACTGTGCATCTGAATGTTCTTCGGTTACTTGGCTTTTGCATGACTCCGACAGAGAGGGTGCTCGTTTATCCTTATATGTTTAATGGAAGTGTTGCATCTTGCTTAAGAGGTAAAAGCTTAAATATCTTTTCATGAATTTGTTTTATTTGGTTTCATGCATATCTAGATATATATGAGTCGAGATTTGTTAGTTTGGATATTCTGCTCATTATTTGATATGAAGGATTAATTTACGCGATATACTTGTCATGTTTAATTCATTTCTTATGAGCTTGTTGATGCATTATTGCAGAGCGGCCTGAATCACAACCCCCACTTGATTGGCCAAAAAGGAAACAGATAGCTCTGGGGTCAGCAAGGGGACTTGCTTATTTGCACCATCACTGTGACCCAAAAATTATTCATCGTGATGTTAAGGCTGCTAATATATTTTTGGATGAAGACTTTGAAGCATTTATTGGTGGTTTTGGGTTGACTGAACTTATGGACCTCAAGGAACAAGTTGTATGTGGATCAAGTTGTCATATAGCTCCCGAGTACCTTTCTTATGGTAACTGTTCGGAGAAGATCGACGTTTATGGTTACGGGGTCATGCTTCTTGAGCTCATTACTGGGCAGAGAGCTTTCGATCTCGCTCGTCTTGCCAATGATGATGATGTCATGTTACTTGATTGGGTAAGCATTATCGCTTCACACATGCTCTCGATCTGTTTTCGTATGTCAGAATGCTTCACATTAACATGCATTGATTTCTTATTATAATTCCAGGTGAAGGGACTTCTCAAGGAGAAAAAGTTGGAAACATTGGTTGACCCTGATTTACGAGGTAATTACATTTACATCGATGAAGAAGTGGAGCAATTAATCCACTTATCTCTACTCTGCACACAAGACTCTCCAACCGAACGTCCCAGGATGTCGGAAGTGGTTAGGATGCTCGAAGGTGATGGCTTGGCTGAAAGGTGGGAGGAGTGGCAGAAGGAAGAAATTTTCAGGCATGACGAGTTCAATCACGGTTACCAACCTAACACCAATTGGATAATTACCGATGATATCATCCGACCCGTTGAGTTATCCGGGCCAAGATGATACCGAACACAACTGATCTTATATTTGATTTATATTTTTCTGTCATTGTATATATATGCGTTTGTTTTATTGATTTTTTCACTTTTATTTTTCTGGTTTGTTATATGTTCGATTTTTTATTATGTTCCACATAATTTTACTGTGAATTACATCAGTACATCAAAGACATTAGAGTCCTACGGCTCCAGCTTTTACCACTGGGATACAGTATCATACTATGTGTGGGTAATTTAGGATATTGGTTTGGTAATTAATGTAGAGGTCTAGTTAGTTAATTAATTAATTTAGTTTAGGTCGTGTAAAAGGATAATCAAAGTTCCCAAAAGAAGTGGGGTTTTGCAAATATCTAGTGGGCCTGCATGCGTAAGAGATGCATCAGGAGATTTGTATTTATATTTGGTAATTTAGGAGATTTGAATTTATTTTTGGTAGTTTAGATTTACATTTGGAAAATTAGGAGACTTGGTTGAGAATTAAGTTGAAACAAAATGGATTTCTAGGAAGAGCTAGCCCTCAAAAATACCAATTTTCTTATTGCTGGAGAAGTCATCGATTCCTTGAGTGCAAAGTAGCTAGTGAAATTGAATTCAGGTTGTGGAAATGGAGATTTGGATCGAAATCACAGAAATCGAAGTATTGTCGGAACGGATCTAGTGGAGAAGTTGGGGAGGTTATCGTTTATGACGTCATAGAGCTAGGGTGATCATACTGATCGAGTTGAGTTGAATCATGAGTGATAACTTCATTAGGGATGATCGAGTAAACCGGTGGGCAGAGGGATGTTTCGGAACTAATTAATATAGTATAAATTGGGATATTCGAAGTTATATTTGGTAATTAATTAATGTAAAAAATACTTAAATATTTTAGTTTATGTCGTGTAAAAGGTTTATAAGAAAGACTCCTAACCTAAATAAGTGGGGTTTGTTTTGCTCGATAGATTTTTTTTTTGTTTCCCAAGGGTTTAATTCATTTGGAGGCGCGTCGAACACATTAATTTCCTAAATTCCACGTAACGGGATTTAATTATGATGTATGTATTAATATTTGGTAATTTAGAATATTTTGAGTTATTTTAGGTGGTTAATTTAGAGTTATCTTTGGTAATTTCAGAGACTTGAGAATCAAGTTAACATGATAGTATCCAAACGGATAATGAAAATCCCTGAAAATAATTCCAGTTCTAAGATGTAGTTTCAATATGGACAATATTATAAATTTTATTAATGAGATAAGACAATTGATATTTAGGAAATATTTGAAAGAATTTTCGCTTGTTTCTTGATTGTATTACTTTTAAACTCGTGTATGGAGATTCTAAATGAGTTTAGTAGAATCGAAAAACCTTATTCAAGTTTGGTTTATCAACATGTGATTGGTATAGTGGAATGAATTAGTCACTACAAAGCAGGGAACCAAGGTTCGAATTCCTGTTGGGAGAGGTTCTCACTTAATGTGTTCGAGTCTCTCTAATCCACCTCAAGTGTGTTTTTTTCGTACGCATTAAGTGTGTGTTTTCTCTCTCACCTTGAAAAATGAAATCTTCACTTAGGTCAACAAGCCCAGAACTTTCATGATTCCATGATAAGACCATGAGATTCCCATCTGGATCCTTAAGTCGATTTTTAATGTCGCACACTACTTGAATACAATCACTTTTAGAAATCATCTTATCACACTTAACCAATCCAAAATAGAGCAAGCCTCTTTGATCTCGGGAGCCTCTTTAATAACTCGAAATCTCATTTGAAGAATGTAATGTAGTGTATGGTCAATTTTAATCTCATTCTTAAATGTCTAAATAATATATTTTTATCTATTTATATTTTGTACTAAAGTTTTAACTTTTTATGTATTATATATCTATTATAATTACACATAATTTTTAAAATTCCGAGTTATTTGTATTTGAATTATAATTGATGTTATGAAGCACTGTAGACAAAAAGAAATCTGATAATGAGACTACAAATCACAAATCCAAAAATAATTATCGTGCATATAATTCAAAATTAATAAAGGCTGGCGATATTGTTTAGTCAAAGATCATAGAATATGTATTCAATTGGCAACTCAATCTTCTCTCTTCTATTAATGCATTACTATTATAATTTCCTTTTCTATAGTTTGTTTACACATGGAATAACACAATATATACTATTTAGTAGTTAAATAAAAAAAGAACTAGCCTATTCCCTATGCACAAACTTGAATAATTTATTTAAATTTATATCTATGTATTTTGATCACTGCAGTTTTCATGTATGTGGGAATTACATCTTAAATAGTTTTGAACACTGCCAAGAATATTTGTAAATATATAATATTATCAAAAACGAATGTTTCATATATCTTTTTCTTCATGGAATATGGAATATAGATGATTGACAATATATCATGTTAACTCAGTAATATCAAGGGAGAATTGTTCTAGCTATCCCTCAAATTTAACGTAAATTACCATCATTTAAGTTTGAAAAATTACTCACACTACCCCGTAAGTATTGGATTCATTACATTTATTTTCTTATGGCATTAATTTATGATGGCACATGCCGTTTTCATTAGAAAACCAATTTTTATTCAATAATACTCCTGATATGTTTTTAGAAAAAATTCTCAAATGAACCCTCAAATTTAGTATAATTACACGATCACCCTCAAACTATAAAAAATATATCAAACTACCTCATATGTATTGTATTTAGTACAAATACCCTTATGAACTTAATTTTTAAGGGACATAAAATATAGATGTAGATTGAAATATATTTAAATGGATCATTGATAAATATACTTAAATATTTTATTTCAATTATTTTTCAATGTATTTTAAAATTACAACTTTGATAGTTTTTTACATTGATAGGAATATTTGTAAAAATATAATTTAATTAAAAGGTATGTTTCATGTATATTTTTATTCATGGGATATGGACTATGTATGATTGACAATGTATTATGTGAACTAAATAATATCAAGGGAGAATTGCGCAAACTATCTCTCATATTTAGTGCTAATAACATACCACCCTTCAACTTTAGAAAATTACTCAGACTACACAATAGGTATCATTAAATTTATCCTCTTACGGCGTTAATTTATAACTGCGCACAAAGATGTCAACCAATTTTTATTCAATAATACCCCTAATATTTTTTTAGATTTCTCAAACTACCCTTCAAATTTGGTGTAATTACATGATCACCCTCTAACTTTCAAAAATTACCCAAATTACCCCAAATGCATTAGATTCACTACAAATAACATTACGTCCTTATTTTTTGAAGGCACGCAAAAGATAGATGTAGACTGAAATATGTTCAGTGGCGTAGGCACACACACTTCACTGGGGTGCAATGACCCCAGTGAAAATTTTATTTTTCTTCTAATTTTTATGTAAATTATATATAGATTTGTCATATTAATTTGTGTTATCATTAAATGGACCCCACTAAATAAAGTACAAAATTGCACACTAAAGGGTCCATACTTTTATTAGATGAAATATGAATAGACTTATCTTTTATGACACATTTATAATTTTGAAAAGTAAAATATCAAGATACTTTAAATGCTATGAATCAAGTTAAAATATATCAAACAACCTTGTCTAAAATGATTGCAGTTTCTACATATTGCAATATTCATAACATTATTATACCTTAAATGGATGATAACCAAGGAAGGTCTCAACACACAACTCAACAATAACTAACAACATTTTCTTGTGTATTTTTCTAATAGGTGGTTGATATGCAAATTTGAAAAATGAAAAGCAATTTTATGGAGGTGTATGCAAAGCTGCTTAAATATCTAAATTATTCATTTTCTTCTTTCAATAAGAAAGTTTCGTAAACTATACATCCACGTCTTTTGATGTGGAATTTTCAACATTGGTACATATTTTATGTGTGGTTTGTATAAAGAGTTTTTGAAATTGAAAGAAAATAATTTTTATTTAAAATTTGTAGAGACAGAGAAATATTGTGTATCTCTTTATAGTGCTTCTAAAACTGACACTGATTTTGTGAGTTGCTCCAACAATTTTGTAGAGGACTTTTTTCTGCTATGCTATGAAACTTATTAGAAATCGAATGAGCGATGATTGGTTAAATGACTACAAGATTACATATATAGATAACTATGTACTTGATATTGTTTTTAATGGAACAATTTAATTAATTTTATCCAAATTTTAATGACCCCAATGAATTTTTTTCTGGCTACTGAATATGTTTAAATGAATCAATGATATATATACAAAATTTCCTTAATTCAGTATACAAATACATTGATGGAGATATTAATAATAAATTGAAAAGAGGCAAATTAAATAATAAATTTAATTGATGGGGATATTAATATATCAACATATGTTTAATTCATAGTTTTAAGCCTTTAAACACCAAACCTATAATTAGATGATTAGATACACTATGATACACAATAATAAAATCATTTTGGAAGTAAAAATTGAAACAAAAATAAAACAAAAGGTGAGAATCAAGCTCGATTCGCTCCAAATTCCCACCATATCTTCCTTGGAAAAGTGATCCGCGACCTCGAAGAGCAGTTTCTTGAAAACTCGAACATAAAATAAAATTTATCAGATGATTCAAATATTGAATTGCAAAATTACATTTATTAAAATAATTCATTAAGAAAATGGAATCCCTATCAAGTTAATGTTTGAAGGTGGATCACAACATTCTAAATACCACTTGGGTAAATAACTAAAAGAAATATAAAACTAGAATGTAAGAGTTGGAAATAAAATAACGTGAGAAATACAATAATTATTCTCCATTCATCATTTGTGATAAAGATCAAATCAGATTATTATACAATAAAAATTTGCTAACGCACAATTCAGAAAATCGGGGAAAATTGAATGAAAATAACAATAGAGCTTAGAAAAATTAGGTTAAGTCGCAATACATGGATTTATATATAAAAATATCAATTACATCATACCATCGAGTAAACTTCCATCTCTAATTGATCTTGAGTCTTTTCCCCCCAATTATTCAATTATAAGTACCTGAAATCAATATCATGGATTAAAAAATATTAGTGGATATTAGAATAAATTAGAACAACAAAGAATATATGTGATGAGGATGAATGAAGTAGAAATCCATGTGACTAAAGTGAAAATGGAACGTAACGAATAAATGTTGGGTTAAAAAAAAAATGAAAGGCAAATCTAATAAGACATATTCTACCTATTCCTTATTTGTAGAACTTATATATATATATAGGCATGTATGAAGTAATACATAATGCTACTTATTGAAATAAACAAAATTTTTGGCTCTAATTAAAGTCACGTTATAATAGTTAAGCAATTCCCGTTTATGAGTATGCAGACATAATTAAGATTTTAATTATTATGAGCGTCTGTTTACCTTACAAATTATGGTAAGTTTAAGAAATTATTAAAATTTATAATGAAAGGCAAGGTAATTTTCAATTTAAATGCCAGTACTTATAAAAGAAACAATTTTTTTTGGCTCCAATCTATATGTAACTAATTCAGTTAAAATGTGTGGCCCCAAATCTTTTACTCTTTTAGATATAATCAGGGAATAACGAATTTAAATAGCCTTAAATTTCGCTACTCAAATTTTAATCCTCCTTATTTTAGTAAGAATTTCTTTAATTACGTAACAATTATTAGTTTATAAAGGTAAATATGATAATCAACGAATTATTGTGCTGAATTAATTCTAACCAAACCTCTAACCATGCAATAAGTATTTTTCTATTTAATAAATTAATTCAAAATTATGAGAAAAAAGTATTCAGTCAAAATAGTAGGATTTTGATCAAAGACCATTCTCATGTATACAAATACTAGATCCTGCACCGCTATGCGCGGTGCTAGTTGCCCTGTGCATTTGTGTAGTAATTGTGGAAGGATTGTGATGGTGGATTAAAACTGAGCAGCAATCATTTTTCTTTGATAAGTTTATTGTATTGAAATAAAAATAAAATATTACACAAGAGAGGAAAACATCCATCACACAATAATGCCTTTTTTTGCCTCAAATCATTTCTCAGATAAGGCCACCCAATTCTCTTTTTGCCATCTTTTCAATATGCCTGATTAAAGCAAAATGTTCTATCACCCAATTCTCTTTTTGCCATCTTTTCAATATGCCCGATTAACTTGTTTGTGGGAGAACTCAAACATAGAAAAATAATTTACCTTGATTATGGCCACATAAGGCTTTAAATTGCAATTCTCCGTAGATAAGAGAATATGATCTTCCTATAAATATATCATAATAGAGTGAGATTTGAACTTGCTAGAGAAGTAGTTGAACATATCAGATTAAACACAACTATAATACTGAAAGGAAGTTGTAATTCTGACATTCCAAAGAGCACTCAAGCCTTAAAAAAAATGTATTTATAATGATGCATTTCTTCCTTGACAAACAAATGCAAAGAAAGAAGTAAAATTATACCAAAGTAAATCTATGGATAAGCTTCATAATAAATATACACAAGAGGACACTAAACACGAAATTATTTAAGGTAAGCCTGCCTTCTCCTGCTTACCGGCAAAAGATTGGCATTATTATCCACTTCTCCGGGTTTTGAACGATCAAGTCCCCTACCAAATAACAATATAGAATCTCGTTAAGTTTCAATTTCAAATGGATGCCTCTATTAATTACCATATGCAATATGTAAGCATAATGCCTTGATATCTTTGAGATGAAACAAAGACTTACTTCCGCCGAATTATTTTCTTTAACTTCTTTTCAATAAGACCAATCCCTTCAAGGACATTAGTTATGTCATATATATTCGTCCTTGTTGTAACTGAAACCCAGAATCTCAATCAAATTTTCTGATAAACATACCATTGAAAGTAAAAGACTAAGATAAACAGCAACGCCAAACCTACAAAGGCAAACATAAAATACCAAATGTCATGAAATAACAGAAACTCATCTCAGTATATATAGCTATCTCATTTGATATAAAAGAATTTACAAAATATGAACTTTAAAAATGACATCAAATCTGCTAAGGAAAAAGAAAATTAAGAAAAAAAAGAATAAAAACACAACATTTAGTGACCACATATACTATACAGAAAAATGACATTCTCATTCAAAAAAATTGCATCACAGGAAGCAAGAAAAATGACGAAAATGTACTACAAAGAAAAAAAAAGAAGTTACCGTAACCCAGTTTTGGAATGAGCAATATCAATTGGAACGGAAACATGAGGAATGGTAATTATTTGCCTCTCCTGTATACTATATATCGCATGACCACATATACATCCAAGTTGCCTCCGCATTGTACGAGTATCAAATAATATGACTCAAAAAATCTAATGCAACCTATAAAGCTGGAAGAGAAGTAACAGAAAAATGAATATTGATTATAGTCAAACCTATATTATTGTTTCATTTTCTAGACTTACCGACAATGCCATATACCTTTGCAACCAAACTTTTAAACCTCCAGTGACACGATTTCCCTCAGCGATCAGCTGGAGCAAGCTCTTGACTTCTTGCGATGGATAAACGACAGGGTCTTCGCTGATATTCAAATCAGAAGGTTCAACTCTACCAATCTTTAACACCCAAAAATACTTCTTCTTCCTATCACTTCCAATCAGATAAAACCTTTGAGAAAACAAATTCATAAAAAGTGAGGCCTCTTTAAATCTACATGATGAAAAGTGCTTGTCTAGTTGTTAAAATTATTTCCACTACATTCATTCATCCTGATCACATTCAATCAGGAAAAAAATAACCTCTACAACGAATGAGTAACTAATAACTATAAAAGAGTAGAATCCCCAAGGAATTATAATAAACATTTTTTTACATTTGACAAAAGCAGATTATATTTTGTATTTATAAACGGTAATTTAGTGATGTGAAATTGGTGGCTAGGTTATAACATAAAATAATACTCAAAATTAAAAGAAAAATAGAATTAAATTTCTTAAGCATTGTAGATGCCAGGAACATAATTATCCCGATACCTCGCACCGCGGCTCCGGCTCTCTCCAGTCAAAACAGTGGCATACCTCTAACGGCGCCTTTCATTTCTCAAATCCTTGAACGATAATGGATGATCCATAGAAACCAAAATACCAACTCTCAAAGTATACCCTTGAAATCACGAGCCATACCCACAAAAACCCAAAAATTCCTGGAAGACCAACGAAAGACACACTAAAGTAATCCCACAAAAACCAAAAATTCCCGGAAGACCAACGAAAGACACACTAAAGTAAAGCTGCAGGAAAGAAAATTCACATCCCCAGCCCAAAAAAGTATGAGAAATCAAGCACCTGACTCACAAATATAAAACTAAACAATGGTAGCAAATCAAATTAAAAATCCTAAGGCAATCCCACATTCAGAATTATAAAGCATAATACACACAAAGTCTATGTTTTAATACAATAAAATTCACCAAACATTGATAAACAGAACACAAAGCAATATAGAAAACATAAATGTAAATGGAAAATCTCACATCATTTTACTATTTTATTACATATATATAAGAGGTACCACCAAGTTTGAGGTTTGAGGAGGTTTATGGTAATTACCTGTAGAAGGGGATAGGAAAGTGAGAAAAATAGAAGAACACGAAACTGAAATTGGAAGCTGTGAATGCTGACTCCATCTCGATCATAAACAACAACAATTTCCAAAGCAGGTGAGAAAGCTGTGGAAGGGAAAATTAGTCCCAATTTTTGGTTGATACAACAAGGAAATAACATGATTACAACCCACATGGGAAGAGAGAAGAAAAGAAGGCAATCGTGGAAGTAATCCGACCGATGGTTGAAGATGGTGGAATGAAAGGGACGATCAAAGTCGTTGAGAGAAACTTGGAAAAATAATCAATCGGCCGAAATCAAATAATTCAGAGGAAGAGAGGAACATCCCATGTGAGAGAGGGACCCAAATTCGAAGAAATCAAGAAATTGCGGCAAACAGGTGCTGGAATTCGAGGAAAGAGGTGAAGAGAAGAGGAGAAAGTTTATGTCTGAGAGAAATGAATAAATAGGACGATATAAGGGCATCTCCAATGGAGACCCTATACGGGTCATCAAACCCATCAACTTCCAATTTGGGGACTGAAATCAGAAAATGTGAGCTCCAATGGAGACCCTATTTCAGCCATCAAATTGATGTCAACAACCTCTTGCCATCAAAGAGAGGGCCAATTCTTCTTGACCCCAAATTTTGGTAGGAAACTTTTCACACTCCAACGGCCAAAGATACTCAACAACGGTAACAATTTTTTTGAAAAAAATCCGTTTTAAATTTTTTGTATAAATTAAACATCACTTTCAACAAAAAAATTACACTTGCAAATATAGATCTGAATTAAAATAAAAATACAAAAAATTAAAACGAAAAGAGAAAAAAAAAGTTACAAAGATTCAAATATTAAATCGAAAAATCTTAACTATCTTGATATAATATAAAATATATTATATGGATAAGAAATATGATCATATACCTTGATATTTGAATTCAAAGCGACACGTGGCATCGGAAAATCTTATCATGATATAATATAAAAAGTTAGCAAGATATAATATTTGTAATATACATTTTAGTCTCCTTTTATATTTGATTGCATTTTTAAATGAGTTTAATTTTGTTTTACTATCAATTTGACTTAATTTTAATTGTTTTTAAAATTGATGTTCCATTTTGATGGTTGTGCATTGGAATATAAAACATTTGCAGGGGCCCCATAACACTGTAGCAGTCCTCAAATGAGTATTTGATTACCCACTTTGATGGCTTAGGATTGGAGATGCCCTAAGAAATTCAAAAAGAAATTTAAGGTACAAAGGGTACAACCAAGCGTACAAATGGGAGAGGAAGTTATATAACAAAGCGACGCCGTTTTGTTGGTTGGGTTTTAAAAGAATTGACAACAAAACGGCGTCGTTTTGTTAAAGGATTTTTAAATTAAAAAAATTTGAAGCAGACAGGAGGTGTACGAAGAGGTGCCATTGTAGACTTCAACATCCCCAATAATATAAAATAAAATAAGATATTAATAAAAATTAAGAAAAGAACAGTGCGTAGAATGAGTTTAGTTCTTCATTTTTTTATTATCAACATCAAATGTATGTATAGTTCTTCATACTAAAATACAATATATACTATTTAGTAGTTCCATAAAAAAGAATATTAAAAAAAAAATCAAGAAAAGAACAGTACGTAGAATCACTATTAAAATAAAATAAAATTCCCAACGAAAAATTTCAACCGAACAAAAATCGGTTGGAATATCCATGAATTCCGACCGGAAAAAAAATCGGTTGGAATTTGGTTGTAATAATTCCGACCGATTTTAAATCGGTCGGAATTTTTTAAATATTTTCGAATGAACCGGATAAATTCCAACCGATTTCAAAATCTGTCGAAATTTTTTTAAAAAAAAAAAAAAGTTTAATAAGTACAAAATTCCCACTGGTTTTTAAATCGGTGGGAATTTTGCTATTTATTTATTGGCTAAAAATTCCCACCGATTTTAAAATCGGTGGGAATTTTTGAAAAAAAAATTAAGTGCAAAATTTCCACCGATTTAAAAATCGGTGGGAATTTTGCTATTTATTTATTGACTAAATCGGTGGGAATTATGCACTAAAAAACCCAACCGATTTCAAAATCTCGAAATATTTTGAAAATTAAAAAAAATTAAATTAATAAATATAAAATTTCGACCGATCTATAAATCGGTGGGAATTTTTCTATTTATTCCGACGATCTAATATCGGTCGGAAAATCGATGGGAATTTATGTGTATATACTTTGCAAACCCCAGTGAGATCTCTTCCATTCTTCTTCACTTGCACAAAAAAAAATATTCTCTCATTTCTTCTTCCTCCTCCGCGTACAGCCACCATCTCATCTCACTCCGGCTATTGTCTTCATCCGAGCAAAGCCACTGCCACCACCTCACTTTCGACCACCAAAGGACTAGCACCAAGGAGAACCATCGTCACCACCACTATCACCACCACCATCGTAGCACCACCATTCTTCTTCTTCTTCATTTCAAGATCTAGCTATATATATATATATATATATATATATACTAATCTCAGAGATCATAGCAATAAGTTGCTCTTCGGTTAGGTTTGCATGTGGAGCAGGACGAGGCCTATTCCGACAATTCTTGGCCATGTGGCCTGGCTTGTTACGGTTGTAGCAGATAAAATGTACCGAATCATATCTTGAGGGGGGTTTTTGTCCATTCTGATTTCGTGGAGGGTTTCGGTTTTGCTGGTTGTGTTTTTGGTTGTTTCGGTTTTGTTGGTTGTGGTTGTGGTTGTGGTTGTTTCGGTTTGAATTTCGGTTATGGTTTTGTTTTTTCATGGGTTTTCCAGTGTGTTTCAGAACAACAGAAGTGGATTTTTTGTTGTTTGAAACAACGAGCATCTCATCTCGTTGATCTTGTTTTCGAGCTTCCTCCTCAATCTGGAGGCGAGTTATGAGACTTTCAAGAGAAAATTCTTTAGTTTTGTGTCTAAGGACATTTTTGAAATCGTTCCAAGAAGGGGGCAGTTTGTCAATAATGACAGCTACTTGGAATTGTTCGTCTAAGGCCATACCTTCAGACTTGATTTCGTGGGCTATTTTTTGGAGTTCATGGGATTGGGCTTCTACAGACTTGTCATCAGTCATTTGGAATTTTAGGTAATGACTCACAGCATATTTTTTTGTGCCAGCCTCTTCAGTGTTGTATTTTTTCTGAAGGGCTTCCCAAATGGCTTTTGCATTTTTTTCATTACAATAGTAATCGTACAGGTCATTAGATAGACCATTTAAAATGAAATTTTTACACAGAAAATCATTTTCATTCCAATATTCTAATTCATTTGTTTGGGCTTCAATAGGTGCAGTAGGTTCAGAGGGTAAGGTAGGTTTTTCACTAGTAATTGTAAAAGCAACTTTTTTCATAGTAAGGAAAAAAAGCATTTTTTGTTTCCAACGTTTAAAGTGTAGACCCTCAAAACGAAATGGCTTATTTAGATCAATTGCAGTATCAGACATAGCAGAAAACCTAAATTGAGTTTGCCTAAAATTGTTGGAAATGGCTTATTAGTTTTTGTTGTTATAGTGTGTTTAACATTAGTACAAATTATTAGATTTTGTTATTATAATGTGTTTGAAATTAGTATAAATTATTAGATTTTGTTATAATAGAGTGTTTGAATTAGTATAAATTGTTTAGAAATTTTTAGATTTTGTTATTACAGTGTGTTTCAAAATTTTAGATTTTGTTATTAATCATATTGTGTTTGAAATTGTTGAGTGTGCTTGAAAATTAAATTAGATTTTGGTATAATTGTGGGGTTGAATTATAATTTAGGGCTTTTAGTGGGGAAATTTCGTACTGAATTACATTTTTTTTTGGTCACAAATTCCGACCGATTGAAAATCGGTGGGAATTTCGGTCAGAGTTTGAAACGGTCGAAATTTCGGTCGGAATCCGATTCCGACCCGGTTTTTTCCATCCGATTTTTGCGGTCGAAATTTCGGAGGATCGATTTTTTTCCAAAATCGGTGTGAATTTTCTATTTTTCTAGTAGTGAATGAGTTTAGTTCTTCATTTTTTTTATCAACATCAAATGATGTATAAACGGTTCATAAAAAATAAGCAAATTCTAAATGATCTTAACTGAGTTGACACCATTAGGGTTGAAAATCAAATTTAAACAAAACATACTCCGTATTACTTAGATAATTACTTTTAAAACTCAGTTCAAACTTGATTAGATAAGTTATAAAATGATCTTTTTTTTTTTTTGAGATTAAGTTATAATATGATCGAATGTATGAAAAAATCAAGCTATTTTAGCTTTAATAGTATTCAACTCTAAATTAACAATCAAATTAAATTCAAACACAATTTCTAGCTACATGAAAAATTTAATCCAAACCGAACCTCAATAATATTTTTCGAGTCTACTAAACTCGTTTAAATTTCCACACACGAATTTAAATGTACTTCAATCAAGAAACAAGTGAAAATTCTATCAAATATGTCCTCAATTTCAGTTGTCGTATCTCATTAATAAAATATATAATATTTAATTGTCCACATTGAAACTACATCTTAGTATTTCTCAATACTTAACACACCCAAATTTTCCTCTGTAGTAGCCCCCTTTTTGTCTATCCATTTCCATGTTTAAATATAGCATGAAAAAGAAAAGAAATCAATTACATTAATAAGAGAGAGCAGATTAAGTTATTAGATTAAGGGTGAGTTTGGCCTAGCGATTCGAAAATCAATTTTAGAAGAATTAATTTTACTAAAATGGATTTTGGCAATAAGTGATTATGATAAAATTCAATTATAAAATAATTGCTTTTGGATAATAGCTTTTGCAAAAGTAACACTTTAGTAGATTCTGAAATAAGTTGATTTTTAGCTTCTGGAGATCTCAAAAGCGATTATGATATTATGAGCCAAACACCATTAAAATCACAATTGACTAAAAGCAATTTCTATAATTGGGGCCAAACACTTCAAAAATCACAATGAAGGTCTAGAAGTGTTTATAAGAGCTCCCACCGCTGGGCCAAAGGAACCCTAAATAAGAGAGAGAAATTTAGGTTATTTGACTTTTTGTAAGTCATAGACACACAATATAATGGTAATAAACTACACCTAAAGTTCTTAGAATTATAACTCACGAGTCTTAGCAGCGTCAAGCCGTCAATATACCTTTCTGTAAGGCAAAACATTTATTAAATAAAATATGTTTCCAATATTAACATACTTTTAGTCATAAATAGTGGGCATTAGGCACTGGGACAAAATTGAACACGTGTTTTTCGTTAAGGGGTATAACAAAATCGATGCAAGTATATTATTTCTTTTAGTTTGTTTATCATTCTTTTAGTCATTTTTTGCATAGCACGAGGAGTAGGTTAGTACATTAATAAGAGAGAGAAGATTAAGTTATTAGATTAAATAATAGAGAGAAATTTAGGTTATTTGGCCCAAACAAAAAAATGGTGAATTAGAAAATTAAAAATTTTTGCTCTGGCAGCAGTACTTCTGGCAATATTACTAGCCATTAATAAATGTGTAAGCAAGCTCTTGGCATGAAAAGGAAAAAAGAGAAAATAAGAAAAAGTTGTTTTGGCAATATGATATTTACTTTGGCTATATCAACAGCCGTTTTAAAAATTATTTTGACTGAATTATATTTTCTTGTGTTTTTAAATTATTTTTATTCTTTAGAAAATTTATGATTAGTTGACATTTATGCTATGATGCACGGATACTTCAAAGAATTATAAAATGCTGTGTCGGATACTTCTCGGATACGATACTCCTCGGATACTCGTGGGATACGTATTCGACACTCCACGTAGCGTGTCGGTAAATATAATTAAAAAGAGAAAATGGACACACGTATCGGATACTTATTTAAAAGTATCCAACATATTTCATATTCTAAATTTTGCTAAGTCACCACAATTTGGCAAGAACAATGTAAGACGTCAAACCACATTTTGTATTATATACAACTGCAATACAAGATATTTTGTCTATAACGGGACATGTTTTATATAACATAATAAGACAATGAACATGATGTATAATTTATAGTATTAAATTACTAAATAATTTTTTTTTTCTAAAAGTTATGCAATTTAGTACTTATGAAACTTAACTTGATCTATTTCAATATGTAAAAACATATAAATATATTATTATACTTTTTTCAATATGCATAAACATATAATATATATTTTTTAGATCCGTATCCAAGTCGTATCGTATCCAGTAAATTTTTAAAAATCCATATTACCGTATTCATATTGTGTCGTATTCGTATCGCCTTATCCGTATCCGTGCAACATAGCATTTATGTAGTGTATTTATACCCTAATAATTTATTTAGTGCAAATCTGTACAAGTTAACGGAGATAAGGATCTTTTCAAATATGTACATCTACAAGTTTGTAAGGTATTCAAATTTAAAACTTGATCTAAATTTGTAAAGATTCTTACCTAATTGAACGATACAAATAAATCAAACTAAATATTATAGGTATAAAGTCTAATTAGGAACATGTTATCAAAAAGTAGGAAAATAACGATTGTATAGGAACGAAATTTCATCCCTACAAGGATATAGGTTAATTCTGAAGGAAAAAAACCTTATTCATTTGCTGTTAAACAAATTATAATTGGGATTTTACGGATCACCAATTTATACCTACAAGGATATAGGTTAATCTCTCCAAATAATCGATCACCAATTTTACAATTTTACGTCACTATCCACTCTCTTCATTATGTTCCTTGCTAACTTTCCCGGGAAATTGGCTGGAAAATGTTACCGAGAAATATTATCAAGAAAGTGGATAATAAAGTGACATAACATGGGTCAACTCTCAGCAGTGTGGTATTTTATCTAATTTAAAATTAGCATTTGTAATTAGTTTATTCTTATACAAATATAATAGATTCAATTCGATATAGCGTTTGATATAACGATGTATTCATCATCTAAAAAAAACGACATCAAGGAAATTGTGGTGGAAGTCTTTCGACAAATTAAAGAGAACAAAGAAAGAAGGGTAGGAATTGCCAAGAAGAAAAATGAATTTTGTAATTTATAACTATTATGTTTTTTGTTCAAATTATTCGCATCCCGTAGCTTTTGGCTGTGGAATGACAACTACAGGCTTACCCTTTGTATTTTGTGCTTAATTGGGTCGTGTAAGGTAATGTGTTTAATTGCAAATTTTATAAAATTAATTGATAAAATATGAGTATTCGTCGAGGGTGATGTATCATTTCAGATTTTACAAAAATCACAATTTTCATCAAACAATAAAATGATAAAGTATGAATATTCGTCAAAGGCGAAGTATAATTTCAGATTTTACAAAAATCACAATTTTCATCAAACTATATGGAAACTAAGGAACAAATATCTTTACCAGCTTTAATTTTCTTCGAATAAGTGAAAACAACCACAACTTGCACATTAAAAATTATATTTTTGTCAATTTTTAAGGTCATTGTTCTTATATTTTGTGGTAATTTGTCAATTTTATTCTCATGGAGTTGAAAAATTGACTATAATTCATCACTATGAATATATTGTTTATATGTAAAATTATTATAATTTAGCATCAATATATTTTTTAATTAAAAAAATTTATCTTTATCATTTCAAGATTTAGTATATAAGTCATAAACACTCCTCTAAATATCATAAATATCATTAAACAAAAATTAAACAGAATCACATTTTACTTATGAAATAACAAAAAAGATTATGACTTACATAATTTTCTGACTAAAGAAACAAAATATAGATAATATCGAAGCATGTATAACATCGAATTTTCTTGAAATTCCTTTTGTGAAAAATGGGTGAAGTCGATGAAAAGCAGGAGAAATGGATAAAACCTGGTGATATCGATAAAAAAAAAAAAAAGTCTATGAAATTGGTTAAAACATGTGATATTCGGGTGAAATTGGTGAAATATTGGGAAATCTGGTGGAAAAATTTGTGAAATCGATAAAAAAAATTATCAGTGAAATTGGTAAATATATGTGAAATCGATGAAATTTTGGGTGAAATTCGTGAAGAAACAATGAATCAGTGAAAACGGGTCAAATCGATGAAACAATTGACAAAACCAATGAAAGATGTAAAGTCATTAAAAACATGTGAAATAATGAAAATTTAAGTGAAATTAGTGAAAAAAATATGTGAAAAGTGTGAAATAGGTAATAAGAAGTTAAAGTGAAAAAAAAAAGAATGAAATTAGTCAAATAAAAGAGTTTAACCAACAAAAATATGGTGAAACCGATAGAAACTGGTTTAAATCAGAAAAAACAAAAGAAATCGAGAAAACGGGAAAATAATGAAAACTGGTAAAAAATCGATAAGTTGTTAATATATATATATAGATATATATATAAATCGACAAAAAATATATTAAATCAATTAGAAAATAGAGTAAACTAATGAATTAAATAGGTAAAAAAAAAGGGCTTAGGTAAGTAAAGCAATGCACTTCAAATGACTTTGTAAGAGAAAAAAAATTGAAATCTACTTAAAAATTGACCCAAATCCATTTGATAAAAAACTAGGATTCATTATTTTCGTTGTTAAACAATGCAAAAGGTTCGAGATAGATATTCCAAATCTGTCCGATCAAAATCCATCCAGCTAAGTGGACTTTTGGTATATAAATTAACATAATTGTCTTTATTGTATCATACTTGGTGTGACGTGTCACATTCACATTACAAATTCGTGATGATGAAAACTTTTCGTATTTCACAAATACGAAGATAAATAATATTTATTGTTGTATTAGTTGTAATGAAAAATATTTTAATACTTTATTTAATAATTGTATATTGATTGAATTAGAAAATCAAAGACGTTTGATGATGAACTAAATAATTTTTTTTATGATTTATTATAGAACAAATTTTTTAAAATCTCATGACTAAATCAATCATCATTTTATATTTGATTAAAATAATTTAGAGTCATCATATTTTCTGACAAAATAATTTTAATAATAAATAAATTGTAAATCAGTCTTTAATTTGTTTAATTTTTTGACATAATAAAGTTAATTTTACTCTAATTTACATAATTTAGTAGTAGGGTAAAAAGTGTCAACATCATGGATCAAAATTTTCATCATTTCCGTCAAAGACATCAAAAAGCTTCCCTTTTTTAATCGAATGAAATGAAAACAAGATGTAATTCCGAAATTATTTGTTCACCCGTGACTCTTATTTTTCTTACTTTAGTAAATTTTTTAACAATTTTCCTTTGAATGACTGAAACATTCACTCGAATCGAAATTTAGATCCACGTAGGTCTTCGGAGCGGCTTCCTTCCAAACATACCAGAAAATATGTTTGTTTTGGCGTTTCCCAGAATTTTTTCGTGTTTGGGAAATGCTAAACAAACATGTTTTCTATTTTCTGAAATAAATTTTTTATATCTCAATTTTTTCAAACTACTCTGTCAAAAGTCAAACAAACAACAATTTTCTTATCTCTAAACAAAACCTGTACAAACTTTACTCTGATTTGACATAAAGTAACACATATCTTACACAATTTATCTCACAAAACAAGTATGATTTGACATAAAGTCTTACATATCTTACACCTACAACCTAAATCTTCCAAAAAAAAACCTACACCCACATTATTCCTCAAAGCACTCTCTTAAAACCCAAATAAACAATATTACGCAAATCAAAATTATTTCACAAACCTTCACTACTCTTCCAAACTATTTTCCCAAACACCAAACATTCAGGCCCAAATTACTTTTCTTCCCTTAGGTCGTCTTCACACAGAAAGCAAGTCTTCCACTAAGCCAAAAATATAAGTCCAATAAAAAAGAACTTTATTCATTTGCCGTTAAACAAATTATAATTGGGATTTTACGGATCCCTTCTCTCCAACTAATCGATCACCAATTTACGTCACTATCCACTCTCTTCATTATGTTCCTTGCTAACTTTCCGGGTAAATTGGCTGGAAAATGTTACCGAGAAATATTATCAAGAAAATGGATAATAAAGTGACATATCATGAGTTCAGCTCTCAACAGTGTGGTATTTTATCTAGTTTAATATTAGCATTTGTAATTAGTTTACTTTTATACGAATATAATATACTCAATTCGATATAGCATTTGAAATTGTGGTGGAAGTCTTTCGACAAATTAAAGAGAACAAAGAAAGAAGGGTAGGAATTGCCAAGAAGAAAAATGAATTTTGTAATTTATAAATGTTATGTTTTTTGTTCAAATTATTCGCATCCCTTAGCTTTTGGCTGTGGAATGACAACTACAGGCTTACCCTCTGTATTTTGTGCTTAATTGGGTCGTGTAAGGTGATGTGTTTAACTGCAAATTTTATAAAATTAATTGATAGAGTATGAGTATTCGTCGAGGGTGATGTATAATTTCAGATTTTACAAAAATCACAATTTTCATCAAACAATAAAATTAATTGATAAAGTATGAGTATTCGTCGAGGGTGAAGTATAATTTCAGATTTTACAAAAATCACAATTTTCATCAAACTATATGGAAACTAAGGAACAAATATCTATATCAGCTTTAATTTTCTTTGAATAAGTGAAAACAACGACAACTTGCACACTAAAAATTAAATTTTTGTCAGTTTTTTAAGGTCATTGTTCTTATATTTACTGGTCATTTGTCAATTTTATTCTCATGGAGCTGAAAAATTGACTATAATTCATCACTAGGATTATATTGTTTATATGTAAAATTATTATAATTTAGCAGCAATATATTTTTTAATTAAAAAAATTTATATATAAGTCATAAACACTCCTCTAAATATCATAAATATCATTAAACAAAAATTAAATAGAATCACATTTTACCTATGAAATAACAAACAAGATTATGACTTAGCTAAGTACGTAATTTTTCTGACTAGAGAAACAAAATATTAATAATATCGAAGCATGTATAACATCGAACTTTCTTGAAGTTCCTTCTGTGAAAAATGGGTGAGTCGATGAAAAGTAGGAGAAATCGATAAAAATTGGTGATATCGATAAAAAAATCTATGAAATTGGTTAAAACATGTGAAAATTCGGGTGAAATTGGTGAAATATGGGGAAATCTGGTGGAAAAACAGGTGAAATCGATAAAAAAAAATTGTCAGTGAAATTGGTAAATATATGTGAAATCGATGAAATTTTGGGTGAAATTCGTGAAGAAACAATGAATAAGGGAAAACGGGTGAAATCGATGAAACAATTGACAAAACCATTGAAAAATGTAAAGTCGTTAAAAACATGTGGAATCAATGGAAATTTAAGTGAAATTAGTGAAAAAAATATATGAAACGTGTGAAATAGGTAATAAGAAGTTAAAGTGAAAAAAAGAATGAAATTAGTCAAATAAAAGAGTTTAACCAACAAAAATATGGTGAAACCGATAGAAAATGGTTTAAATCAGAAAAAACAAAAGAAATCGAGAAAACAGGAAACTAATCTGGTAAAGAATCAATAAGTTGTTAATATATATATATATATATATGCATATAAAACCGATGAGAAATGGAGTAAACTAATGAATTAAATAGGTAAAAAAAAAAAATGGGCTTAGGTAAGTAAGGCAATAATTTCAAATGTCTCAGTAAGAGAAAAAAAATTGAAATCTACCTAAATATTGACCCAAATCCATTTGATAAAAAACTAGGATTCATTATTTCGTTGTTAAACAATCCATCCAGCTAAGTGGACTTTTGGTGTATAAATCAACATAATTATTTTTATTGTATCATACTTGGTGTGACGTGTCACATTCACATTACAAATTCTTGATGATGAAAACATTTCGTATTTCACAAATACGAAGATAAATAATATTTATTGTTGTATTTGTTGTAATAAAAAATATTTTAATACTTTATTTAATAATTGTATATTGATTGAATTAGAAATTCAAAGACGTTTGATGATGAACTAAATACATTTTTCTTATTTATTATAGAACAAATTTTTTAAAATCTCATGACTAAATCAATCATAATTTTATATTTGATTAAAATAATTTAGAGTCATCATATTTTCTGACAAAATAATTTTAATAATAAATAAATTGTAAATCAGTCTTTAATCTGTTTAATTTTTTGACATAATAAAGTTAATTTTACTCTAATTTACAAAATTTAGTAGTAGGGTAAAAAGTGTCAACATCGTGGATCAAAATTTTAATCATTTCAGTCAAAAACTTTGAAAAGTTTCCGTTTTTTAATCAAATGAAACGAAAACAAGATGTAATTCCGAAACTATTTTGACTCTCTTATTTTTCTTACTTTAGTAACTTTTTTAACAATTTTTCCTTTGAATGACCGAAACATTCACTCGAATCGAAATTTTGATCCACCGTAGAACATTTAGGGGCCTTCCAAACACACCTGAAAATATGGGGATAAATGCAAAATACTCCCCTGCGTTTTGCTAAACCTGCAAGAAACTACCCTGTGAAATTTTTATTGCGCCAAACTTCCTTGTGTTTTCAAAAACCCTGCAAAAAACACCCAATTTGTAAAAAATAAGTCATTTTGGATCGATATATTTCAAGAAACCATTTTTAAAATACTTCAAGTTGATCCCTACAACTTCACGTGGTATATTTTTAAAATTATTTCTTGAAATATGTCGATCCAAAACGACCTATTTTTTACAAATTGGGTGTTTTTTGCAGGGTTTTTGAAAACACAAGGAAGTTTGGCGCAATAAAAATTTCACAGGGTAGTTTCTTGCAGGTTTAGCATAACACAGGGGAGTGTCTTGCATTTTCCCCGAAAATATGTGAAGAAACTTAATTAATACTTTTCTTCCCTTAAGTCGTCTTCACACAAAAAGCAAGTCTTCCACTAAGCCAAAAATATAAGTCCGATTCCTTATGCTTTGACACTATTTAGTATGCTTTTGAAGTGGAATTAATTGAGTTCATTTAATTATACATGTCGAGGGTGTACGACAATTGGGAAAGGCTTGTTGAAGACACTCTAAAGAGAGAACTCCTTCGGGAAATCGCTCTTTGTCCCAGCTTTAGCAGCTCAAGTTCCATTGATTTGAGTTCACGTTTCGATTCTCTTGATTTTAATGGTACGTAATTTTAATTCAAAATTTACGGGTCCTTTTTTGAAATGAATGGTTGAGGATTGAGTAATTGTGGGTTTTATTTATTCGATCAAATAAGTATTTTTGGTTTAAAGATAGGGAATTTATGTTGAGCTAAATGCAAAAGCAGCCCTCGTACTTTGCCCATGTACTTTTTTAGTAATAAAAAAACCCCTTGTATCGAAATTTTATTAGGTTATTATACCCATTTGAAGTTGAAATACCCTTGTAAGTGCGAATAGGGGTTATTGTCAATTTTTTATCAAACAGGGGATATTTGCCAATTATTAAAGTTAACTGGGGGATTATTGTTATTTTTTTAGGTGAAGGGAAGTGTTTTCGCATTTTATAGATGTGAACTTTATGTGAGAAGTTATAATAAAAAAAAAAAATATGTATTAGTTAATATGAAAAGTGTTTCTGGTTCTTCCTTGTTCAATTATAGAGATTTTGTGAGAAGTTATAATAAAAAAAAATAACTTTGTGTGTGCGTAAAGATTGGGAGATTTTGTGAGCAGCTTTGGGTTCTCTTTGATCCAAGAAATTATAGAGTCAATTTTTAAAATGTGATTTTTAATCTACTTGACCTCTTATATAGATAGAAGAAAAAATAGCATAAGGTCTGAGCATGTAGAGTTAGATACATCATCATCTCAAAAAGTATTTGGCAGCAGCAGCAGTTCTAGTACTGGAGCCATCGCAGGACGGTTTGCTCGTCTATTAGCTGCTCCTATAATTGCCCTTGCTCCATACCCAAGAAGGAAGCCACATTCTCTTTACTTTGATATTCCTGGTTAGTTGATCGATTATAAAATGTCATCATATATAACAAAAATAATATTATAGTAATTCTCAACTCAACTCTCACTTTTGTTTCTGAATTTTATTGCATCCAGAAGTTGATCTCAGATGGTTCAAAAGATTTTCCCTGCGTGAACTACAAGTTGCATCCGATAATTTTAGCAATGAAAACCTTATTGCAAGAGGTGGATCTAGTAAAGTTTACAAAGGCCGTTTAGCCGATGGTTCTCTAGTGGCAATTAAAAGACTAAAAGAAGAACGCACTCAAGGTGAAGAGCTTCAGTTCCAAACAGAAATTATCAGCATGGCAGTGCATAGAAATTTACTTCGGTTGCGTGGCTTTTGCATGACTCCGACAGAGAGGGTGCTCGTTTATCCTTATATGTCTAATGGAAGTGTTGCATCTTGCTTAAGAGGTAAAAGCTTAATTATCTTTTCATGGATTTGTTTTATTTGGTTCCATGAATATCAAGATATATATGAGTCGAGATTTGTTAGTTTGGATATTCTGCTCATTATTATTTGATATGAAGGATTAATTTACACGATATACTTGTCATGTTTGAATTCGTTTCTTATGAGCTTGTTGATGCGTTATTCCAGAGCAACCTGAATCACAACCCCCACTTGATTGGCCAAAAAGAAAACGAATAGCATTGGGGTCCGCAAGGGGACTTGGTTATTTGCATGATCACTGTGACCCAAAAATTATTCATCGTGATGTCAAGGCTGCTAATATAATTTTGGATGAAGAGTTTGAAGCAATTATTGGTGATTTTGGTTTGGCTAAACTCATGGACCACGAGGATGTTCTTGCGAACTCAGCTGTATGTGGAACAATTGGTCATATAGCTCCCGAGTACCTTGCTACTGGTTCCTTTTCGGAGAAAACAGATGTTTTTGCTTATGGGGTCATGCTTCTTGAGCTCATTACTGGGCAGAGAGCTTTTGATATCGTTCGTCGTGCCAATGATGATGATGTCATGTTACTTGATTGGGTAAGCATTATCTCTTCACACATGCTCTCGGTCGGTTTTCATATGTCAGAATGCTTCACATTAACATGCATTGATTTCTTCTTATAATTCCAGGTGAAGGGACTTCTCAAGGAGAAAAGTTTGGAAACATTGGTTGACCCTGATTTACGAGGTAATTACATCGATGAAGAAGTGGAGCAGTTGATTCAATTAGCTCTACTCTGCACACAAGACTCTCCAACCGAACGTCCCACGATGTCGGAAGTGGTTAGGATGCTCGAAGGTGATGGCTTGGCTGAAAGGTGGGAGGAGTGGCAGAAGGAAGAAATGTCCAGGCAAGATGAGTTCAATCACACCGATAATATAATTACCAATATCATCCGACCCGTTGAGTTATCCGGGCCAAGATGATATCGAACACAACTGATCAATTATATTTGATTTATATTTTTCTATCTTTCTATATATATATGCTTTTGTTTTATTGATTTTTGACTTTTATTTTTCTGGTTTGTTAATGTTCGATTTTTAATTACGTTCCACATAATTTTAAGGTGAATTACATCAGTACATGAAAGTATTATGAAACTAAAAAAACGACCCACATTTCTAATTGATTTTTAACCCAAGACCTTTTTTTTTTAATAATTAAACTTTCATAAAATACTAATAACACAGATACATTACAATTACAATTACAACTGAAAGGAGAAATAATCCAAGAGTTAAGCTAGCAAACAGATCAAACCAAGTTTTGGGAACAAGAAACAAAAAGAAAAACAAAGGAAGAAAAAGAGCTATTGCATAGAGGTGTGCGTTAGCATGAAATCCCGACTGAGAGGAAATCAAAACCATTTCTTCCACCTGAGCCCGCACGGGACTAACAAGTGCTGCAAAAACAATCTCCGTAGACAGAGATCTTGAACCAACATCCCAAAACTTGATCTTCTCTGCAATGCAAACAAAAATCAAAGCTATTTGCAACCTAAAGAAGTAAAACAAAACCAACCTAAAACAACACAACAAACAAAAACCAAACAACAAGAAAATAAAAAGCACGAGAACGAAAAAACTGAAAGCAAAAAACAGTTGTGCCACCATCACAGGGGTGATGCTCCGAAAAATCGAAGTCTTGTCCAGCAAAACAAAATGGCTCGAAAGCCTCTGCCCGACAGAAGATGAAAGGAGCGAACAAAAGATTAGATCCGTTGGTGAAGGCCGGAGATCTGGTGGTTTCGGTTGCAGATTTGGAGGCTTCGGCGGCATATCAGTACATCAAACTATGGCTCCATCTTTTACCACTGGGATACAATATCATACTATATGTTAATATATATGTGTGGGTAATTTAGGATATTGTGTTTGGTAATTTAAGAGATTTGAAGTTATTTTTGGTATTCTAGATTACCTTTCGAAATTTAGAGCATCTCCAACTCACTGGGCTTTTCACAGCTCAGGGGTGTCAATCTCCACCCGAGAGAATTTGCACCCCTTGAGCACCGTCTTCAACCGTCAGGGCTAACTCCTCCAATTAATTAATAAAAAAACTTTCCCACTCTCACCTATATTATTTATAACAATAATAATAATAATAATTTTGAAAATTAATAATAATAATAATAATAATAATAATAATAATAATAATAATAATAATAATAATAATAATAATAATAATTTTGAAAATTAATAATAATAATAATAATAATAATAATAATAATAATAATAATAATAATAATAATAATAATAATAATAACCATGAATCGGGATCCTGATGCATATAGATACAAATGCTCCAATGGGAGCAAGAATTTCCAGGAACATTTTTCAATTTCAATTATTTTTTAATAAAAAATTTTAATGATTCCTTGTAATAATAACAATAATAAATATGAAATGAATAATATTTAGTTAATTAATAAATTTAGTTTAGGTCGTGTAAAAGAATAATCAAAGCTCCTAAATTCACTGGTCTGCATCAGGAGTTTGTATTTATATTTGGTAATTTAACAGATTTGAAGTTATATTTTGGTATTCTAGATTACCTTTCGAAATTTAGAGCATCTCCAATTTACTGGGCTTTTCACAGTTTAGGGGTGTCAATCTCTACCCGGGTGAATTTGCACTCCCCTGAGCACCGTCTCCAACCATCAGGGCTAACTCCTCCAATTAATTAAAAAAAAAAAAATTATCTGCTCTCACCTATATTATTTATAACAACAACAACAACAATAATAATAATAATAATTTTGAAAAGTAATAATAATAATAATAATTTTGAAAATTAATATTAATAATAATTATTATGAAAATGAATAATAATAATAATTAATATGAAAATGAATAAAAATAATAATAATAATTTATATGAAAATGAATAATAATAACTATAGAGACAATAATTATAAAATTAAGCATATCACCGTCCTTGGTCGTTCAGCCTTGTTCGACAATCTTGCTCGAGGAATTGCTCCAAAAGTTCATTATAAGGTAAATGATAGGGATCACTACATGAAGTATTATCCGCCGATGGGATATATCCAAAATGGGGGACGTTAGTCCAAGCCATTAGACAACCGCGGGGGAACAAAGAGGCTCTATTCACTAAGCTACAATAATCATACCGAAATGATGTTGTACGAGCCTTTGGAATTCTTTAAAGATGTTTTGTCATTGTAAAGTAGCCGGGAAGGGGTTGGCATCCGAGGACCTACGTGACATTATGTTGACGTGTATCATACTTCACAATATGATTGTGGAGGATGAAAGAGATGAATACAACGAATCCGGCTCAGATGACGATGACACAGACATAACCACATCTCATAGGGCCCGTGCTAACATGTATCACGGACCAGCTAGAGATTACCAACCAAGAACAAGTTAAGATATATCCCTTGAAGATTATATGATGCGTCGTCACACAATACAATCATTAGAAGTCAATAAACAACTTCAAAAGGACTTAGATGCTCATGCGTGGGCCTTTCATCTAAATTCTTGGAATGCTTTTATTTATAAGTTCTTATAAGTTAGTATCTACATAATATGTAATTTTATTTATTTATATAAGTTTTTATATGTATCTACGTACGTGTACCAATATTTGGCGTAATTAATGCAAATATTGTATTTCTACATTTTGTCCAAATTGTACATTTAACATTTATACTATATTAGAGATTAAATAAACTTTAAATATTTCGAATCAAATTTTAAATGTGGTTAAATAAAATTTTACTTTTGTAGTCAAATATATAAATTCAAAATTAATAATGGATAAGGATTTTATTATACTATAATGTTGTTAAATTTTACTTTCATAGACAAATTTATATATTCAAAATTAAAACTAATAAAGTTACATCTTTAATTTAAAACAAATTGTTATTAAACATTACACAATTTTTATAATTAAATGTATCTTCTATTTCTAGTTAATTAAATTAAACAAGGTGTTGTTTAATTCATAGTTAATTTTTTCAATCTTTAATTTTTTTATTAATAATTTTTATATTAATAATTATTTTTACTTTACAAAAAAATAACAATAAATAAATGTAAAGACACCTGGTGCCATGTCGCTGTTAGCGCGGCCATAACCATGGTTGTGCCTTTAGACTCCCTGGATAGGTGGAGAGCATCCAGGGGTACCCCATGGGTGGGTTGGAGATGGCCTTAGGAGACTTGAAAATTAAGCTGTTAAAACAAAATGGATTTCTAGGAAGAGCTAGCCCTCAAAATTACCGATTTTCTTATTCCCGGAGAAGTCATCGATTCCTTGAGTGTAAAGTAGCTAGCGAAATTGAATCTGGGTTGTGGAGATGGAGATCCGGATTGAAATCACGGAAATTGAAATACTGCCGGAATGGATCTAGTGGAGAAGTTAAGGAGGTTGTCGTTTTTGATGTCATAGAGCTAGGTTGATGATCATACCGATCGAGTCGAGTTAAATGATTGAATCATGAGTGGTAAACTTCATTAGGGATGATCTAGTAAACCAGTGACGGTAGGGATGTTTCAGAATTAATTAATATAGTATGTTGGGATATTGGAAGCTATATGGGGCTTTCTATTTTGACTCTTGCAATGTAGAAGAGTCATTTGCCCAAAGTTTTCGTAACCATTGGACATAAAGCAAGACTAATCCTAGCCACTGAATCATGTATGGTGTGTATGATCCTTACACTTTTTCAATATATTGTGGGAAAATTCTTACCCCCACCAGATTTGGCCGAACCCAACGTAATTACATGGCAAGTGCAATATATTTATTTTTGGAATTGGATGTAACTTCCAGGAGATTGACCAATCACAAAGCAAATGTAATACACTTGCTTGGTGGTTGGATGAGTGTGGTCAAATCGGACTTGGACAAGAATTTTCCTCTATTGTGTATGAGACCAATAAAATTGGATGTACACCTGAATTTTACAATTCCACCCATTACAACATTTTTCAATTACCAATTTTATCCCTTCATTTTATTTCCTACCCTCTCCAAAATTCATTCACAATCTCCACCTAAACCCCAACCCACACCATCACCCCTTCCTCCCCTCCGATGCCGTTTTGGTCGGAATATTCTGCCGCCAGAACGGCTCCATCCCTCCTTATCGCACCATAACGGCGGCGGAGTGCCGCCATACAACTAAGATTTTATTTGATTTTTGTTATACATCATTTATTCCCAATTCTTGATTTTAAAAAAATATATTATATAAACATTATTTTAACTCAATTTTAGAAAATTAGGAATGAATATGATATTAAAATTTATAAATAAATGTATCATTTTGAAATTAAAAACATTTCAATATAATTTTATATAAATAAGCACAAAAATTAAAATGGATTTTATTATTTTTCAATATTTTTGTATTTGGCTTGAAAGAAAATCGAATATAATTTCGAACATTTATATATATTTTTTTAAGTATCACAATTCAGATCAATTTGGACCAAAATGCATCTCTAACAGGGTACGCATTTTGATTACTATATGAAATTGGAATTAGTTTTTAAATGGATAATTCAAATTTAACAACTATGTTCAAATTTAATGGATTATTATCGGCGAAGGTTCTCCTTAACGCGAAGAAAATGATCATTTCCTTGTTTATTTTTATTTTTATATTTGATTATAGAAAACAATATTTTAACTCGATTTTAGAAAATATGGAATTAAATACCTAATGATGTGCAATTTTGTTAGAAATATTTAAACTATAAGAAAAATCTTTTTAATTAAATGTATTCAATTTAATTTTATATTTATAAATAAATAAATTAAGATTAGATTTAATTTTGGTAAAAAGTAATCACAAACGGAGAATCTACGCGTATAGTAACATTTAAGCCCCTACGTAAATCGTAACTTGATGAAATTTGATGATTTTGATAAATCATGAATGGAAAACCTACAAGTATATTAAATTATTTTCTTAGAATATATTAAATCTAGGTATGTCAACAGGTAGGATTCAAGTCGGATAATTAGCCTATCTCCTGATCAAGTTCTATTTATATTGGGTGGGATCTGGATCGGATGAAAACACCAATCTCATTAGATTTTATTACAGTCGGTCAAATCTCAGAATAAAATATGATCTAATAAAATCTCCACTTTCAAAATTCTTATCAATATTTCTATTTTTAACAAATATTTTATCGTTACATAATTAATGGGCTAATTCTCATTTACTCCGTTAGATAAACATAATGTTCAATTTATCCCCTTATGATTTAAAAAAATAGTAATTTACCCTACTGTGAAAATATTAAAGGATGAAACTATCTTCTTCTGTTAGAGAGTGTAACTCACTAGTGGGGGTGAAAATTGTTGCATATAGACAAAATTACCCTTCAAGGCGGTAAATTTATCCACATAAAATAATAAAGGGGGTAACAATGTGTCACATTTGTAATGAAGTAATAAAAAGGGTAAACTTATATACATAAAATAACACAAGGAGGTTAATTGTCGCACATAAAATAAAAAGAGGGGTGGTAAATTGTCACACGTACAATAACACATAAGGGGCCAAATAGCTTTATATATAATAACACAAGGGAGATTTTGTCTTTTTTTTTTTTTTTAATAAGTTGGCTAGGTCAAAACATAGTATATAAAGGAGAGTATTTTTGTCAAATTATATTCTTTAAGGTTTAAAATGTCTTGGAAAGTCGTGTGAGCTTTTTTTTTTTTTTATAAGAATATAAGGAAGTAAAATGCACTTTTTTAAATCAAAAAGAGGTAAATTGAATATTATGAATATCACATAAGATAAATTGTCATTAATTGCACAAATATTTAACTTAATTCACGTGTTCAAACTTTTTTTCGTAATCACTAAGCTTCAATATAAAGAGAAAAAAATAATCAACTCTCCACATTTGAACAAATCTCATTGAAAAACAGTGGCATTGATATTAATGTATTCACATTAATCAAGTTGTTACGTATAAATATGCACCAAAATGAGATGATGAATAAAATATAAAATCGCATTTTATAAACTAAGGTTGTGTTCGGTTCCCCTGATAAGGCCCAAATTAGCTTAATCGGGTCACATAATCTAGGCCAGAATCGTGTTTGGTTGCACATATAAAAATATGGGCAGCCCGTAGTTATCGGACAAAACCGTGGGCCACCCCCCTTAATTCGTCCGATTGCAATTGCTGGTCCAACCCATATATTATATAATTGGGCCCAAATTGAGAAAATTGAGACGTAAAACCCCTGGAGTTTGGTTTAATTACAGGTAAATTGCCATTGAATGAATTGGTCAGATTAAAATAAAAGATTTTTATTCCCTCTTCCTTCCTTCATTTTCCATCCTTCGCGTAAGGTGAGTTCGAAGAACCTTTTTTATTTTTTCCACCATTGTTAACAATGTGAACTTAATTAATAGCTAAAATATTGTTCTTCACCGATCTTAAGAGAGTTTTTCATGAATTTCTTTTAACCTTGTGTTGTTTCAGCTAGACAAGCAGGTCGTCTTCATCGCACATAAATCTGAGTTGTTGAGCAATTTATCCAGTAAGAACTCGTTTGGGTAATGTGTTTGTTTAGGCTGAAATTGTTTTTGTTGATTGCTAAGTGATGCAATTTTCTCCATGGATTATAGAAGATACTGCCTCATTTTTCTTTGAATTTTGAGGTTAATGCTTTGTTTATTCATATAATCACTTACATAAAATCTTTTAAATCATTCGTGTACTTTTTCTGCCCCAGTAAACATGGACTGATCTTCTAAACCATTTGCATATGCATTCTTCATCTTGAGTTGCCCCTGCCCAGTACTTGTAAATCTGCCACTTTTTTATTGATTTCAAAATGAGTTGTGCATCTTTTTACGTGGATAAAGTTGGGGGTAGAATTGTAATTCAAGTTGATCGGACCAACCGAACCAAAAACTAAATAATTGGACCAAGGTCCAATTTAGACTAAATTATCTAGAGAACGGGCCATAAATTAATTGATTGGAATTTTTTAATAAGCCCAAATTCATTATTGCCCCGATTAGAATCTAGTCAAACGAACACAACCTAATGGTAAAACATGATTACTGTTTGTTATACAATGAGGCGTAATTTGCTTAGGGAAATTGGAGCTAAAAGTTATGATCATAGGAAGTACACATGGACTGATTTACCCTGTTCTTTCTTTCGCTCTGAAAGTTGGATTCCAAGTATTTGGAGGCTTCTTTTGGGCTTTGCAAACTGCCTCTGGGCTTTTGGGGCAGTTTTTGGGCTTTTTTTCTATGCATTTAAATTTTTAAATAATTGTGGTTTCCGTTATTGCCTTTTATTAAATTATGTCGATATCAAATCTTGTACCAATCGAATTGATCTATATCAATATTTGTTACATGTATTTCAAATTACAAATCTTTCATGAAAATGATCAAATTTCTAATCAAATATAAAGATTATAACTAACTGGACCGAATTATGATTAACATCCATTCCAAATGGTAGCCCTTACTAACTTCTTGTAGGCCTGATTAGACCTTTTCCAATAGAACTCTTAAATTTAGACATCTTATGTTAAAATTTAAGGGCTAAACAGTATTATACATTCTCACTTTTTACTCTGCATTTCAACATCTTGTTTATATTTTAATATTCTAACTTTATATTTCTACTTGAAAGTACAAAATGTGGTGTACTTTCCTTCATATCACAATTTTTCACTTAGCTTTGGACTCTTATATATGAGAGTCCAAAGTTAACTATATTAGAGTTTTATAAATTTTAAGAGGTCGCTTGTAGCTCAATTTTTTGAAAAAATTTATAAATTTTCTTATAATTTGAGTCATGACTCCATTCTTGATGACCTTAGAATATAGATTTGAACTTTGAAACATATGTGATAGCAAATGGGCCATTGAAATTAACACAATAAATTGAAGACAAAATTGGTATCCAATTGTATGGGCTTGACGAGATATAATGAAACCCATCTTGAAAATTAGACTACAAGCAGACTATTTAAAATTCAGGAACCGTTCAACATAAATTTGGTAAATATATTTCTACCCAAAAAAAAAAAAAGAATTTGGTAAATATATAGTACATAAAAAGCAAGAACTAGTATGAACAATAAATTTGATAAACAATAAAGTTTGTGAGTGTTCTGCATTGTGAATAAATCCTCATTTTTATTGTGTGGATCAGACGTGTGTGGATCGAATATTTGTCAAGCTATAAAAAAAATTGTTATGGGATTGGGTTGGTCAACTCATTAAAGTGTGATTGATTATTTGTTCCGTTATCGATTAGCTAATATTCAATTTTTTTTTTTTTAGAAGGCTAATATTCGAATTTGACATGTACTAACGCAATTAAGCTGATTGGGTATAGGAAAATTACTCTTTTGATACCATAGGATAGGCTAACTTGCAAATTTGGTATCATTTGATACGAAAATGCAAATTTGGTACCATATGATAGGTTTTCATTGCAATATTGGTATCAAACCCAATTTTTCTACAAAGTTAATGGAAATTTACCCCCTATGAAATGCATAATGTTCAATTTACCCCTCTATAATTTGAAAAAAAAATCAATTTACCCCTTGTAAATTTTTTAATGAAGCAATTTACCCCCTTCAGCCGGAGAGTGTAACTCACTTGCCGAAATTGAGAGTAGGCTATTTTATAACATAGGGGTATAAATTGCCATATTTATCATAACACAGGGGGTAAAATGCCACATTATCATAATAAAAATGGATAAAGTGCTGCCTATAAAAATATCAGGGAAGCGATGTGAAACTTTTACAAAATTTCAGGGGGTAAAATACTCTTTTTTAAACTACGAGGGGTAAATTGAATATTATGCATTTCATAAGGGTTAAATTATCATTAACTTTGGAGAAAAATTGGGTTCCTATGGTACTAAATCTGCATTTTTTGTATCCAATGGTACCAAAATTGCAAGTAGGTCCATCCTATGGTACCAAAAAAGCAATTTTCCCGAAATAAAAAGTAGAGTTAGGTCAAATTGAGTTCAAGTAAGCATACAAGCAATGAGTCATTTCTACTTCTCGTTTTAATAGTATACTCAAAAGTAAACTGCCATTTAACAACAATATAATTTTTATGTAGGTTTTTAAAAGTCATATGACGTTGAAAATGTGCCTCTTGTTAGCATTTTTTTTTTTAAAGTTTGTGAAAGCAAATTTTTACATAAACAATTGTATTTTTTATTTAATTTGTTTTTACTTATTATGTAATTCAATATTGTTGTATTCTTCATCCTTCTTTTTTTTCATTGAGTTAGCAATCGCCTACACCTATTTCCAAACCGCCATTGCTACATTCGTCTTGCCACATTTTTGGTCCTAACTTAGATTGCGCCCTTAGGGTCTACCATCGCTTAGTAAACCGTCGTAAATGTCAAAGTGTATTTTGGGTTGGAGGTCAGACAAAAATATTTAATTCGTTTCATTTATGTTGTTCTATTCACTTTTGATGCAACGTTTTATGTAATACTTACGTAAGTGGAACTTTTGAAAAACTTTACATTTATATCCTGGAAAATAGTAATTGAGAATTAGTGGTGTTACACCGTTACTTTTGATATAATAATTTCATTTTAGGAGACTGAATATTATTTTGAGACATCACAAAAATTAAATAGAAGTAAGGAATTTAGGACATAGGAAATAAAATATAATTATGAACTGATAAATTAAACAATTTATCATAGAAGTCTTCATAATTAATACGTAGCGGTTCGTTCTCATATATCGCCATGGACCTAAACAAATGCGTCGAATGTGACATTTTTAAAAGAACGGGTATTTAGGTTTTAGATTTGATCTAATTTCTTTCATGGCGCGTCAAATGATATATTAAGTGAGAACTCTCTCCTAATAGGGATTTGAACATGAGTTTGCCATATTGTGGAAATTGGGGACTAGTAATTTCCATTAGACCAATCACTTCTTGATATAGAATGTGACACGATCACCCTTTTTTTATCCACTTGTTTGGTTTTCATTAGAGAGGCTATAAAATTTTGGTGGTAATTTTAGAAATTTATCGGTTCTTATTGAGAAACATATTGTGTGAGCACACATATCTTAAAAGATTAAATTGTTCTAAAAAAACTGCTAATATTGCTTGTTTTAGTGTTTAAAAAGTGTGAAATACCTTTTTAATAATTCAAACATTTTGGAAACGACAACCTTAATATAGAAAAAGTATCACATCTCAAATGTGCACCCATATAATCTTACAAATACAACTCCTCCTAGTCCTACCAACTCTTAATCAGTGTTTTTAAAACTGGATCGGACCGGCCGTTTCGCCTGTTTAACTGCTAACGGGTCCTCAGTCCGGTCCGATTTACCCCTCAAAACCACTCTCAAAATTAACCAGTTTGAACCGGTCAAAATCGGTCCAAAACCGACAAAACCAGTGAACCACTGGTTCTAGTGAACCAGCGGTTCACTTTATGCCAAAAAAAAATAAATTAAAACTTACCTAGGGCAGCAGCCATTATACGCTTTTCACAACCAATTTCTACAAAACCTTTCTTCTCCAAGAGGCCGTTTCTTCTTCTTCTTCTTCTTCTTCCTCACAAATCGCAATAGAATCAAAACCTTTCTTCTCCAAGTGGTCTAGTCTTCTTCAATATCCATCCCCTAATTGATTTTCTCTCACTAATTTGAGGTAATTTTTATTTTCTGAAATGTAGAGGTATTTTGTTAAACATTTAATATGATTAAATTTATATACTTCAATTGGAATAACATTTATTAGTTCTTGTTTTTGGTATACTAATTATAAGTTAGCCTACTAATTATATAGAACAAATGTGAGTTATATACATATTCTGGAGCTCCAAATTTGTCCAGTGATCATAAGATTTGTTTGTTATTGATGGTTCCATTAACCATTCTACCTGTATAGTTTTTGCTTTTGAGACATGAGACGTTGTTGTTTCTTTGTGTGGTATTTTAGTATATGTTTTTTTATATTGATTGATTGTTTTTAATCTTGTTGTTTTGTTTTGGATGTATGAATACTCGAATGATACTTGAGACTTATGTTTTTGACATTGATCTTGGTTTTTGAAACACTTTGATTATTTGCATGAAACAATCTGAATTTATATTGACAAATAATGGCAATTTTTTAAATTATAATTGTATTTTAGATAGTAAAAATATATATATACATATATATATATATAATAATGATGTCACATCGATTATTCCGATCGAACTAGTAACTAGTAAGGTTTCCGGTTTTATGACCGGTCCGCTTTTGAAAATACTGCTCCTAATCACTAAGTTATAAAATAAAAAAATAAAAAAAAAATAAACCTTAATTTCTAAATTGGGCACTTTTCATCGCCAATTTTATTTGACTTTGTCCGTTTGTCCCCAAGAATTGCGCTGATTGTTTCTAGTCTTTAAAGCACATATTTAAATTATTGGTTAGCCCAACACATTTGAATATTACACCCTCCGACAAATATATTATATATATATCCATCCTTTTCCAAGTACTTTCCCTTTCATTTCTACAACAACTTCAAATCATTTCCTCCCTCTACAAGAACCCCTTCATCATACTCCAACAAGACATAATCCCATAAAACATTTTCATCGTTCAAACAAAAAAAAAAAAAAATAATGAATTGTGTAAATTTTGATGGAGTTAGAACAAAGGGTCTTCGACTAAATCTGAAAAGATTTTCGGTACAAAGGCTACGCGTGAAGTTCTATTATCTTTTCAATCTCTTCTGCAGATGGAGAAAATCTATGCAATTTTTGAGAAGAAATTTATCCAGGCGAAAAAGAAGCTCAAGCGAGAAGGAGATGAGAAATATGCCTAATTATTATTATTATTATTCTTCAGGGTCAAAATCATTGGCGCATTCAAATTCGTTTTGTTCGGAAGCTATAGCGGATTGTTTGGATTTTATCAAAAGGAATTCTGTATCTATTGATGAAGAAAGAAGACCAATTCTTGGCCGACAATAGAATATTATTATGTCCTAAACAAATTAAAGTTTTGTGTAAATATTTAGATGTCAGAATTTAATTCTTATTTTATTTTGTTGGTCGGTTTGTTTGTTCTTGTCTTTCTTGAAAAAATTAATGAAGCATTAGACATTTAGACCCAATAAATATAAAAAGATCATGAATTGGAATGATGTTTTTCCTTATTTCCATATTTTAATTTGTTTGTTCCTTGCAGAGATTTTGTGTTTGGATTTGTGTTTTGTATTGAAGAACTTCAAAGATGATAATTGATACTTTTCGTAAATTAAAAATATTATTATCAACGAAATGGGAGAACAACTCCAATGTTTGTTGGTCACCTAACTTGATACCAATGTCTGACTAAAATAAAGAAGCATATTTTCGTTTATTATTAATTAGATTCATTGGGTTAATGTTCATTTATCCCTCCGATCCGCATAAAATTTAATATTTATATGTGATAGCATGTAGAAATTTTAAAGGATTAATTTATCCCTTTTCATTGGAAAATGTAACTCATTCGTCCAAAAATGAGTGTGACAATAATGTCATATAAAATAACACATGGGATAAATTATTTCATTTTTTTTTTCAGGTTTAAATTAAATAAAAATATATAGTTAACAATGAAGGATATTTTTGTTAAATTATATTTTTTAAGGTTAAAAAATATTAAGGATCGAGAGAGTGTGAGTCCTTTATTTTTATAAAAATAAAGGAAGGTAAAATACATTTTCTTAAAATTAATGAGGGTATTTACAACTTATGATTATCACAATGTTGCATTGCCATTAACTCAAGTTTTATTAGATCATTCCTCAAAAAAGTTTCAAGAATTGAAAATTGGCTCAATACCATCACAAAAATGCTAGTCTGGATTAGGGTTGTCAATGTAGCGGACTTGGAGTGGATCATGATACAACCGGACCGAAATTTAAAAATTAAAAAGTATATTCGAATTCGATCCAAGATTCTAACAGATATTCAAAAGTACTATGGATTCCGAATCCGAAAAAAATCGATATCCGACTCAAATATCCGAATCCAAATAAAAAATAATTTTATGTTTATTTTTACTTAAAAGGATAAAAAATTATGAATTATCTAATCCAAAAAAGTTGTACAAGCTAAAGAGAAATGAAAATCAATGCAGGTAATATGTAGGATCATAATACAAAGTTTACAAGTTCTATAATAAATGGTAAAATACTAAACACCACTATTTATAATCGAATGGAGGTTAGTTTGTTAGTAATATTAACTTGGTACATGAACATGTTTAATTGGTAATATAATAACATAGTTTTACCATAACTATAGTTTTTAGTAATAGTCTTTTTTCTTCTTTTATTAAGTATAAATCAAACACGCGGATCTATAGTGGATCAAATCAGCCTAAATTCATATTCGCTCCATATAATTCGAATTACAATTCTTTTTAATCGGATCAGGTCCATCGAATTATTAATCGAACAATTATCATAATAAATCGAATCCGAATTGAAATCAATCCCATTGACAGCCCTAGTCTAGATAGAGGAGTTAAGGAATTGGGCCAACATGTCTTTTATAAATAGAAATTGGGTCAATCTAGCGGTGTCTTTTAGCCATTTAATTAATCGGTGGGCCATTTCGTTTGAATTTCCTCGAAGTTTTGTTACACACCAATTACACACTCGACCGAGAATTTCATTGGCCTCCAAAATTAACTTCTACAATTTATGCATCTACAATTTATGCATCTACAATTTATGCATTTGGTTTCTTTAAAAGTGTATATTTATAGGAGGTCGTGGGTTCAACTCCCACGAATGTTGGTATTTTCTTTAGTTTTATACTAGTTTTTTTCTAGTTTAATACTAGTAATTAGTTTATTTTGATATCATTGTAATAGTTTCGATTCGATATAGTGTTTGATGTAACAATGTATTCACCATCTCAAAAAAAAAAAGTGAATCATTCTCAAAAATCTCATTATCGAAATTTCCCTGATCCAACAAATTGAACACTTCCAAAATCATAAAAATTTCAAGTTGAGTGGCTTCTATTAATGTAACTCGTTATCTATAATTTTTTACAAAATTATCATTTTTTTTACCCACATTAGTCTCCACTATATGTTATTTATTTCATTTTGATTTTTTCCAAGCTGTTCATGGCGGCGCCGAGATCACATGAGCTGCAAGTGCATATTCTTAAGGTCATTTTCGACCATTCACTATAATAGAATTACACTTAAATCCCTCGTATCAAAAATCATTTAAAAAGATCGTAAAATAATAATAATAATAATACACCTATTTGTATCATGAATCAAAATATAGTTTTCTTGTCATTAATACTATTAGTCAAATACCTAATTAAAAATATACTAAATTCCTCATTTACTACAAATTAGTCAACTTTGTAAAATCACTCAATAATTATAGGACGGTTGTGTAAATAAAGTATGTACGCATCCACATTTATTTTTAAATTTTGAATAATCCGCGTGAGCCGCAACAATTCAAAGTCTAAAATACCGGTCCTTTTCAAGTTTTCAACATACTTTTTACCTCCCACTACAATTATTGTCTCCTCTCAAAATCATCTCTATATATATATACTTAAAACAAGACTTTTTGATCTATAGCATATATAGTTATAATTCGATCATCAAATTCAAATATGAAGGGTTTTCGAGTGAACTCAAGAAGATTAATTATCGTTCAAAGATTGCGAATCAAGTTCTTGTATTTTCTCAAGCTCCTTAGCAAATTGAAGTGTTTTTCGTATAGAAAAGCTCTAAGATTAATTGGAAGGCGAAGGAAAATTAGACGTATTAACGATAAGTATGTGTATTTTTACAATGGAGTGAATAGATCAGTTTGGCATTCAAAGTCATTTTGTTCGGAAGCCATAGAGGATTGCTTGGATTTTATTAAGAGGAATTCGGTGTCAAAAGATGATGAAACAAAGCCAATGCTCAATCAAGAATAGAAGGTCAAACTGTAAATAAATCTTTTTTTAGTTATTTTTTTATGATAAATTGTAACTAGTGTATGCCAGTAAATTTGTGGTTTTTTTCTTCCTTTTTTTTTTTTTTTTTTTTTTTTTGTGGTTCTTGGTTGGTTTGTTTCATTTTTGTATTTGATGATAATATATGAGCTAGATTATGGGAATTGTCCTTTGTTTCCGGTTTTTGTTTTTCTTGGCCAGAGTTCTTATTTGCTACCCATTTTGGTAATTAATTTGCATTCCTTGAAGTTAGAAATGACGAAATGTGCCCTTAAAATTAAAAATGGCAAAATGCATCATTATTTCCCTAGCCAAAATGCTTCTATACCTATTTCTCATGAGATTCAACTTGTTTCTCGTGAGATTTCATTATCACATGATAAGTGATTGAAGCATTTTTTTTTATTTAAATTACTTTGGCACTCGGAGTTTGGAGACCCAATTTTTGTTTTTTCAATGCGTTAAAGTTGTTTTTAACTTTGTTTAACCTAATCAAATTTTACATTATTAATATTAGATAACAACTAATTATGTTTTAATAATTTTTTTTTATGAAAATCAAATTTATAAAAATAAAATCATGAATTAATTTTCCTTAAATTTATTTCAGAAATTTCCTCAAAAAAAAAAATTATTTCAAAAATATGTTATTAGGACAAATTTTAATAAAAATACCAATAACTTAAGCTATCATGAATTATATATATCAATTATTAAATATATAGTTTCTATAAATTAATTAATTAGTTTTCCTTTCAATTTCCTCTTTCTTTTATTATGTACTGAAAAATTATTGCATTTTGTTATCTATTGATTTGAGTGAATAAATGGAAGAATTGGACCAAATATATAGTACAATTTAGTTATTTTTCAGGCTAAATAAGTTGAATTTTATTATAAGTTGTTATATATTAGACAAAAAAGGAAATCTTTTTTGTTCATCTATAATTGTTTTTGTCTGAATTTTCTTCAACATATTCAATCACATTAATAGAATTCGATAATAAAGTCAAACAATCACCAACAACTAAAATTGAAAAAAGAGAATAGGAAAACGAAGACTAATACGATTAAGAAAAAAATAATGATAAGAAACTTGGATTTTATGAAAGAAGTACATATATACTTACTAATTTAATTGCTTTTAACTTATTTGGGGTTTTGGCATTTTGCACCCTGGAATTAGGACTGTCAATTTAGTCGGGCTTACCCGAAGCCTGATGGCTCGACCCGATTAAAATTGGCTTGAACCTAAATATTTATAAGTTGGGCCGAGTTTGAGCCATTATATTAAACCCGATTAATTTATGAGCTGAGTTTGAGCCTAATACGGCTCAACTCAAATAAAGCCCAGATATATAATTATTTTAAATATTACATATATTATTAATTACTGACTTTATTTTTAAACAAGAAAACTTTGTTAAAAATTATAGTGTAAACCCACATATATGTTAGTAAATCAATTACGTAGTGAATGCCACGACTCAAAGGAAAAAAATTTAAAGAAAAAAAAGAGGCAAAAGTTAAAACAAAAGGTCCATAAATTGGAGTATTAAGACTTTAAAACTCTATTGTTTGTTCATATAGATCAAACGTATCTTTAAAAATGTGGGCAGATGACTCGATCTTTCAGTCTAAATATTATTTAATATTTTATAATATGAAGTACATGTATGGAATTTATATATACTCGTGTATTAAGTAATAGTAGTCAATTCATATGTGTTTCGATAATCTTAACTTTTTATATGTCGAGCTAAATTTTCTTATATTAACAAACCCAATATGAGCCCGATATAAGCCCGAAACCTGAAAAGTTACATGGGCCGAGTTTGAGTCTAAGAAATCAGAAGATTTATGAGCCGAATTTGAGCCTATAGCTATGAAGCCCGTCATTATTTGAATTTGAACCATTTAAAGCTCGGCTCACAAGGCCCGATTGACAATCCTACCTGAAATTATAGGGTTTTGGCACTTTGCACCTTGAAAATACAATTTATTTGGCACTTTGCACCCTAGTGTGTGTTTTGGTGAGAAAATTCATTGGTAGAAGGGTAGAATAGTCCTTTTTGATTTATTTTTTGGCACCCTAAAAATATAGAATGTTGACACTTTGCACCCTGAAAATATAAAAAATTTGCACTTTCCACCCCAATTTAAATTTTTTGACACTTTGCAACCTAGAAATTTAATTTATATGGCATTTTTGCCTCTAATGTGTTTTTTTGAAAAAAACTAATGAATGTCGTCGATGGAGAGATAAAATGGTCATTTCTATGCACAATAATCATAAACATGTTATTCTTAATTTATTTTACTTTTGAATAACTTATTTGAACATTTCTCTCATTAAAATTTAGATTAAAAAAAAGATTGTCTTTATTTTGTTTTCAAGTATCTTCTAGATTATTTACATTGTATATAAAAAATATGTTTACAAATCTAACATGTTATTATATTGCATGATATTGTTTCATAAGAGTCACATGTAAACGATCCTAAATTTCTCTATACGACATACTCTACAAATCTAAGATCAATTATTATCAGCATGTTAAATTTATTAAATTACAAAAAGAAGATAGAGTTCTTACCTAATCACTAGTAGCTAGTAATTTGGTTAAAATAAAGATGTGCCAAAAATATTAAGTTGAGGTTGAAAATGCCAAAAAAATATTTTTTAGGGTGCAAAGTGTCAAAATCTATAATTTTAGGGTCAAAAGTTCCAAAATATTCAAAAATGACTATTCTACCCTTCCATATGAATTTTTTCATCAAACACACACTAAGGTGCAAAGTGCCAAAATCTTATAATTTTAGGGTGCAAAATACCAAAAACCCAACTTATTTCTTGAAAGTTGAAGTCAGTTTTAGAAATAAATTCATGATAAATTAAGGAAAATACTTATATTGAATCTATTTGAGAACGAGGAAATAGCATTTTCATAACAAATTTTTACCTACTTTAGACATTTGGTACCAAACCTTTAAAAAGACCCCATTTAATATCAAAATTGAAGGACCTTTTCACATTTCTTTCTCCATCAATTTTTGGCATAACTCCTTTGTTACAGGACCAAATTTTGTGTTCTTTACATAACTGAAAAATTCTTGACGAGAGCTTTCTAATGATACAAGTTTCAGTTTATCGAACGCAATTTAAAAACTGCAGAAAATTAACAAAATTTTGGGATATTAATCAAAATTAAACCATATCTCATAATCTACAAGGAATCACGCCACAGTATGATATAGGGCACATAAGCATGCTATGGTAAAATATTTGGAGTATAATTTTAAGCATACCAAAAATCACCATCTTTAAAGCTCAAGCAAATGTGAAAAAAGTTCTTCAATTTTGATATTAAATGTGCCTTTTTTTGAAGGTTTGGTATCAAATATCTAAAGTATGTAAAAACTTGATATGAAAAATGAAATTCCCTCGTTTAGGAACTATTACATATATTTTAAAATAAAGTGTATGGATGCTAACTAATATATTTTTTGGCTAATTTGTTTCACATGGAAATGTTTCATGATAATAACATAGTTAATTAAAATATATATGATACTTATAATGTAACACTTAATTTACAAGATAATTGATTTTTTGTGACAAAATATTAAGTAACACCGGTAAACTTGTCACTTTTATATCTATCAAGTGACAATAACTCAATTATTTTCGCTAAAAATAATTTTCATAAGCATATTATTGACAAGTATTGTACAAATGTTATTATAAATAGTCATTTTTTATATCTATTATGAAAATCACTTTTAGGGTTACATTATAAATATCACCTAATATTTGTAATGACATTTTTACAATTCTTGTCATAAATATTCTTATGAAAATCATGTTTAGTGAAAATATTTGAGTGAAAATCATATTAGTGACAAGAGTTCTACATTATAAACTTGTCACTTTTTATATCTATTAAGTGACAATAACTCAAATATTCTTGATAAAAATGATTTTCATAAGCATATTAATGACAAGAATTGTACAAATATTGTCATTATTGACATGTATTGATATCGTAAAAGTGACAACCAAAATATGTCTTTAAACTTATTGTCATTGAATTGTCACTAAAAGGGTATCACTAATTGTCAATAGTAACTACTTAAATTATCATTGATTTGTAACTATAAGCTATTAGTGACAACTAAAATAAAGTTTTGTAATTATTGTAGTTGTCACAATTTTTGTCGTGACAACACTAAAATTGTTGTCACTAATTACATGCAAAGAGTGACAACTATTGCTTTGTGCCTTAATGAAAAAATACTTTAGAAGAGAGATCAATTTTTTTTTTGACGTAGCATCAAAAAATAATTTTTTGGAATTTTTTTTTTTTTAATTTATTAGACTGTGTATTTACAGCTCGGACCGAAGAGTGCAAAATATATAGGTCCTTCCCAGTGTATTTTTTGGAATTTTATAACTAACAAAGTCTGTGCGCCAAGGTGTTTTAAACAAAAGAGACTTGAATAGCGAATTTATACTATTTAAGATAAATATTCTCTTATCATCTGAAGATATATGAGAACTGAGTTAAATCTCACGAGAAATAGTTGTAGGATGCATTTTGCCCAGAGAATCGTAATTTGAGGGTGCATTTTTTAGTTTTTAATTTTTGAGGGCGCAAAATTGCCCAAATAAGTTATTTACAGGCCAATGTTGATCATAAATTCTTTTAGTCGTGTATGATAAGTTTGATCTTGCGGAGTGATCTTTAAAGTACTTTTTGATTTATTCAAGATCTTGAAGGTGTCTAACCCTTAATCAAAATCAAGTATGGTGAATTAGAGTTAATGACAATTTACCGCTCTATGATATTCATAACGTTCAATTTACATTCATATGATTTAAAAAAGAGCAATTTACCTTCATATAATTTTATAAAAGTTTTACACCGCCTCCCTAATATTTCTACAAGTGGCATTTTACCCTATGTGTTATGATAATATGGCAATTTACCCTCTATATTATGATAATGTGATAATTTACTCCCATATATTACAAAAATATATATTTTTCATGCACACTCTCAATTTCGACAAGTGAGTTACATTTTATGGCTGAAGAAGATAAATTGTTTCTTTAAAATTTCTACAAGGAGATAAAATACTCATTTTCAAATTATAAGTGATAAATTAAACATTATGTATTTCTCATGGTATAAATTAACATTAACTCTGATGAATTATATCATCTTTGGTGTTTGACATTGGATATTATAATCATTTCTTGGATCTATAACGTAAAAGACTTTTTTGTTTGAAACCTGTAAAATGTAGTTTCGACAGCAATAATTCTAATATAAAAATTATTAATTTTAAAATCACTTATTGTAAAATTTAATTTTAATAAAATTAATTCTCTTATAATTATTTTTACAATTGACGAACTCATACTTAAATCTTAGTCTAGCCGGCCACCTGACCTAACCCTATCGTCTAACTAAAAAGGAGAATGTATTATTTCAATTTTCAAAAGATGATTAAAGAAAGTAGGCGAGCAAATAAAATAAAATATCAGGAGTGACGAAGTTGAAAGTCTACCTCAAATCCCCACTACATGCATTTTCATTTCAAATTTCCGAATTGCTTAACTAATGTGAAGTCGTCACAGCCTGACAATAATAATTATTTATAATTAGTATAACCTTAGGGGTGGCTGAATTGTAGTCCTTATTTTATTCGCCTAATCAAAGTAAATGATATACAGGTTGTTCATTGATGATATACCGTATCCTCACTTACACATGATAATCAAACACTATTTAAGATTGACCAAGTTAACTATTTGACTATATTGCTCTGCTCAACCTCCTCAACCGGATCAATCACCTTGCTCTGCTCGACCTCCTCAATGAGATCATCCAGCTTGATCTACTCGACCTCCTCAACTAGATCGTCCAAATTGCTATGCTCGACCTCCTCAACCGGATCGACTAGATTCCTCTGCTCAACCTTCTCAAACCGGATTCACCAGCTTGTTCCGCTTGACCTTCTCAAAACGGATCGATCAGATTGCTCTACTCGACCTTCTCAACTAGATCGACCAGATTGCTCTGCTCGAACACCTCAGCCAAGCCGACTAGATTGCTCTCCTTTGGATGTTAGATCACCCATTGATACTACACGCGACAATCTAGATTACAAAATGAATCATTAATTGATAAATAAACTGTCCCAATTTTATGAAATGACCTAACACTCCAGGCTCCACATGTATTTTATCAGGTCGATCCGAATATATTCGACCAACCCAAACCTATATCGGTCATTCTATTCCTATAAATAACTCATCTATCCACAAAGCTATGTACAAATTTTTTTCCATTATGACCTTTTAGACAAAAAATATTTCCCAATATGATTCAAACTAAAAACTATTATCCTAAATGTACATTTTTCTTAAAATCGCAGGTACTACCTGCGATTTTTGCTAATTATCAGAAATTAATTAACAAGTCGAATTAATTAAGAGAGAATTGCAATTGTGGTACCAAACTATATACCGATTCTCACTTGTGGTACTATAAAAATCGAGGCCGACATATTTGGTACCACAATTTAAGAAATTGAATCACATTTGGTACCACCGTTAAAAATGGACGTTAACTGATGACGTGGCAGTTAAATTTTATTGCAAAATTGATACCATTACTTATGTTGACTGATAATTATACCCCTAACTTTTCAAGTTGTCAAAATAACCCCACATCTTCAAATTTCTAGACAATTTTAGTCCACATTGTTGCCCAATTCAAAATTGGCTCGAATAAGACACATGCGGACAGCAGACCACTTTAGAGATTTTACTTATTATAATAGACCAAATAATACTTTAACATAAATTCGATAAAATATTAATCAAATCTAAAATTTATATAATAATATTAATATATTTAATATTTATTAAAAAATTTATATAAAATAATTATAATTTAAAAAATCAAATAAAAAACCCATCTCCTACCCCCGAACCCCATCCCCCCATCCCCCAACCAAATCCCAGGCCGCCGGTGGCCTGGGATCGACGTTCCCAGGCCGCGGTGGCCTGGGTCCTCCGATCACAGGCCACCGCGACCTGGGACCGGCGATCCCAGGCCGGCGGTGGCCTGGGACGGACGATCCCAGGCCGACGGCTGCCTGGGCCGGACGATCCCAGGCCGCCGTCGGCCTGGGATTTGGGGGGGGGGGGTGGTTAGGGGGGATGGGGTGTAGGAGATAGTTTTTTTTTAAAATTATAATTATTTTAATAAATATTAAATATATTAATATTATTATATAAATTTTAGATTTAATTAATATTTTATCGAATTTATGTTAAAGTATTATTTGGTCTGTTAATATTATTTATAACATTAAATTAGTTAAATAAATATGTAAATATGATAAGTAAAATCTCTAAATTGGTCCGCACGTGTCTTATTCGAGCCAATTTTGAAATTAGGCAACAATGTGGACTAAAATTGTCAGTAAATTTGAAGATGTGGGGTTATTTTGACAACTTGAAAAGTTAGGGGTATAATTGTCAGTCAACATAAGTAATGGTATCTGTTGGATGAAGATGAAGATGGAAGACATAAAGTGAAGGGAGGTTTTGATGATTTCCAAAACATCAGAATCAGCTAAGTATGGAAGCTTAGTAAAAACCTTCTAAGATATTTGACTAAGGAAGACTTATTCAGACTAGTCAAATATGGTCCAGAAGACTACTGATCTATTGCTGAGGAAGAAATCAGACTGGTGGACGATCAGCCGACTCAAATCAGATTAGTTCAAGTTTGGGATCAGCCGAGTATACATCAGACGAGTAATTTCGATCAGCTGAGTGGAAGTAGATCAGAAGATCAGTGCAACGGTAATAAATGCACTTGGAGTAATAAATGATGAAGAGGAAGGGTATTAATGACAAATGATTGAAGAGAAACCTCGTATCAGATTGGTGCATTTAATGCGATCTGACAGCAAGTACAGCAGAGTGTACAGTGTTCAGTCGCAGGTAGCCGTTTCTGCAGGAAGGACCAGTACTCGAGGATTTGAACAGCTGTCGATCTCTCAACGGGCAGAAATTCAAATCTCCAAGTATAAATAGTTCAGTTCATGAGTTGAAGAGAACAACACAGAGACAACACACTTTGAGAGCTAAAATTCGAAGCAGAACTTCTCTAAGTCTCAAAACTCAAGAACAGAACACTCATCAGCTAAGTCATTTGTTGACGAAGCAAATAGAGAGAAAAATAGAAAATACTTGTAAAATCTGAGTGATTTTGTTAGGTTGTGTTGTGAGGAGTAGATATCAATCTTTGTGAGCGATATTACTTCAGAGGTTAGGAATTTCTTTGTGATTTCCTACTACGAACTTGTGGCCAGTTCATCTGTTGGTTGGCGCAAGCAGAGTGTACTGTAATCTTTGTGACTATAGTATAACCCAAGATCTAAGTGACTTGGAAGAGTGGACTAAAGGATTTACATCCATATAACCACTATAAAAATCCTTTGTGTTTTTAACTTGCATTATTTTCTGCATATCCATAACAGCATACTAAAAACACTTTAAGGTTGATTGTTTGAAAAGTTTTAAAAAGGAATTTGTTTAAAACTGGGGATAAAACTTTTTCTAAGATAAGTAAACTACTTGTGAAAAACACTTGATAAATCCGCTGCAAGATAGTTAATTTTGAAACTCTGATTTTGATAAAATCAGCTAAGTAAAATCAGAAGAGTGGTCAACTCTGCTGTTCAAAGCTTTGTGCAAGATCAGCTTAGTCTGCTTACAATTCTTGATCAGCTTAGTCTGCTGACAGAAAAGTTAGAGATTTTAAAAAAGGCAAATTTTTAAAGAGGTTTATTCACCCCCCCCCCCCCCCCTCTAAACCTCATCTGACCACTTGGGACCAACAAGTGGTATCAGAGCAGGTGGTTCATCTGAATCATCTGACTGATCAACGAGCTTGATCCTTAAGTGTTTTTCAAAGGTATTCAAAAGTTTTCAAAAGAGCATTTTTTTTGAAAAACAAAACCTTTTTGAAAAATGGATTGTATCAGCCTTGTTCCCCACATAGGCGGTATGAGCTTTGAGGACTGGAAAATACGCATGGAAATTTTCCTTGCTGCTTACAACGATAATATGTACAGATGCATAACAAAAGGTCCAATAAGGATTACCAAGACAATCAAAATCGATGGCGTAGATACTGTTGTTGATAAAGATGAAGAAGAGATGTCACCTGATGAAATCAAGTTGAAAAATCTTGATAAAGTTGGAATCTTCATCATGACTAAAGCCCTGGACAATGAAAGGTTTGACTATGTCAAACACTGTAAAACATCAAAAGAGATGTGGGACAAAGTCAGGGATATGAGTGAAGGAAATGAAGCCATCAAGGAACACAATCTAAGTGTTGCCATGGAGAAGTTTGATAACTTCAAAATGAAGCCTGGAGAAACCATTGAACAGATGAGTTCAAGGTTTACCAAAGTGCTGAACAACGTGTTAAAGCTGGGTAAGACATTCACAGACAAAGAGATCACTCTCAAAGTCTTGAAGGCGCTACCACCCAAGTTCAACATGAAGATCACAGCTATGGAAGAATCTAGGGATCTGGGGAAGATCTCTCTGACAGAGTTGTTTTCTGTACTCAAGGCGTACGAGTATAAAATACCAAGGATGGGAATAGAAGAGACCTCAACTTCTGGCCCCACTGCTGCACTGGTTGCTGCAGAAAGAACAAGAAGATCGTCTGGAAAAAGCAGAGAAGTGGACTCATCTGATGAGGCCCCAGTACTGAGCAAAAAGGAGTATACTGCTGACGATGTTGCGTTGTTACTGAACGGGTTCAAAAAGTTCTACAAGAGAAAAATGAAGAACAAATATAACAATGCTTCTACCTCTAAACCTACCTCTAATTCTTATGACATTCAGGATGATTATAAATCCAAAATGATGTGCTATAATTGCAGGAAATTGGGACACTTCATCAAGGACTGCCCATATCCTAAAGCGGAGAAGTACACAGAGGAGGAAAAGAAACAAAGAAAATAAAGAAGAGAGAAGAGATACCAAAAGAGCAAGGTGCTGTTGGCTGAAGCTGAAAAGATGGCAGTCATCCACTCATCAAACACAGAATCTGGCACTTCAAGTGATGACTCTGTTTTTGACGAAACACCTGCACTACTGTGTCTCATGGCAAAGGAATCTGATGATTCTGACAATGAGGTAATACTCTCTGAAAGTGAGCTTGAACTGTTTAACTCATTTGAGCAAATGATGAACAACAAAGTAGATGTTGTTAATGAGCTTGCTAAGCTTAAGGACGAGATGATTCTGCTGAAAAAGCAAAATGCTAAACTGAAACTTAAGGTTGAAAAACCTGACGAATCAGCCATGTATAAAAAGCTTTCGCATGAATGTGAATCTCTGAGAGCTGAATGTGAAATGTACAAGGGACAAATCAAAGAACTTGAAGCTAGAATATCTTTGCATAATAAGTCGTCTGTTCCTAAGTCGTCTGTTGTGACAATAGATAAACCAACTGAACAGAGTACTCCCTTAGAAAAAGAAAGTTTAGAACTGAACAAAGCTGAGAAATTTATATCTGCTGATAATAGTAATATTGTCTTATATGTTCAGACTACTAAACCCATTTCACCTGAGATTGAGAAAAAGGAGATAAAAACTCCTAAGGCTAAGAAGGGTAAAAAGCCTGAAACTGAAAAACAGACTGGTAAAACCAAACAGCAGAGTAGTCCCAAGAAGTCTGCTGATAAGAGTAAAACCAATCAGACTAGTAAAGCTAAGTCGTCTGTTAAAGAGCAAGTAAAGAGCAGACCTAAGAAGCAAAGAAATTACAACAAAAATGCTTACTATGGAAATGAGTCTTATTATGTGCAACCTGCTTATCCACCATATTATGCTGCACCTCATTATCCACCTCATTTTGCTGCATATCCTGCTCATCAAACAATGCATGCCTACCCTACTTATCATGCATCATATCCTGCTTATGAGCCTTATCATCATCATAATGATTATCACCATAATATGCCTGCTGATTATGATGTAAATAAAGTTGCTCATGCTCCTGCTAAGACTGCAAAGCCTAAGAAGCCTAAGACTTCAACATCTTGGGTTGTCAAAGGTGATACTAATCCACCAGGACCCTCTCAATAAAGGGTACCTAAAACATTTTTATTTTGTTTTGTAGGTTAGGATTAGGAGTAGGAGTAAAGTAGCGAAGAAATGGTACTTGGACAGTGGATGTTCAAGGCACATGTGTGGAGACATACATGAACTGGCAGATGCTGTTGCTGTGAATGGTCCAAGAGTTACTTTTGGAGACAGCAAAGAAGGCAAGGTTGTAGCTGTTGGAAAGCTTATCAAAGGAAACATAGAGATATCTGACGTCTCATATGTTAGTGGCCTGAAGTACAATCTGTTGAGCATAAGTCAATTTTGTGACAAAGGATTTTCCGTGGTGTTTTCAGCAGATAAGTGTTATGTTGAACAAATTGGAACAAAGAAGGTTATTTTATCTGGAAGAAGACAAGGAAACATCTATGTAGTCGACTGGAATTCTGTGGACAAGAATTCAAATGTTTGCTTAGTGGCTTCTACACCAAGTGAAATCAGTTGGCTTTGGCATAAAAGAATGAATCATTTGAATTTCAAGACCATCAACAGATTGATAAAGAATGATCTGGTAGAAGGAATTCCAAAGACAGTCATGAGCAAAGACAAGCTCTGTGATGCCTGTCAGAAGGGTAAACAAGTGAAGTCATCTTTCAAAAGCAAGAAGCACCAATCTTCAACCAGAATTTTGGAGCTATTGCATATGGATTTGTTTGGCCCTATTGATCCAATCAGCAATGGTGGAAAGAAATACTGCCTAGCTGTTGTGGATGATTTTTCAAGATTTACTTGGGTAATCTTCATGAAGAAGAAGAGTGAAACCAAGGAACATCTTACAAATCTGATGGAACTGATCCAAAATGAGAAGAGTCAAAGAATTTTGAAGATCAGATCAGATAGAGGGACTGAGTTTACAAACTCTACTGTTGAAGAGTACTGTAGTTCCAGAGGAATCAGTCATGAGTACTCTGCTGCCAGAACCCCTCAACAAAATGGAGTTGCTGAAAGGAGAAACAGAACTCTAAAAGAAGCTACCAGGACAATGATAGCTGAAGCAAAGCTGCCCCAAAGATTCTGGGCAGAAGCTACAAACACAGCATGTTATACACAGAATAGGTGTATGATCAACAAAAGTCAAAACAAGACACCTTATGAGTTATGGAACAACAGAAAGCCTAATTTACATTATCTTAGGATTTTTGGTTGTAAATGTTATGTTTTGAACAATGGGAAAAATCACCTCACTGCATTTGCAGAGAAGGCTGATGAAGCTGTTTTTGTAGGTTACTCTACTGTTAGTAAAGCTTACAGAGTGTTTAACAAAAGAACTTTGCTTGTAGAAGAATCTATTCATGTAGTATTTGATGAACCAAGTCAATCATCTGAAAAGAATCAAAGTGCAAACCCTGAGATATCTGCTGACTTTCAGAAATTGAATGTGGAAAGAAAGGAAGAATATGTACCCATCATACTACCCAACCTATCTCAAGCTGTTAACTCAAGTGCTGTTCAAAATCAGTCTGCTGATTGTCTAACAGAGGAGTTGCAAACAGCTGACAGACCAGAGACTGTTCAACAGACCACAACTGTTCAACAGACTACTACTGAGACTCCAACAGTGGTGTTGCAAGATCAATCCAGAGGACAACATCCAGATTTGCAACCTGATCTCAGATGGCTCAGAGATCACCCACCAGAGTTAGTGATTGGTGATCCCTTGGATAGAGTTAGAACAAGAAGGTCAACTGCAAATGAAACAATGTTTGTAAGTTTTCTTTCACAAATTGAGCCTAAATTAATTGATGAAGCTCTTGGTGATTCTCACTGGATTGAAGCTATGCAAGAAGAGTTGAATCAATTTGAAAGGAATGAAGTCTGGTACTTAGTTCCCAGACCTACTCATCAAAGAGTAATTGGCACTAAGTGGGTTTTCAGAAATAAGATGAATGAAGATGGTATGGTTACAAGAAACAAAGCAAGACTAGTTGCCAAAGGTTACTGCCAAGAAGAAGGCATTGATTTTGATGAGACATTCGCACCAGTTGCAAGGCTTGAAGCAATCAGATTGTTCCTAGCCTATGCTGCTCACAAGAACTTCACTGTCTATCAGATGGATGTGAAGTCTGCTTTTCTCAATGGAGAATTGCAAGAAGAAGTGTATGTTGAACAACCTCCTGGATTTGAAGTTTATCAACAAGGAGATAAGGTATATCGTCTGAAGAAAGCTCTCTATGGACTGAAACAGGCTCCAAGAGCATGGTATGATACTTTATCTGATTTTCTTTTAATTAAAGGATTTCACAAAGGTAAAGTAGATAAAACCTTGTTTACTATTGAATGGGATAATCATATATTGTTGGTACAAATATATGTAGACGATATTATTTTTGGTTCAACTAACAAACAGATGTGTGAAAGATTCTCTAAGCTGATGCAGAACAAGTTTGAAATGAGCATGATGGGAGAATTAAACTACTTTCTTGGATTACAAGTTAAACAGCTACCTGATGGTATTTTTATTAATCAAGCAAAGTACACAAAAGATCTGTTTAAGAAATTTGGTATGGAAACTAGCTCATCTGTTACTGTTCCTATGTCTACTGGACTTCGTCTGGACAAGGATGAAGGTGGCAAATCAGTTGACATCACCAAATACAGAGGCATAATTGGGTCACTGTTATACTTAACAGCTAGCAGACCTGATATTATGTATTCTGTTGGGGTCTGTGCAAGATTTCAATCAGATCCTAAGGAATCTCATCTCTTGGCTGCTAAAAGAATACTAAAGTATCTCAAAGGCACTCAAGAATTGGGATTGTGGTACCCAAGGGAATCAGGATTTGAACTTATTGGATATTCAGATTCTGACCTTGCTGGCTGCAAAATTGATAGGAAGAGTACTACAGGTACGTGTCAATTTTTAGGCAGTCGTCTGATCTCATGGATGAGTAAGAAACAGACTTCAGTATCCATATCTACTGCTGAAGCTGAATACATTGCTGCTGGAGCATGTTGTGCACAAATACTTTGGTTGAAGCATCAACTTGAAGACTATAATCTTAAGATCAGTGGAATCCCTATCTACTGTGATAATACAAGTGCAATATCACTTACTCAGAATACTACTAGTCATTCCAGGACTAAACATATTGAGATCAAACATCACTTCATCAGAGACCATGTTGAAAAGGGAAATGTTATTATTGAGTATGTTCATACAGACAACCAGATTGCTGACATTTTCACCAAACCACTGAATGAAGCTAGATTCTCCACTCTAAGAGCGGAATTAGGCTTGTTAAAATTGGATTCATAAGCTGAGGGGGAACCTATCAGAAGACTGGGTTCAACAGCTTACTAATCTGACATCAACAAGCGCTACACTTCAAGAAGACTGACTCTCAACAGACTAGTTGACTGATGAATTCTTGAATTCAGGGGGAACGTGTAAGACTAGCGGTACCCTTGTTTTAAAGATGAAATCTTCAATGACAGTTAGTTGAAGTTGTTTTAATCAGAAGATTTGTTCTTAATTCTTGAAGATTCGAAGATTATTTATCTTGCTGGATTGACAAACAGCAAAGGAAGATCACTAGATATTGGCTTTCACTAGTGATATATTGTATCAGACAAGTCGTTTATCAGATAAGTATCACTTTACTCATCTGTTATTATTTATGTCATCTTATATTTAAAGTGTTGTGCAAAAACGTTTTATCAAAAGCACGCTTTTATAAGTAACAGACAAGTGGCGTTTCAAATTCCCGCCTGCCTGACATAATTAATAAATTTTGAATTCCGCGATTCTCGCCCGCACGATTAAAAACTGACAGATCAAATCAAACCGTCCGCGTATAACACGGAAACCGAAGCATTTCGAAATCTATAAATCCAGATCTGATCAGAAGGGTTAAACCTTACGCACCCAAAATTATTCTAAGTGAAAAAGAAGTTACTAACTCATCTTTTCTGCCTTAAAAGTGTTAAATTTCTCTCAAGCTACTACAAATTTTTTCAAAATGGCCGGAGCTGAAGGACGTTATTTGAATTACGAGAAGTTCTACGCTTCTGGAACTCCTCTAATGAAGGAAATCTTGGTCAAAATTAAAGAGGCATCATTGGTGAAGGTTTTGGAAGCTCATGAGGAGTATGTTTTCACTGAAGATGTGGCTGACTACTATGGATCTAGAAAAAATGACCTAACCAAAATGATTTCTGTGGCTACTGTCGGAGGTAAAACTATCTGTGTTTCACCTGCTGTTTTGAATGAAATTTATGGTCTGAAAAATGAAGGAGGAGAGGTATTTACTCTGGCTCAAGAAAAAGAGGAAGAATTTTGGTTTGTCTGTGCGAAGGATGGAGAACCAATGACTGGAAGCCTTATGAAAACTCAGCTGAAAGACGAGTTTCAAAGGTTTGCTGATATCATTGCAAAAATTTTGGAGTGTTGTACGAGCTCCTTAGATGGGTTACCTAGGAGAAGGTACCAAACAATGGTTTGCATCTACTATGGGTTGGATGTTAACTGGGCTATTCACTACTTTTATCTTCTGGCGTTAAAGAAGAATGGACATGTGGTGATGATGAGTCATCTACTCTCAGCTCTGGGATGTCCATTGGTGAACGGGAAGACAGTTCACAAGCTGAAGGAAGTGAAAATGTATGAACCAGTTCAGATTGGAGCTACCTCTAAAAGAAAGGCAAAAGGAACAGAAGAGAAGCCTGCTGCCAAGAAACCCAAAATTACCATCAAAACGAAGTCTGCTGATCAAACAGCAAACCCTGCTGTTGAAGCCAGATCAGTAGAGTCTGCTGATGTTGCTAACCAGATAGTCACTGAGGTGACTAAGGAAATCAGTGAGATGGGTACTGAAACATCTCCAGAAAGAACTGAGTCTGACGAACCAGTTCAAGTAAAAGAAGTTGGACGAAGAACAAGAAGTTCAGTAAAGAGAACTGCTGAACCTCAACAACCTGAAGTTTTGCCCAAGCCAAAGGCAAAAAGAAAGTTAACTCTGGGAGGTCAACGAGTTACCTTTACAACTGCTCCAAATACTCAAGTCAGAGAAAACCCTGCTGCTGAAAGACCAGTGGATGCAGTAGAAGAAGCTGCAGAAGATGAGACAGCAGTGGACCAATCTCTTGACAAGTCTGCTGTTGCTGAACAGCCAACTACTTTACCAGCAGAGGAGAATGTCCCACTCATTCATCCTACACCAACTGCTGCTGTTCCACTACAAGTAGTTGAATCACCTGCCGCCAGAAGGAAGAGAACTGGTAAGGCAAAGGTTAAAGTGATCACTGCTGCTGAGCAGAAAAAGATAGATGAAGCTGAGAAGAAAAAGAAAGAAAAAGAAAACGCTCGCAAACTTAAGGAGCTTGAGGCTCAGACTAAAAACATGTCTGAAGCTGAGATAGCTGCTAAAGAAGCTCATGATTTGGCTAAGGCTATTGAAGCCAGTACCAAGGATGCTCAAGGTCCAAGGTACAGTGGTGGAATCACAATTGGAAATCCCAAGAAGCCAAAGGCTGTTATGCCAACACCCAAGCTGCCAAAGAAGAAGAGATCAGAACTGAAATATGCTCTGAACATAGTTCAAAATGATCCAGAAATGTTCAAACAGTTTGTGGCAGATCTTGAGCGGTATAACGACGTTTTGGTCCGTCAGAGTCTCTTTGTTACGGAAAAGATCAGATACAACAGATGGAGAGAGTATCGTCTGACCAAGACAAAGGATCAAATAGTACAGTGGAAGGATTTTGCTGCTGAGGAAAGATGGGTCCTGCAATTTCTGGAAACTGGATGTCTGAGGCAAGCATTGGATTCAGACCACTTCTTTGATATGATTCACTATCGAATGAGGAAGTTGGCAAAGTCTGAAGCCAAGTTGCTACAAAGTTCTGTTCCTGAAACTCCTGCTTCAGATGAAAATTTAAAGAACAGAATGGTCAAGCTGGCATTATCTGTAACTTTGGAAGTATGGGCAAAGAAGACCAGACATCAGAAGGGTCAACCCAGCTCAATGTTACCTATGCCAAGCTTACAACAGATCGTCTTTGGACCAGCTATCAAAACATATGAAGATTTACCTGAACAGACAACTTCACCATTTACACCTGCTATTATATTTACACATAAAACTGTTGTTGCTGATAATGGTGTTGATGTTGTTACAGAGATAAATTAGCCAACACAGGTCCAACAGAAGATTGCTGAAATCTCAACATCATCAGAGAGGTTGCCCCAACAACAGACTACTCTGACTGATGAACCAAAGGAGACTGACAAAACTCCTGAGATTGCTCAAACAAGCACAGCCACTCCATCAACTTCAACAGACTTGCAACCAGCTATTTTGGAGTCCATCCATCAGCTGATTGCCAACTCAATGAAGGAAATGGAAGACAGACATAGAGAACAAATGAATACGTTTAAGGAAGTAGCCTTAACTATGCTGTCTGCTGCTGCTGAAAAAGTTCCAAAGGCTGCTGATCCTAGCCCTCTGATAGTGGAAGAAATGGCAAACATCAAAAATGAAGTACAAGCTATCAGACTGGATGTGGAAACATTTGGTGCAAGGGTCAAAAACAACACAGCTGGTTGGAGGGACATTAATGAAGTTGTTGCAAATGCAATGGAGGCTCATGAAGTAAAAGCTGAGAGCATGCTGAAAGCATTCACTACATCAGCTGACTTGATTCTGAGTTCTCAGATTCAACTTTGTGATCAAGTGGATCTTACATTCAAGAAGATTGAATCCTACAACACATTGCAGCAACTGAAGAGGGAAAATCATCTTCTGGCGGTGGATAAAAACATCAGATTGATTTGTGACGCAATTAACATCACTCCTGTTCTGCCTGAAGAACCTGTCTACCCTGCTGATGATGACAAAAAGGGGGAAGATGGAGATTCTACAACGAAGAAGAAGGGTGCTGATGCTAATCTATCAGCTGAAGTTACTGAAAAGTTGGACTCTGCTGAAAATGATGCTGATGATGAAAATACAAGCAGACCAGACAATGAAGTAACTGAGGCAGACAACGATGCTGATGAAGAGCCCAAAGAACCAGTAAAATCTGATAAGGAGATTGCTGCTTCCAAGGACTCTGCTGCTGAACAGTTAGATCCATACGTCAAGTACAAAAGAATAGAGGATCTCAGAAGAAGATTTGAAATGCTTGAACAAGATCTCTCTAGTTCTGAACAAGAAGATGAAGACCCTGAAAATGAAGAAGAAGGAGAAACACAAGAAGAGAAGAAGGACTAGACTAAGTCATTAGACTAGGTCACTTGTAATCTTTTTGTTAAACTTGTAAAATTTTACTTTCTGCTACTTCATCATTTGAACTTGTAATCTGTAATAAATTGACATATCTATAAAAGTTCAAGTTTCCAACAAATCATTTCTATCTCAGAAATTTTTGAGGACTTAAACTTTAGCTTTAGGAACAGGTACTTAGCTGAAGTTTTGTCATCATCAAAAAGGGGGAAATTGTTGGATGAAGATGAAGATGGAAGACATAAAGTGAAGGGAGGTTTTGATGATTTCCAAAACATCAGAATCAGCTAAGTATGGAAGCTTAGTAAAAACCTTCTAAGATATTTGACTAAGGAAGACTTATTCAGACTAGTCAAATATGGTCCAGAAGACTACTGATCTATTGCTGAGGAAGAAATCAGACTGGTGGACGATCAGCCGACTCAAATCAGATTAGTTCAAGTTTGGGATCAGCCGAGTATACATCAGACGAGTAATTTCGATCAGCTGAGTGGAAGTAGATCAGAAGATCAGTGCAACGGTAATAAATGCACTTGGAGTAATAAATGATGAAGAGGAAGGGTATTAATGACAAATGATTGAAGAGAAACCTCGTATCAGATTGGTGCATTTAATGCGATCTGACAGCAAGTACAGCAGAGTGTACAGTGTTCAGTCGCAGGTAGCCGTTTCTGCAGGAAGGACCAGTACTCGAGGATTTGAACAGCTGTCGATCTCTCAACGGGCAGAAATTCAAATCTCCAAGTATAAATAGTTCAGTTCATGAGTTGAAGAGAACAACACAGAGACAACACACTTTGAGAGCTAAAATTCGAAGCAGAACTTCTCTAAGTCTCAAAACTCAAGACAGAACACTCATCAGCTAAGTCATTTGTTGACGAAGCAAATAGAGAGAAAAATAGAAAATACTTGTAAAATCTGAGTGATTTTGTTAGGTTGTGTTGTGAGGAGTAGATATCAATCTTTGTGAGCGATATTACTTCAGAGGTTAGGAATTTCTTTGTGATTTCCTACTACGAACTTGTGGCCAGTTCATCTGTTGGTTGGCGCAAGCAGAGTGTACTGTAATCTTTGTGACTATAGTATAACCCAAGATCTAAGTGACTTGGAAGAGTGGACTAAAGGATTTACATCCATATAACCACTATAAAAATCCTTTGTGTTTTTAACTTGCATTATTTTCTGCATATCCATAACAGCATACTAAAAACACTTTAAGGTTGATTGTTTGAAAAGTTTTAAAAAGGAGTTTGTTTAAAACTGGGGATAAAACTTTTTCTAAGATAAGTAAACTACTTGTGAAAAACACTTGATAAATCCGCTGCAAGATAGTTAATTTTGAAACTCTGATTTTGATAAAATCAGCTAAGTAAAATCAGAAGAGTGGTCAACTCTGCTGTTCAAAGCTTTGTGCAAGATCAGCTTAGTCTGCTTACAATTCTTGATCAGCTTAGTCTGCTGACATAAAAGTTAGAGATTTTAAAAAAGGCAAATTTTTAAAGAGGTTTATTCACCCCCCCCCCCCCCCCTCTAAACCTCATCTGACCACTTGGGACCAACAGTATCAATTTTGCAATAAAATTTAACTGCCACGTCATCAGTTAACGTCCATTTTTAACGGTGGTACCAAATGTGATTCAATTTCTTAAATTGTGGTACCAAATGTGTCGGCCTCGATTTTTATGGTACCACAAGTAAGAATCGCTATATAGTTTGGTACCACAATTGCAATTCTCTCAATTAATTAATCTCGAGTAAAAAAAAATTAATTAATTAATTACACTTAATCATATTGGAACAACTAACTAACTATTTCTGGAACAACAAACTTAATCTTTAAAATTACTGGAACATTGTATTGAATTCTTCTGGAACATATAAACTGTTTGCTTCTGGAACATAAAATACGAAATAATTTACTTAGAAATTTTTATAACCTAATACACCCCCCCCCCCCCCCTTCTCTCTCTCTCTCTGGTAGAACTTGTGTATCTCAATTTTTTTGCGGATACTCAAACAATAAATAAAACCACGTATATTGATTTGAAGATAAGAAAAATTTGCTACCACATCTTTTGATCAATAATATATATTGTATTTAATTAATTATATTCCAGCAAAGAAGATACACATTTTAAATTTGGTGCGTATTAATTAAAGGACTATGTTTGAAGTTTGTTTCATTCATCTTCATTATCATTATGTGGATAAATAAATATGACAATTTACTAAAATTGTTCAAAAGGTAATTTTGAACTTTTTAAAAATTTTCCTAGGTTTGTAATAGATGGCTCACCGGTTACTTTTTTGTGCTATTGGGGAGGAAATATATTGAACTCATCTAATGGGTGTGAGTATGATATTCAACCAAAACGACCTCTTAGGGCGGATAGCAGATGGAGTTATGAGAAGTTACTAACAGAGTTGTACAGAGTTATCGGGCTAAACAAACGGGAGTTTAGGTTGGGAGTGATATGTAGATATCCTATTTCATTTTACCTAGACACTGCTAATTATGTTGCCCTTCCCGTTAATGATAATAATGGTGTTGAAGCTATGTTTGATGTTTTTACTCATTTTTCGGGGATAGGTAGATTACAGTTGTACTTGGAGATGAAGTTGATAGATAGCCAAGGGTTTGCTATTGATACAGAGGTTGGATGTCATTACGTTGGTGACGCAATTGACTTACATGTGGACGAAGGTAACCAAAAGTATTCACCTTCTTACCATGATTTGGGTGACCCGGTTCCGTTGACTTTCCAGTCAGACGTTGGAATGACTACACAAATAGTACACACAAATGTTAGTCCTCCTAGGCCTCGAAATGTACGAGAACTAAACGAAGATTTGGAGACTGATTCTGAAGATGATGAAGGATGTTTTGAACACAGGCTAATGGAAGAGAATGATGGAAGTAGCAGTATTAGCAATGACATTGAGGGGACTGATACTGGGGATGACAGTATGGATGTCAATGAACTTCCTTGAAATCGTATAATGAGGTGAATTACCGATTTTATAGGAAAACTGGTGAAGGATCATGTATCACAGATATTCGTGCAAGTCAAATTCAATTGTCTGAGAGTGACGAACTAGTCAAAGACTTACTCTTTAGGTTGAAAAACGATATGCAGTGTGCTGTCAAGAAATATCATATAAAAGATAATTGGAGCTACAAGGTAAAAAAGAGCACTGATAAAACATGGGTAATATGTTGTTAAAAGAAAGTGTATCCGTGCAACTTCTATCTCCGTGCAAGTTTATTTATCAAGAAAAATAGATTATGGGAAGTGACACATTACTTGGGACCGCATACTTGTTTGTTTGCAGGATTATGCTAAGATCATTTTCATTTGGACTCTAAGTTGATTGTTTGGGATATCCTAAATCTTGTTAAGGTAGATCCAAATTTGAAGAATCGTGTCATTGCTGAATATGTGAAGAATAGATTTATTAAAGAAATATCATGTAAAAAAGTATGGTATGTGAAACAGAAACTAATTGCACAAATCTATGGAAATTGGGAGAAATCTTATCAAAGGTTGCCAAAAGTACTTGCAGCTATCAAACAATATAACCCTGAGACAATTGTTGAGTATTATAGACATCCACCACCCGATCAAATGGATATATTCCGTCGTGTTTTTTGGACATTTGGACCTTGTATTCAAGCGTTCACGCACTGTCATCCAGTTGCTAGCATTGATGGTACTTTTCTTCATGAAAAGTACAAGGGGGTTTTACTAATTGCGATGGGATGTGTAGCAATTTATAGTATATTGTCACTGGCCTTTGCTATTTAAAATATGAGTCCTTTAAAACTTGGGATTGGTTCTTGAACCTTATGCAAAAACATGTTGTGAAGGGTCGTGATATATGCTTGATTTATGATCGCCATAAATGTAAATTGATTCTAGAAAGGAGGTGGACAAATGTGCGACATCAGTACTGTTTGAGGCATGTGTGTTCTAATTTTTGCAAAGTTCATACGGGTGGTAATTTGAAAAGACTAGTGTGGAAGGCGGGTTGCTCACACAAGGATCGCAAGTTTCAAGCTGTGTTGGATCAAATTGAGCTATTGAGTCTTGATGCTCGAAAGTGGTTGGATAAGCTCCCGAAAAAAAATGGATGATTGCACATGATGGTGGTTATAGATATGGCCTAATGACAACTAACATTTCATAAGTTTTCAATGGCGTGATGAAATGAGCTCGTGGTATGCCTATTACAATAATTATTGAGACTTCATTTTATCATTGTGTTTATTACTTTCAATCGAGACTTGGTATTGCTGAACTTGCTCGGGAAAATGTTGGAGCTCCAAACACTGAAGCCCAAAATAGATTTACGCCCAAGGTTTAACAAATTCTCCTCCACGACACCAAGAAGGTTGGGGGTATGCATGTTACAATTTTCAACAATTAAAGTTCAAATCGTGTGCATTGGCGAAATGACATGCACATGTGGTTAGTGGGTTGCCTATCATGTTCCTTGTTCCCATGTTCTTGCTTCTTGTAATAACCAAAATATTGATCCTTTATCTTTTGTATCATTATTTTATACCATTGAGAATTATTCGAGGACATGTAGTGGTAGATTTGAACCATTCGAGAATGAGGCTTATTGGTCTCAGTATAATGGTCCGATGTTCAAACCAAACTGCAAACTTGAACGGAAAAAAAGTCTACTAAAATCAAGACACAATCGCAATGAAATGGATTTTCAAGCCGACAAACGGGTGATTCATTGTTCTACTTGTGGGAAGGAAGGACATACGAGTCGCACATGCTCAGACAATAGGACATAGTTTCATAGATATTACTAAGAAATGTATTTGTGACTGAGATATTATTGTGGACACATTTTTATGTATTAAAGGCTATGTTTAATATGTACATGAAGTAATGACCAATATTGTGGGTTTTTTGGCTTGTGGTTCTCGAATTTATTATTGTGGTTGTGCTCACATTCCAGAGAATTAAAAAAACTGACTATGTTATTTTTTTTAATCTTGTGATATGTGAGACAGAGGCAGAGATACATATGTCCATATTTCATATTTATCATTCATATATTCCAAATATCAACATATTCACATATTTCACCATTTAATCCTGTTAACCATATTCACATATTCCAAATATCAACATTACACAACGAATAAAGTCTCTTAAACTAAAACAAATTCCAAAACCTTGTCCATTTTCAATTACCAACTCCAACTCAAGCTACATCCCAAACTCCACTTTTAATTCGTTGTATAGCGATTTGGCGCTCTCCCCTCCCGTTTGATGTTCCTTCTATTGAAAATATGACATTTTGCACACCTAGCGGGATTGAGCCCGAAGTCATTGTGATGCTCAACCTGAGATCCACTCGTCGTACCAACCTAACACACTCAAACTGGTTCGGTGTAGAATACTCGGAGTGAGTGTACCACAGAGGTGGATTGAACTCACGATTAGAACATGGAGATGTTAGAGAACATGATGGAACTGAAGGAGACGCAATAGTTGGAGGATAAGTTGCGGCAAATGGAGGAGTTGGGCCTCGTGATTCTACCATACGTCGACATCGCGACTATGGTTGCGGCCTTTGTGGAAGAGGTACAACATACAAAGGAGCAGGTGGTTCTTGCCCTGTTAGTCATTCATGCTTTCCAACTACAGTTAAAACATCTATGGCGATCTTGTCAACAACGGTTGTATATCATTATCATGTAAATGATTGGGGATGTATTCTTCAAGTAAAAGGTTTATCCGTTGTCTTGTTGAATCTGTATCATGTCAAAATAAATACGTTAATATAATTATATATAGAAACATTAGAAAACATATATTAATATGCTACAATTTTAGTTGTCACACCCAACCCTCGACTCCACCATTCGATACCCCTGTACCATGTGTCATCTCTTCCATCTCCCCCATCTATATGATTTGAAATGGGATATGAATTTCCTATAACATTCTCGTAATTCTCCGATACCAAATCATATAAGGATGTTTATAGCCCATATGCTCTACACAAATATCTTCATTGACAACAAGATGTTCTTAATTCATCCATAAGTCAATATAATACTGGTGTTGACCAGCCCATTAAGCATGGTTTTTTCCCCGACGGTCTATCCTGTGTAGGTCCCTAATTGTGTCACATGGTTCAGGGATACCTTGCAACATTCCAAACCGTTTAAGCACCTGATCTGGGAAATGCAACTCCACTTTTTCAAAGTAAATTAGAGGTACATTGCTAAATCATTTATGCATTCCCTGGAGACAATAAAGAGGTTACTCCTCTAGCTGGTATGGCCACCACACAAACTGATCATTAGTGAGCTGGTCCAGCTGGTCTCGTAAGTCCTAGGATGAAATATTTTTTAGCAATTTAGTTGTTTGCCACCTAATTATGGTTCAAAAACATCAAATTAGTCAATCTATTGTCGAGTGCTTCATTCATAATTAAATAATAAGTATGCATACTTACTTGTACCCACGAGGTCTAGGAGGGTCTATTATAGGCAAAAATTGAAAGTTGTGCTCAATATAAGGACGCTTGCAACATATTCTCTCCCATGCCCAAATCTATAGAGAACATAAATCAAAATAAGTATATAAAATGAAGATATTATAATTAATAAGTCCACCAAGAAGTAATGGTTGATAACTGTAATAGGGTCAAACAACCAAATGCTAAAGTCGCACTACCCCAACTGAAAGTCCCAATCATTTCAATATCTCGTAGAAGGGGAAAGATACTTCAGGTCTACCCTATTCCCTAATTTGTTAGGGAGGACGACACCACCAATCAATGCTAGAATAAGCGCTCGGGCATGTTGTTCAACCCTTTCAGGAGTAGCATCCTCAGGTACTTCTACAAACTTATTCATCAACCATTTTAACTTCAACAAAACTCCTTCAATGGCATACATATGACACCCAACAACTCTTCACAAAGATCCAACCATTGCTCTTCTGTACGGCGTGGATCGCGGCTGCTAGCAACATGCCCCTCAATCGGGACTCCTACGTCCTGTAGGGTAATGATAGCCTCACCAATGCGTAAATGAAACATATGAGTCTCCTCACACCACCACTCCATCAAAGCAGTAATTAACGACCAATCATATTTTATTTTTTCGATTCTATAAACTCCATAAAATCCAGAACTTATACCACATGGCAACACTCTACAGTCGACATCCTCCAAGTGACTAATGCACGCGTCTGCACATCGACATATGAGGGCCTTAAACTCATGTCCATTCCAAATATGGCTCACTACTAGAAAAAAGCTAAATTTCGACCGATTCCGTCAAAAATTTTCAACCGAAATAAAATCAGTCGAAATTAATTTCGACCGATTTAAATTCGGTCGAAATAATTTGGGGAAAATATTTAAAAAAAATGAATAAATAAAAATTTCGACAGAATTTATTTCCGTTGAAACTTTCATAAAATTTCGACGGATCATTCTGAAAATGGAGTACCGACGGATCGATAGGGGCCGGATGAATAATATGTTGTTCGGCATTCATCTCTATTAAAAATAAAAAATTTCATTAAGTAATAATATAATAATCTTATAATGATTAGATTGATGTTTTGAAGAAAAAAAACTAAATTGAATTAATTACATGACATAAGGAGAAAAAACTGCAATTATTATAAGTAGTAGATTTGCATAAAAACAAGATGCTACTAAAAATTTATCTACATAACATCAAATCCCTTCTCTAAGAACATAATATTTATTTACTATTAGATAAATCATCACGTTCAATTTATGCATTTATATAACGATTTAATTTTATTGGAAAATTAAATTGAAGAAATCTCATAAAACTATATATATACATATATTATATATTAATTCAACAACAAAACTCTTCTCCAATAACATAATTAATCTACCTAAGATAATTAAAAATTAAATCAAACCCAAATAACAATACAATTATCAAAAGAATAAAAAATCAACAGACATGATTTTGCATAATATATCAAGGCTAGTCAATAAAATAATTAAAATAACCAAATTAATCAAAATTGTTGGAACTTAATCAAGGAAGAAATGTTGATTCAATTCACCAAACAATACAAGACACTAATATACTATATAATTCAAGTATACTATATAGTCACTATTTCTTTTTCCTTTTGCGAATACCAAATTTCATGACCATAAGTTATGAAGACACTTGAAAGTTAAGACTGCAGTTTGGAATTTCACACCAAACTCATTCTTGTCGAGCATGGCAGTAATAATTCTCACACCAATTATGTTGAAAGATTGGTGCAGAGGAATGTTCTCTGTGCCTATTTTCACAACTTCAATTCATTTTTTGGTCTACATATCTCCTGCTTCAAAACTATTGTACTATCATCCAAAATCCTTAATACTAAGGAAAAATTACCTGGTAGAAGAAAGGCTTTACGAGATGGGGGAAACAACTATGAGAGAGAGAGAGAGATTGTGTAGCCGAGGAAGGTGAACCGCGACCGTTGCTCTGGCGTCGTCTGTGGTGCGGGGTATGTTTCCAGCTATAAGAGAGAGAGAGTGTGTAGTCCTCGTCGTTGCTATGAGAGAAAGAGAGTATATATGTTTTCAGCTTAGGGCACGGTTGGGGCTCTGTTTTAATATTTTTAGTGCATATATAAATCGCAGGTAGTAACTGCGATTTATTATCGTCATTAATTACTCGACTCGTTAATTAATTTATGATAGTTAGATAAAATCGCCGGTAGTACCTGCGATTGTTGTCTTTTTTCTTTTGAAAATAAAAAGGAATCATAGGTGTTGACTGCGATTCTGGTAAAATCGAGGGTGGCACTTGCGATTTTAAGAAAAAGGTACATTTTGGGAAATACTTTTCACTTTTAGTCATACTGGAAAATACTTTTGTCTAAAAGACCATATTAAAAAAAATTCGCCATGTACTCATTTGATAATTGCATCTACTTCTTAGGCTGCTCGAATGGATTTGACTTAAGCATCAGAGGGTCTTTGTTAGGGGTAACCCTGACGAGCCCTAGCGATCTTCTTTAGTACAGGTCAGATCCAATTAACAAGAAGTTTTGATCGATCTCTCTGATAGAATAGTATCCTGGCTTTTTATTTTTTACTATTTATGAAATTATATTTTCGATTAGTACAATGTACTTACTATAAATGGTCTATTTCATCTTTTGCAATAATTATCTAGCATCTAGTTGAATGTCCTTAGATCACAGAGCTAGGCGACAACCAATGGGATGATCCTCAAGACCGTGATCTTAAACTGTTTGGAGTTGATGAATCCAACGAGATAGGACATCAATGAATTTGGATAGACTTTCACGTTTGTGTATACAACGAAGAACTGGAGGACGCTGGGGTCCATGAACATGACTGAGATAGTCGATACACATGAGTTCCTGGCTTAATAGGTAGCGAATCGCACTGAACAACCCAACCGGATATAACCCATTGTGAAAACGCTTGTCGCAAATCTGAGTTGGAGTTCTCTCTACTTACACTAGTGTATGAGGAATAGTCCTCAATACTTGAGGTGTTAAGGTTTATCTGATGCACGTGCATTCATGCTTTGATGTATTTCCTGACAAACTGGTTTTTCAAACCAAAAAGTCCCTGTGCATTTACGTTGGGTATACATGGACGTGTATGCAGGTTCATAACATCAAGATAGGATTCATTGACTTGACTTGATAGGTCAGGAGCTTCTCCTATGAATTATGTATTAGTAGATTCTGAGGAAGGCCTTGGCCAAGGCTAGTGATATAAGGGTCAACCCGCGAGATCCATGTATACTAGGCGAACAAATCATTCGACACAGATTCACTCATAAGAAGTTTACTCCAGGACTCATCTTAAGTGAGGCCACGCCTCGCTCCAGCGAGATTGCACATATGCGAGGAGTTTCACATTTGAAATCCCCCTAACCGCGGACCTCCTACCTACATGGAAAATATAATCATAGCGTGGAAAAAATCTTCATGCATTTCCTTATCATACATGGATTCTGCAAATTCTGGACTATTTTCTACATGTATAAATGCCCCAAGGTATGACCTAAATAACTAATGCACAATTACGATATCTACATTGTCTTTTTGCAAATTTTCTAAGTTTCCTGGCAACACTTTGCTGACTTAGGCATCGAAGGAGGCTCCACCGGCACCGACCGATAAGTTGACTTTGTTTTTATAGGACTTACCCGTACAATTATTCAAGTCCTTGAAATGGAGAGTACCAGATTCAGAACTTTGGTATCAGACCTGCATCAACTGGTGAGGGATTCCCCAAAGTAAGTGTCACAATGGTGAATCATCAAGCGAATGACATAATAGAATCGAGGTTAATAGGAAAACTAATAAATATCCATGCCCTTGACCTTGATCGGAAGACCAACTACTGGAATGATCGTATTTTACTTCTAAAGGGAAAGGTAAACTTCACCATTGATAGGACTCCACGAACTTGAGGTTAGATATTGACCATTGAATGTGGGAGAACTCTCATATTAATGGGATGTCAATTTGGAGAGTGATCAATTGGACGGAATATTCAATTGATTAGATAGACAATTAATTGGTTGATTAATTAAACAATAGTTTAATTAGAACCCATGGTCAATTATGCGGTGGACCTATGGGGACACACAAAATAAACATAGAACGCTAACTAGGTAAGGAATGAACGAGATCGATTGAATCGACCCAAAGGGGATATTAATGACTTCTAATTCAATGAAATCCAAGGTGGAATTGAATTAATTAGGATGGAGCCTAATTAATTTAATAGAATTAATTAAAAAAAGGGGCTAATTAATTCTTATTTTTTGGAACTAGATTTGATTAAATCCCAAAATGTTAATAAAAAAATTAAATTGATAATATCTTCTTTGTAGACGTAACATCATTTAAGATATATGACTGAGCTAATCACAAAATTTGAAGCTAATAATTGGTTTTCTAATATGTATGACTGAGCTCAAATTAAGTAACAATTTGTTCATCATTGAATGCTTTGAGAATTTGATTTGAATTAGTAGATGTTTTTTCTACTTGTCTACTGGTGCTCTGAATTGAGATTTCAAAACATTTCAAATCATGTCGTGAAATGTATGTAAATGTTAAACAATTTGTTCATCATTGAATTCATTGACTTTCTTCTTAGTGCATACTGCGTAATTCGATCTTGCGGAGATTGATCTTCTTCAGAACATTGTAAATCATCAATAACGTTAAGTTGTGGAAACTTGATCTCGAATAAAACATCAAAACTCTCCTCGAATTTCTTGAAGAACGCCTTGAGTTTTGCTAAGAAAGCCGGGAAAAATGCAAGATACTCCCCTGTGTTATGCTAAACCTGCAAGAAACTACCCTGTGAAATTTTTATTGCGCCAAACTTCCTTGTATTTTCAAAAACCCTGCAAAAAACACCCAATTTGTAAAAAATAGGTCGTTTTGGATCGACATATTTCAAGAAATAATTTTAAAAATATACCACGTGAAGTTATAGGGATCAACTTGAAGTATTTTAAAAATGGTTTCTTGAAATATGTCGAACCAAAACGACCTATATTTTACAAATTGGGTGTTTTTTGCAGGGTTTTTGAAAACACAAGGAAGTTTGGCGCAATAAAAATTTCATAGGGTAGTTTCTTGCAGGTTTAGCATAACACAAGGGAAAATTTTGCATTTATCCCAAGAAAGCCTCAAAGATGATAAACTAATTTGTATAGAGGATTATGTTGTTCTCCAACTTGTGCTCCTTGAATTCTTCTTCAGTTGTGTTGTTCGGTTGTGTCTTCAATTGCGTTTTGCTTCTTGGAGATTAGTTTTGTAGGCTTAATTAATCTTATCATATTCATATGATGGCGTGACAAAATTTGACCTTTGAATATTATTATGACAAGAGAATTGATTTTCTTATTTTCTCTTGTCTAGAGATAATTGTTTTTGCAAACATAAAAATAGAGAGAATTGCAATTGTGGTACCAAACTATATACCGATTCTCACTTGTGGTACCATAAAAATCGAGGCCGACACATTTGGTACCACAATTTAAGAAATCAATCACTTTTGGTACCACCGTTAAAATTGGACGTTAACTGATGACGTGGCAGTTAAGTTTTATTGCAAAATTGATACCATTACTTATGTTGACTGACAATTATACCCATAACTTTTCAGGTTGTCAAAATAACCCCACATCTTCAAATTTACTGACAATTTTAGTCCACATTGTTGCCCAATTTCAAAATTGGTTCGAATAAGACACGTGCGGACCAATTTAGAGATTTTACTTATTATATTTACATATTTATTTACCTAATTTAGTTTTATAAATAATATCAGACCAAATAATACTTTAACATAAATTCGACAAAATATTAATTAAATCTAAAATTTATATAATAATATTAATATATTTAATATTTATTAAAAAAAATAAAATTATATATTATTAATAAAATAATTATAATTTAAAAAAAAAAAAAAAAACCCCACCCTACCCCCAACCCCAATCCCCCCCGTAACCACCCCCCCCCCCCCACCCAATTCCCAGGACGGCGGCGGCCTGGGATGGCTGGTCCCAGGCCACCGCGGCCTGGGATCTGCAACAGATCCCAGGCCACGGTGGCCTGGGTTCTCCGATCCCAGGCCACCACGGCCTGGGACAGGCGATCCCATGCTGGCGGCGGCCTGGGACCGACGATCCCAGGCCGGCGGCGGCCTGGGACCAGCCATCCCAGGCCGCCGGCGGCCTGGGATTTAGGTGGGGGGGGGGGGGGGGGGGGGGGGGGGGAGTGGTTACGGGGGGGATTGGGGTTGGGGGTAGGGGTGGGTTTTTTTTTTTTTTTTTTTTTTTGAAATTATAATTATTTTATTAATAATATATAACTTTATTTTTTTTAATAAATATTAAATATATTAATATTATTATATAAATTTTAGATTTAATTAATATTTTGTCGAATTTATGTTAAAGTATTATTTGGTCTGATATTATTTATAAAACTAAATTAGTTAAATAAATATGTAAATATAATAAATAAAATCTCTAAATTGGTCCGCACATGTCTTATTCGAACCAATTTTGAAATTGGGCAACAATGTGGACTAAAATTGTCAGTAAATTTGAAAATGTGGGGTTATTTTGACAACCTGAAAAGTTATGGGTATAATTGTCAGTCAACATAAGTAATGGTATCAATTTTGCAATAAAACTTAACTGCCACGTCATCAGTTAACGTCCAATTTTAACGGTGGTACCAAAAGTGATTGATTTCTTAAATTGTGGTACCCAATGTGTCGGCCTCGATTTTTATGGTACCACAAGTAAGAATAGGTATATAGTTTGGTACCACATTTGCAATTCTCTCCATAAAAATATAATGCAAATATCTCACTCAAAAAAAAAATGAAAATATAGTCTTGTGTGGGGAGATTTAACTTAATTAAAGAATATCTTTCATTTGACAATATTTAACTACAAAATAAAAATATAATTAGAAATTCGATCAACGAACTATATTATCTTTTGGAACTAGAATCGATTAAATCTTAAATTATGAATAGAAAAATTGAAAAGATATTAACTATATATTTTTATTTGTTTACACATGCAAATCATCATTTAAAAAGTATGACTAGAATCTTCCTTCAATATGATGATATATCAATTAATTGAAAAACACAAGAGAAATCATGCACTAATTAATTAAATCTAATATTCATTTCATTAAATATCCTTCAAAAGCGTTCAATTTCCACAAATGAGCATAAAATTTAAAGAATTAATTGCATTGCTATTCTTATTAAACAGCCTTTTCAAATCGTATATAATCATACATGGCTGCTTTGAAAGGTCCTTGCCATCTTGCTTGGGTTAGAAATATTGTGTTATTTCCATTGACAAGCTTACCGCCTTGTACTCCGATACTGTACAAGTGGTACAACCCATGAATGCCATGTCTTGCCAGTGCATTGTCTCTTCCTATCCTGTTAGTTGTAAAATGTGGGGCTGATTTTGGATTATTGAAACGTACCTTAAAGTATGTAATTAGTTAGTAACCAAATTATTGATTTTACTGAAGAAAATTACAATTCTATGAATAATTAGGAACCAAAAAAAAAAACTTTAGGAGATTAGTTATATAATTATTTTCTAAAAATAAATAGAGATATTTCACGTATGGTTATTGCTGCAAATCAAACCAAACTACTCGATACTTGACTCGAGCTCGTTCGATAAAAACTCGATTGAGTACGATTCGTCACACTTATCAAACAAGCTTGAACATCATTTTTTGTTCGATAACTTTTGAAGCTCAGTTCAAGCTCGACTCGAGAAACTAAAAATTGATAATATACATGTAAAATTTCAAGCTACTCAATACTCAGTTCGAGCTCGTTCGACCTCGATTAACAATCAAACCAAGCTCAAACATAAAATTTCAAGCCCGATAAAATTTAAACCAAGCTTGAACAGTGTGTCGTCGACCTAATCGGCTCAATTACACCCCTACATATGGTAGACATGTTTTGTAATTTGTTTTTTTTATTGGTATAAACGTAAGCAATTTTGTAGTTTAGGTTTTCTTTTTTAACTTAAACTTGAGAGTTGAGATTAGATTAACCAAAAAAGCAAAGGATGAGATTAGCTACTCTATATCCCTTCTCTGTTCTAATCTTAATAGATCTTTTTTTTATCAAAGGGATGTAAATTGAAGATTATGAATATCACAGGAGGGTAAATTGTGATTAACTCGTACTAAAACTACTGTTTTATAGAAAAGTGTTGAAATTGTTTATATGCACTGAAAATCCTAGAAAGTGAAATTAGAAAGATGAAATGAGGTGACCTACTTGTACTTCAGCTTCGTTAGCTGATGCGAGTGCTAATTGGAGAGTGTAATTTCCTGCCTTGATTACATTTTTTAGGTTGAATACAATTTGCCATGTTGTCGCTTGAAACTTACCGACTCCCACGTTCCTGTTTACAGATAAAAAGCCGATGAACTCAAATACACAATAATTTCTTGTTTCTCAACTTAATTTCTTCTTTTATATAATACACTTTATTTCTTAATTATAATAATATAATGGAGGGAAAAACACTTTCAATACCAAACTTTAGTCCAAAAAATACATGAGGGAAAAACACTTTTGATACCAAACTTTATTCCAAAAAACACATTTGGTACCAAGCTTTTTCAAAAAATACATTTCATACCATGATTCACAAAATCTTGTCACATTTAGTTTTGCCGTCAATTTTCGGACGAAATTCAGCACGTGCCGCTCATGTGCCCGTTAAATTGACAATGGGATGGAGAATATGCACGGGTTTTAAAGACCCACACATGAACGACACGTGCTAAATTTCATCTGAAAATTGACGGCAAAACTAAATGTGTCAAGATTGTGTGAATCATGATATGTAATGTGTTTATTGAAAAAGCTTGGTACCAAATATGTTTTTTGGACTAAAGTTTGGAATCAAAAGTGTTTTTCCCTCGAAAACACATGATATCAAGCTTTTCGTAAAAACACATTTAATGCCATGATTCAAATCCTCTTGACATATTTAAGGTAACAATTGGTGGATCTTTAAAACCCGCATATTTTCCCTCCCATCGTCAATTTAACGGGCACGTGCTGAATTTCGTCCGAAAAATGACGACAAAATTAAATGTGTCAAGAGGGTGTGAATCATGGAATGAAATGTGTTTTTTCCGAAAAGCTTGATACCAAATGTATATTTTGGACTAAAATTTGGTATCAAAAATCGTTTTTCCCTCTAATATAATGAGTTTTTCATTAATTATAGATTTTTTAAGTGAAGTTATTGAAAAACTCTATAATAAACCGGAGAGTTATATTACTAGATATGAAAAATACTTGACCTGGTAACATGTGCAAAAAACCAGTCTTTTCTATAATCACTTTGTCCAATTGTGAAAACTAGATCCGTCTTTGGATAAAAATCTTTGTAACGCGTCCACAATCCATATTGTCTGAACCTGTACCTTGCAATTAAATGATGACAAGTGATCAACTAAAAATTACGTATGTTGTTCTTATAATTTAATTTCAAAGAGGCATATCATATTTTTTTTCCAAAAAAAAAAAAAAAAATTGAATCGAACTTTTCAACGGGTACTCCATATTTGTGGATCTTGAAAGAAGGGTTAGGATCTGGAATGAAAAACTCAGCAGCTGTGCGATCAGGAATTCCAATCTCCCACAATGTGGCCGCTGTTCTTGGAGGCTTAAAGACCACATTCTTTAACTTAATATTTGATCCTGTATGCATTATTTATTTGCAAAAATTAATTACTGACAAATATATATTTTGTTTGAATATGAAATATCAATTTTATTGGTTTGTTTGATGTTTAAGCATCTCTAAATATCCAATATTTGAAATATATATTATATTCATCAAATATAATCATAGTTAAGAAAAAACTAGAACCAAAACCTGGATTTATTTTTATGTCATAAGCATGTTTGTAATCTCCAATAACTCCAGGAACGGATGCAAACAAACTGTATGTCCCGGGTACGACATTCTTAATTAAAAAATGTCCTTTCGAATTTGTCTGTGTCCAAAATTGATAACCCTGGAAAAAAAAAAAATCAAAGCTTTAGAATTTAGGTGGAGATCTAATTTTATTTAAAAAATATATCAAACTATTCTTTAGAATTTCGGAAAATGCAAATGAAATATAATTTACCTTATTTTCGTATTGCCATGAGCCAGCATCTCCTGGCAAGGCAAGTCCCACATAAGCTGAAGCTCCCGGCACAGGCCGTTTGTTAACAAACCTTGAAAAATTGATATCTCTTTTAACTCGCATTATATAAAAATTAATTCAAATTGTTTTATATAGTGTGTAACAAAATATATGACCATGGAACAAATTCATAGATTAATTTTGTAAAATATTTTCCCTCAAAGTAATGAAACTTAAGGACTTAAGATGGACAAAACTTCTAGATTTTAATCTATTTTTTCATTGTTTTTACATTGTAGAGTTATTGAGTACATACCTGTCATGAATAAGTAATTTACCGGTTACAACTCCCCTTTGACTTGATTTAAGAAAATTTGTTGAAAGTGGGAAACTATATGGCCAACTACCAATCTCCTTCACCATCTGATTATTACTCAAATAAAGGAAAATCAATAAAATTTCGGATTGACCAGTATTCATAATGAGTATAACTGGAATTACTATATGCTTACTCCGTCCTCAATTTTTTTTATTCTTTAACTTTTGACACGAAGTTTTAGATAAAAATTAAAAAAAGAGGGAAAAATATTTTTGATACCAAATTTTAGTCCAAAAATCATATTTGGTATCAAACTTTTTGAAAAAACATATTTTATATTATGATTCACACCCTCTTGACACATTTAGTTTTGCCGTCAATTTTCGGACGTAATTCATCATGTGCCGCTCACGTGCCTGTTAAATTGACAATAGGATGTAAAACAAGCACTAGTTTTAAGAAACCCACCATTGTTAACTTAACGGGCGCACTTGCTATATTTCGTCCAAAAATTGACGGCAAAACTAAATATGTCGAGAGGGTGTGACTCATAATATGAAATGTATTTTTCCGAAAAGTTTGGTACCAAATATGTTTTTTGGACTAAAATTTAGTATCGACAGTGTTTTTCCCTCATTAAAAAAAGTAAAACTTTTAGGTATTTTTATATGTATGCCCTTAAAAAGAAATAGTAGAGAAAATTCAGGGACATAGTACCTACCCTATGTTTAGCGTCGTTCCATAGAACAGATGGATTGGTCTTTGCCGCAACATCAGAGTTGAGATAAACATAAACAGGTCCAAAAACCTTTTTCCAATACTCTCCAATTTGAAATTTGAGAGCTAGATCCTCTCCAGCATAATGTGTGCTAATAAACAACTTTCCAAACCAAACACATTAATTCGTTACTAATAGTAAAACAATCTAACATTTTTTCAATGAATTTTAATTAAATAGACGGATCGAAAGTACTTACATTAAGTACAGTTGGACCAACATGAGAAGTAAGATCTTGTTTAAATGGACCGCCAGTGCGAAATTCATTACTAGGAGTTATCATCCAAAAACCAATGTTGTCATTGCTTATCCAACCATACACCTTGTTGTCTTTGTTATCACAAGAGTACAAATACTTGTCATCCACCTAAATATCAACAAATAATAACATAATTAAGAATGATAACTTGCATTGCATTTTTCTATTCATTTGTGTGTACTTACAAAATACTAAAATTAGACAAAAAATGTTGGTTAGAAATCGTTGATTCATTCGGACATGACGTTGGCACTATTGAAGTACCTAACTCTAATTCATTACTTTATTTAGACTTGGTCACTATTATTTGGATAAGAAATAGTGAAGGTCAATTTTTTTTTTATATGATCAACAATTGAACAAATTAAGAAGATACAATTAATGGATTTTTGAACAGTTAACTTCATGTTATATGTCTAATAGACAATTTATCTCTCTGTGATACGAAAATAGGCAATTTACCTCCATGTGATATGAAATAATGAGCAATTTACCTCTTTCCTAGTGGAGGTGATGCACACACACTCTATATGCGACTGATATTTTATTTTCAAGTAAAAATGATCAATTTAACCCTACATTGACAACATATTCACTTCACTTTACCCCATCTGATATGCGTAAATAAGCAATTTACCTCCATGTGATATGCGTAAATAGACACTTTAACTCCCTCATGTGATATTGTATAATGGGTGTATTACCCTCTTATGAAAATGTAAAAAACAAGAGGGAGTCAGTGTGCATCTTTTATGGAAACACAATGAGGTATTTTGCTTTTTTATTTATCGCATGAAGGTAAAGTGTCTATTTAAAATAACACAGGGAGTTGAGTTAATTTGCTATTCCCACTACAATTAACAGACATGACATATTAGCATTAAAAGGATTGGCCCAGATCCAACCCTTTTTGTTTGGATCCAAACAGACACAACGCATCTTTATCTCCGGAACAAATTCTTTAATCCTGCCCCTAAATTCACCCAAATACCAACCTTACCAAATACTCACACTTAAGCATATAATTTCTTATATAGGATGTTACATATTGTACATAATAATATTTTGCAGTGATGAAAAATATTAACTTGAGCACCCTTTCTATTGCAAATTCTAATAAAATTACCCCCAATTTTATGTTGACAATGTCAATGAAAATTAAGAGGTCAATTTAATTGTACATTTTAATATTTGCAGCTACCAATTGATTCATTAATATGTTGTATGATAGAGAATTTTTCCGTACCTCTCCTTTGAGCTCTGGATTTTTTGGATTCGTCAAGAGAATAGCTTCTTTATAATCAAGAACCCTGCCCGTAGCGCGATCCACGGGCATTGGCATGACCCTTTTTCTTTCATCCGAGATTGCCATGTAGTGAAACCTTGATAAAATTTTGACCATAGTTAAACAAATGAATATGGTAATACATGATTAATAAATATTATTCATATACAAAATATTTTTTTAATATACGTATGATTAATTTAACAAAACCTTATTTGACATTTTCATTCAAGATGTAATACCCCAATTCCACATAGATTGTGGAATAATTGTTTCAATTGCTAATTCAGATTTGATTCACTCCTACGTACTTGTCAACATAGGCTTAAATAATTCCATTTATATAGACATGAAGTGTTATTTTGAGAAAATCAAAATGAAAATAATAGTGAAATTATAGGGACAGATGGAGTATGAAACATCAAAATCGAATTCAGTACTTTGATTAACATTCTCTTTTTTTGTAACTTAAAATTTTAAATTTTAAAATACAGTATGACAATTTAAAAGAAATTGACAGAATTAAGGTGGATGAAATTTAGGTACTTGTTTTCTTGAAGCTTGAACACAATCCTTCCTTCTTGGATATCGAAAGCAGGCCATCCTTTTAAACGCTCAAGAACAATATATGTATAGAATCCATATGAGCCACGTACCATTACAAATCTGCTTATTAGAAAATTAAATTATCAAATTTTATAAAATGTTCAATTTAATTTGACATGAAATATCAAAGAACTTCACCTTTTATCAACATTTAAAGGAACTTTGTAACTACCAACTGCCCATGTTGTAGTGAATGAAATCTCTGTTTGTTCCTTGTTTTGCACTATCACCTTGTAACTTGTTCCTAGTAATCTGCCCATGTTATTGTAGCCATTAAATATAAGAGTTAATGCAATTTACCTTTGTAAAATGCATAATGTTCAATTTACCCCCCTGTGAAAATTTTAAAGAAGCATTTTACCTCCTTCAGCCGGAAAGTGTAACTCACTTATCGAAATTGAGAGTGGGCATGAAAAGTGTTTTGTAACATAAGGGGGTAAATTATCACATTTAATTTATCATAACACAGTGGGGTAAATTACAACATTTATCATAACACAAGGGGGTAAACTGCCACATTATCATAACATAAGAAAGTAAAGTGCCACATATAAAAATGGCAGGGAGGCGGAGTGAAACTTTTATAAAATTACAGGGGATAAAGTGTTCTTTTTCAAATCACAAAAAGGTAAATTAAACATTATAAATATCATTGTAAGATAAATTGCCACTCTTAAATATAATGACCTAATTAGTAAATTAACTATTCGATACTTACTTATCCATGCTATCATGATCTCCTGGCTTGTTCCAAACAACATCCCAATACCTAATATTACAACGCGTTATTAAACTCAATATTCAAACTCATTTTTTTAAAGAGATTAAACGAAAAAAAAATATAATAAGTGTATTTGTATGTATACCCTCTATTATCTTCTCTATTTTGGGTTTCAAGCAAATTTTCACTTCCTTTGTATGTTATATCGGTAACTAGACCACCTGGTACAGTTAATGTGACGCTAACAATGCCATTACTCATTACCACCTGTGATACATAGGTTGGAGAAGAGAATCGAAAATTATTGCTATAGTACACAATTAAACAATTATTAATAGTTAATTAGTTTAAAATGAAAATATAGGTCATCAATTGCAACATTAACATTGGCAGCACCAATTAAACGTTTTTATTTTTTAGTGGAGTTGACAATTAAACAATTATTAATAGTTAATTAGTTAACAAATAAGTTTTGGGAAATTTTATTTTTTTTGGTACTACAAGATAGGTCACCTTGCAATTTTAATTTAGTATTATTGGATACGGAACAAATTTGGTACGATAGGATAAGTTTTAATTGCAACTTTGGTACAATATGGACGGAAATGAATGAAAAAGCATCGTTATCTTCCATTTTCCTTCCAAAATCACTCGCGTGATTTGCACGCCTGCACATGATCAACCTTATGTCAGATTTTTCAATTTTTTTCCAAAACGTTTTTCCGTCCAAATGGTACCAAAGTTGCAACGAAAACCTATCATGTGGTATCAAAATTGCATTTTCGTATCTAATGATACCAAAGGTGCAATGAAAACCTATCATGTGGTACCAAATTTGGATTTTCGTGTCTAATGGTACCAAAGTTGCAAGATGACCTATATTGTTAAAAAAAAAACAAATTTCCCAATAAGTTTTACATGTTGATTATGTTGATGCAAATGTACTCCGAAATCTGAGAAATTAGCTTGAATGCTTTCTTCCAACAGCGTTGTTCTGCAGTTAAACAAAATTAATCAACAAACCGAAATGAACACATTACACATGCATACAATTAATTAAGGAATGAAATTAACATTTGTCCAAATCATCCAACAACTTAAGATGTCTTTATATAAATTGAATTGCCAACCCTATTTGAGCAGGGAACGCTCTCATCGAACAGAGTTAGACTGTTTAAGTCGGGAGCACTTTCATCTTTTCTAATTCTTCGCAATTTCCAATTAATATTTAATATTTCCTCTATCCCAAATATTTTACTCCTATTTATTTTTCAGAATGCCCGGAAACATATTCCTCTGTCTCATTGTTTTTGCTCCTTTCACTTTTAGCACGTGGTTATAGGTAAGAGTTTAAAAGTGAAACTTTGAAATATCTTATTTTGAGAAATCACAACAAAAAATATGAGCAAAAAGATGGGACATATGGGGTACCATATTTCCTAAAATTGAATTATTTTTCTCAAAACTATCATTTCACATAAAGTAATGATTTTCAATCATTTCACATAAAGTAATGATTCTCAACCACTACTTTAACAACATAAATGTAAAGTTAACAGAAAAATATAAAATCTAAGATAAACCATTTTTAAATCAAAGAAAATTATACAAACACGTCAATTGGCCTCTTTTTTTTTTTTTTTTTTTGAGAGGAAACCGAAGGATATTAATGATGAAAAAACTTCAAGAATACAATCAGGACAACCCAACAGAGGGAGAGAGAAATCAAACCAAAACAAGATCAATTCAAAGCTAATTTGGCTAAGTAATTTGCAACTTCATTTCCGGGCGACGAACATGACAAACTTGGATCTAGTCAACGAACTAGCCAATCTTTTTAGATCATCAACGAGTACCCCGAAAGAACAAAGAAAGGCGTTATGTTCTCTAACGCGATCAATTACCACTTTATAGTCCCCTTCATATTTATAACCGTTTAGCGAAAAGTTAATCGTGGATATATTAAATTGAATGTATATCAAAGAGGGCTTTAAGAAACATTTATTAATCCTAGCTAAGAAAAAAACAAAAAGAATTATGTAATTAAGAAATTTCACTTTATATTAAACATGAAGTAATTAAAATGATCAAGCTAGATCACTAACAATTAGTGTGCAACTAATATTCTAAAATCAAGTATAAGACATGAATATAATTAGGAAACCCAAAAGGATAATATTCTAAAATATATCTCTGAAGATATAACTTTGGTTGTATATAAGAACTAAAAAGAAAGGATTAAGTAAACAACTATATAATGAATTAATTAATATATGCATGTATGAACTCACCCGTTCAAATTCTGAGAATCACCTAGTAGAAGAAACAGTTGCAAAACTGCCACAACGTTCCACCCGAGCCCGATTCGAAATTTTCCCATCCTTAATCCAAGAGTATCCTAAAAATTGTATAAATATATATATTAAAAAAAATTATTCCATGAGTATGATATACAAATAAAAATAATAAATTCATAATATTAAAGGTTTTCAATGTATTAGCAATTTTCAATGGCTCATTTGCAATAAGAAAAAAAAATAATTAAGGGAATCAAACCTGTAAGATAGAACTGATCGATTAGCTTTTGGAATTAACTAATATAAATAATAAGGGAGTGAATTCTTGGGACTAAATTAAGGTATTAAAATTTATTTTGTGGAATAAGTCATGGAAAAAATCAGGAAAGCATATTGATTAAAAATTGCAGTCAAATTCATTTGTTTGTAGATAAGAGTAGTATCAGTTTTCATTCATATCTCCAGAAAAAGGTGAAAAACAATTTATGCTTGCAACGAATGAACGTGAATCTTTTTTCCTTCTTTTAGTCTATTTGAATTTGATGCATGCAAATATGGAATTATTTGGTAATCTACCATTAGATTACGTGAATATTTTGCTTAAAATTTCGAATGTGAATGTGAAATTTGTTAACATTCTTATACAATTAGATTTGACATGCATATAAATTAAATATAAATGGAAAAACTCTTGTGACGAGTGAAATGATGTAATGATGATATCTTACAATATGCATGATTTTAATCTAGGGGCCTTTAATTTAAGACAATAGTCTATTCACTCCAACCGTCATAATTCAAATTTTATATAAATATTAGATTTTATTCTTCTTTAAATATTTAATTATAAAAGACATTATAAATAATATTTTATTACTTTTTGTACATAAAATATAAATGATAGAGATTTAATTCTTTTTAAAATATAAAAATATACAAGATATTAAGTTAATTAATAACATTTTAATATATGAAATAAATGACTTTAAGTTCAAATCTACATAATTAATTAAACTATTGAATTCAACTTAACATATAACTCAAATCGACATTCTATATTACTTTTGTTAACATCTATATTTAAAATATAATTTAATTTGCTGATGTGGAGGCTATGCAAAATTTTACATGGATACTCAAATTTACTTAGAAATCCATGAGGGGAAAAAGAAAAACTGGTCCCAAAACTTATGATTGTAGAAAAGTTTGCCCCAAAAGTTTTCAAGCTGAAAATTTTACCCCATAGGTCCGAAAACTGAAGCAAAATTTGGGACATTTTTTTCCCCATTGAGAGAGTGAGCTCCACTCTCAAGCTTATGAAGGTTAATTGAAGAATTTGAACATGATATTTTTTTCAAAAGGCACCAAAATTTTTTTAGGAAGGATCCAATCGCGATTTTGAAATAAAAACTTAATATTTTTTTTTCTTGCTCTACCTATACGCGATTTTTTCTACTCTTCCTAATAGTGATTTTGGAGCAAAAAAAAAAAAAAAAATTTGTCCAAAAATCCTAAAAGCGATTTTGGAATTTTTTTATTAAAATATTTATGCTCTTTCTAATCTCGATTTTGGGCCAATATTTTTTTTCCTCTTCTTAATTCAAATTTTGGATCAAAAGCTTAAAGAAAAAAAAATCCTTTTTTGCCCAAATCCTAATTGCGATTTAGGAACATTCTTTTTTTTTTTTTTTTAAAAAAGATACCTTATGGTCTTCCTAATCGCTATTTTGAGGAAAGGGAATATGAAAAAATCAACATTTATAAAAGTAAAATCTTGTTTCAATTGGAGCATCCTAAATATTAAGTTTCACTGATTTTGTAAATTGTCTCACAATTGCGATTAGGAAAAGCAAGGAAAAAAATAGATATTAAGTTTTTGTCCTAGATTGTAGTCCTCCTAAAATCCAAAATCAAATTTTGCATAGTCATGTGCCCGACCCATATTGATTTTTTTTCCTATAAATCCCGGTCAAGAAAATTCCATTAAAATTCGTAAGGTCGAGAGTGAAGGTCATTCTCTCAATTTGACCAAAAATCTCCCAAATTTGCTTAAGTTTTGTGACTTATGGAGTAATAAGCCCGAGAGTGGAGCTCACTCTCTAAATTTGGCCGAAAATGTCTCAAATTTATTTCAATTTTACGACTTACGGGGGCAAATCCCCCCCCCCCCCCCCCCCCCCCCCCCCCCCCCCGAAAACTTAAAGGCAAACTTGTCATCAACCATAAATTATGAGACCAATATTACCTTTTTTTCCCTACCGTGAGTTATACATATCCATGTAAATTTACATAGCCTTGTTGGAACCATATTTTTGGAGTTGGTTATGTAAAACAATTGCTCTCCAACAAGCAAAAAAACTTGATGTTGGAAATTCTCTAACAAATTGTTGGGTCCCAATTGGTAAATAGAGTCGGGGGGGGGGGGGGGGGGGGGGGGGTTGTTGAATATACCTTTTTAAACTTTTCTTTGTTACTCAAAATATTACTTCTGTAAGCAATTTACTCAGCTGTTCTTTAAACAGACTAGTAGTGACTATGTTGATGGCACTTAGCCGACAACTTAATATCCACTTGATTGTTCCTAGTTCAGCAAAGTAACTGTATTTGTAAAATCAGAGCTTTTGAGTTTTTGTTGCAGCGAAATAAACAGAGTTGTAAATCAAACGTTGTTAACAACAAATATTTCGTATACAAAATATTGGTTTCTTTTGTAAATTTATTTAAGTCTCTTAAATCAAACCTTAACAAATGACTGGTTTGTTCGTGTAAATGCAGAAGATTAAAAGACGAAAGATTTATAGTGGTTCAAGGGTGGTGTAATCCCTCTAGTCCACTCTTCTCTCTTAACACGATAGAAGGCAATGCACTAATCTCTTAGACTAATATAACACTTAGCGTTTACAACTTCCACGCTCAAGTGGAACTTTTACTCTTAGTAAAATCACAAAATTCAAACTCTTTGAGTTTAATCTCTTCTTAGTGGTAGGCTATAGCTAATCTCTCTTAGAAACTAACACTCAAATACAACCTTGTTGTATGTTAAAAACTCTAAGTTTTCTTCAACGAATAAGTTGTATGCTCCTCTAAGAACAGCTTAGTGGTTTCTCTCAATTTGTTCTTGAATAATTTTCTTCTGATAAGATTGTAGATTGTAAGAATGCAAAAGTTGTCGTCTTTATTCAAGATTTTTATTTATAAGGGAGGCTGAAAGGCCGTTGAATCTTTCCACAATCCCATGAATGCCCTTATTCTTTTTCACCAACATCAAACGACTGTATTTGCAGGCTCTGCACTTTTGTATGTACGACTTGTCAGGTGCATTTAATGTACTCTGTTGTCCGAGGTATTCAGCTGTTGTTTTATTTCTCAGCTATTTTTACTAGGTTTTTGAATCTAACATAACTTTTGTTATCATCAAAACCTATCAATTAACTCAGCCGTTAATTATTTAGTTGTTAACTCTTGAGTTAATAAATATGCCAACACAAATACTACATAAAAAGAGGGCATCACCGATGATATGATTCCAACAGAAAAATAAAAATAAAAATAAAAATAAAATCATCAATATTAGAAATAAATCTATAACTGAATACCAACGTAAAACGTGTTCATCTGATAATAGCAACAAATTACCAACAAAATATCGGAAAAGAATATTTTTCGTAGAATATCTGTTGTTAAGTTTTTGAAAAAAATGTTCCATAACAACGAAATTGTTCTAACTGAAAATAATGTCGCTATATGTTCTTCCTAAAATAGCATCAAATTAACAATAGTTTATAAGACAAAAAAAATTGTGCACAACAATTCTGTTAATTGAATTGTTACAAATAAACAAACATCGACTTTGTAACACCAACGGAAAAGATTCTCACTATTTTTTTTTTTTTTTATCTACTAAACTGTGTATTTACAGCTCAGACCGAAGAGTGCAAAGGGTATAGGTCCTCCCCGGTGTGATTCTCACTATTAATTAGTAAGGATTTATTACAGAATACCAGAATTTACTAATACAAAGTGTTCATTCAATGAAAGCAACATATTATTGATGGAATATCAGAAAAAATCTATTTTTATAGGAATTTTGTTATAAAGTTCTAGGAAAAAGTGGTACATATCAACGGAATCGCTTCCTATGCAAAAGAAACTAACTAATTTTTGGATTAGTGAAAATGGATTTATTTTAATTTAAAACTCTTTTGAAATAAAAAGGGAAGGTATTTCATAATAATCATTTAATCATTTTAAAACTAGGTGTGTTGCAAGTTGCTTGTAAACTGTCGAAGCAAGGCAAAACACATCAGTAAGCAATAGTGTGGAGAGAAAAAATTGTTGTAAGAAAAAAAATGATGAAGCATTTATTATATTTTCTCTCAAGTACTTTGTCACGTGATGGTGTATTTTTTATAACATTTCATTAAATCATTTGTGGTTTTGCTTTGGATATACATTAGGCCATCTCCAATGACTTCAGTCCAGATAGGTGTGCACATGGTACGGTATTGCGGTTTTATTAGTTAAATTCGTACTGTACCAATTGTTGCGGTTTATAAATATTCAATACCAAACTTCACTTTTGAATACCATACCAATACACCCGGTACGGTTCGGTTTTGGTACGGTACGGTACAGTTTTGCGGTTCTAGAAATATTTTTTTGTCTTACTTTTTTCCTCTTATAGTTGATCGATAATTGAAAGAAATTTTTAATGGAATAAATTGGTGATGTTTTTCTTTTCTTTTTACATAATACTTTATAAAGGAAAGACTTATATGGACTAATATCCTATAAAATGAATGAGCCTAAAAAATAGTAGCTCAATAAAGAAATAATGACGATAATTTATTTGTCGTTTGTTATTTCTTTTAAAGGTATAATTATTTACTAGTTAGTCGTTTATGCGTCAAAATTTTATTTTTGGACTTTTTGTAAATGAGAAACTTATTTGGAACACAATTATATGTTCTACATGAGTAGTTGAGTAAATTTTTTGAGTTATAATTACTAATATTAGATTATGTGTGATAATTATAGGTTGGAAGATAATAAAGGTTAAATTTAATTGCGTAAAATAGAAAATAAATAGTTTATTTCTATTTACGGTACGGTACGGTTTTTTGCGGTATCCAAGTTCCAAAACCTATACCATACCAAAAAATTCGGTACGGTTTTCATACATACAAAAACCTACGGTTTTGAGAAAAAAAACCTAAACTTCGGTACGGTTTGGTACGGTACGGTCTCGAAAATAATGTGCACCCCTAAGTCCAGTTTCCCCTTCCCCTTCCCATTTTTCACACCTTCCCCTTTTTCACCCCTTCTCCTTCTCCTTTTCATTTATATAGTCATATCCAATGAATCAATCTTCCATTCCAATTAATTTCAATATTCATTGTTCCCCACTCTCACTTAATAATAATAATAATAATAATAACAAATAATAAATAATAATATTAATAATGGATAATAATACGCAAACCGATTTGGGAATAATAAAAAATACATTTAAGATTGACATAATTTGGGAATAATAAAAATAATTTAAGATTGACATTAATAATAAGAAATAAAATTGGTACACAATAATACAACAATTAAATAGTTGACAACCAATGATTTTTTTAAAAATACACAATAATACAACAATTAATTACTCATATAAGGAAAGCCACCCTCCCAGCCATCGTCGTTGCCACCGTTGTTGCTACTGCCGTCGCCTAGGTTGGACGAACCTCCAGAAAAACCTCCAAATAAGCGAGTCCACGCATTTTCTTCGCGGATTTCATTCCTTACGTCATGCCAATACAACTTTGTATTGGGAGTCATAAATGAGCAATCGTATTTATTTAGATGTCTAACTATTCACCCAAGTGTTTCACTAAATAATTGTTAGGGTTATATCGTTTTTAATTTAATGAATCGTATGTAAGCTTCATTAAGTTATTTTAAATTTTCATTTTTATTAATTAAATTAAATTTGAGTTTCTAATAATTAAAATTAAAATTAACTTTTTCAAAATAATACCCAAATTTAAGGATTTTTTTAAATAAAAATGTTTTTATTAAATAAAAACAAATTAAACTTGAGTTTATTATATAAGAGCTACATTTTTAAAACTAAAATTAACCTTTTCAAAATAATACACAAATTTAAGGATTTTTTTAAAAATAAAAAGATTTTTTATTAAATTAAAACAAAATAAATTAAAATTGAGTTTATTAAATAAGACTTACATTTTTTAAACTAAAATTAACTTTTTAAAAATAATACACAAATTAAATAAGAGTTACATTTCATTTAATAAGATATTTTAAAGGAATTTTTTTTTAAAAAAAAAAGGTTTTTATTTAATATAATTTCAGAAATAAAAAAAACATATGTGAACAACAGGTGGCCAACAAGTGTCGGTCACCTGCTGTTGCACTCGCCTGCTCAGCAAGTGGCTGGATCGATGTGTGAGGCAAGGCAATATTGCCTTGCCTCACCCCTCCAGGCGATGGGTTAATTAGGCAAGGGGAAATTGCCTTGACTACCCCTCTAATCATTTTAGTTCACATTTTTTACCCCATAAATCCAATTTCCCCTCCTCTCTAATCATAGGAGATGGCCTTAGCTATTGCATAACTGAAGTCAATGACATACGTATTTCCACGAGAGAAATAAAAGAAAAACTTAAGAGGTTGTTCTTTTGGCTTCTCACTTTTTGAAAATGTAATTTCAGAGTTAAAATTATTAAAAATATATTCTTTTAACAACTATTTCTGAAAATTTAATTTCAGAGTTAAAATTATTAAAAATATATTCTTTTAACAACTATTTCTCAGAAAAATATGAGATACTCATTTTCTAAAAATACCTCAAGCGATGTTTCCAAAAAAAGTGTGATTTCTTTTGAGAAAACATACAAAAAAGAAAAGTAAATGTACCTAATTAAGATAAGACAATAATTATAGACTTTCCTTAATTTTATTTTTCTATTCATAAATCATATTTTTATATTCCAGTTTTCCTCGATTTCGTCTTAATTCAAGATCTAATTGAAAAATCAACATACATGTTTTTTTCATCAAGCGATTATGTACAATTCAACACCCAATTTATTTGGTTTTCACCTTAAAAGTATTCTTCAAAACGCAAAAATAGGGATTATGGTTACAACATATATATTTTTTTATTAAAAAAAAATCATAAAAGAACATAATCTCAAACCCCATCTCGAATCTGCAAGAATTCACTTATAAAAAATCTCCTAAAAAATCATTTTTAAAACTGACAGACCAAGAGAACATTTGTTTCAATTACTTGTGAATTAAGAACAAAAAGAATCTCAAAAGTTGTACTTTTCTTTACAATGTTTATGAAGCCGGTTGTTCTAAGCGGATATAATCATACATGACTGAGTTAAAAAGTCCTTGCGCTTTTGCCTGTGTAAGATAAATTGTGTTATTTCCATTAACAAGTTGATTGCCTGCTACTCCTATATTGTACAAATGGTACAACCCATGAATCCCATGCCTTGCCAGCGCATTGTCTTTGCCTATGAATTCAGTTGTAAAATGTGGAACTGATTTTGGATCGTTGAATCGTACCTTCAAATATATAATAAAGTGTTAGAGATATTATGTAAAAAAAAATATTCAAATAAATTTCAATTACAAGTCAGACATAAAATATTGTATTCTTGGACTCACACTATTTAAGAAAAATATAGGGTGATTTACACTCAGACCCCCTAAGGTTTAGTCATATTACAAGGAACTACCTGGCGTTTCAGAAATTATAAAGAGATTTTTTTTTTTTAAAGCCCAACTCCTTTTTCAAAGAATGTTCTAATGATTTTAGAGATGATTGAAAAAAAAAAAAAAAAATCTCTCTTATCATTTATCTTTAGTACTGACTTAAGTCCCCCTTGAAAAGTTTAAAAAATTATCATTAATAAGACAAGATAACTCAATTTACCAATAAGAAATTAGAAAAAAGCATCTAATGAATTGAGATGTGAAATGGATTTTTTTTTTTATTTCTGTACAAAGAAGCTATTTTCCAATCTCAAAAGCTTCATTTTTATATTAATCTCTAATGAAAAACCAAACCTATCTTTTTTTTTTAGACAATTAATATTTAAATATGAAAATGTTACATGCAAATTACAAGCGAATATAGTAATTCTTGTAGTCATTGTAAAACAACATATGAGAATTAATGAGTAAATAGCAAATTAACTCATGTGTTATTTTAAATAGACAATTTAACTCATTTTGATAAGTAAAAGGATAAAAAGAAATCCCGTATTTATATAAAAGAAGCAAACTGAAAATTCTAAAATTAAAACTTCAAAACATAGAATAGAGAAACATACTTGTAATTCGGCTTCCTGAGCTGATGCGAGGGCTAACTGTAGGGTATAATTTCCCGCTTCTACGACATTCTTAAGGTTGAATTTAATTTGCCATGTTGTCGACTGAAACTCAATTCCTGGTCCCACTTTCCTGTTAACCAATATGATTAGCACTCGGATTTAATTCACGCTATTTGCTTTTTTATTTTTTTGGTTGAAATATTTGATTTTTAATAAAGTATGTAGTTTAATACAATAGAGACAATAAATTGAATAATTCATGGTTTCTTAGTATATTTAGTAAAAAAATAAATTCTTTTTGTTAATTTAATTAGTAAAAATCAATTTTTATTATTCAATAAAGACAAAACTTAACTTTCTTGATTTCCAGTTCAAAGTTATCGATTTAATTTTGTACAATAAAATAATTTATTTTTCGTTTTTTTTAATTTATTTAAATTAATTTCTTTTACTTTTTCTTAATTTATTTTTGTGTACATATTTATGGGAAATTGGTGAACTCCATATTATTTTAATAATCAAATACTTGATTAGGGTAGTTTACTAATGACTGAATAAAATATTTGCTTATTCTAATAATTAAGTAATGTTATAGAGTTTCTAATAAATAAAATAACATAGGAAAAGTATTAGGTATTTGTCCATGAAAACGTAAAATAACCTAAAAAGACCTATAAAAAACTAATGGTATTGCTCAAGAAAAATAAGGAAATATGGTATCGAGAATAATACTCCCTCCTTTTTTTTTATTTGTGGCTTTGACGTCAAAAAAAAATTGTTTACTTTTATTTGTCGTTTTAGGATTTCAATGTAAAGTTAATGTTCTTTTACCAATTTTACCCTTCTTACTAATATTTGTCATTAATGCTATTTAATGCTAAGATTATTTGATTAAAATGGTATTTTGGAATTTTTGCTTCAAAAAAGTGGTTATTTATGACATTTCTTAATTCGTGTGCAATCCTTCAAAACGATAAATAAAAAAAAACGAAGGGAGTAAAATTATACCTGGTAACATGTGCAAAAAACCAATCTTTTTTGTAATCGCTTTGTCCAATTGTGAAAACTAGATCTGTCGTAGGGTATAAATCCTCATAACGCGCCCACAATCCGTATTGTCTAAACCTGTAAATTGTAATCATAAGATGATAAGTAATTAAGTAATATTTTGTACGTCGTAATTTAAAAAAAAAATGTATTCTTTTAATTTCAATCGAACTTTTCAATAGGTACTCCATATTGATGGATCTTGAATGAAGGGTCAGGATTTGGAATGAAAAACTCAGCAGCTGTACGATCAGGGATTCCAATTTCCCACAATGTGGCACCATTTCTTGGAGGCTCAAATACTACATTCCTTAACGTAATATTAGATCCTGTAACAATTATTATTGGTGAGAATGTTGAACTACATGTAATTTATCTTAATTGCATAAATATCAAAATAATACACTAAAACATATTAATTTTTAAGAAAATTTATATGAAATTCAAAGTAACAAGAAAATTAATAATACTTCATCCGTCCCATTTTTTATCCCATGGTACAGTTAACCAGTCAACTTGACTAAATTTATAAATATTATAATAAATAATTTAAGTAATATATTTCACTAATAAGTTGATAATATCACATGACATCATATATATTAATATTTAAAAGGTTTAATTTACCATAAATGTGAATAATTTAACATAATAAGTCACTTAAAAAATTGAAAAGTTTGACCAGGTACTGTAGCTAATGGAGTAAAAATAATGGGACGGAAAGAGTATAAGTTATCGAAACAACTCAATCTTTAATTCAGAATATAAGATAAGTGTTGATATAAGAGAAAAAAAATTATAAGAGAACCTTATAATTAAAAGCCATTAAAATTAGGGTCAGATCCCCTGAAATTTATAGTAATTACATAAAACCCCCAGTAGTTTCAAAAATTACAAGAACACCCCTCATAGGGTGTTTTTTGTAAATATATTTACAAATTGTAGGGAGTGTCCTCGTAAGACTTGTTGAACCACAGAGGATCTCTTTGTAATTTTGAAAAGGGTTCCTTGTAACATGACTAAATCTCAGGGGTCTGAGTTCCGTAACTAAAGAAAAATTATGGGTAGATAAAAAATTCGAGCAGACATTCTTGTTGAAATTGAGAAAACTCTCAATTTTCGAAATAATTTTTATAAGACATATAAGAAGCCAAGCATAAAATCAAATTAAAACCTGGGGCAATCTCAATATCAGAAGCATGCTTGTAGTCTCCAAGAGTTCCAGGAACCCATGCAAACATGCTGTAAGTACCAGGTACCACATTCTTAATGACAAAATTACCACTTGCATCTGTTTGTGTCCAAAATTGATAAGCCTGAAAATTTTGGGGGAAAAAAGGTACAAAGTCGTTTTCGAAATTAATATCTCGATTTACGTGATCAAATCCTAAAAATCATTTAAAATTTTGAAATATGAAAAATATATATATAATTAACCTTGTTTTCGTACTGCCACGAGCCAGTCGATCCTGATTGCGCCAATCCCACATAAGCCGAGGCCCCGGGCACTGCTTTCTCATTAATGAACCTTAAAACATAGATAAATATTTCAAGTGACATTCTTTACAAACTGATCGTTATGAATTAGAATCGCCATTTCTTACTAACGAGAACCATGACGAACAAAGAAATTAAAATTCGAGAGCATAGTATACAAATGTTTTAATTAAGCTATAAATAAAGTCACAATCTTAACCAAACACTCATTTATAAATCAAAATTAGATCAATTAAACTACAAGACTAAAATATTTAAACTACAAACATATATATATAAGTCGTAAATAATATAGACATATTACATACCTGTCATAAACAAGTAATTGACCGGTTACAAGTCCCCTTTGGTCGGATTTAAGGAAATCTTTTGAAAGTGGAAAACTATATGGCCAACTATCAACCTCTGCCACCATCTGACGTGTTACTCAAAAAACATGAGGAAAAATAAGTAATGAGATATTAATGATATATAGTTTGAGTTCAAAACCCTAAATATAAAATATTAACTTTGAACAATATTTATTATAATATATATAAATATGAAATTGATTACCCTTTTTCTTGCGTCATTCCATAACACTGATGGATCAGTCTTTGCTGAAACGTCAGAGTTGAGATAAACATAAACAGGGCCGAGAACCTTCTTCCAATATTCTTCACTATGAAATTTTAGGTCTATATCCTCCCCAGCATAATGTCGGCTAATGAACATCTTTGTAATAAAAATAAAAAAATAAAATATTATTAACAATAAAAGCTAATTGAAATTAGTCCAAATCAAAATGTATATATTATTGAATTTACTTACATTGAGTACAATTGGACCGGCATGAGAAGTAAGATCTTGTTTAAATGGTCCACCGGTTCGAAATTCGTTACTCGGAGTTATCATCCAAAAACCAACACCGTCATTGCTTACCCAACCATAAACTTTGTTGTCCTTGTTATCACATGAGTATAGATACTTATCATCCACCTATATATGCAAAAAAAAATAAAAAATATTTCTTGTACATGAAACTATTTTGTGCAAAAGGGAGACAAATTAACTTATTATAAAGAAATACATTCAGTATGGTTTACATTGTTTTGGAGTAAAAACAGTTAAAATAAAAAATTACTGGCAGTTGTACATAAGACATAATGCATGCAACATGCGGCTAAGATTTATTAAAAATAAAATTTGCATGTTATACGATGGGGAAGAGATCTTAGAGTCAACTTCTTCTTAAATTTAGAGGCAAAAATTACATTCACATGTTGCACTAAATCATATGCATGTGCATTGGATGCTCAAAATAATTATTCTAGTGACTTTTTTAGAATTAAAGTACTCCCTCCATTTTTTTATTTGTCGTTGTGGAGGATTGCACACAGATTAAGAAATATAATAAATAATCATTTTTTGAAGGAAAAATCCCAAAATACCCTTTTAACCAAATAATCACAACTTTATTTAGAATTAATTATAACCATCAACAAGAAGGGTAAAATTGGTAGAAAAGAATTAATTTTGCATTTAACTCCTGAGACGACAAATAAAAGTAAACAAATTTATTTTGCCAAAGCGACAAATTAAAAAAAAAAAAAAGGCACGTGTTTGTTAAAGTATCTCCAATTTATCTGGAGAAACTTAAATGAAAATTTAAAAGCTCAAGAATCAAAGTACAATAAACCGTTTGTAACTTTAGATTCTTGCAATTTTTTATATATTATGAAAATTTCAATACCTCTCCTTTAAATTCAGGATTCGTCGGATTTGTCAAGAGAACCGCTTCTTTATAATCTAGAACCTTCCCGGTGCTGCGATCTACGTACATTGGCATCATCCTTTTCCTTTCATCCGAGATTGCCATGTAATGAAACCTTTATGTAAAATTATAAAATTTAGTACTCTTGTCTGTTAATAAGCGTTGATTAAATTTGTTTTACTTTGTGTGTTTCAAGCTATAAAATCTTAGAAACATCTTGAAAATATTTAGGAAAGATTGAATAATTTAAAGAACTTATAGAAAATTCTTGAAAAATATAAACAATATGCAATTTTAAATTTGAGCATTTCCACTATATTACTTTTATTCGACCAAACTCTCAAACTCTCAGTATAATATACGATAATACTATATACTGTCCATATTTTAGAGGAATTATTTGGAAATTCATGTCTATAAGTTTAGCATTAAAAATCAATTATCTATCTATATGTATTGATCTCAAACTAAATGGATGCTAGCATATTTATAGTACTTCAAGATAATTTTATCATTTTTTTTTTTTTTTTTTGTAGAAATATTGTAGGGAAATGAAGAAATTCCGTAACTATTTTGTTGGTGAAGCTTTGTTTGATGCCCTTTATTTTATAGATTGATTATGTGAAATATATTTGTGGTAGTATGTGATATAGAACACACCATATATATTTTTATGAGCAACAAAAAAAAAACTATTGTTAGAAAAAATAGTTGAGGGTGCATATTAGGTACTTGTTTTCTTGAAGCTTGAACACAACTCTTCCTTCTTCCATGTCGAAAGCAGGCCATCCTTTTAGACGTTCGAGCACCGTATATGTATAGAACCCAGGCGAGCCTCGCAACATTACAAATCTGTCGAATTGTATCAAATGGTTACAACAATTTTCATTTAAAATAGAAGTTCAAAAGAATGAAAAATCTCACCTTTTATCAACATTTAAAGGAACTTGGTCACTTCCAATTTCCCATGTTTTTGTGAATGAAATTTCTATTTGTTCCGTGTTCTGAATTATTACCTTGTAGCTTGTTCCTAGTAACCTACACCAAAACAAAATTCATTTAATTGAAGCTAATTAAAATAACATGACTGCATATTTACAAACCACATAATCATAAATATAAATAAATTTTCACATTTAATTAATTGCAAGTAATATAAGATAGGTACTTACAAATCCGTGGTAGAGTTACCTTCCGTCTTGTTCCAAACAACGTCCCAATACCTATCAATATATTTCTTTATATATTATATTGACAATAATAAAATTTATAATGATATATTCACCGTTTAAAATTAAAAAAAATAAACAACGAATAACTTTATATAATAAAACGAATTTGTATACCCTCTATCATTTTCTAGATATTGGGTTTCTAGCAAATTGTCACTCCCTTTGTATGTTATATTGACGACCATACCACCTGGTACTGTTATTGTGATTTCAACAATGCCATTACTCATTACCACCTGTGAAACATAATGTTTAAGTGGATAAAAGAATTCAAAATTATTTGACTAATTTAATTTAGTATAACATATATTTTGAATTCTTAAAATAATGAATGGGATATGATTCAGTTGTAGAATTTAATATAGAAAAATAATAATTATTTTTTCTTGAAAAAGAAAAAAGAATATGTAGATTTGATCGATGTCACATCAATTATGGTTAAAAAATAACTTTTACCTGTTGGTTTTGTAGATGCAAATGTACTCCAAAATCTGATAAATCAGTCCCAATATTTTCTTCCACCAATGTTTCCCTGCATTAATTAAACTAATAAATTAAAAAATAGAAATAAAGAAATACAAACAAGACTAACACACCCAGTCACAAAATTAGTGTATTATTCAATCAAAAATAATATATATTTAGTATCATGGTGTCATTAAAGTATGTGTAAAGAATTTAAATATTTGAAAATCTAGTAAGCGAAGACTTAAATTAATCTTTGATAAATAAAAAGAATTTAAATCGTTAATATTTGATCGACTTAATTAACATTAACCCTATCAAAACTTATCATCTATGGAGGATATTAACTAACTTTAATTAGTAGTGGATTGCAGATTTAATTTGTCTTTCTTCCTCACTTTAATTAATTTCTTAAAGTTTTATCGTTTCATAACTTGAGACACCATTAATTTTTCATGATATTGTTGAACTCGGTTTCAATTGTATAAACATATGGTTATTTAATATTTGGGGGCCACTTTTTTTTTAAAGAATTCTTTTTTTTTTTCAAAAAAAAGTTTCTTTTGTTAGGACTTTCCGACTTTGTTTAAGGTTTTCAAGATTTCGCTCAAGGAAAAAAATATATATGTGTATTACACTAGGAATGTTACCTTTTTTTTTTTTATTTTCAAACATAAGAAAAGAATCAAGACTTATCAACTTCTGCAATCTATTTCAAATTCATTAAAATTAGTTGAATTTCAAGAACCAAAAAAAAAACCCTAATCACCTAAATAATCACTATAACATATAGTATAAGTAACTACAAATTTTTCTCAAAAAATAAAAGTAACTGCATATGTATGTATGAATTCACCCGTTCAAATTCCGAGAATCAGCAATTGCAAAGAACAGGTGCAAAACTGCTCCTAGCCACCAAATCTTCGAGTTCCGCCCATGCAGTTTAATTCCCATCCTTTGTCTGAATATTATCCTACAAGTTGTCATAGAAAAGGTTATTAGAAACATGAGTCGAAATTTTCATCGTTTTGACTAAAGATATTAAAATTATTCTGAATCAATGTTAACAAAAAAAAAAGTATAGTTTCAAATTCTTTGTTTGATGTGAGACTTTTTTATTTATTTATATGTAATTTTTCATAATTTTTCTATTGTTTCTAAAATATATTCGATTTTTTTTAAGAAAAACTTCCAATATTCAACTAATTCAAATATAAGCTATAAATAAAATTTGATACTTGACACACAAAAAAAAAAGAAAAAAGAAAAAAAGAAAAGAAAGGGGGATCATACCTACTAGCGAGAGTACTTGATTATTGATGTCCGATTGACTAGTTTTTGGAACAAAGCTAAATAGTTAGGGAACTCGAAATAAATAATTTAAATTTGTATTTCATATTATTTTTTGGATCATATATATATATACATGGCAGTCAAATTGTTATTTATTTTAGTCGAATTAATTTATGGAATTATAATTAATGATTAAATATTCACTGATGCATGCATGCATTGATTGAACGCGATATTTTTCCTTATTGTAGTTAAATTTAAATTTGATGCATGCAAATATGGAACACGCTTGAAATATTTTGCAATCTATCGAATGGATTTTCTATGACTTAGCTAATTTGATTATTTATAATGGTGAAATGTATTTATGATGGTTAATATGGAAATTCTAATTTTGAATTTTGAATTTTGAATTATGAATAAATAATAAGCACTGATTGGGAAACAATATCTTATTAATTAGATACATCTTAAGATTAATATTACTTTATTTAGGAGATTTATATATAGGAAGAAAACTTTTACGAGGCAACTGATGTATTTATGATATTTATTTTGATGTTTATTAGTTTATGAGTGTCTTATTAAATACGAATACTCAATCCATCCAAACCTTTTTTATGTTTTTTATCTATTGCTACAATCAACTAGTTATTTGATTAATCTTCAGATTATTATGATAAAAATATTTACATTATTTTGATAATTATTTCATATATTAAGTAGCAATATTATAAGTATCCATTAGTACGACAAGTTTGAACCATCAATGATTTTAAAAATTCAACTTATATTATAAGCTATTCATAGATTTATGGGGTTGACTTCGCACAGTAGCAAATGGAGTGAATATTTGGAGATATAGGAATTACAATAGTAAAAAAAATTATAATTTTGAGAAAGAAAGAAAAATGAACAATAAGACCTTAATTGAATAAAGAAATGCTTGTTGATATAGCCAGAGCATAATTCATAATGCCATATGATTAATTTTGAATTCTCTATTATCCCCTTTTTAACTCAATATCAACTCACTAAACGTTTAAGAACTTACTCCCTCCATTTCAAAATACATGTTGTTTAAGATTGTTACACAATGATTAAAGAAATCATTAATTACCTAAATTTAGCAGAATAAAAGTCATATAGTACAAAACTACCATTGAAAATTAATCAAAAAATCTACAACTTCCCATATCCAATATCAATGAGAAAGGGAAAAATTGTCAAAAAAGAATTTAAGGGCTTGTTCTTTGGGCCCCTCACTATTTGGAAATGTAGTTTCAGAATTAAATTCTCTAAAATTATATTCTTTTGGCAGACATATTGAAAAAATCTCAGAAAAATATGAGATAGATACTAATTTTCTGTCAGAAAAAATCTGACATTTTGCATCCCCAAAATACGATAAATAGGTACTTGCACTCTCAAAACACAAAAACAACACTTAATACCCTCGAGACACAAAAAACTCAGCAACTTGCACCCTCTAGTATTTTTTAGGGGCAAAATAGGTAATCTATTTTGGATTTTTAGCACATTGCACTCCCAAAACAAGATAAATGGGCATTTTGCACCCCCAAAACATAAAATTAGCATTAGCACCCTCGAATTAAGAAAAAACTTATCAATTTGCACCCCTGAAACACGAGGATTCGGCTCTTTGCACCTCCGAACATAAAATAAGTACCTAACACCCTCGACTTAAGAAAAACTCAAGAACTTGCACCCCCTCGTTTTTTGCGACAAAGTTGACTAGGGGTGGGGATTCGGTATCGGGTTTCGGGAACCCGTCCCGTCCCGGTCAGGATTTTGTAGTTTGGGACGGGAAGTGTGATTGATTTTCGAGTTTCGAGAAACCCGAAAACCCGACAAACTAAATCGGGACGGTATTCGGGAAATATTTCACACCCGATTGGAAAAACCGAATCCCGAATTTCTTATCATACAAAATAAATTACCCCTTTTAATCAATCTCTTACTCCCAAATCCATGCCCCATCACCTACCCCATGGTCTTGAAATTAACAATTCATGACCATAAAGAAAAATATAATGCTATGAAGGAGCAAAATAAAGAAAAGTGTGATATTTCTACCATATAGGAGTTTAAAATTATTATTTTCGGGAAACCCGAATCCCGATCCCGAAAACCCGATATTTATCGGAAAACCGAGATACCGGGACCAAGTCAATTCAAATGAAATTCGGGTAGTAAAAATCAAAACTCGAATCCCAAAAATCCCGTCCCGAAATCCCTAAATCCCATCCCGATCCCACCCCTAAAGTTGACCATCTAGGTCAAAAAATCAAGGGAAAAAATAGGTAATTTATTTTTCTTCTTCCTTAAAATTTGCATAATACAATTATTAATACCAGAATATTCATTTTCATCTTATCAACTTGGATTAACGTTTCGTTTTTGTGATATACTTCGGTCAATCATGTATTGAAACTTTTCAGAAACTTATCGAGTTCTTTTCGAAATTTTCGGTAACGAGTATAAATGAAAAGAGTGGTCGGATATAAATTTTGTTCTCGAAAATTTAATAGTTGTTTAAAATTCAAGTTAATTTGTTATAGTATGCATTATTTCTTTTCTAAATTGTAAAGTGAAATAAGATACTATAATTTCTTGCCACACTTTGCTTTTATATAAATAATACACTTTGACACCCTCAACTCTAGAATCTTCGATTTGTCCCTGTAAAGACTACAATTTAATTAATGTGTAAAATTATGAGTTTTGGATTCTCAAACATTTAAGAAATTTTCCCTTAGTTATATTAGAATTAACTAACCCAAAAACAAAACGTGTGATTTTTTGAGAAATTGGCTATAATATACTATTTTTTTTCCCTCAAAGAAAAAGAAAAGGAAAAGGAAATATGTTTTACATGATCAGGCTGCCTAAATCATGTTTACCTCATTTTTTCACAATATAAATTTTCCAAAATTATAAGCATGGGCCGATAATATAGGTGCAAAATTTCAATTTGGACTACAATAATTATTTGTATTCAATAGAATTCTTGGGGGCCCAATTCAAGCTGTTACAAAAGGTCTAACTACCCACTCAAATAAGGTAAGGCCCCTCTCACTATAGTTGTCAATGGAGTCTATTATTATTTGAGTCCCAATCTGAATTCGTCCAAGCTTATTAAAATTTTAATTGATTAGCTAGTAATTCTATGGTTTTAGTTCGATTATCCGTATATGGATCATATTTTAGGTCGATATAAACCGTTAAAGATCCAGATCTAATGATAACTAAATAAAATATTTCACATGCATAATGTTTGATTTTTATAAGTAACATTAAGTCATTAATAATGTTTTATTAGTATTTATATATTTGCAGTAGGGAATTTGAACACTCCTTCCCACATGTCCCCATCCCACTAAAGCCGGCCCTGGTCAAATTGGAACACCAATCCCTGTTATTAAATCAATAATTGCAAAAGATGAAGCTTCCCCTACCCCTGCTGTTGCCTTTTTCTTGCTTGCCAAGTACCTTTATATAATTCTCAAAATGATTACTATAAATAGGAACTAATCTTATGGATCTTCTCTTCTCATCTCATCAAACCACTCACACACAAGCATACTAAAAATCATAAAGAAGAAAGAGAGAGACAGAGGAATGGCAAAATTGTTTATTGAGCAGGCAAAACAGTACTCTGTGGCAAGGCCGAGTTACCCACAAAAACTCTTCCATTTCATTTCATCCAACACTCCCTCTCATGAATTTGCCTGGGATGTCGGCACTGGTAGCGGCCAAGCTGCCCAATCGGTATGCAATCAGTTCAATCTCTAATACTGCACTTGGTGATCATGATTAATAGAAATCCCATATTGTTTCTTGATTTTATATCCAATTTTTTCTAATCCTTTAATTGTAATTTAACTAATCTCAGGGGTTAAGTATGTAATTATTGTTCCTAATATTTAATTTGAGCTAAAAAACTCTCTCTGTTATTTTTAGTAGCAAAAACCGTCACGTGTTCTTTTTTTTCCTAGGAAAAAATCCCATCTGAAATTCCTTCATAAATCATAGGGTGGTTATTGCCAATATTTTAAGTGAACTGAATATTTGGTGTTTTTGCATCTTTGGTGGGGGTATAATTGTTATTTTTGCTTGGGAGCTAATAAAAAATTAGCACGGGGGAGGTTTTTGCTAATTAGGCAGAGCATAGATGGTATATTTTGCATTTCACTCAAATTTTTATCCTAATTAATATGTTAATGTGATCAATGATCATTATTTTTTTATTTAGCTGGCTGATATGTACAAGAATGTAGTCGCCACAGACACAAGCCCAAAGCAGCTGGAATTTGCAGTGAAGCTTCCCAACATAAGATACGAATGCACTTCAACCAACATGTCCATATCCGAAATCCAAAACAAGATCGGATCAGAATCCAGTTTTGATTTAGTAAGCATAGCCCAAGCCCTGCACTGGTTTGATCTCCCTACATTCTACGAGCAAGTTAAATGGATCCTGAAGAAGCCTAATGGAGTTATTGCTGCATGGTGTTACACTACGCCAGAAATCAACCCAAGTGTGGACTCATTGTTCCAAAGATTTTACACCATTGATTCGGGTCCATATTGGGATTTGCCCCGCAAGTTGGTCGACCAAAAATATGAAAGCATTGATTTTCCGTTTGAGCCAGTTGATGGGCTTGAGCATAACGGCCCTTTTCGGTTTAATATAGAGAAGTTGATGGATTTGGAGAGTTTTATTACATACTTGAGGTCATGGTCTGCTTACCAAACTGCTAAGACAAAAGGTGTGGAACTGTTGACAGATAATGTGGTTGAAGATTTCAAGAAAGCTTGGGATGCAGATTCCCAGATTCAAAAGATCGTTTCTTTTCCTGTTTATTTAAGGATTGGGAAAGTTGGATCATCAAATTGAGACATAAATATTGGCTTTTTTTGGGCTATAAGGAGCACTCGAGGATGCCAGCAAATAAAATTGTTTTAATTTGTAATGAATGTGATATTTCTGCAAGTATGAATTGAACTGGCCATTAAAACCAAAAGCATTATTGTACGACCTAACTCGCCTTCTAAACTCCTTTGCAACCTCAAATGTTTCATCAGTAAATAAAAACCATAGTATAGGACAAAGTACTGTCTTAGCCAAACAAACTTGACCACTAGCACAGCAAAAACCCGCTGCCTCCCTGTGGAATCGAACCGCCGAGCAATACATGCAACGAAGCTGATCTGGCAAAAACCAAGGAGAAACCGGAAGCTCTTTGAGCTTCATATAACGATTATTACAAACAGGTGCACACACAGGGGCCAAAGAAAGAGATTGATGCGCATTAGAGGGTCCACCTACGAAAAAAATTATTATAAGCAATAAAACATGGCATGGCATGAGGAATAATCAAAATAGCAAACAAATATGATGTTGTACAATCACATACCCACACCAAACAATTCCAGAAAAAAAAAAAATTTGAAGAAATAAGAAATAAATTAAACAAACCTGCTGGCTGAGAAACAGAAAGAGCACAACGCACACGTTTGGCAGCAAGCAGAGCCTCTTTGTCAGTTAATTTCATAGACGCGTATCTAGCGCGGGATTTAGCATTTCTTTCTGCCTTTTTCCTCGTAGCAGGTAGTGTGTCCTCTACAAGAAAAGTTAAAACCCAAAACCCATTAAAAATAACATAGAGGCGGCAAGATTAGGTAATACCTAACTTGAAATTGAATTAAGACAAATGCAATAAACCTGGAAGAGTGCCCTGAACAACAGGGATAGCCACCGCAGCAACACACGAAGACAACGAATAACCCAACCCTGAATAAACAGAACATGCAAGATGTGATTCGTTGAACGCTAATCTCCCATCAGAAGGCAGAGAACCTAGAAGTCCAATTCATTGATAAAAATCCGAGAAAAAAAAATTAATAAAGAATAGATGGAAAAAAATAAACCATGAAAGGGAAGGTCTATTCCAGAAACAACCGGTACCACAACATGCATAGGAAAATCGGATACAACATCAGAATCAACGGATGGCGGGACAACAGAAGGAGGCTCAAGCAAAGGACCATACGTAGATTCGACACCCACAGAAATAGGAGGAACAGCAGCAGAACGACACGCGCGCCTCTTAGCCAATAACAATTCTTTTTTTTTAAATCCATAGTAGCATAACGAAGGCGAGCCTTCTCATTACGAACATCCCTATCACCTCTGGTAGAACTCATAGGAAAACCTAATTGCATAACTAATCGTAGCACGAACCCACCTCAGACAAAACACCCAGACACACAAAACTAAAGAAGCAAAAACATGCCATAAAACAAGGCAGATAAAAGAAGCACCAAAACAAAAAAAAAGTTTACACAACATTGCAATTGGGACATATTAACATTACTAATCCATGCTGAGCAATAGTTAAAAAAAAAAAAAAAAAAGCTCCCCTTTTAGCTATACATACCAAGAAGTCAAACACGCAGCCAAAATACACTTGGCAGCAACAATACATAGCAAGTAAGAAGCATCCAAAGAAATTCTAATAAACACATATATGATAGCAAGCCAAATAATCAAGCAAAATGATTAAGTACTATATCTCAGAGATCAATACATCATAGTCAACAAAATTATAAAGTAATACCTAGATCAGCAAATACCAGAAATACACCTGCAAGAATAAACTAAAGGAAAAAGTGTTAACATTTCAAAAATAATGAATTGGGGATCTTAACATGAAATATATATATGTTCAAATGTAAAGGCCAACATGTTTTGTTATTTTCCTCCATAAGACAGAGAAAAGTGCAGAAGAATGTCAGAGAAATTCATTTGCCTTTTTAAATTTTTTTGGTTTTGTTTATGTTAGTTAATATAGGATTCATGAGAAGTTTTATCTTGGCATGAATTATATATATGTGAAAATATGACTATTCAACCCACAAAACAGGGCAGCCAAAAGAAGCCCAAAAAAAAAAAAGTGCAATTAGGACATATTAAAATTCCTATTCCATGCTGAACAATAGTAAAAAAATTCAAAAGCCACCCCTTTTAGCTAGACATAATAAGAAGTCACACAAGCCAAAATACACTTGGTAACAAGAAATAACAACTAATAAGCATACAAGAAACATCTAATAAACACATTGATATCAAGCCAGATGATCAATATATAGCAACTGCAAATAAGTCAGTATATTATAGTAACCATAATTATAAAGTAATACCTATATCAACAAAAAACAGAAATACACAGAAATCATGAAATGGAGAAAGATTAAGCAGGAAACATATGAATCCTATTCAAAAGAAAAAACAACAAATAAAACATGACATAGGCCAAAAAGGAACCAAACATTACCTTGATCACAACAAAGAAGAACTAAAACTGGTTGAATTTAAAAACCTAAAATCTACACAACAAACAAGAACAAAAGCTTAAGAAAGTAGATATTTTAGTAAATACCAGCAGAAGACGAGAGCAAAAGAACCCAATAAATTGAAGGAGAAGAAACAACTTAAATTTGTATACTCATATCGTCCAATCTAACCCATGCACACATGAAGCAGCCACGTAAGAAAAAAGAAATTAAAAATTATAAACAAAGCAGCTGCGTAGAATTGAAACCATTACAAACTACACCCAAATGAAGCACAGACCGCAAATTCAATTTGCACTCGATTAGGCGTGAGAAACTGTGCAAAATCAGCAACAAAGCCATGTGACCTCGACGAATCAGAAAGAAGCCACCGGCCAAAAATATCCGAATAAGCAGTTTGAGCCGATAAACAATTCCTCAAGAAAACTCAACCAAACAAGAAATACGGCGGTCAGCTACGTGGCTGCAGGAAATCCACAAACCCATGATCGAAAATTGAATTACCTTTGTAGAAGAATTCTGGAATTAATAAAAAATGAAACCCATTTGGAGAACAAATCTGGAATTTTAAAAAAATTGGGGAAACAGACAGGGAGAAATTCAGCTGTTTGAAGTAATTAAAAAATGGCACTGTTCACTGCCGTGATTTACAAAGGGAAAGATGGACCAGGGACCCCACAAAAGTTATACTTACTAATAAATAAATCAAAACAAAAAAAAGAAAAAGGAAAGTAAATATGAAGGAATTGTTCCCAGAATCTGCAATACGACGTCGTTTTACAATTTTAAGTAAAAAAAAATAATTTAAACAATATCAGCAACTTTGTAGCTAGGTAACTAATTCGCGGAGCGGGTGCGAGAGCGTGGAGCGCGAGCGAGAGCGCAGAGCGCCGTATTTTTACAAATCGAGTTTGAGAGCGTCTATAGAGCGTCATTATTATTATTATTATTATTATTAAATAATGTATTGAAAGTTTTTATGTACCCAAAATGATACATATTTCTATATACTACAATTATATGATTCCTTTGAAAATTTATGAAAGACTAGGACTTTTTTAGTATAAAGTTGTCCTAAAACTTTCGGATTAATTAAATCCACTATCACTATGGTTATCCTAATAAATTCAAATATGCAGCAACTTGGGAAACTATTATTTATTTATGGTATTATTTATATAATAATTAATGTAATTGCAGTGATTAACAAATTTGAATTTAGTAAGGACTATAGTATTTTCATGTAATAATTTTAATAATATAATTTAAAATTTGTTATTTAACTAATTCACATTACCATATAAGATATTATTTTTTGATAATCAATTACCAAATAAGATATTAATGGGTTATGTATGTATGGTTCAATGACTTGTAATCTCTTTTCTTTTTTTGGGTAGTATATTTTGGAAAGTTAAAGTGAATTACAAGTACTAAACAAACACGCAAAGAAAGGGAGTATCTAAATTTAAACTTAAAAAGAAATGCTTTTAAATTTAAATTTGAAATATTTAACAGCAAAATGAAAAAAGGAAAAAAAACAAATCATTTAATGCACATTGATGTCATTGTCCGTAAAAATGGCAAATATTATTTACCCAAAAAAAAAGTAAAAATGGCTTAAGATTAAATTTGACATGACCACCTAAGGTGTTAAAGCTGCATTACAGCATTGTCTGCATACTTCATCATCAACAATGGGCCCACCACTAAGAGGCCAAAGTCAGAAACCCATGCATATGGGTAGTATTGTTGACAAGTGTTGTAAATTTATTGGTTTAAACTGAGGGAAATTACGATTCGCGAATTCTCTTTTGTTAATTCGCGCTCCATATCTAAAAAATTCGCGAATTTAATCGCGAATTGCAAAATACGCTCCAATTCGCGCTTTGGGAGCGCGCACGTGGTCCTAGGAGACGAATTTAGTTACCTAGCTTTGTAGTGTTCACAAGGGCGATTCCCTTCCTTAAAAAAAAAAACTATTTTGTCTCGAATTTGGTATTCAATTCAAAATCTGGATTGGTGTCCGGCTTAATACATAGATTTGAACATAAACGAGTATTCAATACCAAATTTTGTGTCTCCAGTTTAGACTAAATGTTGATATTTTTTAGCAAGATAACAAAATATTAATACTAGCTTGTTAAGATCTTTTCTTTTCTTCTTTTAATGGAAAAAAAATTAAACTGTTGACAGAGATAGAGAGGATGTGGCGTGTCACGTGTGTTTGTAAAATGGTTTATTACATAATTGTTCTTAATTTTCTAATAAAATAGGCGTACAGTGCTTAATTCAGTTCATACCTATAATAATTCATTTAATAATTCATTTGATGGGTGACATTCCACTAAATAAATGGCCACTATTTCATTAATTTTTAATTTTACTACCCCTTCCGTCTTTTTTACTTTCTTGAGATTTTGCGGATTAACTCCTACCTTTTAGCGATTTTGCGAATTGACCCCTCTCTCATTTCTGACGCACGACCACCATCCTCTGGTAGTTGTTCGTCGAAAATAGGAGATGGGTTTTGTTCGTCTCTTCACTGCGAACACATGCGTGTAATAAATTTCATATTATGTTGATGGAATCGTTCAATTTTTGAATTTGAAAATTTAAAGCGCAAAATCCTTTTTCTCACAAATTTCAAATCGCGATTACAACCTTGTTTCTCCATCTTTTTCAGAAATTTTTGCGTCATCTCACTCCTTTGGACTTGGATTTCAATCTCTATGGTTTAATTCCCCCAACAAAACTAACGAAAGTATCATTTTTGTAACGTTTGTCAAGAATTTGTATGTTTTTTAGGAGTTTGGTATGAAATATGAAATATGTCAAGTTCTATGTTATGAAAAATGAACTTTTGTTGAAAATATAATTTTATTTTGAGATAAGGAAAGTTGTTATAGGAAATAGAAGAAAAATAAAAAGACGGAGGGAGAATTTTTTTTAGGTCCAAACTTGCATTAATATCGATGTGATCCATCAATCACAGCATTTTTTATTATTTCAGCAAGCTAAGACATGGACACATATATTTAAATAATCAAGCATTGATTACATCGCTTTATTTAAATGTATGATTTACGTTCATTTTCCCCTATTTAAATACAGATACAGATATACTTATTAAATGGGATCATCAAATGTAGTCCAAGAACAACAACTGGCCCCCTCCCGATTGCGACGGGATCTTCAATTTCTAATATGTTGCTATAGTTTCATTTATATCATGATTGGTAAATGTGATATGAATGAATAGAGTCGAAGTCAAAAGTATATAATTTAAGTTAATTTTACTTTTGTATCGAGCATAATTTCTTGTTTGATCTTGACTTGATTAAGCTAATAGAATACAAATAAATAAAATCAAGGGCTAAGATGGGTATATCTCGAACAGTTTAATGTTTTCACATACTATGCCACTTTCAATTTAATAAGTTTGAACGAATTATAAAACTATCAAACGAGGCTTGCTCAAATTACTTCTTTATTAAGAGTATTAAAAAATGGTAATCCATCGGCGCTTGATAAATCCATGTTTGGATTATTGCATTTTAAGAAACGTGAAGCAACTGGTGCTCGATAAATCAATGTTTCGATAATTAGAAAAAAAATACAAGACACTCCTTTGTGTTATGCTTTAAAGAAATACAATATTATTTATCAGATTTTGGTCCAATGATCATATATGGGGTTCCTTTGGTTCTTGTCTTCCCATGGCCATCCACTATATTGTGACATATGCTTTGTAATTGCTCGTATTTAAAACTTGAATCACGATTTTGATTAACGCAATAATGTAATCACATATTGGCATAGGGTAAAAATTTGGCAGACATGAATATGTTGGAATTTATACTATAGTTTATATAATTTATATTTTTTAAATGATATGGAAATATTCAATTGTACGGTGGAGAGATGTTCAGAGTCAGATAATTATAAGGATGTAATCGCGATCAACAATCAAGTTATAAACCGCGACCTAACATGTTAAAGCGAAATCTCTCAAATGAGTTGGCTAGGGAAATGCATATCCATTGTCATTCTATAGCAAGATGAAGGTCGATAAATCGGGCCTTCATGGAGAAAATCAAGGAATCACCCTAACAAATGTCTCAATCATGACAAGCTAACGAGTTACGTACTCTGCAATTCTACCAGAGCTTGTTTACGGGGTATATACTTCATCAAAAAGACTTATCCGTTCGAAGCTTTCAAAATTATCATATTTGACCTAAGCATCAAAGGGATTTTTGCCAAAATCATTTTCGGTTTGTGGTTGTTAATATCAATGGAAAAGCAAGTCCATTCGTAGGTTAAAATAGTTCGGACCTTCAACAAATCTGTTTCAAAATATTCACATCATTCGGCACTCAAGGCGAATTCAGGCATCGGAATGGCTTCGTAAGAGTTGTCTGACCTAGTTCGCCTTTTTTCGGTAGGTGATTGAAGAAAAAAAAGACGCAATCATTTGCCCAATCATGAACTAAGCTAGCAAACCTGGAACCCGACCCACCAAACAAAAACACTCAACCCGTAAATCAGTGAAACGCTCGATGACTCGGAGTACTAGATGCCTCCCTAGGCAACCTCTAGTGTGCCTAACAATAATATAAATTATCCTCAAAGTCCCCGTATTGGAGAGGACTAACATCCCGTACCAAAATCAAAGGACGTCGGTGTACATCCACAACATTTGTGGACAACGTTAGATGTGTAGACCATTTTTGTTGGGGAGGAGACTTTTTTAATAGCAAAAACTCGATATTTTTTATATATGTTCATAAAATGACCAAAACTAACTTAAGATTAAACTTTTAGTCTCGACAATAAGAAAGTGTAAATTAAAGAGACCTATTAGCTTCTCATATTTAATTAGTATGTTACTAAAATCGAGTTTTTACCTCAATTGTAATATATATATATATATATATATATATATATATATGCACTAATTAACTTCATTTCCTAATTGACGCATGTCCTTTAATAATTTGGTAATACAATTATGAGGATTTCGTGACTATGATATACCTATTGGGTTTGCATAACTGTAAATTCTCGGATAAAAGTAAAAACGAATCCCCCAACTAATTAATATTCCTTAGTTTATTAGTTTTCTTTGAATAACTTTTAGTTACAATAGTTATCATGAATTTACTATTGGTCAAATGTTTATAATACTTACGCTAATTAAAATATTATATCATATGTATATATTTAAATTCACCTAAATTTATATTTTTAATATATTAAAATAGTACATTTTCAAGTTCTAGTTTTCGTGCTATGCAAAGGCCAGGACTTAAATCTAGTTTCCAGTGACAAAAATGGAACCTAGAACATTCAATCAATATGGCAATTGTTTTGGCAAAAAAAAAATTTAGTCCCATTATATTTTTTGAGCTTGACAATACCAGCGTTTTCATGGGACGTTATTACTATAACTAAGAATAAATAATAATAAATAAAAAAAAAGAATAAATAAAGCGAAGTTGGAATTACAACCGTAAATTGTACATGTTGGAGAAATAATGTCAATTAACATAAAATACATTAAAAGCAATAAATAATTTGCATTTAATAAATATTCAAATTATGTGCAGTTTGCTGTAAAGTAGTATTTACTTGTATTGAAATCAATGCAACAATTAAATAAATAGCGGGCAGCGGCTAAAGCTTCAGTTACTTTCAGCACTTCATTATGGAGTAAATAATAAAAATGCAAGCCAACTTTCATCAATATTTATGTGTACTTTGGTGTCACATTTTTGTGTCATACTTATAGATTTATTAACAAATATGCAAATTAAAAATTTGTGTAGGCTCACATATTCACTTGGATGATAGATCTTTTATGGCTAGCGATATTGCCAGAGCAAATATTGTTGCTTCCAGAGCAATAAATTATTGTTCTCTAATTTGCCCCTCTTAATTAAGTATGTTAAGTTGTTAACATTAACTTTCTCAACTCCCATAATAATACACTCTTTTTACTTAGTTTGTAACTGACCAATAATGCAAGTATATTTTTTTTTTATCACGGCATCAATTTTTTTCTTCTCCAGCATAATCTTCCTTATTTTTTTATTTTTTTTCTACTTGGCATTGAAAAGCAAAAATTTGGATACAATTAGCTTGAATAAGAAATTCAAATAGATTTAAGCAAATGTGAACGAAAAAGTTAAATCTATTTTATACAAAATATTGACTAATAATATAAAGTTTCCAGAAAATCAACCCAAAAAAATTACATAAAGGAAAAAAGACAAACAATTAAGCAGTAGACATAATACTAAATAATACCAACCCAAATTATTAAGTCGTGTAACATAATTTTATCTGTAAATGATTTAAAAAATTGGAATTATAAAATATTTCCAAAGATTGTGATGTATTTGCTTGAATTATTTACACCAAATTGCATAAAAATAGCTGTTGAATAATTTAACAATTTAACAACGGCTTCTATATAATGGACATGCATCCCAACTTATAAGAAGGGCATTTTTTCTCTTCACATATAAATATTTTAATGGATACAGAAAGACAAATTGATACAATATTAATAAAAAAGATTGTGTTTCTATCATTAAAGGTGTTAATTATGTTGGATGAAGATGAAGACTTAGAAGTGAAGGAAGGTTTTGATGATTTCCAAAAGTCATCAGCTAAGTATTGAAACTTAGTTAAAACCTTAGAAGATATTTGACCAAGGAAGAAGTTACTTCAGTCGAGTCAAATAGAAGACTACTGATCTATTGCTGAAGAAAGGAATCAGACTGGTGGATTTTCAGCATACTCAAATCAGATGAGTTCAGTTTTGGATCAGCCGAGTGTACATCAGACGAGTGATTTCGATCAGCAGAGTGGAAGTGATCAGAAGTTATTGCAACGGTAATAAATGCACTTGGAGTAATAAATGCTGAAGAGGAAGGGTATTTATGACAAATGATTGAAGAGAAACCTCGTATCAGCTTGGTGCATTAAATGCGAACTGACAGGAAGTACAGCAGAGTGTACAGTGATCAGTCGCAGGTAGCCGTTTCTGCAGAAAGGACCAGTACTCGAGGATTTGAACACCTGTCGATCTCTCAACGGGCAGATTTTCAAATTTCAAGTATAAATAGTTCAGTTCAAGAGTTAGAGAAGAAGAGACAAACACATCTGAGAGCAAATCCGAAGCAAAATTCTTCTAACTCTCAACCTCAAGAACAAAACACTCAACAGCTGAGTCATTTGTTGACAAAAGCGAAAAGAGAGATAAACAAATATACATACAAATCTGAGTGATTTTGTGAGAAAAGTGTTGTGAGGAGCTGTTATCCATCTTTGTGAGTGATAAAGCTTCGTAGTATAGGACTTCTTTGTGATTTCCTGTAATGAACTTGTGGCCAGTTCATTTGTTGTTTGGCGCAAGCAGAGTATATTGTAATCTGTGTGATTATAGTATAACCCAATATCTACGTGACTTGGAAGAGTGGACTAAAGGATTTTTATCCATATAACCACTATAAAAATTCTGTGTGTTTATACTTGCATTATTTCTTGCATATTTTCAAAGAGCATATTTAAACACTTAAGTTAACTGTTGAAAAGTTTTTAAAAGGAGTTTGCAAAAACTGGGGATAAAACCTTTTCTAAGTTAAGAAAACTACTTGTGAAAAACACTAGATAAATCCACTGCAAGTTAGTTATTTTAAAACTCTGATTTTCCTAAAATCAGCTAAGTAAAAATCAAAAGAGTAGTCAACTCTGCTGTTCAAAGCTTTGTGCGAGATCAACTTAGTCTACTTACGATTCTTGATCAACTTAGTCTGCTGACAGAAAAAGTTAGAGAATTTTAAAGATAAAATTTTAAGAGGTCTATTCCCCCCCCCCCCCCCCCCCCCCCCCCTAGACCTTATCTCTAGAGAGCATTAGGGAAGTTGAGGAATTCAGATTTTACATTCCTTAATTAAGAGGGACAAAATAGGAAATTATAATTTATTGGCAGCAAAAATCTTCTCTTTTACAATATCTCAAAATAGGGAAATATAATTCTTGCATAGACCCGATCTTTCATAGATCATGCATAAAATCTTCCACTAAATAAAATTAGTGTATCCACTAAACATTTTTACAAGATTTTATACATGGTCTATAAAAAACCGGGTATAGGCAAGAATTTTCGGTGGTACACTGTATATATGCACTCATGTTTGAATTTCCGGATGCATTTATTAATGTGTATGGTGTACGTATGCACTTATGTTCAATATCTGGATGCATTTATTGCAATAAAATATTAACTAATTGGTATTTATCCTTGTATTTGAATTGATGAACCAAGGTAGTAACTCATTGTTGATTTCTTCAAATATTGCAATATACAATATTGTCTATATTGGCTCCTTCTTTCTTTAAGTAATAATTTTCCTAAAAAAGGTAAATTAATTAAAATCATGGATTAAAAAAGGTAAACATTTATTTACATTGGGAGACTCTTATTTTTTTAATTTAATATTTTTTCATAATTTTTTTTAGTATTTCTGAAAAATTCTTGATTTTTTTTTTTAATATTTAATTGACTGAAATATACGCTAGAAATAAAATTTCGATCCATGGTTAAAATACAAATAATTACATAGCCCCTTGGACCTTACTTTGGCTGAGGCTAAGGCAATTTTATGGCAATAGAATATTCCCACGATCGGGGTTGGAGCAGTATCGTAGTTAAGTGTTTTACCCATCAAAAGTCTCTGAAATGGTAAAAAATAAAAAAATTAATGAGTCAAATAATCAAACCATTTCCTTTTTTTTTCTTTGAAATAATAGTTAAAAATTGAATCAGTATGAAATCGTATAGATTTTGTTTTATGACTTCGTATTAGAGATGCAAGTTTCTTTCCTAAAATATTACCAAATAAAAAAATAACGTCACACATCAATTTTTTTAATTTAACCACTAGTTTTGCACGACAAGAATATATACATATTCGAAAGTTTCAAAAAATTTACAATTAATTATCAAAGTTTGATGTTAGGACTACCTCGAGTAGCGGTGTGGATCTTTTGTCCCAACTTAGTGTCCCAGACTATGTCACACTCATAATTTATCGACATGTGTCAAACTCAATTAATAGAAATCACACATGATTATTTCTCAATTAACATTCACTTCCCACCGTTAATGTTAATATTGTGCCATTGAGCTGCATCTCAAATACTCTTATAAGTAAAAAACCAAAATGATTAGCAGTTTAGCACATATTATTTCACTGTCTTAATCTACTATGAACTTTATGTTCTCTTAATTTGTATAATAGAAATTTTAATTAAATAAGAAACCATTATTAAAATGGTGAAGTAATAAATCAATTGCAGTACTAAAGAGAGGAAAAAAAAAAAAAAAAACTCAAGCAATTGAATACAATTAATGGCGGAGTTCAAGGATCCTTCAAATTTCAGAACCGTTGGCTAGCTTTACAAAAAAATTGTTTTTCTCTAAAATAGAGCATACATAATTTTTGTTGAATTTTGTTTGGATAAAACGAAAGTGTAGGCATGGAGAACATAAGGTGTGTAGATGGAGGATTGTTAGGGAAAATAATCATGTGTGATGTGTGATGTGTGATGTGTGCTAATTAAACTTGACATCTGTCGATAAATTATGAGTGTGACATAGTCTGGGACACTAAAGTTGGGATAGGGGATCCGCAGGGCTCGAATAGAGGCGGACATAGATGACTTTACAAGTTCAAAAAAAAAAAAGTTACATCTTGTTTTACCATATATTCCCCATAATTAGTTGAGAAATAACTTGTTTAATATGGACTAAACATTTTTTTATTGTGTCATTCTAAAACAATGATGTTGTGTTTTATTTCTTAAAATTTAACCAAAAGATCACACTAATTTATGTGTTATTGTTTTCGATACATAATTGCCAAGTAATGTGTGCTACTTATTGGACAACATGCGTCTTTAGTTTTTTGGTTAAATATCTTAAATAGGCATGTCAATTGAGTCGGGTCTACCAGAAGCCCGATGGCCAACCCGATTATATTTGAGCTAAGCCTAGTTAATTGTGAGTCAGGCTGCCTTTGAGCCTTTATATTATCCTCATAATTTTATGAGTCGAGTTTGATCTTAATGTGGCTCAACCCGAATAATGCCTCGACTAAATAAATAGCTGAAAAACCTACAAATTTGGTATCAGTAATTAGCTAGACTTCTAAATATAACGTTGTATTTTTATCATTTAAAAAAAATTAACACTTAGACTTTCAGGATTGCTTTTAAAGATTTTTTTTTTTTTCAAAAAGGTAAGAGAGAAAAGTTGGAAACTAGTAAAAAATAATTGGGATTCAGGACTTTATAAATTTTACCGATAGATAGAACTATTTTCATATTTTGAACTTGCTACTTATTGGACAACATGCGTCTTTAGTTTTTTGGTTAAATATCTTAAATAAGTCTGTCAATTGAGTCGGGTCTACCAGAAGCCCGATGGCCAACCCAATTATATTTGAGTTAAGCCTAGTTAATTGTGAGCCAGGCTGACTTTGAGCCTTTATATTAACCTGATAAGTTTATGAGCCGAGTTTGATCTTAATGTGGCTCAACCTGAATAATGCCCCGACTAAATAAGTAGCTGAAAAACCTACAAATTTGGTATCAGTAATTAGGTAGTCTTCTAAATATAGCGTTGTATTTTTTATCATTTAAAAAAAATTAACACTTCTTAGACTTTCAGGATTGCATTTAAAGATTTATGTTTTTCAAAAAGGTAAGAGAGAAAAGTTGGAAACTTGTAAAAAATAATTGGGAATCAAGACTTTATAAATTTTACTGATAGATGGAACTATTTTCATATTTTGAACTTAAATTAAAGTATATAATAAGAGGAAAAAATTTGTATCACCATAAAAGTTTTAATTTCCAATTCATCCAAATCATTATATTTCCGAAGCTTCGTTTGAACTTTGAAGTTGCAAAGCCCTTGAAGGTATCACCATAAATGTTATCAAATATGACCTTTGCGGAGGTATCAACTAAGTATTAATCTTTCTATATGCATATCAGTAGAATGTAATTTTTTGTTTTGTGAGTAAATTTCGCTTGTATAAATAGTTTAATAGAAGCCCGATATAAACCCGTTTGAGCCTAAAACCATGAAGCCCGATGATGTTGAGTTTGACCCAAATAAAGCTCAGCTCATAAGACCCGATTGACAGGCCTATCATGAACATAATGTCAACAATTATAAATAAAATTAGATGTGTAAAATGAGTAATTAAAGGTATAAACAATTATGTATAGTTGAAGAATGCAAGGTTCGAGTTGAGTTTGCATATTTTTTATTTAGCTTATTATGTTTAAACTAGATAACCGAGCTCATATGAGTGTTAGTCGAGTTGAACAGAAATTGAGCTTAAGTTACTTTAGTGTTGCACTTTCTCCCTTAATTTCAAATGGCAGAAATACCCTACACTTTTGATATGTACCTCTCACATGACCTACTTTGACCAAAAAAAATACTCGAAAAAAGTTTTAGAGGGATAAATGCATCATTAATGTAAGTTCAGATTGGACGACAAAAAGAATTTAAGTTAAGGGGGGAAAGTGCAACTTGATTGTAATTTAGGGTAAAGTACCAATTTCTAAATTTTAATAAAGAACGAAAGTTTGGTTCCCTTTATTTTATTTTAAAATATATCAAGATATCCTTTTAACTGTTATTATAGAATACAAAATTAAAAGTCATTAGAGCCATATATTTATGTATTGTGCAAATTTTCCTTTTCTAAATTTTTATAATTTTTTTTTTTGGCGAAATAACTTTTCAACTAGTTTCAAACTAATAACCTATCCCTTTGTTGTATTTTAATAACATTTTCTAAGTGAAAGTTACTATGTGGTATATTTATTATACTTTATCTGTTAATATTAAATTTAAGTGTCGATACAAGTTAGATAATAAAATTTTGTCATAGATATAACTTGAAAATTGTTAAAAAAAATCAAGTTATCTTTCTGTTTAGAATATGGTTTAGATTTTTCCATAGTATATTTTTTGAATTTTTTATTTATCATGTAATTATGACGTCATATGAATTGAATTAGTGGTTAGGACAGTTGTAATACAGGTTGAAGGCTAAAAAAATCACGGCTAAGCCCCAACCATTGGAGAAGGGCTAATTGCTCACTTTTGTGGAGATCGGGTGTTTTAGATGGAGCGTGGTTCCAACTACTGCCGACGCGCGTGAGAGGATTTCTTGACCCTTTCCGTGCAGTTCATGTGGGTAATGGAGCCAATAAAAATGTTATTTTTCGGAATTTGTACTACGTCATATTTTATCACCATTTTTAGAGAGCGTGTTCGGACACTCAACCACGGAGTAAGAGCGACATTGAAGGAAATGACTAAAAAGAGCACTAATTTTCTTTTTATGTTTATTACGGAAGAAATACTCAAAACATCCCTGAAATTTAGTATTAATTATTACATTAACCAATTTCTATGTTAGGAAATAACTCAAACTACATTTGAGATATAGAATCATTACAGCTATTTCATTACGACATTGATTTCATAGAAAAAAAATTGTGTTCCAAAAATATCATTGGGTTTATCTTAAGCAATCACAAACCTCATGGGTGGCAATACGATTTCACCAATTTTTCCACGTTTACGCCCATGTTTTCACTTACTCAAATCATTTTTCACTGATCACCATTTAGTCATGAATTTAAATCGATTTTTACATAAACAAAAAAAAAATGACGTTGACATGCGCCATTAAAAATTAGATCTATCAGGGATCAATTGTAATGAATTCAATCCTCAGAGATAATTTGTGTAATTTTTCATTCATGGAAGGATGACCAATGTAATTACTTTAAACCTCAGATATAATTTGAGTCATTCTCCCCTTATGTTATTTATTTGAGTTATTGTAGTGTTTGTTGGTAAATGTTAATTTTGATTCCCACTTAGTTGACTTTTCATGGGTTCTTGTTGTCATACATGTTACTGTATTCTGATTTTATTCAATATTTATATTATCTCCACTTGTTTATTCTAATTTATTTAATTGTAGATATTTGTCTTGATCTTTCATATTGTGGATAAGGTTTTATTCTATTATTTTATTTGTAACACAACTAACAATTATATATACAAATTAATCTAATTAGTTGTTTCTATAACTAAAGAATTAATACGCTAATTTTCACAGATATATCATTGTAAGATCATTAGGATTAAAATCTTAATGTTCATTTCTATATAATCAAACAAATCATGATAAGTTTCGTCTGACGATGATCTAGACTGAAGGAAAAATTGTAGAAATTACAACAATTTTACGCAAATTTGACATCAATTTTAATTGGATTTATGTATGTGCAACATCAGTGACTAAATTTAACCAAATTAGTTTTGAGTCGAAAGTTGCACAAAGAGAAACGGTGGAATAAATGATGTTATTTGTCTGAAGACAAAAGAAGAATATCCAATGATAAGCATTTTAATCTTAAATTAAATCGCAATAAATTCCCGATCGATTGTAGATCCTTTCGGATGAAAGTTAAGTCAAAAGTATTCATGTATATCTAATGTTTTTGTTTCTTTCGTTGTTATACATAAAATAAAATTACTTTTGCCAAACCCTATTTTCTCAGGACACATCAAACTTCCTAGTTTGAATTATATTTCTCAAATTTATATACTTTATTACTATTTACATGATAATTGATTTATCCAAACATCAAATTGAATAGTACAAAAATTTATTTTCAATAAAACATTTGTCTATGTTGTGAACATTGTTCAAAAAAATAGAAGTATTTTATTTATGTACTATAGTATTTTATTTTATTTTAAAGAAAAACATAATTGTCGCGTATGAAAAACTCTCCATTTGTGGAGTTGGTGGTAATTTTCTCTCATTGGTGTGTGGACCCCTTCATCGGGGTGTGAACATTTTCGTTAAGGCCCTCTAACTGATGTTGAAGTCTGATATAACTGTTTTGGGCCACTTGGTTGTTATACTATAGGTGCAGTCATAGAAGGTTTTATGTGCGCGCAAATCTAACTTATCCTATTTTGTTGGTCCCAAAGTGGTCAGATGAGGTCTAGAGGGGGGGTGAATAGACTTCTGAACCTTTAAAAACTTTTCTCTAACTTTTATGTCAGCAGGGTAAGTTGATCTTACTCGTGGGACTACTATGTTGATTTAGCACTCAGCAGATTCAGCAAAGTCGACCACTCATCTGATTTCACTTGTCTGTTTCAGATACATTCAGAGTTTCAAAACTTGTATGCAACGGATTTTAGCAAGTATGTTTTTCAAACAAGTTTCTCTTCAAAGTTTTACCCCAATTTTATAAATCCATCTTTTAAAAGCTTTGTCTTTTAAACTTTTGTTTACTTATGAAAATATGCAAATTAAAAATAACTAATCAAACACAGGAATTTTTATAGTGGTTATATAGACACAAAGTCTTTTAGTCCACTCTTCTAAATCACACAGATTTAGGTTCCACTAGAAACACAAAGTAACTAATACTTGAGCTTTTACAACAAATAACAAGCATCAAGTCGAACACTTAGCTCTCAGGTATATCACTTAGAAAAACCTATTCTAAAGCACTCAACAACTAGAACACTTAAGCTTTACAACAAATGATAAGCTATAAGTAAGAACTCTCTGTTCACTCTCGGAAAATCACAAAGATTAACCTTGCTCTTTTCAGTATAGGAAATCACTCAGAAGACCTACACTACGAAGTTATATCACTTCACAAAGATTGATATACACTCCTTCTGTTCTCAGTTGAATGTCACTTAGACAGACAAGAGTTTGATCTTGTTCTTCAACAAAAAGCTTCGTCAACAGATGACTTCGCTTGTGATTAGACGACTCAACTGATGGATTCTTGCTCTAAAGATGTGATCTTGAAATGTGCAATACTCTTTTGAATCTTCAGTTTATCATCTATTTATACTCTTGGATTTGAAATTCTGCCCGTTGAAGATAGGCAAAATTACACGTTAATCCTGAGCAACGGTCTTCATTTCTACGACAGCTTTTGCAGACTGTTCTCTGTACACTATGTTGTACGGATATCTAATTATGTCAGTCGCATTTAAGGCACTCAGCTTGTTACCGTTGATGATCTTACTGATCGACTTCACTTTGCTGATGGGATTACTATGCTGATGATCACTCTGCTGAATGATCACTCTGCTGATGGCTACTCTGCTGATTCAAGAATGAACACATCTATCTTGACTCGACTGATGATAACTAATTTGATATTCCCACTTAGCTGATTTGGTCACTTAGCTTCCAGACCGTGGGAGAGGTTTCACTAAGTTTTTTAGTTCTTAGTTGATGACTTCCTTTTTAACCTTTTTAACCATTTTAATCTTTTTGTCATCTTCAAAACCTTCTACACAATTCTTCTATTTAACTCAACTGATAAGATCACTTAGCTGTTCTTTGAGTTAATCACTCTTTCCAACATATTTAGTACTTATAATGTATTTTTAAACAAAGTGTAATTGTTTTATTTTTATAATAAAAAAAGTTTGCCTAAAGGTTATAATTTTAAAAAAATATTTGAAATGAACTATATTTTGATATATATTGTCAAATAATTTATTATGTTGTTTAATTAATAATCTTTTTTCTCATGTTATCCAATTAGAAGCGAAAATCCCTTTAATATCTTGAGGTAAAATTGTACTTAAAAAAAATTCCCTCGTAATATCTTGACATAAAAATGTATGAGTTATATTATTTTCAACACTATGCATTTCCCCTTTTTTACTTTCTAATGTATGTTGTGTTATTGTGTTCGACACAGATTTACCGAGAATAGTATTCTACTAATTGGACAACATAGATTTTTGGTTTTTTGGTTAAATAACATTAACTCTGTCTGCCCAATGAGCCAAGCCTACCGGAAACCCGATGGCTCAACCCGGTTATATTTGAGATGAGCCTATTTAACTGTGAGTCGGCTAAGTTTGAGCCTTTAAATTAAACCCGACAATTTTATGAGCCTCTATATTAAACCTAATATTTAATTGAATTTAACCAAATTAGTCTTGCGTTGAAAGTTGCACAAAGAGAAACGGTGGAATAAATGATATTAATTGTCTAAAGACAAAAGAAGAATATCCAACGATAAGCATTTTAATGTTAAATTAAATCGCAATAAATTCCCGATCGACTGCAGATTCTTTTTCATTAAAGGTAAATAAATAAAAATAGTCATGTATCATTAATGCTTTTGTTTCTTTCGTTGTTATACATAATATAAAATTACTTTTGCCAAACCCTATTTTCTTAGGACACATCAAATTTCTAGTTTGAATTATATTTCTCGAATTTATATATTTTCTTTTTACATGATAATTGATTTATCCAAACATTAAATTAAATAGTTCTAAAATTTAATTTCAATAAAACACTTGCCTATGTTGTGAACATTGTTCAAATAAATAGAAGTATTTTGTTTATGTACTATAGTATTTTATTTTCTTTTAAAGAAAAATAGAATTGTCACGTATGGGAAACTCACCATTTGGGGCGTTGGTGATAATTTTCTCTCATTGGTGTGGACCGCTTCATCGGTGTGTGGACCCGTTCGTTAAGGCCCTCTAACCGATGTTGATGTCTGATACAACTATTGTGGCCCACTTGGTTGTTATACTCTTGGTGCAGTCGCAAATGGTTTTATGTGCGTGTGAATCTCAGTTCTCCTATTAAACCCGATAATTTTATGAGCCTTTAGATTAAACCCTATAATTTTATTGAATTTAACCAAATTTGTCTTGCGTCGAAAGTTTCACAAAGAGAAACGATAGAATAAATGATTTTAACTGTCTAAAGACAAAATAAGAATATCCAATGATAAGCATTTAATCTAAAATTAAATCGCAATAAATACCCGAACAACTGCAGATTAATTCGGATGAAAATTAAATAAGTAAAAAGTATTCATATTTGATTAATGATTTTGTTTCTTTCATTACTATGCATAAAATAAATTTACTTTTGCCAAACCCTATTTTCTCAAGACATTAAATTTAATAGTTTAAATTATATTTCGCGAATTTATATACTTTATTACTTTTTACAAGATAACTGATGTATCCAAACATCAAATGGAATAGTACTAAAATTTCTTTTCAGTAAAACATTTGCCTATGTTGTGAACATTGTTCAAATAAAGTGAGATATTTTATTTATGTACTATAGTATTTTAATTTCTTTTAAACAAAAATAGAATTGTCGCGTATGGACAACTCCTCATTTGTGGCGTTGGTGGTAATTTTCTCTCATTGGTGTGTGGACCCGTTCGTTAAGGCCCTCTAACAGATGTTAATGTCCGATACAACTATTGTTGGCCACTTGGTTGTTATACTCTTGGTGCCGTCGCATATGGTTTTATGTGCGCTTGAATCTCACTTCTCCTATTCAGTACTCAGAATGTAAAGGTGTTTAAACAAAGAGTAATTCTTTTATTTTTATGATAAAAAAGAAATTTGACTAAAGGTTATAATTTTTAAAAAATAATTGAAATGAACTATATTTTGATATAAATTGTCAAATACTTTATTAAGTTGTTTGATTAGGAATCCTTCATCTCTTTTTACTTAGAAATAACTTGTTAATATGGACTATGCATTTTTTTTTATTGTGTTTTTTTAAAACAATAATGTTCTATTTTAATTCTAAAAATTTAACCAAAAGATCACACTAATATATGTATTATTGTGTTTAACACATAATTACCTAGTAAAGTGTGCTACTTATTGGACAACTCGAGTTTTTAGTTTTTTGGTTAAATATTATTAAGTAGGCATGTCAATTAAGTCGGGCCTAAGCCCGGTGGCTCAACATGCTTATATTTGAGTTGAGCCTAGCTAATTGTGAGTTCGGCTGTGTTTGAGCTTTTATATTAACCCGATAATTTTATGAGCCTTTATATTAAATCCGATAATTTTATGAGCTTTTATATTAAACCTGATAATTTTACTGAATTTAGCCAAATTAGTCTTGCGTCGAAAGTTGCATAAAGAGAAAAGGTGGATAAATGATATTAACTGTCTGAAGATAAAAGAAAAATATCCAATGATAAGCATTTTAATCTTAAATTAAATCGCAATAAATTCCCGATGGACTGCAGATTTTTCAGATGAATTAAATAAGTAAAAAGTATTCATGTATAATTAGTGCTTTTGTTTCTTTCGTTGCTATGCATTAAAAAAAAATTGCCAAACCCTATTTTCTCAAGACACATTAAATTTCATAGTTTGAATTATATTTCTCGAATTTATATACTTTATTACTTTTTAAATGATAATGGATTTATCCAAACATCAATTTGAATAGTACAAAAATTTATTTTCGATAAAACATTTGCCTATGTTGTGAATATTGTTCAAATGAAGAGAGGTATTTTATTTATTTACTATATTATTTTATTTTATTTAAAGAAAAATAGAATTGCCGCATATGGAAAACTTGCCATTTGTGGCGTTGGTGGTAATTATCTCTCTGTGTCGACCTTTTAATCATTGTGTAGATCCGTTCGTTAAGGCCCTCTAACCGATGTTGACCTCTAATACAACTATTGTGGGGCACTAGGTTGTTATACTTTGAGTGCAGTCGCAGATGGTTTTATGTGTGCGTGAATCTCTCTTTTCCATTCAATACTTAGAATGTAAATGTGTTTAAACAAATTGTAATTGTTTTATTTTTATGATAAAAAAAAATGTTTGCCTAAAGGTTATAATTTAAAAAAAAAATTGAAATGAATTATATTTTGATATATATTGTCAAATAATTTATTATGTTGTTTAATTAGGAATAATTCATCTCATCTTACTTAGAAATAATTGTTAAATATGGACTATGCCTTTTTTCAATGTGTCGTTCTAAAACAATAATTTTCTATTTTATTTCTTAAAATTTAACCAAAAGATCACAATAGTATATGTGTTCTTGTGTTCGACACATAATTACCGAGTAAAGTGTGCTACTTATTGGACAACATGAGTTTTTAGTTTTCTGGTTAAATATATTAACTAGGCATGACAATTGATTCGGGCCTACACGAAGCCCAATGGCTCAACCCGCTTATATTTGAGTTGAGCCTAGTTAATTGTTAGTTCGGCTGAGTTTGAGCATTTATATTAAACCCGATAATTTTATGAGCCTTTATATTAAACCCGATAATTTTATAAGCCTTTATATTGAACCTGATAATTTTATTGAATTTAGCCAAATTAGTCATGCATCTAAAGTTACACAAAGAGAAACGGTGGATAAATGATATTTTATTGTGAAGACCAAAGAAGAATATCCAATGATAAGCATTTTAATTTTAAATTAAATCGCAATAAATTCCCGATCTACTATATATTTTTGGGATGAATTAAATATGTAAAAAGTATTCATGTATAATTAATGCTTTTGTTTCTTTCGTTACTATGCATAAAATAAAATTACTTTTGCCAAACCCTATTTTCTCAAAACACATCAAATTTCATAGTTTGAATTATATTTATCGAATTTATATACTTTAATACTTTTTAAATTAAAATGGATTTATCCAGACATCAAATTGAATAGTACTAAAATTTATTTTCACTAAAACATTTGCCTATGTTGTGAACATTGTTCAAATGAAGGGAGGTTTTTTATTTATGTACTATAGTATTTTATTTTATTTTAAAGAAAAACAAAATTGCCACGTATGGAAAACTCGTCATTTGTGGCTTTGTGGTAATTATCTCTCATTGGTGTATGGACCCCTTAATCTGTGTGTAGACCCGTTTGTTAAGGCCCTCTAACCGATGTTTACCTCTAATACAACTATTGTGGGCCACTTGGTTGTTATACTCTGGGTGCAGTCGTAGATGGTTTTATGTGCGCGTGAAATCTCACTTCTCCTATTCATAACTTAGAATGTAAATAAGTTTAAACAAAGTGTAATTCTTTTATTTTTATGATAAAAATGAAATGTTTTCCTAAAGGTTATAAATTTAAAAAAATAATTGAAATGAACTATATTTTTATATATATTGTCAAATAATTTATTATGTTTAGTTAGGAATCATTCATCTCTTTTTACTTAGAAATAACTTGTTAAATATGGACTATGCCCTTTTTTATGTGTCATTCTAAAATAATAATGTTCTATTTTGTTTCATAAAATTTAACCAAAAGATCACACTAATATATGTTGTTATCGTGTTCCACACAAAATTACAGAGTAAAGTGTGCTACTTATTGGACAACATGGATTTTTAGATTTTTGGTTAAATATCATTAACTAGGCCTGTCAATTAAGTCGGGTCTACCCGAAGCCCGATGGCTCAACCCGATTATATTTGAGCTGAGCCTAGTTAATTGTGAGTCAAACTGAGTTTGAAGCTTTCTATTAAACCCGATAATTTTATTGAATTTAACCAAATTAGTCTTGCGTCGGAAGTTGCACAAAGAGAAACGGTGGAATAAATGATATTAGTTGTCTGAAGACAAAAGAAGATTATCCAACGATAAGCATTTTAATCTTAAATTAAATCGCAATAAATTCTCGATCGACTGCATAATTTTTCGGATGAAAATTAATTTAGTAAAAAGTATTTATGTGTAATTTATGCGTTTGTTTCTTTCGTTACTATGCATAATATAAAATTACTTTTGCCAAACCCTATTTTCTCAGGACATATTAAATTTAATAGTTTGAATTATATTTGTCAAATTTATATATTGTATTACTTTTTAAAATATAATTGATTTATCCAAACATCAAATTGAATGGTACTAAAATTTACTTTAAATTAAACATTTGCCCATGTTGTGAACATTGTTCAAATGAAGAGAGATATTTTATATATGTACTAAAGTATTTTATTTTCTTTTAAAGAAAAATAGAATTGTCGCGTATGGAAAACTAGCCATTTGTGGCGTTGGTGGTAATTTTCTCTCATTGGTGTGTGGACCCCTGCATCGGTGTGTGGACTCATTCGTTAAGGCCTCTAACCGATGTTGATGTCTGATACAACTATTGTGGGCCATTTTATATAAAACCCGATATTTTATGAGACTTTATATTTAACCCGGTAATTTTATTTAATTTAACCAAATTAGTCTTGATCGAAAGTTGCACAAAGAGCAACATTGGAAGAAATGATATTAAACGTCTGAAAACAAAGGAAAAATATACAACGACAAACATTTTATTCCTAAATTAAATCGCAATAAATTCTCGATCGACTGCAGATTCGTTCGTATGAAAATTAAATAAGTAAAAAGTATTCATGTATAATTAATGCTTTTGTTTCTTTCGTTGCTATGCACAAAATAGAATTACTTTTTCCAAACCCTATTTTCTCATGACACATCAAATTTCATAGTTTGAATTATATTTCTCGAATTTATATACTTTATTACTTTTTAAATGATAATGGATTTATCCAAACATCAAATTGAATAGTACTATAATTTATTTTCAATAGTACATTTGCCTATGTTGTGAACATTGTTCAAATGAAGAGAGGTATTTATTTATGTACTATAGTATTTTATTTTATTTTAAAGAAAAATAGTATTTCCGCGTATGGAAAACTCGCCATTTGTGGCGTTGGTGGTAATTATCTCTCATTGGTGTGTGGACCCCTTAATCGGTGTGTAGACCAGTTCGTTAAGGCCCTCTAATCGATGTTGACCTCTAATACAACTATTGTGGGTCACTTGGTTGTTATACTCTGGGTACAGTCGCAGATGGTTTTATGTGCTCGTTAAATCTCACTTTTCCTATTCATTACTTAGAATGTAAATGTGATTAAACAAAGTGTAATTCTTTTATTTTTTGATAAAAAAAAAAACAGTTTGCTTAAAGGTTATAATTTAAAAAAAAAAATTGAATGAACTATATTCTGAAATAATTTATTATGTTGTTTAATTAAGAATCCTTCATCTTTTCTTACTTAGAAATAAATTGTTAAATATGGACTATGCTTTTTTTTAATGTGTCGTTCTAAAACAATAATGTTCTATTTTATTTCTTAAAATTTAATCAAAAGATCACACAAAAATATGTGTTATTGTGTTTGTTGTGAATTTTACACAACCAAATAAATGCAAGTGCACGTATCGAACAAGTACTAAAGAGTAAGTATAAGAGTATTGTCTCCACAGGGACTTGACTAATATCTACCAATTCCAATTCCTAATTTACTTTTAAATCGATTCCAAATTCAAATGTGTTTTTGGGTTTTTAACTAATTATCTAAATTTATTAACTAACTTAAGTACTTGGATTGAGTTCTAATAATGAGAAGAAAAACCTAGGATTATAATCCACTATGTTATCTTTTGATCGCTCAATTGAGATTTCCGTAGTTATTATGGTGACAAGAGTGCTACCTGATGATTCAAGTATTTTCCTACGTATCTTCTGAATTACGTAAGAACTAATGTATTATCAAAATTGACTCTATTTCTAGGTGATTAGTAAATAAAACAAAGCATTAAACACAAACCTCGGGTAACGGGTATAAACGCTTTAAGTATATTTATATCCTAAGGGTCGTTTATTATTCAATTTCTATCTAATCTCAATCTCCCTTTTCCAAGTTCAAAAAGAATATTAAATCAAACAACTAGGTGATCAATCAAGTTGCAAGCAAAGAGAACGAAATTGAATCAAACACAAGAATTGCCCCTAACTACAAATAATCCAGTAAAAATAATCAAAGTAACATAGTTTCATAAAAACCCTAGATACTAAAGAATTAGTTCATGATAAATATATAAAGAAAAACAAACATGAGTTCACGTGGTTTTATGGACAAAATGATGAATCCGATATAAAGATCTTCAATATGGCGTTCTTCTTGCTTTGGTGATCTTCAAAACTTCTCTCTTTTCTTCTTCAATCTTTCTTCAAGTAGAAATTTGATGTTCTATGTGTATTCTATGAGAGAAATATGTTTTAAGGTGATCAAAGATGTGTAATTTCGTGACCTAGAAGTCCTTAATGATTTTGTTTCTTTTGTTGCTATACATAAAATAAAATTACTTTTGCCAAACCCTATTTTCTTAGGAAACATTAAATTTAATAGTTAGAATAATATTTCTCGAATTTATATACTTTATTACTTTTTACAACATAATTGATTTATCCAAACATCAAATTGAATGGTACTAAAATCTATTTTAAATAAAATATTTGCCCATGTTGTGAACATTGTTCAAATGAAGAGAGATTTTTTATTTATGTACTATAGTATTTTATTCTTTTAAAGAAAAATAGAATTGTCGCATATGGAAAACTCGCCATTTGTGGCGTAGGTGGTAATTTTCTCTCATTGTTGTGTGTACCCCTTCATCGGTGTGTGGACCCGTTCGTTAAGGCCCTCTAATCGATGTTGACGCCTGATACAACTTATGTGGGCCACTTGGTTGTTATACTCTTGGAGCAGTTGCAGATGGTTTTATGTGAGCTTGAATCTCACTTCTTCTATTCAGTACTTAGAATGTAAATGTGTTTAAAGAAAGTGTAAATCTTTTAATTTTATGATTAAAAAAATAGTTTGCCTAAAGGTTATAATTTTAAAAAAATAATTGAAATGAACTATATTTTGATATAAGTTGTCAAATAGTTTATTATGTTGTTTAATTAGGAATACTTCACCTCTTCTTACTTAGAAAGAACTTGTTAAATATGGACTATTCATTTTTTTAATGTGTCGATCTTAAACAATAATGTTCAATTTTATTTCTTAAAATTTAACCAAATGATCACACTAATACATGTGTTATTGTGTTCGACACATAATTACTGAGTAAAGTGTGCAACTTATTAGATAACAAGGGTTTATAGTTTTTCGGTTAAATAACATTAACTAGGCCTATCAATTGAGCCGGGCCTTCCCGAAGCCCGATGGCTCAACCCGACTATATTTGGGCTTAGCTTAGTTAGTTATGAGTCGAGCTGAGTTCGAGCCTTTATATTAAACCCGATAACTTATGAGCATTTATATTAAACCCGATAATTTTATTGAATTTACCCAAATTAGTCTTGCGTTGAAAGTTGTACAAAGAGTAACGGTGGAATAAATGATATTAATTGTCTGAAGACAAAAGAAGAATATTCAACAATAAGCATTTTAATATTAAATGAAATCGCAATAAATTCTCGATTGACTGCAGATTTTTTCGGATGAAAATTAAATAAGTAAAAAGTATTCATGTACAATTAATTCTTTTGTTCCTTTCGTTGCTATGCATAAAATAAAATTACTTTTTCGAAACCCTATTTTTTCAGGAAACATTAAATTTAATAGTTTGAATTATATTTCTCGAATTTATATACTTTATTGCTTTTTACAACATAATTGATTTATCCAAACATCATATTGAATGGTACTAAAATTTATTTTAAATAAAACATTTGACCATGTTGTGAACATTGTTCAAATGAAGAGAAATTTTTTTTATGTACTATAGTATTTTATTTTCTTTTAAAGAAAAATAGAATTGTCGCATATGAAAAATTCGCCATTTGTGGCGTTGGTGGTAGTTTTCTCTCATTGGTATGTGGACCCCTTCATCGGTGTGTGGACTCGTTCATTAAGGCCCTCTAATCGATGTTGATGTCAGATACAACTATTGTGGGCCACTTGGTTGTTATACTCTTGGTTCAATCACATATGGTTTTATGTGCGCTTGAATCTCACTTCTATTCATTACTTGGAATGTAAATGTGTTTAAACAAAGTGTAATTCTTTTATTTTTATGATATAAAAAAGTTTGCCTAAAGGTTATAATTTTGAAAAAATAATTGAAATGAACCATATTTTTATATATATTGTCAAATAATTTATTATGTTGTTTAATTAAGAATCCTTCATCTCTTCTTACTTTGAAATAACTTGTTACACATGGACTATGCCTTTTTTAATGTATCGTTCTAAAACAATAATGTTCTATTTTGATTCTTAAAATTTAATCAAAAGATCACACGAACATATGTGTTATTGTGTTCGACACATAATTACCGAGTAAAATGTGCTACTTATTGGACAACATGGGTTTTCTGTTTTTTGGTTAAATATGATTAATTAGGTCTATCAATTGAGCCGGACCTACTCGAAGCCTGATGGCCCAACCCGATTATATTTGAGCTGAGCCTAGTTAATTGTGAGTCAGACTGAGTTTGTGCCTTTATTTTAAACCCGATAATTTTATGAGCCTTTATATTAAACCTTATAATTTTATTGAATTTAACCAAATTAGTCTTGCATCAAAAGTTGCACAAAGAGAAACGGAGGAATAAATGTTATTAATTTTCTGAAAACAAAAGAAGAATATCCAACGATAAGCATTTTAATCTTAAATTAAATCACAATAAATTCTTGATCGACTGCAGATTTTTTCGGATGAAAATCAAATAAGTAAAAGTATTCATGTATAATTAATGCTTTTGTTTCTTTCGTTGCTATTCATATAATAAAGTTAATTTTGACAAACCCTATTTTCTCAAGTCACATTAAATTTCATAGTTTGAATTATATTTCTCGAATTTATATACTTTATTAGTGTTTACATGATAATTGATTTACCTAACATCAAATTGAATAGTACTAAAATTTATTTTCAATAAAACTTTTTGCCTATGTTGTTAACATTGTTCAAATGAGGAGAGGTATTTTATTTATGTACTATAAGAAAAATAGAATTGTAGCGTATGAAAACTCGTCATTTGCGTCGTTGGTGGTAATTTTCTCTCATTGTTGTGTGGACCACTTCATTACTGTGTGGACCAGCCCTCTAACCGATGTTGACGTGTTATACAACTATTGTGGGCCACTTGGTTGTTATACTCCAGGAGCAGTTGCGGATGGTTTTACGTGCGCGTGAATCTCACTTCTCCTATTCAGTACTTATAATGTAAATGTGTTTAAACAAAGTGTAATTCTTTTATTTTTATGATAAAAAGAAAGTTTGTCTAAAGGTTATAATTTAAAAAAATAAAATTGAATTGAATGAACTATATTTTAATATATGTTGTCAAATAATTTATTATGTTGTTTAATTAGGAATCCTTCATCTCTTCTTACTTAGAGAGAACTTGATAAATATGGACTATTCATTTTTTTAATGTGTCCATCTAAAACAATAATGTTCTATTTTATTTCGTAAAATTAACCAAAAGATCACACTTAGGGCTGGGCGTTTGGGTCGGGTTTTTTGGGACCCGTCCCGACCCGTTTGGGTATTTCCCGTTTGGGACAAAAAAACGGGTTTTTTGACATTCGGGTTCGGGTACCCGAACCCGAAATATATTTTCGGGTTGGGTATTGGGTATTAGACTCACACCCGAACGGGTATTTCGGGACCCGTTCGGGTATTTAACAAAAAAAAAAAAAATTTGGCCCAGCAATTATTTAGCAATTAGCAGCACATTTCTTCATAAAGAAAGTGAAGTTTTCTATAGATTTACTTTAATTGGTGTCTCCAAGATTGGATCTTTTGGGGTTCTTTCGAATCTTCATTCCAGGTGATATTTCTGTTTATATCTCAATTAATTGTTAATTGTTTTGTTTTAAGTTTTACTTTTAATCATACTTATTTGGCTGTCTTGAATGTGAAAAATAGGGTTTTATTTATATATTTTTTTTGCTTTTCTGTCTTGTACATATATATATATATAAAATAAAAATAAAAAAGAGTGAAATATCGGGTACCCGAAACCCAATACCCGAAATACCCAAAAATTTCGGGTACCCGAAGTTCGGGTACCCGCCAGATCGGGTCGGGTTTTGGGTGTGAAAATTCACTACCCGCCAGGTCGGGTACCCGACCCGAAATACCCAATACCCTAAATACCCGACCCGCGCCCACCCCTAATCACACTAATACATGTGTTATTGTGTTCGACACATAATTACCGAGTAAAGTGTGCAACTTATTGGATAACATGGGTTTTTAATTTTTCAGTTAAATAACAATAACTAGAACTATCAATAGAACGGGTCCTTCCCGAAGCCCGATGGCTCAACCTGATTATATTTGAGATGAGCTTAGTTAGTTGTGAGTCGAGCTGTGTTCGAGACTTTATTTTAAACCTGATAACTTTATGAGCCTTTATATTAAACCAGATAATTTTATAGAATTTAACCAAATTAGTCTTGGGTCGAAAGTTGTAAAAAGATAAAAGGTGGAATAAATGATATTAATTGTCAGAAGACAAAAGAAGAATATTCAATGATAAGCATTATAATGTTAAATGAAATTGCAATAAATTCACGATCGACTGAAGATTCTTTCGGATCAAAGTTAATTAAGTAAAAAGTATTCATGAATAATTAATGTTTGTGTTTCTTTCGTTGCAATGCATAAAATAAAATTACTTTTGCCAAATCCTATTTTCTCATGACACATCAAATTTCTCAGAACCCGTTCGTTAAGGCCCTCTAATCAATGTTGGCGTCTGATTCTACTATTTTGAGCCACTTGGTTGTTATACACTTGGTGCAGTCACATATGGTTTTATGCGCGCGTGAATCTCACTTCTCCTATTCAGTACCTAGAATGTAAATGTGTTTCAACAAAGTGTCTTTTATTTTTATGAAGAAAATAAAAAGTTTACCTAAAGTTTATAATTTCCAAAAAAATAATTGAATGAACTATATTTGATATATATTGTCAAATCATTTATTCTGTTGATTAATTAGGGATCCTTTTTCTCGTGTTATCCAATTAAAAGCGAAAATCCCTGTAATATCATTTCGTAAAATTGTACTTAAAAGTAAAATTCTCTCGTAATATTTTGTCATAAAATTGTACGAGTAATATTTTTTTCAACACTATGCATTTCCTATTATTTACCTTCTTATGTATATAGAAATATATGAGAGTAATTGGTTGTAATGCATGGATGCTTCAAAACTTTATGAGATCGATACAGTATTAGACACACGTTGATTACAGATTACAATGTACTTTGATTAAGGAATTTATACCAATCAGACATGTTAGATGGTGTATCCAAAAAAAATTAGAAGGATATTTTGTCAAATAAGGCGGGTAGCATATTTGACACCCTCAGAATACTCAAGAATGATAATTTAACAAATTACTTCTAAATTATGTAAAATATTAAAAAATATATACTTTAAATTCTCAAAAAAAATTCAAATGTCAAATAATTTGCTCTTGGTGATGAGGTTATGACTTCATCTCTCTTACTTAGAAAATATAAAAGAGACTAATTTATCACTCTTCTTTACAATGTTGGATTAGAAGTTAGATTGTCTTGTTAAATAGATTTTTACTAATTTCATTTATCCTTATATAATATAAGTAACATCTTGTATTACCATATATTCCCCTTAATTAGTTGAGAAATAACTTGTTAAATATGGACTATGCATTTTTTTATTGTGTCGTTCTCAAACAATGGTGTTCTATTTTATTTCTTAAAATTTAACCAAAAGATCACACTAATATATGTGTTATTCTGTTCAACACATAATTACCGAATAAAGTCTGCTACTTATTGGCCAACGTTGGTTTTTAGTTCTTAGGTTAATTATCATTAATTGGGCCTGTCAATTGAGTCAGGCCTACCCAAAGCCCGATTGCTCAACCCGATTGTATTTGAGCTGAGTCTAATTAATTGTGAGCCGAACTGAGTTTGAGCCTTTATATTAAACTCGATATTTTATGAGCCTTTATATTTAACCCGATAATTTTATTGAATTTAAACAAATTAGTCTTGCGTCGAAAGTTGCACAAAAAGTAACGGTGGAATAAATAATATTAAATGTCTGAAGAAAAAGGAAAAATATCCAACTTTAAGCATTTTAATCTTAAATTAAATCATGATAAATTCCCGATTGCGTCGAATTTAAACAAATTAGTCTTGCGTCGAATTTAAACAAAAAGTAACGGTGGAATAAATGATATTAAATGTCTGAAGAAAAAGGAAAAATATCCAACTTTAAGCATTTTAATCTTAAATTAAATCATGATAAATTCCCGATTGACTGCAGATTCATTCGGATGAAAATTAAATAAGTAAAAAATATTCATGTAAAATTAATGCTTTTGTTTCTTTCGTTGCTATGCATAAAATAAAATTACTTTTGCCAAACCCTATTTTATCAGGACCAATGTTGTGAACATTGTTCAAATGAAGAGAAGTATTTTTATTATTTACTATAGTATTTTATTTTCTTTTAAAGAAAAATAGAACCGTCGTGTATGGAAAACTCGCCATTTGTGACGTAGGTGGTAATTTTCTCTCACTGTTGTGTGTACCCCTTCATCTGTGTGTGGACCCGTTCGTTAAGGACCTCTAACCGATGTTGACGTCTGATACAACTAATATGGCCACTTGGTTGTAATACTCTTGTTGCAGAGGCAGATGGTTTTATGTGAGCGTGAATCTCACTTCTCATATTCAGTACTTAGAATGTAAATGTGTTTAAAAAAAATGTAATTCTTTTAATTTTATGATAAAAAAAAAAATAGTTTGCCTAAAGGTTATAACTTTCAAAAAATAATTGAAATGAAATATATTTTGATATATATTGTCAAATAATTTATTATGTTGTTTAATTAGGAATCATTTATCTCTTCTTACTTAGAAAACTTGTTAAATATGGACTATGCATTTTTTTTAATGTGTCGGTCTAAAACAATAATGTTCTATTTGATTTCTTAAAATTTAACCAAAAGATCACACTAATATATGTGTTATTGTGTTCGACACATAATTACCGAGTAAAGTGTGCTACTTATTGGACAACATGGGTTTTTAGTTCTTTGGTTAAATATCATTAACTACGCCTGTCAATTGATTCGGGCCAACCATAAGTTCGATGGCTCAACCCGGTTATCTTTGAGTTGAGCCTAGTTAATTGTGAGTTGGTTGAGTTTGAACCTTTATATTAAACCCGATAATTTTATTGAATTTAACCAAATTAGTTTTGCTCGAAAGTTGCACAAAGAGTAATTGTGGAATAAATGATATTAATTGTCTGAAGACAAAGGAAGAATATCCAACGATAAGCATTTTCATGTCAAATGAAATCAAAATAAATTTACTATCGACTGCAGATTCTTTCGGATGAAATTTAATTAAGTACAAAGTATTTATGTATAATTAATGCTTTGTTTCTTTCATTGCAATGCATAAAATTAAATTAGCTTTTGTCAAACTCAATATTCTCATCACACATCAAATTTCATAGTTTGAATTATATTTCTCGAATTTATATATTGTATAACTTTTTACATGATAATTTGTTTATCCAAACATCAAATTGAATGGTACTAAAATTTATTTTCAATAAAACATTTGCTATGTTGTGAACATTGTTTAAATAAAGAGAAGTATTTTATTTATGTACTATAGTATTGTATTTTCATTTAAAGAAAAATAGAATTGTCGCTATGGAATACTCGCTATTTGTGACGTAGGTGGTAATTTTCCCACATCGGTGTGTGGACCCGTTCGTTAAGGCCCTCTAACCGATGTTGACATCTGATACAACAATTGTAGGCCACTAGGTTGTAATACTCCTGGTGCAGTAACAGATGGTTTTATGTTCGCATGAATCTCACCTCTCATATCCAGTACTTAGAATGTAAATGTATTTAAACAAAGTGTAATTCTTTTATTTTTATAATAAAAAGAAAAAAAAAAGTTTGCCTAAAGTTTATAATTTTCAAAAAATAATTGAAATGCACTATATTTTGATATATATTGTCAAATAATTTATTATGTTGTTTAATTAGGAATCATTCATCTCTTCTTACTTATAAATAACTTGTTAAATAAGCACTATGCATTTTTTTATTGTGTCGTTCTAAAACAATAATGATCGACTTTATTTCTTAAAATTTAACCAAAAGATCACACTAATATATGTGTTATTGTGTTCGACACATAATTACCGAGTAAATGGTGCTACTTATTGTACAACATAGTTTTTAGTTAAATATCATTAACTATGCGTGTCAATTGAGCCGGCCCAACCCGAAGCCCAATGGCTCAACCCTCTTATATTTGAGTTGAGCCTAGTTAATTGAGAGTCGGGCTGAGTTTGAATCTTTATATTAAACCCGACGAATTTAACCAAATTAGTCTTGCGTCGAAAGTCGCACAAAGAGTAACGGTGGAATAAATGATATTAAATTTCTGAAGACAAAGGAAAAATATCCAATGATAAGTGTTTTATGTTAAATGAAATCGCAATAAATTTACGATTGACTGCAAATTTTTTCCGAAGAAAATTAATTAAGTAAAAAGTATTTATGTATAATTAGTGCTTTTGTTTCTTTTGTTGCAATGCAAAAAATAAAATTACTTTTGCCAAATCCTTTTTTTGTCTAGGCACATCAAATTTCATAGTTTGAATTATATTCCTCAAATTTATTTCCCTTATTACTTTTTACATGATAATTGATTTATCCAAACATCAAATTGTATAGTACTAAAATTTATTTTCAATAAAACATTGGCATATGTTGTGAACATTGTTCAGAAGAAATATTTTAGTTATGTAATATAGTATTTTATTTTCTTTTAAAGAAAAACAAAATTGTCGCATATGGAAAACTCGCCATTTGTGACGTTGGTGGTAATTTTCTCTCATTGGTGTGTGGACCCCTTCGTTAAGGCCCTCTAATTGATATTGACGTCTGATATAACTATTGTGGGACAATTAGTTGTTATACTCTTGGTGCAGTCACGGGTGGTTTTATGAGCGCGTGAATCTCACTTCTCTTATTTAGTACGTAGAATGTAAATGTGTTTAAACAAAGTGTAATTTTTCATTTTTATGATAAAATAAAGTTTGCCTAAAGGTTATAATTTTCAAAATATAATTGAAATGGACTATATTTTTATATATATTGTCAAATAATTTATTATGTTGTTTAATTAGGAATCATTTTTCTCATGTTATCCAATTAAAAGCAATATCCCTGTAATATCTTGACGTAAAATTGTAATTAGAAGAAAAATTCCTTCGTAATATCTTGACGTAAATGTGTACGAGTTATTGTATTTTCAACACTATGCATTTCTCCTTTTTTTACATTCTTATGTATATAGTATATATGAGAGTAGTTGGCTAAAATGCATGGATGCTTCAACACTTTATGTGATCGACGCAGAATTAGACATAGGTTGATTTAAGATTACAATGTACTCTTAATATGGAATTTTAAACAATCACACATGTTAGATAGTGTCTCCAAAACAAAACAAAAAAATAGAAGGATACTTTGTCAAATAGGGTGGATGCCGTATTTGACACCCTTTGAATACTCAAGAATGATCATATAACATAATACTTCTAAATTATGTTAAATATTAAAAGATCTTTTTGAAATTCTAGAAAATTCTCAAAGATCAAGTAATTTGCTCTTGGTGATGAGGTTATGACTTCATATCTTCTTAAATGGAAACTATAAAAAAGACGAATTTAGCACTCTTCATTACAAAATGTGGGATTAGAAGTTAGATTGTCTTGTTATAGACTTTTACAAATTTCGTTTATCCTTATATAATATAAGTTACATCTTGGTTTACCATATTTTCCCCTTAATTAATTTAAAAATAATTTGTTAAATATGGACTATGCATTTTTTTATTGTGTCGTTCTAAAACAATGATGTTATATTTTATTTCTTAAAGTTTAAACAAAAGATCACAGGAATATATGTGTTATTGTGTTCGACACATAATTACAGAGTGAAGTATGCTACTTATTGGACAACATGGATTTTTAGTTTTTTGGTTAAATATCATTAACTAGGTCTGTCAAATAAGTCGGGCCTACCCGAAGCCCGACGGCTCAACCCAATTATATTTGAGTTGAGCCTAGTTAATTGTGAGTCGGGTTGAATTTGAGTCTATAACACGATAATTTTATTGAATTTATCCAAATTAGTCTTGCGTCGAAATTTGCACAAAGAGAAACGGTGGAATAAATGATATTAATTGTCTGAAGACAAAAGCAGAATATCCAACGATAAAATTTTAATCTTAAATTAAATCGCAATAAATTATCGATCAACTAGAGATTCTTTCGGATGAAAGTTATATAAGTAAAAAGTAGTCATGTATAATTAATGCTTTTGTTTCTTTCATTGCAATGCATAAAATAAAATTACTTTTGCAAAATCCTATTTTCTCAGGACACATCAAATTTCATAGTTTGAATTATATTTCTCAAATTTATATATTTTATTACATTAATTTTACATGATAATTGATTTATCCAAACATCAAATTGAATAGTAATAAAATTTATTTTCAATAAGACATTTGCATATGTTGTGAACATTGTTCAAATGAACAAAAATATTTTATTCAAGTAAAATAGTATTTTATTTTCTTTTAAAGAAAAATAGAATTGTCGCGTATGGAAAACTCGTCATTTGTGGTGTTGGTAGTAATTTTCTCTCATTGGTGTGTGCACCACTTCATCGGTGGGTGGACCCATTCGTTAAGGCCATATAATCGATGTTGACGTCTGATTCAACTATCGTGGGCCACATGGTTGTTATACTCTGGGTGCAGTCACGGATGGTTTTATATGCGCGCTAATCTCACTTATCCTATTTAGTACTTAGAATGTAAATTTGTTTCAATGAAGTGTAATTCTTTTATTTTTGTGATAAAAAAAAAAGTTTGTACTATATTTCTCAGGACACATCAAATTTCATAGTTTGAATTATATTTCTCATATTTATATACTTTATTACTTTTTACATGATAAATGAGTTATCAAAAAATAAATTGAATAGTACTATAATTATTTTCAATAAAACATTTGCATATGATGTGAATATCTTTCAAATAAAGAAAAGTCTTCTATTTATGTACTATAGTATTTTCTTTTCTTTTAAAGAAAAATAGAATTGTCTTGTATGGAAAACTCGTCATTTGTGGCGTTCGTGGTAATTCTATCTCATTGGTGTGTGGACCCATTCGTTACGGCCCTCTAACCGATGTTGACGTTGGATACAACTATTGTTTGTTGACAAGGGAACCCGCAGCCACCGAAGTGCACAAGGTAAACCCCACCATCATGCAATAGCTCGTAAACCACATGAGAAATGTAAACCACACTTAGCAAATCAGATGTGACGAACTCGACCTAGAAAGTGTTGGCAAGGGGATTCGAACTCGGGTCAAAGACATTGCGCTCACTTGCTCCACCAACTAGGCCACCCTTGTGGGTTGGTTGTTATACACTTTGTGCAGTTGCAGATGGTTTTATGTCCATATGAATCTCACTTCTCCTATTCAGTACTTAGAATGTAAATATGTTTAAACAAACTGTAATTCAGTTATTTTTATGATTAAAAAAATAGTTTGACTAAAGGTTATAGTTTTCAAAAAACAATTGAAATGAACAATATTCTGATGCAACTATTGTGAGCCTAATAAATTGTGAGTAGAGCTGAGTTTATCCTTTATATTAAATCCGATAATTTTATGAGCCTTTATATTAAACCCGATAATTTTATTGAATTTAACAAAATTAGTCTTGCCTTGAAAGTTGCACAAAGGGAAACAGTGGAATAAATAATATTAACTGTCTGAAGGCAAAAGAAGAATATCCAACGATAAGCATTTTAAACTTAAATTAAATTGCAATAAATTCTCGACCGACTGCAGATTCTTTCGGATGAAAGTTAAATAAGTAAAAGTATTCATGTATAATTAATGTTTTTGTTTCTTTTGTTGCTATACATAGAATAAAATTACTTTTGCCAAACTCTATTTTCTCAGGATATATCAAATTTCATGGTTTGAATTATATTTCTCAAATTTATATACTTTATTACTTTTTACATAATAATTGATTTATCGAAACATCAAATTGAACTGTACTAAAATTTATTTTTGATAAAATATTTGCTTGTGTTGTGAACATTGTTCAAATGAAGAGAAGTATTTTATTTATGTAATATAGTATTTTATTTTCTTTTAAAGAAAAATATAATTTTCACGTGTGGAAAACTCGCCATTTCTGGCATTGGTGGTAATTTTATCTTATTTGTTTCTGGACCCCTTCATCGTTGGGTGGACCAGTTCGTTAAGGCCCTCTAACTGATGTTGACTTCTCATACAACTATTATGGGCCACTTGGTTGTTATACTCTTGGTGCAGTCGCAGATGGTTTTATGTGCGCGTGAATCTCACTTCTCCTATTCAGTACTTAGATTGTAAATGTGTTTAAACAAAGTGTAATTCTTTTATGTTTATGATAAAATCATGGCCCACCACTGTACATGTATTTACTTTTCAAAAATCAATTCATCCAGGATACTGTTAATTAATTGCTAAAAGTTTCAGAGTTTCTCACCCGTGTCGGTGCCATTATTCACAGAAGAAACCAAAGAAAAGCCTAATTAACTCTCGTCCCTTTGAAGCTTGAAATTTACGAATGACATACCTCATTCAACCCATTACTCCCATTTTATTGGGCCTTAATTATCAATTTAATTTTAATTAAATTATTAATGTAATTTGATCAAGTCTTATTAGACATTTTAATTTAGTTGATATATTTAGCTAACTAATTTGGAGGATTAACACTGAAATAAAAAAATTATATCTCTTAATTTAAATGTTTACACATAAAGTCTTAATTTCTTGAAATTACATAATAGACCCCAAATAAAAATTTTGGGGTTTCACATCTTGTTTTACCATATATTCCCCTTAATTAGTTGAGAAATAAATTGTTAAATATGGACTGTGAATTTTTTATTGTGTCGTTCTAAAACAATGATGTTCTATTTATTTCTTAAAATTTAACCCAAATATCACACTAATATGTGTTATTGTGTTCAACACATAATTACTGAGTAAAGTGTTCTACTTAGGGGTGTTCATTAACCCGCGGGACCCGACCGACCCGCTCGACCCGACCCGACCCGACCCGAACCCTATGGGTTTTAATCTTAAAAAACATATAATGGGTTACAATTTGGCCCACCCGAAAGCTACGGGTCGGGTTGCGGTTTTAATGGTTAAAATATACCCCTAACCCGACCCATTTTACATCTTATCTCATACTTCATAACCCACTTACCAGTTATAGCTGATTTATTCAAACAAGCGTACAAAAAAAAAACTAGGGCTTTTTTTTCTCCACCATTTCTCCATTGCGGCTGCGGCTTCTCAATTCTCAGAACTCCGAATCAGTTTTGCAGCCTCTTGAGAAGAAGTTGCTTCAATTTGAAGAGGAACTTAAAGCTTGTTAAAGGTTAGATTTCCTCCTCTCACCTAAATTACTTTCTAATTGACATAAGAACAAATTTAAGTATAGTACGTGGTTTATAAGTTTTGTAGAAATTAATTAATTAGCTAGCACTCAAATTAAATTAAGAACATATCTATGAATTTTTATATCTAGAGTAGTATAACAATTAATGTAAAAAGATGGACGGGCAAACATACAAACAGATCTATGAATTTTTATATCTAGAGTAGTATAGCAGTAGACATTCATTTATATACCAATGAATTAAGTACAAACTGAATTAAATTTATACAATTGGAATAGCAGTAGAAACTGAATTAAACAAACTGAATTAAACAAACGGAATTTCTAGTTTAACTGTTATGTGTACTTAATTTGATAGAGTAGTATAGCAGTCTCCATAAATTTGTATATCAACTAGTTTAAATCAATTAATTATGTACAGATCAATGAATTCAGTTTGTATCAAATTTAATTAGACCACATAACAGTTAAATTTAATTGCATAGACATTCATTTATTTTTGTGTTAGAGTGGTATTGAAGGTAATAGAGGTCAATTAGAGCAAAGTACTAATTTTTGTGTTCTTATGTTTGATTTTACTTTTTAGATGGAAGATGGAAGTAATGCAACTGAAAGTCAGAATCCTATTTCGAATATTGAAACTCAAGGAGCATGTACATCGAAATCAATTGCCAAACCACCTCCGGGGCCAGTTCGTTGGAAACCTGCTTCTAGGAAAAGGAAAAGAGCTACAAAAGCTAGAGCAATTCCACCCAAGGAACAAAATGAACAAGGTGCTGGGATTGGGATCAAAAAAACTTCATGGGTGTGGGATCATTTTGAGACGACTGGAGAAAAAGAAGATCGGAAGGCATTTTGTAAGTATTGTGGTCATGAGTATGCAGCTCATTCAAAGGTACATGGCACAACTAACTTAAGTAACCATTTACTACATCAGTGCAAGAAATATCCTTATAGGCTTGTTGATGAAAAACAAAAGACTATTGCTTTTGAGATTAAACAAGAAGGAAATAGTGATATTGGTGTTAGTTTTAAAACTGCGAGCTATTCTTACGAAGAATGTAGGCAGAGATCAGTTGAATTGATTATTATTGATGAACATCCTTTCAAAATTGTGGAAGGTGAAGGGTTCAAAAGATATTCAGCTTGTTTACAACCTAGATTTACACTTCCAAGTCGGATAACAGTTGCTAGGGATTGCATGAAACTTTATATTGATGAGAAGAAAAAACTTCGAAGCCTTATTAAGAACGAACGTGTATGTCTTACTACAGATACATGGACCTCAATTCAAAACATTAATTACATGTGTCTCACTGGTCATTGGATTGATAAAGACTGGGGGTTGCAAAAGAGAATTTTAAGTTTTTGTGTCATTCCTAACCATAAGGGTAAGACAATAGGTAAAATGATTGAATCTTGTTTGTTGGATTGGGGAATAGACAAATTGTTAACTATCACAGTTGATAATGCAAGCTCTAATGATGGTGCAATTAATTATGTAAAGAAGAACACTAAAGGTTGGAAAACCACTGTCTTAGAACATGAATTTTTGCATGTAAGGTGTTCCGCACATATTTTGAATCTCATTGTGAAGGATGGTTTAAAACATCAAAATGAAGCAATTCTCAAAATTCGAAATGCCATAAGATATGTACGCTCATCTCCGGCTAGACTTCAAACATTCACAAAATGTGTCGATATAGAAAAGATTGATAGCAAGAGTCTTGTTTGCCTTGATATTGAAACTAGGTGGAATTCTACATATTTAATGCTAGAAGCAGCTATAAAGTTTGAAAAAGCTTTTGAACGTCTTAAGGAAGATGACTCAAATTATAGAATGTATTTTGCTTTGGGTGACAAAGATATTGATGATGGAGATGTAAATCAAGTTGTAGAAGATGATGAAAATATTGAGAGTTGTGAGAGAGGTAAGACAAGAGATAGCAAATACATTGGTCCTCCTAATGAAGATGATTGGAATGTCGCTAAATCTTTTGTAACATTTTTGAAGCTTTTCTACGATGTTACTTTGCAATTTTCAGGTTCTTTGCATGTAACTTCTAGTAAATTTTTTCAAGAATTTGTGGCTATCCAAAGTAGATTGAAATCTTTGTCTAAGCACCGTGATCATAAAGTTTGTCAAATGGCATTGAAAATGCAAAGAAAGTTCACTAAGTACTGGGAAAGTTGTGATAAGCTCAATTTCTTGTTGTTTGTTGCAAATGTATTGGATCCACGCTATAAACTGAGGTTCGTGAGATTTTGTCTTAACCAAGCCTATGATAATGATAGTACTTTGGCTAGTTTCATGGAAGAACAAGTGAAAAAAGTTTTGGTTCGTTTGTATGAATGTTATCAAAACTCTAATTCTAGTCAAAGTTCTCAAACTATTTCTACAAGCTCAAGTCAAGCTCTAATGGATGTAGATGATGATGATGAGGGATGTAGCTCTTTAGCTTCTCAATTCGCAAAACATTTGGAGGAAAATGAGTGTGTTAAGACTAAGTCGGGACTTACTAGATATTTGGAAGAAAATTGTGAAAAGAGTGTTGAGTCGTTTGATTTATTGAGGTGGTGGAAAGAGCATTCAACTAGGTTTCCGATTCTCTCTACACTTGCTAGAGATATCTTGGCTATTCTCGTCTCTACAGTGGCATCTGAGTCAGCCTTTAGTACAAGTGGTCGTATCCTTGATCCATATCGAAGTTCTCTTAATCCAGAAATGGTGGAGGCTCTTGTATGTTGTCAAAGTTGGTTAAGATCAAAACCAATCACAATTGATATTCAAGAATCAATGAGACAAGTGTCACTTCAAGAAGTTGAGAAGTATGATGAAATTATAAAAGGTAAATATAATGTTTCTTATGTCATTTTAATGTTTTTATTGTCATGCTTTTTTCTAATTATGTTTATATCATATTAATATGAGGTTATTAATTCTCTTGTAATTGTGTATATTTTCAGAATTTCAGAGTTCGGGTATCACAAAGGGCAAATCAAAAATAATTGATGAATGAATTATTTTGTTGGTAAGTTTATTCATTTTTCATATCCTCTTTATTTTCATTTTCATTACTTTGATGATTCTTAACATTTTTTCATTCTTCACTAGGTTCCTAAAGAGCTTGTTGATGGTGTCAAAGTTGAAGAAAAATCATCACTAGTTTATTATGTTTGAGAAACTTGAGACATTTTAGTTTTGTACTAGTTAATTATGTTTAAGAAACTCGAGACTTTGTACTAGTTTATTATGGTTGAGAAACTTGAGTCTAATAACTATGTTATGAATGATTTTATGTCCTAGTTTTTATGTCATAGTTTATTATGAATGATTTTATGTCATTGTTTTATTTCAACCCGCCAACCCGCCCGCCAACCCGCCCGCACCCGCCTCACCCAAACCGTGCGGTTTATGAACTTAAAAATGCGGGTGCGGTTTGAAGTTTTGGCAACCCGCGTGTGTCGGGTCGGGTTGATTTTTTCATCGACACCCGCCAAAACCCGACCGCGTTCACCCCTAGTTCTACTTATTGGACAACATGGGCTTTTATTTTTTTGGTTAAATATCATTAACTAGGCTTGTCAATTGAGTCGGGCCTACCCGAAGCCTGATGGCTCAATCCAATTATATTTGAGTTGAGCCTAGTTAATTGTGAGTCGGCTAAGTTTGAGCCTTTATATTTAACCCGGTAATTTTATAAGCCTTTATATTAAACCCGATAATTTTATTGAATTTAACCAAATTAGTCTTGAGTTTAAAGTTACACAAAGAGAAACGGTGGAATAAATGACACGAACTGTTTGAAGACAAAATAAAAATATCCAATGATAAGCATTTTAATCTTAAATTAAATCGCAACAAATTCTCAATCGATTGCAGATTCTTCATTCATTTCTAATGCTTTTGTTTCTTTTTTTGCTATACATAAAATAAAATCACTTTTGTCAAACCCTATTTTCTCAGGACACAACAAATTTCATAGTTTGAATTATATTTCTCAGATTCATATACTCTATTATTTTTTACATGATAATTGATTTATCCAAACATCATTCAATAGTACTAACTTTATTTTCAATAAATTATTTATCTATGTTATGAATATTCTTCAAATGAAGATAAGTATTTTATTTTCTTTTAAAGAAAAATAGAATTGTCGCATATGGAAAACTCGCCATTTGTGATGTTGGTGGTAATTTTCTCTCATTGGTGTGTGGACCCCTTCGTTAAGGCCCTCTAATTAATATTGACGTCTGATATAACTATTGTGGGACAATTAGTTGTTATACTCTTGGTGCAGTCGCAGGTGGTTTTATGAGCGCGTGAATCTCACTTCTCTTATTTAGAACGTAGAATGTAAATGTGTTTAAACAAAGTGTAATTTTTCATTTTTATGATAAAATAAAGTTTGCCTAAAGGTTATAATTTTCAAAATATAATTGAAATGAACTATATTTTTATATATATTGTCAAATAATTTATTATGTTGTTTAATTAGGAATCATTTTTCTCATGTTATCCAATTAAAAGCAATATCCCTGTAATATCTTGAAGTAAAATTGTAATTAGAAGAAAAATTCCTTCGTAATATCTTGACGTAAATGTGTACGAGCTATAGTATTTTCAACACTATGCATTTCTCCTTTTTTACTTTCTTATGTATATAGAAATATATGAAAGTAATTCGCTATAACGCACGGAAGCTTCAAAACTTTATTTGATCAGTGCAGGATTAGACACACATTGATTAGAGATTACAATGTATTTTGAATATGCATTTTATACCTATCAGACATGCTAGATGGCGTATCAAAAAAAATTAGAAGGATACTTTGTCAGATACGATTGATGGCGTATATGACATCCTTAGAATACTCAAGAATGATCATTTAACAAATACTTCTAAATTATGTAAAATAACAAAATGATCTTCATGAAACTCTCAAAAAAATTCAAACGTCAAATAATTTCCTCCTGGTGAGGAGGTTATGACTTCATCTCTTATTACTTAGAAAATAGGGTGATATACAATTATCTCCCCACCCCCTTAAAGTATTGGGTTGTACCAGCTATCCCCCTAAAGTAACACTTGTAATACTTACCCTCCTATGTTATAGTATTGAACATTTTATTCCAAAACTACCATCGGCCCCCTTTATAACAAATAAATTGTTTCTTTATCAATTTATCAAAAAAACAAATCTTTATTAATTATTAATTCATCCATCCACCAAACAAAATTATTATTCAAATTTTTCGTGTCTTTTGTTTCCTTCAGTTTTCTGGTCTCAGTTGTTTTCTTCATTTTTATCTTTTTTTTTGTTTCAACTTGTTTTCTTTTTTTTTTTTGTGTAGATTTTTTTCTTTATTTATATCTCGAGTTTTTATTTACAATTTGTCTCAAATTTTATTCGGTGATAATTATCTCCTTTGTTTTCGTTATAAATTATAATTCAAAATTTTGAGTGATTCTCCTTCAAAATTTTACTCGAAAAAATTGGATTTGACTCAGGCTTGTATCGTTAATTCTTCAATATATAATTACACTAACTTCTATATACATCTATTACCAATCATAAGAAGATTTAATACCAACAGAATCATTACCAATAGTATGGGCTTTTGTCAAACTTGAATTTTGTGATAAAGAATTTGAAGGAGAATTACTTAGCTTGTATGAATAATAATTCGTAACGAAAATAAATGAGATAATTTAATAAAAATTGAGAAAAATATTAAGAAAAAAATTGAAACAAAAAATAGAGAAAACAAATTGAAACAAAAATGAGATGAAAATAAAGAAAAAAATTGAGATCGAAAAAAATAAGGAAACAAAAGAAATGAAGAATTTGAAATATAATGATGTTTGGTGGGTGGATGGATGGATTCTTAATTAATAAAGAGTCAAAAAAAATTTTTTTTTTTTTTTTTGATAGGTTAATAAAGAAATTTACTATTTATAAAAGGGGCGGGAGTATTTTTGGAATAAAAACACTAAAATTGTAACAGAGAGGGGTAAGTGTTACAAGTGATACTTTGGGGGGTAATTAATACCACACCAATACTTTAAAAACGGGGGCAACAATATTTCACCCAAGAAAATATAAAAGAGACGAATTTAGAACTCTTCATTACAAAATGTGGGATTAGAAGATAGATTGTCTTGTTAAAAGACTTTTACTAATAAATTGTATCCTTATATAATATAAGTTACATCTTGTTTCACCATATATTCCCAATAATTAGTTGAGAAATAACTTGTTAAATATGGACTAGAGGCATTTTTTATTATGTCATTCTAGAATAATGATGTTCTATTTTATTTCTTAAAATTTGACCAACATATCACACTAATATATGTGTTACTGTGATCGACACATAATTACGGAGTAAAGCGTGCTACTTATTGGACAACATGGGTTTTTAGTTTTTTGGTTAAATATCATTAACATAATGTCAACAATTATAAATACAATTAGATGTGTAAAATGAGTAATTAATGGTATAAACGTTCATGTATAGTTGAAGAACACATAATTCGAGTTCAGTTTGAATATTTTTATTGAGCTTGAAATTATGTTCAAACTAAGTAATCGGGCTCACATGAGTGGTCGTCGAGCTCAACTGGAGAAGAGAAGGGTGTAATTTATTTTAGAGGGAGAGTGGTTTCCATCTACTGCCGACGTACGCACGCGAGTGGATTGGTTGACCCTTCCCATGCAGTTCATGTGAGTAATGGAGCCAAAAAAAAATGTTATTTTCCGGAATATAGAATTTGTATTACGTCATGTTTTATCGCTATGTTTAGAGAGTGTTTGGACACTCAACCACGTACGGAGCTAAAACGATATTTATTGAAGGAAACGACTAAAAACTAAAAAGGGCACTTTTTCTGTTTATTACAGAAGAATTACTCAAAACATCCTTCAAGTTTAGTATAATTACATTAGTCATCTTCTATATATGTTAGGAGAATTACTCAAACTACATTCGAGATTAGAATCATTACATTTACCTCCTTACGACATTAAATTGAGTTCCAGAAATACTCTTGGTTACTATCTAAGAAATCACAAACCTCATGGGTGGCAAATCGTTTCACCAATTTTTTCAAATTTCACCCATAATTTCACTAACTTCAACCATTTTATTCACCGATTAACCCAATGTCACCTTTTCTTCATCAATTTCAGTCGTTTTTAACATAAAAAAATTCTTGCGTATTATAGTGCAACACTAATAATTGAAGTTAACCAAATTAGTCTTGCGTTGAAAGTTGCACAAAGAGAAACGATGGAATAAATGATATTAACTGTCTGATGACAAAAGAAGAATATCCAACAATAAGCATTTTAATCTTCAATTAAATCGTAATAAATACCCAATCGACGGTAGATTCTTTCGGATGAAAGTTAAATAAGTAATAAATATTAATGTATATCTAATGCTTTTGTTTCTTTCGTTGCTATACATAAAATAAAATTACTTTTGTCAAACTTAATTTCCTATGGTTCAAACACGTCAAATTTCATAATTTGAATTATATTTATCAATTTTTACTTTATAACTTTTCACATGACAATTGATTTATCTAAACATCATATTATATATATGGTACTAAAATATATTTGCAATGGGTAAACACCACTAATGATCCTCCTTATCATTATTTTTTTACATAGTGGTTCCTCTTATGTTTTTTTTTTTCCACGTCAGTCCCCACTTAATTATTTGTTTCACTTTGGTCATTTTCAGGTGGTCTTTTACTTATAGTGTTACACATTAGCCCCTCATAAAATTATTTTGTATCAATTTAGTCCCTCATAAAACTATTTTGACACTTTAGTTTACCTTAGAATACCTGAAACTGAAAATGATCAAAGTGAAACAAATAATTCATAGTGGGAAATAACGTGGAAAAAAATTACAAGAGAGACCACTCCGTAAAAAATTAGTGATAGGGAAGATCATTAGTGGTGTCTACCTTTTGCAATATAATATTTACTCAAGTTGTGAACATTCTTCAAACAAGAGAAATATTTTATTTATGTAATAATAGAAGTAGTATTTCTTAATTTATTTTTAAAAAAAAATAGAATTGTATCCCCTTATCCCGTTGGTGCCTTGGTGGTAGTATACGAAGGAAATGAATGTAGAAAAATAATTGGCCCACAAAATGAAATGAATTAAATTCTCAATTCTGTCTCTCTCTCTCTCTCAAACAATGCGTACGGATGTGGAAGTGCATGGTCTTTCATTAGAGACCACTGCACCTTATCACTGATTCACTCTATGAGCATCTTTTTAGCATTGCGGTGCTGCCACGGATCTTTGATGCTTTTATGTGCTTGCCGGTCCGATCACCCTGGCCCGGCCCGACCCCACTTATATTTCCTTAACTTTTTCTATTTTTTTTTTTTTAACCAATGGTCCATAAATATCGGGACCACATATTAAATTATTAGAAATATAAAATAACTATCTATAATTAAGTTTGAAAGAAAATAAAAATGAGCTTGAAGATAAAACAAATTAAATTTTGATAGCAGAATGCTATTTAGAGAAAAAAATCTTAATATAACATTTTTTGTTAAATAATTAGTTTTTGTTAAAAAAAAAATAGAATCTTAGTGCATGTAGTCAATTAAACATAAAACTTTGTTATTAAATACATCAATTAAAATTTTGTTGTTAAATACATCAATTAGAAAACAAGAATTGATCGTAAGAACAACAATAGGATACAATTTTATGTTAATTTTTGAATTTGTTATATTGAAGTTGGTTGTCAAATTAACATATGTATAAAAAAAATTAGTAGATTATATATCACTTTATTAGAGATGCTTTAACAAGTAACTACCAATTTAAACGAGTGTAAAACTAATGATGATTGGTTGAGCTGTAAAGAATCTTATTAATTATCAATTTTGAAAGGGATAAATTCAAATTATGGATTAGAATTATTATTTCCTTCGACGTTTCATAATTTTTTTTGTCCTTTTACTTTTGACACGAAGTGTTAAATAATAAAAATTAGAAATATAAATTTTGAATAACTTTATCATTATGCTTTAGAAATTTTTAGTTGATAGTTAGTGTTGTCAGATTATTACTTTACATGAATTAGTATTTTTTATAAAAAAATATTTCATTTACAACAAGTGAGTCTTGTTTTGGATCATTTTAAAAAGGAAATATGAATAAAATAATTAGGATTGAAGAAATTATGTTTTAACTGATCTTTTATTTTTGGTTATCGAAAACGAAAATATAAAACAACTCTACTTCAATAGGTTTTTTGATCAATTTCTTCTATAAAGTTTCCAAAAATTCTCAAAAGATTCTGGTATTTATAAAAACCAATATGAGTTATTGCACCACTCGTCACTCGAGTAAAGAACAACAGAATTAATAAGTAAGATTTAAAAGAATGAAAAACCCAATTCATTTTCATTCCAATAAACAAAATAAAATAAAAACAATAAAAATAAAAATATAGAAAAGGATGAAAAAGTCCCCACCATTATTATTGCTAGGTTTTTTTCTCTTCCTTATCTCCTCCACTTCCATCTCTCTGTTCCTCTCTTGAAGCTCGCGCCTTCACGAGCCCCTCTTCTATCTCTCTTCCCCTCTTTCCTTTTTATATATAAAAAATTACATAAAAAATATATATACACATAATTTAACCCCAAAAAGTGATGCGAAAAACCAAGCAAAACCATGATTTTCAAGATTCAACTCACCCACTTGTGATGATCCATGTTTCTTGAATCAATTGCTCACCCAAACAAACCCTATACCCAGAAAACTAAATAAAGTTTAAAATTTCTCCCTTTTAGTTGAAATGAAAAGAGATCGTGATCGTTCAAAGGCAGAGGCGGCGGCCGCCTCCTCCGCCGCCGCCAGTGGAAGCTCCTCCGGCAAAGCAAAGATGTGGGCCGATACACCGCCACAGCCGGACGCCGGAATGGACGAGCTATTCGCTGTTCTCGGTTACAAAGTGAAGTCCTCAGACATGGCAGATGTTGCAGAAAAGCTCGAACAACTAGAAATGGCTATGGGCACCTCAACTGAAGATGGGGTTTCAGTTCTCTCAACCGATACCGTTCACTACAACCCATCCGATCTATCCGGGTGGGTCGAAAACATGTTAACCGGGCTCAGCAACTTCGATATGATGGACCATACCCAAATCGGAATTCCAGGTGAATCCTCTTCCAATAATCTCATTCCTTTTTCAAACGAGGAAAAGTCGAGACTAGGTGCCGCACAGGACGGATCAAGAAGCTATATATACGATGATGATTTAAGAGCAATTCCCGGTGGTGCTATATTTAGTAACAATGATTCATCAATTGATGCTTTAGATGGTAATAATAATAATAATAACAAGAGGATGAAATTGCAATCTTCATCATCACAATCTCCTCCTAGATCTATGGTGCTTGTGGATTCACAAGAAACAGGGGTGAGATTAGTCCACACTTTAATGGCATGTGCGGAAGCTGTTCAAAAAGATAATTTAAAATTGGCAGATGCTTTAGTTAAGCACGTGGGGATTTTAGCAGTTTCTCAAATTGGAGCTATGAGAAAAGTTGCTACCTATTTCGCAGAAGCTTTAGCAAGAAAGATATATAAAATCTATCCAGATGATAACTCTCTTGAATCCTCTTATTCCGATGTTTTACAAATGCACTTTTACGAGACGGGCCCGTATCTGAAATTCGCACACTTCACCGCAAATCAAGCGATTCTAGAAGCGTTTGGAAACGCAAGTAAAGTTCATGTAATCGATTTCAGTTTAAAACAGGGGATGCAATGGCCTGCACTTATGCAAGCTCTAGCTAGGAGGCCCGGTGGGCCTCCGGCTTTTAGGCTCACTGGAATCGGGCCGCATCAGCCCGATAACACCGATGCTTTACAGCAAGTGGGTTGGAAATTAGCCCGGTTAGCAAAGGAATTCGGGATTGAATTCGAGTTTCGTGGTTTTGTTGCTAGTTCTTTAGCTGATCTTGATGTGGAAATGTTCGAAATTAGGCCGAGTGAAGGCGAAGTGGTTGCGGTTAACTCTGTTCTCGAGCTTCACCGTCTACTGGCCCGGCCCGGTGGGATCGAGAAAGTACTGAATTTGATTAAAGGGTTGAGCCCGAAACTTGTGACGATTGTTGAGCAAGAGGCGAACCACAACGGCGCCGTTTTCTTGGATAGGTTTAATGAGTCGTTGCATTATTACTCGACTATGTTCGACTCGTTGGAGAGTGCCGGGTTGACCCAACCCGATAGTCAGGATTTGGTTATGACGGAGGTTTATTTGGGTAGGCAGATATGTAACGTGGTGGCGTGCGAAGGAGCGGATCGGGTTGAGCGGCACGAGACTCTGGCGCAGTGGCGGGTCAGGATGGGATCCGCTGGGTTCGACCCGGTTCACTTGGGGTCTGATGCGTTCAAGCAGGCGAGTATGCTTTTGGCGTTGTTTGCCGGTGGGGATGGGTACAGGGTGGAGGAGAATGATGGGAGTTTGATGCTTGGTTGGCATACGCGGCCGCTAATCGCCACCTCTGCGTGGCGGCTCACGGCGGAGTAGTGGTGGTGTGTTGAGTCGACTCGGGATTTGATTCGACTGAGTTAAGTTGGACCTAACTCGGTACGCGCTGACTGACACCACGGAAAGAGGGATTGCCGAGTTGGTTTGAGAGGGAGAGAGAGAGACAGGGCCTATAATTGTGTCAAATCATGTGTTTTTACTGTTTACTCCCTGTCTCTAAGTCAGCTTTTTTTATTTTATTTTTTATTTTTTGAGTTTTTATTTGGGTATATTTATTTAAGGTTAAAACTTATTTTACTTTATATGCTTTTTCTGGGATTTTATGTACTTTGGCTTAATTATCCCCTTTCTTTATCCTCTTATGTAAAAGTGTGGTCAGTGACTCGGTACCAATGTGTAAAAAACTAAAATATTCTACTTGAGACTTAAATAAAATATGAGTGTTTTATATTGGGGGTAGCTCAAAAATGGTGTTTTAGTTTAATTTAATGTCTCTATAACTAGAATGGCACAAATATTTGTTTCTACAAAGAAAACTAATCTCATATGATGTTTGTTATAAGTTTGAGATTATTTTATAGGTTTTTTTTTTCCTGATTTACTAAATTGTATATTTACGGTTCGGATTGGGGAGCGTACTGGATATAGGTCCACCCAGAACTCGAGTTTTATCTCTGTTGGTCGCAAGTCGCTACCACTTAACTCAGCCACCTTAGAGTTCATAGGTTATACTAGTAATCCATTATTTATGTATTTGAGCTCTAAATAGGGGTAATTCTGCTCTAGCTAAAGTGCTAAACTCTTATCAGCTCTATCAAATTCAAATCAAATACAGGTCTAGTTCAAACAATTTAATATTTTAACGTATGCTTTTTTAATTCATTTCGTTTCAATTACGAACTTAAATTAATTGTCACGTGCAACAACATAAACTCTAACAAACTTATATCGCTTGAATTAAACCAAACGATTTTTTTAAATAGCTTGATTTGATTATCAATTTAATCTATAATCTCAATCAGTTATAGTCTTTAAAACGAATCTTTCAGCAGATTCTTTTTTGTGTTTACTCCAAAATTCTCGTAAATTAATTATACACATTCTAGGCTTTTAGATATTGTTTATTTGTTAATCAATAGCCTGCATATTTTATTCTTTGTGTTTTTCAATGAACATGTACATGAGCATCAAAAGCCTGCATCTAAGGATGAGATTAGCATGTTTTGAGATATTAATTACATTTACTAAAGTAAATAAACCATATGTTTTTATTTTTTATTTTTATTAAGGTTAGGTCATTGGTCACCATTTTTCACCAAACATTATCTATAATCCACCTGAGGCAAAATTAGTAGAAACTGTATTATCTGAAGATTAATTCCACGAATGATTCCCTTTCAAAGTTGATTAAGACGTGATCGGTCAAATCAATCTGATTATAACGAATCAGTTTTTGACTCGTAATATTTCTTCTTTGCACGAGTAAAAAGAGACCTTTCTATGGTAAAAGATTACACTTTTGGATAATACTATTAATGAGAAGCAAGTACAGACTGAAACTCCTTTTAGTTAATTTTTAGAAAATAAAGCAAGTATGAGATAATTAATTTGTACTTTCATTTAATAGGTTGATAAATGCTTTAAGCTATGCTTATTATAACTCCGTGTTATAGTTCATTTATGACATTATTTTGAAGTGTCAATTACGATACTTGAGGTAAGATATAATTATAAAATTCTTCCTAACATACTAGGTATTACGAAAATCCCCTTCAATTTTGTGATCATCATACAATTAGCTACTTATCCCTGAAAATTTTCAATTTTGCCCATAGGGGGTTATTTGTAAAGTTGTATTATCGTATAAAATTATAAAACTCGGGTATTAATTGTAATGTCTCATAAGTATAAAACTAGTAAATATATATTTACCATAAAAGTTGATAATTTGTATAATTGCACACAAGTTTCCATAAATATTAAAAAAATCTTATTTACGTATTTATTAAGAATTTAATTTTATAATATTTTACTAGAATTTTAAAAATAATAGGTTATTAAAAAAAAATATTTATTTAATTTATTTACATATTTAATTAAATAATTATTTTTTTATGTTTATGATATTAAACTTTAAATAAAAAATTTATTTAAAAATGTAATTAAATGTATGTTTTTCTAATGCTTTTTTAAGGTTATAATATTAAACTTCAATTAAATTTATTAATACAATTTTTAATTAAATTTGTAAATAAAATATTATTATTAAAATTCTATATAAGTTATAATTATAAAATTTAAATTGTTAATAAATGCGTAAATAAGATGTTTCTTTAGTATTTATCGAAAATTATGTGCAATTTTATAATTTTAGCATTTTTTGTGGCAAATATATAATTATCAGTTTTATAATTTATGAGATATTACAATTAATACCCAAGTTTTAAAATTTAATAATATATTACAAACATTATAAATAACTCCCTAGGGCCATAATTGAAACTTTTCAGGGGGTAAGGAGCTAATATACCATGTTTATTATCAAACATTTAAAACTAAGAACAATATATGTAAAGTATGATTGAAATTAAATGAATTTAACTAATATGAATAGTTTTTCAATTATTTAGGTATATTGGCATATCATTACAACTCTACTCTATAAGTCTATTAAAAGATGTACAAACATCGTCCAATATCACGGTTTAAAAGTAACAAGGGGAGAAAGCAACAAAAAATAGTACTTGCACCCGAGTGTAAACCAATTTTGTTTGAAAATTTCTTAATCTTTTAACGTTTTCCGAAATGCCCCTCTAGTAATTGTGCTATAACATAATTGAAATACATATTTTTCTTGTATTCTTGTGAGTCTAATAATTTCCAATCTTTACTGAATTTTTTTGGGAATCTTAATTTCTTTGTGAAAAAATCATTAAATTGTTGACATGGGGTCGGGGACGTCCGAAATAATTAACCTTTATTTTCTACAAAAAGGAAGAGGGAAAATAATTATTGAAAAAGTAGATCTAACAAAAATTTCTTATCAAAAAAAGGAATTAACTGCGTGGAGAGGACAATGACACCACAAAAAAAAAAAAAAAAATGGGGGATATATTTCAGGACAAAGCCGGGCCATGTGCACCATGTTCAAAACTCTATACGATTATTTGTCCAGACATCAACTTAAACCTGGAAAAACATTGTTCCGATTTCTTGCTTCAAACAATTTTGGGACCCCCAAAAATTACTACACATATTTGTGTGTTCACTGTTGTCTAGGCAACTAGTACAAGATAAGCCCTTTGCCCACAAGGGATATATAATAATTGAATTTATTTATTTATATATGATGTGAGTGTGGGCTTTGTGCCCACTATATCAACACACTTTGTTGCTTGCTCCAAAGCAAATCCCACATGTACATTACATGTGATGTTGGAGATGAGGGGTCTTACAAATTTCCCAATCTATGAGTGCATGTGAAAAATGAAAATGAAATCTAAGTTATGTTTATTTGATGTTTTAGTTTGAGTTCAAATGACAAAATGGTAACATGTTTTATAAACATAAGCATGTTTGAGTCAACTAAAAGTGTTTCGAGCTCGAATGATTTAAAATCGAACTAAAACATTAATCAAATGTATTAATGGTCAATTTAATCAACGTGTTTACACTTAATTATACGAAGAAAAAATAAATTTATTCCGGATATGATTCCATTTATATGTACAAATATCTTTTACTTTGTCACTCTCATATATATATATATATATATATATATATATATATATATATATATATATAAAGCAAAATAGGTACATTAGCACTATCTTTATAAATAATTAATTTAGACGCGGATATAACTAATAATGTCAACTAATGTTAAAAATCTTTATACATTCATTCAGTAGTTTGAGGAGACAGAAGTATGCCACACATTGTAAAGATAATATCTTATAATTTTTCAAGATATATAATCAATATATTTAAACAATTATTATTATTACAGAGTATATATACATGGAATTATGTCCCCATATTAGGTCATGAGTTGACGGTGTACATATGGGATGATATTAAATTGTTGTCAAAACTAGAAAACAATTTAAAATTTCAGGACTTTTGGTAAGAGGATCTAAGTTTGGACCTACAATATATTTTTCTATCAAGTACCTACAGGCAAACATCCTATCATATATTAATTCTTCAACTATTGATGATTGATTATACTCCCATCCCATGCACCCCACCCCCACTCCTATCCAGATAGGGGGAAAATAATACTTAGTGAAAGAGAAAAGAATATTGTTTTTCACATACATTTTATTCAAATTTTCAATAGTTTCATTTTTTCAAGATTTATATCCTGTCTACATGTTGGGATTGGTACATTAATTTAGGGATGATAAGTAATTAAATTTACCTAGCTAGATGAATTTGATTGTTAAACAACAGTCAATTTTTTATCTAAAAGTTGGTGACTTTTGTTTTAGCTTAGTTAACGAACTGAAAAAAAGGATAAAAATTTTAGTAAACAAACAAATATATTCGAGTAGAATTAAGTTTGACTAGATATTTACAATTAAATAAAAAAAGTTCAAACTTAATGAAAGATAATTAATTCCAATTTTAATAATATGTTATATAGTTAAACTTTGTATGCATAACTCGTGGAGTTGAATCCCCTACCAAAAATTTATAGATTACATTAAATTTTTATAATTATGTAACAAAAATTTATTCAAGAAAATTTTTAAACACAAAAAATAATTTGAATAAAATTTAGTCAATCTCAAGATTTAATTAGCCAACTAGATGTACTTTCAATTATTTTTTTTACCTATTTCATGTCTCTTTTTCGTAGGTTCATGAACCGCTTCATGATTGAATCATTGATCAAAACAACAGCACACAAATTATTTTCTAAATATGCAGTCATTTATAAGTGAGTTTCTTATATGGGAATAGAGATGAAAAGGAGTGAGGGGGTTTGATTTATGAAAAATTGTGATTTATCCATTAACATGATCTTAAAGAAAAAAAGAATATGTTGGAAATCAAGGTTCACTTTGTAGCACTTCGTTAGTTTTCATACTACATATACTAAAAATTAGTGTTGATTTGGTCCAACGCCTAATTATTATTTTAAAAATAATTTCATAAAATTAATTTTATCAATAATTTTTTAGGGAAAAACACTTTTGATACCAAACTTTAGTCCAAAAAATACATTTGGTACCAAACTTTTTCACAAAACACATTTCATACCATGATTCACACAATCTTGACACATTTAGTTTTGCCATCAATTTTCGGACGAAATTCAGCACGTGCCGCTCATGTGTCCGTTAAATTGACAATGGGATGGAGAACATGCACGGGTTTTAAAGACCCACACATGAACGACACGTACTGAATTTCATCTGAAAATTGACGGTAAAATTAAATGTGTCAAGATTATGTGAATTATAGTATGAAATGTATTATTTGAAAAAGCTTGGTACCAAATATATTTTTTGGACTAAAATTTGATATTAAAAATATTTTTCCCTAATTTTTAAGAGTTTAAAATATATATTTTCAGTTTCACATTAAATCAAAACATGGACCCCTTGCTATGTAATCTTCAATTTTATTTAGTGGGGCCAATCAATAACCATTAGGAGAACAAAATTAATTTGTAAAATTATGCCGACCCCCCCTCCCACCCAACCCCACCCCCACCCCCACCCCCAATTGCTTCCTTTAATTTTGAGTGTATGGATTCAGTTAAGAAAGGAATCAATCTAATTTCATTTACTGGTTTTCCATGCGTCTTTAGTTTTCTAAATATAGAATAAAAGTACAAAACGTTAAAGATTGTTTGGCAGATTTAGAAGTGTTCATAAAGTCATAAACACCATAATATATAAAGTAAGATATAAATATTTTCTTGACGTCATGAATAAGTACTTTAAGGTAATACAAGTAAAAAATTTTAAGAGAATTATATTTTATTATTTTCTCCCTATTATTTTTCTTTATCTCTTGATACAGTTGATTAGTTTGGCTAAATTTATAAAAATTATAATAAATAATTTCATTAATATATTTCACTAATAAGTTGATAATATCAGATGATATTATATATATATATATATATATATATATATATATATATATATATATATATATATATATATATATATATATATATATATTAATATTTAGAAGATTTAATACACAAAAAATATGAATAGTTTTTAACATGAAGTTACTTAAAAAATTGAAAAGTTTAACCGAATATTATGATTAATAGGAGTAAAAATAATGGTCTACTTGAACTCTGGACAACCTAGGCAGTTGTAAATTTGTCGAGGGCCCCATGTTCTTTGGACCCCAACGGCCCAACCAGTATGCCATGATCGATTATATATTGATCCATTAAAAACAAAAACAGCCCAATTGTTAGTCAAGCCATGCGTCCCACAATACCTATATTTCCAACATTAATGGGCCTCTCGCTTCCAGCCTATTTTGCTGGATCTTTACAGAAAAAGAAACAAAGGTACAACATAGAATTGGGCAATTGGCCGCTGTAAATTAATAATTATTGGGAAAAAAGAAAAAAAGAATCATTTTTAACGTCTATCTTTTTTATTCTTTGGTTTCCAAAAGGGTTTAATTATTTTCGAAGCACGTCGGACACATTAAGTGAGAAGTTATCTCAATAGGGATTCGAACATGGATTCACTACTTTGTAATGACTAATATCTTCCACTAAATCAATCACATATTAGTTTATCTTCTTTATTATAAATAGGTTTAATGCCTATTATTTGTTCTTCTCCAATAAACATAGTATAATCTCTGTTTTCTTTTTTCTTTATTAGAATTTGGATTTTTAATTTGACATCACAAAAAAAAAAATTATATCCTATCATCAAGTGATCAAACAAAAATAGAATTTCAATTTGCATATTGTTATTTTCTCTCTACAAAATAAGGTATGTTTATTCCATTTTTTTTTGTATTTGAGTTTTGGTTTGAATTTATTTTAATTTATAAAAGAAAATTATGAATTTGCATTTTAGGAACGCCAACAAGTAACAATAGTGATGCATTTTGGTTTACAAATCAATTAATTATTTTGAATTTGCTTTCTAGGGACGCAAATAATATTTATTGCATGTACTTGTAGCGGTTACTTTTGCATGAAAAAGTTTTTCAAAAATAAATTGATAAAAATCTATTTACGATCAACTATATCACAAGAAAGATTAATTGAATTGATACTTTTACATATAAAAAATATACATGTTAGAAAATTGGAATATGAGGATTTAATCAATATTCTTTGCATCTATTAAAGCAAGAGAATAAATTTTACATGAAAAAGGGCCCCGGTTTGAGATTTAGCCTAGGGCCCTGAAAAGTCTAGGGTCGGTCTTAACTTTACAAATTAGGTACCAAGCATTTTTTTTAAAAAAAATTGATACCACAATTTGATGGCTCTCGACTGATATAGTTTTGCCGTTAAAAATATCTGAACTATTCCATTAATTTATCATAAAAACTCGTTAACTGAAATTAAGGAATAGTTTTATTTCTAGTTGCTTGCCACATTGCATCTTTGAACTCTTGAAAGGTCGAACATAATTTATTAGTTTAAATATTTGATAACAAAATTAAATATGTCAAAGTCCTTCAAATTGTGGTATTAAATGTATTTTTCCAGGAAACCTAGTACTAAATATGTAAAGTAGAATCAAATATGATATTAGAAGTGTAATTCTATCGTAAGAAATGAAATATAAGTTCACCACTTCTAAGAATCTACCTAAGATATACATTACCCTATTGACAATTTACCAGTCAAAGAAATTTAATTCTGAAATGCAGGACATATTAAAAATAAACTACTAAATAGTGGCCATATGATCTAATCGAGTCAAAGTCCAATGAATTCAATCCACTATGCATGGATACACTTGAATCCGTATGGATCCTGGAGGTGGCAAATGGACGGGTCGAGTCGGTTTTGGGCTGGACAAAACGGGTTGGATCATTAATGAGTCTACAGTAATGGGTCATTAATTAATGGGTTGGGTGTTTATGGATCGGGTCGGCCCTTTAGTCTTCATCCTTTTTTCTTTTCTTTTCTTAATCTTTTTTATTGTTCTTATGAATGCAAATAGTGCAATACTACTACTGATTATATAATCATATTCTATATTTTCATTTGCTAACAATATATAATATTTTCCTATAATAAATGTAGAGTTTACCTGATTCTTATGATTTGAAGATATAATTTTTGTTATTCTCTTATGTCTAAGAAATTTAAGGGAATAGAAATATATTGCGTAAAAAGAAATATAAGAAATCCTTTCGAAAGAAAGTGGCTATTAATTTGGTATAGAAAAAAAGAATGATTTTAAAATATTTTAATAATTTAATTTTTTTCCTACAATATAAAGGATTTGTAATTATAAAATAAGAAAATTCGGTTCTAGGCCTTCAATTTTAAGATAGCAAACAAGACATAATAGGATTTCTTTTTGGAATTAAAGATGGTGGCCAACTTGCTTCTAAATTGGGCCCTTTAATTAATTTTCTTTTGTTTATATAAGACTTATTAACTGACCCACAATAAGACCCATTAAAAAACCATTAATTATAAGGTTGACCCTAGACCGACTCAACCCAATAAACATAAAAATTAAAGGGTTGGGTCTGGGCGGATCACGGGCCGGCCCGTGGGTCTAGACCCATTTTGCCAGGCCATCCACCATGGCTCTGTTAGTGGATGTGGATGTGAATGTGAATCCAAACTGGATACAATTAGACCATTTCTCACTCATACCCATTCTCCATTTTTATTGTCAAATTTAAATATTTTTAGCCTTCCATCCTAAATTACTGTTACATAAAAAATTATGGAGATTTAGTTTTAGTCTCTCATGGTGTTTGATCACCATTTTACCATTTCACCAAATCCTATTTTTACACCAAATTTTTTGGTAAAAGAATTTGCATCTCCCACTCATCCACCATTTCACCATTTTCTACACCAAATTATATATCTACCACCAAATATAAAGGCTAAAATATGATTTAATGTAATTGATGCTATTTAATTAATTAGCATCTAAACTGATTAGTTCAACTAATTTTATTTGATTACCAACTTAATGACATGTTTATTGTAAATACATTATTGTTAATTAATTTGAATATGTATTTAGCTATAATTTTTTAATTAATTTATCAGTTTTTATTAAATAATTACACTAATTATTATTAATAAAAAAACCATAGTTAATAAATATAAATATTTAATTAATTTGTATATTTTTAGGTATAATTATCAAGGGTAAACACCACTTATGGTCCTCCTTATCATTAATTTTTTACAGAGTCGTCCTTCTTAAGTTATTTCCCCCACATTAGTCCCTACTAAGAGTTATTTGTGTCATTTTGGTCTTTTTCAGGTTGAGCATGGCAGATCCGATGCCACGTGATCTACAATGTAGGTTTTATTGGAGACTTAAGTGTAACATTATCGCAACGAATAGACAAAAATACCCTCATATGCAGGTCACTGGATATTAAAACCTCCGTGTTCAACCTGAAAAATGGTCAAAGTGAAACAAATAACTCTTAGTAGGGACTAAAGTGGGAAAAAAACTTAAGAGGGACGACTCTGTAAAAAGTTAATGATAAGAAGGATCATAAGTGGTGTTTACCCTAATTATCAACTACTTTATGGGGTTTAGACTAATTATCATTAGTAAATAAAATTAAAGGAACGACAACAAATATAGTTATAAAAATTTAAATACTTAAATGTGATTTGTAATTGTACATGTCACTTTAAAATGGATAATATTGTGTTGAAAATTAAATAAAATAAAATTATGATAAACATCGAATTTATTATTTGGTGACACATTTGTTGAGATTTCATGGGAGACAAAATCAAGTTTCATTCTCTAGCCATGGTGAAGTATTGTTTTTTTATAATTTGGTGTAAATTTTGATGAAACTATGAGAGACCAAAAACACTATTTTTTCACTGAAAATGGTGAAATGGCCAGATGCTAAGGGTGAAGATCAACACATTACCATTTTACCAAATATAAGATTTGGTGAAAAAAAATGGTCTCAAGGGTGGAAGATGCTGTTAGATTTTTACAACTACTCAAACTAGATTTAATATATTTTTTTGGTAATTAGCTTCTTAATTAAAAATAGAGATAAAACTTTTTCTTCATCCAAACTAGTAAAAGTACTTTTTAAATTAAATATATATTTTGTTTCTTAGTTGGGATAGTTCTTGCAAACAACTTTGAGATGACTATTTCACTCAAAAAAAAAAAAAAAAGGGTAAATTACGAATACCCCCCTCAGGTAAGCCCTAATTACAAAAATCACCCTCACGTATTGGATATTACAAAAATCCCCCTCAGGTTTGTCACATTCTTACAATTAACCCCTTGCCCATAAAATATTCCAATTTTGCCCTTGGGTGTTATTTGTATTGTTTGTAATGTCTTATAAATGTTAAAACTTGGGATCTAATTATTATATCTTATTAATTAAAAAAGAGATAATTATATATTTACTACCAGAATAATTGAAAAATTTTATAATTGTCCATAAGTTTTAATAAATATTGCAAAAGAAAAGGTATTTATATATTTATTAGCAATTTAAATTGTAAAATATTAAATTAAATAGAATTTTAATAATATATTTTATAAATATGAATTGTTTACACATTAGTTAAATGAATTTATTTTTTAAATTAGTAAATTTAATAAATTATATTGTATTATACATAAGATATTTTAACTTATTAAAGTTTATATTGTATTATAAATTGAAATATTTATTGAAATTTATGCGAAATTATAAATTATAACAATTATTTTGGTGGTAAATATATGATTATTATTTTTATATTTACAAGATAAAACAATTAACACCCAATTTTTAAAATTTATAACATATTATAAACATTACAAATAACTTTCAAGGGCAAAATTGGAACATTTTAGGGACAAGGGGTTAATTGTAAGAATGTGACAAACCTGAGGGGGATTTTTGTAATACCCAATACGTGAGGGGGATTTTTGTAATTAGGCCTTACCTGAGGGGGTATTCGTAATTTACCCAAAAAAAAAAAAAGGAAAGACTTTGTATTGACTAACTTGTGATTTGGTGTCAGGTTTCCTATAAGAGAAACATGGGTTTCAGTGTCGGGTTTATGTAGAATATTGAGTCCATTTTTCGTTGTTTAGCTTTACACATATAGCCTTAGGCCCAACCCTGTCCTATCTTTATTGAAAATGTGTGGGCTTCTATAAATTTACATATATTTTGATCCAATTGTTCGGTATTTTATTTCTGCTTTTCCAAAATTTCATAAAATATCTGGAGAAATAATTGGATTGATTAATGTATTTTGATTAAATTTTTATGGTATAAATAAAGTTAAAAGAATAGTTAGATGCAGTTTGCATGAATGTTAAGTTTTTTACTCCATTAGCTATAGTACAAAGCAAATTTTTTATCTTTTAAGTGACTTATCTAGAAGATTTGTTACATTTATAACGCTTTGAACCTTTTAAATAGTAATATGTACGGTGTTGTATAATATTATCAAATTATTGTTGAAAAAAATTAATTAAATTATTTATTATATTTTTTAAAATTTTGGTCAAGTTGACTGATCAAGTGTACCAAAGAGAAAAAAAATTGGGACGGAGGTAGTAATATTTTTAATCAAGTAGTATCAAATCGTGGAGGTGTGAAATGATATTATCATCGGTTATATCTCCGGTCTGACTTTAAAAACATCGATATTAAGTCAGGAGTTGATAGTTATAGCTTGATGTGATGATATTTATTGTCAAAATTGGAAAACCATTTAAAAATGGTAAGAGGTTCTAACTTTGGACCTACAATATATTGTCTATCATGTACATACAGGGGAAAACTTGCTCCTAATAATAATGAAAGATAGAAAAGAATTGAAGAGTATATGCATACATTTTATTTCAATAATTTCATCTTTTCAACAGTCTACATATGTTGAGATAAGTATATCATTAGGCATTGGAAGATAAATTCTAGATTCTAAATGATTGGGTTTGATTGTTTATAGAAATTAAATTTGAAATTTAAATATCGCAACTTTTGAATTTTGCTTTAACTTGTTCCGATAATCTAAAACTAACAAAAAGTTTGTAAAAATGATTTACACTTTATCTTGCAATTTGCCTCCTTGTATTGGCTGAGTTTGCACTTAATCCCCTACACGTTATGCGTTTAAACTTGCCTCTTTAGCTTGTTGACTTGTTACTATTACAACCTTCGACCACTCCATGGTGGCTGTTAGGGAGTCAAGTGCAAAAAGGTGAAAAGGTTAAGGAGTGAAATGCAAAACAATCGATTGGTTATGGAGTGGAATGGGATTTTCTTTACATGGTTGTTAGTATTCAATTATCATTGCCAAAGGTTAAGAAGCAACAATTTAAGGGGTAAGTATAAATGCAAAATGTTTACGGGTAGAGACCAAAATTTTGATGAATTTAGGACCTTTCACTAAAAGGTAGCTATGATTTCAAATCAAAGAACACCAATGACCTTCTGTTATTTAATCAAGCTATGAAGTCACCTCCAAAATTGATCAATACAGAAATAAACAACTAAAACAAGCTAAAACAAATCCATCTACCCAACATAATTGCAATTCAACGTAGCATTACAAACTGAAAAATTGATTAAAGCAAAATAAGGATGTAAAAGAGGATAACATATATATACAAGATTCTTACAGTGTAAGAGAGAGTAATATCATGGTTGATCAATGGCGGAATCTTCATCCTCGTCTTGATAATAAAGAACCTCAATTGGTATCAAAGCCATCAATATCTGAGCGGAATCGATGAAATAATCTCAAGTGAATGACATGATCGGCCCTAGGGGGGCCTAGGCAAATTTGAAAATTAAGGCCCTATGTTATAAAGACACTATGTACTAAAATTTATTTTCTTGCTTTTAAAAATACAAAAATACTAATAATTGTGGCCCTATGTTATAAAAATTTGTACTAAAATTTATTTCCTAGTTTTGAAAATACAAAAATACTAATTTGATGTTGACATATTACTGGTTCTAACATACTCCAGACAAAATGATAAACCACTTAATTTTGATAGAATCAATCGTAACTATTACCTTATAAATTTTAATTTTCAAAACATTCTTTTAGCGGGAGAAAATTTTGGAAGTATTTTTTCTATTCTTATAACTATGCTACAAAAAAGGGCTAGCATGATTGTCATAATTGATAAACAATTCTGGTTAGGGTGAAATTTAAATAGAGTTTCTCAATATTTGTCCCATGATCGATCAATAAAAGCTAGTTTTGACTTCATTCGTTATACATATAATCATATCATCATACCAAACTCAAACAACATTTATCGTTTCATAGTACTCCATTATATTTATACTTGATTTGATTCGACTAGACTAAAGTTATTTATGATCGATTTGTTTAAATATTAATACTTAAATACAATCTCAAACTCAATTAAAAAAAAAAAAAACTAAGCTTAAATGATTGATTGTTTGACTTTATCTAACTCGGTTACATCATTAATTTTCATATAAATTATTTATGTATTACAAAAAAAAAAATTTCATATAAAAAACATATATTTTCATATAAAAAAAATTAAAATATAAATATCTATTTTTCAAATTTCAGGGCCCCTAGACACCGGCCCAAGGTGCTTAGCACTTGGGTCCGCACTGGTGAATGGCGCCATACACTAGATATTAGGATATGCAAAGAGAACTGGAAGTGTTGAAGGAAAGCATGAAGGCGAACTCAGATGCTATGGAGATTTGAGTGCAAGCACATATATATGTAAAAAAGGATGAAGTTTTTTGCTGCATTCCAAAATGACAGAGCAAGTGCGCGGGCAACAAATCCCCCCGTTAATAAATCTCCGAGAGGTAACAACTCATCTCATGATGTGAATCATCAAAATTGAATCCTAAGAAACATTCAATTCTATCTTTTTTACGAAACCCTTTTCACTCTCACATTCAATCTCCGAGAAATAGTTTAATATTTTTTACAAAACGCTTTTCACTCACACATTCAGTTTCAGGCAAATGAGTTACGCTCTAAAAAAGGAGATAAATTGATCCTTTAAATTTTTCACAAGGAGGGATAAAATGTTTTTTCTTTTTCAAATCACCCCAAAAGAACACAAAGCTAGCACCCAATTTATCACTCACCATTTTTCCTACAGTACAGTGGTATGTATCTACAAATCTAGGGTTGCCCAATGTCACTATAGTGTTTCATAAGAATAAAGTTAAGAACCGGTTTTAATTTTACTGGTAATTATTTTATATGTATTTTTTGTTTAGTACTGAATCTTTTCTTTCTTTTTTTTTTATTTTGTTATTTTTGTATAATTGATTTTTTTAATATATGAAAAAGGCATAAAATATTCAAAATACGAATTGAACTCACAAGAAAGTATGCACGCAGGAATGCTCACGAGGGTGACTAGTACTTTAAACTGCAACTACAAAATAGGACTTGATGTTACAATGTAGCTCAGCTAGGGGATTCAAGATCCTCGTTCCATAGGATGGTTATTCATGTAAAAAGTATGAAACTTATATTCCCTTTTTTTAACATTAATAAATGCATGATCGATTGTTGTTCATATCACGTACGAAAATATATAATGGACGTTACTCAAAGTTAATATGCCACTAGATAATGAAATTAGTTATAATATATTCAAAATGCATCAAGTTACGTAGATGTTTATTAACTCATGATCATTATCAAAGTAACTTCTTAAAGAAAAGAAAGGAAAATCCATGGACCGACCTCATCATCTCCACCCGTAGGAACTACGAGATCACCCCAAGGGCACCTTCGGCATCCAGGGGTCACAGACCGACTATAGAACCCTGTTCAATAAGTGGAGCACATTAGTTGTCCATTCTTTGTTCTTGGTTCTCCTGTAGCTGGAAACCGGTATAAGCATGCATACTCTACTGATAACAAACAACCTAATTCTATAAATGAAATATATTCTCGCGTTTCAAAATTTTCAAAATAAAAACTGAAACTTAGAGAAAATCACTGATGAAATAAAAAACTTTGAACATACCTTTTCCATTAGTTATATAAATGTGACATTTTATCTAATACTTCTACACAATATCCAGTTCATACCTAAACTTAGAAAAACCTTAATTATGAAATTATATAATTTTCTAAAAATACCTGATTCAACATTTCAACCTTTACATAAATGTGGCACTATCTATCATATAGTAATAGCAGTACCATTTGACACCTCATTTTTTGTTGCCAGCGGAGAAACCGAAAGCCCTTCACTCTTCAAGCTTAAGCATCCATCCTCTCATTTCTCAAAAAAAGAAAAGAAAAAAAGCATCCTCCCATTTCTCTCTCACCCCTAAATCCCTAGAGAAATTCTTGAAAACCTAATCGCACTCGCAAGCTCAACTTTGCCTGCTCGATTTCTGTGAGTTGTACTCAATCTTTTGTTATCTCAATTAATTGATTACATTTAGTTTCAGGCGAAAAACTTAAAAACTTTTTTCTTGCAAACCCTAGTAATTTATTTATTTGTTTATCAAGTGTTAAGATGTTTTTTTGTTGATTTCTTGTTTTGTTATTTTTTCCCTGAAATTTATGGCAGTTCTTTGTCAATTTATCGGAAAATGTAGGTTTTAATATGATGAGAATCAGATCTAGTGAAAAGAAGAGGGAGATACCTCTTGATGTGAAAGAAGATCTAATAAGCCAGCTGCCTGATGAAGTGCTTGGTCGCATTCTTTCGTTTCTTCCTGTAGAAGATGCAGTTAGAACCAGCACTTTGTCAAAAAGGTGGAAAGACACATGGATGTTCATCACCAATCTGGATTTTGGGAAGAAAATTAAGTTACGTATAAATTGTTTCAAGTTTGTGGATCATGTTATCAGTTGTGTTTCAAACTTGGGTAGCTTCTCTATGGAAATATGTGATTTTGTTGATAAGAGTAGGGTGATTTCATGGGTGAGTAAAGTAGTCGAGAAAAATCTACGTGAATTGACGCTCGAAGGACCAATCGCTCCTTCTTGTATTTTCTCGTGTGAGACCCTAACTAATTTGAAACTTGAGTGTATTTTATTTGAGGATGTGCCTGTGATTTGCAATCTCCCAAACCTAAAGGTCCTCAATATGTGTTTCAACAGTCCCCCTTCTGAGTTGATGGAAAATCTTTTTACTAGCTGCCCTCTACTTGAGGATTTAGCTATGGATGGAAGTATAGGGAATGCTGTTACATTCAATATTTGGTGTCCAAATTTGAAGAAATTGAAAATAAAGTTACAACCATTTGTCTGGGTGGGAACAAAATGTAAGTTTGTTATCAATGCTCCAAATCTGAAATACATGGAGCTCTATAATATCAATTCTATGGGCATAGTAGAATACATTTTGGAGAATGTAAAGTCAATAGTTAAAGCAACAATGGGAATGACAGGAGCCCGCGGAATTCCCGGAGATGAACTTCTCAAATCACTTACCAACGTGAAATCCTTGTCATTGGACTACATTTATGTGATTGTAAGCATTACGACTTTCCTTTTATGATTTACAATGTTTATTTCATTGCAGACGGTTATTTTTGGTCACTTTTGTTATAATATTATATTCTGCAACATTAACCTTGTTCATGTGATTGGTCACTACTTTCTCTTTCTCTGAAGGTGCTTGACATTACCTTTCCCGCTCTGCCTGTTTTCTCTAATCTGAAACATTTGGAGATTACTATTGACTATTACCGTCATATGGAAGTGATGGCGTATCTCCTTATCTTTTTCCCAAATCTGGAAGAACTTGTAATACACGAGGTAGAGTACTTTTTTTTTCCCTTCTGTTTTACATACATGAGATTTGTTTTGGTAAGAATCTCTTTTAAATCTTGTAAGATTTTGAATAATTCTCATGTTTGGACAATTTTCAGCGTTCTTTCGAGCGGAAAACCTACTTCCTTTGCCACCCATCAATTGTTCCTCGATGTCTGTCGACATGCATTAAAGTTGTTCAACTTGTAGGATTTGATGCAAATGAGTACAAGATGGATTTTGTGAAATATGTATTGGCTAATGCTCAAGTCTTGAAGGAATTAATAGTCGTATGTGGTAAGACTACTCCAGCAGTAGATTTGGAGCTCTTCATAGAATTGTTAGACCTTCCTAGGGCTTCACCAAATTGTCGAGTTTTTCTTGAGTATTAGGTACTATAAGTTTAAGTTATTCTATTAAGTTTAAAGACATAAATGAATCTCTTCTAAATGTAGAACAAGAATGGGTTTTTCTTGTGTTAGTTAACATTTAGATGCACTTTTCCTATGATAAATTTATTAAATGGAGTTCATGTGGTGACTGTGGACAAGTCTACTACACAAATGATAAGAAGATCCATTATATATGGACCTTGGTTTTGCTTAATTTTTTTTCCATGTATCTTAGACCATTACGCATGTATAAAATAGAGAAGATATTGCGTTACACGTGGACAATTAGGCATTATTGGTAATTTACATGTGAACGTAATATAATTGGACAGAGACGCCTAGGCAGAAAACTGCAAAATGTATCGAGAGAAAGGAAGAGAGAGAGAGCAATAATGAATCACAAAGATTTTATTTAAAACATAAACTGATATTTTTGATTAACCCTTTTTTTATCTATTGTGATTGACCGAGGTGTTTAGATATAATTCATGGCAGAGTAGTCAAAAGTGCAAATAGCGCGTGCTATTCGCTATAGCCAAGGTGCATCGCTTCTCTACGCCCTGCACAGTCGCTATCCACTTAGCTTGTGCCACGTGGTGCTATCGCGGTGTTTAGCGCGATTTTATTTTCTGCCTTCAAAAGGCAGAAATGAAAAACGTGTTCTAGAAGCTACAGCCCTTTAATACCTTTTAACCTTTTAAACTATTTTTTAACAAAAGTCAAAAGTAAAAAAAGGGGCGGCCAGTTTGGTTAAAAACTTCCTGCTCCTTTCTCTGTGCTTCATTTTCAAATAAGGTCCGTGCTATGAGCTATAGCCCCGGAAGCCTTTGCGCGTCGCTGCGCTATACACCTCAGACTACTTTGCTACATGGGGCAAATACATAAGAGAACACAAATTTTTTGTGCTTTGGACATGCCATTACCAAAAATTCACATTTTATCCTTAACTTTTAAAGTACATTTTGTTTTCATAGGTCAAATTTGTTTTTCTTTTAATCTTCAAACGTACACTTATGTATTCAAATGTTTGTGGCCGTTATCTCTACTGAATCCCAATACTTACATTAAATCTGAGGTTACTTCGATGAAATAACTTCTAAGTCTTGACAAAATACAAGCGGTCCACAATTTTCTAGCTGTAATCAAAATCTTATTGCAAATTATTTGATCTAGTATGCGAAATTCCATTACGGCCAACATTTTCGTCGTAATTATGGGATGACCTTTTATTTGATCAGCAACATCGGTTAAAAAAATTGGTACTGCATTTTTTCATGGAATTTCACATGATGAATGTTTGAGTGTGGACATTCTTTTGAGGAAAGCTTCTCAACTAGATGAATGTTACAGTAATAAGTAAAAAAGCTAATGATCTAATTTTTTTTTTATGTAGTTTTTGGTAACGCATCAAACTATTAGGAAATGCTATTAAAATGTAGAAGAAAATGAAATGTGGATGTAGTTGCATTTAATTAGCTGCGGAAAAATTATATCGTATTTTTCAAATTGAGAAATGTGCAATTTTGTACTGTATCTCTGCAGTGTATCAAGAATTAAAACTCTTCTTTTAAGAATTGACTTACTGACATAGAGTTGTTACTACTTAAATAATCTTATGTGCTTCCAAGGACACAATGCAAAAATTATTTACTAATTCATATTTCATCCACTTAATAGAAGATTAAGAAGATCATCCAAATGAAGTCATGACTGTTTCGATGTTCAAATGTTGCACGTGATTAATAGAATGAAGTATTGGGAATATGCCATTGTTGTTATCTAATTTTGTTGGTTTATACATATACATGTAATTCGTAACGTAATCCACTAGATCCTTAGTTTATTAGCTGTGCTTTGAAATTGATTTACTTTCTACATTTGTATATCTATAGCCAGATAAGCTAATGCTGGCTCTATTTGAAAGCTAGCATTCCCACGTGATGCTCTATTTGGGAATATGTGATAGTTGTTATCTAATTTTGTTGGTTTAACCATATACATGTAACTTGTGACGTAATCCACCTCTAGATCCTTAATTTATTAGTTGTGCTTGAAATTGATTTACTTACTACATATGTATATCTATAGCCAGATAAGCTGCATAAATACTGGCTCTATTTGAAAGCTAGCATTCCCACATGTTGCTCTATTTGGGAATATGCGAAAGTTATCTAATTTTGTTGGTTTGACCAAATACATGTAATTTGTACCGTAATCCACCTCTGGATTCTTAATTTATTAATTATGCTTGAAATTGATTTACATACTACATATATATCTCCATAGCCAGATAAGCTACCATAAATGCTGGCTCTATTTGAAGCTATATGAATTTAATGCCAAAATTTTGTATTTTGTTACACTTATGGTAAATTTACAACTAAATCTGACGGGACTTTTTGGTCTGTAATGAGAGTAATCTATGGTGTAATTTATGTGTGGACAACTTAGCATGCATAAATAACATTACTAAGTGATTTTGCTCCAATGATGACAACAAATCGATCGTTCTCTGAAAATGAAAGGATTTAGATTTAAATTTTGGTGGACTGACTCTTAGATTTTGGGTAGATTCTTGACTAATGAAAATAATAAATTAGTGAAACATTGACATCAACCAAGAATGATAGGATTTTGGATTTAAGTCTAGGTGGGACCTGAACAAGAAACCGAGAGCCATGGCTTGAAGCCATTTAATAAAGTAACCACCCACTGAAATGAGCTTATTCCAAGCTGTTCATCTCTAAAAATAACTTTCCTGAAGCCAAGTGAGACAGGGAACTGAAGCTGATTTAGTTAGATTTTTGACTGGGTTGAGGCATAATTGCTATAAAATACATGCATCAATATGAAATATGGCTATGGAAACATGGCAAGTGAATTTATAAGTTTTCTTTTGAGATTGAATAAAGATCTGTCCTTTCATCTGTTCTTATTTACTAATTATTATTCTTTGCCAAATTTGTTAAGATAAGATATTAATAATTTTCTATGGTTTATGAATAATTACAGGTTTCAATTGCATCTCTCTTGCCAATTGCATGGAGGACTGAATGGTACCGCAAAATTAAATGTCTATTTTGCCGTAAAAATTTCAGGAGTGCATACAAAGGCAGTTGTTCTTCCAGTACATGAGCAATCAGCACTTCTCAGAACCAGGTGATTAGATGGACAACCTGAAATTAGAATAAAAGGAAAGAATTTTAGTGTAGATTTATCTACTTGGTCATATCTGTTCATGGATATGATGAATGACATAATTAAATAATTTTTGGGCTTGTTGCCCTTTAATGGCATATCGTAACTACGCCTACTTTATGCTTTATAGTTAGTGGTGCCATCTTTCAGCTGGTGGAAGTTGATGCTAGAACTTCCCACCGCAATGAGAAGAGGCCCCTTGTAAATTCTGCAACTCTCGACGAACAGAAAAAGCCAGCAGAGAATAAAACAAGAACCTCTGTATTTGTGAATCATGGTATGCCTTTGTTTTACTCTTCTATTATTGTATATAAGAATTAATGATGAAATGGATTTGTTGTTTTCTTTTGTTTCTATTTTGTGGTATCTTAAGTGAAAAAACCTAACTTCAAGAAGTATCTATCCTAACTAGCTCTGTAAATATGCTATGTAGCCGCAATTGCATGGAACGAGAGCAAAATAAATGGATTGGAGATCTATTTCATAGGTCAGAAAGAATGCCAAAGGATCCAACTGTAAAGTATTTTGAGTATTCTCATTTTCTGCTCGACTCAATATTCAAGAGTATATGTAGGTTTTCATATCCTTAATTTGTTCCTTTTATTTTTTACGATAAATTGGATAAACTCAGAGCATTAGAATTAATTTTTATTAACCAATCTCGAGTTGTATTTTCTTAAAATATTGATAAGTCGACTGATTATCCCTCTCTGACGTCATTGGTTTTCAGCTTCCCATAATTATAAATTGTATATTGATGTTCGATTATGTACTCTTGCAGCTGGTTCATGACCTACGAAGACCTGCTCACGACTAATGAATCCTTTCACTAAAACATTTCCATTACCTGTAAGTGATCTCAGTCCATTCAAAGTACAGGCATTATGGGAAATAAATATTAAAATGATAGATGCCATTTATAGGAAATGTAGACTTTTTGGTTGATATATGGTATGATGAGGGCTTTTCGATTAGACAGCTCAGGGTACCTACTTCTGCAGAAAAGAACTTACTGTTCTTCGTGATTATCCCTCGATTATGAACTCAATTTTTCATGTCATCTTTCATGTATGCAGGATCAATAAATCATACAGCTCTTTCAGCTGCCAATTAATTTCAGCTCTTTCAGGGTTTATATATGATACAAAAGACGAGGTGTCTCTTTTTTCCCCTTTTGTCATGTAACCTACAGTTTGAGCAGATTATCTGAAACTTTTTGCTTTGATGTGAATTCTACTAACGTCAATTCCCAGTAGCATGGGTATCTGATTGATGTTTTTCCTCTCTACCGGCCATAGCTGTCGAGACATAGTCTGATGTGCCGAATAGGCAAATATCCCCTGGGATATAAAATACGCAAAAAAAAATTGTGAAAATAATAAAGCTACCAAATTACCCCCACATTGATTTGTGATGTACCCGCACTTTGAACTGCAGGTATTTGAGGGTTTAATTTTTCTAATGACAAATTTACCTTTCAGTTGCGCACCCCCCACCCCGCTAGAGGTGTTTGTTGGGGGATTAAGAGCTTGGGGCAGGTTGCCAGTAGGGGGAGGCTGGGTTCTACTAGACTTGGGTACAGCATGAAATTTTCTTAATAAATCTATTTTTAAGAATTAATTATGTTATTACTTTTATGTACATTTTCGACATGTCACGTTACTTGACTATTTAATAAGAGTGTTATTTGCAATTCTTCCCGTAATTGTCCACTGGTAATGCGGTATTCATATATTTGAAATAGATCTTCTTGTTTGACATAATCTTCCTCATACAATGTTGAAACGTGATCTGAAATTAGTAGTGGATAACATTCTTGTTCTGGTATTAGAGTCATTGTTAAGTTCATCTATATCGGCTTTATTACTCAATCAAAATTGTTTAGCTACGAATATTGTGCAACAATGTTGCCTCAGGTCAACCATGCAGAGGATGTCCACTGGTATTGCTGTAGAGGCTTTCTTTCTCAGAATGACAGGATCCATCGGTCCAGCCTACCTGACTCGTTGAAGCAACTAACTCTTTGCCTATCTGCCCACCTCGTTGGGCCTTATGCATAGATTTAAATAAGAGTAGCACTGCCAATAAAGAGTCCTTAGGTTGATGATTTTGATATTTCTCTTTACTCTTAAGGTGAATCGGTTGGTCTCTTAGAAAGGAAAATTTTTGATGGATGTACATAGAGTATTAAACGCATACACGTTACATCTTACTCTCTTGTTATTTGGGAAGATAACCAATTTCTTCATGTAGGAGGAGGAGATACTAACCCATAAGTTTTATATGCTTTTTGTGGTAAGATAAGTTTGATATTCATCTTAAGGGAATCAACGGATTCTTATAAAATACACTTAATATCTAACATTTCAAAGTTGTGAAGAAAATGACAACCATATTTTTATGCTTGATTTCGGTATTATATTAATTAAAGTTTGAAAAATAGAACTCAATAACTTAGAACATTGAATGCTCAAATAAATATCACAATACTCATCTACACTCCTATTGAAATTGGTACTTTGTTGCTTACAACTTTATGTCAGTGTAATACAATTTCTTCTTACTCTTCTGCCATTTTACTCAAGTGTAATGAGGGTGATACATCAACAAGACATGGAATTTCTTTATGGAAATCATATTCATCTAAACATGCATCTTTGATATATGCAGGATCAATATATCATGCAGCTCTTTCAGCTGCCAATTACGAGAGTATATTATTGGTCTCTGTTTCTGTGATAAAAAATAACTAATTCTGAATAATATTCCATGCGATAACATCTGCCATGATTCAATTGTGAGTACATTTTACTGATAAAATTGTTTTGATCTTGTGAGTTATTTTTCCAAGTAGTCAACTTTGTATGAGATATTTTAACTATTGTTTAGGATTTGTTATTTTCTGCTCTTATTTTTAAAGAGGACGTCGTAAAGCAATGGTGTGCCCACATTCTGGAAGTATTTTTTCCTTAACATCTCTATTAGTTAATAAATGTCACTTATGTAGTAAGCTCTTGTGTGTTGTACTAATACAATTAATTTTTTTTTCAAAAGAAAATATAGCTTGTCCGAGGATAAAAAAATGTCAGTGAGAACAACCATATTGGTAGAACTAGTATCCATAATCATTTTAATTCTTAATATTTCTCAACTTTCCCGCAGAATGCAAGATCTTGAAGCGAGCAAGGTGAAGAAGCTTGCACTTATTCATTTGTTTATTACAGTAAGCCCCATAATCGTTATGCAACAGTTGAAAGGTTTAGCATATAATGAGATTGGTGAAGAATTAGCATTTTATTACAATAAGAATTAGTATTTTATTACAATAAGAATTAGTTTGATAATTTTTAGTTCCACTATAAATTTTGTGAAAAGTATTCTTTTAAGATTTTTATTGTTAGTTTGATATAGGGTTGGAGTTGGAGTTCATTTATTAGTGTCTCCCAGTTGGAGTCTAAAGCATCTAACCACAATGCATAGTTTCTTTCTTTGTTAAAAAAATTATGAAATTTTAAGAATTAATCCTACTATTGCTCGATTATATATATCTGCCAGCGCTGCTTTTGATATTATTCACTTACTTTCATATATAAGTTGAATCCTTTGTGGCCTATGTTCTATTCATCTAAAACTTGATGATCCATTTAATGCATGATCAGAACTTGTATTAGAAATCTTGCATACTTGCTGACAATTATGAATGGTCAAGGATGTTCTCACAAATTTAAATACTAAAGATTTATTCAATGATTTATTGTCGCAGGTGTCTTATATCTAGGTTTGAGTACTGAAACCTTTGAACGCACTGGTGATTGACATTCTCTATTCCTTGATATAACATTTTGGGGGAAAATTCTTGCCTAGACCCGATCCTTAATAGACCATACACAAAATCTTGCAAACATGTTTGGTGGATGCACTAATTTTGTTCATGGTCTATGCAAGTATCACCCCATTTTGGGATAGATATGCCAAACACTTTTTTGCCAGTAGTGAAACTTATTTACATCTGTACAGGTCCACTTGAAAATTCGAGCCTCAACTCGGCTCGACGAATCCCAATTTTGTAACCAAGGCAAGTGCAGTAAACTTGCTTTGTGATTGGCTAATACTGGAAGAAGTGAGACTATTTACATGGGTTAGTTTGACCGTGAGTCGGAGTTGAATGCTGATGTTTGAGGACCATGATAATAAAGCTATAATTTAACACATGGTTCTTGTCTTGTATAATTAGTTGTCATCATGCCTATACACTTCAAGATCTTCGACTGAGGCATGTAAATCTGACTGATGTATTGCAATTTGAATCAATTCACAATGAGAAAGCGACGAACGTAAAGAAAGGTTTGAGTTTTTTCTTATATTTTCTATAATTAGATTGCTTATGTTGTTTCTGAATTACATTGTTGGGTTAATTTTCTTTGCCTTTTCCGGTGGCGGATGAGACATCTGAGGAATTAGGGAAGGCGGCCTGAAGTTATATAAAGCACCGCAAGGCTGACGTGGCATGAAAAGGCTGAAAAGTTCATTTGGCTGATTTTTACATTGCTTACTACAAGAATTAGTTGAAAGGATGAGATGACTAAAAAGCTATATTAACCTGAGTAGAGTGTAACTATCCAAGTTATTGTAAGTATTTGTGAACATAAATTTGCATATTGCTTTATCAGATTAATGGAAAAGCTATATCTGCATATTATAGTTCTAGTAGTTTTTTTTCTTTTTTTCATTACATTTATAGAGCTTAATAATTGTCTGCGAATTGGATTTTACTTCTCGAACAAAACAAGCTTTAACGAGTTTGAATCCTCTTGCCAACACTTTCTAGGTTGAGCTTGTCTCTCATGTGATTTACGAGCTATTGCATAAGAGCGGGGTTTACCTTGTGCACTTTAGTGGCTGCGGGTTCATTTGTTAAAAAAAAAAAGAAAAAAAAATGTTGAACTCAACTAGTTTAATATTTAAGATGTATTTTGTTAATTATTGGCGGTAATTGAGTGGAGTTGGTTTAGGGATAATTACATCTATACCTCTGAAGTTTTGTGAAATTATAGATATATCCCATGAACGTGTCAGTAATACGAAGATCTCTCCTCTCAAAAAAAAAAAAAAATAGAAAGAAGAAGAAGACTATTCCCTGTCCTACATAATTGTCATTTTAGTATTTCAATGTAAAATTAATTTTTTTATCAATTTTTCCTTCTTGTTAATGCTTGTAATTAATACTAATTAATGATGTGATTATTTGATTAAAAGTACATTTTGGGATTTTTGCTTAAAATAGTAAATATTTATTACAATTCTTAATCCGTGTGTAATCTTCTAAAAGGAGTAATTAGACCAAGACCAAGACCAAGACAAGACAGTGCCATGTACTTCAGAGAGATTCATGTAATCCTACAGTGCCATGTAGGTGGTGTATTTGTCAAATTAATAACTTTATAAACTTCATGAAAGTCAAGATAGAAATTTTGGGCAAGAATTGTGAAATTCATCCTCAAATGGGATTTGACCTAATATGGGCAAACTCAGACCAAACATTTTTAACCCACACATTCAGTGGTGGAGGCATATGCGGTGCGCGTGGGACACCCGCAACCTCAGCAAAAAATAAGAAATTTAACACTACTTAGAGCGAGTTTGATCTAACAATTGAAACAAAAATTAACTAGTTAGTTTGATTAATGTGACTATTTGACCTAAAATAAATCTATAACTAATTTGTTGTATGGAAATTATGCATAGCGGAATGAAGTATAACTGGATCTGAATATGATTGGACTAGCTAGATAAGTAATAGTTACCTAATTAATAATGTGTAAACCTTGAACTGTTAATCGATCGGGTTAATATAATTGGACGTGCGGACTTATGTAGAATAGTCCTGCAATTGTTATATAATTGGGCAAGTAATTTAATGGACTCAAGTAGTGAAATTTTACTAGCCATGAGGAAGTACAAACAATGTAAATTAGCATAAAATGGATTGATTAAAGTAAGGTGGGTACAAATAATTATTTTGAGAAGATTATTAGTTAAAGTGTGGAACTTAGTTTAAGAAGATTTAATAGAATATTTTTTAATTATAAAGTTTATGTAAAGAGGGTTAAGTTCACAATATTGGTTAACTTTCCTTTGTGATAAGTAGACAAATTCATAATTGAGCAAAATGTTTAGATAATTGCGTAACTTAATATTTTGGTCAATGTAGTAAGGTTAATTAGCTGATTATTTAAGATTAAACATGCATTGTTTTCTTTAAATAAGAATAACTATTTTACTTTAGTGGGTAATAATTATATAAGTAAAAATTATTAATATGAAATATATAGAACGGTAGATGACAAGGACGGCCCCCAAAAAAAATTGAAAAAAAAGGGCATTTGGTGTTTGGGGAAGTAGTTTGGGAGAGTAGTGGAGGCTTGCGAAATAATCTCGATTTGCGTAATGTTGTTTGTTTATGTTTTGAGAAAGTGGTTTGAGAAATAAAGGAGGTGTGGATTTTTTTCGAAGAGTTAGATTATAGGTGTAAGATGTGTAAGACTTTATGTCAAATCATGTTTGCTATGTGAGATAAATTGTGTAAGATATATATTACTTTATGTCAAATCATAGTAGAGTTTGTATATGTTTTGTTTAGAAATTAGAAAATTGTTGTTTGTTTGGCTTTTAAGAGAATAGTTTGAAAAAATTGAGAGATGGAAAATTTATTTCAAAAAATAGAAAACATGTTTGTTTAACATTTTTCAAACACGAAATAATTTTCGAAAATGCCAAACATACATGCCCTTAGTAGTTCTGCAATTCCTCAACTCTAAAAAGAAGAAAACAAGAAAGAAAAAGAAAAAAAAAAAGAGATGTTATCTATATTGTTGAGAGTTGAGACTCAGCCACATTCATTGACCCAATTCTAAATACAAAAAGCCTTCATTCCTTAAGCGGCCCAGTTAAACCCATGACACCCAATTTGATCCATTAAAACCTCCACTTTAAATTTGGCATAAAAGAAAAAAACAAAGAAATCCTCCGCCGCCGCAGATGACAGAAATCAAATTCTTGAATAATGAAATTGGTCAAAAACAGGCCCGGAAACAAGATGGAAGATTAATAGATTGTGGATTGTTTGATTATTTATATTAAGAAGAATAGTTCAGAAATTTGACATTGATTCTATATTAGACGAGTTTTATGATATGAAAGAAAGTCGTGTGTAACTTCAATAAACGTTTTATATAAAATTATTTTAGCATTTTGAATTCAAATAAATTTTATTCTTGTTGCAATATAGTTCTCGTTGATATCTTATTCATATGCAAATAATATTTTTATTATCAAATATCAGTTAGTTCTAGTGATAGTTAAACTCTCCCCCCTCCCCCCTCCCCCCCCCCCCCCCCTTCTTCCACGACTCTATGATTCTGGATCCATCTCTGGTAGATGACAATTTAAAAAGGTAATCGGTTGTGGAATCAACATTCATATTATTGAAACGCGTGATGTAGGCAGTTCGGGTCCAATCGGTATGTAATCATCCAACTAAAGAGTCAAGGTTTGGAATGATCTGGATCGAGACAATTCCTCTATCGAGCCACACAAGATGTTGAAACCATTAAACGCGCCGATAATTCAATCGTCTACTCTTTAGTAGCATATCTAACTCGACACTAGTGAGCGTCTCAATAATATTAAAACGTTTTGAAAATCAAAAGAGTTTCAGAAAGAAAACATTGAATTTCATTAATCGAGAAAATCATATCATACATATGCATTTTTGCAATTGAATGATTCTGATTGTATATCCATCCATGTATATAATTGTATGCGATTTTCACAGTACTTGATACATGTTCTTATTAGAAATGTTAGCATATAATTATCTGCGATGCTTGGAATACGTCATTTCACTGATTTGTAACGTCCCGCAAATTTTGGATCCTTTAATTGTATTTTATTGATTTTATTTAAAATCATTTTATGTGCTACTATGTTTTAATTAAATTAAAATATTTTCTTATGCTAAATTTCGTAAATTAAGTATTTCATGTATCATTATGGACCTAGAAATAACTTAGAAAATGGAGAAATAAATTTTAAAAGTCTTGGAGTTATTTTATAATTAGTTTGGGTTAAAGTGTGCAAATTCTTTTATTTGTTGGGCAGAAAATGTACTTTCCCAAAACTTCAGAGGGTAGAGTGCAAATTTGCCCCAATCTTTACAAATCCTGGAGCAATGTAATAATTACCCCTTCCTTGAAACTCTAAAGAAAAAAACAAAGCATTGCAATATCTCCTCTTGAGAAACTATTCCACCCAAGAAATTCAAACATTGGTGGAAGAAGAAAGTAATGACATCTTTCTCTTCCCCATGTTGTATCTATAATATGGTTTTTAAGGTTGTATATATATACCAACTCTTTCATATGCACCCATCTTTACCACTTAAAAACACTTATGTATTGTTTGGTTGTCGGGAAAGTGAGGGAAAGTGAAGGAAAGTCAGTTTTTTTTTCTCCCAGTTGTTGTTTGGATAGCAGGAAAGGAAGTTACCATTTTCCTTCAACTTTCCTGCATGAAAATTTTGTGAAGAAAAAATTTCCCCACCAATTTGATGGGGAAATGCTGGGAAAATTTTAGAGTAAATTGCAAAACAACCCTTGTACTTTGTCTAACTATCAAAACCTCCTTTGTGTGAATTTTTTTTTTACCAAAATCCCCTTTGTGCTTATTTATTATTAGCAAACAAATACTCTCTCAAGTCATACTAGCAATTATACCCCCACAAAATATCGCAAAAACACCCATTTCAGACACAAACAACCCAAAGAAAATGTAATTTTTATCTTGAAACTAGAAAAGTACAAATTGCAAAAGACAATATCAAGTAAATTTTACATAAATCCCAACCAAAGAAAAAGTTAAAGATTTTAATCATATATATAAATAAAAAATATTATTTCTTTTTCTAAACTTTCTTGACAACCAAACATCTGCAAGAAAATAGTTTTCCTGACAACCAAACATGTAGAGGAAAATGACTTTCTTTTCCTTTTCTTTTCCTTTCCTTTCTTTTTCATTTTCCTACAATTTTCCCTCACTTTCCATACAACCAAACAAGCTATTATGTATTGTTTGGTTGTCGGGAAAGTGAGGGAAAGTGAAGGAAAGTCAGTTTTTTTTTCTCTCACTTGTTGTTTGGATAGCAGGAAAGGAAGTTACTATTTTCCTTCAACTTTCCTGCAGGAAAATTTTGTGAAGAAAAAATTTCCCCACCAATTTGATGGGGAAATGCTGGGAAAATCTTGGGAAAATTTTAGAGTAAATTGCAAAACAACCCTTGTACTTTGTCTAACTATCAAAACCTCCTATTTATGATTTTTTTTACCAAAATCCCCTTTGTGCTTATTTATTATTAGCAAAAAAATACTCTCAAGTCATAATAGCAATTATACCCCCACAAAATATCGCAAAAACACCCATTTCAGACGCAAACAACCCAAATAAAATGTAATATTTATCTTGAAACTAGAAAAGTACAAATTGCAAAAGACAATATCAACTAATTTTACATAAATCCCAACCAAAGAAAAAGTTAAAAATTTTAATCATATATATAGATAAAAAATATTACTTCTTTTTCTAAACTTTCTTGACAACCAAACATCTGCAAGAAAATAGTTTTCCTGACAACCAAACATGTAAAGGAAAATGACTTTCTTTTCCTTTTCTTTTCCTTTCCTTTCTTTTTCATTTTCCTACAATTTTTCCTCACTTTCCATACAACCAAACAAGCTATTAGTGGAGATTAGTGAAAAATAAAGAGAAAACAATTTTAGTGAGAGATGTGAGTGAATCTTGAAGAGAAAGGAGGAGCCACCACTGTCAAGCCGCCGCTGCCTCCACCATCGCCATCGCTGCAGCAACACTGTCTGCAGAGTTGAAGGATAAAGAATGAAGAAATGAGAAGTACTCATCTTTTCGAGTTTGGGATCCAGAATCGCCGTTCTACCAAGAAACTTTCAAGAACCGTAAGCTGCACATTTGAGTGTTGTGTGTTACTTGTGTGTCAGTTCGAATGTGCTAGTAGGTCGAGTCAAAACTGTAACTTAGTCTCTAAAAGAACAAGCATGTGATTTATGATACAATGAAGAACTCGACTGGTCGGACAAACTATACAGGTTGAAATATTATGTATGTGCTTATGAGTCCCTGATATTGTATATTGAACTATTTTGAATATTGTTATTGAAGTGTTTACCAATTTCCTGTTATTGGTTTGTTACTGTACTGTTTGTTGTTATTGGTGTGCGGAATCATGGGTAACTTAGAAGGTTAGGGCTGGAGGGTTACCTGAAACCACCGTAGACCTGCTTTACAAATCAAGTGTGGAGGTTACGCTTGGAGAGTGAATGTCAAACTACTGACATTTGACGTCAATGCGCACTGTTATGTAAGGTAGCTCCTTACTTGGAGTGTTCGGTGAGGGCATTAGAATATGGACTGGAGGGTAAGACGAAGACGACATCAACAGATGTTGGTTACTTGTTTAACGTGCTTAAATTCATTTTTGTATGTGTTTTACTTACCAAACTGTAAATGTATGCTCAAGTATATTATGTTGCATGCACGCATCACAATGCACCCGAGCACCACATCCTCATTAAGTTGGACGATCAACTTACGTATTTGCGTTTTCCCTTTTTTTTTCAGCTACAGGTGTTTGAAAAACGATAATTCGGGTTGCGATTAGGTCGTCCCGGTTGCGGTTAGGTCATCCCGGTTGCGGTTAGGTCATCCCGGTTGCGGTCCCACCCTAGTAATTTGGACATAGTAATTTAATTTGTTCTTTCTAAAAAACATAGTAATTTAATTTGTTCTTACATTATTTTAAACGGCTTTCGCTTAAAACGTTTACTTTGTCGTTTTGATTTTTATAATTTTGTTAAAAAAAACAAGTTGATATTTAAACTTTTTTCACAATTTAATCGTTCAATCGCGTATTATCCGATGGACCCCCGGGGTCGGGCCGTTACATGATTCCTGTTATATTAGTACTGATAACATATAATTGCCTGCGATGCTCGCAGTTTGTGATAATTGTTGGAATATTTAGGTGTAATACTTTATCTCACCTCGTTCTGATTGGCGGTTTCAAGGTGTAGTACTTAATCTCATGTAATACCCTGTATTTTTAGATAAGAATAAAATGAATTTTAATTTGAATAAGAAACTTAATTTATTAAGTTTGGACAAGAATTTTTCCAACATTAAATTTAATTGAACTTATTGGGACTTATTTGAACAGATAATTAGAATTGAGGAGTTTTATGTTTGATAGATTAAAACTAAGGACCTAATCTAAAGGTTAGTACAAATAAAAATAAATACATTATAAAATAAATATTTGATCTCATCTTACTTTTTACAACCATTTGATTGAAAAAAAAAGAATTGATGACTCTTGTTTTTAACTAGGCAGATGTCTTCTTCCCATTTAAAGTATATGGGCAACATTAATGCACAAACACACCTACTAGTTCACACGTACACACACCAGACCTGGTCATTGTCATTGTGTGCGATTTGCACACACCACACCCATACTGTGTGCGTTTTGCACACAGTCGAGAGAGAGAGAGAGAGAGAGAGAGAGAGAGAGGTCAGCGAGAGAGAGAGGTCAGCGAGAGAGAGAGAAGAAAAGAAAAGAGGGAGAGGAAAAACCGTGAGAGAAGGGGAGAGATGGTTTTGTGGTTGAGATCGGTTGGGATTGGAGGTGAGGGAGAAAGTAGAGGCTGTGTTTGGGGTGGTTCACGGTGGTGGGGAAAACGGGAAATAATTTGAGGGTTTCGGGTTTCCTTCTTCTATTCGGACGAAGGAGAGAGGGAGAGAGAGAGATGAAACGGAGGTGGTGGTACGGTGGTTGTAGTGGTTGTGGTGGTGGTGGTTTGTTGACAGCGGCGATGGTGGTGGCTACGGATACGAAGGGGGAAGATGTAATTAGGGTGTGGGTTCGGTTGGGTTGGTTAGAATTGGTTTGGCGCTGATGGTGGTTTTCCGGTGGTGGTGGCGGCAGTAGAACAGTGACGGCGGCGGCTAGGGTTTGAGGGTGTGGATGATGATGAAATTAGGGTTGGAGTTTGGGCTTTAGTGTTTTGGGCCTTGGTTGTATTTGGGGCTAATTAGATTTGGGGGTTGATGGGTCAAAGGTTTGGTCTTGGATTAGGGCAGATGGGGCTAATGGATTCATTTCAGGTAATTTAAGATTTGGGCTTATGCTTTGGGCTCAAATAATTGCTGCTGAGTTCAATTATTCAAATTATGGGCTTGTACTAATTGGACTAGTGAGAGGATGAGTTTAAGTTGGACAAAAATATGGACTTAGTGAATTGGACTAGACTTTTATATATAGATTTAATTAGTTGGCCCATAACTTTAAATAAAGGAGACAATGGACTTTAATTAATTTAATAATAAAGGCATTAGAGTTAATCATACTAGTTAAAAATGGAAGAATAAATTTATTGATTGATTATTTACGTAAGTACTTAATTTCATATATTGACTTATATAAAAAGGTATTTTAGTTAATCAATGGCTAATTATAGTTATAATATTATTGTTTGTATTTAGAATTATTGAGTTAACGTAATTGGTTAGTTAAACAACTAAACTTAATTATACCTTATTATTTTAATAAATGAGGGTTTATTCAAATCGAAGGTAATGGGTTAATTATTTAACCTTGAAATTCATGTGTGGAATCTATTATTAGACTTTAGAGTATCGAAATTTGATGAAGAATAAGAAATAGAATTATATGGAGTTTGGAGAGTAATCGATCGTAGAATCATTATTTATAGAATTGGGACGCTGATTGTAGGTAACTCAAGAATGGTCGATATTTGATCATCCGATCAGATAATCGAGACGTAATATGAATTGGATCGAGGTCATTCCTCTACGAAGCCATGCTAGAAGGTTAAATTGATAAGCGGGACTTGAGGCCATCTGTCTACCGTCGAGTAGCATTCCTAGCCTGAGAACGGTGAGCGCCTCAATAAAACGTTGTTTTTAAAACTGAAAGAGTTTCAAAAGAAAATCATATTGTATATATGCATTTGTGCATTTGAAATGACTATGATTATTATATTCATGTTAGTAATTGTCTGCGATGCTCGCAATATGTACTACTTGTTCATAGTAGAACTGATAAACCTATAACTGTCTGCGATGATCGCAATATATGGTAATTGTTAGAAATTACTTGGTTTATAGTTGGGCGCTCGTCTGCTCTCGCTTGATGATATTCTCTGGATAATTCTGGGTAGCTGGGGGCTACAGAGCTACCAGAGCTCTGCCATTGACCGGACTCACAAAACCAGGGATTAGAGCCCCTTGGGGAGTGACTCACCTACTCCGGCTAAGACATGTCTATGCCACTTTAAAGGGAAAGGTAGCACCTTCTCCCTCATCTAACCGGCGTACTAACTATTGATCCTCTGCGATCGTTCCATATCCTATTGAGGTGGAGTTGTTGTTTAGCCCGTATTGACGGGTAATTGAATGTGATATCATCTGCGTTATTAACGTATTTGCTATACTATTGTGGATTGGTTTTGCAATTAAATAGGCAATTCATGGATTTATAAATCATTTCTTGCATAAAATTCAATTGCACTCCTGCACAGGCCTCACTAAGTTGTTTTTAAAACTTACGCTTTCAAATAATTACTCTTTCAGAATCTTACCGAAGAGCAGGATGAACAACATAGCTGAAACAGATTTTGTTGTGCGTCTTCAATAAACTATCTAAAATCCATCAGGTGAAGGTTGGGTTTGTAATGAGAAGTTTTAATGTAATAAGTTAGTTGAGAGAATCCGTGTATTGTAATAGATAGTTAGAGCTCTGAACTACATTTATTGGCAATTTATTAAGGTTATATTATTATTATTTTATTCGTAGCAAGCAGGTCCCGGGTTCGGGCCGTTACATCTCACATTAGGTATCTGTTGAATGAATGCATGTGCGTGTATTTGTGTATGTTTGGGGATACCCGTATGCTCTCGCATGATGATATTCTCTGGTAAATCTGGGTGGCGGAGTTCTACAGAGTTGCTCAGAACTAAGCCATTGATCTGACTCACAAACCAGGGGTTGGAGCCCCTTGGGAAGTGACTTAATTGTGACATGTTAATGCAAATTTGGTTAGGTAGGGTCGCACCTTACCCATCGACTAATCGACGTGTTATCTATTGACTCTTCCCCTGATCGTCCTTTATCCTTTTTAGATGGAGCGGTTGTTGTTTAGCCTGTGTTGATGGGCAATTGATTAGTGTTTAGTCCGTGTTGATGGGCGATTGATTGTTATTTGGCCCATCTTAGGGTCGGACCTGTTATATTGTTATGATATGTATTGGCATTACACGATTTTCAAATCGATTCTCTGCATAATATTCAATTACAATCCTGCACTGGCATCACTAAGTTGATCTTGCAACTTACGATTTCAAATAAATATTTTTTAAGAATATCGTATAACAGGAGGAACATCGCATAAAAAGGTATTTTAGTTGGGACGTCGACCGTAGAGTTACTGAAATTTCCCAGGTGATTGTTGTGTTTGTATTAAAGTTTGCCTAATTCAAAATTTCAAACTATAAGACACCCAAAATAATTGGCGCATTAGGAACCCTTTGCTCCACCAATATTTCAGTCCCAAATTCACGTCATCACCTATCCCACATCCACTGATATTTCCTACAAAATTCGTGAATGGAAGATAGTAAGATTTTCCATTCTAAGGGAATATATGGGTGTACACGTCTCTATACCTATGGCTAGGTTTGCTTACTCAAGGTGGAATAAGTTATCCCAATTATTCTCTTCAATCCCTCAATTTATTTGTTATGGTCAACATAATTTTAATTAAAAGTTTGACTCCATTTGGGTTATACTCTCCTTGATTCCAACCACTATTCGAGCTCAAGGTCCAAAATCCAATTCGATGTAACTAAATTATAAGCTAAATTATATTAATGGTTCTCAAGTATAAAGTATTTTACATTAATGTCAAAATATTTATATTTAAATTCTTTTTAAATAAAAAGTGTTAGATAAATTTTTCGGCACTTTTTCAAGTGAAAATACAATCATGTGCGAATCACTTTACTTTTAGTATCGATATTTTTGGATTTTAGGTCTTATAATATATAGACAAGATCTTTTGAAAAAAGGAATGAAAATGATAAACGATATTCATGAAGAAAATCCCCAAAACACCCTTTCAAAATACTACGTGATTTGCACATGTTATATCGTCAAAAAATGCCTGAAAATTTATCGATGTAATCCTTTTATGTAAGAAAGACTTGAGTGTAAATTCTTTGACAATAGGGATATAAGTGTAAAACACTTTATGCTCGGAGGATCATAAACATAATTTAGCCAAAATTGTACTTTGCCTAATTATACGATTAAGGAATACTAGTTTAATATGGGGTGGATAAAATTTCAAAAGTAGTCCTATAACTATGGGATTCTTCGAAAAATAGTCCTGTAACTATATCAAACAAACATTTAGTCCTCTAACTTTCACCCAATTTCAGTTTTAGTCATATGCATAACAAATTTCATCCTCTAAGTTTCAATTTTCGTCATGTAGTTACAAATTTTTTTCCTCCAACTTATAGGTTTCAATTTTTATTATTCAATTACAAACTTTTTCCGCGATAATAGGACCAAATTTGTAATTGCAGGGCGAAAATTGAAATCTATTGAAAGTAAGAGGATGATATTTGTTATGCATATGACTAAAATTGGAATTAGATGAAAGTTAGAGAATGAAATTTGTTATACATACGACTAAAATTAAAATTGGGTAATAGTTAAAGGATTAAATATGTATTCAGTATAGTTACATAACTATTTTTAAAAAAACTGCCAAAGTTACGGGACCATTTTTGAAATTTTGACATATGGGACGTTATACCTTAGCACTGAATTTCATAATATTTATTCTATTACGTACGTACATCTAATTAAGTTCTATATTCCTGGACTTGAGCAACAAATGGTTATAAGTTATGAAAACTTTCTTAGTACTTCAAGATATGAATTGATATTTAATATATTCTATTATATTACCAAATAAAGATAATTAATAAAACTTTAATTATATTTTATTACTATTACTCAATATATCATGTAATTAAAGCGCCGAAAAGTTAAATAAACAAAGAGTTCAAGCACCTCTAACGGGACGAGCCTGTAGGATAAAGATGACTTCATTGAGACAGTGATTCTACAATCACACATGTTTTGAACTTCCATGAGTCAGTTATTCTACTATTACAAATGTATCGAAAGCCAAAAAGAAAAATATTAAATCATCGCTCCTAAACCTAAAAAAACTCCTTTAAGACGAAGACACAAATTTGAGTCTCATGATGATGTCACTAGTGCCGAACTGCTGCAATTAAAGAAGCCATGCGAACCCTCGTAAGCAAAGTGGCTTTTGTTCTCTTCGAAAGCAACTCACTGAATGCCATTCACATGATTACAAGTCACTCTCTTCCCTTTGATTGGACTTGTATCTCCAACGTCATTTTTGCTAGATCGATCGCTTTTGTTGAAATGGCCTAAGTGGAACTTAAAGAAGATCCCCTGTTGTTTTTTGCTAAACGACACATAATCTTGCTAAATGGGAAAAAAACGTATAATTGGATAGGACTTGTCTTTCTTTCCCTCACCCCCTGTTGTTTTTTGCGATTTGGATTCTCCTAAGAGTTTTGAAGCTGTTATTTTCTCTTATTTTAATTCTTAATATTTTAACAATATAAAAAAAAAGTATGGAACTTATATTCTATTTCTAACGATAATTATTGCAGAATCGTTCTGATGATTTACATGAGAAAATGTACATGACTGAAAGTTAATGTGCCACAATATAATCAAATTAGTTTTAGTATCTCCAAAATACAATAGGTTGAACAGATTAATAATTATTTGTTAACTCATAATTAGCAAACTAACTTAAACTAATTACTTAACAATCCAACGTTCATATAAGCATACAAACTCACAAACTCAACTGATAACGAACAATATAATTCTAACAGTGATTTAAATGAAGTAAAATATACGTTATTACCTCGCGATTTTGAAAAGAAAAAAAATTAATTAAACACAAAACATTGAAAATACCTCGTCCATCAATTATATAAATTAAAGTGACATCATTTATATAAATATTTAGTGTTAGAAAAACCTTAATTATAAAATTAAATAATTTGTTGAAAAGACCTGATTCAACCTCTACATACACGTGGTAACTCATTTTTGTTGCCAGTGCAGAAACTGAAAGCCCCTTCACTCTTCATTTCAAGCATCGTCTCATTTCTCACTCACCCCTAAATCCCTAGAGAAATTCTTGAAAACCTAATCGCAAGCTCAACTTCTCCTGCTCGATTTCTGCGAGTTGAAATTCTTGAAAAACTTATCGCAATCTCAAGCTCAAGTTCAAGTTCTCCTGCTCGATTTCTGTGAGTTGTACTCAATCTTTAGTTTTCTCAATTAAATGATTTACATTTAGTTTAGGCGAAAAAATTAACAACATTTTCTTGCAAACCCTAGTTATTTATTTATTAATTTTTGTTGGTTTTTTATTCTGTTATTTTTTCCATGTAATTTATTTCAATTTTGTGTCAATTTATCGAATAAAGTAGGTTATTCTATAATGAGAATCAGATCTAGAGGAAGGAAGAGGATGCCTGATGTGGAAGAAGATCGAATAAGCCAGCTGCCTGATGAAGTGCTTGGTCGCATTCTTTCGTTTGTTCCTGTAGAAGATGCAGTTAGAACCAGCATTTTGTCAAAAAGGTGGAAAGACATATGGATGTTAATCACCAATCTTGATTTCGGGAAGAAAGTTACGAATTGTAGAAATTGTCTAAACTTTGTGGATCATGTTATCAGTTGTGTCTCAAAACTGGGTGGCTTCTCTATGGATGTATGTCTTCATGTTGGTGAGGGTAGGATGACTTCATGGATGCGTAAAGTACTTGAGAAAAATGTACGTGAATTGACGCTCGAAGGATCAATCTGTCCCCGTTGTATTTTCTCGTGTGAGACCCTAACTAATTTGACACTTGTCTGTGATTCAATTGAGGGTTTGCCTATTGTTTGCAATCTACCAAATCTTAAGGTCCTCGATATGAGTATTTACTACCCCCCGTCTGATTTGATGGAAAATCTTTTTACTAGTTGCCCTTTACTCGAGGATTTAACCATATACAGAATTATAGGAAATGGTGTTACATGTAATCTGTTGTGTCCACATTTGAAGAAATTGAAAATGGAGTTATCACCATATGAGGAAGATGAAACTGATACAGTATGTAAGTTTGTTATCAATGCTCCGAATCTGGAATACATGGAGCTGAATAATATCAATTACATGGGCACAGAAGAATTAAATTTGGTGAATGTGAAGTCCATAGTTAAAGCAACATTGGAAATGTTAGAAGTCCCTGAAAATTTAATGTCCCGTAATCGTGCAGTTGAACTTCTCAGATCACTTACCACCGTGAAATCCTTATCGTTGGATTTCGCTTATGTGGATGTAAGTATTACAACTCTTTCGTATATGATTTACAATGTTTATTTTATTGCAGAAGGTTATTTTTTGTCACTTTTGTTATAATATTCTACTCGGCAACATTAACCTTGATTATGTGACTGGTCACTGTTTCTCTTTCTCTGAAGGTGCTTTACTTTACCTATCCCGTTCTGCCCGATTTCTCTAACCTGAAACATTTGGAGCTTACTATTGATTATTACCGTCATATGGAAGTGATGGCTTATCTCCTTGTCTTTTTCCCAAATCTAGAAGAACTTGTAATACGTGAGGTAGAGTACTTGCCTAATGATTTGTTTCGGCTAGACTCTCTTTTGAATCTTATGAGATTTTTACTAATTCTCATGTTTGGACAATTTTCAGTGTTCTTTCAAGCGGAAAACCAATTTCCTTTGTCATCCATCAATAGTTCCTCGATGTCTGTCATCATGCATTAAGGTAGTTCAACTTTTACTATTTGATGCAAACATGTACAAGTTTGACTTTTTGAAGTATGTATTGGCCAATGCTCGAGTCTTGGAGGAATTAAAAGTCAAATTTTGGAAGTCTACTCCAGCAGTAGATTTAGAGCTTTTCAAAGAATTGTTAGACCTTCAAAGGACTTCACCAAATTGTCAAGTTTTTCTTGAGGGCTAGGTACTGTAGTATGAGGTTAAGTTATTCTATTAAGTTTGAAGACATAAATGAATCTCTTCTAAATGTACATTAATGGGTTTTTCTTGTGTTAGTTAACATTTAGATGCACTTATTTCATATGATAAATAAATTAAATTGAGATATATGTGGGGGATTTGAACAAGTCTACTACATAAATGATAAGAGGATCTATTATATGTGGTCCTTGGCTTTGCTTAAATTTTTCTCCATGTATATTTGACCATTACGCACGTGGACAGATTAGCATGTATAAAATATAGAAGAATAAACAGAAACTAGAATTACTATTAAGGTTTTTGCGTTGCATGTGGAGAATTATGCATAGGTTACTTGTGAACCTCATATAACTGGACAAACACCTGTGGAAGGATTTCCCCTGGGGCCTGGGCAGAAAACTGCACAAGCCACAACTTCATATTTTTGTTTCTATTTTGATTTATCGAGGTGTTAGAAATAAATATTGTACATGGGGCAAATACATAAGAGAACTCATTTTGTGTGCTTTAAACATGGGATAACCAAAAAATGCATATTCAACTTTTAAAGTAGATCTTGCTGTGATAGGTCAAATTTGTTATTCTTTTAATCTTCAAATATTCACTTTCTTATGTATTCAGATTTTTGTCGCTTTTTTTTTTTCTCTGCTGAATCCCAATACCTTCATTAATCATTAAATCTGAAATTACTTCCATGATTTTGAAAAAACTTCTAAGTCTATCTATTCTGTCAAAAATATAAGCGGCTCACAATTTCCTAGTTGTAACCAACATCTTATTGCAAATAATTTGATCTAGTCTCTGAAATAATGTTACGGCCCACAATTTTGTTGTAATTATTGGATGGCCGTTTATTTGATCAGCAATATTGATGAAGAAAATTTGGTGCTGCATTTGTCATGGAATTTCATTTGATGAATGTGGACGTTCTTTTGCGTAATATCTCTCAACTAGATGAATGTTATAGTGATAGTTAAAAATGTTAATGAATTAGATTTTTTTACTATTAGGAAATGCTTTTGCTTATTATATTATACATGTAGAAGATAATGAAAAGTGGATGTAGTTGCATTTAATTAGCAGCGGAAAAATTATTTCGTATTTTTCAAATTGATGAATGTGCAATTATTCAAAACTCTTCTTTTAAGAATTGACTTACTGACATTAACATAGAGTTGTTACTACTTAACTAATCTTCTGTGCTTAGAAAGGCACAATGCAGAAATTATTTACTAATTCATATTTCATCCATTTAATAGAAGGTTAAGAAGATCATCCAAATGCATAGTAGTCAATAGCGCAAATAGCGTGCGCTAAAGCGCGCTATTCGCTATAGCCCAGGTGTATCGCCTCGCTGCGCCCTGCACAGCCGCTATCCAATTAGCGCGTTATCGCGCACTAAGCGTGGCGACAAATTAATCGTGCATTAGACTTCAAAAGGCAGAAATCAAAAACATTTTTAAAAAAAAAAACCGTGTTCTAGCTCCAGCCCTGTATTTGCTTGTTTTTGGGTATTTAGGACCTATTTTGGAATTAATGAACTAATATGTTTTGGTTTTATAGTTTTTATGTACCTTAGGTTAAATTTATGATTATTATTCCGAGAAAGTATATAAAATGTGTTTCATTTTCAAAAATCCAGCGCTATAGCGCTCTGCTATGTGCTATAGCCCCAGAGGCCTTTGTGCATCGCTGCGCTATACGCCTCTGACTACTATGTCCAAATGAAGTCATGCCTGTTTTGATGTTCAAATGTTGCACGTGATTAAAAGAATGAAGTTTTGGAAATATGCAATGGTGGTTCTCTAATTTTGTTGGTTTAAACATATACATGTAATTCGTAACGGAATCCACTAGATCCATAAATTAATTAGTTGTGCTTGAAATTGATTTACATACTACATTTGTATATCTATAGCCAGATAAGTTAATGCTGGCTCTATTTGAAAGCTAGCATTCCCACATGTTGTTCTATTTGGGAATATGCGATAGTTATCTAATTTTGTTGGTTTAACCATATACATGTAATTTGTAACATAATCCACCTCTAGATCCTTAATTTATTAGTTGTGCTTGAAATTGATTTACTTACTACATATGTATATCTGTAGCCAGATAAGCTAGTGCTGGCCCTATAAAGCTAGCATTCCCACATGTTGCTCTATTTGGAAATATATGATAGTTGTTATCTAATTTTGTTGGTTTAACCATATTGTATTTTGTAACGTAATCCACATCTAGATCCTTAACTTATTAGATGTGCCATAAATTGATTTCGATACTAAATATGTATATCTATAGCTATAGCCAGATAAGCTACTATAAATGTTGGCCATATTAGTTTAATGCCTAAATTTTTGTTACACTTACGGTAAATTTACAACTAAATCTGATGGGACTTTTTTGGTCTGTAATGAGAGTAGTATATGGTGTAATTTTATGTGTGGATGGCTCAACATACGTCAATAACGTTAGTAAGTGATTTAACTCCAGTGATGATAAGATCGCAGTTGAGTTAGCCTAATAAAAAGGTGTTCTCTGATAATGAATAGATTTAGATTTGGATTTAAATTTTGGTTGACTGACTCTTAGATTTGGGTAGATTCTAAAACTAATGAAGATAATAAATTAGTGATTTAGTGATATCAACCAAGCATGATAGGATTTTGGATTTAAGTCTAGGTGGGACCACAACAAAAAACCGAGAGCCATTTAACGAAATATATTTTGGTTTTAAGTCTAGGTGCTTGAAATTGATTTACTTACTACATATATATATCTATAGCCAGATAAGCTACTATAAATGTTGGATCTATTTGAGGCTATATGAATTTAATGCCAATATTTTTCATACACTTGAGGTAAATTTACAACTAAATCTAATAGGACTTTTAGGTCTTCGTGAAAGTACTCTATGATTTATGTGTGGACAACTCAACATGCATAAATAACGTTATTAAGTGATTTTGCTCCAATGATGACTAGAACACAAATGAGTTAGCCTAATAAAAAGGTGTTTTCTGATATTGAATCGATTTAGATTTAGATTTAAATTTAAATTTAGATTTAAATTTAAATTTTGGTCGATTGACTCTTAGATTTCGGGTAGATTCATAACTAATGAAGATTAATATAAATTAGTGATTTATTGATATCAACAAAAAATGATAAGATTTTGGATTTAAGTCTAGGTGGGGCCGGAACAAAAAACCGATAGCCTTGGCTTGAAGGCATTTAATGATGTATATAAATACCTATTGACATTTGTAGTCTGGAAATGGCAAGAAACAATAAAAGCTTTTGAGTTGGTGGCAGTAATAAGAATGGGCTTACCTTAAGTTGTTCTTCTCTAAAATTAACTGTTGGAAGTCAATTCAAAATAGGGAACTGAAGATGATTTAGGTAGATTTTTGACTGGGTAGAAGCTTAATTGCTATAAAACACATGGCAAGAGAATGTATAAGTTATCTTTTGAGATTGAATAGAGAATAGAGATTTATCCTTTCATATGTTTTTATTTATCAATTATTACTCTTTGCCAATTTTGGTAAGATTAAAAGATGTTGAACAATTATATGTGAATTATGAATAATTACAGATTTTGCATATCTCTTGCCCATCTCATGGAGGACTTAATTGTCTATTTTAACGCAAAAATTAGAAGAGTGCGTACAGAGGCAGTTGTTCTTCCGGTGCATGAGCAACCAACACTTCTCAGTGCCAGGTGATTAGATGGACTTAACCTGAAAAAATAGAAACAAAGAAATTTCTTTTTATGTAAAGTTGTCCTGGTACCCTTTACTTACATGGTCATGTCTGCCTGTCTACATGGATGCTTGAAAGATAATTAAATAATTTTTGGACTTACTGCCTTTTATTGGCACATCATGAGTCAACGACTACTTAGTACTTTATAGTTGGTGGAACTTCACTATACTAATGTCATCTTTCTTGTATGCAGGATCAAGCAATCATACTGCTTTTTAAGCTGCCAATTATGAGAGGATTTTACTTGTTATGTGATGGAGCATAACAAATTCTGAGTAATATTCCATGGGATAGCATGTATTGAAAAGCTGAAAAAGTTGTGACTTGGAGTATTCTGATATATTTGATAGGATAGTATGTACCCTGATTCCATTGTAAGTACTTTCTACTGATTTCTTTTGTTCATCTTGTTATCTATTGTGAAAATAGTTGATGGCTAAGAGCTCTTAACTACTGTTTCAGATTTTGGTATTCAAAAGAGGACGTTGTAAAGCATTGTTGTGGCCGCATTTTACAAGTTTTTTTTTTTTTTTTAAATTAAGTAACATCTAGATTACTGTAGTAAATGTCACTTTTGTAATAAGTAAGTTTTCTTGTAAAAAGAATTATAACTTGCTTAGGATAAAAAATCTGTCAGTCAGGATAATCATTTATACTGATTAGTCGTATTAATACAATTCGTATCTATAATCATTTTATTCTTGATGTTTTTCACCTTTCCTGCAGAACGCGAGATCTTGAAGCGAGCATGGTGAAGAAGATTGCACTTTTGTGTACTCTGGTAAGCCCCAAAATCGTTATTACAACAGCTGAAAGTTTTAGCATTTACCTGGAATTATGTAGTGAAGAATTTGCATTTCATTGAGTTAAGAATTAGTTTGATAATTTTCATTTCGGCTGTTAATTTTGTGATAAGTATTCCTTAGGATTTTAATTGTTAGTTGATCTTAGAGTTGGAGTTCATTTATTAGTGTCTCCCAGTTGGTGTCTAAAGTATCTAACCGAAAATGTGTAGTTTCTTTCCTTGATTAAACTATAAAGTTTCAAGAATTAATCCCTACTATTTCTCTATGCCATCAGCGCTGTTTAGTTGTAATGATTGGCCTAACACTAATTTAGAACAATAAGGTATACAGTTTCTCACATGGCTTACATAAAAATAGGGTAAATTACGGATGCCCCCCCTGAGGTAAGGCTTAATTACAAAAACCCCCCTCACATATTGGGTATTACAAAAATTGCCCTCAGGTTTGTATCCTTCTTACAATTAATCCCTTGCCCCTAAAATGTTCCAATTTTGCCCCTGGGTGTTATTTGTTGTAATATCTTATAAATGTTATCACTTGGGTGCTAATTGTTATATCTTATAAATTATAAAAGTGATAATTATATATTTACTATCAAAATAATTGATAAAATTTATAATTGCCCATAAGTTTGATAGAATTTTCTCAGAAGGCAACATGCTTTGTGATTAGGTAATACTTGTAGTAGTACTTGTGAGTAATTACAAGGCATGTGTTAATAAATTCTTTTGTTGGATGGGTTAGTTTGACGGTGAGTTGTTCCTATTGGCTGATATTTGAAGACCATGATAAAGCTATAATTTCACATATGATAGTTGTCATCATGCCTATACACTTGAACGTGTTGCTGTTTGAATCAATGCACAGTGAGAAAGCAAGGAGCCTACAGAAAGGTTTGAATTTTTTTCTTTCTTTCTTGTAATTAGATTGCTCATGTTGTTTTAAATAAAAACTGAACAGCTGGATTGTAGTTTTTGAATTACTTACGCATAATTGATGGATGATTTTCTTTTGCGGATGAGTGAGATTTGGGGTAGATGGCTTGAATTACATGGGGAGTGAAGCCATGGAGGAGCTCAACCACTTTGATGACCCGAGGGCGGCACCACTGTTTCATCTGGCTGATTACATAGCTTACCGCCAGAATTAAGTTCAAAGGTTGGCATGACTTGTACAAATACATGTAGAAGCTTTCTTGAATTCATAATAATGAAAAAGTTTTAACTTTGAGTGAAATGAAACCATCCAAGTAATTGCATTTGGATATAAAATTTGCAATTTTCTTTGCCACAGAGAAAAGCTTCTATACACCACAGTCAGATCAGCATTTCGAATATTCTCTTAGCAACTCTTTAAACACTAGATTAACTTGAGGGAAATATAATTACTATCATGATAATGCCAAGTCTGTTGTAAACAACTATACATAGAGTGCTAATCTTTTTTTGTATTCATTATTATTATCATTATGCACACATGGATTTTAATTAGATATGCATACAACATTTTTATTTATCTGCAAATTTATCATGTAACTCAGATCTCTATATATGTTTGATGCATAGAGGTCAGTCACTTTAATTTGTCTTGGCCAAAATGTTCTTGTCATAGTTTAATGCATTTAAATCGTGTTTCCAAGTGGACGTTTAATAGCTAGAATGGATTTGGAGATACTGAGAGGATGATCTTTGGCCTTGTGTAAATGGTAAGTAGCTTTCATTAAATATTTTTTTTTGTTGATCTTGGGAGTTTTTAATATAGTTTAGATCAGTGAGTGTTTGGTATAGTTAGTTGTCATCATGCCTATACACTTGAAGTCTTCAACTGAGGCATGTAAATTTGACCAATATATTGCAATTTGATCAATTCACAATGAGAAAACGACGAGCCTAGAGAAAGGTTTGAGTTGGTTTTTTTTTTTCCTTTCTGTAATGAGATTTTGCTTAAGTTGTTATTAACAGAAGATGAACTTATGTGACGTGGTTTTCAACATACGAGGAATTGGGGAAGACGACCTGGAATTATATAGAGCAACACCCGCAAGGCTGATGTGGCTCCGGTGGGTAAAGCCATGGATCGAGGAGCTCAACCACTTTGATGGTGGCACCACTGCTTCATTTGGCTGCTGATTTACATTTCTTACTTCTAGAATTAAGTATAAAGGCTGACACGAGTTGTACAGATACATGCTGAATTTGGGAACATAAATCTGCATCTCGCTTTACCAGAATAAATTCCAAATTATTGATTATTTAATGTTAATTATGTTTCGTATAATATTCAACTAAATCACATTATCTTGTTGGAATTTAATTATTTGTTTATAGAAATATATATAGTAAAGTTTCTAACAACCAAACACCAAATAGTAAGCTATTCCTACCTATAAATAGAAATGCTAAATGGTAAACTTTTTACTTTATTTAAGCATTTCTTTTTGTTGGTTAGGTTAGATATATTTGTTTGTTTCATGGTCAAAGAGATATTAGACGTAAATCTCAATCATTTGCAGGATATTATTATGATTTGTATTATTACATATCAATCCTTGACCTTCATTGCACTATTAAACAATCTACCTTCTTTATACTATTTAAACATTCAATTACCCTCTGAGACTGACGATCAACTCAATGTTCTCCGCTAAAATTAACGGAACTTACGAGAGTACTATTTTAACCCCGATATGTGTAAAAATTTCAGTAATACTCCAGTACATATGATAAAAAAAATTCCCTCAATTCCTACTTTTGAATTGGTTGTTCTAGAATTTTATTGTCTAAATTTTTTAAAATTTCAAGAAAAAAACATAATTAAAGTACAAGGATAAATGAATGAATTACGTTTAATCATATGGAAAAAAAACTTGAACATAAATTATTAGACATTATAAAAATGCTCACATGTTCATAATTAATCCATGAGAAAATTGCATTTTTCATACTAAACTTTTGATACCTTTATACATTTCATACCATACCTTTCAAACTGACACATTTGATACCAAAATTGACCAACCTTTTTCACATTTGGTTTGGCCGTTAATTTTTGGACGGAAAATGTCACGTGCATGGCACATGTCAGTTAAGTCAAAAAAAAAAGGGGGGTGGGGGGGGGGGGGGGGGGGGGGGGGGAATGTAATTATCTAAAAATTGGGCGGGGTATTTGCAATTTTCGCCTTCTTCTTCCTACTCCCATATGGCCGCCGGCTTTCGGTGGCCATTGGTCGAATTGGTTGAGGATTTTTATTCCTCTTGTCGTGGAGAACTCGTACATCTAAAGATCTCTTCAATCCGTTAAGTAATTTGTTCGAATTTTGAGTTCTAATTTTCAAATCGCGTAGGTCAATATACCCGAATCTTCAATCATTAATTACTCAACCAATTTGCTTAATTCTTGAACAAATAGAACCCTATGATCGTGGGCAACATTTCCCATGGGGTAATTGCAATGGCAGTTGACAGTGGAGCTCCACCCAAGGGGAGGCGCATTTTTTCGCCAAAAAATGCGCCTCCCCTTGGACGGAGCTCCACCGTCGACGGCCGCTACAATTACTACATGGGAAATGTTGCCCACGATCATAGGGTTCTATTGGTTCAAGAATTAAGCAAATTGGTTAAGTATTAAAGGAGTAATTAGAGTTTGAAGATTTAGGTTTTAGGGTTTAGTTTTGGGTTTTAGGGAGGAAGGAGGAGGAATAATTGCAATATACCTACCCAATTTTTAGGTAATTACATTTCTCCCCCTTTTTTTTTTACTTAACCGACATGTGCCACGCACGTGACATTTTCCATCCAAAAATTAACGGTCAAACCAAAAATGAAAAAGGTTGGTCAATTTTGGTATCAAATGTATCATTTTGAAAGGTATGGTATGAAATGTATAAAGGTACCAAAAGTTTGATATGAAAAGTGCAATTCCCTCATTAATCCATACTATAAAATTTGGTAAATTTTAACTAAAAAAATCATTTTTTTACAAAAAGTAAAAATACTCATTCAAATACATGTTTTAATAAAATAGGTATTATAAAATCATAGATATTAAAAATAATTATTATAAATCAATAAAAAAATTAATATATATTATTTAAAAAAAAACCTCACCATCCCACCACCCCGCCCCACCCCACCCCACCCCACCCACCCCGCCATGAGTTTACTGCCTACTTCAGTTTTCCGATCACATCTCCTTCAACTATGGTCAAATTTTTCATAGCTTGTTATCATTTTGCTCGTCTCATTCACCCGCACCTCCCTGCTGGTTTTTTCATTATTTTTCGCTTAATTGCTCGATTGCAGAAAATCCCTAATCTCTAGGATTTTTTGAAATCAACATTTTTTTCTTGTTTCCGTGTCATTCCCCACTGGAATCATTCCTTTGAGCTTTTAGTAGGTCCTTCTGCAATCAATTTACCGTGATTTCGTCCAATTGCAACATATTTTAAATGATGTTATTATGGACCGGTTTCAGAAAATTAAAAATTATCGTGGTAAATTGTCAATGTAATTGGTATCTTTTGAAACTGTAATTAAAATACGTAGATGTTTTGGGTTCTTTTGGGGTTATAACGGGGTATAATATATAATTAAAGTAACTTATGGGGATTATTTTTATCAAACTTTACCTTCTTTTTTATTTGTATCTTCTCGTATATATGATCATGAATGAAATAAAAAATTTAAACTAACTGTTGGATTGAATTTTTTTTTTGTATTTCGATTATTGAATTTATCGTAGAACCCACTGCACTAAATTACTAGATTCGCCCCTGCATGAGGCAGTTATTCTACTACTACTACAAATGTCTCGAAAGCCAAAAGGAAAAATATTAAATTATTGCTTCTAAGTCTAGAATCTTCTTTAAGACGAAGACACAAATTTGAGTCTCATGTTCCAAAGTGCGGTAATTAAAGAAGCCATGCGAACCCTCGTAAGCAAAGTGGCCTTTTGTTCTCTTTGAAAGCGATTCACTCAATGTCGTTCACATTATTACAAGTCACCTCTCCTTCCTTTGATTGGGCTTGTATCTCCGACATCGTTTGTGCCATGTCGCTTTTGTTAAAATAGCCTAATTGGAACTCAAAGAAGATCCCGAGACTCGGGGAACAAAACGACTCATAATCTTGCTAAATGGGGAAAATCGATAATTGGATAGGACTTGTCCTTCTTTCCCTCATCTCCCCGTTGTTTTTTGCGATTTGGATTCTTCTAAGACTTATGTAACCGACATTTTATCTTCTTTTAATGTTTAATCTTTTAACTATTTAAAGAAATAAGTACGGAACTTATATTCTATTTCTAACGATAATAGATGCACGATCATTATGATGATTTACATTAGAAAGTGTATAAATAAACGTGACTCAAATTTAATGTGCCACTATATAAATCAAATTAATTTTAGTATCTTCAAAATACAATAGGTTAAGCTATTTAATAATTGTTTAAAAACTCATAATTAGCAAACTAACATAAACTAACTACTTAATAAGTTTTAATTTTTGTCATATAGTTACAAATTTTTTTCCCCCAACTTTTAATAAGTTTCAATTTTTATTCTTCAATTACAAACTTTTTCCCCGATAATAGGACCAAATTTGTAATTGCAGGGCAAAAATTGAAATCTATTGAGAGTAAGAGGATGATATTTGTTATGCATAGGACTAAAATTTGAATTAGATAAAAGTTAGATGATGAAATTTGTTATGCATATGACTAAAATTAAAAATGGGTACTAAATATGTATTCAGTATAATTACATAACTATTTTTTAAAAACTTCCAAAGTTACGGGACCATTTTTGAAATTTTGACATATGGGACATTATATCTTGGCACTGAATTTCATAATATTTATTCTATTACGTACGTACATCTAATTAAGTTCCATATTCCTGGACTTAAGCAACAAATGATTATATGTTACGAAAATATTCTTAGTACTTCAAGATATGATTTGATATTTAATATATTCTATTATATTACAAAATAAAGATAATTAATATAATTTTAATTATCTTTTATTACTACTATATATTCAATATATCAGGTAAAGTGCCGATGAGTTAAATAAACAAAAAAGTGATTTCCTCAAGGCGTAGAGGAAAATTGTCCCACCCAGAGTTCATGCACCTCCAACAGGACTAGCATGTAGGATAAATACGTCTTCATTGAGACAATGATTCTACAATCACACATGTCTTGGACTTCCATGAATCAGTTATTTTACTACTATAAATGTCTCGAAAGCCAAAAGAAAAAATATTAAATCATCGCTCCTAAGCCTAAAAAAACTCATTTAAGACGAAGACATAAATTTGAGTCTCATGCTGATGCCACTAGTGCCGAACTACTGCAATTAAAGAAGCCATGCGAACCCTCGTAAGCAAAGTGACCTTTTGTTCTCTTCGAAAGCAACTCACTGAAAGGCATTCACATGATTACAAATCACTCTCCTCCCTTTGATTGGGCTTGTATCTCCGACGTCGTTTTTGCTAGGTCGATCGCTTTTGTTGAAATGGCCTAAGTGGAACTTAGAGAAGATCCTGAGACTCGGGGAACAAAACGACACATAATCTTGCTAAATGGGAAAAATCGTATAATTGGATAGGGCTCGTCCTTCTTTCCCTCACCCCTTGTTGTTTTTTGCGATTTGGATTCTCTTAGAGTTTTGTAGCTGTTATTTTCTCTTATTTTAATGCTTAATCTTTTAACAATATAAAAAAAGTATGGAACTTATATTCTATTTCTAACGATAAATAAATGCAGAATCTTTATGATTTACATGAAAAAATGTACATTACTCAAAGTTAATGTGCCACTATATAATCATTCTAGTTTTAGTATCTTTAAATATAATAGGCTGTGCAGGTTAATAATTGTTTGTTAACTTATAATTAACAAACTAACTTAAACTAACTACTTAACAATCCAACGTTCATATAAGCATGCAAACTCAATTGATAACGAATAACATAATTCTAACTGTGATTTAAATGAAGTATATTCTAGCTTTTAAAAAATCTTCGAAGTAAAATATACGTTATTACCTCTCAATTTAGAAAAAAAACATTAATCTTTAGAAAAAAAAACATTAATCCAATATGTATTAAAATATAAATGTGTATTAAAATATATAATGAATTTTTGCAAAGTTTATTATATAAATTATTCAACACGAAATATTATATTGTTTATTATAAAATATTATTATACACAATTATTTATTTATTTTTATAATAATTTATTTATTTGTAATTTACTATTGATGTGGTTAAATATTACTCCCTTCGTTTCATAATATCTGTCGCTTTGAAAAAAATTTATTGTGCCATATTATCTGTCACTTTAGATTTTCAATAAAGCATTAATTACTCTTTTTCCATTTTTGCCCTTTATGCTCATAAATTTTCTCAAACATTATTGGAGGATAATTAATTAAAAGGGTATCTTAGTCTTTTTCATTTTTTTCCTGTTAGAATTCAGCTATATTCAATGATTTTTTAATTTGTGTGCATACATGTGAATAGGCCTGTCAATCGGGCCTTGTGAGCCGAGCCTTTAATTGCTCAAACTCAAATACCGTCGGGCTTTATGTCTATAGGCTCAAACTCAAATGCCATCTGGCTTCATATCTATGAGCTCAAACTCGGCTCATGTAATTTTTCGGGCTTCGGGTTTATATAGGGCTCATATCGGGTTTGCTCACTCTAGCAAATTTTACTTAACAAATAAAAAACTACGCATTCTTTAAAAGCAATATATAGACAATTTTATTTAATTCACAAGAATATACAAATTTTATATTCGTAATCAATAACATAGAACATCAAATATAATTGTAAAGTGCCAAGACTCCCATTTTTTCACCATTTATTTTTATTTTTCCGTTTTTTGTTTTTGTTTATTAAGTTCCCTTTGACCTGCGAAAACTTTAGTTATAATTCATATATGTGGTGGATTATTTGTTAATTAGTATACTTATCTCAATAGTACCAAAAATTTATAGTAGTAATATTTAAGATAATAATATATTCGGGTTGAGCCTTGTAAGGCTCAAACTCAGCTCATAAATTAATCGATTTTAGTATAATGGCTCAAACTCAGCCCGACTTATAATTATTCGGGTTCGGGTCAAATTTAATCGGGTCGAGCCATCGGGCTTCGGGTAGGCCCGGCTCAATTGACAGTCCTACATATGAAAAGACAGATATTTTGAAACGGAGGGAATACAATGAATATGGTCAAATAATAGTATAATACAACTATTTATGATAATAGTATTATGACTTGTTATAACCTATTAAATAGGTCATTTATTAATGATGTATCATAATTATATTGATTATAACTTACATTACGTGATGGTGACATCACCATATAATTTTCCATTAAGGTGACATCATAAATATTTAGTGTTAGAAAAACCTTAATTATAATTATCATAATTATATTAAATAATTTGATTCAACCTCTACATACACGTGGTAACTCATTTTTTTTGCCAGCGCAGAAACTGAAAGCCCCTTCACTCTTCATTTCTCCACTCACCCCTAAATCCCTAGAGAAATTCTTGAAAACCTAATCACAACCTCAACTTCTCCTGCTCGATTTCTGCGAGTTGAAATTCTTGAAAAACTTATCGCAATCTCAAGCTCAAGTTCAAGTTCTCCTGCTCGATTTCTGTGAGTTGTACTCAATCTTTAGTTTTCTCAATTAATTGATTTACATTTAATTTAGGCGAAAAAATTAACAACATTTTCTTGCAAACCCTAGTTATTTATTTATTAATTTTTGTTGGTTTTTTATTCTGTTATTTTTTCCATGTAATTTATTTCAATTTTGTGTCAATTTATCGAATAAAGTAGGTTATTCTATAATGAGAATCAGATCTAGAGGAAGGAAGAGGATGCCTGATGTGGAAGAAGATCGAATAAGCCAGCTGCCTGATGAAGTGCTTGGTCGCATTCTTTCGTTTGTTCCTGTAGAAGATGCAGTTAGAACCAGCATTTTGTCAAAAAGGTGGAAAGACATATGGATGTTAATCACCAATCTTGATTTCGGGAAGAAAGTTACGAATTGTAGAAATTGTCTAAACTTTGTGGATCATGTTATCGGTTGTGTCTCAAAACTGGGTGGCTTCTCTATGGATGTATGTCTTCATATTGGTGAGGGTAGGATGACTTCATGGATGCGTAAAGTACTTGAGAAAAATGTACGTGAATTGACGCTCGAAGGATCAATCTATCCCCGTTGTATTTTCTCGTGTGAGACCCTAACTAATTTGACACTTGTCTGTGATTCAATTGAGGGTTTGCCTATTGTTTGCAATCTACCAAATCTTAAGGTCCTCGATATGAGTATTTACTACCCCCCATCTGATTTGATGGAAAATCTTTTTACTAGTTGCCCTTTACTCGAGGATTTAACCATATACAGAATTATAGGAAATGGTGTTACATGTAATCTGCTGTGTCCACATTTGAAGAAATTGAAAATAGAGTTATCACCATATGAGGAAGATGAAACTGATACAGTATGTAAGTTTGTTATCAATGCTCCGAATCTGGAATACATTGAGCTGAATAATATCAATTACATGGGCACAGAAGAATTAAATTTGGTGAATGTGAAGTCCATAGTTAAAGCAACAATGGAAATGGTAGAAGTCCCTGAAAATTTAATGGCCCGTAATCGTGCAGTTGAACTTCTCAGATCACTTACCACCGTGAAATCTTTATCGTTGGACTTCGCTTATGTGGATGTAAGTATTACAACTCTTTCGTATATGATTTACAATGTTTATTTTATTGCAGAAGGTTATTTTTGTCACTTTTGTTATAATATACCACTCGGCAACATTAACCTTGATTATGTGACTGGTCACTATTTCTCTTTCTCTGAAGGTGCTGTACTTTACCTATCCCGTTCTGCCCGATTTCTCTAACCTGAAACATTTGGAGCTTACTATTGATTATTACCGTCATATGGAAGTGATGGCTTATCTCCTTGTCTTTTTCCCAAATCTGGAAGAACTTGTAATACGTGAGGTAGAGTACTTGCCTAATGATTTGTTTTGGCTAGACTCTCTTTTGAATCTTATGAGATTTTTACTAATTCTCATGTTTGGACAATTTTCAGTGTTCTTTCAAGCGGAAAACCGATTTCCTTTGTCATCCATCAATGGTTCCTCGATGTCTGTCATCATGCATTAAGGTAGTTCAACTTTTACTATTTGATGCAAACATGTACAAGTTTGACTTTGTGAAGTATGTATTGGCCAATGCTCGAGTCTTGGAGGAATTAAAAGTCAAATTTTGGAAGTCTACTCCAGTGGATTTAGAGCTTTTCAAAGAATTGTTAGACCTTCCAAGGGCTTCACCAAATTGTCAAGTTTTTCTTGAGGGGCTAGGTACCATACTATGAGGTTAAGTTATTCTATTAAGTTTAAAGACATAAATGAATCTCTTCTAAATGTACATTAATGGGTTTTTCTTGTGTTAGTTAACATTTAGATGCACTTATTTCATATGATAAATAAATTAGAATTGTGATATAATGTGGGGGATTTGAACAAGTCTACTACATATTGATAAGAGGATCTATTATATGTGGTCCTTGGCTTTGCTTAAATTTTTCTCCATGTATATTTGTGCATTACGCACGTGGACAGATTAGCATGTATAAAATATAGAAGAATTTACTATTAAGGTTTTTGCGTTGCATTTGGACAATTATGCATAGGTTACTTGTGAACCTCATATAACTGGACAGACACCTGTGGAAGGATTTCCCCTGGGGAAAAATTATTTCGTATTTTTCAAGATGATGAATGTGCAATTATTCAGAACTCTTCTTTTAAGAATTGACTTATTGACATTAACATAGAGTTGTTACTACTTAACTAATCTTCTGTGCTTAGGAAGGCACAACGCAAAAATCATTTACTAATTCATATTTCATCCGTTTAATAGAAGGTTAAGAAGATCATCCAAATGCATAGTAGTCAATAGCGCAAATAGCGTGCGCTAAAGCGCGCTATTCGCTATAGCCCAGGTTTATCGCCTCGCTGGCGCCCTGCACAGCCGCTATCCCATTAGCGCGTTATCGCGCACGAAGCAAGGCGACAAATTAATCGCCAATTAGACTTCAAAAGGCAGAAATCAAAAACCTTTTTTTTTACCATGTTCTAGCTCAAGCCCTGTATTTGCTTGTTTTTGGGTATTTAGGACCTTTTTTAGAATTAATGAACTAATATGTTTTGGTTTTATAGTTTTTATGTACCTTAGGTTAAATTTATGATTATTATTCCGAAAAAATATATAAAATGTGCTTCATTTTCAAAAAGGCAGCGCTATGGCGCTCTGCTATGTGCTATAGCCCCAGAAGCCTTTGTGCATCGATGCACTATACTCCTCTGACTACTATGTCCAAATGACATCATGCCTGTTTCGATGTTCAAATGTTGCACGTGATTAAAAGAATGAAGTTTTCGGAATATGCATATAAGTTAATGATGTTCAAATGTTCAAATTACATTTGTATATCTATAGCCAGATAAGTTACTGCTGGCTCTATTTGAAAGCTAGCATTCCCACATGTTGCTCTATTTGGGAATATGCGATAGTTGTTATCTAATTTTGTTGGTTTAACCATATACATGTAATTTGTAACATAATCCACATCTAGATCCTTAATTATTAGTTGTGCTTGAAATTGATTTACTTACTACATATGTATATCTGTAGCCAGATAAGCTAGTGCTGGCTCTATTTGAAAGCTAGCATTCCCACATGTTGCTCTATTTGGGAATATACGATAGTTGTTATCTAATTTTGTTGGTTTAACCATATTCATGTAATTTGACGTAATCCACATCTAGATCCTTAACTTATTAGATGTGCCATAAATTGATTTCGATACTAAATATGTATATCTATAGCTATAGCCAGATAAGCTACTATAAATGTTGGCCATATTAATTTAATGCCTAAATTTTTGTTACACTTACAGTAAATTTACAACTAAATCTGATGGGACTTTTTTGGTCTGTAATGAGAGTAGTATATGGTGTAATTTTATGTGTGGACGGCTCAACATACGTCAATAACGTTAGTAAGTGATTTAACTCCAATGATGATAAGATCGCAGTTGAGTTAGCCTAATAAAAAGCGTTCTCTGATAATGAATAGATTTAGATTTGGATTTAAATTTTAGTTGACTGACTCTTAGATTTGGGTAGATTCTAAAACTAATGAAGATAATAAATTAGTGATTTATTGATATCAACCAAGCATGATAGGATTTGGATTTAAGTCTAGGTGGGACCACAACAAGAAACCGAGAGCCATTTAATGAAATATATTTTGGATTAAAGTCTAGGTGGGACCACAATAAGAAACCGAGAGCCACTTAATGAAATATATTTTGGATTAAAGTCTAGGTGCTTGAAATTGATGTACTTACTACATATGTATATCTATAGCCAGATAAGCTACAATAAATGTTGGATCTATTTGAGGCTATATGAATTTAATGCCAACATTTTTCATACACTTAAGGTAAATTTACAACTAAATCTAATGGGACTTTTTGGTCTTCATGAAAGTAGTCTATGATGTAATTTATGTGTGGACAACTCAACATGCATAAATAACGTTATTAAGTGATTTTGCTCCAATGATGACTAGAACACAAATGAGTTAGCCTAATAAAAAGGTGTTTTCTGATATTGAATGGATTTAGATTTAGATTTAAATTTAAATTTTGGTCGATTGACTCTTAGATTTCGGGTAGATTCATAACTAATGAAGATAATATAAATTAGTGATTTATTGATATCAATAAAAAATGATAAGATTTTGAATATAAGTCTAGATGGGGCCGGAACAAGAAACCGATAGCCTTGGCTTAATTGCTATAAAACACATGGCAAGAGAATGTATAATTTATCTTTTGAGATTGAATAGAGATTTATCCATTCATATGTTTTTATTTATCAATTATTACTCTTTGCCAATTTTGGTAAGATTAAGAACAATTATATGTGAATTATGAATAACTACAGGTTTTGCATATCTCTTGCCCATCACATGGAGGACTTAATTGTCTATTTTAACGCAAAAATTAGAGGAGTGCGTACAGAGGCAGTTGTTCTTCCGGTGCATGAGCAACCAACACTTCTCAGTGCCAGGTGATTAGATGGACTTAACCTGAAAAAATAGAAACAAAGAAATTTCTTTTTATTTAAAGTTGTCCTGGTACCCCTTACTTACATGGTCATGTCTGCCTGTCTACATGGATGCTTGAAAGAGAGAATTATAAATTTTTTTGGACTTACTGCCTTTTATTGGCACATCATGAGTCAACGACTACTTAGTACTTTATAGTTGGTGGAACTTCACTAATACTAATGTCATCTTTTATGTATGCAGGATCAAGCAATCATACTGCTTTTTAAGCTGCCAATTATGAGAAGATTTTACTTGTTATGTGATGGAGCATACAAATTCTGAGTAATATTACATGGGATAGCATGTATTGAAAAGCTGGAAAAGTTGTGACTTGGAGGATTCTGATATATTTGATAGGATAGTATGTGCCCTGATTCAATTGTAAGTACTTTTTACTGATTTCTTTTGTTGATCTTTTTATCTATTGTGAAAATAGTTGATGGCTAAGATCTCTTAACTACTGTTTCAGATTTTGGTATTCAAAAGAGGACGTTGTAAAGCCATGTTGTGGCCGCATTTTGCAAGTTTTTTTTTTTTTTTTTTTTAAAAATTAACATCTGGATTACTGTAGTAAATGTCACTTTTGTAATAAGTTTTCTTGTAAAAAGAATTTTAACTTGCTTAGGATAAAAAATCTGTCAGTCAGAATAATCCTTTATACTTATTAGTCGTATTAATACAATTCGTATCTATAATCATTTTATTCTTGATGTTTTTCACCTTTCCTGCAGAACGCGAGATCTTGAAGAGAGCATGGTGAAGAAGGTTGCACTTTTGTGTACTCTGGTAAGCCCCAAAATCGTTATTACAACAGCTGAAAGTTATAGCATTTACCTGGAATTATGTAGTGAATAATTAGCAGTTCATTGAGTTAAGAATTAATTTGAAAATTTTCATTTCGGCTGTTAATTTTGTGATAAGTATTCCTCAGGATCTTAATTGTTAGTTGATCTTAGAGTTGGCGTTAATTTATTAGTGTCTCCCAGTTGGTGTCTAAAGTATCTAAACGAAAATGTGTAGTTTCTTTCCTTGATTAAACTATAAAGTTTCAAGAATTAATTCCTACTATTTCTCTATGCCACCAGCGCTGTTTAGCTGTAATGATTGGCCTAACACTAATTTAGAACAATAAGGTATACAGTTTCTCACATGGCTAACATAAACATAGGGTAAATTACGGATGCCCCCTGAGGTAAGGCTTAATTACAAAAATCCCCCTCACATATTGGGTATTACAAAAATTACCCTATGGTCTGTATCCTTCTTACAATTAATCCCTTGCCCCTAAAATGTTCCAATTTTGCCCCTGGGTGTTATTTGTTGTAAAATCTTATAAATGTTGTCACTTGGGTGCTAATTGTTATATCTTATGAATTACAAAAGTGATAATTATATATTTACTATCAAAATAATTGATAAAATTTATAATTGCCCATAAGTTTGATAGAATTTTCTCACAATTGTGAGTAATTACAAGGCATGTGTAAATAAATTCTTTTGTTGGATGGGTTAGTTTGACGGTGAGTTGTTCCTATTGGCTGATATTTGAAGACCATGATAAAGCTTTAATTTCACATATGATAGTTGTCATTATGCCTATACACTTGAACGTGTTGCTGTTTGAATCAATTTCACAGTGAGAAAGCAAGGAGCCTACAGAAAGGTTTGATTTTTTTTTCTTTCTTTCTTGTAAATAGATTGCTCATGTTGTTTTAAATAAAAACTGGACACCTGGATTGTAGTTTTTGAATTACTTACGCATAATTGATGGTTGATTTTCTTTTGCGGATGAGTGAGGATTTGGGGAAGATGGCTTGAATTATTGGGGGAGTGAAGCCATGGAGGAGCTCAGCCACTTTGATGACCCGAGGGCGGCACCACTGTTTCATCTGGCTGATTACATAGCTTACCGCCAGAATTACGTTCAAAGGTTGGCATGACTTGTACAATTACATGTTGAAACTTTCTTGAATTCATAATAATGAAAAAGTTTTAACTTTGAGTGAAATGAAACCATCCAAGTAATTGCATTTGGATATAAAATTTGCAATTTTCTTTACCACGGTAATGTAAATGTCATATTTCAAATTCTCTAAGAAAAGTTTCTATACACCAGTCAGATCAGCATTTCGAATATTCTCTTAGCAACTCTTTAAACACTGGATTAACTTGAGGGAAATATAATTACTATCATGATAATGCCAAGTCTGTTGTAAACAACTATACATAGAGTGCTAATCTTTTTTTGTTATTCATTATTATTATTATTATGCACACATGGATTTTAATTAGATATGCATACCACATTTTTATTTATCTGCAAATTTATCATGTAAATCAGATCTCTATATATGTTTGATGCATAAAGGTCAGTCACTTTAATTTGTCTTGGCCAAAATGTTCTTGTCATAGTTTGATGCATTTAAATCGTGTTTCCAAGTGGACGTTTAATAGCTAGAATGGATTTGGAGATACTGAGAGGATGATCTTTGGCCTTGTGTAAATGGTAAGTAGCTTTCACTAAAAAAAAATTTTAATTGATCTTGGGAGTTTTTGTGAAGATGGTGAACTTTGGCTATGATTTCTGAACTACTATTTTAGATTTGGTATTTTCTGCTCTTATTTAGTACACTTATTAATCGTTTCAGTAAGCACCGTAATTATTGTAAGACTGCTAAAAGCCTTGGCATATATCCCTGATTTAATGTTTAATCATGTATGTGCTAGCTCTTGTCATTATATTTTTGGCTAATGAGAGTCTGGTAAATTTCAAAACTGTGTAGATCAATGTAATCATAGAAAAGTTTAGATGCTTAATAGATTTTGACATAATGCAGAAAGAAACATGTGCTGCTGGAATTTGAAACTCAAAATAATCATAATTTGTTAGAGACAAGGATAGAGTTCAGGAAATATGAGTGTTATCTCCGATTTGCATTCGAATAAAATTGTTTGTTAGAGATATGATTTTTTCCTCTTGTAACGAATAGGGATCTTGTTTTTGTATTAGAATATGCAAAACAATATTGAGCTAGCAGGGAATTGTTGTAATATAGTTTAGATCAGTGAGTGTTTGGTATAGTTAGTTGTCATCATGCCAATACACATGAAGTCTTCAACTGAGGCATGTAAATTTGACCAATATATTGCAATTTGATCAATTCACAATGAGAAAACGACGAGCCTAGAGAAAGGTTTGAGTTGTTTCTATTTTTTTCCTTTCTGTAATGAGATTTTGCTATTAACAGAAGATGAACTTATGTGACGTGGTTTTCAACATACGAGGAATTGGGGAAGACGACCTGGAATTATATAGTTGTTAGAAGCTTCTCCTACCTATAAATAGAAATGCTAAATGGTAAACTTATTACTTTATTTAAGCATTCCTTTTTGTTGGTTAGATATATTTGTTTGTTTCATGGTCAAAGAGATATTAGACGTAAAGCTCAATCATTTTGCAGGATATTATTATGATTTTTTGTTTGTTTTATAAAATGAGGTTTATTTCAGTTACATTTCATGTATTATATTGCATATCAATCCTTTACCTTCATTGCACTATTAAACAATCTACCTTTCTTATACTATGTAAACTTCACCCTCTGAGACTGATGATCAACTCAATGTTCTCTGCTAAAATTAATGGAACTTACGAGAGTACCATTTTAACCCCGATATATGTAAATTTATCAGTAAGACTCCAGTACATGTGATAAAAAAAAATTCCCTCAATTCCTACTTTTGAATTGGTTGTACTAGAATTTTATTGTCTATTGTTTTCTTCCCAACCAAAAAACTCTTTCCTAATTTCACTGTCATTCTCTCTCGAACCAAAAAACACTTTTCCTATCGATGACGGGGGAATTTTTTTGAAGGATTGTTTGGATACAAAAATTGGAGATAAATAAAGAGCTAGCTAGAGATTGAAAATTACAATATGTTGTTTACAGAAGAATCATAAATAGAGCTAGATCCATTTTTGTGAAAAAAATCAACAAAAACAAAAACGAAATGAAATTGAGCAAACATAGAAAAAAACCAAAGAATATCTTTTGTTCCACATTTTGAGGGAGAGGGTATAAAAGGCCATAAAAATATTGCTTGTAAAATAAAAAAATAAAAAAAGGGGGAAGAAAATGAGTAGGCTTTTATACAAAGTGAGAGAGGACTTAATTAAAAGCAAAATTGCAACATATTCTTGTTGCAGCAAAATGGCCATTTAACTTGTAACATTAGAAAAATGAACTGCCTTGGACGAAAAATATAATGGAGGTGGGGTAAGTGAAGGATTAAATAGTATAAGGGGAGATGGGGGTAAGTGAAAGTTTAAATAGTATGAGAGGGTCAAGTGATAGATATGTAATAGTACAGTAAACACATGAATCTGAAATTACAGGGGGAAATATTAACTCATCCAGATCAAAAAAATTACTTACTTATTTTTACCTATGCAATTGACTAGATAAATAATATATGTATGAGATGAAAGATATTGTTAGAATCGCAAAATCATACTATACCATACCAAAATTATTGGATTAACACTAGTGGCGGAGCCAGAAAAAAGATTGATTGGTGTCATTCTATAATTAGAAATTACATCACTTTGAATTTTTTTAATCAAAAATTCAAACCTAAACGATTTACAGTTTTGTGGAAATACAAGTGAAAATGAAGGAGGGATTTATATATAATTATTGATTATTGGTATTAGAAAATCAATTTGCTTTTTTGCATTTTAATTTCACTACTTTTTTTTAAAAAAAAAAGTTTAACTTCTTTTAGTATTGATTAATATGAAATAAAAACTTGTTCAATAGTGTCCCCTAATTATGGACCTATCTCTATAGAAATTTTCATATTTTCTTGTGGGGTCCATTTAGCGATATATTAATTAATACTCCACAATTACAGTTATAAATTGCACTAACTAACCATAAATTACTCAATAGGTGAAAATTTGAGTGGGGGTTTTTGCACCCCACTCCTTATAGTGTAGCTACGCCACCGATTAACACTCGATTGAGATTTTTAGATATGATAGAAGAATTGGCGAGTCCAACACTTGTCTTCGTTGTAACAATGATGTTGAATCTATAGTCCATGCTCTTCGGGATTGCGTAGTTGCGAAAGGTGTTTGGGAATTCGTGATTGCTCCAAGTCAGTTTCTGGAATTTTGTCAAATTAGTCCCGAGATGTGGATCAAGCTGAACGTCACGAAGGCTAACTTTTCGAACATTTTGATACCAGAAATACCATGGAGCACGATGTTTATTGCGGTCATTTGGTCGATATGGAAGGCTAGAAACAAAGAAACTTTTCAAAATATTCGGGATCCGGTGAGAGCAGTCAGCCTTTCGGCAAAGAAATTAGCGGGAGAGATTATGCAGATTACACGCAAGAACAAGCATGGTACAACAAAAGTGGGGATACAAACTAGATGGAAAAAACCAAGTAATGGATGGCATAAAATTAATACTGATGGCAGTGTTTTTTCTGAAAAAAGTTGTGCGGCGACGGGGGGTTTAATCCGTGATGAAAATGGTGAGTGGATCATTGGTTTCTCTCGTAAGCTTGGGGATGTTTCAATCACCGTTGCAGAATTGCTAGCTGCAAGAGAAGGACTGAAATTGGCTTGGGAAAGACGGTTAGAACGAGTCATCCTTGAAGTTGATTCGGATGTGGTGATTCAATTGATTCGTGAGGCTAACATAGAGGAACACCCCTTAGGTTGGATAATTGAAGATTGTAGAGTGCTACTACATAAACCTTGGGAAAGCAAATTGATTCACACGAAGAGGGAAGGCAATGGTTGTGCGGACGCTCTGGCAAAGATGGGTCATAACATCCAAGGCACTTGGGAAGAAGCCCCTATTGAGTTATTACCCGTTATGGGGATAGATTTAGAGTAGTTGTTGCTTGCTGTTGTTTCATTCTAATGTACCAAAAAAAAAAAAAAAACACTCGATTGAGATGGCATGAACGAAAAAAGAACTGGCCGGGTTCTAATCGGTTTGGAGAAGACCAATAAGAGAACTTAATGAATCAATGTCGGTATAAACATGTAAACCCCACTAATAACTTGCAATCTTATTTTCGTAATAAATTATATGAAATATTCATGCATTTCATGTTTACAAATTTGTTAATGTAAATTTACCTCCACATGTGATATACATAATGTTTTAATTTTGAGCATTGTATCATTGTAGTTCTCAAAAAAAAAAAAAAAAAATTAAAGCAATACTTTGCATTACATGTGGACATTTATGCGTAATTTATCAATTACGTGTGATCGTCATATAATTGGACATACATTTAAAGAAATATATCCCTGCGCAGAAAACTGGAAAAAATTATCAAAAGAAACAAAAGGAGCAATTCATAGATCCCTGTCCGCGCTGAAATTGTGTATTGGAGAATTTTATGATTATGTTCAACCTGTTCGTCCCCCGCCTATTTTTTACTAACCTGAACCGCGCGGTTTGTGAACATATAAAAGCATGTGCAGTTTATTGATTTACTAGCCCGATTGCATTGGGTCGGGTTGAATTTTTCATACAAAGCCACCCCAAACCCGCCCGTGTTCACCCCATCCACTATTGTGTACCACGTTTGTGTCACACTCGTACTCGTAATATACTGCCACTTGTCAGATTCATTTAATGTGAACCACACATGACCCTTTCTCAATTTAACGCCATATCATGTATCTCCCCAAGTCCTAGCAGATTCATTCTGTATCACCGGAAAAAGTGGTTTGCCATTGCACTTCAAAGAGTTTGTTTCTGACTGCCGAATTTAATTCCAATGAAATTCTTATTCTGAAATTATTTTAATCAAAGTGTAGGAACTCTAATTAAATTGGTAAGACAAGAACTCAATTGCGTAAAGATAATCCAGCAATATTTCAATAGATAGAAATTCAGGATATCGATTACCCAAAAATCATTTAGTATTTCCGAATTATTTTAGTGAAAGAATATAACATTAATTTTGGAGATGTTAAAACGGAAGGTTTTCATGGGCGAACTCAGTGAATTAAAAATCGGACCGGACAGGCCGGTTCGACCGGTTTAACCGGTAACCGACTGTAAATCCGATCCGATTAACCCTTCAAAATCAATTTTGTTTTTAACCAGTTCGAAACCGGAAAAAACCGATTGAACCACTGGTCCACTTATAAAAAGAAAAAGTTTACGCAACGGATTTTTAATTTACTTCTTTTCCTCGGCCTTTGAACCATGATCAAAACAGTTAAAAACCGATCTAACGTGTAACCAGTAACATGTTGAATTATTACACAATTGACCCTCTAAACAAGATATTTGATTTCTTGGTTTGTTTGATGTATTTATGACATGAATGACCTCATAACTTGGAGTAAAGTAATCCATCAACAAAGGAGTTGATGAAATATTTGATATCATCATACATAAGTTGAGCAAATTGGGGATTAAATAAGTCTGCAGCATGATAACCTCCATCCCGGAACTGGGACACCACACGCACCCCACGCGCCTCCAACATCTTGACAAAATCTTTCTGCCTATCAACAAAAGGGTCATGGTTGTACCCTCTCACCATGCACACCGGAAATCGTCCAATATTCTCCCAATGGGACTTACTGGCCTCTTCTAGATTGCAAAATTCGTGATCTCGATCCGCGCCATTTGGTAAAGCCAATGACCACAATAGATCAACTACATGTAGAGGAGTTACCGGATCATTGAAGTATTTAAGCTCTGATTGTGTCCTTCTTAACCCACCAAATGATGGTTGATTCATAATTAGCCCTATGATTTTCATTGGTTGGAGATTGAAATCTAGTGCACGCAGTCCTACATGGTAAACTATGACACCTCCGGCGCTAAGGCCCATTAAGAAAACCTTAGAGAAGTCAGCATGCTCTTTCATCCATTCATCATGTGATGATAGTGCTTGAGTCTTAGCCCACATGATGGCGTCCATCCCATCTTCGAAGGCGGATGGAAGGCGGTGTTCGGGAGCCAGGCGATGATTGACGGAGGCGATGATGGCCGGAGTATGAGCAGCAGTGCGGCAAGAAGAATCATGATATAAGGTTGAGGCTGCGCTAGAAAGTACAAAGCCGCCTCCATGAAAGTAGATGATGAGAGGAATCTTGGTTTTTGGAGGGATGTTTTGTGGTCGGAAGAGGCGGATAAAGGTGTTGGTGGTGGAATTCAAAGTTATGTCTTTGGAGAGGGCGAGGTGGGTGGCCGGGTTAGCTGCATCGTACTCTGGAGTTGCGACTCGATTTTGAACCCGACCGAGCCTAGTGACGGAACCATCCGTATTGGGCATGAGGTTGAGGAACTTATAGGCATCATCTATTGATGGATTATTGATTTGTTGTTGCTTAGACATTTTGTGTTATTTTCAAATAAAAGTGCAAGTTTAATGTGACATACTATACTATATATATAGCTAGAAAGCATTTGTGGTTGTGGGGTTCTTGTTCAAATTTCAATGGGCGGGTTGCCTTGAAATAATTAATTTAGGTCCATAGTTGGTTTGTATTCAACATATAGAGTTTAGGTTTAGTCCTATTATATATGTAGAATTAATTGTACGAGATTACTTAATTAAAGTTTAGGTTTGTATTCAACATATAGAGTTTAGGTTTAGTACTTATTACATTATAATTCGAATTATATTATACCAATAGAGGGAAAAACACTTTTGATACCAAACTTTAGTTCAAAAAACACATTTGGTACCAAACTTTTTCAAAAAACACATTACATACCATGATTCACACAGTTTTGCCGTCAATTTTCAGACGAAATTTAGCACGTGTCGTTCATGTGTGGGTCTTTAAACCCGTGCATATTCTCCATCCCATTGTCAATTTAACTGGCACATGAGCGGCACGTGCTGAATTTCGTCCGAAAATTGACGGCAAAACTAAATGTGTCAAGATTTTGTGAATCATGGTATGAAATGTGTTTTTTGAAAAAGCTTGGTACCAAATATGTTTTTTGCAATAAAGTTTGGTATCAAAAGTGTTTTTCCCTCTATACCAATATAATTTTTAATCAATTCTTATTTTAGTTTCATTTTAGAGTTAAGTTAAATTGTATGTATTGTTGTATACTTGTATCAAGGATCCATATAAAGTCTCCAAAACTGATCAATTAAATTAAATCTGAATAAAACTTAACATACAAAAGTTGGGATCCAACCCAATTTATTAAGTATGGAATTAATTAAGTGCATTAAAACAATATATAAGAAATTAATTGGCGCTGCATTTGCTTAATCACAAGGTGCATGTGTCTTGTTCAATCAATACCAAAGAAGATATTGAACACCTATCTCTCACTATGTCTATGATTTATACACTAAAATTCTAGCGCCCTTGTGATATTTTCAACGTATTTATTCGTAGAATATGCCATCAGAAAAAATGAAGTAACTGCTTCCTTGAAGACGTATAGAGCCCAACACCTCCAGCTGAATCCGGCTTGCTCTTGAGGCCGCTTTGACCTCTTATATTACGAGAAAGTTTTAGCTAGGTTTCGTTCGAGTTTGGTTTAAGAAATTGATATTGGAGTTTTCAACGAACATTTGAAATTCGATTTGGACAATGATTTTAATTATTTAATGTCATAAAATATTGATAACTTGATAGTTAGTTGTTTTGAAAATTTGAGACATATTTTGGATAAAAGTATGGTTGTTGGGATTTGGGAAAAAACCTTGTGACAGGTGTCAAAAGTAAGTGGGGGGTGGTCTAATATGACTCAACCCTGCTCAAGAGTCATGAACGACTCAATACGGTGCTGACACGTGTCCATGTATGACATCAAGAAAAAATTGTGTATTAACCCCATTTAATATGTGTAAATACCAAAATACCCTTCTACATTCAAAAAAAGAAAATTGAAATATTTCATCTACCAAAATTATCTTCCTCCCCTCCATGGCCGTCGTTCTTAATTCTGATCGAGAAAAATAAGAATTTCGGCCGGAAAAACAAGAACACCTACTGGAATTGTTAGCAGTTCAGTAGCCTTAGGCATAATCAATTTCATGTTCTTTAACAATTATTGAAACACACAATATAAAGAAACCCAAATAAAACTGAATTTAAAATAATTTCCAGATCTGAAAAAAAATTCTTTCTTCACAAACTTGCAGAGATATCAAATCAAATTCTACCATTAGCATTAAGTATGGCATTTAAATATATTGAAGATGCATTTCACTCAATTACTCGGTTTATCATGTCCTACCCTTAAAATTCTACCAATAGCATGGAGGCTTCCTTCACCTGTGAAAATCTCCTTCACGCGGAGAAGATGAATTCTTTTTTTTCTTTTTTCAATTCATTTTTTTTTTATATTCAATTATGTAAAACAATATGTTAACTATTTTTAAAAATAGGGAATGACATTAAAATACTTAATGATGTGCAATTTTAAAATTCCTTTTTAAAATTTAATTCATTTTTAAAACAAGGAATGATATTAAAATTTAATGATATCACATCTTGTAGAAAATTCTTAAATTAGGTTAATCGTAAACGGAATCGACAATTAACTCGATTAATTAACCAAAGTCAACGTTATTAACTTTAGGGTATAATAAGTTAATCGAAACTGAAATCGATAATTGACTCGATAACTGATATTTTTAAATTCAATTTAACATTATTATAAAATATGAAATATTTATTTGAAATATAAAATCATAAATCTAAGCATAAGTTCTTATAACTTATTAAACTACAATAGCTATATTGGGTTAGATAGCCAAACGTTGGAATTAGATACTCAAATGGTGAAATTATCGTTTTCGGCTTTTCACTAAGTTTTGATTTACGGAGGAGTTAATGCTACTATATGTGTAGGTTCTCCGTTCAGAATTATTTTTGACCTCTGTAATTTGAAATTATATCGATAGTTTTAAAAAAATAAATGTTTCGGTCATTATTTCGATCAAATTGTTTTTTAGATGGTTACGTAACACTAGCTCCTCCGTATTTGAAAATATATCGATAATTTTTAAAAAATTGATGGTTCGGTAAGTATTTCGATCAAATTGTCTATTAGATGGTAATGTAACACTAAGTCCTCAATAATTTGAAAATATATCGATAATTTTTAAAACATTGATGATTCTGTCATTATTCCAATAAAATTGTCTATTAAATGGTTATGTAACACTAAGTCCTCCGTAATTTGAAAATATATCGATAATTTTAAAAAAATTAATTATTCGGTCATTATTTCGATCAAATTGTTTATTAGATGGTTATGTAACACTAAGTCCTCTGTAATTTGAAAATATATCGATAATTTTAAAAAAATTGATGACTCGGTCATTATTTCGATCAAATTGTCTATTAGATGGTTACTATACGTGTAGGATCTCCGCTTGGGATTTTTTTTTTACCAAAATCAACAAATTTTACAAAGTTACGATTTACGGAGGGGTTTAATGTTACTATACGTGTAGGTTCTCCGTTCGGGTAAATTTTACCAAGTTATGATTTACAGAGGGACTAATGTTACTATACCTGTAGGTTCTCCGTTCGGGATTATTTTTTACCAAAATCAACAAATTTAACCAAGTTACTATTTACGGAGGAGTTAATGTTACTATACATGTAAGTTCTCCGTTCGGGATTATTTTTTACCAAAATCAACAAATTTCACCAAGTTACGATTTACGTAGGGGTTAATATTACTACTGTAGGTTCTCCGTTCGGGATTACTTTTTACCAAAATCAATTCACCAAGTTACGATTTACGGAGGGGTTATTATTACTATACGTGTAGGTTCTCTGTCCAGGATTATTTTTCACCGGGATTTTTTTTTACCAAATCAATAAATTTCACCAAGTTACGATTTACGAAGGGGTTAATGTTACTATCCGTATAGGTTCCCCGTTCGAGATTCTTTTTGACCAAAATCAATAAATTCCACGAAGTTACGATCTACGGAGTGGTTAATGTTACTATACGTGTAAGTTCTCCATTCAAGATTATTTTTTATCAAAATCAACAAATTTTACCAAGTTATGATTTCCGGAGGGGTAAAGTTACTAGACGTGTAGGTTCTTTGTTCGGGGTTATTTTTTTTACCAAAATCAACAAATTAACTAAGTTATGATTTACGGAGGGGTTAATGTTACTATACACGTAGATTCTCCGTTTGGAATTATTTTTACCAAAATTAAATCTAATCTTAATTTATTTATTTATAAATATAAAATTACACTTAACATGTTTAATTTAAAAAAAAATTACACTTTCCTTATAATTTAAATATTTTTCTACAAAATTATCGTTATGTATTTCAATGTATTTCCCTATTTTTCTAAAATGAGTTTATCTAATAAAATATAAAATAATAATAAAAAAGCCTCTAAAAAATAAAAAATAAAAAAAAAAGTAATTCGGCATCTTCTTCAACCTTCACCGGTGAAAAGCCTTTGGCCGGCGAAATTATTCATAATTCAAATGGAAGTGGTATTTTGCTTTGATTCTGTTTTCATGTGCAACAATAATCATCAATTAGTAGGTTAATTAGTAGTATATTTATTGGTACTTTCTTGAACAGGACCTTCAAAATAATGCAAAATACCGGTGGTGGTAATGTCATCGGAGAAATTATTCATAATTCAAATGGAAGTGGTATTTTGCTTTGATTCTGTTTTCATGTGCAACAATAATCATCAATTAGTAGGTTAATTAGTAGTATATTTATTGGTACTTTCTTGAACAGGGCCTTCAAAATAATGCAAAATACCGGTGGTGGTAATATCATCGGAGAACATTATGACTCTTACCGATAGTTGTATGGAGGAAGGAGCTGAAGAGTTTCTTGTAAAGCCATGGAATGAGGAAGGGAGGGCCGCGGCCATGGGTTGAAGTAGGAGAGAGAATTTTGAGAGATGAAATGGGAAGGGATATTTTGTAATTGCAAAATTAATTATGGGTAGAATTGTAAATTTTAGGTGTACGAAATTGTTCCCTGGTCTCATACACCAAGTGTAAGTTTCATACACCATGTACAAGCAATATACGGCCAGGATTAATTTCCTTTCCAATCCAAAGGACATCAAAACTTCTGCCATTTGACTCACCTACATTGGGTGAGTCAAAATAGAATGCCCCAAGTAAGTGGTGACATATGTCAAATTTGGCTCAAGTAAGTCAGGAATGAAAATTTGGCTCGAGAATTTCCCTCCGTTTCAAATTAATTGGCATATTTGTCAATTTTTATTGTTTCAAATTAATTGGCACATTTGGTTTTTCAATTTTGTCATTTCTTGGGAAGCTCAAGGGTCACCAATAAAAAAATGAAAAAGATAGAATGTATGAAGTAGTTCATGACAAAACTGAGGAAAATTCTTACATAGACCAGGTCTAAGAGCTTAGTGGTAGACCTTGTGGTTGTAAATGCACCACATAATACATTTTGATGATGTCATGCTCTCACAATGTATGATGTGGTGCATTTACAACCACAAGGTCTATGAAAAGCTCATAGACCAGGTCTATGCAAGAATTTTCCCAAAACTGATAGCAATCATTAAAGATGGTATTTTTGCTATTTTACCATAGAAAAATGATTCATTATGATGTTTCTTAATTTATGTGACAGCAAGAAATGTGCCAATTTAATTTGAAACGGATGGAGTAGTATTCAATGTATATTTAAATAAATAATTTTGTTATTTTGTACTCCCTCCGTTTCATATTAATAGGAACATTGTTACTTTTCACACAGGTTAAGAGGCCTCATAATTACATACTTTTTATGGTAAAACGTCTCAAATATCCTTTATAATGATGACTATCTTTTAATTTTTTATTAATGAGTGGTGATCATTGAGTTTCCCAACTCCAATGAGAGAAAGGGGCAAAATTGAAAAAAAATACTTTGAAAACCCGAAGATGCCAATTAATTTTAAACAAAAAAAATTGACAAATGTGCCAATTAATATGAAACTGAGGGAGTATATAAAATATATGTCTATGATATGACCCCAAATTTTTTTCAACATATAATCGAATGTAACGGAAAATTATAGTAAAATATTTCGATAACAAATAATAAATGAGAAAGTTTAAACATTATTTACATTAAATAACATATCACCAAAGATTATTTAACGTGGGAATTTTTTTGTTTGTTTTTATATATTTATTTAGTAAAGGGGGGTTAACAGGTAGACGGTCAAGTCCCAAGAATGTCTCTTCTATGTCTTTGGGTCTGGGTCGAAACCCGCCCAGACCCTCTCCCAAATCAAGTTTGGTTGGGGCAAACTACAACCATATATTAGATCTAAATAACTGTTTTTGGGTCTCGGTTGGGAGGGAGGGGGATAATTGTGTGTGTGTGTGTGTTTTTTTTTTAATTTGGTTATTTAAAAAAAATTACAAATACATCTCCTTCAGTTTTCTGATCATATTTCCTTCAATTTGTTAATCAGATTTTTTACTTTTTTTTAATTAAAAATGGCGAGGGCAATTAAGTCATTTCATAGATTCCGTCCAACACCGTTAGGGTTTTGTAAGGTTCTTGAAACTTCTTTGTAATTATGATTCTTGAAAGGGATTGGAAGCGAAATACACCAAACTACAGGGGAGGTCCCTGTAATTATCCCAATAATAAAATGATAACTTAATCCTACAATATATAAGAATATAAGAAAAATATTAGTATAATAATTATAACAATAGTACTTACGTAAGTTATTATAAAGTTTTAATTTTTAATTTTTAATTTTTACATAACTTTGTTTATATGTAGGTTACTATATACACAACTAATGAACTAATCATTCATTAATTTAGTGTCATATAACAGTACATGGTACGTGAACATGTCTGAAATTAAATGTCTGAAAAGTCCGATAGACAGGATTTTCCTTATCAATTAACACAAAATGTTGAGATGAATAATTTACTAATCAACTTTGTAGTTGTGTACACCATTTAAATAAAAAAAAAAAAAAAAAAAATGCAAGAATGTGAAACGTTCAGTTATAAATATGTATGTTGGAAATATGAAAGGTTACAATTATTAAAAATAGTGTTCTTTAGAATGTCAAAGGTTTTTAGATATGAACAATTGTGTAGCTTTTTGAAACTATATATAGATGAGCGGGTAAGGTAGAATATATAGTAAGAACTAAGAACATAGCTCTGACCTCTCTTTAACCCTTCCTTTCAAAAGCATTTTGGAATTCTTTTCTCTTACATTAAAAATTAAATAAAATCTTCTTCCTATTTAATCCAATGGACTCAAACGTCCCACCTGAAAATTGCTCAGAAAATGAGTTTATTGATCGAATTAGCCACATGCCCGACTCGATTCTTGGCAAGATTTTATCATACGTGCCCACAAAAGATGCAGTGGCTACCTCCATTCTCTCTACCAGATGGAAACACCTTTTTCCTTCTGCATTAACCCATATCAAACTCGATCTTAATGACTTCAAGCGGTTATCCCCATCTCCTAGTTTTATGAATTTTGTGGACAAATTGTTTAATGAAACATTGATGTATATGCCGCCGTGTGTGGATAGAATATTAATTCATTGTGATGGGGATTATGGCGAAGAGAAAATTGTTTCTTGGCTTTGTTCTGCATTAAGGCTTAAAGTGGTACACTTTCTACTCTTTTGCAAACTGAATAATTCGGAAACATTGTTCCATAGCCTTAATGGTTGCACTACATTGGTGGAACTGGAATTGGGATCGAACTTTGAGTTTTGCGTTCCAGAAGATTTTGTCTTACCCAATCTCAAAAAAGTGTCGCTTCATTCGTTAATTATCCGTGATGACACTGATTCAGTTAACACATTGCTTGCTTGTCCTATGCTTGAACACCTTACATTGAGTGGATGTGTTTGGGAAGCTCTTGGATTTCTATATATCAAATCTTCTATGTTGAAGAAGTTGTTTATAATGTTATGTACGGGATTTGATGTACTGATTGATGCTCCAAATCTCGAAGGTTTTCTATACTCGGGAAATGTTATTGCAGAATTTGTTATGAATGATTCTAATTCTCTTCGTTCGGCTATCATTGAATTTGTCTATATAGATTTATACAGTGGTAACAATATGCGTAGTCTCGGCCCTCTTGTAAAAGGATGCTTAAGCACCATTCGTCTCTATTTATCTGGCGTATCAATTGTGGTGAGCTTGTATCGCATTTTAATATTTCCAGATTTTTGTATGGTATAAATGCTTATATTATTTGCTTTTTAATTTTAAATTTTATAATTTTTGGTTATAGGCTTTGTTCCATGAATCTGTTCAACTACCTATGTTCATGAATTTGACTTGCTTGGTCCTTGGTCTCACTACAAGAAAATTGAGCTTAAGTGACAAAAAATTAAGTGATAATGTGGAAGTTATCACTCTTTGTATGCATTTAGTGATAAAAATATTAATTTTTTCATAATAATAATGGTGACAAGTGCAATAGTGACAAAATATGTTTTTAAGTTGTCACTAATAGCTATTAATGACAAATATATGGTGACTTAAGTTGTCACTATTGACAATTAGCGACACCCTTTTAGTGACAACCTAGTGACAATAAATATTGTCACTATGGTTTAGTGACAACTTTTTTATTGTCACTTTTGGGGTATCGCTAAATGTCAATAGTGACAACTATTTTACAATTTTTGTCACTAGTATGTTTATGAAAACCATTTTAGTGACAATATTTGAGTTCTTGTCACTTAATATATATAAGAAGTGACAACTTTAACATTGTCACATAAAATTTTATCACTAAAATTTACTTTTTTTGTAGTGTCTTTTGAAACTCCACGGATTTGAAATATTAGCACGTCTGCTTAACAATGCTCCTAATCTTCAGACACTTACAATTGAAGAGGTAATTTGATGCATTATATTTTTTAATCTATTTTTTAGTTAAAATTTGATAACTGAATGTTGTTTTCTATATCTTTTCTTGATAGGGATTTGAAAGTTGTGAAGGTGGTTATGCAAGTTTTGAGTCTTCATTGCCAAGTTTGCCTGATTGTCTGAAACTATGTTTCAAGAAAATCGAGATTCGTGAGTTTAAAGGGGAAGAAGACGGAATCAAGTTTATAGAGTATTTTCTAAAGAATGGGAGGATGCTCGGAGAAGTAAGAGTTATTCATCTTCCTTTTGTGGATACGAGTATTTTTGACAGGCTAATGATGTTCCCGAGGCACTCAAAAACTTGTGAAATTCTCTCGATCGAGAAAGACAGCCGGGCTTCAGCTTGCAGTTTTGCGAATTGGTTTTGAACATTATTATTTTCAGCAAGCCAGGGGATATTTATGCAATTTGACTTGTTAGTTTTCATATTAGTAATATCACTCATCAATCAATGAACATATTGTTGCATTGTGGTATTAATCTAATCTTTTTGCCTTTCGCAATGAATCTATTTTGATAATTGTTGAATTTTTAGTGCCTCTTATATTTGATATTTTGGGGATTCCATTTTTCTTGATACTTCCTAATTGCAAAATTATTATTTACTTAATTATAGTTTGTTAAAAAGACATGATATTTTCCTCTAATAAATAGGGATCATGTTTTTTTATTTGAATATGCAGAACAATAGTGAGCTAGAATAGATCTGTGAAAATTTAGTGCAGTCAGTGAGTGTTTGGTAGAATGTCAAAAAATTGAGATTAGATAATACTTGAAGCTAGTAGTTTGACTATGTATTAGGACCATGATAATAAAGCTATAGTTCTTGTCTTGTATAGTTAGTAGTCATCATGTAGGCACTTCAAGATCTTCAACTGAGGCTTGTAAAATTGACTGATGTATTGCAATTTGAATCAATTCACAATGAGAAAGCGACGAGCATAAAGAAAAGGTTTTGAGTTTTTTTTTTAAATTCTTTCTAGGAAAAAATGCCCAAAACCCACGTGTTTTGGAAAATTTGCGCAAAACCATCCTGTGTTACTTTTTTTTGCATAGAATCCTCTTGTGTTTTACAAACACCTGCAATTATTCCCCTTGTGTTTTCTAAAAGGTTACACAAAATCCCTTTTTCATCAAATTACGGAGAGTGTGAGATCACATGCAGATAATGAGACTGAAACTCAATTTAAATTGAAAGATTTTATAGGAAAAAAATGCACAAAACCCACCTGTATTTTGGGAAACCTGCGCAAAACCTACATGTGTTATTTTATTTTATTTTTTTGCATAGAACTCCCTTGTGGTTTTACAAACGCTTTCAAGGAATCTCTTTGTGTATATATTATTTTAATAATTTATTAATATTATATACAAAATATAATTAATATAAAAGTGTGCAACATTTGGTAAAACACAAGGGGGTTCTGTGCAGGTTTCCCAAAACACATGTGAGTTTGATACATTTTTCCAATACTGTAATTTTGTAATGAGATTCTTATATTGCTTTTAACGTAAGATGAACTTACGTGATCTGGTTTTTAAATTATGCCACAAATTTGATGGGTTAATCTTTGCCTTTTTTCGGGTGGCAGATGAGACTTTTGAGGAATTAGGGAAGGCGGCCTGAGATTATACTATAAAGCAACATCCCCAAGGCTGATGTGGCATGAAATTTGTAATTGCATGACTGAAATCGAAACCTAGTGAAAATTAGGGGGCGATATTTGTTATGCATATGATTAAAATTGGAATTGGGTACAAGTTAGAGGACGAAATTTGTTATGTATATGACTAAAATTAAAATTGGGTGGAAGTTAAATGACTAAATGTGTGATTAGTATAGTTACATGTTTATTTTTGAAAAACTTGTAAAGTTACAGGATCATATTTGCAATTTTATCATATGGGACGTTATACCTTAGCACTAAACGTACATGCATCTAATAAAGTTCAATATTCCTTAAGCAACAAATGGTTATAAGTTATGAAAATTTTCTTAGTACTTCAAGATATGAAATTGATATTTACTTTATTCTTGTATATTAACAAATCAAGATAATTAAAATTTTAATTATTTTTTATTAACATGGTTACTATTATTCAATATATCAGGTAATTAAATCGCCGAAGTGTTAAATAAACAAGAAGTGATTTCCTCAAGGCGTAGAGGAAAATTGTCGCACCCATAGTCCTAGCGCCTCCAACGGAACGAGAATGTACCTGAAAAACGCCTTCATTGAGATAGTGATTGTACAATCACACATAGCTTGGACTTTCATGAAGTCAAGGGCGGACCTACGTAGGGTCTAGTGGGATCCATAGCCAGTGGCGTAGGCACATACACTTCACTTGGGTGCAATGACCCCAGTGAAAATTTTATGGGCCTGTTTGTTTAGCGTTTCCTAAAATTATTTCGTGTTTGGGAAATGCCAAACAAACATGTTTTTTATTTTCTGATTTTACATGAAGTAACCTATCTCTTACACAATTTATCTCACATAACAAACATTATTTGACATAAAGCCTTACACATCTTAAATCTACAACATAGCTCTTCCAAAAAAACATACACCTACTTTATTTCTCAAACCACTCTCTCAAAAACCAAACAAACAACATTACGCAAATCAAAATTATTTCACAAACCTCCACTACTCTCCCAAACTACTTTCTCAAACACCAAACAAACATGCCCTATGTTTCTTCTAATTTTTGAATAATTTATATATCGATTTGTCATATTAATTTGTGTTATCATTAAATAGACCCCATTAAATAAAGTACAAAATTTCACACTAAAGGGTCCATATTTTTATTAGATGAAATATGAATAAACTTTTAATTTATGACACATTTTATAATTTTGAAAAGTAAAAAATCAAGATACTTTAAATGCTATGAATCAAGTTAAAGTATATCAGATAACCTTGTCTAAAATGATTGGAGTTTCTACATATTGCAATATTCATAACATTATCATACCTTAAATGGATGATAACCAAGGAAGGTCTCAACACACAGCTCAACAATAACTAATTAACAACATTTTCTTGTGTATTTTTTTAATAGGTGGTTGATATGCAAATTTGAAAAATGAAAAGCAATTTTATGGAGGTGTATACAAAGTTGCTTAAAATTCTACATTATTCATTTTCTTCTTTCAATAAGAAAGTTTCATAAACTATCCATCCAAGTCTTTTGATGTGGAATTTTCAACATTGGTACATATTTTATGTGTGGTTGTATAAAGAGTTTTCGAAATTGAAAGAAATTAATTCTTATTTAAAATTTGTAGAGACAAAGAGAAATATTGTGTATCTCTTTATAGTGATTCTAAAATTGACACTGCTTTTGCGAGTTGCTCCAACAATTTGTTAGAGGACTTTTTTCTGCTATGCTATGAAACTTATTAGAAATCGAATGAGCGATGATTGGTTAAATGACTACAAGATTACATATATAGATAACTATGTACTTGATATTGTTTTTAATGGAACAATTTAATTAGTTTTATCCAAATTATGGTTGTACTTGACATTTTTTATTTTACAATGACCCCAATGAGTTTCTGGCTACGCCACTGTCCATAGCCCCACTCAAATTTTTCATTAGTAAGAACGCCAGAGTTGAATACCAGAAGGAACGACTTATAATTCACTGCACAATTTTAGTATTTTTTGGGCCCGTTTGCTAGACTAAATAAAGGGTGTTTGGGCCAGAAATGAGGGATTGGCCTGTACTTTATTAGTACTAGGGCTGTCAATGGGGCAGATTTCAATTCGGATCCGATCCGAATCATGTCCGATTTACTAGGATAATTGTTCGATTAGTGATTCGATGGACCTAATCCGATTAAGAAGATCCGTAATTCGAATTATATGGAGCAAATATGGATCTAGACTGATCCGATCCGTTACAGACACGTATCCGATATATATTACTATATGTTGTTTATATATTATATATTTGAATTAAAATAAAAAATAAAACTATTTATGTTGGATTTTCGTCCAATTTTTTTCTTCTCTTCCATTATTGGGTTTTCTTCTTTTTTTCCCAATTTCTATCTTTTTTTATTCATATTTTTGTTTATTCCTTTGTTCTAATTTTTATCGTTTATATTTGTCCATCATATTCCATCTTTTACAATTTTCTAACAATAGTTTTGATGAAATAAGTAAAATATTACATTTTTAATTCATGGTGGTTGAATCTACAAGTGATTTGAAGGAAAATGAAAAAAAAAATTATTGCTAAAAATGCTAAACGGATCCGGATAAATTATCCGGATCCGGGATATCCACCGGATTCGGATCCGGTTGCTACTTTTCAAGATCCGAGCGGATCCAGATCCGGAAAGAAGAAATGGAAAGGATCTGGATCTGCCCTGATCCGGTCCGAGTCTAGACCATTGACAACCCTAATTTTTTATACTTGATTGATTAACTCCTCTATATTTTACAAAACTTTCACTTTAGTCCTCCACTATAGTTTGACATTTTAATTTATTTCCAATACCACTTACAATACTAATTCGTTTTCTTTTAATTCTTATTTAAATAAAAATTCAGTTTCCGTTTATCTAAATAACGGGATATTACAAAACTGATCATTTTTAACATCAAAATGAAATCTCAATAGCATTATAAAGTGCGTATGCAACACCTTCATGAGAAAAAGAAGTAAAACGCTTATTAGTATGTATCCCGGGAAGGAGAAGGGGTCATATGCCTATTTTTATATGAAAAATGATAAATTACTCATTATACATATCACTAAGCCCGCCAATAGGTTGGATCAGACTCGATTCATTGGTGGATTATAATACAAGTTAAATTAATTCTCTCTTTTTTTTTTTTTTTTTTACTTTCTCCTTTTAGAATAATATTGTGTATAATTTCAAATTGATCTGAATATTATTAAAGTTGCTATGAAGATGGTGAAGAATCGACTTCGTAACCGAATGAGCAATCAATGGTTAAATGATAGTCTAATTGTCTTTATAGAGATACATATTTAGTGGTATTTTAAATGATGTTATTATGGACCGATTTCAGAAAATAAAAAATTATCTTGGTCAATTGTCAATGTAATTGGTATATTTTGAAATTGTAATTAGAATACGTAGATGTTTTGGGTTCTTCTGGGGTTATAACGGGGTATAATATATAATTAAAGTAACTTATGGGGATTATTTTTGTCAAACTTTACCTTTTTTTATTTGTATCTTCTCGTATATATTCTCATGAATGAAATAAAAAATTTAAATTGTCTATTGGATTGAATTTTTTTTTTTTGTATTTTGATTATTGAATTTATCATAGAAATTTAGCCCCAAATGCACTAAATTACTAGATCCGCCCCTGCATGAGGCAATTATTCTACTACTACTACAAATGTCTCGAAAGCCAAAAGAAAAAATATTAAATTATCGCTTCTAAGCCTAGAATCTTCTTTAAGAAGAAGACACAAATTTGAGACTCATGTTTCAAAGTGCTGCAATTAAACAAGCCATGCAAACTCTCGTAAGCAAAGTGGCCTTTTGTTCTCTTCGAAAGCGACTCACTCAATGTCGTTCACATTATTACAAGTCACTTCTCCTTCCTTTGATTGGGCTTGTATCTCCAACGTCGTTTTTGCTATGTCGCTTTTGTTAAAATAGTCTAAATGGAACTCAAAGAAGCTCCCGAGATTCGGGGAACAAAACGACACATAATCTTGCTAAATGGGGAAAATCGATAACTGGATAAGACTTGTCCTTCTTTCCCTCATCCCGCCGTTGTTTTTTGCGATTTGGATTCTTCTAAGACTTATGTAGCCGACATTTTCTCTTCTTTTAATGTTTAATCTTTTAACTATTTAAAGAAATAAGTACGGAACTTATATTCTATTTCGAACGATAATAAATACACGATCATTATGATGATTTACATTAGAAAGTGTATAAATAAACGTGACTCAAAGTTAATGTGCCACTATATAATCAAATTAGTTTTAGTATCTTCAAAATACAATAGGTTAAGCAATTAAATAATTGTTTAAAAACTCATAATTAGCGAACTAACATAAACTAACTACTTAACAAATAACAATCCAACATTTATATAAGCATGCAAACCCAACGGATAACAAATAATATAATTCCAGCAGTGATTTAAATGAAATATTTTCTAGCTCTTAAAAAAATTTCTAAGTAAAATATACGTTGTTTCGCAACTTAGAAAAAAACCATTAATTAAACACACAACTCTGAAAATAACTCGTCTACAATTTATATAAATTAAAGTGTCATCATAAATATTTAGTTTCTACCGAAACTTAGAAAAACCTTAATAAAATTAAATAATTTGTTGAAAAGACCTGAGAAACGTGGTACTATTTTTTTTTTTTTTTTTTATGAGTAAACGTGGTACCATTTAGCAATAAGATTTGACAACTCATTTTTGTTGCCAGCGGAGAAACTGAAATCCCTTCACTCTTCATTTCAAGCATTCTCTCATTTCTCTCTCACCCCTAAATCCCTAGAGAAATTCTTGAAAACCTAATCGCAAGCTCAACTTCTCCTGCTCGATTTCTGCGAGTTGAAATTCTTGAAAAACTTATCGCTATCTCAAGCTCAAGTTCTCCTGCTCGATTTCTGTGAGTTGTACTCGATCTTTAGTTTTCTCAATTAATTGATTTACATTTAGTTTAGGCAAAAAAATTAACAACCTTTTCTTGCAAACCCTAGTTATTTATTTATTAATCTTTGTTGGTTTTTTGTTTTGTTATCTTTTCCATGTAATTTATGTCAATTTTGTGTCAATTTATCGAAAAAAGTAGGTTATTCTATAATGAGAATCAGATCTAGAGGAAGGAAGAGGATGCCTGATTGTGAAGAAGATCTAATAAGCCAGCTGCCTGATGAAGTGCTTGGTTGCATTCTTTCGTTTGTTCCTGTAGAAGATGCTGTTAGAACCAGCATTTTGTCAAAAAGGTGGAAAGACATATGGATGTTGATCACCAATCTTGATTTCGGGAAGAAAGTTAGGAATCGTAGAAATTGTCTAAACTTTGTGGATAATGTTATCGGTTGTGTTTCAAAACTGGGTAGCTTTTCTATGGAAGTATGTCTCCATGTTGACGAGGGTACGGTGACTTCATGGATGCGTAAAGTGCTTGAGAAAAATGTACGTGAATTGATGCTCGAAGGACCAATATCTCCCTGTTGTATTTTCTCGTGTGAGACCCTAACTATTTTGACACTTGTGTGTGATTCAATTGAAGATGTGCCTATTATTTGTAATCTACCAAATCTTAAGGTCCTCGATATGTGTATTTATGACCCCCCGTCTGAGTTGACGGAAGATCTTTTTACTAGTTGTCCTTTACTTGAGGATTTAACCATATACAGAAATATAGGAAATGGTGTTAAATTTAATCTGTCGTGTCCACATTTGAAGAAATTGAAGATAGAGTTAACGCAATATGAGGAGGATGAAACAGAATGTAGGTTTGTTATCAATGCTCCGAATCTGGAATACATGGAGCTGAATAATATCAATTACATGGGCACATCAGAATTAATTTTTAGGAATGTGAAGTCTATAGTTAAAGCAAAAATGGGAATGGTAGAAGCCCCTGAAACTTTAATGTCCCGTAATCACGCAGTTGAACTTCTCAGATCATTTACCACCGTGAAATCCTTATCGTTGGACCTCGCTTATGTGGATGTAAGTATTTCAACTTTTTCGTATATGATTTGCAAATGTTTATTTTATTGTAGAAGGTTATTTTTTGTCACTTTTGTTATAATATTCCACTCGGCAACATTAACCTTGTTCGTGTGTCTGTTCTCATCACTATTTCTCTTTCTCTGAAGGTGCTTTACATTACGTATCCCATTCTGCCAGATTTCTCTAACGTGAAACATTTGGAGCTTACTATTGATTATTACCGTCATATGGAAGTGATGGCTTATCTCCTTGTGTTTTTCCCAAATCTGGAAGAACTTGTAATACATGAGGTAGAGTACTTGCCTAATGATTTGTTTTGGCTAGACTCTCTTTTGAATCTTGTGAGATTTTGATTCTCATGTTTGGACAATTTTCAGTGTTCTTTCGAGCGGAAAACCAATTTCCCTTGCCATCCATCACTTGCTCCTCGATGTCTGTTGTCATGCATTAAAGTTGTTCGACTTGTACTATCTGATGATAACATGTACAAGATAGGTTTTGTGAAGTATGTATTGGCCACTGCTCGAGTCTTGGAGGAACTAAAAGTCAAAATTTGTAGGTCTACTCCAGTTTATTTATTCGGCCCTGCTCGAGTCTTCAAAGAACTGTTAGACCTTCCAAGGGCTTCACCAAATTGTCAAGTTTTTCTTGAGGGCTAGGTACTATGAGGTTAAGTTATTCTATTAAGTTTAGGGACATAAATGAATTTCTTCTACATGTAGAACATGAATGGGTTTTTCTTGTGTTAGTTAACATTTAGATGCACTTATTTCATATGATAAATAAATTAAATTGAGATATAATGTGGGGGGCTGTGAACAAGTCTACTACATAAATGATAAGAGGATCTGTTATATGTGGTCCTTGGATTTGTTTAAAATTTTCTCTATGTATCTGAGACCATTACACACGTGGACAGATTAGCATGTATAAAATAGAGAAGAATAAACGGAAACTAGAAATACTATTAAGGTTTTTGTGTTGCATGTTGACAATTATGCATAATTGGTTACATGTGAACGTCATATAATTGGACAGACACCTGTGGAAGGATTTCCCCTTGGGCCTGGGCAGAAAACTGCTGAACGTCATATTTTTGTTTCTATTTTGATTTCCCGAGGTGTTAGAAATAAATATTGTACATGGGGCAAATACATAAGAGAACACATTTTGTGTGCTTTAAACATGGGATAACCAAAAATATGCATATTCTCCTTTGAACTTTTAAAGTAGATCTTGTTGTAATAGGTGAAATATTTTATTCCTTTAATCTTGAAATGTTCACTTTCTTGGGGCAAATACATAAGAGAACACTTTTGTGTGCTTTAAACATGGGATAACCAAAAATTTGCATATTCTCCTTTCAACTTTTAAAGTAGATCTTGTTGTAATAGGTCAAATTTTTTATTCTTTTCATATTGAAATGTTCACTTTCTTATGTATTCAGATATTTTTCGCCTTTTTTGAAAAAAAATAATTCTCTGCTGAATCCAAATACCTTCATTAAATCTAAAATTACTTCCATGATTTAGAAAAAACTTCTGAGTCTATCTATTCTGTCAAAAATATAAGCGGCCTACAATTTCCTAGTTGTAACCAAAATCTTATTGCAAATTATTTGATCTAGTCTCAGAAATTTCGTTACGGCCTACAATTTTGTCATAATTATGGGATGTCCGTTTATCTTATCGGCAAAATTGATGAAGAAAATTTTGGTTCTGCAATTTTCATGGAATTCCACTTGATGAATGTTTGAATGTGGACGTTCTTTTGCATAATATCTCTCAACTAGATGAATGTTATAGTGATAATTAAAAAAGCTAATGATCTAGATTTTTTTCAAAATATTAGGAAATGCTTTTGCTTATTACAATTGTAGATGATAATGAAAAGAGGATGTATTTGCCTTTAATTAGCTGCGGAAAAATTATTTTGACTTTCGTATTTTTCAAAATGAGGAATGTGCAATTATACAAAACTCTTCTTTTAAGAATTCACTTACTGACATAGATTTGTTACTACTTAACTAATCTTATGTGCTTAGAAGGGCACAACGCACAAATTATTTACTAATTCATAATTTATCCATTTAATAGAAGGTTAAGAAGATCATCCAAATGAAGTCATGACTGTTTCGATGTTCAAATGTGCACGTGATTAAAAAAATGAAGTTTTGGGAATATGAGATGGTTGTTATCTAATTTAGTTGGTTTAACCATATACATGTAATTTGTAACGTAATCCACCACTAGATCCTTAATTTATTAGTTGTGCTTGAAATTGATTTACTTACTACATATGTATATCTATATCCAGATAAGCTAATGCTGCATGTTGCTCTATTTGGGAATATGCGATAGTTGTTATCTAATCTTATTGGTTTAACCATATACATGTAATTTGTAACGTAATCCACCTCTAGATCCTTAATTTATTAGTTGTGCTTAAAATTCATTTAGATACTACATATGTATATCTATAGCCAGATAAGCTACTATAAATGCTGGCTCTTGTTGAAGTTATATGAGTTTAATGCCTAAATTTTTGTTACACTTACGGTAAATTTATAACTAAATCTGATGGGATTTTCTTAGTCTGTAATGAGAGTAGTCTATGGTGTAATTTTATGTGTGGACGACTTAACATACATCAATAACGTTAGTAAGTGATTTTGCTCCAATGATGACAAGAACACAGTTGAGTTAGCCTAATAAAAAGGTGTTCTCTGATAATGAATAGATTTAGATTTAGATTTAAATTTTGGTTGACTGTCTCTTAGATTTTGGGTAGATTCTTAACTAATGAAGATAATAAATTAGTGATTATTGATATCAACCAAGCATGATAGGATTTTGGATTTAAGTCTAGGTGGGACCACAACAAGAAACCCAGAGCTATTTAATGAAATATATTTTGGATTTAAGTCTAGGTACTTGAAATTGATTTACTTACTACATATGTATATCTATAGCCAGATAAGCTACTATAAATGCTGGATGTATTTGAGGCTATATGAGTTTAATGCCAACATTTTCTTACACTTAAGGTAAATTTACAACTAAATCTGATGGGACTTAGTGGTCTTCATGAGAGTAGTCTATGGTGTAATTTGTGTGTGGACAACTCAACATGCTTAAATAACGTTATTAAGTGATTTTGCTCCAATGATGACAAGAACACAAATGAGTTAGCCTAATAAAAAGCTGTTTTCTGATAATGAACGGAATTAGATTTAGATTCAAATTTTGGTCGATTGACTCGTAGGTTTCGAGTAGATTCTTAACTAATGAAGATAATAAATTAGTGATTTATTGATATCAACAGAAATGATAAGATTTTGGATTTAAGTCTAGGTGGGGCCGGAACAAGAAACCGAGAGTCTTGGCCTGAAGCCATTTAATGAAGTATATAACTACCTATTGACATTTGGCAAGAGAATTTATTAGTTACCTTTTGAGATTGAATAAAGATTTATCCTTTCATCTGTTTTAATTTATCAATTATTACTCTTTGCCAATTTTGGTAAGATTAAAAGATGTTGACAATTATCTGTGGATTATGAATAATTACAGGTTTTGCATATCTCTTGGCCATCACATGGAGGACCTAAATGTCTATTTTTATGCAAAAAATAGAGGTGTGCGTACAGAGGCAGTTGTTCTTCCGGTTTATAAGCAACCAACACTTCTCAGAGCCAGGTGATTAGATTGACTTAACCTGAAAAAATAGAAACAAAGAAAAAAAATTAGTGTAAAGTTGTCCTGGTACCCTTGAATACATGTTCATGTCTGCCTCTCTACATGGATGCATGAAAGAGAGAACTAAATTATTTTTCATGAGTCAACGGCTACTTTGTACTTTATAGTTGGTGGAACTTCACTATATTATGTCATCTTTCATATATGCAGGATCAAGCGATCATGCTGCTTTTTAAGCTGCCTATTATGAGAGGATATTGCTGGTTATGTGATGGAGCATAGCAAATTCTGAGAAATATTCCATGGGATGGAATGTATTGGAAAGCTGGAAAGTTGTGACTTGGAGGATTCTGATATATTTTAATGGATGGTATCTGCCCTGATTCAATTGCAAGTACTTTCTACTGATTTCTTTTGTTGATCTTGTTATTGTGAAAATAGTTGATGGCTAAGATCTCTTAACTACTGTTTCAGATTTCGTATTCAAAAGAGGACGTTGTAAAGCCATGTTGTGGCCACATTCTGCAAGTGTTCTTTTTTAATAAGTTTTTAAAAAAAATATTAGAACTTGCTTAGGATAAAGAATCTGTCAGTCAGAATAATCATTTATACTGATTAGTCATATTAATAAAATTGTATCTGTAATCATTTTATTCTTGATGTTTTCACCTTTCCTGCAGAATGCCAGATCTTGAAGCGAGCATGGTGAAGAAGCTTGCACTTTTGTGTTCTATGGTAAGCCCCAAAATCGTTGTACAACAGCTGAAAGTTTTAGCATATACCTGGAAATTATTTAGTGAAGAATTAGCCTTTCATTGAGTTAAGAATTAGTTTGATAATTTTTATTTCGGCTGTTAATTTTATGATAAGTATTCCTTTAAGAATTTAACTGTTAGTTGATTTTAGTTTGATGTAGGATTAGAGTTGTAGTTCATTTATTAGTGTCTCCCAGTTGGAGTCTTAAAAGTATCTAACCTAAAATGTGTAGTTTCTTTCCTTGTTTAAAATATGAAGATTTAAGAATTAATTCCTACTAATTTAAATACTAAAGATTTATACAATCATCTATCGTTACAAATATCTTATTTCTTGTTTTGGGTAGTGAAAGAGCTGAACACATTGGTGATCAAAATTCTTTATTACTTAATTTTACATTCTGGGACATGCCGAACTTTTTTTTGCCATTAGTCAAAATTTGTGCCTCTTTTTGAAAATTCATTACTCTTTGTCATCTCTTTGGTAAGAAATGACTTTTCTTTGAAAACTGTCTCCGTAAGTCCATTGTCGTGTTCATTTTAAATGCATTCAAAAACTGCTATAAGAGTAAACTATGTTGTTTTATGTTCTTCTTTTGAAACATGTCTTAGTTATGGAGCATGTTTTACTCCTAGGGATGACTTTATGGACAGATCTTATGAATAACTATCTGTACTAGCTTTCTCGCTTGATTAACATATAACTTTTTTATTTTATATCATCAGTTTATCCTACTGCTATGTTGGTTAGAATCTTTAGGGTACCTTAGCATTTTCAGTTCCATTTATCAGAAGAAAGGTATGAGGAAGCAGAAGCAAGAAATAGGCAGCTTGAGAAACAGGTAGCCCTGCAACAAGAGTGTTCTTATTTGCTATATTTCTCCTCAGTTTCAAATTCTGGTTATATATCTCTTGTCTCTTGACCGTATGTTAGATTGCATCTTTTGGAGAAAGTGTATCCTTAAAAGCACATCTTTTAACCAGGAAAGTAGTAAGTTTTGGAATTCTTTCTCTAAATATAGTGGATTTTAGATAATTTCGTTTCTGGATATGTTTTATCTGTAGAAAGGAAACTTAGCTTCAGAAATGGGAGTTATGTAAGATACTAATGGAATGAAGATAGTGCAATCATGAGAGGTTTGTTGTGGGTTTTTTTGTTTCCCTTTTTCTAGTTCCATTTTTGTGTCTTCTTCCTTTTCCCATCTCTGGTTCCATTTTGTGTGAAATTCATTATCCGATTTAGATAAGTTCTTTGAATTGTTTCATCAGTGCAGAGATGTGTCCTCGTTTTATCATATGATAAGTCAAATTAATTGAAACTTTCCATCTAGTTCTATATCATATGATGGGGGACGATATCACGTCATCTATTGATGAACTTATCATTTCACTTCATTTGATGTTTTTAGTTTCATTATATTTCTTATTTAGACCAGTTTTCTTGCTTACACATCTAAGGCACTAAGAACTCATGAACTTTTACTATTACTACATTAGTAGACAGAAAATGGTAGAACATAATATAGAAAAGATGGAAAAATAGAATAATTTGTTATTCGAATAAAAGGGAAGCTCCTTTAATCACTTGGGCATGGGAGACATGAATAATTTCAACTCATGTACTTCTATTTTAGCTCTTGTGCTCAAGAATTTCATTTCCTTTTATCATATAGAATCCGATTATAATTCCTTTGTTGTTGTTCATTGGAACAATACTTGTTTTATGGATATTATTAGTTGCCAAAGTCCTATGTTTAAAAGAAATCAAGAATAATAATTGTTGTCTTGTTGGCCTCATGAGAAAGCCCAACAAGAATAGCCAACACTTTCCAATCCTCACATGTGCAGACTTCTACCAGGTGTATTTTCTTTTCTTTCCTTTAGCTGAAAGTAGGAATGCCTATTATTGTCTTTAAATGCACCTAGACATGACCTTTTTTTCATTTTTTGTTTAACATTTTATCTGTTATACGAGGAAGCACAAGAGGGGAAACATTTACCATCTCTTGCAGATATAGATAATACATGATGGTAAGTATGTGTTCTTTTACACACATCATCATAATTTATGCATATTATATAGTCTCGTATCTTTTTAAACAAAATATTGTCTTTAATGGAATGTAGAGGGTGACAGAACCAACGATTTAAGCTGCTCGAAAGCAACTGCAACAAAGGTTCAAAACAATACTGTTTTCCCTCCTTTCAATAAAACATTATTGATTTTCTGAGTTCAAATTTTCAGTTTTAAGGATTGGCTACTTGAAGGACAAAGTGAGGGATAGGATACAGTCCTTTTGTAGATATTTGGAATTTTGATCTTTTTTTTTGGCCCTTTTGTATTGTGTTATTGTTGTTTGGATTACATTTGTTAGAATGTTGAACATAAATTTCGTAGATTGAAAGTCAATTATTTGGTCACTATATGGAAATTTTGAGAAGATTTGCATCAACTCGTGTCTAATTAGAAAGTGAGAGCGAAACTTGTTGAGCAAAACTATAAATATATCCTTCAAGGGAATAAATTGATCCACATAAAACAAAACAAGGGGTTAAATGTCACATTTATAATAATATAGGTTGTAAACTGATACACATAAAATAATACATAGAGGTAAATTGTCACACCGACAATAACATCGGTGGTAATTGACACATACAATTATATAAGGGGTAAATAGTCACATGTACAATAACAGGTAATTTTTTTTTTTTTTTTACATCAGTTGAGTAGGTCCAAGTATGATATATAACTATATTAGTGATAGTATTTTTGGCAAAATCATACTCCCTTCATATTGATTGACACATTTGTCAATTTTTTTGTTTCAAATTAATTGGAGTGTTTGGGTTTTCAAAGTATTTTTTTCTAATTTTGCTCATTTCTCTCATTAGAGTTGGGAAACTCAATGGTCATCCCTAACTAATAAAAAATTAAAAATAATCATCATTATAAAGGATATTTGAGACATTTTATCATCAAAAAGTATGTAATTATGAGGTTTTTTAATCTATATTAAAAGTAAGAATGTGCCAATTAATATGAAACGGAGAGAGTATTTTTGAAAAAGTTTAAAAAAGCGTGTGAGGTTTCTAAGAATATAAAAGAGAAAAAATGCAAAATTTTAAATTATCATTAAATCTATTTAATTTACTTCTTGCGCCCAACAAAATGGCATAAGAATGCTTAGGATGAAGATATTGAACTATGTGACAAGCATAAGAGTAAAAGTTATCTCAACATAAAAGTTTGTTTGACTGGAATGGATTCTAGATTTGATAATCTGATTGTTTGATATTACATAATTATGTTTGGGGGTTTTTCAACATACAACCCTGTGAAATGTCTAATGGACAATTTAATTATATGTGATATGATTAAAAAATAGGCATATTATCCTATCGTTAAAAGTAATAATAAGCATTTTACCTCCTTCTTTGAATAGGTGTTGCACACACGTTCATAATGACGAGTGAGACTTCATTTTGATGTAAAAGAATTGTTCAATTTAATTCTCCGTTGATAACATACTTCATTCACTTCACCCCTATGTGAAATGTTATTATGGAAATTTTACACTCCTATTAAATGTTATAATGAACATTTTACCTCTCCGTAAATTGTCTAATGGACACATTACTTCTATGTAATTCCGTCCATAAATATGTAAGAATACGAGCGAGACAATGGACTTTTTCACGAAAACACAGAGGGATATATTGTCATTTGATTTATCACAATAGGGTAAATCATCTTATAAGAAAAAAACAGAGGAATAATTTGTTATTAAATTTATAAAATAAAAGCCACACATGTTCTTGAAATACAAAACATTTAAAACACATTCATGTTTTTAATTTACGAAAAAGTCTAATGACTCCATGTATCCCTCAAATCCAGCATTGAAAACACTTCAAACACACAAAACGTTACTTGAACTTACTGCATTTCCACTTTTTCATCCAAAACATGTTTGATAATTATATTCTAGATCCAAAAGTCTGAAATCATGAGAAAAGTCAAAAGCATCCAAACGGAGCCATAGTTTTTCCGGATCTGATATATAGATACATGTGCTAATTATTAGCAAACAATTTTCTTTTGGGTTTAAATGTAAAGAAAAATATTACTCATTGCTTACTTTAATAATTTTGAATTATTAAATTTACATAATCTAGTTATTAATGATCATATAATCTCCTACATGATGTCAGATCTTTTAATTCCTTCACTAATCAATCAATTAATGGCACTCCTAGCCACATTCATCTATTCAAGAACACGTTTTTGAATCTGTTCTTCCCAAATACACTAAAAACTTCTCCTTTCACCCAAAATCAAATGAAAATCCATCCCACAAATGTTGCAAAAACATCAATACAAGTTGAAGAATCATCAATGACCCAAAAGCCTCAAATATGTCATTTGCCCGATTTCCAATTCAAAGAATACATGTCATCAAAGGCAAACAAAGTCAACAAGGCCCTAGATGAAGCAATCCCACTTCAAAATCCAATCAAACTCCATGAATCCATGAGGTACTCCCTTCTTGCCGGCGGCAAACGCGTCCGGCCAATACTATGCTTGGCCGCTTGTGAGCTAGTTGGCGGAGACGAGGCCAATGCCATTCCGATAGCTTGTGCTATCGAAATGATCCACACCATGTCACTCGTCCACGATGACCTCCCATGCATGGACAACGATGACCTCCGCAGAGGTCAACCCACGAATCACAAGGTCTTCGGGGAAGAAACCGCGATCCTCGCTGGTGATGCCTTACTCGCACTTGCATTCGAACACGTTGCATCCAAGTCGACAAATGTTTCACCCGATCGAGTTCTTCGAGTCATTGTGGAGTTGGGTTCGGGTATTGGATCGAAAGGGCTTGTTGCAGGGCAAATTGTGGACATATGTAGTGAAGGAAAGGAAATAAGTTTGGATGAATTGGAGTACATTCATCTGCACAAGACATCTAAGCTTTTGGAAGCTGCCATTGTTTGTGGTGCAATAATGGGTGGAGGAGATGAAATTGAAGTAGAAAAGTTGAGGAAATATGGTAGATGTATTGGATTGCTTTTTCAGGTGGTGGATGATATTTTGGATGTCACGAAGTCATCGGACGAATTGGGAAAGACGGCGGGAAAAGATATGGCGAGCAATAAGGCTACGTACCCGAGGCTAATGGGACTTGAAAAGGCCAAAGAGTTTGCAAGAGAGCTCGTGGGTAAAGCAATGGAGGAGCTCAGCCACTTTGATGCTTTGAGAGCGGAGCCATTGTTTCGTTTGGCCGAGTACATAGCTTACCGCCAGAATTAGATGCTTAATTGTGCCATTTTGACAAGACATACTACTATGTTATATATGGCTAACTTATCAGTCATAGTAAGTATCTAATTCCAGGCTCTATGCCAATTTTTAAAATGTTCAGATATTCATCCATTATAACATTTTAGCTACATTTGGTGATATATAATCATACCATATATAGTACACTCAATCAATAACCAGAAACCTGATTGCTGGTTTCATATAATAATTTGGATGACAACATGAGAAGTAGAGGAGTGACCGCGTCTACAGAATTAAGTAGATGAATTAACCTTTGATCGCCAACCCTCGATAACGTCTTCTGGTTGAGCTTGCCTTTTGATAAATTAATGAATCCAAGGATAAAAAACAAACAAATACAAGCAAGGTGAAAATTCAGTTTACACATCGAGATTTTGGTTCAAATTTTGAAATCGATATATATATAAATATAGTTGCTGCTTCCAAGATCAATTCTTGTCAAAAGAAATAATGCAACTCTAAACTATTGTTACAACTAGTAGATATAAAACATAAGAGTACTCATCTGATCATATGAACCTTTCATATGATCAGGTGATTAAATGACTCATAGAAATCTAAAATATTAATCATATTTAAACAAGAATTTGTAAGCATATTATTAATCAGACCTTCATGTATGACTTCATCTATGGGACAACATTTGCACTACAATATTACGAAAAAGAAACTAAAATTGGCAAGAACAACCACTTGTGTGCAATGCAGAGAATGTTAATGGTTCTTTTTAATTTTACAAGTGTAGTTTCTGATCTTTTCAGCTCAATGAGATGATTAGTGTGTGCGTGTGTAGAATGTTAATTGTTCCTTTTAATTTGAAGTGTAGTTTCTCAAGTAGCAAAATTTCCATTTCCTTCCATTTTATATATTTATTTTTTGGATGGCTCAAAAATAGTTACCTCTTCTTTTCATAACCAAATGCTTCAATGATATCTTTTTTTTTTTTTTTTTTTATTTATTAGTGTGTGAATTATAAAGTACCCAAATTCTGGATACGAAGCTTCAAATTATGTTCCAAGATTAACAAATAGATCGATTAAGATATAACCTTAAAAATGTAAATATTGATAATTTCTTTTATTAAAGGTAATTTATGTTGGTATCCCTTAGGGTAGATTCAATTACAAAAGACCCTCTGCATTTAACAAAATAGTTAAATTTTAGTTGGATTTGACTATATTTTATAACAAAAAAACCTTCTTAGAAGTTAACATTGTCTTATAAAAACGTCTTTGCTATAAGGTTTTTTTTAGTGAGTATTGTTTACATATATAAAAAAGTTATAATTATATAACAAATTATTAACTTTTTTCAGCCATTATCACGATCTGAGGAGGGTAATCATTATTTATCTTCAACACACTTCTTAGAAGCTAGTATGCATTTCCATATTCTAATCTAAGTACATTTATTTATTAATTAATTTGTTTATATATTGCTTAATGAGTTTATATTATTTTTTATGTTGCCTCCACTGTTTTATTTTTATACACTAATTGTTAACTTTTTTTTTCAGCCATTATCGCGATCTGAAGAAGGTGGTCATTATTTATTTTTAACTAAAGATACTTCTAATGGAGTAAACAAGTTCCTCTCCTTTAAAGTTTTGTTGATTGATTTTTGTAAAAAAACTCATCTCTTTTGTTCTTTGATTGGGCTTAATTTATAGTTTTGTTGATTAATTTTTCTAATAAAATATATTTTCTTTGCTAAGTAATTTGGTCAAGTAGATATTTTGAATCAATCTCCTTATTTTTTGATCAATTATAACCAGAAAGTTCATTGAAGTTTGAGTGTGATTTTATAATTGCATGTTTAATTGAGGTCATTTGGATCATATTTTGGATCGAAATTAACAAATTTGGAGGTTAAAAATATAATGAAAAGATATTTCAATATTTTTTTCAAAAAAAATTAGATGATTTGAAATATTCCCATGTTTGCTCCATTAGACTAAATATTTACTTTTCGTAAGATATTCTTGCTTTTCGTGGTAGTTTATTTGTATTTACACATTATTTTTGTTCATTTACATATATTTTTGTTATTTCTGGATTTCTTAGAATTTAAATTATCAAATTTTGTTATAGTTATTTTAATTCTTTTGAATAAAATATTATTTCTTTTTGTGGGAGTTTATTATAATTCTAGGAATGAACTTGAAACATAAAATGAAGACTAAGGGTAGAAAATAAAGTTTTTAATGGAAATATACCCCTATATTTTATTATTTGCCACAAAAATCTATGAGATTCATCAAAATATAAAATATATTATAGTATGCATGTAAATCACTTAGTATGATTTTAATTAGTAAGTTTTCATTTTAAAAGTTTGAGTACATTTCAAGAAAAAGTATAAATCTTTTTTAATCAAAATACTTTCAATACTCCAATTAAATTTGGTCATATAATTGACTTGAATCAAAAGAAAATAATAAGTCATAAGTTTATCATACAAGTACTTACAAAATTAAATCCATTGATCCATGAAAAAAAAAATTCACTAACCAAACAAATTCACTCTTTGATTTTGACTTTATATGTAATAAAGTGAAATCTAAATATTTATGTATGTATAATTAATGCAATTATACAAACTAGCCATGTTTTATGTACTTTTAGGTGAACTTGGAAAAATAAAGCGAACTATGTAAAAGAACATGAAAAGAAAAAAATGAAATCCACGGGGACCATTTATTTGAAGTAGCTTAATGAATATATATATTTCATAACAAAGCTTCTTATTTCAAAACATTGCAAGAGAAGGTATAAATTTAAATTATTTAATTTTTTACTTGAAATAGACCTTTCATTTAATTGACATATTCTATTTTTAGGAGAATGGAAAAAAGTTGCTACGGGAGCACATGAATTCATTCTTATACCAGACATTTTCATTGTTCATTCCAGTACCACCAAAATTTGCTAGGGCGAATTTCGTTGTACAACTAATACTGTTTTAGCTATGGATTCGTCGGAAGAATGTTCTCATCTTTCCAAGATGAAAATCTTAATTAATTTTTGTGTGTATTTTCATATATTTTATATTTATTCCTAAACCAATTTAAATTGCAATTTGTGATAAAATACATTGAAATTTTGACTTTGAAGTAGTTTAGACTATTTTATTAGTCAAACAAATATTCATACTTCTGCATAACACTTCTTCTAGCTATTAAAATTTTACTTTCGTAAAGATAGCTTATTTTTTCTTATGAGTTTATTCATATATTCACGGGTTTTTGTTCATTTCCAAGTATCTATGCTATTTTTTATTTTTATAAGATATTAACATTATCAATTTTTAGTTTTAATATTGTATTAAGAAGTAGACAAAAATATCAATTTTTAATATAGCATTATAATCATATACTCCCTCCATTCCATTTTAATTGTCGCTTTAGAAATTTTTTCATGTTCCAAATTAATTGTCACTTTAGGATTCCAATTCATTAAAAATGACTCGAATTATTAATTGTAATAAGTAGAGTCAAATCCACGTGGACCATGTGAATAAACAGCAAATCAGAATTAATTAATTGCTGGATAGCGGTTATCGTATATATATCGCCACTCTTTTTTTAAATATGGCGTAAACTCGCGCTTTTCTTCATTAGTAATGACACAATTTTCATCTTCTCAAATAGTATATAACATACGCCATAAGGATGATTCATGTTATTACAAATGTTAAGATCTATAGAGGCTATGTTTGTTTGGATGTACATTTCGGCTCAGATTTTTTGAAATTTCAAGTTTTCAAAACTTAAAACTCGAAAACTCATTATTTTCATTAAAAAGATGGGAGGTTTTCAAGATATCACCATGTGAAATGTCTAATGGACAATTTAATTATCTGTGATATGATTAAAAAAATAGGCATATTACCTCACTGTTAAAAGTAATAATAAGTCTTTTACCTCCTTCCTTGAATGGGTTTTGCACACGCGCTCATAATGGCAAGTGAGATTTCATTTTGATGTAAAAGAATTGTTCAATTTAACCCTCCGTTGATAACATACTTCATTCGCTTCACCCCTAAGTGAAATGTTATAATGGATATATTTTACCCTTCTATATATGAAATGTTATAATGGACATTTTACCTCTTTGTGAAATTGTCTAATGAACACTTTACTTCTCTGTGATTTCGTCCATGAATATGTAAGAATACCAAAAAGACGATAGAAGTTTTTTTACAAAAACACAAAGGGGTATATTGTCATTTGATTTATCACAGTGGGGTAAATTATCTTTTAAGAATAATTTAGAGAAATAATTAACTCTTGAAAAATAAAAAAGCCTCAAATATTCTTGAAATACAAAACATTTAAAATATATCCCAACAGGTGATTTGTCTAGTGAAAGGGACTAGTCACTATAAAGTAGCGGATTCAAGTTCGAATCCCTGTTGGGAGAGGTTCCCACTTTATGTGCTCGACACGCCTCGAAAGGGATTAAACCCTTTGGAAACCAAAAAAAATCATGTTTTTAAATTTGAAAAAGTCTAACAACTCCATCGATTCCTCAAAATCCAACATTGAAAATACTTTCCATACTTCAAACACAAATACATCGGGATTTTGACAAGTTAATTCCATGTGATATATCTAATTCGTAATTTACCTCCATGTGATATGAAATAATGAGCAATTTACCTCCTTCCTAGTGGAGGTATTGCACACACACTCTATAATGCGACTGTGATTTCATTTTCATGTAAAAAATACTTAAAAAATACCAATATAACCTTACCATTGACAACATATTCACTTCACTTTATCCTCCTATAATATGCATAAATAGACAATTTACCTCTCTGTGATATGCGTAAATGGGCACTTTAACTCTATGTGATATGGCATAATGGGCATTTTACCCCCTTGTAAAAATGTAAAAATCAAGAGAAAGACAGTGTGTTTTTTTTTTAATAAAAACACAGGAAGGTATATTGCCCTTTTATTTATCACAAAGAGTCAAACTGTCTATTTAAAATAACAAAAAATGTTTAATTCTTATTCAAGATCCAAGAGTCTGAAATCATGAGAAAAGTCAAAAGCATCCAAACAGGGCCATAGTTTTTTCCGGATCTGATATGAAGACACGCTAATTATCAGCAAACAATTTTCTTTTGGGTTTAAAAGTAAAGAAAAATAAAGTATTACTTAAATGAAGTTAAAACCGACATTATATATTATATAACTCCTTCCGTCCCATTAAACGTAATCAAACATGGTACAACCGATCAATGAAATTCTTATATGTGGATAGAGATTTCACATTATACCATTTAAAAATCATGTTTTTAAATCTACATGGTACAATCTGAATGGGATAATGTGAAATCTCACTCCACATGTAATGATTATAGTGGTCGACTGCACCACGTATAATCAATGACGTGGTGTAACGATTATACTATATATCATCTCTTGTCCATAACATTTCGTCATTCATATAACACTTTTCCAATCACTTCTTCCCAAATACACTAAAAACTTCTCTTACTCAACCCAAAATCAAGTTTCTCGACATGAACATCCATCCCACAAATGTTGCAGAAACATCAATACAAGTTGAAGAATCATCAATCACCCAAAAGCCTCAAATATGTTATTTCCCCGATTTCCAATTCGAAGAATACATGTCATCAAAGGCAAATAAAGTCAACAAGGTCCTAGATGAAGCAATCCCACTTCAACACCCAATCAAAATCCATGAATCCATGAGGTACTCTCTTCTTGCAGGAGGAAAACGCGTCCGGCCAATACTATGCCTGGCCGCTTGTGAGCTCGTTGGCGGAGACGAGGCCAATGCCATTCCAATAGCTTGTGCTATCGAAATGATCCACACCATGTCACTCACCCACGATGACCTCCCCTGCATGGACAACGATGACATCCGAAGAGGTCAACCCACGAATCACAAGGTCTTCGGAGAGGAAACCACAATCCTAGCTAGCGGTGCCTTACTTGCCCTCGCATTCGAACTTGTTGCATCCAAGTCGACAAATGTTTCACCCGATCGAGTTCTTCGAGTCATTGTAGAGTTAGGTTCGACTATTGGATCGAAAGGGCTCGTTGCAGGGCAAATTAAGGAAATAAGTTTGGATGAATTGGAGTACATTCATGTGCACAAGACATCTAAGCTTTTGGAAGCTGCAATTGTTTGCGGTGCAATAATGGGTGGAGGAGATGAAATTGAAGTAGAAAAGTTGATGGAAATATGGTAGATGGATCGGATTGCTTTTTCAGGTGGTGGACGATATTTTGGATGTCACGAAATCATTGGATGAATTGGGAAAGACGGCGGGAAAAGATTTGGTGAGCGAAAAGGCGACATACCCGAGGCTTATGGGACTTGAAAAGGCTATAGATATTGCTACAGAGTTTTTGGATAAAGCTATGGTGGAGCTTAGCCATTTTGATGCTGTGATGGCAGCACCACTACTTCATTTGGCTGAGTACATTGCTTACCGCCAGAATTAGAGGCTCATGCCATTTTGCTACCAGTTTGGAAGCTGCAGTTGTTTCTGGAGAAAAATAGATTCACTCTACTTCATTATTGTGTAATATTAACGGTTTCCTCCTAGCTCTTTCTAATTATCGCATTTTGGTTGTACATGGGCATAATATATGGTAATATGTAACCGATCGACTTATAATCCATAAACTGAATCAATAGCTATTCAATATTGCATATCAAGTTTCAAAATACATACCCAGAAACAAAAAACTCGCAATTCTTATAATTTAACATAAGGTCTATCTGACTGCTGGTTTCATATAATTTGGATCACAACCTAACAAGTGGAGGAGTGATTATGTCTGCAGTAGTAGATGAATTAACCTTCGACTTTTGATCGCCAACCCTCAATAACGTCTTCTAGTTGAGCTTGTGTTTTGATAAATGAATCCAGAGAGAATATAGCCTGTCCATAAAGAACAAACATAGTGGAAATCCGATACAGAATTCCAAGTTCATAGATAAATGACAGAGTACACATCGAGATTGTGGTTCAAATAATGAAATCGATATAGATATTTGTTTCTTTCAAGATAAATTCTTGTCAAACAAATTATATAAAATGCAAAATTCTAACTCTAAACTATTGTTACAACTTATAGTAGAGATTAAACATAAGAGTACTCATCTGATATGTAAACATTTTTACCAGACAAATCGATACTAGAAAAATATATGATCAGGTGATTAAATTATTCATTGATCTCCATGGTTTTTTCAAGCTGCATGAAGTAAATAATTCAAGAATTTTTAAGCACGTTAACCATACCTTCATGTATGACTTCAAATACGGAAGTGAATCTGGGACAGACCACTTCTTATAGTGCCCCAGAGCAATCTCTAGATGGTAGAGCTTTGGCCCAAGAGACAAATCTGCTGCAGATACCTCTTTCCCGTTGATAAACGGGCCCTATATATGGAAGTTTTAAAAAAAAAATTGCAGCTTGAGTTAAAAATTTGACTAAAATGGCACTGTATATCACAAATTCAAAACATAAATAGTTGTTTACATCAAAACATTATTCAAGAGTGACAGACATTAAAGAAGATGACAAGGTTAGCAAAAACTTCATATCCTCCTGTCAACTAGTCATGGGAATTTACAAGTTCTCAATAGTATCTTCTCCAAAATTTTAAATTGGCTGCATTACCTAGTGGTTAAAAACCTTCACAAACAATATACAAAAAGGACTCGCATACAAATATACCATGGATATTTAATTAAAAAAATTAGATGGCTCACATTTTCTTCAAGATATTTGTTTAAGGCAGTCAGCTCATCGAGTAATGCCTGCTCTGTTCCATCACTAGGGTCTTTGCTCTTAAGAAACCCAATAAAAGTGGAGAAGATCTTTGAACCTCTGCAATATTTCGAAAAAGAAACTACGATTAAAAATTGTGGCACAATAGCCAGAACAACATCTTGTGTGCAGAGAAAGACAAAGAGGAAGTTCATATTAAATGATTATCTCAATAATATTGCCATAGCAGTTCAGATAAAGAAGCCTATACAAATCACAATTGATGATAAAATGCACATTAAAATTCTGGATTGGATTTAATGCCCATTAGTTGTCAAGTTATTAAATATATCCCATTGTTGCATTAACTGAGAGTTACTTAGGATAAGATATGAATCCAAACTTCTGAGCTGACATTTGTCATCCCATCAAAGACTGCAAAAACTTTACGGCAATGATGGCAACATGATTGATATTACATGTAATACTATCAGTGACTATCAAACCTAAAAACATAAACTAAAATTTTATCCCATCTTTTCTTAAGCGCTAAACTTTGTTTCTACGGTGTTGATCCTCTATCGGCCTAGCGAAAATATAAGCAGCATGAAATTTCAAAAAAGGACGGATGAGTTACAACAAAGTGACTTTTAAGTGAGAGATTATTACATTGTCCCATTAGATTTATAGGGCGGAAAAGAATGAAAACTCGTTGCCTAAAGTTTACAGGGTAGAGTGGCATCAAAGAAGGGATGCTACCAAAAAAAGAAAACCAGAACATGTCTGGAAGCAGCTCACATATCATGTATGTGAAAAGCCATAGAGCACAAAAACATAGACTAAAAGGGTTCATATGTAATGCTACATGATCATTCAGAACCATTGATAGATTCTTCTGTTAGTAGTTAACTCAATTGTCATGATAACAAAGAAGTCCGTAATCATGAACTGCGATAACCCTAAAATAACAAGACTTGCAGAAATTTGAAAAACCTTAGCCTCATTTGAAACTAGCATATACCAGAAAATCAACACTGTAACTTATTAATAAAGAAAACGAGCAACACAGATGAAGTATCATACACTGAAGCCTTTTCAGGGGGTGTAACCAAAGAGGGTTCAGGAAACTTCTCTTCCAGTTTCTGTGTTATAACATCTGAATCCGGAATCCACTTCTCATCAAGCTTAATAATCGGAACTTTACCCTCTGGACTTATTTCTAGGAACCTATACATAAAGCACATGCAAATAAATTATGAACTATACAAGAGCAAATAAACAGCAAAATCAATGTCATTACTCATTACCATTCTGGCTTGTTTTTTAAATCAACCAATTTCAGTTCATATGGGAGATGTTTTTCCTCCAATGTAAGCAAAACCCTTTGAGTGAAGGGACCTGAGAAACAATGGTCACAGTCTAAAACACATAAACCCTGTCTTTTTTAATTTTCGAAAAACTCAAACAAACAACATTTTCTATTTTTTTTCAAAAAAAAAACTCCAGCAACATAACACATAAAAAAATAATCAAATGCATTTAAAAAATTCCCCAAGGAAATCTCAGAAATCCACATTAATCAAACTAACAGCATCAAAATGAAATGCAATTCTGAACACACAGTATAAAAACAAAAGATGATCTGAAATAATATATAGTATGATAATACATTGTCCGTATGTAAAACGTGCAGATAGTATTAAACTATACAAAATTATTGATATATTTTTCAATCACTGTTACTTTTATAATTTTGTAATTCATAAAAGATTTTTAATAATATTAAAAATAATTATAATTAGAGATTAATTAGAGTCCTATCAGAATTTGGGAATTTTGAAGAAGAATTTTCGCTTACAGTCCCCGAGCTTGCAGCAGCAGCATCAGGGAGATTTCAGTAATAGTCCTCATGTTAGAGGACAAAGTAGTAATTCTAAGCGGATGAGGGAGCTTAATATTCATCCCCATCCCACTGCCGTTGTTCGGCTATTGCTTCTCACGTTTGCCTGCCACAACTTCAGGTGATGATGTTATACATTTTGGATTCTATTTTTTTTTTAATGACAAAATTGGGCACATTAATAATTTTATTGCGTTGTGATAAACCAGCAAAAAGTATCATGTAAAAATTTTATTGCGTCAAATTTTCTTGTGTTTTAAAAAACACCCAATTTGTACAAATAGATCGTTTTGGATCAGACATATTTCAAGAAATAATTTTAAAAATATATCACGTAAAGTTGTAGGGACCAACTTGAAGTATTTTAACATGAAAATATTTTATTGCGTCAAACTTCCTTGCCGATTATTTAAGAGCACAAGAAATTCTATGCAAACATTTCAAACGATCATTCGTGCATATTTCACATAATACAAGTGAGGCTCTTGTGTTTTTCCAATTGTTTTTCAAAAAAAAATTAGATGCTTTGAAATATTTACATATTTACTCCATTAGACTAAATATTTACTTATTTACTTTCCGTAATATATTCTTGCTTTTCGTGGTAGTTTATTTGTATTTACACATTATTTTTGTTCATTTACATATATTTTTGTTATTTCTGGATTTCTTAGAATTTAAATTATCAAATCTTGTTATATTTTATTTTAATTCTTTTGAATAAAATATTATTTCTTTTTGTGGGAGTTTATTATAATTCTATAAATGAACTTGAAACATAAAATGAAGACTAAGGGTAGAAAATAAAGTTTTTAATGGAAATATACCCCTATATTTTTTTATTTGCTACAAAACTCTATGAGATTCATCAAAATATAAAATATATTATAGTATGCATGTAAATCACTTAGTATGATTTAATTAGTAAGTTTTCATTTTAAAAGTTTTGAGTACATTTTTTAATCAAAATACTTTCAACTAGAACTCCAATTAAATTTGGTCTTATAATTGACTTGAATCAAAAGAAAATAAGAAGCCATAAGTTTATCATACAAGTACTTACAAAATTAAATACATTGATCCATGAAAAAAAAAATCACTAACCAAACAAATTCACTATTTGATTTTGACTTTATAAGTAATAAAGTGAAATCTAAATATATATATGTATATATAATTAATGCAATTATACAAACTGGCCACGTTTTATGTACTTTTAGGTGAACTTAGAAAAATTAATAAAACGAACTATTTAAAAGAACATGAAAAGAAAAAAAACACTACAAGAAAATTGAGCTTAAGTGACAAAAAAATAAATGATAATGTGGAAGTTGTCACTCTTTGTATGCATTTAGTGATAAAAATATTAATTTTGTCATAATAATAATGGTGACAAGTGCAATAGTGACAATATATGTTTTTAAGTTGTCACTAATAGCTATTAATGACAAATATATGGTGGCTTAAATTGTCACTATTGACAATTAGCGACATCTTTTTAGTGATAACCTAGTGACAATAAATATTGTCACTATGATTAGTGACAACTTTTTGGTTGTCACTTTTGGGGTATCGCTAAATGTCAATAGTGACAACTTTTTTACAATTCTTGTCACTAGTATGTTCATGAAAACCATTTTAGTGATAATATTTGAGTTGTTGTCACTTAATATACATAAGAAGTGACAACTTTAACATTGTCACATATTATTTTATCACTAAAATTAAATTTTTTTGTAGTGAAATGAAATCCACGTATTTATATTTACCTTACTTTTGTAGGTTCTGTGTTCATATTACTTTAAGAGATAGCATGAGGACCATTTATTTGAAGTAGCTTAATGATCAATGGAATGTATATATTTCATAACAAAACTTCTTATTTCAAAACATTGCAAGAGAAGGTATAAATTTAAGTTGTTTAATTTTTTACTTGAAATAGACCTTTCATTTAATTAACATATTCTATTTTTTAGGAGAATGGAAAAAAGTTGCTACGGGAGCACATGAATTCATTCTCGCACCGGACATTTTCATTGATCATTCCAGTACCACCAAAGTTTGCAAGGGCGAATGTTCGTTGTACAGTTAATACTGTTTTAGCTAAGGATTTGTCGGAAGAATTTTCTCAACTTTCCAAGATGAAAATCTTAATTTATTTTTGTGTGTATTTTCATATATTCTATATTTATTCCTAAACCAATGTAAAATTGCAATTTGTGATAAAATACATTAAGATATTGACTTTGAAGTGTAGTCTTGACTATGTCATTAGTCAAACAAATATTCAGACTTCTGCATAACACTTCTGAGCGAAAGACAAAAACACCCTATATGCTTTGTCTAACTCTCAAAAACCCCCATGTGTTATTTTAACTCCCAAATCCAACCCCGTGATTTCAAGAAAGTGCCAAATACACCCCCAGAAAAGAGAGTGTGTTTCAATTGCCAAAATTGCAAGTATTTGTTCACATTTTGCTTTTGATGTGATAATTTTACCCCTGGCATCGATAGACAAAAACACCCCCTATGCTTTGTCTAACTCCCAAAAAAGCCCCCATGTGTCATTTTAAATCCCCAAAACCCCCCTATGTTTGGTTTTAAATACCACACTCAACCCAAGTAGTATATACTTAATTTTTCAAAAAGAATAAATAAATTTAAAAAAAAACAAACACATAGGGGTAATCTTGTCATTCCATCAACAATCAAAAGTAAAAATTATACTTGGTTTGAGTGTGGTATTTAAAACCAAACACATGGGGGTTTTTGGGAGTTAAAAAAATACAAGGGGGTTTTTGGGAGTTAGACAAAGCATAGGGGGTGTTTTTATCTTTTTCTCTAATACTTCTTCTAGCTAATTAAATTTTACTTTCGAAAAGATAGCTTATTTTTTTCTTATGAGTTTATTCATATATTGTTGGATGAAGATGAAGAAGTGAAGGGAGATTTTGATGATTTCCAAAAGTCATCAGCTAAGTAATGGAAGCTTGGCAACCTCTGGAAAATTCAATCTGAGAAGACAAGTAAAATCAGAAGGGTTGAATTTTGGTCCAGAAGACTACTGATCTGATGCTGAGTACGGAATCAGACTGGTGGATTTCAGCAGAGTCAAATCAGATGAGTTCGATTTGAATCAGCAGAGTGTTCATCAGCAGAGTAGAAGTGATCAGAAAGTTCTTCCAACGGTAATAAATGCACTTGGCGTAATAAATGTTGTAAGAAGAGGGTATTAATGACAAATGATTGAAGAGAAACTTCGGATCAGCATGGTGCGTTAAATGCGACTTGACTGAAAGTACAACAGAACTGTACAATGAACAGTTGCAGAAGCCGTTCTGAAACAAGGATCAGTACTCGAGGAAGATCTGAAAACCTGTCTTACTTCAACGGGCAGAAATTCAAATTCGCGAGTATAAATAGATCTGCATTCAAGAGTTAGAGACAATACAACACAACTGAGAGAGAATTCAAGCAAGAGAAATCTTTTAAGTCTCAAAAACTCAAGTACAGATCACCATCCGCCGAGGCATATGTTGACAAAGCCGAGTTGAAGAAACAAGCAAAAACAAAATCTGAGTGATTTCTGTAAACTTTGAGTGTTGTGCGAAGTGTATATCCGTCTTTGTGAGTGATATAACTTCATAGTATAGGTTTTCTTTGTGATCTCCTATAGCGAACTTGTGGCTTTATCATTTGTTGTAAAAGCGCAAGAAGAGTGTATTGGGTTACTTAGTGTTTCTAGTATAACCTAAATCTTCGTGATTTAGAAGAGTGGACTAAAAGACATTATTGTCTATATAACCACTATAAAAATTCACAGTGTTTGATTACTTGCATACTTCAAAAGCATACAAACACTTTGATCAAACTAAAAGATTTTAAAAGAAAGGAGTTTTTAAAACTGGGGATAAAAATCTTTAAGTAAGAAAATAATTTGTTTGAAAAATACTTGACAAATCCGCTGCATACAAGTTTCAAACTCTGATTTAAATTGAAACAGATAAGTAAATCAGACGAGTGGTCAACTCTGCTATTTAAGCTAAGTGCACAGTCAGCATAGTAGTCTCACCAGTTTCGATCAACTTACTATGCTGATAAGAAAAGTTAGAGAAATTTTAAAAGGTACAGAGGTCTATTCACCCCCCCCCCCCCCCCAGACCTCATCTGACCACTTGGGACCAACATATATTCATGGGTTTTTCTTCATTTCCAAGTATCTGTGTTATTTTTTGTTTTTTATAAGATATTAACATTATCAATTTTTAGTTTTAATATTGTATAAAGAAGTAGACAAAAATATCAATTTTTAATATAGCATTATAATCATATACTCCCTCCAATACATTTTAATTGTTGCTTTAGAGATTTTTTCATGTTCCAAATTAATTGTCGCTTTAGGATTACAATACAACATTAATTACATATCTTCCAATTTTACCCTTAATATACTCCTATTTCTCTCTCTCTCACTCCCTCTCTTCTACTTTAATCAATTGAAGGAGTTATAACAAGAAATTATTAATTGAAGGAGAAAGAATAAGAGTCTGGAGAGAAGAGATGTATTTTAGGTATAACTCTAACTTTTTCCTAAAATTTAGGCTAATTATTAGTTTCATTAGTACTTGTGCAAAAGCCTAAAACGATAATTAAAATGAAATGGAGTGAGGACTAAATAACTACTATAATTCAGTTCATAACACGGGTTTAAGCTAGTTATAATAAATCCGAGGCTCCGAGCTTACATCGTATTTCTTATCACATGCAGTATTAATTATTAGGCCATCTCCAGCCAACAACAACAACAAAAATATTTCATACTTTTCCTTTTCTTTCTCCTCCTCCTTTTCCTTTTCCTTCTCCTTCTCCTCCTCCTTTTCCTTTTCCTTCTCCTTCTCCTTTTCGTTTTAGCAGCTGACCAAATTGCAAAAAAAAAAAAAAAAATAGAAGATGTAGCGCGTCTATGAGCCGGCAGGCAGGCATCTCCCCCCGGATGCCTGCTTGCCCTCCGGGGGGAGATCCATCTCTAGCCGACCGGGGGGCTGTTGCTTGCCTCCCCGGTTCGGCTGGAGATGGCCTTATGAGATTGATTGCAACAGCCCCCCGGTCGGCTAGAGATGGCCTTATGAGATTGATTGAACAATAATATAGCTTCAACATTTCATATAAGTTAAGACTTCTGAGAAATGACTCGAATTATTAATTGTAATAAATAGAGTAAAATCCATGTGGACCATGTGAATAAACAGCAAATCAGAATTAATTAATTGCTAACTCTAAAAAAAAAAAGAATTAATTAATTGCTGGATAGCGGTTATCGTATATATATAGCCAGTCTTTTTTTAAATATGGCATAAAACGTGCGCTTTTCTTCATTAGTAATGACAGTTTTCATCTTCTCAAATAGATAATACTAGTATACGCCCCGTGCTATGCACGGGTTATATTAAACTAATATAATCTCGTGTCATGCATATAATTACACTAATTATTAAAATAATATTTTATATAATTAGATTTTCTATTAAAACCTTACATTTTATTACTGAAAGTTTTGAAATATATTTATAAGAATTGGCAAAAGTAAAATTTTGCACTTATTATATTGCAATATATCTAGAAAAAATGCATTTACCAAAATTAAATAGTGAAGATCCTTATTTCAGGACTTTAAAATAGGCAAGTTTTCAATCTTATTCTACTATGTTCCTTCCATTTGAATATGAAAAAAGTTGATAAAGAAAAAGGAGAATTATACACTCATAAAAGGACATAATTAAGGGTGGGATGTGTGCACTTTATAAAATAAATTTAGTTTATTATTGGAGATCAAACTTAAATCAAGCTAATTGATACTCGTTCGACAACAGTTCATTTAAACTTGATGTTTGATAATTTTTAGACCTCAATCAAAGTTCACCTTGATAAACACATAACTGATAAATGCATATAAATATGCAACTTGAGTCAGTTCTGTTTTCTTGAAAATGCAGTCGTATGTCTAGAAAAAAAGTACAAAAACGACAATGAATGAGAAGATATTGATTTCAATATAGTCATCATGAACTATAACAATCGAAGGAAACAAAGAAAACAATCAAATAATTACTTAGGAAGCTTTGAACATGGGGATTACCTTAAGCAACACTTATCCTTGCATGCTGCCTTTAGAAAAACTAAGAACTGCTGTAGATGTGAAGAGTGAACTGCATCAAGAGAATAAATGCATTAATCACAATAAAATTTCGAAAAGAAGTAAACTGGTTTTCCAATCTAGAGAAACACACTTTTCCCTTGATAATCATTTAAGCACCAAGATAAAAGTTGAATGGTTATTAATAGTACTAAAGTCTACAAAGATATACATAACTTATAAGATATTTGGCAATGCCAATCGAGTTACTCAAACTGTCGTAAGCAAACGAAACCTTTAAATTCATTAGTTATGTTCTAAATGTGGAATCTAAAAATAAGATTTATACACTGTGTACCTCGAACAAATTGTTTTAAAGTTACTTGAACAATTTAGACTACCTTAATGAAAAAAGGTAGACTCTAAACGTTGTTGTGTTGACAAATAGGCCATTCGAAGAAAAATATTAACTGAAAATAGGAAGCCATATAAAAACATGGTTGTGAGAAGAACAACTCACTGCATTAAGACTTGAATTGGAAGAAGCCAAAATTGAATAACAAAAACAAAAAAAGAATAGAAATCTATTGCTTGCCTAGGAACAAAATAAAGATATGGAAAGATATTTTGCATCTGTAATCTGTGAATAAACTATCTGCAATTGAATTTCATAAAACAACCTATTTTCCAAAAAATGTAACCATTCACCCAGAGCAAAATCAATGTCAAAATGGAATTTCACCAACACCAACTACATGCAATATCTATAACCTCTGTACAAATTCAAATTGCAAAAATTTAGAAGAAATCTTGAATAGTATATGCATCAACATCCATAAAATTAGATTAAAATATTTGAGACATGGTATAAAATATAGAAACCTGCAATTAAGCACCAACTCTTATTGGCTGCGTAAAAATGAAATTTTGGGAAGTGGTGTAAAGCCATTTACACTTCAAAGGAAATGAACCTGCAACGGAATAAATATATGGAGAAACTCATTGCAGACCCTACACTTCAACTATAAATTTACAAAGCGTACATTCAAAAACATTAAATCACAAAACATATTGTAGTACATAACTTACAAACACAATTATAAAATCAATTTTCACATTTTTTCAGTTTGAAGTTCTACCTTCTAATTTTCGAATGCTTAAAGATTATTGAGGAAAAGATTAGGTAAAGAGAAAGAGGCAACGTACTGCAAACAAAGAATAAAATTAGAGAAAATGTAATCTGGAAATGAGGAGATAGTGGAAGAGAGGATAAGTGCTAGAAAGGTGGGAAGTTGGATATGTTTTGAGTTGGTTATCAAAAGTTTTCAAAATTTGAATATGCATCAGCCGAAAATTTGATTTGATGATATACAAATAATTCTAAATTCTGAAAAAATAGTATTTGGTCAAAATTATCACATGACAGTTAAGAGACTGATCTCAAATATTATATATAAGTAGATACGCCACGAGGATGATTCATGTGATTACAAATGTTTAAGATCTATAGAGGCTATGTTTGTTTGGATGTACATTTCGGCTCAGATTTTTTGAAATTTCAAGTTTTCAAAACTTAAAACTCGATAACTCATTTTCTTCCTTAAAAAGATGGAGATTTTTCAAGATACCATCATGTGAAATATCTAATGGACAATTTAATTATCTGTGATATGATTAAAAAATAGGCATATTACCTCGTTGTTAAAAGTAATAATAATTCTTTTACCTCCTTCCTTGAATGCGTTTTGCACACGCTCTCATAATGGCGAGTGAGACTTCATTTTGATGTAAAAAGAATTGTTCAATTTAACCCCCCGTTGATAACATACTTCATTCAGTCACCCATATGTGAAATGTTATAATGGATATATTTAACCTTCTATATATGAAATGTTATAATGGACATTTTACCGCTTTATGAAATTGTCTAATGAACACTTTACTTCTATGTGATTCCGTCCATGAACATGTAAGAATACCAGAAAGACGATAGAAGTTTTTTTTACAAAAACACAAAGGGATATATTGTCATTTGATTTATCATAGTGGGGTAAATTATCTTTTAAGAATAATTTAGAGAAATAATTAACTCTTGAAAAATAAAAAAGCCTCAAATATTCTTGAAATACAAAACATTTAAAATATATCCCAACATGTGATTTGTCTAGTGAAAGGAAATAATCTAAACTTTTGGAAGCTACAATTGTTTGCGGTGCAATAATGGGTGAAGGAGATGAATTTGAAGTAGAAAAGTTGAGGAAATATGGTAGATGGATTGGATTGCTTTTTCAGGTGGTGGACGATATTTTGGATGTCACGAAATCATCGGATGAATTGGGAAAGACGGCGGGAAAAGATTTGGTGAGCGAAAAGGCGACATACCCGAGGCTTATGGGACTTGAAAAGGCTATAGATATTGCTACAGAGTTTTTGGATAAAGCTATGGAGGAGCTTAGCCATTTTGATGCTGTGATGGCAGCACCACTACTTCATTTGGCTGAGTACATTGCTTACCGCCAGAATTAGAGGCTCATGCCATTTTGCTACCAGTTTGGAAGCTGCAGTTGTTTCTGGAGAAAAATAGATTCACTCTACTTCATTATTGTGTAACATTAACGGTTTCCTCCTCTAGCTCTTTCTAATTATCGCATTTTGGTTGTACATGGGCATAATATATGGTAATATGTAAAGGATCAACTTATAATCCATAAACTAAATCAATAGCTATTCAATATTGCATATCGAGTTTCAAAATACACACCCAGAAACAGAAAACTCGCAATTCTTTTAAAATTTAACACAAGGTCTATCTGACTGCTGGTTTCATATAATTTGGATCACAACCTAACAAGTGGAGGACACCTAACAAGTGGAGGACTGATTTATGTCTACAGTAGTACATGAGTTAACCTTCGACTTTTGATCGCCAACCCTCAATAACGTCTTCTAGTTGAGCTTGTGTTTTGATAAATGAATCCAGAGAGAATATAGCCTGTCCATAAAGAACAAACACGGTGAAAACCCAATACAGAATTCCAAGTTCATAGATAAATATGACAGAGTACAGATCGAGATTTTGGTTCAAATAATGAAATCGATATAGATATTTGTTTCTTTCAAGATAAATTCTTGTCAAACAAATTATATAAAATGCAAAATTCTAACTCTAAACTATTGTTACAACTTGTAGTAGAGATTAAACATAAGAGTACTCATCTGATATGTAAACCTTTTTACCAGACAAATCGATACTAGAAAAATATATGATCAGGTGATTAAATGATTCATTGATCTCCATGGTTTTTTCAAGCTGCATGAGGTAAATAATTCAAGAATTTTTAAGCACGTTAACCATACCTTCATGTATGACTTCAAATACGGAAGTGAATCTGGGACAGACCACTTCTTATAGTGTCCCAGAGCAATCTCTAGATGGTAGAGCTTTGGCCCAAGAGACAAATCTGCTGCAGATACCTCTTTCCCGTTGATAAACGGACCCTATACATGGAAGTTTTAAAAAAAAAAATTGAAGCTTGAGTTAAAAATTTGACTAAAATGGAACTGTACTATCACAAATTCAAAACATAAATAGTTGTTTACATCAAACATTATTCAAGAGTGACAGACATTAAAGAAGATGACAGGCTTAGCAAAAACTTCATATCCTCCTGTCAACTAGTCATGGGAATTTACAAGTTCTCAATAGTATCTTCTCCTAAATTTTAAATTGGCTGCATTACCTAGTGGTTAAAAACCTTCACAAACAATATACAAAAAGGACTCGCATACAAATATACCATGGATATTTAATTAAAAAAATTAGATGGCTCACATTTTCTTCAAGATATTTGTTTAAGGCAGTCAGCTCATCGAGTAATGCCTGCTCTGTTCCATCACTAGGGTCTTTGCTCTTAAGAAACCCAATAAAAGTGGAGAAGATCTTTGAACCACTGCAATATTTCGAAAAAGAAACTAAGATTAAAAATTGTGGCACAATAGCCAGAACAACATCTTGTGTGCAGAGAAAGACAAAGAGGAAGTTCATATTAAATGATTATCTCAATAATATTGCCATAGCAGTTCAGATAAAGAAGCCTATACAAATCACAATTGATGATAAAATGCACGTTAAAATTCTGGATTGGATTTAATGCCCATTAGTTGTCAAGTTATTAAATATATCCCATTGTTGCATTAACTGAGAGTTACTTAGGATAAGATATGAATCCAAACTTCTGAGCTGACATTTGTCATCCCATCAAAGACTGCAAAAACTTTACGGCAATGATGGCAACATGATTGATATTACATGTAATACTATCAGTGACTATCAAACCTAAAAACCTAAACTAAAATTTTATCCCATCTTTTCTTAAGCGCTAAACTTTGTTTCTACGGTGTTGATCCTCTATCGGCCTAGCGAAAATATAAGCAGCATGAAATTTCAAAAAAGGACGGATGAGTTACAACAAAGTGACTTTTAAGTGAGAGATTATTACATTGTCCCATTAGATTTATAGGGCAGAAAAGAATGAAAACTCGCTGCCTAAAGTTTACAGGGTAGAGTGGCATCAAAGAAGGGACGCTACCAAAAAAAGAAAACCAGAACATGTCTGGAAGCAGCTCACATATCATGTATGTGAAAAGCCATAAAGCACAAAAACAAAGACTAAAAGGGTTCATATGTAATGCTACATGATCATTCAGAACCATTGATAGATTCTTCTGTTAGTAGTTAACTCAATTATCATGATAACAAAGAAGTCCGTAATCATGAACAGCGATAACCCTAAAATAACAAGACTTGCAGAAATTTGAAAAACCTTAGCCTCATTTGAAACTAGCATATACCAGAAAATCAACACTGTAACTTATTAATAAAGAAAACGAGCAACACAGATGAAGTATCATACACTGAAGCCTTTTCAGGGGGTGTAACCAAAGAGGGTTCAGGAAACTTCTCTTCCAGTTTCTGTGTTATAACATCTGAATCCGGAATCCACTTCTCATCAAGCTTAATAATCGGAACTTTACCCTCTGGACTTATTTCTAGGAACCTATACATAAAGCACATGCAAATAAATTATGAACTATACAAGAGCAAATAAACAGCAAAATCAATGTCATTACTCATTACCATTCTGGCTTGTTTTTTAAATCAACCAATTTCAGTTCATATGGGAGATGTTTTTCCTCTAATGTAAGCAAAACTCTTTGAGTGAAGGGACCTGAGAAACAATGATCACGGTCAGATTACCGACTGTATAAAACACATAAGCCTAATTCTTTTGAGGGGAAAACTCAAACAAACAACAACATTTTAGAGGCATACCAGCAAACAATTAATCTTAAATACACATAAAAACAAGGACTTGAAAAAAAATCTCGATCTCCAATTTTTTTTTTTTTTTTTGAAAAAAACGAGCGTGAATCCACATTAACATAAATAACATTTTAAAATAGCAAAAAAAGGAAATGCAATTCTGAACACATAAAAAGTTCTTATACATTTGCTCTAATCACAATATCAAAATAAAAGATAATCTGAACTATATTATATAATACTTCTACTAAATTATCCGAATGTAAATAGCATAAAATTATTTAAAATTATGATTATTTTATAATTTTATTCAAATAAATTAGTATTAAATATAAATTTGTTACAGTCCTATCAGAATTTGAGAATTTTGAAGAAGAATTTTCACTTACAGTCCCCGAGTTTGTTGGGAGTGGTGAAAGACTGCTTGGCGCAGACTTCAATCGGGTCGGATAATTTTGACGACATTTTTAAAATACCGGGTCGGGTTATGCGGGTGGCGTAGTGTATACGCGTAGGAGGAGGGCAGAAAGTGAGGTGTCTGATGGTGGTTGAGAGAAGTGTAGCCGATGGTGTGATTTTGGCTGTGGTCATTTGATTTTTATAAACTATTTTTATTTTTATTTTAGAGATTATTATAATTTTAGAGTATAGTTCCGTTTTATTATTTCAAAACATATCGAGAGTTCACTTAAAAAAAAAAAAAAAAAAATTTGGGAAAAAGGAAAAGGCAAAACATCTGGAGAGTTCATTTGTACGTGTGGTAATAAAATGGGAAACTTGTCCTCGATTCTTATCCATTGGCTACTAATTCGTCTCTTTTTTTTTTTTTTTTTTAAATTGAATTCTTCATACCAACTTAAAGAATGGAGATTTTAGAGATTTGTTTAGATTCTACTTTAAAAGGTATTTTTAAAGGAGTTTTAGCGATGCCTTGGATTTTGGACGTGTAAGAGCATATCCGCATTTTTTTTCTTCTCCAATAATTAAAAATATAAATATATATATAACCAAATCAAATTTTTGTCAACAATGTCTGTATTTATACAAGATTATGTGCAATGCAAGATTAGACTTGAGTATATTGATGTCTTGCATATCCATATTACCAAATTAATGTCTTAACTACCACAATCCATGTTTATGTGAATTTAATAATTTATTTAAATCGTTAAATTTAAAGGCGTTTATTTCACATATAAATATTTATTTATTAATTTATCATATTTAAAAAAATAATTAAAATATGTATTTATTATTTATATTTGACGTGTATTTAAATCGTTAAATTTAAAGTCGTTTGTTTCACATGTAAAAATTTCTTTATTAATTTATCATATTTAGAAAAAAAAAATCATTAAAATATGTATTTATAATTTAATTTGGAGGAAGAATAAAATATAATAATTCTGAAAATTTTAGATGATGACTGTTGGAGTGGGTAGCTAAAACTGAGTAGTTAAAATAATGTTTACCATGGTATAATTTGATATAGATGACCACTTATAGATTATTATGATGGAGATGCTCTAAGAATTTGAATTCTAGATTAAGATGTAAATAGTGTAATGTTTTATTTTCTTCAAAAAAAATGTTTTTTTAAATAAAAAAAAGACAAAATAATTAAATATATTATTCTGAACAGAAGAGAGTGAAAGAAGAAATTAAAAAAAAAAAAAAAAAAAAGAGTGAAAGAATAAGAGTGAGTGAAGTATTAAATCCTCCTTAATTTTAGTATAGCCATTCCCTTTTTTATTTCAGTCTAGTCAATGTAAACACTTCCGAAACGGCCTAAACAAGGAAATTAATCAAAAAAATTCCTATACTTCCAAAAATCAGAAAATTCTTACGTAGTTCAGTTTTACGAAAATTCATAGATCTTATGGTTATAAATTCACCACATCATCAATTGTAATAATATCGTGCTTTCAAAATTAAGAATCTGATGAATTCTTCACCACAAGAGCATTCATTTGGGCCACGTGAGTGTCTCTTCGTCTAGGGTTGGATCCCAGATTCAGCTATTGATGTCCATTTTAGTTTTTGGGATCTTATCCGATTTTATTTAATTTTGGTATTTCCTCGTATCAATAATAGAACCCAAATTATAGGATGTACAAATTTTTGAATAAATTTCAAGAATCTATGTTACAAGGTCAGATAAAACTTAATGGGCGAGAAATGTTTACCAGTCGATTCCACCGGTTAAAACTAGAATAAAGATTACATTTGTACTTTTACTGCTATTATTTATGAGGGTGCAAAGTTTTAAGAATTCTACTTCTGAGGGTTCAATGTGCAAAAAGTATTGGAAAAAAGGTGTCAAAAGATATTTGCAATTGCCCTTGAAAATCTGATTATTTTGTTTTTCACCCAGGGTGCTCCAGTGCAATAAAATTGTATTTCAAGGGTGCATATTGTTTTTATTTCATTTTTTGAGGGTGCAAAATGCTAGGAGACCTATTTAGGAGGGTGCAAGATGTAAAATTCTAACTAATTTCTAGATTGTAGTTAACTTGGTTATTCTGTACAAAAGATCAAGAACAGTATAATTGAGTGCTCTTTTATGAATATGAAAGTTGATCAATTTTCTTATGAGTTCAGCTTCGTTTTTTTTAACTTTTTTTTTCTTTTTTTTTTTTCAAACGATTGAAAACTTTGTATATAAAATAAAGTCATGAATTTTATTATATGATCATGACATGAATCGTTGGTGGTGACAAATGATCAAATTTTATACTGTTGCATGCGTTCCAAATGTTTATTATTGATGACATCTCCAAAAGAACGCTTATAAATCAAATTATTAAAAAAATTATAATTTTTTCCAAAAGTCTGTGCTCCAAGAGAGCTTTTTAAAAATAAAAGACTTCTAAAATTTTCAGCTTGGGCTCTCAAATTGAGAGCCAAAATTAAAATGTAGAAATTGACTAGTGTAGGAACAACAAGTCAAACTGCACTAATACCGAAATATAGAATACGGTTATTTAATTTAATTTATATTACTTTTTCAAAATAATTTATTTTAAAATATTATTTTTTGTTATATATTAAAATATATGTCATTTTATGATTATATATAAATAAAAATTTAATTTTTTTTTAGATATAAACGAGCCATTGGAGTGAAGTGGTGTGGTTGTGTAAAAAGTAGAATCTTGAAATATAAACTAGTTGTTCGAACACAGTGTTGGTCCCAAAAATAGTCAGATGAGGTCTAGAGGGTGGGTGAATAGACCTCTAAACTTTAAAAAAAATTCTCTAACTTTTCTGTCAGCAGAGTAAGCTGATCTTACTCGTGAGACTACTATGTTTATTTAGCACTCAGAAGGTTCAACAGAGTCGACCACTAGTCTGATTTTACTTATCTGTTTCAGATACATTCAAAGTTTCAAAACTTGTATGCAGCGGATTTTAGCAAGTATGTTTTTCAAACAAGTTTCTCTTCAAAGTTTTACCCCAATTTTATAAATTCCTCTTTTAAAAGCTGTCTTTTTAAACGTTTGTTACTTATGAAAATATGCAAGTTAAAAACAAGCAATCAAACATAGGAATTTTTATAGTGGTTATATAGACACAAAGTCTTTTAGTCCACTCTTCTAAATCACACAGATTTAAGTTCCACTAGAAACACAAAGTAACTAGTACACCACTTGTGATTTTACAACAAATGATAAAGCAACAGGCTCTCACTTAGCTCTCAGGTAGATCACTCGGAAAAACCTATTCTAAAGCACTCAGCAAATAGAACACTTAAGCTTTACAACAAATGATAAGCATTAAATAAGAGTACTAAGCTCACAATATAGGAAATCACTCAGAAGACTTATACTACGAAGTTATATCACTCACAAAGACGGATATAAACTTCTCACTCTTTACAGTTGAATGTCACTCAGACAGACAAGAGTTTGGTCATGTTCTTGAACAATTTGCTCTGTCAACAAATGACTTCGCTTGTGATCAGACGACTCAACTGATGGATCTTGCTCTAAGGATATGATCTTGAATTGTGCAAGTCTTTTTTCAATCTCAAGTCTCTGGTCTATTTATACTCTCGGATTTGAAATTCTGCCCGTTGAAGATAGGCGAAATTACATTTTAATCCTGAGAAACGGTCTTCTTTCTGACGGCAGCTTTTGCAGACTTTTCACTGTACACTCTGTTGTACGGAAATCTACTTTATGTCAGTCGCATTTAATGCACTCAGCTTGTTACCATTGATGAGCTTACTGACCGACTTCACTTCGCTGATGGGATTACTCTATTGATGATCACTTTGCTAAATGATCACTCTGATGATGGCTACTCTGATGATTACAGAATGAACACATCTATCTTGACTCGGCTGATGATAACCAATCTGATCTTACTGATCTGATATCCTAATTTGCTGATTCGGTCACTTAGCTTCCCGACCGTGAGATAAGTTTCACTAAGTTTTTCAGTGATAGAATAGTGTCCGACAAGCCAACTGTATGGCTGCCATTTATTGTAATAAATAAAGGAACTATTCAATTTAGATTAATAAATGCATCTTTATTATATGGTCATCTTTATCTTATGTAATAATTATCTACGCATAAGGATATAAGTCTTTAGATCACAGGGCTATGGGACAACCCGTGGACTGATCTCCAAGGCCGTGATCTAGAACATATTCAAGAGTCGTAGAATCCAATCGAGATGGGACATCGTTGGATTCGGTTAGACTCTCACTGATGTGTATACTCCGATGAACTGGAGGACGCTGGGGTCCACGAGCGTGACTGGGATAGTCGATACACATAAGTGGGTGGCTTGCTGGGATGGCAAGTGCACTGAATACCCCAATTAGGAAATAACTCATCATGGAAGCGGCAGTCGCATATCGGAGTTGAAGTTATTCCAATTTACAACAGTATACGAGGAATGATCCCCAAACACTTGAGGTGATAGGGTTTATCTGGTGCGAGAACGTCTATACTTAGATGTGAGTTCCGACCGACTGGAGATCACCAGAAAGTCTCTGTGGATTCACGTTGGGTATAGAGGGACTCGTATGCAGGTTCATATCATCAACAAAGGATCCATTGACCTGACTTGATAGGTTGGGAAATTCTCCTATGGATTTCTGTGAGAAATTAATTCTGGTAAAATCCTTGGCCAAGGTATCTGACGGCTTTATGAAAGTAGCTCATAAAGATTAAGTCAAAGAGAATTATTTCGAGATCAGAATGCATAAAGTCAAAACAAAATTAAAAAGGGAACCGATGAAAAAATCCATGCCCTTAAGTATTGACTGGGAGATCGATCGATGGAGAGATTATAGCGTATATGGAAATTGTAAATGATTAAAAGGTTCACTGAATTAATTCACCAGTGATTGGGCTCCATGGGCTTGTGGCCAGACATCGACCGTGGAGTGTGGGAGAATTCCCAAATTAGCAGGGGTGCTAATTTTGGAATGATCAATCGACAGAGTGTTCAATTGATTTAGAGTATTTAATGCTCGAGTAATTAAATAAATATTTAATTACAACCCACGGCCAATTATGTGGTGAACCTACGGGGGCATACACAATACACATGAAGCGAAAGCGAGGAAATGAAGAACAACTGAGTCAACCAAAAATCGACTGGGTCGATTGGGGTGACTGGGTCGACCGAGTCGACTGGGTCGACTGGGTCGATGCAAATTGGATCGAACTTGATCCAATTGTAATTGGATCAAGATTATAAATTAAATTGGAATTTAATTTGTGAGTTAATTAATTAGATTGGATTTAATTAATAAAGGGAATATTTAATTAAATAGACTTAGAGTCTAATTTAATTAAATGAGAAAGAAATAAATTGATTGGGCTATTTAATTGGGAATTAAATAAAGACCCAATTAATTAAATCTAGTATGGGCCATGAATTAATTAGAAGACTTAGTCTTCCAATTAAAAGGCCATGGCCCATGTAGGAGAATTAGAAGACTTGGGAATCATAATCCTAGGAGGATTAGGATGATGAGATTCCTATAAATAGGAGACCTAAGGTCATATCTCATACACACTAATCAAGAGCCAAAAAGCCAAGTCAAGAAAATTCTCTCCCTCTCTCCCTTGTGATCGGCCGAACCTGTTCTTCCTTTTGGAAGAATTTTTCGATCTCGTTCTCGTTCCAATCTTGTTCTCTAATCCTAGATATTAATATATCCTATGTTCTAGCCGATTAGGATATATTATATTTCGTGATATTGTGGTGTATCAACTCGTAGAGGCGCAACACGTGGGGCGCTACAACAAAGCTTGGATCGACTTCTACCGAGGGAGAAAAACACGACTTCGTTGCTTACTTGGATTTGCTAGGAGACAGGTATAATTTGGATCTAATTATTCTTGTCGTTTTATATTCATATATATACATCCAGTTTAGTATCCTGGCAAGATTCCGTAAGAGGTCCTTAAAATTTTTGTTTTCCGCTGTGCTAAGGGCTGTTTATCTTACCGAATCCCAAACCAACATTCAGTTCTTAGTTGATGACTCATTTTTAACCTTTTACTCTTTGACCTTTTTGTCATTTTCAAAATCTTCTCCAACCAACACCAACACACATAGTAAAAAATGAGAATGTATGATACTATTCACCTTTTAAATTTTAAAATAAAATGCCAATCCCAATATAATTGTGCTTAAAATAGATGTATACAAACCGATCATGATCCATATTTTCTTCCTTAGAACTTGGACGTCTTTTGTATATTTTAAGGGGGAAAAAAACTACATAAAAATATGAAAAGTCCAAGAAGTGGTCTATTTTAATAATATTAAATAAACTACAAACTATTACAATCAAATTGAAGGGATACATAGCAACCCCACTCCACAAACCCAAGATAATAAAATTTCTGGGTAAAGTAGGTGCTTTAATTAATCATAACAGGATTAAAGTTAATTAATCAACCTGGAGGAGCTTAAAAGAAGGTAATAACAATTAATTAGAATTTAATTTCAAGGGCATTTTGGGCGGCCTTCTTTGGTCTTCCATGCGTTGTAACAAGGGCATGTTTGTTTATTGCCGTAAACGCCCGCAGGCACGCACAGGCACGTTGCGCAACATTTCTGGCAGTATAACATGCACGGCTTCTTGTGGGACGTCGCTGAGCAACGGTACGTGCACCTCGACTTGCATTCTGTACATGTTATAGATAACGTTATTAGTTCAAACGACCATATTTTATTCCGATCATTTCAAAATTTTGAACTCTTCGAACAAAAATTTGTAACACATATTTTCAAAAATTTAAAATTCTAAGAACCTTTAATGGCCCACGTGCTCCGAAAAACATATTCTTAATTTGGAGATCGACGTAGTTGTGAACCAAAATTAGATATTATAATCCAGACTTAATTAGTTAACTTGACTAAACCCAGTAAATATTAGCAAAATGTTTTGTACATAATTCTTTTTCTTGGTCAATCTATGAAGAACTTTAACTTAGAACATAGCAAAACCTTGTCATGTAAATTAATATCTTATTTCGAATCAACTTGGTTTATACTTTATACTAAATTTTTATGTACTTAGTACAACTGCATGTATCATGAAATATATTATTTTGAAATGGTATTGGACCTATTGGACTCAAGACTAATTCTAATAAAGGGAAATTAAAACATAGGGTAAATATTTAGGCAAAAAGAATATTATCTATATACCTTGAGGACGAAGGTTATTATATCCCTGTCAAAATTTGAACGAAAAAAGGGAGTTAGTTTAATATACAGTATGTAAATAAATTAAATAAATATTAACAAATTAAAGAAGATTGTGACAAATAGATTTTGTTAATTTACCTCAACCACATTAGATAATGTGACAAATAAAATAATTGAAAAAACCAGCATAATGCTAAGAGAATTGTTCTGACGTCCTGCCATCTTTTCAATTTCAAGAATCACTCTCTAAACACAAGAAAATCTTAGAAGAATGAGATTAATTGTGTTTATGGTATGATTGAAGGTAGCATATTTATAGGACGAAAAATGTCAAGAATTGGATCAAGGGAAAAGCAAATAATAATATTTTTTTAAATAGAAAAATTAACTAAGCATTATTTAAGGCGTGAACTTAGGAAAGTTAAATCCACAAGAAAAAAGGTCATAAATGTTGAATCTGAATGATTATAAATGTGGGCCGGAAATGGCGCCGTGTTTGGTGTTTCTTGATTTGTTGTGATTAAATTTGTCAACCGTTAACATGTTAGTTATGTCCTTTGTTCTTTTAACTATATCTCGTAACGTACGTAGTGGCATAGATAAGAGACATTTGATTAATTGCCTATTGTCTTACGTCACTATATTAAGAAAAATGAGGACACAATATAGGAACATTTAGCAACATGGATCAAAATTATATTTTTGGTATATGTTTCGTTCAGTTCAATTCTGATTTTTTTTTTTTTAAATTGAAAATATTCCGAAATTCCTAGAAAAAGTTATGAAAAAATATTAAAATTTAAAAAGTATAAGGGTTTCATGTCAAACGAATAGTTTCGAGATTACACTTAATTTTGCGTTCCCATTCATTCAAAAATTGAAGACATTGTTTTGATGTATTTTGGCTTGCTTTCACGGGTCATTGTAGAAACATATTTTGTGGAGTTTTAAAGTTTTTTCTTGAAATTTATGAGAAACAATTGAAGCAGACTAGACTAGATTTTGGTTGAAATATTTTGTAATATAATAATTAATTAAATGAGTAGTTGAGGTAAAAATTATGAGTTGTGTTTTAGATATTAAAGTTTGGGGTGAAAGTTAATTGATATGTGGCTTTTCAAAATGAATTAATTGATAATATATCGTATAATAATTGAAGTAAGGGATTATTGCATTTTTTGTGTCATAACTATTATTTGCTGACGTTTCTATCCAGTATCTTTTCAGGCTGACACATTTGGTGCCACAACTTCAACATAAGTGGCAATTTTAGTGCCAATCGAGGCCCCATTTAAAAATTAACCCGAAATTCCCCTTGTGCGGGTCAGTCTTCATGTCATGTGGCCCGCACAAGGGGGATTTCGGGCTAATTTTGGAACTGAGCCTCAATTGGCACCAAAATTGCCACAAATGTTGAAATTGTGGAACCAAATGTGCCAGCCCAAAAAAATACGGGGTAGAAACGCCAATGAGGTATAGTTATGGCACCAAAAATGTAATAATCCCTTAAAGTAATGATTGAAATATTAATAATTTAAGTTGAAATGATAAAAATATATATAATTGAATCGAGATACAAGTGGGAAGTAGAGTTCTGGAGGTAAGACCACCTATTTAAGTCTATGCCTGAAGAACATGGACAGTTCCAATATTTCATTTGCTCTAAAGGTTAATCCCGAAGGAGAAACCCCCCTCCTGCGTCAGAGGTCCCTTGACCAGGAAGGTGTAAATCGAGGGATGTGCACGGATGACAGGGTTTCATTCTTCTTGATGAAAGTGGTTCACACCATAAAAATTAAACATATTTTAAATTGGGTTTAACATTTCGATGAAAATGATGAAAATTTTGTTCTATTTTAACTCTCGTTAAAATTGACTCGTACATGAATAAAAAAACAAAAAGTTAATTATTAAAAAAAAAAAAAAAGGGCACCGAATAAACTAATACTAATAATTGTACATCATAGAATTTATTCGACAATCGGATCTTCACGAGAAGTATTCCATTTCCACTAAGGTAGGGTATCATAGATCGTAGAATTATTTTACATGTTAGTTTAAAGTTTGGGATTTAAAAATCAGATTAACATGGTGCCCACATGTGATAACGTGCCCACTAATTTAGATCCGTGAATCACACACAATATAAGACTGATATGTACGGTATTCAAATGGTTTCTTGTTAGGAAAGGGGTTTATGGTAATAAAAAAAAAAAAAAAAAAAATATATATATATATATATATATATATATATATATATATATATATATATATACTAGGGGTGTGTCACCGCTCGGTGCGCGGTGTCTGTGCCCAATTTCGAATTTTTTTAAAACTTGGGTGATGAAGTAGAAGGCGTTATTTGGGAGGCAGTTGTTGGATGTTATGATATGATGTGATTTGGAAGCAACATATAATATTTATGCAAAGGAGCTTGGTTATTTAGTTGAGTAATATTTTGTTATTTAGTTGAGTAATATTTTTTAAATTTTGTATGTAATTTTTTTTAATTATAATTGATGCGAGATAAATTATGAATATAAATATTGCACAATTATTTTCCCTGAATCGATACGACATTGTAAAATAAAATATTTGTGCTTTAGATATATGGGTCAGGATTGGACTGAAATGGGCTGAGGTTGTCTTTGTGAAGACCTAGCATTTGTTACTAACAGCTTCAAATGCCTATGGATGGAAATAATGTTAAATCTATTATAATATTTTATTATTTTGTTTTAGTTTTACAATTTTTTTTTACACGTGGGAAGTTGTAGTCATTGGAAATGTAAGGTGGAATAGGCTGATTGGTTAGTTTAAGTGGTGGAGTGAAATATACGTTAATGAGCAGCTTGTATTCCCAAATATAATAATCTAAGCCCAGATTAAAATATGAAATTCAACACAACATAAAGTAGGAAGACACAGGCAGCAGCCAAAATAAAGATTTTACATAACCAAACTAAAAAATCTTGTTCCAGCAGTGGCTTGTATTTATACAAGCATATGTATAATGAAAGATTGAACTTGTATATATGGATATTCATGTATAAATATACAGGACATCCACATAAGCAAATTTATATTTATTTGAATTAAATAGTTTATTATATAATTATTTAAAGCCATTTATTTAAAAAAACCCATTAATTTATTATATTTAAAATTATCTGTTAGAGTTAAATGTTTATTTGAATTAAATAGTTTATTAAATTGTTACTTAAAGCCATTTATTTCAAAAAAAAATTTAATTTATTATATTTAAATAAAAAGCATTAAAACATGTACTTATTATTTATATTTTACGTGAAAATGTAATAAAACATTATTTATAATGTCATTTATAATTTAATATTGGAAGAAGAATAAAATATAATAATTCTGAAATTTTAGATGATGATTGTTGGAGTGAATAACCTAAACCGAGTAGCTAAAACACTGTTTACTATGTATAATTTGATATAAATGACCACTTATAGATGACACTGTTGGAGATGCACTAACCCGAGAATGAATTATCAAATTGCACACAAGATTGGGCAAAAATAATTGGAGGAAAAAAAATGCAATTGATGGCCGGTTAAACTGATGAAGGAAGAAGACAAAATCAGATTTCCAAATGCTTTAAGAACCATGAATATTATTTTCCATGAAATAAGAAGAGGTAAATTATTCCATGAATATTATTTTCCATGAATTAAGAAGAGGTAAAATCTTTAGAAAGAAATAAGACTTGAGAACAAAAAAAAAATGGAATTTTTTTTCAATATTTTCCATGATTTAAGAAGAAGTAAATTCAAATTGAAGACTGCCAGAGGGGAAATGAACGGTTAGGAAGGAAGAAGACTTGAGAAGAAAAAAAAAATTGCACAAATAATTTTCAGAATGAAAGGAAAACCTAAAACGGAATAAAATACATGGGCCCCCTTAATTCTCAGAATATGAAAGGAAAACCTAAAACGGAATAATATACATGGGCCCTCCCAACATGGACAACAGGAAAACTTAGCCGTCAAAAGTAAATGGAAAATGAAATAAGTTTACACACCGAAGGATGAGAAAAACAATACAACGATGTTGTTTTATTGTTTAAAGTGGAAAAAAAAATTCGAAATGAAAATAGGAACACTGTTCATAGTTGAGATTGACACTAAATTCTTCAAAGAGAGAATTGTAATTGTGGTACCAAACTATAAACCGATTCTCACTTGTGGTACCATAAAAATCGAGGCCGACACATTTGGTACCACATTTTAAGAAATTGAATCACTTTTGGTACCACCGTTAAAAATGGACGTTAATTGATGACGTGGCAGTTAAGTGTTATTGCAAAATTGATATCATTGCTTATATTGACTGACAAATCTACCCCAAAACATTTCAGGTTGTCAAAATAACTCCACATCTTCAAATTTACTGACAAATTCAGTCCACATTGTGGCCCAATTTCAAAAGATTGGCTCGAATAAAACACGTGCGAACCAATTTGGAGATTTTACCTATGATAATTACATATTTATTTAACTAATTTAATTTTAAAATCTAAAATTTATTTTAATATTTATTAAAAAATAAAGTAAAGGAAACTATAATCGGAGGGGACAAAATGCAATTGATGGCCGATTATATTGATGAAGGATGAAGACGAAATCAGATTTCCAAATGATTGAAGAAATAGGAAACATAAAATAAAGAGGAAATTGGGAACAATTTTTTAATGATTTAGCAGGCAGGAGAAGAAAACAAAATGAAGCCGTTTCGTAAGGTGTGAGGAAAAAAGAAAAGAGAAACGGAATATAATTCAGCGGGCCCCCCTGAGATGGACAACAAAAATAAATAGCCGCAAAAAAGAAAGCAAAAAGAAATTACAAACACTCACAAAATCTGTGGAAAATGAATAAAGCGGCGCCGTTTTGGAATTAAAAGTGATAAACAAAATTCAAAAATAAAAGAGAAATACTGTTCACAGGGAACATCGCTGCTTATAAGTTCTAATATATATATATATATATATATATTTGTTATACTTAGACAAAATATAAAAAATATTTAAAGAGTAATTTTGAATTTCGTTCAATTTTAGATGAGTAGGTGATATACCATATTTAGTATATCTACTTGACAATGATATGGAAATAAAAAGTCAAACTTTTTGTGATCTAGTCAAAGTCGGGGATCAACCAAATTGATCATCGACCTCGATCGATCTAAGAAGATTATATGCACTCAATCAACTGAGATCGAGTATCCAGCATCCCGATCAAAGAATGCGCCATTCGACCTGGTTTTAGATCAAACTTGTAGCTCGAGAGATTTAACATTCAATGGTGAAGATCATTATACGGGTCATAATGCGACATCATCTAAATAATTCGACCCCTTACCAATAACGTCATCTCGATAACCCGACCTGCATAATTTTCGAATATTCGGATCAATATGTAGAAATATTCCCTATAAATACATGAATCATTTAATATCAGAGAAACACACTCTAAGACAATGAAGATCGAACCTTAGAGATCGTATTAGCAATTTTACTCTTCGAACAACACATGAGAAAAGAACGGTTGATCAGTTGTCACTACAATTTAAAATTAAATGACTACTTTAGGATTCCTTACTGATTTGACTTTTACACCTCAACACCCTATTTTACCCAAAATCAGTAGAATGATGTCACCCATTAACTCAGGATTCGACTTTCTAGTAATTATTTAATTGTTTTTTTAAATGTATTTTGAATGTTTTAATTCATTTGTATGATAAGGAGCAAAGCATATCTTTTCTTTATCACCCAAAATTCATCTAACGTTAACTTAAAAACATCTAAAATGTTAGAAATTGTTAAAATGTTAGATATAATTTTATAATTTCACAATTCTTTCTAAGATAACAACACCAAAACAACATATTTGCAATGAATTGGGCACATGTGAAGGTATTCAAGTGGGCACATGTAATAACATGCCCACTAATCTTATGCTACGGAAGATAGTCAAACTAATGACTTTATGGCGTATCAACAATTTATCATTGAAAAAGGGGGGATTTCTATTCATTCTTTTCTAATCTGTCAACTATCGTATTCATACATGCTATCAAATGATCACATATTTTTCTGAAAAAAAAAAGAAAAAAGAATGATCAAATTTTAATTTAAATTCGACCCGATAAGTTTGGTTGAAATTTGAAAGCTAAATTCATAATAAATAGAGGTGATTTGTATAACGATCGATCTTTTTTTCCTAAACTCAACGTTTACCAACCTTTGAAAGTAAAACAATATTTTTGATGATACGATAAGACATATATGAATATGCTTGTGTACCGGTTTTTCTTTTAACACTATTCATTCATGTTAATTAAAGATAGTCCTTACTAATGATAATAAACATTGGTAATTATTTGTAAGTGTTTAATATACGACTTTGTAATTATTTAATTCTTTACAATATATAATATGATAGTTATTCAATACTAAAAAGGAGCACACACGTTGTACGTGTTTAACTTAGTTAACGTATAGTTTTAAAATTATTATAATATTTTACTTCTAATTTAACAATGAACAATTGAAAAAATCTTATTAAATAGTGATCAATATAAGAAGAAATATAAGAAACAATAAATAGAAATTATTATAAAGTTTAAAAATTTGAGAGAACCAATATAAATAGTACTGAATTGAACATTTTTTAAAAAATTGAACAAGGGTCCAACACATGTCTCTACCAAGTTTAATTTTATTCGTTTTTATTTTTGACACACTCCTGATGTGTTAGATGTTAGGAAAATTTATTTCCTAATCCTAATTGGACTATTTAATCAATTATGGTGGCTATTCTAAAGATATTGGACTAATATTAAGTGGTCTAATAAGGTAATGACTCCAATAAGAATGTGGACTAATATAGTAACTCCTATACGAATGTGGACTAAATAATGGGTAGATACCTGTTTAGGAGAGTTCTAGGGAATTATGGGAACCCTAATTCACTTCCTATATAAAGAGCACAAGGGTTACGGTCCCCAACACATCAAATCAATATACTATTCTCTTCTCCCCATCAAGAAGACAATCTTAAGAAAATAAGGCGATTTGGTTGAGGAAGACCTCATATCCGATCGATCCAATTCATACTAGTGATCGATTTCATAAATTCCGCATCAGACTAATCGCTCACTTTGGATACTGGTCGTATTTAATTTATTACATATATAACTCTTAATGATTTAGTATGAGATAGATCTATGGGGATAAATTCCAACAAGTGGTATTAGAGCAACTCTCATGCTATATCATTAGGGTTATTCAGTTTCGTCAATTTTTTGTAGATTTAATTTTTGGGTTTTGTGTTTTCTTATTAACTTTCATGGATTGTTATATCATGGTGAAAACATAACTACGTTGATGCTAATTGTCTCACGTTAAATCTACTGATTTGTCTCGAATCTATATATATAAACATGTTGAATTTTTTGATTGCCACGTTACTGGCTCGGGGTGCTCATATGAACCGATACTGTTATTGGATACTGCATGTTTTAACTTACTAAATTGCTGTGGTACTTGTTTTTTGAACATGTAGTATTTGATGAGCACAATATTGATGGATAATGATTAAATTATGTTAAGAAAATGTTAAAATAATTGTAAAAGTTGCTTTGAACTTCTGTGTACTGCCGTGTGCCATGCGCCGTATTTTTTGTCTAAATCTTGATATGGAATTTTGATGATGGACATGTTTAAGTTATGGGCCCACCACTAGATATATGTATTGATCCATATCATAAGAAATCAATTTGCTTGGATTGACCTTGCTGAATATTTTGTTTTGCTGATAAAACCTTTTCCGTTTTCGGCCAACTGTTTTTTTGGGAAAATTATTTTTTGGGATTTCTTGAATTTAATCAAAAATTAAAGAACTTGAGGTTTTATAATTCAATTAAAGCTTACTGATTACACGAATTGTTGTGGATACAAATATAGACAAATCAATTAAATTGTTGCTTAAAGCGTGCTGATGGATTGTTCTAGTACTTGATTTCAATATGTTATTTATGTTTAGCACGGAATTAATGGATAATGATAAAGTATGTTAAGATTTCACGTGTACAGAAAATGATAAAGTTTTATGTTTCGTTTTTTTTCTGAATCTATGGATTTCTAAAGAACTTGTTTCTTTAGATATGAATTACGAAACAATTAATTTGGAGAAAGTGGATTTTCTCCACTAATCTTGTTTGTGCTTTTATATTGCCGTGTGAATGTTGTTCATATCATGTTATGGAATTAATTTGTTTGACCCTCTGTTTGTGTAATTATAACAAACTAGAAGTTTTGAAACCCATGAGTTGGAATACACGAGTTCTAAGATCCATGAATATGTTGTGCACAAAAGTTTGATGATTTTGAGGTAGTTAAGATTCTAAATCGGTGATTTAAAACCAGAATTTTTTTTGGGTTTATGTGGATCGAAAGTTTTATTTTGGGTTTTGTTTCATAATTTTTGCATTTTTTGTTGTAAGAAATTATGATTATTGTTGGTTATCTGATGTTTCATGCTTTGAATATCTGGATTATGAATCGCCGAAGTTGGTTTTCTCGATCTTTTCCTTTTTGTTCAAATTCGTTTTTTCACGACATCCAATTTGCATTCAGTTCCTCTGGGTCGGGTGACCCGAATATGGAGCAAAAGTTTTGATTTGGGTCGGTTAAAGTAACAGATGTCCAACTCATATTCTATTTGATTTTGGATCTGGATCTATTTAATTTGAAGTTTTGGATTGGATCTGGGTCGAATTTGCACCTATTATGTGTCTGATCTTAACTTGGATCATATTCTGGCTTAAAGTCAATCCTGGACTTGTTCAGGACTGTATAAGGAACTGGCTATGCTAAGGGATTTTTTGGCTGCATATTTCTAATATTTTGCATTGTTTATTTATATGAGAATATTTATGAAAATAGCATGTTCGATTAAAGCCGTTTTCAATTATTTTCATATCAATATTAATTATTTATGCGAGTCATAGTCGGCCCAAAGGAAGGCTATGATTTGGCCAAATAATAATATTGGTGTCCATTATTTATGTGAACAATAATCATCCAAAAGGAAGATCATTGTTTTACCAAATAATAGACTTTCTTCATTAAAATTAGTATATTTATTGTTCATGTGATCAACAATCGGCCCAAAGGAAGATTGTTAATTGACCGAATAATAAACGTACTTGCGGTAATAAATCTGTGATAATTATCAAGTTTCCATGTAAGTAATAATCGGCCCAAAGGAAGGTTATTGTTTGACTGGATTTATTATCAATATTTGATTACTGCGTTAGGAGTACCACTTGCAAATTCACGTTTCTGTTCGTTAATGTTGTGTTAGGTATCCTTAGATGGATTTCCTATATGAAAATTTTATGAATGTCATTTTTTTTACGACATGCATGTTTATGTAAGAGTGTTTTTCTCTGTACAGTTGCTTTTACTACTGCCACAAATGTTTCTGCTCAAATCAGCAATATCCCAATGCTGAATGGGACTAACTACAAACTTAGGAAAGATACCGTAGAAATTGTTCTCGGTTGTATGGACTTGGATCAAGCACTACGAGAGGACCGACCCATTTCTACTCTGGAAGACCTCAATGAGGTCAAAATAGAAAAATGGGATCGATCCAACATGATGTGTTTGATGATCATGAAGCGTTCCATTCCGGAAGAGTTTAGGGGCTCTGTTACTGAGGACAAGAGCGCTAAGAAGTTCCTTGAGGAAATTGAACAATATTTTGCCAAAAATGAAAAGTCTGAGGCGAGTAACCTTTTAGGGAAACTCGTCTCAATGAAATATAAAAGTAATGGGAACATAAGGGAGTACATTATGGAGATGTCTAATCTCGCATCAAAACTAAAGTCACTAAAGTTTGAGTTGTCTGATTACTTACTCGTGCACTTGGTTTTGATTTCTCTTCCAACACACTTTGGGCAATTCAAAGTGAGTTATAACACTCAAAAGGACAAATGATACCTAAATGAGCTTATATCTCACTGTGTGCAAGAAGAAGAAAGACAACAACGAGATAAGATTGAAAGTGCTCACTTAGCCTCAACATTCCTGAACAAGAAAATGAAGAAAGTTGATGTTACTGAGAAAGGATCTTCTCTGCAGAAGAAACTAAAGAAGCAGGATAAAAACATTACCTGCTACTTCTGCGAGAAGTTGGGACACAAGAAGAGTGAGTGTCCCAAGTATGCCAAGTACGTCATATGGCGTACAAAGAGGGGATTGATTGTGGAACCGATCGCCGAGTGATGCTGAAAGATTCATCTTTATGTGCGGCGACAATTAAGTTGAAGTTTAAGTCATAGGAACTTTTAGATTATAGTTGAAAACTAGTTTTTTATTTGAATTTTTTATAAAACTTTAGTTGGATCGTTTTTTTAGACGAAATTTATTATTATTCTGGAGAAATAAAGTTTTCCTTGTCCTTCTCATAATAATAAAATTAACTTTATTTAAAATTCAAATTTTGTTGGTTCTAGTTTTTTAATTGATAATCTTTATATGTTTGAAACTAGTTCCTAAACGCAATATTGCAAAGAAAATCACTAGTTTCAAAAATGAAAATTAAGTGAGAATTTTGTCACCTTATGACACAAGCATTTGGTTTACACCTTTTCAGAAAATTTATAGGCTTTTGTCAGATATGATTCTTAGTCCCCTAATTTGACAGATTTTTTAATTTTGTCACCTTAAGAATGCAGTATACATCATTAACAGTGACATATCAAAAGCATTGTCCAACTAAGGCATGGTCTTATAGACCATATAAAAGAAAATTGGACTAAGGATGGTTAGCTGTTAATTTGTTGGTAAAATTAAGTGCTCTCAAAGCTACAAGTTTTAAGATCCCACATAAAGATCATTTTATCAAACGAGAAATGTGATTTTCCTTGAGGATATTGAGTTTGGGGAAAAGGAATTACAAGGAATGTTGTCTTTGAAGTAGAATCTGGCATTTACAATGATTGGGTTTCAATACCTATTGTTGTTCGAGACTCAGTTTCATCTCAAGAGAATGATAATCAGGCTCAAGTTTAATCCTGAAATTCCTCTACAACAAGACAACAATGAGGTACCTGTAAAACAAACTGAACAACCTCAAGAATTGTTACTAAGGAGATCATTTTTCAACAACCTCAAGAATTGAGGTGAATTTCATTGATAATTGTGCGTATCTTAAGTTCAGTGGGAGTAAACATGTATTCCTTGTGGTGGTAATTAATGAGACAAGTGAAATCTTAAATAGTGCCCCAATAAAGATCCTTAAAGAAAAGATATACATAAGTTTCCTTCTGCATCGAAATTGAGTACGCTCAAGTTTGTACTCAATTCAAATATTTTCGTGAAAATTTTGGGTTAATACTTGAGTGATTCAAGCATGGCAATAAAAGTAGAGAACTAAAGCTTACATTTTCACATTTAGGAGATCAAATCTTTTAGAGATTATATGATACTTCGATTTTTATTTTATTAGTATATATGTTACGTCATGCGATCAAATTGATCGGCCCAAAGGAAGATCTTTGATTGGCTGAATAACATGTATACATTTGGTGATAAATATGTGACAACTTCATTATCCATGTAGATAGTATGTCGGCCCAAAGGAAGGCTACTATCCGACTAGACTTATTGTCAGTATTTGATCACTGCACAAGGATTACCATTTACACTTGATATTTATGTCCAAAGACTAATATCGATGTTGTTCTAAGGTGTTCTGTGACTTAGAATCAAATAAAGTTTCAGAGTTTTCAAATGTCAATAGAGCATATAAGTACAAAATTTTGGTTAAAGACCCATTCACCAAAGGTTGGCCGCCTAAGGTGATTTCGTGAGGATGCAACTCTTATGGACATTATCAGACTTTATGATATGTCTGTTTAGTGGGAGTTTATTTTGGTTTAATGCTTTTGACATGTTTATGGTTGTTTTCTGTACAGACTCAAGTTTCATGTTATGAATGGATTCATGATTGATTACTCTGAAAGTAAAATAAAGGACTTTCTATTGTGGTATTACATATGGTTAAGAAAGTACGTAAAGAAGGACCAGTTGGAAATAGGCATGTATGAGACCACATTACATGTAATTTTCATGCTACTCATCCACATTTGATCTATGTCATTAAGTATATTAGTATGGTGATCATCGGGGTTTAGTCACGACTATACTGTGATAAAAGCTGCGGTAGTTCCATTGCTGATATATGAGATGGACCAGATTGTTTAAGTAAGTCTAACGACAAATAGCATAGGGATGCGCGCCTAAGGAAATTTGTAACATAATTGATTCAAGGTTAATAAATAGCCCAAGTGGGAGATTGTTAGGAAAATTTATTTCCTAATCCTAATTGGACTATTTAATCAATTATGGTAGCTATTCTAAAGATATTGGACTAATATTAAGTGGTCTAATAAGGTAATGACTCCAATAAGAATGTGGACTAATATAGTAACTCCTATACGAATGTGGACTAAATAATGGGTAGATACCTGTTTAGGAGAGTTCTAGGGAATTATGGGAACCCTAATTCACTTCCTATATAAAGAGCACAAGGGTTATGGTCCCCAACACATCAAATCAATATACTATTCTTTTCTCCCCATCAAGAAGACAATCTTAAGAAAATAAGGCGATTTGGTTGAGGAAGACCTCGTATCCGATCGATCCAATTCATACTAGTGATCGATTTCATAAATTCCGCATCAGACTAATGGCTCACTTTGGATACTTGTACGTATTTAATTTATTACATATATAACTCTTAATGATTTAGTATGAGATAGATCTATGGGGATATATTCCAACATTAGATATTTATCAGGTTTGTGTGATAGTCAGACTCGTCATATTTCTCTTGTGTATGACATACATCAAGCGGTGATTTTGTTTTTGTTTTACCTTTATTAATTTAAATTTTATTTAATTTTTATTTAATTAATTTTTATTTATAATTGATACATTGTTATAGAAAATTAATTTGGAACCATCAAACAACGGCATTGTAAAGAAAAGAAAAGAAAAATTACCACACATAATTATACTTCTGTATTTTTAATAATAGTTAATAATAAATACTGAGTAAATAATATTAATTACAATTTACTTTTTGTTTTTTGTTTTTTTTATCATGTAAGCGTGCTCGTCTTCTTTAATATGATGATGATATTGATGATGGCTTAGTCTATATCTTTATTGACTTCTTCATATAATGCTTTGCCTCATAACTTTTTAGAATTGTTATTTAATCACAATGAATAAAATGACGGCATACTAAAGAACGGATTAAGATTTTTTTTGTTTGTCTTTGTATTTTTTTGATATAATATTATAATATAAATAGTGAGTAAATAATATATATTACTATATTTTTTTTTCGTTTAAGCATGTTATATCTTCTTACCAAGAAAATGATGGTTTAAACTATCTATATTAATCTTTTATACTTCTATAATTTATATCTTATAACTTTCCCAACTTCAGTATACATGAAAAACGATTATTAATTTTATTTTTGTGGATCCACGACAAACATAAGTTCTTAATTTTTTTAATTGGTCTAAAGTTTAAGTTTTTAACAGTTATATTCATCTTTACTTGTAAGGTAAAATTTAACAATAATAGATTATACGTACAATTATTTTTATGTCCTTTAACGTTTTAGCTTAATAAAATCTCTTTTGTTTACCCATAATAAGAGGTAATGGGATTTCTAGTTCTTTTTGAAAGTTTTTTTTTAATGTGATAATGGTTTGACAGATTATGATATTTCTCCCGTTTAATACAAAATAAATTGGTGATGATTCCACGATCTTTATCTTTCATCTTTTTAGTTAAATTTTGTTTAGCAACCTGAAACTTAACGCAATTCTTACTTTCTTATATATATATAGAAAAAAAATCTGATGTGAGATTATAATATATCTTCTAATTACATATGTTGTTATTGTTTCGATTAACATGAATGTGTAAGCTTAAGATTTGGTGTTAGGGACAAAATAGAATCACGATTCTTTCTGTTTTTAATATTATAATTTAATGAGATGTAAAACTTTAAAAAAAATTATATGAGGTAATGTAGGAGATAATTTCTATAAGTTAGAGTTGGTGTAGGAGATAATAAGACTTCTTGTCTAATTATACTTCTTAATATTAATATTTTAATGAGTTGTAAAACTTTGAAAAATAATTATATTGTCAATTCAAAATTAATAATAACACAATTTAACTGCAACTTGCAAAGACGCTGGTTACTATTAAAAAATTAAATGATTAAATGTAGTTCTATTTTGTCATTTAGATTAAGTATCATAGTAGAATCGGTCTTTTTAAAATAAGATTTTATGGGACATGAGTGCATATGAGATACCCCATCTCAAACACTAAAAAAAGTCACCAAAACATTTGAATCACAAATATTGGTCAAAATGTCCGACAATAACGTGACATTGGACATTTGATAAAAATTGACATTTGTTAAATTACATTATAACCCTTTGATAAATATGTTTAAGAGATGAAATATTTTTCTCTCTCTTTAATAAAAAAATGACATCTAATTCTGAATTTAATAAAAATATAAATTGAATTCATTAATTTATTAAAAGAATGAATTCATTATTTATTAATTAAAATTTATAAAGAAGTAAAGAAAAAAAATGCTCCAGTTCATCCTCCACGCCTTCCTCCACCACCACCACCACCAAACCGCTCCACAACCACCATACCTTAAAAACCTCATCCCTCTACTATATCACCATACCTCTTGCCTCATCATCCACCTTTACCAATCATCGGCGATCAACAAATTCAACTTAATTAACTTAGATAAAATAACACTTTAACCCCATTTGAAAAAAATTAAAGGAGAAATTTACCTTCATCAACATGAGAGTATAACTCACTCGTCGAAATTGAGAGTGTGTGTGAAAAGTATTTTTGAAACATAGGTAGGGAAAGTGCAACAGTTATCATAACACATGGGGTAAAGAGTCACATTTATCATAACACATGGGGTAAAAAATGTCACATTTATCATAACACGAGAAGGGGGTAAAGTGCTACATATAAGAGGGGTATTTTTGTCAATTCGTATTCTTTTAAAATTTAAAAATGTCAGGGAGACAGTGTGAAACTTTGATAAGATTATATGGGGTCAAATAATTTTTTTCAAATTATAGAGGATAAATTATAAATTGAACATCATACATATTACTGGATAAATTGCTATTTAACTCTAATGCAAATTATTAAATTATATAAGTTTCTTCCTAAGGCCATCTCCAACCATGGGCTCGGGGGGCGCGTGAGGGTCGGGCTGGGCTGGGAGGCAGTCTCCAACGGTAGGGTGGGGCGGCACGGGCTGGGCGGCGGTGTCGGGGCGGAATGGGCTGGAGAACGAGCTGGGCGTGAAGCAATGGAGAAGAAAAGGGGCGCGTGTATTTAGCGCACCCCTCTTTAAATCAGGTGGTGCCAAGTGGCGCCACCTGATTGGTCCTTTTTTTTAATTGTTTTATTAATTTTAAATGTAATAAATTGATTTTAATTGTGTAAAATTTGTGATTAAATTTTGTAATAATTATTAATATTAGAATAAAATTTGTAATATTTGTTTTAATTTGTTAAAATTAGAATAAAATTAAAATTTTATTATTAATGATTTTAATTACAATTTTAATTATTAATGATTTAATAATAATAACATTAAAAATGGTTTTAATTATTTCTTCTATTTAAAAAATAATAATTAAATTTTATAAATAATTTGTTAGTATATTTGTTAATATTAGAATAAAAATAAATATTTTTTTTTAATTTTAATTATAATTATAATTAATTTTTTTAATTTTAATTATAATTATAATTATTAATGTTTTAATAATAGTAACATTAAAAATGGTTTTAATTATTTCTTCCATTTAAAAAATAGGAATTAAATATTATAAATAATTTATTAGTATATTTGTTAATGTTAGAAAAAAATTAAATTTTATTATTATTAATTTCCATTCGTGTTTGTTGTAACCTTCATATTATTAAAATTCTAAATGATTTTATAAGAATAAAATTAAAATTCCCCATTAATTAGAATAAGAATTACTTGAAAATATCATTGCACACTTAGACAAACAATTTAAACTAATACTTAAAGTAAGAAATACTTAAATACATACTTGAAAATATCTTATTTAATGTTATAATTCGTGTTTTGAATTAATTATAACTATAATTATAATTTATATTTATATTTTTAATGTTTAAATATTAATATTATAACATTTTTAAATTAATTATATTATTAAAATAAATTATTATTATTCTATCATTATTATTATTCTTAATATCAATATTAAAAACAATATTAAAACTATTATAAAAATGATGAGAGTGGGGAAGAAAAAAAATTGGAAGAAATTGAGTGTTGAAAACCATCACTGTAGATGATCACCCAAAGCCCAGGCTGGCTCGTGGGCTGTCCCGAGAATGGTCCCGGGAAACCATTGGAGACGGCAAAAATTCATTTTTGGCACCATAGAACTAGGCGTTTTTCAATTTTGGTACCATGGTGTCAATTTGGTACCAATTATAACTTACTTTTTCAATTTTGTCACTTCCGTCAGTTGACCGTTAAGTCAACTGACGGAAGTGCCAAAATTGAAAATGCAAGTCAGAATCGGTACCAAAATTGACACAATGGTACCAAAATTGACAAACAACTAGTTCTATGGTGCCAAAAATGATTTTTTGCCAATTTCCCTCACCAATTACTTCCAATTCACAATTTATTCCACTCGCATTTTAATAATAATAAGAATAAGAATAATATTAATAAAATAGTAAAAAAATTATATTAAAACAAATATTTGGGTACACAATAATAATAATTTTTTTTGTTACACATGTTATCATCAAACCATTAACTCATTGACTCAACTTTATCCAACAATTCTCCTCTTTTTTATGAAGACAAAACATTCAACTAAGTTTCATAATACTTCTAATTTTAAATTAAGGAATATATCTCGAGATACAGTGAAAAAAGAAAACTAAGATCAACTCCAAAGGCTAAATGTAAATTTGCGAATATAAATATATTATACATTCTCATATAATAGTTTGCATACTTATTTAAAGTATTTTATTTTAACTATGAGTATATAAAATTAGATCTATATTATTTTATTCATATATTTTTTATATAGCACATCTATACAGTCTATTGATTTGTTCATTTATTATTTCGACCCGACTTTCAAATATGGTTTAAAAGTTGTTTATATAATTTTGAACGATTTAAAAGGAATCAAAAAGGAATCGATTATAACTCTTCAAAATGTGAAGAAGTAATGCATCTAAGTAACGTCTCCATTATTGGAATAATAAGGAGAAGAAGATAAATAAGAAAATGAAAAGGAGACAACTTACAATTGAAATAAGGATACAACTGATAAGCGGAAGTTCATATCAGAAGATAATCGTATATCCTTATTCAGCCAAGTGATTTTCATCTTTGAGTAAAGACCAAACTGAAGACTTATAAAACGTTCTTAGTTGAAGGTTTTGTCATCATAAAAAAGAGGGGAATTGTTGGATGAAGTTGAGTTAATGAGTTAATGGCTTGATGAAAACATGTAGCTAAAAAAAATATTATTATTACATCCATTATTATTATTGTGTACCTAAATATTTTTTTAATATAATTTTTGTACTATTTTATTAATATTATTCTTATTCTTATTATTATTAAAATGCGAGTGGGATACATTGTGAATTGGAAGTAAATGGTGAGGGAAATTCGTAAAAAATCATTTTTGGCACTATAGAACTAGTTGTTTTTCAATTTTGGTACCATTGTGTCAATTTTGGTACCAATTCTGACTTGCATTTTCAATTTTGGCACTTCCGTCAGTTGACCGTTAAGTCAACTGACGGAAGTGCCAAAATTGAAAAAATCAGTTAGAATTGGTACCAAAATTGACACCATGGTACCAAAATTGAAAAACGCCTAATTCTATGGTGCCAAAAATGATTTTTTGCCCTTTGGAGACCCATAGTCATGACTCATGACTCATGAGGTATAACCCCTGAACAACCTCATCTTCTTATTACCAATTTTAACCTCAGGAATTCATTTAATTACCTCATTTGAATCGGTATATATTTCCCCTTTCCCGCCTCCATTCAAATCTCTCTCTCTCTCTCTCTAAAACATGTACTCCCACTCCACAGTTCCACCGCCACCGCCTCCGCCACCGGAAACATGCTCCCAGGGCCACCGCTCCACCCTCATCCTGTCAACAAGCGAGGGCGGCTCAATTTGCCTCCTCTGTCTCTCGAACCTTCTATCCAACCCCAAATCCCCCACCGTACACGTGTCTTACGTCCTCTCACAGCTCTCTCAAGCCATCTCCCAGCCTCAATTCCTCCAATCTCTCCTCACCTTCCACTCTCATTTCCTAACTTCACCTCTCGTCGCAGTTTTATCGAACTTCGACGACGAGCCCATCGCCAAACAAACCATCGATTTGATCGTGAAATTCTGCGAAGCTTCAAACAATAATGGTAACGACGATGTATGCAAAGAGTTCGTATCTAGGGTTTCAGACTCAATTTCACTTGGATCGCTGGCTTGGAGCCGCCGTCAGTTGTACATGGTAATTGTTGAGCTGATGTTCTATAATTATGTTAATTTTCTTATTAAATGTTTATTTATTTGATATAATTGTAAGGTTATCGGTAAGGTACAATCAAAGAAGCTTAAAGTTCAACGTATGTATTAATACCTGTACATGTTTATTATGGAGTTTCTGGCAGTCGTACTTAGTAAACTTTGGAGCCTCTGCTTTTTATATGTGATTTATTAGAATTTGCAGTTATTCTGATTCAATTGGAGATTGAGTGGTGTTGCATATTGAAAAGGTACAACAACGAAAGCTACATGTTCAATGGAATCTGTTGATATGCAGTACTCTCAAAACTCTTTTCATGTTTGCAATCTATCTGTTGTAGCAATGAGCAACTGCATATTTTTTAATTATCAGTAAGAGGCATGTACGGAACCTGAAAGTACACTGATTAGTATTAAAACATGCTTATTTGGAGTTTCCTGAAGTTATGTGTGGAAGTATAAATTAAAACTTTTGTGTTTGAACAATTTTAATTAAGACACTCGACAAGCTTGTTGTTCCGAGAAGGGTGAAAAGCAGTGCAACGTAAATGTATAGCTTTCCAAATCAAAAGACATGCTGATTACGTAATAGTGTTATGTGATAGGAAGCAAAAAATGCTAGTACATTAGTCTTATATCTTTAACTCATTTGGGTCCAACTCTGCACTTGAAGGTGCATCTCAAGTATTATTCCAATGCTATTGGAGTTTTCTTTGTTTGTTACCGTAACATTGATGTGATAGTTCCTACTTGTAGATTTGCAAGACTTAGTTCACTGAGCTGCCAGCAATTTCATAGAATTTTCCTTGATTTCGTGGTGTTTGGAAAAAATTGAGGTTTATGAATTGATTTTAAGCATTCAATGCCTTTCTATGGATTGAAAAAATCTTAAAGCATCAATTACTAAATGTCATTTGTGAATGATATCTTATTTGTTAATAGTATCTGGCTTCTGGTTATTGTTTCAGAGGTCTAAACTCCACCATTTTGGCTATTCAAACATTATCATTTCGATTTTACACTTCTATTGTGGGTAAAATAGCAAAACTGAAGCATTTACATTATTTTTTGCCTAATTATGTGGTAATTTTCTGGTTTGGCAACCAAATATTTCTTGGAGGGTAATAGAAGATTGTACATAGAGGTCTATTAAATATTTGACCATTATAAACTAAATTGATTCTTCTAAGCAACATTTGATAAACTACCCCTGAGAATTTTTGTTAGATGTGCTCGTCTGATGGAAAAGTAAGTATGATTTTATGGATATATATTGTAATGCCCTGTGAAACGCTTGCTGAGTCATGATGTTATGAAGTGGCATATACAAAATGGTAAGATATAGAAACATACCATTTGGTGTTTACTCTGCAGTATGGACCAAATGGGTCTTCTTACATTCATTTTCTTCAACCTTCCATTAATTGCTAAAATTTTACCTACTTGGATAAACATTCTAAAACTTACTGCAAAAAATTCTTACAAATTACTGAGATACCCAAGACTAAACGGATAGTGTAACACAGGGCATGCAATGTGTTCGCTGGCCTAGAAGTTGATAAAGACTAATATGAATCTACAAATGCATGTGCGGGCGTGCATGTGTGTGAACCCTGTGTGTTCCTTGTTCTCTCTGACGTAGGGTTTCATGTGTGGCAAATGTATTCCGAAAAGAAAAAAGAAAGTACCAGGCTCTGCAAGTATCTACTGTTTTCAGAATGTTTCTATTTCCATGATTGATTTATATCACAATCATCCCATACCAAGCTAAATTTGCCTAGACTAATCCCATGACATACTTATCTTATTTTTAATGCAGCTTCATTGCTTTGGTGTTCTCTTGGATAATCAGGAAAGCAATTTATATGCTTGCATTAGACACAAAGATTCCCTCATTCCCAACTTAATCACAGGTCTTCAGTTGTCGATGTGAGTTGAACTAAAATACAACTAAATGAGTTCATTCTACAATAAACAAACGTTGTAAACATTTCTCTATTTCTTAAATATAGTGAAGAAGTCCAAGGAGAAATCATGTTCGTACTTTACAAATTTTCCCTCCACCAGTACACATATATGGATGATGGCTGCTCCGACGTCTTACTCGCTTATTGCCCCAAGCTTTTGCTCTTATCAGTGGACGTCCTCATGAAAAGTCAAAGTGACGATGTTCGTCTAAACTGTGTAGGTTAGTTTTTTTCCGTTCCTTACTGTTCTCAACTTATCTATGCATTCAAGAAGAGAACTTCTCCCCTTCTTTCTTTCAACTCATACACAATTTGTTAGAGCAAAGTTTTAAATAACTTGCAACTTAGCTGAAAAATACTTTGGCACGGCCTAATGTTTAGTTTAACAATGATATGATATCGTGGTCCTAACGGTATTACTCGGCAATTATATTAATTATTTTGGGTTCATGCATAATTCTTTCTGATAATGAAATACATGTTCATGACCGAAATGACCTTTAATGCTAATTAAATGGTTGAGCCATGAAATCCCTCAAGTGAAACACCTGTCGAATCGAATCATATATTTGCAATTAATATGGTGGAAGGCTGGAGCTCTTATACTGTACACTATACAGGAGTATGAAAATTCAAACATTACAATTAGATGAGCAGTCCTTTGAAACACAACTTTACATGTAGTTTATGATTACACAGCAAGCGCTGGGACATGATTAAAGATATTTGTTAATTGGTGTATTATAATGACTTATTACAATTCTGTAGCATTTTTGACGGTGCTAGCTCAAAGAGGATTCTTTCAGAGTGCATGTACACATCATGTAGGGAGCAAAGATTCCTTTGAAGCTGACAACTTCATGCAAATAAGTGAACATGTGATAGATGTGGCACATTTGGAAGTCTTGTTTGCTGAAGCTGTCAAAGCCCCACTGCTATCTTCAGACAGCCAAGTTCAAATTGCCACATTGGATTTAATCTCTTTGTATCTATCATCAGAAGATGTCTCAGGGAAAGCAATCCATGTTTTTATAGAAGAGAACATAGCAGATTATGTATATGAAATTCTGAGATTGTCAGGTATGCGTTCAATGAAACATGACTCCACATATATTTTACAAAGTTTTATGGGTGGCCCCAATGATCAATGAATAATTTATGGAAGTGTACTGATATCATGTTAAACGTATTTTGGAAATACGATATGGCATCATATCTTTTGTCAATAAGTAAAGTACTTTTCATAGCTTGATCCGTTGACATCCTTTTCTCGTGCTGGTTCTTAATGTACAGGATGTAAAGATCAAGTTGTCAAGTCTTCAATTCAGGTTCTTGATGTTTTATCAACTTCTGAGCAAGCCTTCACACAAAGGCTTGCTATTGGATTCACAACCTTGATTCCTGTTCTGCAATATGTAGCTGGAGTTCCTTTTCACCCAGTACAATGTCAATCACTAAAGCTTATTCTAAACTGTGTGTCATACTGTCCTGGAATAGTATCTACCTCTAATGTTGAAGAAATAAGTATTATCTTAGCTGAAATGTTTAAGAAACATACTGATGGGGAGATTGGCATGCTTCCAGAGACATTCACTTTGTCATGCTCAATATTTGTTGCCCTTATGAAATGTTCATCTTGCCGTGGGAGTTCAATTCTGGCAGCATCTATTAGAGATGCATCAAAATCTTCCTTTTCAACTTCTTTAGGAAATAATCAGACATGCACTGATCAAATTTTGCATTATCTTTACCTACTGAAGGAAGCATATGCATATGCTAGTGAAGACGATCACCCCAGCACTTCTAAAACGGGACTTAGAGATTGTATTGTAGACATATGTAAATTGCAAATTTTACCTTGGTTCATGAAGGTTATCAATGAGATTGAAGAAAAGGCTATTGCATTGGGAGTGATTGAAACATTTCATTCGATACTGCTTCAGGATTCTAACATTCAAGCCAAGAATTTTGCAGATAGTTTAGTTTCTTCTTCTTGGTTCAGTGTACTATTTGGTTGCTTGGGTTTATTTCCGACAGAAAAGATGAAATGGAGAGTTTATATGATCTTCAGTTCAACCGTGGATGTACTTCTAGGGAGTGATTCTGGGCAACCCATTAGGGATGCTGCAAGTCAGTTGCCTTCTGACCCTACAGATTTGCTATTCCTTCTTGGCCAGAAGAGTTCCCATAATGTAGAATTGTTCTGTTGTCAATCTGCAGTTCTGCTGATACTGTATGTTAGCTCTCTATATAATGACAGGTAACTAAATTTCTTATTTGTATGAAATTTCCACATCTGCATTCGATTTCAACGAGTAATGGTTGTGTTTTTTCCCCCTCAGGATTGCTGATGATAAGTTGGTTTTAGCTTCCCTGGAGCAATATATTCTACTTAACAGCAGTGATTTCCACTTTGATGCTTCTGCCTCAGTAACAATAGAATTAGTAGTAAATCTGTATAGCCTTTATAGAGGATTTGCCAAGATAAGCTACCAAATACCATATAGTGCAGAAGCTGAAAGAATTCTTTTCCATCTATTGGCAGAAAAGGATTGGAATTCTCTTTCTTCAAGAATTCATTTGACTTCTCTCAAATGGTTGTTCCAACAAGAAAAACTCTGCAGATCATTGTCTGAACAGATTTTGAATTTCTGCAGGTGCAACAGCTCAACTGGTAACCTTGTAGTTCTAAATAATGAAACTAGCCACAAAGTTGATTTACATGTGTTTGCTCAGTTGATAGCATCTGGAGACAACTTTGTTCCCTTGATTTTTGTCTGCTTACTGGGTGATCTTGTAGAAAATGACAGCCAAGAGCATGACACCATTTCAGTAGTAAAAGTATTAACCAAAATAATCGAAATTGCTCCAGTTGCTTCAGATCAGCTTTGCATGCATGGGATAGATGCTGTGATACAAAACATTTATAATCATTCAAAATACTCTTTCCCAGAATTATGCATACCCACATCTCAACTTGTATTAAGCATTCTAAGATCAGTACATTCTGAATCAATTTCTAATCATGAAGCTTGGGCAGGGCTGACAATGAAGGTATAAACTTTTTTCTATATTTCTCACCATTTCCTCCTTCCCAGAAGTTAACAAGTTCTTTCACCTTATTTGTAGTTAATGGATTACATGGTCCCAGCTGTAACTTCAGACGGCTGGACTGAAGAAGTTCTCACAACAATCGGCATTCTTTCTCTAATTCTGCACCACTCTACTAAACAGGCACTAATAGAAGCTTCAAAAACTGTTCTTTTGAGTGCTCATTTGATATCAACAGTTAATACCACAATCTCAGAAGCCTGTTCAAAGGGACCTGCTCTCTTTGACCATGATGACGGAACAAGAACAGGGGAGGTTCTCATATTTTTGCTCTTGCTGCTCTTCTTCTCTCTGAGAAGGTAATCAATCACGTGTCAGGTTATTCAGAAAAAAGTATACCTTTTTGCAAATTGCAAACTAACTTCGTTCTTGTGCCAGTGCACGAGCTGTTCTACCAGGTATTATTGACTTCCAAATGTTGCTAGACGAGGGTAGCAAAATGCAGCCATTATCCTATGTCAGCATCCGGTGCCATGATTTGTGCAAATTGATGCATTTTGGATCCCCTCCAGTGAAACTAATTGCTTCATTTTGCCTAGTGGAATTATTTACTGGAATATCAGATTATATAAGTATAGAACAAGGTGATTTGAAATTTAGAAAAGGCTACTTGCAATCACTATCAGCCATATTAGAAGGCCTTATATTTTCCAGTGACATCAGAGTCTCGATGAACTGTTCCCGATGTTTATCGACTCTCATGGCATGGGAAGAGCTCGAAACTGGATCTACACCTTCTGGAAAGAATAATTGGTGCCGATTGATAGTAGAGGAGCTGGTCATGTCTTTGTCGACTCCAAGTTTGACATCAAACTTGTTCACGATTCATCACAAGCCTGCAGCTAATGTTGCAGTTGCGTTGCTAAGACTGAGCAAAGTACCTCCATGGATGGCTAAAGTTTTTGATGATTGTTCCATATCTAGTATAATTCAGAACATATCACCAAATAATATCAGCACCGAATTAGTGATTTTGTTTCGTGAGCTTCTAAAATCTGGGTATTTGAGCTCTGCTCAAATTGCTGATCTAAATCGAGCATTCCAGGTAACAAAACAGCATCTAATCAATTCCATATTTTCCTTCCTTTTTTGTTGAGCATTAAGAGTTCTAAGATATCATTAAATTTAACATTCTCTATCGTCTTTTAGTCATGCCGGAGGCACATATATACAGATGAAATTCATGATAGAAGTATAGAAGAGCATAGAGAGAACGCAGCTTCCAACCTCGATCATGTAGGTAAAGCTCGTGCGTTTCTCTTCAACCTCTTGCCATCTCAGCAGCTATATTTAGAAGTGGGTTTACGCAGATCTCAAAGTTGGAAGAAAGATCTACTAGAAGAAATGGAATTATTCACCAAATGCCTTATGGAAGAGGATGAAAGGTAAATATTACCTTCAAATATTCTTCTCATATTACTTATTCTTGTAGTTCTTGACATTACATATATTTACTTAATTGTCTGAGTCTGAACTATATTAACCAAAATGGAGATAACATCCTAAACAATTTGCCAAGTGCTAACATACAATCTGTGATCAGATGCTACACCTTTGATATTTAACATACAATCTCATTACAGAATTTTGTTTAGGAATTTAATTGCCCAAATACAAAATAAGAAGCAATTAAAAATAAAAGAACAAGTATAATATTGAAAACAAGAACTCTTTATATTCCATTACCAAATATATTATCATCATAATCAGTAAAACTACTTTGAAAACTATCTCTATAAGTCTATAACAAAGAGAATCAAATGAAAGAAGACTACAAAAAGGGATCTCTTTTCTCTAATCTATCATTCCCATTTACAAAATTTCCGTTTAACATTTCATTTTTTAAGAGAATGCTCAAGGACCAACCTCAACCGGTTTCCCAATGCATTTAACTCCGCAATCCTTTGTTGCTTCCAACGCACTCGAAAACTCTCCTTTTCACCACCTTGAACCTTCCTCCTCGCCTCCGTTAAACACTTCTCGAATACATCCATCACCGCCTTCCCCGCCACTTTCCCTATTTTACCCTCCACGTTCTCTTCCACCCCATCTCCACCGCCAAGATCATCTATACCCTCCTCCCCTTCGAATTCCACCTTCACCTCACTCAACTTAAATTCTCCATCATTCTCGTTTCTATTATCCTCTACACCAAACGCACCCTCTCCTTCAATCTTTACCTCATCATCGACGAAATCCACCTCCAAATCGACACCACGAGCATCGTCTTCATGATCATTAATCACCGGAAGCTTTGGCGAAAATTCGACCTTAACCCCAAAAAGACTCGACATTTCCCCCTCACCAACATTATTACTACAATTCAAATTTCCAACATTTCTCGCCCCATTGAACGGTGACGTGGCTGCATAATCACTATGCCACAACCGTTTCGACAGGCCGTAAAGGGCCCGATCGTGTAGGGACAATTGAGATGGGTCCAGACCCTTGGACAATCGGGTCGAAATGATCCGAAACTTCTTCCGGAGCCTACGTAGCTTTTCGGAGAGTTGGGAATTGGTGTAAGGCTGTGCCATTGTGTTGGAAAAACGGGCGTAGAAGATACCTAGATCCCGGGGGAAGGAAAGGTTGTCGGAGGAGCAGTCGAGGAGGCCCTGCAAGAACCGGATCTCGTCGGGTTCGGTCCATATACGGTGGAATTTGAACGGCGGCGGTTTAGGGTCGGGTTGGATTAGGATTGGGTCGGGGGTTTTGCGTTTGATTGGGAGTTTTGAAGCGGAGGGTTTGTGTTGGGATGGGGTGGAGTCCATTTTCATGGAAAAGAGGTTAGGGCTCAATACAGTAAGGTGGCTCAAGATTAACCAGTAATTACCCTTTTAACTGCAGCAGATTTACATTACAAGGGTCATTAGGTTTATATTGGGACTATTTTATTGCATAAACCAATTTCCTAATATGGGATTGAATTATTTCATGTTGTGGTATAATATATGACATCGTGCAATCAATTTAATTTGACTAAAATACATAATATTTTATAAGATTGTATGTAATTTTATGCTAACAAGACTTGGAAAGATATACTACATTTCATAAATGTGTAAATCGATTGCATGTAAATCATTCTAAAAAAGAAAAACGATTGCATAGAAATAATACTTTCTTAATATGTGGGGTTGAATTTTCTTTTTGTTACTAAATAATTACAAAATAATGTAGTTGTGATCGGTTATGTGATTCATTAAAAAAATCAAACTAAGTTTTGACAAAAGTTTTGTGTGTTTAAATTTTAATTTTGATTTATTATTTGGATTTGCATTGCTTTCGGTTCAACCAACAATTAAAAGAGTGCTTGCAAATACTTTTGGAAAATAAGAAACAATTATGTTTGCTGAAAGTCCAAAAAAATAGTTTTTTTTTTTTTTCTAAATACAGTGGGTATTTAATTTTTATAATAAAAAATTGCACCATATATGAAGATGTTTGCAATTGAATTGAAAGAAGTTTCTGTTTTTTCTTTTTTTCTTTTTTTTTTTCCCGGAATTGTTATATTCACATATACTTTTCTTGTATATCATATAATTAGTATTTTCATTATTTGATAGAATAAGGGCTATAACATAATTACAAACTTTAATTATATAATAGCGTTATTTAAACATTTATATATTATATTATTATGATATTTGGACGATTTATTTAGTGTTTAGTCAACTTTTTAGACTAACATCTATTTCGTTAATTTTTTTAATTAAAATGGATGTCTTAGTTATGACTATTTTATACAATATGTGATCAGGGATATAAACTAGTCGAGTAGAATCGAACAACTTATCGTTTAAACTAGCTTGTTTTTTTCTTATTTAGCTTGAACATTATGTTTGTATGTGATTTATGTTAGACTAATCAACCTTTAATTACCAAACCAAACACTAGCCGAACTCGAGTAGCTTGATATATACTAATTTATAACTATTGTTTAACCTTAATGAAAATTAGGTCAAATTGTTCGAATATATTTATTTTAAATCACCAATTATGAAGAATAGTTGTGTTTTTTTTTTTTTTTGTTATTAATCAATTCTTAATAAGTATTAATAAATTAATATACTTTAAATATTTTAAACATATTACAATAAATTTCTAAATCAATAATAAGATAACAATGACACAAAAAATGGAGGGAAACTTGAAATTTAATTCAATTACATGGATAAAAGTATTTAGAAATAACTTCTATTTATTTATAGAAATGCCAACACCCACAAAAGCAGAGTTTTAGATGCTTTTTCAAAACCTGCTTCTGACTGTCTTTCTACTGAGAAGTAATAGTAGAAGCAATGGAATCAAACATTAAAAAACTGCTTTTAATGGAAAAAAAGATGAATAATTAATTGTCTGATGAAATTTTCATGGCTGAAACAAGGTAATGTTTTAAATAATGAAATTTAAGATTTATTGGAAAACTATTTGATATAGACAACTAAGAAGAAAAATTAAGAAAAACATAATAATTACAATAAGTAGACAATTCATAAGAAAAGATTAAAAAAAAAGTCCAATATAAACTTTAATTATCATCACCCTTTGCACGACAATTTGGACAAAAGTATTCATGATTTGGTGAAACGAAAGCTCATAGCCACACGCTATGATGCACGGATACTTCAAAAAATTATAAAATGCCGAGTCGGATACTTCTCGGATACGATACTCCTCGGATACTTGTGGGATACGTATTCGACACTCCACGTGGCGAGTCGATAAATATAATTAAAAAGAAAAATTGGACACTCGTATCGGATACTTATTTAGACGTATCCAACACATTTCATATTCTGTATTTTGCTAAAGTCACCACAATTGGTAAGAACAATGTAAGACGTCAAACCACTCTTTGTATTATATACACTACAATACAAGATAAAATGTCCATAACGGGACATGTTTTATATAGCATATTAAAACAATGAACATGATGTACAATTAATAGTATTAAATTACTAAAAATATGCAATTTAGTACTTATGAAACTTAACTTGATCTATTTCAATATGTATGAATATATAAATATATTATTTTACTTATTTCAATATGCATAAATATATAAATATATATCTTTTAGATTCGTATCCATGTCGTATCGTATCCAGTAAATTTTTAAAAATCCGTATCGCCATATCCGTATCCGTGCAACATGCCCACACGCTTAATAGGAGATATCAGATAAGTGAACATATAAAATAGGCAAATTTAGATTATTGATGTACCAAGTCCTATAATTCTCAAAACAAAATAAAAATGTACCAAGTCCTATACCACATATAAATAACGTTAAGACATACCAATAAATGTTGATCGACTAACTCGACCACCTTATTGTGTCGATCAAGAACTATAGTCTATAACCAAAATGTCCTCAAATGTCTTGAGAAAATTATGAAACAATATTCATCACCTACAAATACTCGTCATTAGTATGAGCATGTACGAATAATTATTGCAATACATTTTAGTTCTTCGATTACCATATACTTGAGTTGATCTGACTTTAGCATCGAAGGATCTTTGTTGGGCTCAACACCGACAAGTATTAACCATTTTCTTTTAGCGCATACCTTCAAATCAAAGCGGATTATTGTTTGAGTGATTGATTTGTATTACCCTATTGTACAAAGTAGCTTCTACGTAGCAAGCGTATATTGACTAGTCCACCGATTTATGGGATGGTGAATACATCAATCATCGAGTCAGAATTTTTTTCATCTGCTAACAAAGTATAAAGATAAAGTAACTACTAATACTAATAATAAATTAGAAAAATACCCACACTCAAGAATTTCTGGATTAAATAGTAGTATTGATTAAGTTCTTGCATGAAAATTGTTGTTGTCAGTTGGTGATAATGTAAAAGTAACAGCATGAGGTCTGAAGTTCAAAACCCTTGATTTCAATATTTTATGATTTCTTAATAATATTTTCAATGTTTTATATGTTTTTAGTAGAAAAAAATCTTCTTAATAATATTTCGATGTGATGTGTTTTTAAAATTTTTCCTTAATAATAATTATAAAAACAATATGAACTATCATTATTTTTGTAGTTCGGTTTTATTTTTCTTTATTCAATGTACTTATTTGAATAAAAAATTCTCATTAATTTTAAATATAATACAATCTTTTATTTTCTTTATAATACGGTTCTTTCGTTATAACGGGGTATCATACGTAACTAAAGTAATTTATAGGGGTTATCCTTTTTTTTCAATTTCACCTCCTCTTTTTTGTATCGCTTCATATATATTATCGTGATTTCGTATTTACTTTAGCCCTCCCTGCCTAAAAGTCCTAGTTCCGTCCCTGCCCACACTAATGTGAATCGAACATAAGATATCTTTACCCTGATACCTCAACTTTACCGCTACTAATATGAGTCGAACATAAGATCTTTCTCCACTAGTCTACAACATCATCCACGAACATCACATCCAGAAAGGAAATAATTATAATTTTACGTGAATAGTGGAACTTATCCTTTGGTCTTGAATTTTGGTACTTATCTTTATCCGGTTTCAGTGAAAAAAGAAATTATTTGCAACCCAGAAAAAATAAAAAAAATAAAAAAAAAGGAAATTTACATCTTCTACCATTATTATTGCAACTATCAGCCAACTTTAGTGGTTGCAACCCGCCAAATGCAACTAATTTTGTTTTGTAATTTCAAATATTCTTTTGTTATGATAACGTTGGCAATTGAGGGGCCATAGGCAGATCTTGTGGTTGAAATTCCGATTCAATCTTTTCATGTTCCCTCACTTTTGAAGCTATTTATCAATTCTTGTTTTACAACAACTAATATTGCTTTACTCATTATTACTGAAGGTTTTATCTCTCTCTCTCTCTCTCTCTCTCTCTCTCTCTCTCTCTCCCGACAAGGTTAGTTTTTCCTCAATTTCACAGCTTTATCTTTTGCTTATTTTTGGAATTAATGAATTTTCAATATACATGGTTTTTTTATATACTTGTGCTAATTGGATGATCACGATTCTTCGTTTCGTGTTTTAATTTATGGTTTGAAGCTTTAATTAGGGTTTTATTTTGGGATTTTTATTATTTCATTTATTTATTTACTTGTACTTCAGGAGTTTACTCTAAGTGCTATTTGAAAATCATGAAGCTAAGGGTGGCATTTGGGTGTGTTGGACTCAAACTGAGTCCAAATTATAAAATGGGTCGGGTCAAGAAAAAGAATTACCGATCGGGTATTAATGTGCTGTGTCAGTCTAGTCGGGTTGCTCTCTGAATGTTAATAGTTATCTGGCTTCTTAATGTGTGGTTTTCTTAATTTGATCTTGTTTGTCGAGTTAGACCCAAATTTTGACATTGCCATTTTTAGCATAATAATAAATTTAAGGTTGGTTTGGATTGGTTGCGGGTCAACCCGCCATTTATATGATGGTAGTTAATGTTGAGGGGTGAGAGGGAGCATAGACCTCAGTTCATTTGTGTGTTGGATATCACATTTGTAATTATAAATGCAATCTCTACTGCAGTCGTGTATATTTAATTTTGCTAAGTTTAAAGAGAGGTGAACTAGTTATGAAACGTTAGATGAATTAAGATGAATGGGAATTATGTGATCTAGGTAGGCTATTAATTTGTGATGATGCTAATGATTTTTACTCAAAAAAGAGATGCTTATTATTTGGGGTTAATTTGTGATGATGCTAATGATTTTTACTCAAAAAAGAGATGCTTATTATTTGGGGCAACAATTTTCAAATGTTTTCAATTTTAAAATCTACTACATTCATTTAGAATTGTAGAAAGGATTTGGTGCAACCGAATCCAGCAAGTTGTTATTGTGTCTGTGTTAAGGCATTATGTTTTGGTTCTAGTACAACATTTTTAGTCACAAGTTTCCTAGTAATTCAGTACGAACTATTTTGATTCAGTATGCCAAAAATGTACTTGCAAGAACAATTATTAGTTCCATTTCGTGAATATCAAATTTGTCATCGTAACTGACTTTATAATCTTCCTTAATTCTACAGCCTTCATACTACTCAGAAAATTTCTAGCTTGGGTAGTTAAGTCTCTTCGTTGAGTATTTCTCCATCTTTAACTGAAGCAAGGCTGCTGCAGCTGGAGCTTCGTTATATTCTGAGATCATGGCCAAACCAAATGGGGTTATTTATTCATCAGCCAAAACTCCACAAATATATAGTATGAATCAAGGAGTCAACCATTATAAACAAAACAATCAAAATCTCTCAACGTTGAAATTGAAGTTCCATAACAAGGGAATCTGGCCTTTAGGTGGAAAACTAAGTGAATTTATTGGATATCATAGATCTTCATTGGTGTGTCAGTCAAGAGGAACTCACAATACAGAAACAAAAGAGTGTGTGAGACACTATGGTGATCGTTCGAATAACTCCAGGTGTCCATATTTCTTAACCAAATTGTGCAGTGAAATATCCCATTTTCTTGATTCTGTTGTTTTAAATTTCGATCTCTTGAATGGGTTAAAGTTCATTGTTCTATTACAGATTTTGGATGGATATCCTGTGTTTTAATTGTTAAGATTGCTTGAGGGTAATCAGACCTCAAATGCTATGTTATCTTTTTTGGCGATCAATTTTATCTTATCGACCATCATATATTGTTTTTGCATCAGTCCTCAGAGTGGAGATGATCATTCCATAGAGACTGCAAAAAAAATCTCTTCAGCTCAAGGATTAGCTGAAGCATGCAATTTTTTTTACAATGATGCAAAATTCATGAACGAAAGGGCTAGAAATGACATCGTACTTCTTTCCCGGTAAAAAATATATCGAACTGTATTAGCATTAGCAATTAATTAGGAATTCCAGCACTCCCTTAGTTTTTTGTGCTTTACTCAAGACATGTGGAACTATATATCATAAATTGGGTGGTTGAGAGATTAGAACACATGACCTTTTTCTTGGGGCTGGCTCTAATACCATTTTGAAAAAATGCCTCATCTAAAAGTTTAAGTCTTTCGAGAGAAGAGACATTTAATATATATACATATATATATATATATATATATATAGTACTTCTAACAGAAGCAGTCTAGAAGAATTGATTTATATATTATGTAATACCTGCTGATAATTCACATTTTGAAATAGAGGCATAATGAGGTTGGATGCTCGTGCACGACAAGACGTTGCGATTCTTGGGTCAGAGTTCCTTAAGCTTGATGGTAAGAATTTCTTCACTATGGTAAATTGAACTTTTTTTTATTTATTTTATTTTATAAGCTACTGATTCGCCTTCAATTTCAAGCATATCAACTCCCATTTTGTTTGTAAGAAAGTAATATAGCTGATTGCAGAAATGCGTTAATAGGATAACATCATGGGCGAAATCCAAGTAGTTAAGTTAGTTGTTTATCTAAACATTGGTCTTTCAAACATAACCACATGAAAAGTGCTTATCTAAACCTACACAAGTACTAACATGAATATTTTTGTAAGTTTGAAGTAGAGGCCAGAAGATATAAAATGAGACTTACCCGAATATGATTAATCACTTTGCTTTATGTTTGGTAGCAAGAGCTAGAGAAGATACTGAGAAAATTGATAATGACGTAAAGAGAAAAGCTGAAAGGCTTCATCATGTTGCCACTGTAAGTAATCTCCTCCTAATATTGCTAAAAAAGATAAAGATTCTGTTCTGCTACTGTGCTAATTTTTATTGGTTTGGGGCAGATTCTGAAAAAGAAAGCCCAATCTAGATTAAAAAGTGTTGCTGACAAGCACTGGAGTGATGGTGCATTAGAGGTGAACTTGTGCTCGAGGCTTGCCTTCAAAACTTCTTTGATATTTACGACAATTTACACAATATGTTAAATAATTTTGTATTGTTTGTTCTTGATTTTAAAAACGAATGAAATCTGATTGTTCATATTCTCAGGCTGATTTAAAACGAGCTGACTTTGTTGCCAAGCAACGTGCCATGGAAGATTCACTAATGGCCTTGGAGGTATTGTTATTATTCAGCTTTGTTTCTTCACTCAATGGGGAAAGCGTTTATTATCCAATAACGACTGGGAAAACCTTTCATTTGTTATTTTATCGACTTCACCCAGCCCTTCCTTCACAAATGGTACTTTGTTTTTATTAATTTTTCGAGAATTCAGATTTATGTTTGTTGGAGTTGCAGTTTGTCAAAAACATTCATGATATGATGGTGAGCAAAATGAACAGATTGTAAGTTTTCATAACATTTATATCTTCCATGCATTCAAGTTTTTATGGTTATTATGTGACCAAATTGGTGTCATCTGCACAGGAAACGAGATTCTACAAACACTAGTGAGGTAGGAAGGCATATAACACTTGAAAAGAATGGGAAAACTCTCGAGTTCTTTCCTGGAGAGGTATCTTCCGATCGTATTGATGCTATTCAGGTTTGTTTTAATATATTTGAATTTAAGGTGAATGTCATTAAGCTAGAAATCTTAATCTTAAATCTTTTTTGGTTTATTTGTTAACATGTAGGAAGCTTATCAGAGCATAGCCTCTGCTCTTTCTGAAGCTGATGGATTTGACTATACTGATCCTGAAGAGGTCAGTACTTCTGCAAATACAACTTCCTTTACTAGAAACTATAATTTACGTGCTCTTTTTATTTATAATTATTTGGGGCAGCTCGAATTGCTGGTGGCAGCTCTTATTGATCTTGATGCAATGGATGGTAAAAGTAGCGTATCTTTGTTGGCAGAGTGTTCAAATTCTCCTGATGATGAGACCAGGTATCACTCACTATTCTTGTTTAAATGGACGGTAGATATATAATTAGAAAAAAGCTTCTTCTAATACATATAATTAATCATAATTAGGTAGTTAAGTTATCGTTAGGAGTGTTAACTGAATCATAATCTGTTCTATTGTAATGAGCAGGAGAGCATTAGCTAACGCGTTATCAGCTGCCCCATCAATGTGGACTCTTGGAAATGCTGGCATGGGAGCTCTACAGGTAGTATAGTATAGCCTAATTAACATTAATGATCGATGATAATTGATTCTCACAAAAAAAAAAAAAAAAACAAGGCCGTACTGTTTGTGTAAATTAGATTGCACAAGAGTCGTGATCGATTGTGTATATTTTGGTTAAGCAGAGACTGGCTGAAGATAGCAATCCTGCAATTGCTGCTGCTGCATCAAATACCATCTACGAATTGAAGAAACAATGGGACATTGAGGAAGGAGATAGTTGGAAATTCATGATGAATCGAACGTCGATTGAAGACGACGAGGAGGAAGACGATGATAATGGGACAAGCTAGGGGTTTTCGTACTTCATATTTCATATAATGTAGATAGAAGGGAGGGGCTGACTGAATATAATTCTTAGATTAATAACACTAATTAATTAATAGAATTTACTTACTAATGTAATTTAACAGATGCTATGTTCAAGTCTTTGAATTTGAATACTATTGTCATCCATGTAATAAAGCAAAAGCTTTATTTTGTGTGTGTATTTGTATTTTATGTAGAGATTAAGAATGATGTATTTTGCTTTTAAGATGCAAAAGATTTCCAGATACTTGAATATTTAGATTACTTGTGTTGCTGTAATCATAAAAGTGATTTCTTAGCTTCATTTTTCAGTGAGTGCTGACTTAGGTATTGGAATTGGATGAAACATTCAAAAAAATTAGGTAACTAGAAAAGTGCACGTGCAACTAACTAATTTTCTAAGTTAGTTGCATCATATAATGATTTTTCATCATACCATCGTCTTAATGACATGTTACATAATTTTTTGACTAAATCATTTTAATTATTATGTTGTTATCAAAAAGTTAAAGTTGAGATCAATTGGTAAAAAAGGGTTAGATTGGTTAATTTCTTAAGAACTTTTCAAAGAAATATCGATTTTACCCGCTTTTATATCGAGTTTACCATTTTTTTTGTTATTTTAACCCCTTTTTTCATCGGTTTCACCCGTGTTTGTGGTTTATCCCATTTGTTAATCAATTCGTCTATTCTATCCGGTTTGACCCAATTTTAGTCGATTTTGTCCCAATTGTTAATCAATTCACACATTCTCTTCGGTATAACCTAACTTTAGTCGATTTTATTCTTTTATTAATTTTACAAATTTTCTCACCTATTTCACTTTTTTTTTTTTGCCAATTTAACTAATTCTTTTATGCTTGTTCTTTTATGGATTTGATCTATTTTTTTTATTTATTCCTTGTTTAGCAGATATCATTCATTTTTTTTTACCGATTTTACCCCTTTTTTGCCAGTTTACCCCGTTACTTTATCAATTGCACCATTTTTTTTTTGCTTTGACTCATTTTTTTCTTTCTATATAACCCATTTCCCATTGATTATACCATTTTATTATATATTTCTTAATTGAATGTTGGATGTTTTCACATCCTAAGTTTTGACTTTATTTTTGCTTAAACCAAAAAAATATCGATTTCACATACTTTCTAAATTTACTATTTCTTTTTTGATATTTTAACCCGTTCTTTAATTGATTTCACCCTTTTGTGGTTTATCTCATTTGTTAATCAATTTCACCCGTTATTTTCGGTTTAACCTAATTTTAGTCGATTATATCATTCTTTTTTGTTAATTTAACCTATTTTCTTATCTATTTCAACTTTTTTTTGCCAATTTAACTCATTTTTTTCTTGTCCTTTTATCGATTTGCTCCCTTTTTTTGTTATCCCAGATTTAGCCAATATCATTCATTTTTTTTTACATGTTTTACCCATTTTTTACCCGTTACCTCGTTGTTTTGGCTAGCATACTTTCTTTTTATTTGATCCATATTTTGTAGTCGTGGTACATCTTTCATACACAATATATACAAATAAAAAATATAAATTATAGATAGTAATTGTTTAATAAATTACTATTTTTTGAGAAATCAAACTTGATTTATATGTAATAACTGATGCATCGTCATTTTTAAGTTATACTAAGTTCTTCAAGAATTAATATAATTTAATAATAACATAAATCAATTACAAATTGCAAAATTGCAAAGATTGTTGATTAATCTTCCAAACTATGATTAAATGTTCTGTAGCTTAAATTTTGATTCTAGATTTGTTTTCTATCATCTTCATTAAGTCATTATAGTATGTCATTAATTTCGGAACATGGTGACAAATATATAATTATTTTTAATGAAATTCATTTCGGAAGCAAAAGGGACGTGTGTAGTATAGCTAGTTAATGTTGTTTGATTGAAGCATATTGTTTTCCTTTTTTTTGATAACTATTGATAAATATTGAAGTATACTTTTGCAAGTGTTAGTGTTTATGTAAGTATGATTCTTCAAGTTTTTTACTATTTTATCATTTATATTTAGAATTTAAGTAAGGGTACAAAAAAAATTCAAGATTTTTTTTCTAATAAACTCGTACTCAGCTTCAAGTACAAATTGATTTTTTTTAGAATTTTCACCAACAAACACCAAACAGGTTTGATAACTTGTGTCTTGTATTGATTAATGTTGAAATGATGGAGAAATTGGATGGGAGTTTGCCTGAAGTTGATGACTCTTCTTTGTGGACGAATTTTGGATTTTGCTAGCAATTTGGACACAAATGGGGTGCACCCATTGTTTGTTTAAAATAAATGCGCGAAATTTAAAATTGTATTATTTTAAGTATTTTAAACTTTTTTGTGAGACCTAGTCTCTAGTATTATAAAAGCATGAATACGGGTATTTTAAGGGTCCTAGTCTAACTATATCTTATGATTCCTAATTTAAATATATTTCTTATGTTTCTTTTGGTTATTGGTAGCAGGGATATTTTAGTCCGTATAAAAACATTAAGAAATATTCATGCTTTTATAATAGTAGAGATAGAGATTATAATCTTATATATTTATATATAGGAGAATGGTGTTTGACTTCAATTGGACTAAATTCTTTTTTCTTAGAGTTTTGAATTATTTTTATTTTCTTAAATTTTTTTGATTGGCCAACACAAATTTATTATTTTCAGTTTTAAAATAATTTTATTAATTGTCATCATACAAGAAAAGGAAGGTTTCTTCCATTTCAGAATCATTTAGTTATAATTGTGAATCTATGTTTTGAATTTTGGTCAAAAGTTGCCATTAATTGTCATAAACTTATAAAATAATATGCTCATTTTACGGAAATATGAGTTGGCAATTCATTAAGATTCTAATTTCATGCCAAAAATTTAGCCATGGTTAAGGCTAATCAGTTAATTTGCCATAACTCTATATAATCTTTAATATGTTTTGGTCATCTATGTAGTTAAATAAATATTACTCCAGCATAATGCTCTCAAGCTATGATCTCATTTTTTCATTCAGTAGATAGTGTTTTATATCTATTTGCTAACTTTATTTCCAGCATATTATTAGTTTGATCATATGCATTTCTTTTTTTGGATTTGATCAGTTTTAACTTCTTGATAAATGATAATATAGATGTTCTAAGAGAATTATCAAGTGAAGTTTTCCTCTGATTTAAGACAACATCAGGTTTGTGATTCATTTTTTTTAATTATTATTTATATTTCGATGTAATTGATTATAATTGCTTAATTTTTTTTATAGGTTTGGAAGAACTTGAATTTTTTGCTGCAGAAAATCTTGAAGCAAAGTGATGTTTGTAATCTTGGAGGATTTTATTGCTAAAAAGTACGTTAGTACCTTTTCTTGAATACTTTTGTCTCATAGAGTTTATAGTTTAATACTTTAATTGTGTTTCCACTTATTGGATATAAGTCAAAACATGAACTTCTGGAAGTTTTCAGAAAACTAAGTAGGAGGTAACTATTATTTTTTTATGTTCTTATACAATTAGAAATGATTCGTATTCTTTATGTATTTCTTTTGTAACATTTATGTAAAATGAATGGAGGTAACTATTATTTTTTTATGTTCTTATACAATTAGAAATGATTCGTATTCTTTATGTATTTCTTTTGTAACATTTATGTAAAATGAATGGACTTTAAGAGAGAGATTTTACAATGATCGACTCATACAAAATGTTGTAAGTATGTAGGAATTTTTTTCCTTCTTCCATTTTAAAAAAAAGAAGAAAAAAGTTCTGGTACTCCTAAAATTTGATTTGTTGAGTTATTTTCTATCTTAAAATGAATTTGTTAGGTTATTTTCTATATTATTCATACTTACATTTATTCAATTCCAAGACTTTACATGACAAGTCTTCTTGAAATTTAAATAACTCAACTAATTGTCCAACTCAATCAATATTTGTGTTTCAAGTAAGTTATATATATGTTTTGATTTGTTACTTTTTAATTATTATTATTATATCTTTCTTTTTAAGTATATTCTCATAGGATATATTCGGAGGCAATTATGTTTATATATCTAAAATAGTTAATTGAAATATCTTTTATCCCTTTTTATGGCCTAACGATGATTTTTATCAATTCATCAGTATCATTATTATTTTCTTTTTTTTTTAAAATTAAACCGGGCAAAGAGGTATTAGTTTCATTTTTGCATAAAATTAATGTATCTTTCTCTTTTATTATTTTTCATTTTTGTATCTTTATTTTCCCATCTTTTTCATATTTAGTGAAGTTATTATGAACAAAATTAAATACATATAATTTTTTTAATAATACATTATTCTTCGGAAGAATGTTGGAGATTATTCATTTAGTGCTCCATTATAATTACATGTGTTTGATCATCAAATTTTTTATTTTTTATTTTTAAATTTATTTTATTTTTTTATTATGTTTGATATCTTTTGATCAATTTTTTTCTTCTATAATTGTAGTTATATAGGAGGCACATAGCTACAAAATTGAGAAATTTGTGATTCGATTGAAGAAATTCGAAGTTTTTGGGCATGTTGCTTAAATTAAAGGTTTCTTTTCATTGCTAGAAGCTCCAATTTTGTGGCTCATAACCCTGCAGTTTGGACTTGGGGATTTCGTTTTGTTGTATTTATTTTCTTTACTTCCCGTTAATGCCTTTTGTGATGGGGGTTTCACTAATTTTGATTATTTTTTATCGTTCTTTTGTCTTGGTGAAATGAAATGTTAATTATAAAAAAAAAGATATCACATTAATTTTGAAGTATATATAAAAAAAGTATAAATATGTAGTCATGCACGTCATAGCCTATAGGTACGCAAAAGTGCATGTTTATTCGCACATAATTGAGAGCCCTTAGCATTTTTATTATGCACTTTACAATCTACAAGTTTTGTCTTAATTTTTAGAAATATTTGAGTTTTTGGTCCTATAATTTACAAAATTGCATTTTTCTCTCTTAGTGTTTAAAGTATATTGCAATATACTTTACAAAATTGTATTTTTTTTCTCTAAATGTTTAATGCACATAGTCCCATAATATAGTATAATTTTTAGCAATTTAGTCCCATATGATGTTTCAAGTTTTGCATTACTGGTCTCAAAGACAATAAGACATAATAATTTAATTAATTAAGATCACAAATTTAATTTTTTAAAGGTTGGACCAAAACTTATGTTAATTCAATCATATGTAATCAAAGCTAAGTTACAATTATCTCTTACACGAGCATATCAAATGTCATATTTTAAAGTGCAAATTGATATAAAATTGAAGCCCATGAGTATATATATTAGAACCATATAATTCAGATTTTGAAATCAATGATTTTGTTTCTTTTCTTCAGAGTCGTCTTTTATGAAAACTAATTAGTTGGTTCAAATATTAATACACACAAGATTAAACCAAAATTAGAGACCTTTTCTAAAAATTATAATGTTCTTCTCCACGTAATAAAAAAAATATTCTTAATTTTTCACTTATACCAAAGAATCAAGTTTGACAATTTTATAATTTTAATAGTTGATATTTAGATAACAAATATTAATAATCTTATTGAATATATATTATATAAAATTATAATTTAGTGTAATTTTGTGCATAGCACGGGAATAAGCTAGTACTCCTATATAAGTTGATTTGGACCGGTGGTTAAGATTAAAAATCAAATCAAACTACTTGATACTCGAGGTCGTTCGATAAAAGTTCGTTTGAGTTTAGTTGGTCAAACAAATCAAACAAACTAAGCTATCTTATTACATATATGCGTCCGCATACTTCAATTTACCCGCAAAAGGGAAACTATGAATCCATCCAAACCAGATTCTATTAAAAAAATGTTAAAAATGGTTGATTCAAATTATATTTGTTACTATCAAACAATTCTACTTTAATATAGAGATTTTAAAGTGTAAAACATGATATTGAAATCAAATATTATAAAGAAACAACATCACATATAATTTATTACTATTATTCATTCTCGATGTAATATACAAAAAGAAAAATCCTTTGATTTTCTTGGTGTTTGCTATAAATTTTGCCTGGCTTGCCTCGATGTGCAATTGACTCGATGTAAAATAAAGTGAGTGCGGGCGTGCCAATGTTTGTGCGTGCAAACATAACGGTTTTAAAATGGACATATTATTATGAATATGAGATATAAATTAATGTCCTGACAAGGCTGACTTCTAATCAATCAATTGTGGCAGAGTAGGCAAACTCTATCCCTGATTCTTTTCAATGTCTGCCTGGCCGCAGGACTTAACAATTTATAATAACCTTTCGAAATGCCAAAACTTTGTAGCCAAATCAGTGGTTCGCTCGATATATTAAGGGATTTGCAGAAACTTAATTATCGAGCTGATTATCAAGCAATCTAAAACATGTCAACCTCAGTTAAGACATGAATTAACAGATTATCGATATAAAGCAAGGACATATTAAAATCACTTGATGAAAACATACTCGTAAGTGAAATCAGGAGATCAATGCCAAGTACTCCAATATATTAAATAAGCATAGTGTTGATGAATGAAAATACATGAAGTCTAGCCTAAACATGTTTCCTCGATTTACAAGAATGAAAGAGTATGTAAAGTTATAATTAAACTCCTTTGTTGGCATCAGAATGCCAATCGAGTTGATGAATCGTTTTAGCTCTTGATAAATTACTCCTTGGTTGGCAGGAAGACTGCCATATGAGCTGATATGTAGTATACACCTTGTTGACAGAAAAGTAACATTGATGGCAGGTGGCTACCATCGATGGATCGCCCAACCTTGGCAGATGGCTACCAATCGGTCTCCTAACTAGCGGGTGGCCACTGGAAAGGGCATCTGTCGAGCAGGTGGCCACTCGGCAGATAGCTATCAGGCAGATGGTTACCTGATAACAAATTCATCAAGCAGGTGGCTACTTGATGAACGGATCATGTAAATACGTGGGCACTCACATGATGGTTTGCAGCGTACTACTTGCTGAAAACTAGCGGCTGTTCTGAGGAACGGCTTCGCTGACGGCGGAAGCAGCAAATAGGCTTGCACTTCAGGCGGTCATGTCCTGCGGTTGCTGAGAACTAACGGCTGATTTCGAGGAGTTGGTATTGCTGACTGACTTACAGAAGCAGCGTTGCTGGACTTCCAATGGGCATGATGCCGGATTCAGTGAAGATTGAAGAGTTGATTGATTGATTGATTGTGTCCTTGAATGTGCCAGCTTCCTGATATTTATAGGCCTTCTGACGGACAGTTCTCCTGATGAATGTCCACTTCTTCCACTTCCCCCTTTTTTAGGCACGATCTCCACTACTTAGGCAGTTATTTGCCATGCTTATTCCTCGTTCTTTTGGCAGTTAACTGGCTAAGTTATGCCGCTCTTTCCCACTCAGCGACTTGTAACCACTTTTGAGAGATTTTAGGAGTTGGTTAACTTCTAAATCATGTGGCTTATTGTTTTAAACTGCCTTTTAATTAAATCAACATTAATTTATTCTGTTTGTGTCTGGGCTGACCATAATGGGCCTCATTAACTAAATGGGCCATTAATTAATTATTACTTAATTACTTGATCAGGCCTTTTATTGGGTTGATTTATCTTGGGCCTGTTTACCATCATGGCCTTGTTTGTCCATCGAAGTGGCTGATTGTCAACCTGATCTCTCCCTATCGGGCCATTGTTGGCCTGATAAATCTAAAAAATATTTTAGGTACAAACAATTGGATTTGAATCCTAGCCCGACAGAAATACTTGAAGATAATACGAGCGACCATATATTGGAGTATTTTTAATCAAACTCAAATTTGGAATTCAAGTTCCAATACTTGATTCAGATTCTTAGATTACAAAAATCTTTAATAGAATCAATTCGAATAAAAACTAATTAGAAACATTAACTTTAGTCATAAATTAGATTTGGTAAGTAAGACTGTAAGAGGAATCTTTCATTACTCTTGAATTTGAGGGAAATGCAAAATACCCCTTATATTTTATCTAATTGGTAAAAGTCCCCTATGTTACTTCTATCAGCAAAAACTCCTCTGTGCTATCTTTTACTAGCAAAAAATCCTCCCAAGAGATGGAAAAATAACAATTTATCCCCACCATAAAATGCAAAAACAGTCCTGTTTATCTAAAAAATTAACAATAATTTCCCTATTAATGTTAAATTAGCAATAACCCCCGTTCACTTAAAAATTGACAATAACCTCCCTATTAATTTATGAATGAATTATAAATAAGATTTTTTGTTAATCGAAAAGGAAAACATGATAAGTTTTGCTAATCAAATTAAAAAGGGGGATTTTTACCAATTAGACAAAGCACAGGAGTATTTTTGCACATAGCTCCCTTTATTTATCAAAAATGTATATATGTAATTTTGTAAGTTGCGCAATGAGAGGTTGAAATTGGCCAAAATAGTTTCTCCATATCTCCCTCACCCAATTCTTACTGGTTTTGCATCACTTCAAATTCCCATATTTGTCTTGTTCTTAGATTACAGTCATGTGGCTCTTACATTTTTAAGGATTCGATTTATTGATTTCAATTATCAAAAAAAAAAAAAAAAAAAATCACTGATTTCAGTATTTACTACACACTCTCTCTCACCAAACAAACCCACTTATTGCACTTTCTTTCTAAGCAACAAAAACTACTCTTTTGAGTTTTGATTGGGGCAGCTCAACCAATTACTTTGATATTTTGATTCTAATTATATGCTCTAAATGGAAGTTAACTAATACCCTTTTGGTATTTTCTTTTTTCTATTGCACCCTTAATTCTTATTTAAGCAAAAATATTACGCATTGATCGATTCATTGACAATCTCTTGTGTGTTTTAAATCTCAGATTGCATTTTCTGGGATTTGAACACAAAGGGTTGTTATCAAGCCTCTCGTTTGGGATTTTAAGGAACAGGGCAAGGTCAGATTTTTAGCTTCTTATTCTTCAATTCGTGCTCTGATTTTCTTGGAAATTAATTATTGTTTTATGTTATTGTTTTGAAGTTCTTCTGATTTATAATGGATACTGTGTTGAAGTGAATTTAATTTTTGATACAGAAAGAGCTTAATATGAGTCTTGCACAGAAATGGGTTTTGGTGCTTACTTTCTGAATAATGGTTTTATTGGAGTGAATTCATATATATGTACTAATGATTTTATTGAAGTAGAAATAAATGATTTCAAAAAGTGTGTAAAAGAATGAACTTATATTATGCCATTTGAAATAATCAAGAGAAAATACTGTAAAAGAGGTAAGGTGTTACTTTATCTGAACTGCATTACATGAACCCTTTTATTCAGTATCAATAATCTTGTTCTATTTGATGTTTTGATATGTGAAACCTTCAATTTTTCATAAAAAAGATAAATTTTGAGAAAATTACATTAGGACCAGTGCTTTTCATTTCTTAGCTTGTATGGTTGAGTGGCCAACTAGTCTTGATATAGTACATATTTCTTGATTCTTGACCATTTAGTACAGAAAATTCATGCAACAAATATGAAGATTGAAATATATTAGTATCTAATATGAAATGCTTCTAGTCCATCATCATTTTTTTGTTTTATTTGATTATTTCCTTACTTTTGTGTTCCATTTTTGTATTGAAGTCATATAGATCTTCCTCAAACCACTAACATAGTTTTCATGTATTTAAAACCGTATTTATAGATGGGTGACGTAGCTAAAGATCTAACTGCTGGAACTGTCGGAGGGGCAGCACAATTGATATGCGGTCACCCTTTTGACACCATAAAGGTCAAGCTCCAAAGTCAGCCGACTCCACTTCCTGGGCAGCTTCCGAAATACAGAGGAGCCATAGATGCCGTGAAACAAACATTAGCTGCCGAAGGTCCAAGAGGTTTGTACAAGGGCATGGGGGCCCCACTAGCCACGGTGGCAGCCTTCAATGCCGTGCTCTTCACAGTTCGTGGCCAAATGGAGGCTTTGTTGAGGTCTGCACCCGGTACCCCTCTTACGCTAAGCCAGCAGGTAGTTTGTGGGGCCGGAGCTGGAGTTGCGGTCTCATTTCTTGCTTGCCCCACCGAATTGATAAAGTGCCGGTAAGTTTTTTGCTATAGTTTTTATTGGACTATAATGTGATAGTTGTACTCAAGATGAACTCCATTGTATAACATCTTAGACCTGGCTATGCTTCGTGGAGTAAAATTTATATGTTTCCACTGATAACATTGAAAAGTTTCCCTTTTTGACACAATTGAGACGGGAAGATGAACATATTGTAGTTCCTATTGTGCCAGATAATAGAAAGGAAAATAAATCATAGGGAGGTTATTGTCAATTTTCTAAGTGAATAGGGGGTTTATTGTTTATTTTCAAAGTTAATAGGGGGATTATTGTCAATTTTAAAGTGAATAGGGGTGTTTTTGCATTTTTTGGTGGGGGTATAATTGTCATTTTCCAGCGAAATGTATAGGAGGAGTTTTTTGCTAATAAACAATAGCATAAGAGGGTTTTTGGTAATAAAAATAACATAGGGGTTATTTTTACTAATTAGGCAAAGCAAGGGGGTGTTTTTGCACTGTTGAACATTTTAATGTTTACATATGCTCATGCCATGGTACAGATTGCAAGCCCAGAGCACAGTGGCAACTTCTGGCCCAGGTCCAGTAGCCGTGAAATACGGAGGCCCAATGGACGTAGCCAAACACGTCCTTCGATCCGAAGGAGGTGCAAGGGGTCTATTCAAGGGCTTAGTCCCCACCTTCGCTCGTGAAGTCCCGGGAAATGCTGTTATGTTTGGTGTTTACGAAGCACTAAAACAGTATATTGCCGGAGGGCAAGACACTTCCAAGTTAGGACAAGGTTCGCTAGTGTTAGCCGGTGGCTTAGCCGGAGCCTCGTTTTGGGTATCCGTTTACCCGACCGATGTCGTCAAGAGTGTGCTTCAAGTTGACGATTATAAGAATCCGAAATTCTCGGGCTCGATTGATGCGTTTAAGAAGATCTTGAAATCGGAAGGTGTTAAAGGGCTTTATAAGGGGTTCGGGCCTGCTATGGCCCGTAGTATTCCTGCTAATGCAGCTTGTTTCTTGGCGTACGAAGTTACGAGGTCTAGTTTAGGATGATTAATTAGGATATTAACATTATTCAACAATATTTAAGATTGTGGTCTTTAGGTTATTTCCTATCCATTTATTCATGTTTTTAATTAAAAATGTGAATACTTTATGATTAAAAAGAACTATTTTCGTTTTATTTTGGGCAATTTCTGGATTCAGATAAAAACTGGTTCGTTCTTGCCTTTAGTAAGCAAACCAAATATTCGGGTAACATAATTTGTGCTATGGTTTGTTCTCTTGTAGATTTGCAGAAGTTAGATTATGTTGAATTAAAGTATACAATTGAAAGATTGTGATTTTTTAAGACATTTAATACATACATTTTCAGTTTATAATTTATTGGAGTAGCTTTTCCAGTAATTTTTTGCACATGGTAATTGCTTCGTCTACAATTTGAGGTGATATCGTAATCATAGGTTTAAATTTTGTTTTCATTGTATGTTTCAGTGAGTTAAATATTAATAAAAATTATGAAAACTTTTGAATTTTTTTGAGAAACATTTCATATTAGAAGCTTGTTGAATTAGAATACTATATCTTTTCATTTTGTTGACTTAAAAACAAAGGGCCTGTTTGTTTGGCGTTTCCCAAAAATATTTCGCGTTTGGGAAATGCCAAATAAACATGTTTTCTATTTTCTGAAATAAATTTTTCATCTCTCAATTTTCTCAAACTACTCTTTTAAAATCCAAACAAAACAATTTTCTTATCTCTAAACAAAACGTATACAAACTCAACTCTGATTTGACATAAAGTAACTTATCTCTTACACAATTTATATTACATAACAAACATGATTTGACATAAATTCTTACACATCTTACACCTACAACCTAACTCTTCCAAAAAAATCTACACCTACTTTATTTCTCAAACCACTCTCTCAAATCTCAAACAAACAACGTTAAGCAAATCCAGATTATTTCACAAACTTCCACTACTCTCCCAAACTACTTTCAAAAACACCAAACAAACACGCCGAAAGAGTCTTTGAAATTTTGATTTATGATTGTAATTTAGAATCAATAGAAATAACCTAATTATTTTACTTTTATCAGTAGATTTTATTTTGTTTCAAGCAATATTTTTCAGTGATGGATGGAATTGAAAATAATATAAAATTATGATTTAGAGTATGCAGAAAGGTCTTAGGGACTTAGACTGGTAAATAGTTGTTATGAAGGAGGCCTTAAACCCACTAGAACAATTATAAAGATAAATGAATACCACCAATCACTATCATAGTCCATAATATGATCCATATTTGTTTCACTTTTTCCAATTCAACTTTACTTTCTCTTGGCCCTTCCAACATGTTGTCCAATTGTCTATTACCATTCACTTCAATTCCTAATATTTTTTCTTATTTTTTAGAGTGGTAACAAAATTTCTATTAAAAATTTCTCAGTGCTAAGATTAACTATGATAAAAAATAAAGTAAAAAAATAAATAAAAATCTATTATTGGTTTGTTGAGGTATTGCACTCCAACCTAATTTGAAATTTGGTCAACAAAACTATAATTTAAATTGGGTTTGGTGTCACACCATGATTAGTAGTTATAAAATTAAAAATTCCATGACCCATAACCATGTGAAAAAAGAGATATAGAATAGTTTTATTCCATTTAAAATAGGAAAACTCATTCTATACTTTTCTCCTCACAAACCCACTCTTCTTAATCAGCTTTGTGCTCATTCGGCCATTTATATAATCATCACTCATATAACTCAAATTCAACAGTTTGTGATGAATTTTAAGTTGTACTATATCTTTACGCATAAATGCTCTTGTTAGAAATAGTAATTACGAAATCAATATGTGACTGGTCTAATGGATTAGACTAATTAATACCCCCAAAGTTGCGATCTAAGTCCGAATCCCTGTTAAAAAAGGTTCTATATAATATGTCTGACGCGCCTCAAAAGGGTTTTAAAACCTTGAAAAAAATAATGCTAATAATTATTAAGATGCCAAATTTATTAAACATAATTCACATCCACCAATAGAAATCTTATTGTGCAAATAGGTTACAACAACAAGTTACTCAGTGTACAAAGAAGTTAAAAGAAGTAGTAATTGTATTGATTAATTAATCTAAAAACAAAGTCAAATTCAAGAATGTGAAGTATAAATATTAAATGTTTTTTCTATCTTATAACAACTTAAGTTTTTAAATGGGTTTAATATTCAATATGGTATCAAAGCCTCATTTCAAAATGTGAATATGAGTCACATGCCTCTGTGGTGAGTTTATCTTTGTTCACATATTGGGCTTCATTGTTCACTCATTCACTTCGTCCATATAACAAAGGTTGTTGCCATTATTCGTCCAGATAATTATATATGGACTGTCATTATTCATGAGCTTAGCATTTACCCATAAGATGCAATTTGCGAGGTTGGACTTTTATATATTACGTGGTGGGCTTGTTTTATACACATGTTTAGCACACTTACACGTGTTTAGACTAAAATATCTCACATGGATTGGATATCAAGACTAAGTTCATATGAAAAAGTCTTTGAACAATTTTTATCTTTTGAGCTGGTTTTTTAGGTCAATTACCCAAGCCATGTGGACATTAGCTCAATTCATGTGTATCTAATATAGTAACAGAGTAAGAGCCCATAAAGAGGTCATGTGTTTGAAGGGTGATAAGTATTAAATGATTTTTTTTCTCTCTAACAACTTAAGTTTTTGGATGAGTTGGACATTCAATAAATAAAGAAAATAATGATACAATTACATATAAGATAAATCATGGAACAATTTGTTAATGTTTCTTTGTGAGAAAGAAGAGATAAAATTGGAAACAATAATGTGTAAGACATTAGTACATTAATTTTCTTGGATTAATTAAATCCATTTTATTCTAAATGTAGGTTATGTTATTTAATTATATCAAATATGACATGCATTGTGAACAAAATATAACGCCCTACAACTCATACTACCACCGCTATATCATCTATACCACTTGCACCAAGTGATATGTATTAGTATAAATTATTTTCCCAAAACTTGTTTGTAAAGTGGTACCGAAGACCTTAATTAATTAATTTGCATAACTTGCATTTAGCATCTCAACACTATTTTGTCGACCTTATTTTACAACCTTTCTCAATTTGATTTGAAAATATTCCAATGACTACTGAAATTAAAATTGGCTAGATTATAAATTAAACATCTTATACACTAGAAGTAATTTAACATGGTGTGACCATATTGAACTGTGGAGAGTATTTACATAATGTAAAAAGCAAGAAAAAAGAGGCTAAAGTTATATATGAGGGATTATATCAATCAACTCGAACAAAGGCTATGTTTCAACTATCATGTATTCATAGGTAGAATATTTGAATTGATGATGAAATTCGAACAATCAATGGAAATGTGGCATGTACGTTTTATTCATTCATCTTAAGGATTGCGGATGAAGTAAGTGCTTACGTCATCAATAATTTTATCTGCAGATGAAATTTGAACAACCTATAACAAGGTGGTACATGTATGTCCTATTCACTCATCTTAAGGATTGTGGATGATGCAAGCGCTTACATCATCAATAATCTTATTTGTGGACGAAATTCGAACAACCAACGGCAAGGTGACGTGTACGTCATATCCACTCATCTTAAGGATTACGGACTATGTAAACGCTCATGTCATCAATAATCTTATCTATATTATACATATGATTCCATTACAATAATTATGTAAGCATACATATTAATACTTACTAACAATATTTATTTACAATAAATATTTCAATATGTTGGTAATCACATGAAATTAGTTAAAGTAACTTGCAAATAGTATCCGAAACTATTTTATCAACCTTTCTCAAGTTCCTTTGAAAATATTCCAGTGACTAATTAAATTAAAATTGGCTAGATTATTTATGAATATATTAGACACTAAAAGTAATATAACATTGTGTGTCCAAATTGAACCGTGGAGAGTGTTTAAACTGATATATATTAAAATGCAAATATGCAATGAATTTGTTGAACATGCAGTTTACATAATTGTGAAAAAAGGATGATAATTGATGGAGCCTTTTGAGCTAAAAAGTATCAAGTTGGCAAAAAGTAAGAACAACAAGGAACAAATGGAAGATACTCACGTGTTATGCGAACACAAAGAAATAGCTTGCATTTTCTCTGAAAAAGAAGAATGAATTATTAAGAGCAAAAGATAAAAACACCCCTATGATTTGTCTAACTCTCAAAAACTCCCCTGTATTATTTTAACTCTCAAAAAACCCCCTGTGATCTCAAATAAGTATCAAATACACCCCCAAAAAAGAGAGTGTGTTTCAAACGCCAAAATTGCAAGTATGTGTTTACATTTTGCTTTTGATATGACAATTATACCCCTGACATCGAAAGACAAAAACACCCCCTATGCTTTGTCTAACTCCCAAAAAACCCCCGTGTGTTTGATTTTAAATACCACACTCGACCCAAGTAGTATATACTTAATTTTTCAAAAAGAATAAATAAATTTAAAAAAAAACAAACACATAGGGATAATCTTGTCATTCCACCAAAAGTCAAAAATAAAATTACAAGTATATACTACTTGGATCGAGTGTAGTATTTAAAACCAAACACAGGGAGAATTTTGACAGTTAGACAAAGCATAAGAGGTGTTTTTATCTTTTGCTCGAATTATTAATGTAGAAATTAAGGAGAAACTAGTAAAAGAAAGCCGGCAAAAAGAAAGAAGGCACTGTACCACTTGACTTGTGTGTGTCTTTTGGAAAATGAAGTGGACCATACACTTTTTGGTGGGCTACCAGCCTAGCACAGATCATGCCGATGATGGTGGGCCAAATTGCCCAAACATTCCCTACCATTATTTTCTTATAAAATTCTGAACACAATCAATGTTCAAGATCCTTTAGGTTAATAAATCTTAATATTAATTAATATCTCCAACGGCTATACAGTGAGGTTCTATACTATATAATTAATTAATTATCCCCAAAAAAAAAAAAAACACTATATTACTAAAGAAAGTATTAAGATAAATACCAAAGAAATTGAATATAAGTAACACTATTGTCCCTAAAATTCTTACTTCCACTTTCTCTTTGGAATATCACAAAATTAGACTTTTTTCCTAAAATGGAATTTTCTTCTTCTTAAAACTATCGTCTAACGTAAAGCAATGATTTGACACCATTAATTCACGATTGCTGCTTTTGAGGTTATAAATATATGTTCACTATTATGACTTTTACCTAAAACTCGACGAGAAATGAATGCAACAAAAAATAAGGAAAAAAAAAGGAGTATTTCTTATGAGTTAATTTTCAAGTGTAAAAAGTCCCTCGCGAAATTTTCAAGAGGGTAACACGAATTCTTGAATCCTCGTATATAGTTATGTATTCGTTGTAATTTGTTATATCAATATACTGTCGTTTCACTCAAAAGAAAAAGAACTAATTTGATCATTTGGCTTGCATCAGTCGAACAAATACCCTAGAAGTTTTTTCATTTTTTTCAAATTATGTTCCACTTATCATAAAAAATAAAACCCAACCAAAAAAATAAATAAACAAATAACTAGTGCAATTGTGTATCATGAGAAAAACCAAATGGAAAAGGGATTACTCCCTCCGGTTCATATTAGTTGGCACATTTGTCAAATTTTTATGTTTCATATTAATTGGCATATTTGGGTTTCCAATGCAATTTTTTTCAATTTTGCCCTTCTCTTACATCTAGGTTGGGAAGCTCAAGAGTCATTATGAAGGGTATTTTTGACATTTTACCATGTAAAAGTGATTAATCAAGAGATTTCTTAATCTGTGTGAAAAGTAACAATGTGCCAACTAATATGAACCGGAGGGAGTAACTCATAATATGGTTTAATGTGCAAATAATTAATTAACCTAGACGCTCCAAACTTCCTACATCATTAGTTTTTGACAAGAAACTTTCCTAAAAAGAAAAAGAAAAATGTAAAAAAAAATAAAAAATCATCCATTCCTCTTCTCCTTCACATACACATTACACACAAAGTCCTCCATTGTAAAATGTTCATGCACATAAACTAGCCTTAAAAAAACATCAATGGCAACAAACAAATTTGCAACAATGTTGCACAAAAACAGCAACAAAATCATTGTAATTCTAGTTTATGCAATCCTTGAATGGATTCTAATACTCCTACTTCTTCTAAACTCTTTATTCTCTTTTCTGATTGGGAAATTTGTCAAACACTTTGGCCTCAAACCACCCTGCACATATTGTTCAACAATCCATCATCTTTTCGAGTCCGGAAATCAAACAAAATCCCATGAAGAACATATATGTGAAAAACATGGAACCATGATTTCCAAACAGAGTTATTGTTCTACTCACCATAAATTGACTGAATCCAAGAACTTGTGTTTCAATTGTTCTTTCTTTACATTGGAAAGTGAGAATAACAAAGAAGAAGAAACTGATAAATGTTGTTGCTGTGATGAAATATTATTGAGCAAAAATGTCTACCCTTTTCAACTACCCTTTAAGGATTCTTGGGATTTTCTTGATTATATTCAGAAAAAGACTTCTTTTTTAGAATTGATTGATGAAGACAACAGAGAAGAAAATGTTTTGAAACATAAGTTAGAGTCTGAAGAAAAGAACAAATATGAAAATGATCTCTTTGAAAATCCATTATGTAATATAGATGACGAATCGACACTATTGGAGAATGCAGAGTATATGAATTCTGATAGGTTCATTTGCATTGAACTAATTGATTCAGTTTCAGCTTCAGCCTCGATTTCTGATCGAAAGTCTTTGAGTGTCAGATCTGAAGATATTATGGAAGATGATCATGAAGAGGCCAAAGGGCTCTGGAAAGAAGCATTGGAAATGGAAGAGATGGACAAATTTACAGGTACAGTTTTCGAATTTAGCTTAATAGTAGTATCTGGTTTTTTCGTCTAGGCCGAGGGGTATTTCGGGAATTTATATTTATTTTTTACTATTAAATTAACGTCGTATAGTTTGAGTAATTTCCCAAACGTGGACCTCAGGGTAATTTGAGTAATTCTCTCTAATGAAATTGGCATTTCCAATGGCCTTGAAGCCATTTTTGTAGTCTATTTCGATATTTCCCTACCGAATTTTCTAACAATTCGATCTTGTGATTATCAGCAGATTCTGAAAGAGAAATCAAAATTCTGAGTACTAAAACCGAAGCATCAAATTCGGAGCAAGATGATTGTGATCAAGATGTGGAAACAACCATTATTCCACATTGTTCAATTGCAGATTTACATGTCGCAAAATGCATAAGTATTGAAGTTTCTGAAGATCATGAATCAAATGAGCAATGTAAGTCTTTTCTCCATTAATATTCCCCTTCACCATTTAAGCATTTAGTCCAGTACCAAATCCATCACTACTTGATAAAAATATACAACAAAGATAGTAGACGAAATCGAAGAAAATAGAATGACCATTTCATTTATTGAGTTGTATTGAGGATGATATGCAGAGAGTTATTGGCAAAAAAACAATATTAGTCCTTTTAACATTTTAATGGACGCGGAAATGAGACACCTGTAGTTTCGGCAAAGATTTTACATCCTTTATGTATTAAGTTGTTGCAATTTTAGTCCTCTTACACGCAATTGTCGTCCTAAATACGTCTGAATTAAAATAAGTGCCCAAAACCTGTCACGATTTCTAAGGGAAGGAAGAAATGGAGGGAAATAGGTGTTATCTTTCCTCCAATTTAAGTTGATTTGACAAGGTGACGTGCCAAATTTATGACCACGTGGCTGCCAACGGGACAAAATCCTCCATTCTTTTGCTTGCTTGCCAATTTCAAGGCACTGATTTTAGTTCTAGTGGATTTAGGACTAAAATTGCGGAAACTTAAAACTTAAGGGATGTAAATTGTTTGCCGGAACTACAAGTGTCTCATTCACGCGTCTACGCGTCCTTGCAAAAATAGGAGGACTAATATTGCTTTTCAGCCGAGAGTTAGAAAAGGCATTTATGTAAACAAACCAACTATTGTAAACTAGTCTAACTTGAAGTGTATCTTTTCATAATCATATGGATAATACAATTCTAACATGTGAAAAATACAGCCAAACAGATGGAGGAATCAAGAATGGATGATCCTTTCATTGACATGGAAATCGACGATGAATCTCTAACCGTAGATCATCTAAAAGCAGCATTAAAATCTCAAAAAGAGGCTTTGAATGCATTATACACAGAACTAGAAGAAGAGAGAAAAGCTTCTACTATATCCACCAATGAAACCATGAGTATGATAACAAAGCTCCAAGAAGAGAAGTCTTCAATGCAAATGGAAGCCCTTCAATACCAAAGAATGATGGAAGAACAAGCGGAATACGACCAAGAAGCCTTACAACTTTTAAACGATCTCATGATCAAAAGAGAGAAAGAAAAGCAAGAACTCGAGAAAGAACTTCAAGTTTACAAAGAAAAAGTTATGGATTATGAAGCTAGAGATAATATGGTATCATTGAGAAGCAAAAGGGGTAGTTTTAATAGTACAACTTCATCCGAAATCGACCCCAATTGTGATTTAGAAGAAAAAGAGACAGAATTCTTTAATCAAATGAACATACCGGATATATCATTAGCCGATTTTGATGAAGAAAGGCTATGTATCTTAGAAGAGCTCAAAGCATTAGAAGCCAAACTTTTTACATTGCCTTTGGATAACTCGTGTTCGGATATGGCAAAGAAACTCCTTCCGCTTTTCGATGCAGCTGATAATGAATTTGAAGAGGGAGAATTCGAAAAAGGAGGAGAGACTTTTAACAATAATAACGATGAAATCGAGTTGGAAAAGAACGAGATTTGTATACAAGATGAGCTTGGCAATATGCATGAAAGACTACAAGCTCTTGAAGAAGATAAGGAGTTCTTGAAACATTGCATGAGTTCAATGATGAAAGGAAATAAGGGATTGGTTTTGCTTCAAGAAATATTGCAACATCTTCGTGATTTAAGGTCTGTTGAATTATCTTATAACAAATGCATCACTGAGTAAAGATAAAGAGTGTTTTTTTTGTTGGAATTTGGTTTTATGTTATGTTTTAGTTGAATGTGTGTAAATTAATTTAGATTTTTAATGTTGGCTTGAACAAATCAAGACTGTTTTATAGTTCCAATTTATTATAATGTTATATCGTTCCAATTTATGATAATGTTATAGTTCTTGGATAAGGGGGTGAAATATTAAATGTCTCTCTTCTTTGATTTTTTAAGTTTAGTTTTAAATGGAGATAATGTCAATTTACTCCTATGAAATGCATAATGTTCAATTTATCCCATGTGATTTGAAAAAAAAAAATATTTTATCCCCTTTAAAAATTTAAAGAAGTAACTCACATGCCGAAATCGAAAGTGGGCATGAAAAGTGCAATATTTATCATAACACATGGGGTAAATTGCCACATTTATTATAACGTGGGGGGGGGGGGGGGGGGGGTAGTAAATTGCCACGTTTATCACAAGGGGATAAATTGCTACATATAAGAGGGGTAGTTTTGTCAATTCCTATTTTTTTTTAGGTTTAAGATCACTCGAATTCCAATTGTCTTTCGTTTAGACAACTCATTTCAATTGGTAAAGTATCTGCATAGTCCTTATATAACCAAATAGAGTACTCAAATTACATTGCAACCCTCTCAAAATCATAAAGGATCAATTTAACATTTTCATGTCTCCAAAATTCTAGGTTTCTTGTTTGTAATCCAAATCAGTGTTTAGTGTTGCTTTAAAACTTAAAATTCTTGAATCAAAATACAACCATGGATCAAGTTTCGTTTCTAAAATACGTTTCGATCAGCTAATTTTTTTTTTTTTTTTTGAAATAATAGGAAAAACTGTGAGGAATTTACTAAATTAAGAAAAATAAGGAAATCTCAAGGCAAACAAATAGTTTCGAAGCTACATCTTATTTTAATTTCAACTGATTATAAAAAGGGAAATTTTCGATATTTTCAACGGAAGCTATACATATTTTGATCCATGCAAATTTAACTGTGTTGAGACTGTCTCACACTACTAGAAATAATAAAAATTCCCACCGAAATATTCCCACCGAACATAATCGGTGGGAATATTTCACGAATTCCCACCGAAAATAATTTCGGTGGGAATATTTAAATACGTAGAAATTCCCACCGAAATATTCGGTGGGAATAAAAAATATATCGGTGGGAATATTTTTTATTCCCACAGATCAATCGGTGGGAATATTAATATTCCCACCGAATTTGAAATCGGTGGGAATTTATTCCCATTTACTTCTCCTCTTCACCCGACCACACACCCTATATCATTTTAAAAAAAAAAAATCTCATCTTCTCCCTCTCTTCCTTCTCCGATCTGCGCCGGCCACCACCACATCAACCAGCTGCTTCTCCGACCGACACCGTATCGTACCCGTACCACCACGTCAACGCGCGTAGCACAGGATCAGTACGTAAACCCATTTACCCATGCCATTCATGTTTTTTTCCATCCTATATATATACATGCATAGATATAGATATGTCCATGGTCTTGTTCTGTATGTATTCTTATGTTTTTATATATCTTTGTTAGTTCTCACAAAGGGAGATAATATCAGTGGTGTTTAAAAAATGAGAGCTCAGGATGAAATGATCCGAAAAAAATCAACTCCCTGGCCTAAAACTAAATCCCATTTTTCAACAGAGTAACTTAATGCAATATATTGATATGATACCAATCAACTATAAATTTGGGGAGAAACTATATATATCGATGATCAAGTAACATATGTATGTCAAAGAGAGTCCAACACTGATTTGGTGGATCATCACATTGGAAATTCCAGTAAAGTTGATCTGATGGCTTTTTTGGAGTTAATTTTTTGTTTTTTGTTTTTTTTGTGCATTTTCTTGTTTTGTTTCAATGGAAATTCTCGATTTGGTGTTCTTGATTCTGCGAATTGATTTTGAGTTGGGGTTTGATTCCGGTTTGGATGTATATTTCTTGTGGTAAATTTTATTATCTTTATGTTTAAATTAATTAAATATTGTGCTTACTTTTGTATCAAAAAATGTATCTTTCGTTTCTTGTAATTGAAATAGGCTTGGCGTATTTTTATTTTGTGTTCCTCGTTTACTCAAAGTTTTACAAAAATATTTGTGGCTATCTATAAATTTATTGATTTTTTTTCTAAAAAGAAATTGTTTAGGTAGAAGATCACTACCGGTCCCGTAGCAACACAGCCGCCGTAACACCACCAGTGCCGTAGCACCACTGCCGCCTTACGTAGCACAACCGGAGCTAGCTAGCACCACCAATCTTTGAGGTGTATATTTATATACTATATATTTCAATTTACACTTTTTGAGGTGTATATTTATATACTATATAGTTAGATGCATCAAATGTATATATGTGATTTTTAGTTTAATTATGTACTTAGTTAGAGGAGAGGTTTATACAATTTAATAATGTTGATATATAATCGTACGTACGTACAAGATTAATTAGGTAAAGAATGATTGAAATTATATTTATTTTCTGCATGTGGACAATACATAAAGAAAATATTTTTAAGGACTTATAAAGGCACGTTGGTTCCTCCCAATATCAACATCAAAAAATCTATAGAACTTCACTTTTATATATATATTGTTGTTGAAAATTTAATTGAGCCTAACTGAGATTTTATAGTCCAAATTAACTAAACTCCAGTATGCACTGGTTGCTTTTTCTTGATTCCTGTCTCAGTTTTTGTAAATTTGTTAAGCATTATAATATGGTTACATTTTAATTATTCTAGAATTCTTCCTGAATAAATTAACTTGTGACTCTGAAGATTTTTCTTGATATATATGGGACCTGAAAGCAAATTAATCTAGACTAGTAAGCATTATATATATATGAAGCCTTTTTGTGCATGGAAATACATGATGCTTTTATTTATAATTTAGAATTATATATTTTTCTTTACACGTAAAATTTATTTTACGTATGTATTCTGAATCTTCTATCATATATATGATGTACGTTTCCTAGAATTTTTAGCACTATCGAACAATATGGATATTCGTCTACAACGAAGTTGGATGTACGATAGAGTTGATCCACGCAATAGATCTCTTAAGGATGAGTACGTGAGTAAAGTATATGAGTTCATCACTTATGTTAAGTCGCATCCTGAATTTGCATAACAGAATGAAGTTAAATGCCCGTGTTCGAAGTGTAAAAATAGATACTACAAAAAATACGAGGTCATAGTTGTACATTTATGTCGTTGGGGATTCAAGTCCGACTACTGGTATTGGACTTCACACGGTGAAGTCCATCCACCTATTGATAATATCAACGCTGGTTCAAGTAGCGGTCAATATTTCCAGGCAACTCATGGTGAGAGTTACAATCCGTACGAAAATCTTGTACATGATGCTATGAGGGATGTTGTGCAAAATTTCGAAGTAACTCATGATCATCCTAACGCTGAAGCGCAACATTTCTATGACTTGCTTTCGACTGCTCAACGACCTTTGTGGGAAGGGTGTGAAACTCAAAGTGACTTGTCCTTATCCCTACAAATGATGACAATTAAAGCAGACTATAACATGTCACAATCATGCTATGATCGAATGTCGAACCTAATAAAAAATTCGGTTCCGAAAGATAATTGTGTTCCCGAGAGTTTTTACAAAGTAAAGAAATTGATCTCAAAGCTTGGATTAAGTTCAATCAAAATAGATTGTTGCATAAATGGGTGTATGTTGTATTATAAAGAAGATGCGGATCGAACAAAGTGTAAATTTTGTGATCAAGATCGTTTTAAGAGCGGTAAAAATAAAAAATCCGTTCCAAAGAAAAGAATGCATTATTTGCCGTTGATCCCCCGATTAAAACGGTTGTATGCTTCACAAAAGTCGGCACCTCATATGCGGTGGCACTCTGAGATTAGAAGAGAGGAAGGTGTTTTGTGTCATCCATCCGATGGAAAAGCATGGAAGACGTTTGACCGAGCACATCCTGATTTCGCAGCAGAACCAAGAAATGTCCGATTAGGCTTGTGTACGAACGGGTTTAATCCGTTTAATTCTGGTGATCCATATTCATGTTGGTCGGTTATTGTAACTCCTTATAATCTGCTACCTGAGCTGTGTATGACAACACCATACATGTTTTTAACTTGTATAATTCCCGGACCCAAAAATCCGAAGGACATAATAGATGTTTATTTGCGGCCTCTTATTGATGAATTGAATGAGTTGTGGGAACACGGCGTGGAAACATGGGATGTTTCGAAAAAGGAGAACTTCCAATTAAGAGTTGCGCTCATGTGGACTATCAATGATTTTCCCGCTTACGGTATGTTATCGGGATGGATGACGTGTGGTCGTTTGGCTTGTCCAATTTGCATGGAGAACTCAAAGGCTTTTTATCTTAAGTACGGCAGAAAGATCACATGGTTTGATTGTCATCGTAATTTTCTACCACATGATCACCCCTTTAGGAATTCCCGGGATGGGTTCAAAGCTAGAAAAAAGGAAACGTCGCATGCACCTCCGAGATTGGATGGCCATCAAGAGTGGGCAAGGGTTGAACATCTGCCAAGCATTGAAGAGTTGGATCCAACGGACAACAGAATAGCAGGGAACGGTGTGACGCATCACTGGACCAAGAAGAACATATTTTGGGAGTTGCCTTATTGGAAGGACAACTTGGTTCGTCACAACTTGGATGTCATGCACATTGAAAAAAATGTTTTTGATAATGTATTCAACACCGTCATGGACATTAAAGGAAAGACAAAGGATAATGAACAAGCAAGAAAAGATTTGGAATTATATTGTAGGAGACCACAACTTCATTTACAACATAGGCTTGACGGAAAAGTCGTAAAACCAAAGGCTAGTTATTCTTTCTCGGTCGATGAGAAACGAGATATTTTAAATTGGATTGGAAATGTAAAGATGCCGGATGGTTATGCTTCGAACATGTCCAGATGCGTAGACAATAAAAATTTGAAATTACATGGGATGAAAAGTCATGATTGTCACGTATTTATGCAACGACTGCTTCCAACTGCCTTCAGTATGCTGTCGCCTAACGTGTGGTCTCCTTTAACCGAATTAAGTCTATTTTTCAAAGACTTGTGCTCAATAGAATTGCACGCTGAAAAATTGCGTGAACAAGAACAAAACATCCCTGTTATTTTGTGTAAGTTGGAACGGGTATTTCCATGTGGTTTCTTCGACTCAATGGAACATTTAACAGTTCACTTGCCGTATGAGGCACAAATGTGCGTCCCCGTTCAGTATAGGTGGATGTATCCCTTCGAGAGGTAATGAAGATTTCTTTTCTTTAAATTTTTCGTACAATATAAGCTTGTTTATATTGTATGTTATAATATACTAATACAATTTTAATTGGTTTAATTTGACTTAGATTTCTGCACAGTTTGAAGGGTATGGTTAAAAATAGGGCTAGAGTTGAGGGCTCAATATGTGAAGCATACTTAGCCCAAGAAGCAGCCTATTTTGTTTCTTATTACTTTGAAAGTGATATTGAAACAAAGAGTACGAGGATAAGGCGAAATGAATTCATTGGAGGTCAAACTTCTAGTGCAAACATACTATCCATTTTTAAACAAACTGGTAGGCCGGTCGGAAAATGTGTCGAGAAGTGGTTGAGTGGGGAAGAACTCAAAGCTGCTCAATACTATGTATTGATGAATTGCGATGAAGTATTACCGATAGTAGAGTAAGTGACTTCACTATACATAATATCCAACAAATTAAGAGTCAAAATGTAACGTGTCGAACAATTTCGTTGAAATTTACAGGATATTTGAAAATAGACTTCGTCAATATTGGTCGGACCTGAGTGAAGCAAGTCAACAAATCGACTGAAGATAACTTTGCCAAATGGTTTCAAGATTACTTAAAAATTATGGACTTGTATTTATTTTTTACGAAAAATTAAACTATTCTTAAAAAAAACAACCACTTCTTAATATTGAATAGGTACATCATCCGTCAAACAACATACAAAATCAAAGTCTTATTCATCTATCATGGAGCCGGAGTCTAAAAGTGCAATCATGGCGAAAGTATGTAGTTAATGGATACACATTTCATGTAAATGAATTGGGGGAAGTGAGTACGACTTATAACTCGGGTGTGTGCGTAAGGGGTGAAGATTCAACGGAATTTTATGGGGTGCTTCAGCATATTATTCAATTAAAATATCCCGGTTCTGATGATAACACTGTGATTTTGTTCAAATGCAAATGGTATGATTCAATTTCTAACCGAGGAATTAAGAGATATCCGCGATATGGAATCGTTGAGATCAATGTAAATGAAGATTATCCTAAATACGAGCATTTATACTAGCCCAACATGCCTCTCAAGTATACTACCTCCCATACCCGAGCAAGAGAAGAGACAAGTTGAAATGGGGTGTCGTAATCAATACACGACCAAGAAGTAGAATCAATCAAAGTTATAATGTTCTTCAAGAACCACTTACAGACACGTCCCCAACAATTGTTCAGATCGACCATGATATGAATATGGTTGGCGAAAATGCCTTTTCTGATGTAGTGGTTATGCCCTCTCTGCGTGGCCTTGCGGGCGAAGAAGAAGAAGAAGAAGAAGAGGAAGAAGAAGAAGAAGAAGAAGAAGAAGAAGAAAATGACGATGATGACGATGATGATGATGAAGGAGAATATGAAACCGAAGATACAGAAGACGAAGAAGAAAAGGAAGCATTGCATTCAGGACAAGATGAAGATGAAATGAATGACGAAGATCACTAAAAAAAATTTGCATCGTTGCTTTAATTTGTTTGCTTAAGAGCACGATTGTTTGTTTTAAATCGGATATTAAATTAACTTGGTTCATTATAATATTTAATTTGCATGTTATTCGATAAGAAGGATATGTATGTATTTCTTTATTGTGAGTTATTTTTATTGCATTTTAATTGTCATTAGATTATGTTATTAATTGTCATATATTTTAACAAATTATTCTTAAATGCAGATGTCAAATCGGTCCAGAGCTAGTAGCGGAGATATGGATCGTAGAGGTAGGGGTAGGGGTATACCCGAGCCCCAAGCGGAGTCGTCGCGTGTCCCTCCAGCATTTTTCACTCCATATAGCCCTGGATATTCGCCGGATCATGATGATGATGCTAGTCCTAGTACTGTTCCTAGTGTTGGACATGGTTCATTTGCATCGCGTTCTGATCGTGCAAGATCGAAAGTCCCAAATATGCAGCCAAATGTCGATGATGCCGGTCCTGCCGTTTATAGTAGGTTATTCATATATCCTACTATCGAAAACGAGTATGGCGTGTTTTTTTTTAATTAATTTTACTCTATTTTGTCGGATTAGTTGTTGATTAATCGATATTTTTCTCAAATTCAGGTTTGGAGAGTTTAATAAAGAAGCGACCGCTAAAATAGGCAGCATAATTGATGAATTTAACAAAACTATAGCCCCAACTTACACAAAGGTTCCAAAAAGGGAGAGAAACATGTGGTTCAACGAGTTTAATGTATGTATTTTAATTTTAGTCCGATATGTATTTTGGTTCACAGTACTAATGTAATTCCGACTTTCATTGACTTGCAGAGATTCTTCCGATGGAACCCGATTAATGATCGACAAATTAGGAAGATTTTTGATACAAAGATGTCGAACTCTTTCAAGGGCAAAATGTACTACACTCGTACCCACAGGAAAGAAAAGCCAAAAACTTTACACGATGACCAATATGCTGTTTTATTGGAATATTGGCAAACAGAGGAGTTCGAGGAGATTTCCGATCGGGCCTCGCAAAATCGGGCATCAGATTGTGGTGGACGTGGACAAATAGTGCATTATGGTAGAGCTAAACCTCGTTCGGCATACAAAAAAGAAATGGTAAGTTAGTTAATTAGATAACATATGCAGTCATTTTCAAAAATACATAATTTATAGTATGTTTTACTTATATATATTCCAGCAAGATGAATTAGGTCGTGAACCAACGGTAGACGAAGTTTTTTTGAGGATGTACACAAGAAAAGATGAAGATGGGAATATTGAATGGGCTTCTCAGGCGACAGAAGCTGCATATGTAAGTTGCATAATTTAAATCATTTTTTCAATCAAACACTTATATATATATATATATGTACGTAAATAGGCTTAACAAATTGTCTTTATATACAGAATCGATATTTGGAAAACATAGCCCCTCATACAATAAATCAGGAAGGAGAAGAACCTATTGCCCCGCCTCCCGATGTTCAAATGCAGGTATGACTCTCGGGTTCTAAATCAAATTTGGTATTTTGTACCGATAGTAAATGTTACATTGTTGTGATTTACACTTTATAGCTACTTACATGAGCTTAGTTGAGAAACGCTAGTATCTTTAACTGGGTTGAGTTTGAACTCCCACAATCATTGCCGTAATTTTGGATCTATACAATAGTTTTTAGAAATGATAATTTTAATTAGATTATTGATTTCTCGAGGCCATTGACATCCTAAAGTAGAATCACTTTTTGGTTGTTCAAACGCATAAAATCAATGTTTTTTTTCGATAATTGGTATTTTGTACCGATACTAAATGTTAGATTGTTGTGATTTCAGGTATGGGCACAGACACAAGGTGTGTCGAAAAAGGGGACTGTGCTCGGACTGTCAGGTCGGACGAATAGTGTACGTCCTTTGCGTATCGAACGAACGCAAAATAATTACGGTGATCCACAACTTTTGCCACAGACCGTTGAAAGAGTTGCCCAAGTAGAATCTCAAATGGCAACAATGCGTGAGGAGATGCAAACAATGCAGTCAAGACACCAAGCCGAGTTGGAGCAGTGTAGGATGATGTTGAACCTTGCTCTGCAAAATCGGACCGGTCAACCTTCGTAACCCAGTCAAAATTTAACGGTCAACGAACCCTCCACCATCAGCTGGCCCGTCTCAACATGCACAATATGTAAAAATGTCTAATCTTACGCAGCCTTCCCCGGTATTATTCAACCAAACACTTTCCCTATGTTTTTTAATCCTGCTGCTCTAGCTCATGAATCACCCCCGCCGAGACATTCTCAAATGCCAAACTCGGACGACGTTTCTGAAACACCGGATATGTAGTATAATGATTTATTAGACAAGTATTGAATGTTTGTAATATAGGATGATTATGTGTTTATAAGAATTGAATATAATTATGTTTGTAAGAATTGAATATTTTGTTATGAGTAGATGGACCTTTATGTAATTCATTGTCGGGAATTCATACATATTAGAAATTAAAAAAAAAAAAAAATTCAGGAATTAAAAAAAAATATATATATGAATTCCCACCGAAATAATTTCGGTTGGAAATTTGTCGGTCGGAATTTCGGTGGGAATCAGATTCTGACCCGACTTTTTCCCACCAATTTTTTCGGTCGGAATTTCGGTCGAAATTTTATAATTCCGACCGATTTTACCCAAAATCAGTGGGAATTTTCCTTGTTTCTAGTAGTGTCAAGATTTTATTTTTTTTGTAATGGATTGAAATCTCAAAGACAAATGTAACTTTTCAAACATATTTAATGCTTTCATTAAGAAACTGCTATCAAGAGAAGAACTGGAAAAAAAAAAAAAACCAGAAGGAATATACATGAAAGCTAAGGGTGACAAATGGGCGGATCGATTCGATCGGCTGGGTTCGGGTGTGTAGAAAATAAGTTAGGTCTAGAATGTGCCACTTAAAAAAGAATCGATTTGAAAATGGGTTGGGACAAAATCAAGTTAGATTGGGTCGAGTTGATCAGTATAATGTTTGCTAGTGTTGTGTATTTTACTAACTATAAATGAAAAAAGGACCATACTTAGTAAATATTAGTTTTCAAATATATAACTAATAGAGATTAGTGTAATATTAAATAATCTAATCATGTAAATAAAAATTAATGATCATTAGACATTTATTCTTCATAAAATAACTAAGTATAGTGGGTGGTTGCTAATGAAAAGTTAATCATTATTTTTAACTCATTTATTATTATATAATATGTATTTTTTGTAAATTAAATTTAAAAAATTATAATTTTACATTGAATTGAGCAATATTTAAAGTTTTTTATTTATATTTTACATTTAAATATATTTAATATTGTGATTAACATTTTCATGAATTTGGGAGAAAAATTAATATGAAATAATAATTTTGAGTAAAAAGCGAGTTATTAAATATTAACTAATTTACCCTAATATGTATTTTTTTTACTTGATCCAGTTTGTACCATTTACAAATTTATTATTAGTATATATAAAGGTTAGTTAAACCCAATTCAACTCAGCTCATCACCAATACGAAAGATATGATTGGATTGAATTGGATCGAACCAAGCTCGGATCAATCCTAAATTATCATGATCCATATTACCCCCCTAATGAAAGCTTAGCGGCAATAGAATACAATATCTAAGGAATCAAATTTAAATAAAGTCTTAGATTCCTTTTAGCTAAAAATTAAAGACCTAAAGCCAATCTTTGTTGCCATAAAAAGCATAAGGTAAAGACTAAAGCGTATGATCCTGGGAATAACACTTGATGTTAATTTAAAAAGCAAATAAATATATATAGACATCTTTTGGAACCCACAACTAATTGATGCGTTAAACTTCTTTATAGTATTCAAATAATCAGGGGCGGATACAGGATCAAGAAGTTGGGGGCCGAGTTTCAATATAGGTGAAGTTAATTAAAAATGATATTCAAACAATTTTATTAGTTTAAGTCTAAAAAATTAACCTAAATTTAAAAAAAATGTATTGTTAATAAGAACTTTGCAGGATTTCGGATGCAAATAAAATTTTACAGAAGATTATCAAAGTTTCACACGACGTTGTTTCAAGTCATAAAATTAATTCATTATAAAATCAATGTCAATTTTCTAGACAATTTTATTCTCAATGCACGTTGTGATTATTATAAAGTACTAATCTTCTATCTTATCACTAAGCCTAATTTCTCGATTTTGTGGAACTAAACAAATTTAAATGTCTTATTATTATGATATTTAATTTTTTTACTTGTCTTCAATTCAACTCTAATACACAGTAAATTAAATTGTCAAAAACTAAAAAATAAAAGTGAGAAGACAAAAAAAAAACATTATATCGTAATTTATAAAAGAATTGTGAATTAATAGTTTTGGATATTGTTTAAACACACCTAGATAAAAGAGAATTGACCATATTATTAAGTAAATATATTTACAAAGTCATATTATACAATAAATTACATAATATATATATATATATATATATATATATATATATATATATTACTAATTAAAAAATATATATATCTTGGGGGCCCCAAAGCATAGATCCGTCCCTGCAAATAACATTACAAATAACTAAGTGTGAATATATGGGCCTATTTGGATGGGTCTTAGTTCGGTTTCGTGGGTCTCGGTTTTAAAAAAATGGTTTGGGTGGTTTCGATGAAACATTTGAAACCCCATTTGGTTAGGTTTTGGGTGTGGGTTTGTGCTTGTGAAAAAATTGAAACACCACTTGGATTGGTTTTGGATGTTGGGATGTGGGGAAAAAAGTAGGTGGTAGGTGTCAAATCAATGTCTTTTTTAGAGTGTTTTGAGGTAAAAAAGTAGATGGTAGATGTCAAATCAATGTTTTATAGGTTTCAAAAGTTTCACTGTAGATTTATGAATAGGTTTGTGATGAGTTTCATGGGTCTGGAAGAGTTTTGGCCGGGTCTTGCGAAACCCGCGAGACTGAGTCAAAACCCATCCACACACAGCCTATGTGTTTTCTTGAGAAAAAATTAATATATATGTGGGAATATGAGACGAGTCGAGTCCAATCGAACAATACATTATTAATTTAATGCAGATTTAACCTTTTCTTATAGAGTTAGAAATTTTACTTAAATTTGATTTATTATTGAATAAATTGAATCCAAATAAATTTTAATAAAAATAAAAAATGAGTTAGCATCATATTCATAACCAAGTTTCAAACTTGATTTGCTCCATATAACCAAAACTTAAAACTACTGCCACGAGAAATAATTTCGTGCACTAGTTGGTACATCTATCTAAATTCAAATGAATAATTAATTACAAAATTTGAATTTTTTTTTAATGATGTGATACATCGTACATCAATCAAAATTGTTTTTGCAATGGCCACCACCACCACCACCACCTGAGTTGAAGTAAAATAAAAATAAAAATATAGGAAATCATACCACGTCAGCAATCCTAGTGATTTCATTTCCCCTCGTTTAAATCCGTCCGATCAAGCAAATCCTCACCGTCCATTTTCTTTACATTTTCATTTATTATTTTCGAAAACGGCACTAACTTTTTTCCATCAAACCCTCGTAATAATTTTGTCGATAAGCTCCTTTTCCTTTCTCTCTCCAAAAGCAAAAGTTGAGATTTTTTCTACTGTGAAGCTGACCCCTCACGTTTTTTGTTTCTTTTTCTTTTTTTCTGGTTTTCATTTTTGTTTCTGTAGTTCACAGCACAGAAGCTTCAATGGCGACTGAAGAGCTCAACAAACCTCCTTCACTTCCATCATACCCACAGGTGAAAAAATATAAAAAATTTTTTATATGATTTTACCAGTTGTGCTTTAAATTTTTGATATTTATTATTCAGTGTTGAAGAATAGTGAAGATCTTCACATTTTTGTAGAAACCCCTTTGTCTCGTCTATAGGGTGCCCTCATTCGTGTAATTATTTATTTTCTTGAGTTAAAAAATTAGCTTTGGGAATTACTGAGCTGAAAAAGAAAGCATTTTTAACCCTTTTACTTTTTGTAAATAGCTTAGATCTTGGCTGGGTATGAAGGTTTTTGTTGCACACCGACTGTTTGTATTTAAGCCGCAGAGAAAAAAATGTTAAAAATCTCATTTTTTTTTCCTTCTTTGTTCTGTCCCAGATGATTATGGAAGCAATAGATGCACTGAAAACAGAGGGTGCAAACAAGTCAACAATAACCCAATACTTGGAGTCCAAGTATACTGATTTGCCTCCAAATCATGCGGATTTGTTGTTGAATCACTTAACCCAAATGAAGGATTGTGGGCAGATTGTCATCATCAATAACAATTACTTCAAGGCAGGATCCAATTCACCTCAGAAACGTGGTCGAGGCCGCCCTCCGAAGCCTAAGGAGCCTCTGCCCGCGGGCACCCTCCCTCCTGGCCCCCCTCGACCCCGTGGTCGACCAAGAAAGGACCCAAACGCCCCACCCGCGGCCAAGAAACCGAAACCCGCCCCTGGTCCACCGAGCATTTCGAAGACCGGAAGGCCTAGAGGAAGGCCGAGGAAGGTGCAGCCGCAGTCGGTGCAGAATGGTGTTGAGGCTTGAGATATTTGATGAAGGTGGAGTTAATGTATTGAGGTTGTTACTTGAATTGGTTTCTTTAACTTTAGATGAAATTATGTGCTTTCATTGAGTAGTTCTTTTCAATTGAATGATGATGTTTTAGCATTTAGTGTTTGTTTGTGTAATGTACTGTAGTGTAGTTGTACTGGCTTAGCTTGATGTAAATCTGTGAGGTACTTGTTTCATTTATGGGGCTCACAATATTATCTACTGTTTTATTGCTTGCATTTGTTGGTAATTATAGAAATATTAATTATTGATTACCAATAAAAATCTTATATATGTATTGGGTAGAGGATTAGATGAATTTGACTCAGATTGTGTTCATGTCATTTTTTAAGAGTAATATTACTCAATGGATCCTATGGCTTTGTATGATTGTACATTAGATGGTAGAGATTTGAATCAAAGATCTTTTAGTCTTGGGACCTTAGTTTATCTAGTTGGTCTACGGTCAAATCCTATGGCTTTGTATAATTGTACTTTAGATGGTAGAGATTGTAGGACATCACCATTTTGTGATATCAAGTGTTTGAATATGAGTTTGATTTTTTTTTTCTTAAATGATGAATAAATTATTATATCAATAAATTTATTTGAATCTATTTTATTACTATCAAAATACGAAGAAAAATCAACTATCAAGAGTAATTTTATACTAGAAAGTTAACAAAATTAGTGAGATTTGAATTAAATATCTTTTAGTCTTGGGAGTTGGGACCTTAGTTTATGGCAATGGTCTACGGTCAAATATGAGTTGAGTTTGAGTAGTTTTGACATTAATAATGCATTGTTAACTCTTTACATTATATAGTCAAACAATTGAAATTAACTTCAGACATAATTTTTAAAAGTTTTTCAAATATGTTTAACAAATTGAATTGAACAATTCTACAAATAACAAATCTAAACACATCTTTTTACAATATCCCTTTCTTTGTTTTGTGTTATGTTAATTTTAGTATTTGGATAAGATGATGATGTCCTTGACTTTGCATTTATGGTCCACCATGGAATATTAACTTGTCGGAGATGTCCAAATTCCCCATTGGAGATTACAAAGTGAGTGAAGGCCACTTCATTGACAAATGGTCCCATAATATCTTTTGCACACTTCAAGTCAAATCTACTCTAAATAAATTCAACTATTTCCAGTTTAAATTCAACTCTGTAGAACTATTCAATACTTATGCCAATTACTCGTTTAAGTAGGTGTGTGCATTCTGTAATACTGTACCAGATCGGATCGGATCGAATCGAATTAGATTTTGTTATCTGTAAAGTAGATGCAATTTAAATACAAAAAAAAAAAAAAAAACTACAGGGCACTGCACACAAGTTGTCATTCAACGTAGAAAGTTAACATCAGAGAAACCGTAAATACAAAACATAACAAAAAAATAGGGACAAAGGGTTCTATAATTCCTCAAACTCCACTGAGAATCCGCAGTGACATCGCTTTACTCGCGTTGAGCCCTCTTCATCGGATACTTCCTCGTCCAAAACAAATTCATGTTCATGATTTTCTGTCGGTAAAGTAGATAGAGAAACATTACTTTGTTTCTTTAGTGTTGTATTCGACTGCTGACGTGTAGGAGTTGCCTCACTTTTCTTGGTACTGACAGATGCTTTGGAGCTTTTATCCTCCGACTCTGGAATGCCAATGGAGGCTTGTGATGATTCACCATCTCCATAGATGTTGTTCAACCTCTGTCGAGTAACGATTGAAGAAAGAAGCTGATACCACCTTGAGAGTGCTTGCGCCTCATTCCTCTTTTTCTCTTCAGCCTCTCTTCTCTCTTCTTCTTCAAAATATGCCTATACGTATTAGGTAAAAAACTTAAAACATCAATGACAAATGTATAGTGTTTACTGAAGTAAAGTTTACTAATTTACCTCTAGAATAGCATCCTTAAACTCAGTACATACTACAAGGCCCTCGTATACAGGAAAAGATCGACCATTTCTGAACTCAAATCCAACCATTGCAGGAGCAAAATCGATATCCAGCCTATTCGCAACAGGTACCAACCTCGGAAAACGCAAGTGGACTGTACCTGGTGGGAGGCATTTCTCAGACCACACATCCACTTGACCACGTTCGTTCTAGAAAAAATTATAGTTTAGAGATCAGCTGTCACTACATAAAGAAACTGCATCCAACTATGACGAATAGCAACTAAACACAAATTTGCCCACCAGAATATACAAGTAAAATACAAGAAATAATACTAGTATCGATTAAGTAGACGGAGTAGATTTTGTGTAAACTCTTCTGTACCTTTTGTAATAAGGGATTAAAAGTAGGTTAGATAAATTGTGAAATGATACAGCAAAGTTAAGTATCATATTACTAGAGTACAAAATTCTATATTAGCTAGAAATTCAGTGGTTTCCTTAACACTGGGATATAAGAACATAACTGAAATAGAATCAATATCAGCATATCCCACATATGCTTTCGTTTTCCGTAAATATGCTTGCTTTAGTTTGTATCAATAGAAGAATATGCAAAAATATCTAGTTGGAGAACATTGACACAAAAGCGAATCAACCTGGCACTCAGAGCATGCACATATACAAACACAGAGACCACGAGAGAAAGGGAGCTGTTTGGATGCAGTTGAACACAAACTCAATGTAGCATTTTGTTGCTACTTATGTATGGCATCCAAAAGTACAGCAGCTTAAGTCTCTCCTCTTCAGTTGTCAAAATTATGTTTGCCCTTTTGGTTGAAGGCAATTGATAAAGATTTTAACAAAAACCGAAATTCATTTACACCTTATATGGATGAGCAGCCATGCAGGCCACTAGACAAGAAGGAAATGTTGTTGTTCAAGGTTATCACTCCATTATGAAATGTGATAAGAGAAATTAGCACATTATTTATTCACTAATACTATAATATAGGTGGCTGATCTAATTAAATACTTTAGTATAACGTCAAAATAAAAGTAGAGATCTACCCTGGGTACAATTCCATTTACAGCTCGAGGAAGACACAACGGTTCTGTCTGCCACTTTCCATAAAGAACAGTACTCCGTTCGTTATCTCCACCAGCATATTCATCATCTTCCATAGCTTCTTCTTTACTACACTTCAGAGAGCGCTGTAGGACCTAAAAGAAACATAATGTGATTTAACATATTTACACAAACATGATCAAACTGAGTTTATCCAACATGAAATTCCATATAATATCAGACCTTAGCAGGAAGTTCATCATCCTTCACTTTCAGCCCTTCACGCAACCATCTTTCCTTTGTATGCAGTGTTTGTACACAAGTCCGAGGATAAACGGGATGCCCCGAACAGAACCCCAATACAGGCCCCTTAGGATGCAGAATTTCATACTTCTTAAGCCATCTTTCAATCACATATAGGTGATGATTTCTGTAGGCCTGATATAATGGATATTTCAGGGGAGAGAGAGAGAGAGATTTTATGTGATAATTAAAGCACTTGAAATGTAATGGAGATGGATTTCATCATACTTGTTGATTGGTAGGAAGTGGCTCAGTTAGTGCTCTAGTTTCAAGTTCCATATCTTCAAGGGAGCTTCTGTTAGAAGCGAAAGAATTCCTCATGCGTGGCTTGTTAGCATCTAGAAGGCATACGTGATTTGGATTTGCTACTTGAGATGCTTCAATCTTTACATCACCAGAAGTTCTCTGTTCACCACCATTTGTTGCTCCAGATTCCAATTCCTTCAATGGTGACAACACTGTATCCCACCAGGTTGAATTGATTCTTTGTGGTGCTACCTTGAACCATTTTGCACAGTATCTGAAATTATATTTCTCTAAATGAGTAGTGTGTTCTACTTATGGCTTTGTAAAGTTGAATAATAAAACACCACAAGTTCATCTACATATGCCGAACTCAAACTGAATTCGTCACAAATGAGGTTCCCTGGGTATGAAGCTGCCTCCAACAATCATATTCACATCTCATACATTTGAACAAATTAATACTAGCACTCTAGTCAGACAATAATACCAAGACTAAAACTGAAACACATATCTAAACTCCTTCCACATCTCCCTAAAAGTTTATGTCAAAAGAAGACAGAACGCATGTATGACACTTTTCACCATCCATTCTTGATCTCGTCTCAACAATTTAAATGACAACGTGATAAGCATGCATATATTCTCAATTTCCATGTTCCTTCACTAGAAAAAATAGATTACACCCCTAACGAGATGCACTTAGTCTTCCAAGATCTTTCTTGCTAACCAAAAGAAAAGAAAAAATAAAATAAATGACTACTAGACAATGCCAAACGAGCTAAATCCATTCATATCCCAACAGGACCGGGCCAAGCTGTCCAATACATAACAAAGTCACGTTACATGCAAAAGCATAAAACGTATAATTTCTAATCAAGGTCAACGAGCTGAATTCATGCACATCCCAATAGGATCGAGCTAAAGTGTTCATAATAGTAAGTCACTATATGTGTAAAAGCATATGTAGCCGAGTCATGAAAGCAACCAAAATTAGCAGGTGAATATATCAGCAATAACAACATATAATGGTATAACGGAAATTTACAACCATATGCTTATGCAGCTAATAGTACTGGAAGCCTGGAACCTAGTTTAGTAAGAGAGGCAATTCATTTTTCCAACAAAAGGGACAAAAGTTTTACTTGCATTCCAATTACTCGATGGTCAATAGTAAATAAGTTCATCTTCGGACTCATTTCTTGATCTCATATATGGCTTCACTCTATTTCCCACAAATGATAGATGTCGTAAGTATTATGCAGATAGCGCATATAAATCATTCAAGAATAACTTAGTGAAGACTGGTTCTGGATTCTATTGACCAAGACTGCCAAATAGATTCTTATATTTAAAGCTGCAAATGACCCAAGAATGAACGTCATTCAAGAACTTAAAAATGTCACAAAGTAATCAATTTCTGCCTTAGCTGAAGTCGGAAAACATCATAAAGGATTTCAAACCTGCGTGTGACGTCCTTAGCCCCACTTCCAGCAAAAGCAACCACGTATCTCAAAGATTTTTTGCATGCAGCAGCGGCAGCTTCTACTTTATCCTCTCCATCGACAATTGCATTGACGGCATCAACATGCACCCATTTTCCTGTTAAATTCTCTCCACCACAAAAAACCTCTGCCCAATAAAGTGGGGCTCCTACCTTTTGTGATCCAATAGCTATAGATACTCCACTTGCGGAAGTTTGACATTCTTCAGTTCTGATTTTCTTCATTCGTTTAAAAGGTGAAGTAAAAGTTGAGGAAGTGCTAGTTGAATCCACACCATTAGGCGTCATACTGTTTTTACAACTTCCAACTTCTGTGGCTGCGAGAGCCATCTCCAACTGCATCTGAAATTCAACATCTCCTTTCCTCTTCGATCCCTCAGATTTAGGAAGGCAAGGTTTAGAAGTATCATTTGAGGGCTCAGTGACTGCCACATCTGACATTTTATTTTTTGAACTATCAGTAATAAGAGAGTCTTGGGATTCGGACCCATAATTTCTTGATTTGTTAGCCTTCTGTTTGCCAGGACCTCTTGCAACAGTCTGACTATTACTCTGCCCCACCTCCAATGGTGAAGTCAATGAACTACAGCTTGGTCCAGCCACCATCAGAGTTGATGTGTTAAATATATCTCTTTCTCCCTTGCTTACAAGTTCAACAATGGATTCTGATTTTTCATGATCAGGCTTCAATGAGATCACATCCAGAACAGAAACAAACCTGGAAAAACAAGGATTTACTTAAGTGCTTAAGATGAATATCTCTCAAGTATAAAGTACTTGGTGAGCAGCATAAATGTTTCATAGAGTATACACCATAAAAATGTGGCATCAAGTGTCTGGAGACATAAAAAAGACCTACCATAAAAGGGGTTACACTGGACATATAGGACACACAGATGCAATTAGACAATTAATCCTTCTGATGGTGGTTTTCCACTTAACCATGAGTTTTATAAATCTAATATAGTCAGTTAGTCACCCCAGCCATTAAATACTGATGCCATAACCTAACAGAACCTAGATGGCATTAAAAAATTGGAGCACCTATAACTCCATTATCAACAATTTCAGTTGCACCAAACTTTAAGCCAAGAATCTTACAAATGGGTAGCTTAGAGTGTTGCTATCTAGCTCAGCTGATACAATGGGGCTTCAAGAATCAATCCTATACAATATTGAAAAACAAGAAACAGGCTGTAAGATCTATCGATGCTCTCCTAACTCCCTCCTGAACCCTGCATGTGCCACATAATGGTATATCACCTTCTTATCATGCAACAATATGTTGCCATCCATATTACGAATTACCAAAAAAAAGAAAGAATTGCATTCATCATTCTGAAGGGACAAGAGTACTCCGAGACAAATCTACCATAGTAATCCTCCTTCAACAGAGAAAGGTGATGCCAAAAGCTATATGCAAGATATCAATTCGATGAAAACAATTGAGGACATGTAAAGGTGTTCATGACAAATCTAGAACTAGAATTTTCACATTAAAGAACTATGTAGTTATTGCCTTATTGGTATTATTGTCGTATTATACACAGAAAAGTGAAATATTTATATTCTTGAGTACTTCTGCTTTACTCTGAAGGGGTGGGAAACTTTACCTCCCTCTGTCGATATATGATTGTAATGGTGACCCAAAAAAGGCAGGTGGAATGTATATGCAATAAAAGGGGAGCTATAAATGAAGAAAAAGAATATGAAGAAATGGCAAAGGCTGCAGTTGGGGCAGGCGACACTTATCCCAAGACCACAAACACACGCACAATAAATATAATTAGCATCAGAAGCTCATAGGCGTTGAGATAGCACAATCAGAATATCTAAGCACAAATAAGGAACCAGATTAAAGATACATTTACAGGATGGGGTGGTGGATATAAGGCACTATTTGTTGTCTAATTAAATATACCATACCGACTTGTCAGACCCAGAGCCCGAAAGAGTGCCACAGATAATGCTGCAACCTGCAAAAAAGTAATCAGGTAATCATAGTTTGAAAATAACACCTATAATCAATTCCTTCTATTATTGAACAGCAAATAAAATATGTAACTTCTGCTCTAACTTTGGTTTTACCAATACCCAGGATCAAAGAGCAAGAATAATTCCACGATAAAGAATATTATTGTTTTACTAATAAGGAGTGATGGAATACGAGAATGTCCATTTTTTTTTAAATTCTACTTATATATGGAGCGAAATGATGATATTCTATCCATATAGTTCATCAAGCTAAAGTCAACTATTAGTAAGATTAGGTAGCTCTCCATGGTGGTTGGTCGAAGCTCCACTAGATAGCCACTCCCTTCTCAGAGAGAACCATAATCCACTCCACAGAAAGGAAAAATATGTTTATGCTGTGAAAGTCTATCAGGAAATTGAAATTATAATCATCTCTAACTCATTGGTCTTCATTCCCATATTTTAATGAAATCTGCAAGTAGTTTTAACTTTTTTTTGCTTGAAAGTCTAAATTTACTAACAAGGTCTGCCAATTCTAAATGGTGAACCAACATTATTGATAATTTTTTTGCAGAGTGCATTAAGAGTTTCTGCAGATCCACCCTTGAATCTACTTCACTTGTTCCTATGAAGTTACCAGATCATAAGCATAGGGATCTTGCAAGTAATGTTCTTAGGAGAAAAAAATAGATTATAGAGTAACAATATATGTACAAGTAAAATCATACCGCTTCTGGAGTTCCATATCGAGTTTCTAGAGTAGATGCCAATGCTAAATGACAAGAATTATCAGCTAGACTTGGACTCCTGACACGAAAGTTGTCGTGGAACTGATAATAAGCAAGACAGGATCATTAAGTACAGACTTAAAGGTGCTAAACAGGTATATAACAAACAAGCATGATTAGCACATACCCAAATGACAAGACGAGACAAATCACTAGCGGTAAGCTTAGGGGACTCTGCTATCTTCAAGAAGCGAGTTGGAAGCAGAGAAAGAAGAGAAGCCTGCAAATATATAGGTTTTCCTAAATAGTAAAAATATCAAAATGATTCTGATTGGTCAAAAAAGTATATTGGTTTGCTACAATTAGTTGGATTTTGTAGAACAGCTCTAATTCCAGAGTTCAAACCAGCACTCGAAATATTATATTACCACTATATCAAGGCAGTACTCTCAATACAAGGAAAATAGACCGACGATCCTCCACTTTCTATCAGCAACTTGATAATGGTGGCTATGTCCAAGGGCTTTAACATTCGTTAAAAGTTCCACACGGCCAAAAGTGGGGCTTTTCAGACAAAGGGCACTTGCCTTTTATCAGGCTATAACATCAACGGTTCTCATGTCATGTTATATTAGACGATAATAAAACAGCTATTAGACCTACTAAGTTACCAAATGTGAAGTGCACATCCAAATTCTCCAAAAGTACAAGGAACACGTACAGTGGTTATTTTCCATATTCATATAGATATAATATGTAAATTAATCTTTTTGCCACAAAGCAATAAGATACAATGCAGTGTGTCCCTCCCTCCCTCCCTCCCTTTCTCGCACAATCTAATGCACAAAAAGGAAAAAGATAGGAAAGCTAAAGAATACAAAACAAAAAAAATGTAAAAAAGAGAAAAGGTGAGCGAGGGATGATTTTTTTTTTTTGGTTTTCCAAGGGTTTAATCCTTTTCGAGGCGCATCGGGCACATAAAGTGGGAACCTCTCCCAACCGAGATTCAAACCTGAGTCCGCAACTTTGTAGTGACAAGTCCCTTCCATTAGACCAATCACCTGTTGGTGAGCGAAGGATGATACACAATTGCTTTTACGACTTAAAAACAACCATTTAAATTCTTGACACTTCAAGTTGACACAGTATTCACACTTGAGTTCAGCTATCATAACAGAGATAAAAGTGTTTATATAGAGAACAGTCATATGATCATAACATGTATACTCATGACCATGACAAGAAAACAACATCAGATGATAATGCAAAATAAAACTAGAAAGGCAATTACCTGAATGAGAGGATCATTACAAGCATTATCAATCAATCTGCCCCTCCCAAGTAGGCAAAGCAAATGAGCCTTGTGCACAAACTCAGCAACTTCCTGCCACCAAAAAAGGATTTCTTTATGATGGAGAAGGCAAAGGATTCCACTTCATGCGATCTCATCGTGCTTATTTAATACTCTTTCTGTCCCAAATTTTTTGCACCATTTGAGTCAAACTTTTTAATCTTCTAAGTGACTTATCAAGTTGAATATTATACATGTATGAAAAATTGAACATTTTAAATATCAAGATATGTAGTGTTATGTAATATTACCAAATTATTCTTGAAATAAATTAATGAGATTATTTATTTTGACTTTATGAAATTTTATTTAAGATGACCGGTCAACCGTAGCAAAGGATAAAGAATTACGGGAAGGAAGATAATTACCTTCTCTTCAACAGTAGCTCGGCGGACAGGCTTCCTCTTTGCTGAGCCAGGTGAAATCTCAAACTCAACAGAAACTCCTTCGATTAAATCTTCTCTGTTATCTTTAGTGGAAGATAATGTAGGGATGCACCCATCTTCCCAATCAAAGTCATTATCATCACCAACATCTTCAGTCTTATCCAGGTGCAATGATGCATCCTGCAATTCTTCTCCAACACAAGATTCAGGATCTGCTGTATCATTACCTCCTGCTTTACCAATAATCTCTTTACTGTTTCCCTTTGATTCTCTCTCCAGCTAAAATGTGAAATAATTGGTAAACCCAGTCAAATGGACTGCATTATACCCACAACTAACTGAGAAAACTTATCCCTTAAACTTTTGAAACTGAAAATATACAATTTTTGCTCATTTATGGAACCCAACATTTCACACGAAAGGTAGGTTTCAATTTATTTAATATAATCCAGTTTGATACAAACAAGTTTAGCTTGATATAATATGTTCTTGCTACAGACCTTCTCGAAAAATATGTAGTTTAATGGTAACAAAAACAATATATTGTGTTGCATTAGTTGACTGAAAAACAGTTCTGGACATTAACATACAACTGAGAATAGTCTAACAATAACTGTACTAAAAATATACAAAAAGTAACAGACCAAATTACCTTGGCCTCAGATTCAGAGCGGCGCAAATAACCAACATCTTCTCTATTAAACCCTCTTTTAACTCTTCTCAACAGTTTCCCCACGGCACCTCTGGATATATTAGAAAGAGTTTCTGAAATCCCAAATACAACTATTAATAACTCATACATCAAACAAAACACTAAAAAAAACTTCATTATTATCAACACAAGGAACAAACCATTATCGTCTATACTCTCTGATACACGAGCATTTTTCTTCTTCGTGCCTTCTTTTTCACCTACACAAAAATGGTTCAGTTTTTTTTTCAACTTTTGTTACCCTATGTACAGTAATGACCTAAATTAAACAGCGGAAATGCTATTGATTCTAAATTGCTAAGAAATTGTGCATATTTCGTGATTGCGTAAACGAAAATTAGGAAATTACCGGTGGATTGGAGTCGACTGGATTGATTTCTGGTTCGCATTTCAAATACCAAAACCCTGGGTTGTTTGTAATCGCGCGGTATATTCAACAGTTGCAAGAAATTTGGCGGTTGAAGTGTACCCAGGAAGCCGGACTTTTCGTGGATTGGGCTTTTGATTGGGAGAAACCAATATTGGACTGAATTGAAAATTGTATTTGAGTGGGCCGAATCTGGTCCGTATTCGATCTAATTTATTAGGATATTTAACCGATTAAATCGATTAAATGTTGTGTCTGTGACTATGCTAGACAATTATAATGTAAGTGCACGCGTCGACAAGCAATAAAGTGATCTAATGATCATATATCAATTTCACAGAGAATGTTCAAAGTATTAATGTGGGTGAAAATTAACTAATAAATCGGTTGTTATTATATTAAGTAAACAATAATTTAAACTAACTGCAAAATGAAAAGGTTAAATACCATTTTCAAATAAAGGAATTGGAACTGTACGACGATTTGTTCAATAAATATGATAAATTTAGTAGTCAATATTGTCACAGTGTCACAGTGATAATTATAATTCTTGTAACATATATTATTTACTATTAAAATTTTCAAGTTTTCTTTCCCCGTACATAGAGAGAGAAATGTAAAACTAAATGTAAAACTATATAAAATATAGTTTGTTATATAATTGACAAGAAGAGTGATTACATATGTGTGTATTAAAAAGAACATTAATAAAGATGGGAAACTAGTGAATATTTTCCCTATGTAACATATACTTAGATATATATCAATCATAGTCACTAAATTCCAATATGTGTACTACATATGTCATCAAAATAATTTGGATTTCACTCAAATTATAATAGAAATGTTAAATGCATGTGAAATAATAGCTAGATATTACTTATTACTTATAAATTAATATATATAAGAATATCATGAGGTGTGTCCAATCTGCACGCAATCAATTAAAAATATATTAATTGATTCTTGAACATGCAATCAAATGTTTTGTTTAACATACCTTCTTCTTTAGACTTTCTGTCCATCTTGAATTGGGAAGGAAAAATACTATTTAGTAGATATGGTTTTGTTTGGAGACAAAGTGAAAGGGTGGAGTTGAATATACATAGTAAGGGTACTTAAAGGTGTAAAATCCATCTCCATTAGAGGATTTCAATTATATAATATAATTGAGGTATTTGATTTGGAATTCTTTGCTTTATATTGCAAAGTTACAATTGGATCGGAGAAGTAATTGCATGAAATTAATTCATTTGGTAGTCTAAAAATTAATCATGCCTATTCAGCTCACATAAAATAAAAAGACCCCCAAGATGCAATATTATGAGCCACTCAGTATGATAATTGTATGTAAGATGAATTTGATTTAGACTTTTTTTTTAAAAAAAATCGTTACATAGACCAAGTACAAAATATTCAGAATTGTTTAATAAGAACTCGAATTGTCCAATGCATAATAGTCTTGGTTTTGAATGGCCGAAATTGTCCAATATATATCATTTTAGACCTATAACACAAACTAGTAAATCAATCAATATGATGGTATGGAGAATTATAAATTATTTCGATATGTTGGTTTAGATTGGTTCGAACCAATAGAGCACATCATCACAACCTCCCCCTGGATCAATTTTGAGGTTTAATGTGAGAAAAATCCAGTAGGCCATCCATAATATTTTGTGTTCATCTCCAAAATTTGGCTCTAATTACATAAATTTGTACATCAATTTCTACTAGTTCTTTAAATTTTATTCTATTAAATATTTGTTTTGAAGACTGATTTGCCATTTCGAATTCAAACCATTGACGAAAGTCTTGTCCTTTAAAATTCACTTTGTGACCAAATCTATTCACATTTACATGTAATTTCACTCTTAATTAAGATTGGAGATAACAATTTGCCAATCAAAGTTTTTCCCCCCTTTTAAATAGAATTATTCGAACTCATTGATAGCATATTCTGTTATTTTTTCGTCAATTATTTTTAACGAGTAAAACCCATTTCCTTTTAGAGGAATTCAATTATAGAGCTACGATAATTGATTTGAAATTCATTGCATTTTATTAAAAATTTACGATCGGAGAAGTTTGCATGAAATTGTGTAATAATTTTTTTCTTCTTAAAATCAGATGAGTTAACTTGTTTTGGTATGTCACCTTGTTAGAAAGTCATTTGGTAGTCTAAGGATAAATGCATGGCACTAGGTTTTTTAACATAAATAATGAAGAGAATAGGTAAGTAGAGGGATGCTATTTAAGATTAATTATTTAACATATTTAAGGAATTAGAAATTGATTTTAGTACATCTGTCATCGAAATAAAGAGCTAGTGAGCAAACATATTTTTTGTTCAGTGGAACATTTTTCTTTTATATCAAATGAGCAAATTGTTATGGTATTTGTTGAAAAATCATTTGTCACTCTAAGATTAGGCTGATGCACTAAACTTTTCTACAAAAATAATGGCAAAAATTTATAAATGGTCCCGTAACTTTGGAATACTTTCAAAATATAGTTCAATAACTATATTTAAAGCACATTTAACTCTTTAACTTTAGAAATTTGAAATTATTTATGAAACTACTCTAAAAAAGCCTAGACATACGACCCCATTATCTCTCCATTTTGTCACACACTTCTCCACATTCGCTCCATACATTTTATATTATATATCTTCTTAATTGAATAAAATCCATCGATTATTTATTGGAATAAATATCTTAATAAATTGGATCTAATACAGAGCGAATTCGAATTAAAATCCGCCCAATTGTCAGCCCTATACCTTCAAGGAGTACGAAGAAGACAAACTTTATAATGTGTTTTAATTAATTGCTTCAAGCAGCGTGAAGACGACATGTAGTAACTAATGAGTTATTGGGTTTATTCTTCTAATTACTTACTAATTCAATTGGGTTAATAGTTTTCTTGTGGTTTAAATAGGCTAGTTAATGTTTTTTTTTTCTTTTAAAAAATTATGTTAGTTTAATGGTTTTTTTGAAAATAGGTTTTAGTAAGTAAATAAATTCATAATTTTAATGAATTATATAATAATAAGTTAAAATAAAATGCATATTTATTTTTCAAACACATGTATTTAAGTGAAAGACTTATATTTGATTAGGACTGTCAATTGGACATTGTGAGCCGAGCCTTAAATTGTTCAAACTCAAATACCATCAGTCTTCATATCTATAGGCTCAAACTCATATACCATCGGATTTCACGATTATAAGCTCAAACTCAGCTCATGTAACTTTTCGGACTTCGAGTTTATATTGGGTGCACTCACCTAGCAAATTTTACTTTACAATTACAAATAAAAAACTATGCATTGTTAAAACCTATATAAATAGATTAATTTTAGCTAATGCACAAAAAAGACTTTTTAAATTTTTATAATGCATATGGAAAACCTAATTATCAAAAATAAAAACCCAGTTTTGAGGCCCTAATTGTGTTAAATTTGGAAGCCCATTCTAGACCAGCCCAAGAGATAAAAGCCTAGGACATAAAATACCGCCATAGAAAGAAAATCGGCCTAAAAAAATCCCATAAATAAATGATTTTCCGTTATTATATATGTTCTTCTCTCTGAAACCCTAATCTCTGTAAGACTCTTCCATCGTCATCAATTTCAATAAATCAAATCTTTTTCTTCCAAACGATTCCGCATCAAGATCGAAGATTTTCCGCCGCTCGAGATTTTTGCGATCTGATCTAGGTGCGTACCCTAATTCTCACGTTTTTGTGCGTGAATTGATTTTTCTATTTGTGTTTTGAACTTTTTGTGATTAGTCTTTGTTATTCCGGGTGAATTATAGAAAATAATTGCTACTGAACATAAAGATCTCGGTTTTTTCATGCTTTTCGTCTAATTACAAACTTACGTTGTTTTGTGTGCCCAGATTTATTTTTGCTTGCCCTGTGTTTACCGTAAATTTGATAAATTCTGATTTATATATCATATATCTAATTTGTGGTGTTTTTATTTTTTCCATGTTAAAGATGGATAGAGTTTGAGAAACGCTTTCGTATAAATTGTTGTGTAGTTAAGCTTGTTCTTAAACGTTTACAGTGGCTCTTGGTATATTACTTTTAGAGAATCCCGGATTGATGAATGAGATGCTCGTGTGTCTTATTATACTACATAATTTTTTAATTGTATCTGCTGGATAGATGTTATTTAATAGACTATTGCGAACACAATTTTGCTTCCTTCCTTTCAGTAGACTAATCTGTACAAAATTTTGCTCTCCTTGATTGTAGTAGATGTTTTTCCATTTGTGATTGGATGATCACCTTCCTATTACGAAACAACTCTTATTTGTTGCTTGCTCTTGTTTTGATTGCAGATTCTGTTTATTTGCTGGAGCTTTACAGTTTCTGTTAACAATGGCTTCTTTGGATGTATCTTTGGACGATATGATTAAAAACAGCAAGAGAAACAGCCAAAGAGGAGGCAGAGGCCAAGGCAAGGCCAGTCGTGGAAGAGGGTCTGGAGGATCATCTAGAGGTGGAAGGCCGTCTGGGGCTCTTCGAAGAAATCCTCTTGGAGTAAAAGCTCGACCATCATCAAACACAATTGCCAAGGCAAGCTCAAAACTGTAGTTTTGCTCAGAACCATCACCATCTGCTTTGCTGTAGTACCTCGCCTGGAGGTTCTATAGTTTTGATTTAGAAATTCATATGCGAGATTTTTAACTCTACTTCATCCTTGAAGAAGCCCAAATTTGCTCAGCTAGAAAAAAAGCTCTTACATTCTCTTGAATGCTTTTAGTTCCTAATGGCTCCTCTCTTGTCGGTATTTGTCTACCACTCTGCAAGATATTTCTCAAAAAGTGGAGGTCTGATGAACTCTTTAAGGAAGATATTTTACTTAGCCATCTTATGTAGAGGAGCTTGATTACCTGAAATCTTAAGAGCTTTCACCATTTTAAATTCCACATTTTGATTTGAGGCTTGAAACTTCTTACCATCTTTATTGAAAATTATATGACCGAGATCTCTCTAGTTTGTCACTGTCGAATGTTGATTGTTAAGAGGGAGAGTTCATTGATGGATCCTTCAATATGAGGAACTTTTTTTACGATTCTATGCCATTGCTATATTTGGAATCACTTTGGGGGCGAGATTGCAATGGTATCTCAGTTCATGCTGTTTTGCAAAGGTGGCTTCCTTCGCTGAACTTCAGAACTGGAGATCTGACCTTTTGCATGGCATTAACTGCATGCTGTTGGACTAAATCTCTACTCTCATAGACTAATTTACCTAACTGAATTTTCAATGGTATTATAATTATCTTATTTGAGCATTTCGGTTGACTTCTTCGTGGAACTTTGCTGTATCTGCTTTAACTTGAAGAATGGTAAACTGTTTTTTCTGGTCTTGTGCTGACATTCACTTTCTCCAATCTCGATATATCTCGATGCCTGCTTGCTTCAGTCCTTCCGAAGAACCAAGAATTTACCATGGCAGAATGGTCTTCTTGAAGATGGTCTTAGAGCAGCGGGGTTTTCAGGGGTTGATAATGTAACGAAGCTATATGTTTCCAACTTGGATGTTGGAGTGACCAGTGAAGATATAAGGGTATATATATTTGCCGTGCCTTTTGACGTTTAATTCATCTTTGCAATTGGTTGTTTTGGAATTTTACTGAACAAGACTTACGACACAGGAGCTGTTTTCTGAGATTGGGGAGTTGATTCGATATGTAATACACTATGACAAAAATGGGCGCCCTAATGTGAGTTATATTTTTTTCCTTCTAGCAACCATGCCATCATTTTGTTGATCCTTAATAAAAAAATTCTACCCTCATTTTATGTTGCCCCTTCCTTGTTCAATTTGTTTGCTGCTGAAGTTAAATTTTCTAACTTGTGGAGCAGGGTTCGGCTGAAGTGATATTTGCTAGAAAAAGTGATGCGTTCCAAGCACTTAAGCGGTATAACAATGTCCAATTGGATGGCAAGCCCATGAAGATTGAGATAATTGGCACCAATGCCGAGATCCCCCTATCATCTCGTGTGAATGTAGTTGGCGGAGCAAATGGAAAAAAGAGGACAGTTGTCACTGCGTATGTGACTTAATTTTTCTACATTACTTTTATTTCTGCTTGTCAATTGTATTTTTAGCTGTTGTATATATATTATGGTGGGTCGTGTTACAATCTTATGCACGTTGAATGCAATTTTGGTTTATGAGCTATGCCTTTTTTGGTCTTATGTGCTAGAGCCTACTATTTTAGTACAATGTCACCATGATTCTTGGTCAGTGTGAATGATGTCAACACTAGCATATTAGAAAATTATTTCATGGAGTAGAAGTTGTCCATCTAATATATAATATAAATGGAAACCTGAATCACCAACCCTAGTTGTGTTTCATTGATTGATCTATGTTCCTGGATGGTGGATTTTCCTTTTATCTTGATAAAATATGCTGTATATTTAAATGATCAACAGAACAATATGAACTTGTTTTGAAAGGCTTAATTGATCTATGTTCCTGGATGGTGGATTTTCCTTTTATCTTGATAAAATATGCTGTATATTTAAATGATCAACAGAACAATATGAACTTGTTTTGAAAGGCATAATTAAGTAGATCATGTTTGATAATTTGAGTGGTAGTAGTGTGCAAACTTATGATAATTTGATATATTTAGTTTTGTCTTTTATAGTGTCTACTTCTTGATGATTGCTACTGGAATCACCCCCCTTGATTACCAAGGGGTTATATGCCTTGTCTATGAATAATATGAAGTTTTTAGAAGTACTGTTCTTGTCCATGTTCTTCTTGTGAACTCGATACTGGCTGTTTTGCAGGTCTGGACCTGGTCGTTCCAGAGGTGGATTTACGGCGTCTAATCGTGGATCAGGGTAATAATTTCCGAATAAGTGATCTTTTGGGTATTTGATAGTAGTCTTGACTCCCTTTTTTTTTCCTCGATGATCTTTTTATGCGGGGCGGTCATTATGTAGATTAAGTAGTCTTTTTCATTGTCAAGACTCATTTGGTTTCCCTTCCTGTAGATGTCATTACCCTTTTATGTATGAAGTGTAGGGATCTAATTTATTTCAATATTTTTGTTGAATTATGTTTTGAACACAGACGAAGGGGCCGTGGTGGTTCAAACAATGGACGTGGAGGAGGCGGACGAGGCCGTGGTGGAGCTAGCTCGAGAAAGAAAACCACTGTAAAATCAGTTGATGAGCTTGATAAAGAGCTGGAGAGTTATCATGCTGAAGCCATGCAAAGTTGATTATTGAGCTATATTCCTAATTAGAAAGATCTAGCTGTACAAAATTTCGGTTGCTATTTATTGTTGGAGTTTTTTCCTGTTTTATTTCCGATATTGGGATCGATTATTTTTTGCTTTGTATTGATAGAATTGATCTAGTAGGGGTGATAATTATGATGATATTTCATAATTTGCTTTGTATTGCTAAAACTTGAGCAATATTTTAGAACTGATGTAACGTAACATCTGCTCGGGTGGGGGTGCGGCAGTTCTTGGGTGGTGCTTTGGCTGTTGACAAACTCCAAACAGGCTTAAATAGTGCCCGCTAAATGCTAATATAGGGAGGAATGTGACTTAATTCATCAGTAGCATTGACTATACATTATCAATACCTTTTCTTGGATGATATTTAGGCTGTGTTTGATTTTTGGATTATAATCCCAAAGAAATTGTTCTCTTACACTTAATGACTTAACGTTAGTTTAGTTTTTTATTTGCATTTTACTACCTATTTACTCGCTCAATTCCGTAAACCAAACATGGCAAATAGAGATGCATCGAGAATGTAATTTTGATGGAACTCAGGAACTCAGTTAAGGAACTACTCTAATTTGGGTGGAGATTTTCCGAATTTATAGGAATCTGATTAAAACTCGATTATCCACGACCCGAACCGAATTTTTACATATAACAAGTTCGATGTTTAAAAATAAATCTACATTGCCAACAAGAATTTTGTTTGGCAAATGTTTGATTTGTGGGTTTTGGTTCTTTTTTCATTTTGTGTTTGGACATCTCAAATGGAAAAAAGTAATCTCCATTCAGATTATCCAATGTTAATAAAATCGTGATAGAGATTCACCATGTACATGTTGGGAACTTTATTACAATTAAAGAAGAGATCTAGTTGCCGATAAAATTGGTCGAGACCCAATAAAGAAGTAGCTTAAAGCAAGATCTATTGCCCTTTTTCTTTTCTGAAAATTATTCAAATAATTTCTTTTAAATTATTATTACTTTTATAATTCAGAATTCAAGATGGCGTGAGGGTTATCACCACTAGCATATGTTGCTTTATGTAAATTGTAAAATAATAGAATCATCAAACAAGATCTGGAAATGTGTGTTTGGTAAACTGAATGATAGACAACAAAAAAGAAAAAGCATTTTACGTCCTTACATTTCAATTATTCTGCATTTCATTTCTTCACCTTTTTATTATTTAGCACTACAACTAACACAAAACACAGCACAAAATTCATTGAAAAATAGAGATAAAATTGCAGAAAATGTTCCAAATTAATTAGTGATTTTGGGTTTTCATTCCGAAGTATATCACTTCACCAAATTTCGTCCCATAATTTAATATTTTTTCGGAATATTGTCCCAAACTAACTAATAATTAATTTTTCGTCCCAAACTATATCAACTCTCCGAATTTTGTCCCGTAATTTACCATTTTGCATGAATTTAGTCCTAATATTAAATTTCTAATTTAATGAAAATTATGGTTCAATCTTATAAATAATTTGGCACGAATTCTGCAATATTGTATAATTGTTCATGCTAAAATTTGTCACTTCGTGACATGTAAGCAATCATATGGCAATTTAACGGACATATACGAAATTCGGTGAGGTGATATAGTTATAAATGAAAATCCAAAATCTGATTAGTTTGGGACGTTTATACAATTTTGCCAAAAATAAATATACTTCAAATTTGAAGAATAATGTTCTACTCTAATCACAACACTCTTTTTGCAAGATCATACATCAATATCAATACAAGCTTGTGTACAGAAAAGAATGGTAAGAAAATAACCTAACCGAAGAAAGTCGAATAAACATCTGTGACAAAAAAAATCATGAACATTATTCTGCAACAGATGCGTCTCTTTTCAATAACAATTGACCCGACTCATCTTTCTTGAATAGCTTCTGTACTACTTCATTCCAATTTGTTCTACCATTTTTACAAAATGGTTTTTCTTTTTCCGAGGAATGTTCACTTTCAGCCTCACAAGTTTCCACGCTTTTGTCGCCTGAAGAACACTCTTCGGTGTTGCTTGATGATTCTTCTTCAGCAGAGGACATGGCATGTGGTATATTCAAACTTACGGCTCTTTCGAGTGCATCTTTGTGTTCTTTTTCTAATGTTTGTATCCTAGTAAGTTTCTGTACTTTTGGTGGCGTTGTTATTGTCTCTGTACTTAGTTCTTTTAGACCCTGCATATTAATATTACGAACATTTGAACAAGGAAAAGAAACAACTTTTCGAGAATATCAGAGCATTAAATTACTCTTTAGTCCCACAACTTTGCCAAATATTAGTCACTTCACATTCATTTCCAAGTCACCCGATTGAGGCCTATAGCTTATTCGTTTTCGCTATTAAAGGACAATTAACCAGATAAAAAAAATATCTAATTTTTGCAGGAATTTCGCACGTATGTGAAATTCAGAGAAATTTTCCCCTTTTCTTTTGGTAAACTTGTAGGACTAAAACGATAAGTTTCCATCTAAGATCGAGTTCTTATGATTAATGGCGGGATTTCCATTTTTACAAACCAAAGCATCTAGTAATTATGTAATCATGTACTTACTTGTAAGGCCTTTTGTGCCTCTCTTTCAATCCAAACAATAGCATGATCAGAAGTAGCATTACATGACAACACAATATGCTCAAATCTTCCATCAACGGGTATAGCAGTTCTAACCTCCGGAGGATACCTTCCACATCTGTCACCACCAACCACTAAATTCAATTTCAGAGAAATCTACTAAGTTAACAAGGAAAAAGTTGTTTCAAATACCCAAATAAATACGCATATAATATGTTAATTTTCTCAAGTATGACAAATCCAAACACAAAAACAGTACTCATGACGAGTACTTTGGGCATGACAATGACTTGATATACGGTTTAGTGACTCAAAATGTAGCTACTTGACGGGAAATTCTTATCCAGACCGAGTTTGGCAGAACCCTAAGTAACTCCATGGCAAGTGTAATACACTTGCTTTGTGATTGGATATGACAAATCCAAACACAAAAACAGTACTCGTGACGAGTACTTTGGGCATGACAATGACTTGATATACGGTTTAGTGACTCAAAAACCGAGTTTGGCAGAACCCTAAGTAACTCCATGGCAAGTGTAATACACTTGCTTTGTGATTGGATATAACTCCCAGGAGAGTGACTAATCACAAAGCAAGTGCAATACACTTGCTTGGTGGTTGGATGGGTTTGGCCAAGCCAGGATTGGACAAGAATTTTCCCTACTTGATGGAGCCTTGAGGAATGTAAAGAAAGATTAACTAACACTAAATGATATTCTCCAATCCTCGCCTGCCTCTCTCATTATCTAAACACAATAACAATGTATGACACTCACTTACACCAAGTAGGAAAACTTGAAACATGAAACAATCTAATAATTTCTAATTTTCTGTAACATATAAACATACAGATAGACATATTATACATATACATACGCATACGCATACACATAAAGAAGTTTATAAGTTAGCTTGCAAATTTACCTACAAAACTTTCTTTCGACTATGTGATATATCCGACCAGGTGCATATAACCTTCTCGGATCCCTTAGTTTTCTCCCTTCCGGTATAAACGTGTCCCTCAGACACACCAGAAATAAGAAGCACGGCAAACTGTCCAAATCATCAAAACCCGATTCAAATTTACGAAAATCCCAAATAATACAAAAAAAAAAAAGAAAAAGGAAACATCAAATCATAAACCACAAAAATCATTAAACTAACAACTAACTAACCAAAGAACGGATTTAAAAATATCCTCCAATGGCGTAGCTGTCCTCGGCAAGAAATCATCCTAAAACAATACCAAAACATCACCACAATCCATTTTCAATAACTCCAAGCAAAAATTAAGAAAAAGAAGAAAGAAAAGGAGAACATAATTCACCTGCAGCACTACAGAGTATATGACATCGGCGTACTTAACGGCCAAATTAAGCGACATACATCTCGCCGGAGCTACAGAATAACACTTAATCAAACTCCTCGGAATCCCACCTAATTTATTCCCATGATTCGCCACAATCACAGTCAAAAGAGCCGCAACACCCGACCCCAAAGAATGCCCAGTAAAAACCATTTTATAACTCTTCCCATTCTCCTCCCACAATCTCTTCAAAGTCTCCGACTCTTCATTCAAAACCCATATCGCAGATTTCAACAACCCATGATGCACATAACCCCCATCAAACATCTGCATACCCAACCGATTATTCAACAGCAGCTTGTAATCGCTTTCCTTCGCCAAATTCAGTCCGCGAATCGCGAGTACTATCTCGTGATTATCGTGGTCGAGGTAGATTAGGTACGGCGGCGCGTGGCCTGAGGTTTGTTCGTAGGTCACACGCTTTATGACCCAGTCGGGGTTTAGGCGGTATCCGCCGGCGGGGGTGTATTTGGGGTTATGTAGGTTGGGTTCGTAGACGGCTAAGATTATGCGGCAGATACGGGGGATGGGTTCGAACTCGTCGGGGGTGGCGGTGGACCAGGTGGCGCTGTCGTCGGAGCCGATGTAGGTGCAGCGTTTCCACGCCCAACGCATACAACCGATTACCACCACGCATTCGACTCCACATGACACCGACATTTTTTAGCTGGAATCTTCACGTGGGGTTGTGTCTTTTTGGGTGCTTGGATTTGCTTCGGGTTTAAGCGTGGATTGTTTCTGTGGAGTAATTTATATTGCACGTCAACTGTTCGAAGAATTGACGAGCTGGAAATTGACCAATAATGACTTGGTATAAAAAGGTTGGATTTTTTTTTTTTTTTTGAGTATTTTTTTGAAGAAGAAATCAAGGAGAGATGTATGGACATTGTTCCAGTGCCTTCACTATGTAAATTATGAACCGGATGGAAAAACATATTTTAATTAACTTTAAGCACGAGAAAATTAATAGGCCAGATAAGATCCGGAATTATAATTACATAAGTAATAGACAGTATTATCTTTTATTTTATTACACCATAATAATAAAAAAGATAAACATAAGAGACATACACGACGTGATCTTTAATTAATATACTTTCAATTAAATCACCTAATATATAATTTTTCTAGTTTATGCTTGTTGCAATGTGAATTTATATTCAAAATTGAAATATTAAATCGACTAATTATAACATAGCAATATTCATTTAACTTAGAATATATATAATATTTTAGAACCTTGAAATTAGGATCAAAAGTTTCAAATGCAAATGATTACATTAAATCTTAAATTTATAAATTCCTTAAAACATTAAAAAATTCATTTAATTATGTGACAATGTTGTTTTTTGGACGGTGAATATATTAATATAATCCAATTCAAAATTCTAACTCTTTCAAAGCAATGCGACAATGTTTAAGTTGTGTCCCTCGTTTATTAAAATTGAAGGATTGAAGAATAAAGCCGAACTTGGCACTAAATTGCGGGGACCTGGCATATTCCACCCGATTTGCCAGAGAGGTTAAGAAAGGATCAAATATTATTCCCAAAAAAAAAAAGGATAAAATATTATCAACCTCAGAATAATCTAATAAGCCAAGGTAACAACACCTGCTCCTTCTTTTCTATTTTCCTTTTTTTTTTTCTGGAAAATTCCCATCGTATGTTTCTCACTTTTACAGAAATTTTCCTTTACAAATTTGACCAAAAAAAAGTAGATCTTCATTGGAATAAACACAACTATTTCCAGTGATTTTCATTCAAAACACATTTATATGTGAGTAGGGTTGTCAACGAGCCGAATAATATCGAATGACACATTGTTCATGCTTGGTTTGAATTTTATCAAGCTTTAAATTTTGTATTTAAGTTTGGTTTGTTTCTGAATGAACCGAGCTTTTACCGAACGAGATCAAGCTGAGTATCAAATAGTTTTGTATGTTTAATGTATTTGTTTTTCTTATTTAGCTTATAGAGTCGAGCTCGAGCTGAGCTTCAAAACTTTTGAAACGAAAAATCCTGTTCAAGCTTATTTGATTTGTTTGACGAACCAAGCTCAAACGAGTTTTTTATCGAACAAACTCAAGCCGAGTATCGAATAGCTTGATCTGATTTTCGGCATTTACCGTAAGGCGTAATTCATTGAGTAACTACAATAATATTTCTCTTTTTTTTTTGGAAGAGAGAGGGAAGATTAGGAACTTGATGAATTTTTAAAAAATGATTAATCTTCAGTGACATTCAATTAAAAAAGATTATTTCATGAAATCGCATTAACCAAAGTTACATCATCATACTTGCATAAAGTGCTTATTAATTATTGTATTTTGACTACCAAATTTATTTTAATTTAGAAATTTAAACAACTTTTGACACGTATTGGTGCAAGGCGAAATCAATTGTTAAAGGGCCTACTAATAGTCAACTAGGGTTGCACAACATACGATTTTTGAGTTTCATTAACAAACTTATACGGTATCAATAAGAGTGATTTTACGATGTTTGGATATAATCGGTATTCTAAAATATTGTGAACCTCGTGTGGCACAAATTTTTATTGAAATATTATGGGGGTTTGTATTGGGGTTGGCATCTTGATGACTCTCTCCCTCAGAACTCTGTCATCCGTGCACATCCCTCGATTTACATTCTTCCTGGTCAAGGTACCCTGACACAGGAGGATGGTTTCTCTTTCGAGATTAACCTTTTAAAAATAAGAGTGATTTTAAAATGTCTGGGAACAACATACTATTATAATCGGTATGATATTAATTCGGTACAATTTTGATGCAGTTTTGTGGTTTCTATAATAAGTTTCTTTCTTTGTCTTATACAAATTTTTCTATTTTATCAAAAGAATAATAGTTTTTCAAATGGATTAGTTGATGTTTTTTTTATATTTTTACTGAACATTTTATGAGAAATAAAATAATGATGTCCAACATTTTTTTTTTTTTTGAGAAACTTGTCCAACAAAATTTTTAAGTTTCTTTTTCAGTAGCTCTTTAACTAAGGAATAAATTGACATTAAATTACTAACCAAACAATTATAGGAATACAAATAATTTGTTTATCCCTCTTTCTTCATATTGACGGATGTAGTCGTGTGCGTTAGATTTTAGCTTTTAAATAGATAAAGAATATGTCCATACGCGAATGTGAGCTATGAGCTTCTTTGAGCATGGAAAATTATTAGGTTAAACAAATATTATATAGTATAGCAACTGATTAGCAATTAATCTGTAATTTGAATTGAATCCAAAAATTACAGAATTAAATAAGCAAGAAATGAAATTCTAAAGAGAAAACTCTTATATATTAAAATTTTAAAATTCAACAACTGGGTCGGAAGCAACACACAAGCCGGACCATATCCAATAATAAAGGCAATGATTTAGATAAAAATCGTAGTATAGTATGATGTGACCTTATAGAAAAGTCAAAGATATCCACTAAATCAATATAGAACTCATGATACAAGCTAGGAGTCCTATTACAAATTGGGGACTAATCTCCTTAGCTCCGAGCTAGTTTGCCTTGAATCACGTGCCCTCTTCATTAAATGAAAGCAAATATTTAGAGGAGCATTGTTCATCAGGGTCGGTTGGGATATTTCGGGTCGGACCGTACAAAGATGTATAAGAGTTCGTAACAAAATAGAGTCGGTGAGAGGAACAATTGGTGCAATCATGACCATTGGATCATTTGAGGATTTCCGTAGAAAAAGAGTGCAGATCGATCGAGGATATCTTAGTCCTGAAATTTGTCCTAATCAAGCATAATTGATCGAGGATTTCCGTTTAACCTGCATTCTTTCATTTGTTTATAAGTATGTCGATCGATAGTATTTTTGTATAAATATATTCAAATTATATTTAGATTGTAACAAATAAACTTAATGGCATGATATTATATTGTATATGTGTTATGTAATGTGCCATTGATCAGGATATAGATGAATTTTAGCGAAATCTACTTCGGCTATACAATTATTAGAAATGAAATCAGTCCCATACTTAAAACTATAGGGATTGACTTGTAACCTTGTGGGCACCGAAGGCCCATAATATCCTTCCAACCCTATTTCTAGAAGATGGTTCCTATCAATAGATTTCAAATAAGTTGACATTTCTGCGACCCAACCCTGAAAAGTTAGAAAAAAATGGTTAAAATATTTTTTTTGTAAATTATGAAATATGTTAAATAAATTCTACAATTTAATTTTTTGGATTATGAAAATCCTACACACACAAGACATGTACCTGAAAAGCTTTTCCAGAGAGATCAGACCAACATTTAGGTTCATTAATTAACTCCCATGCAAATATAGTGGAATCATCTTAATATGCTATTCCAGTTATTGAATTTACTCTCGTTAGTACAGTATGCATCCATATTGAATTGAATGTTATTGTTATTGCAAACTACAAAAAAAAAAAAGATATATTTACCTTGATGTGATTTTTGTAGATAGAATTGCACTGGTGCTACCAAACTGTATACCGATTCTTACTTGTGGTAACCTAAAAATCGAGGCCGTCACATTTGGTACCATAAGAAATCAAACAATTTTGGTACCACCGTTAAAATTGGAGGTTAACTGATGACGTGGCAGTTAAGTGTTATTGAAAAATTGATACCATTACTTATGTTGACTGTCAATTCTATCCCATAACATTTCATGATGTCAAAATAACCTCACATCTTACTGACAATTTTAATCCACATTGTTGCCCAATTTCAAAATTGGCTCGAATAAAACACATGCGGACCAATTTAGAGATTTTACTTATTATATTTACATATTTATTTAACTAATTTAGTTTTATAAATAATATTAACAGACTAAATAATAATTTAACATAAATCCGATAAAATATTAATTAAATCTAAAATTTCTATAATAATATTAATATAATTAATATTTATTAAAAATATAAAGTTATATATTAATAACAAAATTAATACTAATTTATACTAAATAATACTTTTTTTGCGGCATTTACGGATCAAATTCATACCATAGAGGCACAATTTCACCTTGCCCTTCAACTATCAATTGTATCGTCACTTTGTCCTCTTAAAAACTCGAACTACTCTATATGTTTCAATTGCACAAACCATTAGTTTCTACATATTTCAATTAAAATGTTATTAGCAAAAAAGACCCAAATTTTCCCTTTAACCCTCATAGTTAGTACAGTACTCTACATCAATAACTATCCTTGAAATATGAGGATGAAAGGGGAAATTTTATGTCAGTTTACTTTCCTAGTTTCTTTACATGATCTATCGCCGTAATTTAATAGAGAAAACATGATTCTTTGCATTTCATTTTGATGAGCTAGCATTCCACTTTACATTAGTTTGATACTGGAATGTGAATTGGTAAGATAGACAAAAATTTGTTCGAAAGACAAATCGTCTCAACATATGATGCTGCTAGAAAGCTCTTTGATGAATGTAATTTGAATCACATTTTTTGTCTCTAATGAGTGAATCATAGCAATCAGTACCCTGCATAATATTTCAAAGAACCAGGAACTCGGACAGCCAATGCATCAAATACGCCACTCAAATACGTGGCCTCGAGGTACACCTGCTGCTGCTCTCTAGCTGAGATGTTTCCTACCTCAAATCCTGGCAACTGATTGATATAAACAGCAGTGGCATCTTCAGCAAACCCCCTCATCCAGTCGGCCAAAACATCTGCCTCAATGAGCTCCCTGAGACCATATAGCTGTTCATGTATGGCGATAAGGAAGTCCCCAAGCTTCTTCGCTTTGGGACTGCGCTTTGGAACGCCAGTAAACTTAACTTGCGGGACCATTTCCAGCAGCTCTCCCACTTTCTCTACGAGTTCAGTCATGACAAAATTGGCGATTCCCTCAGAAAAACCTATGACTCTCTCAGAAGTTATTGCAAGAACCTGATATTCAGGATCTTCTAACTGCAAAAGAAAGAGTTGTTGTAACACCCCGTAAATTTAAAATATTTTAAAATGAAGTTATTGAATTTTTAATCAGATTTTGTGTGACGCATTTTATTTTTAATAAAACATAGTATTTCTTTAAACCTAAACGTACAAATAAAAATTTTAGAGCGTAAAAATAGAACTTAAAAATGATTTGGAAGGTAATAAAAACCTTGTGAAAGTTTTAGAAAATTTTATAAAAGTTATGGGTTTGATCGCGCATTTATTTTATTTTGGGGCAAAAATGCACTTTTCCAAAAATTGAGGTGGCAAAGTGCAAATTCGCTGGAAATTTTGAAATATCTGCAGAGAGCAATTGAGTGTCTCTCCTAGGGGCTGCTATGCTAGCCTATTGTCAGCCCTTGGGTGGAGAAAAACTCTCCACCCAAGTTTTCTTCCATTGGTGAGCTTGGGAGGTGATAAATTATTATTTTCTCCTCCCAAAGCCTTTGAATTATCCCATTAAATCTGATTTTCAGATTTAGTAGTGTGGATTTTATACTTAATCTTGAGTAGTAGTATTAGAAAGATAGAAAGAGAGTTAGAAAAAAAAAGGTGAGATAAGTGATTGTTCTTTTGGAAGGAGAAAGAACCACCACCGTCGTCATCGCCGTTCTGCCGCCACTGTCGGAAAACGCCGCCGCCGCTACACCGGAGAAAAAGGGCAGTGAGTTTGAAGAAAGAAATCAACCTTCAAGTTTAGGAACCGAAGATGCTACTTTTCGTATTTTCTCGAGAACCGTAAGCTACACGGGTGAGTGCTGTGTGTTACTTGTGTGTCAGTCTGACTAGTAGGTCGGTCATAACTGTAACTTAGTCCCTAAATGAACAAGCATGCAATGTATGATATAATGAATAACTCGATTGCTAGGACAAACTATTCATGTTGAATTATTATGCTAATGCCTATGTGCTATGAGTACTTGATATTATATATTGAACCGTTTCAATGACTGTTATTGAGTCGTTTATTGATTTCATGTTATTGGATTGTTATTGTACTGTATTGTTACTGAATTGTTACTGTATTGTATTGTTTGCTATTATTGTGTGGGCCCTATTCTTGGTGTGCGGAATCGTGGGTAATCTGGAAGGTTTGGGCCGGAGGGTTACCTCGATCCACCATAGACCTGCTTCACGAGCCAAGTGTGGAGGTTACACTTAGGGAGTGAATGTCAAACTCCTGGCATTAGATGTCTATGCGCACAGTTAGTAAGGTAGCTCCTTACTTGGAGTGTTCGGTGGGGGCGATATGGACTGGAGGGTAAGAGGAGGAACGACATCAGCAACAGTTGGTTACTTGTTTAATGTGCTTAAATTGTTATCGCATGTGTTTATTTATTATACTGTTATATATGTTCATGTATATTATGTTGCATCCATGCATCACACACACATGTGCACTACGGCCTCACTAAGTTGGACGATCAACTCACGCATTCGCGTTTACTTCTTTTCAGATACAGGTATCCTTTGGTCTGATGTTTAGCGTTGGTGTTGTCAGTCTCCGAGATCCTGTCTGTCGATCGTCGAGGGTCATCCTCGTTGTTATCTTTTGCTTTTATTATGTTATGTTTTGTGTCGTTTATGTATCTGGCATGATTAATACTTAAGAGTGTGTTTATTTTGGAAACTTGTTATCGCATAGTCTGCGCTTGTTTTGAATATTGTGCCGCTCCTGCACATAGCAGTGTTTCGGGTTTTTATGTTCTCGTGTTTGAACTATGATTCGAATAATTGTGTGGAAAAAAAAAAACAGTTCTACTCTAAATGTGGTTGTGTTCACCGAATACGGACCCGGACTCGGGGGTGGGACCATATAGGACCCGACCCGAGGGCTCGGGCCGTCACAAGTGGTATCAGAGCTTAGGCTTATAAGTCAGGTCAAGGATCCTCGGAAGTCGTCTGTCGTGTTATGTTTTAACCATATTTTCAAGTCTTTAAATGTAATTATTATATGTTAGGTATTTGTTTCTTATCTTATGAGTGTGATAGGATGTCGAGCCAAGGTAGTCTTCGCTCAAGCGCATGAGAGAGAGACATGATTTTTGAGGTTGAGTTGGGGCCTCGCAGGGCCAATGCTGCCCCAACTCGTAATGATTCTCCCCCTCGTCGCTCGGTTAGTCGACGTTCCGACCTCGTCAGGTCTAGCCTTTCCCTAATCATGTGCGACTTGGAGGTCGTCAATCGAGGGGTGATTATCCCAATAGTGTGGTGCATGAGTTGGAGGTTGGCCTTGATCAGTACTCTCGGGTTGCATCATTTGTAAGGACTCGTGCTCAGGAAGCGGAAATTTGGGTACGAGTGATTGAAGATCTACTCAATGTCATGAGGGCCCGAATGGAGGATTATCGGCTCCTTAGGAATCATGGATTGCTCCAATCCAACCCGATTCAAGATGGGTTGAGGGGTATTACCGATTCCCTTTTGGTTGCTAGAGAGGAGCTGGGTGAGTAAATCCCGGAAGAGGAGGACCTAGTGGACGAGGCATCTCCTATGGATGGTGAAGATCCCCGAGTTGGTGACTCAGGAGACGGCCTTTAAGATGACTTACATTGAGAGCTCGTTTAGGACTTCCTTTTTAACTTTGTTTGTTTTGAAGCCGTCTTGGCTCGTTGAATGTTTTATCGTACTATGTATTTGTTTTGATACCCTATGATTAGTTTTGTGTCGTTCGACAACATTTTGATTGATTGTGGGTTTGCCATTATGCAATGATTAGTTGGGTTTTGAATGATTTTTCTTTTCGTCAGATATAGTAGGTTCGGTCTCGTTATGCTAACGAACCGTCCTTCATTGCTTAGATGGCAGGAACTCATGGTGATAGTCGTGCTAGTCGATTGGTTCACTTTCATCAGTCTGAGGGAGCACCGACAGCCCCACCAGTTGAACAGGCTGAGCGGATCATTGTCGCTTTGGCAGAGTTCACCCAAGTTCTGCAAGGCACTGCATGAGCTGCGCCTCTACCACTTGCACCGCTAGCTTTGGACCAGACTTTGGAACGTTTTCTGCAGTTTCAACCGCCCCAGTTTCTTGGAAAGCCTGACGATCAAAATGTTGAAGTGTGGTTGGCCGAGATTGTGTATATCTTCCGAGTCATGGACTACTCGAACATTCCAAAAATTTCATTGGCCACTTATTGTTTGAAAGATGTTGCTAAGGCCTGGTGGCAAATGAGGGAAATGGTTTGGCAGCAGAACCGAACCGAGAGAACCTGGGAGAACTTTGTTAAGGACTTTATCGATAAGTACGTGCCGCCTATTATTAGGGGACTACGCGAAGAGTAGTTTAATACTCTGAAGCAAGAGAATATGAGTGTGCCGGAGTTTGAGGTTGTCTATTCCCGGCTAGTTCGTTATGCTCCCCACCTGACGATGGATGACCCTCGTTGCACCCTCCAATTTATCAAGTGTTTGAGGCCTGAACTTCAACGAACCCTTCTCTCCCACAACATAACCTCTTATATCGAAGTAGTTGGGAGGGCAATCAGGATTGAGAATGACCTAATTGAGCTCAAGGCATTGCGGGTTCCAGAGAAGAAGTCGAGACCTTCGCAGCCAAATTGGCATACTGGAAGAGGTTCAGACAAAGCACCGAGGTTTGAAAATTAAAGCTCGAAAAATCCGAACAATTGTCGCCAATTCAATCGACCACAAAAACGATCAGGGAAATTAGACAAGGGTGCTTGCGCGTACTGTGGAGGGAAGTGACATGGAGAGCCCACGTGCTGGAAGAAAGCTGGGCAAGTGCCTGAGATGTGGAAGTCAAGATCATTTGGTAAAATATTGTCCCAGGGCACCACCTGCACCACCTCTAGTTAGCAAAGGACTATCATTGGCAGCAAAAAACGCGAAAGCGCAAAACTCTCAGTCTCTGAGATCCTGTCTGTCGATCGTCGAGGGTCATCCTCGTTATTATCTTTTACTTTTATTATGTTATGTTTTGTGTCGTTTATGTATCTGGCATGATTAATACTTAAGAGTGTGTTTATTTTGGAAACTTGTTATCGCGTAGTCTGAGCTTGTTTTGAATATTGTGCTGCTCCTGCACATAGCAGTGTTTCGGGTTTTTATGTTCTCGTGTTTGAACTATGATTCGAATAATTGTGTTGAAAAAAAATATAGAAAGACTCTAAATGTGGTTGTGTTCACCGAATACGGACCCGGACTCGGGGGTGGGACCACGTAGGAACCGACCCGAGGGCTCGGGCCGTCACACTTGTTCAGTGTTAAAATGAAATTTACATATGTTTAAGTAAATTCCTCTAGTCTGTTTCTTTCTTCATGGGGGGATCAGATATTCCCCAGAATCTTATTTCAGATGAAAGTTAATATTGCATACTAGATAATTATACAACAATCTCTCTGTTTAGCAATACACTAAAAATTTAGAACTAAATATCTTAACCACAATTGAAAATCATGGCACATACCTTATCTAGGAGGCCATAAACCTTCATTTCCTCTTCCGAGCCAGAGAGACCAAAGAGAGCAGAATTAGTAGTTCTCATTGTTCTGAGGGTAGACCTCACACAAATTCTGAATTCAGAAACAAGTAGCTTAACAAAATATGGAACCCGGAGTATTCTAACTAATGCCCAATCTCTCGTCCTTAAGAGAATATAGGACTGATTCAAAGAAATCGATGTATCCATAAGATACTTCATCGAGTACAGAAAGTAGAGTGGCTGCCTCAGAACCAGCAAATGTTACACATCTCTCTATTGAGGATTCCAAAAATTGAATATAGCTTGCAAATGTTATTTCCATTCTTCTAATGGATTCATCAAGCTCATAACCATCAACATCACTGGTAAAAGGACCATTCATCATATAAGATAAGACTTTTTTCTCCATCTCCACATACCTAAAATTGCAATAAAACATCATAATTAGACAACATAGATTGAAAATACCACAACAATTGCTTTTTTACTCTAATTGTGCTTACTTTGCTTTAAAACTGTTGTATGGACAGTTGATGGCATCGAACAGGTCACGAGAATATGAGTCGCACAATAAATGTTGAATATTGCTATTGGAACTTCTTGTTAAGTTATATATCGCAACTAGCATCTCTATATGTTCCAACTTTAGTATGCCTGAAATGGAATATGAGAATTATGATATTTTCTTGATAGTGTACAGAGATATAGAAATGATGGCTTCCCTTGATTTCGAATAAGCTTTTATTATGTTGGTCAATCATCTTGCCAAGTGGCAATCAGAAGTTAGTGTGAGCCATATTAATGTAATATGCTCAAAGGTTGTGACAACTTTGTCAAGAAGCTAAGGGCAAGCTGACTCATTTAATCAAAAAAAATGAAAAACATTCCTCTGTTACTTATGATAATTACAGCATATATCACCTTACTGTTCACAAGTAGTTTTAAGATGGATGATAAATTTTGTAAACATAATCACATCCACATTTAGATTTTAGACTCCTTAAATCTACACCAGCGAGAAAAAAGAAACTTCATAAGCTTGACATTACCAATACCCCATGAATTTTATTATAAGTAAAAACATATCAATATTATTTTATAATTATCATCGGATCATAATCACAATCAACCACACATAATTTACGTAGCAAACACAAAATAACATGTGAATCCAGACACAACCTCCATACTTACTTCATAGTATAGATGTAAGAACTGTAGATACAACAAGCGACAAAAGTAAAATAAATAAAAGTTGAAGTATTACCATATGGGAGCACCGAAACCCCGGTCGCATCACTAACATGAGATTCGAAACGTTTTGATATGGCAGACAATATCTCAAATAATTGATTCACCACGAGCATATTGTCGCCCTTGCACCTGTAGGGGAATGATTTTAATGGTGTAATATAGTGTAGTGTTTCTAACTACAATGCTTCAGTTAATTTTCTACCAGTGTACATTAATATACTATGAAAATGCACTAAGAGAGATTTCCAAATAAAATCTGAACACAAATTCCAAGCGGCTGACCGAAAGAAAAAGTTCAAGTTTCCATAGAAAGTTCAAGTTACTAAATCATAATCCACAAATATCAAATCAACTATCTCTTTAACGTTAGATAACTAGTTAAACAAATTTATTACATGTAGCATATTATTCTATATATCATCTTTGTATTGAAATATCTGTAATACCACAGGGCATCACCAACATGACAATGTCATTAATGCAGTATTTAGCTGATAACTGATATGCATATGAGAGTATTATAAACCTTGTTGACAAACGAAAGTGACTACAATTTCTAATGCATGAACAAAAAAAATTCAAAGTCTCAAAGAAAACATACCGTATCAGTTCGCTTTTAACAAGCCCCAACAGATCCTCATAAAAAGACTTCAACCATTTAAAAAATAGCTCAGCATGCGTTTCAATAGAGTAACCACCGGACATTTTCTGCGGGCCATCATACCGTGTCCACAAACTCATACTCATTTTGCGTAGATCATCCTCCTAAATATTATTAATTAAGGAAAACTGATCATAACTTTAATGGATCATTCGTATCTAAACCCTAAGTGGTGAATGAATTAAAGTAAAAAGAACTCTTAAGAAAATTATATTATCTAACCTCGCTTTTTCTAAAAGAAGATATCATGATTTTTTGCCTCCCAAGAGATATGTCCATCTCAGCCTTTAATTTAAGGATGAAATAATCAGAATCGTTAATTTTTGTGCAACTGTACAAACATTAATGGTAACTTTGCACATGTGCAACGTATTGTTGTATAGTCACAATGACTATAATACCTTTACATAAATATGTTAAATTAATAGTGTAAAAATTCATTATCAGCCATTTTATTTTTGTTTGTGAGGGAATTTTAAAAATGCCCTTATAGAATTGTAAAATTAGACAAATGCCATTAAATTTTAAAAAATTAGGAAAATGCCATTGACTTTGATTAAGTAACATAATTAACTTAATTAAATCTTCCTACTTAAACTACAATTTAATAAATTATTAACTATACCCCAAAATTTCAAAAAATCAAAATCAAACCCCATTTCTTCCATTTTTCATTCTCTCTAAAAACCCTAAATCAATTCTCTCCCAAAATTAAAAATTTTCACACACATTTCACTCAAATCAAAGAGGAAAAGAAAGGAGAACAACATAAGTATGAATTTTTGAGTGATTGATAGAAAAAACGCGAAAAAACATCTGCTGTTATTTCCGCGTTTTTGTGGCGTTTGGGAAAAACAAACGCCAAACGCCCTGAAGCTCACCGCGGTGAGTTTTATTCTCAACGCGGTGAGTTACCGCAGTGAGATTCAAAGGCCCAACAGCTTTGGAGTTTGGCTTCTGAGGCCCCAGAAGCCATACACCATTTTGGGGGCTTATCAGTAAATCACAACTTTGTAAAGATTAGTCAACTTTATAAGGTTTGGTCAATTTATATACCGAAGGGAGAAGTAACACTTAGTACCCGTTTTTTTGACGGGAATGGAATCTGATTCTGGGTATTTGATTTCTAGTAATCTGATTTCCAGAAATATGATTCCATTATAGTGTTTGGGTATCACTTGGGATTGTACCAAAGAAATTAATCGAATTCCTTTTCAAATGTTTGGTAACGGCAAGGAATGAATTACATATTTAAAAAGTTCACCAAAATACCCCCACCCATATATTATATATAAATCATATAGAAGCAACATTTATTATATGATATTATTAATAATATATTGATTTAAAAAAAATGTATAATATATTAATTTATAATTTATATATTATAATATATAGTAAAAATTAAAGAACATATATAAAATAAATCAATGTCAGAGGAGAGTCGTATATATATATTAATAATCCAAGAATGTAACTATCACAAGAAGTGATGTGTGCTAATACGTATAAATAAGATAACACTTTAAAAAAAAAACAAAATTAAGCGTACAATTTGAAAATGAATGTGCTATGAAGCATAAGCTTTGGATTTGGCCTGTGAATATGGCGTATAAACTATATGCATATTCTCAAATCAATTCACATTTAAAATTTTATATTACTTCAGTAGATTCAACTAGTAGGTAAATGAACGTGAAAATTTATTATGTGATTTAAGCACTTGGAGAAGAAAAAGAACGCAAGAAACAAGAAAACAATGGCTAGGGAGAGAAAATAAATATTACGTAGGGAGAAAATAAAACTATCATAAGAAATAATACATGGGTAATAATGTCTCTTTTATTTTTAGTACTAAATCCCCCAGGAATGGAATCATAATACCATTGAAAAGTTGGGTTTAACATTCCCATATTTTGATGGCAAGATTCCTGATTTTTAGGAATATATTTCCTTTCCCAAAATCCAAAAAATATATCCAAACAATATTACTTGATTCCAAGGAATCACATTGCCAAATAATATGCCATTCCTGAGTAAAGAAACGGGTCCTTAGGGTAACATTATATCCTCCGTAAATCATAACTTTGTAAAGATTAGTCAATTTTGTAAGATTTTGTCGATTTATCTCCCGAACGTAGAAATAACACTTACGGTAACATTATATCCTCCATAAATCATAACTTTGTAAATATTAGTCAATTTTGTAAGATTTTGTCGATTTATCCCGAACGAAGAAGTAACACTTACGGTAACATTATATCCTCCGTAAATCATAATTTTGTAAAGAATAGTCTATTTTGTAAGATTTGGTCGATTTATCTCCCAAACGGAGAAGTAACACTTACGGTAACATATTATATCCTCCGTAAATCATAACTTTATAAAGATTAGTCAATTTTGTAAGATTTGGTCGATTTATCTTCCGAAGGGACAAGTAACACTTACGGTAACATTATATCCTCCGTAAATCATAATTTTGTAAAGATTAGTCAATCTTGTAAGGTTTGGTCGATTTATCTCCCGAACGGAGAAGTAACACTTACGGTAACATTATATCCTCCGTAAATCATAACTTTGTAAAGATTAGTCAATTTTATAAGATTTGGTCAATTATATCCTGAACAGAGAAGTAACACTTACAGTAACATTATAGTAACACTTACGGTAACATTATATCCTCCGTAAATCATAACTTTGTAAAGATTAGTTAATTTTGTAAGATTTTATCGATTTATCTCCCGAATGGAGAAGTAACACTTGCGGTAACATTATATCCTCCGTAAATCATAAATTTGTAAAGATTAGTCAATTTTATAAGATTTGGTCAATTTATATCCCCGAACGGAGAAGTAACACTTACGGTAACATTATGTCCTCCGTAAGTCATAACTTTGTAAAGATTAGTCAATTTTGTAAGATTTTGTCGATTTATCCCGAACGGAGAAGTATTACGGTAACATTATATCCTCCGTAAATCATAACTTTGTAAATATTAGTCAATTTTGTAAGATTTGATCGATTTATCTCCCGAACGGAGAAGTAACACTTACGGAACATTATATCCTCCGTAAATCATAACTTTGTAAAGATTAGTCAATTTTGTAAGATTTTGTCAATTTATCTCCCGAACGGAGAAGTAACACTTACGGTAACATTATATTCTCTGTAAATCATAACTTTGTCAAGATTTTCAATTCAACAGATACCAATCTAAATATCAACAACAAAATAACGAGCACGAATTAACTCATAGAACATGGTAATAATATACAATTATCATATAAGCATGTTCAGGCCTTTTTGTATTAAATATTACCAAAAAAAAAAAACTAATTATTTAGAAGACCTCTTCTTCTGATCAGCAGGGATATATGGAATTCTTAAATGCCTACTAGGCCTAAGAGTTCCTTTTTTTCCAAAATTTGGATATGATGTGGTCGCAGCGACTTTAGTATAGTAGCAATTTCGGCCCATGCAGCCCTTTGTGTGACCTTTATCATAGTAAAATGGAGGTAATTGTGGCAGGGCGTGCGTCTATATTATGCTATATCCCTACAAAACAAACATGTCATAAAAACATAATTTTTTTCTCAAAATGGAGTTTGGCTTCTGGGGCCTCAGAAGCCAAACTCCAAAGCTTCATGGCGTCTGGCTTCTGGGGCCTCAGAAGCCAAACTCCAAAGCTTCATGGCATCTGGCTTCTAGGGCCTCAGACGCCAAACTCCAAAGCTTCATGGCGTCTGGCTTCTAGGGCCTCAGACGCCAAACTCCAAAGCTTCATGGCGTCTGGCTTATGGGAACTCAGACGCCAAGACCAACTCACCGCGGTGAGGTTTTTACTCACCGTGGTGAGATTATCGTGGCGTCTGGCGTCTAGTCCAAGACGCCAGACGCCATGAAGATTTGGCGTTTGGCGTTTGTTCATACCAAACGCCAAACAACAAACCAGATCTGATAAATTTGTGAGAAATTGGAGTTAAAATTGGGGAAAAATTGAAAGAGAGAAGGGTTTAGAGTTGGGAGAATAAGAGGAGAGAGGGAAGAAAGAAAAAATCAACTTTTTTTTTTTTTTGTTAATTATTGAAGTAGGGTGTGTTGTTATGGATTAAGGAATATGGGGGTTGTTTGTAATTTTTTAAGTTTTTATTTAGCTGGCATTTTTCTAATATCAACATTTGGGAATGGCATTTGGCCAAATTCCCCGTGTGAGAGTTTTGTTTGTCTTCCCTCACACAGTGATTCTCTCCACAACAACCCACATCCACCATAACCAGATCTACTTTCCTACTTATCCAACACATCTCCCCACAACAAATCACCTCCACCATGGTTAGATTTAGTTTCCCACAACCCACCACCAACCCCACCCGCACGCCAGCAAGGGTTATGACCAGAATACTGTTAGGGACCATTGTAATTATGCTGTGAATAGCTATTACCAGAGAAGGGGTCAAATTCCTTGAAGCTGTGGTTTTAGTGGCACTGCTACTGTTTTCGAAACTGCCCCTGCAAGTAAGTACTCTCATCTAATCTAATTTCCCACAAAAAGTTTTTATCTGTCATATAAAAGACTGACTTCGTCAAGTTTCTAATTGTGTTGGTTTTGATAATTTACAGGTGTTGGTTCTGAATGTGCATATCAATCTAGCCCCATGTTTGATTTTCTTGTATCTTTTAAAGCAAATTTTGGATCTCAATTACCAAGATTTGATTTTTATTTTATTGTCGGTCCTGGATTTTTGGCATAATGGAAAAGGGATGGTAGATCTAATGCCATTCTAAGGTTATAATAATAACGAATATAATCATATGAGCTGTTATGATGTTGATATGTGCAAATTTGGTTGTTTACTTGTCCTGTTTTCTAGTACCATGTTACACAACCTTAATTTCTTTTTAGTCATCTTTTAACTGAAGTTAGGTTCATATTTGGTTGTCATTGATGCCCATTTGGTTGCTTTAAACCTACCAGATGCAGATATTCAATTTGTTTTGGCTATAAGAACTCCTCTACCGTGTATTGGTTTGACTAGTAGAATTCGGTATTTGATTTTGTCCGCAGGTTCTGAATTCACATCATCCAACAATTCAAGCATGTCCCTACGGTAGGTCATGAAGATTCATCTCCCTCAAGTATTTATGTTCAAAACCCTCAGGTGAATTCATTACCACCCTCTTTCGTCTATCATGCACAATTTTTCATCATTTGTTTTGTACATGAACACCTGATAGTTTGCTCCACCACAATATATCAGAAGAAAGGTGCTACATATGCCAGTTATCTTTCCCATATGATGTTTATAGATTGTTGTTAGTGCCACCACATACTCGTGTGGATAGTAGAACTTGAGAACCAGTTAATTGAGACAATCTCTTGCTAATGGGTTCATTATTTCAGGTTTACATAGAGTTTTTTTTTTCCTTTCAAATTCCCCATAGGAAATGATTTATGGCATTGTTTTGCAAAGGTATCTCTGCTGTACTTGTGAGCATGCTTATTATCTACTGATATAATAATAGACGTGAAAAATTACCTCAAAGTTCTTGATTTTTTCCAGTTGGTTTGTTACTAGAGTAAATAGCAACAGGAGTAATATGAGGTTATGGCGTTATATTGTTCTCAAAGATATATCTTCTTTCAAATATATAGAAGCCTAAATGTGTTTTTGGGAAACAAATTAACAATTTCATACTAATTGGTGTATGTAAAGTTTCTGGTTTGATACCACTCAATTGAGTCTTCTATTTGATTAGAACTTTATTATATCCTCATCTTAATTGCGACACTTCTTGAAATTAGAAAATTCCTGATGAAAACCCCTTGTAATTTCCTGAATTTACCGGACCTTGATATAACTTTCTTTTCGGCTAAGGAAAATAACTCAAGCATTCTATTTCTGAAAGATGAACTACACACCAATTCTTAACTATCATTCTTCCATGTTATGTGTTACAGGCCGAGACATTTGAAATTCGGATGAACCCAAGGGATATTTGTAGTTTGCAATCAACATCATATTACAACGTGCCTGGAAACACCTCATGCTTATTTGACATCTCACAATGGTCATTATTCCTTTAATGCACAATCTTCTCACATGCTGTTCCTAGGCATGTACCATTCTCCTCTACAGATTGCTGCCATTGCAGGTCATATCTTCATTTGGGCCCTGCTAATGTTGGAGTGAGAGTGGGTGTGGGTGGACCAGCTCCTGGAGCACAAGTGGGTGCCTATCTGCAGCCTCAGATGGGCCATTTAAATTGGACCGGAAATTACTGATGAGATGAGCTACTAGCTTTCAGGGTCAGTCATTAGCTATAGTTATTTCAAATTGTCATATTAAATGTGAAGAATACTATCTTTTCCAATCAATGCATTGAGTTGTGCTTCTATCTTGTCTACCTTAGTGAGTTGGGCTTCTATATTGTCTAGCATAGTGATCTCATGGACAGTTTCCTTGACAGGGAACTCTTGACCTGTTAGTATTTCTGGGTGAAATTTGCTCATTTTCTTTGTAACAAAAACTGAAAGTTAATTCAAGATTTGATATATTTCATTAAAACCATTAATCAGCTGGTCTGAAGTTCCTTGTGTCGTATTATGTTCCATGAGATGCTCATTTGCTAATTGACTGTACACATGCGCGGGATTCTCATTCATTTAAATTGCATACTAAACCATATTATCAACTAAATATTGAAAGTAGTAGCAATATAGAGTACTTTGAATTTTGTTTTTCTTTAGGAAGTTTAAGGGCAAGTCTTTATATGAATCAGACTGGGGATTTATGGAAAACGACTGTGTATTGGAAAACATGAGGGACTTGGATGAAATTAGGACTGTTTCTACTAGTTGGGATTGGAGTTGTGCACGCTGAAAACCACAAGCACAAACCAATGGAGTGGGGACACATGGTCGAGCGTCACTGGAGAAGCCGAATCTGCACCAAATGCATGAATATATTTTGTTATCTCGATTGTTCTATCTACCTTTTGTGCAATTTCAATTTGTATTATCTTTATTTTCCAAAAAACGTTGCTTGAATGCTAAGCTCACTATAAAGCTAGCTTGTGTATTTTCATTTGAGTTTTATCTAGAAAATTAATGAAGGTTTCTAGTTTCTCATCTCTATAGCTCTCATTTTCCCACCACCCCCTTCTGTTACTTACTTTTCGTTGATTTACAGTATCCTCAATCATTCCAGTTCTTAACAGGCCGCTCGCGCACAACCTCGGGGTGGGGGATGTGTTTTGATGTTTTACAAATTTGACCCTCAAATTTTAGTGTTGAATCTATTGGATGCAATTGCACTATTGGAATGCACACTTGAATCCAAAGTAATTTTTTGATTTGTTTCAATTTGGCTTTTAACATCTTACGTTTTTTTTTTTTTATTAAAGGCCATATTATGTACATTTAAATTTCATGGTAAATATTTATTATAATTATGAGTTATTAATATTTCATCATCTTTTGTTTTGCTACTATATCTTCTAATATCGAACCCAACTTCTTTACTGTAGGATTTTATGAAATGTTCAGCTTCATTAATATTATCAAATGTTAATTTCATAACAAACTCGGATTCCAATTCTTTCAAATTTCGGGTAGGAGATTGATCTTCACCCTCATTGTTCATGTTTAGTATCAAAAGAACCCCCATCTTCTTCCCTAGAACTATCATACTCCTCGTACAAAGATTCATATAATTCATTGCTATCCAACTCCAAGACCATCTAATTCAAAAACATTTCACTTTGAATTAATTATGTATTTTAACTAACCATTTAGAATTGACAAAGGGGGTTTAAGGGTATAGGGTTTAATGTATTTGTGGGGCAAGAACACAGAAGCCAGGAATGGAGAACTACAAATCAATTTTCAGTTCCATCAAAAGTGGAAGACCATTAAGAATCCATCATCTAAAAATCCATTATCACATTATAAATCACACACTGAAGATGATGATAAAAGACTGAAACTAGTTGATCTTTCACAACTCTTGAAGAGCATAAAATTACGTGGAATAGTTTTAACATTTAAGTGGTCCAACCGAAAATGATTAACCAAATTAAATGTAACAATTAGTAAATATTAGTGTTGTGTTGATTATACACAAAAGCATCAGGATCATAAACAAAATGCATAAAGAAAAAGAAACAATAGATCTGGAGACTTTACCTTGAATAGTTGAAGATATTATGTTCAAACGAGGTGACAGACAAGAAGGAAATAATAAAATGGCCAGTTCCTTTTGTCTCCGGCAGATGTTTTATACTCCGGCGCGGCGGCGCGTTTAATTTTAGTACCAATGGTGTTTAATTTTGAGTAGTCTGTTTTTCACTCCATATCAGTTGAGGGAGAGATTGAGATCGTGAAGGGAATGAATTAATTAAAACTAAATACATTTTTTTTTACTAATAAGGGTAAAATTGTAATTCACAAATTAAACTATTAAAAATAAAACTAAATTATGCCACGTGTTACTTTGTGGCAAGCTATCTCAAGGAAGGCTTGAATCAATGAATCTTCCATTAGAAACCCCCAACTAACCTCAATTGCGTTTAACCTCAAATCTTCCATTGCGGCAGCGGCAGCGGCAGAAAAATGATTGAGATAGGAAGGCGTATTTATACTAAACGGTTATTATGGTGGGGCCTTGCTGATCGTCCACTTACACATTGGGCCACAACAGTTGACTTGGGCTCCAATTTTGGACCTGTAATTGCTGAGTACTTTTTAAATTTTAGTGTATTTTAACGTGACTGCATTTTTTTTTTGTGTAAAGAATTTTGGGCTTTATGGACTAGACTTAAATTGACTAACTTCGTAGTTAAAAAGAATGATAAATAAAACTGAGACTCCCTCCGTTTCATATTAATGTGCATATTGTTACTTTTCACACATATTAAGAAATCTAATAATTACATACTTTTTTATGGTAAAAAAAATTTCAAATATCCTTTATAATGATGACTATTTTTTTATTTTTTATTAATGAGTGGTGATCATTGAGTTTCCTAACTTCAATGAGAGAAAGGGGTAAAATTGAGATAAAATGCTTTGAAAACTCAAACATGCCAATTAATTTGAAACAAAAAAATTTGGCAAATGTGCCAATTAATATGAAACGGAGGGTGTAATTAGTAACCTATATGAAGAAAGCGAATTAGCTTATTTATAAGCAGCGGTCTTGCAAAACTACTAAGACGTTCATTTACCACCTGCAAGAAAGCAAGTAATATGATTTAATATGAGTTTTAACTAATTACATGGCTGAATATTAATAAACGGGGGTACGTAAGAATTACCTTTAAAAAATTGAAAAATTCTTAATTAGACAAGTTACCACATCATTAATTGTGATGATGTGCTACTCTCACAAAGATGATGTAGTATATTTTTCAATCACAATGTATAGGACAATCTATTAGACCTGGTTGCCTATATAAAAATATGGTCACCCATAGGGTGCACATATGTTCTTGTATAAAGAAGGCTGGTTATAACAAAAAAAAAAAGAAAAAATAAATAAAGAAGGCTGGTTAAAATTACTATGGCAAAACGAAGGATCCTCATCCATAAGTAGCTTAAATAAATGTTCAAAGTCAAGCTAACTAACGTAAACCCTAACTTGAATTCGATTTTCATTATAGTAATTTTCATATACGTAATAGTGCAAAAAGAAGACCCGGCTCTAAGTTGTTCAAGAATAGTGGTGTTGAGTCTTTCGACCCTTTGACTTAGGAATAGTCAGTTATATTTCTCGATGGGGACATGGAATGAATATAACTCATCGATAGGGTTAAGGGTTAGGTTACGATTCCCTGAAAGAATAACATAAAAGATCCCTCAGATTAAGTGAAAAATAAAGCCGCATTCAGAATTAGTTTTAACCAATTTAGATGATCCCTCGCGATTTTTATCTTGTTATTCATATTCTTTTTCTGCTTTCAATCTAAGCTTATTGGCCTCTAGATATTTATTTGTTAATGGTGCTCTCGAAGAATTTTGACGATTCATCTTCTTGGTCAGCATTGTTCTTAGAAGGTGTAAATATGATGAAAGATAGTGTATGAGTAGCTTTATTATTCTATTTGATTTGATTACTTAATGACCACTTAGGTGTTAGGCTTCCAAGTTTATGAAATTTAAGCATGAAAATGCATCTAAATGGGAAAGACTAAATGAAATTCATTTACCTTCTACATTATTGATTCTTGAATAGTATCTCTCAAACTAGAACTTGGTACAAATCCACTACCACAAACAAACATTTTCTTCAAAATATATTTATTCCTTCCCAATTTTCTCCTTCTTCTTCTGCAATTTTCTTCAAAAGAAAAGTTGAATAAGTTTTTAAAACAACACCTACAAATAAATTATGCTAATTAAGTGTTTACATAAATCCATTTCATCAGTTAGCAGATCTGATCTATTGAAGAAATTCAAGTGAAAAAAAAAAACATGCTTACAACAAATTATAAACTTAAAAGATTTAAGACAGATCAAATATACATGTTTGATAATTTAGATTGTGTTTAAAATCTGAGAAGACAGAACAGGGATTCAGTTGATAAAATAATGATCTTATCTTCACATGCATCTTAACCTGAAAAAATATGAACTTTAACTGTATGAAATCCCAAATAAAACTATGTCAAATGCATTCGACAACCCATTTAAGAATACAAAAGGCCTCAAATATGACTGAATAAAAAACTGTGTGAAATGCATTTTGAATCTACACGAAGTGACAACACTTAGAGGTCACCAGCAGGAGCAAATCTTTTCATAAATTTAGCCCATGATCCTTTAGTTTCACTAATAACTTCAATAATAAAATCCTATAATTATAAATAAAAAAAATTATCAATAAATGAATAAAACCAACATCTATTGTAATATGTAACAAACAGTTGCAAGTTTATTAGAATATCAATTTTCCAAGCAGCTTTGTATCCAATGATTCAACCTAAAACATGGCTAATGTATGTACACATGCTAGAGTGAGTAAAAAAAGGTGATGCAATTGCAATCTAGAGAGGATATTACTATAACCATCCACATTTTGTTCTCTAAAATGCAAAAATTGACTCAACATACCACAAACACGCTGAACGGGGTCATTATTACTTCTTAGACTAAATCAATTCAATTTCGTCACACAAACCAGCCAAAAAATTAAAATTGCTTATAGAAAATTAGTTAAAAGTAAAAAATGACAGAATTTTGCTTACTCAAACAACCTCTATCAAAATGCCACCAAAATGTTCCTACTAGTCTTAGACTTATCAATGGCTCACGAGGGTATACTTGTCAATCTTACCTCATACATTTGTGATACCTTGTCTGTTACTCTCAAAGGTATATTCATTGATCTTACTTCAGACAATATTAATAATCTTATTCTTAGAGTCTAAAAGGAAACGGCTAGTCTTTTTAGTTTTCTCCTGTTGACCAAAGGAAAATCTCAATGTAACCCCACCAATTAACTTTCAAAATAATACTACAAATAGCAAGTTAAATCACCTTAGTTTTGCGCAATTCTGTATTAGTACATTTTAAAATACTCCAATTACGTGTAACTTTTTCATCCTCTTCATCATCACCTTCAACTTCACCTTCCTCTCCATCCTGTGAAAAGAACACATAAATAAATGAGATATAACTAGTCTTAACTGTCAAGATCATACCACTAAATAAAATTTATAGTGTAAACAAAAATTAAAAGTAGATAAAATTAAAAACACAACAATCTCACATAAGTTTCTCCTATGTCAATAACTTTTCATCCATATCTGTCATCTGTAGCGGAAGTAAAACAATTAATTTAGTATCCTACTCAAAACAAAAAACAAAAAAAATTAAAGAATAACATCAGTATAACTACTCTAAACATTAAGAAATAAGAAGCTAGTTGTCACGCCCCAGCACTTTGCCCGACCACGGGGGCCGAGCGGACAAGGCGTATGATCGAGGCAAGGGCTTAAAGGGACATCTAGGGACTGCCGGCAAGGTGAGTGGCCAAGTCGGACGCTCATCATCACCCGGGGCGAGGCCCGGGTAAGTCGGGAGCCGTTACGGGCGACGGCAAGGCCTTCGGGCAAGGAACGGCCGTCGGGTGGCACAGGGGCGTCCCAGGGGCGGCCCGTGACATTTTGAGTAACCAAACAGGCCCTTGGAGGTTCCGGAAGATTCCAGAGGGTTCCGCACGAGTCCGGGACATTCTAGAGCATCCGAGAAGGGACTACGAGAGACCGGAACGAGCCGGAAGGTGCCGGAAGAGCCTACACATGTGTAGAACATGGCGGGAGGATCTAGAACCGTGTGGAAGGCTCAAGACTTGTATAGAAACTCCTTGTACATAGTAGGGCTCTCTAGAAGGATCTGCATAGTAGTAGACATGGTAGGATTTTGTAGAAGGGTCTAGAGGTGCAATCCTAGCCCTTAGATCAAATAGGATTCCAGAGGGTTCCGCACGAGTCCGAGACATTCTAGAGCATCCGGGAAGGGTCTACGAGAGACCGAAACGAGCTGGAAGGTGCCGGAAGAGCCTACACATGTGTAGAACATGGCAGGAAGATCTAGAACCGTGTGGAAGGCTCAAGACTTGTATCGAAACTCCTTGTACATAGTAGGGCTCTCTAGAAGGATCTACATAGTAGTAGACATGGTAGGATTTTGTATAAGGGTCTAGAGGTGCAATCCTAGCCCTTAGATCAAATAGATCTTGACCGTCCATTAGGGAAGGCTTGTAGTATAAATAGGTAGGAACCATTTCATTTGTAATCATCCAAGAAATCCAAGAGTTCTTCCAAGTTAGTGAACATTAGAGCATTCCAAGTTCTCTCAATCATACTTTCTTACTTTCCCACTTACAAACTTTCTTAGCAACCCGACTTAGGGACGAGCGAGGCTGACTTAAGCGATCCGACAGAGGGGCGAAAACGATCGCTGGGGTCGTTTCGGGGCTAAGTGCCGCACGATTTACTTAAGAGAAGTTAAGTCCGTGACATAGAGCTTTTTTTTTTTTTTTTTTTTGAGGACGAAATAAGAAGATAGCTACCTTACCTGTTGTTGGTGTTATGCATGATTCGTCCATAATCACTAAATTTATGATGAATCTCATTCTGGTGGTGGGTGGATAAAAAGAAAAGTCAGATATTCTGTTCCAAGATGCGCCGCTCTCCACTTTCTCTCTTCACCAGACAAGATGTGTACTGTGTCAGAAAAAAAAAAAAAATTTGTCGGCTAGGGTTTCCATGTCCTGTTGTTAATGATATGCATGATTCGTCCATAATCACTAAATGAATCTATGATGAATCTCATTCTGGTGGTGGGTGGATAAAAAGAAAAGTCAAATAATCTGTTCCAAGATGCGCCGCTCTCCACTTTCTCTCAGACAAGATGTTTACTGTGTCAGAAAAAAAAAATTGTCAGCTAGGGTTTCCATGTCATATGTGAAGACATGGGCTGGGCCTTTAGTACCTAATCTCTTGAAGGTATTGTAAATCAGTCAACATGTTGTCCCATAGTTCTGTGATCTAAGAACTTCTATCATAGTATTAGATATTTTTTAATCAGATAAAGATGACAATACAAAGAAAGTGTATTTCATTTAATCAAACAATAGTTTCCTAAAATAGTACATTTAATGCAACCAAGTAGGTGGCTTGCATGTCACTATTTCCATGAGTTGTAACAAAAGCAAGAGAGATTATTACACTAGTGAAAATGGCAAGTTGATGCAACAACTAGCTAGAAAATCACTGATGATTGAGACAGGAGATCATCCGCTAATTTATTACCAATTTAATTTCAGTTTTGTTTAAAATGCTGCTGCTCCTCCTATTCAAAGTAAATCCAACCAAAGCAAATTTCCAGAGTTAACGTTTCATGTCTTCTCATTCAATTTTTTGCAATATTTTCCCGAATGAATATAATTCTCATAAAATATAATGTCTCAATGATACACAAATCATCAGTACTGTTACAATTCGGATGCCATTGGAGCCAAATTTAATAGTATGATTTTGATTCGAATATGATTCACTTAAAAAAATATCATAGGAGTACATATAAAAGTGTATCCGAAATATATATATATATATATATATTGTATTTATATAATTAACGATATTTTATTATAGTCACTTTAATAACTAGACAACAATTAATGTTCTCACTAATAATGTTATTTCATATTTCAACTCATTCGGTGTAGTGTTTGATGTAACGATATATTCACCGTCCAAAAAAAAAAAAGCTCAAGTTATTTGGATACATCATAAAAACAGTCGCTAATTAGATTTGATAAATACATCGAAACAGGTAGGCAATTAAACATGTCATGAAATGATTTTTTTCTTCTTCTTTTTCCTCCACTTTAATGCAAGATGTAATATCTAAGTATATTAGAATTTAAAATTCAAGAAATTACAGAGTTAATGGCAATTTATCCCTTAATTTGTAATATTCATAATGTTCAATTTACCTCCCTATAATTTAAAAAAACACTTTACCCCTATAAAAGTTTCAAATCGTCTCCTTGATATTTTTGCATATGACACTTTACCCTCATGTGTTATGGTAATGCCCCCTATTTTATGAAATATGTGGCAATTTACCCCTATGTTATGATAAATGTGACAATTTACCCCCATGTTATGATAAATGTGACAATTTACCCCCATGTTGCATAACACTTTTCATGCTCACTCTCAATTTTGGCAAGTGAGTTACACTCTCCGAGTGAAGGAGATAAATTACTTCTTTAAAATTTTCACAGGGAATAAAATACTCTTTTTCAAATAACAAGAAGGTAAATTAAATATTATTATGCATTTCACATAGAGGTAAATTTGAATTATCTCAAACTTACACCCCACTTTACCGCAGATTCTAACCCTTTAGGAGTGAGTTGGCCAACCATTTGAAGAGAAATGGCCAACTACCATGTAAATTAATTGATTTAAGTAAATTCATTACCCCAAGAATCTATTTGTATGTTCAAAGAAATGCAAACATTTCTTAAATTGGAAAACAATCACCTACTTCATGAAAATTAAACAATTGGGCATGACTTAAAATTAAGTTCATCTCAACATTGTCCGCAAAAGATTGTCCGCAAAAGTAGTATATATAATTGTTACTTGGCATAAAATGATCAAAAGGTCACAAAGAGAGAGTGAAATACACACACAAAAAATGGCAAGAGATTTCGCAGTATTGATAACTATCATCGCGATGATAATCGCCCCTTCATCCGCATCCTTAGTCACGTTTATCTTCGGTGATTCATTAACCGAAGTCGGAAACAACAATTATCTACAACTCTCTCTTGCAAAATCGAACTTCCCGTACTATGGCATCGACTTTAAAGGAGGCAAAGCTACAGGAAGGTTCACAAATGGAAGAACCATAGGAGATATCATATGTAACAATTTAATGTCTATAAATTAAATTATTATTTTTTCAACATATCATATAATAATTAATCAACTTATATATGTTAGTACTATTTCAGCTGCCAAGTTGGGGATTGAACCGCCGCCACCATATCTTTCTTTGTCGCAAAATGACGATGCTATCCTTAAAGGAGTTAACTATGCTTCTGGTGGAGCTGGGATTTTAAATGACACAGGACTTTACTTTGTAAATTTTCAAAATTAATGTTACATATGTGCTTTTATGTTTGCTAATTAATTTTAAAGATTAATTCATGTCTTTTTTGGTTATATTCTGCTTCAATTTATGACAGATACAGAGGCTATCATTTGATGATCAAATAATGAAATTTGAGAAAACAAAGGAATCTATCAAGGCTAAAATAGGTGAAGAGGGAGCAAATAAGCTTTGCAGTGAAGCAGTCTTCTTTATTGGATTAGGTACATTCTTTCGGAAATTTTAAGTATTTTTTTCAAAAGAGTGTAATGCAAAATGCCCCCTATGCTTTGACTAATTAGCAAAAATCCCCTATATTATTTTTATTACCAAAATTCCCCTATGTTATTTTTTAGTAGCAAAAAAGACCCTCCTACATTTTTTTTGCAGAAAAATGACATCTATACCCTCACCAAAAAAATGCAAAGACACCCTTATTCACCTAAAAAATTGACATTAATCCTCCTGTTACCTTTGAAAATTGACAATAATATAAGGGGATTTGGTCAATTAGGCAAAGCACATGGGGTATTTTTGCATTTAACTCTTTAAATAGATCAAATTTAACGACCTTTGTCTAGTTTAGCCCTCGACTATTTAATCTTGAATCCGTCCCTGCTCGTAATAACTTGTTATAATCTAAGATTAACGCCTCAAGTTGTGACTATCTTTCAGGTAGCAATGACTATGTCAATAATTTTCTACAGCCCTTTTTAGCAGATGGCGAACAATACACACACGACGATTTTGTCGAACTTTTAGTCTCAACCTTGGGCGAACAACTCACGGTAAACATATTAATTAGCAAATGTTGAGTGAAACAACAAACTACATCTTCATATCAGATTATATAACTCCAAGTTAATTCTAAATACATGAAGTTCAACATATCTTGATTAATGTAATTGAATATTTTTAAAATCAGAGGCTTTACCAACTTGGTGCAAGAAAAATGGTCTTCCACGGGCTCGGGCCACTCGGATGCATTCCATCCCAAAGGGTGAAATCAAGGAGAGGAGAATGCCTAAAACAAGTGAACATTTGGGTCCAACAATTCAACTCAAGAGTACAAAAGTTGATTTCCATTTTGAATAAACATCTCTCATCTGCACAAATAACATTTGCAGACACTTATCCAGTTGTTCTTGATTTAATTGAGAACCCCACTGCATATGGTATGATAAACACACATCATGTCAATTACATAACTAATAAATGAAGAAGTTGAAATGATCTATGTTATTTTTATATGCATATACAGGTTTTAAGGTATCAAACACATCATGCTGCAAAGTGGACACACAACTAGGTGGTCTTTGTTTGCCAAACTCGAAGTTATGTAGCAATCGTAGCGACTACGTATTTTGGGACGCTTTTCATCCTTCTGATGCTGCAAATGTTGTGCTTGCGAATACATTCTTCGATTCTTTATTCTCAAATTCATCATCTCCTTCACCTTCACCTTCACCTTCTCCATTGCCTTCACACTAATTCAATGAAGTTCATTCACTAATGCAAATATGATAGTGAAAAAATAGTTTTATTTCATTTAAATGAAGAGGGATATATATATTATATGCTCTCATTTATGGCAAGAGTTGTATTTCTAGACAATGAGACCTAGCTTGTTTCATGTCGTCATAAACTAAATTAAGGTGTACTATATATCTTTTTTGTAAACTATAATGTAAGAAAATTAAGTTTATATATGAACATGAGTAAAGATCGTTTCAACATCAGTTCGAAAAGTTGCCCGATTCATTTGAGCGATTAACTTCTAGAATTTTACTTAAAAGAGTTTTGCTTGTTGGATTTAAATCAAATACATAAACATAATGATCATAAGATTTAATTCGATTCAATACCGAAAACGTTATTGCCTAACCATGTCGATTATCAAGAGATTAAAAGTAAATTTGAGATTTTAATGCAGCGGAAACTTACCTTGATTCATGCCAGCAATCTTGATGTTATTGATGATTTAGTGATGATGGGTTTTATGATCTTCCACTTGATACACACCTTAGAACCTTATTACTCTTGCAGAAAAGGATTGCAGAGAATATGAGTTATGTATCTTTATATTGTGTTGTTGTGTTGTGTTCAAGTAGGGATCATAACCCTTATATTTAATAACATACTAGGGTTAGAATATCTTCCATTATTTCTAATTCGGCCCTTCCTCAAATTGAAAATAGCAAACTGGTATGTACATTTTTATTCCATGACAAATTTAATACCCATAGTCCAAAAGTTAACAAAATTAGACCACTATAATTATGGACTTACTTCATAATAGCAATACACATTATATTGACATATTAGGCCCACATAATGCTGGAATTTTCCAACAATCTCCCACTTGGGCCACATATGTTATCATATAAATGTGTATATCCTTATGAGCTCAAAATTTGCTATTATTACCTTAGGTATTCCAAACAATCTCGTCCATTGATTATGTCGGCAAAGGACTAAAGGAGCTTTCGTCACAAATAGCGCAACTAAACCCATCAGTAATCACATACACCAACATAACCAAATGACATAGATCTATCATGGAGTGTAGCATGAAAATTACATGTAATGTGATCTTAGACATGCTTATTTTCGACTGATCCTCCTTAATCTTTATTGAGATCAAACTTATCATAATCGTACAGAGTGCAAAAAAAAACTGAAAATTTTATTTCTGCAGAAATATCCAGATATAAAAATGGATCCAAAATAACGATATATAGAGCAACTAAATTACAAACTCCCACTGAAACATGAAATCCTTACAAAATATCACACCCATGTGAGCAGTATGCTCATGAAAGATCTTGGGTGGTAAACCCTTAGTAAGCGGATCCGCAATCATGGAGTTTATCCCAATATGCTCTATAGAAATCTGTCCACTCTGTACCCTTTCCTTCACAACTAGGAACTTAATGTCAACGTGTTTTGATTTAGTTGAACTCCCATTGTTGTTCGAATATTGAACTATTGAATTATTGTCACAATATAACTTTAGTGGTCTTTCAACTCCACTCATAATGCGCAGCCCCGAGACAAAATTACGCAGCAACAATCCTTGATTAGATGCCTCATAACAAGCTATAAATTATGCCGCCATGGTGGAAGGAGTCACTAGTGTCTGTTTGACACTTTTCCAGGAGATAGCTCCTCCGGCAACTAGATAAATGTAGCCTAATGTGGATCTTTTAGTGTCTTGGTATCCAGCGAAATCAGAATCAGAATACCCTATGATATCCAACAGATCTGATCTTCTGCATGTGAGCATGTAATCTCTCGTTCTATGTAAGTACCTTAAAACCCTTTTGGCTGCTTTCCAATAATCCATCCCAGGGTTAAGTATCTACCAAGCATCCCAACAATAAACGCTATGTCGGGACGTGTGCAAACTTGAGCATACATCAGACTTCCAACTACTGAAGCGTAGGGAGTCTTTTGCATTTCTTTAACTTCAAGGTCATTTTTAGGGCACTGACCGAGACTAAATTTGTCTCCTTTAGCAACAGGGGTGTCTCCTGGTTTACAATTCATCATGCCATACCTCATAAGCACTTTTTCTGTATAGTTATTTTGTGATAATCCAAGAATACCTTGAGTGCGGTCTCAATGTATCTGGATTCCTACTACAAAAGAAGTTTCCCCAACATCTTTCATCTCAAATTTCTTTGATAGAAATTTCTTGGTTTCGTGCAACATATTTATATCATTAGTGGCAAGTAGTATGTCATCAACATACAAAATTAAAAATACAAATTTACTCCCATTGAACTTTTGGTAAACACAATCTTCAACAGTGTTTGTCTCGAACCAAATGAGACAATTACTTGATGAAATTTACAATACCATCGACGGGAAGCCTGCTTAAGTCCATAGATGGATTTTCTTAATTTGCAAATCATTTTCTTTGGGTCTCCAGACACAAAGTTTTCTTGTTGCACCATATAGATCGTTTCATCAATGTCACCATTTAGAAACTCCGTCTTAACATCAATCTGATGTAACTCAAGATTCAAATGCACAACAAGAGTCTTGATCGTCCTAAAAGAGTCTTTCGGGACTAGATCCCAAACTTGATTGTCTTGCATAGACTTGTACTCCTCATTCATGGCTTCAATCTTTTTGAGAGAATTAATATCTTGCATGGCTTGACGAAAGTTGACTGGATCATTTTCCGTCGATCCATTATGTTCCTCATTTTCTTGGAGAAACACTATATAATCATCTGGTATAGGATTTCTCCTCTCTCTCGTGGATCTCCTTAAGGGTGGTTCTTTTTGAGGTTGTTGAGGTTGAACTTTAGGATCAATCATCTCAACTTCAGTTGGGGTTTGATCAACATTGTCTTGTTGAGGTTCCAAATCTGCTTCTCGATTAAATGCAGGAATGAAAATCTGAACAGTATCAGAAGCAGTAGTAGGAGTCGTAATTGATTCCTCCTCCGTAATTGATTCTTTTTCAAAGGCAATGCCTCTAACCTTATTTCTCCCCCCAAACTCAACATCCTCAAAAAATATTGTGTTTCCCGTTTCAATAATTGACCTTAGTGTGGGATTGTAAAACTTAAAAGCCCCTAGATCGTTCAGAGTATCCAATAAAGTAGCTGCTCATTGTTTTGGAGTCCAATTTTCCTTCTTTAAGCCTATGGCCTAGCTTCAGCTGGACATCCCCAAACGTGAAAATGCTTTAGACTAGGTTTGTGGCCTGTCCAAAGCTCATTAGGTGTTTTGGCGTTAGTTGGTACTCTATTCAGAATGTAAGTTGTTGTCTTTAGTGCTTCTCCCCAGAGTGATTCTGGTAAGGTAGAATGACTGATCATACTCTTTACCATATCCTTAAGAGTTCTGTTTCGTCTTTCAGCTACACCATTCATGCTAGGTGACCCCGGCATGGTGTACTGTGGGACGATTCCACATTCCTCTAGGAATCTAGCGAATGGTCCTGCACATTGTTCACCTGAACCATTGTATCTGCCGTAGTACTCACCACCACGATCAGACTTGATGGACTTAATTCTTTTGTTGAGTTGGTTCTCAACCTCAGCTTTAAAAGCTTTGAAAATGTCCAGAGACTCTGATTTTTCATGAATGAGATACATGTACCCAAAACGTGAGTAATCAACTATGAATGATATAAAATATCGTTGGCCATTCCAAGAAGCCGAAGGGAATGGTCCACAAATATTTGTATGAATCAACTCTAAGACGTCTGAAGATCTCTTGGCACCTAATCTCCTTTGTTTGTTCTGTTTTCCTTTAATACACTCGACGCAAATATCGAAGTCCGAAAAATCGAGTGAATCTAGAATATTTTTTGACACAAGTCTCTCAATTCTCGACTTTGAGATGTGACCTAAACGCTTGTGCCATAATTTTGAAGAATTTTCTTTATTTAATTAGCATTTAGTACCACGTGATTCCACGTGCAGGGGTTTTATTATAAGAAGTAACAGTATCAAGTAAGTGTAGGCTATCATACATGCTTAATGAACCAGTACCAATAATATTGGAATTTAAAGAAAGACTTAACTTATTGTTTCTAAAAGAACAATGATAACCAAATTTGTCCAATAAAGAAACATAAACCAAATTTCGTCTAAAAGACGGTACGACAAAAGTGTCTTTCAAATCCAAATAATGACCAGTTCCTAACAATAACCTAAGATGACCTATTGCTTTAACTTCTACCAATTTTCCATCGCCCACAAAGATGTGTCTTTCAACATCATTTGGCTTTCGGTAGCTTAGGCAACCATGCATAGAAACACTTATGTAGGTAGTAGCACCAGAATCTAACCACCAAGTGTTTATTGGTACTGAAGCTAAATTAACTTCAGAACATACCAAATTAAAGAAAATACCCTTAGCAGCATTATTTTCTGTAGTCATTCCCATTGAGCATGGAAATGCAGTAATTATCATTAGATAGTGAATTGGTAGATACTGAAATAGCAGACATTATAGCTGTTTCAAAGAACGAATTATAAGTTAGGTACACGTTCACATATTGAATAATTATAGAATAATTATTTACTTGACGAAAGACTTTAATTCAAATCATTATTAAATACACAGTAAGATACCTAGCACAACATTAATATCAAGTCTTTGGACATTAATATTAATTGTAAGTGGTACTCTTGTTGAGGGATCGAATGTTGAAAATAAATCCTGTCAAATAAAGAGTCTATCTTTGGATCGACTAATTATCCACATGAACACCTAATAATAATCACACATTCATCACCACATGTGTATATGAAATTCTGCCAAACATTAACCTTCCTTTGGGCCGGTTCCATATTCGCATGAATTTGCATACACAAATACATCTTAACACTCTCTATAAGCCAATCTACACAAGAGAGGTCACTTTGGCGACATGTTGCTTCAATTGGTTATATTGAATGTCAGAGTGACTAATAAAGTCACTTTTATGTATAAAATTATTTGAATTTTTTTTTAATTACCAGCCAAACAGGGCCTTAAGAATAGTAAATTCGAATTTTGCAGGAGCCAAACTGCCCCTTAAACTAGGACCTGGACCGGATATCCGATCCAGTACCTAACCCGTAACCGACCCACGACCCGCTATATGACCCGGAACATGTCTTCTTTGCCAGGTTCATTGATTGAACGGAATTTCACCGGAAAGCCATTATAAAATTCAAAATCGACCGATTTGGACTGTAAGCATAAGAAGGCGAAGATTTTTGCGTGATTTCCACAACAAAACAAAGAGATTTAAGGACGAAGCATGAATTTCAATCGATCGACAGAGAATCCGTGGTTCCGACGGTTGATTTCACCTTAACGAAAGTCGGCAGCGACGTGGTGATATCTTGGCTGAGAAAAGGACACCGTGCAATCACATCTACGGAGGCAGACTGTTGTTCTCCTTCACAAGCGATAGTGCAACGGGCTTGGCGGCAGAGGGTGAAGAAGCCGTATACCCATTTTTTTTCTTTAATTTCTTAATTATAATTTATTTTACTTAAAAATAATAATAAATTATTCCAAAATTTCTCAATCCATAACGAGAAATTTAAACTGAAGTTTGATAATCCTAGTCAAGAAAGAGTATTTCTATTAGGTCTAACTTAAGGTATCATGCGAAAGAACAATAACTTTAATTGCATAAACATATGACATGAAACTTAATCATTAGAAAACAAGATCAAGAAAGCAATAAACCCTAATTTGCATAATCAAGATCTACAAAGCATGAAATTTAATGTTCACTAACAAGATCAAGATAACAAAACATCCTAACATGCATAATCTAGATCTTTTAAACTTAATCAACAAAACTTAAGAACCAAATCCAGATTTTCGTATATTATAAACATAAGTTTAGAAAATCTCAAGTAATCCAACATGGGTGGCTCTGATACCACTTGTTGGATTTAAATCGAATACATAAACATAATGATCATAAGATCTAATTCAATTCAATACCGGAAACCTTATTGCCTAACCATGCCGATTATCAAGAGATTAAAAGTAAATTTGAGACTTTAATGCAGCGGAAACTTACTTTGATTCATGCCAGCAATCTTGATGTTATTGATGATTTAGTGATGATGGGTTTTATGATCTTCCACTTGATACACACCTTAGAACCTTATTACTCTTGCAGAAAGGGATTGCAGAGAATATGAGTTGTGTAACTATATAATGTGTTGTTGTGTTGTGTTCAAGTGGAGACCAGAACCCCTTATATATAATAACCTACTAGGGTTAGTATATCTTCCATTATTTTCAATTCGACCCTTCATCAAATTGGAAATAGCAAACTGGTATCTACACTTTTATTCCATGACAAATTTAATACCCATAATCCAAAAGTTAACATAATTAGACCACTATATTATGGACTTACTTTATAATAGCAATACACATTATATTGACATATTAGGCCCACATAATACTGGAATTTTCCAACATTGTTGATGTTATTCGATGTCGTGAAATTGTGTGATTTGTGTTTAATAATCTTAAATAATAATTTTATAAATTGTCAGAAACTTAATTTAAGATTAATATTAAATCAAACTTCATAATTATTGAAATGAGACATAAAACTCTCTAAAAGACTAAGGGTGAGTTTGGCATAGCGATTCGAAAATCAATTATAGGAGAATTAATTTTACTAAAATGAATTTTGGCAATATTTAATTATGATAAAATTCAATTATAAGATAATTGCTTTTGGATAATAGCTTTTGCAAAAGTAACACTTTAGTTGCTTCTAAAATAAGTTGATTTTTAGTTATTATAATATTAGGGGCCAAACACCATTAAATTCATGATTGACTAAAAATAATTTCTATAATTGGGGCCAAATACTTCAAAAATCACAATGAAGGTCCATAAGTGTTTTTAAGAGCTCCCACCGCTGGGCCAAACTCACCCTAAAACTCTTAGTAAAAAACACCTAAAGTGACACACTTCTGAATATGTTATTAATTAAAATACATAGCCAATAAATCACACAAATAAATAGGATCAGAATCATATTATAATAAAATTGTAGTAAGAAAAAAAAATATCATCGTACTAATAGTTCTATAACGAAAACATGATTAATTAATTGAGATAATAAAGCGCGATAACCTTGAGGCCACTACAAAAGAAATATGATAAATGTTGGACATTAATAACAATATGAAGACATTTTTAAGTTTATTTCCAACAATCCTTTACAAGATTTGATTCAACCTCTTACCATGCAATTGATGTAGCCATGTAGGTATTTGGTGTCAATTTTATTTCATACAATCGATGCATGTGTCTTCCGGATTTAGAACCAATACTTAGTGATCATTGCAATATCTATTTGAGGGAGCCTTATAACTCTCCTCAAATTTCAAGTCCCTGCAAAACGAAGAAATATCTAATTTTGTGACATTTCACACTGCCGGTAGTTACATTTCTAATTCTCAAAGTAATTTAATTATTTAATAACATAGTAAAAAATTTCTTAAAGTGTTTAGAATGATCAATGCCAAAATAATAATGAAAATATTTCATTTATTATGCCATAAAAAATAAAATAAAGCTAAATAATAATAATAATAATAAAAAACTATATATCATGCTACAAATTAAAAAACATTTAGGTACTTCATAAATTCAATTCTAAGAAATAAACAACCAATCATTACAAAGTGACTTTACTTTCTTGATATTAAACTTTCGGTAATTTGTTTAAGGAAAATAAGAGTATATAATGATAATAAGTTGAAAAGGTTGCATTTTCCAAAACTATATAACATCATCCTATCCTTAAATCCTAAATACTATTAACAAGGTAGACTTTTAAGGAAAAAGCAAAAACAAAACAAAACTAAAAGTATGTCATTTGGAGAATAGATTCGTACATTCACGTCGTGTAACATTGATTATGTTTGGTTTTATAGATTTGAGTGAGTAAAATAATAATTAATATGTAAAGGAATATAAAATGAGGCTCATCGTTGCGTCACTGGATGCAAGTTGAAAAAACATTTTCATTATCGTTTTACTCACTGAAATCCAAGAATCAAACACAACCTAAAATATAACAAAGGTCTATAACCATTGACATAGTGACTTATTAGCCGAAAGACTCCATCTGGAATGTTGTTGCCCCAGTTTCACAAAATCACGAAACTGGTCATACCAATCTGAAACAATGTATGAGCATGAATTTCGCGAAAATGAGGTTTCAACTCAAGGCAAATAAAGAGTTTCAAAATTATTTTCGTTACCATTAGTTCAAAAAATTAAACATTTCGATGTTTTGGACTCAAGCAATGAAAATCTTAAACCATTATACAAATCATCAGTCAAATTTTAAAAATTCAGAAAGTCCAACACCCAAACTCAATCCTAATATCGTCTCAAAGATGTTTGTTGAAATCACTCAAATCAACTTAATGAATCTATAACAATCAACGAATCAATCCAACACTACTACATAAGGACCCAAAATCTCAAAGTCTTCAACACCCCATGCGGCCTATGGTGATTATTTGTTACAACCGTTGCATGGATGACGTGGTAAATCAGATGGTTATAATTTATTTAAAGTTGTTCTGCATATCAATACACGGTGATGATGAAATGTTAAGAGAAACTCATCCTTAAATATAAGGACTCACCACATCATCCGTGCAACGGTAAAATAATTTCTCCCAAATTGTCTCGACTCTAGAGCACTTGTTTCAATCCGTTCCACCAAACCTTAATCCAACCTAATTCCAATTATTTTCAGTCCGATCCACCATGACCCGATCAGCATACCTTATTCAATTTAATTAGCGGATAGAATTTGGGAATCTCTCTCTCTCTCTCACAGAGTAGAAAGAAGTACACTCCCTGCGCGCCAACTTCTTTTACGCTCACAAACAAAACACACGCAACACACACACCCTCCCAGTACAAAAAAACCCTACCTTCTTCAATTCTCTAGGTTTTTGCAACCCCATTGCAATTCGCAACGGCTTCCTCTAAAATAATCGTAGTGGCACAGGTCTCTAGCAAAAACAGCTTTCTTTCGCAACACGAAATGGCTCAATCCGAAATCAAAATCGAAAATTTTGCTGAAGAAACGGCGTTCGCGGAAGATTACGAGGGAATGCCCTTGAAACAGCGGTTAAAATTGCTCTTGGCAAGTCGACGTATTTCATTCGATGCTGATTTGAAATCGGAGATTGAACTTGGAATTCCAGCGTCAGTTCCTCATTACTAATATAAGTCTTATGCTTTTTATATTTGTTTTCTTTGTTGGAATACATAGTCTTTAGCTGTGTGCAGAAACGCGGTTGACGGTGTGGTCGAGAAAAGGGGAAATGAGGGCTCTCATTTACAGGTATTAATATCTTTTGGTTTATAGCTATTGATTTACCTTGCATTTAGTTTTTTGACAGTAAAAACTTCTATGTTGGTTAGTGTTATTTTTGGAATTGCTATGTGTTTATAGAGTGTAAGATTACTCTATGGCTTCTGAAATCATTTTTTTCGAGTGCAGAGTCCAAAGGAGAATTTGAATTTTATATGTTTTGTTTCAGTTATTATTATATTTTAGCACACATTTTCGCAGTTGCACTTCAAGTTCTAGACAAAATGTGATTAGAGCTCCAAGTCTTGTGAGTCAGTCTCATACTTCACTAGCAAGAACATGCATACATGTATATTTGGATGTTAATATGTGATGGACTGTCATCTTTGTATGGTTGTAAATATTTTGTGGGCTATATATATGAAACTTAGTTTGTCAGTAACCTACTCGGCTTCTATATTATTCTCGGTTTACATGTGCAGTTTTTTCTTCTTCCTTTTTTCTTTTTGATAAACATGTGCAGTGTCAATATGTTATGAATAGGTAGTTTTTACCCCTGCTTTGTTTTTATCAAACTTATATTTGACTTACTGTTTAGTGTCACATTTCAATGTCCAGAAGGTTCAGTGTCACGTTTCAATGTCGTGAAGGTTCAGTGCTCTTTGATCTGGAACATAAAACAATTTTTCATGTTAATTTGGCGTATTTCGTTTCTTATAAATTGTAACTTTTGCAGTCTTGTTATTCTGCTGAAGAAAAGATGACTGATACAGTTTCGAGGTTAGAAAGATCTGCAGGTACATATTTTATTATTTAACTTTCCATGTTGGATTTGAAATTGAATATAAAAATATCTATTGTAAATTTTCACAACGTTCTGAAAGATATTAATGAAGAAAATACCACCTCAACCACTACACAAACAAGAAATTCAAGGGTCCACTCCTTGCAATTGTGAAACATGGCTTATAGAAACTATTGTTGCTGCTCAATAATCAGAAAGTTTCCTTTGGTCTTTTAAGTTCACCAAGAATCACAACATCTGATATTTCAAAATTCAGGTAAACCAGTTGAATGTAACAACCATGAAAATTTAGAACATAAGTGCGTGGATTCAAGTCTTGCTGCTGCTACAACATCAGGAGTTGATTCAGTTGACAATTGTCCAGTCCACCGGTCATTGGCTTTTAAACATCCTATCAAAATCAAGGTTGAACCTGCTGACAATGGTGTTGAGAGTCAATCAACCGGCTGTATGAAGGATTCCTCTGGAGCTGAGATCCAAGCAGTTAATATTGAACCTGAGGTGAACGTTGGATATCTTGATGAATTAGACCATGTACTACTAAAGGAACGGTTGAGGACGCTTCTAAAAAGGTTGCTATCTCTACTTTTAATGTAAACAGCAGCAGAGCCCAATTATATCAGGGCTTTCAATTTTAAAAATTTCATTTGCATGTCGTATCAAATGCTCAATCAAAAATTTTAAGTCCTAGATGGGAGTAGACATTTGCATTACATTTGAATCTAGGAGTTAACAGAGTGAACAGGAAAAGGAAAACTATTGAGAAATAAATTTCATCACATGATATGTTTCGTTTGGTGAAAACAGGTACCGATTAATTTTTTGTGGATGCAGTAAGCATTAAGATAGTATATGTTGAATATTTCTATAAATCAATAGATTCCTTTTATATTTGCTCTGTAGAAGATGTTCCTTGTTATAACATGATACTATACAGGAAAGATATGTATGTATAAATAAATAAATAAATAAGAAAAGTTATTTTTATTCTGTCATAATTTATTTCCGTTCTTTCATTATATCTTGCAGTAAATCTATGGGATTGCCGGCAACAATGCTGGAGGTATTTTCTTTGATTTGATAAAATGGAGTTGACAGCTTAACTACCTTCATATTTGTAAATTCAATTATCGAATATTTGCTCATTAATATTTCCATAGTACATATCACTATGATACATGACATGGATTCCACATTTGATGCGGTAAGCTTCATATTTGAATCTTTTGGACTTCCATCATTTAGCACAAAATAATCTATAGGTTAACCATACCAAAGTTAAGTTTGCAGTTTAGAATATTAAAGTCTAGGGGTCCATATGGAATTATTGATCGGTGTTGGCCCGGTTTCACTTGGTTTTGCTTTTGAAAAAAATGATTTGGATGATTTTAGGGAACTTTGGAGTATGATTTGGATCGGGTTTGAATGTTGGATTTTATGGGTTTTGAAAATTGGAGATATGATTTATATAATTATATTAGGTTTAGGTGTTGGGGTTTGGGTTTGGGGGGAAACAGTACGGTATTAGGTGTCAAATCAAAGATTTTGTTAGTGTTTATGGCATGATATTATACTCTGTAGGTTGGGTATAGGTTTCAGGGATGGGCTGGCACCTGAGTTTGGGCGGGTTCTAGGGTGTTACTAACTAGATACATATCGGTTTTTCCCAGTCTCGGTGGGGCGAGACCTAGACAAAGTCAATCCGTAAGGGCCCTATATTTTTGCCACTTGTAGCTTTTTTACTGGTTAATACATTTATAAATGCATATAATCCATTAAGGCATTAAGTAAGCAGTATAACCTGCCAACTTTGAGTAGTGGCATTGCATATTCAAGTAAGTTCATGATAATCATTCTCCCTTCATTAAACTTGGGCCTTAATTATTAATTTAAAATATAAATCATCTAACCGGGGCTATAAGTTGTGGTATCTAAGGTCTCCTTGTGAGAAGAGACTTATAACTCATTATCACCCATACTATATTGAAGGTATCTTTTTGTAAACAAAAGCGCTTTGACTCAAAAAAGTGATTTCATGAGTGACGATACATGTGCTGGATATCACATATATTTATTATGGAGTGATCCTGTTAGAATTTTCTTTTCATGGGTGAGATTAATCTATAAGCAGTGTCTAGTTTGCGATGATCTCACTGGGCAGACTCATAAAGTATATGTTAATGGTTATGCAAAAGCAGAAATGCTACATGATGCACTCTCATATGGTTTATACCTCTGGATATATCTCTTAGTACATTGTTTTTCTGTATGGAGATTATCTCAACTACCTTCTATTGCGTCATCCATCGGTTAACAACCTCTTGGTGTTCTCATCCATGATCCATCTAAACCGTAAAAGTCAACAATTGAAGTTACCTTTGGCCTGATCTTAGCTTTCTAGTGGTTCTTATGACCTGATATATGTTTGAATAATCTGGCTTCTGTTTTCCCTTTGCTTTATTCTTTACAGATGAATATTTCTAGAATACCACGCTCAGTTTCTGCGCCAAGTCGTCCGCAAGCTGCTGGGACAGGAAAAGGACTCAAATTCGGTGATCAAAGGCTTTCAGTGTGTGGGAACCAAATTAATGAGGTTGATAGGACTTTGAAATCCTGTTCATCAAAGCGTAATGTAAGTTCGTCGTGTAATACTCCTCAAGCATTGCGACGTTACTCTGGCGGAAGCAGATCCACTGCTGCTGGAGATTCACGGGTGGTCCATAAAAATGATAGGGCACACTCTTCCGAAAATGTTTGTTCCAAATATGAATCAACTGGTAGAAAGGCTCTTCCAAATGGTAATACTAAGACTGTGCTACATGCAGCAATACCGAATTTAACAAAAATCAAAGCTGAACCACCAAACAACTATGAATTCCCGAGTTCGATCCTGAATTTAACAGAAATCAAAGTTGAACCACCAAATAACTATGAATTCCAGAGTTCGAATGCGACAAAAGCGATGTATTCTGAGAATTTGGTCCAAGCGAAAACTGAAGTAGAATTTCATGGTGATTCACATGAAGACATGCTAGATCATATGCTGCTGCGACAGCGGATGAAACTGTTATCATCAAGATATGATCCAAGTTTGAAAGTTCGCGACAGTTCAGAATGCACGAGGAAAACCTTGCTTTCAACCTTGGATTGTAGGCCAGTCGAATCAAGACCTGCTCAGTCGCTGAAAGTCAATCGCCCAAGAAAAAGGCGAAAAACAGCCACGTAAGTTCTTCTTCTTTCCTTTTCAAACCAATGATTGGGAATCCTAAACATAAATGATTCTGAAGATTCAAACTCGAAGCTAATTTCAGGGATTCAGTTGAAACTGCTATGGAGGAAGATGCTCCTGGACTCCTGCAGGTAGTAAAGGCGTCTTCTCTTTCTTTTCCTCTGAAATTGGGTTTACATGCTGATGGTTTTATCATGGGCAGGTTCTGATTGAAAAAGGTGTTGCAGTTAATGAAATTAAGCTTTATGGGGAACCGGAAAGCAATGATGCTTTGGACGATTCACCCTCTGAAGACAACTTTGCAGAGCTAGAATCAGTTATAGGAAAGGTTGTCACAGAATCATGATCTATGAAGTTTTTTTCTTTTTTTTTTAACCATCCATGGTGCAAGAAGGGTAGTAGTTATCTATAACCATCTTGCAAAGATGGTCGTAAATAACTCGTAAATATTGCATCATATGCTAAAATTCTTGTCCTAACCAAGTTAATTTTGTGCTGCTGAATCTATTTGATACCCTCGTTTCTTATTGTATGGTGGTTCTTGAGTCTAGAAACACAAACGTGTGTACTTGTTAAGGAAAGGAAATGGGAACAACATGAGTATAATGATTGATATAGTAGAACAAGTAATGGATTGAGGATACATAGATAATTGCTGATGATTACTGTAATTTTATCCATACTTTATAATGGCTACTTTGCAAAGGCCGAGTCTAACAATAGTAATCGAGTGTGCAAATGGCTTTAAGTTGGCCGAGATCTGTTGTGGCTGAAACACACAACTTTTCTTGCATATGGCCAAAGGATATCACCATCTGCAATATTAGATAGACGTTTCCAGCTACAACCAGATGTGGCAATTTTCAACAATATTTTGGTTAGGTCCACTTTAGATCTGAGTACATTATCACCAATATAAGTTAAGAATATGATATATTTATATTTCTGAACTATTTCTAGGTTCTTATTCATTTTGTGGTACTCATTTACTAACAATATTTGCAGGTCTTTGCCCATTAATCATATGTCTACATGTTTCTAGAAGCATTTGTTATACATATAGAGTCCATCACCAAAATTTTCTAGTTAATTTGCCCATTAACTTTTGAGACATCATATGCATTGATTTTGTGATCTTGTTTTATGTGGGGACAGCTTTTCTCTCAGCGAGAGCCAATGTTGAAGTTAGGTTCCTTAAGATGCAATAAGGGGGAAAAGGCAACTTACTGCTTGGAATGTCTATTTTCCCTAGTGGAGCAGGTTCTAACAACCTGTCAATTCCTGTACTCAAGATCAGTAGAAAAAAGTGGATTTTCTCCACTTGCGTTCTTATCTGACCATAATAGTGTACTTTTCTTACTCTGATTGCTTAATTGCTTATTATGCTTTTAGGCACGGTATCTACAGTTTCGAAATTGGCCAGTTGAATGGGGATGGTGCCGGGACCTACAGTCATTTATCTTTGTCTTTGAAAGACATAACAGGTAACATTGGTGTGATCTTTGCTCAAGAGTTTCAAAATGGTCCTTTGATTTATCCGGAGAAAAAATAGTACTAATATTTTCATGCTTACAGGATAGTGCTTGAACGTCCTGAATATGGTTATGCGACATACTTCTTTGAATTAGCTGATGCGTTACCCATAGGCTGGCAGATCAGACGACTAGTAACGGCTATGAAGCTTACCAGCTGTAGTAGAATTACCTTGATTGAGAACAAAGCATTAATGGTGATTACTTTACATAAAATCTAGTTTTCAAAGTGAAATTATCTGAGTATTTACATATTAGTTTACTTATTATTTGTCAATTGATTTTGCTACCTACATTAAACTTTTTGATATGCATTAAGTAACGTGATTGAAAGCATGACTAGACTGCTCATATTATTGGTCCTAGAAGCTAAAGTTTTCTCTCTAATATTTTTGAATCAATAAAATGGACCTTCTTTTATATTTTATAGTAGTTTGATTTATTGCTCAAGTAGAAACAACCTTGTTGAATATCCAACTCATTAAGCTATTAAAGAGAGTAGGCTTTTTGTTTATTACTTAATTTAATTCTAACATGCATCCTCACGTGTACTTAGGCCAATGAAAATCTCTTTATGAAAACAAGTTCCGTGAGCCTAATACGTGAAATGTGGGCTAGTGAGATTTGAACACATGATCTCTTTTGGGCCGAATCTCTTCTTGGTCTGGCTCTGATACTATACTGAATGTCCAACTTATGTAAATGAATTCATGAGTTCTTCACCTTGTGGATTTAGTTATACTCCATATTATTCCTTCAGAAAAAGGTATGAAATGGAATCCAGCTATGAATCAACTTTGTAATTCAAGAGAGTTCATGACAAGATGATAGTTTACTTCAATTGGAAAAAATTAAAAAATGAAAATTAGATTTAGCAATGTGACATCATACAAGGTAAATTTCGAACGGGTTCTAGCTCGCTTGTACAAATGGTATTTGAAACTTTGTTTGCTGAGTACGTCTCTTCTGTATGTAATTTAAGATTATCTGCGAAGGGCCATAAGAGTTATTAGACGAGCTTTAGTGAATTGCTATATATTTCTTGCCTGTTGTGATTGTAGCTGTGATGCATCTTAAAATTATTCTCTGACTTTTATCGCTATAACTTACAGGTTGGTGATGATTTGACCGAAGGAGAAGCTAAGGTGTTAATGGAATATGGATGGATACCAAACACTGGTATCGGAACAATGTTAAACTATTATGACAGAGTTGTTCATGACAGGAGGAATGAGAAGGATAGCTCGGAATGGAGGTCGAAAATTGGGAAGTTGCTCATGGAAGGTTATAATGGTGGTACAATTATTTCTGCTGTTATTCCGAGTAAGGTTATGGAATATAATGTTGCCAATCCCCAGCAAGTCAAGATGGAACTTAGTTGACTTATCTGATTTTTAAATTTCTGTCAGTAGAAAGCACATGGAGTAGGTTTTGGTCAGAAACTGATAATATTTATCAAACTAATATACTCTGATCATATGGGTTAACTAGTTTTGAATGTTTTGTAGCACTAAATGTAAATATTTATCTTTATCTTTCGGGTGAAATATTGAAAATTTGTTGAGTTTGTGCGGTTCAATTTTTTTTGTCCCAAGGACATTCATGTCTTAGATCCGACTTAATCCCTTTTGAGGTGCGTCGGAAAAATTAACTGGAACCTCTTCTAACAGGGATTCGAACTTGGGTTTGCTACTTTGTAGTGATTAGTCTTTTTCACTAAACCAATCATCTGTTGGTTGTGTGGTTCATTAACATTTTTTGTTTGCATCTGTTTTTGGGTGCGGATCTAATGGAAGGGTTAGATTTACAATGTTTTAGGTGATTGAAGTAGTATTTCTTCATTTCTTCTCTACATACATCTAGCTCATTTGAACTTAATTCATTATGTACTTTTACATATAATATGAATCAAGTTTGAAAATAACTTATTGTTTTCTGAAGCTCTTTTAAAAGTCGACTTGATTGGTGAATAATTATAAAAAGTATCTGAAATCGTAGAGCTACTTGATGTTTGATTCGACTAAAGTTTGCTTGAGTTGCTCGAGCTTGGTTGTTTAGCTATTAAAATAAAGTTAACTTGTTTTGCATATTTTTTACTAGTAGTAAATTAAAGTAAACATGATGGAATTACACTACTAGAAAAAATTGAAATTTCGACCGATTTTGCACAAAATCGGTCAAAAAAAGTTATTCTGACCGATTTTCCGATCACAAAAATCGGTTGGAAAAAATCGGGTCGGAATTGGATTTCGACCGGTTCAACATTCGACTGAAATTCCAACCGATTTAAAATCGGTCGGAATTTTCGAAATTTTTATTTTTATTTTTATTCAATCCGATATTTTCCCACTAAAAACCCTAAATTATAATCGAACTCCACATTAATGCCCTAATTCAATTTTTAAGCACACTCAATAATTTCAAACACACTATAATTAATAATAAAATCTAACAATTTCAAAAACACTATAATAACCAAATTTAAAAATTTCTACTAAAAATTTCTACAACCAAAATCTAACAATTTATACTAATTTCAAACACACCATACTAACAATTTCTACAACCAAACTAACATTTTATATATACTAACAATTTCTACAACCAAAATCTAACAATTTCTACTAATTAATTTCAAACACACTATAAATAACAAATTAAATCTAACAATTTCTACAAACAAATTTTAAATATATACTAATTTCAAACACACTCAACAATTTATACTATATATAAATCAAAATAGTATATATATATATATATATATATATATATATATATATATATATATATATATATATATATATATATATATATATATACCTTCAAGAAGAGAGAAGAAGAAAGGAGAGATGAGGTGGTGGTCGGTCGGAAGTGCTGCGACAATGGTGGTGGTCGGCTGGAAGTGCTGCAGCGGCGGAGATGTGGTTGGTCGAAAAATTGAAACAGTGGTTGTGGCCGGAAGAAGACTAAAGGGAGTTAGAATGTCGGAGGTTTTTTTTCTCTACAAGGGGCTGCTGAAATGAGCAGTCCCAACATTTTTGTTATAGAAATTTATTCCGACCGATTTTTAAATCGGTCGGAATTATGAATAAAATTCAACCGCGACTTTTTAAAAAAAATAAATTATTCCGACCTATTTTACAATCGGTCGGAATTGTTTTCTTTCTTTCTTTTTTTTTTAAAAAAAAGTATAAGATTCCAACCGATTTTGAAATTGGTTGGAATATTTTTAAAAATTCCAACCGATTTTAAAATCGGTTTGAATAATTAATCGTATTTTTTTCGGTCGGACTTCAGTGAAATTTCAACCGATTTTTGTTCTGTCGAAATTTTTCGGTTGGAATTCTTCATTTTTCTAGTAGTATTAATTGATTCAACCGAAAATAATTTCATTGGTATTTTTTTCAAATGTTTATAAATTTAGAGTTTTTTAGTATTTGTTTGACAAAATATCTCACAAGTGAAAAGTAAGGGTTTATTTGTTTGGTGTTTTTGAAAGTGATATAAGAAATAAATTGATGTTTCATAAAATTTTCCGATTTTTGTAATGTTTGTTTGTATTTTTTGAAAGGAAATGAAGAGTAGGTATAAGTTTTAGAAATTACTAGGTTTTATTTCTAAAAGTATAAAATATTGTTGATTTTTAAGAGAGCACCAAAAATGAAATGCTCTCTAAAAGCAAGACAAACAACCCTAAGTTATCTAAAACATTATAAGGTACCAATTCATATGCTAGTGGAATTAGGGTTATCAATAGGTCGGATTCGTGTTAGATTAGTCTCGATTCAGATCCTGCTCCATTTATGTCTGATCAGATTATATTCGATCCAGATCTTGTTCGAACCTAAATTTCTTGAGTCCAACGAATATTGGTCGTATTCAATTGAATATTGTATATTTTTCGGATCCAATGAAATCGTCACTTTCAAAAAATTTAATCATTATTTTTCCTAAAATAAGTTTGTAAACTTGACGATTTTATTTAATTAAGCTCACTTGTTCAAACTCTTTTAACTAATATTCATGGTTTTAGATGAAAATATGCACAAAAATGAAATTATAAATTAATTATTAACAATATTCTTAAACGATGGTAAAATATTATCAATGTTACTTATTTTAATAAAATATTATTTAAATAAATTTTTTAATTTATTGTCGAATATAAATCTTTAAGGAATCGGATCTACCTAGATCTGTATTCGTTCCATGATTTCGGATTACATCTTTATAATCGAATCATTCATTGAATCGGATTAAAATCCTAACAAATCAGGCCGGATTTGGATTGAAAATCCACCCCCATTGACAGCCCTAATCAGAATCCATCTCAGAAATGGGCCGTTAATTGGACTAGACCGGTTGAGGTTCAATATAGTTTAGGTGGCCGACGTAACATGGATTGAACAATAATTTTTTTGGTTATTTTGTTATGGGGGAGCCTCAATATATTACCGGAATGAAATAAGAATTCAAATTTTGACTTGCTGATACTATTTACAAACCTTCGAAAATAATGTTACCACCAAAATAAATGGCATTACTTCTTGAATATCTTTTTCTTTATTGAAGAAAGTCAGACTCTATAGGGAAATGATTTGTTTGAGCTCCATCTCGATTCGGTTCCAATAAATAGTTTGGGAGTTTTCGACGAAACTTTGATTTGGATAATGATTTCAACGGAAGATAGAAAAATAGTAATAGTTATTAGTTAGTCAGTTTTAAAAATTTGAGATATGATTGGATTGAAGTTTGTTTGTAGGGGATTTGAGGAGAAAAATATGCGGTAAGTGTCAATCAATAACTTTATGTATTAATATGATATTATATTATATTTTGTAATGATTAAGATGATGAATTATTATTATATTGTTATAATGATTGAGACTTGATTTAATTATTTTATTATGACTGTGATAATTATTTATAAGTAGAATGCATGTAAAATTAAATGAGATAATTAATAATTTAGTTATTTTGTAATATATATACAATAATAAATTTAGTTTTTGCCAACAAATATAAACGAATATGAAATTTAAAATTATAGGTAGATATTTTGATAACAATTGATAAATGTAAAAATCGATAATACAAAAATCAAACACTAGGATAAAAATTAATAATGTAATTGATACAATTTAAATATAATACTTCTATTGGGAATAATATAACAAAAATAATAATGTAATTGATATATTTTAAAAACTATTCTATTGGGAATTGTGGCATAGGGATTAGGGAGGAAATAAAAAGAAGGAAATATATATTTGTCAGAGCCTTTCACTGCCTTAAAGCTTATGTTTGGGCAGGTTGGACCGAAAGCTATGTCTAGGCTGAAACCTGTCCAGACCCTTATTCTAATTGGGTTTGGCCCAGTCTGAGTGTGTCCTGACTGAGCCAAACTACATCCACATGAGTCCTCAAGATCTGAGACCGATTCATTTCAGAAAAGAAAAATGTTGAAAGGCGCAAACTTTTATTAGTTAGAGCTAAACTCATGATTTTTTGGTCATGGAATTCCTACTTTAGCCCAGATGATATTGCCTCATCAACATCAAACCAATCCTGCATACCATTTATCTTATCATAGCTTTTGATATTCGATTCAAGTTTAATTAATTAACAAGATATATTAAAAGCTATCAAGCTATTAGAGCTCGTCTAGTGCTCAACTCGGTAAAAGCTTATTTGAATTCTTTAAATACCAAGTTCAAACACTCTCAATCTTGATAATGAATGAGAATGTGTTTAGATTAGTTACTCTATAATTCTATAAGCATATGTTTCAATAATGAATTTTACATGGAAAGAGCAAGACAATCTTTTATGTTATGTGAAACCTGAACAAAATATCATGTGATATATTTATTGTATAGAATCCTACAATATTATTAAAACTTCAGCAGGAAATCCCCTATCGTACAAAATAAGCCGTCAAAACTTGTATGGGTGGGTGTAATGTCGTTCTGAATATTAATTAACAAAATAATTCTATGCAATAAATATTTTAATAGGGAATTTAATATATATAATACATGTATATTCTATGCATTAAAAATTTTACATAATAATTTCGTACATATTTCACATAACACATGAGAGTATCTTACGTTTATCCCTAAATTTTACTTATAACAACTATGCGGAAAATATATACTCTTTCCAAATGACCTCCCCCCTCCCCCCCTAAGAATGAGTTCTTACTTGTTACTTATTTTTGTTTCCGCAAGCATGACATGTGGTTGACTGGAGCATGATTTATTCAAACTCACAACCATTAGAAAACCAAGATTCAATCCAATTTCCGAAAGAACCTTTTCTTTTTGAACTTACAAAAAGAGTAAGAAAAAGTACTATTTCTCACCAAACTCTCTTTCCTTCCCAACAAATCCTAAAGATTTCATCAAAAAATATTGTGCAATACCCAATCCTAACAAACTCAAAAGAAAGGCAAAAGTTGAGTCATATGTGTTAGAAAGTGGTTGAAAAACAATTAGGCAAATTCAATTGCTCGTGAGTGCAAAAGTGCCTCCATAACAAAATGTTTGCCCTTCCATTTTCTTAATGGCCCCAAATCCCGTACATGAATACACCTTGGCAAGACCCAAGAACAATGTAGAAACTCATGTGGGTAGCATAGCAAAGGATAAAGATTAATATATATAATTGAGGTAGGGGGTGGCATAGCATTACTATATATGCAGGGCGGACCTAAATGATTTTCTTTCGGGGGCCGAAGATTTGTTTGATAATAAAAGTTCGATATTTTTTCAATGTTTTGATAAAATGACAAAATTAACTTGAGATAAAGTAATACTATAATTTTATTTAAGTAAAAATAATATATATATATATATATATATATATATATATATATATATACTATCAATATTTCAAGATTACGAATTATTAGACACTCAAAATAAATGTAATATAGAAACTCATGTGGGAGGATAAGGTTAATATATATAAATTGAGGTAGGGGGTGGCATAGCATTACTATGTACAGTATGAAATGTGCATAAAAGTTTCTGACTCCATTATCATTGTAAATGCAATCATTTAAAGAAAGTGAAAGACATAATAAAATGTATTAAAATGGGAAGATGTGTTTTAGCAAGAATTGTGTTATTTTTCTATTTTCATGTGGGGATTCTTATGGCATTTGTCAGTGAAATAGAGGTACATATGGGCTCAATTCTTGTTTATTTTACTCTTCATTTTGATAGTGTAGCTAAGCTAATAACTTCTTAGATATGGGAACTCTTGTCACACTTGTCATATTTGTTGTATATAGTATATTTTTACTAGAAAAAGAAAATATGTTAACTTTTTCTTTTGGTTGTACTTGGATATGCTTTTTTGAGAGATATTCAGTGCTTTGTAAAATTTAGTAGAAATATTACCAAAATTGTACAATTTTTTTTAAAGATACTAAATGTCGTCGTGCATTTTGAGATCCTATATCAACTCACAATTTAATATCATATGTATAGTTGATGAATTTGACATATTTAACTATTCACATATACACTTGATTATTAATTAATACATATAAGGTGAACCATAAATAAAAAAATAACCCTAAAATTTAATGTGATAAAATATCACTTCTCTTCATTCTTGCCTTATTTTTGTTAAAACAAAAAGTGAAAATGAATTTTTTGGACGTGATGTTCCAAAATAATACTATGAATTACTTAAGTCATTAGGTATGTCAGCCTTACATCATTTTCTTGTTTGCTGAAGTAATATTATGAACAAGACATTTTGAAGTGCTAGCTAGTGAGTGAACATTTGCATTGTACCTTAAACCAAACTTCATTAAGAAACAAATCTTTAGATGTTGACACGTAGTTCTATCATTGGTTAGCCATTTGGTTTTCTTTTGCATATAATTACTACACCGTTTGAAATAAAAGTAGTGGTACACATCATGTTTGACTTATATCATGTAGGAGTATAGTTTTTATTACCAATATTAAAGATTTTTTTGTTTATCTTAAGAACGATAAAATTTTATAACATAAGTCCAATGGCACTATTTGATAACATCACATTATTCCATTATTGATACCAAAAATAGGAGGTGAGGTATGAAGACCATTGCTACTTTTAAAGATATATTGATTTACTTATTATAAACTGATGATGAACCATTGTGGGCCTGTTTGTTTGGCATTTGGGAAAGTAGTTTTGGAGAGTAGTGGAGGTTTGTGAAATAATCTCGATTTGCGTAATGTTGTTTGTTTGGGTTTTGAGAGAGTGGTTTGAGAAATAAAGTAGGTGTAGGTTTTTTTGGAAGAGTTGGGTTGTAGGTGTAAGATGTGTAAGACTTTATGTCAAATTATGTTTGTTATGTGAGATAAATTGTGTAAGATATAGGTTACTTTATGTCAAATCAAAATAGAGTTTGTATAGGTTTTGTTTAGAGATAAGAAAATTGTTGTTTGTTTGGCTTTTGAGAGAGTAGTTTGAGAAAATTAATGGATGAAAAAATTATTTCGGAAAATAGAAAACATGTTTGTTTGGCATTTCCCAAACACGAAAAAATTCTGGGAAACGCCAAACAAACAGGCCCTGTGACTTTTGTAGTTTTGTTAAATTTATGGAAATAAAAGATTACATGGAGCACATAAAAACGATTATTTGATGGGACGGATCCATGGTTAACGAGTTTGGAGGACTAAAACTGCTCGTTGTTTCTTTATTTTATATTTTTTTTGGTATGTGTAAGATCACAATGATAAAATAGACAAAATTGCATATTAGCCTTTTAATTAGTTTGAGGCAGCAAAGCTGAGGCCCCAGAACAAAGAGATTCTGGGTTCAACTCCTATTAATGTGAGTAGTTTATTTTAATTTATTAGTAATTGTCTATTATTATTTACAATTATTTGTACTTGAGCAGTTATTGAAATGATTTATGATGAATGTGCTGGAAAAAAATATTTGTTTGAGGCAAAAATATTATTGTACCTTTGACTCGACTTATTTGGTCCTAATACTTTTTTATTTAAATATTTATCTTTATTGTCACAAATTTGGTCTTATATCTTTTTAGTCATATACATTTAGTACCTAGATGATACGTTTATAGTGTAAACTACATACGACACAATATGTACAAACACTCTTGAGTAACCGACACAATATGTACAAACACTCTTGAGTAACCAAAACAAAATAATTTACAATATACATATTTTTTTATATAAACAAATCCTTATTTGTGCCCTTCTCGTTAAATTTTCGAACTCCTATAGGGAGAGCGTGCTTCAATGGGGATCAAGTGACACCATATGTGGAATACTTTTAAGGAAAATAAAATAGACAATGTACATAAACATTTTTACCAAAAATAGTACAAGTGTTGATTTTCTTCAATAAAATTGAGAGAATTTCACTTTTGGTACCACAAGTAATCCTACTTTAAGATTACAATATCATAACTTTAAAAACATACACATTTGGTACCACATGTTAACTGTCCTCGACACATTTGATACTTCCGTCAATTTCTGGACTGAAAATTCAATTTCGGACGGAAAGTTGATGGAAAATTTGCATAATTAGTCCTATAGTTATAAGATACTGCCAAAGTTTGTCCCACATATTTTCTGGCTGATAAATTTACCCCAAAGTTCACAAGTTTTATAAATTTTATATATTATTATTATTAAATTTCTTAATCTAATTAGATTATATATATAATATATATAAACTAAATAATATTTTATATAAAATATAAACTAAATTTATTAGAATTTTTTGATTTCGAAAAATAATCATTTAAAGGAATTAGATTTTATATATAATATATATAAATTAAATAATATTTTATATAAAATCTGAAAATTAAATATAATTATTAAATTTAAAAAAATATTTTAAAGTAATTAGATTTAGAGTTTTTTTTAATTAAAATAAATTTAATAATTAGAATTATTATTATATATATAATTTTAAAAAGTTTTTCAGTTTTATAGTAAATATTATTTAATTTGTATATATTATTATCTAATTAGTTTAAAAGATTTTTTTTTCAATTTAAAAAACTTAACAAGTTTAATTGATATTTTTTTAAATTTTATATAAAATATTATTTAGTTTATATGTGTTGTATGTAAAATTTAGTTAGTTTAAAAGATTTTTTTGAAATTTAAAAAATCCATTAAATTTAATTGATATATTTTCTTTTGAATTTTATATAAAATATTATTTAGTTTATATATATTATACAGTATGTAAAATCTAATTAGTGTAAGAGATTTAATAATTATAATATATAAAATTTATAAATAGGATTTATAATTAATTATATTTGCAATTGGGATTGAAATGCTTCAAACTTGTGAATTGTGGGATAAATTTTTCGGCCTCAAAATATGTGAGGCAAAGTTTGGTAACAATCTATAACTATAGAACCAATTCTGTAAATTTTCCATCAATTTTTCAGTCTATTGAATTTTTCGTACAAAAATTTACGGAAGTACCAAATGTGTCGAGGGCAGTTAACACATGGTATCAAATGTGTATATTTTTAAAGTTATAGTACCGTAACCTTAAAGTAAAGTTACTTGTGGTATCAAACGTAAAATTCTCCCCAATAATATTATCCGAAAATATAATTTCACGGAAAATTATAAAACAGGTGTATTATAGTAATTAAAAAAATAATTTCAATGATGACTATTTATGAAAGAAACTGGTAGATAAAGAGGGACCCATAATCCACTTAAAGAAACCAATAGAATTTCTGCGCATGGGGGCAACAGGCCCTATATTTCAGCAACCGCCCCAATCCCATTGGTCCCTTACTCCAAATTTTTCTATCCCTTTGAAAAAGATAATGTTAAAAGAAACAAAAAGTGCAACAAATTGTGGCTAAAAAATACTCTTTTTTCCCCATAAAATAAAAACCTAATTTGCCAACCTTTTACAAAAAAGTGGATATTAATATATTTGCCAACCCCCACTTTCTCCACCCTCTTTTCATAAATTATCATCATGAAATGGGATTCATTGTTCCACTACGTACAATTTTTCTTTTAATTTGTCTATTATTTTTATATTAGTTCTTTGTTTAGGGCAATTATTATGTATTCTGGGATATCCTTTGTTGTCCATGTGATTATTAAAACTTTATATCATTGAAATTATTTTATTACATTTTATGAAAACAATAGTTTACTGTCTTCACTCTTATTCACCTTTTGCATTATTATAACTAATCATGAATTGTTGACTTTAATAATTTCATAATAAAAGGAATTTTTTTACGAAGTTAAATAATCTCAAACAATATTATTCGTCTACGTAGGAATGACCAAATTATCATCTAAACTTTTATCTAATTTTAGGTGGAGGCTGGAGAATAAGTCGATTTATTTCAATATCTAAAAATATGCGATGGCCCGAATCCCTCCTATATTTTCAACCCGAAGAAAAGACTCATCAAAATTAATCTTAATTACAAACCACGGAAGAGGCAACCAAATGAAACGGTCTATATTTCTTTGCTGCAAATAGTTCTAGATCAGATCATGCACGAAATTAGCTGCTTCTCCCAAGGATAACTTAATTAATTTGGTAACACATTTCATATTTCTACACTAGGGCTGTTAATGGGGCGGATTTCAATTCGGATCCGATCCGAACTCGGTCAAATTTATTAGGATAATTGCCCGATTAGTGATCCGATGGACCTGATCCGATTAAAAAGATCTGTAATCCGAATTATATGGAACGAATATGGATCTAGGCTGATCCGATCCGTTACATATCCGAATCCGATATATATTATTATATGTTGTTTATATATTATGTATTTAAACCAAAATAAAAATAAAACTATAAATGTTCCACTAAAATCTTTTACTATATAAAAAATAATCTTAAATAGAAATGCATGAGAGATGTTGTTGGACTGGTCTGATAATTAATTGGGCCTACAACATATTAATTTATGTTATTTAATAAGAAAAATCAAAACCCTAATCATTCATCATTCAATTTCGTCTTCTCTTCCAATTCTCAATATTGAGTTATCTTCTTCTTTGTCCCAGTTTATATCTTTTTTACTTATATTTTTCCTTTGTTTTAATTTTTATCGTTTATATTTGTCCACCATATTCCATCTTCTACAATTTTCAGGCAATAGTTTCGATGAAATAAGTAAAATGTTACATTTTTAATTCATGATGGTGGAATCTGCAAGTGATTTGGAGAAAAACGGGAAAACAAATATTATTGTTAAATGTGCTAAACGGATCCGGATAATTTATCCGAATTCGAGATATCCACTGAATTCGGAATCCGGTTGCTAATATTCAAGATCCGAACGGATCCGAATCTAACTAGAAGAAATGAAAATCGAACTTGGATCCGAATCGACCATGATCCGGTCCGAATCCGACCCATCGACAACCCTAGTCTACACTATGATACGAAGGTAATTCTTGTCACGCTAACACAAAAAATATAAAAGGGATTTTGTTTTGTTTCTTCTTCTTCTTTGTCATAATACATCATAAATGAATAAAAATAATTTGAAAGCATCAACTTCTATTCAATTAGATTCGTAATTCACTCTGCGTCTATTTGTTTGAGTTCTGGTTCGATTTATGAGTCAAAACCATTTCAAATAAAGTCTGAGTATAAGTTTCGCGAAAATCAGAGACCAGATATCAACTTATATATCCATATATAATAAATCTCAAACCTATAAAAGATAATAATTTCACAAATCCAATATGACACCTCCCACCCACTTTTTTCTTCAAAACCATAATATCTAAGCTCAATTCAAGTGGGGTTTCAATTTTTTCAATACCTAAAACACAACATCCAAGCTCAATCCGAATGGGAATTCGAAGATTTCGTCAAAACTACCGAAACTAATTTTTCAAAATTAAAATCAAGCGAAACTAAGCCAAGGCCTTTTAATATTCAAATATATATTCACCATCACAATAACTATTCAAACAAGAACTATGATATATTGCTGAGAAACGATTGGTCCCCAAGTTCTCTTATGACCGTTGCCTCGAGTCTTTTTGGATTTTGACTTAGAAAACGAGTATTACCGAAGCCATTTTGTCTTATCATGCACAAAACGGATATGGTTATATAAATTGGTCCAAAATTCATAATTTTAGCCCAATATGTCACGTGCCAACCAACCACATGACCCCTCAATTTGAGACTAAAATTGTTAGAAAAATTAATTTCATGACGTAATTGAAAATCTGACTCTGCGTGTGATAGTTATCAATAATAATTATCTTTATATTCCAAAATATGTTGCACAAAATAACTTCATAATCGACTTTTTAGAAGATGAAGTTTTAGCTCACCTTATCACATCGAGTACTGAATTAGTATCACATATCAAAAAGATTTAGGAGAGTTGAGGTAACGGAGTGAGGAGAATCTCTACAAGTTGGATACGCTAGAGGAATAATCCAACATACGTTTTGGATTTTTATTTTTCATTTAGTTTAGATCGTGGACATGACAATTATACGTATCAAACAAGTATTCGAGACGTATACTACATTAATTTTTGGATTATCCATGTATGGTAATTTAGTAATACTCCATATATCAGAATTCAGATAAGAAGAATTGATTTAAAAAAAAAAAAAAAAAGAGGTGAAGGAAATATTGTTAAATTAGTCCTGGATTTATACCTCAATGGCACTTTAGTCCTTTAAAGAGTCAAATTTTCAATTATGTCATGTAATTAATCTTTTATTGCAACTTTGGTCCAAAAAATTGACGGGTCATGTGATCCGCACGTGACATGAGGTGCTCAGATTACAAGTTTCGGGTCGAAATATGACTAATATTGTTAAAAAAATTAAATACAAGATGTGATGAAAAACTCGATTCTTTAAAGAACAAAAATATCAGTGAGCTATAGTTATATGACTAATTTGGAAATTTCCTTAAGGTAAGTTTTAAAAAATTGAAAAGCAGTATTGAATAGGGTAAAATACAGTATGCCCCTTAAGGTATGGGGTGGTACCAGCTATCCCTCTAAAGTATCAATTGTAACATTTATAATTGATAAAAAATTGAAAAGAAATATTGAATAGGGTAAAATACAGTTTGTCACCTTAAAGTATGGGGGTGGTACCAGTTATCCCTCTAAAGTATCAATTTGTAACATTAACACCCCCCCCCCCCCCCCCCCACCCACCCATGTAATGGTTTTGGACTTTCTATTCCACCTATATAATGGTTTTGGAATAAAACTACCACCGTCTCTTTTATAAGTTTATAACTAATAAGTTGGTTTCTTTATTAATTTATCGGAAAAAAAAATTGTTTCTTTATAATTATAAATTCCTCCATCCACCAAATAACATTAGGTTTCAATTTCTTCATTTCCTTTCGTTTTTGTCTCGATTCTTCTTTTTTTTTTCAAATTTTTATCTCATTTTTTCTTTATTTTCGTTTAAATTTGTTTTTTTTTTGCTTCAATTTTTCTATATTTCTATCTCGATTTTTTCTTTACAATTTGTTTATGTTTTTATGTGGTGGTAATTCTCTATTTTATTTCCGTTACAAATTTGAAGAATGATGTATACTGGATTTCCCAATCTGGTATGCTCCGCTTCCAACATGTACGTCTGAGTCCTGCAAAACAAAGACTACACTCCGGTGGGGTGCCTGCGGAGCCTCCTCCGATGCTTAAGTCTATAAACATTTACTGGAACTTAAGATAATTTTTGCAGTAATAACGTGAGAGTTATGTAAAATATGTGTAGAGATTACCCCTTTTAGTGGAATTTTTTTTACCCACACCAGGTTTGGCCGAACCCAAAATAACTACAAGGCAAGTGCAATACACTTGCTTTGGGATTGGATGTAACTCTCAGGAGAGTGACCAATCACAAAACAAGTGCAATACACTTGTTTTGTGGTTGGATGAGTTTGGCCAAACCAGGCTTGGACAGAAGTAGATAATGAAAATCCCCTGATTTTAGGAAAAGATATGCATTTTTGGTAATTATTACCTTTTTTTATCTGAACATTCCCATACCGATAGGATTCTAGCTAAGAAATCATGTTTTTTCAGAGCTATTACAGATAGGGGTAACTGTTACAATTGATACTTTAAGGAGGTAAATGATACCATCCCCATACTTTAAAAGTGCAAACTGTATTTAACCCTATTTTATAAAGACAAGAAAAGAATGACTTAGTGATTATTTACTTTAGCTATTTCTCAAACTCATTATGGTTAAAAGAAATAGTAGAACAGAATGAATACTATATAAGAATAAAAAAAAATATTGAAATAATTGGGAAAGAAAAAGAATTAATTGCTAAAAAAATTGATACAAACAAAATATAAAGCAAAGGGTATATTAGATCATTAGATTTTCTCAAAAAAAAAAAAAAAATACTAGATCATTAGAGAGAAAATCAAGTCTTTGCAACAACAGTTTTGCTTCTCATTCCATTTTGAAATAAGAATCGATGCCTCTCTTTATGAATATCCTAATTAAAATAGAAGAAGTCATAGCCTAAACATTAAAAGCAAACTTTTGGTCTTTTAAAAAATTTCGAGAATTATATGAAAAAATATTGAATATTTTACATGAGTGCGCGCTTTATCAGGATTGAACTTTGTTTTGTTCAAACTCAACTTATAAATTCACTGAACCCCATAATAATGTCAAAACACAATACAACTCACATTTAATTGACATAAATTCAAGTTTAATCAAATTGAACCACCTTGGTTAGATTGGGAACAAATGACATTCCAAAATCCGACCCGTCATCGACATTCATAGACTTAGTCTCCCATACACACTATTTATGGATTATATAACTTTTGAATTTTGCATGTATGTTAATGCCATTTATGACTTTGATTGAGTGCACACATGGAAAAGTAGCACGAAGACTATCAACATAAAAAAATGTGTCAATTTCAGTACGACTAGTGTTTGTTTGTGGGCCTTCAAGTTTACTAGTGTAAAATTGACTGATTAAATGTTTAAAGATTGATAGGGAAAAATGAAAATGCACGATACTATCCTGTGTTATGTGAAATTTGTACTAAACTACCTTGTAAATTCTTTTTGGCATCAAACTTCGTTATATTTTCAAAAACCTTGCATAAAACACCAAATCCGCCTCCTTCGATCCATTTTCTAACGCGCATGTGTTCCACGCGAACAATGTGAGATTTTTTTTTTTTGCATAATTTTTTCAGCCAAAACTCCATTGTACTTCGAATATATCTAGGGACAATTTAGGCAATTTAATTAAAAATTAACAGTGTTAGTAATTAATGAAGACTGGATATTTTATGCAGAATTTTGAAACTACAACGAAGTTTGGTTAAAAAAAATTTACAAGGTAGATTTGTGCAAGTTTAGCATAATACAGGGTAGTATAGTACATTTTTCCCATATTGATATGCTTATGGCATGCTTACAAGAGCAATATCTCATTTGATTTTTGCTTTTGCATATATTTCATGTTTAAATCATTAGTACGTGGTTTGTGGCCACATATATTGCACGGTAAGGTGTATAAATTTGTCCAATTAGAGCGTGCAACCAAAAAAGAACAAGTAAAATTATGTAGTGATGTTCTTGGTCCCAATATCTGATGATTAGTGTGCTCATATTGATAATACTGTTAGCTAATAATTGTTCATTTGAACTTGCAGTTCGAGTTCAAAATTAATTGTTTGTTATAGGAGTATTTTTCAACCAATAATAACTTATAAATTCTAACATTCAGTTAAGGTTAAAATACTTAAAATAATACTCCCTCCATCCCATTATTTTTACTCCATTAGCTATAATACATGGTCAAACTTTTCATCTTTTAAGTGACTTATCATATTAAATTATCCACTTTTTTGTGTATTAAATCTTTTAGATATTAATATATATGATGCAATCTGATATTATAAACTATTAATTAAATTATTTATTATAATTTTATAAATTTAATCAAGTTGACTGATCAACTCTACTAAGAAATAAAAAAAAATGAGACGGAGGAAATAATTAGCTGCACAATTTTGACAACTGCTACAAGATAATTTTTTGATGTAGACTCATATATGCCACATCAAATATATATGATTATTTTTTGTATAATGTTGAAAAATATAGATATATTATATATGAAATAATATGTTGATTTTTTTTTAATATATAGAAAATTATAAGAAATCTCTCATTATTATTAGTTTAGTTAGTAAAATCTCGAAAATGTAAACTTAAAGTAAAACTCCAATCATTATAAGTTAATAACATTGAGTAAACTCTTTTCAAAATTGAAACCCCAAACTGAACATATAGTGTGAATGGTATCATACATTGACTTAGGCACGCAGAAGAAACGCCCTCTTTTGAAATTTAAGCGCTTTAACTAGTCCCACTTGCTCACTACAGTTGGTTGACGCTTGAATTAGTGAATACTTGATAGTGATAAGATGTTTCTGAAAAAACGCGTTTTCTTCTTTGCTATTACAAAGAATGAAATGCAAAAATATTGAGTTAATACAATTTACCTCCCTGTAATTTGAAAAAGAGCACTTTATCCCATGTAAAAAATTTAAAAAACCAATTTACTTCCTTCAACTGGAGAGTGTAACTCACTTTCCGAAATCGAGAGTGGACATAAAAAGTGTTTTGTAACAAAGTAAATTGCCACATTTATCATAACACATGGAGTAAATTGCCTCATTTATCATAACACATGGGATAAATTTCAACATTTTCATAACACATGAGGGTAAATTTCTACATATAAAAGTGTTAGCGAGGCAGTGTAAAACTTTTAGAAGATTACAGGGGGTAAAATATTATTTTTTAAATTATAAGGAGGTAAATTGAATATTATGAATATCAAAGGGGGGTAAATTGCCATTAACTCCAAAATTATCTACTCTTATTTTTAATTGACAGAAAATTATCTGTTTTATTTTTATTAGTGAAAGACCCTCAATGTTAACAAGTCAAGTGCATCTAATTCCTCAAAGGCCGCAATGTGATTTGTACTTATTCTTCATGATTTACGGCGGAAGAGACAAAACCTATATGTTATTTTGATTATTTACTTAAAAATCTTGGCAATAAGCCAACCTATAAACTTAAAAATTTAATAATAAACCCCCCTAAACTTAAAAAATTAGCAATAATATCCTTACGGTCAACTATTAATTTTTAAATTGGTATAATGAACTAATAAAATAATAAAATGGGATTTTATTGCTAATAAAATATTAATTAACACGAATGGAAAAATGAAAGATACTCCCCTGTGTTATGCTAAACCTGCAAAAAACTACCCTATGAAATTTTTATTGCGTCAAACTTACTTGTGTTTTTAAAAATTCTACAAAACACACCCAATTTGTAAAAAATAGGTCGTTTTGGATCGACATATTTCAAGAAATAATTTTAAAAATATATCACGTGAAGTTGTAGGGACCAACTTGAAGTATTTTAAAAATGGTTTCTTGAAATATGTCGATCCAAAACGATCTATTTTTTATAAATTGGGTGTTTTTTGCAGGATTTTTGAAAACACAAGGAAGTTTGGCGCAATAAAAATTTTATAGGGTAATTTCTTGCAGGTTTAGCATAATACAGGGGAGTATTTTGCATTTACCCCATTAAGAAAAGTACAAGCAGTTTTCTCTCTTTCTGCTAATACAGGGGTTGTTTTTACATTTTGCTCCCTTTACAAATCATAAAAACCAAGAGCAAAACAATGTGCAGATTTTGCGAAACTCTTACCCAAAATGTGGTTTGGTAGAACTTTTCAACGACAAATCAAGTACATGTATACAATTTATATTACGTTGATCAAATAATTGGTCACTTTTAGAAGATTTATCCAATAATACTATAAGTGTATTTCATTTGACATATAAATGTTTTGGACAAGATTAAACCTGTGAAAATGGAAAGCAAGTATAATTAATGTACAAGTTTGAAAACCGAGTTTTCCTAAAGAAAATTATTTAATTACAATCAAATTACAAAGAAAATCAGTGATCATACAATAGTATTAAACTAGAAAAAAAAAAACATACATTATTGATAATCAAACCTAGAACCTCTTAATCATGAGACATCAGCTTTACGTTTTACTAAATAAAAACTTTAAAAAGTAATGAGAGCTTAAGAGATGTTATTTTATTTTATTTTAATTGTATTGAAAATCATTTTCGAATCACTTACATTGTTGTTACGTACTAATCGTAGTGAACTTATGCGTGTAGAAGTCCAGTATTTTTTTTTTTAGAGAATCGTGTAGAAGTCCAGTTGATCAGTAGAGTAATATTATTCCAAGTTTGATTTTTTCTTTCTTTCTCTATTTGATAAAATGTATGTGTCAATTGATTTTTAATAAAATTTAATCAAATGGTGGATGAGGTCGTAGGCTAATACTAGGAAAGGTTGAGAGGTTCAAAGACAATATATTTTGTCTTTGAAAAAACTATACAAACTATACATTGATCTCACATAAAATATATTATTTATTATCGGCCTACTTTACACACATAACAATTTGATTTGAATAAATTAAGTAACATATCGCTTACCATATACTTTTCTTATTTTCATAATCTCTAAAAAAAAAAAAAACCTAATAATTTTTAAATATCAAACATACTACTCATTTCCTATCTAAAAATTCTATAACAAACCTTTTGATAATACACAAAAAACGAGAAAGTATAATTTTTTTTAAAAATGTTTGAAATCACTCTCGAAAAGCGAAATAGACATACTTTTATGTTTTGATATAATTCTTTAATGCAAAACTAAAAATCTTACTTTTTTTAGGGAACTAAAAATTTTAATTTTATTTTCAGAAATTGTTTGATTAGGCATCCTTGTCAGGACGGTGTTATGCAAATTTCCTCCAATAGACTATTTTCTTCTTCTGATATTTAACATGTTATTTTATGTTGACCAATCATCATGGACATGACATGAGGTGAATAAACAATATATAGAGTGCAAGTATATATCAATTCTTTTTTTTTTTTTTTTTTTTTCAATTGTCAACTGTATGACCGGAATATTATATTATTCCTGCAACAAATGTGCAAATTTTGCATTAATTTGAAAGTAGATTGTTGGAGTACGTAAAAGTGAATGGCATTATATTATTACTAGCATAATTTTATAAAAAAAATTGTCATTAATTCGAATCTATATTAAAGAAAGATTGAAAATTCATTTGCAAACTTTAGTTTGAAGAACAAAGTGTACGTATATATTGGAAATTAGGAACGCATAACACAATAATGTTCATATCAAAATAATTAAATTCACAAAGAATAGTCCCTAAAACGACTCTTATATTAATTCAACTAAAAAAATAAGTTTGAATAGGTTGGAAATATAACTCACTGATAAATAGACTTAAAATTATATTTATAGGGAAATTGCATTCTACCCCTATAAAATACCGAACAGGCAATTCTTCGTATGAATAGAAAAATAAAAAAAATAAAAAAAATTGGCACGTACTTAACTCCTTGTGTAGTTTAGAATAAAGCATTTCATCTCTAATTAAATTTTTATTCAGAACATAGGAAAAATATGTAACTGATGAACAATTATTGTATTTAATTAGAATTATAATATTCCACAAAACCTTAACGGACCTTGACGGAATTGGACGGAAATCTTGAAATGACGATGTTGTCCTCGTTAGTTTTACTTAAAGAATAAAATAAAAAACTTGATTAATGAAATGTCTGATTTACCCTTGAAATAATGCACAAAATTATCATACTACCCTTACAAAATTTAATTTTGAATAGAAATAAAAAATCATAATTGCATATTAATCCCTAACTTTTAAAAAATTAATTTTATACATAAAAAAAATCCTAATCCCTAAACCCACCCGCACCCCTCCCCCCACCCCCCGGTCTCTACCACCACCGCTCCTTCCAGGCCGGCGTCGCGGTCCTGACTCCTTCCAGGCCGGATGGGGGAATGATGAGGTAGGCCGGGGGGGTGGGAGTTTAAATAATATATATTAATTTTTTTTTGATTTATAATAATTTTTTTTAATATTTATAATTTTATAATAACTATTTTACTAAATCAGGTAATTGAATGAATATTTTTACTTTTTGTACAAAAAATAATTTTTTAGTTAAAATTTTACGATTTTTTTTAATACGGATTAATTATGAACATGTGAACATTTTTATAATGTCTAATAACTTATGTTAAAGTTTTCTTTTCTTCACATGATTATTCGTAATTCATTTATTTATCCTTGTATTTAAATTATGATTTTTTTTGAAATTATTAAAATTTCGGGTTAAATGTGAAAGTTGAATATATTTACATTTTTATTTATGTTATACAATGTTTTTTCTTATAATTAATCATAATTTATTAATTTTTCCTTGTATTTTAATTGTAATATTATGAAAAAATATTGACATGTTATTATATTTTTATTTAAGAATTTATATACACTAATAAACTAATTATAAGTTTCATGTAAATTTATAATATTTGAACCCATACTTATATATATACATTGCAAATAAAACCCTCATATGAATTAAACATAACAAGGACATAATTGTCCACCAAAATAGCTACAGTATCCCCAAGAGTAAAATAGGAAGTTCAATAAAAAATTGGTGATGACGTCAGCAAAAACTAATGGAACCCTAACGGATGTAATCTTTTTGAAACCTCAGGGGAGGTCCCTTTAATTATGATAGTCAGAGGAGATTGTACGGTAATTACACCTAACCTCAGGGGAGGTCCTTGTAATTAACCTTTTCTATTATTATTTTTTGGAGTTCGAAACAAAAAGATACAGGAGCAGGGGCGGACCCACATAGAGACAAGTGGAAAAATTTATACTCAATATATATATATATATATATGCATGAATTAAATTTTCGTTTCGAGTGTATGTTTTGATAATTTAAATATTGAAAACTTTTCAAAAAAAATTCAGAAACAAAAATATACACGAGCAGGGGTGGATTCACATAGAGACAAGTGGAAAAATTTATACTCAATATATATATATATGCATGAATTAAATTTTCGTTTCGAATGTATGTTTCGGTCAGTTAAATATTGGAAACTTTTCGAGACTTTTCGAAAAAGTTTCAGAAATACTAAAGAAAAATTGTAATTTTTTTTACTAAATTTAGAAAAATAAGAGTCACAGGCAAATAAATAGTTTCGGAATTACATATTGATTTCCTTTCATTTGATTCAAAAACAGATACTTTTATGTTTTCGACGAAAAAAATAAATTTTTTGATCCATATTTATGACAATATTAGTTATCTTGACATAAAACGTAATTTGGCTCACTGATTGGGTTGGGTTGTAAAAATATTGATGGACCAAATTTTGAGTCCCTGTATTACATGATTCCTTTAATTCTTTCTACAGTTTAAGTATACTTCTTTCTTAGTAATTGTTCTTTTAATTTTAATTGCTTTCTTAAAATTGTTATTTACTTTCTTTTTTTGTTCCTTCATATATAATTGTTTTTTAATTTTTGTTCTTTCTGTTTATAATTTTGTTAGTTTTATTTATTTAGGAATTCAATTATTTTTCATAATACGATTTAATGTATGTTTTGAATATTGAATCATGTTTATTAAAATGTTTTTGAATGTTATATTATTGTTTGTCGAATGTATAATTTAGGTATAATTAACCGCTGCAAAAAAAAAATTTATTTGAAAATTTCGACTGAAATTCCGTCGAAATCTCATAAATTTCGACGGAGGAAAATAATTCCGTCGAAATTTCTGTAGAAAATATATTTGTCGAAATTTCCGTCGAAAATTTGATTTCGACGACCCATTTCGGTCGAAATTTCTCGGTTTTCTTGTAGTGTTTCTTCTTCTTATTTTTTTATTTAATACATTACTACACAAATTCCCCCTCCCAAAAAAAAAAAATCTCCGCCCTAACTATTTTGGACCGATTTCAAAATATTAAAAATGGTTGTTTTCAATAGTGAATATAATTGGTGCCATTTGAAATTATAATTAATACAGAGTAGATGTTCTGGGTTCTTTTAGGTCATGACGGAGTATCATATATAATCAAAGTAATTTGTTGGTTTATTTATGTCAAACTTCACATCCTCTTTTTTGTATCTCTTCATATATTTTCCCGTGAATGAAATAATTTTAAGTTTAACCATTTAATTGATTATTTTTTTCTTTTGTATTTTGATTACTAAATTTACCACAGAATTTTAGCCCCCACTGGACCAAAAACCTGGATCCGTCCCTTTATAGGAGGATAAAGAATGGTCATTACAAATGGTTTATTTGTAAATTTTAATTTCACAGGAGATTTTTATCTATTTTTGTCTATTTAATACTCCACACAACTAAATTACATGTTAGCCCCAAATTTGTTACCATAATAAATATATTTTTCTAAAATTTAGTTTAACTTTGTCATTCACTCAAAGAAACAAAAAGGTAAGTTGGCGTCGGGCTTATCCAATGTTTAACTTATTTGTTAATTATTCCGACTATTTTTGACAGTTGCTATGTTTTTCCTTATCTTTTAATCTTTGGCTAAATCTTGGACAAATTTTGCTTTGTAAATACGGATGTGGGTCCAATGTAGAGTGTACAAAAATAATGTCACATTACAAACTTACAGTATAATGACAATGATTCCCCTGCCCCTCATATGTATCCTCTACATACATTATCATCATATGGTAATAATAATTATTTATAAAAAAAATTATGGTAGTAATAATGAATTGTTTTATAGCTATCCAATTTTTACTTTTCATTAATTCATTTCTTTCAAAAAAATTACACAAATCTCAAAAGAAGATTCTTTTTCTCAAAATGTATTATGTCCTCTTACTATTACCATATTATTGAATAGATAGGTTCAATTTAAATGTACGTAGTTGGATATTTTACGACAGTCATAACGTATGATTTATATTGTCAAATGATAAGTTCAATGTATTTTGAATAGTTTGAATACGTCATGAAAATACATCAATTCAACTCGAGCTGATCATTTCCCCTTCAATTAAATATTTTTCTAAAAAAATTATTAAATAATAAAATTTGTTAATTAATGTTCATATTATACTAAAAAGTTTAAGTTAACATTAAAAATTCAATATGATGAGCTACTTAAGAGATTAAAAGATTTGACTACACGCGACAACTAATGAAACAATAAATTAGAGACAGATAAAGTGTTTATACAATTTTTACATTTTTTAATTTTATTATTGGGAGAAATATAATTGTTGAGTATATATATGATATTCTAATTTATATAAATGCTTGAAATTCAAGTAAGGGGGAGGGGGTGTTGAGGTGGCGCTTTCCAGAGGTTGACATAAACACGAGTGCGTGACGATTCTTTTCTGACCACACGTGTAAGTCTGAAAATAATTACTACCATTTATTTTTTAAATTAATACTAAATTCTTTTAATATGTTTTTATAATAATTAATATTTTTCTTAAATTTTGCCTTTTGTTTGGGGCTCATAAAGTGGACGAAGTCGTCATTTGTATATAAGTAGGCATTCTGATGCAGGTAGAGTCTAGTCTTTGCCATCCAACTGCTTAATTTTATATCTCTAATTCCTTGTTTGGTTTGCATATATATATATATATAAAAAAGAAATCAATTAATTTCTCTTCAAAGTTGAATTTGATTGATTGATCACAAAATGGGAAGACAGCCATGCTGTGATAAAGTTGGATTAAAGAGAGGACCATGGACTGCTGATGAAGATAAGAAACTCATAAGTTTCATTCTTACCAATGGCCAATGTTGTTGGAGAGCTGTCCCCAAACTCGCAGGTTATTTTTATCATTCATCGTTTCAAAATTTTTATTATGTCAAACTTTCTTGTGTTTTTAAAAACCCTGCAAAAAATATCCAATTTTTAAAAAATAGGTCGTTCTGGATCGTCGTATTTCAAGAAATAAGTTTAAAAATATATCACGTGATAAAATTGGTTTCTTGAAATATGTCTATCCAAAACGACCTATTTTTTATAAATTGGGTGTTTTTTACAGAGTTTTTGAAAACACAAGGATGTTTAGCGTAATAAAAATTTTACAGGGTAGTTTCTTGCAGAATTGAAAATTTGTTCGACCAGTTATAACTTTTAGCACAACGGCAGACGTTCAGTTCTACGGAAAATTGAAAATGCAATTAATTTTTATTTTTTTAAAGGATTTTGATGAGTTAAGTTGATGGATGAATTTTTTTTTTGCAGGATTGTTGAGGTGTGGAAAGAGTTGCAGATTGAGATGGACTAACTATTTGAGGCCAGACTTGAAAAGGGGACTTCTTTCTGAATCTGAAGAGAAGATGGTTATTGATCTTCATGCCCAACTTGGAAATAGGTATTTTAATTTTATTTTTCTTTAATCCACTTTCTATTTTAGTTTTTTTTCTCTCTATTAATCCTTTCTATTTTCCTCAAAAAATTAATTAACTTTATTTAATAAAATTATTGTCCCCAACAAATTCAGAAAAAAGTGAGTGGTAGACAAAGCAATACTCTATAATCTTATATAATCGTGCTATATCCCCATCATTATTTTTCCACTTTAGTGTATTTCTTACATTGCCAGCCACATGCAGCCTGACCAATTTATTTATTTTTTTTATTTTTTTTCTGATTTGTTACATTTACACTAAAGTTTCCATTCCTAATCTTTTTTTCTTTTAAATTCAAAACAATTAATTCGAGCAAAAGACAAAAACACCCCCTATGCTTTGTCCAACTCCCAAAACCCCCGTGTTATTTTAACTCCCAAAACCCCCATGTGTTTGGTTTTAAATACCACACTCAATTCAAGTATAATTTTACTTTTGATTGTTGATGGAATGGCAAGATTACCCCTATGTGTTTGTTTTTTTTAAATTTATTTATTCTTTTTGAAAAATTAAGTATATACTACTTGGGTTGAGGGTGGTATTTAAAACCAAACACAAGGGGGTTTTGGGTATTTAAAATGACACCTGGAGTTTTTTTGGGAGTTAGACAAAGCATAGGGGGTGTTTTTGTCTTTAGATGCTAGGGATAAAATTGTCACATCAAAAGTAAAATATGAACAAATATTTGCAATTTTGACAATTGAAACACACTCTCTTTTCTGGGGGTGTATTTTGACACTTTCTTCAAATCACAGGGGGTTTGGGAGTTAAAATAACACAGAAAATTTTTTGGGAGTTAGACAAAACATAGGAGGTGTTTTTGTTTTTTGCTCCAATTAATTCTATTGAAAAATCAAATATACCAAGGTTTTTTTAATTTTTTTCCCACCACCTAACCAAGAATTGTCCCAATTTACTTTTTTGTTTCAAATGATTTATTTATTTTTTAATAAAACGGTGGAATTATATCATTACATCAAAACTTCTATATGATCGATATAAATACTAATTATTAATTTCTTTTGCAGATGGTCGAAAATTGCTTCTCATCTCCCGGGTAGAACAGATAACGAGATCAAAAATCACTGGAACACCCACATCAAAAAGAAGCTAAAGAAAATGGGAATCGACCCTCTAACCCACAAGCCTCTTCCACCACCACCACCACCCGCCACCGATCAACCACCGCAAGAACCACCAGCCGTGGCGGAAAATCAGAACAAAACAGAGGTGACTGACCAAACCACTACACTTCTTGATCAATCAAACAACGAAGAGAAAATCGAAAGCCCAATAATCGATTCCTCGATCGAATTAATCAAGAACAATGATTTCTGCATTGATGAAATTCCTGTGATCGAACCACATGAAATCTTGCTTTCTTATGATCAAAATTTGTTAACCCCTTCATCTTCATCTTCTAGTTCGTCTCCTTCGTCATCAAATGTGATCGAAGAACCACAGTTTTCGCCGAGTTTCGAGGATTATTACAATGAAATAATGAATTGTAATATTTGGGACGATGATTTTAGTAGCACTTTGGATTTTTTAATCAATGATGATAGTGAAGAAAACAGGGGAAATGAAGGAGCTGTTGAACCTTTGGTAGAGTACCCGGGAATGGTGTTAGATGAAGAGTATTCTTGGAATGAGATTATGTAAATTTTATTGAGTAAAATTTGGTTATTAGATTAGTTCATTTTCTGTGACAGATTTACAGTGAATAAAGGAACAAAGATCCATTCGTTGAACAAATTTGACAGGGCACGTTTGTTTCTACTTTCACTTTGTTTGTTTCAATTTTGGCTCAAAAGGAGTATTTGCTTTGTTTATTAACGTAAATAAAAACAAAATCTTAAAAAAGTTAAAAATATCAAGGGCCTGTTTGTTTGGCGTTTCCCAAAAATATTTCGCGTTTGGGAAATGCCAAATAAACATGTTTTCTATTTTCTGAAATAAATTTTTCATCTCTCAATTTTCTCAAACTACTCTTTTAAAATCCAAACAAAACAATTTTCTTATCTCTAAACAAAACGTATACAAACTCTACTTTGATTTGACATAAAGTAACCTATCTCTTACATAATTTATCTCACATAACAAACATGATTTGATATAAAGTCTTACACATCTTACACCTACAACCCAACTTTTCCAAAAAAACCTACACCTACTTTATTTCTCAAACCACTTTCTCAAAACCCAAACAAACAACATTACGCAAATCGAGATTATTTCACAAACCTCCACTACTCTCCCAAACTACTTTCCCAAACGCCAAACAAACAAGCCCCAATACTTTAAGAAATATAGGATCTATATGGATTGGTGTTAACTTTCTTTCATTTGGTTTTGGTTTAGAATTTATTTTTTTCTCGTAATTTGGTTTAGAAATATTGGTTTGAATGATTTTAGCGAAACTTCTAAAATACGATTTGAATTGTGTTTGGATTTAGGGTTGTGAGTTTAAATTTGAGGGGTTTTTTGGTATTTTGCACCCTAGAATTATAGGGTTTTGGCACATTGTACCCTGAGTTAAAAGTTTTGGCACTTTGCACTCTGGAAATAAAATTTATTTGACACTTTGCACCTTTCTGTGTGTATTGGTGAGAAAATTTATTGGTAGAACAGTAGAATAGTCCTTTCCAAAATTTTTTTGGGCACTTTGCACCTTGGCAATATAGAATCTGCACCCTAAAAATATAGAATTTTGGCATTTTGCATTCTAAAAATATTAAATATTGGCGCTTTTAACCAAGATTTAAATTTTTTTTGGCACTCTGCACCCTAAAATATAATTTGTATGGCATTTTGCACCCTAATGTGTTTTCCTTTATAAAAAACTCATGAATGTCGTCGATGTAGAGATAAAATGGTCATGTCTATGCACAACAATCATAAACATGTTATTCTCAATTTATTTTACTTTATAATAACTTATTTTAACATTTTCACTCAATTAAATTTAGATTAAAACAAACACATTGTCTTCATTTTGTTTTCAAGTATCCTCTATTTTATTTACTTTATATCTAAAATACACGTTTACAAATCTTGCATGTTATTATATTGCATGTTATTTATATTATTTAGATCATCTTATTAAGTCGAGGTTGAAAATGCCGACAAATTATATTTTTTTGGTGCAAAGTGCCAACATTCTATATTTTCATGGTGCAAAGTGTCAAAATCTATACTTTTAGGGTTCAAAGTGCCAAAAATATTCAAAAATGACTATTCTACCCTTCCATCAATGAATTTTTTCATCAAAACACACACAATGGTGCAAAGTGCCAACTAAATTATATTTTCAGGGTGCAAAGTGCCAAAACTCTATAATTCCAGGGTGCAAAGTGCCAAAGCCTGAAAATTTTTGGAAATGTTTCGGAAACACTAAGGAAAAATTGTAAAAAAAGTTACTAAATTAAGAAAAATAAGAGAGTTTCAAGCAAATAAATAGTTTCGAAATTACATCTTATTTTCGTTTCGCTTGATTCAAAAATTTTCTTTCGATATTTTCGACGGAAAAGATGGAAATTTTGATCCTCGCAAATTGGACACTTATAGTTCCGGCAAACAATTTACATCATTTATGTTTTAAGCTCCTGTAATTTTAGTTATCTTACCAGTTAGTCCTATATTCGCCGGAATTAAAATTGGTGCCCATAAATGATCACATGAGCAAACAAATCGAGGTATTTTAAAGTTTTTGCCTTGATAATTAGTATGTAGGGAACGAAATGCAGGGAAATACGGTGTTATTTTTCGTCCAATTTAAGCTAATTTGACTGGGTGATCACGTGGTGGATTACAACCGAGTGGCAGCCTGAGGGGCAAAATCCCCCAACTTATTTGCTTGAGTATCAATTTAAGGACACTGATTTAAATTCCGACGAATTTATGAATAAAAATGCGGATGAAATGACTAAAACTGCAACAACTTAAAATATAAAGGATGCAAAAAATTAGTTCGTGATTTTTGAATTTTTTTTTGTAACTTGATTTAGAGAATTGTTTCAATGAAATATTGAAATGACAAAATATTATACAATGATAGTTAGTGAGTTTAAAAATTTGCGACATGATTTAAATTGACGTCCGGTTATTGGGATTTCAGAGCGAAAAATATATAACACATGTCAAATCAATAATTTTATATTTAATTAAAATAAATAATAGGTGTGAAATCAATAATTTTATACTTCTCCAACTTGGATTTCCCAACCTTTCATTGGAGTTGCTATATCCTTTTTTCTTCTTTTGAATCAAATACTAATTTTGTTTGGGTTCAAGTTAATTAACGGAAAAAAAAAAATCAAATATTTGATTACAAATATCCATTGTTTCACTTGAAAGAAAATATTAGGTCCAATCATATAAATTAAACAATTAAAAATACTAGAATTAACCTTTCTTTTCTTTTCTTTAGAAGACCCAAAGGGTGATTTCATTAATTAATTGTTAAAATCATCAAGTAAAAAATCATGAGTAAACCTCGGAACAAAAGGGGGAAAAAAACTATAGTATAAACTACCTTAGGTAAAGCTACGAGCAACGGAATTGTTCACTCTCTACACATGAGAACAACTAAAAGAATATGAACTCGTAGCCAAGGTCTTGATTTCTTCGAATATGTGTCCCAAATGATGAAATTTAGTATGATTTTGGCATCCCTGAATGTCATTAATTACCGCCTTGCAATCCCCTTAAAGAATATTGTTTCTCCAACCCTTATCAATGCCGAATCCCAAAGACCCGTATTGTTGTAACGACTTCCACTGATTAGGGTTCAAAAGAGTAGTCAAATTTCCTTATACCCCAATCGAGAACAAATCCCCTGTGATTCCAAGCAATAAAGCCAACCCCAAGCTAGCATCATCAACGTCAATGACTACGTCGACATTGAATTTAACATAACCAGCAGGCAGTGGTTTCCAAGTCGAGCTATTTCTCATTGGATTAGAAATAGGAGCACAAGAATCCCTATACATGTTATAGAAATTTCGGGCAGCAGAGATAAGGTCAATTGGAACAATAACACCAACAAGTGATTGGTCTAGTGGAAGGGACTAGTCACTACAAAGTAGCGAATCCAAGTTCGAATCCTTCTTGGGAGAGGTTATTAGAATTCACCACATGGATTGTGCTTAGTCCATTTACATAGTTTGGACCTAGCTTAAATCTCAAAAGCTAGCTTAAGAGGTGAGGATTGCCCAATATCTTATAAGGTGGACTTAACTATGATTTTCAACCCATGTGAGACACTTAATCTCAATACTCCCCCTTCACGTGTGGGCATGCTGAATGTGTGGGTGAAGCAAGCCCATCACGTGATAAATTAATGCCCAACCTTGTGAATTGCTACATGTGGGTGTAGGCCCATCACACGAATAATGACACTCCAAACCTTTGTTAACTGGAGGAATAAATGACATTTCAGGCCTTGTTAACTGGAGGAATAATGACAACCCATGTCTTTGTTATATGAGTTAAGTGTGTGGGTAGATACTGAAGCCCATCATGCGTACAAGGAGGAGCCCGTCATGGAAGGAAGCAGGGACGGACCATAGTGGGGACTAAGGGGGGAGGGGGGTGGGTATGGTCCCCCCAGAAAAAAGTTACTTTATCTAATTATAACATGGAATTGTCTTTTACTCAGTGGTAATGTCCTCTCAAAAGTTCGGGAAGGTCGCTAGTTCGAAACCTGATATACTCATTTAGCATCTTTTTACATGATTTTTCATTCAATGTCATTTATTTTGCTATTTATCAAGATTTTATTACATCTCTGATTCTCTATGTATATGTCTGATTCAAAATAGCCTTTGGCCTAACTGGTAATTCAGTTTGTCAGGTTGGATAAGATCATTTCAACTCTTTTTTTTTTATTTCTATGAGAATCACCTAGTTCATTTCTTGAGTAGTACATATAATATTTTTCACATATTTTTTCATCCAATTTCATTTTGATTTCCTATTTATCATCAACATCCAAAAGGCCTTTCATTAAATGTCTTTTCAAATTCCTATTTATCATATGTCCTAATAATTTTGTTTGGGGATTATTGCATTTTTGGTGCCACAACTATAGACTACTGGCGTTTCTACCCCGTAACTTTTCGGGCTGGCACATTTGATGCCACAAAGTCAACATCAGTGGCAATTTTGGTGCCAATTGAAGTCGAATTTCAAAATTGGCCCGAAATTGGAGATTTTGACCATTCAACGCATTTTTCATTAAAAAAAATAAAAAATTATTTTCATCCATCAAGAACTAAGCTACTTGGATGTTTTTATTTGGGGAAGAAGAAGAAGAAGAAGAAGAAGAAGAAGAAGGAGGAGGGTAACAATTTAATTAAGGGAATGTTTGGTGAATTTTATAGGAAAAGTTAGAATTTTGAATTTTGGTATTTTTTTTAATGATAAAGACGTTGAATGGTAAAAATCTCAATTTTTTATGTCACATGGCCCGCACATGAGGGAATTTCGTGCCAATTTTGAAATTGGGCCTCAATTGGCACTAAAATTGCCATTGATGTTGAAGTTTTGGCACCAAATGTGCCAGTCCGAAAAATTAAGAGGTAGAAATGCCAATGGACTATAGTTGTGATACCAAAAATGCAATAATCCCATTTTGTTTGTATCATTTTTATGGAATTCAATTTTCTTTAGATAGATTATATTGTCAAACACATGATTTCAACGTGGGGGATTATAACTATTAGCACATTTAAATTATTATTAACATGATATTAATTATCTATTAATGAATTGGATAGCATTATTTATAATGCACAATTTTACAATACTAATTTTAATGTATGATAAATAAAAAATTAATTGTATTTTCATGTCTTGCCTAAGCAACATTTATTTGCTTTTTGTCCAAGTGAATTGCGTCTTGAACATTTTATATTGAATGTTTCAGACTTCTTACTCTTAAAAAAATTCCTAATATATTTTGTCACCTTTGGTTGTATAACATTATAGTATTAATTTATCATAATTTATATTTTAATAATTTTATCAAAATATCGAGTTTGACACCAAAAAGATTTTCGGGCTGGCACATTTGATGCCACAAAGTCAACATCAGTGGCAATTTTGGTGCCAATTGAAGCCCAATTTCAAAATTGGCCCGAAATTCCCCCATGTGCTGGCCATGTGACATGAAAATTGGAGATTTTGACCATTCAACGCATTTTTCATTAAAAAAAATAAAAAATTATTTTCATCCATCAAGAACTAAGCTACTTGGATGTTTTTATTTGGGGAAGAAGAAGAAGAAGAAGAAGAAGAAGAAGGAGGGTATCAATTTAATTAAGGGAATGTTTGGTGAATTTTATAGGAAAAGTTAGAATTTTGAATTTTGGTATTTTTTTTAATGAAAAAGACGTTGAATGGTAAAAATCTCAATTTTTTATGTCACATGGCCCGCACATGAGGGAATTTCGTGCCAATTTTGAAATTGGGCCTCAATTGGCACCAAAATTGCCATTGATGTTGAAGTTCTGGCACCAAATATGCCAGCCCGAAAAATTACGAGGTAGAAATGCCAATGGGCTATAGTTATGACACCAAAAATGCAATAATCCCATTTTGTTTGTATCATTTTTATGGAATTCAATTTTCTTTAGATAGATTATATTGTCAAACACATGATTTCAACGTGGGGGATTATAACTATTAGCACATTTAAATTATTATTAACATGATATTAATTATCTATTAATGAATTGGATAGCATTATTATAATGCACAATTTTACAATACTAATTTTAATGTATGATAAATAAAAAATTAATTGTATTTTCATGTCTTGCCTAAGCAACATTTATTTGCTTTTTGTCCAACTGAATTGCGTCTTGAACATTTTATATTGAATGTTTCAGACTTCTTACTCTTAAAAAAATTCCTAATATATTATTTCACCTTTGGTTGTATAACATTATAGTATTAATTTATCATAATTTATATTTTAATAATTTTATCAAAATATCGAGTTTGACACCAAAAAGATTTTCGGCCCCCCAACAAAAGTGGTCTAGGTCCGTCCCTGGAAGGAAGTGCCCATTTTAACTTGGGGTTCTGGTACCATATTAAAATTTACCACATGGATTGTGCTTAGTCTATTTATATGGTTTGAGCCTAACTTAACCTCCATGATTTTCAATCCATGTGGGACATTTAGTCTTAATAGAGGTTCCCACTTAATGTGTCCGACACGCCTCGAAAGGAATTAAACCTCTGAAAAACTAAAAAAAAAAAAAAAAAAAAAATTGGAGCAATATCGTCGTTTCCCCAAATGAGTTTATTCCGACCATACCATATCCATCACATAAATATATTGAGAGGCACTCAACCTGAAAAGGGCCCAACATTTCCTAGCAAAATGGCAGTGAAGTAGACAATGAAGAGATGATTCTTTCAAGCCTTCACAAAGCGGCGGACGGCGGACACGTCTTCCGTCAAAATTTTCTGATGCTTAAGAGATGCACGGAACGGAAGGATGTTTCTACAGCTAGACCACGTGAATTTAGTGTCGGCCCTAGGTCTAGGCAACTTAGGTGTCTGCCAAGGGCGCCAAACTATAATGGGCCCCCAAATTTTCTATTATGCGTGTAATTTTTTTTTATGTTAATAAATCATATATATTTTTATGCATAGATGATATTACACATGACCATAAATCAATGTAAATTAGCCGAATCGAACAACACATTGTCAAATTTAATTTGTTTTTTTTTTTTGTGAAGTTTGAGACTGTGTATAAATTCGGTATCTAAAGAACAAAGTTCGGAAGAGTTTTAATTGACCCGAGCTAAAATAACGTAATATCTTTATATATATTTAGTCAATTTTTAGCTTATGGAGTCGAGTTCGAGCCATGTTTCAAAAACTATTACACGAAAAGCGTTGTGAAAACTTGGTTTGATATGTATAACAAATATAGCCTAAACAAGCTTTTATCGATCAAGTTCGAGTCAAATATCGAATAATTGATTCAATTTGAAGTCCTAAATATAGTTATCAACCTATTAATTATGACAAATGCCAATGAAGTCGTAGTCTAGTGGTAATCAATGACAAAACTGATACTCATGACCAATAAGTTATGAGTTCAACTCCCACTAATGTGGGTCTTTTATTCTAGTTTATTACTAGTATTTGATAGTTATCTATTATTTGCAATTCTTTGTATTTGGGCAATTAATGATGAATGCATTCTAAAAAAAACCATTATTACAAATATGTGGACTATCTTTTGTAGCATAATTATAGAAGTACTAAAAATATATTCTTACATTTATTGTTATTGATTGATCTTAATAAGTCAAAAATCATAATCTACAAACACGTAATCTTTTGATAAAATGGAGTATATATTACAGTAGTAACTACTTTTACTACAAAAAGTATTTCAATATCGAAATTGATAGAAATATATTTACAATTGCTATATTATAGAAAAATTAGTCGGATATTGTCATTTTATATATCCCCGAAATATATGTTAAAAAATTTGAATATCAATATTTAATCGTATTTCTTACTTTAAAAGTGAAAAATAATAATTTATTAACCGTCTTTCTTGAAAATAAGTGATGGGTAGTTTTGAAGTTGGGAGGTGATAAATTTCTTAGCCTTGAAAATGAAATAAAAAAAGAAAATCACGAGAGTGATGTTCAACGCGGAAAGAGTACAATTTACGAAACTCTTCTAGATTTTGACAATTTATTCAGCCGAAAACTAAGAAATTCATAGAATAATTAGAAGACATAATGTAAAAGATTGATAATCATTTTCTCCCCTTGAATTTTGTATCAAAATGGCATCATGCAATTGAAAGTTTCTCATTTTCATGTCCACTTCATTAAATTGTTTAAAAATTGCACGATATTACCATGTATTATAAAAAAATTACACAAAATATTTTTGTGAAATTTTCTATTGCACAAAATTTCTTTGTGCTTTTAGAATCTCTACACACTATCCATTTAATTCATTAGTTGTCTGACGCCGTTATTTTTTAGTCAATATACCTGAATTACCGCTATATATAAAAAGAGATTATGTGTTAAGTTTAAAAAGTACAAGGGTACGTATTATGTGTCAAGTTTAAAAATTACAAGTATATTTTGTGCTAAGTTTAAAAAGTACAATGGGATTTCAAGCCAAGTTAAATTAATGAGGGTGAGTAATGAAAAAGGTTATTATTGTCATTTAGGCTGAATAAATTATATAAAATACAAGAAAATTTCACTAAAGCTACGTGGAACACACGTTTGTCAGAAAGCTAATGGAAGTGTGAACGGACAGGTAATTCTATGCAGAGAATCTGAAAATACAAAATAATTTGATGCAATAAAAATTTTATAAAATTTTTTTGTGTAAGTTTCATGTAACATAGAAGACCATAGTGCAATTTCCTTAAATTGTTAGCATATGTCTTTTAAAAGTAAACACTGATTTAATATACAGTTGAACTTAACCCCAAGTCAATTTTTTAGATTTTTTTTAATATTTCTCTAATGTAATACTCTATATAGATTAACTAGCTAGACGTCTTAAAGTCTTGTGCATTTGAGCTGAGTCTTTGTGACAATTGACAAGTAGTTATTTTAATTGCTTGCCTAATTATACAAACGTAATTGACTTTCTTTCTTCCCTTAAGGCCATCTCCAACCGAAGGCTTTGCCCAATTGCCCAATTGCTCGCCCAATTGCCTTGCCCTCATGCCTTTTCGACCCACATAAAAAACTCATCTCCAACCGAAGGGCAATCAATATCCATTTCAATTTCACAACTTTCCCCACTCTCCTCACTCATACTTATTTTAATAATAATGATAATAATGATGATAATAATAATAATAATAATAATAATAATAATAAAAATCATAATAATTTTTTTAATAGTTACATAATCATGAAAATTAAGGCATTCTTTATTTAAGTTGTATTGTGTATTTTAAAATTAAGTATTTGTGTTTTTTATTTAAGTTGTATTGTGTATTTTAAATTAAGTATTTGTGTTCAACAAATCTTATTTATTTAGATTTGTATTTGTCCAATTATATATGAAATTGTTCAACAAATCTCATTTATTTAATTCATGAAATTAAAAAAAAAAAAAAAGCCCCCGAGCCCCGGCAGCCCCTGCCCAGCCCCCGGCAGCCCCTGCCAGCGCCCAGCAGGGGCGTTTGCCCGAACCCCCAGCCCGCCCAATTGTCATCATCCATCTCCAACCGAACCGAGCCGGCAACCCCCCTCATGCCCGGTTGCCGGCTCGGTTGGAGATGGCCTAATAGCTCTAACTATATATTTATTGTAGCACTTCCCCTAATAATTTATCTCATCCATTAAGCAACTTGCTAGGACTTTAGACTCGTTTTATTGTTTTAATGTGTTTAGGAAAAATAATTTAGTTGTTCACGCTTTAATCAAAGTAGCTTTTAGTATTAATAACTTGCGGAAAATAATTATGTTGTTCATGACATTATTTATTAATAAATCCCCCTGGGTAACTAAAAAATGATATTTATTGTAGCAATAACAAGATAAAATAGTGATAACCGGATCACCTCGAGTCTGCTCGAGATCATATCGTTACCATGCTCATTCTTTTTTCTAATTTTTTTAATTTTTTTTTAATTATTTGATATTATTATTACTATTATCGTATATGTATGCATGATGTATGTTAATATGTAAAATGACTTATATATATGATGAAAATTTTGGAGTTTTGAAATTTTGGTTCACAGCCAGATTTTCCCTTTGCTCGTGTTCTTCGGTTTAACGTGTATCAATTCAAAAAGACACAAACAAGTTTATTCAATATTAATTTTCCAAATGTACAGGATTATAAATGTAGCCGGTACCAGTCCACTGTATTTTTTTTTTTTTTTACACAAACACTATATCGAATCGAATCTATCCATATTAGTGGGATTGAATCCACGACCCCTTGGTCATGGAGTCTCATACTTAACCACATGGCTAACGCCTCATCGACCGTTACCTAGTCCACAATTAATATTACTATCTAGCGTCTACTAATTAACTGGAGTAGATATTATTTTCTCATAAATAAATACACAGCTGTAGACAGTTTTAATTATTTTTTTTGTTTTCTCCAATGACACTTGTGGGCAAAATTTCAAAAATAGTCCCATAACTTTCTTCAAAAAAATAATCCTCTAACTATATTGAACACTCATTAAATCCTTTAACTGTCACCCAATTTTAATTTTAGTCTTATGCATAACAAATTAAATTTGGTCCTCTAAGTTATAATTTTCGTCATGCAGTGCAAATGTCATCTTTTAACTTTCAATAAGTTTCAATTTTCGTCCTCCAATTACAATTTTTCCTCCTATAATAGGACCGAATTGTAATTGGAAGACAAAATTTGAAACTTATTAAAAATTAAAGGATCAAATTTGTTATGCATAAGACCAAACTTGAAATTTGATGAAAGTTAAATGACTAAATGTGCTTTCACTATAATTACATGACTATTTTTAAATAAATACCAAAATTACAAGATAATTTTTAAAATCTAGCCGAATTTTTTACAGATATCTAAGTTAAGAACTATAATCATGGTAATTAGTCGATCGATGATGGACATTTTTACCCAACCCGGATCCAAACCTTCTTAATTAAACCAACTCAAAGGACGACCAATAAGATTCTACCATTAACTAACTTGACCTGGTTGGATCAGATTATGTTTTTTCTCTTTTGCCTTCACTATTTTGCGTTTTGAAGGGGAAAAAGCTATTCAATTTATTTCATTATACCTAGCTAACCATCTTGATAAAATAGTTTATTATTGAAAATAATGTAAACTTAACTAAGAATTAAACTTTGTCCATACACAATTTTAAACTCAATAAAAAGAAATCAGATATATTAATCGATTCTACTCGACTCATTTACACCCTTGTCTAGCAGACCTAAACTTGGAACTATTATAAACAAGGCTGGTTAGGGTGGAAATGGTAAAATTGATTGGCCATTATAAAATGTATTAACTATTAATTTTTCAGTTTCTTTTATTTAAATAAAAAACCAAATTAAAAATATTTATTATATGAAGAAAAAATGAACAATCTTACGTGGTTGTATTGGGTGGAGAGATTATTTAGTGCAACTGTTGCACCATATCATTAAGTACACGTAATACAGCCCATCATTGCACTTCTGAAATGTGGAGTGATAATCCATATCACCCTATGTTCTGGCAATGTAAATATATTTTTTAAAATCCTAGTATTTTTTGAAACATGACCCAGAACATGCAACGTGGGGTGATGTTGATTATCACTCCACATGTCACAAATGCATTGGTGGATTACACCATGTGTACTTGAAGACGTGGTGTAACAGTTACACTAAATAATAGTTTTTAAAAAAAAAATTTAAATATATGACAAATTGACCGTATACTCGATAAAGTTGGAACACTATTCGAACTAGATAAAAACCAGCCCATTAAGAAGTCCATAGAATATGTAAAATTGGCCAAAAGAAATATAACAATTTGTCCACAACAAATCCAAAAACTAATATTGATTTTTCCTACTTGGACAGTTGGAGTTAATTTTAATTTAGGGAATTGTTTTGTCTAACCTGGACCGTAATCTCCAATTGGTGGGCTGCAACCCTGTCAGAAAGCCCGCCTGAGTTTCATTTTTATGCATTTTTTTTAAGAAAAAAGGACATGCAATTGGTGATTTTACTTATTAGTGGTTTGATCGTTTATCACTAGCTCAATCGAATGTGATGTCATAATTATAAATATAATTATATATATATTATATCTAAGCAATCTAAACAATATAGACAACCTAATATTAAGTCTAAACGAATATATAATATCATAAAAAATAACATAATAATATTCCTTTTAATAATAAATGTTTTAAAATACAAAAAAATGAAAAGGTAATTAATTTTAAAATATTCATCTAAAATTGAAAATTAATATATCAAAACAAATTTGAAAAATTGAGTTTATAATATTATAGAAAAAGAAGTATAGTACTCTGAAAGAATATAGTTGTGGACAAACCTTGATATATAAATTATAGAAAGAAAGAAAGAAATCTTATTTAATTATTTGTCATGTATTGGGAAAAAAAATCTATTCATTATTTATCTTGATTAACTGTTAAGATAATTTAATTTTTAAGTGAATTAGAATATTATTATATGGGATTAATTAATTTTTGATGCCACAAATACAATAATACAATAATTTGGGAAAAACAAAACAAATTATAAGTCAAGTGGCTCAATTCACTTTGTTGGTTTTTCGGCCGCCATGCCTGTAACCCCAATACGTATATCCAACAACATCAGGGTGCTGTTTCCTAAAGGTATCAACGAAACCCTTTTCCAAAAAGTTTGTTTGGAATTGGAAGGATTGTCTTTCCTCATCTGTAAAACCTGCACTTGTTTTGTTTCCCTGAAAGATAATGAGACAATCAGGAATTTTGAATTGATAGTTAGATAAAAAATGAAAGTGGAATTAGATAAATTCAGAATTTAAGTTTGCTCACTGCTGCAGGATTATAAATATCTATTTCTTGGTGAGCACAGACAGTTCAAGTCGATCTCCAGTCAGAACAACAGGTTTGGACCGTTCTAGATCCTGTGAAGCATAATGGCAACAGATAGTTTTAATCTGCATCTGCTAGCTTCTCATTGTTAAATTCACCAGAATGCATAAGAAAAATCTAAAATAATATTGCTAAGAGAAGGATCCCACTGAGTAATCCTGTAGTGTATGACTAGAAAAAGGAATTCTATATATCAGTTATGCAATAACATAATAATCTTCAAGGTTGGAATAATTGGTACATATGAAGAGTGCATATACCAGCTGGCGTTTAAGGCCATCACTGGAATTAGGAATATAGCCACACAATAAGTAGAAATTATCAAACTCCACTGTCACAAGGCTCCTTCAGTATCATGATCTGATATGCCCATACCATATTTTACCGAGAGTGGTATGACCTGCCAAAAGAATGAATTGTTCAGTACAATGACTTGCGTATGTCACAATCAAATGAATTTGTCAATAAAACTACTAGTCTGATTGTATGCTAAAGAAAGCTCAAGAACTCATTGTAAGGTTTATGAAACACCACATACAAGTAGGGGTGGGACCAACAACTTTTCATTGGGGGACCACAGCCATCATACAAAACATTTTTAGGTAAAAGCAAGAAAAAAACATTGTACCCTTGAAATGATTGCTGTGCCAGAATACCCCAGTTTAGACACACTACATGCCCAATAGCTATTGTCGTAACCTTCAAGTCCGATTGCATCAACATGTTTCTCCTGCTTGAGGTAGTGAAGATTAAAAACATACAAAAATGTTAAAATTTGCCTGACCAGATAACAGCTTAAAAGGAATTCTAACAACCTTTAAGTGTGATAAAAATTTCAAGAGCATAAAGATTAAATCAAATATGCAGCTAATTAGTATTTGTGCGCACTATTGAAAACTCTGTAAGTCCTAATTTTTGAATGTGTAAGATAACTATTTTAATATTTGATGTTCTTTCTCTATTAATCTTGTAGACCAATTTATATTACAAGTTTGCATTGGAATTTTCTTTATGTATTTCACTTAAAATATCTTAATGTCATGTGCCATTCCTTCTCATCAATATGAGAGTAGTTAACCTTGTGACTTGAATTATCATTCTCATGCATTAAAATAAGCACAACTTACTAACTGCTGCTGATTTCTGATATACAAGTTACAAACATGCTCTACATTATAATAAAGGTGTCCATATGAAAGATTCTATAGATCCTGACCACACAAAATAAAAATATAACAGTGGAAATGTGTGTTGGTGGGTATATACATCAGTGAACATAAGGATAAAAATGAGAGATATCAAAGCATATGTTTAGTTAGCACTCTCGCTAAATGAGTAGAGAACACCAAATACTTCATATATAGTATGGTCCTACTTCAAACAATGATTTCTTGACACAACGTGATAGAATTTCCAATCAATGACAAGGTAATGCTACAAAAGTCTCCTTAATTCCTTATCCCAGAAGTGTAACCTCATATAAACAGAAAAAAAAAAATCAAGTTGCCCTCTTACACTTGAAACAAACAAAATAAGCACATGCCTGTATTTTGGTTTCTTGCAAGCATAATACGTCGAATTTTTCTCTACGTGCAAGTTGCAAAGCAGAAAAGTTCTTCAACTTCAGTAAAGCTCTTAAACCATTTACATTCCAAGACATTATTTTCATATGTGATGTACTAGCATCAATAGGTGGGGACCTCATAGTTTGAGGGTTGTAGGCAGTCCACCCCTTTTGTGGCTTCTTGTGTGTAAGAACTGTCCAGGGTTCTTCTACAGAAAGACCAAAATTGCATGAGCTTTCATATTTGAGGTTGTGATCTTTGATGAACTTTTCTCTTTGCTTGTATGAACCATTTAAGTGAAGAGTGAAGAATACAAAGATATGAGCATATTCAAATTGAGAAAAGAAACACCTTTCATCTCAATTGATTCAATAATCTGCTCTTGTTCATTCGTGCTTTGTGAAGTTTTAATGTCAATAGTGTCAAGTGCTGATTGCCTTACTCTTCGTTTGGTCCTTTTAACTCCAGAAATGCCTGAATCATTGTTTGCAATTTGAACAAAATTGTTATTAGATAATCCTTTAGCTTTTCGTTTCGAATAAGTTTGAATAAGAGCTGGCTTCTCTTCTGAGGTTACTTGATCTTGAAGATTTGAAGAGCCTTCACCTGCATTAAAAAACATTGAACTACCATTCTATAATCGATTTAAAAACAGAATAACGATAATTAGACACAAGGAAAAAAGATTTTGAAAGGCGTTCAACTTGCTTAGCCACCAACGCACATCAGCAACACTAAAGGAAAAAATACCATCCATTTTACTTTTCAAGGCAGAGACAAGTTCTTGCTTAGCACCTCTGGAAGGTATTCCATCACTCCTGTAATTCAGAAAACCAATTGCAAATAATACAACATCTGAGCCTAGTAATTCACAAGAAAGGTAGTGCTAGCAACTTCATCGACCATTAAAATGTGAAATAGAACACAATAGTGAAGAAACTCAACACCTTTGATAGTTAGAGATCGAGAAAAACGCGGAAAAAAACTATGTATGAAAAAAAAAAAAAAACATAATAAATTGAAGAGGTCATGGTGTGTGCTTTGTAAGACTGTCATCTCAATTTTCATAGAAGAATTAAAGTGAATCTATCAGGATCATACAACCCTGAAAACCATTACCCCTAGCACATGAAGACCACTCATTCTGGACACACATCCACAACCTATTATCAACAAAATCCCACCAGTCATGCACCTATCTTTGGACCAAGTGGAGACAACGGGTGCACATAGAAACTAGCCTTGTAATGTATTCAACAACAACATTTTTGGCCCGCCAGAACACATCAAGCAAAAGGTCTAGGCCATGATCTTCCGAAGATGTCAGAGATACCAGTTCATGAATTAATTCATAATAAAGCAAATAATGGAGAAAATGATAACAATCAATAGAAATAGAATGACAAATAAGCAAAGTTAAGGCCTGAGAGCAATTGCAGAGAGAAACAACTTAAAGATGTTCCATGAATATCCTAAAGATGAAGTTATTCGTATATGTTCAATGATTGAAACTGCGAAACTTATATAAAACGTTTGATATGTAACCAAAGGCGTAATCATCGGCGGAAGCACCAACAGTTGTTCTCACAGGCAGTCGTCGCCTGTGCAAGGGTCGTTTTCATAGTCGATGGATCTTCGTATGTGCGACAGTCATTCACTAAGGCGATTGTCAGCCGTAACCAGCCTTTCCACGTCCGGCAGCCAGTGGCGCTGCCATTGTTGGCCTGGAGCTCCCCATCTCTATTGAGGTGTAAAATTTTAAGGGGGCAAGTGAAGAAAATTAGATGACCGCAGGACGGTATTTATGTCTTTTGAAAAATAAACATTTTAACATAAAATAATAATTTGACACGCGTGACTCCATGCAAGGGTATCTCAATGGAGGCCAAACTCAAGGTATCTTATATTAGAATACCCCAATTAAGGGTCTATTTGGATGGGTTTTGGCTCGGTTTCGCGGGTCTCGGTTTAAAAAAAATGATTTGGGTGGTTTCGATGAAACTTTTGAGACCTCATTTGGATGGGTTTTGGCTGTTGGGGTTTAGGGGAAAAAGTAGGTGGTAGGTGTCAAATCAATGTTTTATAGGTTTGAAGAGTTTGAGTGTGAGTTTCTGAATAGGTTTTTGATGGTTTTATGGGTTTGGCGAAAACTCATTTGAAAGGGTTTTGGCTCGGTCTCGCGGGTTTGGCGAAAACTTATTTGAAAGGGTTTTGGCTCGGTCTCGTGAAACCTGCGAAACCGGGCCAAAACCTATCCACATACACCCAAAATTCTCCAAAGCATATTTACAAAATCCAACTAAAATTTGATAGAATTTAATTTGGTCTTATCGGAGAATAACATGCAAAATGGAAAATACAGCACACCTAGTAATTGCACAAATCTTGAAACGGTATGTCAATAACGTTGTTCTCGTTATATTATAGCCCGCGACTAACCACATTCATCATGATTTTATAATTTATTATTAATTCCAACGGATAAGCTCAAAGGTTGGGCAACAAATCTGCGAAAAAATAATCATTAATTATGCTTTCAATTCCAGGGTCAGTAACATTTGTTTGCTTGACAGCCTATATATATATACCATCTCCTTCTTTAAAATACCACCAACACTGCACAGAAACTACAATTTTTCTTGATCGGAACCTACACCACTTACATTCTCAATTCTTTTTACATGGCCACCAATTATAACCTCCATGGAGCAAAGTTGAAATCCTTGTGATGTATAATGAGTGCCTCCACAATCATGCAGCCAAGGCTAATGGCTACGTTGTTTCATTGATGGTTGTGGTCAGTTTCTGGCTAGTGGCCCAAATGGAACCATAGAGGCCATGGTGTGTGGTGTGTGTGGATGCCATCGCAACTTAATTTCACAAGAGAGTTGAAGTGGATTTTCCTAGATCAACACATGGAGACCAGTCCCCCTCTACTCTCACATCCACAAACTTATTAGCAAAAAAATCTAACCAATCATGCACCTATGTTGGACAAAGTAATTAAGAGGAATTGGGCACAAAGGGAGGAGTAATTATATATCCGTAGAAAAAGGATTACGGAAGAGAAAAGGCAAAACTTGAGTTGTTTAGTAATTAATTTCTTAGTTATATATGTATTACTAAATTATTTATATTCCATAAATTTTGAAGTAGTGTTTTTTTGGAATGTAGAGATTTGTGTGGAGGTTGCTGGCAGTTGATTAGGATTACTTTATAAGTGTTTATGAATACAATTTTTCTTAATTATTTAGAAAAAAACACTACATTTTGATGTTTTCAATGTTCGTTTTTATAATTTGAAAAGGGGTTTTTGGCATTTTGCACCCTGGAATTATAGGATTTTTGCACTTTGCACCCTGACTTAAAAGTTTTGGCACTTTGCACCCTGAAAATATTATTTATTTGGCACTTTGCACCCTAGTGTGTGTTTCAGTGAAAAAATTCATTGATAGAAGGGTAGAATAGTTATTTTCAATTTTGTTTTCACTTTGCACCTTGGCAATATAAATTTTGCACCCTTAAAATATAGAATGTTGGCATTTTGCACCCTTAAATTATAAAATATTAGCATTTTCACCCCGATTTAAATATTTTGGCACTCTGCACCCTAAAAATATAATTTGAATGACATTTTGTACCCTATTGTATTTTTCTTAAAAAAAACAAACTCATGAATGTCGGCGATGTAGAGATAAAATGGTCATTTCTATGCACAACAATCATAAACTTGTTATTCTAAATTTATTTTACTTTATAATAACTTATTTTAACATTTTTTCTCAGTAAAATTTAGATTAAAAAAGAAGACATTGTACTCATTTTCAAGTATCCTCTAGATTATTTACTTTATATCTAAAATACACGTTTACATATCTAACATATTATTATATTGCATGTCATTTACATAATTTAGATTATCATATTAAGTCGGGGTTGAAAATTGCCAGAAATTATATTTTTTTGGTGCAAAGTGCCAATATTCTATATTTCAGAATGTAAAGTGTCAAAATCTATACTTTTAGGGTGCAAAGTGCCAATAATATTCGAAAATAACTATTATACTCTCCAATCAATGAATTTTTTCTCCAAAACACACACTAGGGTGCAAAGTGCCAATTAAATTGTTTTTCCAGGGTGCAAAGTGCCAGAACTTTTAAGTTAGGGTGCAAAGTGCCAAAACTCTATAATTCCAGGGTGCAAAGTGCCAAAAGCCCATTTGAAAAGTATGTAAATGTCATTTCAATTTGAAAGATGCTAAACACTCAAGCTTCTAAAACATTCCATACACATCTACCAACAGATTTCTTCGCACTTTTGCTTCTAGAAAGACAGGGCTTAAGGGGTCCAGTGGCCGATTGGCTTCAATTACTTTCATTTAGAAAATTAAATGACATAACCAAATTTAAAATTGCTATTGTTTTCAGCAGTTTCTAACAACCAAACATCTACATTCATGAAAATTAAAGTGAAAAAAAACTCAATATTTACCTCAATCTTGATTTAACCTGTTGATGAGTCATTTCCTCTGTATTCTCACAATCATCCCCACAGGTCTCACTTTTTTTAACACCTGCCTACATTCAACCAAAATGAATACTCATAAATCAAAATACTCAGACTTAAAACTATTTATGCATTAATTGCCAAAAAAAAAAAAAAAAAAATCAGACCTTTGTAGCATTCTTCTGAGGTTTTGATACATCATTGTTTGATGAGTTGGAGCAGAGTCTTCTTTTGTTGGAACCCATTTTTAGGTTTACGGAAATATTCGGGAATCTATAAAAATTCACAGCAGAAAAACTGCGAAAAAAATATTAAATGTGAAAATAAATAAATTACGTTATTAGATAATTTACGGAGTTGTTTATTATGTACCTTTAGAGGGTTGAATAGCGGAAACCTAGCTTGAGAGCTGGAAGCATTGGAGTGTAGTGCGCAGGTTAAACAAAGGGGGCGGTGGTGCGTACATTAGCATTAGCTGCTGCCTGTGATGTGCTGTGTAGTGTCGGAAACAAAACCGCCAAGAAAATATGGCGCAGCAGATACTCCAACTTCTTATGCTTTATAGTAGATGTACTATTTCTAGTTATTTTAAATAATTAAAATATTGTACTTAATATAATTTTTTGAAATTAAAATGTAATGACATAATAATTTGTGGTGAGATTGACGGATCAGATATGTATCATCTTAATTAAGTTGAAAGTAATTTATAAAACCAGGTTAGCTCGTGCCATTCCGTTTTGTTTTTCAAAAAAATATACTTAATGTAGTGTATTTTATTAGTTATACTACATTAATTAACAAATAAAAAATTATATAATTTTACGTATTCACTTATAAATAAAGAAAACCAATTTACAATTGATGTTGTGGATTTTATATATAAAATGATTTACGTGATTTTTTTTTTTTTTTTGTAAAATTGTAATTGCAAATATTTAACTTAGTTTAAAATTAAAATAATTTTAGATGTAGCACGTGATCATAACATATAAAGTATATATTAAGAACAAAGAAAATGCATGTTAAGTTAATTTGTTTATTGAGTGGTTTGTAAATTGTAATATTCCGTTTTGACTCATGATTTCGACCCAACCTAATAAGAAAAGTTGATTAACAAATTAAATTTATCATTTCAATTGATTATGACTTGCATCAACATAAACTTTAACAAATTCCAAATTAGTTAAACTAGTTTAGGAGAATTGATCATATCTCATAAAACTTTGTCAACTAAAAAGGCAAAAAATTGTACTAAACAAGCCATAAAAACAAGGACTAAATACGTTGTCACTGTCCGCTGAGATTGAGTCATCTGTTGCAACGATTCGTATAAAAAAAAAAAAAAAAAAAAAAAAAAAACTAAATATTGTTAGAAAATCCAAACCAAATTGTTATGTACATTGTATTAAATATGAAGGTGAATATCATTCAAGCCAGGGAGTGATTGTGGTGGAACAGCATGAGAATTAACTGCTGAAAATTCTAGAACTTTCCTTCCTCGATCCTCGCCTATCTTCCTCAAATTATAATTCGATGATTTGTTAACATTCTCGGAAGACATTAGATTCTTCTTGTCTGAATCTGAAATATTTGTCTGTGCTGATGCAGTGACAGAACTGAAAACTCCAGATTCCTTCAAGCTTTGAATAATTACCTACAATTACAGAATCTTTTTAAGGCTTTGAAAGCACGATCGAATAAGCATTGCCATATAAGAAAATAAATAAATAAATAATATCACCATGTTAATCGCATGCACATACCGTTGGAGTATATATTCGTGTCAAGATTCCTCTCTTTAACAGTTTCAACTTCAGCTCTTTGTCGGTCCAGACAACATGGTCACGGTACCTAGGCAAAACGAAACACGACAATTTCAGACCTTTTTAAAGTCCAATCAAACTTGAGAGTTGTTATAATGATCATTACCAATCAAGCATTTCTTCCTCAGTACTTGTTGAAGCAATCACAAATGCCTGCAACATAGAATTCAGAATTGTTGGTAGACATGATTTCAAATGTACGATCAATTGTTTACAATTATTGTAAACTCACAATTGAACGAATCAGTTGAAAGAATCCAAGTTTAAATATTTCTTGAAAAACTCACATTCCTATCAAAGTCTAACATGAAACATCTTTCGATGTCTTCTCTTGTAGGTTTGCAGCCACATCGATCTCGTCTCGAAGTTAAATCCAAAATTTTTGAATAAGTATAGTGTAAAACAGCAGCCTCGTCGAATTTGATCTCACTATGCAAAAGAAAAAAGAAGAAGCATAAACTCATGTGTATCCATAATATAGTAGAAGTTTATGGTCGGAAAAATTGCATTATTAGTTACAATAGACTGGACCCTTAACACTTTTAGTCCCACACGTAACAAAATTTCAGGGTCCCAATTTCTAAAATGCTCTGCATCGTCGGTCCCATCGCCTCCTTTTTCATCCAATTTATGACCGAAATTGCAAACTTAGACAGTCTCATGGGACCATATACGCCATATCAAGACTGTTTTATGGACCAAAAGTGCAACCTAGTTTAGAAAATTTGAGTAAAATTGCCATTTTGTAAACTGGGGGACCAAAAGTGCAGCAGTCCAATTTTGTAACGTTGGGACCAAAAGTGCCACACCAGTCTTGTGTGACTAGAAATGCAATTTTGCCTTTATTTTGGAACCAAGCTCAAAAGCCAAAATTAATAACAAAGAATATTGAATTTAAAGCATGTTTGATAAATTTACCAAAAAAAAAGAGGATGTTTGATATCTGAAAATGTGAATATGAACATATAACAAAGAATCACCATACTTCAGATTTTTCAAATAATTGTGCCATCTATGTGCACCATTAGGACGCAGATGATCTTGAACTCGAGCAGCAGATTTTCCGTTACCATAAGTTAGAAAATAATTTGGATTACCCTGAGATGCTTCATTGTAATAACCAAAATAAGTTTCTTTTGATAGATGGTCAAAATTCTTCTTAAACATCGTCACCTAAAACAACACAAAATTCCACCGTCTCAAATACAAACATAAATTCGACTATATATGCAAATAATAAAATTGAATTACCTCACTAAAAGGTTCTTTTATATCATCTCTTTCAACAGAACTCTCCTAAAAAAAGAGATTTTTATAATCATTTATGCAAATTATAACATCGTTAAAATTCGTTTATTGACAGGTGTATATATATGTATACTCACTCACGTAGTTTGGGAAGACAACAGTGTCAACATCTCCCGGAACATCTGATAGAAGTTTCCGGACAGAGTACTCTTGGCTTCCGGCAGGATACATAAGCTCATCGGTGTCAAGATGGATTATCCAATCCATTTCAGCTTCCTTAATAATATTAAACAATTACTAAGCAAAAGATTATCAAATTAAAACTTCAAATATATATATATATATACATTTTTAGCATACCCTTGCCATGATAATACTGGTTTCCATATTGAGAGTTTGCTTTACAAATAACTCATAGTTGCATGGTTTATTAAAGAATGCTTCAAGCCAAGTTTCGTTCCAGATTCGACTAAAGATCATAAATGTTATGTTAGACATAAATACTAATGATATGTAATTAATAAAAAAAAAACATACATAAAAAATTGAAGTTAATAATGAATAGCTACCTGTTTGCTTGTTGCTCCTCTAAATCTCGCGTTCTAAGAATAATTTTTACCCCCTGCAAAAAGGGAAACGTATACTAAAAATTGAACTTAATATATCAAATTAACATACATAATCGAGATACTTAAAAAAAGCAAAATTATATTACATTTATAGTAATTACATACCTTGATGGATTGTAGGACTTTATAGGTAGCAACAGATGCAGCGTTCCCTTCCACGAAAAGAAAAAAGTTCGATATTCCAATAACCTTATGATAAAATATCCAGGGTAGAATCTGCTCTATACCACCGGAAGTAGTCGAAGTGATAGATATCTGACGTAACAACAAAATTGTAAGAATATCGGACAAGGTGTCAAATGATGTATCACATAAAAATCATAGTACTATGTAAGTAAATATAATAACTGTTATGGAAATAGTTCAATAACTTCATCATAAACATATAAAACAATAAATTAAACTCAATAGAACTCGAAATAAAACAGGACCAATTGAGAGTCACGCCACTAGATGCTGCAACTCAAAGTTTCTTGCGACTCAAAACTCATAAAAAAATGATTACATCAAAGACCTCTTATATCAAATCTTGGAAGAAACTTCATATCAATAAAGGGTCAAAAAACAATGTTAAACATTCAACACTCATATAATAACAGCGAAAATAAAATCATAGTACGTAATAAATTGAGGCCGTGATAAATATTGGAAATAAGAACATATGGAAGAAACTTTAGAAATTACTCTCAACAATAACATCAAGAGATATCAAATTCATAAAATAAATCTACCTCTTGTAACAAACAACTCTACAATTTTGTAAAGATACTATTTTTAGTATACATAGATAGAGCTTAAAATCAAATAAGGTTGAACAACATTATCAATTGATAACTTTTGAATATAAGTAAACATATCATATGATATCCGGGTTCAACTCGACTAAAGCTCGTTTGATATGGTTCATTTATTAGTCAAATCTGGTCAAACACAATTTCGAGCTTAAATAAGAAAATCAAATCAAATCAAGCTTGATTATATACTACTTGACTCAACTCAACTCGACTCATTTACACTCTTATATAAACAAAGAGGGGATATATAAACATGCATTAAATCCAATAGATAATGTACAAAACCCACCAAAAAAAACCAAAATAACTTTCCAAAACATGGATGCCACCACTACAAACATATAATAAAAAAAGTAGAAGGAAAAAAAAAGGTACCTTTGGGCTAAGATCCGACCCGAAATCGAACTTCCAGTTTCTGAAATAAGGAAACGACACCTTGCCACTCTGACCAAGTAATCCCGCACAGTCGACGGACGAGGAGCGAACGGGTCCGGGTAAGCCCGAACCCATTTTGGTTACTGGGTCGTCCTTGGTGTCTGTAAACCGGGTTGTCGGGTCGGGAAACTGGAGAAAAAAAGCAATCAGTGCTAGGGAGAGTAGGAGGAAAGTGAAGAATATGGTGGGTCTGAGACCCGTAAAGTGACCCGACATTTTAGAGTTCGATTCGAATTTGAATTATGATAGGACATTAATATAGTAGTACAGAATTTTGAGTGTGTGTGTTTTACATGCAGAGGGCTCTGTGTTAGTGTGACTGTGTGTGAATGAGAGAGAGATGAGTTGAAACTGAAGCTCTTAATTAGAGTTTTATAATTGTCGTTAAGTTTTCATGTGTAAGTTTCAGTTTGGATCCTTCAGTTATTGTAATTACATATTTTTCCCATTAACTATAAGTTGTTTATTTTTGCCTCCATCAGGTATCATTCGCACACAAATAACCATATGGTTGAATTTTTTTAAGTACTTAAATAATATACTCCTTTAGCTAGTTACAGTGCGAAGTCAAAATTTTTAATTTTTTAAGTGTTTTATCAAGTTGAATTTTTTAAATTTATAATGTGCTTTTTAAATATTAATGATTGTGGTGTTATATTATAATTATCCAATTAGTATTCAAATAAATTAATTATTTTTTAAATTTAGTCAAGTACATCAATCTAGATGACTAGATGCAAAAGGAATACCACAATAGTATTCTAAAATTTGGGGAGATTTTTCCACCGACCCGGTAGTTTAACTTCTACACCATGTGGTCTACATTTCTTCTCTAATAAAATATCCAAATGTAACTTCACATCATCTAACTTTAACTAAACCAACTAAATAAGGTAACTTATAATAGATAAAAAAAAAAAAATTAACTAAAGGTTAAAATAAAATCAAAGTCCCGCTTTTCTTTTTACAGTAGCTATACAATTTTTTCTTATTTTCCCGTTGTTTGTGCTAGGGCTAGAAATCTTCAAGAAATCAACATTTTGGACAACAATTTGTTCTAGAAAAATTTCGAAGAATATTTATCTTTATTTTGGACAGTATATTTGGTAGGTTTTACTCTCATTTTCAGTTTTGGAAAGTCAAAACATTTCAAGAAAGGTAGTTGTTATAAGTTTGCATTTGATACAGGATATAGTAAATAGGGTCAATGAGATGTTTTAGGCCATCTCCAATAACTTCTCAGCCTAAGTCAAGTTTTCCCTTCACCTCAGGCCATCTCCAATGCTACAATGGGACCACAAAGGGAGGTCCCCTTGAATCCATGCACCCACCTGCCCAATGGTTGCCCCATCCCTTGAGTCCATGCTGCCATCCTTTTTTTTTTAATTCCTTTAATTTGTGTGTTGTTTTAAAAAGATTAGTTTTAAAAACATAACTTTATTTAGAAAACTTTAATTTAATTTAATTAATAAATTTAAACTTTAAAAGAACTTAACTTTAATTTAAAAAATTGAACATTAATTGTGTGGAATTTAATAACATTGTAAGAAACATAACTTTAATTAACATTATTATTAAAACTTTGATTTTTTTTAATTTTAAATATTATATTCTAAAAGTTATTTTTTAATTTTTTTAATTTAGCACACAAAATGTACAAATATAGAATTAAATACGATTTATGAAATCTTAAATACGATTATTACTATTAGAGTGAATCACATTTTTGGTCCCTCTTATGGTTGTCTTTATAACTTTTGCCCTTTTAAATTTTTAGTAGCAGATGTGTCCCTTTTATTAATGTAATGTATCACATTAGCCCCTCTTATCAATGTAGTGTAACACATTTGTCCCTCTTAAATTTTTCGTATCAGGTTCGTCCTTATTGTCAATGTAGTGTAACACATTCGTCCCTCTTATCAATGTAGTGTAACACATTTGTCCCTCTTATCAATGTAGTGTAACACATTCGTACATTAATTTTCGTCAATTTCAGACAAAATTTTATTTTTGGCCCTCTAAAGTGGATGTGTTTCAAAATTGGCTATTTATTGTGGTACCTCGACAATATACGTCATTTATTGTGTCGTCATCATCAATTTAAGTCCTTATCACCGAAATTTTTAAATTATCGCCGGAAATCATCAATTTATGTCATATTTGACCCAAACAATATTTTTTTTTCAGAAATCATCAATTTATGTCCAATCTAACCGAAAATTTTAATTTTAGCCAAAAGTATCATTAGTCGAGTGACACTTAAGAATTGAGAATTTCATATTCTGACTCCAAAATTTGCAATTCCAATCACGTGATAGGTCTATAACTTCAATTTTTATTTTAGATTAGAACTGTACTATGAAATTTGTATAAATTTGAGGCAAATGTGATGTGAATTTGACCTATTTATTTCTTTATAAATAAAAATTTGGTATCTTTGATTTATGGGGGAACGAACGTTAATCGTTTTTCATCAAAAAATGAAGTTCTAGACCTGTCACATGACTTGGACTTGCAAATTTTGGAATCAGAATAAGAAATTCTTAATTTTTAATTGGCATTCGACAAATGATATTTTTTGCTAAAATTAAAATTTTCTATCAGATTGGACATAAATTGATGATTTTCGGGAAAAAAAGTTCAATTTTCCGGTCAAATAAAACATAAATTGATGATTTCCGGCGATAATTAAAAGTTTCCGGTGACAAGGATTGAAATTGATGATGATGACACAATAAATGCCGTATATTGTCGAGGTAACACAATAAATGCCAATTTTGAAACGCATCCACTTTAGAGGGCAAAAAGTGAAATTTTGTCTCCATTTTATGATGTATTTTGGATTTAAGAGGGACCAATGTGTTACACTGCATTAATAAGAGGGACAAATCTGCTACAAAAAATTTAAAAAGGACGAATGTGTTACACTACATTGATAAGAGGGACTAATGTGATACACTATGTGGCCGTTTGGTAAGGTGTATGGGATTAAGGTGGATTAGATCGGAGCCGAATTGAATGACATATTAAAAATACTTTTAGTAGATTTGATTGAGTCATATTACATTAAAGCATTCTTCCGTAATATGTTTTATGGAGTTATGAGTTTAAACCTGTTCTGGTAGTTGCCTCCTCTTAGACTATTACCATATATTAATATATTTTCACTACTTAATTGAACATATTATGTTAGTTAAGATATATCAATTCAGCGAAGTCATTTGTATAATATGTATGAGAGTATGAGTTGATCAAGGTTTGTTCAATGTTTTAGTTCGAACACCTCCATGTTAATTGTAAATTGATATAGAATTTAGTTTGTGATTTACTTATGTAGAATGTGTTTCCATTTTGATAGATTTGAGAAGAATTAATGATATTTAATGATATGTTAAAATTGGAAATATTTAAATTTGAGGTTATAAGTGACATTTCAATGAATCCGTATTCACCCGGATTAACTAATTCATCCATGCCTAGGTGGATTATAATCTAGTCATAATACCGGGTCATAAGGATTTAATCCATTTGACCCGGTATTGGAACAATCCCACCAAACGTTGTATTAGCCTATATTAACACATATAATATGACATAATACCCCCTATTAGGTCCTACCAAACGGCCCCTATATTGATAAGAGGGATGCATTTACTACAAAAAATTTAAAAGGACAAAATTGATGAAATCATGCCATAAGAGGAACCAAAAATGCGATTCACTCTTATTATTATTAAGTGAGAGTGGATAAAAATCTGAATTGTAATTATATGGAATGAGAATATTGAGTCATTGGAGATGACTATGGAAATGGGAAGTCAAGGGGAAGGGAAAGCTGAGATGAATGAGAAGTTGTATTTAAGCTGATGAGTCATTGGAGATGGCCTCAACTTCCCCTTCCCCTTGGCTTCCTATGTTCATAATCATCTCCAACGACTCAATCTTTATTTAATACATTTTAACCATTTTTTTTTTAATTTTTATGAGGTATTATAAAAGTCGATGCATATTGTTATATGCTTTGTCAATACTACATAGAAAATATTGAATTATTTACATGAAAAAAAACTTATTATTCATAATTCGATACAATTAATTTTAATGTAAAATAAAATTATATAAGTCAAAGCTGCCAATTTTAAATTTAGTTGGGCCAAATTACGTTAATTTATAAAAAAAATTCGTTTTCATTTTTTATTAGTTACGTAATTGAATTGAAATGAAAAGAACATTTCTTTGTTTGATTTGGTTAGTTGTTAGAGTTAAAGTATGATTATAAGATAATAATTTTATAAAGAGAATTAAATTTTTTATTGAAGGAAAAATGTAGACCACATGGTCTAGGAGTTAAACTCCTGTACTGGGTCCGTGGAAGGATCTTCCTAAAATTTGTGACTTTGATGAATGAATTTGATGAGCATGACTTTCTATTATTATGATTTTCAATGTGTCTAATTGATATTTTTTTACAAACACAATTCATCTTACATTTCAAAACAACACAATTCATTTCACACTTCAATCGATAAGCATTCTTTTTCATTTCTCTCGTTTGAATGACAAACAGGACATTCATTCAGAGGTGATAACTGAAAAGAGCAAATTGTCAGAAGAGCAATGTTATATACCCCCCCCCCCCCCCACCCCAAACAACAACAACAACAGCAATCTTGTTATATACCCCCCAACAACAACAATCTTGTTATAAGTGAAGTCAAATCAAATCGAGTTATAATTAACAAAAAAATCATTGTACAATAATTATTTATTCAAGTTATAAAAACCTCAATCAAATCATATACTTCAGGCAAGACAACTTCTTGTCATTATTCAACTCTACATAAGAAAAATAATATTTAGCAGTTACCCACATGGCATTCTTCAACTATATATGTAAATCTCGAAGACTGCAATAAAAATGGCACTGAATCAGAGCTCTTAAAATCCAAACCAAATCATCATCATCATCATCTCCGCAGTAGCTTTAATACATCTCCGACCAGATGTAAAGATCCCGTCACAAGAACCTTAAAATCAAGAATTGTTCAAAGGTACAACAATCAGCACTTCCGAGTATTGTGTCTTTTCATTGTAAAAGAACCAAATAAGCGATGAAAAAATTAATTTTTGAACCAGATCTTTGAATATTTACCTGAATTCTGAAAGAAGGATTTTGTTTAACATAATCCCTTAACCAATTTATAGTCAACGGCAGTGAAGAAACGACAGCACTGCAATTGGATGAATCCTCGTGAATGAACCCATGGGGTGGTGTGCTCTCTGGAATTGCCATCTCAAAATTCTTGCAATGGACATCTAAATCGGCAAAGAAACAAGATATAGTTAGAAAGTTACACTTTGTTTAAAAAAAAAAAGAAGAGTCCGATTACCTTCTCCATGAATGATCTTTTCCCACACTCTTTGGAGATTAAACTGCCACGTCAAATTCTTGGAAGGGACGTTTAAAGGGACGGGCGAGGAAGCCGACGTCACCTTATTGTAAGTTGAGATACTCGGAACAAAAATAGCTTTCGAGAAATAAGTAACTTAACCACAACAAAGGCATCACAATTAAGTCTAATTTGATTAAAAAGAAATGGTAGGACAAATGGAAAATTGAAATGCAGATTGGTTTCAAGGCGTGTTGCCACTTCTTTATAAGACTTATTTTTGCTTCCACCGCTTGGTATGCAATAGGGATCACAAATAACCTTTAGTATAATATAAAACTCGTTGATAGATTATGTTACTAGCATAATCAAAAGATATTATTTTTCTGTAATTATGTCTCGAAGGTATTTCCATTGCACTCATGACATATGAGCTTTTGTGGGTAATTTTGGGGTGTAGTACACCCTTGCAAAGAAAGCTGGAGGGTTGTTTCTTTCATTGAAGAAGTAAAGAAGTGAAAGACAACTTGAAGAGAGAATTGCGTTTACGGGCAGAGATCTTGAAGAGGGTAGTCATTCGACTCATTCCCCTTTGTCGGCAGAAAACGGGCGAAAATCATAATCCAAGGTAGAAACATAGTTTGATACATTAAAAGCTTCAAAACTCGAACACGCACATTTTAAGACTATTCAATCTCTTCATCTCTCTGATATTTAAGAAAAATGTACTCAAGTCATATTCATGGATCAAAATTTTCATCGTTTCCGTCGAAATCATCGTAAAGTTTACGTTTTTGGATCAATCAAAATGATAATAAGATGTACTTTCAAAACTCTATATTTACCTTGAAACTTTCTCTTTTTCGTAACATAGCAACTTTTTTCATAATTTTTCCGAAACATTTTCAAAAAAATTTCGAAAATTTCCTATATTCAGTTGACCGAAGCATACATCGAAAACGAAAGTTTGATCCATGGTCATATTTAAAGTGTTTTGAACAAATATCTATGAGAATTTTCCAAGACATCCAACCAAAATCTGAAATAATTAACTACACTGCCCCTAGACTATTTGAGTGTGCTCTTCAGAAGAATTTTGATCTTTGACTTCACAACATTGCCCAGAACTCTTTATACAACAAGAAGAACCACAAAGAAAATTGGCAAAAAAAAAAATAAAGAGAGAGAGAATTAACAACTCTCTTTCATGAACTTGCTTGTCAACCATGAACATACTTGTTCAATGAACCATCAATAATCAAAACACTAAATTCTTCTCTAATTTCTTGAAGCAACATAAATCAACATAATTTCAGACAGACAATAACATGATAAACTTGTTAATTAACAGTACTATTTTGTCTTAAATAGATTTGAGCAGCAATAAGAGGATCAATATTTCCATTTAAAACAGCACTTACATCATGAATCTGGACACCAGATTTCAAATCTTGTAACATTTTGGTCGGCCGAAGCATATACTTCCTCGTCTCTTGACTCCATATATCCATTATAGCCCCTCTATTTATACTCTTTACACTCGAAATTCCTTGTTCATTCATCAAAATAAGAAGTTTAGCCTTCAAACGGTTAAGTGCCTTAATCCTATTTGCAAATCGATTTCTTTCACCTGTTGAACAAAATATTCGATTTTTTAACATCATTAAATATAGAATAGGAAAGTTTAATAAAGTTTGGATAGTTGAGATCATGCAGAAATATAAGAATGTGACATTTTCATTTAAATTATATCAGATAAACTAAGGAAATTGTGATTTAATTAAGAGTAAATTACACAAACTACCCCTGAAATAGGGACAAATTGGAGAGAGAACCCTTCATGTTTGGAACCCTACCGTTTGTTAGTTTATTACTTTTAGATCCCTCCAAATTATACATTACTTACTATTGTTACTAAGACACCCTTGCATGAAAAAACTTATAACAATTACCCTAAGGTTTGTGTTATGGTACATGTATATTTCCGTCCACAAAATTGGGTCAAAATCTTAAAATTGTTAATCGAGGGTACTTTTGGAAATTCAAGTTAATTTTTTTGACATTGCCAATTTAGCAACACAGGGTTGTAAGTGCAGTGAGTTTTAAACCTCAAAGGTGGTTTATGTAATTCGTAAAACACGAGGAAGTCACGCTGTAATATGACCATACCTCAGGGTAGTTTGTGTAATTTACACTTCAAATAATTTCCAAACCAAACTAAGAAATCTAATGAGATCACCAATAATAAAAATGATAGCAAGTTCCATGCAGCTTTATTTACCTGATGATTGAACTTCTAAACCAGTTGGTAGATGCTCAATGTGAACTGCCGATAAAGTCTTACAAGGATATGAAACTAATACGTCCTCGTCATCAATTAATAGGTCAGGAGACGACTCAATGAATAGAGGAATCACGTCTACAGAAGCCAAGCTAGCCTACAAAGTATTGGTAGTATCATATTAACTATTTAGCAGACAAAATAGAGAGATAATCAAGAAACACTCCATTGTAAACTCGATGCATACCTTAGGAAGAAGAGATTTATCTTCGGGGATTCTAATCATACTGTGAACACCTCTTTCCCCTGATAAATAGCCATAAGCATATTTGAATTCTAACTCAATAGTAGAAGACTTTATACCTTTTTTGCTTGAATGACTTATCTCGACCATTCTCCCTGCATGGCCCTGCCTTTCAGCCCATTTCATGTACATTCGGGCGAGTTGTCCTGCCCATCTCTAATAAAGTTTATAATCATTAAAAATAAAATTATTTTTTGGTCTTTGGATTTCAGCTTAAAAAATTATGAAGAAAATAAAAATGGTATATACTCAAAACTCAATGTAACAATGATCCCAGAAACACGTCTTATTAAAGCTGAGTTTGGTTCTTGAATTTTGTAATCAAGTAAAATGATAAGGAAAATGAGAATGAAAATGAATAAAAAATTGAAGCTCAATGTTGTATCATTTGATGTAAGGAAAACATTTTCCTTAGCGTTTTACTCACTACAATTTAAGAACCACACATAGTGTTAGTGTTTTACTCATTACTCTCTAAAATTCAAGAACCAAACATAATTATCAGAAAAAGAACATTGATAGATAAAGTTAAAATTCAATCTTTGGTGTGAATAATATTAGCTTTTCCAAATGCCCACTTAGAAACACTCATCGGGAGAAACAAGACACAAATCTAAAAATAAGAACCAAGACTAATGAAGTTGAAGAACACAACTAAACATGCAAGGTGGCAATTTCTTAGTCAAACTTCTTGAGTAAGATCTCAATAAAACCAGATTGCAAGAATAAAAAAGTTCTTCAAACCTCGGAGTAAATGTCACCAGATCTAGATTCAATTGTGATACATGCTCCTTCCATGTCATATGGCTCCTTGAGAAGCTTGGACAATTCATACTTATCCAAAATCTTGTTTACGTCTAAAGAAGCACTATACGCTTGCTTGAAAAGCGCATAATTAATAGAATCCAACTCCGCTAGCTCTGTGATAAGTTTAGCATCCTCAGCCTGCACCATACATGCATAATTTATCAACAAAGTTTTATATTTAAAGAGAAACATTGCTTATATAATCAATAAGATGTTTATGTTTAACAGAAGGGATTTTATATTGATATTTACCTTATATTTAAGGTCCTTGAGAGTATCAACAACCTTGGCACTGTCAGCAAGTTTGATAAGAATTTCATTTGATTTACCTAAATCATCCCACAAGTCATAGTCTCGAATAACTTTTTCTTGATTTATATGTTTTGTTTCTTCATGTTCCAAGGCTGTCGGCGCCATCATCTCTGCACGAAGAACTGAATCTTCTATTCTCTTCCTTAAAGAAAACATACCTAGATATAAAAACAGACTAATTGTCAGTATTTATTTAATCTTGGATAAATGGAGATACACATGGAAATGAATCAAGAAAGAGTAAGTTTGTATATTCTTTTTTGTTTATTGACTCATTTATTTAGTAAAATCTGAAAAAATTACATTAACTTTCGTCCTCACCGAAATCAATGTACGAGCATTTTAAGGTTAAAGTGAGCATGTATTAGTATGTTGTTGAAGCCACCATGGCATATAAGAAATATCTATAAATTGCATTTAGCCCCTGTCAAATGTTTAATAGGCAACTTCCTCCTTAGGAAATGAAAAAAGGTCAAAGAAGAGGAGGCCTTGTTTTGATAGCAACGCTTAGACCCCAAGACTCTTAGAGGTCTCGGCATCGAATCCCACAAGAACTGTGGGTATGTTAGTTGGGTATTCTTTATATTTGTTAGTTGGATATTCTTGGTAATTTGCTAGTAATCAAATAGATTTCCCGATGTAACAAAGTATTCACAATTCCGTCCCCCTTATTTCAAAGTACATGCATTTGGATATTTTTGCTTGTTCCTATGTTCTTAGCCAACTCACCGCAAAATGTACATGAGGATAAGTTTACCATTTGAAGGGCTAAAAACCCAGCAACACAAGCGCTTAAGGGGACTATCTTGTTAAGCATTTGAAAACAAAATTAACGAGAAATAAGCAAACCGTAAGCAAATTATGAAGAAATTCAAGTGGCCATGAATTTTGTTTCTCATTTAAAAAAAAAAAAACAACACTTAACCGGCAAAGCCTTATCCATCTATGTACAATTTATACATTGCTTCATATCAATCATAGAGTAGAAATATACTAATAAATCTTGAAAAATATGAAATAAAACACACACACAGTCACATTTGTGTAAGAAGTGAAGGGATAAAGAGCAAACCGAGTTCTTTGTAGAACTTGTTCTTGTTTTCGTGAAGGGGTTCTTGAGAAGCCCGAAAAGCACTTGAGCTGAAAGGACTATTTTTTGAGTAATTTGAGAAGAACCCATTATTCTTGGGCTGAAATTCATTAAACGAACCAGCAGACATTTTTCCTAAAGCCGCCGTCTTATCCATTAGCACAATTGGGGTTCCTGTCTGTACGCCGCCGCGAAACACGTTCGTAGGTCTTAATTAATTAATAATGGTAAGAATTCATTCTGCAGAATTAGTGTTTGGGAGTTGAAACTTGTGAGTGGCGCCAATAAGGGGCACGTGCCACTGCTCCCTTGTTCACAATTTTATTTATCTCAATATCTATTTTATGCATGAATATTTCTTAATTTGTCTTGCGGACTAAAATATCCTTAATTAAGTTGTAAAGTGACATTTAATTAAGTGATAAACATATTAAAGTAATTGAAGAGGTATAATTAGACATGAAGTGTTATTATATTTATCTCCTACATAATCTCCTAAAAATTTATAAATTCTCTCTTACATTAATTTTTATAATTTTAATCTTATCGAACCATAAAAATAAGCACTATTACTATTTCAAATAGCTCCTTAAATATAAACTATTATATTTTAGCATCAATATGTATTTAATTATTTTTTTTAAAGATTTAGTAAAACATAAGTCATAAACAATCTAAATAAAAAATTTAAAATGAAATTCTCTTAAATATTATTCTGTTATAAAAAAAATAAAAAAATAAAATTGAATCGCAGCTTACTTATGAATGAATAAAAATACGTATGACTTAGCTAAGTACGTAATTTTACTTTAACTAGAATAACAAAATGTAAAAAATATTAAATAATATCAAAATATGCATAACCTCGAATTTTCATGAAATTCTTTTCATGAAAAACGTGTGAGATCGGCGAAAAAAGGGTGAAATCGATGAATTTATGTGAAATCGATAAAAATATCCATAAATCGTTGAAAACATGTGAAATCATTGAAAATTCAGGTGAAATTGATGAACACTGGCGAAATTGGTGAAACAGTAAAAAAAAAGTACCCATTAAATGATAAATACATTTGAAATCGATGTAAATGGAAAGTTCTTAGGGGTCCACTTGAACACTATGTTGAAATTTCCAAATACATACATATTACATAGGTATCATTTGATGTGCTTAATTGAGTAAATTAACATCTTATCTGTATGTGATTAGATATTTTAAGAAGTGGAAAAAGCAAAATCATGTACTACATAAAGATCCTGCAAAAATATTACAAATCTTATCTAATCATAATTTAAAATTGAATCTCTACATCTCATTTAAATACAAATAAGATATAATCAGATTCCAACAAATCAAAAATCTTTCACCAAAAGCCACCAAAATATGAGATTCTCGAGAACAAAAAAGGCTAAATTCATGTCTTCTTCACATCCGTCGTCATTATAAAGGAGGATAATAACCTAAATAAACACACCCCAAAAACAAAGTTAGATTGTTATTCGAATTATATATAGTTAAAAAAGTAACAAAAAAGAGATAGAAATTGAGAGATCGATATAACTTTTCAAACAAGCTTAAACATCTCAAGAAAATTGATCTCTATAAATAATGTCTACCTAAAGAAGAATTAGATTTTTTTTTTTTTTGTTTTGCTGCCTTCTTTTCTCAATGTGAGATTTTATCCTTTGGTTTTTCCACCTTTTGGCCCAACACGCCGATGATCTAATACAATATTTACACTGGGATGTCTGTTTTCACCATCATTACCCTTCTCATTAGTGGAGTTTTTCTCAAAATTATCATTAAGAACTTTATGTTGAAGGAACAAATTAAGAAAATCTACTGCCAAATATGAAAATATGTATTCTTTGAAATTTATATAGAACAAATTGTTGCTTTCTTGAAGATTTTTATCCTTGGCATAAACAGCGGGAAAAGAAGAAAAAATTGTAGAGCTGCTGGAAAAAAAAAAAAAAAAAAAAAAAGAAGCGGCAGATTCATTTTATTTTGATTTGTAGTTAAGTTTTTTTTTTCTTTATATTATAATTTACCTTAGTTAGTTGATTTGGTTAGATTTAAATGAGGTAAAGTTAGCCTTGAATATTTTATTGGAGAAAAAATTGTAGACCACATGGTCTAGGAGTTGACCGGGTCCATGTAAGACTCTCCCAAATATCTTCCATATATACTATTAAGCACCTTATTCAAAACTACTTTATTGAGACAAGTTTGACTACTTATATGAAAATAACAATATATAATATTATTTATCAAAGTTTGGACAATATCTCATCTGTAATTACTTTCATGATTTCATCCAATTCTATGTAATAGTGATTTCTCAAAATTTTCTAAAATATACATAACCAGCATAAATTGATATGATCCAATCGAAAACAAGCAAATTAGTATTGATTAAGCTCTTTTTCGTTGGGATACAAATATAGAAAGTCGAGCTAAACAATAAACAAATGTAAAAGGTGAATGTATATTAATAATCAGATCGGATACAGTTTACAAAGTAGGTCTATTCGGGCGGTATTGGATGTCGTAAAACTAGCTAGATCAAATACAAAGTTAAGCGAGATAAAGTCTAATCCGAACTCTAGGTCCGAGCTGGAGTGTTTCTTGGAAAGCGTGTCCCCTGATGTCATAAATGCGGTGGTATTTTATAGGAACAGTGATGGGCTAGCTAGACCCTCCGCAGGGGAAGATATCTTGGCCAGCTGTACAGGCCTGTGGTCGGGCTCATGATAAATCCGAGTAGTTTAGTAGATCGGAAAGAGGAATCCCGAGCTATCAGTCCGACTTGGCTGGAGACTTAGTTCTTTTGGTCGGAGAATACCTTTCTTGGACGGGATCCAGGTCGATCTCGAGCAGGGGTATTTCCTAAAATGGCGCATACGAAATATCTCTCATCAATACTCCCCCACTTCTCGAGCGTAAGTGAAGCTGAAGCTCGGAGAAGTAATCACAGCATCATAGTACAAGTTTGGATATGCCTCATTAAAAACCTTACTCGAAAAAACCCGGTGGGACAAAATCCGAGCTAGGGAAAAAGAGCGCATATTTTACTCTGGACTGGCCTTTGGAAAGGCAGGATGCTTCAAATCATTGGAGGTCGGAGTTCAGTAATCGATCTGTTTACCCTACCTCGAAGTCATAGCAAAATCCGAGAAACGGAGAAATAAATAATGAAGATAAAGTCTTGAACGGTCTTGAGTTGGATATGTCTCGTTAAAAACCTTACTCGGAAAAACCCCGTGGGACAAAAACCGAGTAAAGGGGAAAAAGAGTGCATATCTTCATAATACCGAGCTGAAAGACCAACTTCCAAAACTTAGAGGACCGTAAGTGCCATTTTTAGAAAAGCTAATCTTCAATTTACTGAGTGGGAGCTTAACCGTCGCGGTTACTCGGGGTTTAATTTGCAATTTACCCTTTTAACCTTTATATATATGCGTTGACCTGAAGAGACGCCCACACCTTCTTAACTTTTATCGCAGATCGGAGTACTCGCGTCGATTGAAAGCATAACTCTTCGTCGACCATCGCAACCATCTCCTGAAATGTCTTCTGAAAAGCCAGAAACTCAAGCCACTATTCCACCTAGATCGGAATCCGATCTAGGGTCAATGGATGAATTGATTGATACTTTCAAAACCGCTGAAAATTCTCCTAACGAGGCGAATAAAACCGTCGAACAAGTTGAGAGGGTTGTAGAGCCAAATGCTAATGAGGGAACGTCTGGTCAAAATATACCCGAGCCGGAAGGTAATTCAGAGCACAATACCGAGTCCAATGCCGAGGGCGAAGGGGGTTCAGATTTCGATAGCGAAGGGGATGAGGTCGGGGCGTTAGAAAAACACGAAATAATGAAATACCCCTTGGGACATGGATGTATGGTGAGGATCCTCGATCTAAATTCCATTCCGAAAAAAGCTTCTACTGCTGTCCCAGCTCGAGCTCAGAAGACTGAAAAACGGGTAGATGAGATAGTCTATTCATATGATCCGATCAAGAGTGAAGCGGATCTCAAGGCCGAGATAGGAAAATATCTTCCCGAGGGATACTCGCTGGTCATTCCGACTTCCACACAACGAGTAGATCAGCCGCTCGAGGGGTGTCAAGCCTTCTACACTAAGCAATTTGCTTATGGGCTCCGGATCCCCTTTGCACCCCTGGTCGATCAAATTCTGGATGTATGCGCTCTCGCACCTGCGCAGATCCTACCCAATTCCATTGGCTATCTGATAGCCTTCAGTGTACTAATGAAAGCCAAAGGCAAGCGTGACAACTTCCAGAACTTTTGGCAGTTCTTTAAGATCAGCAATTCATCGGCCTTCAACGCGGGATTCGTGTACTTTTCACAAAGGCCAAACCAATCAATCTTATCCACAATCGTTTCCAGTAACTCGATGGATTGGAAGAGGCAATTCTTCTTCGTCAGAGGACCTGACGAGCCGATTTCCGAGGGGAGCTCGGAGATGGGCCCTCACCGATGGACGGGCCGACGTGACTGGGTGTGCGGAAAACGCGAGTTCGTGGGCACACTTAAACAGGGTATTAGTGATAAGGCCGTCGCCGAGATGCGTTCCGATCTATATCAGTCGGCATTTCTGATCCTAGAACCCGTCCTTCGGAAGGCAGGCCTTAGTAAAGCCACGTTCGAGCATGCGGATCCAGTCGATATCCGATCATTGAGTAAGTTCAAATTCTTAATCTTTCTTTAGACCTATTGTCCTAAATCTCGAATCTTATAAGTATCATCTTATGTTTTTTTTTTTTTTTTTTTTTTTTAGGTGACATGGTAGGGTCTTATCGGGCTTCCATAGTCGGTAAAACCGTGGCTTCTACCTCGAAGAAAATGCCAGGTCAACCGAGGCGGCAAGTCAGAATTCCTCAAGTACCGGGTAGTCGATCCGTTGTTCCCCCACAAGGTAATCCTGCCCAAATTGCTCGAGACCAAAACGTCGAGGAGCCAGAAAATCCCGAACCATTACGAACGGTCTTCCCAACAGACCAAGCTGGTCCTTCTACGTCGTCTGGGTTGGGATACAGCTTATTCACCTTGAGAAAGATGAAGGGCTCGGAGATTAGCACCCGACGAACTCGGGAAGATCAGGAGGGAGCTCCCGAGGCGAAGAGAAGGACTGGATTGTGGGGTCGACATCGAACACCTCTTACTCGCCGTCCGGGTCGAGAAAAACCTGACATGGTGGATTTTATCGAAAATCAGCTTAAAGGTCACCGAGCCTCGGGTTATCCTGAGGGAGGATCCATTCGGAGCGACCGCGGCCCGACTAGAGAGAACGAACACGACAAAGCGATAAAAATCTTCATGGCGGGAAGATTCGCGGAGGATCAGGAAGAACTTCTGGCTCACAGCGATCTTAATATACTAGGTCGATTTGCGCGAGCGCATCATGAGGTAAAGAAACATTTTGAGCGATAACCCTCAGACGTTTATACAGAATATTAACTGTCCTCTTGTTTCTTGGCAGATCGGGGATTGTTTCCTCATAGAACTTAATCGCACCTCGCTGCTCGAAGACGAGTCCGACCGAGTCCACCTGGCCTATCAAAACTCCCTCTTTGAAGAAGCCAAACTTCGTCAAAAACTCCTTGCGGTCCAGAAAGAACTGGAAGAGTCGAAGATCAAGTATACCCCTGCGGTCGAGGAGGACTTAGTTAAAGTTGTCGGCGAGAAGAGTCTACTCGAGAACAGGGTGAAACAGCTCGAAGAAGAACTTGCACAAACCAAGGCTGACTCAGAGCTCTCTTATCATCGTGGAAAGGAGGAGTCGCGCCTGAGCTCAATAAGGGAGTTTTTGGAATCCCCCGCCCTGGATGCTATAGCTCGAAAAAGGGTCGGTGAAATCCTTCAGACTACTTTCTACAAAGGTGTCCAACAGTTGGTTGCCGCAAAGGTCATTCTCGACAAGATGGAAGAGTATATAAAGTTCATGGATATCATGAAGAATTGTCGTGGAAAAGATTATCACACTGCATCCTCGAGTTCCCAGAATTGGGAGACACATGAGTTTGCCCCCTTCGTAGAAGAGTTTGGGGTTCCCATGCCAAATCCTGATATGCTGGAGGTATCATCGTCCAGTTCGAGCTCGAGCTCTGGGGAGGATGATCAGGAGGATGACGACGAAGAAAGCACCTCTACTGACGACGACGAACAAGAGGCGACAGGTGATGAGGATGTTGATATCGAGGGTAATACCGGGGACGAGGACGATGCGGAGTGATCAATTAGTTAGAAGTATTTTGTAATAGATGATAGGTTCCTCCTTTCATTGTATTGATATTCCTGATTATATAAAAATCCTTCTTTTTGCACTTGCAATGTGTCAACTCCCGACGTAACAACTTTCAAAGAAAACAGATGTCGAATTGATAGTCACAAAATTACTTCATATATAACATAATAATCAATCGATCCCCATAATTCAGATCGGAAGAACTTTGGAATTCGTGACCGTTGGCCTCCTAAAGGCGACGTTTCTCTTTCTTATAAATAGACGTGAAGTTCATAAGATTCGTACCATTTGAAATTCTAATTTCGCGCATAGGAGCTGTCAATTCGATCATATTTTCCGATCTCTTTCATCATTAGATATTTGATCATGGACGGATTGGTAGGCACCAAGCTCGATCCAAACAAGTTGCTCAAGCTCAAGAGAGAAAAAACTCCTCAACTCAAAACCAAGGAGTCTAAGTCCTCCGCGGGGGCACCAAAGACTTTGAAAGCTGATCGAGGCAAAAACAAGGTCGATTCTAGTTTGAAAACAGGTCTGAAACAATCAGAGGCTCCCAAAGATGACCACGGAAAAACTGAGGTCAATCGTCCGCTGAAATCCGTGCACACTCAGTCCGGGGAGCAGCTGGTTGTAGAGATTCCCGACTCCCCCTCTAAATCGAAGAACAGTCCCGGTAAGAAAAACATACCCGATGTTTCCGGGCAGGCTTCAAACAAAAGGCCTTATTCCGAGGATATGATTCCGACCTCGACCTTAATCCAAATGACCGGGGCAAATAAAGTACTAGGCGGGAGTACCTCGTCTACGGAGACTGCTAAGGACGTTGTCACCGAGCCTCAAAATAAAAGGGTCAAAATAAATGACGCTTCTGCTGAGGAGGAGAAAGTCAAAATAAATAACTCTTCTGCTGAGAAGGAAAAACTCAAAATAAATGATCCTTCTGTTTAGAAGGAGAAGGTCGACATAAATCCCGTAGCTTCCCGCTCTGTCACCGACGTCGGTTGTACACTTGGTGCAATTTTTGGGGAGGTAGAAGGCAATGCGGCGGCTGGAGGCGTTGCCCCGAGTGGTTGGGACATTATGTTGAGTAGTATCCAGTTGGCCGAACAGGAGCGGTTGAAAGGAAAAAGCGCTCTGGAACTTGTTCAATCGAGCTCTGTCCTGCTTACTCAAGTTAGTTAAAAAATTTACCTTACACCCCCCTTTTTTTTTATATATTTCTTTTTGTAAAACCCCTGCAGGTCGGGCAACACATTTTCAACCTCGGGCTGCAGGTTGAGCTCGAAACAGAGCAGCGTGCTACAGCGGTTCGTGACTTGGAGAAACAGAGAATTGAGCTGGAAAAATCTCGTGAAGAAGCTAGGGCTAACGAGCTGAAGTTGGCTTCCGAGGCAGAGCAAGCCGTGAAGCTGAGAGAAAGCCAAGTCCATGAGGAGTTGAGCAAAGAGCTGGACAAACTAAAGTCCATTCACGAGCAGGAGAAGAAAGATTCCGAGAAGTGGGAGCAAGAGGCTTATAAAAAAGGGTACGATGAGGGGTATGAGGCCCGCAACGTCGAGGTCCGCAAGCTCTTGTTCGAGAAAACTGTCTAGGGATTTCTGCTTTACGCTCGACTAAATGTTGTACTTTTAAATTTTTTCTTCATTTCCTTTTGTACTTGTTTTTCTTGTCTAGATAATAAACTTTTTCGTGCTTCTAATCGATGATGTTGTGTATCTAAGGAGAATATTCACTATCTTTTCATCGTAAAACCATTTATACTCGATCTAAGAGTGAACATCCAAGTTGCCGTTTCACTGTGAAAACAATTTATACTCAAGTTAAGAGTGATCATTCAAGCTGCATTCTCACTGTTAAAACAATTTATACTCGAGTTAAGAGTGATCGAAATTCCGAGCACAAAGTGAAAACGGAAATTTTCCGCACTGTACATTTGACCAAGTCATAGTATTCCCCTTTTTTTCTGCTAAGTTCCAAGTAAAATCTGACCAAACAGTACCCAAATCTCGGGAAATGGAACGGTCACCCGTGATAACTGCTCTGATCAGGACCGTTGATTTCGTTGAATACTGACCGTCGATCAAATTTTAGTTTTAGTATATATAGGGCTTTTTACTCAGCTGAAAATCTTTACCCTGCACTGTTAAAATGTTTCATCCGAGGTCTAGGCTCGGATCTTTCCTTCTTCCTGTTCAAGCCTTTGAAATTCGGCTTCGAACTTATTTCCGATCTCATCATAAAAATACAGTTTCCTTTGGTATGGGTGGAATTGGAAAATAGGAGCACCTCCTCTATCTGGGGGTCTCTGATCCCTGAAAACGGGATCTCCCTTCGGGATGCCAATGTTCGAATAACCCTTGATCGAGTACTTTGGGCCGGGTTAGCATTGCGGATTCCGCGGGGTGTCCCCGAGGGTGGAAAGCTGGACAGTTCATTAAAAGGAATTTTGACCTCAAGTCACCAGTTTCTTCCTTTCTTCCTTGAAGAATGGTAACTTTGGGTCGAGCTTTCGAATCATAAGAAGATGACCGGCCGCTCTGGGTTGAACTTTCGGATCTTACAATGAGAAATTTCAACCTCAGACGCCAACTCGGGGAAGTGATCGGGCTCGGCTGGTAGCAAGAATGCTGGGGACTGTATGGAGATCAGAAAGAGTAATCTGCAATCCATAGTCTAATTTCAAAACCAGATATCATCAGACGATATACATAACAAGCTCGATCACTTGTTGCATAAACTGTTGAGCACTGATCGGATGCTCGAAGACCATAGAATAGGGTATAGTAGTTGTAATAAGAGTTCATTTGTAAATGTATTCGAGGACTTTGTAATACGTTCGATGAACATCAATAAAACTACCTTTCCTTGTATCTTGTTGATCCTTTGCAATCTGCTCGAAATTTGTGAATAAAAATTTCATGTCTCCTCATAAATATTTGCAATTTTTATCTCTTCTGATCTCATTTGTGATTGCTTTCGAATCTAGTTCGGTAATAGCAGCGTAATCCGAGATGTAGATCGACAATTCGAACGTAACTTTAACTCATAATCAGGGATTTATCGATCGTCTAAAATCATTTTGAATAGATTTCTCGATGAATGAGACACTGTGTTCCTTGTAAAAAGGTTCAAGTCAGATGAAATTCCTTAGGCTTGAATATAATATTGGAAATAATAAACCAACTTAAAAAGAATGATCTTCTCGTGCACCACTTGGTCGAGAGATTTCGTTACTTTATAGAGCGATGCTCTTGTTTTTAGCAAGTCTTTCATCGATCTGAGGAGCGTAGCAACAACTTCCATCCTTGGTCCCGACAATCTGCTATTTTGTTTTTATAGAGCGTTGCTCTTTTGTTTTTATAGAGCGTATTTTTCCGACCTAAGTTCTTAGACATTTTTCCCTTTCATTTTTATAGAGCGTCTGGCTCTGTTTCATTTTTATAGAGCATCTAGCTCCGTTTCATTTTTATAGAGCGTCTAGCTCTGCTTCATTTTTATAGAGCGTCTAGCTCTGTTTCATTTTTATAGAGCGTCTAGCTCTGCTTTAGTTTAGTTGCTTTATAGAGCGATGCTCTTTCGTTTTTTTTTTTTATCTATAGAGCAGCGTCTTGCTGTGTTTTATAGAGCATCTTTTTTGTGTTTTATAGAGCATCCTTTTTTTTTTTTTTTTTTTTTTTTTCGATCTAGGGTCTTAGATATTTTGCTCTTTCTTTTTTATAGAGCGTCTGGCTCTGCTTCATTTTTATAGAGCGTCTAGCTCTGCTTCATTTTTATAGAGCGTCTAGCTCTGCTTTTCTGCAAGACTACTTTCATATATATATATATTTTTTTTTTTTAATCTTGCAGGGCAATTAACTTTTTCTCGAGCAGGGATTTTGCAGTATAGTTTGACCATGAAAGTAGAACTTCATTGAATGTGCCTACACTTGGAATAAAACATAAGTTGTAAAAACAGAAAATACAATAATTGTAACGACTATTTTCCATAATATTTCCTTAGGTTAACTGCATTCCAGCTTCTCGGCAAAGGTTCACCGTTAAGGTGACCTATTTTGTAGGATCCCCTCTTCCCGACCTCCTGCACGACATAAGGGCCATCCCAGTTCGGTTGAAGCTTTCCGACATGCTTTGATATTTCCACTTTTTTGAGGACCAAATCCCCAATTTTAAATGTTCTCATCCTGACCTTTTTACCATAAGCCTTTTCCATGTTAGACTTGGTAGCTTGTAATTTTATGCAGGCTCGTTCACGCTTGCCGTCGGCAAGATCGACGTCCATCTCTCGCAATGATTTGTTCTGATCGGGATCATAAGATTCGACCCTTGGTGAAGGTACCAATGTCTCAACCGGTATAACCGCCTCCGACCCGTAAACCAATGAGAAAGGAGTTTCTCCTGTAGCGGATTTTACCGAGGTTCTATTCGCCCAAATGACTCCAGGTAGCTCATCTAGCCATTTTCCCTTTGCCTCAGACAGGCGCTTTTCGAGTGATCTGACAATCTCCCTGTTGATGACCTCGGTCTGTCCATTTGTCTGGGGATGCCCGACCGAGGTGAAATTCTGCTGGATACCAAACTTTTCGCACCACTCTAATATCTGCTTTCCCGCAAACTATGTTCCGTTGTCGGAGATGAGGATCCTCGGTATCCCGAACCTGCAAACAATATACTTCCAGAGAAAATTTATCACCTGAAACTGAGTAATTTTTGCTAATGCAATGCATTCAATCCATTTACTGAAGTACTCGACAGCAACCAAGACATAATTTTTCTTCGACCTAGCTGTTGGGAAAGGTCCCACGATATCGATACCCCACTTATCGAAGGGCCAGCAGATCGGAATAGAGTGCAACTGCTCGGCGGGTTGATGAATTAAATTAGAATAGATCTGGCATTGATGGCATTTCTTGACATAGTCAATGGAATCCGAAATTAAGGTGGGCCAGTAGTAGCCAGCTCTTGAGCACTGTAAGGCTAATGCTCTTGCTCCGCAATGGCTTCCAGCTTCACCCTCGTGAACTTCCTTTAAGATAAGATCAAACTGACTCTCGGGAATGCATTTCAACAAAACACCCGAGCTGGACCTCTTATAAAGCTGGTCCTCGATCAACAAATACATTGGAGCTCGATATCTAATTCTTCGTGCTTCATTTGCTTCTTCTGGTAAGATACCATCCTTCAGATAAGTTTTCAAAGGCTCGAACCACGTAACCTGCTGAGTGTCTATCTCCATGACTTCTGAGTTCGAGGATATGTTCAAATCTATGGCGGGAGTGTTGGACAGTAACCAAGTTATCGTCCTCTCTTTTCGTCCATCCATCGATCCAGTAAATTTGGACAGCAAATCTGCCCAAGAATTCTCTTCCCGAGGGATAGCTTGGATCTCGAATCTACCGAGCTTTGTAATCAAATCTTTTACTTTTCCCAAATATTTGACCATGTTGAATTCTTTCGCTTCATAAACCCCTGTTACCTGCCTATGTATCAGCTCGGAATCAGTTAGCACGGTGAGGGACTTAATGTTTGCTTTTAAAGCCATCTCTAATCCAGCGATCAGAGCTTCGTATTCTGCTTCATTATTTGTTACTGCGAAATCCAAAGTGATCGCATAGTTAAGGTCCTCCCCTTCTGGGCCTTGAAAGTGAATTCCGGCCCCTCCGCCCTCTCTAGTCGATGAACCGTCGACATGCATCACCCAACATTTCTCCTGCACATCCAGCACTAGGTTAACCTCGGTAACATGTTGTATGCTCGAACTGACGCCTGTCGACTCTACAACGAAATCTGCAAGGACCTGGGCTTTGACTGCTGTTCGAGGATGATACTCGATTTCAAACTGACCGAGCTCTACCGCCCACTTGATTAATCTCCCGGACGTCTCTGGTTTTGACAGAACTTGCCTTAGAGGCTGATTTGTCAAAACAATAATTCTGTAAGTCTGGAAATAAGGCCTCAGTCTTCGTGCGGCAATAACCAGAGCGAGTGCGAACTTCTCGATCTCTAAGTAGTTCTTTTCCGCCCCTTGAAGCAACTTACTTAGGTAATACACAGGCTTGTGCTCGGAATCTTGAATTCTCACTAAAACTGAACTTATTGCCTCGGTCGATACCGCTATGTACAAGTACAAAGGCTCCCCCTCGACCGGTTTTGCCAACATTGGTGGGGAGACCAAGTATTTCTTAAGCTCTTCGAAAGCTTTATCGCATTCCTCATTCCACTCGAAGTTTTTTGATCTCCTCAACAATTTGAAAAATGGCAAACTCTTGTCTGCTGAGCGGGATATAAACCTGTTTAATGATATTATTTTTCCGATCAAACTTTGCACTTCAGAGAGCTTTGTTGGTGGCTTTAGTTCGGCTATAGCTCGGATTTTCTCTGGGTTTGCCTCAATGCCGCGCTCGTGGACCAAATAGCCGAGGAATTTTCCCGATCTCACCCCAAAGGTGCACTTAGCAGGATTTAGTTTCATCCTATACTTCCTTAAGATTGCGAAACATTTGTCAAGGTGCTTTATATGGTCTTCCTCGGTCATACTCTTCACAAGCATGTCATCGACATAAACTTCCATAATTTCACCAATAAGATCCTTAAACATCATGTTCACGAGCCTCTGATAGGTTGCCCCGGCATTCCTCAGTCCGAAAGGCATTACTATAAAACAGTACACTCCTCGCTCGGTGATGAAGGCTGTCTTGTCCTGATCTCTTTCATTCATAAATATTTGATAAAACCCTTGGAAATCATCCATCATGCTAAAGAAAATGAACCCAGCGGTCGAGTCGACCAGCATATCGATCCGTGGTAAGGGATAGGGGTCCCTCGGGCACAACTTGTTCAGGTCGGTAAAGTCATTACACATTCTCCATTTGTTCTCGACCTTTTCTCCTTTTGATACCAACACCACATTGCAAAGCCATTCTGTAAATGTTATTTCCCGAATTTGTTTTGCGGCCAATAATCGATCCACCTCGGCATTGATGATTTTGTCTTTTTCTCGCCCATGATTTCTCTTCTTTTGCCAAACTGGTTTTGCCTTAGGGTCGATATTCAGTGAATGAGTGATCACTCGAGGGTCGATCCCCACGATGTCGTCGGAGCTCCAAGCAAAGACATCGGCGTTATTTCTCAAAAATTCGATCAACATAGCCTCCATTCCCTGACTGAGCTCGGTCCCGATCCTGGTAAATTTTTCGGGAGATCCTGGGACCAAGTTTACCTTTTTATGGTTTGGTGGTTGCATGCTCATATCGATCTCTTTCCCTTTCTTTCCTTGTAATTTCTCGCAATCTGGCAAAGGAAGGTCGGAAACGGAGAAAACCTTCTCGTCTTCTAACTTCATCTTAGAGGGCAAAATAGGCTCGAACTGCTTTTTTATGTTTAGGGACGTGTTATAACACTCCCATGCCATACATTGATCGTTTCTCATTTCCCCGACTCCCGCCAACGTGGGAAACTTGACCTTCTGATGATAAGTTGACACGACAGCTCTAAAAATGTTTAAAGCCGGTCTTCCCAAAATGGCACTGTAAGCAAAGGGAGTACTTACAACCAAGAATTTTATCATCTTCGTCACATCTGTTGGTTTTTTGCCCATTGTGGTGCTCAGGAGGATGGTTCCTAGAGGGACGATTTCCGATCCACCAAAGCCAATAAGTGGGGTAGACACCCTATCCAAGTTTGGGTGTTGCAAATTCATTCTATCGAGGGCTTCAGAGGAGATTATGTTCGCTGAGCTGCCATTGTCGATCAGTACTCTTCTGACTTCGAAATTAGCAATCTTTAAGGTCAAAACCATCGAGAAATCAGGGTCATCCTCATTGGTGTCCCAAGTTAGATCACTTGGTCTATCAGCCTCGGTAAAACTAATGACTTGGTTTGTCAAAGGTTTTGGTCCTACCGACATAATTTCCTTTCCGGTCGAAACTCCTGTTTTTATCGATCTCGCTGTCCTTTTCCTGGCATTTTTGCTGTCCCCACCTGCTGGTCCTCCAGTAATCACATTTATCACTCGGTTCGTTTGCTCCTCAACCTGATGCTGAGCAGTACGATCTTGTTCGGGGTACTTCCGAGGACTTCTGGATCGGAAACGATCATTAGGATTCCTCCTAACGTACTCTTTTAACTTCCCCTGAGCAATCAACTTCTCAATCTCCTGTTTCAACTGAAAACAATCCTCGGTGCTATGCCCCCGAGTCCGATGGTACTTGCAATACTTATCCTGATTCAGCGCCCCGGACCTGGCCTGTGTAATACGCCGAGCCTCAGGGACAATTTTCCTCTCCTCGAGGACGGCTAGAATCTCATCCCTCGAGGTATTTAGCTCCGTAAAAGCATTTTTCCCTGGTTCCCTCCTATGTACTACTTCCGGAGAAGCAGGTCGACCATAAACATTTGATCTGTGGGTTGGAACCTGAGGTTTATAGACGTTAAGTCTTTGCCACACCGAGCCTCTCCGATGCGTGTTCGACCCCCCGTAATCACTTGGTTTAGGGACAGGAGCCCTATCAGGTTTTTTACCGACAGGTGGTCGGGGATTCTGAGCGTTTTTTAACTTGTTCATTTCCTCTTGAATCATATATTTCTCTGCTATCTCCATGATTCGCTCGAAAGATTTTGGTTGCTTTCGGCAGAGAGCATTCCCGAATTGGGTATTTCGTGTCAACTCGAACATGAGTGATGACAAGAACTCAATCTGAGGGGTATCTACTTTTAGAAGCTCGATGCTAAACCTTGCAAGCCATTGCCTCAGCGTTTCTCCTTCCAGTTGTTTCACCGTTCCCAAATGATTGGCACGCAATCTTTGTTTCCTCTGACTCGCGAACTGATGTTTCAATTTATCGCATAGATCATCGAACGAGAAAATAGAGTTCGAAGGTAATTTTCCGAACCAGCTTAAAGCAATTCCTTCGAACGTGGTTACCATAATTTTGCAACAGAAGTCTTCTGAGTGTCCGTACAAGTTCAACACATTTATGAACGTGTTAATGTGTTCTCCGGGGTCGGTAGTCCCGTTATACCTTGGCAACCTTGTTGGAACTGTTTCAGTGCCTCGAGCTTCTCTGATCTCATCGCATGATATTCGTACTTAATTCCTTTTCTCTACCATCCTGGAGGACTAACTCCTCATCTTCCTTAGTTTCGGCTCGTCGACCCCTTATACCCGGGGGATGGGTTTCCTTAAACATCATTTCTTTCTTCAACTCCTTAACGACTCTTTCTTGTACAATTTTTTCCAGATCAGCCTCTGTCACTTTACGATAAACTGGCTTCTTCAAATTGTTCCGATCATTGGGCTGACTCTCCCCTACTACAGAATCTTCTTGGCCTCGGGGGGCCCTAGACGGTTGCCCTGACCGGCCTCCTTGTCTTTCCCGAGCCTCTCTGGGAAGATCCGATGCAGCATCCCGGGCAGATCGACGAACACTCCCTTCCCCTCGTAGGTTTGAAACGGGACCCCGGTGCCCCGATCGAACCGCGGGTTGATCGACAGGAAGCTGCTGGCCAGGATTCATGAATTCTCTACACATAGTACCGACAATGGAACGCAGATCGGCCATCGTAGTACGTATGGGCAGGTCAGTAGGTGGGTCGAGCGGCGGTGCTTCGGACTGGTGTGCCGCTCGAGACTGGTTACTTGGTTCGTTGTTTACAGAACGTTGAGCTCCTACGGCGTGTGAAGGCTCGCCGCGATTGTATGTAAATCTCCTAGTAGTAGGCATTTTTCGATCTAACACCCGAACAGGCCCCACGGTGGGCGCCAATTGATTAAGCTCTTTTTCGTTGGGATACAAATATAGAAAGTCGAGCTAAACAATAAACAAATGTAAAGGTGAATGTATATTAATAATCAGATCGGATACAGTTTACAAAGTAGGTCTATTCGGGCGGTATTGGATGCCGTAAAACTAGCTAGATCAAATACAAAGTTAAGCGAGATAAAGTCTAATCCGAACTCTAGGTCCGAGCTGGAGTGTTTCTTGGAAAGCGTGTCCCCTGATGTCATAAATGCTGTGGTATTTATAGGAACAGTGATGGGCTAGCTAGACCCTCCGCAGGGGAAGATATCTTGGCCAGCTGTCCAGGCCTGTGGTCGGGCTCATGATAAATCCGAGTAGTTTAGTAGATCGGAAAGAGGAATCCCGAGCTATCAGTCCGACTTGGCTGGAGACTTAGTTCTTTTGGTCGGAGAATACCTTTCTTGGATGGGATCCAGGTCGATCTCGAGCAGGGGTATTTCCTAAAATGGCGCATACGAAATATCTCTCATCAAGTATTGTCATCATAAATTATAAATGTACCCCCTTGTGAACGAATTAGAGCTCCAACCAAGCACACAAATTATTGAATAGAGATAAAAAATTATTGTGTAGAGATAAAAAATAATCATCTTATTCAAAATGTGGAGAAATAGTTTGGTTACTAATTTGGTTTTGGCAATCCTTTCAATTGTTTATCTTCAAACTTCAGAAGGGTTTGTGAAGACGAAGGGTTCCCAATTTTTATTAAATGGGAGGCCGTTTTATTTCAATGGTTTCAATGCGTATTGGCTTATGTACACATCATCGTTCCCCTCGACAAGAAACAAAGTGACAGATGTCTTCTATCAAGCTTCTAGGTTTAAAATGAATGTCGCGAGAACTTGGGCTTTTAGCGATGGTGGTAATAGACCCCTACAGATCTCTCCTGGTTACTATGACGAGGTTATGTTTAAGGTATAAAAATTACTTTATTTTCATATATAACTTGTGTCTATGTTAACTATTTCAAATATTATGTGGTGATGCATTTTCTTAATTTTGCTAATTTTAGGGTTTGGATTTCGTGGTGTCCGAAGCCAAAAAACATGGTATATACCTCATACTAAGCTTAGTGAACAATTATGATGATTTTGGAGGAAAGAAACAATATGTTCAATGGGCAAATAGTTGGGGCCAAAACTTGAAAAATATCGATGAATTTTTCACTAACCCTATTACCAAAGGCTACTACAAAAATCACATCAAGGTAAATATATATTCTTATTCTTTTTATTATTCGTAGGGCTGAAAATCAAACCAAGCTATTCGATACTCGGCTCGAGCTCGTTCGATAAAAGCTCGTTTGAGCTCGGTTCGTCAAACAAATCAAACAAGCTTGAACAAGATTTCTCGTTCGATAACTTTTGAAGCTCGGCTCGAGCTCGACTCGATAAGCTAAAAATTGAAAAAACACATGTAAAATACCAAGCTACTCGATACTCGACTCGAGCTCGTTCGATAAAAGCTCGTTTGAGCTCGGTTCGTTAAGAAATCAAACCAAGCTCAAACAAAAAATTTCAAGCTCGATAAAATTCAAACCAAGCTTGAACAACGTGTCGTTCGATACTACTCGGCTCGTTTACACCCCTAATTATTAGTTTTTATAGTCCTTGCAATAATATTAACATTCAATTCAATATGGATGCAGACCGTACTCACGAGAGTCAATTCAATAACTGGAATAGCTTATAAAGATGATCCCACTATATTTGCATGGGAGTTAATTAACGAACCTAGATGTTCTGATCTCTCTGGAATGGCTTTTCAGGTACATGTCTTGTGTGTGTAGGATTTTCATATGCATCCAAAAAATTAAATTTTAGAATTAATTTAACACATTTCATGAGTTACAAAAAAATATTTTAACCATTTTTTCCCCTAACTTTCCAGGGTTGGGTCGCAGAAATGTCAATTTTTTTGAAATCTATTGATAGGAACCATCTTCTAGAAATAGGGTTGGAAGGATATTATGGGCCTTCGGTGCCCACAAGGTTACAAGTTAATCCCTATAGTTATAAGTATGGGACTGATTTCATTTCTAATAATCGTATAGCCGGAGTAGATTTTGCTACAATTCATCTATATCCTGATCAATGGTACATTGCATAACACATATACAATATAACATCATGCCATTAAGTTTATTTGTTACAATCTAAATATAATTTGAATATATTTATCCAAAAACACTATCGACATGTACATACTTATAAACAAATGAACGAATGCAGGTTAAACGGTACGAACAGTTATGTCCAAGCTAAATTTGTAGGGACGTGGATACAAGCACATATACAAGACTCAAAATCGATCTTGGGGAAGCCACTTGTATTGGCAGAGTTAGGAAAATCTTCAAGATCGCAAGGTTACACCGTTGGAGCTAGGGACAATTATTTCGCGAATATATATGGTAGCATCTACCTTTGTGCAAGAAGAGGAGGCCCATGCGCCGGAGTACTCTATTGGCAAGCACTGGCTCCAGGGATGGACTCTTCAGGAGATGGATATGAAGTGGTGTTGGAACAAAGTCCTTCTACGGATATTGTCATCTATCGACAATCTCGTCGCATGATTTCTCTTAGCAAGTCCAAATATTTAACATGGATTCATCAAAATAAAACAACATTATATTAATTTAAATACAATGTAAATGGGATTAATGTTGCAATAATGTGAACCATGAGTTGTTTTATTTTAATTTATGGCAATAAGATATAATTAAATAATAATTTGATTGAGAAATAATAAGACTAACAAATATCTTATTTGGTTAGGTGAACATGTATGCGTATAAATACAAATTGAGAAATCGGATTTTTAGTCATGCGTATGATTGGATTTTAGCACTTGTCGTCTCATATTTTACGAAATTGTGCTTTTCAATTCAAAGTTTTACTAGTCTAATAATCCGATGAACTCAAAAGACTACTTTCATATAACTAAATGAAAATTGCACAAAATTACTAGTAATACAAAAAATTTCATATAATTCATACAAAGATTGAGGATAAAATAAGTAGGTCAAGTCTTCATACAAGCTCACAAATCTCTACTAATATATTTATGGAGAGAATAACAAATGTAAAGGGGCTTGGCTTTTTTCAACCGTCGTTGTCCCTTAATCTCCGTCACTAATGAATGAAGAAAACAAAAAATATTTTCTTATTTTAATTTAATTGAGCCTTGAGTAACATGATATTTTTACACATATATATTGTATTACTCTTTAGCTTGGGGAAAATACATGATACTTTCATGTGTTATGTGAAACTTTCATCACAATCTCCTTTGTGAAAATTTTACTGCATCAAATCTCCTTGTACTTTCAGATTCTCTGCATAGAATCTCTCATTTGTCTACTTCCACCAGTTTTGACAAGCGTGTGATCCACGCGGCTTTTGTGCGATTTTTTTTGTATTTTGTCAAATTTCTTGATCCTAAATGACAATAATAACATTATTCATTTCCCAACCCCATTATTTTCACTTGATACGCAACTTCCTTGTACCTTTTAATTCTAGCACGGAATCCCCTTATATTTTTTAAACTTAGCACATAATACCCTTGTACATAATCTCCTTATATCTAGGGGTAATTTAGGCATATAAACTAATAATTAACGGCGTTAGACAACTAATTAACGGAGCAATGGTAGTGTAAAGAGAATCTGAAAGCACAAGGGGATTTTTGCAACTAAAATTTCAAACGGGAGTTTTGAGCAGGTTTCTCATAGCACAATGGAATATCGTGCATTTTTCCACTTTAACTCGAATGTAGATTGAAAAGCTATCAAATGATAAATGTTGTTAGATATTATTCAAATTTAATTTGTTTTGTAAACTCACGGACTCAAATGAACCTTCACCAATCAAACTCTAAGTGTTGGGTAATTTTAATTAGCAATCCTATAATTCCATGACAAGAGGAAAAGGTAGATGGACAAAGGAAGTTGCGATAATTAACTGAAATTAATGACAAAAATATAAGCACAAACTAATTTTAAGACACTGCAAGGCAATAGTGATCTGTTGGCTAAAACTGAGGATCGATTTCAAAGATGTTATGGATTCAACTCTCATTTTTTTTTTTTTTTTGAGATGGTGAATACATTGTTACATTAAACACTATAGTGTGGATATTTCTCTTGTTTAATACTAGTCTTTTTAATTAATTTATCTTTATACTTTGATACCAGTAAAATATATTCGATTAGATTTTATGATATAGTGATTGATGTATTGATGTATTTATCATCTGAATTTGATCATTGAAAATCTCTTCATATTTGTTAATTTAAGAAAAAAGTGCCCTTCACCCCGTGAAATTCACATGTTTTAGCACTTTACCGCCCCCCTAAAGTCTTAAGTAAAGACTTTACTCCCTAAGATGTTGAACTCAGTTGCACAATCCCCCTCATCACAATTCACACAATTTTTATACTAAAACGTACACGTTCGTGTTGTAAGAGTAAATTTGTGAAAAAAAAAAAATTTACCTACTCAAACCTTTACATTTCTTTGATTTCAGTAAGTAAAATGTTAAAAAAAAAAAAAAAAATTCTTGCATTCAACGACGCAATGTTGAACTTTATTTTTTGTTCATTTGCATCTTACTTATCATTTTACTCATTGAAATCCATAAACTAAATGTGATTGGTTTTTCTTATATTTTCATTTTTGCTTTTTTCTAAGTGAACAAAAGGCATAATGTACAACATTCGGCATGACAATAATAAAAATCTCCCCTTTTTTTTTTTTTTTTTTTTTTTTTTCCATTTCTTATGGTTATTTATGTGTTGGGCCTAATTTAATTTCTTTTGAGACACGCAAGATATAATAGGTGAGAATTCTCTTAGATAGATTCAAATTTGGAGTGGTCATATTGCGGGCAAGTCCCTTCCAATAAACTATCTTTTGGTTAGTATTTAGTGTAATTCATATTTCTATAATTGATTGATTTCACACTCATTCATTCTTAATTGCTAACTATTTTTTGATAATTAATTGCTAATTATACCACTGTAAATTTTTGTGATTTATGTTTTCCTTGTCTTTACTATATTAACATCTTTCGTGTCTATATAGAGGGTACTAATTAACTGAACTACCTACTAGATGAGGAAACCTTGTACTTACCAAAATTCAATAAATAATTTTTTGGAAAAATTGTGTAGGTTGTCACAAGACTTGCAATTGGTACACTCAAGAAGTACATACGAAAGAAAAAAAACATTTTTCGTGGTATTAATATTAATATATTATTTAACTTTAAGAGAAAACTATATTAAATTATAGTTTTGTAAGAAAGTGAACGTCTAAAATTCCTTCATGTAAAAAAACGGAGTACAAATATTGAGGCGGAGAAAGTATGATACATTGTACTGTGATAATTTAGCATAACACTTAAGAAAATGTTAAAATAATAAATTAACGGAATAGAGAACAAAATATAAAAAAAAAAAAAAAAAAAGTACCTCTATATGGGAGAATGATTACAAGAACTAAGGACCACAATCGCTCACTACTTATAAACGCTGCTACGATTAGGATGTATTTTTTTTCATAAGAATTCTCTTAATTTCTATGCTAATTTTATATGTATTAGCTATTTCAAACATATTGTGATGTTTAAATTGGAGTCATGGGTTGTTGAAAAAATATTAATGTTGTGGTGAAAAAAAAAATTAATAAGCAAATATGTAGCATACCACACCCATTAATTATTTAAATGTTAATTTATAATAGTACTCAAAAAAAAAAAATTTTGATAAGTTAGTTCGCATTTAAATTTATTTTCATGCATATATATCATAAAATAAATGAATTTGTAGAGGGATTTGATTATTTTATAACTAACATAAATATCATTTATGTATAGTTTCTGCATTAGTATGACGTACGTAAAATAAATATTAAGCTATGACTTAATAAAGCAGAATTCTTGACTTACTCTATAATAGACAAAAAATATTTTTCATTCTATAAGGTGGTTCCGTTTTAAAATTGATTTTTTATTTTGATATCGTGTCAATTTATGTCATTTATGGTGTCACCTTCATCAATTTATATCCGATTTTGCTGAAAATTTTAAATTTTACCTGAAAGTTGAATGTGTTGAGCATACGTGACAAAAACTTAGGATTTCATATTTTGGCTCCAAATTTGCACACCTAAGAGAATATACCCAAAACTCCAAATTGGAAATTTCTCCAAATTTAAAGGCACTTTTCTGCATCTCATCTCCCACCCAAAAACTCTAAAATACTATTTCACAATCTTCAAAACACTATTCATTTATTAAATAAATAATTTTATCTATAAGATTTGAGTTATTTATTAAATAATATTATATATGATTAAACAAAATTCAAATAATTTATTTAGTATGAATAAATAAAATTCAAATAATTTAATAAATAACATACTAAATTAAATGCAAAATACATTAATCAAAAAATCTAATTCTTATTTTGACGTTATTTTCTATATAAAGTTTTCGTGAAGTATTAGTGAATTCTTAAAAGTTGTTGTTTTCTAATTTAATTTTCTTGTATATTAATTACTATTCATATTTAAGTTTTCTTATTTATGATTTTAACATTAAAACTAAAAACATACATTTTCAATTTAAAAATCATATATATATAAAAAATTCTTGTTTTTATTGTTAATTTTAAAATAATTAATAACACAACTGATGTAAAAGTAATTAACAAAGAGAATATTTTGGAATACAAATGTAATTAAAATAAGTGAATAGTGATTTGGAGAAGTTCCAAATCACTATTCAAAACTCCATATTTGATTTGCATTTAAGTCCCTTCGAAATTCAACAAATATGGAGGTGGGTGGGAAAGAGATTTCACCTCCAAAGCTAATTTCACTAGAGTTGCTTTATCCTTTTTTCTTTATCTTTTGAATCAAATACTAATTACGTTTGGGTTCAAGTTAATTAACGGAAAAAAAAAATCAAATATTTGACTACAAATATCCATTTCACTTAAAGAAAATATTAGGTCCAATCATATAAATTAAACAATTAAAAATACTAGAATTAACCTTTTTTAGAAGACCTAAAGAGTGGTTCCACTAATTTTTAAAATCATCAAGTAAAAAAATCCTGAATAAATCTCGAAAGTTCAACAAAAGGGGGAAAAAGACTAGTATAAACTACTTAGCTAAAGCACGAGCAATGGAATTTCTCTCTCAACTAAAAGAATCTGAACTCGTAGCCAAAGGATGATCCCTAAATGTCATTGATCACCACCTTGCAATCCCCTTCGAGAATAATAAAACCAAGCCCAAGCTACCAGCATCAAGGTAAATGGTTGCATTGACGTTGATTTTAACATAACAAGCTGCAGGCGGTGGTTTCCAAGTCGAGCTATTTAGAAATAGGAGCACAAGAATCCCAATACATGTTACATAATTTTCGGGCATCGGAGACAAGGTCAATTAGAGCAATATCGTCATTTTCCCAAATGAGTTTATTCTAACCATACCATACCATATCCATCATGCTAATGTTAATGCAAATCCAAGCTTGAAAGTATATGTTTTTTAACGGAGCGTATCAAACCAATATGTAGTCTCGAGAGAATCACATAAATATATTAAGAGGCATTCAACTTTGAAATGGCTCAACATTGCCTAGCAAAATGATAGTGAAGTAGACAATGAAAAGCTAATTCTTTCAGGCCTTCACAACGAGCACCCATGTATTCAGTAAAACTTGAATTTTGCGAGAAAGAATTTGAAGGAGAACTACTCAACATTTTGAATAATTTTTCGTGCCGAAAATAAATGAGATAATTATCACCAAATAAAAACAGAGAAAAATATAAAGAAAAAAATTGAGATAGAAATAAAAAAAAAAAAAAAATTGAAATATAAATTAATGAAAACAAATTGAAACAAAAATAGAGAGATAAATGAGATGAAAATAAATAAAAAATTTGAAATTGAAAAACATAATGAAACAAAGAAGTGAAGAAATTGAAACATAATGTTGTAAGTAATTACATACTAATTAAATGCAAAATACATTGATCAAAACATCTAATTTTTGAATAAATAACAAAGTTACCGGACAATTTTTAAAATTTTGCCGAAATTTGTACATATATATAAGTTAAGAACTGTAATCAGGGTAATTTGTCGATCGATGAGTGGACATTTTTACCCAACCCGGATCCAAACCCTCTTAATTAAACCCACTCAAAGGACGACCAATAAGATTCTACCGTTAACTAACTCGATTCGACCTGGTTTGAACCAGATTATGTTTTTTCTCTTTTGCCTTTGCTTCACTATTTTGCGTTTTGAAGGGGAAAAAACTACTCCTTATTCAACTTGTTTCATTATACCTAACTAACCATCTTGATAAAATATTTTATATTGACTATAATGTAAACTTAATTAATAATTAAACTTTGTCTATATATAATCTCATACTCAATAAAAATAAATCAAACTTAATTGATTTATTAATCAATTCTACTCGACTCATGTACACCCCTGTCAACCAAGCCTAAACTCGGACCTTTTATAGACAAGGTTTGGTTAGGGTCGACATGGTTAAGATTGACTGGCCTTTATAAAATTTATTAACTATTAATTTAAATTTAAATAAAAAACCAAATTAAATATATTTATTATATGAAAAAATATGAAGAAAAAAAGATTGATCCGGTCGTCGTCGTATTGGATGGGGTGAAAGGAGATGGGTGCATGGGGGTGGCTTACGATGGAGAAATTATGTAGTGATACCCGCTACACCACGTCATTAAGTACACGTGATGCAATCCACCAATGCATTTTTGACATGTGGAGTGATAATCCACAGCACCCATGTTATGTCAATGTGACATATTTTTTAAAATCCTATTTTTCTGGAACGTGGTCCAAAACATAGGATGATGTTGGATTATCGCTCCACATGTTACAAGTATAGTGGTGGGCTGCACCATTTGTACTTGATGACGTGGTGCAACGATTGCAATAAATAATAGTTATTTTTTTTTAATTTAAATATATGACGTATACTCCGATAAAGTTGGGACACCAATCCCATTCGAACTAGATAAAAACCAGCCCAGTAAGAAGTCTAACTAAAAAGATTAGTTCTTATGGCAGCATTAACTGAGCAGTCATTATGTTCTCATCCATGAATTATATAAATTGGGCCAAAAGAAAAATATATACCAACCTAATCTATTATCATTCTCCATATTTAACCCATTTATATGTCTCCAAACAGTCCACAACAAATCCAAAGACTACTATTGATAGATCTGGACCGTAATCTATAATTGGTGGGCTGCAACTATTATTGGTTTGATCGTTCCAATTAGGGCTGTAAATGGGGCGGATTTCAATCCGGATCCTTCCGAATCCAGTCCGATTTGTTAAGATAATTGTCCGATTAGAGATTCGATTACAAAGATTAGTCATCCGATACACATGGAGCGAATATGGATTTAGGTCGATCTGATCCGTTAAAAATCCGTATCCGACAATAAATAAAAAGAATAATACATATACATAATGTTTTATAAAAGTAAGTATCATTAATAATATTTTACCGTCAGATTAAGAAAATAGTAATTTATAACTCGTTTATAAATTTATTTAAACCAATATTCTCATCTACAAATATGAATATAGTAAAGAAAGTTTGAACATGTGCTAAAATTAAATTAAATTGAAAGGTTAATAAACTTGTTTAGGAAAAATTATTAATTTAATTTTTTAAATGAAAATTTATTGGATCCGTAAAAGATCCGATATCCGCCCAAATCTTATTAAGATCCATTGGATTAAAAAATATAGATCCGAGCACAATCCGAACAATATCTGAATCCGACAGGATCCAATCCGATATAAATGGAGTCGGATCTGGACGAGTCTGATTCGACCAGAATCCGACCCATTAACAGATCTACATCCAATCGCTAGCTCAACCGAGTGAGATGTCAAAATTATATAATTTTGAAATACATATTACATCAAAAGAATTTATACAATATAAAAAATACTTGGAATTATACATTTTGTTTAATACTTTTCAAGTTATTTATGACATAATTATTGTTTAGTTTTAACATAAGACAACCTAATTTAATTCTAACGAATATACAATATCATAAAAAAATAAAATAATAATATTCCTTTTAATAATAAATGTTTAAAAAACAAAAACTGAAAAGGTGATTAATTTTAAACTATTCATCTAAAATTGAAAATTTAATATGCATGTCAAAACAAAATTTTGAAAAAATTGAGTTTACATAATTATAGAAAAAGAACTATAGTACTTTGAAAGAATATAGTTGTGGACAAGTCTTGATATATAAATTATAGATTAAAGAAAGAAATAAATTTTATTTTATTATTTGTCATGTATTGGGGAAAAAAATCTATTCATTATTTATTTTGATAAACTATAAAGATAATTTAACTTTTAAATGAATTAGAATATTATTATATGGGATTTATTGAATTTTTGGTGCCACAACTTAAGTTAAATACTATAATAAAATAATTCGGGCAAAAAAAAATTACAAGTCATTTGGTTCGCACATGGGTTAACAAATTTTGAATATGAGCCTCAATGTGGACCAAAATTATCACTGAAATTGAAGTTGTGGCACCAAATATACCAGCCTGATAAAATTTATACGTATAGAAACACCAGCAAACTTAAGATGTTAAAAAAATGCAGCAATCCCTTATTATATTTATTTTGTTTTACTTAATAGATAGTAGTATATATGTAATATTTTCAAATATTTGATCTCATGATAAAATAGTTGGCTGAGTGGTTGCAAAGTTCATAGAATCACATAGTTGTGGGTTTAAAGCTCCAACTTTACATTTACTATTGCAAATTTTTTATAAAATTTTTAAAAAGTTATTTTATTTTAAAGAAAAGATCAGAGGCGGAGAGACATCACCCCCAATTATCTTTGCATTAGTAAGGAAAAATATTAGTATATTGTGCATTACTAATTACTTCATCCCAATATTTTAATATGTATTCAATATGTCCAAGTATTCTATGTTGCATGCATTTTATCCCATGCCAATTGCCATCTCATAATTAAAAAAAAAAAAAAAAAAGGAGAAGATCAATAACTAGTCATACCTAGTGGTCAACTTACCTAATGTCATAGGTAAATACAGGGCGACTCTACATTTTGGGGGCCCTATGTGAAACTTAAAGTCGGGGCCTATATTCATAAAAAAATTATATTCATATAGAACTTACTTTTGTTCCCTCCTTCCGAAATAAAAAAGAAAGCATTTTACTTTTCTTAAAGTTATATTATAGTAAAAATATAATTAATATATCAAACTTATAGGATAAATCTAGGACATAAAAACAACTTTGTCATGTTCTTTTTCAGTGTGTAAGTTTAATTCTTATGAACAACATAATACAAACAAAACATTTTTTTTAATATCAATAGAAGAAATTGATTCAGAACAAAATCAGTTATAAAATTCAACCAAGAAAAAAAAAATCTTGAATATATACCCTAAAATTAAAATGAAAAATATTCAAAATTGATATTAAAATTTATAATATTAATTTTATGAATAATCTTTACAGCCTTGCATAGGATAGAGAAATAAGTGAGTGGAATAGTGAAATATAAGATTTTAAAGAAAAGAAGAAATTTGATTTTATGGATAAAGAGAAGAGAAAAAAGGTTATTTGAGGGAGAGTAAAATAAAGTTAAAATCATGACCTTTTGAATTTTGATAGTAGATAATTTTATGAATATACAACAAAATAATATTTTTTGCCAAACAAAAATGGTTCAACAAAGTACATATATAAGGGTATTTGAGTAAAGACTCAATATGGTTAATGCCTTAATGGAATTATGGGGCCTTGTTGGAGGTTCGGGCTATAAATTTATGATCCTTTTAATTCATATTTTGAGATGTTAATTTCTTTTTTAATTATAAATGTGTATATAAAGCCCATATTTATAATAATTATCAAATAAAGGCCCATATATGTATTGGGTAATATATTAACAACAATAAGTTGGAGCCCCATGAAAAATGAGGCCCTAAATTGCCTAGGGCCAAAGTCGGCCCTGGGTAAATATATTCATTGTGTTTTTAAAAGTATTTCACCATCTCTTTTGGCCTTTGCAATACATAATTCTTTTTATTTAGACTAAAATACTATTGGCTTAGTCATTTGACTTGAGTTGTTTATTGGCTTTTATGATACAAAATTTTATAGTTGCACATGATTTTGTAGGGTTGTTTATTCGGTGAAAATTGAATCGAATCGAATTGAGCCGAAACTTCGTTTACCGAACATTTTAATTCGATTTTCGGTTTTAAATGAAAAAAAATTGATTCGATTCGGTTCGATTTGGTTTCGATTTTAACCAAAATTTTATATTATGTGTAATTTATTAAAAATTATATAATCAAATACTATATAATTTATCACAAAAAAAATATCAAATTAATATGTAACTATAACACTAAACATCATTAAACATTACATTGAACTAAATACTTAAGTGGTTAACATTTAACAATCCTTAAATGGCATAAACTAAACAACCAAAATCTATATTTATAGACATAAAATTAAATGATTTTACCGTCCAACTCCAAAACTTAACATTTAACAATGGCAAAAATTCAATTTTCATGCCATAGAACTAGGCCGATTTCAATTTTCATACCAAACTTACAAAAAATGTACCAATTCAAGATTAAATTAAGTGATTAAACTTTGGCGATTTTGCGGATTGAGTCCTGCCTTTTGGCGATTTTACGAATTGACCCATGTCTCATTCCTCACGCATGACCACCATCCTCTGGTAGTTGTTCGTCGGAAATAGGAGAGGGCTTTTGTTCGTCTCTTCACTATGAACACATACGTATAATAAATTTCATATTATGTTGAGTGAATTGTTCAATTTTTGATTATGGGCTCATCTATTCGTCCCTCAAGGCTAGAGGGTGTATATGTCGTCCCCTTTGACCGAAGGGTCTCTGTTTTGTATCCACTGGATTATTGTTTTACAGGCGTCGTGTATTATGTGAGCTAAAGCTAAATATGTTATTATTGGGCTATTGCTTACGTGATCTAAAGATAGGATTTTTGTACATTTATTCAGTAAGCTAAATATATGATTTTGAACAACTAGTCGTTCTAATTTTCCATGTTACAGTAGAAGGCTACACTTTTTAAATTGTTTAAATTTAAAGTGTTGATTGTGCTTGATCCCGTAGGAAAGTTCTGGAATTACTTATGAGTATGCGGCTCATTAGATATCAGAAAGAGCAAAAATAAAAATAAATCAATCAAATCAAATTTTTTTTTTCACTGCATCAATACTGCAATGGTGTTGTAATATACTGATAATTAAGAACATTTGCATCACCATTTAACAAATTCCCATATAAATGAAATTTAAAAAGAAACCCGCAATTAATATTTTCCCTTTTTTAACATTGATGACTTTCCCATAATACATGACCACACATTAATTGAAAGCAATTATTGTGTAAAACTATATTAGTAATTTTCTTATTAATAATATCTTTACTAAAAATACTCAAATTTAAAAAAAGAAAAAATTGAATGTATTCAACAAATATGTAAATTGGAACCAAAATACTCCCTTCATATTTATACTAAACTAGCTTAAAGCCCGTACTTTGCACGAAATCATATTAGTTATTTCATAATAGAAGACTGGAGTTAAATATATTGATAATATATCTTTTTGAGAAAGTTGAACATTTCACACAATTAACATTGTTATATACACTTGAACATTAAACACAAGTTAATATAATTTTGTACTCTTGAACATTAAACACAAGTTAATATATTTTAATCTACTATGAACATCAAATTTCTTAAAAGATATATTATCAATTTACCAATTTTGGAATTGAGCCTCAATTGGCACCAAAATTACCACCGATGTTGAAGTTGTGGCACCAAATGTGTCAGACCGACAAGATACGGGATAGAAACGCCAATGAGCTATAATTGTGGCCCTAAAAATGCAATAATCTCATACTATTATGCACCTTATTTAAAACTCTATATTAAGAAAAATATTGACTACTTATATGAAATCAACAACAATAGATAATATTATTTGAGTTTATCAAAGTTTGGACAGTATTTCATCCAATTTTTTATATAGTGAATTCAAACTCTTCTAAATCTTCTATGATTAAATTGATATGATCAAACCGAAAACAAGCAATATAGCATTGTCATCATAAGTTCTATGTGTACCCTCTTGTGAACGAATAAGAGCTCCAACCACGCACACAAATATTTTGATACAATTTACTATATAGATATAAAAATAATCATCTTATTCAAAATGTGGAGAAATAGTTTGGTTACCAATTTGGTTTTGGCAATTCTTTCAATCGTTTATCTTAGGACTTCAGAAGGTTTTGTGAAGACGAGGGGTTCTGTTTTATTTCAATGGTTTCAATGCGTATTGGCTTATGTACTCGTCATCATTCCCCTCGACTAGAGACAAAGTGACCGATGTCTTCTATCAAGCTACTAGATTTAAAATGAATGTCGCGAGAACTTGGGCTTTTAACGATGGTGGTAATAGACCTCTACAGATCTCTCCCGGTTACTATAATGAGGTTATGTTTAAGGTATAAAACAACAAAGTGATATTACTTTATTTTCATATATAACTTGTGCCTATGCTAATTTTGATGATTGTGATTCGCAAATTTTAGGGTTTGGATTTTGTGCTGTCTGAAGCCAAAAAACATGGTGTATACCTCATACTAAGCTTGGTGAACAATTATGATGATTTTGGAGGGAAGAAACAATATGTTCAATGGGCTAATAGTAGGGGCCAAAACTTGAAAAATATCGATGAATTTTCACTAACCCTATTACCAAAGGCTACTACAAAAATCACATCAAGGTAAATATATCTTCTATTCTTCTTATTATTAGTTTTTATAGTCCTTGCAATAATATTAACATTCAATTCAATATGGATGCAGACCGTACTCATGAGAGTCAATTCAATAACTGGAATAGCTTATAAAGATGATCCCACTATATTTGCATGGGAGTTAATTAACGAACCTAAATGTTCTGACCTCTCTGGAAAGGCTTTTCAGGTACATGTCTTGTGTGTGTAGGATTTTCATATGCATCCAAAAAATTAAATTGTAGAATTAATTTAACATATTTCATAAGTTAAAAAAAATATTTTAACCATTTTTTTTTTAACTTTTCAGGGTTGGGTCGCAGAAATGTCAACTTATTTGAAATCTATTTTACAGGAACCATCTTCTAGAAATAGGGTTGGAAGGATATTATGGGCCTTCAGTGCCCAAAATGTTACAAATCAATCCCTATAGTTATAAGTATGGGACTGATTTCATTTCTAATAATCGTATAGCCGGAATAGATTTCGCTACAATTCATCTATATCCTGATCAATGGTACATTACATATATATACAATATAATATTATGCCATTAAGTTTAATTGTTACAATCTAAATATAATTTGATATAGTTATCCAAAAACACTATCGACATACTTATAAACAAATGAACGAATGCAGGTTAAACGGTACGAACACTTATGTCCAAGCTAAATTTGTAGGGACGTGGATACAAGCACATATACAAGACTCGAAATCGATCTTGGGGAAGCCACTTGTATTGGCAGAGTTCGGAAAATCTTCAAGATCGCAAGGTTACACCGTTGGAGCTAGGGACAATTATTTCGCGAATATATATGATAGCATCTACAAATGTGCAAGAAGGGGAGGCCCATGCGCCGGTGCACTATATTGGCAAGCACTGGCTCCAGGAATGGACTCCTCAAGAGATGGATATGAAGTGGTGTTGGAACAAAGTCCTTCTACGGATATTGTCATCTATCAACACACTCGTCGCATGAATTCTCTTAGATAGTCCAAATATTTAACATTAATTCATCAAATAAAACAACTTTTTTTTTTAATTTAAATACAATGTAATGGGAATAATTAATGTTGCAATAATGGGAACCATATATGAGTTGTTTTGTTTAAGTTATAGTACGATATCTAAAATTTGAAATTGTTCAAGCCCTTTAAATTTATGGTAGTATATAAAATATAATTAATTAAATTACAGAATTTGAGAGAGAAATAATAAGGTAACAAATATATAATTATTTGGTTAAGTGAACATTTATGCATAAAAATAAAAATTGAAAAATTGGATTTTGATTGGACTTTAGCACTTTCGTCTCAAATTTTACAAAATTGTGCTTTTCAGTTTTAAAAAAGTTTTACACTTTGATCCAATAACCACATTTTCATACAATCTGGGACCAAAAGTGCGGAACTAAGATAGTCCGATGAACTCAAAAGATTATTTTCACATAACAAAATGAAAATTGCACAAAATTACTAGCTAGTAATACAAAAAACTTCATATATATATACAAAGATTGTGGATAAAATAAGTAGGTCAAGTCTTTCTACGAGCTCCTTGCTCTCGAAAGTCTCTTCTCACAAATCTCCGTCACTTATAAAGAAAAAAAATCAAATGGAGTAGGACTAAAATTGCCCAATTAATTTTGTTAAAGGACTTGGATGCTTTGCTAACCCGGATTTTAAAAGAATTTTTTGGCCAGTGGACCTTAGTTATGGTACGATTTTTGCAATTTTCCCATAATTCTAACATTGTTACTTAATATCTTGACACTAAATTTTTTTTTCTTAGTTTGATTTAATTGAGTAATTAACATGATATTTTTACACATATTTATTGTATTACGCTTTAACTTCGGGAAAATACATGGTACTTTTATGTGTTATGTGAAACCTTCACCAAAATATCATTTGTGAAATTTTTATTGCACCAAATCTTTTTGTACTTTCAAATTCTCTGCATATAATCTCTCATTTGTCCACTTCCATAAGTTTTTGGACAAGCATGTGATCCACGCGGCTTTTGTGCGATTTTTCTTGTATTTTGTCAAATTTTTCATCCTAAATGACAATAATAACATTATTCATTTCCCAACCCCATTCTTTTCACTTGATATGAAATCCCCTTGTTCTTTCAATCCTAGCATGGAATCACTTTGTAATTTTTAAACTTAGCCACATGATCCGCTTATATTTTTTAAGGAAAAAAATTGCATTTTTCATACCAAACTTTTCAAAATGACACATTTGATATCAAAATTGACCAATTTATTTCACATTTGGTTTAGCCATTAATTTGAGGATGGAAAATGTCTCGTCTGTGACACATGTCCGTCAAGTAAAAAAAATGGGGGGGGGGGGAGGAAATGCAATTACCTAAAAATTGGACGGGTATTTGCAATTATCGCCCCCTTCCTCCTCCCTTACTACCGCCGGCTTCCAGTGATTGCTAGTCGAAATTGATGGTCGGCTTTTGCAATTCATCTAGCAGCATCAATTTCACGTATAACTAGGTAATTGTTACTCATTTTGCTGATTGAAGATTTTAGGTCGTGCGATCCCCTTTTTGTAAACTCGTGATTTTTGCGGCTATCTGTGGATTTCTTCTTGTTTCTCCATTGTAATTAAGTTGTTGAATATTGTACGTGTTGTAATTTCACAGGAATTCATCAATTGCTTCTGATTTTCGAAATTGAAGTTACGGTGTTCTTCCACTGTTTTTCTGGTTCTGTATTTTCCGCGGATTTTGTTGCTTTCATTTGACAGCTATTGTACGTAAAGTGTTGTTGAGAAATGAAGTGTTGTTGAGGAAGATGAGTAATTTACATAATCAGCCCACGGGATCTGCCCCTGGTCAAATTTACCCACATACTTTTACTTTTACTTTTACTTTTTTGATAATTGCATCCCTCCGCCTTTTTTTTTAACTTAACGGAAATGTGCCACGCACGTTACATTTTCCGTCCACTAACTAACGGTCAAATCAAATGTAAAAGTTGGTCAATTTTGGTATCAAATGTGTCATTTTGAAAGGTATGGGGTATGAAATGTATTAAGGTACCAAAAGTTTGGAATGAAAAGTACAGTTCCCTCATTTTTTAAACTTAGCACATAATACCCTTGTACATAATCTCCTTATACCTAGGTGTAATTAAGGTATATAAACTAATAATTAACGGCATTAGATAACTAACGGAGCAACGGTAGAGTGAGCAGAGAATCTAAAAGCGCAAGGGGATTTGTTGCAAATAAAATTTCACAAGGGAGTTTTGAGCATGTTTCTCAAAACACAATGGAGCATCGTGCATTTTTCCCCTTTAACTCGAATGTAGTTTGAAAAGCTATCAGACTATAAATGTTGTTAGATATTGTTCAGATTTAATTTGTTATGAAAAAAGTAAAGGTAGATGGACAAGGAAGTTGTGATAGTTAACTGAAATGATTAAAATAGGATAGCACTAGTCTTACAGCCATAATAATAGGCTATATAACAGCCCAAGCCTATATTAAAGGAGTAGGTGAATTTTAACCAGTCCAACTTATTTTGGTAATTAATAAAATTGACACTAAAATATTTATTAATAATTAAAAAGTCCCCATATATATAATCTCTTTAAAACCCTGATTCATTGTAGCAGTTTTGTCAAATTACAAAACGTCATCTTCATCATTAACTCATCTTTGTCCTTTGAACATCATAATCAAGAGGTATTATAGTTTATCTTTTATTTTTTATTATATATAATTACAACCTTTAAATTCTTGTAGATTTTTTCAATTGATCAATATTTTTTTTAATAATTCTTTTCTGATGAGTTTGACAATAATAATTTGTTAACTCCAACAAAGACAATACCAATTCCACCTTTTGTAAGTATGGAATTCAACTCTTACAATGATGCATATGATTTCTATAATCTTTATGCGAAGAACTTAGGCTTTGGGATTAGAGTTAAAAATTCTTATAAGGGAAAAAATAGTCATGAGAAACAAGGTGCAATAATTTGTTGTGTTCATCAGGGATATAAAGAGCCTAATGATGTCAGTAATCCTAAACCAGGGTAAAGAATTGGTTGTGGCGCAATGATGAGGATCAAATATATTTAATAATCTTCAAAACTGGGTTGTTACAGAAAGTGTCCTTGATCAATGATTTTACACATAAGCACATGAGTACGTCTATAAAGAAAAGGCTTCAGTTGAATTCTGATGCAGGGATTAGAACAAACAAGACATACCATTCTCTCATTGTACAAGCTGGTGGGCCTAAAAATCTGCCATTCGATGAAAAGGATGTTAGGAATTATGTTGACAATTATAAACGTCTCAAGTTGGTTCAAGGAGATGCACAAGCCATGTATGAGTATTTTAGTCGTATGCAGATTAAAAATCCCAATTTCTTTTATTTAATGAATTTTGATGATGAGGCACGATTGAAGAATGTATTTTGGAGATGCTATTACGTTTGACACAACATATATAACAAATCGATATGATATGCCATTTGCACCTCTTGTAGGAGTAAACCATCATGGGCAGTCAATTCTGTTAGGTTGTGGTTTGCTAGCAGATGAAACAACTAGTTCATTTATTTGGTTATTCAACACATGGTTAACCTGTATGTCAGGTCATCCCCCACCTGCCATAATCACCGATCAATGCAAAGCCATGGAAAATGCTATTACCCAAGTGTTTCCGGGAGCTCGGCATCGCCTTTTCTTGTGGCATATAATTAATGCAAAAGGTACCGCACAAGTTAGTGGATATATAGAGTATAAATCAATAAAGCGTGCATTGGAAGCAGCCGTTTATGATTCATTGAGACCAAACGAATTTGAATTAGCTTGGAAAGAAATGCTTTGTGATCATGGATTAGAAGACAATGAATGGCTTCAAACCTTATACATATGATGTTCGAGAAAACTGGATCCCAGCTTTTCTGAATGGGACTTTTTTCGCAGGTATGTCTACAACTCAAAGAAGTGAGAATTCGAATTCTTTTTTCGATGGATACGTACATTCTCGAACAACTTTGAGCGAGCAAGTATTCTTTAGCAGTAAAAGACAAACATCAAAAGGAAGCCAAATCAGATTTTCATTCAAGGCCTGTCATTAAAACGAAGTGCCCCTATGAGAAGCAAGTCTCCAAAGTTTACACTTATAGTATATTCAAAAAATTCCAATTTGAGGTAGAAGAGATGGTTTCATGTTTCAATGTAAGCCAACACCATTATGAAGGGTCACTTGCAACTTATATAGTTAAAGAACGGGTTTATGATATGGAGAATATCAATTATATTTTAGACTATGAGGTTGTGTATAACAAAATAGAAGCAGAAGTTCATTGCATATGCAATTAATTTAATTTTAAAGGTTACTTGTGTAGACATGGATTATAATGGTGTTGATGAACTACCAGCACAATATATTTTACCTCGGTGGAGAAAGGATTTCAGACGTCGATATCTCCAAGAAAGTATTTCAACTGAACTAAATTATGATGATCCTGAATGTTGGTATGATCAATTGTTTATGAGTGAGTGCTATTCAAGTTGTAGAAGAAGGAGTAGCATCTAAAAAGCACTTCACAGTTGCTTTAGGTGACTAAGACTTGAATGAATCTGTAAATAAGCTTCGCTTGATTGAAAATGAGGAATTTGTAAGTGCATATGAAGTTCCACAATCAAGCATGGCAAAGAAAAGGGTAAAAGACCCCGTGCAATCAAAACGACCCGGTGTCAAATATATCATTCAAGGGTACAATGCTCACAGATCGAACCAAATTAATTTTTTGTGATTTACTCTGCTACTTAAACGTAGAAATTTGCAAATTATGTTTTAGTTAGAAGACATCAATGTTAAGTTGTTAATTTGTTTAGATACTCCATATGTAATACTACTTCTTGATACAAAATTTTATATTACATTGAAGGTGTAAATCAGTCGACTATATTTGAGCAATATATTTTCAAGTTTAATTTAATATTTTATTGAATTTGAGATTGTTGTTGGACTTAACATAAATTTTAAATAAATCGAGCTTAAATGAGTTGTCATCGTGTCAAATATAAGTGAACTCAAATTTATTATTTAAGCTGTGGGGGTAAAAATTGCAATAAACACTTTGAAAACGGTTAAACAAGTTGCTCGTGATATTTCCACAATTCTTGAGTCAATTATAAGTAGACTCAAATTTATTATTTAAGATTTCTTGGGGTGAAAATTGCAATAAACACACTAAAACCGGTCAAATCAGTTTCCCACACTAACTTTCTCCAGCCAATTAAACAGGACTGTAAGTTGGGCTGTACAAAAAAGGCTATCATATTGACATTTTCCATTAAAATATAAGCACAAACTAATTTTCAGGCACTTGCAATATTACAGATTAGTTGAATCTTCTAACAACAGTTTATTTTATTTCTCAAAAAAAAAAAAAAAAAACCAAAAAAAAAAACAGTTTGTTGTATTGGACATGCCCTCATCTTATCTCGTTAAGGAAATTATAGCATGTTGTTTTTATTACAAGAAATCTCATTGATCATCACAAAAGAAAAATTTAACAAATAAGAATTTCTTCCTCACTTTTTTTGGGTGCAATTTAATTGTCAAAAATCTCTTCATATATGTTAATTTAAGAGAAAAGTGCACTTAACCCTTTAAAATTAATATGTTTTAGCACTTTACCAGTTTCCCCCTCAAATTCTAAACGTATTTAGAATACCTCCTGTATTAGGAGTGCAACGTTGCTACGATTATGATGTATTTTATTTGCCTAATAATTCTCTTAATTTCTACCCTATTTTTAGCCGTAAGCCGCAAATGTTCATATGTTTTAGCTATTTCAAGCATATTGTGATATTTAAATTGGAGTCATGGGTTGTTGTAAATTAATGTTGTGGTGAAAAAATAAATTAATAAGGAAAGACATTTATGTAGCATACCACACCCATTAATGATTTAAATGTTAAATTAGAATAGTACTCAATTTTATTTCATTTTTGATAAATTAGTTTGTACGTACTCAAATTTATTTTCATATATTTACATCATAAAATAAATGAATTTGAAGGGGGGATTTTTTTATTTTATAACTAACATAAAATATCATTTGTTTATTGTTTCTGCATTAATATCACGTACGTAAAATAAATATTAAGCTCCGACTTAATAACACAAGAATTCTCGACTTTACACTAGAATAGACAAAATTTTATTTTTCATCCTATAAAGTGGCTTCATTTCAAAATTGATATGTTATTTTGGTATGATGTCAATTTACGTCCTTTTCGGTGTCACCTTCATCAATTTATGTCCGATTTGACGGGAAATTTTATTTTTTACCTAGAAGTTAAATATGTTGAGCATACATGACACTCAAAAATTGGGGATTTCATATTTTGGGAGATGGGTCTGGCCTATGTGTAGCTTCAGTTTTGAAGGATAAAACGGCTAAAGTTTCCTCCAAAAATAAAAATGCATCTTTATCTATGAAAAAAAAAACTCCTCTTCATAATTAAATGGAGAGAATTGCACTTGTGGTACTAAACTATATATCAATTCTCACTTGTGGTACCATAAAAATCGAGGCCGACACATTTGGTACCACAATTTAAGAAATCAATCACTTTTGGTACCACCATTAAAAATAGTCGTTAACTGATGATGTGGCAGTTAAGTTTTATTACAAAATTGATACAATTACTTATATTGACTGACAATTATACCCCTAACTTTTCAGGTTGTCAAATGACCCCACATCTTCAAATTTACTGACAAGTTTAGTCCACATTGTTGCCCAATTTCAAAATTGGCTCGAATAAGATACGTGCGGACCAATTTAGAGATTTTACTTATTATATTTACATATTTATTTAACTAATTTAATTTTATAAATAATATTAACAAACCAAATAATACTTTAACATAAATCCCCCCGTAACCACCAATTTTGAAATTAGGCAACAATGTGGACTAAAATTGTGAGTAAATTTGAAGATGTGGGGTTATTTTGACAACCTGAAATATTATGGGGTAGAATTATCAGTCAACATAAGTAATGGTATCAATTTTGCAATAAAACTTAATTGCCACATCATTAGTTAACGTCCATTTTTATCAGTGGTACCAAAAGTGATTGATTTCTTAAATTGTGGTACAAAATGTGTCGGCCTCGATTTTTATGGTACCATAAATGAGAATCGGTATATAATTTGGTACCACAAATGCAATTCTCTCTAATTAAATACTATACTGCAAACCCAATTCATATTCAACTTTATATGGTATTGTAAACTTATATACTATACAAATTTAGCAATTTTAAATTTCACTGTACAATTGAAATCTGATTTGCAAGTCATCACAATGTACAAAAACAATTCATAGAGAATGGTTGGATGAATTTAAAAATTAGTTTTCGAAGAAATAAAAATTAGGGTAAATTCCACTGTACAATTGGAAGATTGAATCATGTGTTTTGTTTATGTTAGGTAAATATTGATTATTTGTTTTTTATGTGGAACGAATTTTTTTATTTTTCAGATTTCCTTTAAGCCAAAATCTGAAATTTCCAAACTGAAATCTCTAGTCAAATAAACTAATGGGATGACTCAATAAATGACGTATATTAACATGATACCAAAATAAAATATCAAATTTTAACGGTCATTTTAGAGAATCAAAATAAAATTTTGTCCTCGGAATATAGTAAGAATAATTGCAAAAGAAAATTTATTTTGTAAATTTTTCAATGAGAGAATTGCATTTTTGGTACAGAGCTGTAGGCGAATTCTCACTTTTGGTACATAGCTTTATGTGTCCAACACATTTGGTACAGAGCTTTAACAAATTGTGACACATTTGATACAACCGTTAAAAACTACCGTTAAGGGGTGACGTGGCAGTTAAGTCTAATTGCAAAGTTGATGCCATTACTTATGTTGACTGATAATTTTACCCCATAATATTTCAGGTTACCAAAAAAGCCCCACATCTTCAAATTTAGTGACGATTTTAGTCCACATTGTTGCCAAATTTCAAAGTTGACTCGAATAAGACCACGTGCGGACCAATTTGAAAATTTTACTTATTTTATTTAAATAACTAATTTGATTTATAAATAATATTAATATATGAAATAATAATTTAACATAAATATCACCAAAATTAAGAAAACATATTCTTTTTAAATATATAATAGTATTAATATATTTAATATTTATTAAAATAATAAATTGTATAATTAAAAACTATTTAATATTTATTAAAATAATAAATAATTATAATTTAAAAAAAAATTCCCAACCCCACCCACCCAACCCAACCCACCACCCCTCCGACGGCCTGGGAATCGGGGTAGGGGGGAGGGGTGGGGAGGTGGTGGGTGGGTTGGGTGGGGTGGGGAATTTTTTTTTAAAATTATAATTATTTATTATTTATTATTTTAATAAATATTAAATAGTTTTTAATTATATAATTTATTATTTTAATAAATATTAAATAGATTAATGCTAATATATAAATTTTATATTTAAAAAGAATATGTTTTCTTAATTTTGGTATATTTGTGTTAAACTATTATTTAATTTATTAATATTGTTTATAAATTAAATTAGTTATTTAAATAAAATAAGTAAAATTTTCAAATTGGTCCGCACGTGGTCTTATTCGAGTCAATTTTGAAATTTGGCAACAATGTGGACTAAAATCGTCACTAAATTTGGAGATGTGGGGCATTTTTGGTAACCTGAAATATTATGGGGTAAAATTATCAGTCAACATAAGTAATGGCATCAACTTTGCAATTAGACTTAACTGCCACGTCACCCCTTAATGACAATTTTTAACGGTTGTACCAAATATGTCACAATTTGTTAAAACTCTGTACCAAATATGTTGGACACATAAAGCTATGTACCAAAAATAGGAATTGACCTATAGCTTTGTACCAAAAATGCAATTTTCTCATTTTTCAATGTACTTTACGAGTAAGTTACACATGAAGAGAGGTTTCTTCCTTCCTTTGGATTATTCAATATTGAAGGAATTAAAAATATTTCTTCTCTTGGACTAATAATCTTTAGGATTCTAAATAGAAATAAATGTACTCGTGAAGTCAAGAAAATGGGATTTTCACAACTTGCCATTGCATTACAAATCCAAGTCATAAAATAGATTTCCAACCAAATTGAAAGTTGATATGGTAATTAAATAAGAGGGAAGAGGGAAAAACATTTTTAATACCAAACTTTAGTTAAAAAGTACATTTGATATCAAGCTTTTCGGAAAAACACATTTCATACCATGATTCACATCATCTTGACACATTTACTTTTGCCGTCAATTTTTGGACGAAATTCAGCACGTACTGTGGGTCTTTAAAACCCATGCATGTTTTCCCTCACATTGTTAACTTAACGGGCACATGAGCGGCACGTGCTGAATTTCATCTAAAAATTGACGGTAAAACTAAATGTGTCAAGATTGTGTGAATCATGGTATGAAATGTATTTTTTCAAAAAGTTTGGTACCAAATGTGTTTTTTAAACTAAAATTTGGTATCAAAAGTATTTTTCCCACAATTAAATAATGAATTTATTTTTCGATTGGATTGACTTATATATCTTGAATGCATAGAACATATATATGGGAGTATTGCTTAGCCACGCCCATTTTTAACGTTTTTTATTTATTTATTATTTTTAATTTAATCAGATTCGACCACATGCACCCGAATTACTATATTAATTAAATTAACAAGTGTGATCAAATTAATAATAGAACAAAGTTCAATATCCCACATGCAATTTTTTGTTTCCTTATATTCTTACTCCATTCTAAATTTTCTAAATTAATGACTACACAATATATTTTTGATATACAATATTATCAAATTAATAAGAAAAGGAAAAAAAAATCAGTTTCACATATTAGAGATCGATATGATGAAGTAAGCAATGTGCATATCCATATCCCATTTTTCCTCTTGAACCTTTTCTACCAATATCCTTGCAAGAAACTGACATTTACATAAATAATATACATATATAGACAATAAAAAGATTTATATATACCCCATAAGTGCATGCAAAGTTGCAAGAAACATACATTTACATAAATACAATACATAAATTTAACTTTATCCAAAAAAAAACATAAATACAATACATAGATAATAAAAAATAAAAATAAAAATTAGTGTATTCAAGATGTGGAGAAAGAGTTTGGTCATTACATTCGTTTTGGTAACATTTTTTGTAGCATATGGTGAGGCTAAGAACACGATAATTGGAAATAGCTTTGTGAAGACAAAGGGTACTCATTTCGTAAAGAATGGAAGGCCGTTGTATTTCAATGGTTTCAATGCATATTGGTTGATGTACGTAGCATCGAACCCCTCGACTAGAGACAAGGTAAAAATAACCTTCGAACGAGCCTCCCAATATGGGATGAACATTGCTAGGACTTGGGCTTTCAGTGATGGTGGTAATCTACCCCTTCAGATATCTCCCGGTTCTTACAACGAAGTTATGTTTAAGGTATATATATTCATCATAGCAGTGCGAGAATTTAAATTTCACTTATGGAAACTTGCTTATAGCAACTATACAACTCAATTTTTTTTATTTATCATATTATCTAGCCCAAACATCATATTTCTGTCACACTAAAAACAAGACGTACATCATTGATGAAATAACTATGTAATATCAATATTTCGTAACTATTTGGTCGATGATGAATGTCCATTTTTTTAAGTCTAACATATTGTTTTGTCAAATAGCCTTCATTGTACATAGATATATCAATAAGTTATTGATTACTACTCTCTAGTGGTCCATGCATATATATTCATTAATTAATTAGGAAAATGGTGTAAAAAGATTTAATAACATATATATTTTGTCTTCATAACTCTAGAGCTTGGATTTTGTGGTGTCACAAGCCAACAATTATGGGATTTATTTGATTTTGAGTTTGGTGAACAACTGGGCTCCTGGCGGGAAAAAGCAGTACGTTCAATGGGCAAGAAACCAGGGTCATTCCTTGAAAAGCGATGACGACTTTTATTCTAGTCCTATTACCCAAGGGTATTACAAAAATTACGTTAAGGTACAATTTAAGAAGTAATATTTGCGCGCGGGCGTTATATATAAAATTTTGCGCTCATATGTTATGTCTACGTGGATGCAGACCGTACTTACGAGAGTTAATTCGTTTACGGGGAAAGCATACAAAGATGATCCTACCATATTTGCCTGGGAATTAATGAACGAACCCCGTTGTTACTCTCAAAGAGTTTTACAAGTCTATCTCTCTATATATATATTGACCTTATTATTTGAATTTTATTGTTTGACATGTAATTAATCGACACTTTCAATCTTTAGGCTTGGGTGTCACAAATGTCAGCTTATGTAAAATCTATTGACAAGAACCATCTTCTAGAAGTTGGTCATGAAGGATTTTATGGAGACTCTATGCCTGAAAAGAAACGATTGAATCCTGGCAATGGAGTTGGAACGGATTTCATTTCCAACAATCGTCTTGCCACGGTGGATTTTACTACAATACATTTGTACCCAGATCTATGGTATAATTACACGTCCTAATTTTAACAATGTGGAACAACATTAATTCTTGTGTTTCTTTTCGAGCGAAAGACAAAAATACCCCCTATGCTTTGTCTAACTTTAAAAAAACTCTCTGTGTTATTTTAACTCCAAAAACCCCCTTGTGTTTTGTTTTTAATATCACAATAACAAAATTTACCCATATGTATCGGTCTTTTTTTATTTCATTTATTTTGAAAATCTTGTCTTTCAGACCAACCCATCTCTCATAAAAACAAGGTGTATATTTCCAATTATATTAAAGAGAAGGTGGTATATTGTCAATTAAATTAAAGAACAGAAGGTACAACTATGTGTTGGGGGGTAAAATTGTTATATCAAAAGCATATTGTGAAAAACCACTTGCAATTTCCGCGTTTGAATCACACAGTCTTTTTTGGGGATGTAATTGGCACTGAATTGAAAACACATGGGGATTTTTGGGAGTTAAAATAACACATAATTTTTTTTTTAAAGTTAGACAAAACATAGGTTGTATTTTTGTCTTTCGCTAGTTTTTTTTTCAAGTAGACGAATATTTGTGTGTGTGTGTGTGCATTGTAGGGAGCCTGGTGCAGACGAATATGTCCGAAATAGGTTTGTAGCGAAGTGGATCCAAGCACACATATATGACTCACAAATAATCTTGAGGAAGCCAATATTGGTGACCGAGTTCGGAAAATCTTCGAGAGTAAAAGGATACACCCTTAAGAAAAGGGACCAAGATTTCATGAATGTATTCAACCTAGTATATGATTCTGCAAGAAAGAGAGGCTCGTGTGCAGGTGCACTCTTTTGGCAATTAATGGCTCAAGGAATGGAGAGTTGGAGCGATGGTTATGAAGTTGTTTTGGAACAAAATACATCCACTGCAAATGTTATCTTACAACAATCTCGTCGTATCTCTTCTCTCAATTAGTTGTTTGAACTTAATTACGACTTGAAATTATTACACTACAATAAAAATGAACTTTAGTGACAAAATATTTAGTGACATTGAAATTGTCATTATTTGAATGTATTTATTTTTGTCACAATAATGATAGTGATAAAATATATTTTTAAGTTGTCACTCTTTTTTAAGTTGTCACTAATATTGACAACAGGTGATTGGTCTAGTGGAAGGAACTAGTCACTACAAAGTAGCGGACTCAGGTTCGAATCCCTGTTGGGAGAGGTTCCCACTTTATGTGTCCGACGCGCCTCGAAAGGGATTAAACCCTTGGGAAACAAAAAAAAAATGACACTCTTTTAGTGACAATATTTATTGTCACTAGAATTTAGTGACAATTTTTGAGTTGTTACTTTTGAGTATCACTTAATGTCAATAATGACATTTTTTTCACATTTCTTATCACTAATGTATCTATATACATTAATTTAGTGATAATATTTAAATTCTTGTCACTTTGTCATTTAGTATTTTGTCACTGAAATTTAATTTTTTTGTAGTGTTTATTGCAAAATGTGAAAGAATAGTTAAGATATATACGAGTGTGAATAGCAAATTAACTCCATGTTTTATTCTAAATAGGCAGTTTAACTCCCTGTGATAAATAAATGAGCAAAACCCCTCCCTGTGTTATTATAAAATAAGCACACTGCATCCTTCTTGATTTTTATATTTTTACAAGGGGGTAAAATGCCCATTATACAATATCACAGGGACTTAAAATGTCCATTTACGCATATCACAGGGAGGTAAATTACCTATTTACGCATATCACAGCCTCACAGGAGGGATAAAGTGAGGTGAAAATATTATCAATAGTAAGGTTAAATTGGTCATTTCTTAAAATAAAATATCGATCGCATTATAGAGTGTGTATGCAACACCTTCACTAGCAATGAGGTAAATTGCTCATTGTTTCATTATCACTGGGAGATAAATTGCTCATTATTTCATTTCGCAGGGAGGTAAATTGTCTATATTTGTATATCATAGAGAGGTAAATTATTCATTAAACATATCACGTAGAATTAATCGAGGAACGTCAGTTTTATGTAAATTGAATTAGATTAGGGTTTCTCTTTGTATTGTCTATACTAAAAGATTGAATAGGAAAAGCTTAGATATGTATGACCCAATAGGTCATAGTTAAAAAAATGTAAACAAAAAAAAAAGGTCATAGTGGGCTAACTCATCCGCTTTTTGGACTATATTTTAGAAGAGTTTATGTTTTAATGACAAATATAATTTTTATATTAATTGGTTTATATTTATTTAAATATATATTATGTTTTATATATTCATATATTAATCGAATCTGGATCTTTAACAGGTCGGATCATGTTCATATTCGTTCCATTAATTTTGAATTACGGATCTTTTGAATCAAATCAAATTTATCGAATCTCTAATAGGATAAATATTCTAATAAATCGAATCAAATTTAAATTAAAATTTGGCCCATCAACAGCCCTATATATTTATATCTCACAATCAACTAAACCCTTACACCTTTTTGGTAGGATTTATTTAATGGTAGGTCAGTCCATACTTATCAAATTAATGCCCATTACTACCTATTTATTACATCTTTCATGACCAAATTGTAATAAAATGAAACATCAAGAAGCAAGAAAATTGGTAGCATGGTTGAGTTACATTTTTCTTCTATTATACTCGGCATTTTAATGTACATATTTAAATAATGCCCACTACATTTTATTGTAGTGGAATTAGTTATTGGGCCTATCTAGTTGGGCAAACCAAACGCAACCTAAAGGATTTACGTTTACCCAATCCATTTTTGGGCTAGCTAGAAAGAAATGGCAGGAAGTGGGCCGATCCCCATTATCTGCCCCAGTACAAATCGCAAGCACCCCCCTCCCATTCTCCAATTTTCCAAAGATCCAATTGTGGTTTTTACTCATTTGTCCTCAAGTTAAATTCACGTGGAAATGACAAAAATCTATAGTAGTGGAAATTCTAATTGAGGGCATATTTGACATTTGAGCTCTAAATAAGACAATTTTGAGAAGCCAAATTAGTCACAAAATAATAAACCAAACAGTACATTATTTTTTGACCCAGTTAATCCGTTAGCCCAAATTGCTTATCGACTGAAACATAATTCGAACTCAATAAAATAAAAATAATAATATATGTTGAAATATGAAACAATTTGAGTTCAACTCATGTTAGATTCAATAACTCAAGTTAAAATAAAATCACAATCGATTTTTTTTTCTTCTGAAAAACATTTTAATTCAACTTCAACAATGTACTGCATGATCTTCCTACTAAATTACACCCTAAGTAGGGTTGTCAATGGGGAAAACTTTAAATCGGATTTGACATGAATATGACCCGATTTAACAAGAGATTAATACGATTAAAGACTCAATTGAGCTAATCCAATTTATAAAATCTGTATCCAATTCAATTCATTAATAATTTGAATCCTACATACAAATTATGTATTAGATGATATTTATTTTTATAATTAATATTAATATTAATTTACCATCAGTGTAATAATACATGAGTTAATATTTCGTTTATGATTTCATATTTTTGCCCAACGTTATTTTGATACATCAATTTCAAATCCTAAAACTAAATAGTGAATTTTTTTTTTCAATTTGACAAAAATCTATAATCCGATTAAACCTGAACATGATTCATTGAACTAAAATATCTCAACTTCAAGCAAAATCGAATCCGACTTGTTATTAATGGAGTCGGATCCTAAATCAAACATGATCCGACCCGTTGAGAGCCCTCACACTAAGCTCTATCTACTTAAAATGAAACTCATGGTGTGCGGGTTTGGTCATTGGTGGCCTTAACAAAGTAAACCTTAGAGTCCTTGTTGGACTGCATAATTACTAACAGTTAAATGAAAATTTACCCTTTGTGATATTTAATTATTCATAATGTTCAATTTACCTCCTTGTGATTTTAAAAATAGCATTTTACTCCCATGTGAAATTTTATTTTACCTCCTTCATCTGGAGAGTGTGACCACTTGTTGAAATTTAGAGTGAACATCATAACACAGGAGAGCAAATTATCACTTTACACAGGGGGTAAATCGACACATTATCATAACAAAGGGATAAACACATATAATAATTTTAGGGAGACGGTCTGAAACTTTTATAAAATTATAGGGGCGTAAATTGCTCTTTTTTAAATTATCGAAAGGTAAATTAGATTTTATGAATATTATAGGGTAAATTGTCATTAACATATATACATAGGTATTATCTTTTTTTTTTTTCCTTTTTCTTATTATAATGTATACATAGGTATTATCTTCAAAACACTCGAAATCGCGATTCTCTTTTGAGTCGGTGAAGTTTCTCGCTTTCCTCGCACTCGACACGTCTCTCTCTTTCCCACTTTTTTTTCTGTCACCTTTTCTTTCTGCTACTCTCTGAGAATTCAAGAACTCAAATGGGTTTGTGGGATTCTTTACTCAACTGGCTCCGAAGGTAACCCCTTTTTTCTATCCCCTTTGTTGTCTATTTGATTAATATTTTAATTTTAATTTTTTTTTATGTGAATGTATTTTTATAGTGTTTGGTATATAGAAATAATAGGTTTATTCTGCACAGTTTGTTTCAGTATATGATGTTGTCTAAGTACTAATTTTTACAGGAAAATGAATACTAATAAAAATTTGGGGTATTTGGTATTAAGAAGTAATACTTATCTTGGTATATTGAATTTGTTGGCTTTTGTTGTTTTGAATAGATTGAGTTTATAGGATTTGAAAATCAGGGGAATCATTAATTTGGTTTGGTTTAAGATTTAATTTTGGACTTAAAATTTTGGCAAGAACAATAAAATGCCTAATCTTTGAGCATGATTTGACTTCTTTAATTTTGTCGAGCTTAAAAGGATGTCATTGTTACCTTAGATCCTTAGATTAGAAGTTATTTTTCCGATTCAACAAGTGAACTTAAAAAGACTAAACACGGTTTGGTTATTTTTAGGTGGCCCAATTTAATTGATTTAGTTCTCATTTACAATGGGATTCGATCACCTAAAGTTTTGTTGCGCATATGTTTCTTCTTCAATTAGGTCAAATGGATTGATATATAACAAATGAAGCTGACAAATACTTTCCTAAACGTTTTACTCACTGAAATTCGAGAATCAAACATAGCCTAACATTTTGAAACGTGTGGCCGTTTTCTTTAACGCAACCACTCCATCTGTCTCTTGAACATCTCAGGGTTTAGGGAATGTAAATGGACAAGTATTGGGTGGCTTAATTTCCATTATATCCAAGTCATGATTAATTAGGATTTTACACAAAGTGGTTAAAAAATGCCCTCACAAAATTAATATAAAGATTCAAATATGTACATTGTCGATTATATAACTAGTAAACTAGCTGTAAATTCAAGTTTTTATTTCTAACTATTTTCTCCGTATCAGCTTGTTCTTCAAACAGGAAATGGAACTCTCTCTCGTAGGCCTTCAAAATGCAGGGAAGACATCACTTGTTAACGCCATTGCTGTGAGTAATCATTAAATGTGTGTGTTTGTGTGCATGTGTATGTATATATATATATTATATGTTAAATATTACGATTCTTACCTCTTATTGTTTTCATCAGACAGGAGGGTATAGCGAGGACATGATTCCAACTGTAGGTGTCTTTTTTATCTTTTTAAAAATGAAAACAAATACTCGTAATATAACAATAGTCTGTGTACTTAACATGAAATTTCCTTTTTGATTGTATGAGAACAGGTGGGATTTAATATGCGAAAAGTGACAAAAGGAAATGTGACGATAAAACTTTGGGACTTGGGAGGGCAACGGAGATTTCGTACCATGTGGGAGCGCTATTGTCGTGGTGTCTCAGCTATACTGTAATAATTCTCTTGTTTTTAACTCTTCCCGATTTGTTTCACCATATGGCTTTATGGCAGTAGGTAGTTATTTTAAAGAATATAGTGAAATGCAAAAATACCCCTTGTGCTTTGACTAATGATCAAAATTTCCCGGAGTTGTTTTTATCACCAAAAGCCCCCCTGTGCTTATTTTTTATTAACAAAAAAAACCCTTATCAATCAGAAATGACAATTATGCCCCACCAAAGGATGCAAAAACACCCCTCTTAACCTAAAAAAATTATCAATAACCTCCCTGTTAACTTTGAAAATTGGCAATAACCCTATGTTCACTTGAAAAGTTGACATAAACCTCCCTATAATTTATGAAGGAATTTCAAACAAGTTGTTTTGCTAATAAAAAAAGAACACAAGGGGGTGAGTTTTGATAGTTAGGCAAAGTACAAGGGGTGTTTTTGCATTTATCTCGGAATGCATGTGTCGAAGTCATCTAGGTTTGTTGAGACATTTTGTGCTTTACTCCCTTACCTTTGAGCCATGTGCACTTGCGCCCTTCATTTTTGTGGCAGTTCACTGTATTTTGCCTTTCGGTAATTCGCATTAGGACTTGAATGTGGAACGGTCAAAAATTTAGGGAATAAAGTGCAATATGATTGAAAGTTAGGTGGTAAAGTGCCATTTTTCCTCTTTGTTTTTCATTCCAAAATGATTATTCTTTTTCTTGTGGCAGATACGTTGTCGATGCTGCTGATAGAGACAGCATACCTATTGCTAAAAGTGAACTATTTGATCTTTTGAAGAAACCTTCATTAGTTGGGATTCCTTTGCTTGTTCTTGGAAATAAAATCGACAAATCAGAAGCTATTTCACAGCAAGCACTGGTCGACCAACTGTAAGACGCTCAATATTCTTTACGTGAATGTAAATCAACTATTTGATAATAATAATATAAGACTTATGTTTTATTTTTGGGCAGAGAACTACAATCGATAACGGATAGAGAAGTATGCTGCTATATGATATCTTGCAAGGACTCGGTAAACATAGATATCGTCATGGATTGGCTCATTAAACACTCCAAAACGGTGAAATGATCAAGAACACATTGATATAATACTAGATTCAGTGTTGGTGGGAATTCTTGCATCCTTTTTGTTGCGAAGAGCTTCTTTTTTTTTATTTTTTTTTCATGTAAAATACTTTACTTATAGTTGTATTTTATCAGCTGTTGTTTAGTCTATTCATTGTTCTGTCGAAACTTTGCAATTTGATGGATGTGTGATTGAAAATCAAAATGTTGAAATAGATTTGTTGGTTTCTTTAGTGTAAATCTTGTAGATCCTGGTAATTTGAGCTAGATATATACAAGAAATAGTTTTTTTTTTTTTTTTTATCTTTGATGCGTCTCTTTTTATTTTTTCTACGAGCTAATACCAATCTACCCCTTGTGAAATGCATTATGTATGCACATGTGATTTGAAAAAAAGTAATTTAATTACCCCTTGTGAAAATTTTAAGGAAGTAATATATCTCCTTCATCTAGAGAGTGTAATTCACTTGTCGAAATTGAGAGTGGGCATGAAAAGTGTTTTGTAACATAAGAGGGAAATTGTCACATATCATAACAAAGAGGGTATATTGCAATACTTATGATAACATAGGGGGATAAATTGTCACATATAAAAATGTCAGGAAGACGGTGTGAAACTCTTTTAAGATTACAGGGGGGTAAAGCGCTCTTTTTCAAATCATAGTGAGATAAATTGAAAATTACAAATATTGATTTAGGTGAAGATCGTAAGAATAAAGTGTAAAAAGAAAGGTCAAGATCTTCACTAAATCAATCGGATTACAAGTGAGTCCAGATCAAACAATCGATCTAATGAGATCCGATCTGGATACGCCTAGAATCATGTGCCCTCCCCATTGAATGCTGGGGTATTTATAATTGCTCTATTCCTCCAGATCGGTTGAGTAGATATGGGTCACACCATACAAGACTGTACCGTAGTTCGTACGAAAGTAAGTCGGCTATAGAGACAATTGGAATAATATAGGCCGTCAGATGATCCATACTACTCCGTACAAGAAAGATCATGATTGAGGCCAACGGTCGCCTTAAAGGAGGATTGGAACAAGGTGACTGAGTAGGAGGAACGAAACAAGGCGACCGATCTCAGGCAGGATCGAATCAAATCTACCTGTTCCTAGCGATCTCCTATAGGTAAATGCCACTCGGTGCTCTCCTCATATGCGAAGTGTCATTACCAAATATGGTATATCAAATATCACAGGGTGTAAATTGCTATTAACTCCTTTTTCTACAATTGGCAATTAAGTGGTAAGAAATATTTTAGTCTCCTCATGGTTCTAGTCTTCCTTAGGTTTCTCTGTTACGAGTCAAATCTCATTTGTATCTAGTCTAGTCTCATCGAGCAAATTGTTTCGATATGTTTTCTTTTCAAATTTCAACATTCAAATTCAATTCAAATCATATGACAAATTTCTTAAAATTAACAAAATTCAACATTAAAACTTAGTTCAAATTATGTTTCAAAAAGTTTCACTGAACTTACTCGAATTATTTTTTCGAAAATGAAAACTATTCGAAATCGAGCCACTACTAATCCACGAGTAACCCGTTTTGCCATAACTAATGACGAAAATAGTGTTTAAGCTGTTGATAGTTTGTTAGTCATTATATAATAAATTTAGTGTTGCTTCGTTGTCATTAGTGAGGTGTCGTAAAATAATTATTATAATTAGTTTGATACAATATTTTATCTCGTACTTATATTAAATTTTATAATGACAATTTACAATTATTGCCACTTCATATATTTTACCATTGTACATGGGAAAATAAGAAATCGCATAAACCAAAAATAAGTGCAAAGTGGATGTACTTATTACCATAGTTCATAGAAATTTCATCTTTTTCATACTAGACTAGATACACTGGATATAAGAAGCGTCAATTGATTTTTTCAAACCAAACTTCGTCCAACTATTCACATTTACTATTAAATTAATTGATTTTTTTTAAAAAAAAATTGTAAAAAGTAAATGCCTTACTCATTTTGAGAAGATATGAATAACACTCGTCAATTATCATATCATACGCTAATGAGACATTACTCCCAACTCCAAATCAGTAACTTGAAAGCAAAATCTAAACTAAAGTTTAGTTCTAACAAACAAAGGTGAATTACAAGTAAAAACATGAATTTTTGAGCCTTTAATTTTATCTATAATTTCAGCCGTTGAATTCAGACAAGACACTTAAACAACCATCATCAGTTATTTATGATTTCATTCCAAAAGTTGGATCCTTGTTTATGGGGAAAATTAGTTTTTTGGTACCATAGGATAGACCTACTTTCAGTTTTGGTACCATTGGATACGAAAATGCAAATTTAGTACCATAAGATAGGTTTTTATTGCAACTTTGGTACCAGACCCAATGTTTTCCCAAAGTTAATGATAATTTAACCCCTATAAAATGCATAATATTCAATTTATCCCCTCGTGGTTTAAAAAAAATGCATTTTACCCCCTGAAATTTTATAAAAGTTTCACATCGCCTCCCTGACATTTTTATAGGCGGCACTTTATCCATTTTTATTATGATAATATGGCATTTTACCCCCTATGTTATGATAAATGTGGTAATTTATCCCCCTATGTTATAAAATTGTTTGCATGCTTACTCTCAATTTCTGCAAGTGAGTTACACTCTCCTGCTGAAGGGGGTAAATTGCTTCATTAAAATTTTACAGGGGGTAAATTAATTTTTTCCAAATTATAGAGGGGTAAATTGAACATTATGCATTTTATAGGGGGTAAATTGCTATTAACTTTGTAGAAAAATTGGGTTTGGTTCCAAAATTGCAATGAAAACCTATCCTATGGTACCAAATTTGCATTTTCGTATCCAATGGTACCAAAAGTGCTAGTTAACCTATCCTATGGTACCAAAAAAGCAAAATTTCCCCTTGTTTATGTTTGTTAACGAGTTAATTGCATTTTACCTCTTTGTGTTATTATAATGTAGCAATTTAACCCCTGTATTATGCCCCCCCCCCCCCCCCCCCTCATGTTATGATAAATGTGATAATGTATCCCCTATATTAGAAAACACTTTTCATGCCACTCTCAATTTCGACAAGTGAGTTACACTCTCCGACTTAAGGGGTAAATTGTTCTTTTTCAAATCACAGGAGGAATGAATTGAATATTATGAATATCAAAGAGGGTAAATTGCCATTATCCGTTTGTGAATTAATTACATATTTTCACAAAAGCAATTAGTCAAAAGTAAAGAGCACGGTCGGTTCAAATCTCTATATAAATATAAACCTAATTATGAAAAAAAAAATATATATATATATAGGAAAAGAGAGAATTAATATAATGCCTAATCACGTGTTGAAAAGGCATATTAGGCTTTGGGGAAATGGGATAAATTCCAGTTCCCTCATTATAACCTTTTCCAAAGTTGACCAAAAGATGAACAAAAAATAAGAGAATAAAATGAACAATTGAGGACATGAAATTGATACTTATTTTTATCCCTATTTTATATCCAAGAATTTACTATTGTAATTTATAATTGCATCGTCCTGAAGTCCAAGAGTTCCACACTTAATCTTGAATCGATCGAAATTGGGTTAAGTTGACTTGATTATATTAGAGTTAATATGTAATCGACATTGACATTTAACCTAAATTGGGTTCACTAATGTTAGAGAACATACTCATGAACCCACATAATTAAGCTTAATTAGATGACATCTTTCGTTGTTAAAATCAAATGAAGTAAAGGAAGCAAATCGAGCACCCACTATTAGATACAATAAATTTGATTAGCTAATTTGAGTTTAAATTCTAATGGTGTAAAAAATCATTTTTCAATTTGCATTTCTTTTTTTAGGATGCAAAACACAATTTTCAAGTAAAAAAAAAGGGAACTTTTAACAAAGGACGTGCCCATAATGATTTTGAACGAAGCAAACGGAATAAAGTCACATGGTAATGCTGTTAGTTGGTATCACATTGAATTAATTACAGAGAGAGAAAATCATTAATAAAACCCAGTCCCAACAAAATTAAATAATAAAATAAAATATACTAGTATTAAAAGTACACCAGCTCATCAAGAATAAATTGCCAGTTATTTTACAGTTCAAACAATGAAAAAAGAATAACAAAATAAATCCCCATAACAAATTACATAAAACTACAAAAGAAACTTCTTTCTATCACAAATCCCCCCCAAATAAAAAAAAAATACGAAAAATGCACAGTTAATTTCAAATCAAAGAACTTCAAGAATTAACAAACAAACAAACACATATATTTCATCTAAATTGATGGTGAACTTGATTCAAGATTGACAATATCACCCCTTTGATTATGACAAAGCTCTTCGATTCTGCCAACCACATCGACCATTGCAGGTCGTTTATCGGGATACTGCTGTGTACAGTCAACAGCAAGCTGCAATAGCTGCACCATATCCTCTTCTACATTCTGATATCGAAGAAGTTCAAGATCAAACACTTCAGAAGTCCACTCTTCCCGGACCACGGACTGCACCCACCGCGGCAGATCAACCCCCTCGTCATTCACTAATGATTGAGTTGGAGCCTTACCCGTAAGCAACTCCAACAAAAAGACTCCAAAACTATACACGTCTGCTTTCTGCGACACTTTTCGAGGGTCCGTTACTTCCGGTGCACGATAGCCTGCAATGCGGTTGGGAGTGGAAGTGGGCCCCGCAAGTTGAGCAAGACCGAAGTCGGAAACACGAGCTTCGTATGAGTTGTTTAGGAGAATGTTCGATGATTTAATGCTGCCATGAGAAATAGTCGAGCCTTGTGCATGAAGGTACGAGATTCCGCGGGCAGCTCCGAGGGCAATGGTGGCTCGCGTATCCCAGTTTAAAGGTGTACGTCCGGCTCCCTTGTTTCCTGAAAATGTCATTAAGGGTATTTTAGTCAATTTAATACAACTATACAATAGCACACTTAAAGGGTATAATCATTTATTTACAAACTTCGTGTGGGACTTATACTTTACATTTCCCATCTCACAGAAAAGATTAGAATTTTTTGCAAATATGCCAAAGACTATATAATAATTTGAACTGTGACATAAAAGAACAAGGATAGGGGGCTCCCCAGACATGAAACAGATATGAAACTGCAAGCAACAAATAACATTGTTTGATCTATCAATTATATCCAATGTAAGACAACTGGTTCCAGTCGGTGTAGAAAAAGATAAAAGGAAACAAACAAATTAGAAAGAAATCAAGCCGTTTAGAATTCTAAGGACCATAGTCCAATTTCACATTTGAATTGCAATCAAGACATCAAAGACTCATTCAAAATAGAAATTCTAAACATTTTTTATTTGGTTTCCGTATCCAGATCTTAGACATGACTTAATCCCTTCTACCACAGTCAGACACGTTACGTGGGCACCTCAGCCAGGATTTGAACACTAGACTAAACACCCGTTGATATACACATCTTTAAACACGAGATTGTGCCAAAAAGACATTTATTTGCACAATGTCGAACGATTATTATAGCAATCAATCCTAAAATCCAAACACAATGCAATAAAATCAAGAATTGAAATCCTTACTTACCATGTAATAAAGCAGATAAGCTTCCCATAGGCAAGTAATCAAACACAAGAAGCTTCTCATCTCTACCACAATAATAACCTCTCAAAGGCACCAAATTCTCATGATCCATTTTTCCAATTTCCTCCATCTTCTCCTTAAACTCTTTCTCCCCCAAATTAACATCCCTCAACTTCTTCACCACCACCGCGACCCCACCTTCCACGACCGCCTTATACGCGGTCCCAAACGTCCCTTTACCTAAAACCTCAGCCGACGCCTTTAAGAGATCGTCTAAATCGAACCTCCACCCCGTGTTTCCAAAGAACACTAATGTCTTCTTCCCACTAACAATCTCCTTCTCCTTTGCAGCAGTAGCAATACTACTACTATTGTTCACATGAATCTCACTCTCTACAACCGTTTTCTCACGTGGGATGTCGACTTCTTTCTCAATAGACCTAACCTCATCTTTAGACCTCCCCTTTTTAACAAAAACCCGACATAAACAGAACAAAAGCAATAAAAGTAATAAAAACCCGAATATAGAACCGATTATAATCCCAGCAATTGCCCCTCCAGAAAGTTTTTTCTTATGTTCACCATTGTTACCGCCTGGTGCTGTAGGTCCACCACAAGAATTAAGTGGATTACCGCAGAGTGAATTACCCGAGAACGAATTTGAGGGCTTAGTTGAAAGCCCTCTAGGAATCTCACCGGTGAGATTGTTATTGGAAACGTTGAACTGATCCTGACCCAAACTGGGTAAGGTCAGGTCCGGAATGGATCCGGATAACTGATTACCCTGCAAAAAAAGCGTACCCAACCGGGTTAAATTGTTAAAATTAGGTGAAATCGGACCTGAGAAATTATTCTCTGCTAAATTCAGTCTCACGAGATTCGTGAGAGAGAATAACGAATCCGGTATTTGACCGGTGAAGAAATTGTGCTGCAAGTAAATGTTGCGTAGAGAAGTTAATGAAGCGAAGAAATCGGATGGCAATGGGCCGGAAAGTGCGTTGTAACGAAGACTTAGTGTCGTGAGGTTTGTCAGATTGGAAATGGTGTTGGGGGGGAGGCGGCCGGAGAGACCCATTCCCGGGAAGTGGAGCGCGACGACGGCGGAGTTGTTGGCGGAGCATTGGACGCCGGACCAGGAGCATGGTGTGGGGTTTGAGAGGTTCCAGAGGAGGACGCGCCCGCCGACGGCGGCGCGGAATGAGAGGAGAGCGGCGCGGTCGGAGACGATGTCCGGTGTGGCGGAGGGGAGGAGGAGGAGAATGGATAAGAGTACTGTTAGGTGGAGGAGCCTCATTTTGTGGTGGTTTGGATTATGTGAAGTGGTTTTTCCTTTTTTTTCTTGTTTTTGGGTATGGGTTTTGATAATGGAATTAAGAAGTGGGTAACATGATTGTTGTTGTTTTGAGTTTTTTGTTGCTCTGTTTTTTCTTTCGGATTTGTAAAGAAATAAAGAGGAAGAGAATGGGTACAAAGAGTGACTGTTATTGTACTTGGTCTTTTGGGGGAGGGAGAAAGAGTGTTATTTTTTTGTATTGGGATTGGGCAATTTTTTTGGTTTAATAAATTAAATGGGGAGAGAGAAACACCCATGTTACATTTATGGGGCCACCTTTATTTACACCTTTTATTTTTATTTTTATTTTTTGAATTTTAATTGTTTTATTCTATTTTTATTCATGAATCAAAACAAAAATAAAACAAAAATATGCTAGTATATATATGTTGGAAACTTTTCCAGAACTTTTCGGAAATGTTTAGGAAACATTAGAAAGAATTGAAAATAATTATTAAATTAAGAAAAATTTAAGAAAGGATTAATGTAAATAAAGATATTTTGAATTAAACCTTGTTTTTATTTACATTGATTTAAAAACATAATATTATAGTTGTTATTGTTCACATTGATTGAAACATATACTTTTTGTTGTTTTTTATGGAAATGATTTCATTTCGAGCTTATATTATTATGGAAAAAATGAGATCGAGAATGAATTGTTTTAAAAGAAAAGAAAATTGGAGTAATTGGGAATTTGGGAATGAGGAAACTCCCTATTTGATAATGGGGGATGTTACCATGGAAAAATTATTGCCTAGACCCGGTCTTTCATAGACCATACACAAAATCTTACAAATATGTTTAGTGGGTACATTAATTTTGTTCATGGTCTTTGAAAGACCTGGTCTGGACGAGTATCACCCGTTAACATGTGGTTAATTTTGTTGTACTTATATTTAATTTGTAACAAAAATATATTTAGTAGATAGTCACTAGTTAAAGTATTGTACTTATATTTTAACTAATATAAAGAGTACATGAATATCTAAATCTGAGATGGATTTTTTTTCTTAAGTAGGAACTCGGGAAATTTGTCTGAGAAATTTTCTTTTGCATGAAAACTAGAACTATTTTACAATAATTTTAGATAATTGCAATTTCGTGATATTGGTTATAAACATAATTTGTCAAAGTCAAATCTAGTAATTATTAGTATTAACTTTAAATCACGCTGAGAAGAAGTAGTCTTCTTATTTTCATTTTACTTATTCTATTCTACTAAATTTACATGACATATGTTCTAAACTATAATAATGTTAAAGCATAGGACCAAATCCCACATCATGAATATGTTGAAATAGTAGTTAATATGTTGAAATAGATATTAGATGGGTTTTTAGATTTTACTAATTCTATTAGTAAGTTGCATGGATAAAAAATTCCATCTTTTACTTCGAAAACATCGAAAAGTTTTCGTTGTTAAATCAACGGAACGAAAATAAGGTATAATTTTGAAACTATTTTTTTGCCTTAAACTAATATTTTTCTTAATTTAGTAACTTTTTTTTACAACTTTTCCTAATATTTCCTAAACGTTTCCAAATAATTATCAAAAAGTTTTCAATATTTAGTTGACCAAAACATACACTCGAAAAGAAATTTTGATCCATGGTGAGTTGTGAGTGTTATATTATTCACAATTTTAGTAGTTATTTTGTCTAATGAAGTAGTAATGTATAATAGATTATTTAGAGTATACGCAATTTCTAATTTCAAGTTTTCAACCATCAATGTTCGCTCTGTTATAATTAATTGTATTGGTCATTAGTAATATGTAATGATTTATTAATCTCAAACTCATAAAATGTACTTTAACTAAGCTTTGAACTAGTAGAGGTTAAATTATCTACGTACGAAAACTTGGAAGCAAATTGATTCACATAAAATAACACAAATGTGTAAACTGATTATATAAAATAAACCAATGAGGTAAAATTATTCACATAAATGAGGGTTTTTTCGGCATTACATATTTTTGAAGATTTGAAAATGGGATTATTGCATTTTTGGTGCCACAACTATAGCCTACTGGTGTTTCTACCCCATAACTTTTCGGGCTGGCACATTTGGTGCCACAACTTCAACATCAGTGGCAATTTTGGTGCCAATTGAAGCCCAATTTCAAAATTGGCCTGAAATTTCCCCATGTGCGGGCCATGTGACATGAAAATTGGGAATTTTAACCATTCAACGCATTTTTCATAAAAAAAAAAATTATTTCCATCCACTAAGAACTAGGCTACTTGGATGTTTTTATTTGGGGAAGAAGAAGAAGGGAGGTAACAATTTAATTAAGGGAATGTTTGGTGAATATTATAGGAAAAGTTAAATATTTTGAATTTTGTTATTTTTTTTTAATCAAAAAGACGTTGAATGGTCAAAATCCCAATTTTTCATGTCACATGGCCCGCACATGGGGAAATTTTGGGCTAATTTTGAAATTGGACCTCAATTGGCATTAAAATTGCCACTGATGTTGAAGTTGTGGCACCAAATATGCCAGCCCGAAAAGTTACGGGGTAGAAATGACAGTGGGCTATAGTTGTGGCACAAAAAATGCAATAATCCCATTTGAAAATTGGAGAAAGATAAGAAAAATATAGTGTCATTTATTATCACATGAATAAATTAAACATTACTAATATCAAGGAAAAAACTATAGATTCGATAAAATTACATGACAAACATATATATGTTTAATTTGAAATGTAGTTTGGCCGTTGATTACAAGTAACACTCACCTTTCAGAGGAGTTAGGAGTGTCTCTATCTGAAAAGGAAAAAAAGTGTAAATTGTACAGCACATTAAACAAAACCACACTAATCAATATAAAGAACTTCCTTCTACTCATAATTCATGCCAACCAATATATAGGGCCTGTTTGTTTGGCGTTTCCCAGATTTTTTTCGTGTTTGGGAAATGCCAAACAAACATGTTTTCTGTTTTCCGAAATAAATTTTTCATCCATTAATTTTCTCAAACTACTCTCTCAAAAGCCAAACAAACAATAATTTTCTTATCTCTAAACAAAACCTATACAAACTCTACTTTGATTTGACATAAAGTAACCTATCTCTTACACAATTTATCTCACATAACAAATATGATTTGACATAAAGTCTTACACATCTTACACCTACAACCCAACTCTTCCAAAAAAACATACACCTACTTTATTTCTCAAACCACTCTCTCAAAACCCAAACAAACAACATTATGTAAATCGAGATTATTTCACAAACCTCCACTACTCTCCCAAACTACTTTCCCAAACGCCAAACAAACAGGCCCATAGTTATGCAATAGCATCTAATGATGTGATCATTTGTTTAAAACCACTTAAGAGTTTTGCAACAATATTAAGCTTTCTTTGTATTTTTTTCGGGTTTTTTCTACAATTAATTTCCCGTATTGTTTCTAATTTGTAAAAAAAAATGTTATTGAATAAGGTGCACATTAGACCCAACATTTATTAATTTTATTACAAAAATAGCGATAAATTGACCATACTACAAATATGATGTTATCATGAAATGTTGGAGAACTAATGTGTACACATTATGTCCGATCTTATATCATTCATGAATGGTTCACACCAAATAATTAGGAAAAAATTGGGATATTCAAGCACAAACCCTCACGCAATCGTGTTAGCATTGTTTTCTTAATTAAGAGCTCAAATTTAAAAAGTGAATGTTGAAATGTAAAAGCAGAAAGCTTACATAAAAATTAAAAAAAAAAAACATAGTTATATTGCTTCTTCTAATTGAAGAGTGATTGGTCTGGTGGAAGGGACTAGTCAGTACAAAGTAGCGGAACCTGTTGCCCTATTGAGAGAGATTCCCACTTTATGTGTCCGACGCGCTTCGAAAGGGATTAAACCATTAAGAAACCAAAAAAAAAAAAAAAAACTGTGCAATAACATATTTTGACACAATCTTGTATCTTTGTTTTGGATTTTTTTAGGAGTTTTCAAATCCGAGGAATACTTGGCTTAATCATTTTAGGTCGGGCCACTATCAGACACATTACGTGGACTCCTATTCTGATTGAGATTTGAATTTAGGTTCACCAAATTGTAAGGATTAGTCATTAATTCTATTGAACTGAAGGCATTCGACATGTTGATATACAATGCATTTTTGTTATATTTGTAACAACGAACAAATATTATTTTACAAAGAAACTATATATCATTTTTTTCTCTTTTTTTATTTATATTTTTATATTAGTTTCAGTGGAAGAATTTTAAAATTGCCATTAGGTGCGAAATTACACTTATCATCCCAGATATGCTAGTTATTTATTTAGACTATTAAATAAATAATTAATAATTAAAATTTACAACTTATCGTGAATATTTAATCAATATTTGTATATTTTAAAGAAAAATAAAAATTAATATTTATTATAATTTTTCTATAGCATAAGGCTCTAAATGTCATTTTCGCCTAGGTCCATAAAATGAGTAGGATCAGCTATGAAATTAAGAGATCATGATTTATTCCTGAAATCTCGTTAATAATACATCATAAATTGTATTCATCGGTATAAGATGAGATTTCTACTATGTAGCATGTACGAAGTGTTATCTTTAGCATGCCTTCAACTCAATTTTTTGTCCTATCACATACTTTAATAATTAGTATTTTGTTGATTACCATTTTGCTTTTGTTTTTTAATCATAAAATATGCCTACAATTGTGATTGACTTAAAAATCAAACCAACAATATATATAATCACACAAAATGAATGAAAAATATAATTTTACTTGTAACGCCCCAAAATAATTCTTTTTATAACTACAATAAATGAAGAGGAGTAATTGCAAAAAAAAAAAAAAAAAAAAGTTGGTAGAGCGAAAATATCAATTGCGGCAAAACAAATTTTGAGACTTCAACGGATTTATTGAATTAAATTAATTAAACTATATTCAAGCTGAGTCTGATACAGCTGAGCATGAGTCTGTACACACATTGACCTGATTAGAGTGCATATATATATCTTTCCTTAAAATAAAATAATTTAAAAAAAGAAAAGAAAAAAGCTTCCACGAGGAGTTTTCGAATTCTTTAACCCAAATTGGATCCGATTCTCTATTAATATTTATTGATATCTACAGTTCTACACTACATTTACAATAAAAAAGAAAGAAAACAGCAATTTGATCCACCGCATTGATTGAGATTCATATGTTATTTATTGTTATTTATTGGCAAGAGAGTTGGCCGTTACTCTCCCTCTCTCCTGGACAAAAAAAATAGGGAAAAATTGCTTTTTTGGTACCATAGGGATACGAAAATGCAAATTTGGTATCATAGGATAGGTTTTCATTGCAATTTTGGTACCAAACTCAATTTTTTTCAAAGTTAATGACAATTTACCCCCTACGAAATGCATAATGTTTAATTTACCCCTCTATAATTTGGAAAAAAAATCAATTTACTCCCTGTAAAATTTTTAATGAAGCAATTTACCCCCTTCAGCAAGAGAGTGTAACTCACTTTCTGAAATTGAGAGTAGGCATGCAAACTATTTTATAACATAGGGGGTAAATTGCCACATTTATCATAACACAGGGGGTAAAATGCCACATTATCATAATAAAAGTGGATAAAGTGTCCCCTTAGCTGTATTAAATGTGACACTTTATCCCATGTGTTATGATAAATGTGAAACTTAACCCCTATGTTAGAAAAAAAAATTCATGCCCACTCTCAGTTTCGGCGACTGGGTTACACTCTCTAGTTGACGAAGATAAATTGCTCCTTTGAAATTTTATAGTGGGTAAAGTGCTAGTTTTCAAATCATAGGGAAATAAATTGAGCATTATGAATACCACGTAAAGGTAAATGAACATTAGCTTTTTTTTTTTTAGTTTAAATATTTGCATTCATGACATAAATTGAAAGAGAATTATTAACTTTATTTGATATAAATAGGAAAAAACAACTATGATGAGGTTATTAGAACTAGATTAATTTCATTATCAAAGAAAGTGCATATTCTTCCACTCATGTTATTCGCATTTTTCATATTAATTCAATTATCTAAGTAAATAAATTATTTGATATTAATTTGTTTATGATGACTCACTAGTTAAAAACAATTGAGCATTTGGGCAAACGGAGTGTACACTGTGCACCGACACGTTGGCGCACACCCGTTCCTACCGATGATGGAAAAAAAAAATATTGCACATACTTACGACGTAGTAACTAATTAAATGATGTAATCGTGTAAAATAATACTATAATAAAACAAAATTTACAATATAAAATATAGAATGTGGTACGAATTATTCAATATGGTTCTTAATAAGATGTTGCTTTGTCAGGTAAACTAGGACAGACCTGCTGGGTCAATCATTTTTTTTGGGTAAATAAAAGTGATTAAAAAATAATCTATTATATAATTATATATTGAAAGAAAAGAATGATGAAAAAATATTGAAAGTTGGATTTTTAATCTTATGTCATATACTTATGGCCACGCGCTTTAGCGGGCCATTTTTGGTCATCTTTTATTTGATTTTAAGGGTTATTTGATATTTATCGTAATTACAGAAATTTCTCTGTAGTTTCAAAAATTACAAAGACACTCTTTATAGGGTGTGTTTTTTTTAAATATTTTTACAAGTTGTAGGGGGTGTCCTAATTGTAAGACTTGTTCAACCACATGGAGTTTCTTTTTAATTTCTGAAACTTCAGGATTCCTTGATTTTGATAATTAATAATTAATAATAGTATGTTTAATACATATATGTAATTGATAATATGTTTGGAATTTTTATTTGGGAAACATATTGATTAAGTTAGTGGTGTCTGGAAAAATGAGTGATGGTGTTTGTAATTTTTAATAGTCAATGGTGTCCGATCTCTAACAAAAAATATTTTTCTCTATTAATTAATTGTCACGTGTGTCAAATAAATATAGATTCTTGTAGAGATGTAAAATAAAAAAAAAATATCATTTCTGACATTTGATTTAAAGTTAACTGAAAAATGAATAATTTTGGTTGTTTTACGTTGAAAAGCGAAGTATATTATTTCCGTACATATTAAAACCAAATGAAATGAAAAGAGAGAAAAATACGCGCGATCACACTTTTAGTCCTAAATTATCAGGAACATTCTTGTCGTAAAGTTTGCTCCTAAATAATCAAAAATATTCTTGACATTTACGACGTAATTGTTGCATATTTATGATCTCATAATTTATTTTATACTTTTGATTCTAAATTGGAAGGGATGGGTCCCAATGAGCAAATGTGTAAACATAAATTAGCTAAAAGTTGTGATCAAAAGCACATACTATAAAATGTTGAGTGTTTGTCCACGTAGGACTAAAATGATTTTTATCTAAGAAATGGACAAGATTCTATATGAATTGAAGATTAAAAGCGAAGTATATTATTCCCGTGCAAATTAAAACCAAATGAAATGAAAAGCGAAGTATATTATTTTGTGTTGAAAAGCGAAGTATATTATTCCCGTACAAATTAAAACCAAAGAAAATGAAAAGAGAGAAAAATACGCGCGATCACACTTTTCGTCTTAAATTATCAGGAACATTCTTGTCGTAAAGTGTGGTCCTAAATAATCAAAAATATTCTTGACATTTACGACGTAATTGTTGCATATTTATGATCTCATAAGATTGTTTTTATTTTATACTTCCCAATGAGCAAATTTGTAAACATAAATTAGCTAAAAGTTGTGATCAAAAGAACATACTATAAAATGTTGAGTTTTTGTCCACGTAGGACTAAAATGATTTTTATCTAAGAAATGGACAAGATTCTATATATATAAATTGAAGATTAAAAGCGAAGTATATTATTTCCGTACAAATTAAAACTAAATGAAATGAAAAGCGAAGTATATTATTTTATGTTGAAAAGCGAAGTATATTATTGCCGTGCAAATTAAAACCAAATGAAATGAAAAGAGAGAAAAATACGAGCGATCACACTTTTAGTCCTAAATTATCAGGAACTCTCTTATCGTAAAGTGTGATCCTAAATTATCAAAAATATTCTTGACATTTACGATGTAATTGTTGCATATTTATGATCTCATAAGATTGTTTTATTTTATACTTTTGATTCTAAATTGGACGGGATGGGTCACAATGAGCAAATGTGTAAACATAAATTAGCTAAAAGTTGTGATCAAAAGCACATACTATAAAATGTTGAGTTTTTGTCCACGTAGGACTAAAATGATTTTTATCTAAGAAATGGCCAGTTACTATAATTTAGATTAATTTTCGATATTAATATTTGAGAAAAGCATATTGAGCTTCCTATATTAAATTAGTAGTGTATAATCAAGAAGAATGCTAATGTTTCTAGTTTTTAATTGTTAATGGTATCCTATCGCTTAGATAAAATTGTTCTTCGTATTATTTAATTGTGCACGAAATAATTCTTCCAACTCATGAGCCACATGGAAACTAGTCATCACCGACAGACACAATCTTTTAATTCAGTTGGCCATATATATTTTGGCATGTGCAATATGTTCACCAGCTTAAATGTTCTTTTATTTGTATTTATAAGAAATATATAAAGAGAGAGTTATTTTTTGCACATAGGAGTGTTAACGAGCCGAGTAGTGTCAATAGACATATTATGCAAACTTGATTTGAAATTTTATATTAAACTTAAAATTGTGTTTGAGCTTCATTTGATTATTAAATGAATCAAGCTCGAGTCATAGCTTGATATTTTTTAAATGTGTTTCGTCAACTTTTATCTTCTCGAGTCGAACTCGAACCGAACTTAAAAAATAATCAAACGAAAAATATTGTCCAAGCATGTCTCATTGTATTCTCGAGTCAATATCGGGTAACCTTTACATTTTGTTGAAGTGTTTGATCTGGGAATAAATTACGACCAACCAAATGGACTCGAGGAATAACGAGAGGAATGACCTTAAAAGTCAACCTAAAAATTTCACTGTACAAAGATAAAATTAGCTACAAACACTCGTAATAAATTAGGAAAATATCCACGCAGCGTCGTTCATATGATTACAAGTCACTTTCCTTCCTTTGATTGGACTTGTAATTTCGACGCCATTTTTGCTAGGTCGCTTTTGTCAAAATAGCATAAATGGAACTGAGACTCGGGAATAAAGCGACACATAATCTTGCTAAATTCAAAAATCTTGTAATTGGATACTTCTTCTTTCTCTTCCCCTCATATCCCCGTTGTTTTTTGTGATACATATTCTCCTAAAACTTTTGTAATCGACATTATGAATCACTTGCTTTAACTATAAAAAAAACAACAAAAATTCCTCACACTAACGAGAATTGAACTAAAGAATTTTCTATTTTAAGGTCTCAACTTTACCAGTAGACTATAATCCCGTTCAATAAAGTTTATGTAGCCAAGTAGATGAATATATCCGGTTACCACCGTCTTTACAAAGATTCTAAGCAATAACTAAATAAAATATATAATTGGCCAAACTTTATTAATCAATTAACATTACATACCATGATTCGAAGCCAATGTGTAACAACATCTCAGAAAACAAAGATTATAGACTGACAACTGTGTTAAGAAGTTTCCTTCGGTACAGATTCCCCCTGTCGTTTCTGTGCATGAGAAAAATAAAGAGTAAATCGCGCTTTTGGTCCTTCTTATGGGTTAACTTTTACATTTTCGTCCTTCTTAAATTTTTTGTAGCAGATTCGTTCCTCTTATCAATGTAGTGTAACATATTCGTCCCTCTTATCAATCTAGTGTAACATGTCGTCCCTCTTAAATTTTTCATAGCGAAATCGTCCCTCTTATCAATGTAGTATAACACATTAGTCCCTTTTAAATACAAAATACATCACTTAAATCCAAAATATATTCTAAAATGGACGAAAGGTTTAAGAGGGACGAATGTATTACACTACATTGATAAGAGGGACGAATCTACTACAAAAAATTTAAGAGGGACGAATGTGTTACACTATATTGATAAGGGGAACGAATTTGCTACAAAAAATTTAAGAGGGACAAAAGTGCAAAATTTGACTCATAAGGAGGACCAATAATGCTATTCACACAAAAATAAATATAGGAGTATTAAACAAGCAAACTAAATCAAAGGTGCAGTTTCTTCCTGAAATTAAGGTACTAGAAAGTCCAACTCAGCTGATAATAAGGTACACACATGATATATATAAGATAGTATAACGAAATAAAGAATCAAATACAGTCAAACAATCAATTATTAAGCCTTGTTTTAATTCTTGTTGAATTTAAGATCATATTTAATATCGTTTTATGAACGAACCGAACTTAAAATAATTTTAGTTGAATTGAATATGAGTCGAACTCACCTTAAATTTAAATACAATGGACTTCTTTGAACTAATTAATGTTGTTCGAACTTTGTATGATGGTATGATTAAATGTATCATAAACAAAGTCCAACTCAACTTTTATCCGTCAATCATGAACGTGTAAAACATAAGCTTCTTTTAAAATTTAAGTAGAATTAATTATTAATTATTACAATCATGTTAACCCTTTATGTAGCATATTTACAAAATTAAAAAATGTATTATAGCTATTAATTGATCGTGATATAGAAAAAAGAGTTAAACTCAGTGAAGTAATAACTTGTTATAGAATTATATTCAGTACACATACTTACAAAATTTGCTTCGCTAAAAGAATATTTTCCGAATTTAAAACTATAAAACATATTTACGATTGATGTGATTTGTCATTTTATCTATCTAAAAATATTATGTTTGAAAAAGACATGTCAACATTTAATATTTAAAAATAAGTTGTACACCATATTTTATATAACCTAGGGCCTCGACTTTAGAATTCATCTAGGGCCCCCGAATATATAGGGCTGACCCCGCATAGGAGGGTAAAATATCGATTAGAATTATCACTGGGCAAAGTGCTTATTAGATAATATCACAGAGGGTAAAGTGCATACTAGACATTTCAGAATATGATAAAATGAAGAGAACATATTATCAAAAACTTGTTAAAAACTAGTCATTTTCTGAATCAAATTGAAGTCGCACTAGCAATTTTCAGCGCATTTACAACACTCCATTAAGAAATGAGGTAAAATGCTTATTTTTCACATAAAGACAATATGCCTATTTCATATTTCATGGAATTAAAATATCCACTAGACATATCACGGGATCACTGCAAAACACCCAAGTACCATATGTTTTAATTCATATAATGATTTATTTTTTTGGATTGGTCTTAAGGAAATATTAGTAATACACTGAAAAGTCATATATTCATTGTCCATATAGTCTAGGTACAACAAACAATTACTCCCTCCGTTTTTTTTTCTTTTTTATCGTTTTGGAAGATTGCACACATATTAAGAAATGAAATAAATAATTATTATTTTTAAGAAAAAACCCCAAAATACCATTTTAATCAAATAATCACAACAATAACTAACATTAATTACAACCATTAACAAGAAAGGTAAAATTGAAAGAAAATAATTAATTTTGCATTGAACTCTTAAAATAACAAATAAAAGTAAACAATTTTTTTTTTGCCAAAGCGACAAATAAAAAAACGGAGGGAGTAATTTTTAATAAATAATAATTTAGATATAATACAGATAACGGCTATATATAAAATAAAAAACAACATTATTGAAAAATTCCACTAAATCCCTTACATAGTACAAATTATGGAAGCTTTTTTGGTCTTGGAAATGCCTTTTCAATCTCACCCAGAGAGAAAGAAAGAATTGCCAACTCAATTTTGACAATGTCACAAGGGCCGGTTCCATTCCATTGAACAGGCCATCCGCTTTCATCATCTTCGCTGCCATTTGGTCGTTTATTAATCTTTTGATTTTCCTTTTTATCGAAAAAGATAAAGATAACGGAATCTAAAATACAGCTTAAGAAAGTGATTGTTTTAAATATTACAGGGTAAATTACGAATACCCTCTATGGTAAGATTTAATTATAAAAATTGCTCACACGTATTGATTATTACAAAAATCCCCTTCTAGTTTGTCATCTTCTTACAATTAATCCATTGTCCCTAAAATATTCCAATTTATGCCCTTGGATGTTATTTATAATGTTTATAATATCTTATAATTGTTTAAACTTGGGTGGTAATTGTTATATCTTATAAATTAGAAAAGTGATAATTATATATTTACTATCAAAGTAATTGATAACATTTATGATTGCCCATAAGTTTTAATAAATATCGCAAAAGAAAAAGGTATTTACATATTTATTATCAATTTAAATTGTAAAATAATAAATTAAATAGAATTTTAATAATAATATTTTATAACTATGAACAAATTGTTTACACATTTAGTTAAATGAATTTAATTTTTAAATTAGTAAATTTAATAAATTTATATTGTATTATAAATAAGATAGTTTAATTTAATAAAGTTTATATTGTATTATAAATTACAATATTTATTGAAATTATGGGCAATTATAAAATAAATCAATTATTTTGATAGTAAATATATGATTATAATTTTTATAATTTATAAGATATAACAATTAACACCCACCTTTTAAAATTGATAAGATAAGATAAACATTATAAATAACCTCCAAGGACAAAATTGTAACATTTTATGGACAATGGATTAATTGTAAGAAGGTGACAAATCTGAAGAAATTTTTTGTAATAACCATTACGTGAGGGAATTTTTTTTAATTAGACCTAACTCACGGTTTCTAATTTACCCAATATTAAATTCAACTAGACCATTTATGGAACATCTTTTTTGGTTTAAAAAGAAGAAGAAAAGAAAAGGTCATAGGTGTGAATTTTTTTATTCTTTTTCCTTTTTTATGTTATACATAATACAGACTCGACATGATACACGGGCTGGTTTATGATCCCACAAGGCTAGAATTTAAGGCAAGGCCTGATTATTATTCACTAGCCCACTTCAAAACAACCCAGTAATAGTATTGTTTAGGCCCAAACACAGATCATAGGCATTATTAACAATTAATTGGGATGAGGAAGTGAAAAATTGAATATAGGTTTAATGGAAAAGTCTGATTTTCCCTTCTCTTTTAAGAAATAAAGGAGATGTTGGATTGAGGAGATGAAATTAATATGAATGTATAAGAATCTTGATAAGATTATAGTATCGTGTTTAGTAAGATTGAGGACATGTGGTTTGATTTTCAATGACTGTCCTTGAAGGGGTTAAAAGATAGAATGATTGCACTGCCTTATCCATGCGGCAGCGCGGCCGCCTTCTTCTTGGTGGGATGGGTTACCGCTGCCGAGGCTACCTTCTAAGAGTGTGTTTGCAACAACTTATGAATAACTTGAAGTAAAAACACCTCTGAAAGTGCTTATAGCTTATTTCAACCTTATTTTAAGAGAAGTAAAAGTCAAAACACCTCTTGCAAACACTCCAAAACAGTTTCTGAGCAAAAATAAACTCATAAGTTGTTTTCAAAAGTTATGCTAACACTACCTAAGTGGAGGGCTTTCTTTTTGCATTTGGGCGAAGGTCCTAAATTAGGGTTAGTATAAGACTCAAATAAACTAGAATATGAAATGTGGACGATAAAAAAAAAAAAAAGTCCACCGCTCAGTTACGCATTTCGCTCGCTGCAGAAAATCAAACTAAAATGCTGGTCGCTCGCTGCAGAAAATCAAACTAAAATGCTGGTCGTCAATCTTGTCATTTCCTATGACAAAAGCAGTATGGTATGGAATTTCCCTAGCCTGCTCTTTCGAATAAGAAGAAAAAGAAAAAAGAAGGGGTTATTCGTCAGCATGGGTGTAGCTTCCTTTTCTAGTATAGGTTTGGGGGCTCTCGCCCTCGGCCAAACGAGTATTTTACAAAGAGCCGACAAGGAATTCCATTAATAACTGGCCGTTTTCATTCTTTGGCACAACTTGATGAATTTAGTAGATCCTTCTTCTTGTTTTTAAAATGGGCAATACAAGAAGATCTATAGTTGGAAACCATTTCACTAGTAAAATAAAATTGGACCTTGAGTCGAGGTCTTTTGGAGAATGTTTCTAACTATATGTGAGACTGCATATTTTTTTTTTCTTGTTTCTAGTTCCGTTGATGGAGGGGAGGTAATGTTTTCTCCAATCCGACACGCACACGAGGAAAGTGACTCGCACAAGTAAGCAAAAACGGCTTCTTAAGAACCACTATTATATTTTTCTAATCAAATTCCCACAATCCATCTGGCCACAATCAGCCATCATAACATAATCCACCAACAACCTTCAATATAAAACAATCACATACATACAAAAGACTTAAACCACTAGTAGAGATAGTGAAAATTGAAGCATTGCACTATGTCATTCTACACCATATGAATGCTTTACCTGAAAATAGACCAAATCATGTTCAGCAAGACAAACTGAAGAATATTGAGGATTAGTATTTCGTACAAAGAATAGCACTTTTTCTATTTTCTTTATTAAAAGAGAAAAGACAACTACTCAATACACACACAAAAAGCTAATGGCAAAGCTATTAGTGGTCAAACCAAAAAGTTTATCATTAACTAACAAATGATAAGTCGGATCAACGATGGATTACGGAAAAGAGCCTCTCTTATGAACGGTAAAAAAGCCACATACGAGATCAGGAAGTGTATCCAGCTAAAATGAAAAAAGACGTTTATATATAACGCAACCAAGGAATTACAGAAATGTTGATTATCACACAGATGCGTACAGCAGATTGAATTGCGATTTATCCTTTAGGTATCAGAATTTTGCCTCATCACATGGACCAATTTTCGGTGATAAAACCAAACCGAGAATAAGATAATCGAGTTTTATCAGTCGACAACTTATTTTTTTTGACAACAGAGTATCAGAACCAGTTTTAATAAATTCCAGAGCGAAATTTATAATGATGTACCATCAACTAAATCTCCTATGCAAGGGGGGCAAAAAATTCTTATTCAGAAGCTAAAATTCACCAATATCATCAGTACAAAACAATTCATCATACAGACTCACTTATATCCAGAGAAGACTATGTTCGACTGAATCAGTAAGTTTAACAGCAATCTTCCTAGCAGAGCATACAATTAGTTGCCAGCAATTTTCAGAAGAATTATTATGTTCACCTCATACATAACCTAATAATCTTTCGAAAGAGTAATTCCTAAGAGCCATTTAGCCAAAAACTGCAAAATATTTACATGTTTAAGCCAGCTGTTAGATTTTCGCATATATAATATATCCATATAATTTCAAGATCCTATACTCTATTCTAAACTAAAACCAGATCTAAATCTAATCTTATACTCCTATGTAAGCAGTACAAAACTTAACAATCAGCACATTTTGTGACAATCGACAATATGTCATTTAATTCTCATAAGCTGCACTAATTACAGTATTAAAACTTCAACATACACAGGATTAATAAAGTAATAGTGATAGGGAACAGAAAAAAGCAAACATTAAGAACTTCAATTAATGAAAATAAAATCACATTCCAGTATAATCAACACGTGCCCTAATTAAAATTATTATCAAAACAGTACCTCAATTCACCATTAAACAGTTCTTAATAACAAAAATCAGTAACAATTAAAACCAACAGCAAAGATCCGAGATCCAAACCCGAAATCAATCCTGAGCCTTCAATTTCTCAACACGCTTATTCAACTGATCGATCTTAACAACAAGCCCAGTAACAGAGTACAAAAGCCAGTAGAAAATCAGCGCGGAGGCGATCAGGAGAGCGTTGCGCTGCGACTTCATGATGGATTTCTGGTGGCGTAGGTGCTCCGATGGAGAACACGAATCGGACTCGCAGTTTGGCCGGTTTTCGTACTTCCAGTAGATATCCATTAACAGGAACAGACAAAATGGTACAACCGAGAGAAACGGTTTGAGTAGGTTACGGGTCACGGTGATTAGGCCCTTACGGAGAGGATCCAGACCCGGGAGGGTGAGGAGGAGGAGCATGATTGCTTCTGCGGCCGCGGCGTACCCTAGAACTACCCACTCCAACGCCATTGGAATTTTCTGATTGGACTGACTTTTTTTGATCTGTACTGAAAGGAAAAGTGGAGAGTAAGAGATTTTTTTTTTTAGATGAAGACGAGTGAGTTAAGAAAGGTATATGGGCCTTTTAGGCCCACTTACTTGGTTTTAGGCCCATTGGCTTATTATAGCCTGTGTTATTTTATTTTATTTTTTAAAAGAAAACAAAGTGAAAAAAAAAAATGAACAATAGTAATCCATACTGTTAGACAGATCTAATTAACCAAGGCGTCACCATTTATGTGTTGGTTCTTATCCAATCGAATCACGAACGATTTGACTCGGTTGAATAAAATAAGATCGAACTTATTCGAATCAATTGTAGAACTCGTTAGGTTTTATGTTTTCGATATATTTCAAAAGTATTTACATAAAACATGAGGATATCACAACGAATGTTATTTTAATTATGCAATAAGGGGGAAAATAGATCATACCGAAAGCTTCAGAGATTGGTTAAAACACAATTCCATAAATTTAACCAGGTACAAATTTAAATACAATTTTTTGTTTCCTCAAAAGTTTGTAGATTATCTTTCTAGTTAATATATACAAACCGTTACTTGTAGATATCTAGGAGCGTAATAAATTTAGTTTGAATTTTCAACTAAACTTGAAATTATGTTTGAGTTTGGTTTGATTTTTAAACGAACCGATTTCAAATGAACTTTATCAATGAGTATCGAGTAGCTTGATTTTTACATATATTTTGTAATTTTTTAGCTTATCTAGTTGAGCTTCAAAATTTATAAAATAAAAAATATTATTCAAAATTATTTGATTTGCATGATTTTGATTTTCAATCGTATAAATATCTTATATTTCAAAAAGTGCTACATGTAATAAATGTGTTGACTTGAAATTAATATTGTTGAATATTTAAGTAATACATTATGAGGCCGTTCGATAGGATCTTATAGGGGTATTATGTCATATTATATGTGTCAATATGGGATAATACAATGTTTGATGGCGTTGCTCTAATACCGGGTTAAATGGATTAAATGCTTATGACCCGGTATTAAGATTATATTATAATCCACCCAGACATGGGTGGATTAGTTAATCCAGGTGAATATGGATTCGATGAAATGTCACTTATAACCTCAAATTTACATATTACATATTATAATTTATTGCTTTAATGTAATATGACTCAATCAAATCTACCAAACGTATTTTTAATATGACCTTCAATCCGGCTCTGATCTAATCCACCTTAATCTCATACATCCTACCAAACGACCCCTATGTGTATTGTGTTGGATTATTTTCCTACCATAATTCTTTAGTTGGTATCAGTGCAAGGTAACCCAATATAAGTCATGAGTCCAAAAAATTGTGATAGTAGTCGTCTTTTTTTTTTTTTTGAATTGTGATAGTAGTTTGAATAGACGAATTTGTAAAATCAGTTTGAGGTTATCATCATCTCACGCAATGTAATTTGAGTTAAAGAAATTTAAAATATGACTCCCGATTGCCAACTCTAAATATAGCTATCAATCACTCAGTAAATATATTCTATATAAAAGAAACCATTTCTTAAAATATTTGTGTTTATTTATTTTTCTTGGTTTCTCAAGGATTTAATCCTTTTCTAGTTGTGTCGGGCACATTAAGTAGTAATATTTCCAACAAAGATTCTGATGCAGGCCGAAACCAACGGTGGTAAAGGTAATAAATCATAGATGATCGAGAATCACTTAACCGGGGGTAGCTGACTCACCGACGCTACTGATCGCGAAATCACTCGACACGACCAAGTCAATCACTTGTAAAAGAGAAATCGTTCACTCTTAAAGCAACAAACTTGCAAACAAATATTTTTAAACTTAAACTCATCTATCTGATTTATTTATTTAAAGGGGTTTATATAGTAGTTTTGGAACATCCCTCCAGAACATAGAAAATAGTACTTTGAATGAACAAACATTTTTCCTATCTAAAAAACATATAATTTTGACTTTGACTCATAAAAACATAACACATGACTCTAATATCTAATAATAATGATGATAACTCGAAATTAGACTAAATATCCAAGTGAATGCACCTAGAAATATCAAAGACACAAAATTGGTTGTTTCTCGAGTGCAGCCTGACAGCCTCTAGTAAAATGACCATAAGTTTTTCCACATACCTTCGTTATGTAAACCGTTTATTTTGATGGAAACTTGACACTTGTAGCTTTCTAACCAAACATGCACACCTTGTAGTTCATTGTAAATCAGAAAATATTATCATTCAAACTGACCCCAATCCACTGGAACATTTTGTGAAATTGTATTTGCATCAGATTTGAACCTGAGTTCGCTATTTTATAGTGACTAGTCCCTTTCACTAGACCAATCTAGGGCTGAAAATCAAACCAAGCTATTTGATACTCGAATCGAGCTCGTTCAATAAAAAGTCGTTTGATCTCGGTTCGCCACAAAAATCAAACAAGCTTGAACATCATTTTTGGTTCAATATAACTTTCAAAACTCGGCTCGAGCTCAACTCGATAAGCTAAAAATTGATAAAACATATGTAAAAAATCAAGCTAATCGATACTCGGCTCAAGCTCAACCCGTTTAACAATCAAATCAACTTCAAACACAAAATTTCAAGCTTATTCAACTCATTATAGTTACCACATCATGACGTTTATTTTTGACGATGCATGCTGATCTCATAAAAAAATTATTCCAAAAATTTATTTGACAAGAATTTTCTATTCAAATATGTAAATATTGAAAAACAATCCTCGATCCCCCCACATCACTACTCACCAACAGCTACCCCACTGCCAACCCTTTCCCTTTCCCTTTCCGTCCTCCCTCTTTGCCTTTCGTGCACTAACAACCTTTTGCGACCAGATCGATCATGGAAGGTTGCAGGCGCACGAAAGGTGAACAAGGAAACAAAAGGGAAGGTAAAGGGATGGGGTAAGGTGAGTTCTTTACGAATGTTGAGAAAGGATTTGGGGACAATAGGGATATTTATTTCTATTTCTTAAAATTTGTAATTAAATTTTTTCTATTTATTTATTACAAATATAAAATAAATAATTTTTAAATAGAAACTAATTTTTTTTTTTTAATTTAAATATTTGTATTTGTTTAAGTATGAAAATAAATTTGTTTACTTTTCTTATTGTAGTTGTAATTTTAAATTCGATATATTTAATTTATTTACAGATATTTAAAATATGAATATTTATTTAAACAAAAAATATATTTATTTTTTAATTTTATTGACGGTTTTTTTTTTTACTTTATTTTATTTAAACTTTGTTTTCAGAATAATAATTATATTTTACTTCTTTTAATCTAAATATTTTATATTATAGTTTGTAGAACTCAATTATTTAAAAAATTTCTAAAAGTAGATTTATTAATATTAATAATTTGGATAATTACGCAAAAGTTTGTGAATTTTTTCAAGTAATTTTTATAATAAAAATGGGGTTTTGGTACTTTCTATAGTTCCATTAGTATATTTGGACAGACGTTAGCCCCAAGGGTAATTTGTGCAATTTTTCAAACATGAAGAGTGGTATGTGTATATATACTAAACCTTAGAGGTAGTTTGGTGTAATTCTCCCAAAAATTAAACTATGCGTATCATATCATATTGTTGGTGCTGTTGTATGAAATAATTTCTCCTTCAGGTTTAAAACCTAATTATCCAATCTTTTCTTATACAACATCAACGCTCCCTTTTCCAAAAATTCTATATTTTTCTTTTTTCTCTTTTAAATCAATTAACACACTCAACTATTTCTCATTTTGCAGATTGTTGATTAGAGCTATAAGTGATCCAATCATGGATGGACCAACAATGAATCGACTTGCATTCTTTAAATTTTACATGATGACATATTCAAAAAAACATATGATATTTTTCTTGGCTTTTACTAATTATGTTTTCGTAATTTCTTTATCGGGTTCTCGTGCTTTGAACTTATGATCTGTTTTTGGTTGTTTAATTAATTCTATTATGCCTTTTAAATTATTAAATAACTGTTATGTTTTAGTCAAGTACAAAAATTAGTGCGATATTAAAAATATTGTTGAATCAATGATAAAGTTGTTCATTGATAGTTTTAATTACTTGTTTAAGTAACATGTAAAACTATATATATAGGAAATTATTTAATTAAAAAGGTTGAGTTGTGAATGATAAAAAAAATTTGGTTTTCTTTGATATGATGGACAACATTTACATTTACTAGTCCAATATTTTTAAGTTTGTAGCGCTCAAATTCTAAATTTTTAAAAGACATTGTATTCTTGGGAAAAAAATATTAAACTACGATCTTATATGTTTTACTAGAAATTTCATGACTAGAATAAAATTCATTTAGATTTACATGTATAAAATCCCTCCTCACAAAGAAAAAGAAAGAAAAAGACTAATCCAGATTTCCCTACATTAGAAACAAATCTCATACTTATTTTCAAAATTACAAACACATAAAACCTTAATTGACCCACATGTTCCTTAAAATTTGACTTTCATTTCTAATTAAAGCCAGTCTTCTAGATTTTTTTCCTACAACTCTCAAACTTGGAATTTGTGAGAAAAAGTGATAGGAATTGGGCCTAAATTTTTGGTGAAGTCATAATACTCATTTGTGTTCTGCTAAACCTGCACAAAAATATTCTATGAAATTTTTAATGCGTAGAACCACCTTGTACTTTTAAAAAATGAGCACAAAACCCCTTAATTTGTAAAAAAAAAGGTTATTTTGGATCGACATATTTAAAGAAACCATTTTTAAAGTACACCATGTTGGTCCTACAACTTCACGTGAAATACTTTAAAGTTTGTTTCTTGAAATAAAACGATCTAAAACCACTTATTTATAAGATGTTGGGGGGTTTCATGGAGAGTTTTTAAAAGTACAAGGATATTCTATGCAATAAAAATTTACAGGATAGTTTTAAGAAGGATTTGCTTAATACCCGGGAGTGTCTTCAATTTTCCGCCAAGTGACAAGAGATTTATGAATGCCATTTCATATTGTATGATAGCTTTGCATAATAACTTACATTAATTTTAACCATTGGTTCCCATTATAGACACCAATTTTTTATGTCCATGGTCCTAAAATGTTCAATACAATATTAATCTCAAAAAGAATTAAATATGTTCTCTATAATTAATACAGAGTCATAATGATGTTACGCATATTGATTTGGTTATTTAATTGATTTGATTATATATTATTGTTTGTTTAGGAACTTCCTACAAATTTTACTAATATGATTTCAAGAGAGTTATAAAAAAGGGTAGTTCTTAAAGACCGATATAACAATTCGTGGCAATTAAAGATTAAAAGAGTAGATAATAAATTGTACTTCATGATGGTTGGGTAAAATTTGGCAGATAATTCGATTGAAGGTGGGGATATGATAGTGTTTGAGTATATTTCTCATGGAATTTTCCATGTTACATTCTTTGGCTTATCGGGATGTGAGAAGAAAATAATTGGAAAATATAAAGGCATGAGAATAGAAGAGAAAATAAAAGAGGAATCGGAAGAGGATTATTCTGATGGCAGCGAGGAAGAAACTGATGATGAGGAACATGTTGACTTATCAGAAATTGATGATGAGGAATATATTGATGATGATGATGATGAAGATGACGATGAAGATGATGAAGATTGCTTCGTTAACTTTGTTGGACAAGGAAATGTGCGTAAACAAGCGAAAAGTGGTACTAATAGTATGTTCAAATGAAGTTCACTCTCTTGACTTGAAAATTAATTTCTCCACTCCGAGAGGTAGATATTGGTCTTCTGGCAAGAAGTTGAAACATCATTTTTCGAAGTTCTTCAATCTTTGCGTAAATATCAAAATCCATCTTTTATACCACGAGCTGACATGTTGATTAATCAGAGTACGAGCAAGAACGACGTGACCTACTCTGATGCCATTTGATGCAGGCTAAAACCTGCGATGGTAAATGTAATGAGATGATAGATGATCGGGAATCACTAAAGCGACTCACTTGAGGCTACTAATCGCGGAATCACTCTCCGCAATCAAGTCACTCACTTGTAAAAGAGAACACACACTCTTAATGCAAGAACACTTGCAAACAATTTTTTTTTAAACTTAAACTCATCTATCTAATTTTTTCATTTAGAAGGGTTTATATAGTAGTTTTGGAACATCCCTCCAAAACTTATGAAATAGTACTTTGAATGACCTTACATTTTTTAAATCTGGAAAACATATAAATTTGACTTTGTGTCATAAAAACATAACACCGAGTCTAATATCTGATTATAATGATGATAACTCGAAATTAGACTAAATAGCCAAGTGAATGCACCTAGAAATACCAAATAAACAAGATTTGTTGTTTCTGGAGTGCATCATGGCAGCCTCTAGTAAAATGACAATAACGTTTTCCACAGAGCTTCGTTATGTAAACCGTTTATTTTGATGGAAACTTGACTCTTGTAGCTTTCTAACCAAATATGGCATACCTTCTAGTATATTGTAAATCAGAAAATATTATCATTCAAAATGACCCCATCTACTGGAACATATTTTGAAATTGTATTTGCATTATTTTTTAACATGATTTCACTACTTTTTAGTAACTAGTCCCTTCCACTAAACCAATCTAGGGCTGAAATTTAAACCAGGCTACTCGATACTCGAATCAAGCTCGTTCAATATAAACTTGTTTGATCTCGCTTCCACACAAATCAAACAAGCTTGAACATTATTTTTCGTTCGATAACTTTTAAAACTCGGCTCGAGCTCAACTCGATAAGCTAAAAATTGATAAAACATATGTAAAATATCAAGTTAATCGATACTCGGCTCAAGCTCAACTCGTTTAACAATCAAATCAACTTCAAACACAAAATTTCAAGCTTATTCGATTCATTACATTTGCCACACCATTTTTGACGATGCATGCTGATCTCATAACAAAATTATTCCAAAAATACATTTGACAAGATTTTTCTATTCAAATATGTAAATATTAAAAAAAATCCACGACCCCCCACATCACTACTCACCAACACTCACCCCACTACCACCCCTCTCCATTTCCCTTTCTGTCCTCCCGCTTGGCCTTTTGTACACTGACAACCTTTCGCGACCAGATCTGTCGTGGAAGGGTGCAGGTCCACGGAAGTTAAACAAGGAAACAAAAGGGAAGGTAAAGGGATGGGTAAGGTGAGTTCTTTGCGCATGCTGGGAAAGGGGTTAGGGACAATAGAATTTTTTTTTCCTAACATTTTTTATTAAATTTTTTCTATTTATTTATTAAAAATATAAAATAAATATATTTTAAGTAGAAAATAATTTTTTATTGAATTTAAATATTTACATTTGTTTAAGAATGGAAAAAAAATTGTTACTTTACTTATTGTAGATGCAATTTTAAATTAGTTATATTTAATTTATGTACATATATTTAAAATATGAATATTTATTTAAGTAAAAATATATTTATTGTTATTTATTGATGGGTTTTTTTTAACTTTATTTTATTTAGTTTTTTTTTTCAAAATAATAATTGAATTTTTATTTCTTTTAATCTAAATATTTTATATTATATTGTGTATAACTCAATTATTTAAAAAATTTCTAAGTGTAAATTTATAAATATTAATAATTTGGATAATTACGCAAAAGTATGTAATTTTTTACAAATAATTTTTATAACAAAAATGGGGTTTTGATACTTCCGATAGTTCTATTAGTATTTTGGACAGACGTTTGCCTCAAGGGTAATTTGAATAATTTTTCAAATATAAAGAGTGGCATGTATACACTAAAACTTAGGGGTAGTTTGGTGTAATTCTCCCTAAAAATAAACAATGCGTATCATATCGTAATGTTGGTGCTGTTGTATGAAATAATTTCTCCTTCTGATATAAATCTAATTACCCAACCTTTTCTTATTCACCGCCACACAACATCGGGTGTAACGCTCCATTTTCCATAAGTTCTATAATTTTTCTTTTCTGTCTTTTAAATCAATTGAACACACTCAACTCTTTCTCATTTTGCAGATTGTTTTATTATTCGCCGCCACACAACATCGGAAGTAACACTCTCTTTTCCAAAAAATCTACAATTTTTGTTTTCTTTCTTTTAATTGATTAAACACACTCAACTCTTTCTCATTTTGCAGATTGTTGCTTAGATCTATAATTGATCAAATCATGGATGAACCAAACATTAATCGACCTGCATTCCTTAAATTTTTCATGCCTGTGTTTTCAGAAAAACAAATGGCATTTTTCTCGGCTTTTACAATTTAGGTTTTCATAATTTCTGCATTGGGTTCTCGTGCTTTGAACTTATTATCTATTTTTTGTTGTTTAATTAATTCTGTTATGCCTTCTAAATTATTAAATAATTGTTATGTTTTTGTCATGTACAAAATATTAGTGCGATATTAAAAATAATATAGAATCAATGATAAAGTTATTCATTGATAGTTTTAATTACTTGTTTAAGTTACATGTAAAACTATATATATAGGAAATAAATTCTTAATTAAAAAGGTTAAGCTGTGAATGATAAAAAAAAAATTGGTTTTCTTTGATATGTTCAAAATTTATATGTACCTAGCCTAATATTTTTAAGTTCGTAGCGCTCAAATTCTAAATTTTTAAAAGGCATTGTATTTTTGGGAAAAAAAATACTAATTACTATATGTTTTACTAGAAATTTCATGATTAGAATAAAATTCATTTATATTCACATGTTTAAAATCTCTCCCCATAAAGAAAAAGAAAGAAAAAGACTAATCCAGATTTCCCTACATTAGAAACAAATCTTATACTTATTTTCAAAATTACAAACACATAAAACATTAATTGACCTATATGTTCCTTAAAATTTGACTTTCATTTCTAATAAAAGCCAGTCTTCTAGATTTCCTTTTCTACAACTCTCAAACTTGGAATTCGTGAGAAAAATTCATAGGAATCAAACTTTAATTTTTGGTGAAGTCATAATTCTCATTTGTGTTCTGCTAAACCTGCACAAAAATATTCTAAGAATTTTTAAAACGTAGAACCTCCTTGTACTTTTAAAAAGTGAGCACAAAACCCCATAATTTGTAAAAAAAAAAAAATAAGTCATTTCTGATCGGCATATTTCAAGAAACCTTTTTTAAAGTACTTCATGTTGGCCCAACAACTACACATGAAATATTTTAAAATTTGTTTCTTGAAAGAAAACGATCTAAAATCACTTATTTATAACATGCTGGGGGTATTCTTGGAGAGTTTTTAAAGGTACAAGGATATTCTGTGTAATAAAAAATTTACAGGTTAGTTTCAAGAAGGTTTTGCTTAATACCGGGGAGTATCTTCCATTTTCCCCAGAGTGACAAGTGATTTATGAATGCCGTTTCATAGTATAAATAGTTCTAGATTCAAGAGTTAGAGACACAACTGAGAGCACTTCACGAGCAAATTTTTCAAGTCTCAAATACTCTAAGGCAGAACACTAAAACATCAAAGTCATCTGCTGACAAGCTGAAGTCGAGAAAAACAAGCTTACATCCAAATCTTAGTGATTTTCTGTAAAAGAGAGAAGTTGTGAGAAGTAGTTTTCCATCTAAGTGAGTGAAAATACTTCAGATTATAGGTTTTCTTTGTGATCTCCTATAGCGAACATGTGGCTTCATCATTTGTTGTAAAAGCGCAAGTAGAGTGTACTATTTACTTTGTGTTCATAGTATAACCTAAAATCTTCGTGATTTGGAAGAGTGGACTAAAAGACATTCTTGTCTATATAACCACTATAAAAATTCCTTGTGTTTGATTACTTGCATATTTCAAAAGAATACAAACACTTGAGCAAACTAAAAGATTTTAAAAGGAGTTTAAAACTGGGGATAAAATCTTTTAAGTAAGAAAATAACTTGTTTGAAAAACACTTGATAAATCTGCTGCATACAAGTTTAAAACTCTGATTTAAATTGAAACAGATAAGTAAATCAGACGAGTGGTCAACTTCTCTGTTTAAGCTAAGTGCGCAATCTGCCAAGTAGTCTCACCAGTTCGATCAGCTTACTCTGCTGATAAGAAGAGTTAAAGAAATTCTGAAAAAGTAAAGAGGTCTATTCACTCCCCCTCCCTCTGGACCTCAACTGACCACTTGGGACCAACAAGTGGTATCAGAACAGGTGGTTCAACTGAATCATCTGACTGATCAACGAGCTTGACCCAAGAGTGTGTTTTTCAAAATCTTTCAAAAGAGCATATTTTTGAAAATAAAATCTTTTGAAAATGGATTGTATTAGCCATGTACCCCACATTGGCAGGATGAGTTTTGAGGACTGGAAAATCCGAATGGAAATTTTCATTGCTGCTTATAATGATAATATGTATAGATGCATCCCAAAGGTCCAATCAGAATCACCAAAACAATCAAAGTTAATGACCATGAGTTAGTTGTTGATAAAGAACCTTAAGAGATGACAACTGAAGAAATAAAGCTGAGCAATCTTGACAAGGTTGGAATATTTATCATGACAAGAGCCCTCGACAATGACAGGTTTGACAAAGTCAAACACTGCAAATCTGCAAAAGAGATGTGGGATAAAGTTCGTGATATGAGCGAAGGGAATGATGCCATTAAAGAGCACAACTTAAGAATAGCCCTTGAGAAGTTAGAAAACTTCAAAATGAAGTCCGGAGAAACCATTGACCATATGGATTCAAGGTTTACAAGGACGTTGAATGACGTGTTAAAGTTGGGAAAGACCTTTACTGATAAGGAGATCACAGTTAAAGTTTTAAAGGCGCTACCTCCCAAGTTCAACATGAAGATCACAGCCATGGAAGAATAAAGGATCTGGGAAAGATCTCTCTGACGGAACTGTTTTCTGTACTCAAGGCATACGAGTATAAACTGCCTAGGATGGGAATAGAAGAGACACCAACTTCCAATCCCACTGCTGCCCTAGTTGCTGCAGAAAAATCCAGAAGATCAGCCGAAAAAACAAAGGAAATGGACTCATCTGATGAGACCACACTGCTCAACAAAAAAGAGTGCACTGCTGGCGACGTTGCGTTGTTGCTGAATGGGTTCAAGAAGTTCTACAAAAGAAAAATGAAGAACAAATACAACAATGCTTCTACTTCTGACCCTACCTCTTATTATCGTGAAAGTAGAATAATTATAAATCCAAACTAATGTGCTATAATTGCAGGAAATTGGGACACTTTATCAAGGACTGCCCATATCCTAAAGCTGAGAAATATACAGAGGAAGAAAATAAAGTAAGGAAAGAGAGGAGACATTAAAAGAGCAAAGTACTGTTGGCTGAAGCTGAAAAGATAGCAGCCATCTACTCGTCTGATTTAGACTCGGAGACATCAGAAGATGGCTCTGCTGAAGAAGAGACACCTGGACTGCTTTGTCTCATGGCCAAAGAATCAGAGGATTCTGACAATGAGGTAACTCTCTCTGAAAATGAGAATGAGCTATTTAGTTCATTGAACAAATGATGAAAAACAACACAAACGTTGTTGATGCATTTGCAAAGCTTAAGGAAGAGATGACTGTGCTGAAAAAGCAAAATTCTCTACTGAAACTTAACGTTGAAAAATCGCAAGAATCAGCTGAGTATAAAAAGCTTGTGCATGAGAATGAATCTCCGAAAGCAGAATGTGAAGTTTACAAAGGAAAAATCATGGAACTTGAAAAGATGATATCCACTCATGATAAGTCGTCTGTTGCATCAGTGAACACCACTATTGAACATAAAACACCTTTAGTAAAAGAAAGTTTAGAACTGAACCGCACTGAAAAATTCATATCTGCTTGATAACAACAATGTTATCTTATATGTTTAGACAACTAAACCTACTTCACTAGAAAAGAGAAAAATGAGAAGAAATCTCCAAAGGCTAAAAAGGGTAAAGAGCCTAACATTGAAAAACAGACTAGTAAAGCTAAACAGCAGAGTAGTCCTAAGAAGTCTGCTGATAAGAGCAAAACCAATCAGACTAGTAACAAGTCTAAGTCGTCTGTTAATGAGCAAGTAAGAACTAAACCTAAGAAGCAAAGAAATCATAGAAATGATAATGCTTGGTATGTAAATGAGTCTTATTATGTGCAACTTGCTTATTCATCATATTATGATACACCTCATTATCCACCTTACTATGCTGCATATCCTGCTCATCATCCGATGCATGCTTATCCTGCTTATCATGCACCGTACCCTGCTTATGAGCATTACTCTCATCATAATAATTATCATGAACATATGCATACTGAAACTTATGATGAATCAAGAGTAAGGAAATCACCACCAAACTCTACTGAACCTAAGAAGCCTAAGGTTTCCAAATCTTGGGTTGTCAAAGGTGACACTAATCCTCCAGGACCTTCTCAATAAATGGTACCTAAAATAATTTTATTTTGTTTTGTAGGTTAGGATTAGGAGTAGGAGTAAAGTAGAGAATAAATGGTACTTGGACAGTGGATGTTCAAGGCACATGTGTGGTGACATACATGAACTGACTGATGCTGCTATCTTAGACGGTCCAAATGTTGCATTTGGAGACAATAAAGAAGGCAAGATTGTTGCATATGGAAAGCTTATCAAAAGAAACATTGGGATATCTGACGTCTCATATGTTAAAGGCCTAAAGTACAATCTGCTGAGTATAAGTCAATTTTTTGACAAAGGATTTTCAGTTATCTTCTCATCAGATAAGTGCTACGTGGAGCAAATTGGAACAAAGAATGTTATCTTATCTGGAAGACGACAAGGAAATATATAAATAGTTGACTGGAATGATGTGGATAAGAATTCTAATGTTTGTTTGGTGGCCTCTACACCAAGTGAAGTTAGTTGGCTATGGCACAAAAAAATGAATTATTTGAATTTCAAGACCATCAACAGATTAATCAAGAATGATTTGGTAGAAGAAATTCCAAAGACAGTCATGAGCAAAGACAAGCTATGTGACGCATGTCAGAAGGGTAAAAAAGTTAAATCAACTTTCAAAAGCAAGAAGCACCAATCTTCAACCAAAATTGGAGCTACTACATATAGGCTTGTTTGGACCTATTGATCCTATCATCAATGGTGGGAAGAAATATTGCCTAGCTGTTGTGGATGACTATTCAAGATTTACTTGGGTGATATTCATGAAAAAGAAGAGTGAAACCAAGGAACATCTTACTAATCTGATGGAGCTGATCCAGAATGAAAAGAGCTTAAATATATTAAAGATCAGATCAGACAGGGGCACTGAGTTTACAAACTCTACTGTTGAAGAGTATTGTAATTCCAGATGAATTAATCATGAGTACTCTGCTGCCAGAACCCCTCAACAAAATGGAGTTGCTGAAAGGAGAAACATAACTCTGAAAGAAGCTAATAGAACAATGATAGCTGAAGCAAAACTCCCTCAAAGATTTTGGGCAGAAGCCACAAATACAGCCTGCTACACCCAAAACATATGCATGATCAACAAGAGTCAGAACAAGACACCTTATGAACTGTGGAATAATAGGAGACCTAATATTCATTATCTTATAATATTTGGCTGCAAATGTTTTGTTTGAGAAAAATCATCTTACTGCTTTTGCAGAAAAGGCTGATGAAGCTGTTTTTGTAGGTTACTCTACTGTTAGTAAATCCTACAAAGTGTTTAACAAAAGGAATTTACTTGTAGAAGAATCGATTCATGTAGTATTTGATGAACCTAATCAATCTTCTGAAAAGAATCAAATTATTAATCCTGATTTATATACAGATCTTCAGAAATTGACCATGGAAAGAAAAGAAGAATATTACCCATCATACTACCTGATCTCAACCAAGTTGATAACTCAAGTGCTTTTCAAAATCAGTCTACTGATTGTCTAACAGAGGAGTTGCAAACAACTGACAGACCAGAGACTGTTCAACAGACTACTACTGAGACTCCAACAGTAGTGTTGCTAGATCAATCAAGAGGACAACATCCAGATTTGCAACCTGATCTTAGATGGCTCAAAGATCACCCACCAGATCTTGTGATCGGTGATCCACTAGATAGAGTGAGAACAAGAAGGCCAACTGCAAATGAGTCAATGTTTGTAAGTTTTCTTTCACAAATTGAACCTAAACAAATTGATGAAGCTCTTAGTGATTCTCACTGGATTGAAGCAATGCAAGAGGAGTTAAATCAATTTGAAAGAAATGAGGTTTGGTACTTGGTAGCTAGACCTAGTCATCAAAGAGTCATTGGCACTAAGTGGGTATTCAGGAACAAAATAAATGAAGATGGTATTGTTACCAGAAATAAAGCAAGACTAGTTGCCAAAGGTTACTGCCAAGAAGAATACATTGATTTTGATGAGACATTTGCACCAGTTGCTAGGCTTGAAGCAATCAGATTATTCCTAGCCTATGCTGCTCACAAAAACTTCACTGTCTATCAGATGGATGTGAAGTCTGCTTTTCTCCATGGAGAATTGCAAGAAGAAGTTTATGTTGAACAACCTCCAGGTTTTGAAGTATATCAACATGGAGACAAATTGTATCATCTAAAGAAAGCCCTGTATGGACTAAAACAAGCACCAAGAGCATGGTATGATACCTTATCTGATTTTCTTTTTATCAAAGGATTTCGCAAAGGTAAAGTGGACAAGATCTTGTTTACTATTGAATGGGATAATCATATATTGTTAGTTCAAATATATGTGGAGGATATTATTTTTGGTTCAACTAACAAACAAATGTGTGAAAAGTTCTCTAAGGTGATGCATAATAAGTTTGAAATGAGCATCATGGGAGAACTTGTTGGTCCCAAGTGGTCAGATGAGGTCTAGAGGGGGTGAATAGACCTCTAAAAATTTACCTTTAAAAATCTCTAACCTTTTCTGTCAGCAGACTAAGCTGATCAAGAATTGTAAGTAGACTAAGATGATCTCGCACAAAGCTTTGAACAGCAGAGTTAACCACTCTTTTGATTTTACTTAGCTGATTTTATCAAAACAGAGTTTTAAATTTACTACAAGCACCAAGAGCATGGTATGATACCTTATCTGATTTTCTTTTTATCAAAGGATTTCGCAAAGGTAAAGTGGACAAGACCTTGTTTACTATTGAATGGGATAATCATATATTGTTAGTTCAAATATATGTGGACGATATTATTTTTGGTTCAACTAACAAACAAATGTGTGAAAAGTTCTCTAAGGTGATGCAGAATAAGTTTGAAATGAGCATCATGGGAGAACTTGTTGGTCCCAAGTGGCCAGATGAGGTCTAGAGGGGGGGGGGGGGGTGAATAGACCTCTAAAAATTTACCTTTAAAAATCTCGAACTTTTTCTGTCAGCAGACTAAGCTGATCAAGAATTGTAAGTAGACTAAGCTGATCTCGCACAAAGCTTTGAACGGCAGAGTTGACCACTCTTCTGATTTTACTTAGCTGATTTTATCAAAATCAGAGTTTTAAATTTACTAACTTGCAGCGGATTTATCTAGTGTTTTTCACAAGTTGTTTTCTTAACTTAGAAAAGATTTTATCCCCAGTTTTTGTAAACTCCTTTTAAAAACTTTTCAACAGTTAACTTACGTGTTTAAATATGCTCTTTGAAAATATGCAGAAAATAATGCAAGTATAAACACACAGAATTTTTATAGTGGTTATATGGATAAAAATCCTTTAGTCCACTATTCCAAGTCACTTAGATCTTGGGTTATACTATAAACACACAGTTTACAATATACTCTGCTTGCGCCAAACAACAAATGAACTGGCCACAAGTTCGTTACAGGAAATCACAAAGAAGTCCTATACTACAAAGCTTTATCTCTTCACAAAGATGGATAACAGCTTCTCACAACACTTTTCTCACAAAATCACTCAGATTTATATGTATATTTGTTTATCTCTCTTTTCTGCTTCGTCAACAAATGACTTGGCTGATGAGTTCTGTTCTTGAGGTTGAGAGTTAGAAGAATTTTGCTTTGGATTTGCTCTCATATGTGTTGTCTCTTCTTCTTCAACTCTTGAACTGAACTATTTATACTTGAGATTTGAAAATCTGCCCGTTGAGAGATCGACAGGTGTCCAAATCCTCGAGTACTGGTCCTTGTCTCTGAAACGGCTACCTGCGACTGATCACTGTACACTCTGCTGTACTTTCTGTCAGTTCGCATTAAATGCACCAAGCTGATACGAGGTTTCTCTTCAATCATTTGTCATAAATACCCTTCATCTTCAGCATTTATTACTCTAAGTGCATTTATTAACGTTGCAACAACTTCTGATCCACTTCCACTCTGCTGATCGAAATCACTCGTCTGATGTATACTCGGTTGATCCCAAACCGAACTCATCTGATTTGAGTCGGCTGATAATCCACCCGTCTGATTCATTTCTTCAGCAACAGATCAGTAGTCTTCTTGACCATATTTGACTCGTCTGAAGTAACTTCTTCCTTGGTCAAATATCTTCTAAGGTTTGAACTAAGCTTCCATACTTTGCTGATGACTTTTGGAAATCATCAAATCCTCCCTTCACTTCTAAGTCTTCATCTTCATCCAACAGAACTCAATTACTTTCTTCGATTACAAGTGAAACAGATGCCTGATGGCACATTTGTTAATCAAGCAAAGTACACAAAAGATCTGTTCAAGAAATTTGGTATGGAAACTAGCTCATCTGTTGCTATTCCATTGTCTACTGGACTTTGCCTTAACAAGGATGAAGATGGAAAATCAGTGGACATCACCAAATATAGAGGCATAATTGGGTCACTGCTGTACCTCACTGCCAGCAGACCAGATATTATGTACTCTGTTGGGGTTTGTGAGAGATTTCAATCAAATCTAAAGGAATCTCATCTCTTAGCTGCTAAAAGAATATTAAGGTATCTCAAAGGCACTCAAGAATTGCGATTGTGGTATCCAAGGGAATAAGGTTTGAACTTATTGGATAATCAGATTCTGACCTTGCTGGCTGCAAAATTGATAGGAAGAGTACTACAAGTACTTGTCAATTTTCAGGCAGTCGTCTGATCTCATGGATGAGTAAGAAACATACTTTATTATCTATATCTACTGCTGAAGCTGAATACATTACCGCTGGAGCATGTTGTGCACAAATACTTTGGTTGAAACATCAATTAGAAGATTACAATATCAAAATCAGTGGAATCCCTATCTACTGTGACAATACAAGTGCAATCTCACGTACTCAGAATACTACAAGTCATTCTAGGACTAAACATATTGAGATCAAACATCACTTCATCAGAAACCATGTTGAGAAAGGAAATGTCATTATTGAATATGTTCATACAGATAATCAGATCGCTGACATTTTCACCAAACCATTAAGTGATGCAAGATTTTTTACTCTAAGAGTGGAATTAGGCTTGTTAAATTTGGATTCATAAGATGAGGGGGAACATGTCAGAAGACTAAGGTTCATCAGCTGACTAATATGATAATAACAAGTGTATTCTTCAAGAAGACTGGCTCTCAACAGACTAGTTGACTGATAGATTCTTGAACTCAGGGGTAACGTGTAAGACGAGCGGTACTCCTGATTGAAAGATGAAATCTTCAATGACAGTTAGTTGAAGTTATATTATTGGAAGATTTGTTCTTAATTCTTGAAGACATGAAGATTATTTATCTTGCTGGATTGACAAACAACAAAGGAAGATCACTAGCTATTGGCTTTCACTAGTGATATATGGTATCAGACAAGTTATCTGTCAGATAAGTATTATTTATAAGAGTACCGTGTTAAAAACGCTTTATATAAAAACACGCTTTTATAAGTAAAGGACTAGGGACATTTCGTTTTCCCGCCTAGTCTGACAAAATTTATAATATTTGAAATCCGTAACTGACGCACACACGATCAAAACGATCTAACGGTTAGCGAAAATCATGATAACCGATGATTTCATTTAACCTATAAATCCAGATCTGATCAGCTGAGTTCACTTAAGCACCTCAAATATTCATACTCTCAAGAAGTTACTAACTGTTTATTCTCTTGATTGTATTTTCTGCAAATTCTTCTTACTTCTCAATCTTAGCTATCAATAGCTGGACCTGAAGGAAGATACTTGAACTACGAAGTATATCACCCCACTGGTATAAAGATTATGAAAGAACTGATGGAAAAACTTAAGGCTACTTCGTTGGTCAACGTACTGGAAGCACATGAATCAATGGTATTTCGAGAGATGTGGCATAATTTTACAAGAATGTAAAGTCAGATCTTGACAGCTTGACCATGGTGTCACATATTGCTAAAATGAAGATCTGTGTCTCTCCTGCTGTGTTGAGTGAACTATATGGTTTGACGAACGAAGGAGATGACGTTTCTACTTTGTGGATACTCAAAGAAGAAGAATTTGGATGTTGGCTGCCAAAAGTGGTGAAAAGCTAACTGGGTCTATTAAGAAGACTCAACTCAAGGATGAGTATCAGAGGTTAGCTGATATCATCGCAAAATACTGGAATGTTCAACTAGTGCTTTAGATGGACTGCCATAGGGACGCTATCATACAATGATATGCATTTACTATGGTTTGAAGGTGAACTGGGCTGTTCACATTTTTAAGATTTTGGTTATGAAGAAGATTGTGCACGTAATTCTGCTTAGTCACCTACTAATGGCACTTGGATGTACCCTTGGAGCTGGAAAAGTGGTACACTAGTTGAAGGAACTCAAGGTATATGAGCCCGTGAAAGTTGAAGTCAAATTAATTATACCTTAGAAAAAGCAGCAGAAAAGAAAAGCTGCAAAAGAAGATCTATGTCTCTCCTGCTGTGTTTAGTGTACTATATGGTTTGACGGACGAAGGAGATGACGTTTCTACTTTGGGGAAACTCAAAGAAGAAGAATTTTGGCTGTTGGCTGCCAAAAGTGGTGAAAAGTTAACTGGGTCTATTAAGAAGACTCAACTCAAGGATGAGTATCAGAGGTTAGCTGATATCATCGGAAAAATACTGGAATGTTGAACTAGTGCTGTAGATGGACTGCCAAAGAGACGCTATCATACAATGATATGCATTTACTATGGTTTGAAGGTGAACTGGGCTGTTCACATTTTTAAGATTTTGGCTATGAAGAAGACTGGACACGTAATTCTGCTTAGTCACCTACTAATGGCACTTGGATGTACCCTTGGGGCTGGAAAAGTGGTACACAAGTTGAAGGAACTCAAGGTATATGAGCCCATGAAAGTTGAAGTCAAATTGATAATACCTGAGAAAAAACAGTAGAAAAGAAAAGCTGCTGAAGCAACAGTAACTTCTAAGCCTGCTGCTAAGGCTAAGAAGAGCAAAGTGGAGTTCAAGATTGCTGAGCCCACTGGTCAAACAACAATCCCTGCTGTTGAAATTAGACCAGTTGACAGTCTAAATGCTGATGAAATAATCTCTGAAATTGCCAAGGAGATTGATGAGATGCCTCTTGATGCATCTCATGAATGCACTGAATCTGAGGAATTACCATTAGCAAAGAGGACAAGAAGTTCAAAAATGAGTCCTGTTGCTGCACCTGCTGTTGTTCATACAAAGGCAACTGCAAGAAAGAAACTGGTATTGAGTGGACAAATTGTTAGAATTGCTGCAACTGTAAGAGAAGTCACTCAATCTGCTGAAAGACCAGCGGAAACAATTAAGGAGTCTCATCCTGCAAATCAGACGACAACTGAGGTATCAACACCTCAAGCTGATCAGATTACTGTTCCAACAGACAAGTCTGCTGAAACACCAGCCGCCAAAAGAAAAAGAACTGGTAAGGCAAAAGTGACTGCATACCACAAGAAAAAGAGAGAGGAGGCTGAGCAAAGAAAGAGGGATGAAGCTGAGCTTCAAAGAATCTTTGAAGCTAGTAAAGCAGAAGCTCAGACACAACAGATGACTGAGGCTGAACTAGCCGCTAAGGAACAAGAGGACTTAGCAAAAGCTCTTGAAGAGAGCAAGAAAGATGCTCATGTTCCAAGACAAAGTGGTAGTATCGTCATTGGTAAATCAATGGAAGGAAAGTTTGTTCTACCTAAAGCTCAGCCTATCAAAAGGAAGAAAAAGGAAGTAAAAAGGGCGCTGAAGATTGTAAAGAGTGACCCTGCTGTTTTTGCTAAATTTGAGGCTGAATTAGAGAACTACAACAAACTGCTGCAAGCCAAAATTACATTTCTAGCTGAAAAGATCAGATACAATCGCTGGAGGGAGTACAAGCTAACAAAATCAGAAGCAGAAATCCAGGCTTGGAAAGAGTTTGCTGATGAAGGCAAATGGGTTCTAAATTGGTTGCAAACCAATTCCATCAGACAAGCACTGTACACTGATTTCTTCCATGACAGGGTACATGAGTATGCAAAGCTCATTGTACAACAAGAATCCACGGCTCTAAAGAACACAATAGCAAATAAGACAAGTGCAAATGATGACTTATTTGAGGGAGTTGTGAAGGTTGCAATCTATGTCACCATGGACAAATGGGTGGAAAGATCAAGATACAACAAAGGAACATCAAGTGATCTGCCCACTCTTCCAAGTTTGCAACATATTGCATTTGGATCAGAGATCAGTAAATATCAAGAGCCACTCAAAATACCTCAGACGAGTTCACCATTTTTACCTGCTGATTTTATCTATCATAGAACAGTCGTGTCTATTGACCGTATTGAAATTGTTCATATTACAGATGAGGCTACTGATCCAAAATAGACAACAGAGGACAACTCATCAGTGGAGCCAATCTCTGCAAATGCTCCAGTTCAACTGAACGAAGTCCTTATTGAAAAGGAGCCTTGAGCTATCACCTGGACAACTGAAGCCACTCCTGAGAAACAGAAGAGTGCTTAACCTGCCAACTCCATAGAAAATTTCAATCATCAATCATGGATTCCATGAAGTCATTGATTGATAATGCAATGAAGGAGATGGAGGAAAAGAACAAGGAGCTGCTGCAAAAATTTGAAGAAGCTGCTTCCAGACTTGTTCAGAGCACTATTCAAAGCATTCCCCAGCCTACTGATAGCTCTGTACTGTTGAAAGAAGGCTTAGTTACCTTGACTAATCCAGTTAGTAGTATGAAGGTTGATATTCATCAGTGAAACAATTCAGAAGAATGAGGCTGACTGGATGAAGGTTAACCAAGCATTTGTGAATGCTACAGAGTCTAGTGAAGAAAATACAACAAATCTAATTCAAGGCTTCTGTGAAAGTACCAATCAGATAGGTGCAGAAGTTACAACTCTCCATCACAGCCTGTACTATCTGAATGATCAAGCCTCGGTACCATGGTTACTAAAAAACAACAAGCACTACAACTGTCTGCAATGGATCACAAAATCAGATTGCTATGCAATGCAGTTAACATTACTCTTGTTCAAGCTGAAGGACTCGACCCTACTGATGATCACAAAAAGGGGGAAGAGGAATCTGCCAACAAGAAGAATGTTACCGTTGAAGCTACTGAAGTAGTTCAAAGTTCTGAAGGGGCAACAAATAAGCCTGCTGAAGATACTAAGGCTGCTGATGAAGCTGAACAGACTGCTGAAAATAATGAAGATGTTGATGTAAAGCTGAAGAAGAAGAACCCAAGGATGCGGCAAAGGAAGACAAGATGATTCCTGCTTCTAAGGATTCTGCTGAAGAACAGCTGATTGGTGCTTGAAAATGCACTTAAATTGTTCTAATTTTCCAAATAAATCAAGTGTTAATTTGATATTTTCATGAAATTAATAGAAATTATTGTGATTAGAAAATATTGAGTTTTGATTTGTTTTTATAGGAATATAAAATATGAACCCCGGAATATTTAGCTTTGCCAAATTGAACAAGTATCAAAGGCATTATTTGAAACAAGGGAAGGTTCAAGGAAGACAATTAGTGCAAGAACAACAAATAAGGAATCTGCCAGAAATATTGCTGCTACTTCCAAGGACGATAACTCTCTCAAGGAAACTCCTATTAAGCTGAATTTCGGATATGTTGTAGAGGAAGGAGTTAGCTACGTTACGGACTTTACGGATCTGGATTTGGAGTTCGGAGCACAAAGATATGTATTTTTCAAGTATATCGCGCAGAGCAGAATCTTCTACGTGGGAATCGCGATTTTTGTCCTAAAGTGATTAGGAAACTTGCATAAATCCTTTCCATACGAGGATTGAGCCTCCTAAACATCTTCCTACTCAATTTCTACCTCCTAAGCATTCTCCTACTTGGATTAGGGCTATTTAGCACCTATATATAGTCCTAGAATCACATATCTTAAAACACACAATTCTAAGTCTTAGTTACAATTCTCTCTCAAAATCATTATCATATTTTCTCTCTAGAACTTGTGATAATGATTAGCAAATTAGGCTAAAAGTTCTTTGGTGAGGTTAGAGATGAACTTATATGCGTAGTGATCTTATTTGGATTTGATTCTTCAAGGTTTTGTAAGTTTTATAAATTTGAGTAATTTATTCTTCTTCTTCTATTTTCATCAACTCTTATGTTAATACATTTGTTTTATTAATTTTCATATAAATCTAGTCAAGCTCTTTTTATGTGAGAATCTTATGATATAATTATATTGATATAAGTCATTCATTTTATGGGTAGTCTTTTAATGCAATATGCCTTGGTTTATAGTATGTTTTCGATTTCTCATAAGATGATATTTTGTGCCAATTCTAAAAGCAAGAAAATTATTTACTCAAATACATTAGAAATCATATGTTTTTCAATTCTTTATCTTCCAATTGATTGTTTGGGATGTGAAACTTTCAGTTGAGTAATTTTATGAATCAATCCAAATAAGTGAACGAAGCATATAAGAGATTCTTGACACCTTACCGTTTTAATTATCATATTTTTCAACAACCAAAAAAATTCACTTTTCTTTAAGTTTTCGTAAAATCAAATCACTTCGTTAATTTAGTTTGTTTATTTATCTTTATAGCTACTTTGTCTACTAACCTTTTTAGCTTATTTTAGTCATCTCCTCGTGGATACAACCGCCCAATCTATTCTACATCGATCGCTTTGTTTCGACAAGTTTGGGCGTAATCAAATTTTGGCGCCGTTGCCGGGGAGGTGCAACAAGTAAGCATCATAAGTAGTTATTTAGCTAACGAGGTAAGTAAACTTTATTTTATTCAATTTTTGTTCTATTAGGTAATTGTAGAGAGTTCCGTACTATTTCTATTGATTAGTTAATTGATTAGTTTTTATTAAAAAAAAAAAAGTTTTGTTTTTATGTTTGTAACTCTATCTTCTAATCAAGGTGAATTGCAGTACGATCCAGAAATTGAGAAAACATTGCGTAGGTTAAAGAAAGAACTTAGGGAAAACACTGAGGGAATCAATACAACTTCTCAAAATCTAAGTGAATCTTGGTCAAGTATTGCGTTAACTGATACACCTACCATAATGGACCAACTTGAAAACAACCCTGCACGTTCCTTAAGAGAATACCTACACCCAAATCACACAGCCACCCCCTCATGCATCATGTTTCCCGCAAATAATCCGCAAATAGATTTCAAACCAGGAATGATCCAACTCTTACCAACCTTTCATGGCATGGATAGTGAGAATCCTTACCTACACATTAGAGAATTCGAGGAGGTCATCGCCACTTTTAATAGTCAACCCAATGTCGTAGAGTCAATTAGGTTGAAATTCTTCCCTTTCTCGCTAAAAGACAAAGCAAAAAGCTGGTTGTACTCTTTGAGACCTAGATCTATAGGTACATGGGCAGAAATGACCGAAGCCTTTTTCAACAAATACTTTCCCCAACATAAGACCAACAACCTTAAGAGACAAATCTCTACCTTTTCCCAAAAAGATAATGAAACTTTATACCAAGCTTGGGAGAGGTTCAAAGAATTGTTGAATATGTGTCCGCACCATGGGTATGAAAATTGGCGTCTTGTTAGTTATTTCTATGAGGGGCTTACATCTAGGGAGCGTCAATTTATTGAAATGATGTGTAATGGGGAGTTTCTTGAAAAGGATCCTGATGAAGCCATAGATTACCTAAATGACATAGCCGAAAAAGCTCACACCTGGACTGGACCTAGTACTACTGATGGTACTAGTAGAACAAAAACTAGTGGAATTTACTATCTTAAGGAAGAAGACAACCTTAAAGCACAAGTTGAAGCATTGACTAAAAAATTAAAAGCTTTAGAAACAAAAGATAGTCAAAAACCTCAACAAGTTGCAAGGGTAGAGTCACAAGATAGTTGTTTCATTTGTGGTGGGGTAGATCATTTAGCTCAAGTATGTCCTAGGCTTGGTGAGATGAGAGAGGTTTACGAAGAACAATGTAATGCCTTAGGAACATATAGGAAACCTTTTTCACCTTATTCTGAGACGTACAATCCTGGTTGGAGAAATCACCCTAACTTTAGTTGGAAATCTGAGGGACAAGCACCTAGAACTACCCTGCACCTCAAAATAATGCTCACCAAAATAGGAATCCTTTAGAGGACACACTTCAAGCATTTATTAAGGCACAAAGTAAGACTAATCAAAAGGTAGAAGCCGTAATAACTCAGATTGTGGAAGAGAACAAAGAGATTAAAATTCAAATTGGTAAGCTGACTAGTGCTCTTACTATACAAGAACGAGGCAAGTTCCCTTCCCAACCACAGTCTAATCCTAAGGGGCAACATAAGATGGAGTCGTCCGAATCACATAACATCAAAGATATCAATGCCATCACCACTCGTAGCGGTAAGGTCATAGAGGGACAAACTTTATCTAGTCCGCCAAACGACCCCCCTAAGGAAGTTGAGCAGAAAACCTTGGTCCATGTTCCTTTCCCTCAAGCACTGAAATTGGGAAAAATACCAGAAAATCATGGTGAAATTCTTGAACATTTGAAACAAGTCAAAATTAATTTGCCTTTGTTACATGTTATCAGACAGGTACCTTCATATGCCAAGGTGATTAAGGATCTGTGTACTGTGAAAAGAAAACACAATGTCAAGAAAACCGTATTTTTGACCGAGCAAATAAGTGCAGTGATTGAGCAAAAGGTACCACCTAAATATAAAGATCCTGGGTGTCCCACGATAACCTGTCAGATTGGTCCACATGAGTTTAGTCAAGCTTTATTAGACCTTGGAGCAAGTGTAAACCTTATGCCATACTCAGTTTACTTGCAACTTGGCCTTGGAGAGATCAAGCCTACATCTGTTGTTTTGCAACTAGCTGACCGAACCATTCGTAGACCCAAGGGAATAGTAGAGGATGTTTTGCTTCAAATTGACAAATTCTATTATCCTATTGATTTCTTGGTTTTGGATACTCAATCTGTGGTCAATATGGAGTCTAAGATACCACTGATCCTAGGTAGACCTTTCCTTGCTACAGCAAATGCTCTCATCAATTGTAGGAATGGTCTTATGAAGCTTACATTTGGTAATATGACACTGGAAGTCAATGTATTCCATGTTGGGAAGTAATTACAAGATGAAGATGAGTGTCACCATACTTATATGATAGATTCATTGGTGTCTGAAACATTCGAAAGGGAAAATTCTGAATCCTTACACTATCTCATTTGTAATTCTGATTTTGATGATTCGCTTAACTCTATTAATAAAATTAATTCATCTAATTTTGTTAATGAAACAAGGGTAAAAGAAAAGAGATTTTGGCACCCGCATTTCAAGGATCTACCAACAGAAAGAAGAAAACCAAAGACATCTTCCGCTCAAGCACTGAAAGTGGCTCATGACAAGCATAACATTAGAAAGAACTTTGACCCTGGAAAGTTGAGATCAAGATGGACTGGTCCGTCTGTGGTAAAACAAGTCTTTCCCAATGGTTCCGTAGAAGTTGAAGATCCTAAAGATGGGAGACTTTATCGTGTGAATGGCCAACGATTAAAGCAAATTGTGGAGAGGGTAGATGAACGTGAGGAGATTGCACTTGCGGCTCCTATCTACCATTGATCAGGTTCTATCTTTCCATTATGTACTATAGTTTTTTTGTTTTTTTTGGTGTGTTTTGTTTTTTTGTTTTTTCTTCCGTTTGTGTGTTTATAAGATCATTTCTAGCTTAACTTACATCATTCAAGTAGTCATTTGTCTCTTGTATTCTCTGCATTCATATTATAGTGACAATGAGGACACTGTCATATTTAGGTTGGGGGTGGTAGATTTCCGAAAGAAAAAAAAAATGATTTTAAAGAAAGACTAGTTATTGCTTTTATATTAGCGATTCTCTTGAAAATGGGCTATAATGTATGTATGGATGGATTGATTTGAGATGCTAGATTTGCTATTTAGGTATGATTTCATAGTGTAAAGTCTTAGTCACTTTTTCTATCTTTATTACTAGAAAGTAGCTTCCGACAATTTTTTGCACATTACTAAGCTTGTGGTAAGATGGATGTTCGATGCATATAGCCTAGAAATTTTCCAAGTTAAAGTTTTTTTCTATACTCACACATCTTTTGTGAGTGAGTGGAGAGGTTGAGAAAACAACTTATGAACTTATATTGCTCTTTTGAATTGGTTAATTGCTATTTAGAGTAACATTCTTAAAGAAAAATAAAAGAGATGGACGATATTGGTCAAGAGTAAAATGTCTTCATGAGCCATGAAAGAAAAAAAAAAGAAAAAAAAAAGTGAAAAAAAAAAAGTTCTTAGTTTTCGTCATTATAGAAGACGAATCTTTATATGGCTCCATAGTATGTATTGACCAATTGAAATCCTGAAGCTAAATTGTGAAAGAATGCGCCCTCTAGATAGTTATGTTACCTATCATTGGATCAATGTTTGTTTGTATGCTTGTCCGTAAAAATATGGCCTATTTCTTTGAGTGACTATCTGTTTTCCAACTCCATGAGTGAAATCCTTGTCCTAAAAATTTAAACACTTTACCCGTGAGGAAATGGAGTTGAGAGTTTTGTTGGTAATTTTTCGAAAGCTATGTGTATTGTGGTTTGTGGTATGAAGGTTTTGGCTTAGTATTCACACACACACATTTTGGGAGTTATGATCGAACTAATCTTGATAGCGATTGTGATCTTTGACTAACTCTTTGATTGAAGTACTTGGATAGTTATCTTATTTCTTCTCAGTTTTGTTCATCATGCTTATATCTTATTTGCGCTTGGATTGCTAGAGACTAGCAATAAGCTGGTTGGGGGTTGTGATTGGTGCTTGAAAATGCACTTAAATTGTTCTAATTTTCCAAATAAAAAAAGTGTTAATTTGATATTTTCATGAAATTAATAGAAATTATTGTGATTAGAAAATATTGAGTTTTGATTTGTTTTTATAGGAATATAAAATATGAACCCCGGAATATTTAGCTTTGCCAAATTGAACAAGTATCAAAGGCATTATTTGAAACAAGGGAAGGTTCAAGGAAGACAATTAGTGCAAGAACAACAAATAAGGAATCTGCCAGAAATATTGCTGCTACTTCCAAGGACGATATCTCTCCCAAGGAAACTCCTATTAAGCTGAATTTCTGATATGTTGTAGAGGAAGGAGTTAGATACGTTACGGACTTTACGGATCTGGATTTGGAGTTCGGAGCACAAAGATATGTATTTTTCAAGTATATCGCGCAGAGCAGAATCTTCTATGTGGGAATCGCGATTTTTGTCCTAAAGTGATTAGGAAACTTGCATAAATCCTTTCCATACGAGGATTGAGCCTCCTAAACATCTTCCTACTCAATTTCTACCTCCTAAGCATTCTCCTACTTGGATTAGGGCTATTTAGCACCTATATATAGTCCTAGAATCACATATCTTAAAACACACAATTCTAAGTCTTAGTTACAATTCTCTCTCAAAATCATTATCATATTTTCTCTCTAGAACTTGTGATAATGATTAGCAAATTAGGCTAAAAGTTCTTTGGTGAGGTTAGAGATGAACTTATATGCGTAGTGATCTTATTTGGATTTGATTCTTCAAGGTTTTGTAAGTTTTATAAATTTGAGTAATTTATTCTTCTTCTTCTATTTTCATCAACTCTTATGTTAATACATTTGTTTTATTAATTTTCATATAAATCTAGTCAAGCTCTTTTTATGTGAGAATCTTATGATATAATTATATTGATATAAGTCATTCATTTTATGGGTAGTCTTTTAATGCAATATGCCTTGGTATATAGTATGTTTTCGATTTCTCATAAGATGATATTTTGTGCCAATTCTAAAAGCAAGAAAATTATTTACTCAAATACATTAGAAATCATATGTTTTTCAATTCTTTATCTTCCAATTGATTGTTTGGGATGTGAAACTTTCAGTTGAGTAATTTTATGAATCAATCCAAATAAGTGAACGAAGCATATAAGGGATTCTTGACACCTTACCGTTTTAATTATCATATTTTTCAACAACCAAAAAAATTCACTTTTCTTTAAGTTTTCGTAAAATCAAATCACTTTGTTAATTTAGTTTGTTTATTTATCTTTATAGCTACTTTGTCTACTAACATTTTTAGCTTATTTTAGTCATCTCCTCGTGGATACGACCGCCCAATCTATTCTACATCGATCGCTTTGTTTCGACAAGTTTGGGCGTAATCAACAGCTAGATCCATTCAGAAAGACAAAGAGGATAGAGGAAATAAGAGCTAGAATTGGGGATGCTGACAAAGCCAAGAAACTAGTTCTAACTTTCTCTAGTGGTGAAAGTGAAGATGAAGAAGAAGAAGTAGAAGAAGAAGAAGAAGAAGAAGAAGAAGAAGAAGAATCAGAAGACTAATTTACTTCTCTTTATCTCTTTGTAATTTCTTTTTAACTTTTCATCTTTTTGTAATCTGATGTAATTGTAATAAGTTCTAAATCAATAAAAGATTACAAATTCCAACTTAATTTCTATCTCAGAAATTTTGTGTGAAGACTTAAATTTAGTTTAGTTACAGGTACTTAGCTAAAGTTTTGTCATCATCAAAAAGGGGGAAATTGTTGGATGAAGATGAAGAAGTGAAGGGAGGTTTTGATGATTTCCAAAAGTCATCAGCTAAGTAATGGAAGCTTATCCAGCCTCTGAAAATTCAATCTGAAATGACAAGTAAAATCAGAAGGGTTGAATTTTGGCCCAGAAGACTACTGATCTGATGCTGTGTACGGAATCAGACTGGTAGACTGGTGGATTTCAGCAGAGTCAAATAAGATGAGTTCAATTTGAATCAGCAGAGTGTTCATCAGCATAATGGATTCGATCAGCAGAGTGGAAGTGATCAGAAAGTTATTACAACGGTAATAAATGCAATCGGCATAATATATGCTGTAAGAGAAGGGTATTAAAGACAAATGATTGAAGAGAAACCTCGGATCAGCAAGGTGCATTAAATGCAATTTGACAGAAAGTACAGCAGACCTGTACAGTGAACAGTTGCAGAAGCCGTTCTGAAACAAGGACCGGTACTCGAGGAATATCTGAAAATCTGTCATTTCTCAACAGGCAAAAATTCAAATCCACAAGTATAAATATTTCTGGATTCAAGAGTTAGAGACACAACTGAGAGCAATTCACGAGCAAATTTTCCAAGTCTCAAATACTCTAAGGCATAACACTAAAACAGCGAAGTCATCTGTTGACAAGCTGAAGTCGAGAAAAACAAGCTTACATCCAAATCTTAGTGATTTTCTGTAAAAGAGAGAAGTTGTGAGAAGTAGTTTTCCATCTAAGTGAGTGAAAATACTTCAGAGTATAGGTTTTCTTTGTGATCTCCTATAGCGAACTTGTGGCTTCATCATTTGTTGTAAAAGCGCAAGTAGAGTGTACTATTTACTTTGTGTTCATAGTATAACCCAAAATCTTCGTGATTTGGAAGAGTAGACTAAAAGACATTCTTGTCTATATAACCACTATAAAATTCCTTGTGTTTGATTACTTGCATATTTCAAAAGAATACAAACACTTGAGCAAACTAAAAGATTTTAAAAGGAGTTTAAAATTGGGGATAAAATCTTTTAAGTAAGAAAAGAACTTGTTTGAAAAACACTTGATAAATCCGCTGCATACAAGTTTAAAATTCTGATTTAAATTGAAACAGATAAGTAAATCAGACGAGTGGTCACCTTCGCTGTTTAAGCTAAGTGCGCAATCAACCAAGTAGTCTCACCAGTTCGATCAGCTTACTCTGCTGATAAGAAAAGTAAGAGAAATTTTGAAAAAGTAAAGAGGTCTATTCACCCCCCCTCCCCCTTCTCGACCTCATCTGACCACTTGGGACCAAGATGAAGTGATGATACCAATTACTTTTGGTGATGCTTAATTTTTTGATCAAAGTACCATAGAGAAATCTTTATATATATTTAGCTTTTTCCTATAATCGGTGTTGTCATAAGATACCTGGAATGATCACATCTACCGTTTGAAATTTACAATATGAACAACAGTCAGATTAGTGTTGGTCAAGTGGATATTTTTTTACCTAGATATAGAGACAAATATAATTATACAGAGAAATCCAAAAGCAACGTAAGAATATACGTTCTCCACATTCGCAATCATAAGAATTAAAGTAGTTAGGCAAAACTGCCAAAACGAGTGTTGTTGAGAGCCAAAAATGAAACATTGACAAAATATTTGATTGAAATGCAAAAACACACCTTGTGGTTCGTCTATCTAACAAAAAAAACCCTGTGTTATTTCAACCAACAAAACCACCCCGTGTTATTTTTTTAGCAAAAAAAAACCCTTCCCAAGCTGAAATGACATTTATACCCCCACCAAAGGATACAAAAACACCCCTCTTAACCTAAAAATATCAACCCCCTATTGATTTTGAAAATTGACAATAACCCCCATGTTCACTTAAACAATTAACAAAAATCTCCCTATGATTTATGAAGGAATTTAAAATGAGTTTTTTTTGCTAATAGAAAAAGAACACAGGGGTGGTTTTGTTAGTTAAAATAACTAAAGGTGTTTTTTGTTAGTTAGACAAATCACAAGGGGTATTTTTGCATTTAGCCCAAAATATGTGGACAAAAAGTGCAATCTCATAAATATGGATTGATAGTACTGAGGGTCCTGGGACAACAAATGAAATATTGCCGATATATATATCTATGCAAATTGAAGAGAAGAGAAACAAAGCAATAGAAACGTAAACGAAGTACCTTATAAACCACAATTGGCATGGTAAAAGGAGATCAACTATACATGCTGATTTATGCCCAATATTTTGTTGTATGTCACGCCTGTTTTTCCAAATGATTGCAATTTATATACAAAGAAAGAATCTTTAGTTATAATAGTATGCTTTTACATCAAAGTATGCTACCACTATAAAATATAGTTTTCAAGGGAAATATCAATATCAATATTAGAATGCATATGCGAAATTTAGTCTAAAGCTTCAGGAAACATATCCCGTTTTGAGTATCCACTCATCATGGTGTTCCAAGAGATGAGTGTTCGTTCAGGCATTTTGTCGAACAAGTGGCGAGCATGTTCCGACTTTGCAGTAATATGTGATTGCTTTGTTTGCGGATATCTATTGATGGGAAATGTGGTTCTCTTTCAACAATATGACGACTGAGTCACAATCTTGAGTGATTTCTGGATGTTTGTGTAATAATCTAAACACAAATTTTGATATGGAATTGAGTATCCAGTAACCGCAATTTTTTTCGTTAACAAAGATTGGTTAAAGCACGGTCCTTAAATTTAACCAAGTACAAATTTAAATACAGTTTCTTGTTTCCTCAAACATTTGTAGATTATCTTTCTAGTTAATATATAAAAATCGTTATTCGTAGAAATCTAGGGGTGCACTAAATTTGGTTTGAATTTTCAATTGTGCTTGAAATTATGTTTGAGTTTGGTTTGATTTTTAATCGAATCGATTCCAAATGAACTTTATCTACGTGTATCGAGTAGCTTGATTTTTACATATATTTTGTAACTTTTTAGCTTATCTAGTCGAGCTTAAAAAATTATCAAATAAATTTAAAATTTGACTCCTGATTGGCAACTCTAAATATAGCTATCAACCACTCAGTAAATATGTATAGCAACTGACTTTTGATTTTATTTTTCTTTAAAATATATTCTATATAAAAGAAACTATTTTCATTCTAAAAATATTTGTGTTTACTTAATTTTTTTTTGGTTTCCAATGGTTGAATCATTTTCGAGGTGTGTCGGGCAAATTATGTGGTAGCCTTTCCAATAAAGATTATGATGCAGGCCGAAACCTACGGTGGTAAGGTAATAAATGATAGATGACCGGGAATCACTCAACCGGTGGTAGCGGACTCAATCGACGCTACTAATCGCAATATCACTCGCCACGACCAAGTCACTCACTTGTAAATGAGAAATCGCTCACTTTTAGTGCAACAACACTTGCAAACAAATATTTTTTAAAATTAAACACATCTATCTGATTTATTCATTTATAGGGTGTATATAGTAGTTTTGGAACATCCCTCCAAAACATAGAAAATAGTACTTTGAATGACCTTACATTTTTCCAATCTAAAAAACATAATACATGACTCTAATATCTCATAATAATGATGATAACTCGAAATTAGACTGAATAACCAAGTGAATGCACCTAGAAATACCAAAAGACACAAGCTTGGTTGTTTCTCGAGTGTAGCCTGGCAACTTCTAGTAAAATGACAATAACCTTTTCCACATACCTTCGTCATGTAACCTGTTTATTTTGTTGAAAACTAGACTCTTGTAGCTTTCTAAACATATATGGCACATCTTCTAGTTCATTGTAAATCAGAAAATATTATCGTTCAAAGTGACCCCATCTGCTGGAATAAATTCTGAAATTGCATTTGAATCATTATCCTCGGCTTGAAAAATGAACTCGCCCTCGAGTGTGTGTTGAGATAAAAAAACAACGAGACATGAATAGTTTTCAACTCTTCTATCGAGTTCCATGCATTTTTAAGTTCCCCTAAGTGTGCAGCCTTTGGGTCCTTACTTTAACATTAAGAGCTACTAGCTTTGTTAGGATGTGCATTCCAATTGCCAAATAATTTCCATATCATTTTTTCTTTGTAGGAGAAGACTCTTCCTTTAATCTAACCTTTTCAGCAAACTAAAGAGAAAGCTAAATAATCCAATAAGAAATTTTAATTTTGGGGAATATATTACTGAAGTCCTGAAACACTCATTGTAACTCTAATTGACTTCGTTTCTCAAAAAAAAAAAAAAACTCTAATTGACTTCCATGAATGTGGGTTGTATTGATGATAAATCAATGTTATATTGATAATTTTCACTGAATATATGTTAAAAAGAATACCATTGTTTATTGCATTGTGAATAAGTGGTGAAAATTTATTGTAGAATAATTGTTTGCTGCATAGAGAAGAAACAACTTCCACATTAGCAATGTTCAATTTATGAGAGGCCAACGACTTAACTAGATCTTCAAAAATGAAATCTTCTTCGTCATCTTAAATTGGAAGACTTATAAGATTTTTCATCAGAGCATTGGGCATCTTCTTCCTGAATCTCTTCATGAAAAAATGGTTATCTTCGAATTCGACATCAAAATGAGGGGCGTCATCAACTTCGGTGTCTAGATCCGTTTTTGTAATCTGAATTTCAATATCACTTTCTTGAACTTGAAAATTAATTTCTCCACTCCGAGAAGTAGATGTTGGCCTTTTGGCGAGAAGTTGAAACATCATTTTTCGAAGTTCTTCAATCTTTGCGTATATCAATCTTCCACATCTTTTATACCACGAGGTGACTTGTTGTTTAATCAGAGTACGAGCAAGAACGACGTGACCCGCTCTGATGCCACTTGATGCAGGCCAAAACCTGAGATGGTAAATGTAATTAAATGATAGATGACAGGGAATCACTCAACCTGCGGTGAAGGCTCACTTGACGCTACTAATCGCGGAATTACTTGCCGCGACCAAGTCATTCACTTGTAAAAGAGAAACCACCCACTCTTAATGCAAGAACACTTTCAAACAAATTTTTTTAAACTTAATATCATCTATCTAATTTTTTCATATAGAGGGGTTTATATAGTAGTTTTGGAACATCCCTCCAAAACATACGAAATAGTACTTTGAATGACGTTACATTTTTTCAATCTAGAAAACATATAAATTTGACTTCGAGTCATAAAAATATAACACACGACTCTAATATCTGATAATAAATACGATAACTCGAAATTAGACTAAATAACCAAGTGAATGCATCTTGGAAATACCAAAAGACACAAGATTGGATGTTTTTGGAGTGCAACATGGCAACCTTTAGTAAAATGACAATAACATTTTCCACGGACCTTTTTTATGTAAACCGTTTATTTTGGTGGAAACTTGACTCTTGTAGCTTTCTAACCAAATATGGCATACCTTTTTAGTTCAATGTAAATAAAAAATAATATCATTCAAAATAACCCCATCTACAGGAGTTCGCTACTTTGTAGTGACTAGTCCCTTGCACTAGACCAACCTAGGGCGTAAAATCTAACAGGCTACTCGATACTCGAATCGAGCTCGTTCAATAAAAACTCGTTTGATCTCGATTCGCCACACAAATCAAACAAGCTTGAACATCATTTTTCGTTCGATAACTTTTAAAACTCTGCTCAAGCTCAACTCGATAAGCTAAAAATTGATAAAACATATGTAAAATATCAAGCTAATAGATACTCGACTCAAGCTCAACTCATTTAACAATCAAATCAACTTCAAACACAAAATTTCAAGCTTATTCGATACATTACAGTTGCCACATCATGAAGTTTATTTCTAACGATGCATGCTGATCTCATAACAAAATTATTCCAAAAATACATTTGACAAGATTTTTCTATTCAAATATGTAAATATTAGAAAAAAATCAATGACCACCCACATCACTACTCACCAACACCTACCCCATTGCCACCCCTTTCCTTTCCCTTTCCGTCCTCTCGCTTTGCCTTTCGTACATTGACAACCTTACACGACCAAATATGTCTGGGAAGGTTGCAGGCGCACGGAAGGTAAACAAGGAAATGAAAGGGAAGGTAGGGGACGGGGTAAGGTGAGTTCTTTGCGGATGGTGGGAAAGGGGTTAGGGACAATAGAGATATTTTTTCCTATTTCATAAAAAATGTAATTAAATTTTATCTATTTATTTATTAAAATTATAAAATAAATATATTTTAAGTAGAAAATAATTATTTATTGAATTTAAATATTTATATTTGTTTAAATATGTAAATATTTTTTTACTTTACTTATTGCAGATGTAAATTTTAAATTAGTTATATTGAATTATATACAAATATTTAAAATATAAATATTTATTTAAGTAAAAATATATTTATTGATGGTTTTTTTTACTTTATTTTATTTAATTTTTTTTTCAGAATAATAATTAATTTTTTTTTTCTTTTAATCAAAATATTTTATATTATAGCATGTATAACTCAATTATTTAAAAAATACATAAATGTAAATTTATTAATATTAATAATTTGGATAATTACGCAAAAGTCTGTGATTTTTTACAAATAATTTTTATAAAAAAAATTAGGTTTTGATACTTTCGATAGTTCCATTAGTATTTTTGGACAGATGTTAGCCTCAAGGGTAATTTGTGTAATTTTCAAATATGAAGAGTGGCATGTGTGTATACACTAAACCTTAGGGTAGTTTGGTGTAATTCTCCCAAAAAATAAACAATGCGTATCATATCGTAACGTTGGTGCTGTTATATCAAATAATTTCTCCATCTGGTATAACCTAATTACCCAACCTTTTCTTATTCGCCGCCACACAACATCGGATGTAACGGTCCCTTTTACAAAAATTCTATAATTTTTCTTTTCTCTCTTTTAAATCGGTTAAACACACTCAACTCTTTCTCATTTTGCAGATTGTTTTCTTATTTGCCGCCACAAAACATTGGATGTAACGCTCCCGTTTCCAAATTTTCTATAATTTTTCTTTTCTCTCTTTTAAATTGATTAAACACACTCAACTCTTTCTCATTTTGCAGATTGTTGCTTAGATCTATAATTGATCAAATCATGGATGAACCAACAATGAATCGACCTGCATTCCTTAAATTTTTAATGTCTGTTATTTTCAGCAAAACAAATGGTATTTTTCTCGGCTTTTACTATTTAGGTTTTCGTAATTTCTATATTGGGTTCTCGTTCTTTGAACTTATTATCTATTTTTTGTTGTTTAATTAATTCTGTTATGCCTTCTAAATTATAAAATAATTGTTATGTTTTAGTCATGTACAAAATATTAGTGCGATATTAAAAATAATATTGAATCAATGATAAAGTTATTCATTGATAGTTTTAATTACTTGTTTAAGTTACATGTAAGACTATATATATAGGAAATATATTCCTAATTAAAAAGGTTGAGCTGTGAATGATAAAAAAAATGGTTTTCTTTGATACGTTGGGCAAAATTCTAAATTTGTAGCGCTCAAATTCTAAATTTTTAAAAGACATTGTATTTTTGGGAAAAAATATTAATTAAGATCTTACATATTTTACAAGAAATTTCATGATTATAATAAAATTAATTTATATTCACATGTTTAAAATCTCTTCCCATGAAGAAAAAGAAAGAAAAAAGACTAATCCAGATTTCCCTACATTATAAACAAATCTCATACTTATTTTCAAATTTACGAACACATAAAACATTAATTGAACTACATGTTCCTTAAAATTTGACTTTCATTTCAAATTAAAGCCTGTCTTCTAGATTTCCTTTTCTACAATTCTCAAACTTGGAATTCGTGAGAAAAATTCATAGGAATCGGACTTTAATTTTTGGTGAAGTCATAATTCTCATTTGTGTTCTGCTAAACTTGCACAAAAATATTCTAATAATTTTTAAAGCGTAGAACCTCCTTGTACTTTTGAGAACTGAGCACAAAACCCCATAATTTGTTAAAAACAAAATAGGTCATTTCTGATTAGCATATTTCAAAAATCATTTTTAAAGTACTTCATGTTGGTCCAACAACTTCACATGAAATATTTTAAAATTAGTTTCTTTAAAGAAAACGATCTTATTTATAACATGTTGGGGGTATTCGTGGAGAGTTTTTAAAGGTACAAGGATTTTTCGTGCAATAAAAAATTTACAGGTTTGTTTTCGGAAGTTTTTGCTTAATACCCGGGAGTATCTTCCATTTTCCCCATAGTGACAAGTGATTTATGAATGCCATTTCATAGTGTTTGGTAGCTTCGCATAATAACTTAATGCATTTACATTAATTTTAACCTTCGGTTTCCACTATAGACACCAATGTTTTATGTCAATGTTCGTAAAATGTTCAATACAGTAGTAATCTAAAAAAAATTAAATATGTTCTCTATAATTAATAAAGGGCCATAATACCCAAGGTGGTTTGGCCAAGTGGTAGTGACTTGCGACCCGCAGAGGTGAGACTCAAGGTCGAATCCTACTGGAGACATCACACTGGGGAGGACCTATACACTTTGCACTCTTTGGTCCGAGCTGTAAATACACAATTTAGTAGATAAAAAAAAATAAAATAATGGGCCATAATGATATTATGCATATTGATTTGGTTATTTAATTGATTTGATTATATATTATTGTTTGTTTAAGAACTTCCTACAACTTTTCCTGATACGATTCTGAGAGAGTTATCAAAAAAGGCAGTTCTTAAAGACCATTATAATCATTCGTGGGAAATAAAGAGGAAAATAGTAGATAATAAATTGTACTTTCAAGTTGGTTGGGTAAAATTTGTTGAAGATAATTCGATAGAAGATGGGGATATGCTAGTGTTTGATTATATTTCTCATGGAATTTTCAATGTCACATTCTTTGGCTTATCGGGATGTGAGAAGAAAATATTTGGAAAATATAAAGGCACGAGAATAGAAGAGAAAGTAAAAGAGGAATCGGAAGAGGAATATACTACGAGGAAAAAACTGACGATGAGGAAGATGTTGTCTCACCAGAAATTGGCGATGAGGAATATACTGATGATGAGGAAAATGATGAAGATCGCTTCGATAACTTTGTTGGGCAAGGAAATGTGCATAAAAGAACAAAAATTGGTACTAATAGTGGTGACAACAAAATATTTTTTTGATTGACCAAGATTATAAAGTCAATAAATAAGTTTAATTATGTGACAACGAAATAAGCATGGCAAAATTAATTTAAGGTTCAAATATACTGATGAAAAATATAATTTCCTACCTTTAAAATATATTTGAATTGTATACATATGCGATCATATAATATGAATTGGAATAATCACAAATTTCTTATAGACTGTTGGAGTATATTATTGGTAAACATGTTTAGAATGATTATTTTGAGGTTTTGTGATATTACAACTGTAGTTTAAATTTATATTTTTAATAATTAAATTGCATATGTAAATTAGAAATTTAATTTGGTACTCATCTCATACCTGCATAGCCCAAATCTTAGTGATTGTATTTGCAAATGGATCAAGTCGTAGAAGAAGTGGAGATAGCCAAGACATATTTCAAAGAAATATACAATCAAACCATAATACACATTGACTCTATCCAAGAATATGGGAAAAATCAAGAATCAAAAAACAAAACTAAATTGAAACATAAAAGAAAGGATTTCATAAATATCACATGACTATGATGCGCCGACACTTCACTAAATGAAGAAATGTAGTCCGACACCGTCAAACCGTCGACACGTGTCCGACACACCATTTGGCATGCCGGTGAAATTTAAAGCGAAAATGAAATTATGACACGGTCTTATGAATAGTACTACACGGTCAAGACACTACAAAGTTATTTTTACAATAATAGAAAGTCTTCTGGTATAAACCTAATTACCCAACCTTTTCTTATTCGCCGCCACAGTACATCGGATGAAACGCTCCTTTTTCCAAAAATTCTATATTTTTTCTATTATCTCTTTTAAATCGATTAAACACACTCAACTCTTTCTCATTTTGTAGATTGTTTTCTTATTCGCCGCCACACAACATCGGATGTAACGCTCCCTTTTCCAAATATTCTATAACTTTTCTTTTTTCTCTTTTAAATCGATTAAACACACTCAACTCTTTCTCATTTTGTAGATTGTTTTCTTATTCGCCGCCACACAACATCGGATGTAACGCTCCCTTTTCCAAATATTCTATAATTTTTCTTTTCTCTCTTTTAAATCGATTAAACACACTCAACTCTTTCTCATTTTGCAGATTGTTGCTTAGATCTATAATTGATCAAATCAAGGACGAACCAACAATGAATCGACCTGCATTCCTTAAATTTTTAATGCCTGTATTTTCAGCAAAACAAATGGTATTTTTCTCGGCTTTTACTATTTAGGTTTTTGTAATTTCTATATTGGGTTCTCGTGCTTTGAATTTATTATCTATTTTTTGTTGTTTAATTAATTATGTTATGCCTTCTAAATTATTAAATAATTGTTATGTTTTAGTCATGTTCGAAATATTAGTGCGATATTAAAAATAATATTGAATCAATGATAAAGTTATTCAATGATAGTTTTATTTACTTGTTTAAGTTACATGTAAAACTATATATATAGGAAATATATTCTTAATTAAAAAGGTTGAGCTGTGAATGATAAAAAAAATGGTTTTCTTTGATATGTTTGGCAAAATTTATATGTACTAGTCTAATATCTTTAAGTTTGTAGTGCTCAAATTCTAAATTTTTAGAAGACATTGTATTTTTGGGAAAAAAATATTAATTACGATCTTATATTTTTTTACTAGAAATTTCATTATTAGAATAAAATCCATTTATATTCACATGTTTAAAATATCTTCCCATAAAGAAAAAGAAAGAAAAAGACTAATCCAGATTTCCCTATATTAGAAACAAATCTCATACTTATTTTTAAAATTACAAACACATAAAACATGCACAAAATTATTCTAAGAATATTAAAGTCAGTCTTCTAGATTTCCTTTTCTACAACTCTTAAACTTGGAATTCGTGAGAAAAATTCATAGGAATTGGACTTTAATTTTTGGTGGAGTCATAATTCTCTTTTGTGTTATGCTAAACATGCACAAAAATATTCTTAGAATTTTTAAAGCGTAGAACCTCCTTGTACTTTTAAAAACTGAGCACAAAACCCCATAATTTGTAAAAAAAAACAATAGGTCATTTCTGATCGGCGTATTTCAAAAACCGTGTTTAAAGTACTTCATGTTGGTCCAACAACTTCACATGAAATATTTTAAAATTTGTTTCTTTAAAGAAAACGATCTAAAATCACTTATTTATAACATGTTGGGGGTATTCGTGGAGAGTTTTTAAAGGTACAAGGATTTTTTGTGCAATAAAAATTTACAGGTTAGTTTCCATAAGGTTTTGCTTAATACTCGGGAGTATCTTCCATTTTCCCCACAGTGACAAGTGATTAATGAATGCCATTTCATAGTGTTTGGTAGCTTCGCATAATAACTTAATGCATTTGCATTAATTTTAACCTTTGGTTCCCACTATAGACACCAATGTTTTATGTCAATGTTCCTAAAATGTTCAATACAGTAGTAATCTAAAAAAAATTAAATATGTTCTCTATAATTAATAAAGGGCCATAATGATGTTATGCATATTGATTTGGTTATTTAATTGATTTGATTATATATTATTGTTTGTTTAGGAACTTCCTACAACTTTTACTGATATGATTCCGAGAGATTTACCAAAAAAGGTAGTTCTTAAAGACCATTATAATCATTCGTGGGAAATAAAGAGGAAAAGAGTACATAAAAAATTGTACTTTCAAGATGGTTGGGGTAAATTTGTTGAAGATAATTCGATAGAAGATGGGGATATGCTAGTGTTGGAATATATTTCTCATGGAATTTTCAATGTCACATTATTTGGCTTACCGGGATGTGAGAAAAAAATAATTGGAAAATATAAAGGCACTAGAATAGAAGAGAATGTAAAAGAAGAATCGAAAGAGGAATATACTGAAGGCAACGAGGAAGAAACTGACGATGAGGAAGATGTTGTATCACCAGAAATTGGCGATGAGGAATATACTGATGAAGATGAAGAAGAAGCCGATGATGATGAAGATGAAGCGGAAAATGACGAAAATCGCTTCGATAACTTTGTTGGGCAAGTAAATGTGCATAAACGAGCGAAAATTGGTACTAATAGTGTGTTCTAAAACTTATTTTGTTCAAAAACTATTTAACCTCATTCTAATTTGCAAATTAATTTTTATTTTGACGTTAATGTTGTATTTATTTCATTTAGATGGAGCTGGTACCAGTAAGAAACATACTCGCAGGAAGAGAATTTCCGATATCTATGGTGTGAAGCTCCTTCAATCTTGCGATATTCCTATACCTACAAATCCTTATTTTCTGACACACGTAACAAACCGTAAGGGTGATATGGTAAGTTTATTGCTTGGAGCTTCATATTTATTTGCTTATATCGTTTAGATAAGAAAATAAATTACAAAATTATTGGGAGTGAAAAGCGTAGTAGCTCCATTTTATATATCTAATGGACACTTTACTCATAATCATAAATTTAAGAGCAAAGCGACTGTTTAAGCTTTTAAAATTATATCTTCAAAGTCTCCTTTAGTCTTTTAAACTATACTTTTTATTTTATTTTAATTGACACTAATTTTTAAATTTGAACAAATTAAAATAATCAAACCACAATCCTCATCAACCCCGCCCACGCCTTTCACCCTCCTACAAGGGGGCTAGGGTTAGGATTTTCATTTCTTTATTATATTTAATTAATATGTTATTTTGAAATTTTTATTTAGATATTATCCAATGAAGAAAAGAGTATTATAGTATTTTCATGTCTCAAAATCAAGTCCTAAATCTAATACTCAGTGTGTGAACAACACTACAAGCTTTTGTGTGTCGTTTTTGCATACTCTTTACAACAAAAACTAACCCAAGCTTTTAGGCATGCTATTATTCTTTGGAATTGTTATTATGGAGTTTGGTATATATATATATATATATATATGTATGTTATAACTAATATTGTTAATTTATCATGTCAGTATATTCCTAAAAAAATACTGAGAAATAAAGACTTTAAACTTCCAAAGAAGGTCACCCTCGTTGATCCTAATGGAAGGACATATGAATCAACATATAGAGAATGGGCTGATGGGAGAGCAAATTATGCTGGAGGATGGGGATCATTCTGCAGTAAAAACTCAGTTGGAAAAAAAGATTTATGCCTTTGTCAATTTGTGGAGGAAGATGGGGAGGATTATATTATTGTTGGTATTCTCCGTTTTGATTAGGTCCAAAATAGGCTAGCTCATAATGGAACGTTAATGGTTACATTTGATATATGTTTCTTTGTTAGACTAAAATAATGTATTGTAAACATTGACATTGTTTTGAAGAAACTACATAAACTTTGTTTTGATTGTCTTTTATGTAGATATATAGATAATACTTACATTTATTTGTTGTTGATATATATGCATACCCATTTTAAAAAGTATGTTTCATACTTTCGACATGGATACAATAATCATCTTTCACGTTGAATCAAAATCAAGTTAAACAAAGTATTTGTTATCTTTCTTGCTTATTTTCTGAGAAAAGGGTAACTAGTAGATTTTTTTTTCGAAAAAAGAATTTAGCTCAATTTTGTCTTACTTTAGAAAAAATATTTTGTACTTGCATGCAACCGTTGTAAGCTTATAGTCCTATTTTCTAATCATGATTATTTCCATACAAGTTGCAGATGAGCAAAAAATTGGATATAAATGTAGTCCAAAAGTTTTACATTTAATCCTAATATTCTAATTATCATATTTGAAGTTTTGTTATTAGAGTTGCATTACATTCTTTTGTCCTTAGTCATCCAAGCCCTCTCGTTTTTTTTCTAGTAGATGCATTGCATGACAATTTTTAACTCGATCCCTTGATCCTTTATAAACAAAAAGGAAAAAATAGGTTGCCTCAAATTCTCCCTATTAAGTAAAATTATCACATAAATTTGTGTGGCGACAACAAAATATTTTTTTGATTGACCACGATTATAAAGTCAATAAATAAGTTTAATTATGTGACAACGAAATAAGCATGGCCAAATTAATTTAAGGTTCAAATATACTGATGAAAAATATAATTTCCTACCTTTAAAATATATTTGAATTGTATACATATGCTATCATATAATATGAATTGGAATAAGCACAAATTTCTTATAGACTGTTGGAGTATATTATTGGTAAACATGTTTAGAATGATTATTTTGAGGTTTTGTGATATTACAGCTGTAGTTTAAATTTATATTTTTAATCATTAAATTGCATATGTAAATTAGAAATTTAATTTGGTACTCATCTCATACCTGCATAGCCCAAATCTTAGTGATTGTATTTGCAAATGGATCAAATCGCAGAAGAAGTGGAGATAGCCAAGACATATTTCAAAGAAATATACAATCAAACCATAATACACATTGACTCTATCCAAGAATATGGGAAAACATCAAGAATTACAAAACAAAATGAAATTGAAACATAAAAGAAAGGATTTCATAAATATCACGTGACTATGATGCACCGACACCTCACTAAATGAAGAAATATAGAGTCCGACACCGTCATACCGCCGACACGTGTCCGACACACCATCTGGCATGCCGGTGAAATTTAAAGCAAAAATGAAACTATGACACGGTCTTATGAAGAGTACTACACGGTCAAGACACTACAAAGTTATTTTTACAATATTAGAAAGTCTTGTCGCAACTTGCAATTAAAAAAAAAAATCTGAAATTCCTATAAATAGACTTAACGTTTCACTCTTACGTATCTCTTCGATTTTTCACTCCATAAATCTTAACCCTATTGTTTCATTCATCATCTTCAATTCTCCATTAATTCTAATCAAGACATTCAAGCTCTCAAAAGGTAAGTTGAAATCTTTCAATTAATTATAGGAGAATCTATACAACATTAACTGAAACAAGCTAATTATCTAAACCAAGTGAAATTAACATGTTGGGAGTTAAAGATGGACGTCATTGCTAAACTCCATTTGGCCATCCTGTCAGTACTCCTAACATTCACAATGAGAATAGTTAATTATATCACTTTTATCCTTAGTACATACCTGATCTGTTGAGGCGAAAGTTTTAATTAGCCCTTGCACTTATGCTTGAACTTGATGAATCACATGAAGCAGATAGAACTTGTAACAACAAGGTACAAATATACTAACGTCATTCTATTAGGATGCGAATAAAACCTTAAGGTACACATAATATTCAAATCAAGACTATATAGTTTCTCATGAAGTGATGATACCAATTACTTTCTGTGATGCTTAATTTTTGGATAGTACCTTAAGGAAATATTTATATATATTTAGCTTTTTCCTATAATCGCTGTTGTCAAAAGATACATGGAATGATCACATCTACCGTTTGAAATTTACAATATGAACAACAGTCAGATTAATGTTGTTGGTCATGTGGATATTTTTTTCCCTACATATTGAGACAAATATAATTATACAAATAAATCCAAAAGCGACGTAAGAATATACGTTCTCCACATTCGCAATCATAAGAATTAAGAGTAGTTAGGCACAACCGCCAAAACGCGTGTTGAGAGCCAAAAATGAAATATTGACAAAATATTTGAGTGAAATGCAAAAACACCCCTTGTGGTTCGTCTATCTAACAAAAAAACCCCGTTTTATTTCCACTAATAAACAACCCCCCCCCCCCCCCCCCCCCCCCCCCCCCGTTATTTTTTTAGCAAAAAAAAAACTTCCCAAGCCGAAAACCAAAGGATACAAAAACACCCCTCTTAACCTAAAAAAATATCAACCCCCTATTGATTTTGAAAATTGACAATAACCCCCATGTTCACTTAAACAATTAACAAAAATCTCCCTATGATTTATGAAGGAATTTCAAATGAGTTTTTTTGCTAATAGAAAAAGAACACATGGGTGGTTTTGCTAGTTAAAATAACTAAAGGTGTTTTTTGTTAGTTTGACAAATCACAAGGGGTATTTTTGCATTTAGCTCAAAATATGTGGACAAAAAGTGCAATCTCATAAATATGGATTGATAGTACTGAGGGTCCTGGGACAAAAAATGAAATATTGCCGAAATATATATTTATGCAAATTGAAGAGAAGAGAAGAGAAACAGAGCAATAGAAACGAAAACGAAGTACCTTATAACACTACAAGAAAAATAGGATTTTCCGACGGATAATTTCCGATGGATTCAAATTCGTCGGAAATTTCCGACGGATTTTTCGACGGGACAAAATCCGTCAGAATTTTCCGACGGAAGTTCCGACGCCAAATAATCCGTCAAAAATTTCTGACGGAATTTCCGACGGAGGTTAACATCCGACGGAACAAATATTAAAATTTAATAAAAAAATAAAATAATTAAATTTCCGATGGATTTAATCCGTCGGAAAATAATTTTAAAAAAATGAAAAAAGGATTACTTATTTTCCGACGGATTTTATCCGTGGGAAAATAATCTAAATAAAAAAGAAAAATATTAATTATTTTCCGACGAAGTTTATCCGTGGGAAAATAATTTTAACAAAAAAAATAAAAACATTAATTATTTTCCGATGGAGTCTATCAGTGGCAAAACAATTTTCAAAAAATGAAAAAGATTAAAATCCGTCGGAAAATAATAGGAAAAATCTATTTTGCAACGGAATAATTTCGTCGGAAATAATTAAAAAATATAAATTATTTTTCTTATTTTGATTAATTTAGACCATTATTGATCGATTTAACCATTTTTTCACTAATTTAACTCATATTTTCACAAAATTCATCGATTTAAAATCCTTATTGATTTATTTAACTCGTTATCCACCCATTTTGATTGATTTAAACCCTTTTTTGCAATAATTTAATTAATTTAAACCGTTCTTAATTGATTTAACTAAATTTTCACTAACTTTCTTCGACTTAACCCGTATTTTCACAAATTTCATCGTCTTAAACCCTTATTGATTGATTTAACTTGTTTTCCACCAATCTTCATCGATTTAAACCCTTTTTTCTTTTTTCTAATTTAATCTATTTTTGCAACAATTTGATTAATTTAATTTAATTAAATTGTTCTCGTCGATTTCACTAACTTTCTTTGATTTAACCCATATTTCACAAATTTCATCTATAGAAACCCTTATTGATTGATTTAATTAACTCAATTCCTACCAAATTAATTTTCATCGATTTAAACCACTTTAGGTCAATTAACTTTATAGATCGAGAATAGATCGATCTGATTGCGAATAATCTCAATGTACATAAACATATAAATATATAGTCAACAATTTTGAATTAGTGACTAATTAAGTAATTTCGAGCCAAGTATCGATTTGATTTCGAATAACCTCAATGTACATAACCATATTGATAGGATAGTGCCCTGCAAGCCAATATATTTATCTTGTATTAGGACTATCATAATATTTCTCTAGTATAAATGAATTAATACGCTCGTGTGTTTATAGTATGCAAATCAAACAATGGCCAACTTCATCTCTCGCGAATCACTTAAGCGATTGGATGAAATCTTTAGATCACAATAGACTATGGGACGATTCACTTCAGTATGAGTGCAATCATGAAACAGTCTCTAAGGTCATGATCTTAAAATGTTCCAAGTCATAGATTCCGAACGAAACGGGGTATCGAAATAATCGCAAAGACTTGTATAAATATGCATGATTCACATGGAGTGAATTTGTAGCGTTTCATGAGCAAGGCATTTGATGCTAGTGCATATGAGTAGGTGGTTCGATAGGGGATTGAATGCATCGAACGACCCGAACAGAGAAACCCATTATGGAAGCGCATGACGCACATCGGCGATGGGATGTTTCTCAAACTTATAATAGTGTACGATTTAGTCTTTAGACTTGAGATACTAGGGCGAATTCGGTGCATGGGTGTGCGTACTTAGATTTAGGTGCCGATCACGTAGTCTGATCATTGTGTGCCTAAGTTGGGTGCGTATAGTCGTGTACGCGAATGGTTAGCATCAATATGGGATTTACCGACACAACGTAGTGTGTTGAGAGAATTTCCTATACGTTCTTAGATAATAGATTTCGAGAAACCCATGGCCATGGTTGGTGACGGATTTGGAAAGGGGTTTCCAAATTTAGCAGTCACACTGGAATCATTATCCTGAATTAAAAAGTATAGTTATCGAGATAATTAGAGGTGCTGATCAATTCACACACCCTAGGTCTCGATCGGGAAATTAAGTCGATAGAAGGACCGTATGTACATGGTACTTATAAGAGGTGAGGTTCACTGAGATCAATTCACCTGAAGTTGGGCCTCATGGGCTTGTGGCTAGACATCGACCATGAGGTGTAGGTACTCATGAATTAATAGCAAGATTAATTCTTGAGTGGTTAATTGAAGGGGTTCAATTAATCAGAGCAATTAATAAGGTCGCAAATTAAATCACGAAAGTCGTGGGCCCGCGGCCAATTGATGGTGAACCTAGAGGGTCACACACAATACAATTGGACTGCAACAAATCATTAAAGGAAAGTTTGATTAAAGAGTTAAATCAAAACTGGAGAATTAAAGTGTTAATTCTTAAAGGAGAAAAATATTAATTAGAAGTAGTCTAATTAATTAATGGAGAAGAATTAATTAATTAATTGGATTAATTAATTAAATGGGATGAATTAATTAAAAGAGTTTAATTAATTTAAAGATGGTCTAGGTCCATTAGGAAACAAATAAAGGCCATAAGTAAATGGGCTTTAAGTTTCCTAGTAGGATTAGAACATATCTAGGTCAAGACTCCTTATCTATATAAGGAGCTCAAGACCACAAAAAACTCTTTCCCTAGAAGACACAAAATTTCGTGCCCCCCTCTCTCCAAGAGGAGTGGCCGCCGCCCCTTCTCATCTTCCAGATCTAGATCTGGTCTTTTCTTCTTTCTTCCTTGCTTGATAACTTTTGGATCCTAGTTCCGAGCCTAAGGATTCAAGAGAGTTGCTTCAATCCAGTTGGTGTGGATACCGCTAGAGGCACAACACTTGGGGTGCTCTCTCGAACCAAATCCTGCAGATCTGAAAGAAGACCGGAGAAAAACCACCACCGTTCCTGTGGTGAGGTAAAATCGCTAAACACCCTATGGATGTTTTGATTTGTGTAAAAACCCTTTTCGTATGACTAGATGAATAAAGATCTTGTTTGGGTTATTTAAAAATTTTAAATTCCGCTGCTTTTAATGTTCTGACGTTACCAATAACACAACAGTGGTATCAGAGTCTAATTAATTACTCTCATACGAAAAGGTCTGAATATAATTTGATTGCTTTAATTGTATTGCATGTTATATTCATGTTGTTGATTCTTACTTGTTATGGGTAGATCTGATTTTGGGTAAAATTGCATAAAAACGTTTTTGGGCCAATTTTGTATTTTTTGAAAATAAAGGGTTGTTTTTGCGATTAGCAAGTTTTTGGAAAACTGGATTGAAATTGATATTTTACAAACTGTGTACTTTCTGGACAGAATGGAACTTTCTGGAAATTTTCAAATTTGGGGCTGTTTTGCAATTATTGAAAGTTTTGGGGCTGTTTTGTAAATACCTAAAACTGCAGGGGCTGAATTACAAATTCGAAATTTTTCCTGGAAATAAAATTTTTATTTTCGGTCCTCTGCCCAGTTTTGAATTTGGGATTAATTTGTAATTTCCAAAACTTCAGGGGTCAAATCGCAATTTCCAAAAGTTGGAGGGCGAATTGCAATTTTCAAAAGTTGAAAGTTTTTATTCTGTTTTTATGCATAAAATGGTTTTGTTTATCCAAATATAGATTACCTATAATTAGTAGAGACTAAAGTAAGAATTTAGAGAAATATTTTAAAGGCGTTTAAAATAATTAAAGTAAGATAGGAAACTAGTAAATGTGTTTGCTTGTTACGTGGTTTTCGATCGAGCCGAGCCTTGACCTTAGATGTGATTGGTTTATTTGCTTTGGTTTTTTGTTGGGCCTGCGAGCCTTTATTTGGGCCTTTTTGTGCCAATGTAATAGATTAGGGCTTTACATTAAATAGTTTAGGATGAAGGCCCATTACATGCAAGAAGGAAGCCCAATGGAGAATCAAGGCCAAGTATGCTTGGTTAATAATGTAATAGCCTAGGCCCATTAAGAACCCATTAGATAGACCAATTGGGCCAATATTATTGGCTCAATGATGGCCCAAACATAGGTGGCTCCCGTTCGAAAACATATTGTGTTAGAAATGCATGCTAGTTTTATTTATTTATGTCTTATCTATTTATTGGTTCTATTATTTGGCTTGTATGGTGATGCGCGCTAGAATATTAGAACGTAAATAAGATAATTCATAATCGAAGCGGTGAGATCTCGAGAGAGTTTGCCTTAAACTTTCAAACCAGCAAATCCCCTCTTGAATTAAATATTAAGTCATATTGAGTTAAAATAAAATGAAGTATTTATATATATCCAAGCCTTCCATCAATAGGGACTAGCGTATGTTGTCTACTTATCGATTAAGGTGATCCAGAGTCAGGCACCCGAGGCGAAGAAAGGGACAATACGTGAAATCTCTCAATTCTTGTTTATTAAATAAACTCGATAAGGGTGGGGACTGGTCGGGACATGTATAATCGACCGATAACCAGTTAGGGATTTCATGACCGGGCCCGTTGCTCATCGAGATTGATTGGGTTAGACTTAACGAGTAGTACCACTCATGATGTAGCAGTGCTAGATGGGTGCAAAAATCGAGGCAAAATAGCTTGAAGGTTGTGTAGAGACACAATTGGCAATAAGTATGCCTACCTGGGGAATTAGTTGTATGGCCACGAGTCGTGGGTGCAATTATTGTCCGCTGGGACGTCAAGACCTACTAGGAAATAGGATTTCCCGAACAATTGAAGGGGTAATTGTTTCGATAAAATAGTGGGAGAACTTTTACGATAGAAAGTCCAACCTTCGTAGATTATAAGTATTATTCATTAACTAGTCCTCTGTATATTTGTCTTCTCTTTAAAATAGATATTAAGATATCTATAATAATCCATTATACTATTTATCCTCTACTTATAAAATAACTGGATCAAAATATCGACTGGCGTAGAAACTTGAGGATTGTTCTCAATTCCGAAAGTCGGAATCATGTTCTTAATGACTAGCCTATGCCTGATGCACTTCCGAGATGAGTCTAAAAGGAGGAACGAATCACCCGTAGGGTATGGGAATATTAATGATCGTTTCCTCATATAAGGACGAGTCTCAAAAGTGGAACGAATCACCTATAAGGTATGGGAATCTTAACGATCGTTTCCTCATATAAGCATCAAGATTGAACAAGCTAAAGAAGCGACATAGGAGTATGTCTGAAGCTTCTAAAACAAACCTCCACTTCAAAAGCTTGTTTTGAGGAGCAGTTTCGAATCGTTTGATTCGAGACCACTAAGGAGTTGTTTTAAAACTCGAGAATAAGTGAAGGAACTAATGTCAAGGATCACTGTCCTTGTTTTATCAATCTAGTTGAAAACTGGATCGATTAAACGTAGGCCTGCAAGTGATCTTATCATTGACCTCCATTTAAATTCTCCTCCTGCTCATTCAAAAGATTCGTGAAATATTCTAATATTATTTGATAAGTTGATCACATTTCATGAATTAACCAAAGTATTGGTAAAAGGCAAATAGGATAAACCTGTCATGATCGTTCACACTTCATGGACTACAAAGTCAAAGAAGAATAATAAGAAGAATAAGTTGTTCTCTTCTAAAATCGACCATAAAGGTAGTCGAAAGAACGCAAGTAGCCTAAAAGTCGAATTATCCCACTGCATTTAAGAAAGGCACTGATTAGTTTAATTGATTGGAAGGTCTAATTAATTAAGCAACATTTCAATTAAAGGGTTAATTGAAAAGGAGATGAATCAATTAGTTAATTGAAAGGAAGCAAATTAATTGAATTAAACCGTTAACTCAATTCTATTGAATTAATGTGCTAAGTTCAATTAATACCAAGATAATAATCCACATCTTTGGCACGCTAGACTTGGACATATCTCCAAGAGTAGGATTCAAAAGTTGGTTTCTTCTAAGGCTCTTGAAATATAGAACTTAGATGAACTTCCAACCTGCGAATCCTGTCTCACAGGAAAGATGACCAGATCTCCCTTCACAAGGAATCAAGAGCGAACCAAATAACTTTGGATTTGATCCATACGAATGAATGTGGACCACTAAAGGTTAGTGTAAGAGCAGATTACTCATACTTCGTACCTTTTTGCTAATGACTTTGGTCGTTAGTGATATATGTATCTAGTGAGATACAAATCCGAAAAACCTTTGAAAAGTTCAAAGAATTTTCGAAACGAAGTAGAGAAGTAACAAAGGCATAGTGTTACGGCCGTTCGATCTAATCGAGGTGGCAAATACTTAAGTCAAGAATTCCTCAATTATCTTACTGAGAATGGGGTTCTCATACAACAAACTCCTCCTATGACGCCTCAACTTATTGGAGTGTCTAAGAGAAGGAATCGAACATTGTTAGACATTGTTCAATCCATGTTGAGTTTTGTTAAGCTTCCTTATGCATTCTAGAGGTTGGTCCTCCTGGCTGCATCGAAGATACTGAGCAAAGTACCTTCAAAGTCCGTGCCTACAAAGCTTTACCAAGAAAGGTATGGCAAAATACCTCTGCACTTTTACTATTGAGTATGGAGATCTCCTGCCTAAGTTGGGAACTAGAAAGGAGATAAATTGGCTAGTAGATCCAATTTGTATATAATTGTGGGGTATCCAACGAAATCCATTGGATACCTGTTCCACGACAATGAGAAACAATCGTTTCTCCTAACTACCCGTTCCTCAGTTGATGAAATCCTAGTCAAAGGAAATAGGGAATGTCATGGAACTTGATGAAGTCCAAGATTTGGACCCATCCCCGCAAACAGTGGGAATTAATCCAGAAACTACTGAACCATCCAGTACACCAATACTTCGTAGATCTGATCAAGTTCATGAAGAGCTTGAAAGATATGGTTTTACCATATACGAAGAAGCTACATTAGATGTAGACGTGCATCATGGCAAGAGTCCATGCAATCCGAAATGGATTCCGTACATTCCAACAAGGTATGGACCTTGGTCGATCCACCCGAGGGATTTTATCCCTGTAAGTAGTGAATGGATCTTCAAGCTAGGAATAAATGGAGAGGTGTTAACCTCTAAGACTCGACTAGTGGTGAAAGGTTATTCACAAAGTTCTGGAACAGACTTTGATGAAACTTTTTCTCCAGTAGCAAAGTCTGAATCCATTCAAATTCACATTTGTTTTGATGAGACAGTCAAGGCATTTGACTTCATCAAAAATGAATATGAACCTTGAGTGTACAAAGGATTCGTGGGAGCTCTATGAAGCTCATATTTTATATGTCGATCACATTCTGCTTATCTGGGATGATATCGGAATGTTAGTTCAGACGAAAGCATGGTTATCCATGCAATTCTCCATGAAAGATTTGAGAGAGGCATCTTACGTATTAGGATACGTATCTATAGAGATAAATCGAAAAAGATGTTGGGGTTCTTTCAATCTAAGTACATAGAAACAATACTGAAAAGATTCAGTATGGAAGAATCCAAGAGAGGATTGCTTCCCATGAGACACTGTATCTCTTTTTCCAAATCGATGTGCCCTACATCGAATGAGGATAAAAGGAGAATGTGTCAAATACCTTATGTTTCGACAAAAGGTAGCATGTGGTATGCTATAATATGTACTAGACCAGACGTAGAGCCTGCTCAAGTGTCACGAGCAGTTACTAGTCAAACTCCAGTGAAGAGTACTGGACCGCCGTAACAGATATCCTTAAGCTCTTGAGAAAGACTAAGGATTTGTTCTTGGTCTACGGTGGTAATGGAGAATTAAAACTCGAAGGATTTAATGATTATTCAGTCTGATGTGGATGAACATATATATATCCAATTTTGGATACATATTTTGCCGCAATGGGGTAGCAGTAAGTTGGAAAGGTTCCAAGCAAAACACCATTGCCATCTCAACCACTGAAGCATAATATATCGCAGCATTGAATGCAACAAAAGAAAGTGTTTGGATGAAAAACTTCATCCAATAGTTGGATGTAGTTCCTAGCATTGCGAAGCTCGTGGTTATCTTCTGTGATAACAATGGAGCTGTTGCTAAAGCAAAGGACTCGAGATTTCACCAGAAATCTAAACACATTGAGAGAAAAGTACCATTTGATTGGAGAAATTATTGGTAGAGTAGACACACATAATGGGTCGTGTCGACTCGAAAGACAACTTAGCGGCTCCACTAGTAAAGTCTTTGTCACTAAAAGAGTTCGAAGAACATCTTTGGAAGATGGGTCTTAGAAGCGTTTGTGATTGGCTTTAGGTCAAGTGGGAGATTGATAGGATAGTGCCCTGCAAGCCAATATATTTAGCTTGTATTAGGACTATCATAATCTTTCTCTAGTATAAATGAATTAATACGCTCGTTTGTTTATAGTATGTAAATCAAACAATGGCCAACTTCATCTCTCGCGAATCACTTAAACGATTGGATGAAATCCTTAGATCACAATAGACTATGGGATGATTCACTTCAGTATGAGTGCAATCATGAAACAGTCTCTAAGGTCCTGATCTTAAAATGTTCCAAGTCATAGATTCCGAACGAGACGGGGTATCGAAGGAATCGCAAAGACTTGTATAAATATGCATGATTCACATGGAGTGAATTTGTAGCGTTTCATGAGCAAGGCCTTTGATGCTAGTGCATATGAGTAGGTGGTTCGATAGGGGATTGAATGCATCGAACGACCCGAACAGAGAAACCCATTATGGAAGCGCATGACGCACATCGGCGATGGGATGTTTCTCAAACTTATAATAGTGTACGATTTAGTCCTTAGACTTGAGATGCTAGGGCGAATTCGGTGCATGGGTGTGCGTACTTAGATTTAGGTGCCGATCACGTAGCCTGATCATTGTGTGCCTAAGTTTGGTGCGTATAGTCGTGTACGCGAATGATTAGCATCAATATGGGATCTACCGACTCAACGTAGTGTGTTGAGAGAATTTCCTATATGTTCTTAGATAATAGATTTCGAGAAACCCATGGCCATGGTTGGTGACGGATTTGGAAAGGGGTTTCCAAATTTAGAGTCACACTGGAATCATTATCCGGAATTAGAAAGTATAGTTATCGAGATAATTAGAGGTGCCGATCAATTCACACACCCTAGGTCTCGATCGGGAAATTAAGTCGATAGAAGGACCGTATGTACATGGTACTTATAAGAGGTGAGGTTCACTGAGATCAATTCACCTGAAGTTGGGCCTCATGGGCTTATGGCTAGACAACGACCATGAGGTGTGGGTACTCATGAATTAATAGCAAGATTAATTCTTGAGTGGTTAATTGAAGGGGTTCAATTAATCGGAGCAATTAATAAGCTCGCAAATTAAATCACGAAAGTCATGGGCCCGCGCCCAATTGATGGTGAACCTAGAGGGTCACACACAATACAGTTGGACTGTAACAAATCATTAAAGGAAAGGTTGATTTAAAGAGTTAAATCAAAACTGGAGAATTAAAGTGTTAATTCTTAAAGGAGAATATTAATTAGAAGTAGTCTAATTAATTAATGGAGAATAATTAATTAATTAATTGGATTAATTAATTAAATGGGCTGAATTAATTAAAAGATGGTCTAGGTCCATTAGGAAACAAATAAAGGCCATAAGTAAATGGACTTTAAGTTTCCTAGTAGGATTAGAACACATCTATGTCAAGACTCCTTATCTATATAAGGAGCTCAAGACCACAAAAAACTCTTGCCCTAGAAGACACAAAATTCGTGCCCCTCTCTCTCCAAGAGGAGTGGCCGCCGCCCCCCTTCTTCATCTGGATCTAGATCTGGTCTTTTCTTCTTTCTTCCTTGCTTGATAACTTTTGGATCCTAGTTCTGAGCCTAAGGATTCAAGAGAGTTGCTTCAATCCAGTTGGTGTGGATACCGCTAGAGGCACAACACTTGGGGTGCTTCTCTCGAACCAAATCCTGCAGATCTGAAAGAAGACCGGAGAAAAACCACCACCGTTCCTGTGGTGAGGTAAAATCGCTAAACACCTTATGGATGTTTTTATTTGTTTAAAAACCCTTTTCGTATGACTAGATGAATAAAGATCTTGTTTGGGTAATTTAAAAATTTTAAATTCCGCTGCTTTTAACGTTCTAACGTTACCAATAACCCAACACATATAACTATAAGGTCAACGATGCTGACTTTGCCAATTAACGTTACAAATCGAGAATCTATCGATCTTATAGCGAATAACATCAATGTACATGATCATATAGTCAATAATTTTTAATTAATGACTACTTAAGTAATTTCGATCTATCGATCGATTGATTTGATTTCGAATAACCTCAATGTACATTACCATAAGGTCAACAATGTTGACTTTTGTCAATTAACGTTACAAATCGAGAATCGATTGCGAATAAGCTCAATGTACATAACCATAGTCAATAATTTTTAATTAGTGACTAATTAAGTAATTTCAAGCCAAATATCGATTTGATTTCGAGTAAAATCAATGTACATATAAACCTAAGGTCAACAATATTGACTTTGTCAATTAACGTTACAAATCCAGAATCAATCGATCTGATTGCGAATAACTTCAATGTACATAATCATATAGTTAACAATTTCCACCAAATTGATTCCATTTAAACCGTTTTTTATTGATTTAACTCTAATTACTTTCTCCGTTCCATTTTTTTTATCCGTTGGTACCGTTGACCAGTCAACTTGACTAAATTTATAGAAATTATAATTAATTTAATTAATATATTTCAATAATAATTTGATAATATCACATGACACTATATTTATTAATATTTTAAAGATTTAATACACCACAAATATGAATAATTTAACATGATAAGTCATTAAAAAAATTGAAAATTTGACCAGGTACTGTAGATAATGGAGTAAAAATTATGGGACGGGGGTATTTTTTAAATACAACAATTTTGTGCAATAATTTAATTGGTTAATTTTAAAAAGTTAAAAATGATTAATGATTTAAGATAAAGAAAAAAAATATAAAATGAAAAAAAAAAACTGAAATGAACTATTAATGCCCTAATTTCATTCTCTACTCCCACCCGCCGCCGCTGCCTGAATCCACTGCCAAGACACTCGTTGCCCAGACCCGCATGCCCTCCCTGCTCATGCCGCGCCGCTGCCCAAACCCGCGTGAGTTCTCCTACTCACGCAGCCGCTGCCCGAACCCGCTGACAAGACCCGCGTGAGTTCCTCTGCTCACGCCGCCGCTGCCCGAACCAGCTGCCCAGACCCCGTGAAGACCCCTGTTATCGCCGCCCAGCCCAGCACAGCCCGAAATACAATACATTGTAGAGGTAATTCCCTTTGTGCATTTTTCCTAGATCTATTGAGTGAACTAGATGATGATAATGCTATACACACACGCAAGTTGTTTGATGTGAATTGAGTTCATATAAACTAAATAACACAGCCCCAATATGTTTGTTAACTATGGACAAAATACCAATCAAATGTGATGTTTACCGGCTATAATACATGATCATTTAGTGAAGATAGCATAAATGCCCCCCATGGTTTGGTTAATGTCAGTTTTATCTTTTGAATGTTGACTTCAATTCTATTGTATAATTTCTGTTGCATGAAAATACTCTTGAAATGTAACATTGCACTGGCAAATTGTGCAATTACACAGGGTTTGGTGAATCTATGTCATTATATAGACTAGAGAGCTTCTGTCCATTTGCCATTAGAAGACATATGTAAGTCAAAGAACCCATAAATTAGTGGAATGATATATGTTGTGCTTTATTAACTAACTTACAATATTCGTGTATGTTAGAATAAGTTTGCAGAAAAATTAGCTTATGTCCAAACCTCGAAAACCGGTGAAACAATTCCAATCTCGCCAGATGTTAAGTTGAAGGTAACATAAAGGGTTAACAAATAATAATTTAATTTTTTTTAAATAAAATTTATGTATTTAAAATTAATTTATGATCTAATTATTGTTTTCTTTTGTTATTTAGACATGGGCAGAGACCGTAGGTATTGGAAAGAAGGGCAATATTTATGGTTTAGGTTATGAGGCTGCTCGGGTTAGGCCTATTTCATCGTCACATTATTCCAGACCTAGTTCATCAGTCGATGCAGAGCTTGCGTTGAGAATTCAAACTCTGGAACAAACCGTACAAGAAAAAATTCAAGTAGAGCAAAGCCAGAAGGTGGACTACGAGCAAATCAAAGTAAAATTAGCCGGAACTGAAGAACTATTTGCCGAATCTCAACAACAATTGGCCAAATCTCAAGAAAGGATGGATAAAGTTGAGCGTTTGATCGAAGGACTTGTGAAGAAAAGAAAGAAATCGAAACTGCCAATGTACCCGACCAAGAAACAACAACTGTCTGAATCTGAATCTGATAATGACGAGGACGAGGACGAGGATGAGGATGATTAGGAATCGTCAGATTGAAACTTGTTGAATGTTGTGATATTTTCCTACAATATTTGAATACTTAGTGATTTTTCGACGGTTTATGTTTCTAATGTTTTGAGACTTATTAATTCTTACTATGATTAGAACTTATTTAATTTTTGGGATGATGATTGAATTGTAAAATATTTTATGATTGTCAATCGATTAAGTTTTTTATTAGCAGGTTTGATTATATTTTGGAATTTTTAATTTGATTTTTTTTTGTCATTTTTCCAACGGAAATATTCCGTGGGAAAACTGAAGAAAACAAAAAATATTTATAATTTCCGACGTAATAATTCCGTCGAAAAATAAAATTTCCGATGGAATTATTCCGTCGGAAATTGTATTTTCGACGAATTTTTGCCGTCGGAAAAGCCGTCTGAAAGTTTTCCGACAGCTCTATTCGTATTTTTCTGACCAAAAAATTGACTAAATTTATTACTACATTTTTTATAGGCAAAATTGCAGGAAACGTCCCAAACTAATCAGTGATTTTGGATTTTCATCCCAAGCTATATCATTTAGTCAAATTCGTCCCGTAATTTTATATTCTTTTGCAATATCGTCCCACTTGCCACATGGTTGCTTACGTGTCAAGACGTTAACATGAACATTTATACAAGATTGCAGAATTCGTCCCAAACTAATTACAAATTTTGGCTTTTCGTCCCAAACTATATTAAGTTTTCGAATTTTGTCTCACAATTTGTCATTTTGCATGAATTTAGAAAATCCTGTTTTTCTTGTAGTGAAGCCACAATCGCCATGGTAAAAGGAGATCAACTATATATATTGATTTATGCCCAATATTTTGTTGTATGTCACGCCTGTTTTTCCAAATGATTGCAATTTATATACAAAGAAAGAATCTTTAGTTATAATAGTAGGCTTTTACATCAAAGTATGCTACCACTACAAAATATAGTTTTCAAGGGAAAAATCAATATCAATATCAGAATGCATATGCGAAATAAAGTCTAATGCTTCAGGAAACATATCCCGTTTTGAGTATCCATTCATCATGGTGTTCCAAGAGACGAGTGTTCGTTCAGGCATTTTGTCGAACAAGTGGCGAGCATGTTCCGACTTTGCAGTAATATGTGATTGCTTTGTTTGCGGATATCTATTGATGGGAAATGTGGTTCTCTTTCAACAATATGACAACTGAGTCACAATCTTGAGTGATTTCTGGATGTTTGTGTAATAATCTAAACACAAATTTTGATATGGAATTGAGTATCCGGTAACCGCAATTTTTTTCGTTAACAGAGATTGGTTAAAGCAAAGTCCTTAAATTTAACCAAGTACAAATTTAAATAAAGTTTCTTGTTTCCTCAAACGTTTGTAGATTATCTTTCTAGTTAATATATAAAAATCGTTATCTGTAGAAATCTAGGGGTGCAATAAATTTGGTTTGAATTTTCAATTGGGCTTGAAATTATGTTTGAGTTTGGTTTGATTTTTAAACGAATCGATTTCACATGAACTTTGTCAACGTGTATCGAGTAGCTTGATTTTTTACATATATTTGTAATTTTTTAGCTTATTTAGTCGTGCTTCAAAAATTATCAAATAAATTTAAAATTTGACTTTTGATTGACAACTCTAAGTATAGCTATCAACCACTCAGTAAATATATATAGCAACTGGCTTTTGATGTTATTTTTCTTTATAATATATTCTATACAAAAGAAACTATTTTCATTCTAAAAATATTTGTGTTTACTTATTTTTTTTTTGGTTTCCGAATGGTTGAATCATTTTCGAGGTGTGTCGGGCACATTATGTGGTAACATTTCCCATAAAGATTCTGATGCAAGCCGAAACCTGCGGTGGTAAAGGTAACAAATGATAGATGAACGGGAATCACTCAGCCTATGGTAGCGGACTCACTCAACGCTACTAATCGCAATATCACTCGCCACGACCAAGTCACTCACTTTTAAAAGAGAAATCGCTCTCTTTAAATGCAACAACACTTGCAAACAAATATTTTTTTAAATTAAACACATCTATCTGATTTATTCATTTATAGGGTGTATATAGTAGTTTTGGAACATCCCTTCAAAATATAGAAACGTACTTTGAATGACCTTACATTTTCCCCATCTAAAAAACATATAAATTTGACTTTGACTCATAAAAACATAACACATGACTCTAATATCTGATAATAATGATGATAACGCAAAATTAGACTAAATAACCAAGTGAATGCACCTAGAAATACCTAAAGACACGAGGTTGGTTGTTTTTCGAATGTAGCCTTGCAGCTTCTAGTAAAATGACAATAACATTTTCCACTTACCTTCGTTATGTAACCCGTTTATTTTGTTGAAAGCTAGACTCTTGTAGATTTCTAACCATATATGTCATATCTTCTAGTTCATTGTAAATCAGAAAATATTATTGTTCAAAGTGACCCTATCTACTGGAATAAATTCTGAAATTGTATTTGAATCATTATCCTCGGCTTGAAAAATGAACTCGCCCTCAAATGTGTGTTGAGATAAAAAAATCAATGAGACATGAATGGTTTTCAACTTTTTTCTCGAGTTCCATGCATTTTTAAGTTCCCCTAAGTGTGCAGCCTTTAGGTCCTTAATTTAACATCAAGAGCTACTAGCTTTGTTAGGATGTACATTCCAATTGCCAAATAATTTCCATATAATTTTTCCTTTGTAAGAGAAGACTCTTCCTTTAATCTAACCTTTACAGCAAACTAAAAAGAAAGCTAAATAATCCAATAAGAAAATTTAATTTTGGGGAAGATATTACTGAAGTCTTGAAACACTCATTGTAACTCAATTGACTTCCATGAATGTGGGTTGTATTGATGATAAAATCAATGTTATGTAGAGAATTTTCACTGAATATATGTTAAAAAGAATACCATTATTTATTGCATTGTGAATAAATGGTGAAAATTAGTGTAGAATAATTGTTTGCTGCATAGAGAAGAAACAACTTCCACATTAGCAATATTCAATGTATGAGAGGTCAATGACTTACCAAGATCTTCAAAAATGAAATCTTCTTCGTCATCATATTCATCATAAATTGGAAGCCTTTTATAAGATTTTTCATCTGAGCATTGGGCAACTTCATCCTCAATCTCTTCATGAAAAAGTGGTTAATGATCATCTTCGAATTCGGCATCAAAATGAGGGGCGTCATCAACTTCGGTGCCTAGCTCTGTTTTGGTAAGTTGAATTTCAACATCATTTTTCACAATGAAGTTCACTTTCTTCAACTTGAAAATTAATTTCTCCACTCCGAGAGGTAGATTTTGTCCTTCTGGCAAGAAGTTGAAACATCATTTTTTGAAGTTCTTCAATTCTTTGCGTAAATATCAAAATCTTTCACATATTTTATACCACGAGGTGACATGTTCTTTAATCAGATATGAGCAAGAACGACGTGACCTGCTCTGTTGCCACTTGATGCAGGTCAAAACCTGCGATGGTAAATGTAATGAAATGATAGATGATCGGGAATCACTCAACCTGCGGTGAAGGCTCACTTGATGCTACTAATCACGGAATCACTTGCCGCAACCAAGCCATTCACTTGTAAAAGAGAAATCACTCACTCCTAATGCAAGAACCCTTGCAAACAAATTTTTTTAAACTTAAAATCATCTATCTAATTTTTTCATTTAGAGGGGGTTTATATAGTAGTTTTGGAACTTCCCTCCAAAACTTATGAAATAGTACTTTGAATGACCTTACATTTTTTCCATCTAGAAAACATATAAATTTGACTTTGAGTCATAAAAACATAACACACGACTCTAATATCTGATAATAAAGATGATAACTCGAAATTAGACTAAATAACCAAGTGAATGCACTTAGAATACCAAAAGAAACAAGATTGGTTGATTTTGGAGTGTCGCATGGCAACCTCTAGTAAAATGTCACTAACTTTTTCCACAAACCTTCGTTATGGAAACCGTTTATTTTGATGGAAATGACTCTTGTAGCTTTCTAACCAAATATGGCATACCTTCTAGTTCATTGTAAATCAGAAAATATTATCATTCAAAATAACCCCATCTACTGGAAAAAATTCTTAAATTGTATTTGTATCAGATTTGAACATGAGTTCGCTACTTTGTAGTGACTAGTCCCTTCCACTAGACCAATCTAGGGCGTAAAAGTAAATAGGCTACTCGATACTCGAATCGAGCTCATTCAATAAAAACTCGTTTGATCTCGATTCGCCACACAAATCAAACAAGCTTGAACATCATTTTTCGTTCGATAACTTTTAAAAATCTGCTCGAGCTCAACTCGATAAGCTAAAAATTGATAAAACATACGTAAAATATCAAGCTAATAGATACTCGACTCAAGCTCAACTTTTTTAACAATCAAATCAACTTCGAACAAAAAATTTCAAGCTTATTCGATTCATTACAGTTGCCACATCAAGAATTTTATTTCTAACGATGCATGCTGATCTCATAACAAAATTATTCCAAAAATACATTTGACAAGATTTTTCTATTCAAATATGTAAATATTAGAAAAAAATCAACGACCACCCACATCACTACTCACCAACACCTACCCCATTGCCACCCCTATCCCTTTCCCTTTCCGTCCTCTCGCTTTGCCTTTCGTAAATTGACAACCTTACACGACCAAATCTGTCGGGGAAGGTTGCAGGCGTAGGGAAGGTAAACAAGGAAATGAAAGGGAAGATAAGGGACGGGCTAAGTTGAGTTCTTTGCGCATGCTGGGAAATGGGTTGAGGACAATAGAGATATTTTTTCCTATCTCATAAAAAATTTAATTAACTCTATCTATTTCTTTATTAAAATTATAAAATAAATATATTTTAAGTAGAAAATAATTATTTATCGAATTTAAATATTTATATTTGTTTAAGTATGTAATTTTGTTTTACTTTATTTATTGTAGATGTAATTTTAAATTAGTTATATATAATTTATGTAAAGATATATAAAATATAAATATTTATTTAAGTAAAAATATATTTATTGTTTTATTTATTGATGGGTTTTTTTTAATTTATTTTATTTAATATTTTTTAAGAATAATAATCAAATTTTTATTTATTTTAATCTATATATTTTATATTATAGCATGTGTAACTCAATTATTTAAAAAATTTCTAAATGTAAATTTATTAATATTAATAATTTGGATAATTACGCAAAAGTCTGTGATTTTTTACAAATAATTTTTATAACAAAAATTGGGTTTTGATACTTTCGATAGTTCCATTAGTATTTTTGGGCAAACATTAGCCTCAAGGGTTATTTGTGTAATTTTTCAAATATGAAGAGTGGCATGTGTGTATACACTAAACCTTAGGGGTAGTTTGGTGTAATTCTCCCAAAAAATAAACAATGTGTATCATATTGTAATGTTTGTGCTGTTATATGAAATAATTTCTCCTTCTGGTATAAACCTAATTACCCAACCTTTTCTTATTCGCCGCCACAGTACATCGGATGTAACGCTCCCTTTTCCAAAAATTCTATAATTTTTCTTTTATGTCTTTTAAATCAATTAAACACACTCAACTCTTTCTCATTTTGCAAATTGTTTTCTTATTCGCCGCCACACAACATCGGATGTAACGCTCCCTTTTCTAAATATTCTATATTTTTTTCTATTATCTCTTTTAAATCGATTAAACACACTCAACTCTTTCTCATTTTGTAGATTGTTTTCTTATTCGCCGCCACACAACATCGGATGTAACGCTCCCTTTTCCAAACATTCTATAATTTTTCTTTTCTCTCTTTTAAATCGATTAAACACACTCAACTCTTTCTCATTTTGTAGATTGTTTTCTTATTCGCCGCCACACAACATCGGATGTAACGCTCCCTTTTCCAAATATTCTATAATTTTTCTTTTGTCTCTTTTAAATCGATTAAACTCACTCAACTCTTTCTCATTTTGTAGATTGTTGCTTAGATCTATAATTGATCAAATCAAGGACGAACCAACAATGAATCGACCTGCATTCCTTAAATTTTTAATGCCTGTATTTTCAGCAAAACAAATGGTATTTTTCTCGGCTTTTACTATTTAGGTTTTCGTAATTTCTATATTGGGTTCTCGTGCTTTGAATTTATTATCTATTTTTTGTTGTTTAATTAATTATGTTATGCCTTCTAAATTATTAAATAATTGTTATGTTTTAGTCATGTTCGAAATATTAGTGCGATATTAAAAATAATATTGAATCAATGATAAAGTTATTCAATGATAGTTATATTTACTTGTTTAAGTTACATGTAAAACTATATATATAGGAAATATATTCTTAATTAAAAAGGTTGAGCTGTGAATGATAAAAAAATGGTTTTCTTTGATATGTTGGGCAAAATTTATATGTACTAGTCTAATATCTTTAAGTTTGTAGTGCTCAAATTCTAAATTTTTAAAAGACATTGTATTTTTGGGAAAAAAATATTAATTACGATCTTATATGTTTTACTAGAAATTTCATTATTAGAATAAAATCCATTTATATTCACATGTTTAAAATATCTTCCCATAAAGAAAAAGAAAGAAAAAGACTAATCCAGATTTCCCTATATTAGAAACAAATCTCATACTTATTTTCAAAATTACAAACACATAAAACATTAATTGACCTACATGTGACTTTCATTTCTAATTAAAGCCAGTCTTCTAGATTTCCTTTTCTACAACTCTCAAACTTGGAATTCGTGAGAAAAATTCATAGGAATCGGACTTTAATTTTTGGTGGAGTCATAATTCTCTTTTGTGTTATGCTAAACATGCACAAAAATATTCTAAGAATTTTTAAAGAGTAGAACCTCCTTGTACTTTTAAAAACTGAGTACAAAACCCCATAATTTGTTAAAAAAAACAATAGGTCATTTCTGATCGGCGTATTTCAAAAACCGTTTTTAAAGTACTTCATGTTGGTCCAACAACTTAACATGAAATATTTTAAAATTTGTTTCTTTAAAGAAAACGATCTAAAATCACTTATTTATAACATGTTGGGGGTATTCGTGGAGAGTTTTTAAAGGTACAAGGATTTTTTGTGCAATAAAAAATTTACAGGTGAGTTTCCATAAGGTTCTGCTTAATACCCGGGAGTATCTTCCATTTTCCCCACAGTGACAAGTGATTTATGAATGTCATTTCATAGTGTTTGGTTGCGTCGCATAATAACTTAATGCATTTGCATTAATTTTAACCTTTGGTTCCCACTATAGACACCAATGTTTTATGTCAATGTTCCTAAAATGTTCAATACAGTAAAAAAATTAAATATGTTCTCTATAATTAATAAAGGGCCATAATGATGTTATGCATATTGATTTGGTTATTTAATTGATTTGATTATATATTATTGTTTGTTTAGGAACTTCCTACAACTTATATTGATATGATTCCGAGAGATTTACCAAAAAAGGTAGTTCTTAAAGACCATTATAATCATTCGTGGGAAATAAAGAGGAAAAGAGTACATAACAAATTGTACTTTCAAGATGGTTGGGGTAAATTTGTTGAAGATAATTCGATAGAAGATGGGGATATGCTAGTGTTGGAATATATTTCTCATGGAATTTTCAATGTCACATTATTTGGCTTACCGGGATGTGAGAAAAAAATAATTGGAAAATATGAAGGCACTAGAATAGAAGAGAATGTAAAAGAGGAATCGAAAGAGGAATACAACGAGGAAGAAACTGACGATGAGGAAGATGTTGTATCACCAGAAATTGGCGATGAGGATGATGATGAAGAAGAAGCCGATGATGATGAAGATGATGAGGAAAATGATGAAAATCGCTTCGATAACCTTGTTGGGCAAGTAAATGTGCATAAACGAGCGAAAATTGGTACTTATAGTGTGTTCTAAAACTTATTTTGTTCAAAAACTATTTAACCTCATTCTAATCTGCAAATTAATTTTTATTTTGACGTTAATGTTGTATTTATTTCATTTAGATGGAGCTGGTACCAGTAAGAAACATACTCGCAGGAAGAGAATTTCCGATATCTATGGTGTGAAGCTCCTTCAATCTTGCGATATTCCTATACCTACAAATCCTTATTTTCTGACACACGTAACAAAGCGTAAGGGTGATATGGTAAGTTTATTGCTTGGAGCTTCATATTTATTTGCTTATATCGTTTAGATAAGAAAATAAATTACAAAATTATTGGGAGTGAAAAGCGTAGTAGCTCCATTTTATATATCTAATGGACACTTTACTCATAATCATAAATTTAAGAGCAAAGCGACTGTTTAAGCTTTTAAAATTATATCTTCAAAGTCTCCTTTAGTCTTTTAAACTATAGTTTTTATTTTATTTTAATTGAAACTAATTTTTAAATTTGAACTAATTAAAATAATCAAACCACAATCCTCATCAACCCCGCCCACGCCTTTCACCCTCCTACAAGGGGGCTAGGGTTAGGATTTTCATTTCTTTATTATATTTAAAAAAATTAATATGTTATTTTGAAATTTTTATTTAGATATTATCTAATGAAGAAAAGAGTATTATAGTATTTTCATGTCTCAAAATCAAGTCCTAAATCTAATTCTCAGTATGTGAACAACACTACAAGCTTTAGTGTGTCGTTTTTGCGTACTCTTTACAACAAAAACTAACCCAAGCTTTTAGGCATGCTATTATTCTTTGGAATTGTTATTATGGAGTTTGGTATATATATATATATATATATATATATATATATATATGTATATATGTATGTATGTTATAACTAATATTGTTAATTTATCATGTCAGTATATTCCTAAAAAAATACTGAGAAATAAAGACTTTAAACTTCCAAAGAAGGTCACCCTCGTTGATCCTAATGGAAGGACATATGAATCAACATATAGAGAATGGGCTGATGGGAGAGCAAATTATGCTGGAGGATGGGGATCATTCTGCAGTAAAAACTCAGTTGGAAAAAAAGATTTATGCCTTTGTCAATTTGTGGAGGAAGATGGGGAGGATTATATTATTGTTGGTATTCTCCGTTTTGATTAGGTCCAAAATAGGCTAGCTCATAATGGAACGTTTTACATTTGATATATGTTTCTTTGTTAGACTAAAATAATTTATTGTAAACATTGACATTGTTTTGAAGAAACTACATAAACTTTGTTTTTGATTGTCTTTTATGTAGATATATAGATAATACTTACACTTATTTGTTGTTGATATATATGCATACCCATTTTAAAAAGTATGTTTCATACTTTCGACATGGATACAATAATCATCTTTCACGTTGAATCAAAATCAAGTTAAACAAAGTATTTGTTATCTTTCTTGCTTATTTTCTGAGAAAAGGGTAACTAGTAGATTTTTTTTTCGAAAAAAGAATTTAGCTCAATTTTGTCTTACTTTAGAAAAAATATTTTGTACTTGCATGCAACCGTTGTAAGCTTATAGTCCTATTTTCTAATCATGACTATTTCCATACAAGTTGCAGATGAGCATAAAATTGGATATAAATGTAGTCCAAAAGTTTACATTTAATCCTAATATTCTAATTATCATATTTGAAGTTTTGTTATTAGAGTTGCATTACATTCTTTTGTCCTTAGTCATCCAAGCCCTCTCGTTTTTTTTCTAGTAGATGCATTGCATCACAATTTTTAACTCGATCCCTTGATCATTTATAAACAAAAAGGAAAAAAAAAGGTTACCTCAAATTCTCCCTATTAAGTAAAATTATCACATAAATTTGTGTGGCGACAACAAAATATTTTTTTGATTGACCACGATTATAAAGTCAATAAATAAGTTTAATTATGTGACAACGAAATAAGCATGGCCAAATTAATTTAAGGTTCAAATATACTGATGAAAAATATAATTTCCTACCTTTAAAATATATTTGAATTGTATACATATGCGATCATATAATATGAATTGGAATAAGCACAAATTTCTTATAGAGTGTTGGAGTATATTATTGGTAAACATGTTTAGAATGATTATTTTGAGGTTTTGTGATATTACAACTGTAGTTTAAATTTATATTTTTCATCATTAAATTGCATATGTAAATTAGAAATTTAATTTGGTACTCATCTCATACCTGCATAGCCCAAATCTTAGTGATTGTATTTGCAAATGGATCAAGTCGCAGAAGAAGTGGAGATAGCCAAGACATATTTCAAAGAAATATACAATCAAACCATAATACACATTGACTCTATCCAAGAATATGGGAAAAATCAAGAATTAAAAAACAAAACTAAATTGAAACATAAAAGAAAGAGAGAATTGCAACTGTGGTACCAAACTATATATCGATTCTCACTTGTGGTACCATAAAAATCGAGGCCGACACATTTGGTACCACAATTTAAGAAATTGAATCACTTTTGGTACCACCGTTAAAATTGGACGTTAATTGATGACGTGGCAGTTAATTGTTATTGCAAAATTGATACAATTACTTATATTGACTGACAATTCTACCCCATAACATTTTAGGTTGTCAAAATAACCCCACATCTTCAAATTTAGTCCACATTGTTGCTCAAATTCAAAATTGGCTTGAATAAAACACGTGCGCACCAATTTGGAGATTTTACTTATGATATTTAACTAATTTAATTTTATAAATAATATTAACAAACCAAATAATGCTTTAATATAAATCCGACAAAATATTAAAAATAAAGCATATTTTTTTAAAATCTAAAATTTATTAAAAAAAGGAAAATATTATAATTAAAAAAAAAAAAAGTAAACCCATCCCTACCCCCCCACCCCAAACCCACCCCCCCGTAACCCCCCCCCCCCCCCCCCAACCAAGAACCCAGGCCACTGGGGGCCTGGGGTCGTCCGTCCCAGGCCGCCGACGGCCTGGGATCGCCGGTCCCAGGCCGCGGTGGCCTGGGATCGAAGAACACAGGCCACCGCGGCCTGGGTTCTGCAACAGATCCCAGGCCGCGGGTGGCCTGGGTCATCCGATCGATGGGGTTGGGTGGGGGTGGGGGGTAGGGATGGGGATTGGGATTTCTTTTTTAGTTTTTTTTTTGAATTTTAATTATTTTGTTAATATATAACTTTTTCTTTTTAATAAATATTATATATATAAATTTTAGATTTTACAAAAATATATTTTTATTTTTTAATATTTTGTTGGATTTATATTAAAGTATTATTTGGTTTGTTAATATTATTTATAAAATTAAATTAGTTAAATAAATATGTAAATATAATAAGTAAAATCTCCAAATTGGTTCGCACGTGTTTTATTCGAGCCAATTTTGAAATTGGGCAACCATGTGGACTAAATTTGTCAGTAAATTTGAAAATGTGGAGTTATTTTGACAACCTGAAATGTTTTGGGTAGAATTGTCAGTCAACATAAACAATGGTACCAATTTTGCAATAACACTTAACTGCCACGTCATCAATTAACGTCCAATTTTAACGGTGGTACCAAAAGTGATTCAATTTCTTAAATTGTGGTACCAAATGTGTCGGCCTCGATTTTTATGGTACCACAAGTGAGAATCGGTATATAGTTTGGTACCACAATTGCAATTCTCTCATAAAAGAAAGGATTTCATAAATATCACATGACTATGATGCGCCGACACTTAACTAAATGAAGAAATGTAGTCCGACACCGTCAAACCGTCGACACGTGTCCGACACACCATCTGGCATGCCGGTGAAATTTAAAGCAAAAATGAAATTATGACACGGTCTTATGAATAGTACTACACGGTCAAGACACTACAAAGTTATTTTTACAATAATAGAAAGTCTTGTCGCAACTTGCAATTAAAAAAAAAATCTGAAATTCCTATAAGTAGACCTAACGTTTCACTCTTACGTTTCTCCCCGATTTTTCACTCCATCAATCTTAACCCTAATGTTTCATTCATCATCTTCAATTCTCCATTAATTCTAATCAAGACATTCAAGCTCTCAAAAGGTAAGTTGAAATCTTTCTATTAATTATAGGAGAATATATATAACATTAACTGAAACAAGCTAATTATCTAAACCAAGTGTAATTAACATGTTGGGAGTTAAAGATGGACGTAATTGCTATACTCCATTTGGCCATCCTGTCAGTACTCCTAACATTCAACATGAGAATAGTTAATTATATCACTTTTATCCTTAGTACATACCTGATCTACTGAGGCGAAAGTTTTAATTAGCCCTTGCACTCATGGGCGGATCTATGCTTTGAGTTGGTGGGGCCCTGGCCTCCCCAAGATTTTTTTTAATTAGTATATATATATATATTCTCCAAGGGTTTAATCCCTTTCGAGGTGCGTCGAACAATATATTGTAGGATATGACTATGTATATATATATTTACTTAATAATATAGTCAATTCTCTTTTGTCTATGTGTGTTTAAACATGATCCAAAAGTATGAATTCACAGTTCTTTTATAAATTACGATGTAATGTATATTTTTTTTGTCTTCTCACGTTTATTTTTTAGTTTTAACAATTTAATATACTTTGTATTAAAGTTGAATTGGAGACAAGTAAAAAAATAAAAATCACAATAATAAGACATTTAAATTTGTTTAGTTCCACATACTCGAAAAATTAGGCTTAGTGATAATATAGAAGATTAATACCTTATAAAAATTACAACGTATATTGAGAATAAATTTGTCAAGAAAATTGATATTGATTTTATATTAGATTAATTTTATGACTCGAAACAACATCGTGTGCAACTTAGATAATCTTGTGTAAACTTTGATTTGCATCCGAAATCCAACATAGTTCTCATTAACAATACATTTTTTAAAATTTATGTTAATTTTTTAGGCTTATACAAATAAAATAGTTTGAATATCATTTTTAATTAACTTCACTTATATTGAAACTCGGCCCCCCCGACTTCTAGATCATGGATCCGCCCCTGCTTGCACTTATGCTTGAACTTGATGAATCACATGAAGCAGATAGAACTTGTAACAATAAGGTACAAATATACTAACGTCATTCTATTGGGATGCGAATAAAAACCTTAAGGTACACATAATATTCAAATCAAGACTACATAGTTTCTCATGAAGGATGATACCAATTACTTTTGGTGATGCTTAATTTTTGGATCAAAGTACCTTAAGGAAATATTTATATATATTTAGTTTCTTCCTATAATCGGTGTTGTCAAAAGATACATGGAATGATCATATCTACCGTTTAAAATTTACAATATGAACAACAATCAGATAAATGTTGTTGGTCATGTAGATATTTTTTACCTAGATATAGAGACAAATATAATTATACAGAGAAATCCAATAGCGACGTAAGAATATACGTTCTCCACATTCGCAATCCTAAGAATTCAGAGTAGTCCTGTGTTATTTCAACTAACAACCCCCCCCCCCCCCCCCTGTGTTATTTTTTTAGCAAAAAAAAAACTTTCCAAGCCGAAATGACATTTATACCCCCACCAAAGGATACAAAATCCCCCCCTCTTAACCTAAAAAATTATCAACCCCCTATAGATTTTGAAAATTGACAATAACCCCCATGTTAACTTAAACAATTAACAAAAATCTCCCTATGATTTATGAAGGAATTTCAAATGAGTTTTTTTGCTAATAGAAAAAGAACACAAGGGTGGTTTTGTTAGTTAAAATAACTAAAGGTGTTTTTTGTTAGTTAGACAAATCACAAGGGGTATTTTTGCATTTAGCTCAAAATATGTGGACAAAAAGTGCAATCTCATAAATATGGATTGATAGTACTGAGGGTCCTGGGACAAAAAATGAAATATCGCCGATATATATATTTATGCAAATTGAAGAGAAGAGAAACAGAGCAATAGAAACGGAAACGAAGTACCTTATAAACCACAATCGGCATGGTAAAAGGAGATCGCCTATATATGCTGATTTATGCCCAATATTTTGTTGTATGTCACACCTGTTTTTCCAAATTATTGCAATTTATATACAAAGAAAGAATCATTAGGTAAAATAGTAGGCTTTTACATCAAAGTATGCTACCACTACAAAATCTAGTTTTCAAGGGAAAAATCAATATCAATATCAGAATGCATATGCAAAATTAAGTCTAATGCTTCAGGAAACATATCCCGTTTTGAGTATCCATTCATCATGGTGTTCCAAGAGACGAGTGTTCGTTCAGGCATTTTGTCGAACAAGTGGCGAGCATGTTCCGACTTTGCAGTAATATGTGATTGCTTTGTTTGCGGATATCTATTGATGGGAAATGTGGTTTTCTTTCAACAATATGACGACTGAGTCTCAATCTTGAGTGATTTCTGGATGTTTGTGTAATAATCTAAACAAAAATTTTGATATGGAATTGAGTATCCGGTAACCGCAATTTTTTTCGTTAACAGAGATTGGTTAAAGCAAAGTCCTTAAATTTAACCAAGTACAAATTTAAATACAGTTTCTTGTTTCCTCAAACGTTGTAGATTATCTTTCTAGTTAATATATAAAAATCGTTATCTGTAGAAATCTAGGGGTGCAATAAATTTGGTTTGAATTCTCATTTGAGCTTGAAATTATGTTTGAGTTTGGTTTGATTTTTAAACGAATCGATTTCACATGAACTTTGTCAACGTGTATCGAGTAGCTTGATTTTACATATATTTGTAATGTTTTAGCTTATCTAGTCGAGCTTAAAAAATTATCAAATAAATTTAAAATTTGACTCCTGATTGACAACTCTAAATATAGCTATCAACCACTCAGTAAATATATATAGCAACTGGCTTTTGATGTTATTTTTCTTTATAATATATTCTATATAGAAGAAACTATTTTCATTCTAAAAATATTTGTGTTTACTTATTTTTTTTTTGGTTTCCCAATGGTGGAATCATTTTCGAGGTGTGTCGGGCACATTATGTGGTAACATTTCCACTAAAGATTATGATGCAGGTCGAAACCTGCGGTGGTAAAGGTAACAAATGATAGATGACCGAGAATCACTCAACCTATGGCAACGGACTCACTCGACGCTACTAATCGCAATATCACTCGCCACGACCAAGTCACTCACTTGTAAAAGAGAAATCGCTCACTTTAAATGCAACAACACTTGCAAACAAATATTTTTTTAAATTAAACACATCTATCTGATTTATTCATTTATAGGGTGTATATAGTAGTTTTGGAACATCCCTCCAAAACATAGAAAATAGTACTTTGAATGACCTTACATTTTTCCAATCTAAAAAACATATAAATTTGACTTTGACTCATAAAAACATAACACATGACTCTAATATCTGATAATAATGATGATAACTCAAAATTAGACTAAATAACCAAGTGAATGCACCTAGAAATACCAAAAGACACGAGGTTGGTTGTTTCTCGAGTGTAGCCTTGCAGCTTCTAGTAAAATGACAATAACATTTTCCACTTACCTTCGTTATGTAACCCGTTTATTTTGTTGAAAACTTGACTCTTGTAGATTTCTAACCATATATGGCACATCTTCTAGTTCATTGTAAATCAGAAAATATTATTGTTCAAAGTGACTCTGTCTGCTGGAATAAATTCTGAAATTGTATTTGAATATTTATCCTCGGCTTGAAAAATGAACTCGCCCTCAAGTGTGTGTTGAGATAAAAAAATCAATGAGACATGAATGGTTTTCAACTTTTTTCTCGAGTTCCATGCATATTTCAGTTCCCCTAAGTGTGCAGCCTTTGGGTCCTTAATTTAACATCAAGAGCTACTAGCTTTGTTAGGATGTACATTCCAATTGCCAAATATATAATTTCCATATAATTTTTCCTTTGTAAGAGAAGACCCTTTAATCTAACCTTTTCAGCAAACTAAAAAGAAAGCTAAACAATCCAATAAGAAAATTTAATTTTGGGGAAGATATTACTGAAGTCTTGAAACACTCATTGTAACTCAATTGACTTCCATGAATGTAGGTTGTATTGATGATAAAATCAATGTTATGTTGAGAATTTTCACTGAATATATGTTAAAAAGAATACCATTATTTATTGCATTGTGAATAAATGGTGAAAATTAGTGTAGAATAATTGTTTGCTGCATAGAGAAGAAACAACTTCCACATTAGCAATGTTCAATGTATGATAGGCCAACGACTTACCAAGATCTTCAAAAATTAAATCTTCTTCGTCATCATATTCATCATAAATTGGAAGCCTTTCATAAGATTTTTCATCTGAGCATTGGGCAACTTCTTCCTCGATCTCTTCATGAAAAAGTGGTTAATGATCATCTTCGAATTTGACATCAAATTGAGGGGCGTCATCAACTTCGGTGCCTAGCTTTGTTTTGGTAATTTGAATTTCAACATCTTTTTCACAATGAAGTTCACTTTCTTCAACTTGAAAATTAATTTCTCCACTCCGAGAGGTAGATGTTGTCCTTCTGGCAAGAAGTTGAAACATCATTTTTTGAAGTCCTCCAATTCTTTGCGTAAATATCAAAATCTTTCACATATTTTATACCACGAGGTGACATGTTCTTTAATCAGATACGAGCAAGAACGACATGACCTGCACTTATGCCACTTGATGCAGACCAAAACATGCGATGGTAAATGTAATGAAATGATAGATGATCGGGAATCACTAAACCTGCGGTGAAGGCTCACTTGATGCTACTAATTGCGGAATCACTTGCCGCAACCAAGCCATTCATTAGTAAAAGAGAAATCACTCACTCCTAATGCAAGAACACATGCAAACAATTTTTTTAAACTTAAAATCATCTATATAATTTTTTCATTTAGAGTGGTTTATATAGTAGTTTTGGAACATCCCTCCAAAAGTTGTGAAATAGTACTTTGAATGACCTTACATTTTTTCAATCTAGAAAACATATAAATTTGACTTTGAGTCATAAAAATATAACACACGACTCTAATATCTGATAATAAAGATGATAACTCGAAATTAGACTAAATAACCAAGTGAATGCACCTAGAAATACCAAAAGACACAAGATTGGTTGATTTTGGAGTGTAGCATGGCAGCCAATAGTAAAATGTCAATAACTTTTTCCACAAACCTTCGTTATGTAAACCGTTTATTTTGATGGAAACGACTCTTGTAGCTTTCTAACCAAATATGGCATACCTTCTAGTTCATTGTAAATCAGAAAATATTATCATTCAAAATAACCCCATCTACTGGAAAAGATTCTGAAATTGTATTTGCATCAGATTTGAACATGAGTTCGCTACTTTGTAGTGACTAGTCCCTTCCACTAGACCAATCTAGGGCGTAAAATTAAATAGGCTACTCGATACTCGAATCGAGCTCATTCAATAAAAACACGTTTGATCTCGATTCGTCACACAAATCAAACAAGCTTGAACATCATTTTTCGTTCGATAACTTTTAAAACTCTGCTCGAGCTCAACTCGATAAGCTAAAAATTGATAAAACATACGTAAAATATCAAGCTAATAGATACTCGACTTAAGCTCAACTTTTTTAACAATCAAATCAACTTCGAACACAAAATTTCAAGCTTATTCGATTCATTACAGTTGCCACATCATGAATTTTATTTCTAACGATGCATGCTGATCTCATAACACAATTATTCCAAAAATACATTTGACAAGATTTTTCTATTCAAATATGTAAATATTAGAAAAAAATCAACGACCACCCACATCACTACTCACCAACACCTACCCCTTTCCCTTTCTCTTTCCGTCCTCTCGCTTTGCCTTTCGTAAAGTGACAACCTTACACGACCAAATCTGTCGTGGAAGGTTGCAGGTGTACGGAAGGTAAACAAGGAAATGAAAGGGAAGGTAAGGGACGGGCTAAGGTGAGTTCTTTGCGGATGCTGGGAAAAGGGTTGGGGACAATAGAGATATTTTTTCCTATTTCATAAAAAAATTAATTAAATTTTATCTATTTATTTATTAAAATTATAAAATAAATATATTTTTAGTAGAAAATAATTATTTATCGAATTTAAATATTTATATTTGTTTAAGTATGTAATTTTTTTTTACTTTATTTATTGTAGATGTAATTTTAAATTAGTTATATATAATTTATGTACAGATATTTAAAATATAAATATTTATTTAAGTAAAAATATATTTATTGTTTTATTTATTGATGGGTTTTTTTTACTTTATTTTATTTAATTTTTTTTAAGAATAATAATCGAATTTTTATTTCTTTTAATCTAAATATTTTATATTATAGCATGTATAACTCAATTATTTAAAAAAATTCTAAATGTAAATTTATTAATATTAATAATTTGAATAATTACGCAAAAGTCTGTGATTTTTTACAAATAATTTTTATAACAAAAATTGGGTTTTGATACTTTCGATAGTTCCATTAGTATTTTTGGGCAGACATTAGCCTCAAGGGTTATTTGTGTAATTTTTCAAATATGAAGAGTGGCATGTGTGTATACACTAAACCTTAGGGGTAGTTTGGTGTAATTCTCCCAAAAAATAAACAATGTGTATCATATTGTAATGTTTGTGCTGTTATATGAAATAATTTCTCCTTCTGGTATAAACCTAATTACCCAACCTTTTCTTATTCGCCGCCACAGTACATCGGATGTAACGCTCCCTTTTCCAAAAATTCTATAATTTTTCTTTTATGTCTTTTAAATCAATTAAACACACTCAACTCTTTCTCATTTTGCAAATTGTTTTCTTATTCGCCGCCACACAACATCGGATGTAACGCTCCCTTTTCTAAATATTCTATATTTTTTTCTATTATCTCTTTTAAATCGATTAAACACACTCAACTCTTTCTCATTTTGTAGATTGTTTTCTTATTCGCCGCCACACAACATCGGATGTAACGCTCCCTTTTCCAAACATTCTATAATTTTTCTTTTCTCTCTTTTAAATCGATTAAACACACTCAACTCTTTCTCATTTTGTAGATTGTTTTCTTATTCGCCGCCACACAACATCGGATGTAACGCTCCCTTTTCCAAATATTCTATAATTTTTCTTTTGTCTCTTTTAAATCGATTAAACTCACTCAACTCTTTCTCATTTTGCAGATTGTTGCTTAGATCTATAATTGATCAAATCAAGGACGAACCAACAATGAATCGACCTGCATTCCTTAAATTTTTAATGCCTGTATTTTCAGCAAAACAAATGGTATTTTTCTCGGCTTTTACTATTTAGGTTTTCGTAATTTCTATATTGGGTTCTCGTGCTTTGAATTTATTATCTATTTTTTGTTGTTTAATTAATTATGTTATGCCTTCTAAATTATTAAATAATTGTTATGTTTTAGTCATGTTCGAAATATTAGTGCGATATTAAAAATAATATTGAATCAATGATAAAGTTATTCAATGATAGTTTTATTTACTTGTTTAAGTTACATGTAAAACTATATATATAGGAAATATATTCTTAATTAAAAAGGTTGAGCTGTGAATGATAAAAAAATGGTTTTCTTTGATATGTTGGGCAAAATTTATATGTACTAGTCTAATATCTTTAAGTATGTAGTGCTCAAATTCTAAATTTTTAAAAGACGTTGTATTTTTGTGAAAAAAAATATTAATTACTATCTTATATGTTTTACTAGAAATTTCATTATTAGAATAAAATCCATTTATATTCACATGTTTAAAATATCTTCCCATAAAGAAAAAGAAAGAAAAAGACTAATCCAGATTTCCCTATATTAGAAACAAATCTCATATTTGTTGGTCCCAAGTGGTCAGATGAGGTCTAGAGGGGGGGTGAATAGACCTCTTTAAAAATTTACCTTTTTAAAGATTCTCTAACTTTTCTGTCAGCAGACTAAGCTGATCAAGAATCGTAAGCAGACTAAGCTGATCTCGCACAAAGCTTTGAACAGCAGAGTTTACCACTCTTCTGATTTCACTCAGCTGATTTTATCAAAATCAGAGTTTTAAAATAAACTAACTTGCAGCGGATTGATCAAGTATTTTTCACAAGTAGTTTTCTTTAACTTAGAAAAAGTTTTATCCCCAGTTTTTAACAAACTCCTTTTTAAAACTTTTAACAGTTAACCTTTTTGTGTTTTAAATATGCTCTTTCAAATATGCTGAAAATAATGCAAGTAAAAACACAAAGGATTTTTATAGTGGTTAAATGGATAGAAATCCTTTAGTCCACTCTTCCAAGTCACTTAGATCTTGGGTTATACTAAATCACACAGATTACAGTATACAATGCTTGTGCCAATCAACAAATGAAAAGGCCACAAGTGCGTAATAGGAAATCACAAAGAAACTCCTATTCTACAAAGCTTTATCACTCACAAAGATGGATAACAGCTTCTCACAACACAATTCTAACAAAATCACTCAAATTTATAAGTATTTTCTGTTTTCTCTCTATTCTGCTTCGTCAACAGATGACTCGGCTGATGAGTCTTCTGTTCTTGAGTTTGAGACTTAGAAGAATTCTGCTTCAAATATTTTTGCTCTCAAAATGTGTTGTCTCTTGTGTTGTATCTCTTCAACTCACGAACTGAACTATTTATACTTGAGATTTGAAATTCTGCCCGTTGAGAGATCGACAGCTGTTCAAATCCTCGAGTACTGGTCCTTTCTGCAGAAACGGCTACCTGCGACTGAACACTGAACACTTTGTTGTACTTGCTGTCAGATCGCATTAAATGCACAAATCTGATACGAGGTTTCTCTTCAAACATTTGTTATAAATACCCTTCCTCTTCAGCATTTATTACTCCAAGTGCATTTATTACCGTTGATCAGACTCCTTGATCCCTTCCACTCTGCTGATCGAAATCACTCGTCTGATGTATACTCGGCTGTTCCCAAACTTGAACTAATCTTATTTGAGTTGGCTGATTGTCCACCAGTCTGATTCCTTCTTCAGCAACAGATCAGTAGTCTTCTGGACCATATTTGACTGGTCTGAAATAAGTCTTCCTTAGTCAAATATCTTTGAAGGTTTGTACTAAGCTTCCATACTTAGCTGATTCTGATGTTTTGGAAATCATCAAAACCTCCCTTCACTTCATACCTTCCATCTTCATCTTCATCCAACAATTTCCCCCTTTTTGATGATGACAAAACTTCAGCTAAGTACCTGTACCTAAAGCTAAAGTTTGAGTCCTCAAAAATTTCTGAGATAGAAATAATTTGTTGGAAACTTGAACTTTTATAGATTATATCAATTGATTACATGTTATAAGAGACCTAGTCTAATAACTTAGTCTAGTCCTTCTTTTCTTCTTGTGTTTCTCCTTCTTTTTCATCTTCAAGGTCTTCACCTTCTTGTTCAGAACTAGAGAGATATTGTTCAAGCAAGTCAAATATTTTTCTGAGATCCTCTATTCTTTTGTACTTGACGTATGGATCTAGCTGTTCAGCAGCTGAGTCCTTGGAAGCAGCAATCTCCTTATCAGATTTTACTGGTTCTTTGGGCTCTTTATCAGTATTGTTCTCTGCCTCAGTTACTTCATCATCAGGTCTGCTTGTAATTTCATCATCAGCATCCTTTTCAGCAGAATCCAATTTTTCAGTAACGTCAGCTGAATGATTAGCATCAGTACCCTTCTTCGTTGCAGAATCTCCATCTTCCCCCTTTTTGTCATCATCAGCAGGGTTGATGGGTTCTTCAGGCAGAACTGGAGTGATGTTAATGGCGTCACAAATTAATCTGATGTTTTTATCCACCGCCAGAAGATGATTCTCCCTTTTTAGTTGCTGCAATGTATCATAGGACTCAATCTTCTTAAAGGTAAGATCCACTTGATCACACAGTTGAATCTGAGAACTCAGAATCAGATCAGCGGAGGTAGTGAATGCTTTCAACATATTCTCAGTTTTCTCCTATTGAGCCTCCATTGCTTTTGCAACAACCTCATTTATATCCCTCCAACCGGCTGTGTTATTCTTGACCCTTGCACCAAATGTTTCCACATCTAGTCTGATAGCCTGTACTTTACTTTTGATATTTGCTATTTCTTCTACTATCAGAGGGCTAGGATCAGCAGCCTTGGGAACTCTTTCAGCAGCAGCAGACAGCATAGTTGAGGCCACTTCCTCAAATTTCTTTAACTGTTCTCGATGTCTATCTTCCATTTCCTTCATAGAGTTGACAATCAACTGTTAGATGGACTCCAAAATGGTTGGTTGCATGCTTTCTGAAGTTGATAGAATGGATGTGCGTGCTGAAACAATCTCAGGAGCTGGGTCAGTCTCCTTTGGTTCATCAGTCAGAGTAGTCTGCTTTTGGGGCAACTGCTCTGATGATGTTGAGATTTTGTCATCAGTCTTCTGTTGGACCTGGATTGGCTCATTTACCTCTGTAACAACATCAACACCATTATCAGCAACAACAGTTTTATGTGTAAATATAAGAGCAGGTACAAATGGTGATGTTGTCTGTTCAGGTAGATCTTCATAAGTCTTAATAGCCGGTCCAAAGACGATCTGTTGTAAGCTTGGTTGGGGCGTCAAAGAGCTTGGTTGACCCTTCTGGTATCTGGTCCTCTTAGCCCACATTTCCAAAGTTATGGAAAGTGCCAGCTTAACTGCTCTCTTTTGGAGATCTTCATTTGCAGCTGGAGTTTCAGGAACAGAGTTTTGTAGTTTCTTGGCTTCAGATTTTGCCAACTTCCTTAGCCGATAGTGGATCATGTCCAGGAAGTGATCTGAGTCCAGTGCTTGCCTCAGACACCCAGTTTCCAGAAACTGTAGAATCCATCTTTCCTCAGCAGCAAACTCCTTCCACTGTATTATTTGTTCTTTGGTCTTTGTCAGACGATATTCTCTCCATCTATTGTACCTTATCTTTTCTGCAACAAATAGACTCTGACGGACCAAAATGTCGTTATACCTCTCAAGATCTGCCACAAACTGTTTGAATATCTCTGGATCATTCTGAACTATTTCCAGAGCATATTTTAGTTCTGATCTTTTCTTCTTTGGCAGCTTGGGTGTGGGCATAACAGCCCTTGGCTTCTTCTTATCCCCAATTTCAATTCCACCACTGTACCTTGGACCATGGGCATCCTTGGTACTGGCTTCTATAGCTTGAGCCAAGTCCTGAGCTTCCTTAGCAGCTATCTCAGCAGCAGACATATTTTTAGCCTGAGCTTCAAGCTCCCTAAGTTTAAGGGCGTGCTGTTGCTCTTTCTTTTTCTTTTCTGCTTCATCTTTCTTTTTCTGTTCAGCAGCAGTGACCACTTTAATCTTTGCCTTACCAGTTCTCTTCCTTCTGGCGGCAGGAGATTCCACTATCTGCAGTGGAGCAGCAGTTATTGGAGCAGGATGAATGAGTGGGACATTCTCCTCTGCTGTCAGAGTAGTCGGCTGTTCAGCAACAGCAGACTTGTTGACAGTCTGATCCTCTGCAGTCTTACCATCTGCAGCTTTTTCTACTGCATTTACTGGTCTTTCAGCAGCAGGATTTTCTCTGACTTGTGTAGTTGGATCAGAATTGAAGGTAACTCTTTGACCACCTAGAGTTAACTTCCTTTTTGCTTTTGACTTGGGCAATACTTCAGTTTGGCGAGGTTCAGCAATCCTCTTTACTGAACTTCTGGTTCTTCGTCCAACCTCTTTCTCTTGAACTGGTTCGTCAGACTCAGATCTTTCTGGAGACGTTTCAGTACTCATCTCCTCAATTTCTTTAGTCAGCTCAGTGACTATCTTGTCAGCAGCATCAGTCTCTACTGATCTGACTTCAACAGCAGGATGTGTTGTTTGATCAGCAGACTTAGCTTTTGTACTGACTTTAGGCTTCTTGGTAGCAGCAGACTTCTCTGCCTTTCCCTTCACCTTCCTCTTTGAAGTTACTTCAACCTTTACTGGTTCATACACCTTCACCTCCTTCAGTTTGTGAACTATTTTCCCATTCACCATTGGACATCCAAGAGTTGAGAGCAGATGACTCAACATTATCACATGTCCATTTTTCTTTAACGCTAGAAGATAAAAGTAATGAACAGCCCAGTTTACCGGTAACCCATAGTAGATACAAACCATTGTTTGGTACCTTCTTCTAGGTAGCCCATCCAAGGAGCTGGTAGAACACTCCAAAATCTTTGCAATGATATCAGCAAACCTCTGAAACTCGTCCTTCAACTGAGTTTTCATTAGGGTTCCAGTCATTGGTTCTCCATCCTTCGCACAAATAAACCAAAATTCCTCCTCCTTTTCTGATCCCAAAGTGAAAACTTCTCCTCCTTCATTTTTCAGACCATAAAGCTCATTGAGAACAGCAGGAGAGACACAAATAGTTTTTCCCGTAGTCCTCGTGAGCTTCCAAAACTTTTACCAGAGAAGCCTCTTTGATTTTAACCATTATTTCTTTCATCAGAGGAGTTCCAGAAGCATGGAACTTCTCGTAATTCAGGTAGCATCCTTCAGCTCCGGCCATTGTAATGAAATTGAAGTAGCTTGAGAGAATTTAAAACACTTTTAAGACAGAAAATAGATGAATCAGTAACTTCTTTTTCACTTGAGATAATTTTGGGTGCGTAAGGTTTACCCTTCTGATCAGATCTGGATTTATAGATTTCGAAACACCTAGGTTTCCGTGTTTTACTCGGACGGTTTGATTTGATCTGTCAGTTTCTAATCGTGCGGGCGAGAATTGCGGAATTCAAAATTTATTAATTATGTCAGACAGGCGTGAATTTGAAACGCCACATGTCTGTTACTTATAAAAGCGTGTTTTTGATAAAAACCTTTTTGTACGACACTTAAATATAAGATGACATAAATAATAACAGATGAGTAAAATGATACTTATCTAATAGACGACTTGTCTGATACAATATATCACTAGTGAAAGCCAATAACTAGTGATCTTCCCTTGCTGTTTGTCAATCCAGCAAGATAAATAATCTTCCAGTCTTCAAGAATTAAGAACAAATCTACTGATTAACACAACTTCAACTAACTGTCATTGAAGATTTCATCTTTAAAACAAGGGTACCGCTAGTCTTACACGTTCCCCTTAATTCAAGAATTCATCAGTCAACTAGTCTGTTGAGAGTCAGTCTTCTTGAAATACAGTACTTGTTGATATCAGATTAGTCAGCTGTTGAACCCAGTCTTCTGATAGGTTCCCCCTCAGCTTATGAATCCAATTTTAACAAGCCCAATTCCGCTCTTAGAGTGGAAAATCTTGCTTCATTCAATGGTTTAGTGAAAATGTCAGCAATCTAATTGTCTGTTTGAACATACTCAATAATAACATTTCCCTTTTCAACATGGTTTCTGATGAAGTGATGTTTGATCTCAATATGCTTAGTCCTGGAATGACTAGTAGTATTCTGATTAAGTGAGATTGCACTTGTATTGTCACGGTAGATAGGGATTCCACTGATCTTGAGATTATAGTCTTCTAGTTGATGCTTCAACCAAAGTATTTGTGCACAACATGCTCCATCAGCAATGTATTCAGCTTCAGCAGTAGATATGGATACTGAAGTCTGTTTCTTACTCATCCATGAGATCAGACGACTGCCTAAAAATTGACACGTACCTGTAGTACTCTTCCTATCAATTTTGCAGCCAGCAAGGTCAGAATCTGAATATCCAATAAGTTCAAATCCTGATTCCCTTGGATACCACAATCCCAATTCTTGTGTGCCTTTAAGATACTTTAATATCCTTTTAGCAGCTAAGAGATGAGATTCCTTAGGATCTGATTGAAATCTCGCACAAAGCCCAACAGAATATATAATATCAGGTCTGCTAGCTGTTAAATATAACAGTGACCCAATTATGCCTCTGTACTTGGTAATGTCAACTGATTTGCCACCTTCATCCTTGTCCAGACGAGTTCCAGTAGACATAGGAATATTAACAGATGAGCTAGTTTCCATACCAAATTTCTTGAACAGATCGCTTGATTAATAAAAATACCATCAAGTAGCTGTTTAACTTGTAATCCAAGAAAGTAATTCAGTTCTCCCATCATGCTCATTTCAAACTTGTTCTGCATCAGCTTAGAGAACCTCTCACACATCTGTTTGTTAGTTGACCAAAAATAATATCGTCCACATATATTTGAACTAGCAATATATGATTATCCCATTCAATAGTAAACAAGGTTTTATCTACTTTACCTTTGCGAAATCCTTTAATTAAAAGAAAATCAGATAAAGTATCATACCATGCTCTTGGAGCCTGTTTCAGTCCATAGAGAGCTTTCTTCAGACGATACACTTTGTCTCCTTGTTGATAAACTTCAAAACCAGGAAGTTGTTCAACGTAAACTTCCTCTTGCAATTCTCCGTTGAGAAAAGCAGACTTCACATCCATCTGATAGACAGTGAAGTTCTTGTGAGCAGCATAGGCTAAGAATAGTCTGATCGCTTCAAGCCTTGCAACTGGTGCGAATGTTTCATCAAAATCAATGCCTTCTTCTTGGCAATAACCTTTGGCAACTAGTCTTGCTTTATTTCTGGTAACCATACCATCTTCATTCATCTTATTTCTGAAAACCCACTTAGTGCCAATTACTCTTTGATGAGAGGGTCTGGGAACTAAGTACCAGACTTCATTCCTTTCAAATTGATTCAACTCTTCTTGCATTGCCTCAATCCAGTGAGAATCACTAAGAGCTTCATCAATCAACTTAGGCTCAATTTGTGAAAGAAAACTTACAAACATTGTTTCATTTGCAGTTGACCTTCGAGTTCTCACTCTATCCAAAGGATCACCAATCACTAATTCAGGTGGGTGATCTCTGAGCCATCTGAGATCAGGTTGCAAATCTGGATGTTGTCCTCTTGATTGATCTTGCAACACTACTGTTGGAGTCTCAGTAGTAGTCTGTTGAACAGTTGTAGTCTGTTGAACAGTCTCTGGTCTGTCAGCTGTTCGCAACTCCTCTGTTAGACAATCAGCAGACTGATTTTGAACAGCACTTGAGTTAACAGCTTGAGTTAAATCAGGTAGTATGATGGGTACATATTCTTCATTTCTTTCCATACTCAATTTCTGAAAGTCAGCAGATATCTCTTGATTTGCACTTTGAATCTTTTCAGAAGATTTGCTTGGTTCATCAAACACTACATGAATAGATTCTTCTACAAGTAAAATTCTTTTGTTAAACACTCTATAAGCTTTACTAACAGTAGAGTAACCTATAAAAACAGCTTCATCAGCCTTTTCTGCAAATGAAGTAAGGTGATTTTTCCCATTGTTCAAAACATAACATTTACAACCAAAAATCCTAAGATAATGTAAATTAGGCTTTCTGTTGTTCCATAGCTCATAAGGTGTCTTGTTTTGACTTTTGTTGATCATACACCTGTTCTGTGTATAACATGCTGTATTTGTAGCTTCTGCCCAGAATCTTTGGGGCAGTTTTGCTTCATCTATCATTGTCCTGGTAGCCTCCTTTAGAGTTTTGTTTCTCCTTTCAGCAACTCCATTTTGTTGAGGGGTTCTGGCAGCAGAGTACTCATGACTGATTCCTCTGGAATTACAATACTCTTCAACAGTAGAGTTTGTAAACTCAGTCCCTCTATCTGATCTGATCTTCAATATTCTTAGACTCTTCTCATTCTGGATCAGTTCCATCAGATTGGTAAGATGTTCCTTGGTTTCACTTTTCTTCTTCATGAAAATCACCCAAGTAAATCTTGAAAAATCATCCACAACAGCTAGGCAGTATTTATTTCCACCATTGCTGATTGGATCAATAGGGCCAAACAAATCCATATGTAACAGCTCCAAAATTCTGGTTGAAGATTGGTGCTTCTTGCTTTTGAAAGTGCGTAATAGGAAATCACAAAGAAACTCATATTCTACAAAGCTTTATCACTCACAAAGATGGATAACAGCTTCTCACAACACAGTTCTAACAAAATCACTCAGATTTATAAGTATTTTCTGTTTTCTCTTTATTCTGCTTCATCAACAGATGACTCGGCTGATGAGTGTTCTGTTCTTGAGTTTGAGACTTAGAAGAATTCTGCTTCAAATATTTTTGCTCTCAAAATGTGTTGTCTCTTGTGTTGTATCTCTTCAACTCACGAACTGAACTATTTATACTTGAGATTTGAAATTCTGCCCGTTGAGAGATCGACAGCTGTTCAAATCCTCGAGTACTGGTCCTTTCTGCAGAAACGGCTACCTGCGACTGAACACTGTACACTCTGCTGTACTTGCTGTCAGATCGCATTAAATGCACTAATCTGATATGAGGTTTCTCTTCAATCATTTGTCATAAATACCCTTCCTCTTCAGCATTTATTACTCCAAGTGCATTTATTACCGTTGATCAGACTCCTTGATCTCTTCCACTCTGCTGATCGAAATCACTCGTCTGATGTATACTCGGCTGTTCCCAAACTTGAACCAATCTTATTTGAGTTGGCTGATTGTCCACCAGTCTGATTCCTTCTTCAGCAACAGATCATTAGTCTTCTGGACCATATTTGACTGGTCTGAAATAAGTCTTCCTTAGTCAAATATCTTTGAAGGTTTGTACTAAGCTTCCATACTTAGCTGATTCTGATGTTTTGGAAATCATCAAAACCTTCCTTCACTTCATACCTTCCATCTTCATCTTCATCCAACAATACTTATTTTCAAAATTACAAACACATAAAACATTAATTGACCTACATGTGACTTTCATTTCTAATTAAAGCCAGTCTTCTAGATTTCATTTTCTACAACTCTCAAACTTGGAATTCGTGAGAAAAATTCATAGGAATCGGACTTTAATTTTTGGTGGAGTCATAATTCTCTTTTGTGTTATACTCTACATGCACAAAAATATTCTAAGAATTTTTAAAGATTAGAACCTCCTTGTACTTTTAAAAACTGAGCACAAAACCCCATAATTTGTAAAAAAAAAAACAATAGTCATTTCTGATCGGCGTATTTCAAAAACCGTTTTTAAAGTACTTCATGTTGGTCCAACAAATTCACATGAAATATTTTAAAATTTGTTTCTTTAAAGAAAACGATCTAAAATCACTTATTTATAACATGTTGGGCAATAAAAAATTTACAAGTTAGTTTCCATAAGGTTTTGCTTAATACTCGGGAGTATCTTCCATTTTCCCCACAGTGACAAGTGATTTATGAATGCCATTTCACAGTGTTTGGTAGCTTCGCATAATAACTTAATGCATTTGCATTAATTTTATAGACAAGAATGTTTTATGTCAATGTTCCTAAAATGTTCAATACAGTAGTAATCTAAAAAAAATTAAATATGTTCTCTATAATTAATAAAGGGCCATAATGATGTTATGCATATTGATTTGATTATTTAATTGATTTGATTATATATTATTGTTTGTTTAGGAACTTCCTACAACTTTTACTGATATGATTCCGAGAGATTTACCAAAAAAGGTAGTTCTTAAAGACCATTATAATCATTCGTGGGAAATAAAGAGGAAAAGAGTACATAACAAATTGTACTTTCAAAATGGTTGGGGTAAATTTGTTGAAGATAATTTGATAGAAGATGGGGATATGCTAGTGTTGGAATATATTTCTCATGGAATTTTCAATGTCACATTATTTGGCTTACCGGGATGTGAGAAAAAAATAATTGGAAAATATAAAGGCACTAGAATAGAAGAGAATGTAAAAGAGGAATCGAAAGAGGAATACAACGAGGAAGAAACTGACGATGAGGAAGATGTTGTATCACCAGAAATTGGCGATGAGGATGATGATGAAGAAGAAGCCGATGATGATGAAGATGATGAGGAAAATGATGAAAATCGCTTCGATAACCTTGTTGGGCAAGTAAATGTGCATAAACGAGCGAAAATTGGTACTTATAGTGTGTTCTAAAACTTATTTTGTTCAAAAACTATTTAACCTCATTCTAATCTGCAAATTAATTTTTATTTTGACGTTAATGTTGTATTTATTTCATTTAGATGGAGCTGGTACCAGTAAGAAACATACTCGCAGGAAGAGAATTTCCGATATCTATGGTGTGAAGCTCCTTCAATCTTGCGATATTCCTATACCTACAAATCCTTATTTTCTGACACACGTAACAAAGCGTAAGGGTGATATGGTAAGTATATTGCTTGGAGCTTCATATTTATTTGCTTATATCGTTTAGATAAGAAAATAAATTACAAAATTATTGGGAGTGAAAAGCGTAGTAGCTCCATTTTATATATCTAATGGACACTTTACTCATAATCATAAATTTAAGAGCAAAGCGACTGTTTAAGCTTTTAAAATTATATCTTCAAAGTCTCCTTTAGTCTTTTAAACTATAGTTTTTATTTTATTTTAATTGACACAAATTTTTAAATTTGAACAAATTAAAATAATCAAACCACAATCCTCATCCCCCGCCCACGCCTTTCACCCTCCTACAAGGGGGCTATGGTTAGGACTTTCATTTCTTTATTATATTTAAAAAAATTAATATGTTATTTTGAAATTTTTATTTAGATATTATCCAATGAAGAAAAGAGTATTATAGTATTTTCATGTCTCAAAATCAAGTCCTAAATCTAATTCTCAGTATGTGAACAACACTACTAGCTTTAGTGTGTCGTTTTTGCGTACTCTTTACAAAAAAAACTAACCCAAGCTTTTAGGCATGCTATTATTCTTTGGAATTGTTATTATGTAGTTTGGTATATATATATATATATATATATATATATATATATGTATGTTATAACTAATATTGTTAATTTATCATGTCAGTATATTCCTAAAAAAATACTGAGAAATAAAGACTTTAAACTTCCAAAGAAGGTCACCCTCGTTGATCCTAATGGAAGGACATATGAATCAACATATAGAGAATGGGCTGATGGGAGAGCAAATTATGCTGGAGGATGGGGATCATTCTGCAGTAAAAACTCAGTTGGAAAAAAAGATTTATGCCTTTGTCAATTTGTGGAGGAAGATGGGGAGGATTATATTATTGTAGGTATTCTCCGTTTTGATTAGGTCCAAAATAGGCTAGCTCATAATGGAATGTTAATGGTTACATTTGATATATGTTTCTTTGTTAGACTAAAATAATTTATTGTAAACATTGACATTGTTTTGAAGAAACTACATAAACTTTGTTTTGATTGTCTTTTATGTAGATATATAGATAATACTTACACTTATTTGTTGTTGATATATATGCATACCCATTTTAAAAAGTATGTTTCATACTTTCGACATGGATATAATAATCATCTTTCACGTTGAATCAAAATCAAGTTAAACAAAGTATTTGTTATCTTCCTTGCGTATTTTCTGAGAAAAGGGTAACTAGTAGATTTTTTTTTCGAAAAAAGAATTTAGCTCAATTTTGTCTTACTTTAGAAAAAATATTTTGTACTTGCATGCAACCGTTGTAAGCTTATAGTCCTATTTTCTAATCATGATTATTTCCATACAAGTTGCAGATGAGCATAAAATTGGATATAAATGTAGTCCAAAAGTTTACATTTAATCATAATATTCTAATTATCATATTTGAAGTTTTGTTATTAGAGTTGCATTACATTCTTTTGTCCTTAGTCATCCAAGCCCTCTCGTTTTTTTTCTAGTAGATGCATTGCATCACAATTTTTAACTCGATCCCTTGATCATTTATAAACAAAAAGGAAAAAAAAAAGGTTACCTCAAATTCTCCCTATTAAGTAAAATTATCACATAAATTTGTGTGGCGACAACAAAATATTTTTTTGATTGACCACGATTATAAAGTCAATAAATAAGTTTAATTATGTGACAACGGAATAAGCATGGCCAAATTAATTTAAGGTTCAAATATACTGATGAAAAATATAATTTCCTACCTTTAAAATATATTTGAATTGTATACATATGCGATCATATAATATGAATTGGAATAAGCACAAATTTCTTATAGACTGTTGGAGTATATTATTGGTAAACATGTTTAGAATGATTATTTTGAGGTTTTGTGATATTACAGCTGTAGTTTAAATTTATATTTTTAATCATTAAATTTCATATGTAAATTAGAAATTTAATTTGGTACTCATCTCATACCTGCATAGCCCAAATCTTAGTGATTGTATTTTAAAATGGATCAAGTCGCAGAAGAAGTGGAGATAGCCAAGACATATTTCAAAGAAATATACAATCAAACCATAATACACATTGACTCTATCCAAGAATATGGGAAAAATCAAGAATTAAAAAACAAAACTAAATTGAAACATAAAAGAAAGGATTTCATAAATATCACATGACTATGATGCGCCGACACTTCACTAAATGAAGAAATGTAGTCTGACACCGTCAAACCGTCGACACGTGTCCGACACACCATCTGGCATGCCGGTGAAATTTAAAGCAAAAATGAAATTATGACACGGTCTTATGAATAGTACTTATGAATAGTACTACACGGTCAAGACACTACAAAGTTATTTTTACAATAATAGAAAGTCTTGTCGCAACTTGCAATTAAAAAAAATATCTGAAATTCCTATAAGTAGACCTAACGTTTCACTCTTACATATCTCCCCGATTTTTCACTCCATCAATCTTAACCCTAATGTTTCATTCATCATCTTCAATTCTCCATTAATTCTAATCAAGACATTCAAGCTCTCAAAAGGTAAGTTGAAATCTTTCTATTAATTATAGGAGAATCTATATAACATTAACTGAAACAAGCTAATTATCTAAACCAAGTGTAATTAACATGTTGGGAGTTAAAGATGGACGTCATTGCTAAACTCCATTTGGCCATCCTGTCAGTACTCCTAACATTCAACATGAGAATAGTTAATTATATTACTTTTATCCTTAGTACATACCTGATCTGCTGAGGCGAAAGTTTTAATTAGCCCTTGCACTCATGGGCGGATCTATGCTTTGAGTTGGTGGGGCCCTGGCCCCCCCAAGATTTTTTTTAAGGGTGATTTACACTCAGACCCCCTCAGGTTTGGGCATATTACAAGAAACCCCTTACGACGTTAAAAATAGATGGAATTTGATGATGTCAGCAATTTTTTTTTGATTTTCCAAATTTACCCCTGGCTAAATATACCCACACATGGTGTCTATGTAATAATATTATACCACAGGGGGTGTATTTGAAAGATTACAATAACTTCAGGGAGTTACTTATAGCCAACGTTCATATTTTAAAAAATGACCAATTGATGTTAATGTTAGCCATATATTTTCACTATAAATTTCATGGTGGTACTTATAGCCAATGGTCATTTTTAAAAAATGACCAATGAATGTTACCGTTGGCCATATATTTTGACTGTAAATCAAAATGTTCACGTGTAGGGATAATACATCATTAAATCTTGACGTGCATCTGCAACCATTATGGGTGCATTCTTCATACACCCTACATATGAATATTTTGATTATCGATATTTTAAGCATCGTACACTACCTCTTGAATTTGATGATGACATTATCAAATTTGTGGGATGAAATGCAAAAAAAAATAAAAAACATTTGGACTGCTATTTATAACCAAAATATGTTGCCAACAGTAACATCCAGCTGTCATTTTTTAAAATATGTTCATTTTTTAAAATATGACAGTTGACTACAAGTAACTCCCTGAAGTTATTGTAAGCTTTCAAATACACCCCATGTGGTATATAATATTATTACATAGACACCCCCTGTGGTATAATATTATTACATAGACACCCCATGTGGATATATTTAGCTAGGGGTAAATTTGGAAAATCAAATTTTTTTTGCTGACGTCATCAAATTCCGTCTGTTTTTAACGCCGCAAGGGGTTTCTTGTAATATGCCCAAACCTGAGGGGGTGTCCCTGTAATTATTGAAACAGCGGGGGGTTTCTTGTAATATTCCCAAACCTGAGGGGGTCTGAGTGTAAATCGCCCTTTTTTTTAATTAGTGTATATATATATATATATATATTCTCCAAGGGTTTAATTACTTTCGAGGCGCGCCGAACAATTTATTGTAGGATATGACTATGTATATATATATTTACTTAATAATATAGTCAATTCTCTTTTGTCTAGGTGTGTTTAAACATGATCCAAAAGTATGAATTCACAGTTCTTTTATAAATTACGATGTAATGTATATTTTTTTTGTCTTCTCACGTTTATTTTTAGTTTTAACAATTTAATATACTTTGTATTAAAGTTGAATTGGAGACAAGTAAAAAAATAAAAATCACAATAATAAGACATTTAAATTTGTTTGGTTCCACATACTCGAAAAATTAGGCTTAGTGATAATATAGAAGATTAATACCTTATAAAAATTACAACGTATATTGAGAATAAATTTGTCAAGAAAATTGATATTGATTTTATATTAGATTAATTTTATGACTCGAAACAACGTCGTGTGCAACTTAGATAATCTTGTGGAAACTTTGATTTGCATCCGAAATCCAACATAGTTCTCATTAACAATACATTTTTTAAAATTTATGTTAATTTTTTAGGCTTATACAAATAAAATAGTTTGAATATCATTTTTAATTAACTTCACTTATATTGAAACTCGGCCCCCCCGACTTCTTGATCCTGGATCCGCCCCTGCTTGCACTTATGCTTGAACTTAATGAATCACATGAAGCAGATAGAACTTGTAACAATAAGGTACAAATATACTAACGTCATTCTATTGGGATGCGAATAAAAACCTTAAGGTACACATAATATTCAAATCAAGACTACATAGTTTCTCATGAAGGATGATACCAATTACTTTTGGTGATGCTTAATTTTTGGATCAAAGTACCTTAAGGAAATATTTATATATATTTAGTTTCTTCCTATAATCGGTGTTGTCAAAAGATACATGGAATGATCACATCTACCGTTTAAAATTTACAATATGAACAACAATCAGATTAATGTTGTTGGTCATGTGGATATTTTTTACCTAGATATAGAGACAAATATAATTATACAGAGAAATCCAAAAGCGACGTAAGAATATACCTTCTCCACATTCGCAATCCTAAGAATTCAGAGTAGTTAGGCACAACCATCAAAACGAGTGTTGAGAGCCAAAAATGAAATATTGACAAAATATTTGAGTAAAATGCAAAAACACCCCTTGTGGTTCGTCTATCTAACAAAAAAACCCCTGTGTTATTTCAACTAACAACACCCCCCCCCCCCCCCCTCCCCCCGTGTTATTTTTCTAGCAAAAAAAAAAAACTTCCCAAGCCGAAATGACATTTATAACCCCACTAAATGATACAAAATCCCCCCTCTTAACCAAAAAAATTATCAACCCCCTATAGATTTTGAAAATTGACAATAACCCCCATGTTAACTTAAACAATTAAAAAAAATCTCCCTATGATTTATGAAGGAATTTCAAATGAGTTTTTTTGCTAATAGAAAAAGAACACAAGGGTGGTTTTGTTAGTTAAAATAACTAAAGGTGTTTTTTGTTAGTTAGACAAATCACAAGGGGTATTTTTGCATTTAGCTCAAAATATGTGGACAAAAAGTGCAATCTCATAAATATGGATTGAGGGTCCTGGGACAAAAAATGAAATATTGCCGATATATATATTTATGCAAATTGAAGAGAAGAGAAACAGAGCAATAGAAACGAAAACGAAGTACCTTATAAACCGCAATCGGCATGGTAAAAGGAGATCACCTATATATGCTGATTTATGCCCAATATTTTGTTGTATGTCACACCTGTTTTTCCAAATGATTGCAATTTATATACAAAGAAAGAATCTTTAGGTAAAATAGTAGGCTTTTACATCAAAGTATGCTACCACTACAAAATCTAGTTTTCAAGGGAAAAATCAATATCAATATCAGAATGCATATGCGAAATTAAGTCTAATGCTTCAGGAAACATATCCCGTTTTGAGTATCCATTCATCATGGTGTTCCAAGAGACGAGTGTTCGTTCAGGCATTTTGTCGAACAAGTGGAGAGCATGTTCCGACTTTGCAGTAATATGTGATTGCTTTGTTTGCGGATATCTATTGATGGGAAATGTGGTTTTCTTTCAACAATATGACGACTGAGTCTCAATCTTGAGTGATTTCTGGATGTTTGTGTAATAATCTAAACACAAATTTTGATATGGAATTGAGTATCCGGTAACCGCAATTTTTTTCGTTAACAAAGATTGGTTAAAGCAAAGTCCTTAAATTTAACCAAGTACAAATTTAAATACAGTTTCTTGTTTCCTCAAACGTTTGTAGATTATCTTTCTAGTTAAAATATAAAAATCGTTATCCGTAGAAATCTAGGGGTGCAATAAATTTGGTTTGAATTTTCAATTGAGCTTGAAATTATGTTTGAGTTTGGTTTGATTTTTAAACGAATCGATTTCACATGAACTTTGTCAACGTGTATCGAGTAGCTTGATTTTTACATATATTTGTAATTTTTTAGCTTATCTAGTCGAGTTTCAAAAATTATCAAATAAATTTAAAATTTGACTCCTGATTGACAACTCTAAATATAGCTATCAACCACTTAGTAAATATATACAGCAACTGGCTTTTGATGTTACTTTTCTTTATAATATATTCTATATAATTCATTCTAAAAATATTTGTGCTTACTTATTTTTTTTTTTTGGTTTCCCATTGGTTGAATCATTTTCGAGGTGTGTCGGGCACATTATGTGGTAACATTTCCAATAAAGATTCTGAGGCAGGCCGAAACCTGCGGTGGTAAAGGTAACAAATGATAGATGACCGGGAATCACTCAACCTATGGCAGCGGACTCACTCGACGCTATTAATCGCAATATCACTCGCCACGACCAAGTCACTCACTTGTAAAAGAGAAATCGCTCACTTTAAATGCAACAACACTTGCAAACAAATATTTTTTTAAATTAAACACATCTATCTGATTTATTCATTTATAGGGTGTATATAGTAGTTTTGGAACATCCCTCCAAGACATAGAAAATAGTACTTTGAATGACCCTACATTTTTCCAATATAAAAAACATATAAATTTGACTTTGACTCATAAAAACATAACACATGACTCTAATATCTGATAATAATGATGATAACTCAAAATTAGACTAAATAACCAAGTGAATGCACCTAGAAATACCAAAAGACACGAGGTTGGTTGTTTCTCGAGTGTAGCCTTGCAGCTTCTAGTAAAATGACAATAACATTTTCCACTTACCTTCGTTATGTAACCCGTTTATTTTGTTGAAAACTAGACTCTTGTAGATTTCTAACCATATATGGCACATCTTCTAGTTCATTGTAAATCAGAAAATATTATTGTTCAAAGTGGCCCTGTCTGCTGGAATAAATTCTGAAATTGTATTTGAATCATTATCCTCGGCTTGAAAAATGAACTCGCCCTCAAGTGTGTGTTGAGATAAAAAAAAAATCAATGAGACATGAATGGTTTTCAACTTTTTCTCGAGTTCCATGCATTTTTAAGTTCCCCTAAGTGTGCAGCCTTTGGGTCCTTAATTTAACATCAAGAGCTACTAGCTTTGTTAGGATGTCCATTCTAATTGCCAAATAATTTCCATATAATTTTTCCTTTGTAAGAGAAGACTCTTCCTTTATTCTAACCTTTTCAGCAAACTAAAAAGAAAGCTAAATAATTCAATAAGAAAATTTAATTTTGGGGAAGATATTACTGAAGTCTTGAAACACTCATTGTAACTCAATTGACTTCCATGAATGTGGGTTGTATTGATGATAAAATCAATGTTATGTAGAGAATTTTCACTGAATATATGTTAAAAAGAATACCATTATTTATTGCATTGTGAATAAATAGTGAAAATTAGTGTAGAATAATTGTTTGTTGCATAGAGAAGAAACAACTTCCACATTAGTAATGTTCAATGTATGAGAGGCCAACGACTTACCAAGATCTTTAAAAATGAAATCTTCTTCGTCATCATATTCATCATAAATTGGAAGCCTTTCATAAGATTTTTCATCTGAGCATTGGGCAACTTCTTCCTCAATCTCTTCATGAAAAAGTGGTTAATGATCATCTTCGAATTCGACATCAAAATGAGGGGCGTCATCAACTTCGGTGCCTAGCTCCGTTTTGGTAATTTGAATTTCAACATCTTTTTCACAATGAAGTTCACTTACTTCAACTTGAAAATTAATTTCTCCACTCCGAGAGGTAGATGTTGTCCTTCTGGCAAGAAGTTGAAACATCATTTTTTGAAGTTCTTCAATTCTTTGCGTAAATATCAAAATCTTTCACATATTTTATACCACGAGGTGACATGTTCTTTAATCATATACGAGCAAGAACGACGTGACCTGCTCTGATGCCACTTGATGCAGGCCAAAACCTGCGATGGTAAATGTAATGAAATGATAGATGCAGTGCCGGCCCAAGTGCTAGGCAACTTGGGCCGGTGCCTAGGGCCCCCGGTTTGAAGGGGCCCCAAAATTTTATATATACAGTGGTCCCCAAATAAATATTATTAATAATAAATATTTGTTAAATTATACCAAAATTCTTAACTAGCATAACTGGTAAAGTTGTTTATGTTTAAACCATATGATGAGGGTTCGATTCTCCATTCAAACATGTCAAATATTTATTATTTTATGTTTCTTTTTTCTTTCTCAAGGTGCATATGATTAATACATATTATTATATTACATTAACTATTAATATATATTTGACACCTCTTTTTTTGCTTTTGTTTTAACAATTGTTTCTTCTAGTTTTAAGATTTTTTACAATCATAAATTTTATGTTATAATTTTCACCAAAAATAAATTTAATAACGTAATTGAAAACGAGTTCTTGTTAAGATTAGTAGCTTTTATATACTTTTTAAAAAGAAATTGTTGATCCTTTTAACACATACTCGATCATAGACCCTTTGTACTCAACAAACCATTGTCGATTACAGTTTAAATGAAACTATTTTTTTTTTAATATTTATATTTTATCATTTGTAGTTATATTACTTTATTATGACTTTTTTATTTTCATTTTATCAAAATACTAAAAAAATATTGAGTGCAACCAACAAAAAAATGTTGGCCCCCAGAAACTAAATATTGCTAGTTTTATTTTTTTTAATTTGCTCAATGGGAGGATTGGTCGAAACCCAACACTATATTAATTGTTTCTTTTAAGTTTCTATTTCTTAATAATTGTTCCTCATTTTTTCTTCTTCCATATAATTATTATGTTAATCTTTTTTTATTATTATTTCTAAGTGTTTTTCTGAATTTTTCCTTCTTATTAACCCTAAAAAGAACACAATTTTCTTTAATGTTCTTTATAATATAATTTTAACTTAACTTTATGACAATTATGTGAATCTTTGATGTAACATTGTTATCAATAACTAATATTGATCTTGATAACAAAAAAAAAACTAAATTTAATGGCGTACACTTGCTGTGGAATTACATTCAGTTCATATATACTTATAAATTTAGCTTTCGCTAAAATTATATTTTTAAAACTAAAAATTATAAAAATATATTCACAAGTAAATCAATATAAAATATTAAGTGGATTTGTCATGTAGTTATGTATTTGGAATAAAATATCAATATTTAATATGTATATTTTCTTTTAAAATTTTGAGTATATTTTTTTTTATAAATTAGGGCCCCGGTTTTAGAATTCGCCTAGGGCCCCCGAATGTCTAGGACCGGCCCTGGATAGATGATCGGGAATCACTCAACCTACGGTGAAGGCTCACTTGATGCTACTAATTGCGGAATCACTTGCCGCAACCAAGCCATTCATTAGTAAAAGAGAAATCACTCACTCCTAATGCAAGAACACTTGCAAACAATTTTTTTTAAACTTAAAATCATCTATATAATTTTTTCATTTAGAGGGGTTTATATAGTAGTTTTGGAACATCCCTCCGAAACTTATGAAATAGTACTTTGAATGACCTTACATTTTTTCAATCTAGAAAACATATAAATTTGACTTTGAGTCATAAAAACATAACACACGACTCTAATATTTGATAATAAAGATGATAACTCGAAATTAGACTAAATAACCAAGTGAATGCACCTGAAATTCCAAAAGACACAAGATTGGTTGATTTTGGAGTGTAGCATGGCAGCCAATAGTAAAATGTCGATAACTTTTTCCACAAACCTTCGTTATGTAAACCGTTTATTTTGATGGAAACGACTCTTGTAGCTTTCTAACCAAATATGGCATACCTTCTAGTTCATTGTAAATCAGAAAATATTATCATTCAAAATAACCCCATCTACTGGGAAATATTCTGAAATTGTATTTGCATCAGATTTGAACATGAGTTCGCTACTTTGTAGTGACTAGTCCCTTCCACTAGACCAATCTAGGGTGTAAAATTAAACAGGCTACTCGATACTCCAATCGAGCTCGTTCAATAAAAACTCGTTTGATCTCGATTCTCCACACAAATCAAACAAGCTTGAACATCATTTTTCGTTCGATAACTTTTAAAACTCTGCTCGAGTTCAACTCGATAAGCTAAAAATTGATAAAACATACGTAAAATATCAAGCTAATAGATACTCGACTCAAGCTCAACTCGCTTAACAATCAAATCAACTTCAAACACAAAATTTCAAGCTTATTCGATTCATTACAGTTGCCACATCATGAAGTTTATTTTTAACTATGCATGCTGATCTCATAACAAAATTATTCCAAAAATACATTTGACAAGATTTTTCTAATCAAATATGTAAATATTAGAAAAAAATCAACGACCACCTACTTATATGTTGTAAAAATCAACTTATGTACATTTACTAAGTTTATATGTAAATATTAATTAAGTAATTTCTAGTCGAGGCGTTACATAACACCTCGGTTCAACCTATAAAAAAGCACAGCGACTAGGATGCAACTTATAAATTTGGAAGTGAATGACAGATTTTCCCTTCTCTACCATACTTTAAAAAGTGATGAAGACAATATGGAGACTGGAAGAGAAGACTCAGCAACTGAAGTTGAGATGAAGGATTACGAGCAACAACAAGATATATTTGAACCACAGGTTGTGGAAGCTAACTTACCACAACAAGTTCCCACCTCAGAACTCAAGCAGAAAGAATCTATGTTTTATAAGAGCAGTGATGACATCTTCAAAGGAAGAGTCGTCTGATGAGAAGTCCTCTAATGAAGAATCTGAACATGACAAGATAAAGAAGGATTTTAAATTTCCTAATGCTATGGAAGACATGTTCATTGACAAATATGATGACATCAAGGACTATTTGAAGAAGATTAAGGAATCAGATTATATCACTTAAAGCATATTTGATAGGTTCATAAGGAGTTAGAAGTAGGGAGTCAGAATTTTGAAACAATCTATGTCAAGGCCATTGATTTTGGGCTTTCTAATCAGGACAGGGAAGATTTGAGCCATGAAGTTGAAGCTATATAGAAAGGCATTCAAAACTCTTATGAAGAGGATTGGAGGTCATGTGGATAGCAGAATTCAAGAGCTAACTTCAAAGTTAGCCAGTGTTGAAGCTCAAAATACTGGAATCATCCATTTGCAAGGAAACAGAGTTGATAGATTGACTAATAAGTTCAATGAAGAAACAAGAAGAATTCACAACTTTGCCAGAGACATTGAGGGTACCTCAAGGATTTTGAGAGCTGATGTCGCAGACATAAAAGTTAGTATTGCTTCCTTAACTGAAAAATAGGAAGTTATGAATGCAACAATCAAGAAAAGTGTTGAGACCAATGAAAAGGCCTTCAAGTCTTTTCATCAGATAAGTGATGTGTTGATTCAAAAGCTTGGGGTTGCTGATGCCAAAAAGGGGGAAGATGAAGGAAATCAAACTAAGAAGGATCCTCCTAAGAGAATTACGGGTGTATGTAGATGGGTTTTGGCCCGGTCTCGCGGGTTTTGCGAGATCGAGTTGAAACCCTTTCAAATTAGTTTTCGCCAAATCCATAAAACCATAAAACCATAAAAAAAAAACTATTCAGAAACTCACACTCAAACTCTTCAAACCTATCAAATATTGATTTGACACCTACCACCTACTTTTTCTCCCAAAACTCATTAAAAAATACATTGATTTGACACTTACCACCCATTTTTTTCCCTAAACCCAATTCAAGTGGGGTTTCAACTTATTCAAACCACAAAACCCAACAACCAAAACCCATCCAAATGAGGCCTCGAATATTTCATCGAAACCATCCAAATCTGAAATATCATGGGGTATAATTGTCAGTCAACATAAGTAATTGTATCAATTTTACAATAAAACTTAACTGCCACGTCATCATTTACGTCAATTTTTAACGATGGTACCAAAAATGATTGATTTCTTAAATTGTGGTACAAAATGTGTCGGCCTCGATTTTTATGGTACCACAAGTGAGAATTGGTATATAGTTTGGTACCACAAGTACAATTCTCTCGAATATTTTATATGGAGAAAGATTTTATCTGCATTCCGTAGATATTTTAAATATTTACTTGCTTTATATTCGGTAATTAAAAAATTAGTTTGAAAACCATAAGTTTAGTAAAAATGATTTTACGTTTAGTAAAAAATATTTCCTTGCATTAAGTTTAGTAAAAAAAGAAATTTAAAATTTGGTCATATCGGTTCGGTTCGACAAACCGACCGGTATTATCGAGAATCGACCGCTCCCAAGGGTCGGTTATGGGATAAAAATTGTTTACCGAATTGAAATTTCGATTCAGTAAATGGTCTGAACCGGAATTTTGATTTGGGTTCGATTTGGTTGGTTTATCGAACCATGCTCAGCCCTAATTACAATAATCATGTGACCCCTTTTTGTAGCATAGTTTTAGTAGTATAAAAGCTATATTTGTATTATAGCTAATAATTGATCCTGATAAATAAAAACTTAAATTTACTGAAGTACACTTGTTATGAAATTATATTCGGTACATATATTTATAAAATTTGATTCCGCTAAAATAATGTTTTCAAAGTTAAAATTTCTAAAAAAATATATTTACGATTAATTTAATCAAAAAAATTAAGAGAATTTGTCATTTTATTTATCTGGAAATGATGTTATAGAAAGTAATATGTCAATTTTTCATTAGTATATTTGTACTTGTATAAATAAAAAATAAGTTTTGAGTACAATTTTAAAATTCGCCCCCGAATGTGTGTGTCCGGCCCTGTTGAAAAATATATTGTATATTGTAATTATTGGCTTCCAGTTTATATGATATATTGATATAGAGAAGATGTTGTAGCATGCAGTGGTTAGAAAACTAAACTAATAAACATCATGTCAAGATGATAGTGTCTTTTGTTGGTGAAAGCACCATTAAGATAAACTTTTTACACAATACAATATTAATTAAACAATACAACTTTTGTTAAAGTGAAAGGGACCAATTTGGAATCTTAATTGCCTAACTTTTCCATCTCTTTTTGCCATAATTTCCATTTGGTACAGAAATCCAAAGTAATTTCTTGGAAAGATAAAAATCCAAGTGTATGTCCACGAATGAAAAGAGCAAAAGGGCTATGCAAAAGCAATTGGCCCTTTTAGTTTTTATTATTTACCTGCAAAAAGAAAAAGTATCCAATTAATAAAATAAAAATGGAGTATTGTAAAATGTAAAGAGAATCAAATAATAAAGTATGAAGGATCTGTAATGATCTCTTACCATGTCCACCAAACATCCTCCTTACAAAAGTTAGGAAGATTATGAGCAAAGCAACTCCAGCAAGTAAACCAATAATGATAGCAAATGTCTTCTCAGATTCACTATGACTGGAATCTGTGTGATATAAATTACAAGACATTATTTATGTATATGTAATTATAATACATTTAAGTGTTGATTAAAACAAGAAAACTCAATTGCATGGATGTTGACAAATCGATAAACTAATTAACTGGATCATAAATGGAAGATCCACTTTAAATTCGGGAAATTAATTTTTTTTTTTTGATATCATATGATATGTCACTTTGCAACTTTGGTATCATTGGACACGAAAATATAATTTTTTTTTGTTTTCAATTTGTTTTTTAATTCAAATCACAGAGGTAAATAGAACATTATGCATTTTATAGACGGGTAAATTGTCATTAACTGCGGAGAAAAATTGGATTTGGTATGAAAGTTGCAACAAAAATTTAAATTGTGGTATCAAATTTATATTTTCGTGTCCAATGATACCAAAGTTGCGAGGTGATCTATCATGTAGCACAAAAAAGTAAATTTCATTGTGAATGGAAATGTTGAAAGTAAATAATCACATTTGATTCTAAAAATTTATCCCTGTTCTTGAACAACAAATCATTCATTTTCTAGCCCTTTACTCACTTACTAGGTTGCACGGATACTTCGAAATTATACCCGGTGCAATATCGTATGCATATCGGATACTCAGATATTCGTACGATACTTGTGAAATACTTAACCGTGGTGTTTTCAATAATAAGAAAATAAAAAATAAAAAGGATACCGCACAGAATGGCGTATCGAAAACACCCAGAATACTTAAGAGCATGTATTTTCACAAATAATTTCTAGATTATGTATATTATCAAAGTGATCTACATAAAATTCTTGAAATTATGTAAAAGGCCAAAGACTTTGCATATGGTATTAATACTATGGTTTTACTTGAACACTTATATAAGAGGGAGATAGCATTGTTCATTTTAAAAAGGAATAAAAACTGAACTAAACATATATTACATAATTTTTATTATACATTTTTAAAACAATGGTTTATTATTATAATATATTTTTAAATATACACAAACGTATCTTAGCCGTATCGTATTCTATAAATTTTAAAAATGCGTATCGCCGTATTCGTATCGTATCCGTTCGTATCACTGTATCCGTATCCGTGCAACATAGCTCACTTATCATGAATGACATAAATTTAGTTTCATACAAATATAGTTTGTTTAAGGTAAGTGAGAGTGTTAAAAATGATTTTCATAAGCCTATATTTGCGGCAGTACTAAACATACAAATTTCTAATTCAAGGGAAAAAAAAAATCTTTTCAATTCTTACTTAGTATAATTATGAATTAAAAATTTCATATGTTTTCAATAAAAATACGAAGACATATCTATTTCTAAGTCAATCGAAAAGATAATACAGAGTAGATTTATAACATAAATATGTATGTCTCTCTAATTTGTAAAATGTATACACTTTTGTAAAATTTGCGGGTAAAGAAAAGTTATAGGACGTATCTTGCTTGTCGAAAAATTAAGTGTCCTGATTCCGCGGACCAGTGAAAGTTAAGGGACGTAAAATGCTTGCTGGAAAATTAAGTGTCTTGATTTTGCCGACCAGTGAAAGTTAAGGGACGTAAAATGCTTTCTGAAAAATTAAGTGTCCTGATTTCGCGGACCAATGAAAGTTAAGGGATGTAAAATGCTTGCCAGAAATTTAAGTGTCATGAGTTCGCGGAATAGTGAAACTTAAGGGACGAAAAATGCTTGCCAGAGATTTAAATGTCCTACTTTCGTGGACAAGTGAAACTTATGGACGAAAAATGCTTGCCGGAGATTTAAATGTCCTGCTTTCGTTGACTAGTAAAACTTAAGGGACTAAAAATGCTATTTTGCCATAGTATATGAATCACATGAGGCCAGAAAAAATACGTACCATGGTTCGACCTCGCATAAATGTTGGCCCCACTAGTCGAGTACCTCGCGTAACACTTCGCCAAAAACATATCCCCAAACACCGCCCCACCGCACTCCGTCTTCAACCGCCTTATCGCCTCCGTCAAACAATCCTGACACTGCCCCGTACTCAAATCCCCCACACACTGCGCCACCCCTTGTACATCCTGTGACCCACCCACCCTATATAACCCACCACCCCCATTCAACCCAGCCAACATCCCATCCCTACGCCCCATCTGATCCGCATTAAACCCATCCGACGGCCCACATTTCTTCATCACAACACTCTTGTCCTCCACCCCAATAAACGAAGCATTGTCGTACTTCACGAAGCATCCCTCTAACTGTACGGCACCGCCGCATGTTTGGGAGCATAACGGGCCGAGTTGGGTCACAGCCCGAGCAACGCATGTGGCACAATCGGGCATTGATAAGTCAGCCCGACATTGGTAGACACCGTATACTACGTCGTTTGGGCTTGAGCCCATGACTGTGTACTTGTTGTAGGCTGAGTATGTGGCTGAGTTGACGAGAGAGCTTAGGAGGGAGTTGAGATTTGATTCGTAGGGGGAGTCGGGTGCATATTTTATTTGTGAGCACCCGCCGTAGACGAAATTTTCCAGTGATGAATGTACAACCATGATGGAGAAGAAGAATGACAATTGTAATGTTAAGAAAAGAAGAACATTTTTAGCCATGTTTAATTTTCAGTGAAGTGCACAAATATTGTAATGGCTGTTTCGTGGATTGAGTAGTATTTATATAAGCAAATAATATTTCAATATTAGTAAAGGGGAAAAAGTACGTGAACATGCAAATAATCTTTTCAATATTGCACCTCAAATATAATTGGTCTAGTCAAGCTAGTAATTTACGTGTCACATACATATTTTATATATTGTCTTTTCATTATTTGATTTTCAATTAGATAACTTAGGGCAATCATTTACAATATACTTAATTAGAAATAAATTCTAGTTCAAACCTGACCTGAATTTGTTGCACATTCAGTTCAGTCATCATAATTTCATAAGACGGATATATATATTAATTTATACTTATTTTATGATTGATTATTATGATCATATACAATTGATATGAGGACAAATTTATTTTTCATTCACTAAAATGATACGAGTGAGGTTGATTAAGGATATATAGGAGAAAATATTGTGTGCTTCATGATGAGTGTATTTTCCGTATATTAATTGTTTATTGTCCAGGTGTCAAGATTAAATGTGACTTATCAATATGAGGAGCAGCAGGTCAATCAAGTGTTTCCTCTGAAGTTTCGGTATCTTAACCTGAAATCAAAGATAACTACGTTGGGTTAGTACCGGTGGTGACCCGGTGATAACTCTCCGATGCTTAAGTCAGTCTCGAGGATGAGAGATATGGTTTTATATTGTATGTTTTTATTATTCGTCCCTATTATCATTAAAGAGGAACCGGGTCGGATTGCGATAAGACGTATGGACTCGGATACGGGTATGGTTTATTCGACTTGACCCGGTGGCGTTGTGATGTGAAACTTCTAAGGACGTCGGGCATCAACATGCTTATCGACTGCGTTCTTCCGTATGTCGATTTACCTTACAGCCTCTAATCTTGGTCATGTCGATATTATATATATATATTTTAAGCCACGTCAAGGGACGAAGACCTGGTACATCACTTCAATGCACCGGCGTCACCGAACATGGTGCAATTGGTCATTGTAATTGCGTGTGGATAAAAATCTACATAATTCATGCCTCGTCGATGTAGAATTTAGTAGTGGAATTTTACATTCTTATAGACATGGGTCAGAACATGATTGATGTTATTTTTATTCCATGTAATAATTGCATTAGTTTGTTGTACCATGTACATTGGTGACATGGTGCAGTGAAGTGAATCCATAATTAAAATAATTTCTCTTCCACGGAATTACTTATGAAAAAAGTAAATAGAATTGTTGGAAAAATGTTTATGATTTATTGGATGTGGCCAAATTAAAGTGGGACAAAATTTTCACAAACATGTCTGGCAAAGAAAAGAAAATTGCATTTGGGACCAGACTGAAGCTAATCTTTTCTTTCCTTTTCAATTTCTTCCTTCTTAAGTTTAACTTTTGGAGGGTGGTTGTATTATTTTCTCGTTATTATATAATTGTGAATTTCTTCTACTAAAGTTTTCACTTTTCAAGCATACACAATTTTTTTTTTCTTAAGGGTTTTAACTCTTTCAAGGCATGTCGGACACTTTATATGAGAACCTCTTTCAACAGGAATTCGAACATGAGTTCGCTACTTTGTAGTGACTAATCCATTCCACCAGACCAATCATCTTTTGGTAAGCATATATATATATATATAACTGAATTAATATTACTATTATACAAGTCAAAATTAAATACATACGTGCATATCTAAAGTTAAAATTTTCTCGATGACCCTAGAAATTGTATGTGTGTATTAATATACTAGTGAATACATAATGCATATACATATTGGTAGTGAACCATTTATAAATTAACATTCCAAAAAACAAAAAAAGGAATCACACGACTCCTTGTAAATAAGGTGATAGAATATATATAGATGAAAAAATCCTATGAAAATGCCGAATAAATGTTAAATGATCGAGAAACAAAGCTACTCTAGAACTTTCCATATATAATAGAAGACTCATATCACTAAATGTCAAAGATAAACAAACCATTTGTTTGGTCAGATAGATTTATTTATCAAAATTAATTCCAGCTAGGTTTAGTAAAGAAGTTGAGAGAAAGTGCAACATATTTAAAGAAGATTGAATATCCCAAGAGTAATCTCTTATCTAAAGTATTACTCACCTCTAAATAAATAATAAAATATAAGAGTAAATCGCACTTTTGGTCCTCCTTATGGACTAACATTTGCACTTTCGTCCCTCTTAAATTTTTTGTAGCAGATTCGTCCTTCTTATCAATGTAGTATAACATATTCATCCCTCTTATCAATCTAATGTAACACACTTGTCCCTCTTAAATTTTTCGTAGCAAATTCGTCCCTCTTATTAATATAGTGTAATACATTAGTCCCTCTTAATCCAAAATACATCACTTAAATTCAAAATATATTCTAAAATTGACGAAAATTGATGTATTTTGGATTTAAGAGGGACGAATGTGTTACACTACATTGATAAGAGGGATGAATCTGCTACGAAAAATTTAAGAGGGACGAATGTGTTATAAGGGGGACGATATGTTACACTACATTGATCAGAGGGATGAATCTGTTATAAAATATTTAAGAGGGACGAAAGTGTAAAATTTGGCCCATAAGAAGGACCAAAAATGCTATTCACTCATAATATAATATGTACGTGTAATATTCTACATCACCCAACTTTAGGAGCCTTTGGTGAGGCCTTCTTTTGAAAAAGTGCCCAATCCCCTTTTTTGAAATATGTACGTTGTAATATGAATTTTTGCTAACAAACTTTGTTGAGTCAGGACAAACATCAACAACTGTACCATCGCACTAGCCACAAGCCCTCAATTGAACATATTATGCAATGCGTACTTTACATAAGCTGGATTCCATGCAATGATCGATATTAAATCTTTCCATCTTTTTCTTTTTTTATAATTACTAGAAAAGTACACGTGCATTGCACGTGATTAAATAATTTTTTATGTTAGTTGATTCATATAATATTTTTCATCAATTTAATTATTTCTATACTGTTACCAAAAATTTAAAGTTGTTATTATAAATTCCTAAATTCAAAACTTAAAAATAAAAAATGAACTATAATTACTAAGTATTTCTAATTTAAAACTGCATGTCTACATAATTATTATTCTAAAGCAACCATTTGAATGAATGAACAATATTAAATTTTTTCTTCCTTGACATTGATATTTCCATCTAAACAATATTTTTACATCTAAACCAGTTTTTACAGGTTTAACCCATTTTATTTTTTTTATTTAACTATTTAACCAGTCTTGTTGGTTATACCTTTCTTTTACTGAGTTCATCTATTTTCAATTACATGACTAATCCATTTTTTAACTAATCTAACCCGATTTTACCAATTTTCCTCAATTTTGTCGAGTAAACCTGCTTTTACACTAAGTTTACCCTTTTTTTGTTATTTTAACATGTTCTTTCATCGATTTCAATCGCTTTTACGTTGCGTTTAACATTTGTTTTTATGTTATTTAAATCCCTTTTTTCACCGATTACACCCACTTTTTTATGGTTTATCCCATTTGTTAATCAATTCACTCATTCTCTCTGTTTTAACCAAATTTTAGTCGATTTACCTATTCTTATGTTAATTAAACCTATTTTCTCACCTATTTCACATTTTTTTTGTCAATTTAACTCATTTTTGGTTTTGTTCTTTCATCGATTTGAACCCCCCCCCACCCCTTCTTGTTATCTCATGTTTAGCCAACATCATCATTTTATACCAGTTATCCATTTTTGCCGGTTTACCCCATTATTTTATAAATTGCACCATTTTTTTTGGTTTTAACTCGTTTTTCTTCTATGTAACCCATTTTTCCATTGATTTTACCATTTTTTATCATACATATTTTTAATAGAATTTTACCAATTTTCATCAATTTTAACCCTTCTATGTTTTGACTTACTTTGGCTTAAGCCAATTATAAGTTTTTCAGTTAAGTAAATAATATTTTTTTTTCAATTCATATAGCTCAAATGTGGCCTTTTGTTTTTAGATTATTTAATAAATGATAATTTCTTAAGAACTAACAATAGAAATATCGATTTTACATGCTTTTACACTGAGTTAATCATTTTTTTTGTTATTTTAGCCCGTTTTTTCATAGATTTCACCCTTTTTTGTGTAGTTTATCGATTTTACATGCTTTTACACTGAGTTAATCATTTTTTTTGTTATTTTAGCCCGTTCTTTCATAGATTTCACCCTTTTTTTGTGTAGTTTATCCCATTTGTTAATCAATTCATCCATTCTCTCTAGTTTAACCCAATTTTAGTTGATTTTCACATTTGTTAATAAATTCACTCATTCTCTTCGGTTTAACCAAATTTTAGTTTGATTGAACTTATTCTTTTGCTTATTTAACCTATTTTCTCACATATTTTACCTTTTTCTTGCCAATTAACTCATTTTTTTGTTCTTGTTCTTTTATCGATTTTTTCCATTTTTTTATCCCGTGTTTAGCCGATGTCATTCATTCTTTTTACTGATTTTACCCATTTTTTTGTCGGTTAACCTTGTTATATTTTATCAATTGGCATTTTTTTTTTTGCTTTAGCTCGATTTTCTTTCTATCTAACCCGTTTTTTAATTGATTTTACCATTTTTATCACATATTTTTAATCGAAATTTAACTGTTTTGCCAGTTTTAACAATTGTTTAGCCGATGTCATTCATTTCTTTTACCGATTTTACCCTTTTTTGTCGGTTGACCTTGTTGTTTTATCAATGACACCATTTTTTTTGCTTCAACTCGTTTTTCTTTCAATCTAACCCATTTTCTCATTGATTTTACCAATGGACAACATCAATTCTTTTCTTTCTTGACCTTGATATTTTCATCTAAACAATTTTCACAGATTTAACCGATTTTTTATTTATCGATTTCACCAGTTTTACCTGTTATACATGTCTTTTACTGATTTCATCCATTTTTTAAACAATTTGACATGTTGTTACCAATTTTCCTCAATTTTACACTGAGTTTTTTTTTTTTTTGTTATTTCAACATATTCTTTCATCGATTTCATCTGTTTTTACACTGTACTTATCATTTTTTTTGTTATACTAAATCGTTCATTCACCGATTTTACCCATTTTTGTGGTTTATCTCACTTGATAATCAATTAACGTATTCTCTCCGATTTAACGAAATTTTTGTTGATTTTACTTATTCTTTTGCAGATTAACCTATTTTCTCACATATTTCACCTTTTTTGTTGTCTATTTAATTCATTTTTTATCTTGTTCATTCATCGATTTGACCCTTTTTGTATCACGTGTTTAGCCGATCTCATTCACTTCTATCGATTTATCAGATTTTTGTCGGTTTACCATGTTGTTTTATAGACTGCACCATTTTTTGTTGCTATAACTTTTTTTTCTTCGATCTAAACCATTTTTCATTAATTTTACTATTTTTTATCATATATTTTTTAATCGAATTTTACCCATTTTTCAACGGTTTTAACCAATTCAGTGTTTTGAGTTTTTATTGGTTCAAGTCCATTTATTAGTTTTCAGTTAACTAAATAATAGTACTTTTTTATTCACATAGCATGAAGGTGACTTAATTTTTTTTATGAGGTTCTTTAATTAGTGATAGTTTTTTAAGAACTTTTCAAAAAAATATCGATTTCACCCGCTTTTACACTGAGTTTACCTTTTCATATTTTTTTTATATTAACCCGTTCTTTCACCGATTTTATCCTTTTGTGGTTTACCCCATTTGTTAATCAATTCACCCATTTCCCCCGGTTTAACACAAAATTTAGTTGATTTTATTACATTTGTTAATCAATTCCTCCATTCTCTCTGGTTTATCCCAATTTTAGTCGATTTTGTTTATTTTTTTGCTGATTTAACATATTTTCTCACCTATTTCACATTTTCATGCCAATTTAACTCATTTTTTTTGCTCTTGCTCCTTTATTGATTTGATCCCTTTTTTTCTTATTATCCCGTGTAAGTTGATATCATTCTTTTTTTTTTTTATCGATTTTACCCGTTTAACGCGTTGTTCTATCAATTGCACCATTTTTATTTTGCTTTAACTCATTTGTCTTCTATATAACATATTTTTCCATTGATTTTACCATTTTGTGTATCATATATTTTAAATCGAATTTCATCTGTTTTCACCAATTTTAACCATTTCTATGTTCTGATTTTATTTTTCTTAAGCCAATTATAAGTGTTTTTGTTAACTAAATTGTACCTTTTTTTTATTAATATGCCACGAAGGTGGCATTTTTTTAGGTTATTTAATAAGTGATAATTTCGTAAGTGCTTTCCAAAGAACTATTGATTTCACCCGCTTTTAGACTGAGTTTACCATTTTTTTTTTATTATTCTAACTCTTTCTTTCACCGGTTTTCACCTATTTTTTGTGGTTTATCCCATTTATTAATCATTTTTTCCACTCTCTTCGGTTTAACCTAATTTTAGTTGATTTTATCTCATTCGTTAATCAGTTCACACATTCTCTCATGTTTAACCCAATTTTTCTTAAGCCAACTATAAGTGTTTTTGTTAACTAAATAACACCTTTTTTTATTAATATGGCACAAAGGTGGCATTTTTTTAGGTTATTTAATAAGTGATTATTTCGAAAGTGATTTCCAAAGAACTATCGATTTCACCCGCTTTTACACTGAGTTTACCATTTCTTTTTTATTATTTTAACTCGTTCTTTCACCGGTTTCACCTATTTTTTGTGGTTTATCATATTTATTAATCATTTTTTCCACTCTCTTCGGTTTAACTCAATTTTAGTTGATTTTATCTCATTCGTTAATCAGTTCACACATTCTCTCATGTTTAACCCAATTTTAGTCGATTTTACTTATTTTTTTGTGGATTTAACCTTTTTTCTCACCTATTTCACTTTTTTTGGCCAAATTAACTCATCTTTTTGTTCTTGTTCTTTTATCAATTTGATCCGTTTTTCTTATTATCCCGTGTTTACTTGATTTCAGTTTTTACCCGTTTGCGGAATATTTGACTGTTAGGAATTAGCTAGATAGAAATCAATCTTTTTCTTCAAACATTTAATAATGGCAAAAATTAGAATTTGTTTATATTAAATATATATATATATATATATATAAACGATAATAAAATTTGTTAGTCCTCGTATTAGTTTCCGTAAGCAACTTTCTAAGTTTCTATCTTTTTTTTTAACTTCACCTACATTATTAAGTCCACCAATTTTATGTATTGACCAATTTTTATTTTCTTGTATTTATTATTATTTTAATACAACAGTGTTTATATTAAAGTAGACTTCTTTTTCATGTAAAAATATATGATTATTCAATTATTTTATTTATCATTTAAGGAAGGGTATATTAGTCATCACAAAAAAGGGAAGAAATTCTCTTTGCCAACCCATACTTTTATATGTATATAGATAGATATAGATTAAATATTACTTTAAAATTTAAATAAGGGTATTTTAGTCCGCACAAAAAAGTTAAGAAATATTCATGCTTTTATAATAATAGAGATATAGATATTAAATTAAATCCTTCTTATGATGCTGAAATTAAATCACTCAATCGATCGATACATTATAATATTCGAAACGCATTAAACAATTAAGAACACAACTTGTATACGTCACTTCAACAAGAATGGTTCTTTGTGGCATCAAGTATGGTGGCATTTTGAAGAAAAATGTCACAAAAAAATATAGTTATATTTTTTTTAAATACAGGAAATATAAATGTTAAGCATACTGTGTAATGATATTTTTCTATTATTATGTCATTTTCTAAGGTTGCTTCTTGTTATGATAGTGAGATTTAGCTTTTACTCATACCGCTAAGTGACAGGTTGAAAAATATCGTTATATATAAGATGTCACTAGCAAAATATCACATGTAGAAGTGTGGCTAAATGTATATATCAATGTCACAATTAATTAAAAATAACATTATAAAATATCACAATAATATAAAAATGTCACAAATCAGTATAAATAATATTTATAATTTGTGATATTTTTTAAAAAATATAACTATATTAAATTTTAGTGGCATTTGCTTCAAAATGTCATCACACACGATACCACAAAAGACCATTTATATTGTAGCGCGGGTCAAATACATATGCCAATGTGTGTTTGAATTAAATTTGAAAAAAAAATGGGGCACTATTACGAACACGGTTGATTAGAGGGGTGCGAAAATGTCTGGACTCGGCGGAATTCTCTCGTAAATTTTTTATATTTAGAAGCTAAATTTCTTAAGGCGGAAATATTAGTAACTACAAAAATACCCCATGATATTTATCTGACTGACAAAAAAATCCTTGTGTTATTCATATTAGCAAGAAAATCTCATCTGTTAATATTTATTAAAAAGAAAATATGTGTTAATATACTATCAGCTCACTATTATCAGCTCACAACACCCACTTGAAAATTAAGAATTGATCGTAACGACCCGATAGATAGAGGGATCGGATATTGCCAATTATTCAAGTTAATAGGAGAATTTTTGCCCATTCTTATAAGTAACAAAGTGTTTTCACATTTTATTCCAAAGAAAAAATATGATCTATGGATATGATTGCCACCTCTTCCGCAAATCATGAAGAATATACGCACTTACAGTAACGAAGACATTGTGGCATGCAAATGAGGTAAATGTTTTTGATTTGTTAACACAAGAAATTTTGTCAATCATAATAACAAATGTTGGTCCCAAGTGGTCAGATGAGGTCTAGAGGGGGGGGGGGGTGAATAGACCTCTTAAAACTTTCAAAATTTCTCTAACTTTTCTTATCAGCAGAGTAAGCTGATCAAGAACTCGTAAGACTACTTCACTGATTGCGCACTTAGCTTAATCAGTTTAGTTGACCACTCATCTGATGTAACTTATTTGATTCAAATATTATCAGAGTTTGAAATACTTGTTTGCAGCGGATTTATCAAGTGTTTTTCAACAAGTTGTTTTCTTCCTTAAAATATTTTAACCCCAGTTTTTAAACTTCTTTTAAAATCTTTTGTTAAGTTCGTATGTTTGAAATTCTTCGAAAATATGCAAGTAAAATACAATAAACAAACACACAGAAATTTTATAGTGGTTATATGGATTGAAATCCTTTAGTCCACTCTTCCAAGTCACTTAGATCTTGGGTTATACTATAAACATACAATATACAATGTACAATGCTTGCGCAATTCAACAAATGAAAAGCCACAAGTTCGCAGCAGGGAATCACAAAGAAATCCTACTCTCTGAAGCTAGATCACTCACTTAGATGGATCTACACTCCGCACAACTATCTCTGTTTAGAGAAATCACTTAGATTTTGTATTTGGCTTTGGTTTCAACTTCGGCTTGAGTCAACTGATGACTAAGCTGATAAGTATTATGTTCTTGAGTTTGAGACTTAGAAGGATTTGATCTTGAATAAAATTTTCTCAATGCAGTTTTGTTGCTTCAGTTGTCTCTAACTCTTGAATCTCGAACTATTTATACTTGAAGTTTGAATTTCTGCCCGTTGAACAAAGCAGATCTTCAGATTTTCCTCGAGCAGTGGTCCCTGTTTCAGAACGGCTTCTACAACTGTTCACTGTACAGTTCTGCTGTACTTTCTGTCGCGTCGAATTAAATGCACCTTGCTGATCCGAGGTTTCTCTTCAATCATTGGATTTTAATATCCTTCTCTTACAGCATTTATTACACCGAGTGCATTTATTACCGTCGGAATGACTTTCTGATATCTTCAACTCTGCTGATCGAATCTACTCTTCTGATGAACACTCTGCTGATTCAAACCGAAGTCACCTGATTTGACTCTGCTGAAATCCACCAGTCTGATTCCGAACCCAACATCAGATCAGTAGTCTTCTGGACCAAAATTCAACCCTTCTAATTTTACTTGTCTTCTCAGATTGAATTTTCCAGAGGTTGCTAAGTTTCCATTACATAGCTAATGACTTTTGGAAATCATCAAAACCTCCCTTCACTTCTTCATCTTCATCCAACAACAAAGTTGCCTCCTTGGTTGAAATTGATATAAGTTCCTATAAGTGAATGAACTTCAAAATTCTTTTATTATTTTTTTCATGCTAGTAAATAACAAATATTCATGTTCTTTGTTGACTCTATAAAATTACACACAAAAAAAAAATTTATTCTCAATATCTTTTATTTCTAATTGAATTATGAGATTGAATCTAGTTTTATTGTTTATCATGTTGATGCGAGGTGTAAAATTATGCTTTTCGGGCTTGTCTTCGATCCTTGGATTTCCCGCTATCGAGTTTTTCATATTCTCTTCTGACCTATTTTTGTACCAGCTAAATAGACAAAGACAAGGTAAGGGGTGTTCTGACGCAGCCTTCTCCGATGCTTAAGTAAGTGATATGTAGTTAAAAACAGAGGAATATATTGGCTAGTGTATGGAAGAGAGATTAGGTTTTGGTGTTAATGCGTGCATTTATACATGTAGGCAGTCTACTTTTGATGTGGAACTCCCTGATCTTAGGCCTTAATTGGGTGTAAGGAGGAAGAGTGGTTGCCATGCATGCGCGTGATTTCCTTAGAATAAGGGATTCTATTGAGAAGGTTGAGTATCTCCTCAATTATGAGTTTAATGAGCTCTGAAGTATATTTAATATCTTCGTGCGGACAAGGACTCGTGCCTTAGGCCGTCCTTGCTATTGAACGAGTTGTTTGCTGATGTCGTGTATATATATATATACAAGTGTTTGCATGCGACTCCTTTTAACTCCTCAGATACCTTGTACATAGGATCCTAATTGATCATACCGCCCGAGGCTATGTGTCGAAAATTGACCTCTTTCTAGCCGGTTGCTTGAGCTCGTGGAACAATGCTCTGAGTTCGGATTTCCGAAGTCGTCCATAGTTTACTCTTACATCACCTATTTTAATGATGAACTAATTTCTTAGAATATAGCTAGCGTTTTGTGGATCTTAATTGATATTAATAATTTAATTGGATTTTCATTTTTTATGATCGTTTACTTGTTGATTAAGTTTTTAAGTGTTTGATGTTTTGATTTGATTGATCGTTTTATTGATTGTACGGTTGGAAACCTCTAGAAGTCTAATTTCCAATGCAACAAACCTTTTGTAATTTGGAGTTTTCTATAAGAAGTTATGTCAATTATTGTACAAGGTGACATAACCATCCCAAAGGAGATTCACCTACGGGTTCAATGACTTTTATGCTTATTTTCTGAATTCATCCACCAACTCTTGGTATTTCTAGAGTCCTTTACAAGTTCCTAGAGCCTAATAATGTCTTGTAAGTTTCGAAGTTTCTATTAAAACTACTCCCCGTCATTTTGTGCTCTAGTTCTTCTCATTCGCAAAAAAAGTACTACTTTTTTCAATTTATCCTAAACTATTACTATTAGTGAAATTTCATTTTCCACTAGTACCAAATTTAATATAAGTAAGAAAATGAAACTCGATCAAATGGGTATTTTTCATAACCAAAAACCCAAAGACAATTCAACCGGACCCACAATCAAACCGCTCGACCTGGAAAAGTTCCGTGGACAAGGCCATTTAGTCATAGACTTCCTCACCGACTACTACAAGAACGTCGAAAAACACCCGGTTCATAGTCAAGTCGAACCGGGTTACCTCAAGAAACGGATGCCCAATTCAGCTCCCAACGAAGTGGAACCAATTAACAAAATCCTTCGTGACGTCGAAAAGGATATTGTCCCGGATATAACCCATTGGCAGAGTCCCAAATTTTTTGTTTATTTCCCTTCAAGTGGTAGCATAGTTGTATTCCTTAGAGAAATGCTAAGCACTGAATTCAACGTTGTCATGAAAGAAAAATAGAGTAATACTTTAATATATTAACTAGACAAGTGCAACTTACGTGCATTCTTCAAGTAAAGCAATTTCCAGACAAAAAGTTTGAAAGAACACAAACCTAAATATGAAGCAAGTCGAATGAGAGATTTCAAAGAACACAAACCATAGTCTTACATACATATCTGTTTAATTCAACCACACTATTTTATTTTTCAATCAGTTCACCGTCAAAGCATATGGACGACCTATCATCTTTTTTTTCTGATTTAGCAAATTTACACACAAAACAAAAATCAACATTAAAGCTTGTCAAGCCGTTTTTAGAACTCATACATTAGTCTTTATAACATTTCAATCTCCTCAGCCTTTCAAATACTGAAATATTGACTTGCACAATCACTAGTTACTTAAGAGTCGCAATTGTTGTTAGTGCGTTTGAGGCAACCTCTTGTGGGATTTATGTTTCATGCTCAACGAGAAATAAAGGGCCTAAACCTGGTAGCTTGTGAAATATTGCACCTTGGATAACAATTGTGGGAGCAGACATGATTGACTGCCAATTTCCAACTTATGTTAACCTTTAAAATGATAAAGTATTAATCGGAACATCACTATACGATGATGGGGAACAATTAACTACATTTTTGCCACTAATTTATGCTGATAATTTTAGTAGTATATCGACAAGTAACTTTTGCTTGAGAGATAATTTAATTCCTAAAAAAGTCAACGAGAAATTGTTGTTTGTGACACAAGGATGATATTGGGAAAAAAAAAAAGTTGGCATTGAAAATGCAGGTGGCCGTGGTATGATTTTGTCAAATACGTTTGGAGAAGAGCAACTCACGGAGGCCAACTTTATACCTACAGTTGTCGTTGGATAAATTGCAGACATCAAGATAGAGACGACGTTTTTCTAAGCCTAGTCTGATTGCTAGACTTTCAACTGGAGGCACCCAAGGAGTCCAATCAGCCTTAGTCATAGTTGCATTCAGTTCCAGAGGTCCTAATCCGATCAAATCCGACTATAGAATATCTTGTTTGATAGGATTTGTAAGTTCAGTTCACACGTATAACTCACGTACTTTTCTAGTTATAATAAAAAGTGTGTTAAGCAATTCTTTTGCACCTGATTGTAGTTAAAAAAATAGATAAATCCAATAATAAAATATTCAATTTGATGTTCATGTAATGATTTTAATATCATAATAAAACACGTGCAATATAAGTGCGTTTTTCCAGTTATATACAAAAATAATAATAATGTAATACTTATATCGAATTATACTTAAAATAAGATAACTCAAATGATAGAATATCCAACAATTCTCAGTTGACCATACAATGATTTTAATAAGTTAACATATGAATTTAACTAGTTACGTGCACTACATGTGTATTTTTCTAGTTATAAGAAAAAGTGTGGTAAGTAATTATTTTACATCTAGTCATAAAAAAAATAAAAAATAAACTTAGACATTAAAATTCTTAATTATGATTAACCTAATGAATTGTTCATCATTAATTTATTACCCTTGTGTGTTGCAATATGTTTTAATACATCATTAATTCTTAGTCTTTCTGGTTTCATTGAAGGCACATTCTATAGGATGGCCAACCACGCAAGAGGGACATCATATAAAGTATGTTGGTTTGGATATTGTACCAACAGTGATATCCTAGCAGGCATGGAAAAGGCTATTAAGGATGGTGTTCATTTTATATCAGTGTCACTGGGGGTTACAACCACTAATTATTTCAATGACGCAGTTGCTCTTGTTGCATTTGAAGCAACCTCTTGTGGGATTTATGTTTCACGCTCAACAGGAAATGGCGGTCCTGAACCTTGAAGTTTGTCAAATATTGCACAACGGATAAAAACAGTTGGAGCTAGCACAAATGATCATCGATTTCCAGCTTATGTCAGCCTTGGAAATGAAAGGTGTTAATCGGGAAATCACTGTATGTTGGGGAACAATTAACTTCCTTCTTAGTGCATCTAGTTTATGCCGTTAATTTCAGTAGTATATCCAAAGGTAACCTGTACTTGAGAGGCAATTTAAATCCAGGAAAAACCAATGAAAAATTAGTGTTTGTGACATAGGAATGATATAGGGAACATAATAGAGCTTGGTTGTGAAAGAAGCAGGTGGTCTTGGTATGATTTTGGAGAAGATTAGATTGATGAAGCCTGCTTTATACCTACAGCTGTTGTGGGTCAGATTGTTGGCGACAAGTTAAAAGCGTACATATCCGATTGCTAAACTTTCATCAAGAGGCACCTAGCTAGATTCAGCTCTAGAGGTCCAAATATGATCACGCCGGATATTCTCAAGCCATATTTGATAGCTCAAGGAGTCAACATTTCTTTAAGGATGGAAGGGAACGATTGGCTCTACAAGATTGGTAGAAGAAGCGCGTAATATAAGCTTCAACATAATTTTCGGTACTTGTATGTCATGCCCACACTTAAATGGACTAGCAACCCTGATTAAATCTGCTAACTCACAATGGAGCATTGCAGCTATAAGATCAACCCTAATGACTACAACTTATAATAGATACAATAGTGGATACATAATCCAAGATCTTGCAACTAGATTGCCATCAACGCCATTTAATTACGGTGTTGGACATGTGGACCCTGTAAAAGCTCTTGACTCTAGTCTTGTCTATGATGCCACCTTTGACAACTACGTGGATTTTCTTTGCGCTATAAAATACAGTTCAAGTAAGATCAATAGCATCGCTAAACAAGATTATCCATGCAAGGTGGGTAAGGAATATAATATGGGTGATCTTAACTACCCATCTTTTATAATTCCATGTAGACAGTCTTAGGCCCAATGGTGGTAGTAAAGCACCAACTGTTATTAAATACGCAAGGACTTTAACAAATGTGGGCAATCAATCAACTTACAAGGTCGATGTCTTTCAAAAGATAAAAGCAGTGAAGATTTTGGTTATTCCATGAGTGCTTTAATTCAATAGTCCAAAGGAACAAAAAGCTTATAATATTAAGTCCAATTAAATACATATGCATGTCATGAATGATTCAAAGTAAATCATCATTCAAATTTGAAATATTTTGGCTGGAATTTTTGTCTATTTTAATTGAAAAATATGAAAACGGGGGTTAGAGCTTCAAGGGGAAGAAGTGTCATTCACAATTGCATTTGGTTCTAGAGATTTTATTAAGCTAGGTCAAACAATATTACAAATCCAATGGAAGAAAATGTTTTTTTTTATGATTGTTCTGCGGCCTGGAGCCGTCTTGGATCTGTATAAATTAGGGCTTCAAAGAATCGCAGTTGCTAACTGCTATTTATTCTGATAAACAGCAGTTGCTAACTGCGCTTTTTAAATGAATCGCAGTTAGCAATTTCAATAACTAATTAACTAAGGAGCAATTAATTTTCTAATAATTAACAAAAATCGCAGTTACTTGTAATTTTTCAATTTTTCAAAATTTTAAAAACTACGAAAAAATCATTGTTGGCAAGTACAATTTTTCTATAGAATCGTAGTTGCTAACTACGATTTTAAGCAAAAGGGACATTCCAGGAAATAGCTTGGAGCTAAAGGCAATCTGGGAAATACTATGGCCATGAAGGTCATTTTGGAAAAAAAATCCCATGCTATCAGATGAAAACGCTACTTTATAACCTGATTCGAGATCCTCAACTTTAAGGGACTAATGATGTGAAAATTAAGAACTGACATATATTGCAATCTGATCAGCTTAGTAAACACACAGTACGCAATTTGTGCCGGCCCAGTGGTAGCTCGAGAACTCAAACAGGGAGCAAATACACAACCTACAACATAGACCGAAAGATAACCTAGACTCCAAACTACACAAGAAAATGATAAATAGATCCACTTTATGAGAAAATGAATAGGTCAAACCAAATCCTTGAGAATTTTCCTATAAGAAAAGAGCCTAACAACATAATCACGGTAAAAGCATTTATATACGTCAATATGGTACAACTTTTAACCTAATCTTCGTCCATTCGAAATGTTAACTCTCTTGTATATGTTTTATTACCAAATCACTAGCTTAAACATCAGAGTGACCTTTTCATAATTACTCCGGTTTAGGTTCTACATTAAAAAGAAGGCCGCTTTAACAAATTGTAGAAAAAAAATTATATAATGTCGATCATTTAAATACTCACATGAATAAATATTTAAAGCCTTCTACAATAAGGGGTCCTAACCTATCCATGTTTACAAAATCATGGACCACTCCAAATGAGACTCATTCTCTTCGAATAGTACCGTACATACGCAGCTAGCGTTAGAAGTCAAAGAATTGCAAATTTCATAGAAATGTGTTGTATGGGGGTAACCTTGTGTATTTCACAATATAAGTGAGTAAATGTTAATTGAGAAAAGGCCAATCAACGGAGATAAGGAGATTGGGCTTTATTGAATTTGAGCCCAATCATTTCAACCGAATATTGAAATATATCCTGATTTTCATTGTAATAATGGACTGGACTTAGTTTGTCCATATATAATATTTACTGGGCTTACCAAATGGGCCCTTATGTACCTCTCTTTCTAATAACAACCTTTGCCACTTTCTTCATTAAGATATAGGATAAGGTCTTTCAGCAAGTCTTCCTTTCTCTTTCTTTATTTTCTTCTTTTTTTAATTTATCTTAATCATATTTTTTCCTTAAGCGTTTTTATGTTATTTTTCCCTTAAACAAAAAAGATTAATTTTTCAGAATTTTAGAGCTAAAAGGCATAAATTTGTTATTAGATTATCTTTCTTATTTGTTATCAATGTAATAGACTTTGTTATTTGTTATTTGTTATCAATGTAATAGATTAAGTATTGTGATTGATGTAACGATATATTCACCTTCTAGAAAAATCTATTTCGTAATTTTTTGTGCAAACAAGATATGGGAATCTCAGTTCATACAAAAAGAACACCATGTAAATATTGGACAATGTACCCAAATATGTTTACAACTGAAAAGAAAGCAAAAAAATTAAAAATAAAAATAAAAATCTAGAAGACTTCAAAGGAAGTTATAGGGATAAATCGTACATCGATTCCTCGAGAAGAAACTAGTAATTCTTACATAATCTGAAACATAGAATAAAGTTCAAAAACAACTAAACGGACTAACTCCAAGCAATTTACGCTATACAAACTTACAAATCCGAGAAAACGATACAAGATTTAAGACGTTGCTAATCTTGCCTCGTTTTCTTCAAACTGAAGTCACTCGCTATCTGTTTACAAGTTAGATTTTCTGCTCTGGCCAAGTGAACCACAATCCATGTTGGCCTCATTACATTCAGTAAGACGATTAACTAATAATTCTAAGGCTTCCTTCATCCACCAATATTGACATGATTTCCTAGCTTCTCTTACACTTACCCATATTCTTTGACGAACATCTTTCTCGGGCCAACATTCGAGTTGCTCCGTAACAAGTAATGGAAACATGTGACTCTCATAACTTGTGTCATTGTTTTTGTTCTTGAAGTTCCATTTACCCAATTTTTGCTGCATATTTCAATATAAATGGATGAATAAATTATGAGGGCAACTCTAAAATGACATTTCACTATTGGATTTATACTAAAATTAATAATGAAATTAAAAAAAAAAATTATTAATTTTTCCCTACTATGGGAATTAATAAATACAAAGTTTCGCTCATTTATATATTTGTTGGGGAAAATGCATGATACTCTCATGTGTTATGGAAAATCTGCACAAAACTTCCTTGTGAAAATTTTAATTGCACCAGCCACCAAGTACCTTTGTACTTTCAGAAACTCTGCACTGAATTCTCTATCTGTCCAATTCTGTTAGTTTTTTTATTGGGGTGTGACAAAATCCCCTTGTACTTTTTAATTTCACATAAAACCCTTGTACTTCTTTGTTTTAGCACAAAAATCACCTTGTAACATATAAAAAAAAAAAAATATAGGGGCAATTAGGTATATCAACTAAAATTTAACGGCATTATACAGTTAACAGAGTGAAGGGATAGTGTGCAAAGTTTCTGAAAGTACAAGGAGATTTAGTGCAATAAAAATTTCACGGAAAAATTTCGTACAAGTTTTACATAACACAGGGGAGTATTGTGCATTTCCCCTCGTATTTATATTTGTCACTAGAAGTTAGAAGTTAATGGATCGAATTGATTTAGATAAAAGAACCAACCTCAACATCTCCAACTACACCGGCTTCCTCAACCGTTTCGCGCAATGCTGCATCTTCAATGGTTTCATCTATTTCCCAACCACCCTGGAATTTTAAATTAATGGTCATTAAATATTTATAAATTGAATCCAAATTAATTGCAAAATACTAAACCACAATTAAAAATAATCAGAAGTTAATTGAATACATACCTTTGGAAACAACAACCCTTTTCCTTTTCTTTGTGCAGTAATAACAAGAACTTCAATTGCATCCTCATCCACTGTCGATAATGTCCCGTTGTTGCTCTTATATCTATATGGAATACATCTGCAAATTAAACATAAAAGAATACTATAAATTAACTAATGGTAATGACTAAATAACAATTGAAGCAAACTTCAAAATTGGGTTTTCTTACAATGACTTAATTACCCTTTCAAAAGTCCACTACAGATTCATCTTGATTAAGTCAAACATATACCAAATTGGAACGTTCCTAGAACCATTAATTAATCATTAAAAGATAAAGTTCATGATCAACAATCTCTCTCATTGGGGTTTAAACTTCATTGCCATAAATTGAACCATTTTTATACTTCAAAAACTTCTTGCTATTTGTGTCTACTTCCAATTATACATGACATACACAATGCACATTATTTTATTATATACCCACAAAGAATTCGACTATACTTAATATTGTAGAATCTAAAATTGGATGTTATGAAATTCAAACTAATTATTCTCTTTTTCCCAATGAAATTTCACTTCAGTGCATAAATTTCTTTAACACACAGTAATTTTGTGTAGGTTTTCGGTAACTATATTTTACACACAAAAATCAAAATGATTATTCTCTTTAATTTCCCCAATGAATTTTTCACTTCATATTAAAAGTCAACTCTTAATTAATAATAATACAAGGAAATAGTGATTTTCCTCCAATTTTACACTTGTAAAAGAGAAAAAAAAAATCAAAGAATATATTTTTTGTGTGTGTGTGTTTTAGAGAGAGAGAGAGAGACGAACCCAACAACTTGGCGGTGGCCATGAAAATTGTAACGCTGCATATGTCTACCAGTGCGAGAAACAAGAGCAACCATGTTCTTCAATTCCATCTTAATTAACTTTTTTTTTTTTATTTAATTTGCTCTTCCAAAGTAAGTTCAGAAAGTATCAATATTTATTGTTGAAGATAAGTACAAATACCAAGTATATATATATATATATGAGGGAAATTGATATAGAGCGACGAAATGTTGATAATGAAGTTTGCATAAGATTTTCTTTCAGACAAAAGCACGAAGACTTTGTCCCTATATTTATTATGTTTCCATTGGAAACCGTTGAAGAAATAATGGCAATTTTAAATTTTTTTATCAAGTGATATGGATTATTTTGGAAAGACCGGGGTCGACGTGTCTCTGACGCGTCAACTGTGGCTTTTATTTGAGGCTTTTGTTATTTTGTTAGATCAATAATCAAAATCTCAAGGATTTTTCTAGCGTGGCCCTCTTAGCTACCAGAAATTATTCAGTGCAATCGTTGCGCGAATGATATAGTGCAATAACTAGAAAAGATTATATAGTGTTACTTTTAAGATCTCATCTTCATCGTGTATTCGTGAACAAATCAACTTTAAATGAATCACAACAATTTGTTGCACCACGCCATTCATGCAGCGATTGTACCAAATAATCACTCATTAGGTACGCCCGCACTTTTTTTTCTTTTTTAACGAAACATGAAAGATATATTAATCACAAATAATCAGAGATTACAATGTTTTGAATAACAATCGGTAGATCAAAAGAAAAAGAAAAAGAAAAGCCTGGAACATCTAGTTTGGCAAGATGATGAGATGACATGTTGCTTTCGCGCGCGCTACGTGAAAAGGTCAAAAAGATTCCAATCGAGAAGCCAAGTTCGAAACATCTTTAAAAAAATGCCTAGAACACCATTTGAAGCAGATGGTTCGAGATTCCTTTCATGACCGTAGTGACTCCAACCCGAGGCTAGGTAATCCGGCCGTTGATTTCTCCTAGTTTGATCACAACCGTTAATGTGTAACTGGGTCGGATTTATTTAATCAACATTAACTTTCATCTTTAGCCGAGATGACAAACTAACATTTCACTTAATATCTCTCTTGAAAACACGAAAAATTGTATGTTATGTAAAAAGATAAGTTTAACCTAAGTTAAATATAATGCTCATTTAAACCTATAAAGACGGTTTTAACCCAAGTTAATTAATAATCTGCTTTCAACCATTTAAACCTAATTAATTATTCTTCATGTTATATTTCCTCTTTCATAATTCTCCATCACTTTTACACCATCCATAAGCTGATATTTTTATTTTTACACCATTCTAAATTCATATAAAATCGAAGGAAAAAAAATTGTTCAATTACATACCATATTCATCGGAATGATTCCGGCTTGCATCATCTTCCTCGTTCGGGATTGTAGAATTATGAACCATTTTTAGTTTTGTAAGAGGAAAATAGAAATTGTGATGAACAAATTTGGTCTTGCCTTAATTACTTGAACAAACTAATTAAATTTTCTTAATCGTCAGAGAAAAAAAAAAAATTACCCTGATTTTCTTTAATCCTTGATTAAGTTGCGAGAGATTATGGAAAAAAATATGTTATATAATATCATTCATGTATTACATCACGGTTGCTCGGATGTACAAAATAATTTTTCAACTGAACCATACAATCATAAATAAGAGATATGTACATGATCAATTGTGATTGATCACTCTTTTACAAGTGTTATCCAAATTACAAATCAAATATATTAGGAGTATAATTTACTTCTTTTGAGATCAAGCGGACCTAATTTAAATTAGAATTATCCTGGCGAGAAATTATTGTTTGGACTACATTAGGGCAAACTCAATGCTGGGGGCTAGGGGGAGGGCTCCGGAGCTCCCCAGCTGCCCCTGCCCCCAGCCCCAGCCTCTGTCTATTCAAATCTAATCATGGGGCTTTCTACTCCATTTAATCTCAATTTAATTATTCCCCACTCTCACCATTATAATAATTATATAATTATAATACTAGTAATAATAATACTACTACTAAAATAATAATAATAATAATAATAATAATAATAATAATAATAATATAATTAAATTATTAATAATATTTAAATATATAAATTAAGAATAATAATAGTAATAAAAACATTCATTAAATTGTCGGAGTACAACACGAAAACACATCATCGAATTAAAAAAAAGTTCTACCACGCAACAAAGGAAAATAAAATAAAATACAAGAACAAACATCATCGGCAAGTGGATATGACAATATTTTAATTAATTAAGATCAAAATCACCTCTTCCTTCACTTGACGAACCTCTAGATGAACCTGGAAATAAGCATTTTGTAAGCCCTTTTTTTTTTTTAATTTCTTTCCTTAGACCCTTCCAATAAGCCTTCGAATCTGGAGTGTACGAAGAACAATTCATGGACATAATTCGATATTCATTAGCGATTTGGTCGTCGATTCTTTTAGCTTCATTTTCTCGTTCTCTTATTTCGTCGTCAATTGTTTTTTGTTGAAGATTATCCTCATGCCTTTTTTGGCGTCCCGCCTCTAACAACACTGCAGTTTCTGACATTTGTCGCATCCTTTCATTAAATGGAGCAATTGTTTCTAAGCTTGACGAAGCCTTTCCTTTGGCTTTTTTCGCACTCTTTGTTCCTGTTGGTCTCGCACTATATTGGTGCGACGAAGGAGTCTCCAAATTTTCCTCGTTGGGCTCCGCTTGACTCGGTGAAAAATCATCCAGCGGAGGTGACGGATAATAAATACCTTCTTCTCTGTCAAGCGTTGGTTGAGATGACATACCAGGCATGCATTGAGAAGTTTGAGATTGAGTTTGGGTTTGAGTATCTGATTCCACAGACCATATCACCCAACCCTTTGCAACCTGCCAACAGTGATCGAACATCCAAGGGTTTCCAGCATCCGTCTTATATAATAACAGCGCCAAACGATGCTACAAAAACCAAAAATTGAACGATGAAATAATGATAAAGATAATAATATAATTGAGTATGAAACACTATAATTTCACAGCATTTACCTCATCCGTCAGGTTAGTTCCACTTGCGCATTGCTTATGTGTTTTAATACATGCAGAGTTCCATTTGTTCATGCTTTTGAAAATATGTTTTTTCCAACGGCTAGTAATTGCATCTTTCGTCCGTACTTCATAACGGACACCTGCAACATCGAGAATTTGGTAAATCATTGTGATAATATTCATCCATAAAGATTTTCCCTCTTGACCTATACCGGCTATGTTGTCCTCAGAACACTCGATGTATGCTCTTGTCAACGCTTTATCTTCTTCATTCGACCAAAGGCGAGACATTTTTTGTTTGAAAATTTTGTGTTTGTTTAGAAGAGGTGGATGTGGAATGAAGTTATGATACCAAAGTACCCATTTAAATAGAGAAATTCGGATAATAGATGAATATTTTTTTACTTACGTGGCAAGTTACAATTCGTTGGGTATTCTGCAATCTAAATTTATAGATAAAGTCACAAGTTTTTGTATGCCATTTATTTCTTTGTCTTTTAACTTTTTAAGATTCCCTGCCAATTATCAACATTGGCAGGATATGGGTAAACTGCATTATTGAAATTTATTTTAAAGTATTATCAACTTTACCCCCTATCTGATCAAATATCATCAACTTTTTCAGAACTTTAATTTTCCTCGGATTGCAGAAAATCTGATCAAATATCATCAACTTTTTCAGAACTTTAATTTTCCTCCACAATTTGGTATTTGGATTGCAGAAAATCTGATCAAATATCATCAACTTTTTTGAGATATTTAGCTGCAATTTATATTTATTTGAGAAGTCACAAGTTTCTGTATGCCATTTATTTCTTTGTCTTTTAACTTTATATGAATCAGAACCTTAATTATCAACATTGGCAGGATATGGGTAAACTACATTATTGAAATTTATTTTCAAGTATTAGCAACTTTACTCCCTATCAATTATCTGAATTCTTCTATTTATACTTTGATATCATAACTTCATTCCACATCCAACTCTTCTAAACAAACACAAATTCCCAACTCGAAAATGTCTCGCAATTGGTCTCGTGATGGTTCTAGTTCAAGTTCGAGCCAACATAATTTTTATGTTCAATATAATGAAGATGTAGAAGAACACAATCAATTTGACGAAGAATTTGCTGAATTATTTGAGGAGGTTCAACAACATTCTATTTCCATTGCATTAGCTCAAAGTAATGAAGCTTCTGCGTACCGTGGTTCTGTTCCCGGGAGTGAATTTAGGAACAGGAACCACCAACAACGGCACAGAACACTAATGGCAGATTACTTCATGGAAAAACCGTTGTACTCAAATGAGGATTTTCGACGCCGTTTTCGCATTAAGCGTCCCCTATTCCTTCGAATTCTTGCGGACTGCGAGCGAGTAAACCCATACTTTCGACAAAGATTCGATGCCGTAAAGCGACCAGGGTATTCACCCATATTAAAGGTAACGATTGCTATGCGTTTATTAGCTTATGCATACACTGCTGATTCCCTTGACGAAATTTTCGCGTTGCGGAGACGACGGCTGCCGAGATGTAAGTCTGTACAAAGACGTGTACCTTCGTCGTCCAATGCTGGCGGATCTGGTAAGACTTACACAAAAAGCTGAAAGGCGTGGATTCTCAGGGATGATCGGTTCCCTAGATTGCATGCATTGGTCATGGAAAAATTGTCCAACTGCATGGCAAGGGAGCTATTCGGGAAGAACCAACCAACCCACCATTGTTCTTGAAGCAGTGGCATCACATGATACTTGGATATGGCATGCCTTTTTTGGCGTGCCTGGAGCAATGAACGATATAACTGTCCTTGGTCGTTCACCGTTGTTCGACGAGCTCACTTCTGGAACAGTCCCGGGTGTTAAGTATGTGGTGAATAACAACGAGTACTACATGACGTACTATCTTGTTGATGGTATATATCCAAAATGGGGAACGTTAATACAATCATTTAGGAACCCCAGGACCCCTCAACAACAACTATTCTCAAAGTTTCAAGAATCATATCGAAAGGATGTTGAACGAGCTTTTGGAATTCTTCAAGCTCGGTTCCAATTTGTAAATCAACCCGGAAGAGGATGGCATAAAAGGACTTGTCCAATATTATGTTGTTTTGTGTAATATTTCATAATATGATTTTCGAGGACGAACGTGATGATTACAGTGATGATGAGTCAGACGACGATGATACAAACTTAAGAACATCTCGTAGGGCCCGTGCAAAAATTTATGATGTAGGTAATGTTGATAGCGAAAATCCAGAAAGAAGAACTCAAACATTGGATGATTATATGTCGCGTCATAACACAATACGATCGACAGATATCAATGGTAGACTTCAAAAAGACTTAATGGCCCATGTGTGGGCAAGATTTGGATCGCAAGCATAAATCGTGTTTGTGAGATGTATTTCAAATTAATTCGTATTCTGTTTAGGTGTTATATTGCTTAAGTGTTTTTCCACTTGTTTGTTTTTATTTTGTTTAGGTGTTATATTTCTTAAGTGTTTTTTTCACTTGTTTGTTTTATTTTGTTTAAGTGTTTTCTTGCTTAAGTGTATGTTAAATTGTTTGTTCTTATTTTATTAATCGAATTAAATTGTATTGTTCCAATTATTTTTCATTGCAAGTTATTAAATTTCATGTTGGTGATTTAATGTGACAAATATATTAACAAAAATTTGAACACAAAAATATGTTTAAAAAAATATTATAAATAAAGTATGAATTTGGATATTTTTGTCTAAGTGTTTAAATTATATTTTCAAAGTAATTGAAAAATTATATTGTTCAAATATATATATAACCACCAATACTCTAATTAAATGATTTAGTTGTACTTGTCATTTTTTAAAATAAAATTATATTTATAATTCAATAAATTAAAATGTCATAAAAAATATGAACAATAAAGTTAAACAAAAAAAAATTGAACTAAAAACTATATCACAAATTACATAATTATACTACATAATTAAATAATAATACATAAACTTAAAACAAAACTAAAAATAAAACTACAAAACAAAAAAATAATAATAATATTTTAATCAGGGGACGCCACTTGGCTTCCCCTGATTGCTGTCTGGGCGCACGCGCCCAGGCAGCTGGCAGGCGCTTGGACGCGCCTGCTAGGGTAGAGCACCCCAGCTATTATTAGTTAATTATCATGACAAATTACACTTCAAGTGGAAACAGTATAACTTCTAAAAACATTGGATTTTATCCATATGTCCAACCTTTTCTAATTAAGTTGTAATCAGGAAGTATTTTTTTTTTTCAAGCCTTATGTGTTACTTCTAATATAATATATATATATATATACTCCCATTTATACGAAAATAGGCGAATCCCTTTGTAAATATTTTAAAATATCATTATATTATGTTAATTTATATATGTCATGCAGTGTTGTAAATGCATGTGTTTAGTTAATATTGTAGTTGAGGGTGAATATTGAATTAGAATAAGTACGTACAAATATAAAATTATATCTCCATGCATATAGTTACACAAGAGGAAATATTGTTGTTCACGTAACATATATTACACAGAGGGCAAACTACTGCACAAAATATCACAAAAGAGATAAATTATCGCACATATGATAAATAACACATGAAAGTAATCCGATACATACGTACGTAATAGCATAAGGGAAAAACATGTTTTATTTCGACTAACATTGAATAATTTAGGTATTGAAATTTTACATATGGGATATATTTGTCCTTTCAAAAATTTTAAAGGCCAGATAGATAATCCAAGTCAAAGCGGTGTGATTTAATATAATTAATAAGCACACTGAAATATTTTGTCTATTAATTTTTCTCAATGTGGTAATTGAACATTGGATTATCACAAAGGAGTAAGATGTCGTTGACTCGAGGTTTTTGCTAATACGGCCAACCTTTTTTGGTTGCTCTAGGCAATATTTAAAATTGATATTATGTCTTAAAAAATATTTTTCTTACTCATGTGGAGTAAAATTAAAATTGACTACATTAAATATTTAAATTTTTGTAACATATTCTTTGATAAACAAAATGACCAATTCGTTATAAATTTCTTGTAATATAATCGATCATACACGTGTTTTTTCTAGACATATTTTCTCTCTTTTAATCTATTTTTGATGCATGCGTATATATATAAACAAGAGTGGCTCGATGATATATATTGTCCAAGCAAATAAATTTACAATTTGATATACCATCATAAAAACGTGATTTGTCCATACAAAATATCGAGTTAACGACAGCGTGTCACACATGTGTCCAATTCTGTCCAAATATTTATGATGATATAAATGTGCAACTGTGTTTTAAATGGTATGAAATGTACAATTTCGTACCAAGGCTGTAAATCACTCTATTATATGGTACCAAGAAAACAATTTAACCAAATATAATTTCATTACTTAAAACAGAGTGGTGCTATGAATAGTTAATTTTTATTAATCAAAATAACATAGAGAAACCTTAATAATTACAAACAACACAAGAGAGTAATTATTTGCAAGAAAAAAGCTAAATACATGAGATTTTATAAAAAGACTCAATCGTTGCGATTAATTCCATGAAATTGAGTTCAAACGGCTTAGTGTTCAAATAGCAGAAAAAGTACATGGTAAATGGGTTTAACGTGAAACTTATGCGCGCCGGAAACAAGAGAAATTAAGTGAGAAAATTCAGAAGTTTTTTTTTTTAAAAAAAAAATAGGAGAAAATTCGGAAGTTTTTTCCTTTAATTTGCTACATGTTTATCATGCAATTTCATTAGCACGCATTTGACGTTTAGCTGCACATTAGTAATTCCGAGAACTATAGTACTAGTTAAACATTTTACATTAAATTATGTACAAAAGCTATCTTTCAGGAAGTGTAATGATCTTAGGAGAGCCCAATCCCAAAAGGCAAAAACTAACCCAACATCATTTAAAATTCCACATTAATATATTATTCTATCAATGTGGGAAACGTCTTGTATTCTTCAATTAGATCATTACATGAAAATAAACTCACCAATGTTAGTGTTGGAATAATTTGATAGGACGGAGCTAAATGGCATATTTGGCTCGATTTCGTTGAGTTTTGATTCGAAAATTTGGTTTAGATGGTTTCGGTGAAACCTTTAAAACCTTATTTGGATTGACTTTTTAATGTTGGGGTTTGGAGGGAAATAATATGTGGTAAGTGTCAAATCAATGTCTTCTATGGAAAAGGTAGGTGAGATGTGTCAAATCATTGTCTTTTATAGGTTTTAAATTGAAATATGAGTTTCGCTAAACATATACTCAGACTTCATTTAATTAGATTTTGGTTCATTTTCACGAAACCGAGAGACTGAGCCGAAACCGAGCCAAATAGGAAAAATGTAAATAAAACAATTACATATAAAAATTGAATTGAAAAACTAATATTTTCTATGTTACATATAAAAGTACGAGTTCAGAAAACAAAATTTCTTGATTTTTTTGTGAAGACTAATATACCCTTACTTAAATTTTATTATAAATGGCAATCTATATCTATATCTGTCTATATATATATTATATATATACATATAAAAGTACGAGTTCGGACAACAAAATTTCTTGAATTTTTTGTGAAGACTAATATACCCTTACTTAAATTTTATTATAAATGGCAAAATAGGAAAAAACTTGAAGAATCATACTTCTGCATAAACACTACCACTTGAAAAAATATATCTTAGAGTTCATTTCCCTATCGAAATTCCAAAAGTCCATATCCAACCACATAAAAGCTAATTCCATGTAAATACATAGGCTGATCAACACTAGCTACCATGACGTGGCATTAAAATAAGGAATATTAGTATAGTGAATTAGTGAAGATGGTAGAAAATAAATCTAAAAATAAATATTTGTGAAATCGATGAAAATTCAGGTTAAATTTGTGAAAAATGGATGAAATTGATGATACTCGAATTTTCATGGAGTTCTTTTCATGGAATAAGGAATTGGTTAATGAGAATTGGTGAAATCGAGAAAAGTCGGTTAAAACATGTGAAAATGATAAAACTTTGGATGAAATTGGTGAACACTTGTAAATTTGTTAAAAAACAAGTGAAGCCAGTAAAAGGGCGCCCATGAAATCGACAAATACACTTTGGATAAGATTCCTAAAATTCGGATAAGACCGGTGAAATTAGTGAAAAACGGATGAAATCGTGAAAAATGGGTGAAATCAGTGAATCCGGGAACAAATGTAAAGTCGGAGAAAACATGTGAAATCAATGAAATATGAGGTGAAATTGGTGAAAAAAATATGTAAATCAATGGGAAAACGTCTGAAATAGGTAAAAACGATTGAAATCTATAAATAAAAATAAATTATATTTTAACCGGCAAAAATAGGGTAAAACCAGAAAAATAAAAGAAATCAATTAAAAATGGGAACAACAATTAATGTGGGTTAAACCGATAAAAGAACGGGTAAATGGAATAAAAATATATATTAAAACGATGCAAAATGAATGAAATCGGTAAAAAGACGTGTTAAACCCGTGAAAATGGATTAAATATGTGAAAACTGGCTTAGGTATGTAACAAATGCATTTCAAATGACATGATATTATTTCAAATTAAAACAAATAAATAGTACTCTTAAAATAGTATTTTTTAAATGAAGACTACTATAATAGATTGAACTAGATAATTTTGTTATGATCTTATTTTAGAAAAAAATCTACAAGACTTATGAACAAATCAATCATCAATTATATTTGATTACAATAATTTAAAGTCATCATTTTTATTAATTAAATTGAATATTAGTCATTAATTTGTGCTATTTTGTGACATGATAAAGTTAATTTTGCTATAATTTATAAAATTTATTTATGGAATTAACTAGATACGTACAATGTACGTGCATTTTCTAATTTATATAAAAAATGTAAATTACACCACAAAATACATTAACTAATTCATAGACCTAGTCTATGTAAAACCATTTCCATTTTTGAATTAATGAAAGTGAAAATATGGTGTAATTTGATATTGTTTTATTTTTCTTCATTTAGTAAGTTTCCTATAATTTTTCTTAATGCTTCCAAAAATATTTCCAGAAAGTTTCAAAAAGAATTCAATAACTAGTTAATCGAGACATATCTTGGAAACAAAATTTTGATCCACGATACTTGTAAGTTATGTCATTACTTCTCCATATATTCCTAAATTTTCATTACTATTTCTTTTTTGGGATGTCTCAAAATAACATTCACTTTCTATAAATAGAATATTTTTTACCAAAAATATCATCTCACATAAAATAATAATTTAACATCACTAACTTTTAAGTCTCAATTACTACTTTTAGTCTTAACCATTACTTTTAAAAGCATTTATGTAAAATTACTTAAAACTTCCTATTTTTAACTTTTACTTGAAACTCAGCATCAAAAAGTAAAATAATAGAAAAAAGAGACACTTTTACCAAAAGCTAGCAAGCAAGTTGTGTGCCTTATTTTCTTGAGACTAGTGTAGAGTAATTAATGTTTAACAGTTGGGACCACAGCCATTGACTGACTCCCTCTTCTCTGTAGGTAATATGCACAGACAAATTAAATAAAGTCGATGTTTCAATTTTAAGTTTAAATTTAATTTATAAAGCGAATTTTTCTCGCGGATCCATCCAAGAAATGTCAAGCTAGCCCAGCCGCAAAAACAAAAATTATTATTACTTCTAGTATTCAAAAACTTGGGTACATTTAATTTAATCATTAATGATAAATTTTGAAATGGTCTAAATCCATACAAATATGAAATGGTCTGAAACCACAAACAAATCGCGCCCACACTTTGAGAATTGAAGTCTATGGATCGATTTATTTCATGATTAACGTATAAGAGGGGTTAAAACTTTAAAGTCATTCTTATATAGTGCCAAATGCAATGACTCCGATTAATACCAACTCATTCTAAGAACTTGGGAAATGTATAGTCGGTTGAAAAATAACACGGGTTGAAAAATAATATTATATTGTTCAAGTTTTTGTTAAATTTTCATATTATGATAAATTAACATAGCGGTCGAGTTAAACGAATTTTCATCGAACCTTATCATTTGATTTATCTACTCGAGTTTGAAACATTGTCATATGATAAATTTTATAAATGTTCAATGAATGAGTATTTGACAATCAAACTTGAAGTAATTCTATGAGGGAAAGAATTGAATCACGACGTTGAAATTTTATTAGTGATTATTTCTTCTATAAGATTCTTTCGGCTCTTAACAAAGGAAAATAAACGGCATCATATTCAAGAAAAGAAAAGTTCTTCAAAAACATCTTTCTGTAACATCAATAATACTATATTTTTGAACTCATATGTACTTAAATTATTTCAAGAATTAAATAGTTTAGTTATTAATTATAAAGTAATCACATTATCTGAAAATTAAATAAAATTATGTCCTTATTATAGTAATTCTATGAGTGAAAGACAAAAACACCATCTATGTTTTGTCTAACACCCAAAATACATTATGTGTTATTTTAACTTCAAAATAATCCCCATATTTGATTTTAATTACCACGCCCGAATCAAGTAGAATTTGACTTTTGACTTTGACGAAATGACAAAATTACCTCTATGTATTGATTTATTTATTTATTTATTCCTTTTGAAAATTAAAGTATATACTACTTGGATCGATTGTGGTAATTAAACCAAACACATGGGGGTTTGGGAGTTAAAATAACATAAGAAGATTTTTTGGGAGTTAAAAAGCATGAGGGGTGTTTTTGTCTTTCGCTGTCCGGGATAAAATTGTCATATCAAAAGCAAAATGTGAACAAATACTTGCAATTTCCACGTTTGAATCACATTCTCTTTTCTTGGGGGTGTATTTGGTACTGACTTGAGAGCATATAGACGTTTTGAGAATTAAAATAACACAGGAATGTTTTGGGAGTTAGACAAAGCATAAGGAGTATTTTTATCTTATGCTCTTGAAAGTTAAAATAACACAGGTGAATTTGGTCAAACTTTTCTTAATCTAAACACAAAATAGTTTTACACCAAAAATTAAGCATGACAATATTCTTCAGAACTATTCATTGCACCCACGTGCTAATTATCACCCCTTAGCTTCATCTTAATTTGGTCTAACGTATAGACAAGTATATCAGCATCAGGAGGTTAGAATTTTGAAAATCATGCATCGTGAATCATGCAATGTCGGTGTTAAAGTCAATTAGAAGAAACTTTTTAAATCTAGAATATTATATATGATCAGTTTGTGTTTCATTTGATGAAGGAAAGCATCATTCTAAAGAAATATATTGTGTCAATGGAAATGTATTTGCAAATGTTTCTAATATTGAACTTTTAGAAAATATATAAAGCTATAAAGAATTTAACTTTTCAGAATATGAAATTGTGTCTAATTATGTAACGATTGTTAAACATGTGGCATCATATATAGGGCTGAAAAGTACATTAAGTTACTCGATATTCGACTCGAGCTCGGTTTGTCCCACTAATCAAACAAGCTTGAACATCATATTTCGTTTGATAGCTTTTGAAGCTCGGCTCGAGCTCGACTCGATAAGCTAAAAACTGATATTATATAAGTAAACTATCAAGCTACTCGAGCTCGTTCGATAAAAGCTCGTTTGAGTTCGGCTCGTTTGACAATCAAACCAAGCACAAACACAAAATTTCAAATTTGATAAAATTCATATCAAAAATTTTAAACAGTGGTATCGTTCGACACTACTCAACTCAAATTTATGCTGACTTAATGTAATTAAAAAGCGGTTGTACGCTTTCTTTTACTGTATTTATTTTCTTTTCGGTTTTTACCTTTTTGCCCTTAGTTACTTATAGTTAGTTATAAATAGGAATAAGTTTGTTCATTATGTACTTTTCTTTTTGGATCTGTAAAATTCAGAATATATACATTTTTCTTCTTCTTGATTCAATCTGTTTCATATACACATTCATAAATGTTTACAATTCAGGATTAATAATTACATCCCTATTCATATACTAATTATTGAAGAAATAAAATAGTTAGATTTAAAATTTTAAACTTAAAAATTCAAAATTGCGTACAAAGGCAAATTAAATAAACAGAACAAGCCGATGTCCATGCAATATTTTGTCGTGTGTGGAATTTGCCTCGCAATGAGCTCATGCATTATAAGCTAATAAAAAACTTCATAGTATATTTTAGAATATCTTCAACGATTAATATAACAAGTTGGGGACAAAATTTAGTTAATCAAATAATTATTTTGTACTTCGATGTATGTAGGGGTGGTTGATGATAAGTAGTTAGGGTGGCTACAGGCTACGAGAGAGACATTAATAGTGAAAATTGCTAGGCCGGCAACCGGCATAAATCTTCCATGAGGTCTTTATACTCTAGAACCAATTGTTTGGGAAAATTAATCGAAGACAAAAATACTTCTTATGTTTTATCTAACTCTCAAAAAAATTCATGTGTTATTTTAATTTCTAAAAACTTTCCTGTTTTTGTTTTAATTACTACACTCAACCCAACTAGAATTTGACTTTTGACTTTTGGCAGAATGACAAAAGTACCCCTATGTATTAGTTTTTTATTTATTTATTCCTTTTGAAAACTCAAGTATATACTACTTGGGTCAGGTGTGGTAATTAAACCAAACACATGGGGGGTTTGGGGAGTTAAAATAATGCAGAGGGTTTTTCTAGAGTTAGACAAAGCATAGGGGGTGTTTTCGCTGTCAGGGGTAAAATTGTCATCTCAAAAGCAAAATGTGAAAAAATACTTTCAATTTTCGCGTTTGAATCACACTCTCTTTTCTGGGGATATATTTGGCTCTGACTTAAGAGCACATGGTGAATTTTGGGAGTTAAAATAACACATGAATTTTTTTAGAGTTAGACAAAGCATATGGATTGTTTTTATCTTTTGTTCAAAATTAATCTCTCAAAGTTAACTCATGAAAGTGACAAATTAAGTCAATAAAGTCGTAATCTAATGACAAAAGTTTAGGTCTCAATACCAAAAAGTTTTAGGTTCGAATTTCACTAATACAAGTTTTTTTATAACTTAATACTAATTTTGATAATTGTCTTTATCTTGTAATCTGATAGAAATCAAATAAATATTATGATGGAGTGGGATTGATTGAATAACATATACTTCATTTCACTCAGAAATACAAACCGACAAATTTCTCAAAATCATCCCTCTAACACCACCAATATAAAAAAAGAAGGATTGTTACATCTCGCGAGGTTCTAATGAAATTATACGTATCTATTTCTTATAGGTTTCAATAATTACAAACACATCCCTTGCTTTAAGTTTTATCTTACAATACACCCGGCCTGTAGTTAATTTTCCAGATAAAATATATATGTTATACCAATATAATAATGAATTTTGCTCAACTTTGACCTTAAATTTCATCAGCAAAATGTTGTGCAGTCTTAATGTGGTGGGGTGATACCTTTTATTTTATTTATTTTTATTAAATAATTACTATATTCTGGATATATAAATAGCTGATTCTTAGGGTCGGGTATGATTGACTCATTAGAATTTGGTTTGAACATCAATGAATAGTAATTTAATTATAACAATTAAAAAAAAAATTAGATAGACAAAAATTGACTGCTTGGAATCTGAGGCATTGTACTTCCAATTTTTATAAATGAATAATTATGTTTTCTTATTTAGATTGTCATCAATATTGTCTTATTTCCTTGTCCTTGTCTTATTTGATCAGATAATATATAGGTGAATCTTAATGATGATGGATGGGCGTTTCGGTTAATCAGGATCCAAGTTTCTACACAAATCAAACAAAATAGAAAAATAATTTGGTTTGGGTTTTTTCGGTTTATTTATGAAACCAAATAAAATTTACTTCCTGATCTAATTTTTACTACAATTTCCATCTTTTCCCCATTCAGTTCAAGCAATATAAAATCGTTTAGAAATAAATCAAACCAAATTTGATTTAGTTTAGGTAGCAAGTGGCTAATCGAAATTTTTCCCGATCAAAAAATCGAGGTGGTTCATTTCTTATAAACTTTATGGGCCATACGAAACTGTTTGCAAAAAGCCTGCCAATATATCCCTGGAGGTTCAAGTTAAATTTTTTTTTTTTGATATATGTAATTGGATATACAGATGTACTAATCTGAATCACCAAAATAAATTGTATTTAAATATGGATATAAGAAAATCCGATCCTAATAAATATCACAAAAAAAGAAAGAAAAAAAATACTACATTAGAAAATGTCATGATATCACAACATCAATTCAAATTCCATACATTGTGTTCAGTTTCCCACTTTTCCCGATGTAATTAAATAAAATAAATAATTGCACACTTAGCAATTAGCATATCTCCCACCACATACAAAATTTACAAGCTGCACAACTAGAAATTGATGCACAAGGAGTTGGAAAGCCTACCACATTACTCCAAACACTTCTATTCGACCGGCTCAAATTCATCTTCAGATGTAACCTCTGACCCTGCATCGTCGTCATCATCATCGTCATCATTGTCATCGGCATCATCATCTCCCTCCTCATCAATCCTACTTGTTGTCTTTGTGGTTAACCTGGACATTGCTACTGTCTTGCTTACCCTTTGAGAACGAGTGCTCATCACTGCAGGAGTTTTAGGAACTACAGAAGTGGGAGAATGCTCGTCTTCAGAGGAAGATTCTTCCTCGTTCCTTGCTCTTCTTCTGACACGGTTTCGCCTGGTCGTTTGTGGTGCTGGAGTTGGTGGCACTTGCATGCACTCACCCTCATTCAGGTCAATTTCTAGTTCCAACCTTTCTGTTCAGAAACAGGATATACTCTAACATTAGTAGATACTCTATACTATGAGATCATGTGTCATAGTAAAACACTCACAATGACCAAATTTCAGTTAATATGGGCATCCAAATTTAAGTTTTACCAAGCTTGCCTCTTAAGACTGATAAACTTATGATCAATGTCCTTGGTTGCTATTCATTTGCAAAACATTATTAGATTTAATCCTATCTACCTAAGTAATACACTATTATATGTATAAATCTTCTTATTTTATCAATCTCAATCAAATGAATAAAGTTTATTTGCTTAAATATGTACTCGTTTTTCAAAGCTTCAGAGCTGACCTTAAATTCTTCAAGCATGCCAGACACTGGAGTGGTTACATATCATGGTCCTTTTTAATATGGTTTTAGATTCTTATAATCAGTTGGTAATCGTTTAATATTTTTTGTGAAATTCACCCCAAATAAATTATTGATATCCTTAAGTATAACTATTCAGAAAATGAAATCGATTGAAATATGTAAGACTAATTTTTCCTTACCTAAAATCGAATTTATTTGATCAGGCACCAATTTTTCATCTGGATGACTATCTATTGCCTGTAGGCGTTCAGCCATCTGCCTCAGCTCCTTCAAAAGATCTTTTTCAGCTGCTACAGATACACTCACTCGATTTAACAGGCTCCGCATGAGCTTCACTGCCCCCTGTTCTGATGCCCGAAAGTGAAGCAAGACAAGTATTCTGCAAAGTGCAGAGAGGTATGCTTTCTCTGCGGCTGTCTTCTTGGCATGGAAACTTGCCACCTTTATGTTGAGGGACAACAAATTAGCATGTCAAATGGAACAGGGCATGATGAAAAACCAAGAAGGTGAAAGCTTGCCATGTCTTTCATCAAATTGTGGAGTAGAGTGTGCCAAACCTTAGAAGATCTTTCAGAACATGGGCACAGCATTGTAAAAGAAAGAAATTTTTATTTAAATATGAAAGATAAAAATAAATTGTTTTTCCTAATATTGAAGGTCATGCATCTCATTACTTCTTGTAGAGATTAAATGATCTACGAATCCTGCGAAATCTGCTCTTTGAACCATTGCAAAGACATCATACATAAAGCACAAATAAACTAACCCATCTCAGCTGTACTTACGTAATCGATAAACATTAATGAAGTGCAGAAGAGCATATAAAGGTAAAGCTATCATAGTTCTTGAATGTTTTATAATTCTATATATATATATATTTTCCAACAATGACAAATTAATGTATGTACCTCTACTGCGACACGTATTGCAAGGCCTTCTTCTCCACTCTCAAAATCCAATTTAGAATCAGTTTCAACCTCTACTTTCTCATTTCTATTATCATTTGAGTTTGCAGTCTCCTTTGAATACAAGGGAACTTGCATCATTTGCAGCATAAAGCGTGACGCTTGCACAGCACGCTTACGCATGTTAGACACCATAAATGTAGATCCTGCAGCATTGCCATTGATACCAGGCCACAAGGAACGAATAACTGGCATAAAAGCCTTAGATAAAAATTTCTGCAATTTAAGGGAAAATATTTTTCATGAGCCAAGCGCGACGCGAGTGCATAAACTAGAAAATGTAAAGTAAAATCACATTTCCATATCAACTCAGACCTTGTGATTCGCAGAAAGGGATGGATAATGCTCAAGGAAAACTGATAGACACTGCTTCAACCTACAAGAGCAAATATTGACAAATTAATTAGATTTCCATTATGTGCATATTTACAGGCAAACCTGGTGAATGGTGATAGCTAGAAGAAGGTTACCTCTGAAGCTCTTCACCATCGCCATTGAAGTACATAGTAATGAGCTTAGCCAACAGCAAGTGATGTACAGCATGTGATCCTGGAAACTTATTGCTCAGTAAAAGAATTTTCGCGAAACCTTCTCCTATAACTCCTTGGATCGACTGATTTTCTTCAACCTCTACAAAAGCACCCCAATCATGTTCAAGTCCAGCATATAACAGATCAAGCAGTTGAATATCTGGATCCTCGCTTCCATTGCAAAATTCAACGGGGTTTAAAGACATTTTATGATCACAAAGTGATGATACGAGATCACAGTTCATCATGGCTTTGTCGATTTCATCTGGACCATGCCAAATTCCAAGATCAAGCAGCGCCTTAGAAGCCATTATTGTAATGGTTGGTGGGCCTTTGACAAATGAAGATCTTAATTGTTTTACTAGATTCTCGTTAGGCTTCTTCTCTACCAACCCAAAAAGACCAAGGCACCTAATAGCAGCCCTTTGTACATCCACGTGAGCATGTTTTGCCTGCATTTCACAAACCCACCAGCTAAACACAATGAGTGTGGGAAAAGAACCAAAAAGTTCAAGTATAATTACAAATTGCAAGAAGCAAACCTTCTCCCACGCCACCACATAAAAAATAAAAAAATAAAAAAATAAAAAAATAAAAAAATAAAAAATAAGAAGTGTAAATCAGATGTATGTAAACAACACCACAAACTTGCCTAGAAACATACCCCAGGAAGCAATAGAGAATGAAGAATTTCAACAGGATCCATGGCCCTTCCCTGCATATGACGAAATGAAGTCGTGTTCTCCAGGAGAAGTGCAGTCACCGCAAGGCAGTGCAACCACTGCTTGCAATCTGCTGTTCTCTCCCTGCAAGGCTGAGCAAGCTCTTCAACCACTAAAAGTACAACCTCTTCAAACTCTCCTGTGGTTGCATGAACTTTCTTTGCCAATTCTGCCACAGCAGCAGCCCAGTCTCTCTCCCCTCCTAAATTGAAACCATCTCCCATGACGACTTCGTTTCCATTATCATCCAGTTCATGATCGAGGGGTATGTGCAGCAAATGCTGAAGAAATTCACCAGCTTCCTTCCTGTTTGAAGCATCAGAGAAATCAAGCATAGCGCCCAACAGCAGCAGTTGTCGGGATGCAAATCGGTAATTTGGCCCTGTAAGATCAGAAGGCATGAAAATGATAATATAAAACATAAGGAAGTTATTCAAGGTAACTTTCACCTACCAGCGACAATGTGAGCATTAACCAACTCAACATATTCAGAAATAGAAGCAGGAAGAATACGATCAAGAAGATCATTGTGGTCTGAAGCTTCCGCTGCATATACTGCGGATTCTGTGCCCATAGTCATTGCAGCATCTGAGCCCTTCATCTGATTGATTATTTAAAAATTGCAATACATTAGTCCCTTCTTTAAAGATGTTCAGTACTTCTTCGAAAATCGAAATAGCAATTATGAAGCCTATTTCAGCATCATAGAACCGCATGTATCCATTCTTAAAGTAAACAATTCACCAACTTATTAGAGAATATTATGAACCCTGTCCAAAACAATAAATCTGCAGAAATGAAAACCCTGAGGCTTTACCAAATCAGAAAATTGGTTGTACAATTTTTTAGATGAGTCGGATGTATAGTCTCCTTTATTTTTTTATTTAATATAACTTAAAAAGGACAGGTTAACCAAGTTTTTTCAGGGGTTAATATTCCTTAAATTTGTTTTGAGTTATAAAGAGAACAGAGAGTGATTTTCATCAACACTCATTTCACAAGCCAGATAGATTAACTGGCATACAGGTAACTATAGAGTAAAAACATGCCGAGGAGCCTTAAGTTTGAACAGCAATTTAAGCAACGAAAAGATAGAGAATAAATGATTTATAGAAGGAATCACCTTAACCAGCTTTCCGGTTAAAACTTAAAGAAAGGGAAAGGAATTGATAAGTGCTAAAAAAACATACAATCAGGAAGTGTGCATCATAAATATGATCCCACTCTATGCCTACTACGATTGCTTATTAAGCCTGAAAGGAATACTTCACTACTAGAACCCACCATTCACTTGAGGAATGATCCATCAATGTGTCACGTTGTTTTGAAGTCGTACTGATTACAGAAGTTATACAAACATCAGATCAGAAGAGAGACTAGGAAGAATTAAATATTAGTTAATCACAAACTGTGTCACTAATGTACTTCTTTACAGTAACTTCATTCCATGGCCATAAAGACATCAATGTCAATAGTTCAATGAACAAAATATCAACAGTATACCTAATGAATGAGGCCAGACTATAGTGGTTTTACTAATAAGCAACAGTTAAAAGCAAAATGTGATTGTGACATGGCATAGCACACAAGTAACATCTACTGTTATGAATATTAGCCAAGTGCTTATGAGATATGATCATCTATCACTGCAATAGGTCTGACAATATGAGTCTGGGCAATCACATTTCAAAGGCTGCAACTCGAAGTTCTCATAATGCCATAAAAAGATGGGAAGAGGCTCTCCACTATATTATAGAGATGAACTGAAATGAACTAAAGAACACTTTTTAATATCACAAATTGTTGGAAAAGCTCAGTAACTCTATCAAATATCAATTGCCAGTTCTAACACGAATAAGCTCCCAGATCAATTGCTGCAAGTGCATATAAGATAGTTGAAATGACTTGATAGAACATATATAAAAGTAGGTTAGGTAGTAAGATACTAAGATTGAGAAATCAATAACAAAAGTATGTCTCACAAATCTAAAGAAATTCTACTTACATAGATAACAGATTTAAATGTAAAGAAAAAACTGTACAGAATAGCATGTGTATGCATTGCATTTCCATCTAGTAATCTGAAATATTTCATAGTCAAGTCTTTAAAAGAATCCTAAATCACACATAACAAAGTGTACAATGGATGTTAACTACTTACGTGCGCTGCAATCTGCAGGTGCTTACAGACCATTCTCCAAAAAAGTGCTACTTCTGCATCCATTAGCTCGACAAAAGGATCACAATTTCCTGCATTTTTTTCACAACATATATGGTTATGAACTCTCAAACCTATCACATTCTGGTTACATTTATATAGAACTGCACATACATTTAAACAAGTATTATAACCTACCAGATTAGCAATTCTGATATGGCTCGAGTACGAAGAATAATAATAGTTATCAAATGGACAACAAGATTAAAAAAAAATATATGCATCTTTCTAATATTCAAATTGCAGAACAATAACTATAGATTTTAGTTCCAGAACTTTAAGTAAAACTCCAGCAGGGTTCTTGCTGAATTAAATATTTCAGCCAACATATGCAGGATGTACTTCATAAATTCCAACAACGAAAAATTGCTGACTTTACCAAAACCTGCAGTAAAGCATGTCTCTTGCCACTCCACCAAAGACCTCGGCAGCTATATGTTTTTGCAGAGCAACATCATATTTGAAAATATTTTGCATATCTTGCAAAAATGCTTCTACCTTATGGGACACATGATGATATAGCAGTCGCGGCAGGAGTTTGATAAATGTTAAAGATGGTACCATATGCAAATGTATGAATCATGAAATAACCATTTATTTTACTTTTACAATCCCTAGGAAGATAATTAAACATCCAAGAGCGTAAATCAAGATATATGTCATACTGACCTTCAGCTGCGTTACTATTTACAAAGAATTTCCTAATACTTTGACCATCTTGCAATTTCACTAATCCTTCTTTTAGCAGAGTGTCCATCACTGACTCCCCAACGGATTCGTAGGTTTCGACGTCAAGAAATTTAAGTAGCTCTATAGGGTCTCCACTGCAACATTTCTCAAGCCATTCATCTTTCATCAGTTTCAAACACTCCTTTGTGACATCTTTGGATCTATCAGCGAGCCCCCTCTGAAGAATAATTGTTCTGAACTTGATGCTGTAAACGCATTATCAAATCTGTGAGAATATAAATATGGAAATTTCCTAGACACTAATCAAAGAGGCCAAGCTGAAGTCTTGTCTGTTAGATTAAGCATGATTACTAATATAAGTACTGCATAGTACTGCCTCATCGGTTGAAAAGTTTTTTAAATTAGATCATACATAAAATAAAATATTGTCAAACTATGTAACAGACAGTATGTGAATAAATGATTTCCTCTGCAGAGGTACCATTATGGCCTGTTTTAAGATAAGAAGAAATATTCAAAGAAACACTAAAATTGAATTTCAAGCAGAAAATGAATTATGTAAAATTCATATTGGAACTGTCATTGGTGTTTTTGGTAGCTGAGAGTCTGAGACTTTGGAATGTGAAGTTAGTATCACCAGATCTCATGAATTGATTCTTCCTAGATATAGAAACATCGACTAGTAAAAGAGAACTTCCGGCTCATAATTGTCATTATCACAACAAGAGACTATATGGTTATAAACTGAAAGACCTTACAGAAAAGTTTGTCACTTTCACAAGTGAGCAATGTTGGAGAAAACAATTTAAAACTTTCAAATTAGTTTATCGCGCAGGTAAAACTGTTACTGTCTGATAATCTTGCTGAAAAATGGAAATGTATTCTACACTAATTGTTCAGGGCACCTATAATTTGCTTCAAATATGCAATCAACAATTCAGGCGTTCAAATGTCACATCAATACTAGATCAATGGATATTATTGGTCAACAAGATGCATGAAAGGTATGACATAATGGCTTCCTTTTTTTATCAGAATTCCCTTTTTTGGGGGGGCGGGTGGGGGTGCGCAATTTTGATTTCTTTGCACAAGTTCAAACATGGGATCCTCATTCCTTCAGTTAAACTTAAACATGTCGATAAATAACCAATCTCCTCATAATATATAATCACATGTAAACTGATTACTATTCATAAATGATCAAAAATGGCTCAATCCCTTGTTTAGCTGCAGGGAACCCTTCTAGCAGACATTGTGGTCCAGGGAGATAAAGGCTAACTGTATATAGAGATGGGAGTTATCTGACTAACCCACATTTACTATTTTCAAGGATTAAAAACTAAAGAGAGATGGCAACATAAGAGGTATCCATATAGACTTAAAGGGAGATGGCGATATAGCAGGTATCCATATGGATATCCTTCATTTTTAATTTTTTAAAAAGCTAAACTATATTTCCATTAAGGGCTCTAGCAAAGTTCTAGGAAAACCAGAATGGAGAAACATATCACTGGAAGCTGGAAAAATGCTAAATAAATGCCTCATGACCAACATGTAAGGTGCAAAATAGTTCACTTGCACAAAGTTGAAAAAATTCACACTAAATAAGTTGATGACATGAAAAAACTCCTTGAGTTCAGCCATGGAGTTCCAGCATAAGGGACTACTAAGCAATGTTTGGTTGTTGGATTTTAGAGTGTAAAATGACGAGGAAAATGAACAAAAGACAAAGCCTTGTGTTCTAACATTTGATGCACGGAAACACTATTTTTAGATTTTTAGTTTGCTAACTTAGTTTGAATGTTTATTCGCTAACTTCATTGCAAGTAAAGTAGGGAAAATTTGTAAATCATCCATCTCTTCTGCATAACTTGTATTTCAACCTAAAAAAATCAGGAAAATTACAAAGACCGTCCCAATTTGTGCTCTTCGGTTTTTTGTGCAACCGAACCGAACACAGTACAGGTTATTGAACTATCGAACCGACCTAACTACCAAAAATTGGTTCAGTACGGTACGGTTAGGTAATATGAAACACAGACCCCTAACCAGAAGAATAAAATGGTATAGAACTAAAAGAGTCAGTTACATGAGGTCTCTAAGGGGGAATATACTGTGTTAAACTCAGATGCAACAGAAATGGAAGAACAGAAAAAATGGATTCAGTAAAGTTACCATAAGAACAAAGAAACTAAAGAACTAAGAGGTTGAGTTACCTGAGGCTCTGTAGGGGGAATTTACTGGCTAGAACACAATATGCTGCCTTCCGTACTGCCTCACTCACATCCAGAGTGCAATCAATCATCACTGATAAAGTTGCACTAGAGGGAGGCAAAGACAACACAATTGCCTTACGAACATCCTGCACATTTTGGCACGGTCAGGACTAATAAAATGGATTCATATACATCACAAGTAGTGTTCAACACGAAAATGGTTCCCCTAAGTTGTAAATTTGAACAGCAGTTTTGATAATGTGACAAAGAGAAGTATCAAAGAAAGTACTGAAGAAATTGCTTTGTTTTTAAATAATCCAATTAAAGAGTCTGATTAAAAGTCCAGAATGTACAAACTACAGAGAAGTTCTTGATCTGCCAAAATAACAGCCACATTGCCACAAACAACGGAAACTCACGGCATTCGGCTCCAAAGGAAGTTTCTGAAGGAACAATTCAAGAATGTCTGCATTCTCTGAATCATTTGTGAAGCGTGAAAGAGCCCTGATTGCAAATGTCCGAACTGCAGCGACTTTGTCGCCTGCTCGTATCTTCATGAATTCTATCACCTCATCCCAGAGTTCATTGCTCACTTCTGCGTCATCTGGCAACCGCATAATGATCTAGAAAAGTATAAAAAAGCAACATTACAAAATAAATAAAGGTTTTATCTGAACCAAGGCTGATGAGCTGTGATATGATAAGCAAATAACCTACTTGGCAAACATCCCAAATAAATGATCTTCATCAGAAACAAGAATTTGCAGTAATTTTATGTTTGGAGTATACCAGTAAGCCAAAAAGCATATAAAAAAGGAAAGTGAAATTTTGCAGTTCAAATGACAAAGATATAGATAATAATACTCCCTTTTCTCAAAGAAGAATTTATCAATCTCACATCAGAACTAAACTCAGTAAATATGAAATCCAACACATGAAAGAATAACCTTAACTCAACTCCAGCAACGCTATTTACGTAGATATAGCCCCATGTTCTCGTAACCAACATGGTGAAAATGAACTTAAAAGTCAGAAATTTCAACACTTCATAAATTCAGTTACCTCAGAAACGATCTGGCAAGCCCTAAACCTCGCAGTCTTGTTATCCGCAGCAGCAGCCACAAGCAGAAATTTCAAGAAATTCTCCAAAAATCCATCGTCTTCCGCGCTTCCCGAGCAAGCAAAAATTGAGGTGAATTTGATTATACGCTCGGCTGAGGCCGTGCGTCGGTGGAAATTCAAAAGAGGGGTTAGCGTTTTGCAAAACGCCGCGCAGAATTCAACTGGGGATGGCGTCGAGGAGCGAAGGGCGGTAAGTTCCTTGAGCTTACGGATGTGTGTTGCGTGTGAAGATCGAACGTCGTCCAAAACCCTAGCGATTTTGAGGGATAATTCCCTCCGCTGCTGCTGATGCTGCTGCTCCAGTTCTTCAGTTGCGATTGCCATTTTTGAGATTTTTGTGTAAACTGGTGATAATTACTAGTTGAACATTTTTCAGTTTAATGTACACTGGATTTTAGGGTGCGATATATTTTGAAATTTGAAATGGTTTCTTGGCTTGAAGCGGGAAAAGTAGGTCTGTTTGGTTTTAACTTTCAACTAAACGTGAATCCAACACTGGGTGGGCGTTTGGATCGGGTTTTTTGGGACCTGTTCTGATCCGATCGGATATTTTTCATTTGAGATTGAAAAATGGATTTTTTTACAATGGGGTTAGGGTATTCGAACCTGGAATATATTTTTGGGTCGATAGCGGATATTATATTTACACCCGCACGAGTATTTTGAGATCCCGTTCAAATATTTAATAAAAAAAAGATTATGGCCCAATTTATTTTATAGCGGCCCAATTACAATTTCTCTATCTTTCATCATTCAACTGAGCTCAAATTTAAAATAGGAAAAATGTTCTACCTGCCTAAGACCCTAAGCTATGATACACGGATACTCAAAATAAGTAGAAAGTATTGTATCGGATACACAGGGGATATCGATATGCGTAGGATACGCATGAGATATGTATATGATACGCCATGTGGCGTATCGGTAATAAAAATAAATAAAATTAATATAGATACGTATTGGATACACTAATTGGACATCAGGATACACCAATAGGTTTTTTACACAATATTTCGAGTCATATTTAAATTATTAAAAATGATAAAGTCTTTAGGGTTAAACATAATAACTAGTATCACTACTATATCTCTTAATTAACGTCTATCTCCTAGGTCATGAAATCTCAAAAATGAATACCTTACATTGAGGCATTATGTTAAGAATGAATTATGTTTAGTTTTGGAGTTATATAACTTTTGTTTATATCACAGTGATTTATTTTTGCTTTTAGGACTTAAATTGAGTGATCTAGTTGCTTATAAATAAATTTAAATTATAGTTTTATATCCGTATCCATGTTGTATCGTATTCAATAAATTTTAAAAATTCGTATCACATATTCTGTATTGTACTGTATCCGTATCCCCGTATATGTATCCGTGCAACTTAGACCCTAAGTCAGTAAGTCCTAACTCCTAACATTATTCAATTTCTCTATATTCCTCCTCTTTACTGCTACGCCTCCCTCCCAACTCAGAAATCACAATACACCAAGTCACCAACTCGCCTAACTCCTAACATTGATTATTTTGTGGTAGTGTCACAAAGTGTGTAGTCTCCGTTGGAATAATGGAACCCGTTGGAACTTGGAAGGTACCTGTTCAAATTTTTTTTTCCCTTTGAAATCACTCAAATCAGTGTTGGAGCATGGATCTTGAAATAAAATGTGAATAGCATTAAAGGGTAATTTTCTGATTTTGGAAAATATTAGCTATTAAAAAAAAGTGAAATTTCGAGTTCCCAAAACCCGAAATACCCGAAAATTTTGGGTATTTCGGGTACCCGCCTAAACGGGTCGGGTTTCAAGTGTGAAAATTCAATATCCACTAGGTCAGGTACCCGACCCCAAATACCCAAAACCTTGTCCATCCCTGTTGGTCCCAAAAGTGGTCAATGAGGTCTAGAGGGAGGGGGGTGTGAATAGACCTCTGAAACTTAAAAATTTTTTCTCTAACTTTTCTATCAGCAGACTCAGCTGATCGGATTTGTAAAACTACTAAGCTGATTGCGCACAAAGCTTTATCAGCAGAGTTGACCATTCATCTGATTTCACTAATCTGATTCAGGTTACTCAGAGTTTCAAAAATTGTATGCAGCAGATTTATCAAGTATGTTTTTCAAACAAGTTTATCTTTCAAAGTTTTACTTTCTATTAAAAGATTTTATTCCCAGTTTTCGCAAACTCCTTTTGAAAATCTTTTAATCAACTTGAATGTTTGAATGCTTTGGAAAATATGCAAGGTAAAAATGCAATCTCAAACACAAGTAATTTTTATAGTGGTTATATAGACAATCGTCTTTTAGTCCACTCTTCCAAGTCACAAAGATCTTGGGTTATACTAGAAAACACTAAGTTAACAGTATACAATGCTTGCGCAATTCAACAAATGAAAAGCCACAAGTGGGCTGTAAGAAATCACAAAGAAATCCTACTCTCCGAAGCTAGATCACTCACAAAGATGGACCTACACTCCTCACGCTATTTTCAGTACAGGAGATCACTCAGAAAACCTATACTAAGAAGCTATATCACTTCACACAGATGGATATACACTCCTTCTATTCTCAGTTGACGGTCACTTAGACAGACAATGTTTGTTCTCTGTTCTTCAACGAAAAGCTTCGTCAACAGATGACTGGGCTTGTGATCAGACGACTCAACTGATGGATCTTGCTCTTAGGATATGATCTTGATTTATGCAAGCACACTTTGATCTTCAGTTTGTCTTCTATTTATACTCCTCGGATTTGAATTTCTGCCCGTTGAAGATGAGACAAAATTCTGCAGTCCTCGGGTACTGGTCCTTAAAACGCGGAACGGCTCCCTGCAACTGTTGCTCTGTACACTCTGTTGTACGGATGTTTACTTTATGTCAGTCACATTTAATGCATTCAGCTCTCAGCACGTTACCGTTGAGCTTCCTGACCATCTTCACTCTGCTGATGGAAATACTCTGCTGATGATCACTCTGATGATCACTCGGCTGATGGCTTCTCGGCTGATTCAAGAATGAACACATCTATCTTGACTCGGCTGATAATACCCATCTGATATTCCACTTCGCTGATTCGGTCACTTAGCTTCCAGACCATGAGATAGGTTTCACTGAGCTTTTCAGTTCTTAGTTGATGACTTCCAAATTAGCCTTCTTGACTATTATACCCTTTTTGTCATCTTCAAAACCTTCTCTAATATATACCAACAATCCCTAATCTATATTCTGGAAAATTCTACATGGGTAATACGAATAAGGAGTATAACTTATATCATTATTATGATTCAAAAATATATCAGTATTAAAAAAATATCATCACATATTGAATATTATAAAAAAAAAAAAAAAAAAAAAAAAAAAAAAAAAAAAAACTTTAGGTTTATCACTGTTCTACAATTAGTTCATTTATCCCTAGAAAGTTTCAAAATTGTCCCCTCAAGTTTTATCAATTTTTTTTGTATAAAATATATAATTATCTTTTTATAATTTATGAAAATATTATAATTAACACTCAAGTTTTAATTTTTTTACGAAATACTATAAGATATTACAAACAATACAAATTTCTATGTTTTATCTATTAGAATATTAAAAAGTCATCTTTTGTCATTGTTTAATGCATTTCTTAGTGTTTGATTCATTTAAGTGGATTCTCTTGTCAAAATATGCATTTATGATTGAAGTGAATTAAAGTGGTTGAAATTCATGGCACAATTATTCCAAAGGTTGCAAAAGTTGTTAGTGATAGATGTACAAACAACTTTGATATTTTCTGAAAAATTATGTACTATTGCCATTTAGAAATGTTTCATGTATATCAAAAAAGAAAACATACCAATAAAACATTCTCTTTTTTTTCTTTCGGTGACTGCATGAAAGATGCGATATTATTAAATATTAAAGAATTTAGTAACCATATTATCATATGTGATAGGTTGATTGTTCATTATGATTATGTATTTGTACCAATAAATGAACTTGTGTTTTATCTATTTGCAGAATAATTTGTGTCAATGGAAACATTGAAACTGAATCTCAAAGTGGGGGTTTTGAGCAAGTTAATGTAGATGAGGGTAATGCAGTGTCACAACAAGCACAAGACTCAGAAGAGGGTGAACATGTCAATATTTAGGTTGATGATAACCTACAACATGCGAGAATCGATGTGGATTCTGATACACCAAGTGTGGCACTTGACGATGTTGAGGCTAATAGCGATGATGATATCTTCCTAGACAAGAATTTAAACCAAAGGGATTTGATTCAAAAACTTAAGAAGATGATACTGAAGAGCAGGAAAGCACCCGCACAACCACAAGTGGCTCCTACAGTAGCTGATGAAGAGCGGTAAAGTGATCTTGATGACGAGGATGATTTGATAAGCTTGTCAAGTTCTGACAATGAAGCTCAAAGGCATCCTTATTAGAAGGATGGGGTTGACATGAAGGATTTTAAAAAGACTGTCAGCTTGATGTTTGCAAATGCCAAAAAAAATTAGAGAGGTACTAATAGATTGGTCTATCAGACAAGGTTTTGAGTTGCAATGGATTCGTAATGATAATTATAGGATCACTGCAAAATGCAATGATGAAGGATGTATATGGAGAATACATGCTTCACCGGTTCAGAAGGAAACCACATTCCAAGTCAAAACCATCACATGAGAGCATACATGGGCAAGGAAGAATATAAACAAACTTGCAAATGCAAAGTACTTGGCTGCAACAATGGAGAACACTATCAGAGAAAATCCAAATATTTCTATATCGAGGCTGCATAATATTATTAAGAGAAAATGCAATTTGGAAGTCGGAAGTTGGGAACTGGAAGGCCATTAGAGCGAAGAATTTGGCAATTCGAATCAGAGGTAAAGAGGGGTTGCATTACGAGAAACTTTGGGACTACTGTGAAATGGTGAGGAGGAATAATCGAGGGAGTACAATCTTATTGAAGAAAAAAGAAGACTCAAACCCACCAGTCTTTGAAAAAATGTACTTCAATTTAGATGTCATGGTTAAGGGATTCCTCGATGGTTGCAGACCTGTAATTGGCCTTGATGGTTATTCAATAATTATAATAGAACACAATTGAAGCTATCATAAGTGGCGATTTAGTTAAATGGATAGAGATGCTACATATGATACATTATAAATATTGGAGATTGAAGTTAAAACACGGTGAAACACTTTGTTGTTCTAACAAAACAACAAATGTTAGGTTCAAATATATGAGAATTTTGAATTAGCAACAAAAATTGAATTGCTTCAATTCAGTTGAGTCAAATTATTAAAAAACCGAATTATCCGCACGGAATCACAAACAAACTTTGTTTTAGCTTTTCTGCTATGATGAGGGGTAAAATGTTCATTGAACATATCACATGGAGGTAAAATGTTCATTAAACATATCACAGGAAGGTAAAATGATCATTAAACATATCACATGGGGTAAGATGCCTATTAAACATATCACAGAGAGTTATAATGCTTATTAAACATATCACATGGAGGTAAAATGTTCATTAAATATATCACATGGAGGTAAAATGCCTATTAATCATATCATAGTGAGCTAAAATGCTCACTTCAAAATGAAGATAGGGTTAAATTAGTCATTGTACGCATCAACTTGAAGCCTCAACCGCAAAAGAGGGCGCGTGTATATCACCGGATGGATGAAAGAGTTAAAATGCCCATTTTATTTTCATGTACATGTAGTTAAAGTGCTCATTTTTGTTTCACATGGAGTTAAATTTTCTATTAAGCATTTCACATGGAGTTAACCTTTAAAACACCCGACTATGATTGCCTCTTAGCAATGTACGTTTGACTTCAAATTCATAGGCCTGGTGAGGTCATTTGAATGCATTTAAAAGAAAGAAAGAAAAAACTTTTAATGTTGACGTGATTACTCGTTTAAATTTAGTTTTTTAAATTCATAGTACTTACATGCCATGATTGATTTATTCTATAAAAAGTTTTTAAATTCATAGTACTTACATTCCATTTAGTTGTTTCATCTGCATCTGCAGTTCCACAATATTCTTAGAATTAACCAATTTGCATGACAAAAAAAAATGTGATTAAATTTATTCTATGAAAAGTTGAAGGAGGCAATAAAAGGGATTATATGATTAAGCATCCATACTTGACTAGTTTTGTTACTTGAGCATTTAAAATGCACTTTCTCCACTTTGCAGAAATAAATTTGTAAATAATCATCATCAAGTCTTCTTGTTCTCTCAATATTTTCACAACACTGTCTAGTATAAAAAAAAAAAAAAAAGCTCCCCCTTTCCACAAAATTCTAGATTGGATTTGAGTTGTATAAAAGATGTGGATCAATTTTCATGTTCCATGAAATGGTGATTACGCGATCTAAGCCTTCTGTTATTGAATTCACCAAGATGTTGACTACTACTCCAATGAAGCACGTCGATGTTGCCTATGTTCGATGAAATGCGTAAATGGGGAGTATGTGTCGATGTCTACACAATGACTATTGTTATTAATTGTTATTTCCATGTCAACCGAGTAGATTTTGGGTTTGCAATTCTGGGCAACTTCTTCAAGCGTAGCTATGAACCAAATATCACCACTTTCAACACTTTCTTGGAAGGACTTTTCGTACAAATTAGATGGATGAGGCGGAAAATTTGTTTAAGAAATTGGTGAGGCAAAAAATATGTGAGCCTATTGAAGTTATGATCCTCACTATAATAGATGGATTGCGCAAGACATGACACATTATCACAACCTCTGATTTGCTTAAGCTATTTGAAAAAGAAAGTTGCAAACGTAATTTGAAAGCTTATAATGCGTTAATTGATGGTCTATGTAAAGTTAGAATGGTTGATGATGCTCTGAAGCTCTTATCCAAGATGATTCAAAATGGCATTCCACCGATTGTTGTAACATATACTATCCTCATTGACGGTTTGTGCTAGAATGGAAAACTTGACTCTGCAATAAACATTTTCAATGAACTTCTTCTAAAGGTATGCAACTTAATGTTATTACATATACAATTATCATTATTGTGCTATGTCAAAAAGGGATGAGTTTTGTGTGAGGCTAAGAATTTGCCTATGCATATGGATGGAAATGGTTGCTTACCAGATAGCGAAACATATAATATTTGTGTGAGGAGTTTTTTTAGAGCAACTAAGTGCTACAAAACAATCCCACTCTTTGAAGAAATGACCAGAAGGGGAAACCGGATATAGATAATATCCAAATGTTACTTCATCGTCTACAATGTAAAGAATTTACATCCGGGATCTTGTCTAGTCCGTGTTGTTCGGACTAGTGCCAATTTTCCATACCCTCTAGGGCTAGGTAAATGGGATCGGGTTTCGGGTACCCGTCCCATCCCGATCGGGTTTTCCCATTTGGGACAGGGGAAAACAGGTATTTTTTGGGTTCGGGACACCTGAAAACTCGGTCAAGAAAAACCGAGATGGGTTTCGGGTGTTGATCCCCACCCGATCGAGAAACCCGGTCCCGATTACGTAGTTTATTAAAAAAAAACATATAAGGAATATGTTGATGCTGCAACTGCAACAAATAATACCAATTAAGCAGCATTTGCAAATATCAATTGTAGTCAACTACAAAAGGGCTGATTTTGGAGACAAAAAAGAGGCATTTTTCAGGCTTTCCAACAACTGGTTCTGCCAATTAGAATATGTTAAGGCCAATGGAACTTGACCACAAGAGCATTTGAGCTTGTGAAAAGGATGATCAATTCTAGAGTTCCTAAACGATGATGATTAGGAAACTGGGTCTAAGCGAAAATGGTGTGCTTTTATTTTGGTTACAACTAAAAACGAGTAATTTAAAAGGTAATATTATTGTTGTTCTGGTTCAGAAAAAACGTTTTGCCCTCAAATTGTTTGTTAAAAGATCAGAAAGAGATCAAAAGATTATTGGAAGATAAAGTAGAGCAAAAAGGTGATAACTGATAAATAATGGAAAAGACACCCTAGACATAAACAGAGATATGCTAAAAGTTTGTATATTTCACTGTGTATTTTGTGATTACAGAGAGTACGATTTGAAGAAGACAAAAAGAATAATTTTGGTACAATTGTATGCCTAATATGTGGACACTTGTATGCTATAATCAATGGTCAGAAGTGCACGTTAATTGTGTTTTTTTTGGGTTTTTATCTTGTGTATTACTTTGTACTCCAACAAAAGGGGTCAACTTAGCCCCGGGACACCCGAACCCATCCTAAAATCCCAAAGTTAAATCAGGTACCCGAAACTCACGGGACCTTGGTTGATCTACCAGGTTTTGGGACTTACATTTGAAATCCCGATACCTGAAATCCCGTCCTGAAATACCCGAATTCCTGAAAACTCGTCTCGATTCCCACCCCTAATACCAGCAGTTTGCACAAGTGAAATAAGAAATATAAAAGATTGATTTACGACATGGATTTACTCTTATTGTTGGTTAAGAAAAAAAAATCGAGTTTGAGTAATTATTTGACATATGGAGGGGATGATATAGGAGCGGTTCAAATCAATTTGTGAAACAAACTAGTACTCGTTTTCGTCATGCACGACACAACGTCCCTCGCATGCAACCAATTATCGATGACTTAGGTCATAGTGCTGAGGCTGATAATAGGTTATTCATATATCCAACGCCCGAGAAGGAGTATGACTTGACGTTTTGGCTTTTTTTATTAATTTTTATTAATTTATTTAGTGTTTTGATCATTATTGATGTGATTTTTTTGATTTTACAGGTTTGGTCACAATAATAAGGAAATTGTCACTAAAATAGGCAACATTATTAATGATCATAATAAAACTAATGCCCCATGTTATACAGACATGCCATTAAGAGATATAAACATGTGGTTTAACGAATTCAATGTATATATGTTTTATCAAGATCAATATATATATGTTTTGGTTTACATTAATCAATCTATGAATTGTTTTGTGCTTGCAGTTATTTTTTCGTTGGAACCTTGCTGATGATAAAAGAATTAGGAAAATATTTGATCAGAAGATGTCGATAGCATACAAATATAAAATGCACTATACTCGTCATTATCGTACAGAAAAGCCAAAAAAATTAAACGACGAACAATATACTACGTTATTGGAGTATTGGGCAACGGAGGAATTCGGTGAAATATCCCAATGGGCTGCAGAGAATCAGGCATCAGATTGTGATGGCCAGGGTCAAATAGTGAATTTTGGTGGGGCTAAACCTCGTTCGGCATACGAAGAAGAAATGGTAAGTTAGTTTGATTTTTATTGTCACACTTCATATCCGTTGAAGTTACTTATATATTCCAATCCGTTTAATTGCCATTTTCTTGTTTACTTTAATATAAGCGGGAGGAACTGGGACGTGATCCAAGAGTTGATGAAGTTTTTTTAAGGATGTACACAAGAACCTATGAAAATGGGGAAATTGATTGGTCAAATGCTAGGGCCGAATCTGCATACGTAAGTTGAATAATTTAAATCAGTTTTAGCCCATATAAATTATATAGTTAAGCTTAAACAAAGTGTTGTTCATGTGTAGAACCGTTATTTGGGAAACATAGCCACTACGCAAGCATCAACTCAAGTTGAAGGAGAACCACCTGCTACCCCACCTCCTGAGGTTCAAATGAAGGTATCATGAACGGATTTAAGATAAATTCAAGTATTTACTAATTTTATTTTTATTTTATTATTGAATGATATATTTTTAAATTTCAGGTATGGGTAGAGACACAAGGTGTGTCCAAAAAGGGGACTGTGATCGGATTGGCAGGTCGGGCTAATCTTGTACTCCCTTCGTGTCGTTCTACAGAAAGTGCGTGGATGCATAACACTTACGGTTCTCCCCAACCTCATCCTGAGACAATTGAGAGATTAGCCCAAGTACAAACTCAATTGGCAACGGTGCTTCAGAATATGGAAACTCAACAGGCAAGGCACCAGGCCGAGATTGAGCAATATAGGATGATGTTGAATCTTGCCATGCAAATTCGGCCAGATCGACCTTCTATGCAAAATTCCACAATAAATGAAGGTTGTTCATCATCAGGCAGGACCGTCTCAACCTTCGCAGGGGTATGTGCAAAATTTTACGTAGACTGGTATTTATCGTCATTTTCCTGATATGTTTCAGCCAAACTCTTTCCCCATGTTTTTGGATCCTAGTGTTTTTAATCAACAACCGCCCCCACATGGTCAATCTCAAATGCCCAACTCAGATGATGTTTCTGAGACACCAGATGTGTAGTTGATATATACTTAAGACTTTTTATGATCGTATCGTGTACTTATTGTTACGAGGATTGTATTGTGTACTTATATATATGTTCTTGAGTATTGTGTATCGTGTACTTATTATTATGAGGATTGTATTGTGTACTTATTGTTATGAGGATTGTATTGTGTACTTATATATATATATATATATGTTTGAGTATTGTGTATCGTGTCTTTATTATTATGATTGTATATTGTGTACTTATTATGATTGTATTGTTGTGTATTCAATTCTTGATATCGAGATGTTGTTTCTGTTTATTTTTTTATTTTATTGAATATTAGTCATTTTAGGATTTTAAAATTAATTAAATTTTAAATAAAATTGCCAAAAATTAAATAAATCGGCTGGAATTTTATTCCAACCGATTCTAAATCATTCGAAATATAATGTCGATCGAAATTTCATTCCGACGCGAGTTTTTCCAACCGATTTTTGCAGTCGGAAAATCGGTCGGAATCTTGAATTTCCAACCGATTTCGCACAAAATCGGTCGGGATTTTTTATTTTTCTAGTAGTGTACAACGGTAAGTGTTCGAACGGTCCAATTACCGTTTCAACACATTCATAATCCAAATTAAAATTTGATGTGAGCATTCGGTTTAATTGAACGCCAATTTGGAAAATTGGTGATCAACTTCGATAATACGTACCTAATTATAATTTGGGAACTGTCAATTCAATCATAATTTAAGATACACTATGTCAATAATGTTACTATATAAGTTGAAATGTACAAGACATTGTTTTAATTATCAAGTAAAATAAAACAAAGAGGTCTACAAAAATAATTCGTAAAAGAAAAAAATAATAGGCACGACTTTTAAGGAGAGTGAAAATTGAAAGTGGGATGCACCCAATTCCTTGGATAACTAAATAATTCAAACTAGATTAATTTTGATTGTACAAAATTAAATAAGAGGCAAAATTATTGTACAAAAAATAAATGGAATAGATTTGGGTCAGTGGGAAATAATTCATAATCAAGGATGTGGAGAAATTGGGAAAAACTCATTTGTCTGAAGCATTAATTTGCAAAAAGTTAGGGATAAATACTAAAAGTACCCCTCAAGGCATAGATAGTGAATGCAGTAACTCATAATTCATTTAAGGTGTAAACAAAGTGAATACAAAACAAGTCAAGGAGCAATTAAGAAATTTGCATACAAAAGTTTTCTCGAAATTCTCATTAGTTTTTGGTAACCGGTCTTTTACTAATGTTGGAAGTGAGTCTTCCAATCATTGCACTCTGTCATTCAATTCTAGGGTTTTGCCTCGCAATTTTTCTTCCAATTCTTGCACTTTGGCTTGCATGTTTTGTTCCTCTATCTCTACCTCTTTCAATTTTTCACTCTTTGACTCCATAAAGTGCAACTTTAATCCACCAATTTTGATTCCTTTCTCAAATATTCCAGGCTCTAACCACACCTTAAATTTGCAATCATTTTCTTTCTATAATACAATATGTATACATGAAGTTAGTATTAAAATTATTATGTTAAAAATTTTAATCAAACACTTTATAACTTATATTCCAGTTTGCACATGCTATATTAGCCATACTCTAATAAAGAACTGAGGATACATTAATTGTATAAGTTAACTTACTAGATGACATGATTTATATATTGTGACATTTTCAAACAAAAGCATTAACCTCATAAAAAAAAAAAAAACTTGAGTTTTCATTTTTTACCTAATTTTATTTAGGCATTTTTATGATGAATTTATAAATATTAAATATGTATAAAACGCTATTTACTTAATGGTATTTCAAAAAAAAAAAGTGTGCGCTTCTCTTTGCCCCAAATTTTTCAGGGAAGTGATTTAGGACCCGTATGTTTACTCGGGAATGGCATATTATTTGGCAATCTAATTCCTTGGAATCAGATAATAATGTTTGGACAATTTTTTTGAAATTTGGGAAAGGAAATATATTCCAACAAATCAGGAATCTTGCCATAAAAATATGGGAATGTGAAACCCAATTTTTCTATGGTATTATGATTCCTTTCCTGAGGGATTTGATACTAAAAATAAAAAATACATTATTACCCATATATTCTTTTTTAATTATGATAGTTTTATTCTTCTCCCTACATAATATTTCTCTCCCATAGCCATTGTTTTTTTGTTTCTTGCGTTCTTTTCCTTCGCTTAAATCACATATTAAATTATCACATTCATTTACCTACTAGTTGAATCTACTGAAATAATATAGAATATTGTTTAAATGTGAATTGATTTGAAAATATGTATATAGTTTATATGTCAATTCACATGCCAAATCCAAAGCTTATGCTTTATAGCGCACATTCATTCCAAATTGTACGCTTAATTTTGTTATTGCTTTTGAAAGTGTTAACTTATTTATAACTATTATCACACGACATTTTTTGTGATAGTTACATTCTTGGATTATTATGATGTATATATAGCTGCAACTATATACGACTCTCCTCTAACACTAATTTCTTTTATGTTCTTTAATTTTTACTATATATTAATTATATTATATGATATAATAATAAATTATTAATTGATATATTATACATATTTTTTTAAATCAATATATTTTTAATAATACTATATAATAAATGCTGCTTTAAATTGATTTTTTTTTAATATATGAGTGGGGGTATTTATGTGAACTTTTTAATTATGTAATTCATTCTTTGCTATTACCAAACATTTGAAAAGGAATTCAATTAATTTCTTTGGTACAATCCCAAGTGTTACCCAAACACTATAATGAAATCATATTTCTGGATATCAGATTACTAGAAATCAAATACCCAAAATCAGATTCTATTCCCGTCAAACAAACGGGTCCTTAGGGTTTTAATTCAATTTCGTTGGAATCATCTATGGATTCCAATGAAGACTCCCCATTCAACAAGCATATCCTCCATCCTCGTGATCGAATATGAACTCATTTCACGTGTAACTGATTTTCAGTCTAATTTTTGAACCTTCGTTTAATGAAAACTATTTGAATTTCAGGTCAAAAAATGTTTGTTAAGATCGTGATGGCGGCTGACAGAGATTCCTACTTGAGCTAGAATTCATTCCATGTCTTGCTAATTCGACCTACATCCACTGTATGTAATGAATTTTTCCTCGTATTACTGCATAATTATAGAATTTGGATTGTTAAATGACATTGTGAATGTTAAATTGGCTATTGTTCTATATATTGATTGTCCTAATTTTTTTTAAAAGAAAGTTTTTTCACATTTTCATTTCCATTATTTGCAATCTTTCAATCACAACGGTTCAAATATCAGAAAAAATAAAAAAACTATTCTTTCAAGTCAAATCTTTTACAATCCTTAAACCCACTATTTCACTGTATTGCAAAATCACATGTTTTGGGTACAATAAAGTTCTTTAACCAAAATATCTAATATCTCACCCAACTGTATACCCGTGACAACAAAGCCTTCCTTAAACATAAAAAAATCTAGCAAATCGCCTTCCATAAGAGCATTTTCTCTAGAAAAAGCTATCCAACCCGCTGAAAATTTGAGCACTTCGTCCAACCTCGTCATCCTGGTGGGTCATGTCTCTCCGTAAAAAAAGTAAACAATTATGTGGTTGATTATATTTAGAACTAAACATACATTGCTTTTGCAAGCCTCAGTCGATACATTTGTGGTTCATAATTAATTCAGTTAGTGTTATTGTTGTTATTAAATTCTTATAAGAGTAATATTAGAGCAAAAGACAAAAACACCCTTTAAATTTTAAAAATTAATTATATACTACTTGAGTCGAGTGTGGTATTTAAATCCAAACATAGGGGGGGTTTTGGGGATTTAAAATGACACATGGGGGTTTTTGGTGAGTTAGACAAATCATATGGGGTGTTTTTGTCTTTTGGTGTAAGGGGTAAAATTATCATATCAAAAGCAAAGAACAAATACTTGCAATTTCGCGTTTGAATCACACTCTTTTTTCTGGGGGTGTGTTTGGCACTTACTTGATATCACATTGGGGGTTTTGGGAGTTAAAATAACACAGGGGGTTTTTGGGAGTTAGACAAAGCATAGGGGATGTTTTTATTTGTTCTGCGAGAATAAACCTTGTTAATTATAAATTATTATCCTGCGAGAATAATATACTATAGTTTAAGTTTATTTTGAATTATAGTACTTATCCATATAAAGTATTTATAATATTTTATATACACATATTGTTTTAAACATAAATAAAATATTATGTATTTAATATGTATAATGTTCGACATTTAGCCTCGACTTGACCTCGGTGAAAATCTTACAACTTTGTTAAATCATTACAAATTAAAGGAGGCCACCTATTTATACTAGTTCCTACGTGAATGAATTGTTATGATCATTTTTTAATCTAAGGGTTGGGATTAAGTCTCTAGAACCCTCTATAAAACTAGAACAATCTACACTGATATTTAACTACCAAAGGGAAGAAATTGTTGCATTTGAGCAACATATTTTAGTTTGTCACTTGATATATTAGGAACACTAATATTTAATTTATCATGTGCAGGAGGGTTCCAAGTTTCAGGCGTCCTATGCGATGCATGCCATATTGAATCTTTCCCAGTGGCATGTTGTAATTTAGTCGGAATCAATTGTTAAATGAAACAAGTATCCAAAATGGTCAGTTCACTTTGCCTCTAAAAGTACTTATCTTTTCATAAACTTTATTATTAAGGCATGCCAAAAGGGCAAATTAGATAGATAGTTAAACTTGTTGTAACTTTACTTTGATAATATTTTGCTATTAACTTCATGCAATTAAAGTTATATAGGCAATCAAGTGAAAAAATAAGAATAGCCATGTTTTTGTTGTCATTATGTGTTGAAGTCCCCTTGTTTTACATTTTGTGTTATGTTAGTTAGTTTTGTTGTAGTTGTTGGTGCACGACAATTAGCCTAAGATGCTTGCCTCTTGTCACACCTTAATTATACTATTGCAATTTAGGCCTTAGAACTGTTAGCACATTATTATTACTTCAACTTGGAATTTTAATTCACCTATTCTTTAGATCACTTGGGATTCATATTAGGTCAACACAATCTGATAAACACAATCAATATATCCATTGTTTTGTCCATATGTACTTCTTCGTTTCCAAACTTTCTGATTCATTAGTTACAGACTAACAGAGCAGTGTTGAACTTTTTAATTTTCTAATTAATTAATCAGATTCAAGTTTTAATCTTTAAACATTTTAAATATTAATATATGTAGTGTTATAAATATGATAAATTTATTATTTAAGCAAATTGATGAAACTATTTATTGTGTTTTTGAAAATTTATTTAAGTTGATACTAAAGGATAAAGGATTATGGAGTGGAGGAAATACAAATTCTTACTTTTATGATGGTGAATGGTGATAGTCGCACGTAATGGTAGATCGCACTAATTATTTTTCATAGGACTAAATGATCAAATTAACTTCGTTACATGATTTAATTTGTAGTATCTCGAGCAACACATATTCAGGCTTGACGTAATTTTATTATCAAGCTTAATATAACATCGAATCTAGTTTGATTATTTATCGAACTGAGCTTAATCGAGCTTTTAACAAATTAAAACAAACCAAGTAACTTGATACAATAATAAGTATACCTAAAGTTAAATCAAAAGCATTAACTACTATCAAACACACAAACAAGGCATTAGGCCATCTTAAGTCGTTGGGGGGGCATAAATGCCCCCTTCCACTCCCTTCGCCTCCCCTCCGTAGTCGTCTTCAATAGCTAGGGCCATGTTTATATTTTTATTTTTCACCTCAACAACAACAACAAAAACAACAACAACAACAACAACAACAACAACAATAATAATAATAATAATAATAATAATACAAAAATAACAATTAATAATAACAAAATAGGGTTACAATTAACAATTAAAAAACACAACTTAATTTAAAGGAAATTACACAATCACACCAATACTAATAAAACAAAGACTTAACAACGTTTGTTTAGAAGTTCCTTGGATCAAAATCATCATCGCCCAAATTTGACGATTCTCCAAATAAATTCTTTGGAACTTGTTTCTGCATTATTTCTTGTCTTTTCCCTTTCCAATATTTTTTTTGTTTCTGGAGTATAGGCAGAGCAATTGATAACGCCTTGAAAACATCGTTATTACGCGCTTTCTTAAGCCTAAAATACTTGCTTTGATCCGAGTTTTGTTTGTCTTTTGCTTGCTTTAGACTTTTGTGTGTTTTCTTTTGTTTTTCCTCGTTTTTTGTCTTGTTGCTATTAAACTCTCATGATCCGAGATTTTCCAAAGATAGATATTGATATTGATCAATCCTCTGAATCTACTGATGAGAGTTCGTCATCTTCATCTTCCATAGAATCTTCTAGTCAAAGTTCTGACACAGAAAGAGATTTTTCAGACACTCAAAGATTCTTATGGCTGATCCATCTTCATCCTCATATCAAGAGCAACCACCTTCTGAAACTGATGAAGAAACAACGATGGAAGATTCTCCACCACCTCCGGTTGACTCCTCATCTGCTAAACCAGCCAATGGCCCATGGTTTACCTTTGATGATATTCCAGTTGGAAAAAGAAGAGAAATACTTCAATCTTTTGCAGCCTGGATAGATCTTCAAAAAACCAAAGAACAAAGACTTCCTGTCATATTAAGAGAATTTGCTTCAAGATTCACAGGAATTCTAAGAGAATGGTTTTTGGCACTTGGACAATACAGGCAGATGCAATTTTTCCAAGCTGATATATCTCCATCACTTGGTGCCATTCATCAAGAATTTATTGGAGACAGTACTATCTACGATAAATTGGCACAACAAAATTATTTTGCTATGAAGTGATGTTCTTTAAAAAGAAAGATTTGGATCTTCATTTTAAAAGAATGTCAGAGCTTTATTACACTCTGAATGCAAGCAATGATCCTAATCTCAAGCAAATTTATGCTGCATCTCTTCCAAAAGAGATTCATCAAGAACTTAACAGGTTCATTGATGCCGCACATAAGGAGATAAACACTCTTACTCTTGGAGAAATCCATCAGATGACAATTGCAACAATTGAAAAGCTTTGTGAGCAACAAACCATGTTCAAATCCTTGTTGAAAAACAAGACACATCTTGATAAAGCTTGCAAGAAATCTCAAATCCAAAGATAATTGTTCATGCCATCCGAAGAAAATATCTAAAGGACATAAAAAAGAATCTTCTAAGAAGAAAGGACGTCTCAGATTCTTCAGAAAGAAATCATTCAGGAACAAGAAGACAGATCGATGTTACATCTGTAACAACAAGGGCCATTTTGCTAAGAACTGTCCTCAGAACAGAAACAAGTCTGCCGGAATGATTACTCATATTCTTCAGTACACTGATAATACACTCGATGATACAGATGTTGAATCTCTTTTCTCTGAACAAGATGAGCAAACTGATGAGAGCCTCTTTGCTCTTGAAGAAATAATCTCAGAAGAAAAGTCTAGTTCATCTGATTCTGAACAAGAAGCAGAATACCTTCCTATACTACACTCTGTTACCATCAGTCAGGAAGCTATTCCATCTCCCCACATTCATATCCATGTACTTCCTTCGAAGCATGAATGGCCAATAAAAGTAATTGGTTTTATGGATACTGGTACTGCTAAGTCCATGATGAATCAAGATATTCTTCCAAAAGAAGCATGGACCACTCATTATGAATATTTCCAAGCAGCAGACGGACAGAAGTTCAAAACTTCTCTGATTACAAAACATCCAATTGGAATTCAATTCTTTCCAGATTGCATTGTATAGATGAAAGTAATTGGAAGTAAGTTACATGGGAAAGATCTTCTAATTGGGTTTGATAAAATGATCTTTATCACAAAGCTCAGAAGCTCATGTTACTCCCCAATGGAATAATGTATAAACGGCAATTCCAGCCTTATACTACAATTCAGAAGATCTACGCTCTTTCTAATGCTACAAAGGACTTTCATCATATAGCTTCAAGGCTACAAGACTGTTGTGCAGAATCCCATGCTGAGTTCACTCACTAATCCCTTATGGAAGAACTCCAAGTTCTTTATCCAGTTACCTTTCAAGATGAACGAAGATTTGAACCTCATTAAAGCCACTCATCCAGGAATGACTCCTGATGATTTAGCTTTAGCTAAACAAGAATGTCAACAACTCCAAGAACTTGGGCTTATTGAACCAACAAAATCCAATTGGGCTTGCCAGGCTTTTTATGTTAACAAAAGATCTGAACAGGTTAGAGGGAAAAAGAGATTGGTTATCGATTATAAACCTTTAAACCATTTCTTATCTGATGATAAATTTCCTTTACCTCGAACCCAAATGCTATTTTCTCAGTTAACCCAAGCCTACATATTTTCCAAGTTTGACCTCAAAGCAGGATTTTGGCAGTTAGGGATTGATCCAAAAGACAGATACAAAACAACCTTCTGCATACCCACAGTCCAATTCCATTGGACAATTATGCCTTTTGGGCTTAAAGTCGCCCCATCACTATTTCAAAAGGCCATGACCCAAATATTTGAGCCCATTCTACACAGTGCTTTGGTCTACATTGATGACATCATGTTATTCTCAAAGGACAAACAGTCCCATGAAGCTCTTCTCCACAAATTCCTTGAAATAGTCCAACACTATGGAATCATGCTTTCTGAAAAGAAATGATACATTGGACAAAAAGAAATAGAATTTCTTGGAATGAATTTCTCAGATGGACAATATCAACCAGGTCCTCATATTGCACAGGAATTACTTAAATTTCCGGATGAAAACTTAACGACTAAGGAAATACAACAATTCCGTGGAATAGTTAATTATCTGAAGGATTTTTTACCACAGTGTTCCAGGTACACAAGTCAGTTATCCAAGTTGCTCAAAAAGGAAGCCCCACCTTGGGGAATTCAGCAGACTACAGCTGTCAAACAATTAAAGCAGCTTTGCCAAAAGCCCCCTCCTTTAAAGATTCCAGATAAAGGAAAAAGAATTCTACAGACTGATGTCAATGATGAGTATTGGAGTGCTATACTCATTGAAGAAATTGACGGAACGAAATACTTTTGTGGACATGCTAGTGGACAATTCAAAGATGTTGAAAAACATTATCATACAGTCTACAAAGAAATCTTGGCCGTAAAATATGGAATCAAGAAATTTGAATTCCATCTGATTGGACATCACTTCACTGTTCAAATGGACAACTCATCTTTCCCGCGGATATTTGAGTCCAAGAACAGAGGAATTCCAGAGCCTCAATTATTGAGATTAAAGGACTGGTTTTCAAAGTATCAGTTTGAAGTTCAGCATATAAAAGGAGATAGAAACCTCATTCCAGATTTGTTATCAAGACCAAAACAAATCCTTCTCATATCTCCCCAAAAGACAATTCCACTGATCCTTATGGCTTCGTCCTCTCAACCCACTGAAACCACTTCACCAGAATTTCCTCCAACAACCCTTCCTCTTGACAGTCCAGGAAAGCTTAGAAGTTTTGCTAAAAACAATATGTTTTATTATCAGGCAAATTTCTGACAATCATGAACATAGCTCTTGAACAGGGAAGATTTTACCCAGATTATCCTTTTCTTCCCATCTTTACTTTTCACAAAGAATCACTCTGCCTACAGTTGGTTACTGGTATTTCTGGTGCCTTGCTATGATCAGTCATTTTGCAATTAAAGTTAAACCTGTTTATCTTCTCAAGGCAATCCGAAAGAAAACTCTTGAACCTAACATCACCAAGTTTCTGTATGGATATTGGACCAAGAAGGAATGGATTAAGTTACTTAAAGGAATTATCAAAGATCACAGTCATATGATAAATCCTTATACAGTTCTTATTCTAAAGAGACCTTACTATCGAGGAATGGGAACAAATCTTGTTCCTAATGCTTATGGTTATATGTATACCACTACTGATGGTGGTATAAAACAAGGTTCCAATGAACTTGATCATTTTTTCCGACATCTCTGCCAGGCTAATCATGTTTCGGCCAATATTCCTGATGAAAGCATATAGTTTACTTCAACTCTACAGTTGCCACCTCCATTTTCCATTAAAGGACCACGTTCGGTTTCTATATCAGAAGAAATAACTCCAGAAGACATACAAATGAAAGAACCACATCCCATTAATGAAGACTTTCTAGAAGATGCACATGATCCATGGGATTATGGACCGTTGGATATTGGTGATTTTGATCCAATGGTGATGTATACCTCTGACCCACCAGGTTATATCAGACAAGATTCTCCAGACAACTAATAGACCAGACATGTGCCACTTAGTCAAAAAGTTGTCTTTATCTTGATTAAAGTTGTTTTTCTATTTTCATGTGTTGCTTTATAATAATTCAGATCCCATGTGAGTGGTCTGGACGTGTGCTAGATTATGTTGTATTGTAATGTGTTTGAGATCCGCCCTCTATAAATAGAGGATCTCAGTTCAGTTGTAAGCATTCAGAATTAAGCAATAAACTATCCTTTGTACAATCATGTTTACTTAAAAACTTCTTCTTCTGGTTCTTCATAAACATCTCTAAGGTTCTTGGTTAATATGCTCTTAACTTTTCAATAAGTATGCTCTGTACTCGCCTCTTTGAGGATCCTGTACATCAGAAAATTGTAAAAGACTATGGAATGATCCATGAAGTAAGCTACGGTCCCTGTACTTCTTGATATATGATCAATTTAAAGGATAAATGTTCTGTCTAAAAGATGTTATGTATGAGATTAGGCTGTAAGTCCCGCCTAGGTCAGGAGTACCGCTTAGGGCAATTGGCAAACTCTCAAAAGTAATTCTTTGGTATGAACATATGTTTCTTTAGGATGAGCTTGTGTTTAAGGAGTTGTAGGGCTCCCGACCCCTCTTGGTATCAGAGCCATGTTTTCATTCTTACAAGAGCCTCAGAGTATATTAACCAGGTTACCTGAAGAGTTGGTAGAAGAAGAACTAGTCGAATTCATATAAACATGACTACTCCTAGTTTATCAGGAGATCAACTCATTTCTATTTCCTCTTCTTTATCTTTACCTTGTCACTCTACTAGTAAAATAGAAAATCTGGTAGAATACACTGCCATCCCAGACTCTGCCGTTGTAGAACAATCAGTTCCACCATTAATAAGCCCCTATAATATTTACAGAAAAAGAGGTTCTCTGAGAGGAATCCGTTCTCTCATTTCTTCAAATAGACCTCAAACCAAAGAATTTGTCAAAACCTCCAAACATGACAAATGTGACCTCCCCTACTCCAAAAGAGAGCAATATGTCACACTAAATATTCCCCAGGAATACATTAACTCTTGGAAAAGAGAGGGTTATACTAATCTACACTTTGGAGCAGTTAGTTTGGAGCAGTTGATTCCTCCTCCTGTGGTAGCTTAAAGAGAGTTGTTGTGATGGCTGAAGCGACTTGTTCTGCACCAGTGATTTGAACTTGTATATTTAAAGATGTAGAAAGATTGGCATCATTTAAAGACATAGCAAAGTTGGGGAAGTAAGTAAGTACAGCACTTCCGTTGTTGAGAGTAGTGACAACTGTTCCTATGACAGCATGCTCATATTTGGTGAAGCGAGTGTCTAGAAGAGCAAGTCTAGCTGTGACAGGAAGACCTTTTCTCCCTTGATAAGAGAGAACCAAACGAACTGCTCCAAAGTGTAGATGAGTATAACCCTCTCTTTGCCAAGAGTTAATATATTCCTGGGGAATATTTAGTGTGACATATTGCTCTCTTTTGGAGTAGGGGAGGTCACATTTGTCAAGTTTGGAGGTTTGGATAAATTCTTTGGTTTGAGGTCTATTTGAAGAAATGAGAGAACGGATTCCTCTCAGAGAACCTCTTTTCTGTAAATATTATAGGGGCTTATTAATGGTGGAACTAATTGTTCTACAACGGCAGAGTCTGGGATGGTAGTGTATTCTACCAGATTTTCTATTTTACTAGTAGAGTGACGAGGTAAAGATAAAGAAGAGGAAACATAAATGAGTTGATATGCTGATAAACTGGGAGTAGTCATGTTTATATGAATTCGACTAGTTCTTCTTCTACCAACTCTTAGTCCGAGAGGATATGATTCAGTGCAATTCCATCAAATCAAGACTTGGTGACCGTAGATGCAAGTCATGCTTTTGCACAAAAAGAGCTCCAAAGAAAAGATAACCCGAAGCAAATTGTACAAGAATGTAGATAGCTTCTCACTAAAACATACACATCTTTATCATGGATGATCCAAATGAGCTAACATTTTAGTATGTTATAGATGAAGGAGTTAGATACTTTACGGATCGGCAATCGGAGTTTGGAATCAAAAGATATGCTGCTCGGAAGAAAGTGTGGCAGAGCAGAAAACTCACTGCCCATATCTCACAGCGGTGAGAATAAACCTCACCGCGGTGAGGACCCTGTTCCAGCATTTATGCAGCTGCGGCAGCACAGGTTTTTTTTTTGTATTTTCCCCCTTTGATCCCACTTGTAAATATAGGCATCTTGGGGGACTTTTTAGTCTTTGTTACCATAATTTTTGGGGTAACTTAGGCACTTTTAGGTTGTTGTTTATCTTGCTAATAAAGGCAAGAGGGTTGAAAACTTTACATAACTTATTCTTCACTTTACTCCTAGCCTCCATTGAAGAACTTTCACTTTTTCACTCCATTGAAGACTAAAAGGCTTGAGGGGAGAAGTTGTTGAAGATTTCAACCACTAAGCTATCTCTAACTCTTAGTACTTTGTTCATTTACATTTATGACTTTCATTAATGTATTGGATGATTTATTTAATGCTATGAGTAGCTAATCCCTCTTTTCTTGGGTTTTATTGATCTTATGTTTGATTCTTGATTAAATATGATGATTGATATGATGCTTATATGTGTTCGTTAATCCGATTTCGTGCTTATTGTTCGTCTTATGGTTTGGCCAACTTTGAGGTGAAATTTATTGATTCTTGATTGCTAGACATAGTGATTTTGAGGATTTGATTATGAAATTAGATTGTGATTCGATTCAAGGATAGACATATACCTAGGTCGTTTCGTATTCATTTAAAGTTTGAGTTTAATGCTTCGATTAGATCTTAGTTCATTTAGACATAAATTGGATTAGTTTAACTCAATATGTTTGTATGCAACTCAAAATATACATACGAACGTCCTTGAATCCTTGAATAGCAAACACGAGCATAAGATATCAATTATCGAGTCATTTATCTTGACTTTAACTAGGTGACGTAAAATCTTAGAAGCCTTTATCATATTATCAAGTCAACTGTTAGTTTCATAATCACCTTAATTTAGTTTTAATATCAAAACCACCACCACTTTATCAAACTCATTTCTTATGAATCTAAGTAGAAGTAACAAGAAAGTAGTTGGTAATTAATTGAACAAATCCTCGTGGGTTCGACATCCCTTATCACTTTATTACTTGTAGACGACCGTATACTTGCGTGTATTGCGTACTAGTATTTGGAGCGCAACAGCAATCCATTGCAATAATTCGAAGTTCTTCGACCCTTGTGGATTCTCTTGCTTGACTCTTGAGATCTCTCGATTGACGCTCGAGCATTTCAGAATGCCTTCTTTCACATCCAACTTCTAAAATAAGTTGTGTTTCCGACATTTCTCGTAACCTTTCAACAAATTGAAGCTCAAATTCAGAACTAGTGGAGGACTTTGTCTTGCCTTTTTTCGCTTTCTTGGTTCACATAGGTCTCTCACTATGTTGGCCTTTAGTGGGAATCTGCATAGGTGAAGGTGTATCTGACTCAATATCAACATATGAATGCATTGGAGGAAAACCCAGTGGGGAGTTCATTGGTTCAGAGGACCCGAACATTGATTGTGTATCGTTTGGAGCCGATTGAGTGTCTGTCGGCATTTAAAACATAACCCAAACTTTACAAATCTTCCAGCAGTGTTGCAACCCAAAATATTTTCCAACTTGGTTCTTATATAGGGACAATGCCATGGTATACTACAAATACAAATCAATGAAGTTAAATTATGTCATATAATGGGATACTAACATGTGGTTATTGAGTATCCTAAAATTTACCTCGTCTAGAAGTTTTGAGCCACTACGGTAAATCCTTTGTGTTGCAGCTAATGCCGATGACTATTTGCTCAAGTTTGGAAAAATTGTTGTATTCCATCAGCTCGTGACTGTATGTTTACTTCTCTTTGCATACGGGGCACCCGCCTCATCGAGCAAATCATACATCGAAGCCTCGATCCTATTCCATAATTCACCTCCGTGTTAGTTGTTGCCGTAATTATTATCTTCACTAACATGAATGTATGCTTTGCAAAGAGCTATATCTTTAGCTTAGGACCAAGTGTCCTTCGGAGCCATTTTCAGAAAGAGTAATGTAAATCTTGAAGAAGTGTAGAGATTGATGAATTCACTAATGTCGGAAAGGGTACCTTAAATAGAGAAATGTTGACAAAGGCATGATGAAAAAATATTGCAATAGATATGGCATGCCAAATATAATAACTGATAAAGACAAAAGTGAATTATGTTGCTCACCAGACAAGTTCACATGGAAGGCTTTTGCATACAATTGGAGAAAAATCATTCATCACCACATTGCAGATAAATAATATTTGTTTTGTCACATTGCATATAAAAAACACTTTCACGTGAATGTAATTGTGACAAAAATAACTTGATATGAAAATAGTCTTATGGCTTTCACATGAATTAAATTCAATGTGACAAAGGCCTGATGAAAAAATATGCACTAGATATGGCATGCCAAATATAATAATTGTTAAGGACAAAAGTGAATTATGTTGGCCATTAGACAAGTTCACGTGAAAGTTTTCTGCATACTAATGGAGAAAAATCATTCACCGCCACATTGCAGATAAATAATCTTGGTTCTATCACATTAAAGATACCGTGTACATATGTTGAATCAACTTTATTTTGAATTACCAGTGAATTTGCGTAATCATGGGCCATTTCACAACATTATTAAATGCTTCATCCCCCTCATTTTGTTCTTCGACAAATTTATTATACATAGCCAATAAACCATTTTGGCTTGAACTCGAACCAGAAGGGCAATTATAACCCAAACAATATCCGGAACTTATTATATGAAATTAAGTAGGTGAAAATGATGAAGAAAAGTTTGGGTGATGAAATGAAAGAGATGGATAAAATGTTGAGTGATGAAATGCAATTGGTTGGTGTTTATAAATGTATGAAATTCATTCACGTGAATGAATGAAATGTACAAAAAAGAAAAACAAAAATAAATGCAAGAAATCTAGTGCAAATTTAGTCAAATATTATATTTGGCATGTCAAATCTAATGCAGATTTTTCCATTAGGTTTTTGTCATCAGTGAATTTAATTCACGTGAAAGCCATCATGTTTTTGTCATATCAATTTATTTTAGTCACAATTACATTCACGTGAAAGTATTTTTTATCTGCAATGTCACAGAACCAATATTATTTATCTGCAATGTGCTGATGAATGATTTTCTCCAATAGTACGCAAAAAACTTTCACGTGAACTTGTATGATGGCCAACACAATTCACTTTTGTCCTTATCAATTATTATATTTGGCATGCCATATCTATTTCAATCTTTTTTCATCAGGCCTTTATCAATATTTCTTTATTTAACAAACCTTTTTCGACATTTGTGAATTCATCCATCTCAACACTTTTCTACACTTCTTCACGATTTACATTACTCTTTCCGAAAATGACTCCGAAAGACACTTGGTCCCAAGCTGAAGATATATCTCTTTGCAAAGCATACATTCATGTTAGTGAAGATAATATTTATGGCAACAACCAACACGAGGGTGGATTATGGAACATGATTGAGGCTTTAATATATGCTTTGCTCGATAAGGCGGGTGCCCCATATGTAAAGAAAACTAATCAAGCAATCATGAGCCGACGGAAGAAAATCCTTTTTCCAAACTTGAACAAATGGTCATCGGCATTAGTTGCATCACAAAGGGTTTACTGTAGTGGCTCAAACCTTCTAGATGAGGTAAATTTTAGGATACTCAATAACCACATGTTTGTATCCCATTATATGACATAATTTAACTTCATTAATTTGTATTTGTAGTATACCATGGCATTGTCCCTATATAAGAACCAAGTTGAAAAAAAAATTGGGTTGCAACACTGTAGGGAGATTTGTAAAGATTGGGTCATGTTTTCAACTTCGGCAGGCACTCAATCAGCTCCAAATTATATGCAATGCAATCAATGTTTGAGTCATCTGAACAGATGAACTCCCCACCAAATTTTACTCTAGTGCCTTCACCTGTTGATCTTGAATCGGATACACCTTCACTTATGCAAACTCCTATTGAAGGCCAACATAGTGAAAGCCCTATCGGAACCAAGAAAGCAAAAAAAAGCAAGGCAAATGCCTCTACTAGTTCTGAATTTGAGCTTCAATTTGCTGAAAGGTTACGACAAATGTCGGAAACACAACTTATTTTAGATGCAGAACGTGAAAGAAGGCATTCTGAAATGCTCGAATGTCAATCGAGAGATCTCGAACATCAAGCAAGAGAATCCACAAGGCCCGAAGAACTTTGAATTATGGCAATGAATTGTTCTACCTATAATCCATAAATAAATAAATATTGGAAGGGGAAAAGGCTAGAAATAATGCAGAGACAAGTTCCAGAGAATTTACTTGGAATTCGTCAAATCTAAGCGACGATGATTTTGATCCAAGGAACTTTTAAAGAAATGGTGTTGAGTCTTTGTTGTATTAGTATTGGTGTGATTGTGCAATTTCCTTAAAATTAAGTTGTGTTTTTTTATTGTTAATTGTAATCTTTGCTAATATTAATAATTGTCATTTTTTTTTATAATTATTATTATGGTGAGAGTGGTGGTGGAAAATAAAAACATAAACATGACCCTTGCTATTGAAGACGACTACGGAGGGGGAGGGGGAGGAGGAAGGGAGCATTTCTGCCCCAATGACATAAGATGGCCTGAAGACTAAATAAGCTAAAAAAAAGTAAACATTCTTCATCTCTTTCCTTAAATCCAATTAAAAGCTTTTTAATCCCGACTAATTTGGATGAAATTTCTTCTCATTCTTGTGCCTATCCCCTATTTAATCATAAAGCTAAATCTTGAGTATTTTTAATTCTTTGGTCGTAGGCTATTAAAGCTATTGGTGAATTAATACCTTCCTTAAAAGTTGATTTTATTAACACTTGTATTGTGGCAATTTGAATATATAATATTTTATTTCTTTCTTCTTTATTTCTAATTTTTTCTATCCTGGTTGCTATTTGTTCACTATCAATTATAGGAATTACAATAGTTCCCCTAGTACTTTTTATATCTATTGGTACTTCTTGAGTGAATAAACCATGATAGATAATATTTTTCCATTTTAATTTTTCAAAAATGGAATTATTAAAATGTTGTCCTTCTTTTAAATCTAGTTTCATTTTTTTAGTTTTCTCTATTTTATGTTCAATAATTGATTGTGCTGAAAACATTCCAAGTGTTTCTTCTTGTTCTCATAATTGTATATGTTTATCAAATTCTTCTATTGATGAATTCATATCTTACTATTTATTTCATAGCAAGGTAATTTTATCTTTGGTATTTTTTTCTCTTAATTGTATATGTTTTGAATGAATTTCATATTTTATTTCTTCTAAAAAACCAGTTCCTAATAGTATATCTGATCATGTATTACTTTCATCTATATACATGATGAGACTAAATCTTAGTTCTTCATGAAACATAAATTTTATAATAGTTTTTTCATTACATGTTTTATCTCCTTTTATTGTTTCTAGAACAACTGGTGGTGCTACAGATCTAGCTACTATAAATTTTGGATGAACATGTGATACAAATACTTCTGTGTCTATAAGTATTGAAATAAATGGGTGTTCTATTTAAAACTCCTAATATATGATATTGTAGAAATTGAATTGATTTTTTAGAACAAATAAAATATGAAATTCATTCACAACTAGATTGTACCATCCTTTTATACAATGGTTAGAAAATATAGAAAAAATAAAAATAGTAATAATATTATCGCAGATACATTAACAAGAGAATTTGCATCACGATAAAACGTCAAAATTATGGAAGGAGCAATAGCAACACTAAAAAACCAAGCAAAGCAAATCAAAGGAAACATTGAAGCAAAAATTCGTGAATTACAAGAACTAGAAAATGCTATAAAATCTCTGGATACAAGTTACAAACCATCAGAGTTTAGCATGCTAAGCGTGGTGGACGAAAAGGACGAACAAAAAGCAAAAGCAGAAAAATCAACGTCAGAATCAAAGCCAAAAGTCCCATCAGACATTAAAATTCAAGAAACATCTCCATCACATAAGAAGTATTATGTAATCTTCAACGGACCAGCCAAATGAGCGATCTTTGATGAATAGTATAAAGCATCATTATACATTAATTACCACAAATGGATCATTCATAAAGCATACAAAACTATGGCAGAAGTTGTTGGTCCCAAAAGTGGTTAGATGAGGTCTAAAGGGGGGGGGGGGGGGGAAGGGGGTGAATAGACCTCTAAACTTTTCAAACTTTCTCTAACTTTTTTGTCAGCAGGGTAAGCTGATCTTACTCGTGAGACTACTATGCTGATTTAGCACTCAGCAGATTCAGCAGAGTCGACCACTCGTCTGATTTCACTTATATGTTTCAGATATATTCAGAGTTTCAAAACTTGTATACAGCGGATTTGATCAAGTATGTTTTTTGAAACAAGTTTCTCTTCAAAGTTTTACCCCAATTTTACAATTTCCTCTTTAAAAGCTTTGTCTTTTAAACGTTTGTTTACTTACGAAAATATGCAAGTTAAAAACAAGTAATCAAACACAGGAATTTTTATAGTGGTTATATAGACACAAAGTCTTTTAGTCCACTCTTCTAAATCACAAAGATTTAGGTTCCACTAGAAACACAAAGTAACTAGTACTTAAGCTTTTACAACGAATGACGAGCCTCAAGTAGAACACTCAGCTCTCGGGTAGATCACTTAGAAAAACCTATTCTAAAGCACTCAGCAACTAGAACACTTATGCTTTACAACAAATGATAAGCCATAAGTAAGAATTCTCTGTTCACTCTCGGAAAATCACACAGATTAACCTTGCTCACTCAATATAGGAAATCACTCAGAAGACCTATACTACGAAGTTATATCACTCACAAAGATGGATATAAACTCCTTTTATTCTCAGTTGAATGTCACTCAGACAGACAAGAGTTTGATCTTGTTCTTCAACAAAAAGCTTCGTCAACAGGTGACTTCACTTGTAATCAGACGACTCAACTGATGGATCTTGCTCTAAAGATGTGATCTTGAATTTGTGCAAGTCTCTTTTCAATCTTTAGTCCCTGGTCTATTTATACTCTCGGATTTGAAATTCTGCCCGTTGAAGATAGGCGAAATTACTTTTTAATCCTGAGCAACGGTCTTCTTTTCTACGGCAGCTTTTGCAGACTTTTCACTGTACACTCTGCTGTACGGATATCTACTTTATGTCAGTCGCATTTAATGCACTCAGCTTGTTACCGTTGATGAGCTTACTGACCGACTTCACTGTGCTGATGGGATTACTCTGCTGATGATCACTCTGCTGATTCAAGAATGAACACATCTATCTTGACTCGGCTGATGTTAACCAATCTGATTTTCACTGATTTGATATTCCCACTTTGCTGATTCGGTCACATAGCTTCCAGACCGTGAGACTGTGTTGTTTAGATTTTCCTGATAATTCTCATTTTGTTTATTAGGAAAATCTAAACAATATTGCTTATATTTCAAATATTCATGTAAAAAGAAATTATACAACTCATAACTGGAAGCAGTACTAGTATTTAAATTTAACATAATACAACAAGATTAAGATCTATATTACATACCTATACAAACGTGGCTCTGATACCACTAGGTACCAGGTCATATAATGAAAAGAAGGGCAGAGTACACTAGCAGCAACGGAAGACAAACAAGGAGTAACTTATTACAGATTTTGAAGTATATTACAAATTTTACATAACGATAATAATTGAAATGAATTATATCCTTCAGTTAAAGGAATTGTTTCTTCTACAGTTTTAACAACATAGTCTGAAGAAAATTCAAAAGTTCCTTTCTGTTTATACATAGATATTTGTACTGGTAATTTCCAGTTTCGTAAAGACTTTTCAAAATTTTCATTTAATAAAATTTGTTTATTACTGCAACCTGCTTCACTTTGTCTTTTAGACCAAGATTTAGTTAACCTCTGCATATTTTACACAGATCATTGTCAACGTTTTACGCCAATCCCAAAAATGTCCAACACCGGAAACAAACAGGGACTATTCAGGCTACGCGACTTAAGAGAATTAACCCTGGGTTTCACTGTATAAAGTATACTTAGGAAACTAAAGCTTCATCTATAAAACTAAGTTAAGCAAGAATTAATAACAAAGAAAACAGAAATTAAGCAGCTAATAAAACATTAAAACGTAATAATTTATGATAATGATCACGCAAATAAACAAAATGAGAATTATCAGGAAAATCTAAACAATATTGCTTATATTTCAAATATTCATGTAAAAAGAAATTATACAACTCAGAACATGAAGCAGTACTAGTATTTAAATTTAACATAATACAACAAGATTAAGATCTATATTACATACCTATACAAACGTGGCTCTGATACCACTAGGGTACCAGGTCATATAATGAAAGGAGGGGGAGAGTACCCTAGTAGCAGCGGAAGACAAACAAGGAGTAACTTATTACAGATTTTGAAGTATATTACAAATTTTACAAAAGATTATTTTATCTTTGAAGTGGAGAGGGAGGATTCTTGAGAAGATAGGATGGCGTAAATTCAAGCGTGTCATTTCTCTAAAATGAATGGCCCTTATATAGACCTCTTTAGCTCCCGAATTTCAAGTGCGGATTTAAAACTTCTGAATGAATAGTTCCGGACGCCAAATTTTCTTCAATTTGTTAAAATGAACCGTGTCCACCAATAATGGCTTGAACAGTTCCGTGGATAGTGGTTGTACAGTAAAAGCAAATAATAGAGTCGCATTATTATGCGAATGGGTCTTGAGAGTCCTGCATAGTTTCATCCGTCTTCTGACTGTCGTGATCATCGTCGGATGAGTCATCCAATATTTCTCTCAACTGCTTCTTCAAATTTGCTTTGGATGAAGAGGCCAATAATCTTTCAAAATTTCTGTAACATCCTTTTTATGAGATTTTGGTGCTGGAGGTGGTTCAAAAGAAACAATTCCTTTTTGAGCAAAAATAAACTCTTTAAAGAATTCAAACTTATCCCACCATTTTATCAAAAGATTTATTTCTAAATAAGGAACATGAGTGACTATATTTTCAAATTTTTTAATCGGCATATTAGCAATAGTAACATCCCATTTTACAATCCATGGAACTTGATAAAAAGTTGCAAAATTAAGCTCTGGTATTTTCAAAGAAGGATTTGATTTAGTGAAATCTTAAAAAACACATATGATTTTATCAGGGAAAATAATAGGGTGTGATCCCCAATTATAAAACCATTTAATAAACCACTGAGGAAGATTAGTGGTGTTGAAATCTCTAAATTGTAAAAATTAACTATGTTTTTTCTGTCAATTGTCATAACAAAAGGCACCTTCCCAAGCTTTGATGTAATCAAAATAATTAAACCAAAACTTATCCAATTCTTTTCTTCCTCCTCGAGGAATTTCATGATAATGGTATAAATCACCGTTCCATTGTTCTGGCTTAAACACCTTTCTAATAAAGGCTTTAGAATAAACCCATTCAGATCCAGATCTAGTGACTGAATCAAATTCAACGGACTTGGTAATTTCAAGTATAGCATAGTAAAAATTATATTCCTTCGGATAAAGGAATGGATCAACAGAATATTAAGATAAAATGAGGTTGCTTCTGAGGCTGTTAAATGAGCATATTTAAGCTCAAGTGGTGCTATCCAAATAATTGAGTATTGAATGTATGGATAAACGAATTTGTTTGACATATTAGTCTGGATTGATGTTGCATAAGCATCGTCTCTAGTTTCATTTCTTTAGGGGCAGCCTTTAAGGCTTATGCTCTGAATTGTTCAATTGTTTTAAATCATAATCTGGTAAAGTAGTACATCCAACCCAACGTCTGTCGAAAACTAACATGACCTTATAACTCCCTATGAGGAGCGACCTCACAAAAATGGAAATACATGCATGGGTACATGTCGACCCAGCTGAGATCACGGTTACCCCCAACTATACTTATCAACTGAATCACGATGGGGTACTTAATAGAGAGACCATACACCGACGACCGATGCCGCCCAACAGTCACCTCTGTTAAGTCCAGGGCCCAACTTCCCAAGGGCATCACCAAGGGTTAAGTAGCAAAAAGCTAAGTGAACTGGGAGTCCTTCGTATTAATAGACTAGAAACGTAAAATGAAGATTGCAAGACTATTGAATGATTAAGAAGTATATTAAAGTTAAATGCCATAAAACATATAAGAATTGAAGCTAATAGTTCGAGAATAATATAGTTGGATCGATATGGTACAACAACGAATAATTTATAACAAAGTGATAGATGTAATGGGATAAAATATTGACAAAAGATCGGGAGTTATGAATGGAGAATTTTCTTAGAGCGAAGTGCCGAATTGATTAAGGAAGAACGAGAAACCTCACCTTATGTCGAAGGTAGATGTCTAAGCTTAATCCATGTTTTCGGTCGATTATGTGTTGTAAGATAAATATAGTGGATTAGAATAGGAGAAATCCTAATTGGTCACCTAAGTATTCCCTTTATTTGTATTTTACAGTTAAGTTGATAGTTCGATAAGAATTTTTTTTTATAAATTTTAATAGTTCGATAAGAATTTTTTTATAAATTAAACTTACTTTTATTTTTATTATGTTAATAATGATTATGTGAGTATATTTTATGCTTATTACCATGCTCACGACTCATTTTACCATGTATGCAATTTATTACCTTAAACCATAGTTTTAGGTAGTCTTTGAATTATATAATACGATTTCTACGTAATTTTTCAAAGGTACATAATACACTTTAAATATTAGTATTATACAAGTTTTTGGACTCAAAAGTAGTCCAAGTATCAATTTACATATCCTTTTCATCCATTTCAACAAAATCAAGATATGAATCCAAGCAAAGTCAGTTCTTGAACATGTACGTTATCTCATTCAATTTAGTTCACTTGAAAAGGCATCCATTAGTAAATTGACTAATCTAATTATAGGTTCAATTAATTATATAAGTTAGAGTTAATCAAACCTAGATAAGTAATTATCTATATGCTCAATTATATATGTCCAAGTTAAATAACAATCATAGTTTAGCTAGTTCTTTAACTAAATTTTGCATTTTTTGAATAATATCATTAGTTCATCAAGACAACACTTTAGGACATGCTTTGTGTCCAATAACAGAGAAAATCGGCCTATTAGAACCATGTAGTTTGATTCTTTGCGCAAAAGATCAATTGTGTTATTTTAAGATTATTTTAGCATTAAAAGAAGAAAGATTATGCAAACCCTTTGAAGTAATCTAATTGCTATAAAACGTTTGTGTCTTTTATAAATTGATTTTATACAAAAAAAAAAATTGTGATCCAAAGATGGGGGTATAAACACTAATCTATATAAAGTCAATATATTGTAGTGAATGTTTTACAGGGCTATTTCTTCTCTGAGTATTGACATCATTAAACTAAGCGGAAAGTTTTAAGCTATTCAAAAATGGCTAATGGCAATTTACCCTCTGTGATCATCATAATGTTAAATTTACCCTCCTGTGATTTGAAAAAGAGCAATTTACTCCCCTATTCACACTGCCTCCCCAAAAATTTTAATCCTTCAGAAAAATTTGAATTGACAATAATACCCCTTATGTGGACCATTTTACCCCCTAAAAGGTAATTTAATCTTTTCACACAATACATTTCACGCCCACTTTCGTATTTGAGCGAATGATACACTAAATTGCTCCTTTAAAAAAATCATAGGGGGTAAATTGCTCTTTTTCAACTTACATGGGATAAATTGAATATTATAATAATCACAGAGAGGTAAATTTGCCATTAACTCTATTCAAGAACATAGGCAAGTTACATCCCATTTTTGTATCTTTAATCAACAATTAATTTCCCTTATTAATTTATCAAGTTACCAAGGTGTTTTAGAGTGAATTATAAATTTATCAAGTTACCAAGGTGTTTTAGAGTGAATTATAAGAGCAAAAACAGTAAGAAACCGCAGAATTTTCAGTTTTACAACTTGTTTTAAGAGGCAGCCCCAAAATAGTCGGGCGAGTGACATGCTGGTAGATACCCCACGCGCCGGAGGTGTTCGACACCACCCATACCCTAAACTCAAATTTTTGTCTTCTTTCCAACGGTGCAAACAGATCTTAAAATTTCTTAGCCGATTTGAAGTTATATTGAATTTACATCAGCTGCGCAAAAACAGGGTAAAGGGAAGTTATTACCTTGGTATCTTCTTCAATGGCATGGGATTGGGAAGATGCTTGAATCTATGTACTCCTTATTGAATTAGGTGCTAATAGTAACTGGAGAAAGAAGAAATTAAATCAAAATTAGTAAGTATTAAGAAGCTCTTAATGAGACTTAAGGAAGATGTGAAGAATGCTTACCTTTTTAGCTTATTCACTTCTTCCTAGTTTTTTTTTTTTTTTTTTTTGATAGTTAACTTCTTTATAGTTTAGGGGAGAAGAGTTGTACACATTTTGTTACCGAAAGGGGAGTTGGATTGTTTATTTTAGGTGTGTGTTTGCAGATCCCCAATGTTTCAATTTATAGAAGGTTTAAGGGGCATGCATGTAATAAAGATGAAGGGTTGGGGCAATTTGATTGGCAATTTGCGGTAAGGATTAATTTCCTATGCTAAATTTTATTTACCACTCTTATGCCTTGTTTGTTTGTTTGATAGTAATTAATGAAGGATGAAAATGTTAACTCTAGGTATAATTAGTTTTAAATCAACTTACTCGATTCGTGTTGGTTTGTTAAAAGTTTGTTTGAACTCGGTTCGGTAAAATTAGATTCGACGTCATACTAAGCTTGGTAATAAAATTACATATATATATATATATATATATTATCGGGGTATTGCAACATTAAAGGTGTCTAAGGTTGTGCACTATGGTAAACCGACCGTACCTTACCTGAACGAAAATTTATATTCGGACCGAATACCAAACTGAACTTTCTATCACATTATTTTTCTACAACATCAATAACAAAAAAATATGGATGATGTATGTGTTTAAAACCTTATTGGGTAACCCACCATATGGTGTCATTTACCTGTTGGACTCTTAAGCAATTTGAGAGAATGATTTGCATCTCTTAAAATTCGACCATCGATTATGGATCCTTCCCACCAACATCGCAAGTAAATAGTATGCTCCGATTACAGGCAACAAGTACATTAGTAGCAATGTCACCTTTACAAGATCTATATCGTTTATCAAGTGAATTTACATTAACCCCAATGTATGTGCCGTCCAATGCTCCAAGACAATATTGTTCATTTCTACAAACATTAATGTATGGTAAGGAGTAAAACACATAAGTTCTTAGTAATCGTCTAAATATTTAGTATTACATATATTCGTTTCACATAAATACTTGAAAACATGTCCACATGTATACATCACAATCTTCATTTATTGTATTGGTTCAACTAGGAGTATGTAATGAATTGTCGACAAGTCTTTTAGTATACTTTTACTTTACTTACTTTTTTCCCAAAACAATGATAAGTAGGGCCTACTATTTGATTCTTCTTATGAAGTGACAAAACACACAAGTACATGAATCTTTTTTACAAGGGCATCAAATGTATTTTTTTTTCTTAAAATCATGGGTACAAAAATATAATTTTGATATCACATGACCCCAACTATTCAGAATATCAAGGGGGGGCCTGTGATGTAGATTGGCCACCGAAAGCTGACATGGCCTTTTTATCCCGTGTAGCCCGAGATTATAGTCATGACAACCAAATGTTAGATTAGTACCCCATTGGTTATTTATGGGAAGAAATCCTGGGAACCAAATGGGTCCTTATTTTTCCACACTTTCATTTTTTTAAGCTATGAAAATATAGTAATTTTTAATCTTCTCATCACAAATGGTGTAACAAATTTGAGTTCAAGAATGTTTCTAAAAAAGAAAAAACCTTTGAGTTGAAGAATTGATTGTAAATTTTATGAACACCATTTAAATTGTTCCTCGCTTATGCTTTTAGATTTCAACCTTGCTAAACTTATAGTTTGTAAGTTATGATACACGGATACTCCGAAAAAAGACAAAGTACTGTATTAGATACACGGAGATACCGATACGTGTAGGATAAGCATGGGATACGAATTCGATACCCACATAAAAATAAATAAAAATTAAAATAGATACGTACTGGATATACTAATTGGGCATCAGGATACACCGATAGGTTTTTTATATAATATTTTGGGTTATATTTAAATTATTAAAAATGATAAAGTCTCTAGGGTTAAGCATAAACGACTAGTATCACTACTCTATCTCTTTATTCAAGTTTATCTCCTAGATCATGAAAATGAATTCCTTCTATTGATGCGCTATGTTAAGAATGAATTATGTTTGTTTTTGGAGTTATATAATTTTTGTATATATCATAGTGGATTATTTTTGCTTTTAGGACTTAAATTGAATGATCTAGTTACTTATAAATAAATTTAAATTATATTTTTACATTTGTATTCAATAAATTTCAAAAATCCATATCAACATATCCATATAGTATTGTATACGTATCCCCATAATTGTATCCGTGCTACATAGTTTGTAAGTGTGCATACTACACCAAAAAGTGTGTATACTCCACCAAAATCAAAATTGCCCTTCAACATGGGATGATTGGAAATCTTTAGTATTGGTACCTTAAGGGGCCGTTTGGTAGGACCTAATAGGGGGTATTATGTCATATTATATGTGTCAATATGGGATAATACAACGTTTGGTGGCATTGCTCTAATACCGGATCAAATGGATTAAATTCTTATGACCCGGTATTAAGACTAGATTATAATCCTGGGTGGATTAGTTAATCCGGGTGAACATGGATTCGATGAAATGTCACTCATAACCTCAAATTTACATATAACCTATTTTAACATATAATTAAATATCATAAATTCTTCTTAAATCTCTGAAAATGGAAACACATTCTACATAAATAAATCACAAACTAAAATCTATATCAATTCACAATTAACATGGAGGCATTCGAACTAAAAATCAACTCTTACTCTTATACGAATTATACAAATGGCTTCGATGAATTGATATATCTTAACTAACATAATATGTTCAATTAAGTAGTGAAAATATATTAAAATATGCTTAAACTCATAATTCTCCCAAACATATTACAATTTATTGCTTTAATGTAATATGACTCAATCAAATCTACCAAACGTATTTTTAATATGGCCTTCAATCTGACTCTGATCTAATCCACCTTAATCTCATACACCCTACCAAACGGACCCTGAAAAATTAATTAACAAAAGAAGTTCTTATTTTTTATATGAACAACCAAAGTCACGGATGATTTTTTTTTACACGTTTTCAAATAAAAAAACGAAGAAAAAAATCCATAACATCATCAATCTTTTAAAAAAAGGACACCACTAACATGGTAGTCGAATCTTCACAGTCTTTTATACATTTGGTAGTATCTCAATAGAAATTAAAAAGATTATTTAAAGAAAAAACCTGTTAAAGAGGTTGTAGATAACAAAATTAACTTCCAAGGCATAAAAATGAACTATACAAACGACTGTCAAATTTGGGACAAATAATCATTTTCCTTTAAAAAATACCTTTCTTCAGTGTTTGTTCTTGTCTTTGAAGGGTTTGTTTGATCATATTCACGAATCACTAGGTAATATTAATTATAATTTACGTGTATATAGTTGACTTAGCATTTGTTGGCTTTTGGATTTAAATGACCAATTTATGCTAGAAAAATTAATTGTGAGCTTGTGTTATTTTCAATGTTTTCAGAACCGGACCGAACAGTGAACCGGTGAGCCAACTGGCCACTGGTTTTACTGGTCGAACCGGTCGGACCGTTGGTCGGACCGGATGACGTCATAATGATATAATAAATATATTTAATTTTAAAGTATATATAATATTCATAAAATTTAAACATTATTCTACAATTGATTAAAAATATATAAAATCTTAGAATATATTTAAATTAAATCACATAATATTTACATAACTTATATCATAATTGTAATATGATACTAATTTGTAAGCTCATATATATATAATATGACTATATTTCTTTATCAACATTTAAAAGTGTAAGTTAAAAATACAACAAACTAAGAGATTAATAATTTTAAAATATGATTATGTATAAAAGTCTAATATTCAAAATTAAACTTGCATAATATATCGATTTGATTTTCAAAATTTAACACTCTTTATCCTAAAATAATATTGGAAAGAAATATCTTATAGAACAAATTTTAATAAAAAATTATTATTTGAGTATTAATTTTCATTGATAATGTGTAAAATGTTAATTTGAGTTATCATAATCTAATTTATAAACAAATTTGGTTATTTTCTATAATTTATAAATTTGTTTTGTACATAAAATTCAACAAAAATGATGTAGCTCAACTGGTAAGGAAGTTATTTTTTATGCAAGAGGTTAGGTGTTCAAATCCCACCTTCTACAAGAATTTTTAGTTTATTTTTAACATTAATAAAATTTAAAAAATCAAAAAAAAAAAAAAAAAAAAAGAAATTCAAAATCGGGTTGAACCGGCCCAAACCGGTTCGCCGGTTCACCGGTTTTGGACCGGTTCAACCCGGTTCAGACTGGGTTTTGAGTCAACTGGTTTTAGGGGGTAAACCGGACCGGACCATCCTCCGGTTCCCGGTCGAACCGGTCGGACCGGCTGGTCCGGTCCGGTTTTAATAACATTGGTTATTTTCATAGCACATGATGAAGAAACTGTCTCATTACTTAATTTATCTTTTTTAGTTCTAAAAGTTATTCATGTCATAGACATGACTTAGTCTACTTCGAGACACTATCAGACACATGACAAGAACACCTATCTAAGTTCGTCACGTTATGAGGAGTAGTCCACCCATGGTACTAACTTTTTTTTATGAAATATTTTATATAAGTATAAACTAATTCTGTATATTCTTATATTTGTTTATGTAATTTTTAATGAAATTAGATGGGTTTTTACTCGTACTTTGCAACAAAAATTCCTTTCAGAAGAAAGACATCTCCATAAGGAGTAATATTTTTGATGAAAATGACACCAACTTGAGAATTGTGTCTGGAATCAAGATTCACAGTCTGCGCAATGTAAACGTTATTTTAACTATTAGGCACATTTTTTTATTGCATGGCATTTAAAGATATATTTCATAAACTTTTGTGAAAGATTAATTATTTATTGAAAAATGATTAGTTACCTTTTTAACATGAGCAATGAAATTGAGTCTATAGATTTTGTTTCAAATCATCGGATCATGTAAATAACAAATCATTGCAATGTGTTGTACTCCCTGTCCCTAAATTTTTACTTCTTTTTCATGGATGTCGCAAAATAATACTTATTTTTCTATAAGTAGAATTATTTTTCTCAAAAATTCATCGATAATTTGTCACATAAAGTAATGATTTGACATTACTTACTCTAAACTATTACTTTTAAGGACATATAAGTAAAAACACCCAAACATTTCACTTTTTAACTCTCACCTAAAACGTCGCACTAAAAGTAAAGGAAGTGGAAAGAAAAAGGAACTGAGGGAGTATTATAATATTACTTTAAGTGTATATATGTATCACGAAATCATATAAATTATAACCCAAAAATATGAATATTGATGTGTACAAAATTTAACATTATAGGATTACTAGTTAAGGTTTAGGCTAATGTCATTTTGTAGGCCCTATTTGAATTCATTTTGGCTAAAGTGTTTTGAATTTTCGCTGTATCAAATATTGTCTGAAATAATTTTCATTGATCTAAACTCATGAAACAAATGTTTCAAATTAAAATAATAATGTTTTCAATCAAATAAATCTTTATCAACATGATATCAATTAAATTAATTTCAAATGACACGATTTGATATTTATCACATAACTTTTCTTCCTAAAACTTCATATCCAAAATACATCTAAAACACAGCCCATTTTTTTAAACTCAACACAACATTAAATCAACATTATTTTACATTAAAAAAACTATAGTTAAAATACATGAAAAGTCATGTTAATTTCAATGTTTAACACAAGTTTCAAGAAAATCTTTGAAAATAACTAACCAATTTTTTCCCCAAACAATATGAAATTTTGCCAAAATACACCCAAACACGACCGTAATGTCCCAAACTTGTGCGGGTGTTTTTTATTTAACAAAAAAAAAAAAAAAAAAAAAAAGAAACTGTGCGCTGAAAAATTAATTAAGAAATGTTTTAGACATAAACATGATGAATTTGCTGCTGTGATACTTCTTAAACCTATAAATTTGGGGCATAGGACTGTCACCTTGACATTTTCATTTGGAATTCGGCATTTCAAAGTCCCCTGATCATCTTATTCGGGGTTAAATAAAGAGTAATGTCTTTTCGGCAAGCAGTCGCTAGATTATGCAAGAGACTCCGAAATTCCGCTCCGATACCGAATGAAGCATACAATTCTCTGCCAAACGCAGGTAATTTTAATGAAGAATAATTCAAATTCAAACTAATTAGGTGGTAGAATCATTTAATTGTCATTTTGTTCATTCTCGTTTAAATCAATAATTATTAATTCCAGTAGCAGCAGATGCATTTTTCAATTACTACACTTGATATTTGATGCCCCAAAAATTGATTGTCATATTAGTGAAATTTAGTCCTGAAAGCTTTTGGGTAAACTTAATGAGTTAAATTTTCTGAAAGGTGTGAGTTTGTTCATTGTTGAGCCAAGGAAGAGAAACTTGTTTTTTCAAAAATATTTTCCATGAAAAAGAATTCATTAGCAAATTGGAGATTTGGTATGCTTGTTTCTGTAATGTCCTTCACACTATAGTAGATCACGAAGTCCCATATTTAGTTATAAAAGAGTTGTAGAAGAAAAATCTGTTAAAGCACAAAAACAACTTAGTACATTTAATGCTGCATATTGAAATTTTTTAGAAATAATTAGTTTGTCTCCTGTGTATCACCAGCTAGACAACAATCTATATGTACATATGGGGTTACAGACTTGCAATTTTTGACATTGGGAAGCATTCTTTATTTAACAAAGAGGGGAACTTCCATTTTTTTGTTTAAAATCAAGGAGAATCACTCGCATACACTTCTTGCTTTCTACTAATTGATTTATGAGTAAGATTGTGATTTGCTATGCAGGCATTCCTTTTAGCATGGCATCACTTTCGTACATGATTGTCAATATTATAGGAACATTGCTGCAATAATTTTCTTTGATTATTTATATGCTGGTAGTTCAGAAATTTATAAGTTAGAAAAAGCTTTTTCTTTTTTTTTTTTTTTGCCAAGGACTCCCATCGTTGTAATAGTTTGAAGCAAACATGTTTATATTACTGATGGTTGATATGTAGCAATAAAGTTCCTTGACGATTGTTAGTTGACTGGTTCGATGATATTCTATCTAATTTGGACATGTTTGTATTATACATGTTTAAACAATCAGTAACATTAATGTACCTATCATTTTTCATAAAATGATAGCCTAAGCACTTATGCCTTTTGATAACAAGTGTTCTAAGCAATCATGCCCTTAACTCCTTAATCCTTTTTCCGCGTCTTACAGAAACCAATGAGCATGCGTGTTTTCGTAATCTCTATAGCTTTATGATGCACAATTTTATTTTTAGCCCATAAATTATTATGAATCGTGTATCTTGCTGGATGTTCTTCCGTTGGTTACTTGGATTGGTTGGTTCTATTTGGATTGGTTCTATGCAGCTTCTGTCATTTCCTGATACTATAAAATTTCAACATTCTTAGACTGATAATATACTGCTAATTACTTAATCTGTTCCATATCTTGTATTGACAATATTGATTTTTCATTTCTTTTTGCCTTTTGAATTGCTCAAAAGGATTTCATGAACCTTTAAATAGCTAGAATCCTTATAGAACAAATTGCATATAAATTTTGCTTGGTCATTTGACATTGCCAGCTACTTTTGTATGCCAAAACCTAGTTCCAAAGCTTTTTACTATGTTCTGTATGTACCCTAACCAAGCTATGTTCGGCAGTATTTAGACTTAACTATGAGAATATTCATTGGACTTTTTGCAGTTTTGATATCTTTTTTGCTTAAACATACATAGTATGTGCTCTATTGTTTCTTTTTCTACCCTATCCTATGCATATTTTCTATGTACAGAATCATATTATCACCTCTAGGGCTGTGCACGATACGGTAAACCGGCCAAACCGTACCGAAACCGAAGTTTCGGTACGTACCGTATACCGAACCGAAATTTCGGTTCGGTATACGGTACGAGCTCCATTACCGAACCATGTTATGCTTCGGTTTTCGGTTTTACCGGCCGGTTTACCGAACCGAACCGAACCGGTATACCGATTTTTTTTTTTTTTTTTTAAATTAAGACCTAAACATTACGAATTACCCGTTCCAGTCCTCAGTGCACTATTCTTCACTTCTTCATTTACGGACTGCCCTAGCAAAACCCACAATCTTCCTCTTCCTCAATTCAAAATCAAACCGCGGCGCCGCACCACCCACCCCCACCGCACTGCCGTACGCCTCCGCCATCTCTCTCTCTCTGCCCAGATTGTTTACAGAGGTACATTACACATTTTAAAACCCCAATTTTGTTCCTTTTTTTGAAATTTTGATTGAGAAATACAGAGAAGGGAGATGAAAAAAGAGTTGGTAGATTTTCTATTGATGTTCCAAAACATTACATGATGATGAGGCTACTTAACTAATCAAACTACAGAAATTCAGAATGAAAACATAGAAAACATAATTAATTGAAATGGCAGCACTATGCCTCAGTTCTTCTATACGGTTTAATGTCCTTCACCTTACAAGAACAAATGAGAGGCCCAATAATTTTTCGGTTTTTTTTGTACCGAAACCAAACCGAATCGGTAATTTACCGAACCGAACCGAAATTTTCGGTTTGGCAAACGGTATGAGATTTTAAAATACCGATCTGGCCGGTATACCGAAAATCGGTACGGTTCGGTTCGGTTTTACCGTTTGCACACCCCTAATCACCTCGTTGACTCATTCTTTCGAACAGATTGTATTAAGCATTAGTCAATCAAACAGTTCATACAACCTTAAATTCCTCTTTAATCTTACTGTGTTGTAGCTTAACATGCTATTTCTATAATTTCATTAAATATGCTGTTTTGACATGATATTCCATGGTATAATACCCTTGTATCAATCTTTAGTTAATACAGTTGTGAATTTCCAGTATAGTGTTTTGGTGTTCTTTTATGATGTTATTTTGACTCCAGAATGTGTATTGCCTTTTCGGTTTGATATCATGATGATATTTTCGAAAGATCGTATCCTCTTATGTTTATTATTTTAGGAACTTACTGGATAGTATCCCTAGTGTCTAAGTATGTTCCTTTTTAACATTGTGTTCTTGATTTTGTATGAGTACTTATCATCTGATATCATGTTACTCCCAGGAAAGTTGAAAGTTTTCAGTGTACATAAACATGGAAGTTATACATGGAGTAAGCACCAAAGGGAAGCTCCTCAGTGGATTTTTCTGTCTGGGCAAGCTGGTATTTCATGTCCTAGTTTTATACGACAATGCATATGATTTATTTTCTATCATATCTCTCAAGTAATTTCTGCAAAAATTTGTTACTTTGTGGTATTCAGATTTTCACCTAGTGGAGGCAGGTGGGTTTAAGATAATTAAATATCTTTTCTAGCAAGTATAGATTGGGAAAGAGCTCTAAACTAGTTTTGGGGATGGGACACTCAGCAGTCTCAGCTTAGCTCCTGTCTGTATATGGTTCATCAAGATACTGATTCATTGATGAGATTGATGTGACTTCTACTAATTTCAGTGTTGAGGAGCACGCCAAAGTTCTGGTCAATATGTCCAGATACAAGCATCTAGGTTTCTGTGAGTGTCTTTCTACTTGCATACAAATACCCTTTAAGGTTAATTAATGAAAATAACACAAATATTCCCCTTAAAATTTCATTCAACATGATGTCATAGCATATGCGAATAGATAGAAAACCTAGGGAATGGTTGAGCTGCCACCCATGAAATCGCCGCGGCTGCCAAAGTTAGTTCCTCCCCCTACCATCATCACTTTAGTTCCACAACCAAGAAAAGTTCATGAAGATAAGGTCACATGAATTCTTAAGGATTATTTGCTCTAGACCTGAATTTCCGAAAAGAATCGTTGCAAGCTAGGAGTTTACTTCAGGGTAGAGACACATTTGTTTGGGTAGCAGATTTATAGCCTCACATATGCGACACACCAACACCTGAATTCACCCACCTTATTGCCCCTGCAGATTTAAACGATGTATCGCTTGCCGCTTTACTTCCCCATATGTGCCCACTTCTCTACCAATTGTGATGCCACACCTTCGTCCTAAACGTGGCACTATCTCCATCCCTGCTTTGGCTTGTCATGCCACCCTCCCCTACTGTGCTCAACTTTCTCTACATTCTGGTCCTTTATATCTGACATGTCGCTGCCACTCCGTCCTTGTCGACTCGTTCACCCGCCCGTCATAACATGTAACATAGTGTCGTCGTCGTTCCTTCCATGTAGAATACCAATGTTATTGTGAGGTTTATGCCTATTTGTATTCAAACTTTGTGAATAGAATTGGACATTTATATGTGTAACCCATATTCAACCAAATAGATGAATCCAGATTTACTAAGTGAACTCAATAAGCGAGTAAACTCGTTCACGTGAACATTCTGGTCAATTCTCTAAACTAGTGCTTCATCAGCAGTATAATCAACGCCATTTCAGCCCCCTTTTAGAAGAAATATAGCCTTTCATACATGTGAGCAACTCTTAGGTTGTTGCTCATGAGGAATAGCCGAATAGGAGAATGAATATTTATTTAATTGGGGTTTCATTGTTTTGAGTCGTTGACTGGCGTGATGTAATTGAGTTCGTCGTTGTTTGGAAAATTAGTAGTTGCTGTTATTGCGCATTGTCCTGATGACATCTTGTTCTTGATATCGGCTTATCACAGTCTTCACATTTGGCATTTAGGTGCGTAAATCAGTCTTGTTGTACCGCGAATTGGTAGATTCACTTAAGTTATTTTAATTTAATTGTCACTGCAGAGGTCACATGTGTTCCTTTGTCGTCAAGATTGGTCTTCAGCGCATTTTTATGTGGATCCGGTAGATTCACTAAGGATCTTATTTTTCATTGATTGTCAACCATAGTTATAAGTTATGTCGTCAACTTGGTTGTTTGTGATGGTTGTAGTACTTTGTTTTAGTTGTTTTATTGAAGTTTTTTGTAAACTCGTATTTGTATCAAGCTTAGAGCATAGTATGCTCCATCTTGAGGGTATGCTCCATCTTGAGGGAGAGCTTTAAAGAGCATGTCAATCTCTAGGTTCATTGGTCAATATATCTTGGTGTAAGTGTCTAAATTCATACTATAAGTGTATTCTAACATTGTAGGTACACTATTAAGTTGATTTATGAAATTAACATAATTATTCAATTAGCAATTTCATTCTACAATCAAGTTACATTATGATGCTTATAAACGAATTTTGGTTACGCAGAGTCAATAAAATGGTTAGAACCAGTTTGAGTTATGCTTGGAGATAAATGATGCAACCTATTTATCTATACAGAAGGCTTATAGAATGGTGTCGCTAAGTATAAAGGAAACACCTGTCCTTCTGTTGTGTCTTATGAGCTATATGACTGGAACTGTATATAAAGGAAGTTAGCCTTAATACTTTTTCTCATCTGTCTAAACTTGTTATTCTTACTTTTAATACTTTTTCTCATCTGTCTAAACTTGTTATTCTTACTTTTGAAAGATATAAATTTGTTATGTATTAACAGATACTATAGGCATGTGTTTATTTTCCACTAACTTGTCTACATGTCAAATTTTGTTTACTATTCTTTGCTTACCCATCTCCAGCCTGGTATCTAGGTTGGAACTAGAATGAAAACTTTTTCACTTGTTTCAGCATAATTTTTTGGTGAAGCCAAGTTTTTGAAGTAACTACTGCTTATTATGTTCTCTTTGCAGCAATTATTCTTGGGATACATTCCATGCCTTCCTTGGCAGAAGATGTTTCAGTTGAATCAACTTCCAAAAATGATACAAGTGTCGCTGATGCTACTGGCTTACAGAAAATTGAGGATGGGTCTGTCATATCAAATGAACATACATCTAAATGGAGAGTTTTTACGGATAATGGAAGAGATTTTTTTGTGCAGGCAAGTGTTTCTGATTCCATTATTGTACAGTAAATTCTGTATCTCCAACTTTAAGTGACGTATTTTTTTATATCCTGGACTTCAAGTTGTCATGGTCTTTTCTGTCATCTAGGGAAATGTTGAGCAAGCTGAGAAATTTTTCCTATCTGCATTAGAAGAAGCTAAACAAGGTTTCGGAGAACGGGATCCCCATGTTGCCTCTGCATACAACAACCTGGTGGGTCCAAACTGAAAGGCTCTTAAGAATATTGTTTTAAGCTGATACGATGGCTAAATATTTTTCCATGTGGTTCTTTTCTATAGCTAAGTTATTTTGGCTTATATATTATTTAGGTTTTTTCCTATTTATATATTCTTTGCTGCATAATGCAAGAAAACTCATACCTTTTTTGAGCAGCTTCCTCAGTGGATACTTGTGGGCCTTTATTCTTCTCATCTTATATATGTAGCTAGTTATCATTCAGAAGTTGGTGAAACTATGAACTTAATTGCAGGCGGAGCTCTATAGAGTCAAAAGGGAATTTGATGATGCCGAACCATTGTACGTGGAAGCCATTAATATACTAGAGGAAAATTTTGGAAAAGATGACGTAAGGTAAGATCTGCTATTGAAAAGTGACATTTTCCTTTCATTTTGATGACTAATATTATGTTCCTAGAGGAGTTCTTGAAAGAGAGATTAAGAAAGTATTTATTTAGGTGACATGGTCATTTCTTTGATATATTGCTTAAGTGATGGCAGTCATTCAGAATGGAGAGACTGCAAACTTTTTCTACTGGTTCCTTGATCAAGCACATATTTGCTACAAACCCTAGGAATGTATAAATATATTTGTGGTATGAACTTGGATTGTCTACGAATTATAGACTGATTGTTCTTGGCTCTGAAGACAATTTGTTATTCATAAGTTATCTAAGATGCAATATGTTTCACAGCGCACAAACTTCTGCGTCATTCTCCTAAGCTTTCAGTCCTCTGTTATCTTGATAAAGTTGTTTACACCTGACTTTTGTTATTGTAAATTATGTGACTTAGTTGCCATATATGCACAAATCTGTTACGTGTGTTGTTTTTATGCGCTTCTGTGTACATGTTCTAACGAACATTTACATACGTTCCTGTTGCATATCTTTGCATTTATGATATTTGTATGAAATACAAATACTAGTTGGTAACGTACAAAGGCTTAAGAGTTCTCCTCAATATTTTTTACTATTGCTCTTCTGGCATATCTTATGAAGCTTGACGTCACTTTATCATCTGACTTGGGAAGTATTTCATTAATTCCACTCTGTAGAGTTGGGGCTGCCCTTCACAATCTTGGTCAATTCTATCTTGTGCAGAGAAAGTTGGAAAAGGCTCGCGTTTGCTATGAGGTAAGTAATTTATTATGGATATGGTTTTCTTACTGCCATAACTGAGTGTGGTTCCAGTGATTTCATTGTTCTCCCAGCTTAAAGGTAACTTAAGTAGGTGTATGAATGCATTGCTTTTGCCTTAATCTCCAGATTAAAGGATTGTAAGAGCCTTAGACAATTATCTGCATATTTTCTGGCGTTTTGTGTTTCACCACCCGACTGTAAAAATCTATGGAGTAGACAGAAAGGCAACGTAATTTTTTTAGAAGTAATTTATGGTCTAAACTAATAGAGCTATTAATTTAACCTTTACATTTTGGGGCTTTTCGAAATTCTGAGTATATCTTGCAGAGAGGTGAATATATGCAGAAGTTTTAGCCCCCCCAAAAAAGAAGAAAAAACTAGTTTATGCCTTGAGCTAGTGCCGTAGGCAGCTTATCCAGGCTAGGCTGTAGCTGAAATTACTATGCTCGGTTCTCAGTTAAGCCTATATTATAATTTATGCAGATATGCTTGTACTTGCGGCCAAGCTTTATATTGATAATTGAGCAAAAGTGCAATAAAAATAAAGTACCACGTCTCTTACTAAACAGAGTGGGTATGCTCAACATGAACTAGCTTTTAAGTGGCCACTTGGTGTTGGCCTCTGCCCTTCTTTTTTGGAGGGCTAGCTCAACGAACAAGCTTCTTCCCATGGATGACTTACAACCTTTTAAGGGCTCATCTCTTTAAAAGTTCATTTAGTCAATGTTCAAGTAATGAAATTATTTCTTGATTTGTTTAAGATATGAGCTGAATACATAGAGCAAATTGTCTTAATAAATGATTAATTTAAATTCCAATATATAGATGACTTATATTTATTGGTCATCATCTATAACTTTATATTACCTAATTCTGAATTGTTCTAACTTTAAATGAAAAAATATGCTTTACGCATTCAGTAATTTTTAAGTTGAGGCTGTGTAAGAAGTTCAATGATAACCACTAACTATCAAGTGATCAAGAACTCAATATGCAAACTCAATCTAAGCCTTCAATAGCCAAAATAACAAGAATATTCCCTATTTTCCTCTAATTGAGTTGGAGAAGAGGGCTTATTAGATTACTGTTGTGGCTGTTAAAGTGTTAGGGTTAAGGGTATTTAGGCTATTAGATGTCTACACTTGCATTCAATGTCAACCGTATTTGTAACAAGTTTAGACACTAATGCTTATACCATATTATGTTCTAGCTTGAAAACCACCCTAAAACCAAATATTCCAAATCTCCCTACAATTTCACTTCTAACTAACTGGCAAGATAATTCTTAGATGATATGATCACAACCATAGACATGGTTCATTGAGCAGAAAAAAACATTTGTTTCTTGCTTTGTATAGTTATATTCACTGAACTGCAGATCCTATTTTTGCTTTAATGCCCTAAGATGGTTGACAGTAGTGGCCAGTGATGGATTAGCTATGCTATCAAAAGTAGCAATTGAAAACCGGTGTAATGTCTAGGAACAAGTGCCTTAATGCCTTATTCGAGTGTTTAGCTTAAGTAGGATCCTGGAAATTATGGGCTAGGAACCATCTCCAGCATATGTCATGTAAGTGTAGAGACGGAGCATGTGAAGACTTTTCATCTAGTATATGTCTATGTAGATGAAGATACACTTTCTTTCCATTCTTTTCCCATGATCTTTCCATTCTTTTCCCATGACCCAACTCCAACACTGCATATTATGCTTTGAAGTTGTGAAAACTGATGCACTGGGAGAATGATATGGTCATTGAACTCAAAAGATACATACAGTTTGAATTGTTTCCATATGTATATTGATTCAATGATTTCAGAACATTTGATGACCTGATAGTATTTTCATTTTGTTGATCTATATAAACATAGAAAATATTGTACTTAAAGTTCAGTATAGGTGGTTTGTCTCTAGCCGCTAGAAACACGTTAAGTTTTTAATATGATACTAGAGATAGGCTAAAAAAAGCTCCATGTTTGAATCTCTCTGCACCCATTATTTATTAAGAAAAGTTTCACATGTTAGGTTTGAGTAAAGAATACCGCCTAAACGTGATGCGGCGTACTAGAAGTAATAAATATTAAATGTCTTACCTCTCTGATAGGCTAAGCTTTTAAGGTTTTAAGATGAGTTGGACATTCAATATTAGCCTATGAAGTTGCCTATGGTAATTTGGGATTGCAAAATTTCTCATTAATTTTGTTTTTCCTTGTTCACTTATATTTCTCTCTTTGTGAATGTTTTAACACATGCAACTGTTTGGGTCACGGTTGAAAATATGCTTAGCTGTTCTTGTTCTTATTACCATTTCTGAGACACTTATTTTACAGCTTATCATTCTATGTAAATTGTAATGTGGTTTTGTGTACAGTCTTGTATCCACCTTGTTCTGCAAAAGAATTCTACTTAGCTTGTTCTTACAACACAATTATGGTATGTATGTTAGGGTGTGTGTTAAAGAGATCAAGTATTAACTGTTTGTTTTCTTTTTAACACGTTAAGCTTGTGGCCACTCAACAACCATGAAGCATTCTTGATTTTTGTGAATGGAAATTAAGATGCTTACTTATTGCTGCATGCACCCGTAAATAGTCACAATATCATCATAGATAAGTTTTCATTTAATTTGTTCATGTATTGCTGATAATGCTAACTCCTTCCTTTGATCTGTTTCGGGCAGCGAGCTCTAAAGGTACGTATCATTCATATCACACTTTATCTTCTTCAATCTTGGATTGTGAATACTAACTTCTTGTATAACTACTATATCTTATTGCTTAGATAAAGCGGCGTGTATTGGGAGAAATGCACACAGAATACGCTGATACAATGTATCATCTTGGGACTGTAAGTCCATAAACTATATGTACAAAAGTTTCTGAATATGAATACTGTTTTTAAACAAATTTCTGATCTTTGATTGAATAGTTTATGACTTACAGGTTTTGTATCTACAAGGGAAAGAGAACTCTGAGGACCTGATTTTGGAATCAATTCAAATACTGGAGGTTTGTGATTATGCTTTGAAATGGTTGCTGTTGGCTTTATACATTAATAGAAATAAATCTTCTCTTCCTAAGTGGTTTGAATTAACTCTGTAGGCAGCTGGTCGAGGAGAATCTGTCGTGTGTATAAGGAGAATGCAGTATCTCATTCAGGTTCTAGTTCAATATTTCTCAGCCATTTGAAGTATACTAGAGTTCATGCAAGAAAACTTAGGCCTTATAAAACATACACACACTGTACAATACATGTGTGCCTCACAACTATAAATATCTAATTGGCCAGAACCACCCTCCACACAGATGAACTGCAACTGCATTTATCTTCAGTTGGACTCCCTCGTATTTTAGTTGTACTGGTTTCACACACACATGGCATAGTAAGATTTATATTACATCAATCAATTTTCATGGCTTAATTTTTATAAGATTGTTCCTTTCCCTAGTGTGGAATTTGAAGTACTTGTTGTACCTCTGTCAAATCAGATGAGTTGACTCAATTCCAATAAATGATGTCCTCCACATCTCCGCCTCAAAATAGAACAAAGGGGAAGGAGTAAAAGCAAGTTTAATGAATATTTTTGTAACTTATGAACTTTTTCATGATCTCAAGTCTCCGTCGATAGTTAACCACATACATTGCAACTAGAACTTGTATCAGTATGCATGGAGTTGGGAGAATTCTACTAGTAATTGTGAATGGACAGATAATATGACCCATGCACTTGTGTCCATACGAATTTAAATCTGCCCTTTGTCATCATGTTTATATTTTATCTGGGTAATACATGATTGTGCTTAATTATCGATATATTCTGTTCCCGCATGAATCCTAATCCATGTGTAGTATTAAATTGTTTATTCATTTATATATAGATATACACCAAGTCCAACCGGTTCGCTGAAGCTGAGACTTTATTGAGAAAGATTGTGCATATGATGGAACTTTCAAAGGTTTATCATTTTGTATCTCTTATGATTCTTTTCAACTATTACTACCAAATAGCTGTTGTATTTCTTTACAGTAGTTCTCCTGAGAATAAGGCAGTTCATTAGATGCAATATACATAGAGAAAATTAGACTTGCAATCTTTGCGATGATGGCTGCTAATCCTCAGCCACTCATATTCTGGAATGTAAATAAAATGTCATCCTTCTAATAAGTTGTCCTTACAAACAGAGCATGCATGAGCTAATTGATGGTCTATACTAGCTTGAAATATTACTCTTACCTTCTTAGTTTCTACTTTTGACCTTTTTTTTTTGCTAACAATCTTCTTTGATCTGTTAGTAAGTTTAGACGGTAGGATGAATTTAGTTAAATACCTCTGAGTAGTTGTTTTCTAGTTGTCTGTTGGATGAGCTGAGAACTGTGTCGAAAGTTTGAGGTTAGGCAAATACATAATTCCAATTTTAATTGAATGAAAAAGCTTCTGACATTGTCTACGCTTTTCTTCTTCCTCTTGTTCAAGTCATTTTTTTTCTTAAGTAACTGTGCTCCAACTAATTTCAAAACTTGATATTGTTAGGATATAGTCTGGCAATATGCGACCTCTTGCTTTTACTTTGTTTTCTTTGTGTTATGCTTTTCCCATTTCTCTTTGAATTTTTTACTGTTTTATTTGCAATGATTTATTATGCATACTTATTTTATGACATAGGGGTGGAAATCCTTGGATACTGTTGTTGCAGCTGAAAGACTTGCACTAACCATCCAAGCAACTGGAAGATTAAGGGAAGCAGAAGAACTTTTAGAAAGGTACATTTATTACTAAATGAAGTGCAAATCCACATTGCTCCTTCTGAAGAATAATAATATAGTGCTGTTCCTGGCAGATGTCTTGATGCCCGCAAGAACTTGCTTCCTAATGAGCATATTCAGGTTTATTTATATCTGATTTCTGAACTTATCCAAGCTTCATATAATTTTCCATGATATGTGACTCTTTCTTTTAAAATACGTTTCCGTGATGCAGTTTACATTTTTACGACAGCTCCTGGAATAACAGATCCCATACTATCCACTGTGTCCTGAATGCTTGCTTTCACTAGCACCCAATCCAATGAATGTTGGGTGCTTACCACTTAAGGCTTTATGATAATAATAACTTGCAATTATATAGTAGAAAGTCTAGACTCAAAACACTTTTTATCTTTGCTTTCTTATGTCATGTAATTCCTGCGTTTTCCTCTTTATTTGGATATTAGAATTCTTATTTTAAGAGTATATACTAATGAAAACTATGTATCCTGTTTAATAGAATGCAGCAAACATGCTTCACATTGCTAGAGTGAAAATGCTTATCTCGAACCAGTTAATGAAGACTGATAAGTCTCAAGCAATGGCTGAGCTAGATATTGCCAAAAACCTTTTGTGCAGTTCATCAAGGTTAGTTTGGTGGGAATCCTTCACTTGACTGTTTTGTATTACTTCATAGTATTTATTGTAAATAATTGGATCACCAAATAATTTCAAATGTTCCTATTGATTCAATTTTTTTTGGTAGTGTGTGACATGCATTTTTCTGCTGGTGCGACTTTCCTGTGATCTATCATACAATCAATTTCTTAGATTTAACTTCCATGTCATATATAAAGTTAAGAGCCTTCTCAATAAGGTAGTGCTAATTTAAAAAATTATCTGCTGGTGCGACTTTCCTGTGATCTATTATATATATGAATGTAAGAAACAAGGATTCAGTTGAGTTGAGCTTTACTTTGCATTTTAAATGACTATCTTCAACAGAGTAGCTCGACAAATCGTTGTTCGATCTGTGAAAAAGAAGGGATTCAAACATCCCACTGGAGTACCAAAAAAATCTGAAATAGAAGGGCATTCCGCAACCTTGATACTGGTTCGTTAGCCGTATGCATTTGAAATTTATCTGTTGTTATGAATTGATTTTTCAATGTACTTTTTTTAGCTAATTATTTGAAGGAGACACACATGCACACCTGTACACCTACACAAATATATAATTGTTTGGTTTGCACTGAAACTTTTGTGGTGGGGGTGTTTCTTAAGAGTATCTTGTTGGCCCAATTGGAATCATGTTCAAGGTCCAGCATGTTTTTGCCTATTTCAAGAAATTGGTATTTTTTGGGTTCTTTATCTTTCTGACCTTCTTAAACCAATATGGTTTACAGTTCCCTAGAAGGATGCATGTTTAAATAAAACTTTACAGTTCTTGCTCAGTTTAGGCTATTGACGGAGGAGCCAATTACCTTCAGAAGAGTGAGGAATGTAAAAGAAATTTTTTAGACCAATAAAAGTATTGCTTAATAGAGAAAAGGAAAAGCGACTACCTTTTATTTTTATCTAATTTTATTTTATCGTACAAGTTGGGTTGAGCAACATCTCATTTGAAACATTTGAGATTTTGGATGTTAGACACATTGTGGCAGTTGGTTTAGCTTAACGGTTTACATGGCACATTTTCTCAAAAAGAGAGGAGAAATACTCATCTTTAGATGTTTTAATTTCTTATGAGAATAACCTTTTGTTAACTAATATTAGTACAAAGATATCCTCATTATCGTATTTAAATGTTCTTGTAGCTACAATCATTGAATTCTCTTGGGTCGCTGGAAATCATGAAGCTAGAATCTCTGAATTCGAAGGTCAGTAAATATTAGTTTTATCTTCCATGTAATCATTGAGCATCTGTATCAAATCAACTTGCACCCACACTAGAAGGTTTTTCCCCTACTTCATTTTCCTCGTTGGGTAGATTGATTAAAATTTGAGCTTAGAGTTTGTTAGAGTCAGTTAGTCATGCAAGGTGGTAGCAAAATTATGAAGTCCCAATATTTATGTACTTCCACTATTTGTTTGCAGCAATATGGACATTTCAGGGTCCTTTACCTCTTTCTTTATCCTAACTTTTTTTTGGGGTTCTCAAGGGTATGCAGACCTAAAGCCTGAACCGAACCCCTCTCTAGACACTGCGGGCACATTAGTGAGCACCTCTAGCGCGGCATTGGGGGAGGGGGGGGGGTCCCACATGTATTGTTCTTTTTCTTTCCTTAATCTTGGGCTGTTAGAGAGAAGAGACATTTAATATTTATAACTTAACACGCCACCTTACTCAAGCCTAACACGAGGAATTTAAAACTGGGTGCGGAGAGATTCAAACACAGGACTTCTTTTGGCCTGAGCTACCTTACTGAATGTCCAACTCATCTAAAAGCTTAAGTTGTTAGAGAGAAGGGACATTTAATATATAACTTAACAATCTACAGTTCAACAAGGATCACACCATGTAGATTTTTATAGTATGCTATATCAAATTAAGCCTTTTTACATGAATATTAATCCCCATCATTTCAAATAAGGAACATTCGCAGCTGCTGACAGTGACTGTCGATTTTGAAGAATTAGAATTTTGTATGTTTCAGCTCATCTATTATTGCATTGACCCCATGCATTTTTTAATTATGCTCCAACAAATTGCGTTTGTGTTTTAAACTTCTCTGTCTACTATGTAATATAATACGGTAGATAAATACTTTTAACAAACTTTTGGGGAACAAAGTTATTTTTCTCTGATTTATTACCTATCGGAACTATCTTCAACCATGAGAGCACTAATGATATTGCTTTAAATTTCACGAAGATGCAAAGTTATTGGTTCTTGACAATTTTAATACCTTTCACTATGAAAGTATCATGGTATTTCATTTCCATCTAATACTTATGGTCCTCTTAATTCGTTTTTCAATGTATAGTTCGCATATGTTATCTTGTTTTGTTTCTTTTGAAAGCAGGAAAAATACAATCCAGCAGAGGCTGACGCTATACTTCATGAATGCATTTCTACTTTTGAGGAGGTATGTGTAATTTAAAATTATGTTCTTTTTTTGCGTGCTAGGTGATGTCATTTATCATGACTGAGTTAAAATAGCAGGTGAGGTGTTTTTAATGCGGTGTTTCTGCAATTATATCAAACCTTGGGGTGTGCGTGTACTTATCCCTTATAAAAGTGTGGTGGTTCTTTGAAAAGTATAAAAAAAATCTATATGTATATGCATGTATACAACCCGAGATTGTTTTATCTCTTCTTTTAAATAAATTTTTAACCCAAAATAACTGCAAGATCAAAGTAAAAAATCTATATATGTAAATATGTACAATAATTAAGGAACATATGTCTACATTCTCATTACCTAGTTATATTCTCTGTCACCATCTGTCCTATGTTTCAATTAAAGTGGAACTTCACTGTCCTGACTCATCTACCTTATGAATGCTAGTACTACCTCAGTCTTAGTGTTTTCCATTGCTTCTCGTTTATCATTCATTTTGCATTCTGCTGGTTCCTTTGACAAATATACATTTTGTTACGAAGTTTCTCGTGTTTAGTCTTGGCATGGTCATCCTAACAATTGTTGGTGGTGCTAGAAACACAGTTCTATATAGCACTAAGATGTGTGAAACTGTAAAGTGATTTTTATTTCTGTAGGGCTGAAAGGAGAATATATATATATATTTTTTTTTTGATGAATCGGATATATCTTAAGTTTAGTACATATTTCTTAATTGACATTTGTTGAGCTTTCGGTCTGGTTTTCAATTTTTTGATCAAGCCAACTTTCTGTCTTGATATGAATAGCATGGAATATTTGCCAAATAGATGAATGATTCGACATTTACTATTTAACAAAAACACTTTGCTTATATACAATACAATAGGAGTAGCCTCTGGCCTGCCTTTCTTTAATTAGCTAGAATTTAGTGTTTTTACCTCTGTTATCATATTTATGACCATAGTTTTTTAGCTGTTCCAACAATTAACTTTTCATATTTTACATAACAAATACAATTGAAGTTTTCTTTTTTGTGCAGTTTGCATCTGAAATAACAAGATCTGATTCTCCGGAGGTAAAAGCTGGGTATCTCTCGTGTTTACGGTGCTTACTTGAATTGATAAGCAATGGCATGACAAGTGACACAGGCAAGGCCAAAGAAATAAAAAACGAAATTCAGCGTTTAGAAGTCGAGATATCAAGAACCGGAAAGGCTTGAAATCTGAATATATGGATGGGTGTTGGTTGAAGAATGCCTGCCGGATCTGGGAAAAAGACCACTGGCTCGAGTTGAAATGGTTTTGCGCGACTTGAAATAACCCCCCTCAATTTTGGGAATTTTATAAAACCTGTGTTTTATGTATGCCATGAAAGAAATTGTACTTGATTAATTTAACCAATTTTTTTCTTCTTCTCAAACGATTTATGTAGGGATGAATCATTCACATCCTTTCAATGGTAACTTAAGTGTTTTTTCTTTTCTTTTCCTTTTTGGAAAAGGATTTGTTCTATCATATGGAAGAACATTCTGATAATACAATGTTCAAACTCGATACATTAGTATCAACTTGATTAACTAGTGTTAACTTACCTAGAGAATGTGTTGCCTTATTGCAGAGTTAAACGAAGCAAGTTCTGAAGCAATCTTTAGTGAATTTTAAAAATAACATAATCAAATTAATTTTACTCTAATTTATAAAAAATACCCATAAAATTAACTAGACACGTATAACATAAACGGGTAAAAAGTTTCCCTGAAATCGATAAGCACATGTGAAATCGATGAAAATTCGGGTCAAATTCGTGAAAAAATGATGAAACCAGTGAAACGACAACATCATTAAAAAGCAGGTGAAACCGGTGACAAAATGAATAAAGTCGGTGAAAATGTTTCAGGTGGTGAAAAGAAGATGTGAAATTAGTAAAAAAAAATGTGCAAAATAGGTGAAAACGAGTTAGTATGATAAAAATGTGTGAAAAATCAGTAAAAAAAGAGTTTAACCGATAAAATAAGGTGAAATCGGTAGAAAAATATTTAAAACTAAAAAACAATAGGACGAAATCGTAAAAAGGGTAAAAATAAGTTATAACCGAAAAAAATGGGTAAAACAATTAAAAAAAATTAAACTGGTAAAAATGAATAAAATCGGCTAAAAAAAGGTAAAACCGGTGAAAAATTAATTAAACTAAAAATATGTGAAAACGGATTAATTTGCTCTATTTTATGACATAATCAAATTAATTTTACTCTAATTTACAAAAAATACCCATAAAATTAACTAGACACGTACAACGTACGTGCACTTTCTTAGTTAAAATAAAAAAGAAAAAATAGTTTGGGTCATTTTTTAAAATACAACTTGTTTGAAATGTCATTTTCATGAATTACTCGTCCACGATATTGGTATAACTCCCAAGATATTCTAACACGATCACGATTACTTTATTTCTAAATTTAATATCACCGGATAAAAAACATAAACCTCACACGTGTTTTAGAAAAACCACACAAAACCTCTGTATCAATTTTATTGCATAAATTTCTTTGTGTTTTACAAAATATTGCACAAAATTTCTTTTCCATCCAAAACTCTGAAAAGTGGATGTCTCCCACGCACCTATGCAACGATTAACATTAAAATTGGTCTTATTTATTGCACGGAAAGGGATTCCATGGAATATTTTATAGAACACAAAAGGACTTTATGAAATTAAATTAATATGCACGATTTTGTGCAGGTTTCCCAAAACAACGCACGTATACTTTCTAGTTTCTACCCTTGATTAATTTGTCAAATTTGATTAACTAGGAAAAATAACGATTCAAAAACCTTGTACCTGTCGAGTCCAAGTCGGTTTGGAAATTGATGGATTAGGTATTTAGCAATTCAAACCTATTCAGAAGCCTTGGAAGTGAAATATAAATTGAGATTACGGGTTACTTCGATCCTACACCCCTGTATTTTTTCCAGCCCCTCTTTGGCCGACACCTGGCAAGTGGGAGGCAACTCGTTCCTGCCAATTGTAGTGGCCAGGGGTATTAATATTTTTTCTTTAAATAAAATCTTAAATATGGCATATGTGGATAAAAAATCAATAGCAAATTAATATGTATGTATGGCGATTTTTTTTTCTTTTATAAAATATTCTACGGTAAATCAATAGCGGGCATGGATTTATGTTTTATTTTCGTGGTAGATTTTAATTGGATAGATTTTCCGGAAAAAATTCGAGATACATTTTGAAAAATTGTACTCTCTTCGTCTCATATTAACTGTCATATTCTTTGTTTTCACACAGATTAAAAAATATCATTATTACATACTTTTTAATGGGAAAATGTCTCAATTACCCTTTATAAAAATGGCTACTTTTCAAATTTTTTTATTAGTAAGTGGCAACCATTAAGTTTTCCAACTCCAATGAAAGAAAGTGGTAAAATTGAAAAAAAATGCTTTGAAACCCAAACATCCAATTAATTTGAAACAAAAATTTTTGGCAAATGTGCCAATTAATATGAAACCGAGGGAGTAAAAGATAAATATTGAAATAGAAACTACACTATAAATCGTTTCGTTTAATTTTTTTGCTTATAAAATACGAAGTACCACAGTGAATTCTCAATAACAATATAGGGTCTATTTGGATGGGTTTTGGCTCGGTTCGTGGGTCTCGATTTAAAAATAAATGGTTTGAGTGGTTTTAGTGAAACTTTTAAGACCTCATTTGGATGAGTTTTGGCTGTTTGGTTTTGTGGTTTGAATAAGTTGAAACCACACTTGGAATGGGTTTGGATGTTGGGGTTTAGGAGAAAAAGTAGGTGGTAGGTGTCAAATCAATGTCTTTTTTAGTAAGATTTGGAGGAAAAAAGTAGGTGGTATGTGTCAAATCAATGTTTTATAGGTTTGAAGAGTTTGAATGTGAGTTTCTGTATAGTTTTTTTTTTTTTTATGTTTTATGGGTTTAGCGAAAACTCATTTGAAAGTGTTTTGACCCGGTCTCGCAAAACCCGCGAGATCGGGCCAAAACTCAACCACATACACCCTAAAATATCAAGAACATCTCAAATCAGGCTAAAATACTAACAGCTAAAATTGCTTTTAAATTTTAATCTATTTATCAAAAAATACAAATTTGCTTTCAATCTTACACCATCACAATTATTACTATAATTAATATTTGCAAGTATCAAAAAAAGAAAATGTAATTTTCTTTTGAGAATGAATGTTATATATTGTGCAAAAATTGAGGAAAAGGTAAATGGTAAAATTTAGAATTTTTTTTAATAATTAAATTTATGCTACGTGGAAGAAGCACATTAATTGTGCCTGCAATTGGCAGAAACCATCAGTGGGCCTTTTAAAGAGCTGGAGCCATTACAGTGGTGTAGGCACGAATGTTCCGAGATTACGTAAATTTAATTTTACGTGACCTCTAGACATATATCGTCTCTAAATTGCAGGACCTAGTCTTAAGACACTAATTGGGTTTGCCATTTAATATTTCTGGTATATAGATTGTTCTTGACAATGTCGTTTCATTAATATTAGGCTTTTGTAACATCAGGGTTCACATCTTCCACATATACTCATGTTCTTCGCGTTTTTATATTTTTCAAGATTTGTTTAACGAGATAATTGCATTTTTCATATCAAAATTTTATCTATTTTAGACATTTGATACCAGACTTTCAAAAAAGATACATTTTATTTGATTGTTAATGAAATGAGTTTGCATGCACAAATTTTAATTGAATCGAATGTGAGTCAAATTAACTTGATATTTTACGGATATTTTGTCATTATTTTATTTACTGAGATTCAACTGGAGCTAACATTATAAGATGAATCAAGTTTATTTTGATTTATGACATCTACCAACATCACTATTTGTTTTGATCTTTATTCCTGAATAATTATGTTGGTAGATGCATGCATAATTTTCTTATTGGAGAAATTAAACACGCATATTCGCCGTACGTGAAGAATTAGGGTCTATTTGGATGGGTTTTGGCTGGGTTTCGCGGGTCTCAATTTAAAAAAATGATTTTGGTGGTTTCGATGAAACATCTGAGACTTCATTTGGATGGATTTTGTGGTTTGAATAAGTTGAAACCCCACTTGGATTGAGTTTGGATGTTAGGATTTAGGGGAAAACGTAGGTGATTCTAGTGATATTTGGGGGAAAAAGTAGGTGGTAGGTGTCAAATCAATGTTTTATTAGGTTTAAAGAGTTTGAATGTGAGTTTTTGAATAGGTTTTGGATGGTTTTATGGGTTTAACGAAAACTCATTTGAAAGGGTCCGCGAGACCGGGCCAAAACCCATCCACGTACACCCTTAATCCACATAATTTAAGTCAGAACACGAGTGGAATGTTGAAGGGGGGTGGGGGTGGATGTGGATGTTCAACTTAACTATCGTTGAATTTTGTTGATAATGCTATTTACTTTATTTTAACACAAAAATGCCATATAATGGATTCAAAATGAAAAAACAATTTATTTAATTTTTTGTGTGAAGATCATTTTACTATGAAATTGAAAATAAAGATGGATTAACGACCAACTATTTGATAATGCAATTTTCAGGTTCAAAATTGTACTCCCAAAAATCTTGGGGGAGCCCCCCCCCCCCCCCCCCCCCCCCAACAACCCAACAATAAAAAATAAATATAGATACGTAAATCCGTTCCTGCCATGACTATCATTTGAACTTTATTTAAGTTGAAATTTAAGTTAGAAGAACCAATAAATTTAAAAAAAAAAAAAAAAAACACCTAGTGCATGTATTATATAATTTATATGGACTTCAAGATCAGCACCTAACAATTAAATGCTTATAGTTTCGCAAATGACCCACTTATTAAACACCAACAATTGACCCTTTTCATCATCATATTTCACATACCTTTTCAACCATAGCTTGGAACTTCACTTTTCCACATAATAATTCTCCACCCTTTAAATTCAATCAAAATTGAACATACCTATTTCTATATATATTCACCTCCATTTAGAAAATTCATTAACTTTAGTACGAACGTGTGGATCGATGTCCGCCGAGAGTTCAACCCTTCAGTTTGACATCCGAAGGACTAAAATCGATTGTAAACCGTCAAGGTACAAGCTAGAAGCCATGAAAAATGTACAAGAAGCATCAAATTCAACTAGCACTATGTCTAGTACTACTAAGTCCGCTAGTATAATTTCTCTTCTTGATAAATATGAGATAGAGATGATCTCAAGGCAACTTGATACCTACATAGAGTCTAGTTATGCCAAATACAAGTTTGATGAATATGGTGGCCGAGAGGCGGAGACGGTGGTTGAGAAAAAGAGTAAGTTTGGCCAAAAGAAAAAGGTGTCAAAAGAGTTCTTGTTAAGACATGGTATGGTGTGTGGCTCATCATCAAGACATGATGTGTTAGAAAATATAAGTTTTAAGTATCCAATACGACCTCAGCCGAGAAAAATTGACCGTGTGGCGGTGGTGGAAGTTGAAGGTTGCAGGCCGCGGTATGGTGATGCTTCATGCCTAATATTCAAGAGGCCAAGTTAAGTTGGTTTCGGACCTTTTTAATGATCCCTTGTTAGTTAAATTTTCAAATATATTAAAGGTAATATCGAAATAAATGAGAATTTTTAGTTCATATCAACTCTATTCAACTCTATTGAATTAATTAATATAGTTGTATATGTATTGTTTGTCACTATTTTATATGTGTTATTGAATCTTATATACCTACCTTGGGTGTATTGTTAAGCTAATTGAATCTAAACTAGAAGTGATACTTTTTTTCTTTTTCTTTTTCTTTTTGGGTGATAAATTCTAATTGTATTATGAACTCATCTTGATAATCTTCCATTTAAACTTAGTTTCTCTTTTCTCCCGATCGGTTATAACATCCTTTAGGTTTGCCAAATTCAGATTTATATATCTATCTATACATCACTTAGCTTTGTGAATATGGGGACTATGACTTGAAAGTAGAAACAAATTTATTTTGAGTTTCCATTTGAATTCAATCAATGGAAACTATTTGAGCACCATTCTTTACAAGCTCTAACCTAAATTTCCAAAAAGTCAAAATATAAGAATGTCAATCTATTAACTATTCGAGCTATATTCAAGTTCTGCTTGACTAATTAAAGGTCGTTCTAGCTTAATTTATTTTACTATTAATCAAAGTTCAAATACGAAAAATCCTAATTAATTTAAATAACATGTTATTTGATTAACTCAATTTATTAAAACGCATGAACGCGGAAACTTGCATAAACTATCATTTGTAGTAATTTTAGTTGTACAAACCCCACTATTATAATTTGATTCCATGCACAATTTTTTTTCTTTACTTTCATTATATTTTAACGGAGAGTGTGTTACATCATTTAAATGAGAATATGTTGTATGTATGCTTGATCTATTTACTAGCAATTGTTACATGTGATATTCACTCGCATAAATTACTGACATGTAATTGTCGTATAATTTTAGCAATAAACTACCAACGTTGAAAAGAAAAACAAACTATAATTTTTTGATTAAATGGAATTTAAACTCAAACTATGAGGATTTCCTTTTTTTTCTTTTTCTTTTTTTGTGATTTAAGAATATATGTTCATGCGTTGCTAAAAAAAACAAAAAGAATATATGTTCATTATGGCCCAAATAATTGAAAAAACAAACCCTTAAAATAACACCGAAATCCAAAGCCCAATACCCCAAATGGCCACAAAAAACATCTCAAGCAAACCAATCCACCTCTTCTTTCCTCAACTCCACCACCTCTACTCCACCGCCGCCGCCGCCGCCGCGCCGCCATGGTACACTCCGCCACCACCTCGCCACGACCCTATTCTCACCACCCTTTCCGAGGCCATCCAAAACTCCCCAACAAAACCCCTTCAAGCCTCTTTGAAGCATATTCTCCCTTCTCTAAAACCCAAACACATAATAAACCTCATCACCCAAAACCCTCAATCCTTATCCCCATACTCTATCTTTTCTTTCTTCACATGGGTTTCTTCTCCCTGCAACACCCATTTCCGACACACCCTGCACTCTTATTGCACTATGATCCATTTTCTTTGCACCCACCAAATGTTCCCTGAAGCCAAAAGTTTACTCCAAACTGTAGTTTCAAGAAGAGGGAAAGATTCGGCTTCTGATGTTTTTGCAGCAATTTGTGAAAATAAAGGTACCCAAAAATCTGATCTTTATGTTTTTACTGGACTTATCACTGCTTACTTAGAATCAGGGTATGTTGTTGATGCAATTCAGTGCTTTAGATTGAGTAAAAAGCATAGATATAGAGTACCTTTTGATGCTTGTAGAAATGTGCTTGAGCATTTGATGGAGTTGAAGTCTTTCAAGTTTGTTTGGGAGTTTTATAAGGAGATTTTGGAATGTGGGTACCCTGCAAGTTTGTACTTTTTTAACATTTTAATGCATAGATTTTGTAAAGAAGGAGATATGAAGGTAGCACAATCGGTGTTTGATGAAATTACGCAATGGGGTTTAAGGCCTAGTGTTGTTAGTTTCAATACTTTGATGAATGGTTATGTTAGATTGGGCGACTTAAATGAAGGGTTTAGGCTAAAGAATGTTATGCAAGAAAACGGTATTCAACCTGATGTATATACTTATAGTGTTCTGATAAATGGGTTGTGTAGAAATAATCAAATGGATGAAGCAAATGAATTGTTCGATGAAATGTCTGACAACGGTTTAGTTCCAAATGATGTTACTTTCACAACATTGATTAATGGCCATTGCAAGAATGGGAGGCTTGATTTGGCCATGAAGATTTATCAACAAATGTTGAGTGAAGGCTTATCACCCGATCTCATCACATATAATACACTTATCTATGGGCTTTGCAGGAACGGTGATTTAAAAGAAGCACGTGATCTTGTCAAAGAGATGAGTGTGAAGGGATTTAAGCCTGATAGAATTACGTACACTACCCTTATCGACGGGAGTTGTAAGGAGGGAGATTTAAATACGGCATTTGAACTTAAGGAAAAAATGATAAAAGAAAGTATTCCCCTCGATAATGTGGCTTACACGGCCCTTATTTCCGGATTGTGCCATGCGGGACAAGAAATCGATGCCGAGAAAACGTTGAGGGAAATGTTGAGTGTCGGTCTAAAACCGGATGATGCAATATATACAATGATCATAAATAACTTTTGCAAGAAAGGGGATGTTAAAACGGGATCCAAGTTGCTAAGGGAGATGCAAAGAGATGGACATATACCGAAGGTTATAACTTATAATGCACTTATGAATGGTTATTGCAAGCAAGGGCAAATGAAAAATGCAAATTTACTACTAAATGCAATGCTAAATCTTGGAGTTGTTCCGGATGATATCACGTATAATATTCTATTGGAAGGACATTGTAAATTTGGAAAACCGGAAGATGTTTCTTGCCTTCGTAGTGCAAAAGGGCTTGTTCTTGACTATGGTTCTTATACTTCAGTTATTGGAAGCTTAAGTAGTAAAGCCTCTAGATACCGTCACAAGGGTTGATTTGATTTCATTGAAGTTTTGTGAAATTTCTAAGTCAATTTCAGAGTGCAAAATGGAATGCCTTGTTTGGTTTTTGCTCTATTATTTTTAGCCCTTTTTCAAGCCTATTCATTACATTAATAATAATAATAAGAGTGTAGTGATTAAAGAGATTATATCTATGAGTAGTTGTTAAGTCTGTGCACATATATATTATTATAGTTTCTACTACAACCCAAAATTGAGTATGATTTATATTGAAAACATCATTTGTTGGCATTTTTCTTTTCAAACAGTAATAATGTCACTTCTTTTATCGTGTTCATTCATTTAGTGGCAAACTTTTCCTATAAAGTGGATGCGTTTCAAAATTGGTCATTTAATGTGGTAGGTTGTTGATTTACTTCATTTATTGTGTCACTCCGTAAATTTATATCCCATTTGACTGGAAAATGACACTTAAAAATTGGAGATTTCGAACTCTGACTCCATAATATGTACGTTCAAGTCACTGTGATGGGTCTATAATTTCAATTTTGGATAAAAACACTAAAGCTTCCTCAAAAAATAAAGATACTTAATTTTATTTTTCAAAAAAGCAATTGATCAACTTTTTGGTCCTCCAAGTGGTTGAGTTTCAAAATCGATCATTTATTTTGGCATGTTGCAAATTTACTTATTTTAAAATATCACCAATTATGCTCGATTTAACTGGAAGTTCAAATTTAGTTGAAAAGATCACGTTCCGAGCCCGTGACACACTTAAAATTGAAAAACAAAATAAGTCTATAACTGAAAGAAAAAAAACATTAGACTCCCAATTGCATGTTAATGACTTCATTCTTGTCATTTTGTTTTGACTTATACATTGCCATTGTAAATTGTAATAGTATTGATGAATATTGACAATACTGTTTCTGGTTTGTGCATTTGCTCTTGTATTTTTGATTTGTTTTGTAAATTGTGGTGGCTTGTAAATTAGATTTAAATTGTACTATGAACCTTGAATTTTAAATTTTGGCACATTGTACCCTCAAATTAGTGGTCGAAAGTTATATTCCAATGCTTTTGTACAGCTCAGTACTTGTATGGATAAGACCTATAATATAGAGTAGAGTAAATAGCATTTTTTGTCCTTCTTATGGACAATTTTTTGCACATTTATCCCTCTTAAATTTTTCGCCGCTGATTTGTTCCTCTTATTAATGTAGTGTAACACATTCGTCCCTTTTAAATTCAAAATACATCAATTTTCGTCCATTTTAGGATGTATTTTGAATTTGAGGGTACAATGTGCCAAAATTTAAGAGGCAAAATTACGTTCGAGCACTAATTTGAAGGTAAGAGGGGACGAATGGATTACATTATATTGATAAAAGAGACGCATCTGCTACGAAAAATTTAAGAGGGACGAATGTATTACACTACATTGATATGATGGACGAATCTGTTACGAAAAAATTAAGAGAGACGAATGTGCAAAAATTTACCCATAAGGAGGACCAAAAGTACTATTTACTCTTATAGAGTATATAACTTCGATCATAGGGATCAATCGCATAGCTTCATAATAAATATGTAATGCTTCCGCATAATTTCCTTCAGATTGAGCTGACACTTGTTACGGTCGCCATTCAATTAAAAAAATCTCCGTTCCAGAACCGTACGTGAGATTCATCTCATACGGCTCCTCCCTTATGTGCATAAGGAGAATAGTACATGAAATTTAAAAAGATGAAAATATTCTCGTTGATTCATCTCATACGGCTCCTCCCTTAAGTACATAAGGTTAATAATACATGAAATAAAAAAGATGAAAATATTCTCATTATGGACTTGGCAGGGCAGTGTTCCATATTCTTTGGCGAAAAACATCATATTGAGATGCAAAATGCCCATTATATTGCCAATGATATGCAATTAGAGGGTGCAAAGTATCAAAATAGTGTATTTTTAGGATGCAAAATTGCAAGTACTCAATCAATAATGCATATCCAAACCCACTTTTCTACACAAATTCAAACAAGAGAGAGATACCATACCAGTGACTTATATAGCAACATGAGAACAATATGATTTTGTAATGAATAGTAAAATTTCATCAATAGTTGAACTAAACAAATACCATTGCAACTGTTGATTTTGACAACAGCAAAATTAAATTACAAAAAAAGGTGTACATACCATAATATCAAAATAATCTTGCCATTTATGAGCACAATACTATGGCACTTAGATTCCTTGTAAGGTACATGTTGATTACAATAAATCCTAAAAACTGCACCAAAGGGAAGAGAAATGGCACCTTATTGGAAGTATCAAAATTTTAATTTATCACTTCTTCAACAATGCACTGCACTGTGCCATAATCTTTGACGCTCTAGTAATCGCATCCGTCATATAAAAATTCTCAACAGCAGTTCCAAATGGAGCCTTATCCATCTTCTCCTTCACCTCAGGTCTCAAATCAGAACTCGAAAACACAGCAGGCTCTCTCTCATCAGCAAGCAAAAGGTTAGGAGCCACTGTCTTTATACGGGACCTAATAGCACCTAAGCTACCATAAGGCAATGTAACACCAGCCACTTCAGATAATGCCCTAATTATTTTCCAATCGTCCCTAGCATCACCGACAGTGGGAACTGCAGGAACAGTCGTTTGAGCACATCCTTCTGTGTTTGCGTATGTACCTTCTTTCTCACTGAAAGCCGATGCTGGTAAAATTACATTGGCACGGTACACTCCCCTATCACCATGGTGACCTTGGTAAACCACAAATGCATCTTCCGGAAGTTTCTCCAAGTTCAGATCGTCAGCGCCCATTAGATAGAGAAATTTGGCAGATTCAATGCTTTTTTCGGATTCGGGTACGAGTCCGAGGTCCAGAGCCGCGGATTGGGCTGCGTTAAGAAGTAATACGTTGAGCCCGTTCCAATCGGGTCGAACTGCGTTTATCTTTTTGGCTATTGTTTCAACAACTGAGAAAATTGCTTCTTTATCCTTGCGTTCAAAGATTCCAGCCCCGAGAATTATTGCAGGGTTCTTGGCATTTGAGAGGGCAGAATTAAAAGGATGACGTCCCTCGGCAAGTTCGGTTAGAGTTTCAGGGCCTGTGCCGAGATGTTCGTGATCATAGTTAAAATCAGCTGGAGGGCCTACATAACCAACTTTAGCATTGGTGGCTCGAACTGTTTTCTGAATTCTGGCGTTTACCATGGCAGCTTCTACTCTTGGCTATAACAATTCAAAACATTCAACATAAGTCAGAAGTCAGAAAACTCAAAAAACAACTAAATTTTATCCATACAAGATTTGATTTTCTTGAAATTCTTTAGTTTTCATGAAATTGCTACAGATTAACAGATTCGGTGTCTTCTCATCTTTGATTTTTTGTTATGTGTTCGCATGTGGAGCTAACCACTTCAAAAAGGATAATAATAAAGAAGGGAAGGGAAAGAATTAGAGTGCAATATATGGTAGAAAGCACGGCGTTCCAAGATGCAATAACTTCAAGTAGAAGCTACTGATTGGCTAATTCTATATATATACAATTATTAAATTCCAAAGTAAATTTAAGCAATTTCAACTTCAGTGCAAATCCCTATAACTAATGGAACATATGAAGCCTTGCGACAAAAGTTAAGGCTCCTTATGATTCCGTTTTGGTTTAATTCGTCAAACCACAAAACTAGGCCAGAACCAATCCAACTTGTGTTTAAACAAGGCTCAAGTGAAACTCAACCCAAAATCAAATGACACTCATTAGAACCTACCACCTATTTTTTCTCATCTTAAACTCTATAAAGTCGTTGATCTGACACATACCACCTACTTTTTCCCATCTCTAACTCTACAAAAGTCATTGATTTGACATCTCACACCTACTTTTCCGTTTTACCCCAAAACCTCAACATTCAAATCACTTCTCAAGTTTACGAAACCCTCAAAACCCAACATTCAAACCCAATCCAAATCGTGTTTCACAGGCTTTGCCGAAACCACCCAAACCAATATTCTGAAACCAAACTCATTGAGAACAAGTCAAAACCGATCCATATACACCCTAAATTTCTATTAGCTCAACATGATGCCTTTTTCTTGAAAAATAGTCTAGCATGTGTGAGCTAGTGGCAACATGAACAAATATATATAAAGAAATTCTCCAAAGTAATCCTCCTCAAGTTTGTAGGAACGTATCGTTTATACGCTAGCATCAATATTCTCCAACTACAAGCCTACAACAACGACCACCCCCCCCCCCCCCCCAACCCAAAAAAAAAAAAAAAAACTAATGTTTAGCCTTATTCCGAATAGGAGGCAACCAGTCCCGACTTAATATTGTAGTAGAATCTAATCTAACCCATCCCATTAACTTATCTATCAATAGTCTCCTTGAATCTACTTGCTTTTACTACTGCTTACAAACATTATAATGGAAAAAAACCCATGTTTGACGAGTAAATTATGCCCTCTCCCACAAATCATGCTGGAACCTTGGTAGTACCAATTTTCAAATAAATATTTGTAGGGTAACTAATTGATACTCACTAAGCAAAATGGTGCGATTATAGCCCAGAAAGACGGGTTAAATAAATGTTTCTCAACAAGATGGAATTGATTGTGACCTTCAGATAGTATCTAATGTTGGCTTCATCAATAAAGTGGGGGTCTTGGATCTCCTAAATGACCAAGTCAACTAAGTTAACAAAAAATTCACCACTTCATGCTGCCTATAGCAAAATCACATAGTAAAACATGAAACAAGAAAAATAGCAAACCAAGAATAAGCAAGAAGTTTATACAGTCAATATATCTTAATCATGACATTTTCAAACAAACAATCGTAAATCAGTTTTAGTGATCATATATTTTACCTGCGTACCAACTAAAAGGAATGCATCTGCCTTTTCCAACCCACTGATGCTAGTATTCATAATATATCCAGAACGCAGGTCAGCATTTGGATTTGGTCCATTTCCTTCACACCAAATGTTATTTGACCCCATCTTGTTTAAGAAATCCTTCAATGCAATCATAGATTCAGCATCAGATAACTTGCCAGCAACCCCAACAATTTCCTCTGGTTTATTTTTGTGGATGACCTCTGCGACCACAGCAAGTGCATCGCGCCAGCTCACAACCTTAAAGCGTCCATCTGCACCTCTAATCATAGGATCATTAAGCCTTTGTCTCTTCAAACCATCATAGAAGAAACGTGTCTTATCTGATATCCATTCTTCATTGATGTCCTGCTCATGGGCACCCAATAGTGAACAAATTCATGTCAAAGAAAAATAAAAAATCCAACATGTTATTAATATAAGTGTATATAATACTTGAAAACCGAGGTCAATATGTATTAACATTTAAGTGGGTAAGCATCATTCTTAAAATGCAACAACTTGAGAACAGGTAGTCAATTGGGAAAAAAAGAAAAAAAAAAAAAAAGTGAAGCCGTACTATTGATATATCTCTGAAGCTTAAACGAAATAAGGCATTAATCTAGTACTTAAAACGAAACAAAAAAATGGGGTAGTTTGTGTTAGCAGAAGCTTTGTTAAATGTCTCTGTGCCGCACCTAAGTTGTGATATTAACAGAAACTATAATTTGACTAAAGTTCATAGGAAAGTTGGGTCCTACATTTAATCAACACATGAGGCAATTCTTGCACTGAGTGAAATGTGACTTGGTAGAACTTAAGAACCAATTTAAGCCATTGGAATAGATAAAATATAATGCAAGTTAAACAAGCAGCATCACGTGAAATTAAGAGTAAAATGCTTCATTCATCAGAACTCGAGGAACCAAGATACCTCATTCAATCGTGGAACAATGCGCATGACTTCAGGACCTCTACTATCAATGCGAATATTTGAACCAACTGCATCTGTAACATCAATGGTCTCTGTCCCCTTTAGCTCCCAATTACGGGCTTTAAAGGCAAAAGGTTTTGAGGTCAGGGCTCCTACAGGACAAATATCTATCACATTCCCAGACAATTCACTTGTCATAAGTTTCTCAACATAAGTCCCAATTTCTTCTCCACTGCCACGACCCAATATGCCGAGATCTTGAACACCAGCTACTTCTGTAGCAAACCTCACACACCTATTTGAGGAGCATGTGCATGTCAATATACATATCAAAGGTATGAATACTATATCTATATCCATACAATGTCTTAAAATATACACAAATATATATATATATATACCCACACACAAACATATATATACACACACACGTATATATATATATATATATACACACACACACACATATATATACATAACTTTTAAAAATTATTACAGCACATAGAACATAGAGCAGAAAAACATAAACTCTAAAATAGAAAAGATGGAGATATTAAAATCAATAAAACTAAATTAGCGAGAAACTCCACAACTTCCTTTCTATTTTCATTGATCTTTTTGTTATAATTTCCATATAGAACAAAGCCCCCAACCCCACACGAGTTATCAGACATGAATTGAAGTTGTTATGTTTTAGAATAAGAGCATACAGTACAACGAACTTTTAATTATGAAATCCATAAACTTGAACAAGTATTTCGTTTGATTCTTCTCTTAAAGAAGACACAGAAAATAGCATTTCAAAGGAAGGCAACAGCTATATTCAGGCATTATTACCCTATCAAAGACAACAGTCCAAGTGGAAGCTTAATCCAGGATAAACAGTCTCTTTCAAGATTCTAGGTTCACAATAATAAATCATGATAAATTATCAGCAAAGTATAACTTACTCCCTCCGTCTCCTTTCTTTTGCTCCATTTAGTATTAGCGCGGAAGTTTAGGTACGAGATGAAAAAGTGAAACTTTTAGGCATCTTTGCATTTATGCCTTTAAAAGTAGTGGTAGAGAATTAGTGATGTCAAATCATTACTTTATGTGACATGGTATTTTTGAGTAAAATAATTCCAAAGGGAAGTGTTCTGGGACATTCCAAAAAAGGAAATATGAGCAGACGAAGGGAGTATATATTTAGACTGCTTCAAATGAAGATATGATAGTAAACAATTTTTAGTTATCTATTTGAAATTTTGATGAAAATTTTAGATCCAGCCAATTGATGCAATATACAGTCCAAATTTCGTAAGCATAGTAGATATTCATATGTGCAGCTCAACACAGCAAATTTAAGGGAAAAGTTAAGCAGAAATAAATATATTTGCACCTTGTGCACTGAATACATCGAGTCATCACCGTCTTTACTAACGGGCCTAGGTTTTTATCGACAACTGATCTCTTCATTTCAGTAAAACGGCCTCGGTCAGAACCAAAAGCCATAGACTGATCCTGCAGATCACACTCTCCACCCTGATCACAAATTGGGCAGTCTAGTGGATGATTCATCAAAAGAAACTCCATCACACCTTCTCGAGCCTTCTTTGCAATAGGCGTATCAGTCTTTATTTTCATACCTGGGGACAGTTTTGAAGAAACGTAATATTAAGTCAAAAGAAAAGAGTACTATAATAAAAAAGGTAGACAATGTTGGCAGTGCATTGCACTCAGATTACGGAAAGAACAAACAAAATCAAACAACAGCAACCCCAAATGAAATAACTTTTCGATTGTTTTATAACATCACAAGGGGAAATATGAGATAAATCAGAGAAATATGCCAAGTGTCCAAGAGAGATTAATCGCCCAAAACCATATCCAAATCTGAAAACAAATTAAAGTCTATATGCGAGAACTGCAGTCTAGAATTTCTTGCATGAACGGAGCTGTAGCTCAGCTTGGATAATCCCTCCCCATAAGTACACCAGAACATCAAGATAACGCTAGCCCAACAAGGATATAAATTTACATTAAAAACAAAACAAAAAGAAAAACCAGTTTTCAAATGATCAGCAGGATAAGTTCCCCAAATAACAAATTAATCAGCAGACGATTGATCGTACTTCTATTTTCATGTAACTTAACCATGGAGAATGCAATAAAGTTAAAGAAACATCAGAAATGAGCCAAGAAATATTACAGTTACAATACTTTGTAGTCAACTTCCAAATAGCCAAAAGAAACACAATATCAAAAAAACGTAAGAACCTCGGAATTCATGTAGGTTTGTTCATTTTTACTGAAAGAAACTGATAAAATCCATAATCCAGCTTGAAGAAATTCTTTGAGTGGAATCTAGATAATATAATATCATTCTGAAACCTCCAATTCTGAACCTAAAAGCCGTCCTTTGGCCACCCAATCAGGAAGGGAGGGTTACATACACTTTCAAAATCAAAGAAGTTTATAAATTCAGGAATTAGTGATCTCAAATGCCATCTCCCCTTTTCATTTTAACACTAACTCATACAGCAAACTAAACCATGTGCTAAACTAACCCTAATTACAAAATAAAATAAAGCTCACAAATATCAAAATTAAAATTTATCCAATTTACTATTATTTCTTCACATAATACCATTAAAATTTGTAATCCATGACAACAAAAACTAATCCTTTCACATTCATATCATAAAGCAATAAATTTTATAACTATAATAGTCCAGTGGTAACTAACCGGGAAGAGCAGGCATGGCACACGAGGCCACAGGCTTAGGCGATTTCTCGACCTCGACAAGACACATTCGGCAGTTTCCGGCGATCGATAGTCGGTCATGGTAACAGAATCTCGGGATATCGACCCCCGCAACCACGCAAGCCTGAAGCACCGTCATTCCCTTAGGGATTTTGACCGGATATCCATCAACGAAAACCTCGATTGCATCATCAGGATTGGGAAAGTGTACACGTGCTCCAGCTACAGGCTTTCTAGGAGGGAGATCTGGCTCTGGTGCGGCTGCGACGGCCGGTTCCGAGTTGTGGAGGTCGGGAGTGGAGACAATAGCACGGCGGAGGATATGGCGGTGGGCGGAGGTTCTCGATCGGAGGAGGGCTCGAGAGGCGAGTTGACCCAGCACCATTTTGGCCTTTTCACAATTCCAGTTCGTGTAATCGGAATGAATTGGTTTCAGGTGTTGGGGGAGTGTGGCGTGTGTAAGCTTTGTGTCCAGTAGTGTATATTTGAGAAAGAGGGTAGAGTTTTTACGGGTATGGGTATTCGGTTTTACCCGGTTTCGGACTTGAATCGTTGGCTTATTGCTTTGCCAGAAAATGAAATATAAAATGGGCCAGATTAACTAGTCCTAGATCCAAATTCTTAACTTGACGGACCTACACAATGAGTGTGCATAATTAAACTTCTAAAATAAATTAATGATTTATTTATTTATTTATTTGTTGTTATAAGTGATAAGAATTGAGTTGAATTAAGAACATGGTTTAATTTGCAATTAAATTTGAGAATAATTTTAATGGAGTTGAGTACGAGTTTAATTTGAATAGATTGATATGGTTTTATACATTTTGTCATTGGTTACTAATATAGTCGAGTGTACTTCAAAAATGATTGAACTATATTATATTTAGTTTTGCCTTGTGGTTGACTAGATAAACAGACAACTTTTGGATTTAGTAAAATTAAGTTTCACGACAATTCATTATTGATTATTGTCAGAACTAACTATAGAAGAATTGATTTCGTAGAATTGAAGTTAGCAAAAAACCATGGTGGTTAGCTTTTCGAAATTGCTGAATTTCTGAAATTGGAGATCTCAAAAGTGATTATAAACTTAAGGTTGAACTCCACGAAGCATTATAAGCATTATAATAAATCAAAGTGATTTTTATTAAGATTATTAAACATTTTCAAAATCACGATAGAAGTATAAAAGTAATTTTAAGAGCTTCCATCGTTAGGCCAAATACTTATTATCGTGCAACGATTAAACGTTCAAACACTCTCAAAATTACGACGGAGGTCTAAGAATTTTTGCAAGAGCTTCTACCGCTAAACCAACTCATTGTGCAACGTTGAAACGATTTTTCTGATAAACACAAATATATCTGATGTAAGATAAATTTTAAACATATTTTAGAAGGGAAAGAAGATGATAGCAAGAAACAAGATATATGTTTGATCAAAAAAAAAAGAAACAAGATATATGTAAGAGGAAATTATTGAAGAGAATCAATGGTGGAATCGCAATCAATCTAGATTCTAGGGTGTGCAATCACATTTTGCTTTTGAATCGATTGTGATAATTAAAACCAAACACAGAAGACTTTTTAAAATTAAACAAAGCATAGAGGGTGTTTTTATCTTTTGCTGTCAGGGGTAAAATTATCATATCAAATGCAAAATATAAACAAATACTTGCAATTTCCACGTATGAATCACACTCTCTTTTTGAATGGTGTATTTGGCTACTCGAACTTAACTTGTCTTTGATTTAATTAATGTAGTTCAAATTCATTTTGTCAATCCAACCAACCAAAAACAAAATTTCAAGTTCGAATCAAGCTTTAAACAATGTATAGACCCCTAAGACTACAACTACAAGTAGAGGTTTCTTTACAATTCCATGTTTCTTGTTGCCAAATCTCAATAATTTAGTAACATCTGCAAAGAGTTATGAATGGCCAGCAAGCTTAAAGGCTATATAAGAATTGTATGTCAATTATTCCTGCTTCAAGGCCTTCCTAATGAAAGTTCTGGCTATCAATATTAAAAGGTAGGCCAGAAGTGTAACAACAATACCCAAAAGCAAAATCAGGTGGTCGTAGGCAGCTTGCTGGACCCTGTACACCCTGACTTTTATCGTATCCCAATTACTTTCCGTCCAAACGGGGTCCTCCATGTCCGTCGCATCTGAGGAATTGATGGGTAATACTGTCCAGCTTCCAGAGTCGTACTTCAACCGAGTTGAATAGGCAGGGACATACCTGAAAGAAGTAAGAAGCTAATTGGTAAATTAGCTGGAAATTATTGCATGGTAAGTACTCTAGTAAGTAGTAATAAAGCACAACCAAGTATGAAGAAACACAAACTTGATACTTATTACTTACAGACCATTCCTCGGGTATATGGACCAATGAAGATAACAATGAAACGAATAAAATATATAATTCACTCATTTCTTTTCCAGTTCAGTTCAATATTAAACGTATGAACACCAGTGCTTCATCGCATCTGTTAATACTAGTTTTTTATCAAATGTGCAACATTGGCAAGTTTTTGCTGCAACTTTGTAATCAGGAAACAGTTTTAACACAGAAAGATACCTGGTGGTTGAGATCACGCAGATGCCTTTCTCATCAGCCTCCTCTTTGATACACAATTCACCGTCACCATTGCAATTTTTTGGGCAAGTAGAGCTTACATTTTTTGATGGGATTGACGTCTTATCTGCCAAAAAGTTCCACACGAACCTTGATATATCCCCCACATAACCAAGATAAGGGGCAGAAGAAGGTTCTCCTAAAATGACACCTACATAATGGCTTGGGCATTTTGTTGATGGAGAAATGTACTGCTTTATCAGATCACATGATAAGCCAGGTTCACAATCTAATAGGCACGTAAGAAGTTCTTCCACCAAAGAGGCATTGATTTTGACAGTATTTATAGCCGAATCATTATCACCACTGGCAAGGACGTATAGAGTTCGAGCAACAAGTGAAGCAGCTGCTACTATGGCTGAAGAGTTTATGTTAGCTGCATTAAAGCAAAACATGCATTCTTTAACAAAATGCAATTTTATTATATATTTCGTGTACTATAAAAAGGGAATTGATGAATAAATTGGGAACATTAGGGTTTACTAACATAGGTCATCAAGATGACTGTGGTAGAATTTGTTGGTAAACGAAGTATCAAAATCTTCCAAGACAAGGCCGGAAGTATGCCTTTTCTGCCAAACAAAATTATTGAGAAAACAAATAATTCAGAAAAACCATCCATAAATGAATAATCCCAACAATTTCCATTCAAGGTTCTCAATTGAAAAAAACAATGACATGATGCCTCTTGCTGTATGTTAAGAAATTCCTTAACATTGAACTATGGTTAACATGATGACATCGAGTTCAATTATCAGAAATAGAGCAATATATAACCTTTTAGTGAAATCAGCCTTGTCATAAAAATCAAAAGAGATCTATACAAGGAAAAGTTTGATCAGAAGAAATGGAGTTGAGAGCAGTGTTTTTAAAACCGGATCGGTCATTGAACCGGAAGCCCTACTGGTTACTGGTTCGATCGGTTAGATTGGGTCGACCACTGGTTCGATCGGTATAACCGGTGTGACTTTATTATTATGTAATATTTATATATATATTTTTAGATTATCTAAAATACAATTATAATTCAAAAAATTATCATTCTTTGTCAATATAAATTTTTATTGTTTCATGCAAATAATCAAAATGTCTTAAAAATTAAGATCAATGTCAAAAATATAAATCTCAAGTATCCCTCAAAGATACATACATTCAAAATAAGACAACAAAATTAAAAGTTCATCACATTTTCAAAGTTTTGGCTTGTTCATTTGGGTTCTATTGTTGTAACTTGATGTGTATATGGTAATTGATTTGCATAATTTCATACACAAAATAATATTATTCACAATAATGAGAAAATGGTTATGTACTTCTTTATGTAAAAAACATTGTAATATTGCATTGATTGTTCCTCATTGATTGTTAAAACACTAAAATAATGAATGTTATTCCAATTAAAGTATATAAATGTAATTCTATTAAATTTTAAACAAGAGTTCAAATAAATAATAATAACAAAAAATCTCTAAATTTAAAAAAAAAAAAATTTAAGTGAACCACTGGTTCACTGGTTTTATTGGTTCACTGGTTTTACCGGTTTTGGAGCCGGTTTTACCGGTTCGAACTGGTTAATTAGGAGACTGATTTTTAGGGGTAAATCGGACCAGATTAGGGACCGGTTAGCGGTTAAACCTGTCCAACCGGCCGGTCCGGTCCGGTTTTAAAAACACTGGTTGAGAGTTCCTTCCCTTTTTTTCACTATTTCGAAATTTTCTATATTATCAACAAGATGCAGTTCTTATAATTGAATCAAGTACAGGATGTAGACAGTATTGGAGTCAGTTGTGTCAAACCTCTATTTGTATTTGTAATTTAGAGACTAACCTTCCTTTTATCCCCAATTTCTGAATGCATATCTAATAGAGTAATATCATGAATATCATTAAAGAACAATAATTGCAAGGAGCAATTTATGACAAATAAAAAGACCTGAAATCATAATAACAAATTAACCAATATATAGATGTATTTCATGTGAGGTCATTATTAAAGAAATTGTTTATGTGCTCCATCAGGCATTTCGGCATTTGAAGTTTAACAGAGAAGTTGTCTGGCTAAAATATATCTCTTCTTAAATATAACCTGTCATCATTGGTGTTATTAAGGAAAGTTGTTTAAGAGAACCTTGTCACATATTGAATCCATAATAATGGGAGAGGCTAGACAATCATCTTCGGGCGCATTAATTTTCAAATCCATTGTTTCTCTTGTACAGATGATTTTTTTTTGTTAGCGTTTTTTCCGTTAGCACATGAAATGAGTGAGGAAAGAGCAGGAGTTTCACACAGATGCTATAAATGGAAAAGTGACTCTAAGGAGCAAAAGTTGGTAATTAAATAATACAGTGACTGACCTTCAGAAAAGTCATCATTGATGATGGCGGCACACCAGGATTTGATGTGCTAGCTGTTTTTACTACAATGTTTTCAGTTTTCAAGGAAACTTGAGCACGATGTAATGCATCTAATGTTCCATTCACAGAGGACATCGTCTGCAAATATAGAGGAATAAGCTTGAAGTTAATTGCTCTGCTTATTATAAGTCACGTTAGTAATTTTTGGAACAAAAACCATACTTCCTCCATCCAGCAAAGGATGATTATTTTTTGTTTTGTCCGGAAATTCTTGTATTCTACGCTACATAGTGGCATTTTTTTTATTGAAAGCGACAGTCTTATCCTCCAGTTAAAACTAAACTAGTGAAAATTGATTCTTTTTCTTGCCATATTGCAAGAGAAATAAACATCCAGATTGGTAGTTCGGAAGGTTGGTTAAAGCTTCTATCCATCCAACAGTTTATATCTATAAACATACTCTTCATATTAGAAGTTAGTCGTGAAGTTTTAAGAATCCTTTTGTTCAAATGGAAGAACCTAAGCTTTATTTTTCATTTTGTTGCTTCTAACAGAAAAGGTTAACTGATTAAAAAAGGGGTGATATTGGGAGAATGGGGTATAAAAATTGACTTTGACTTATTTCAGAGAAAATGGGAACCATAATGTCCTTTGAGGGATCAAGGGAGTCTAAAATCTAAATTAAGAAAGAGGGGCTAAAGTTGTAAGCCAAATTACTTAGCAGAGTATAGTACAGCTGAATGCAGTAAGGGTATACTCCTAGAGCAATTAATGACTTACTCCAGCAGTATGAGCAAAAAATGTATTGATGCCTTGAGAATAGCCCTTCCCAACAGATCCAATTTCCATTACCTGCAACAAAAAAAACATATCACTTAGTACAGAGGTACCAAATGCACCCAAATCTTTCCCACTGCACGCATGCTAACCTACCATTAATTGGAAAATTGCCCAAAGTATCCATATATTAGAGTTTCAGTTAAACAAATTACAAAGGTTGTTTACTGAATACGAGTCTAATGTCAAATGGTATCAGAAAAGACAAACAGTAGGGAAGAGATCATAAGAGACTAGTTAATAATCTACATTCTGACCCTCAGTCCAACTAATGTTTTGCTAAGGTATAATATTAATCAACTGGTTCCTTAACACTTCCGGTGGAACTATAAAGCACACCGTTTCTCTAATATGTACCATAGCTAGCAGTCAAACTAATACCATTTTACACCAGAAACTCCATAGAACACCTGATTTTTTGAAAATAATTTCACCCAACACATAAAATCCAGAAATACTAGAGATCATCAGCGTATATAATATATTCGAGATTCAGTAGCACTTTCCAAAAAAACTTGGTCATTATAAGAGACCAGGAAACATCAGGCATTAGTATAATATCTCACATACTTTTTCACCTAATGTTATTCCACAGCCAACTTTTAACTTTTGATAAGTGAAGAATCGCAAGTATAATATAACTTTTTAAGAAATACTGGGTGAATATTGTGATTTGGAACATAATCTAATCTTAAAGAAGACAACAACAATCACTGGTAAGAAGATTCATTAAATCTGACCGAAGTTCAGAATAAAAGATAATGTTGTTGATTCTCTATCATTGATCCTTTTGTCCTTAAAGCTGACAAAACATCTCAAGCTTCTCAAAGGAATGAGCTATTTGTGTCCTAGAGCATGACAAGTCATTTCTACCATTATCAAGTCTAAAATGTTGACATCAGAATATTCCTGTCTGTAAATGATCAGAGGATTAACAGTCCAGCCAATTAAGTAAAGCTCAGCATTGAAGACATTCTCATAATTAGTTCACAGTTCAGAATTTAGAGTGAAATACCATATCAATCATCGCCAAATCGAGGCCTTCAACTGCATCTGATTGTTGATCAGATTCTAGAAGAAATCTTCGGCTACCAAGGTAACCCCAGGCTTCCCCAGTGAGAACCAGAAACACAAGCTGGGGCAGTAAACATGTTGAAATAAATAATGTTATTTATAGCTCAGAATGATTAAAAAAATAAACGAACAACACCAAATGTTACAGCCTTACAGGTAAACTAGAATTTAGAATAGGCACTTGCAGAACAACTCTCTAAATAATTTCCAGAGATATTCTGATTGACGGGTGTATAAGCTCAAATTATGGAAGCAATTTAAAAGTGTTGTGTTTTTATGATTACAGACAAAAATTAAAAGCAGAATTAGGGCTGAGAGTATTGTGAATAATAATTTCTTGGTGAGACAATAACCTGTCTATTAAGTTTATCCAATCCTTCAATATGCGAAAGAGCATCAACTGCAGCTAGCAGTGTTATTAACCCCTACAATCAATCAGACATAAAGAAAATTAAATTAAATCATATGACAACAAATTGTGACTCCAGCACGAGATGGTTTTTGACGAGAAAATATAAACCTACAATAATTAGCAAATGGTAACCTACAGATATAGGGGATTCCGCACCAAGGCTTTTGTCACGGAAAAAAGATGCTGAATCCATAGATGTCATCGTTAGTACAATTGGCTTCGCCTTTGGTGTAGAAGAGATATTAATTGGTGGAAGTGCTGACCAGACACTGCCCTTCAAATTGAAGACATGAGAGGTCAAAAACTAAAAGGTCAGACCTTAAAATGTTATGAATACTGGAATGATAACCAATGAACTACACAAGACTCTAATTCATAGCAGTTGTGCAATGTTGGATGAAAGATTAGTTCTCACAATGTCAAAATCAAGAAAGAAAGGAAGTTGGAAGAATAATAAAAGTTGTTTAACCATTAATAAAGAATGTTAGAAGAATAATTCATAGCAGTTGTGCAATGTTGGATAAAATATTAGTTCTCATATTGTCAAAATGAAGAAAGAAAGAATGTTGGAAGAATAATAAGTTTAACCATTAATAAACCCAACAATGAGAAGACTGAAGACAGCAAACCTATCTAAGAATAAAGTGCCTGTGAACTCAAATCATACTACCTGGATGGTATTTATAACTGTTGACCGTTTAGTTAGTGCTAGATCTAAATTTCAGCAAGAGATAACCGGCTAGGTTTAAATCCCTGAGTCTCCGCATTATCAAACATCTAAATAAACCATATGATTAATGAAACTTACATTATTGTTAAAAAAAAAAAAGGGATTTAGTAATGCATATTTTTAAGTGTATAAACTAGGTATTGTTGCAAGCTTCTATAGGTTTGGTAGACCCTAAGACTGGTGGTTCTACTTTTGATGGTTCGGAAGGAGGCATAATGCCTGCTCAATCATGAAAAACTACCAATACTAGCTGGAGGTCCCTTTTTGTTTAGCCATAGAGTTAATCTGAAAGTTTTGGCCTAGAAATCTCTGTAATAGCGAGAATATTGTAAGTTGTGGTACTCCTGTAAGAGAATTCTCTATGTTAAGAAATAAAAGATTTATTTGAGAAAGAGAGTATTCTTAGATAAGGTTGGTTCAAATTTGAAAACTTCAGTTACTCTTGCCAGAAACATGCCCAACATGACACTCTGCTGACACCACACTCCGTTCATGTCCAAAATACAATATATTGATCCTTGTGACTATCTTGAGACAATTCCAAAATGTCCTAACATTTTTTCTTTTTTTTTTTTATTGAGAAAAAAATATCCTAACATGGACTTTAATGTTGTTATGATTGTCTATGTCCTCGATACTAATGTACAGGGGTGATACACTATTCAATCTAACTGTGTATCCTAGAATTTGGCATTAGCATATGCAACACTTGGATATGTACCAAGCTCCATCCATTTTGATTGAAGCATACCATGCTCCATACAAATAATAGATTTGGAATTTCAAATCCAGACAAATGGAGCACTCTAAAAGAACAAAATAAAAAAATAACTGACAATGGACACCTAAAATCATGATGATATGCAATACAAGTTGTTCCGAATCACAAATTTCCATGTACATTACAATCTTGTAGTATAGATCATTTCGATAACAATAAGAATCAAATAAATAGAAGAATAATATCTAAACATCCATATCAGATTATATTGCAGGATTTTGCTGTGGTTTGATTAACACTGGCTAACACAATTCCTACACAAAATACATAAAACTTAATAAGGGTCCATGTAACTAACCTGTATCCACCCAAAGGAAGACAAGTCCCTTCTTTCAAACAAGAGTCCGAATCGTGTGTACCAGATTTTGTTGTCTAGTCCACATAGAAAATGAAATATGCAAATCAAATTAGTAAATAATATGATCTCTGTGGGTTCTTCTATAATACTTTTGAGTCTGACTTCAGTATTTTGTTCTTTCAGAATCTTTTACCTGCATCACCAAATCAAACTCAGCAACATCTTCAGTGTGAGATTTCTTGCTTTTCTCATTCAGGACAACCTGCATAGCAAGAAACTTGTTTTACACTTTTTTTCTAATAAAATCAAGTATAAGAAAGGACTCAGACTGTTGTGGGTCACAAGTTCTAACCCGAAGAACAAAACCTGTAAACTTCCAGTAAAAAAAGATGAAATCCTGAAGTATATGGAGATATTTATATGCATTTTTTTCTCCTAAATAAGCTAGCACATTCACTATGGAGAGTCGTGCTAAATGAACAACTTCAGGAAAAAGAGAACACCCAAAAATATGAGGCGGAAAATTAAAAATATGACATCTTCATGGATAACAATATTAAGTTTTCATGAAGATACTTTTTGTTTCTGTTATCCCAGACAAACATCTTAACCTTCTGAAAACCACAAACTAATTCAACTATGCAGGAAACCAGAATTAATAAGAGGGCAAAAAGAACTTTGGAATGAACAATCACCTCTTGCAAGATTGATGTGCTATCATCCGAAAGCAAGAAGACAGGAAAATTATAAGCCTTCCACATAAACCCAGATCCCTGCAGGTGGCGACGATGGGATTAAATACTTGGAAAAAATGGATGTCTCAGGTTTCCCTATTTAGAAAATTATAGTCATGCAGCAAAAACTTAATACAAGCACAATATGTCCACAATATTTTCTGTTTTATGTAACATAAGATTTGAGTAAAACCCTACCTAGTTTGTTTGTATATCAATATCTCAACATATTTCATTAATTTAGAATAAGAACCCCCCACCCCACCCCTCCAAAACCCAAAAATAATAAAAGATTCATAGAGAGAAAAAAAGACCCTCACAGAAGGTAATTGAAAACCATATCCATCATCACAGATACCCGTTTGATTAAGGCAATCAAATGAAGTTTCCGCAATGGAAAAGTTTGTTATTCCCATATTCAAACACTATATTGCCAGTACACAGTATCAACAGAATCTCCTAGATCATTTGAGCATAAGCCAATGACGTATTAGTAAAAGACAGATCAGCTACCTTTATCTATTAATTTTCTTCTATGAGAACAGATTCTCTTTAACAAGAAGACCAAGACCGCAAAGACCTTGATCCACTCCTGACATGTCATCATTGTTGGGCTCTAACCAACAAACCCAAATGTTTAAGCTCATATTGACAAGTAGAAGTAAACCAAGTCTTTATTAACCATTCAAACAATTTTCCCAACCATCAATGTGGGTTGAGGAGACATCTATGTGAATCTGATTGGTGAAAACTGGAGTAAATATGTAAAAGGATGTTCCTCTGCAAGGAACAAGGCAAGAATCAAAATCAACCCACTTTTGCATCTCCTTTCCACGCTATGGACTTATAATATGAAATGTATGAAATAGAAGAGGATATATGGTCAATTGTTCTCAAACTATGTTCTAGAAACAAAAATACAGTTTATAAACTTCAATAGGAACTACCCCTAAACCAATTTCCATGTCATCCTATGTAGTTCATCTCGCTTCACAGCCAGCCGGTTTTCTTATTATTTGGAAAATTTGGGGTATAAAACAAACCAACAAATACAAGAAAGTAATATGCTTATCATTTTTCACCACATACTGAAGGATTCCACTCATAGTTGTTGTTATTATATGGAGCAAATTCTGCTTGCGGAAACTTTACATCTGGAGAATTTCCTGAAAGTTTAAATATAATTAGTTATTTGCTTTTGAACATTCTTGACCCACGTTACCATAAACATTCAATAATTAAGCCATTTACCCTTCAAACCATTTTGAATCTGTGTTCTTGTCTCAACCAAAACCCCAGCCACTTTCCTTGAAAAATCCGGATCTTCTGATAATCTGGAAGAGAAACAAGTTTACATGATATACAAAGAAGAAGATTGCTCTATTTGTTAGGAATTTGATGCATTAGTCCCACTATGAACATAAAGACAATTACGAAAGGAAGAGCACACAATACATGTCACAGAACATACAAGCTTGACCTGTTGACCAAAATGTGTATGACATAAAATTACAGTGTGTCAAAACTACAATCAACTACCATATGGATCCATCAAGTACATCTAAAATGTAAAAAAAAAAAAAACTTCAATGACTTGTAATTATTTAAATTTACATATATACATATATATGTGATAATCATCCGTGAGGGAAAATGTTTAAAAATCAAATGTTTTCATCTAAAATACTCTATATTTCTGAGTACAAGATAATAGTCCTTTTAAACTACCTCCTTTAGTGTGTATTTTATCAAAGCGGACACAAATGGTCCTATGATTGAGATTTTAGTTTGATGAAAATGAGCCTATTATCTTTCCTGAGCCTAGAATGTGAAAGGCAACTATTAAAGAAAGACAATCAAGAACATTTATCATATATGAGGGAGGGAGGGAGGGAGGGAGGGGGGGGGGGGGGGGAGCATTACAGAAAAATTAAAAAAAAAATGTGAGAAAGACAAACTCCAACAGAGAATGAGGTTGCAAAATTTGTACTACACATATGAAGAAACCAAATTCAACATGCCTTGAAAGTAAGCCCTCAAATTCATCAACAGAAACCAAAACTGTAGCTGATCCAACCAATTCATTTGCATTCTTGAATCTAACTACAGGAGCAACGACTTTCCCGCGGCCAGGGTCTAAAATATAAAATGATATTTAATGATCAACCATAACAAACCCTAAACATATCACAAATCCAATTAATTATGTGGTAAAAGTACCAACTTGAACAACCGATTTCCCCTGAAATGTTGAGCAGACGTACACAAGGATATCCCTCAATTTGTGTGTACATGGACCTTTCGAGATCAGGAACTGAGTCAAATGACTTTGCCTGTCCTGAAGCTGTCCAACCAAACAAACAAATATAAAATCCAGAACTAATGGATGGCCAATAAGATCTACGCCAGAATACTAAAATCATAATAATAAGGAAAATATATATGCAGTTAACAAGCAATATATATATATATATATATATATCAAGGACAGCTTAAGAGCGCTCTAACTAAAGATGTTAATCCAACAAACGCACAGAAGTAGTAAAATACTTGGCTGATTGAAGCTCTAACGTCAACTCTTCTTTGTTAGCAAAAACCATCAAGATAAAGAGCCTCAGGCTTTACAAGCATAAATAATACATGGATCATTTTTTAACATTTCGAATAAATGTGAAAGATCCAGTAAAAAAAAAAGAACTGGTGCACTGCCAAAACTTTCGACTTACAGTCACATGTCCAAAGCTCATCAGGAAACAATCATCTCAATATTCATCCAATAAATACTTGGTATGTCTGGATTATAACCCAAGAATAGCATATGCATCTCAAATCGATATTGAATGTATCCTATCATACTAAACGGATACCTCATGATTCTAGGAATTGGAAGATGCTTAATGCTTCCAGGCACCGTATGACTATGTCTCCCTTAACTAACACAAAAATAGCATGTACATATTTGGTTCTCAATATTAGTTGTTTGCCTAAAAGTCTATGCATTTAAAAACCTAATTTCTAGTCACATCAAATATCCACCAGCAACTTACACATAAGATGCCAAAGTCAATCCGGTTATACTCTTTCAAGTGAAATGCCTTTACTGACTTACACTCTAACTACATTATCCCATAAACAAAGCACAACAAATGAGATTGCCCGAAATTATGACAATATTCAAATGAAAACCTCTCTTCCGTGCTGCATTACGCAACTAAACCTGATATAATTATCATTATTATCAAAACAAATTTAAGGTTATCCTCACAATAAATAAATTCTACTAGAAAACAAAGGCACCTGAGAAACAGAGGTTGAGGCGAGCGAGGAAGCAAAGTAAGGAGAGGAAGAAGAAGATGTTCGCGTCCATGGTGAGGTAGTGGAAATTCGAAAAACCCTAGGACATTGACTTGGAACTCAGCTTCAACGCTTCTTTCTCTTCGAATCAATTAAAGTTGGGTTATTTGGCCAGATGGCCTTTTCAAAAGATAAATTTGCAAAAATGACCTTGTGCAATATTCCCAAATAAACCCTATTTGCATAAGAAGCCCCCTGACAATTTAAAAAGAAAAAACAAATCAATAATTAATTATTTAATGGGTATGACGGAAGAAATAGCCGATTTACAAAAACAATTAATAGGAATAACCGAAGAAATTGTCGATTTGAGAGAACAATTAATTATAATAAATAAAATAATAAAAAAGGAAGATATTTATAATATTTTTGACGAATTCTATAATAAAATTAACGAAAATATACCTAAAGAAAAAATTAAAAATCTAATTTACGAATTAGAAGAAATTAAAAAATATAGCAAAGATCTAGTTCCAATAAATAAGCAAGAGCAAATATTTATTTCACCGAGAGAGTTACAACCACCAAGAAATTTATTAAAATAATGGAAGAACAAATAGAAGAAATTAGAAGAATGATAGATCAATTAAAACTAATACAAGACGAACAAAAAGAAGAACAAATTGAGTTTGTAGAGAAAATAGAAAATGAAGAAGTAATATTTGGTTACGAATCAGATGATTCAATACCTGCATATATGGAAAAAGGTGAAAATAGTGGAACTAAAGAAGAAGAAATGCCGGATATAAAACCTGATATAAGGAAAAGAAAACTAAATGATACTAAATGGCATGAATGGGAAGGAATACATTTTGAAAATAATAGAGAAAATAATGGTTACTATCGGAATAGACATGGAAAATATAAAAAGATACCAGATGAATATATACCACACTATCAAAAAGTAACTCAAGGAGTTCTAGATATAGATTGTGTCAAAAGTAATGAATCAGTAATCCAGGATTGGTCGAATCAAATTAGTTTATTATTACAAACAGATGAAATATTCAAAACTGCTACGAAAGACACAATTTGGAATTTAATTTTATATAAAACTAAAGGAAACGTATTTAATTATTTATCTGAATTTACTTCTCTAGAAAAGGAAATACTAAAAGATACATCTACAAGTTCAGAAGATTTTCTCTGGAAAATTGTAAGCAAAATTTGGAAAGAATTTGTAGGTCTAGACGCAAACGAATATAGAAAAGAATCAACTGAAAGAATTAGGCAAAAAGCTCTATGGCATCTAGATAACATAAAAATATGTAATATGTGTGAATACGAAAGTTATGTATGTGAATTTTCTAAATATTATTATATGTTAGAACAACCTGATCAAGACCAAATGAGAAGAATATTCCTATCAAAACTACCATATCCAATAAATAAATCCTGTTTAGATAGATTCAAAGCAGGAATTGAAAAAGGAAGTATTGCTGACACTTTAGGAGGAGTAATTTTAATAGGAAGAGAGTATATAGCTGAAAAATGTACAGAAATAAATGAGATAAAAGTAATTAAACCTTATAATAAAATGTGTTGCAGTAATAATCCAGACATCCCACAACACTATGGATGTGAAGGATCAAAGAAGTATTATAAGAAAAAATACAAAAAATATAAGTGGAAAAAGAAACCATTTAAAAGGTATAAGGAAATGTTTAAAAGAAAACCAAAAAGATTTTTTAGAAGAAAACAACCTAAAAAATATTGCCCAGAAGGAAAGAAAAAATGTAGATGTTGGCTATGCAAAGAAGAAGGACATTATGCAAATGAATGCCCAAAAAAGAAAGATAATCAAAAAAGAGAAATATTAAAAATAGCAGAATTAAAAAATTTAGAACCAATAGAATCAGATATATCAGATTTAGAAGACTTTTATATGTTACAAACAGAAAGCGAATATGAAACATCAGACTCAGAATAGAAGAAATCCAAATTCAACATTTATAAAAGTAGAAATAAAAGGATATTATTATTCAGCATATATTGACACAGGAGCTAGTATTAGTTTTGCTTCTAAACAAGTTAAAGGATTAATTTGGAGAGAAACTGAGCGACCAATTAAAATATTGATTGCAGATGGGAGTACTCATAAAATTAATCTAGTAAGTTATTTTAATCAAATAAAAATTGAGAGTAAACATAAAAAGAAATATGATTTCATAATACCCTCCCTTTATAGACAAGAATCAGGATTTGATATAATATTAGGAAATAATTTTCTAAGACTTTATTATCCATTTACACAATGGTTAGAAGAAATAGAAATTAAAGCACCATATATTAAAAAACTAAATCAAAAGGAAGAGAAAATAAAGATCCCTATCATAGACAATTTTTCTAGAATAAGAATTCAAATTATGAATTTATTAAAAAATACGTTATTTACTTTACAAGAAAATAGTAAAAGTCAGATAGAAAGAGAAGTAGAAAATTTGCTAGAACAAACTTGTTCAGAGGATCCCTTAGACATTAAAATAAACACTAATGAAGAGTTAGTAATAATAGAATTAAAAGATAAAAATCAAGAGGTAAATGTACCGAATAAAATACCCTATTCTAAAAGAGATATTGAAGAATTTATGAAAGATTGTAAGGAATTACTAGATAAAAAATTGATAAGAGATAGTAAAAGTAGGCATGCTGCACCAGCCTTTTACGTAGAAAACCATAATGAAATAAAACGAGGAAAAAGACGAATGGTCATAAATTACAAAAAGATGAATGATGCAACCATCGGTGATGCACATAAATTACCAAGAAGAGATTCCATTATAGAAAAGGTTAGAGGAATGAAATGGTTTAGTTCCTTAGACGCTAAATCTGGATATTACCAATTACGATTACATGAAGAAACTAAGCCACTAACTGCATTTACTTGTCCCCCAGAAAAGCATTATGAATGGAATGTGTTACCATTTGGTTTAAAACAAGCACCAGGTATATTTCAAAGATATATGAGCAAAAATCTCGAAGGTTTTGAAGATTTTTGTTTAGTTTACATTGACGACATATTAATCTTTAGCAATACAAATAAAGAAGATCATTTGAAAAAAGTTTTACTAGTTTTAAAGCGATGCAAAGAAAAAGGATTGGTTTTAAGTAAGAAAAAAGCACAAATTTGCAGACAGGAAATTGATTTTCTAGGAACTACCATAAAATCAAATGGAGAAATAGAACTACAAAAACATGTCTTAGAAAAATTACATATGTTTCCAAATAAATTAGAAGATAGAAAACAACTACAACGTTTTCTTGGTTGTTTAAATTATATATCCGAACTAGGATATTTAAACAATTTTGCAAAAGAAAAGAAAAAATTGCAAGAAAAAATTAGTACAAAAAAGCAATGGTTTTGGGAACAAGAAGATAGTAAAATAGTAGAAAAAATAAAGAGAGAAACAAAAAATTTACCAAGATTATATAACCCAACTAACGAAGACTTTATAATAGTCGAAACAGATGCTTCAGATGAAATATGGTCAGGATGTATGAAATGTATTAAAAAAGAAGATATGGTTTTTAAGAAACCTATTAATCAAGCAGGAACAAATAAAGCTTTGAAGTATTCAAATGATAAAAATTTAAAGGAATTCATGTCAATACCTGTTACTCAGGAAGGTAAAAACAAAGAATTGAAGTATTCAAAAACCTTAAATGGTGAAAATTTAGAGGATACCTCATTTATGTCTAACATAAATGATCTATTGTCTAATAAATCAAAAGAAACATTATGTAGATATATTTCTGGAACTTTTTCAGAAGCCGAAAAGAGATATCCCATCCATGAGAAAGAAACATTAGCATGTTTACGAACATTCAAGAAATGGAGGATTGACTTGTTACCTAAAGAATTTGAGCTTAGAACTGATTCAACATATCTGACTGGATTCATTAGATACAAACTACAGGCCAATTATAACCAAGGACGGTTAATACGATGGCAACTTGAATTAAGCAGATATCCAGCAAAGATAAAATATATAAAGAGTAGCAATAATACTATTGCAGATACATTAACCAGAGAATTTGCTTCAGGTTAAAAATTTAAGGAATCATGGACGGCGCAATAGCAACTTTGAAGAATCAATGTAAGCAGATAAAAGGAAACATTGAAGCAAAACTTTTGGAGCTACAAAACATCGAAAGGGCAATTCAAATGTTTGACCCCACATATCAGCCATCAGAGTTTAGCAAGCTAAGCGTGGTGGACACACCAGAAGAATCATCGACATCGACAAACAAAAAAGAAGAAGCACCAGCAGAATCATCAAGTAAGCGAAAAACACATTATGTAATATTTAATGGACCAATGCAGAATGCTATTTTTGACGAATGGCACAAGGCAGCTATGCATACTCAAGGGAAAAAAGGAATCATCTACAAATCATATAGCACACTGGAAGAAGCTAAGCAAGCAGTTGCTGAAAATAAAAAAACAAACCAAACTTTCAAAAACGTATTGGTTGAGCCACCAAAAGAACTAACAAAAATGCAGGTATTGGGAAAAATCTCAAAATTATCCCAAGTACCAACAAGGCAAGGACACATTCAGATGAAGATTTTAAGTTTTGATGATTTCCAGTATCATTTAAACTTAATTAAAAATTGGAAAGAAGAAGACTTAAACAAATTCTTCTATCCGACAATTAAGGCATACAGTCTAAAAGCAGTCGTCACGAGTGGAGCTAGCCCGTTAATGGTTTATAAATTTTTCCATTATGGGTTATTGGATACCATATATATTGAAGAAGGAAACAATATCATTCAAGAATTAAGTATTGGAATAACAAAAACGGTGAACAATTATAGAAAACACTTTGGAAAAGACAGAGAAGTGTATTTAAGAATTCATGGTTCATATCCATTTTTTAATGAATTAGGAGAAATCCGAGTACCATCTTATTCATTAGTAAATATGGGTATATCAAATGGACAGTATCCATTAAGAGATGAACCAATTCAGGAAAAAGAAGACATCTCAGAGATTAACTATCAGTTATTATTTGGGATATTAGCACAATTGCAAAGGATGACTGACGAATCGAAGTATAAAATTAATTACAAGAATCAGTCTATCATGATATATTCGCATTTTAAGGACAAATTTAAGCCAGAAGAATTTGACATTTTTCTGGATTTTGAAGACACGTTAATGAAGGTAAAAGGAGTTTTTGATAGGCTCACTGAAGAAGAAAAACAAAAGTTATGCCTTCAGATAAAGCCATTCAAAGGACACGTATGCAGTTACTGTAACAAGGAGGAAAATGAAGGACCAGAGGAAAATGAAGGACCAATTATAGAAGATTAAGAGTGTCGGCAGAAAACAACAAAGATGTAAACAGTAGACCCGAGTGTCGGCAGAAAAAGATGTAAATAGTAGATCTAAATAATGTAGACTTTTACTTTATGTCCTTTTCTTTCAATAAATGTGTAGGGACTCTTATCCCTTCACACGGTTTGTATTGTGTGGACAGAACTTAGTCTGTTCATCTATAAATATGTATCCCTTATGTACATTTTAATCAGAGTTTGAAAAATAAGAATAAACGTCTGTTTATTTTCTCTCTCGAATCTTTCCTTGAGCTTTTATAAGTTCTGAATAGGGAAAATTTATCCATATACAATTAAGATATTAATCAAAAGCATCTATCAGTTCTAAATTATCAAAAGAATCAGCAAGATCCATCAAGGAAAAGCATCAAGCAGCAATCAAAACAATCCATTTTTCAGGTATGGCATGTTTTAATCAACAATATGAATGTATTAGCATTATACAAATGATTTACATATTATTTCAACATTTAAATTTATGCAAAGGATGAGTTCTATAAATTTAAATTTAGTCTCTACAAATAATTATTTACAGTATCATATATTAGGAGTTCTTAATAGAGAACACATAGTATCTATTCTTATTGATACAGGAGCATCATTCTCACATGTTCATCCAAAATATACAACAATTATTGCCGAAGCACCTATTATAGAAATAGAAACTATAAATGGAACAAAACAATGTAGTAAACAAACTTACATAGAGTTAATGTTTCATGAAGAACTAAACTTTAAGTTATCCATTTATATAGACGAAAGTAATATAGGAGCAGATATTTTATTAGGAACAGATTTTTTAGAAAATATAAATTATCAAATAAATTCTAAACACATAAAGATAAACGATATAGAAATCCCTAGAATTAAACTACCATATTACGAAATAAATAAAAATCTTTAATGGATGAACATATTCAAATATTAGAGCAAGAAGAAACATTTGGATTATACTCAGCTCAATCAATTATTGAACATAAAATAGAAAAAACTAAAAAGGCAAAATTAGATTTAAAAGAAGGACAACATTTTAGTACATCAATATTCGAAAAGTTAAAAAGAAAAAATATTATTTATCACGGATTATTTACTCAAGAAATACCTATAGATATAAAAAGCACTAGAGGAACTATTGTAATTCCATTAATAGATAGTGAACAAATAGTATCTAGAATACTAAAAATTCGTAATAAAGAAGATAGAGATAAAATAGGATATATACAAATTGCTACTATACAAGTATTAATTAAATCTACTTTTAAAGAAGGAATTGATTCACCAATAGCTTTAATAGCTTATGACAGAAGAATTAAAGAAACCAACGAATCAGTTTTAGGAATAACAATGGGAAATTTAGCATATAAAACTTTAAAATTTAATCTAGGAATTAAATATGCAATCCCATTATCAACAAAGAATTTAGATAACAGTATATGTCTAGGATATAAATTTGCTCGAAAAGAATTAATGGAAGAAGGAGATCAACCATTTAGTTTAACATATATGGTCGAATATGCATTAACAAATAGTCATCATAGTATAAATTTTCTAGATCAGGAATCAATCTATTTAGATAAATTATTTGAAGGAATAGCACAAATAAAGAAACTACCTATGAAAGAAATAACATTAGGAGAAACTAGTAATCAACTTAGAAGCCCAGTCATTTTTAGACAACCTTATGTAAAACAGTTATTATTAGAAAAACCTACAAATTCTATAAAAGAAGAAAGTGAATATACCAGGTTAGAAAAAGAGGTATTAGATTTAACTAAATTCTTAAAAGAAAAATTATGAATAATCATCCCGAAAATAAATGCAAAGAAATATCAAATTTAATTAACCATTACAAAGAAAGGTTAGAATATTTAAGAACAACAACCATTAGTACTAAAATATATAGGATGAATAAAGAAATTATAGAAAAAAGAATAAAAGAAGCAAAAAATTCATGTATGATATGTAATTATCATCAAGAGCAAACATCCGCTGCCTCTGACCAATTTTTGGTATCAGAGCCGAGTAACGAAAATGGAGAAAATACAGAAAATACAAAATAAATTACAAAAAATTATTGAAGAAATTGAAATTTATGAAGATAAACTAGCTAATATACAATTTTTAGAAGTTCATCCTTGTACACTAGGAATACTAGATTTCAAAATAAAGATATTAGAAAAACGAAAAACTGATTTTGAATATGAATTACATAAGCAGAAATTGATATATCATATAGAAAACAAGTATCAAAATAGAGGGTACTAAAATGCAAATTATAGAAGTAAAGAAAACTAATGCAAATACCATCTCTACAGGAAAAAGCCCCTGAAGGCCAGTTTTGCAAATCAAACTTTCTAAAAAGCCATTTTTGAAATTCACTCATTAAAGTTTGATCAGGTCTGGGTGTATAAGGCTAAAATTAATTTTTCTTTTTCTAAATTGATATACATACACTATTTCTTTTAAAGTATTAGTAAATTGATAATTGATGTCTATTTTTTTATCGGACAGATTTAATTTGACTGGAAAATATTACCCATATGACACTACAAATTGGGATTTGTGGTGGAAAAATAGCAGTCGGGATAAACGTAGGTCTAGTCATTTTACAAAGAATCCCTTATGTTTTAAAAATTATAAGAAGATCCATCTAATTTAGAATATGTACCAAAACACAACAATCCTTACTAGGACTGTCAATCGGGCCTTGTGAGCCGAGCTTTAAATAGCTCGAACTCAAATATTGTCGGGCTTCATAGCTATAGGCTCAAACTCTGACTCATAAATTTTCTAATTTTTCTGGCTCAAACTCGGTCCATGTAATTTTTCGGGTTTCGGGTCTATATCGGGCTTATATCGGGTTTGGTAATATAGGCAAAAATAGCTTGACATATAAAATATTTAGATTACCGAAACATATATGAATAGAGTAATATTACGTAATACACGAGTATATATCATTAAATAATGTTTTAACTGAAAGGTAGAGTTATTTGTCCATATTTTTTAAGATTTGTTTGATCTATATGAACAAGCAGTAAAGTTTTAAAGTCTCTAGACTCCAATTTATTGGGAGTCAGACAAAGCATATGGGGTGTTTTTATCTTTCACTCTTTTATGTTAACTTTTGTTTTTTTTTTTTTTATTAAACTTTTTTCCTTTGGGTTTTGACCTTCAGTACATAATTTATATACTAACATATATGTGAGTTTATATTATAACTTTTTGTATAGTTTACTTGTTTCAAAATAAAAACAGTAATTAGTAACTATAACTATAATACAAATAATTAATAGTAATATTTAAAACAATTATATGTTCGGGCATTATTCGAGCTGAGCCGTGTTAGGCTCAAGCTCAGCTCATAAATTGATCGGGTTTAATATAATGGCTCAAATTCGGCCCGGCTCCAAATATTCGGGTTCGAGCTAATTTTAATCCGATCGAGCCATCGGGCTTCGGATAAGCCCGGCTCAATTGACAGTCATAATCCTTACAAGGATTCTACCGAAAATGTTTACAAAAATTTCCCTTAAAGGATATCCTTGTAACTATTTGGAACAATAGGTTTTTTCTGTAATTATGGTGAATCTCAGGGGTGCGAGTATAAATCACCGGTGTTTTTATTTTGGACTTGCAACTAGTCGAATAGTGAATGCCAATTTTAAATTATGAATATTTGACAATATAAATTATAATTTCTTTAATATGTGTATATAAATTTCTCATATTTATAAAATATTATTAATGAAATTTTGTTTCATTTGTTATTATAAAATTAAATTGTTCATAGATATGTAAAAACAAGACTATTTTTTAATATTTCTTGAAACTTATATGCAATTATAATTTATCAATTTTTTATGGTAAATATATAATTATCAATTTTATAATTAATGATATATTACAAGTAGCACCAAATTTTAAATTTTTTAAGATATTACAAATAACCTCTAAGGATAAAATTGAAAATTTTCATAGGTAAATGGTTAAATGTAAGATGGTGAGAACCCGATGAGATTTTTAGTAATAATCAATGCGTGACTACGATTTTTGTAATTAAGACTTATCTCACAAGGGTTTCATGATTTACCATTTTTAAGAACTTAAATGTCATGTGAATAACGTTATCTTACACTTAACTAAAAGGGAAAAAAAAAGTCATCTTATCTTAGAAAGGATAAAAATTGATATTGCGATCGGATCATTGGACCACTTTAGGATTAAAATTAAAAAAATTACAAAATATTTCCCAAATATTAACAAATTGATATACCTGGGTAACGAGTGCGAGACATGTCTAGTTTTAGATGTCAGACAATGATCAAGTGTTATTTCCCAAATATTAACAAAATTGGACCATTAAGACATAATTTGACAATTTAAAAACTGTAATATGTGCAAATGCTATTGTTCTAAAAGTTCAAAAGCAATCCAAATCCACTTTAGAGGAACATAAAAATTTGTTTTTCAATTTGATTAACTTGAAAGAATAATTATTGAATGAAAAGAAAAAAAATCTCAATATACGAAATAAGAAAATATCGTACTACTCCATATTATGTGATTATAAAATGCTTTATTTGGTTTTTTTATATGGGGCATAATAATTTTTTTCCCAACAAACGTGTTACAGTTGGCAATTTCTTAAACCATGTTAAGTGATATATATTAAATGATTCATCTCTCTAATAGCTTAAGCTTTTAGATGAGTTGCTCAGGCTCAAAGAGGTCATGTGTTCGAATCCCTCCGCCACCTATTTATAAATTCCACGTGTTAGGCTTGAGTAAATGAATACCCCCTACACGTGAGGAGGCGTGTTAAGTGATATATATTAAATTATTCCTCTCTCTAACAGCTTAAGCTTTTAGATGAGTTGGTCATTCAATATGGTATCAGAGCTCAGGCCCAAAGAAGTCCTGTGTTCGAATCCCTCCACCACCTATTCCTAAATTCCACATGGAATATTCCAAATAAATTTTACATTGCAGATTTGGATTATATTTAAAATCACAAATTCTAACTATTCTACTTTTCATTAACCATTTGTCCCTGAAAAAAGAATGTCACCTAATTGGTGGGGTTGGTGGGACGAAAAAACGATTTTTGGTTACATTTCGAATTGGGTACCCGGTATTTTTATTTCGGGTTGGATTTAGAATTTTAATTTGACACCCAAACGGATATTCGAGACCCGATCGAGTATTGTTGAAAGAATTTGTTGGCCCAAATTATAAAATAACATTTGCCACATCCAATTGGTTTTATCATGAGAATAATTTGGCTTACCCGAACACGAAATGTCAGGTACCCACTTAATTAAAACGGATTTTGAATGTTAAGAAGCAAAACCCACCAAAATGGGTACCAATCGGATAGGCTTGTCAATGGGTGGGTTTTTATCCAGTCCATGCCCAATCAATACTCAATGGGCTTAGGCCTGCTGCTAGTTGACCGGGCCCGGATCCAAAAATTTTCAAACATCGGGTCCTGGTCGTATCCAAGCCCAAATTTTTTCAGGTACACTTTTTTCTTGTTTGCTAAAAATTGAAAATCATAACAACGGCCCAAACCCCAACCCCATTCCCCTTTCTCTCAATCACCCTAATCTCTCTCTCTCTACAAATATACCAGTGCTTTCAAGCTCCTAAATTCTGGCCCATCACGTCTCACCAAATCAGGTACTGCTGCTATTTGTTATAGTTGTTGGTTTTATTTTTCGGTCATTAAATATCTTAAAATTGGGAGTATATTGATTGGAAAAATACTCAATTAAATTTGCTTGTGTTTCTTCTTAATAAAATGCCTAATTTATGGTGCAGCATACACCACCCAAGTTATTTATAAGATAAGTACTCATTAGTTACAATTGCCATATGATTGATTAAGAGTTAGCTTTGTGATTTATTGTATGTGGCCATGGGGGCTCTGGACTAGAATTTCCCAGTCACTAGGTTGGTTAAATTAATTGTGGTGTCTATCCTAAGACAATTTTTGAATGCATTATTGTGCTAAAAAAACACTGCACAATTTTGGGTGAATTTCAATTTCAATTTCAATTCAAATTTCACTCCCAGTACCAGCATTCTGCAATCGCAACTCTTCTCCCCAATCTCACCACTGTCAGCAGTAAATACTTTTCCTCGTGGATTGAATCTTTGATATTAATTTTTGATAGATGTTCTTTGTATGTAAAATGTTTGAGAGATGCGTGAAGTAATTTTTCACATGTTCTAATTTACAGACAATAATCATACATGGATGCGGAAGCGAAGAAGAAGCTATTTCGAGCCAAATTAAAAGCTCAGAAGCAGGAAAAACAGCGCAATGATTCTCCTCTTGTGAGGTATTCTAGTTTCATTATGAAAAAAATAAAATAAAAGGTACTATCGAATAAGTGCGAATATGGTATAGCTAGACTTACTGATTACTGAAAGCATGTAGCTGTATTTCGTGTCCTTTTTCCTTAGAAAATAATATTATATGTGTGGTTTGGAAGATGAACTGAATATGCTATAACTACTTCACTGAGTTCTAGGAAACTGGGATAGAGTTGATAGATGTTGGACAGATGTTTTTAAATTGTATATACCTAATGGAAATCTAGAAAGTTTCATAACTAAACTGATACATTTTGTTTTCCCAAGTGGGATAACTTCGATTATTGAATTGACTATATCCTTATAATGAGTATGAATACCATGTCGTCTATGATTGTGATTTTTTTCCCAACAATTCTCTTCTAGAAAGTCTGATTTGTTGCCATTTACGGATGCAGGTATAATGAACATGATCAATTGGTGTGTAAAGTTTGTGATGTTGTTATTAAATCAGATTCTCTTTGGCCTGCACACCAAGTTTCTCGGAAACATCACGAGGTAATTGTTTAAACATCTGAAGTATGGTTTTTTTTTAATCATGTTTGTGAAAATGCTCCGGTGTTGCTTCTCTTGAGTGAATTAATCATGTTCGACTTTATTCAATTCATTCTTCACCCCTGCACAATACCCATCAAGATATTGATTGATTGTACTTTTCAAACAAAGTTTCAAATGTATTATGATTCTAAGCTCAGCACGATGTGCACCCTACCACTTAATGATATACTTGAATTTTATCGGTCTCGCCTGGAACCAGAACCGTTGCAGGTTGCTTCTCTGATACGTTTGTTGCATATTTTGTGGCAATTTAATTTTCTTACTGTGTCAGTTTTGTTTGTTCAGGCAATCGACAAACTCAAAGCTAATGCAGCTGCACTAAATCGAGCCAATAACTCCAAGCATGAGCTTCCTAAAGAGTTGCCAAAGCCTAAACCTGAGTCCTATACAGAGCTGCATGGCAACTCTGAATCTTCAACTGCATTGCCTAAACAACGATCATCTATGCTTCCTCCGAACTTTTTCGATAATCATGAGACGAAGAGGCAGAAAAAAGGTAAGGATCTGTTTTATGATTTTCCTTTTGAATCTTCTTTTGTGTCAAACTATCTTGGATTGATTATATGTATGCTTGCACTGATTTTATAGTAGTAGGCAGTAGTTTGGCTGAGGTTCAATGATCTTTTATCTTCAAATGGTACATTAATGAGTGTCTGCTACCATGTGAACTGATAGAAACGGGGTGGTTTTGTATCATTAACCTTTGAGATGCAAAGGAATTTGCCAACTTCATATCGTATACCTTGCATTTTGACTCCTTGAGCCCCATTTTTCTTGGTTCTAATATTTAGTTCGTTGGACACGATTCCCGATGTGTGTTTGTTAGTGTATCAGTTTTCGTTTAATCGTTATTATTTGGCTGGAGAATATGGGGCACTGCAATTTATGCAAGTAGATGATTTTGGAGGGTCTCTAAATTCTTTTCTTCATATGAGATGGATGACCTTTGCTGATAAAAATGATGTATTATGAGTCCAATTGTAATTTTGATTAGGTATTATATTATTGACATTTATGTGAACTCACAAGGGCCTTAAATGACAAAATACTACCTGTACAGTGTCATGTCGACCAATGATACTAAAAACCGACTGTATATAAGGTTTGACAAAAAATACCATCTCAATTGTATAAACTTTCTCACTATAATCAAGTGTTAGTGCTAAAAAATGATGTTTCCTAATTTTATTCAGACTAAGTTGTATATATTAAAAGGTAATTATGCTGTTTGATTATAATGACTACATGGAGTGTTGTCACTGGTTCGGAATTACCATTATTGTGTACTTTGCATGTAGTTGCAATCTACTTTACCTTGCCCCAAAAAAAATATGGTTGTTGCAATTTACTTGGTAAAGGTTTATTAGACTTTACTGGTTTCATGTAGACGAACTCTATCTGAGGGTGTTTCCTATTTTCTAGAGAGGAATTCTGGCAAGTTGGAATACCCTAATTCACACAGTAGGGATTCAATTTCTGCAAAGATTCAAGTTTTGGACCCAACTGTCTCAGGGAGTGGGGCAGGCATATCACCCTCTGCCAAGGCTGTAGAGACGAGAGATCCTGAATATGAGGCTTCCAGGGATTCAAGGCAGCTCCCAAAAATAGCTGTTGATTCAGAAGCTAAGCAAGTAAAATGATCTATTCCCCAAGGCTTTTTTGATGACAAAGATGCTGATTTACGTGCAAGAGGCATTACACTTGTGAAGCCAGATGTCAAGTGAGTTTTTTTATTACTTTCAACTGTTTATAGATGGTCATTTTCTGAAATTATTTATACAACTGACGAGTAGACCATAGGAAAGAAATGGCATAAGAAAGTTAGCCTAGGTGATTATATTCAGTCTACTCGGGCCAAATTCTATATACCAGAAGTCAACTCAATTTCTAGATTGATGAGGTGATATATAGGATTACTGTTTTATTCATGATGGTCGGGTACTTCAAATTTTTTGGTCTCTGTTTTCTTTTTCCTACTACTGTACTGCTATTAGATCATTATGATTTGGGAATGTTGTTGGTCCTCGGATGAGAAATATAGCAAGTGGTTAGCATTGATGCATTATTCCTTGCAAGTTATCAGTAGAGCAGTGATGAGGCGTTCTGCGTCGGTTGTCGATTTATTTGACCTCTCCTGGCTCTCCAATTGACTCCACTCCAGTAATTATATTCAGGAGCTGACCTGCACTCACAAGCACATGTGGCTTGCTGGATTGCCCCCAACCAAGGCCCTTCAATGCTAAACTAGATTGGAGTAGTTAGAAACATCGGTCGCAAATTGCTGGATGTAGTCAAAAAATGATGTGCGCTCGTAAGTGCAGGCATTTCGGAAAATTACTGAAGAAGGCATATGTCAACAGCCAAGGTCGATGAGGTCATATTCGAGAGGTTGACTCCCGTCCGATGTGGTACTTCACCTAGTCAGATCTTATGCAGTCAAGCATTACTAGACCCTATGAAGAATTCCCACGAATAAATTATCATCATTAAAATCTGATTCATTGAGATTAAGTAGGAGATTCAAATGCACACGAGAAGTTATGTACTTTTAAGTGACTTTGTTAGTAGTTACTTCATTTGTTCTTACAAATCTTAAACGGAAGCAATGTAGTTTTTTATGATATGAGATGATTGATGAACAAGTTTGAACAAGTGATGTGTCTTAATGAAAAGAGAAGTGTCACATAAAAATTGCATGCTTAGAGTACTGATCTACGTTAGGATTTCTTAATTGTCAACTAAAGTATGTCATAAAAATGAATGATTATTACCATTTTGTAAGTTTAACTGAATATTAACCGACTTACCTCCCTCATCTACTTTCCACTCTATCTGGAACTTTATGAAACACAACTTTTTCTTCTCACTTCTATAAAATTGGTTTATTACCAATCTTGGCAGGGATGAATACAAGGAGTTTGAAAAGTTAATCCAGGAGGATTTACGGGAAGTAGATGATCGTTTGGAAGAAGAGGAGGTTTGAATTATCTCATCTTACTTCGATAAACTGATCGAGTCTTACCACTTGGTCTGCTGCAATTGTGACACTGTCATAATATTGGCATCCGTTCTGCAGATTGATGCAGCTGAGACGATTGAAGAGGCAGAGTCTGTTGAACAAAGGTACTATTGCTAATTTGGTAACTGAAGTCGCTCATAAGAGAAATAGAATTTACACAAAGGCCATAAGAAAATTTTTTCAGTTTAAAAACAAAAAAAAATATTAATAATACTTAATAACTACTAATAATTGCAATTTACCACCTCATTTTTCTTTAATAAAACAAAAACACCCAACCCTAAAAACAAAACATTAACAAAAACAAAAAAAATCCCCCCTCTCTCTCACTCTCTACATTCAAACAAAACTCTCAAATTTTTTCTCTCAAATTCAAGCAAATCGGAAATGGCAAACACGAGGATAATCGATGATGGTGAGAGAAACGACCGAGAATGGCCATTTGGGGTAAGTTTTGAGCCTTTCTTTCTCAATTCAATTCGGGTTTATCTTCGTGTGCGCATGGCGTGTGGCGTGTGTTGTTCCCAACCGCCACACGCCATGAATATGTACATGGCGTGTGGCGGTTGGGAAGAACACACGCCACACGCCATGAATTTGCTCATGGCGTGTGGCGGTTGGGAAGAACACACGCCACACGCCATGCCACACCCCATGAATTTGATCATGGCATGTGGCGTGTGTTTTCTCAACCGCCACACGCCATGTATATGTACATGGCGTGTGGCGGTTGGGAAGAACACACGCCACACGCCATGAATTTGCTCATGGCGTGTGGAGTGTGTTACTCCCAACCGCCATATTCATGGCGTGTGGCGGTTGGGAGTAACACACGCCACACGCCATGCCACACCCCATGAATTTGATCATGGCGTGTGACGTGTGTTTTCCCAACCGCCACACGCCATGAATATGTACATGGCGTGTGGCGTTTGGGAATAACACACGCCACACGCCAAAACATAACTTTAATTTTGACATTTTTTTGTTGTTTGTTTTGTAGGGATACGTTACCTTACCCACCTCGGCCCTACCGGAATTACCCCCCTTTCACTACGATACTGTGGTCGTAGATGGAAGGGTAACACAGCGCACATCATGGAGCAAAATTTCGGAGATTGTAAGAATGCTAAGACCAGAGCATTGGCGGATTATAGATGATTACCCCCAGATTGGGAGTTTTCTACGCCTAACCGGGAACGGCAAATTTAAGGCATCGGTCTTGCACAGTATGATCCTCCGAGTATGTGTACGACTGCAGAGAAAGAGTAGATACGAATACTGGTTTTTGGTAAATGGAAAGCCAGTCAGATTCGGCGCAGAGGAATTTAGCCTCGTATCGGGGTTGCGATTTGGGAGAGTGAGTGATGCTGACTCCGAAAGTATCGACCAAGGGAGTAACTTGAAGAACCGATACTTTGCCAAGTGGGGGCAGGAGGAGGTTTCTGTTCATGTTCTCAAAACGAGGATCATTGAATTGTTGGGTCGCAATAATGCGAATCACGAGGTCGTATGCAAGTTAATCTTCGCCTGGGTGATATCGGCATTGTTGGTACCCATTCGGCCCATGAAAGTGGTTCAAAACAAAACCTTCGCGGTAAGTAAACTTTAATTTTAATTTTTATTATTTCTTTAAAGCTTTAAAAATAACTTTGTATAAATTTGTATATATTGAAGGTATGTTACGATCTCGCGATTTGCGAGAGATATCCTTGGGGAGAGAAGCTATGGGCCGTCACTTTTGATGATATTGTGACACATATGAGTTGTGGCGCTGACAACATCCGTAGATGGAATGCGGACGGCTTCCCACACATTTTACTGGTATGTTTGTAAAATCAATTCTTGATTTCCATGTATTTTTAGTTATTTTTTCGTAAATGTTGGATGTTTTGAATAATGTTTTGAATGTGAACAGTTTTGGATTTTGGAAGCCATTGAAGGCATGCCCGATGCGGGCAATTTTTCTCCAAGGCACGGCCCAGCTATTCCGAGACATCCGCGAATGTTACGTTGGGATATCGGGGGCGGTAATTGGCCCAACTGTTTTGTCATAGACAAGTTCTTTGAGGATGTTCATGTATGTTAATCGTTTTTATTAATAATTTTTTTCCGACATATCACTTGAAATATTTATTTTAAATAACTTGTATATTTTTATTTTTTCAGGCTGTGATCCCACGGCTACGGCCGGATGACACGGAGTTGGAGATGGAGTACTATATATCAGCTAGAGAGTTATCCGATGGCGTTAGGCCGAATGACCGCGTTCCTAGTTATTGCCGATTAACTTAGTTTTTCGGAGAGCTTTATGTGGTTGTTTGGGGTGATGAGGGAGCTCCCGAATTCCTCAATCGGCCACCCGCCCTAACTGATTCTGCTCCCGAAGAAGGTGCTGCCCCAGATGCCGATGCTCCTGATTCTGCTCCTGTGCGCCGACATCTGAAGCGTGTCCGAAGAAGCCAAGATGGTGCCTCTACTTCTCAAGCTCAACCACAACCATCATCTTCGGAACCAAGATATGAAGACATTCCTGCCTGGGCACGTGATATGGAGCAGAGACTTACTGGTAACAGAACCAGATGATGCAGAGCCTCATAGATCATCAGAACCAGATGATGCAGAGCCTCAGAGATCAGCAGAACGAGATAGATCAGAGACTTACTGGGCAGCTAGACTCTATGCAATTAACTCTGGAAAAACTCCATCGAATGATGCTGGAAGACCGAGGGGACGACGACGATGATGATGATCAAGTTTAGTTGTTGTCTTGAATTTTATTTTTCTGGATTTTTTTAGAGACATTATTGGAATTTATTGTTCTGGATTATTGAATTTTATCTAAATTGTTTTTAGACTTTATTGTTTATTAGATTGGTTTTGGAGTTGTGTTATCTAAATGATGGATTTGTGTTTATTAAATTGGTTTTGGATTTTGCACAAATTGGTTTTGGATTGTGTTGCACAAATTGGTTTTGGATAATGTTTGATATGAATTCTTAATATACGCATTTTCAGGGTGATCATTTGGGTAGGAGTGAACCTACGCATTCTCAGGGTAATAATGCTGATGATACTTGCCTTCATGGTGATCACGAAGTTGATAGTGATGATAATTTGGGTAGGAGTGAACCAAGGCAAAAAAAAAAGAGAAGATAGGATAAGATATCCTAGTAGGCATTTAAGAACTCCTTATGTCCCAAATGTTACGAAAAAAAAATCTACTAAGTACTTAGTTAGGGACTAACGGATTGTAATGATGATTTTTTTATAAAATTCGGGGGTAAAATTATAATTTTTGAAAAGTTATGGACCAAACTGCAATTCGTGTTAAATTCAAATTCGTAGTGAATGAACATTCTAATTTTGAGCGACTAACGGATTGATTCGCATAATGAATTTTTTATAAATTTTTGGGGGTAAAATAGTAATTTTTGAAAAATTAGGGACCAGAATGCAAATTCGTAGTGAATTTTTATTTTATTTTGTGCAACTAATGGATTGAATCGCAATTATGAATTTTTTTAAAATTTTGGGGGTAAAATAGTAATTTTTGAAAAGTTTGGGACCAGAATGTAAATTCGGGTTACATGCAAATTCGTAGTGAATGAACATTTTAATTTTGAGCGACTAATGGATTGAATCGCAATTATGGTTAAAATCGCAATTTTGGGGGTAAAATAGTAATTTTTGAAAAGTTAGGGACCAAAATGCAAATTCGGGTTAAATGTTCCTGTAAGTGTTACTTCTCCTTTCTGGTGATAAATTGATCAAATCTTACAAAATTGGCCAATATGTACGAAGTTATGATTTACGGAGGATATAATGTTACTGTAAGTGTTACTTCTCTTTTCGGGTGATAAATTGACCAAATCTTACAAAATTGGCCAATATTTACGAAGTTATGATTTACGGAGGATATAATGTTACTGTAAGTGTTACTTCTCCTTTCGGGTGATAAATTGACCAAATCTTACAAAATTGGCCAATATTTACGAAGTTATGATTTACGGAGGATATAATGTTCCTGTAAGTGTTACTTCTCCTTTCGGGTGATAAATTGACCAAATCTTACAAAATTGGCCAATATTTACGAAGTTATGATTTACGGATGATATAATGTTACTGTAAGTGTTACCTCTCATTTCGGGTGATAAATTGATCAAATCTTACAAAATTGGCCAATATGTACGAAGCTAGGGTTAGGGTTAGGGTTAGGGTTTATATGGCGTCTGGCATTTGAACTACAAACGCCAAATGTCAATGAACATGACATAACGCCAAATGTCATGTGCAGTTTTTTTTTTGGGTGTGAACAGTATACACCTAGGTGTATACTGTTGCAGAATGTTTCTGAACATACACCGCGGTGCATTTTATCTTCACCGCGGTGTGAAATTGGTTCAAAATCTGAACATTTGCATTTTGGCCCCTAACTTTTCAAAAATTACAATTTTACCCATAAAATTCCGATTTTAACCAAAATTGCAATTCAATCCATTAGTTGCTTAAAATTAAAATGTTCATTCAGTACGAATTCGCATGTAACCCAAATTTGCATTTTGGTCCCTAACTTTTCAAAGATTACAATTTTACCCCCAAAATTTATAAAAAAAATCATAATTGCGATTCAATCCATTAGTTGCACAAAATTAAAATGTTCATTCACTACGAATTTGCATTTTGGTCCCTAAATTTTCAAAAATTACAATTGAGCACTTGTATTTTTTCTTCAAATTTTCAAGGAGAGAGGTAAATCGTGACATTTTAGGCCTTCCACGGGTTATGACGGCGTCTGGAGGTAACACTACTCTCGCCATAACATCATCGGGGATGTTCATCCATTAGTCTTTCGGTGGAACGGGTTCTATGAGCTCATAGTATGCTTGACGCGTATTTATGACCTTGTAGTATTGGCTAACAAGCTCATACACATACTGACCACTATCTCTTGGTCGCTTGTCCATGACAGCTGCAATTGCGTGCTCACACGGTATTTGCTCAATCTGAAAGACACCACATGAACAAGTTCTTTCCGCTAAATCCACAATTCCAGACCACTCGGTAGATTCCACTTTCCATGTTTCATACCCTAATGCACATTTGCGCCACCTGGATGCATTTTCATATCGCTCTTTTATCAAATCCTCCTTTGATGTGGTAAGTACAGACATCCATTTCCCAGCCTCCTCACGACGCTCTCTAAACCACTTTCCCATCAAATCAATAATAAATTTGAGGAAGTAATATATGGGATAATTTTTGGCATCTTTGATCCGATTATTAAGGACCTCAACATGGTTAGACGTCATTACCTCATATATGTTCACGCGATGGTGGATTCTCGCCCATTTCTCAAACGTCACCTCGTTCTGTAGCCAATCTGCACATGCTAGACTCTTGGTTTTCAAGTAATTTGGAACTCACTCTCAGTGTACGCGAAAGCAGCATTGTAAAAATACCCGGTTACCCTATCTTTCCCAAACTTTTTTATCAAGTTCGTTTTGAGGTGGAAGTAACATGCCCCATGATCAGCTAAAGGGTAAACATCTTTTACCGCTTTTATAATCCCTTTGCCCCTGTCTGAAACAATAACCAGATCGTCTCTGTCAGGTACAACCTCTCTCAAGCACTCTAGGAACCAAGTCCAACACGCCCCATCCTCGTTGCCATCAGCTACCCCCCATGCAATTGGATAACAGCGATTTTCACTGTCCGTCGCACTTGCAATTAGAACGGTTCCTTTATATTTGTGCCCCATAAATGTTGCATCAATTACAATTACATTTCTTAGGAAACGGAATCCTCGAATAGCCGCTCCTAAAGCCATGAAGAAATATTTAAACTTATTTTCGGAGTCCGTACGGATGCGAGTGTATGTGCCAGGATTCTTTTGCTCAATCATGTAAGCATAGGAGGGTAGATTGGCAAAATTTTCTTCGAATGTACCCATAATATTCTCTTGAGCATATTGTCTCGCCCTCCAAGCTTTTTGATAGCTAATGCTAACATTTTCTTCGGCATGCATGAAATTTATCAGTGCATCTGGTTTTGGGGGTTCATTGGCATTCAAATATAATCCTGACGTCCGTAAACCAACCATACGACTTGATGCTTGTCTATGATCGGCACCTCTATTCGATATCCCACAAGTGTGAACGTCTCTATATGTCCGAATAACAAATTCATCACTGTGCTATTCCTTAGTCGCATATAAACGCCATGGACAACCAGGAGTCCTACACCCAACTATCTTCCTATCACGGTCAGACTTATACGATTCAAATTCCCATTTTTTATTTACAGCAATTTTATAAAGTGCATCTATGAACCCTTTTTTATTTCTAAACCGTTGACCAACTGTCCATCCTGATCGATCACTCATCCCCTGACTGGAATTTGATCCCGAATAATTTCTTGCGACATCATCAGCGTTATCAAAGCCTTCATGGCTAGGTGGTTCGTAAAATTCTTCATGGCTAGGCGCTTGACCATAACCACCACCTATATCACCACCACCAACATCACCACCTACATCATCACCACCTGCATCACCACCCACATCACCACCCTCGTTGTCAAAGTTACGGTGTTCACCATTTACATCAGCACCACCATAACCAACTTCGCTGTCAAAGTTACGGCGGTCATAACCAACATTACCAACTACGTTGTCATACGGAGACCATTGACAATATGCAGGAGTACGACCTAGTGGTTCAACTTCCTCCACTGTAGGTAAAGTTGGATTAGAGGCAATGATCTCCTCATCAACATCATCTTGTGCACTTGATCCTCCTATAACACATCCATCAAGTTGGTAATTGAAACTAATTTTGTCTACGATTTTTTTTCCTTTACCCCGGGTCATAAGTTTCTTCGAATTCTCTTTTCTCCCCGGAGTTGCCTCTATCCTCAGAATTTCTTCTCTCGGAGAAAAAATCAAGTACAAATTTAAATCAATAGAACTATGGGCATAGTGCTTTGTTATCTCCCAATCTTCTTCATCTGATACTTTCACTATTTCGTTATCAACACATTTGCGCTGTATCTCAAAAATATCAGTATACCGATCTAAATTCAACTTCTCGCAAATTTTATCAACCAGTTTCTCAAACGAAATTCTCCTATCCACCATTATTGTTTTCACAGAATTTCTATCACCACTCCAATACCATTTATCATCCATTTGGCGTGTAAAATCACCGCCATATCGAAGATATATTATAATTTTGTCCATTCCTACAAGTAAAAACAAAAATTAATACACAAACTATCTAAATAAAAAATGCATTCTCGAATTCGAATTCTGCCATGTTGGCGTTTGGCGTTTGGGAAGGAACAAACGCCAAACGCCAAAAAATGCAAAATTTTCAGCACGAAAAATTTCTCCATTTTGCAAACTAAATCACTCAATAATACATCAAAAATTCAAGTAACTTATAAATGCTTACCTTTTATGTTGTTCTTCTTCATTTTCTTCCTTGATTTGAGTGAAATTTGTGTGAAAATAAGTAATTGTGGGAGAGAATGGGTTAGGGTTTGGGGTTGATTTTGGGAGATAAATTGAATTGATTTTGGGTGGGGTTGATTTTGAATTTTTAAAATTTTGGGGTATATTTATTAAAGTTTAGTTTATTAGGCTGAGTTAATTAATTTAGTTAAGTTGGTTAATTAATCTTATGACCTTTATGAAATTTTTAAACATTTAATGGCCTTTTTGTAATTTAAACTTTCCATTATGGCCTTTTTGAAAATTAACCTTCTAAATTGATATACATACACTATTTCTTTTAAAGTATAAAATTGATAATTGATGTCTATTTTTTATCAGAGAGTTTTAATTTGACTGGGAAATATTACCCATATGACACTACAAATTGGGATTTGTGGTGGAAAAATAGCACTCGGGATAACCGTAGGTCTAGTCATTTTACAAAGAATCCCTTATGTTTTAAAAATTATAAAAAGATCCCATCTAATTTAGAATATGTGCCAAAACACAACAATCCTTACAAGGACTCTACCGAAAATGTTTACAAAAATTTCCCTTAAAGGGTATCCTTGTAACTTTTTGGAACAATAGGTTTTTTCTATAATTATGATAAATATCAGGGGTGCGAGTATAAATCACCCGTATTTTAATTTTGGACTTGCAACTAGTCGAATAGTGAATGCCAATTTTAAATTATGAATATTTGACAATATAAATTATAATTTATTTAATATATGTAAATAAATTTCTCATATTTATAAAATATTATTAATGAAATTTTGTTTCATTTGTTAATAAATATGTAAAAACAAGACTTTTTTTTAATATTTCTTGAAACTTATATGCAATTATAATTTATCAAATTTTTATGGCAAATATATAATTGTCAATTTTATAATTAATGATATATTACAAGTAGCACCAAATTTTAATTTTTTTAAGATATTACAAATAACCTCTAAGGACAAAATTAAAAATTTTCATGGGTAAATGGTTAAATGTAAGATGGTGAGAACCCGATGAGATTTTTAGTAATAACCAATGGGTGACTACGATTTATTTCATGATTTACCATTTTTAAGAACTTAAATGCCATGTGAATAACGTTATCTTACACTTAACTAAAAGAAAAAGAAAAAGTCATCTTATTTTAGAAAGGATAAAAATTGATATTGCGATCGGATCATTGGACCACTTTAGGATTAAAATTAAAAAAATTACAACATATTTCCCAAATATTAACAAATTGATATACCTGGGTGACGAGTGCGAGACATGTCTAGTTTTAGATGTCAGACAATGATCAAGTGTTATTTCCCAAATATTAACAAAATTGGACCATTAAGACATAATTTGACAATTTTAAAACGGTAATATGTGCAAATGCTATTGTTCTAAAAGTTCAAAAGCAATCCACCTCCACTTTAGAGAGACATAAAAATTTGTTTTTCAATTTGATTAACTTGAAAGAATATTTATTGAATGAAAAGAAAAAAAATCTCAATATACGAAATAAGAAAATATCTTACTACTCCATATTATGTGATTATAAAATGCTTTAATTGGTTTTTTTATATGGGGCATAATAATTTTTTTCCCAACAAACGTGATACAGTAGGTAATTTCTTAAACCATGTTAAGTGATATATATTAAATGATTCTTCTCTCTAATAGTTTAAGGTTTTAAATGAGTTGCTCAGGTTCAAAGAGGTCCTGTGTTCGAATCCCTCCGCCACCCATTTCTAAATTCCACGTGTTAGGCTTGAGTAAATGAATACCCCCTACACGTGAGGGGGTGTGTTAAGTGATATATATATATATATATATATATATATATATATATATATATATATATATATATATATATATATATTAAATGATTCATCTCTCTAATAGCTTAAGCTTTTAGATGAGTTGGTCATTCAATATGGTATCAGAGCTCAGGCCCAAAGAGGTCCTGTATTCGAATCCCCCCCGCCACCCATTCCTAAATTCCACGTGGAATATTCCAAATAAATTTTACATTGTAGATTTTTATTATATTTAAAATCACAAATTCTAACTATTCTACTTTTCATTAACCATTTGTCCCTGAAAAAAGAATGTCACCTAATTGGTGGGGTTGGTGGGACGAAAAAACGATTTTTGGTTACATTTCGAATTGGGTACCCGATATTTTTATTTCGGGTTGGATTTAGAATTTTAATTTTACACCCAAACGGATATTCGAGACCCGATCGAGTATTGTTGAAAGAATTTGTTGGCCCAAATTATAAAATAACATTTGCCACATCCAATTGGTCTTATCATGAGAATAATTTTGGCTTACCCGAACACGAAATGTCAGGTACCCACTTAATTAAAACGGATTTTGAATGTCAAGAAGCAACACCCACCAAAATGGGTACCAATCGGATAGGCTTGTCAATGGGTGGGTTTTTATCCTGTCCATGCCCAATCAATATTAAATGGGCTTGGACCTGATGCTAGTTGACAGGGCCCGGATCCAAAAATTTTCAAACATCGGGTCCGGGTCGGATCTAAGCCCAAATTTTTTCAGGTACACTTTTTTTCTTGTTTGCTAAAAATTGAAAATCATAACAACGGCCTAAACCCCAATCCCATTCCCCTTTATCTCAATCAGAATTTTTTTCCTATATAGCCTTCGTGGCAAAAGTTTTTCTCTTTCCAAAGTATATCCATGAATATACCTTTTCCTAAAATTCGCAGTTTCTGACCGCGATTTTATCTAAAAATTGGCGATTTATTCTTTATTTGAAATAACCTGCGATTTTTGGGTAAAACTATACATAAATCGCAGACATTCACTGCCGGTCAATTAAACCAACAAAAATTCACTTCTTCTTACTTCTCCCTGCCGGTCAATTTAACCCTAAAAAATTCACTTCTTCTCACTTCTCACTGCTCGTCCCCGACGTCCACCGTGCGCCGTCCGTCGCCTGCCGTCCTCCGTCAGTTAATCATAAATCGGGTAATAGTAGTGTGCTCCTTGCTTAGGGTTTTACCGATATATGCACCATACTTTCATTATAGTGTGTGAACTGTGTGTAAATTATATAAATCATGGGATGTTTACCTTTTAGCTAAATTTGTTCATATCTCAATTTGAGGTCTTCTTGTGCTTTTAATTTTGTATTTTCTAACTCCATGGTTTGAATTTAGTAAATAAGCAAAATGTAGAAACACCTATGTGCTTTGCCTAATTGACAAAACTCCATGTATTATGTTTATTATCACCGTCCTTGTGTTTTTTTATTAGCATAAACCCCTGTATAATAACTTAATACACACATTTAAAATACCTTCATAAGTCAATAGAGGTTATTACCAGTTTTTTCATTAAACAGGGGGGCCTATTACAAATTTTCAAAGTTAACAGGGGTATTATTATCAAATTTTTTTGTTTTTAACTTAGCTTTTCCCGTTTTCAAATCCAAAGTAACATAAGGAACCTGCTTGACTGGATACATATTTGAAAATACCATTTTTAATTTTCTGGGATAAAAGTCCTTATTGAGTTGAATTTTGCTATAGAACCTTAAAATTAAATATGTATGCCCCTGTTTATCTGGATTGTTTCAATATAAAATGCCTTTTTTACTTTGAACATGTATATCTGCCTGATAAATTTGATCTTTTCTCATCAAATTGTAACATATACATGCTGAAGAAGTTTATTCTTATTCATTGTCTGTCATGGTCTCCCTTAGGATTATATAGTTTATTGTATGTGAAAATGGGGGCTCTGGACTAGAATTTCCCAGTTACTAGGTTGGTTAAATTAATTGTGGTGTCTATCCTGAGACAATTTTTGAATGCATTATTGTGCTAAAAAAACACTGCACAATTTTGGGTGAATTTCAATTCCAATTTCACTCCCAATACCAGCATTCAGCAATTGCAACTCTTCTCCCCAATCTCACCACTGTCAGCAGTAAATACTTTTCCTCGTGGATTGAATCTTTGATATTAATTTTTGATAGATGTTCTTTGTATATAAAATGTTTGAGAGATGAGTGAAGTAATTTTTCACATGTTCTAATTTACAGGCAATAATTATACATGGACGCGGAAGCGAAGAAGAAGCTATTTCGAGCCAAATTGAAAGCTCAGAAGCAGGAAAAACAGCGCATTGATTCTCCTCTTGTGAGGTATTCTAGTTTCATTATGAAAAAAATAGAAGAAAAGGTATTATCGAATAAGTGCGAGTATGGTATAGCTAGACTTACTGATTACTGAAAGCCTGTAGCTGTATTTCGTGTCCTTTTTCCTTAGAAAATAATATTATGATATTCATACTGTCCTTACATGTATTTTCATTGTTATTCATGTTTTGTATGTATGTTTATGTAATTATGTATATGTGTGGTTTGGAAGATGAACTGTATATGCTATAACTACTTCACTGAGTTCTAGGAAACTGGGATAGAGTTGATAGATGTTGGACATATGTTTTTAAATTGTATATACCTAATGGAAATCTAGAAAGGTTCATAACTAAACTGATACATTTTGTTTTCCCAAGTGGGATAACTTCAATTATTGAAATGACTATATCCTTATAATGAGTATGAATACCATGTCGTCTATGATTGTGATTTTTTTCCCAACAATTCTCTTCTAGAAAGTCTGATTTGTTGCCATTTACGGATGCAGGTATAATGAACATGATCAATTGGTGTGTAAAGTTTGTGATGTTGTTATTAAATCAGATTCTCTTTGGCCTGCACACCAAGTTTCTCGGAAACATCACGAGGTAAATGTTTAAACATCTGAAGTATGGTTTTTTTTTTTTTAATCATGTTTGTGAAAATGCTCCGGTGTTGCTTCTCTTGAGTGAATTAATCATGTTCGACTTTATTCAATTCATTCTTCACCCCTGCACAATACCCATCAAGATATTGATTGATTGTACTTTTCAAACAAAGTTTCAAATGCATTATGATTCTAAGCTCAGCACGATGTGCACCCTATCACTTAATGATATACTTGAATTTTATCGGTCTCGCCTGGAACCAGAACCGTTGCAGGTTGCTTCTCTGATACGTTTGTTGCATATTTTGTGGCAATTTAATTTTCTTACTGTGTCAGTTTTGTTTGTTCAGGCAATCGACAAACTCAAAGCTAATGCAGCTGCACTAAATCGAGCCAATAACTCCAAGCCTGAGCCTCCTAAAGAGTTGCCAAAGCCTAAACCTGAGTCCTATAAAGAGCTGCATGGCAACTCTGAATCTTCAACTGCATTGCCTAAACAACGATCATCTATGCTTCCTCCGAACTTTTTCGATAATCATGAGACGAAGAGGCAGAAAAAAGGTAAGGATCTGTTTTATGATTTTCCTTTTGAATCTTCTTTTGTGTCAAACTATCTTGGATTGATTATATGTATGCTTGCACTGATTTTATAGTAGTAGGCAGTAGTTTGGCTGAGGTTCAATGATCTTTTATCTTCAAATGGTACATTAATGATTGTCTGCTACCATTTGAACTGATAGAAACAGGGTGGTTTTGTATCATTAACCTTTGAGATGCAAAGGAATTTGCCAACTTCATATCGTATACCTTGCATTTTGACTCCTTGAGCCCCATTTTTCTTGGTTCTGATATTTAGTTCGTTGGACACGATTCCCGATGTGTGTTTGTTAGTGTATCAGTTTTCGTTTAATCGTTATTATTTGGCTGGAGAATATGGGGCACTGCAATTTATGCAAGTAGATGATTTTGGAGGGTCTCTAAATTCTTTTCTTCATATGAGATGGATGACCTTTGCTGATAAAAATGATGTATTATGAGTCCAATTGTAATTTTGATTAGGTATTATATTATTGACATTTATGTGAACTCATAAGGGCCTTAAATGACAAAATACTACCTGTACAGTGTCATGTCGACCAATGATACTAAAAACCGACTGTATATAAGGTTTGACAAAAAATACCATCTCAATTATATAAACTTTCTCACTATAATCAAGTGTTAGTGCTAAAAAATGATGTTTCTCAGTTGTATATATTAAAAGGTAATTATGCTGTTTGATTATAATGACTACATGGAGTGTTGTCACTGGTTCGGAATTACCATTATTGTGTACTTTGCATGTAGTTGCAATCTACTTTACCTTGCCCCAAAAAAAAATGGTTGTAGCAATTTACTTGGTAAGGGTTTATTAGACTTTACTGGTTTCATGTAGACGAACTCTATCTGAGGGTGTTTCCTATTTTCTAGAGAGGGATTCTGGCAAGTTGGAAGACCCTAATTCACACAGTAGTGATTCAATTTCTGCAAAGATTCAAGTTTTGGACCCAACTGTCTCAGGGAGTGGGGCAGGCATATCACTCTCTGCCAAGCCTGTAGAGACGAGAGATCCTGAATATGAGGCTTCCAGGGATTCAAGGCAGCTCCCAAAAATAGCTGTTGATTCAGAAGCTAAGCAAGTAAAAGGATCTATTCCCCAAGGCTTTTTTGATGACAAAGATGCTGATTTACGTGCAAGAGGCATTACACTTGTGAAGCCAGATGTCAAGTGAGTTTTTTTATTACTTTCAACTGATTATAGATGGTCATTTTCTGAAATTATTTATACAACTGACGAGTAGACCATAGGAAAGAAATGGCATAAGAAAGTTAGCCTAGGTGATTATATTCAGTCTACTCGGGCCAAATTCTATATACCAGAAGTCAACTCAATTTCTAGATTGATGAGGTGATATATAGGGTTACTGTTTTATTCATGAAGGTTGGGTACTTCAAATTTTTTTGTCTCTGTTTTCTTTTTCCTACTACTGTACTGCTATTAGATCATTATGATTTGTGGATGTTGTTTGTCCTCGGATGAGAAATATAGCAAGTGGTTAGCATTGATGCATTATTCCTTGCGAGTTATCAGTAGAGCAGTGATGAGGCGTTCTGCGTCGGTTGTCGATTGATTTGACCTCTCCTGGCTCTCCAATTGACTTCACTCCAGTAATTATATTCAGGAGCTGACCTGCACTCATAAGCACATGTGGCTTGCTGGATTGCCCCCAACCAAGGCCCTTCAATGCTGAACTAGATTGGAGTAGTTAGAACCATCGGTCGCAAATTGCTGGATGTAGTCAAAAAATGATGTGCGCTCGTAAGTGCAGGCATTTCGGTATATTACTGAAGAAGGCATATGTCAACAGCTAAGGTCGATGAGGTCATATTCGAGAGGTTGACTCCCGTCCGATGTGGTACTTCACCTAGTCAGATCTTATGCAGTCAAGCATTACTAGACCCAATGAAAAATTCCCAGGAATAAATTATCATCATGAAAATCTGATTCATTGAGATTAAGTAGGAGATTCAAATGCACACAAGAAGTTCTGTACTTTTAAGCGACTTTGTTAGTAGTTACTTCATTTGTTCTTACAAATCTTAAACGGAAGCAATGTAGTTTTTTATGATATGAGATGATTGATGAACAAGTTTGAACAAGTGATGTGTCTTAATGAAAAGAGAAGTGTCACATAAAAATTGCATGCTTAGAGTACTGATTTACGTTAGGATTTCTTAATTGTCAACTAAAGTATGTCATAAAAATGAATGATTATTACCATTTTGTAAGTTTAACTGAATATTAACCGACTTACCTCCCTCGTCTACATACCACTCTATCTGGAACTTTATGAAACACAGCTTTTTCTTCTCACTTCTATAAAATTGGTTTATTACCAATCTTGGCAGGGATGAATACAAGGAGTTTGAAAAGTTAATCCAGGAGGATTTACGGGAAGTAGATGATCGTTTGGAAGAAGAGGAGGTTTGAATTCTCTCATCTTTCTTCGATAAACTGATCGAGTCTTACCACTTGGTCTGTTGCAATTGTGACACTGTCATAATATTGGCATCCGTTCTGCAGATTGATGCAGCTGAGACGATTGAAGAGGCAGAGTCTGTTGAACAAAGGTACTACTGCTAATTTGGTAACTGAAGTCGCTCATCTGGAACTCATTCTATTTGGGCGTATTGGCCCTACTTTGTAGCTCAAACAATAATATCACCAATCTTTTCAATCTTCAGGACCTATAGGGAGAGAGTGGAACTGTTGAGAAAGAAGAAGCTGGAGCTTAGGGCTTCTAAATCTGCTGTTTGTGCTAAAGTTGTTGAAGTTTCACGCAAGGAATCTTGCCATGAAGATTCATCAAGTGATGACGAAGATAGTGAGAATTCCACGGTCGACTGGAGAGCAAAGCATTTTTAAACATTTAACCGGTACTCTCTCTCTCTCCCCCCCCCCCCCCCCCCTAACTAATGTTTCACTTTCCTTACTAATCTATATCCTTTATTTACCTTGTTTTAGTTCTTTTTTTACAATTTAGATGCTCTCCTCCCAAGAAAATTATGCTTGAAAAGCTCCGAGATTGCTTAACGATGAGGCTTTTGTTTCTGTCTACACATTTCATGAGAATAGATATGGTTACTGCTCCAAATTCTGAGGAACACTAAAATTTGGTCTATGAATCATCGTAAACTGAGGAGAAAGCTCGGGTTGACAGTGTAACTATAGATTAAATATATAATTTGGCTTCTTACGGATATGAATTGAACGAGAATCTAAACTTTTTGTAAACGCCCGAGCAACATTTAGTTGGAAGTTTTTCAAATGTTACATATTTTCTAGCTTTGTTTTTTTAAAAATCAATATTAATGCTGTGAGATTAACTAGATCATTTTCCACTTAATGTGGGGAAGAATTTGGTCCGGGTGACATTGATTTGAAGCTATTCAGCCTTGTGACTTCATGTGCTTGTATGTAGAATAATATTTCTCTGAGTAAATCACTATTTATAGTGTTGGGCCCAATTTATTTTCCTTCTAAAATTGAACCGACTTTATAGATGTAAACTTCATTTATTTGGTCACACAGTGCAGCTATTCAGTTTATAATTTAAAATTTGAATCTTTGAAAATAATGAGTTCCAATTAAGATTTGTGCATACTTTTGGATAAAGTTATAAACAAACTTTTGGTGGTTATTATTCTTTGTGGGTCCAAAATGAATGGTTTTTGCGTTTAGAAATGTTTAGTTCAATTGACATTTTGAATGTCAAGTATTTCTTCTATTTCAAAATAATTGTCATTTTAGAGATTTGTACAATTATTAAGGAAGCTAATAATTAATTTTGAATTTAGAAAAAAGGTTAGAGTCATACTTAAAATATCTCTATTTATTTGGTTAGAAGAGAGAACAATTTGTTAAATTAGAAGAGAGAAAAAAACAAGGAGTAAATAAGGGTAAAATTAAAAAATATTTTATTAATGATGTATTGGAATCTAAAGCGACAATTAATTTAGAACAGGTAAAAGTCTCTAAAGCGACAACTATTTTGGAATGGAAAGAGTAGTTTCTTTTTATTTACTTGACTGTTTTTGTTTAATTTAAATTTAAATCTCTGTATTTTTAGTTCAAGTTCAACACAAAAGGTCAAAACACCCTCACAAAATAATAGTATATATATATTTTTGGGTAAGACTCACAAAATAATTGTTGCAACACAGAACAGTTTACAGTGCTTCTCTGACTTCTAAGAGTGGAGACACATAAAGCCACTTAATGGCAATCTTTTATCTCACTCTAATTAAAATAGATCACCAACTCGAACAATTAATTTATTTGACACGAAGTGGGTCTGAGTGTTGTGGAACAATTTTTTTTTTAATTAGTATTAAATCTGGTTTAATTAATTTTATATCATATCTTTACCTATTAGTTTAATATTTTGGCTTGAACACTAGCAGATCTATTTTTCCAAATGAAAACAAGTGATGTTCTTAAATAAACCAAAGCAGCTAGTGGTTTCTGCCTAGATCTGCAGATTTGCATTATTGCAAAGGCATGCTATAATCCCTTTGAAATTACTATTTTGCCACTTGCCCGTCCAACAGAAAATTTATTTTGTGCAATCGATAAAGTGGTGCAACAAATAGTTAGACTTCTATATTTAGGGAGAAGTTACCTTTAAAATCTCATTGCCATCAACCGTACGCGTGTATTTGATATGCAAAATAATTTTAAATAAATCATAACCATTTACTGCACCACATCATCTTTACCAGTGGCGGAGATAGACAATAATAGGGGCGGGGGCGGGGGCGGGGGCGGGGGCGGGGGGAGGTGTGGCGAAGATTCTTTTGGTAGCAAACTTGGTAGCTTTTCGATGTTCTAATAAAATGATAAAAATACTTCAGATAAAGATTACCATTATAATTTTATCGAATAAAAAGACAAAAAAATACTAATAAATTTTTTATCCAACAAAAAAAATGAAATAATATATTAGCAATTTCTTTAAGAGAAAATGATTATAAGTGGATCAATGGTTCAACCGGTTCACTGATTCGCCGATTTTATTAGTTTTTGGTCTTTTTTTCGGTTCGAACTAGTCAGAAACAAAGATGGTTTAGTAAGGTTTTTAAAACACCGTGTTTGATTCAAAGTGAAAAATAGAAGAAGAAATGTTAGAGTTTCTTTAAAGTCTAAAGGTTGCGAGAGAAGTAAAAATCCATAGCGTAAACATTTTTTTTATTTATAAGTGGACCAGTGGTTCAATCGGTTCACTGATTCACTAGTTTTACTTGTTTTTGACCGGTTTTTTTGGGTTCGAACTAGTTAGAAACAAAGCTGATTTTGGAGGGTTGATCGGACCGGATTGATAACCGATTATCAATTAAACCGGTCGAACCGGCAATTCAATTTTTAAAACAATAATCAAATCACCTTAGGAAAGAATGGTTAAATGAAAACATAATGCATAAATAAAGAATGGTATACTATTAAATATCGGTTTTAAATTCAATCATGAAGTGGTCTCAACCTAAGACAATTTTATTTAAACTTTTCTTGAGTGTTTCTTTTCATTACATTAATAAATTGAATTTTATTGTACTCTATAGTTTCATAGTGGCCCATTGAATTTCTTTTTCTTATGGCTCACGCCAGCATAGTATTTCTGAAATTAATATAATTATTAAAGCTACCTGATTAATAAATTAATAATTTAGAAAAACAAAAAAAGATGCGTTATAACTTGCTTCTTGCACATCACTGCCAAATATTAATACTAATAAATGTGTCTGGATACTACTACTATAAATTAATGAGAGTAAATCCATAACATGGATTGTCTGTAATCCATCAAAATATTTTTAATTTATTTTATTATATTGTCAACTAGTATATGAAAAAATCTTGGGGCCCGTTTATTTGACATCTCTCAAAAAAAATTCGTGTTTGAGAAAAGCGAGACAAACATCATTTCTACTTTTTGAATTAAATTTATCCTCTCTCAAGTTCCTCTAACTACTTTCCTAAAAGTCAAACAAACAACAATTTTCTTATCTAAAAAAAAGGGTAAATTACGAATACCCCCCTCAGGTAAGGCCTAATTAAAAAAATCCCCCTCACGTATTGGGTATTACAAAGTATTTAATATAATTTTAACATTAAGATTCATGTTAATTTTATAATAGTTGTGTATACACGTACCCTCCGCATTAGTAGAGAGTATTTTCCTCGTAGTTAATATCTAAACTCAACGTCAACATTGTCTAAAGATTATTAAATGCATATTTCATTAAAAAAATTGTGATAATGTGCCATTATAGTGTATAATAACATGGATATTAATTAGTAATGTGAAACTTAAATACTAGGAAGTTCTGATAATGTTTTAAACTTCATGAACAATTATACAATTTTCCCTAATCTTAGCAGATAAATGTGCTATTCTTAACTCAGCCAATATTTGCTTGAAATATCAACAATTCTCGAATTACGATCACATGCACAACACGTGACTTAGGTCGGGCCAATATTTAAAATTTGGTCCAATTCAGATTGAAATTGCTGAAAATTGGATTATTTAAATTTGACCGCCCGAAAAGATAAAGACTAAAGTTGCTGCGATCATTAATTATGGGACCAAATTTATAATTTGCAGAGGAATTAGTATGTGGTTATCCCTTGTTTAGCCATAACTTATCATGAAAACTAGACAACAACTAGTAATTAGTTTAATAACCGCCGCCTTCTTCAACATTTACACGCATTGGCACACATGTATGTTCGGATAAATCTTGCTTATCTCATTACCAAATTTTCAATGTACAGATCACTTGTTTCCTTCAACTACGCTTACGCACCACATTAATATCTTCTTGTAATTAAATTTTTTTAGCAACAAATGTTGTCATTTACTATTAGTTATCAATGACAGCCGTTAACTTGTAGAAACGGATGATGATTTTTCTTTTTTTATAACCCAAGTGTCCAAGGTTACACCAGACTAATCCTGGACCTTCAGAACCCTTGCCTTAGAACCCTGAAGGATGTAAATCGCGGGATGATTTTTGGTAAATATCTGGAGCTAGCTAAGTTGGTTGGTTTGGGAAAAACAATGGGTTTAAGATTTTCTAATTAATTTTAGATCTATGTTTTTCTTCTAGAAATGACTACCTCCGTTTTTTTTATTTGATTGATTATGAAGTAACGATGATGTAATTATAATGTGTTTAGAAAAAAAAAATATATTTTCATAGTTTTGAAATAAAAAAAAAAATTAGACTAGCACACAATAAATGAAACCAGCTCAAATTAGGTTTGGTAAAACTCAAATCATTCACATGTCAACTTTGAGATTTGACAATATTTCTTGGTGATTATTGCATTTTTTATGTCAGAACTTAAGCTCGTTGGTGTTTCTATTCCACATCTTATTGGATCAGCAAATTTGGTGCCACAACTTCAATTTTGGTCCACATTGAGACCCAATTTTAAAATTGACCCAAATTAACCCACATGCGGGCCATGTGGTTTGTAATTTGAGGATTTTGATCGAATTTAAAAAAAAAATCAAAATTCATTTTCTAAACTCAAACTCAAACTCAAACCCACCTTTGTCTCTCTCGAATTTCTCCACCTCCTCTCCCAAAAACTTCACCTCAACCGCGATACTGCCGCCTTCCTTCGTAACTACCCCACATCTTCAACAACCCCACTAACGACTTGAGCTGAGGGGACGGATGGGCGTCCATTAGTGGAATTTGCAAAGGGTCGGCAACATGGAGGTGGCGGAGGGCGAAAGAATGACTTGCGACAGAGCTTTAGAAGCTTGGGAGGCGCTTCTCCGACAATTCTTAGTGATGGCAGCGGTTGGTGAGAGTTAGGGAGGATGAAAAGGCTGCAGCGGAGGCGGCGGAAGTATCATCGGTAGTTGAGGCGAATATGGTTTATGGTCAAGGGAGTGGAGAGTTTACAGAATTTTGGGGGACGATTTGGAATTTTGGAAGCGTTGTGGGAGATTTCGGCTGTGATGGGAAGGAGCAATTGATAGAGGTAGAGGAGGTGGATGAGGTATTAAAACATTGGAGTTGATGGAAGATTGGGGTTTAGAAAATTGAATTTTGAATTTGGTCAAAATTCCCAAATTACAAGTCATGTCCATTCGTCTCCTCTACTCGAGTCCCATCCGCCCCCATTCCTTGCCCACTGTAACTACCCCCAAATGTGGAAGATGGGGAGTAGTTACGTAGGAAAGCGGCAGAGCCGTGGTTGAGGTAAAGTTTTTGGAGAAGCGGTTGAGGATTGGGAGAGGAGGTGGGTTTAAGTTTGAGTTTTGAAAATAAAATTTGAATTTTATGTTTTACAAAATTTCGTTTTTGTCAAAATCCCAAAATTACAAGCCACGTGATCCACACGTGGGCAATTTAGGACAAATTTGAAATTGAGCCTCAATGTGGACCAAAATTGAAACTGAAATTGAAGTTGTAGCACCAAACGTGCTAGCTCGATAAGATGTGGGGTAGAAACGTCAGTGATCTTAAGTTGTGGCATCGAAATCCCCTAATTAAAAGTTACGTGGCCAACACGTGGATTAATTCAGGCCAATTTTGAAATAGGGTCTCAATGTGGACCAAAATTGCCACCAAAATTGAAGCTGTGACACCAAATGTATCAGCCCAATAAGATGTGGAGTAGAAATACCATCGAACTTAAGTTGTGGCAAAAAAAATGCAATAATATCATATTTCTTGGATTGACTAATCACAAAAGTATGCAATATATTTATTTTGTAGTCGTATGAAATTGAAATACACTTATTTCGTGATCGGACGAATTTGATCAAACCAGGTTCAAACAAAAATTTCCGACAAGCAAGACCTAAAAATCCTCTTATTTTTTATTTTTTTTAAAAAAAAAACCTTTATAGGACACATTGGGACTTGGAAGTTTTAGCAATTTTTTTTTATTACCACGACTTTATAATAAAATAGAAAAGTACACGTGTGTTGCACGTGATTATCTAATTTCTTAAGTTAGTTGAATCATATAATAATTTTCATCATACTACGGTCTTAATGACACACCACATTATTTTTTTGACTAATCACTTTAATTATTACTATGTTGTTACCAAAAACATAAAGTTGTTATCATGCATATCTAAGTATTTCTTAACTTGAAGATAAAAACGAACTATAATTACTAAGTATTTATAAAGCTACATGTCTACATAACTATAATTCTAAAACTACCATTTGAACGAATGTACAACATCAATTTTTTTATTCCTTGACCTCGATATTTACATCTAAACTAATTTTCATATGTTTAACCTATTTTTCTTAATCGATTTCACCAGTTTTGTCGGTTATACCTGTTTTTTTACTGAGTTCACCATTTTCAATTACACGCCTAACCTAATTTTTTACCAATTTAACTCGTTTTTACTAATTTTCCTCAATTTTGTCCAGTAAACATATATTTATCGATTTAACCAGCTTCTACACTAAGTTTACCATTTTTTTTTTTGTTATTTTAACATATTCTTTCATCGATTTCATCCGCTTTTACATTGAGTATACCATTTATTGTTATCTTATTTAACCCGGCCCTTCATCGATTTCACCATTTTTGTGATTTATCCCATTTGTTAATCAATTCACTCATTCTCTTCGGTTCAACCCAATTTTAGTCGATTTTGCCTATTTTTTATGATTTAACCTATTTTAATTAATATTTCACATTTTTTGTTAATTTAACTCGATTTTTGTGGTTGTTGTTGTTATTTTTATCGATTTGACTCATTTTTTTAATCACATGTTTAGTTGATATCATTTTTTTTTCGGTTAGCCGTGTTTTGTCGGTTTATCCCGTTGTTTTATCGATTTTACCATATTTGTTGCTTTAACTCGTTTTTCTTCGACCTAACCCATTTTTCCATTTTTATCATCTATTTTTTAATCAGATTTTACATATTTTCACTAGTAACAATTTATATGTTTTGACTTAAGCCAATTATAAGTTTTTCAGTTAACTAAATAGACTTTGTTTTATTCATACAACACAAATGTGGCATTTTTCCTGAGGTTCTTTAATGATTTTTAATTGATAATTTCTTAAGAATTGTGCAAAGAAGTATCGATTGCACTTTTTTTGTTATTTTAACCCGTTGACCGATTTCAACCATTTTTGTGTTTTATCACATTTGTTAATCAATTCACCTATTATCTCCGATTTTTTATTGTGTTGCTAATTTAACCCATTTTCTCACATATTTCACCTTCGTTTTTAATTTGCCAATTTAAATCATTTTTTGTTCTTATTCTTGTTCTTTCATTGATTTGACCCCCCCCCCCCCCCTTTTTGTTATCTCATTTTAGTCAATATCATTAATTTTTTACCAGTTACTCGTTTTCTGCCGGTCGCCATTTTTTTTCTTTAAGTCGTATTTATTCTATCTAACCTATATTTTCATTGATTGTACCATTTTTATCATATATTTTTTTATCGACTTTTACCCGTTCTTCACGATTTAAGCATTCTATGTTTTTGACTTATTATTTTGAATTGATTTATTATTTTTTTTCTTTCTATCTAATCCATTTTTCCATTGATTTATCATTTTTTATCATATATTTTTTATCAAATTTTACCCGGCCCGTTTTTATCGATTTTAACCATTTCTATGTTTTGACTCTTTTTGGCTTAACCCAATTTTATGTTTTTTGGTTAAACTAAATAGTATCTTTTTTATTCATGTAGCACAAATGTGACATTTTTTATCTTCTGATGACCTTTAATAAGTGATAACTTTTTAAGAACGTTCCAAAAAAATATTCGAAGAAATATAGAGTAATAGTTTTTTTTTACTATTAGTATTTTAATGAGTTGTAAAACATTAAAATATAATTATAATAAGGTTGATGTAGGAGTGACTTCTTGTCTAATTATACTTCTAGGATTATTTTATTTTACCTTTTTGCCTTAAAATTAAATATCACAATATAATTTAAATAGGGGTATATTAGTTTTCACAAAAAAAGGAATAATTTTTTTTGCCAAACTCGTACTTTAATATAAAATATAAATAATATATAAAATAATAAATAATATAATATAATATAATATATATATATAAATAATAAATAATAAATAATATATAATATATAATATATAATATATAAAGATAATTAATCTGCACACACACACACACACATTTCTGTGTGGAAAAAACTTTTCCGATCCAGTTGTCTCTATAAATACCCTCCAAGCTAGTTCACCATTTCCCTCATAATTAAACGTCCACTTCTCAATAAATACATATAAATGTATCTCATGTTCTTTCCATCCTTGGACATGTAGATACATATATCTTTTGATAGATAGATATATGCAGCTATATATCCATTTTCAACATTAATTGACATTAATTCTTCTCTCTTTCCCGTGAAAATTTCCAATAAATCGATCACAAATTAAAAGCCATCCAATCACACGTGATTAATTTTCTCGAACCTTCCCCCAAAATACAAAAGGTTTATATACCGAAGATTCAAATTATTTCCAGACTCTTAATTTTTGAAATTGTTGAGATTTTTAATTTCAAATAATGAGGTCATTTAAGAAATCATCATTCAAGGTGAAGAATCATGAGATTGTTGATGGAGGAGAAGGGAGTAATAATTTGAATGGAAGCGATGAATATATGGTGGAGGATTTGAGAGATATTATTGAGTCATCTCGGGGCAGCCGATTCACTTTGATTGAAAATGAGTTCGGACTCGATCCGGGTCGCCGGAGGTTCAGTAGACAGAGCGTTATCAATGGCATAAAAGACTTTTCACGGGGCTTTTACATTCATCCAGATAACAGGTATGTAATTTACATACAATACAATTATTCTGTATCTATATTACTGGAATTTCGTTTAGTTTGTACGTTTTGGTTTTGAATTTTGATGATGATGGAGGGGGGTTGTTTGGGTGGGACCGGATGGGCTGTGCAAGTGGCGTTATTCCCGCCAATGATATTAACGGACACGTGGCGGGAAAGTACTCGCGGTTCATTTTGATGGTTTTGTTACAAGCCATCCATTATGTTGACTTTGACCTTCTTAATTGGTGGCTAAAAATTGCTTTAGGTTAATTTCCTCAAGTGTGGAAGTTAAAAATAGATTTTTGAATTGGATAGAAATGGTGACTCGAGAATTCTAGGCTCCAGCTAAGTTGTTCACTTAATTTTGGGATGAATTATCTAATTCTTTTATTTTAGAGAAACGATCATTAAATCAGAAATTTATCGAATTGCTAACAAATTACAAAGAATTTCAATCACATAGTATGACTAGTACTTAAACTAGAGAAAATCTTAGGGTGTATGTAGATGAGTTTTGGCCCGGTCTCGCGGGTTTCGCGAGACCGAGCCAAACATCTTTCAAATGAATTTTCGCCAAACTCATAAAACCATAAAAAAACCTATTCAAAAACTCACACTCAAACTCTTCAAACCTATAAAACATTGATTTAACACCTAATACCTACTTTTCCCCCCAAATTTCACTAAAAAAGACATTGATTGAGCACCTACCTACCATCTATTTTTTTCCCTAAACTTTAATATCAAAACCCAATTCAAGTGGGGTTTCAACTTATTCAAACCACAAAACCCAACAGCCAAAGCTCATCCAAATGAGGTCTCAAATGTTTCATCGAAACCACCCAAACTATTTTTTTAAAATCGAGACCCGCACAATCGAGGCAAAACCCATCCAAATAGACTCTTACCAATGATATATGGCCTAAATGAATTTTTCTAAATTATTTTAATAGTTGAATAACGATTTAGACGAATTGGAATCGGTTGTGAGCTAGAATTTATTTTTTCCTTCTGAACAAACAATTAGAATAGATTGATGAGCCCTTGATTTTATTGAGATTTTTCTGACATTGTTTCAAGAAAAATATTGGGGAAATATTTCATATGGATGGGTTTCCGTGAAAAATGCAAAAGATTCTGATATCGTCTGAAATCTCAGACTGACTTGCACATGGAACAATCCCACTAAACCGACTCGAGTTCTGGAAAAGAAGGGTTAATTATGATATAGGCAATGTTTTCAGAACCGGACCGGACAGCGAACCGGTGAGCCAACTGGTCACTGGTTTTACTGGTCGAACGGTCGGACCGCTGGTCGGACCGGATGACGTCATAATGATATAATAAATATATTTAATTTTAAAGTATATATAATATGCAAAAAATTTAAACATTATCCTACAATTGATTAAAAATTATATAAAATCTTAGAATATATTTAAATTAAATCACATAATATTTACATAATTTATATCATAATTGTAATATGATACTAATTTGTAAGTTCATATAAATATAATATGACTATATTTCTTTATAAACATTTAAAAGTGTAAGTTAAAAATACAAAAAACTAAGAGATTAATAAATTTAAAATATGATTATGTATAAAAGTCTAATATTCAAAATCAAACTTGCATAATATATCGATTTGATTTTCAAAATTTGACACTCTTTATCCTAAAATAATATTGGAAAGAAATATCTTATAGAACAAATTTTAATAAAAAATTATTATTTGAGTATTAATTTTCATTGATAATGTGTAAAATGTTAATTTGAGTTATCATAATATAATTTATAAATAAATATGGCTACAGGTTTTCTGTAATTTATAAATTTGTTTTTTACTAGAAATTCAACAAAAATGATGTAGCTCAACTGGTAAGGAAGTTATGTTTCATGCAAGAGGTTAGGTGTTCAAATCCCACCTTCTACAAGAATTTTTAGTTTATTTTTAAGAATAATAAAATTTAAAAAATTGAAAAAAAAAAAGAAAAAAAAAGAAATTCAAAATCGGGTTGAACCGGCCCAAACCGGTTCACCGGTTTTGGACCGGTTCAACCCGGTTCAGACTGGTTTTGAGTCAACTGGTTTTAGGGGGTAAACCGGACCGGACCATGCTCCGGTTCGCGGTCGAACCGGTCGGACCGGCCGGTCCGGTCCGGTTTTAATAACATTGGATATAGGGGGAAAATTCTCGCGTAAAACAGGTATTTTATAGATCTGGAATAAAATTAGTGTACCCACAAAATATATTTATAAGATTTTGTGTATGATCTATGAAAGACCGGATTAAAACAAAAGTTTTCTGATATAAGTCATGTTCCCGGATTGTGTATAGTAAGTGTTTATGTTGTAACAAAATTAAGTTGTACTCATACAAATTATTTGTCGTTTTACATGTTTTCACACATATTAAGTTACCTACTAAATAGCCTCAGTTTTAAAGAAAAAATAAATTATATACCTAAAATACCCTTATTCTTTATTTATCTCACCATTAGCTATTTACACGTTATTCAAGTTTTACACACTCTCTCTTACTTTTTCTCTTACATACCTAAAATATGTAATTAATAGTGTATTGAAATCCTAAAGTGACAAATAATTTGAGACAATTTTTTTTCTCTAAAACGACAAATAATTTGGGACAGAGGGAGTAGTTAAGTGTCATAGTCCAATGGCAGGGCTCCGGAATGGAATTAATTCCATTTTTTTTCTTTGCCCACTCTCACCTATAATTCTAGTTTTAATTTTGTTTTTAATATTAATATTAATAATACTAATAATTATTTTATTAATATAATTAAATTATTAATTATATTTAAATATTAAAATTAAAGAGAGTAAATAATCATAAAATTAAAATTGATACATAATAGGAAATACAATAAACAAGAAAGGAAATACAAGAAATAGGATTAAATAAACGATAAACACACGGAAATATAACATTTTACTGATTTCTCCCATGAAACTAGTCGCTTCCTTCATTCGATGAATCTCCAAATAAGTCCCGAGGAAGACTTTTTTGTTGTATTTCCCTTATTTTATTCTTCCAATACGCCTTTGTATCTGGAGTGACTGAAGAGCAGTCCATCGACATAATTCGTTCCTTCCTTGACATTGTCGTTGACATTCTCGTTGCTTCTTCTTCCCGTTGACGTTGAAGCATCTCCATATGCCTTCTCTCTCGTCCAGCCTCTACCAGAAGTGTAGTTTCTCTCATGGCCTGAATTTTTTCCCTTTCCAAGTCAATATTAGCATGTGGACTACTCGACGAAGCCACCACCAATATTGTAGTTAAATGATTAAATTTTTAATTACAATAAAAGATATTAAAATAAAATGTTGAATTTATTTATTAATGATTTGTCCATAAATAAATTTAATTACAATTCTCATAAATTATTAATGATTTTAATTTTAAAAAAAATAAATTTTATTATATTAAATAATTCAATTAAAAATTGGTGACTACATATATTTATTAAATACTAGTAAATATACAATAAATATACTAACAAATTTTATTAAAAATTCAATTCTACAAATTTAATTTAATTTAATTTAGGAGGGAAATTTAATTTTATATTTATTTATTTAAATAATTTATTTTTTCCTATTTAAAAATATTAAATAAACAATTTTTAATAAAGAAATTAAAAAAAACGGAACCAATCAGGGGACGCCACTTAAAGAGGGGCGCGTGAGATTAATCCCAAACGGGAACGAGCCGCGGCCAGGGCTCCGCGGAGCCCCGCCCCTTTCCCCACCCCGCCTCCGAGCCCCCACTGCTAGAGACGGCTTCTCCACCCAGCCCCGACCCCGTCCCGACTCCGGCCATCTCCATTGGAGATGGCCTAATGTACTCCCTTCGTCCCTTTTTTCTCTCCCGAGTTTTGGCATGTAGTTTTAGGTATTGAAACGTTAGATTTTTAGGTATCTTTACATTTATGCCCTTAAAAATAGTGGTGGAGAATTATTAGTGTCAAATCATTACTTTATTTGAAATGGTACTTTTGATAAAAGTAATTTTATATTATGAAAATAAGTGTTATTTTGGGACATCTGTAAATATAAAATAGGAACAAAAATTAAATTGACGGAGGGAGTATTGTTTATAGGGATGTAAACGAGTTGGTCAAATTAAATTGTACTTATGTTTTCAATTAGTTTGATTTCTTTTTATTGAATATTATAATATGTTTAAGTTTAATTTGATTATTAAGAGAATCGAGTTTGAACAAATTTTTATTAAATTTAACATGAGCTGAGTTTTAATAGCTTGATATTTTTACATTAATTATTGCATGTTGGAGCGAAACTTCAAAAGTTATTACATTATAAATATTGTTTCACTTGATTTGATTTTTGATTTTCTCAACAAACCATTTAAAATTGGGGCAGATCATTGCTTAGGCCACATCACATGGGAATAGGTTGTAACAAACAATTAACGTGTACGCACTGCCTAGGTTTAGTACAAACACAGAGCATGTACTGTCCTCAAGTTGCAATATTTTCCCTTTCATTTTCCATAACTGACAGTTTTTTATTCCCTTTTTTGGGATAGCTAATCACTTCCTTTTTTTTCCCATTATTTTGTTATGAGTAACTAGGGGTCTATTTAGATGGGTTTCGCGATATTGAGTCAGAATTCTTTCAAATAAAGTTTGACAAAACTCATGAAACTAATCACAAACTTATTCAGAAACCTACATTCAAAATTATAAAACTTTGATTTGACACCTACCACCTATTTTTTCCTCAAACCCAATTCAAATGAGGCTTCAGCTTTTTAAAACCACAAAACCCCAACATCCAAAACTTAGTCAAATGGAGTTTCAAATGTTTCACCGAAACCACACAAACCATATATTTGAAATCGAACCAAAACCCTTCCATGTACCTAATCTATGAGAATTTTATCATCAATTATTGAAGCATTGATGATGTAGTGAATTCACGAAAATCTATGCAATCCTCATATATTAGGTGTATGTGATATCAAAACTATTAATCAAGAACAAGACAAATTGCTATACTTAATCAGTTATAAAGTGTAATCTTGATTCTTGGAGGCAAATGCAGGTGGTACAAAGCATGGGAAAAGTTCATACTAATATGGGCAATATACTCATCATTTTTTACACCATTGGAGTTTGGTTTCTTTAGAGGACTTCCCAAAAACCTTTTCTTCTTAGACATTGCTGGTCAAGTGGCTTTTCTAGTTGACATTGTCTTGCAATTCTTTGTGGCATATAGAGATAGCCACTCCTACAAAATGGTCTACAAGCGTACCCCAATCGCCCTCCGGTCAGTTTTCTCACTTCCATTAACGTGCATTATGCTCGATTTCGTTGTATTTTATTTCATTTGATCATTTATTTGTTTGGTTAATTTTTTGCAGGTATCTTAAATCACATTTCATATTTGATCTTCTAGGTTGTCTGCCTTGGGATATTATTTACAAGGTTTGGCAATGTTATCCCTTGAATATGCAATTAATGTTCATTTTGATACTCTTTGTCATTGTAGTTTAGGAAAACTATTCTATAGCTTTAACATTGTTTACCTCCGTGATCACATACTAGCATAATGTTCAATTTATCTCCCTGTAATTTGAAAAAGAACACTTTACCCCCTATAATCTTATAAAAGTCACACGACCTTCTTGACATCTTTAAACTTAAAAAAATATGAATTGATAAAACTAACCCTCTTATATGTGGCACTTTACCCCGTGTTATGATAAATATGACACTTTATCCCCCCTGTGTTATGATAAACATGACCCTTTACCCCTTGTGTTGTGACAAATGTAGCAGTTTACGCTTGTGTTATGATAAATACTACACTTTACCCCCTATGTCACAAAAACACTTTTTCATGCCACTCTCAATTTTGACGAATAAGTTACACTCTACGATTGAAGGAGATAAACTGCTCCTTCAAAGTCACATGGGGAGTAAATTGAACATTAGTAAAATGCTATTTTTCACATAACAGGGGAGTAAATTGAACATTATGTCCGAGAGAAAAAAATGATAATAGCTCAGTGTTTTAATATTTCATGATTTTAATACGACGTTATTTGTTTGGTAGGCAGCTGGAGAGAGAGAAGAGGTGAGGTACCTACTATGGATTAGATTGACTCGAGTTCGCAAAGTAATTAAATTTTTCCAGGGGATGGAAAAGGACATAAGAATAAATTATCTTTTTACTAGGATAATAAAACTTATAGCTGTTGAGATTTACTGCACACACACAGCAGCTTGTATTTTCTACTATTTAGCTACTACACTTCCTGAGGAGAAAGAAGGATACACATGGATTGGGAGTTTGAAACTTGGAGATTATAGTTACTCACATTTCAGAGAGATTGATCTCTGGAAAAGATACACTACCTCAATGTATTTTGCCATTGTCACCATGGCTACTGTGGGTGAGTCCTTATTTTAGAGTTAATGATAATTTACCCCGTGTGATATGCATAATGTTCAATTTATCCCTTAGTAATTTGAAAAGTAGCACTTCACCCCCTATGATCTTATAAAAGTTTCGCAGTGCCTTCTTGTCAATTTTATACGATACTTTTACTCAGTCATCTTATAAATGTGGCACTTTATCCATCTGTATTCTTATAAATGTGGTACTTTACCCCCTTGTTATAATATATGTGGTATTTTACCCCCTGAATTATGATAAATGTGACACTTTACCTTCCTGTGTTATGATAAATATGACACTTTATTCCTGGTGGGTACTTTTGTCCTTTTACGCAACATTTTCATGCCCACTATCAGTTTTAGAAAGTGTGTTATACTCTCCATCGGAAGGAGGTAAATTGGTCCTTCAAAATTTTCTCAGCCGGTGAAGTGCTATTTTTCACATCACAAGGAAGTAAATTGAACATTATGCATATCATAGGCTGTATGTGTACTCATTTTTGACACTATGAAATTGTGACTTCTGTTGTATTCACTATCAACAACATTCTTGTACAGGTTATGGAGATATACATGCAGTCAATCTAAGAGAAATGATATTCATTATGATTTACGTCTCTTTTGATATGATTCTTGGTGCATATTTGATTGGTAACATGACAGCATTGATTGTAAAAGGATCAAAAACAGAAAGATATAGAGATAAAATGACAGATCTCATCAAATATATGAACAGAAATAAATTAGGTAGGGATCTTCGAAATCAAATTAAAGGTCACTTGCGTTTACAGTACGAAAGCAGTTATACCGAGGCTTCTGTTCTTCAAGATATCCCCATTTCTATTCGAGCCAAGGTATGCAGTATGTATTAGTGTGTGCAAACTTTAAAACTTTAATTTGTTCAAAGCTTCATAATTGAAAATCCATTTAATTATTGCAGATATCACAAACACTGTATAAGACATATGTTGAGAATGTTCTTCTTTTCAAGGGTTGCTCCTCAGAATTCATCAATCAAATTGTAAGCTGGCGGTACTTTCTCTCTGAGTATTTCATTTGTGTTTAACGCAAAAACACCCCCCATGCTTTGCCTAATTGGCAAAACCCCTTGTGTTTATTTGATAGCAAATATCCCCCTATGTTCTTTTTTTATTAGCAAAACCCCCCTTATGTTCTTATTTTTTAGCAAAAAATCCCATTTTAAATACCTTCATAATCTAAGGAGGTTATTGCCAATTTTTTAAGTTAACAAGGGGTTATTGCCAATTCTCATAGTTAACAGGAGGATTATTGTTAATAAATTTAGGTGAATAGGGGTGTTTTTGCATTTTTTGACAAGGGTATAATTGTCATTTTCCTGCAAAAGTAAGAGGGGGTTTTCGCTAATAAAAAATAGCATAAGGGGGGTTTTCGGTAATAAAAATAACAAGGATTTTTTTTAGTACTAATTAGGCAAAGCATACGGGTAGTTTTGTATTTCACTCAATTCTTTTCTCATTTCATATATTGATATGTGGTCGAATAAGCTTGATGTTATCATTTCTCTGCAGGTGACTAGAGTCCATGAAGAATTTTTTCTCCCGGGAGAAGTAATAATGGAACAAGGAAACGTTGTGGATCAACTCTATTTTGTTTGTCATGGTGTTTTGGAGGAAGTTGGCATAGGGGCAGATGGATCGGAAGATACCGTGTCCCTTTTAAAGCCTAACGACTTATTTGGCGAAATTTCAATTCTATGCAACATTCCTCAGCCATATACAGTTCGCGTTTGTGAACTTTGTAGACTTCTTCGAATCGATAAACAATCTTTCTCCAATATACTCGAGATATACTTTCATGATGGTCGAAAAATCTTGACCAACTTGTTAGAGGTAATTAGACTTAAACCAAATTGTCTGAGAGTTGGATACTTTTTCTTTTTTGTGTGCATATTCTAATGTGATTATTTGTGACAGGGGAAAGAGTCTAATCTTCGGGTGAAGCAATTGGAGTCGGATATTACATTACATATTGGTAAACAAGAGGCTGAGCTTGCTTTAAGAGTTAACAGTGCAGCTTATTATGGTGATTTGTATCAACTGAAAAGTCTGATTCGAGCTGGAGCCGATCCAAATAAAAAAGATTACGATGGGCGATCAGCATTGGTATGGATTAAATGATTTGAATTTCGAGCTAAATGTCAAAATACTCCTTGTGTAATTTTCATTAGAACCCCTCAATGCGAATCCTCAAGAAATTCTCATTTGAAATTCCTTCATAAATCATAGGGAGGTTATTGTCAATTGTTCAAGTGAACAAGGAGAAGTTGTTCTCCCGGTGTGAAACTAGTTGGACAGTTAGAAAACGAGGAAGCCCGGGTTTTTCGATCAAGTTTTGAATGAATTACTAGTCTCCCGGTATTCCTCATTTTGTTTAGCCCTGGAAGATGAGTTCTTGCCTATATCTACATTATATTTCCTATCCATTAATTTCTTCTTCCAGTTGATGCCAAATTTTCAAAGTTAACAAGATAATTATTGCCAAATTTTTAGGTTCATAGGGGTGTTTTTGCATCCTTTGATGGGGTATAACTGTCATTTTGGCTTGGAAGAGGTTTTTTTTTTGACAATTAGGCAAAGCATAGGGGGTATTTTTGCAATTACTCTTTGAATTTCCTTAGGCCTGTTTGGCATTGTTTCGCTAGCGATGTGGGACAAATTATTCTCCTCTCTATGCTTATATAAAAACACAGATAGTAAGTCTTGGTTCCTTTTTTTTTTTTGTACAGCACCTCGCTGCATCGAGAGGTTATGAAGATATTATTCTTTTCCTCATACAAGAAGGTGTAGACATCAATGCTGAAGGTAAACTTTTTGAAATGATTAATCTACTTTCACATTAAACTTGTAAAATTTTGTAATAAAAATCGGCACATGAACTTACAATGATGCTTGTATGAAAAACAGATAACTTTGGTACTACACCGTTATTTGAATCGATAAAGAGCGGACATGATAGAGTTGCGTCATTACTTTTAAGAGAAGGGGCCTTATTAAAGATTGATAATGCCGGGAGCTTTTTGTGCTCGGCTGTTGCAAGAGGCGATTCAGATTTACTTAAACGAGTATTATCAAATGGCATTGATCCAAACTCAAAGGATTATGATCAACGAACCCCACTTCATATAGCTGCATCTCAAGGACTATTTTTAATGGCAAAGTTGCTTTTGGATGCAGGAGCCAGTGTTTTATCAAAAGACAGGTAATGGTTATTTGCTCATACGACCTTATTCGATTTGTTTATGTTACGCTAAAGCTAAAGTAGTTGGTTTTGTATAACTTTTTTCAGATGGGGAAATACTCCAGTAGATGAAGGGAGAATGTGTGGAAATGAAAATATGATTAGAATTTTGGAAGAAGCGAAAGCAGCACAGTTATCCAAATTTCCTGATTGCTCACAAGAGGTTATAGGTAATATGAAATTCATTTTTCTTTTATTTCATTTTCATAGAAATCAGGAAGTTGAAAAAAATAGAGCGTCACATATTGCACTAGATAGTAAAACAAAGCAAGTAACCATATCGGCTGCATATAAAACAGCGGTTTAAAAGTACCTGTAAGATTTGTTGTAATCAAGAGTCCAAATCGGAAAACTCTGAATAGAGGTTCTTGAATTTGCTTGACATTTCTACACATTTTATGCTCTTAAGAAGATTTTAAACGAGCTAAATGCAAAAATACACCTATGTTTTGTCTAATTAGCAAAATCCCCCCTTGTTATTTTTATTACAAAAACCCCCTCGTATTCTTTTTTATTAGCAAAAAACACGTAGAGGATCTTTTTTGCTAATAAAATTAACACGTAGAGGTTTTTGCTAAAAAGGCAAAGTATAGGGGTATTTTGAATTTCACTCGATTTCTTAACCGTGCAACTTATGGTTTATAACAGATAAAATACACCCGAGGAAATGCACAGTGCTGCCGTTTCACCCATGGGATCCAAAGGAGGGTAGAAGACATGGCATTGTAATGTGGGTTCCTCACAGCATGGAGGAGCTCATTAAACTAGCAGCTAAGCAACTCGAGATGTCCGAAGATTCATTCTGCATATTATCAGAAGATGGAGGTAAAATTTTAGAGGTGGATATGATTGTAGATGGTCAAAAGTTATATATTATCAGGGAAAACAATTGAGTTACATTGTAGCTTTGGCTTTGTACTTTGAAAATCAATATAATTCCACTTCATGGTATCTAATGAGTTCTTGCCCTGATATTATATATATATATATATATATATATATATATATATTTTTTTTTTTTTTTTTTGATTCCCACAGCTGCATCTAGAAATTATTTTTATTTTGCCACCTCAAGGTCACTGTTGTTAATTTTTTTTTTTTTGGTGGAATACTTGATGTTCTATTTTTTTCTTACATATTCATGGGCCGAGAGCGATTCTATTTTATCATGAAATTCGCGTAAATGAATCTTTTTGCACGCTTCTATCGGGGTTGCTAAGTCAATGGTATTGGAGATATAATCCGATATCTCTTCATTTATAATGTATTTTTTAAACTTTTCATGTTTAGTAAGGTATTTAGGATCTGTGATAACAGCTTACTATTTATAGTAAGTTAGCTTAGTTTGTTAGAACTATATAGAGGCAGCTCCTCTCCGTAAACACTGTCATTCACTCAATGAAAGGATAATTTCCTTTCTTTGAAATTTTCAGTTTACGTTGAAACATCAAAAGCAATTATGGTATCAGAAGAACTTTTTTTGCTTTTCTTCCGCGCATTTGATCTAATTTCTTCCAAATTTCATCCTTGTTATCATCTTTTTGTTTCCAATTCTCTGTTTTCGAAATGGCTTCAAACTCATCCACTGGTAATACAGCTGCAAATAATGCAATTCCATCAAGATTCGCCATTGATGACCCTGAAAGTGCGTTCTTTCTGCACCACTCAAATGGTCATGGCCTAGTTCTCGTCCAACAACCGCTCACAAGAGATACATATGCCTCTTGGAGTAGAGCTATGATGATTGCACTCGCTGCAAAGAACAAAACATGCTTTGTGATGGATCAATTTTTGAAACTAATGCTTTTACATATTTTTCTCTTTCAAATGCATGGTCAAGAAACAATAAGATGGTTTTCTATTGGATTTTAAATGCAGTTTCTAAAGATATTTCTGCAAGAATCGTTAGAAACTGCATTTAAAATCCAAGAGAAAACCATCTTTATTGTTTCTTGACCATGCATTTGCAAGAGCAGGATTTGTAGAAACATTAGGTTCAGAAATTGATCCATCAACAAAGGCTGCTTTGTTCTTTACAGCGAGTGCAATCATCATACCTCTACTCCAAGAGGCATAGTTATCTCTTGTGAGCAGTTGTTGGATAGGAAATAACGCACTCGCAGGGGTCATCAATGGCGGATCTTGATGGAAATGCCTTATTTGCATCCTTCTATTACAACTGTTTATTTACATACTTTTGATTTGATCCACTGTCATGTATGGAGACCAGTTGTTGTACCATCATATAATGGTTTTTAAGTATTTTGTGACCTTAGTAGATGATTACTCCGTTTCACATGGATTTATGTAATGCAATATAAATCCGATGTCCAGCTTATTATTCCCATGTTTTTTGCTATGATTGAAACTCAGTTTAATTGTAGCATTAAACAGTTTAGAAGTGACGATGCGGGAACTTGCTAAAAAAGAAATAATACATTATTAGAACTCTTGTGTTCAAACACTTCAAAATGTTGTTGTTGAAAGACAACACCACTCTTTTAAATGTTGCAAAAGCTTTATACTTTCAATCTCATGTGCCTATCGAATTTTGGTGTGAATGAGTATTAACTGCTACTTTTTTGGCTAATAAGACTCCTTCCAGTAAACTGCAAAACAGATCTCCATATGTTTTCTTATATAAGCAACCCGCTGATCATTCTGCTTCATAAATTCCAAAAAACATATCACAAATTGTTTTACCAAATACTGAGCAAGACATTGATCATATAGCTCAGGAAGCTGAACCTCTTTCTCAAAATACTGATCAAATTCATCAAAACATTGAACACATACCTCAAAACCAAAACATAAACAATAATCTTAGATGATCTTCAAGACCTCAAAATGAAATATTCTTATCTTGATCGTTTCCGATGTAACAGTCTCTTAAAATCAACGAGTTGTAGATATCCTAGACATTCTTATTCAAAACTTTCTAGTGAATATAGGAATTTTATATGCTATATTACAACTCAAACAAAATCTCAGATTTCCAATCAAGCTGTCAAGATTAAAAAATGGAGAATAACAATGGAGGAAGAAAAACAGGACTTGAAGCTAATGCCACATGGGATCTGTTGTATCTCTACCCTATGGAAATCATACAATAGGTAGTAAGTGAGTATATAAGAATTAAGATCAAACACAAAGCAAATGGAATTATAGAAAGGTTTAAAGCACGTTTGGTAGCAAAAAGCTACACTCAACAAGAAGGAGTGGATTTTCTTGAGACATTTTCCGATGTGGCCAAGTATGCAACAATTATAATACTCTTAGTGATTAAGGTAAAAATCGTATGTATGACGTGTAGAGGAAATAAGAGATTCTTACTAAATCAATAGAATATTACAAGCTAATATAGTCTATTACAAGTGGGTCCAGGTCAAACTATCTAAAGGCCTACAATCTAAGCACCTATGATGAACGATCTAGTGATCTCTGAGTTGGGTATGTCTAAAATCACGTGCCCTCTTTCATAAATGCTGAGGTATTTATAGTTGCATTATTCCTTCGGATCAGTTATCTGAATCTGGGTTGCACCGTACGGTACTGTTCCTTAGGTCGTACAAAAGTAAGTCGGTGAAGGGGAAAAATGATCTTAACCGTTGGATCCATCCGTACCAAGTCCGTACCGAGAGCTATGGAGATCGTACTAACGATCAACCAGATCGAAGAGTAAAATGATCTAGCAAGGGATGGAGAAGCTAGATCGTTTGGGGGGATCGTGGAGCTTCCCAAATCAAAGTACGTCATCTAGGTGCTACGTGGACCAATCATAGAAAGCCAAGCCAATGTACGAAGTATGGCATATCACTTAGCTTTAGCTGCACGCATGAACTGAGAATCGCATCAAATTGATGTGAAGGATGCATTCCTAAATTGTGATCTATATGAAGAGGTGTATATGAATATACCTTTGGGCTATCACATAAACATATCCAAACAAGCACATAAACTTCAAAAAATATTTTATGGATTGAAGCACCCATGTAAACAATGGAATGTAAAGTTGATTGAGGCAATCAATTACTTGGTTGGAATTAATCGGAATAACTTTTCAACCAAACCACGAAATAGGAAATAATAATTAAGACTGAGGCTGCGGATGCAATCTCCTTAAGATATTATTTTTGAGGCTGCCTGTGCACACAATATTCCGCGGTAGTCTCCTAAGATACAACAGTATTGATCCTTTGTTGTTTGCACTAACAAAAAGGCCACGAGTGAGTTGGAACAAACAAAACTTCGACTATTGGAAATAAAATAAGAATTGTAGAAGAGAGAATTAAAATTTTGATGTAGTTGCTATTAATTGATTCCGAATTGGCCAGATCTTGTCTCATATTTATAGACGTAAAAATGTCTTTTCGCAAAAGACACAATGTTTCGGTCCAAAGGGTACCTCTTCGGATTGAACAAACACAACTCTTCTCTCAACTTATTTCATTCACCTATAAAAACTCCAACAAATTCAACTTGCTGAAAATCCAGTTTTCCATGAACGTAACAAACATATAGAGGTGGATTGTCATTTTATTCGCGACTTGATCCAAAATAAAACAATACATCTTCTATAACATCCCGATCCCACATTGATTATGGATGGATTGTTTGAATGGTTAATAAATATGCTACTTGTCAACATTCATTCCAACCGGAGAAGGGCCCCACACATCACCAAAAAGTAATTGAATAGGGGCAGTGGAGTGATTTAATGAAGGAGTGTATGGTTGTTGGTGCATTTTTCCTTGGCAACAAGCTGAGCATAGGGACTTTGATGTGGACTTGAAAACGGGAAGCATGACTTGATTGATGATACGGTTCACTAGTTGCATAGACGGGTGACCGAGACGATTGAGCCAAAGAGAGGGTGAGGCACGAACACTAATATTTATTTGAGGAGAAGGACTGGAAGGTGGAAACACATAGAGGCCATCCCTAGTAGGGCCTTGAAGAAGAACCTTCTGAGTTTTGGAATCCTTCACATATAAAGAATTTGAATGAAATTCAAAGAAAACATTATTATCATTGCAAAAATTTTGGACTGAAAGTAAATTCTTAGAAATGCTTGGCACATGATAAATAGTAGGGAGAAGAAAATTTCCATGAGTTGAAGGAAAAGTGGAGCCGTAAACATGCTGTGTCGGTAAAGAAGATCCATCGCCAACGCGAACCTGTTCATGGCCTTGATAGTCAGTGGGATCTGTAGTGAGGTTTGAGAAGTCATGGGTGAAGTGATGGGTGGCTGCCGTATCCGGATACCAGGAGGAGTCAGGCGAAGAAGGAGGATAGAGGGAAGGGCCGATTGTGTTGTGAGCCGTGAGAGATGATGGTGGCGGAGTTTTGTAGTTGTAATTGAAACGATGATAGCACATCACAACTGTATGACCCGATTTAGCACTAGTTGACATATTGGTTTGGAAGGATTAAAGAGAGACGGTGTTGGAAGAAGACCACGACCTCCGGATCAGCTTCTTCCACCTCTGCCCCGATAGTTTCCCCGACCTCTGGTAGGAGGGCCACGGCCACAAACAAAATGGTTTGGGATGCTTTTCATAGTATTGTTTGCAGAGAGTTCGGTAGAGGCAGTGCTAGTGTTTATTTTGTGTAGTTGGCGAGCTTCACAGTTAAGGAGATGGGAATAAACTTGAGGAAGAGAATAGGCATCGGGGTGAGTTATGATATTGTTCACAATAGACTCATACTCATCGGGTAGACCATGAAATAGATACAGAATAAAATCAGTGGGGTCAATCACCTTACAGGCCATAGTTAAGGTGTCACGAATAAGTTTTGCCCGTCGAAAATAATCGGCAATCAATTCGGAACCTTTCTTTAAAGAGGTGAGTTGGAAAAGAGCTTGTGTTGAGCGAGCTTGAGACGTAGCCGCAAACATTGATTCTAGAATAAGCCATATGTCACGGGCAGTGGTGGCTTCAAGAACATGATCAATCAGTGGTTCTGTGAGAGAGGAGATGAAAATACTTAGGATGGCTTGATCTTGTTACTGCCAAAGTAAGAAGGACAGGGTTGGTTCAGTCAATCCGTCGAGCAGCTAGGGTGGGGGGGAGGGAGGAGATGTGCCGTCAACAAAACGGTAGAGGTTTGTCCTCTGAGATAGGGAAGAACTTGAGCTTTCCAAAGGAGATAATTTTCATTGGAGAGCTTCACAGTGAGGAGGGAGGTTGGAGGATTAGAAGGAATAAACGATGAAGTGTTGGGCTATGTAGGATGAAGGTGGTGGTGAAAACCAGTGGTGAATCGGAAGGAGTTTGAACAGAGGTAGGAGCGGAAGAATTTTCAGAAATTGGAAATGTAGAAAATATAAAGAAGAGGGAGATGGAGGGAGGGATAATAGGTGGACGTAGGTCCTAGAGAGCTCTTGATACCATGTCTAACTATGTAAGAGAGAGGGGTGAAGACATTAAAGGCAGAGAATTGCAGCACTATTTTGTGTATATAATTCTATATATGAACAAGATTACAGAGGTGCTTTAAATAGCTTCCTAGCTTACAAATAGAGGGCTACAAAACCCTAGGGACCCGTTTGTTTGACTGGAATGGAATCTGGATTTGGTAATCTGATTTCTAGGAATTTGATTTCCAGAAATAATATTCCATTGTAACGTTTGGGTAACATTTGGAATTCGAGCAAGGAAATTAGACAAATTTCTTTTCTAATGTTTGGTAATAATAAGGAATGGAATTCATAATTAATAAGTTCACAAAAATACCCTTTACATATACTATATATAAAGTATGTAATATTAATTATACTCTTATATAATTAAAAAATATATAAATTATCAAAACAGAGCTTTAACACCATAACAATCAAATCGTTGATCAAGACACATTTATGATCTAAAACAAACTATTGACTGAATAATGGTAAAAAAAAAAACACCACTTGCACATGGAGATTAAGGTTCTTTAAAATAGTCAACATGAAATAAATCCCATCTCATTACAAATCTTGAAAAAATAAATAAATTCACCTAATAAAATCTCTTAACAAGAAAAAGAAGAAAGACCTACTAAATATCATTGCTTTGCAAAAAATCTTTCACAAATGGTTCTTTTTCATCATTTTCGAGGGAGAAAAAATAGTTAAGTAAATCTTTATCACGAACCAATGCCCTTCCAGTTTTGTGCCTCTCGCTAAAAGATAAACCATCAATTTTTCGCAGTTCTTCGTTGAGTTTATGTTGGTTATCTATGTTGTGTTGTTCTGGAGCAGCAATAGCCTCAACTAACTTGGCCATTTGATCCCTACTTTCTTTCAAATGATTAGTAAACACTTCAGACATACGTTCTAAGCCAAAAATCAATCCATCTGCACTTTTTTTTGTCTTTGCCCCGAATCATCTACACCAGGACGCTTTGGTCGTTGAGTGTTGGATGGATCAATATTTTCAAGCCCTTCATCATCATCTGATTCTTTTTCTTTATCCAGATCCTCAACATTGTTCCCTGTTGCTCGATCTTTTCCCCAAATGATAGCAAGTTGTTCGTACAAATGTTTGCCTTTTATGTTACAAGTAGGATGGCTCTGTGAAACCAAAAAAAAAAAAAAAAAAAGATTATTGATGAAAACAACTACAATAAATATACTGGTAAACATTTAAATAAAAATTGCATCTCATGTATACCTTTAAATAGTCGTTCCATACATCAGGATTTGCTGTTACACACTTGTTTTTATCATCCCACCCAAAGCCACTTCCTTAACCAAAAGCGAGTAAATCATAATAAGCATGGTATTGTTTTTTAAGTAACTTAACACGAGATTGAATGTTGGGATTCTCTTTGAGCCCATGTCCAGGCAATGTCTCTTGCAACATTTTTTCTAGTTCTTTTTGATATCCTATTTTAAATTGACCTCCTTCAGCACAATATAGACCTTTTTTGTTTTAACTCAAGCATTGCATCTATAAGTTTTTCATCTTCCAGTGAAGTCCAAACATGTTTTGTTCCTTTACCCCTACGACGACCATTAGTTTGCTCAACATCCATGTCTTTATTGAACACATAAAATAAGTAATATGTCAATTGTCACAAAATCAATTAATTTTGGTACAATCGAAATGCACAAGCGTCATTATTAAAGAGTTGGAAATCAAGCAAAGCACAATATCTTATAACATAAAAACCATAAACTAATTTCAAATAAAAAATAAAAACTATGTAGAATTTAATGACGCTCAAAACATCTAATAAATCTTTATAACATATCTAAGAAATGGACCACTGATAATAAACTAACTAATTTAAACCATGTCTATAAATTTGTCAATTTTGCCTACTTCCAATCCACTGATTAAACATCTCATTGGCTAAATTTTGCCTCCAATTTGTCCACTCATCAGAAGTTTCAATATTGTCAATTATAGGGGTGGGCATTCGGTATCGGGTTTCGGGAACCCGTTCCGTCCCGGTCGAGATTTTGTAGTTTGGGACGGGAAGTACGATTGATTTTCGGGTTTCGGGAAATCTGCAAACCCGACAAACTAAATCGGGATGGTATTCGGGAAATATTTCACACCCGATTGGGAAAACCGAATCCCGAATTTCTTATCATACAAAATAAATTACCCCTTTCAATTAATCTCTTACTCCCAAACTCAAGCCCCATCACCTACCCCATGGTTTTGAAATTAACAAATCATGACCATAAAGAAAAATATAATGCTATGAAGGAGCAAAATAAAGAAAAGTATGATATTTCTACCATATAGAAGTTTAAAATTATTATTTTCGGGAAACCCGAATCCCGATCCCGAAAACCCGATATTTATCGGGAAATCGAGATACCGGGACGAAGTCAATTCAAATGAAATTTGGGTAGTAAGAATCAAAACCCGAATCCCAAAAATCCCGTCCCGAATTACCCGAAATCCCGTCCCGATCCCACCCCTAGTCAATTATATCTCCATCTAAATCATAAGAATCTTGTTCTAATTCATTTTCACGCAATTCAGATTCTAGCGGGTCAACGGGCATCTCCCTCCTTATGAGATTGTGCAAAAGACAACAAGCCATTATGATTCTGCTTTGTGTCTTGATTGGATACCAAGTAGGACTTCTAAGAACAACCCAACGTTGTTTAAGTAATCCAAAGGCTCTTTCTATAACGTTCCTAGCTGAAGAGTGTTTCATGTTAAAGAATTCTTCTGGAGTGGATGGTTGATATCCTTGTCTCCATTCATTAAGATGATACCTTTGACCTCTATATGGTGCTAAAAACCCATTCCCATTTGTATATCCAGCATCCAGAAGATAATAATATCCTAATAAAAAAAAAATGTAATTATCAAGATTTATTTAATTGAAACAATATAAACTAGCTTTTACATTGTTGTGAATTCATCTAATATTTTATGCTTACCGTTAGGGACTTTTAGACCATTAGTTCTAGTTATAGCATCTCTAAGTATCCTTCCGTCAGCAACGGAACCTTCCCACCCAGAAAGCAAGTAAATAAATTGCATGTCCTGCGAACATACTGCGAGAACATTTGTAGCAATATTTCCCTTCCTATTTCGATACCTAGGTTTGTCAACTTCGGCAACATGTACTTGAACATAAGTGCCATCTAATGCACCTAAGCAGTTCTGTAAATTAAAAGAGTTATTGTTATGTAATTAATATTCTAATTACTTGATATATGACATAGGTACCTTGAACCATTTCCACTTTGGGTCAGTAGAATTTTTAGGTACTGGTTCAGGAGATTGAAGAAGCTCTCCTTGTAGTCGGAGTACTGCCTTAAGTACTCTGTTGAAGTATCGACTCACGGTCTCTCTAGAACGATAAAAATCTTTTTTAATGGTTCGGTATTTCAAATGATGAGCAAGTATGTGTAAAAACATAGCTACTTGCTCATCAACTATCATATTTCTAGTATCTTTTAATTTTCCAATCGTTCGAAGCATATTACATAATTTATTGAAAGTAAATCTATCCATGCGAAGCTCTTCAAAACATGCTTCATCATCTGAGTATATTAACTCGTTTAGATATAAATTACGTTTGACATCTCTTCTATGGTATAGTGACTTTAAACAATATTTTTCAGCATGACGCGTCACACTAAAGCAAACAAAAAAGTATATCAATATTAAGAAGTCTAATTGATCCCTATACCATTGCATCAACATAAACAAAATCTTCTTCCGTCTAGCCAAACTCAGTCGGGCCATTTTTGTAAGATTAACCTAATTCAAAAGTAATGATTGAGAATGATTAAAATACTAAATGGGATTAATGTGTATTAATAAGAGAGTCATATATATATATATCAATCAGAAGAAATAATGAGTGCTCTAATGACAAAAAAAAGAGTTGAGCATAAAATTTGGGAAAGGAATATGCGAAGTCTTGGAATTGGCCATGACAACGGAGTATAAACTATATGAATAGTATCGACAAACTCACTGTAAGTCCTACAACTGCTTATAATAATTAACCAATAGATTCAAAGCAAATAAACAATCACATGAATCATTGGCCTTGCTTATAATAATTAACCAATAGATTCAAAGCAAATAAACAATCACATAAATCATTGAAATCGGCCGTGACCATGGAGTAAAATTATATGCAGAGTATAAACAAACTCACATTAATTTCTACAATTGTTTACAATATTTATCAATAGATTCAAAGCAAAGATACAATTATATAAACCCTTGCAAGAATTATGAATATGATTCATCTAACCTGATGAGAAGGAGAAGAACCCAGACAAAAAGGGAGGAGCGGTTATGGTGTCAAAGAGAATTCGTGAGAGAGAAAGAAGAATAAACGTGGGAAAAAATTGGGGTAATAATGTCTTTCTTATTTTTAGTATTAAATCCCTTAGGAAAGGAATCACAATACCATAGAAAAGATAGGTTTCATATTCCTAAATTTTGGTTGCAATATTCCTAGTTTTAAGGAATATATTTCCTTTCCCAAAATCTGATTTTTTTTACCAAACTTAATTATGTAATACCAAGCAATCAGATTACCAAATCTAGATTCCATTCCTGTCAACCAAACGGGTCCTAGATACAATCTAAGTCTTACACGTGTATATTGAGATAATGTTTACAGTTGTTTGGATAAAGCTAACTAAGGGCGGAGGGAGGGGGGGGGGGGGGGGGTGTTTGGATATAGTGCTAACAATCAACATTCACTCCTACTTGAGCTTAAGCATTTTGGGATAGTGGATTAGAGTCCAACAATGTTGACTGGGCCATAAGTGGATCAGAGTCTTTACATCTTATCCCTATTAGAATAGAAAATCAAATTGCAAACATATTTACCAAACCTTTAGCTTCTCCTCTTTTTTATCATTTCATTTACCAAGTTGTCTCTGAAAAATATATAAGTTCCAACTTGAGAGGGAGCGTTATCGCTTCATTTATAATGTATTTTAAAACTTTCCATATTTAGTAAGATTGTTAGGATATGTTATAACAAATTAATATTTATAGTAAGTTAGCTTAGTTTGTTAGATTAGTTAGAACTATATATATAGAGGCCGCTCCTCTCCTTTGTAACTTAATTCATTCTATACATTTTCACAATTCAGTAAACACTCTCATACAATCAATGAAAGAATATTTTCCTTTCTTTGCAATTTTCACTCTATGTCGAAACATCAAAATTAAAGTAATAAATGATAATTAAATACTCAATTTTATCTGATTAGTACATGCAAAATCTCCTTTTAAGTTAGGACAGAAGAGTAGGCAACTATTTAAACACAAATTATTATTTTAAGCAAACCATTTCTCTTTCTTTTTAACAATTATTCAGTTAGGTGCAAATTCAAAGGGCCCATGACTTTAATGAATACGAATATCATCTCATACACCAATGAACACTTAGCAAACAATTAGTAATGGATCTTAAATTGAAGCACAACTTTTCAGCAACCAACAACTTTTCCATTTGCTTTCTTTTGATATTGGATAACTGGATTTTAAATATATAAAAAGAGGAGATAGAAAAAGTTAATAAACTAAGATAAAGCATATATTTTATGATGCACTGAAACTTTTTGTATTGCGTTGCGTTTGTTATCCAATGGAAAATTTCCGCGTGGTATTTTTAAGAGGCAATTTAATTTCTATAATAAATTAAATTACATATTTCATTCTTTGGTTTTGTAAAAAGGGCTCACTACCCTCCTCTCATTCTTATATATGTAAGAAATTTAATGAACTTACATTGATCTTATTTTGTTTAGTCATATTGGGTTACATCTAAAATCCAATATTTGTGTATTGAATAAAGGTTGTTTATTCGTAATAAGGAAGGAAGAAAGGGGCATAAGGTTTATTGGAATCCGTGCATAGCCATATTAAATTAATATTCATTCATCTTTATATTACTTTTGCATTTACTTTCAGACTTTGTGACAGTTGTACAATAAAAGTAAACATACGCGTGCCTTTAATTTTGGGAGCTACAATTATTACCGAGTCGAGCCGAGTAACTCACGGTTGCTAAATTTATGGCACGAGCCGAGTTCAAACATTAAACATGAAAATGGCTTCGAGCAAGAGCCGAGCCTGAATCAAAGTCTACCTTTTCGAGCTGAGCCTGAGCAAAGTCTTGTTTGATTTGTTTGGACTCAATTTCAGCCCTAATTGCAGTCTATAAATAGACATGCATCTCCATCTTTTTGACATGCTAGAGATGTGTTTGTTCATAAGAGAGAACGTGTTAATTACCCATTAAACACGTCATTGAATCTTGAATGGAGAAGGAGTAGGAAGACTTAGTCTTGATTACACTTCAAGTAAGTGTATATTGTTGCAATCAATATTCAAAGTGAGCGATCAGTCTGATGCGGAATTTATGAAATCGATCACTGGTATGAATCGGATCGATCGGGTACGAGGTCTTCCTCAACCAAATTGCCTTATTTTTTTAAGAATGTCTTCTTGATGGGGAGAAGAGAATAGTATATTGATTTGGTGTATTGGGGACCATAACCCTTGTGTTCTTTATATAGGAAGAGAATTAGAGTTCCCATAATTCCCTAGAACTCTCCTAAATAGGTATCTACCCATTATTTAGTCCACATTCGTATTGGAGTTGATAACTAATTAGACCACTTAATGTTAATCCAATAACTTTATAATAGCTATCATAATTGATTAAATAGTCCAATTAGGATTAGAAAATAAAATTTCCTAACAATCTCCCACTTGGGCTATTTAATAATCTTGAATAAATAATGTCACAAATTTCCTTATGCGCGCGTCCATGTGCTATTTGTCGTTAGACTTACTTAAACAATTTGGTCCATCTCTTATATCAGCAATGGACTACCGCAGCTTTTATCACAGTATAGTCGTGACTTAACCTTGATGATCACCATACTAATACACTTAATGACATAGATCAAATGTGGATGAGTATCATGAAAATTACATGTAATGTGGTCTTATACATGCCTATTTCTAACTGGCCCTTCTTTACGTACTTTCTTAACCATATGTAGAACCACAATAGAAAGCCATTGACTTAATGTTCAAAGTAATCAATAAAATTCATTCATACCATAAACTTAAGTCTGTACAGAAAACAACCATAAACATGCCAAGCATTAAACCAAAATAAACTCACACTAAATAGACATATCATAAAGTCTGATAATGTCCATAAGAGTTGCATCCTCACGAAATCACCTTAGGCGGCCAACCTTTAGTGAATGGGTCTTTAACCAAAATTTTGTACTTATATGCTCAATTGACATTTGAAAACTCTGAAACTTTATTTGACACTAAGTCACAGAACACCTAGAACAACATTGATATTTTGTCTTGGACATAAATATCAAGTATAAATGGTAATTCTTGTGCAGTGATCAAATACTGACAATAAGTCCAGTCGGATAGTAGCCTTCCTTTGGGCCGACATACTATCTACATAGATAATGAAGTTGTCACATATTTATCACCAAATATATACGTGTTATTCAACCAATCAAAGATCTTCCTTTGGGCCGATCAATTGATCGCATGACGCAACATATATACTAATAAGATATAAATCATTGGAGTATCATATAATCTCTAAAAATATTTGATCTCCTAAATGTGAAAATGTAAGCCTTAGTTCTGTACTTTTATTACCATGCTTGAATCACTCAAGTATCAACCCAAGATTCTCACGATAAATATTTGAATTGAGTGCAAACTTGAGCATACATTCCTCATTGTCGATGGAGAAGGAAACTTATATATATCTTTTCTTTAAGGATCTTTATTGGGGCACTCTTTGAGTTTTCACTTGTCTCTTTACCACCACAAGGAATATATATTTACTCCCACTGAACTTGAGATATGCACAATTCTCAATGAAATTCACCTCAAAACAATGAGAGATGGGCTTAATAAAAATTGTGATACTACTGACAAGAAACCTACCTAAAAGGCGAGTCTTGTAAGATGAACTCCTTAATGACAATTCTTGAGGTTGTTGAGTTTGTTTTACATGTACCTCAATGTTGTCTTGTTGTAGAGGAATTTCAGGATTAAACTTGAGCCTGATTATCATTCTTTTGAGTCAAAACTGAGTCTCGAACAACAATAGGTATAAGGACCCAATCATTGTCAATGACAAATTCTACTTCGAAGACAACATTCCTTATAATTCCTTCCCCCCAAACTCAATATCCTCAAGGAAAATCACATTTCTCGTTTGATGAAAGGATCTTTATGTGGGATCTTAAAACTGGTAGTTCTGAAAGCGTTTTAATCTAATTAGCAAATTAACAGCTAAGCATCCTTAGTCCAATTTTCTTTTATATGGTCTACAAGACCATGCCTTAATTGGACAATACTTTTAATGTGTCACTGTTAATGATGTATACTGCATTCTTGAGGTGATAAAATTAAAAAAAAAAAAAAAAACTGTCAAATTAGGGGACTAAAAATCACATCTGACAAAAGCCTATAATTTTTTCTGAAAAAGGTGTAAACCAAATGCTTGAGTCATAAGGTGACAAAATTCTCACTTAATTTTTATTTTGTAACTAATGATTTTCTTTGCAATATTTCGTTTAGGAACTAGTTTCAAACATATAAGATTATCAATTAAAAACTAGAACCAACAAAATTTGAATTTTAAATAAGACTAACTTTATTATTTTGAGAAGAACAAGGAAAAAGAAAAACTTTATTTGTCCAGAATAATAATAAATTTCCTCTAAAGACGATCCAACAAAAGTTTTATAAAAAATTTAAATAAAAACCAGTTTTCAACTATAATCTAAAAGTTCCTATGACTTAGACTTCAACTTTATTGTCGCCGCCCATAAAAATGAATCTTTCATCATCAGATGGCGATCGGCTCCTCAGATAACCCCCTTTTTGCTCGCCAGATGACGTACTTGCATACTTGAGACACTCACTCTCCTTGTGTCCCAACTTCTCGCAGAAGTAGCAGGTAATACTTTTATCCTGCTTCTTTAGTTTCTTCTGCAGAGAAGATCCTTTCACAGTAACATCAACTTTCTTCCTTTTCTTGTTCTGAGAAGTTGAAGCTAAATGAGCACTTTCAATCTTATATCATTGTTGTCTTTCTTCTTCTTGCACACAGTGAGCTATAAGCTCATTTAGGGACCATTTGTCCTTTTGAGTGTTATAACTCACTTTGAATTGCCCAAAGTGTGTTGGAAGAGAAATCAAAACCAAGTGTAAGAGCAAGTCATCAGACAACTCTAACTTTAGTGACTTTAGTTTTGATGCAAGATTAGATATATCCTTAATGTACTCCCTTATGTTCCCATTACTTTTATACTTCATTGAGACGAGTTTCCCTAAGAGGTTACTCGCCTCAGACTTTTCATTTTTGGCAAAATATTGCTCAATTTCCTCAAGGAACTTCTTAGCGCTATTATCCTCAGTAACAGAGCCCCTAAATGTTTCTGGAATGGAGCCCTTTATGATCATTAAGCACATCATGTTGGATCTATCCATTTTTCTATTTTAACCTCATTGAGGTCTTCCGGAGTAAAAATGGGTCGGTCCTCTCGTAGTGCTTGATCCAAGTCCATACAACCAAGAACAATTTCTACGGTATCTTTCCAAAATTTGTTGTTAGTCCTATTCAACATTGGGATATTGCTGATTTGAGCAGAAAAACACTCTCACATGCATGCCGTAAAAAATGACATTTATAAAAATTTCATATAGGGAATCCATCTTATGATACCTAACACAACATTAACGTTTAGCCTTTGGGCAGAAACGTCAATTTGCAAGTGGTCCTCCTAACGCAGTAATCAAATATTGAGAATAAATCCTGTCAAACAATAACCTTCCTTTGGACCGATTATTATTTACATGAAAACTTGATAATTATCACACATTTATTACCGCAAGTACGTTTATTATTCGGTCAATTAACAATCTTCCTTTGGGCCGATCATTGATCACATGAACAATAAATATACTAATTTAAAGGAAGAAAGTCTATTATTTGGTAAAAGAATAATCTTCCTTTTGGATGATTGTTGTTCACATAAATAATAGCCATCAATATTATAATTTAGCCAAATCATAGCCTTCCTTTGGGCATGATTCGCATAATAATTAATATTGATACGAAAATAATTGAAAACAACTTTAATCGAACATGCTATTTTCATACATAATATTCTCAATGCATATTAATAAGTAATTCTAAAACAAATCAAAAAACTGGTATTTTAGAATTATTTGCAGCCAAGCAGTGCCTTAGTAAAGCTGGTTCCATATTCAGTCCTCATCAAGTACAGGATTAACTTTAAGCCATAATAGGAACCAAGTTAAGATCAGACACATAACAGGTGCAAATTCGGCCCAGATCCAATCCAAAACTTCAAATTAAATAGACCCACATCCAAAACCAAATAGAGTATGAGTCGAACATCTGTTATTTTAACCTACCCAAATAAAAACTTTTGCTCCATATTCAGGTCACCCGACCCAGAAGAACTGAATGCAAATTGGATCTCGTGAAAAATCGAATTGGAACAAGAAGGAAAAGATCGAGAAAATCAACTTCGGCGATTCAAAATCCAGATATTCAAAGCATGAAACATCAGATAACCAACAATAATCATGATTTCTTACAACAAAAAATGCATAAATTATGAAACAAAACCCAAAATAAAACTTTCGATCCACAGAAACCCAAAAATTTCTGGTTTCAAATCACTGATTTAGAATCTTAACTACCTCAAAATCAGACTTTTGTGCACAACATATTCATGGATCTTAGAACTCGTGTATTCCAACTCATGTGTTTCTAAACTTCTAGTTTGTTATAATTACTCAAACAAAGGGACAAACAAATTAATTCCATAACAAAAAACATTCACACGACAATATAAAATCACAAACAAGATTAGTGGAGAAAATCCACTTTCTCCGAATTAATTATTTCATAATTCGTATCTAAAGAAACAAGTTCTTTAGAAATCCATAAATTCAATAAAAAAACGAAACACAAAACTTTATCGTTTTCTCTACACATAAAATCTTAACACACTTTATCATTATCCATTAATTTTGTGCTATTCAAAGAAATTCATATTTAGAAATCAAGCACCACAATAAGCTAAAACATGCTATATTCAATAACCATATAGAAAGCAAATAGCAAGCTTTAATAAAAAATTCAACCCACTTCAATTAATTGTTTCATGTCAGAAGAAACAAAAATATTAAAAAAAAATCCGTAGATTCCAAAAACGTTAAATTTTATCTATTTCTCCGAGATCAGTATCCAATCAAACGAGCATTAGTGGAGAAACACACATGACAAAATTAAATCTACGAATTTGAAAGAAAACCAGATAACCCTAATGATATAGCATGAGAGTGGCTCTGATACCACTTATTGGAATTTATCCCCAAAGATCTATCTAATACTAAATCATTAAGAGTTATATATACTAAATTAAATACGTACCAGTATTCATAGTGAGCGATTAGTCTGATGTGAATTTTATGGAATCGATCACTAGTATGAATCAGATCGACCGGGTACGAGGTCTTCCTCAACCAAATCGCCTTATTTTCATAAGATTGTCTTCTTGATGGGGAGAAGAGAATAGTATATTGATTTGGTGAATTGGGGACCATAACCCTTGTGTTCTTTATATAGGAAGAGAATTAGAGTTCCCATAATTCCCTAGAACTATCCTAAATAGGTATCTACACATTATTTAGTCCACATTCATATTGGAGTTGGTAACTAAAATGTCCACTTAATATTAATCCAATAACTTCATAATAGCTATCATAATTGATTAAATAGTCCAATTAGGATTAGGAAATAAAATTTCCTAACAATTGCTATATTTATGGCACGAGCCGAGTTCGAACATTAAACATTAAAATGGCTTCGACCAAGAGCCGAGCCTGAATCAAAGTCCACCTTTTCGATTTTCGAGTCGAGCCTGAGCAAAGTCTTGTTTGATTTGTTTGGACTTGATTTCAGCCCTAATTGCAGTCTATAAGTAGACATGCATCTCCATCTTTTTGACATGCTAGAGATGTGTTTGTTCATAAGAGAAAACGTGTTAATTACCCACTAAACACGTCATTGAATCTTGAATGGAGAAGGAGTAGGAAGACTTGGTCTTGATTACACTTCAAGTAAGTGCATATTGTTGCAAAGAAGATAATGTACATGATGAAATCGTCAATACATATTAAGTATATTGGAACTATACGGCACACTTCCGCTTAACATTATCTTATTTGTGACTTAGTTTGAATGGTGTTCTTATATCTATTATGGCGATCTTGGGATTATAATATATAAATATCTTACAATTTATTCATGGACAAAATTAGCCTCACTTATATAGTGTCAATTAGGAATATCACAAGAGGTAAAGCGTTAGTTATTTTCAGAGGTAATATGCTTAATTTTTACATAGAGTTAAATTCCTTAATTATCTCAATCTCCATTTCCATCTCCATCTCCACTATTATAAAAGCATGAATATTTCTTAACTTTTTTGTACGAACCAAAATACCCGTGCTACCAATAACCAAAAGAAACATAAGAAATATATTTAAGTTAGGAATCATAAGATATAGTTAGACTAGGACTCTTAAAAATACCCTTATGTAATCTTGAATAGGACTCACAAAAAAGTTAAAACACTTAAAATAATACAATTTAAATCTCACACATTTATTTTAAATGAACAATGGGTGCATTCGATTGGTGCCCAAATTGCTAGCAAAATCCAAAATTCACCCACAAAGAAGAGTCATCAACTTCAGGCAAACTCACATCCAATTTCTCCATTATTCCTACACTAATCAATACAAGACACAACCCAAGGTGATTGGGCCAAGTGGTAGTGACTTGTGACCCCCAGAGGCGAGACTCAAGTTCGAATCCTACTGGAGACATCACACTAGGGAGGACCTATACCCTTTGCACTCTTCGGTCCGAGCTGTAAATACACAGTCTAGTAGATCAAAAAAAAAAAAAAAAAATCAATACAAGACACAAGTTATAACGTGTTTGGTGTTTGTTGGTGAAAGTTCTAGAAAAATCAATTTAGACTTGAAGCTGAGTACGAGTTCATCAGAAAAAATTTCTTGAATTTTTTTATACATTAATATACCCTTACTTAAATTCTAAATATAAATGGAAAAATAGTAAAAAACTTGAAAAATCATACTTCTACATAAACACTAACACTTGCAAAAGTATACTTCAATATTTATGAATAGTTGTCAAAAAAAGGAAAAAAATATGCTACAATTAAACAACATATACTACCAACAGGTGTTTGGTCTAGTGGAAGAGACTAGTCACTACAAAGTAGCGGACTCAGGTTCGAATCCCTGTTGGGAGAGATACCCACTTAATGTGCCCAACCCGCCTCGAAAGGGATTAAACCCTTAGGAAACCAAAAAAAAAAAAAAACATATACTAGCCATACTACACATCCCTTTTGCTTCCGAAATGAATTTCTTTAAAAATAATTATATATTTGTCACCATGTTCCGAAATTAATGACGTACTGAAGATGATAGAAAACAAATCTAGAATTAAAATTTAAGCTACACTACATTTAATCATAGTTCTGAAGATTAACCAACAATGGAATTTGCAATTTGTAATTGACTTATGTCATTATTAAATTATATTAATTCTTGAAGAACTAAGTATAACTTAAAAATGACGATGCATCAATTGCTACATACAAATCATGTTTGATTTCTCAAAAATTAGTAATTTATTAAACCATTACTATCAATAATTTATATTTTTTATTTGTATATATTGTGTATGCCAGATGTAACACGGCTACAAAATATGGATAAAATGAACATAAAGTATGCTAGACAAAACAACAAGGTAACCAATAAAAAATGGGTAAAATATTTAAGAAAAAATGAATGATATTGGCTAAATCTAGGATAACAAAAAAAGGGGAGCAAATCAATAAAAGAACAAGAAAAAAATGAGTTAAATTGGCAAAAAAAGTTGAAATACGTGAGAAAATAGGTTAATTCAACAAAAAAGAATGAGTATAATCGACTAAAAAAGTTAAACCGAAAATAATGGGTGAAATTGATTAACAAATGAGATAAATCACAAAAGGGTGAAATAAGTGAAATAACGGGTTAAAATTACAAAAAAGAAATGGTAAACTTAGTGTAAAAGCGTGTGAAATCGATATTTCTTTGGTTTAAGCAAAAATAAAGTCAAAACTTAGGAATGACTATGGTGAAAACAAGTAATATTTGATTAAAGAATATATGATAAAAATGGTAAAATCAAGGGGAAAATGATTTATATAGAAAAAAATTTAGCTAAAGCAAAAAAAAAAAAAAAAAGCAATTGATAAAACAACAGGGTAAATCGGCAAAAAATGGGTAAAATGGGTAAGAAATGAATGATATCGGCTAAACACGTGATAACTAAACAAAATGGATCAAATCCATAAAGAACAAGAATAGAAAAAATGAGTTAAATTGGGAAAAAAAAGTTAAATAGGTGAGAAAATTTGTTAAATCAACAAAAAGAATAAAATCGACTAAAGTTAGGTTATACCGAAGAGAACGGGTGAATTGATTAACAAATGGGATAAAATCAACTAAAATTGGGTTAAACCGGAGAGAATAGGCGAATTAATTAACAAATGGGATAAACCACAAAAAAATGGTGAAATCGGTGAAAAAATGAGTTAAAATAACAAAAAAAAAAATGATAAACTCGATATAAAAGCAAATGAAATCGATATTTGTTTGGAAAGTTATTAAGAAATTATCAATTATTAAAGAACCTTAAAAATATTAAAGAACATTAAAAATAAAATTATGCCACATTCGTGCTATATGTATAAAAAAATTACTATTTAGTTAACTTTAAATCTTATAATTGGCTTAAGCCAAAAAAATCAAAACATAGAAATGGTTGAAACCGGTAAAAATGTGTAAAATTCGATTAAAAATGGTAAAATGGATTAGATCGAGGAAGAAAAACGAGTTAAAGCAGCAAAAGAATGGTGCAATTTTTAAAACAACGGGGTGAACAAAAAAAAATTGGTAAACCGGTAAAAAATTAATGATATCGGCTAAACACAAGAGAACATAAAGAGGGTTAAATCGATAAAATAACTAGTACAAAAAATTGAGTTAAATTGTCAAAAAGAAAAGGTGAAATATGTGAGAAATTATGTTAAATCGACTAAAATTGGGTTAAGAGAATGAAGGAAGTAAATAAATGGGATAACCATGAAAAATGGATGAAATTGATGAAAAACGAGTTAAAATAACAAAAAAAGAAGTAGTAAACTCAATATAAAAGCGGGTGAAATTGGGGAAAAAATAGGTTTACTCAGCAAAATTGAGAAAAATTGGTAAAAAATAGTTAAATTGGTTAAAAATTGATTAAGCTTGTAACTGAGATTGGATGAACTCGGTAAAACACATGATTACCGGTAAAATTGGTGAAATCGATAAAAAAAGGTGGTTAAACCTGTTAAAAATGTTTAGATTGAAACATCAAGGTCAAGAAATAAAATAATAAGGACATGTAGTTTTATGTTAGAAATACATAGTAAATACACTTTGTTTTCAATTTTCAAGTCTTAGTTTTAAGTATTTATGATCCCAACTTTGATTTTTTGGTAACAACATAATAATTAAAATGATTTAGTCAAAAATATTATGTAATTTGTCATTAAAACGATGGTATGATGAAAAATCATTTATATGATGCAACTAACCTAGGAAATTAGTTAGTCAAGTGCAACCATATGCACTTTTATAGTATATATATATATACATATATACATACATATATATATATATGTATATATATACATATATATATATATATATATATATATATATGTATATATATGTATGTATATATGTATATATTGGTCATGATTAAGGGTGAGTTTGGCCTAGCGGTGGGAGCTCTTAAAAGCACTTCTGGATCTCCATTGTGATTTTTGAAGTGTTTGGCCCCAATTATGGAAATTGCTTTTAGTCAATCGTAATTTTAATGGTGTTTGGCCACCAATATCATAATTACTTTTGGGATCTCCAGAAGCTAAAATTCAACTTATTTTAGAAGTTACTAAAGTGTTACTTTTGCAAAAGCTATTATCCAAAAGCAATTATTTTATAATTGAATTTTATCATAATCAATTATTGCCAAAATCCATTTTAGTAAAATAAATTATCCTATAATTGATTTTCGAATCGGTAGGCCAAACTCACACTAAATTTCTTATATATTAGACATATCACAAGGGTAATCCGGTAAATAAATAAAAAGACCTTTTTAATATACACATGGTCAAAATCAACTAAAAAGATTGCTTTAATTAGATGCAACTTATGAAAGAGTGTTAAAATTGTCATTGCTTGTATACGAATGTAAGTGATATATCATAATAGTAACAAGCCAAACGAAATATAATAGTAAGAATTATTTATGATTAGATTGTCAATATTGCCTGTCAGTGATATAATTAAGTATAATTGCTATGAAATAGTCTTTGTGATTATTAATAACCAATAGTAACAACTGCAATCTTATATACTACAATGTTGACTTAATTGAGTATAAGTATATAAATGACTTTTAATAATGGAGGTTGTTTTTCCAGTTTTTAGTAAAAGGATAAAATGGACTATGTAGAAGAAAATTTATTCATATGAGTTACGTATTTGTTACGAGCGCCACGTGGTGCATTTTTTATGCATGGCCGCATGTGCGGCCGGTTACATAGGGTCGCTATAATACTTTTTGTATAAATTATCTTATCTTTTAGTGTGTATGAAATTCAATTAATCAAACTTCTAATCCAAAATTATATTTGCACAAACCTCTTCAGGGGTGGGGAGTGATAATATTAATTGTCTTCTACAAAAATCTGGCCTTAATATATTAGTACATTTGTCAATACTGGTAAGAAAAACTTATTAGTCCTTTGGTTGGACTGTTGCAGTACTAATCTGAAGATAGTTAAATGCTAATATGCAAATAATGAATATGATCATATTGATTAATACATAAACATTAAGGCAAAAATTCAATTTTCATACAGTAGAATAGACCTAAGTCCATTTTTCATACCAATCGAACGCAAATCATACCAAGCCAAACTTCCGTCAATTTTTTACCGAAGTGCCACGTGTCCGTTAAGTTGACTTGAAACGGAAGTAAGATTTTCGTTCGATTGGTATGAAAAATGGACTTTGGCTTATTCTATGGTATGAAAATTGAATTTTTACTTCACCTTCAATTTTAATTTGTTTGTTCTTGACCATACATTTTCATCTAAACAAATATTGTAATGTATATTAACCAAAGGGACATACGGCCTTTAGTAGGTATTATATTTTACGTGTAGGTCTCACATTAGATGGAGTTTGTATCAATGAAATCGATCAACATTCCTAACTAGTAAATGAGTTTAGTAGGAAAAAAAATTATTAGGACTCATCGAAGTTGATCCTAGCAAAGACCATTCAATGTTTAAGTTGAATCATACTAAAAGTGTAACACACGAGTAGTTGAGTAATTTGAAATGCATATTTGATACCATTATAGGAGGTGAGTAAAAAAATTGAATGAAAATATATATATGTCTAATTAAATAAAATGTTAGGCAAAAATTTATTTTTCATACCATAGAACATGACAATTTTCATTTTTCATACCACATGTGTTTCGCACATGAGATTTTTTCCCGCTCAAGGCGACTTAACAGACCACGTGGCAATTCCATTAAAAACTTGACGGAAGTATGATTTTTGAAACATCCGTTTATTCTACAATATGATTTTTGTTCGATTGGTATGAAAAATGAACTTTGACCTATTCTATTGTATGAAAATTAAATTTTTGCCTAAACATTAATATGGTCAAATGGATTAACATAGAAACTTGTATGTTGAAAACTAATTATATTATGTGAATATTTTTATGTTAATTATTTATCAGTGTCTTTATTTTAATCATCATACATTATGATAAAAATATTAATTTGATTTTCATGAATGTAATCAGGACCAATTAACAAAAGTTTTAGTATTAGTTTTGGTACTTTTTATTACTTTATTTTCTTTATAGAACTGAATTTATGTGGTAAAATGTTTACATATTTTATCAATTTCTCAATATCTTGAACCATTTGTTGAACGGACTATTAAATTTTTTTACCAGTATATTTTTTCATCTTTTATTGAATAAAATTACAGCATTACTTTATTTTAATATAAATTTTATCATTTTATCACAGCATCGCTATAAAAAAATCTACATTCCCCTTCAACTAAAACCCTCTAGATCCCCATAGTCGATCCTTCCTACATGTTCTTCTTACATCGAAGTGTGACACAAATTTTGACAAGAAAACATTTTTCTTAACTTTTGTTACTTCCGAATTGAAATGTGAATCCAGATATTAGAAATACAAAGTTCAAAGGATATATTTATTTATGATAACAGTGAAAAGAAGAAGAATGACATAGAATTCACCGCTAATTTATATTCATTTATGAACTTATAAGTATTAGGAAGGTGCACGTACGTTGTACGTATCTAGTTAATTTCATGGAGTTTTTTTTTTTAAATTAGAGTGAAATTATTTTTATTATGTCATAAAATAGAGCAAATTAACCCGTTTTTACTTATTTAATTCATTTTTCACAAGTTTAACTTTTTTTTAACCGATTTTATTCATTTTTACCAGTTTAATAATTTTTTTATTTGAACCAATTTTTATCAGTTATAACGTATTTTTCACTGTTTTTACGATTTTGCCCTTCTTTTTTTTACGTTTTAGACCATTTTTCTACTGGTTTCACCTTATTTTGTCGATTAGACTTTTGTTTTTTTTACTGATTTAATACGTTTTTATCATATTAACTCGTTTTCACCTATTTCGCACAATTTTTTCATTGGTTTCACATATTATTTTCACCAATTTCACTTGAATTTTCATTGATTTGACACGTTTTCGCCGACTTTATTCGTTTTTTTCACCGATTTCACATGCTTTTCGCTGATGTTGTCGTTTCACCACTTTCATCATTTTTCACGAATTTTCATTGATTTCACATGTATTTATCGATTTCAAGGGCACTTTTTTTATCGGTTTCACCCAAATTTTCATCAACTTCACCAGTGTTCATCGATTTCACCCGAATATTCATCGATTTCACATGTTTTCAATTATTTCATATTTTTTTTAATCGATTTCACAATTTTCCTCCAATTTCACCCGTTTTTCACGAAAAGAATTCAATGAAAATTCAAGGTTATGCATATCTTGTTATCATTGAATATTCTTTATATTTTTCTATTCTAGCCAAAGTAAAATTATATAATTAGCTAAGTCATAAGTATTTTTAATTCTTTAGTAAGATGGGATTCAATTTTGTTTTGGTAACAGAATGGTAAGAGAATTTCATTTTAATTTTTATATTTAGAATGTTTATGATTTATGCTATACTAAATCTTTAAATTAACATTTTCTTACTTAAATAAATATTGATGCTAAAATAGAAAAAAAAATTATACATATTTTAGGGGCTATTCAAAATAATAGTGTTTTCTTATGATTCGCTTTTATCTATTATAAGAGATGAAGATTAAAATTATAAAAAATGATGTAAGAGATAATTTATAAATTTTAGGAGTTAATAAAGAAGATAAATATAATAAGACTTCATGTCTAATTATACCTCTTCAATTACTTTATATCATTTATATATTTACCATTTAATTAAATATCACTTTATATTTTAAATAGTGGTATTTTAGTCTGTACAAAAAAGTTAAGAAATATTCATACTTTTATAATAGTAGAGAAAATACTGATCCAAGCTAGTTCCACAAAAAAACACAACCTAGAGCACACCACCAAATTGTGGTTCTAAATGGAGATACAAATATTATTTTTTTAATTATATTATTTTTTCCTTTTGAATTCGATGCAATTTTCAATGACAATCTATTTTTTTTAGTATAATTCGTGACTTTGTGCACCATCTTAGTTTGAATATTATTGTTGATAAAGTTTTACCGACAAAAAAGTTCGCCCCCAACTAATCTCCAATTTTGGATCCGCCCCTACTTGTAGTAAAACTTGTACTCAATGTGGGACTATTGAAGCCGGGCAGAATAATGCTTATTCTGCAGGCAAAGTTCCATCAGATAAATTTCCTACAAGAACACGAGAAATAAGCACCCACACACCCTTGAGATAACAATTTTTTTTTTTTTCATAAAGTCATAATAATCAATATCTGATAATAATGAAGATTACAACTCCTTTGTCTAAAACTCTATACCTAAGTAACTGAAAGGAAATACGACTCTTAAGGAAATTGAATAACTCATAGACTTTTATGGAAACGAAATAACCAAAAACATGGAAATTAAATAACTAAAATAAAAAACCTAGTCATCAAAAAAAGCTAACAAAAAAGATAGATTGTCTCGGATGCTCCTGCATCATTCGCTGGGTAAAGAACTCATCCTCGAGTTCATAGCAGTGCCATCAAGATCCACAAAACCCGGACAAACTGACGATAACGGTCAATCAAGCCTTGTACTTGGGTTTGTCCTATCCCTCCCAGGAATGCCTTAGTTGTTTCCACCACGTCGCCAAAATGCTTGCTTAAATCCTTGATTTGCCTCTGCAAATTCTCCACCATTAATTCCTTGGAGTGAACTCTTCGATCACGGTGTGGACTCCTCAACATCATCCCGACTCAGTCATTAAAGCTGATGAGAATTTGCTCCAAGAAGAAAGAAAAAAACGAGTGTTTAGCCAGAGGTTGGGTAAATTTACGGCTTGCTTGGCAAAACTTCGATCTTTGAATCCTAAACGTTACGATCACAGTGTTGGACCTCCTCAGCCGGAACCCGCCCACGACAACCATGCTCACGACTACCAGGAAAGGGAAAATCTGAAGCTTTGATACCAACAGAAGCCGGGCAAAATAGCGATTATTCTGCAGATAAGTTCCATCAGATAAATTTACTACAAGAACACGATAAATAGGCGCCCATGAACCTTTGAGAGAACAAATCTCTTCTTTTTTTCAAAAACTCATAATCATCAATATCTTTTATCATATTGAAATTTACAACTTTTTTTATTAAACTCTTGACCTAAGTAACTGAAAGTAAATATAATTCTTGAGGAAACTGAATAACTACTAGACAAAACGAAATAACCAAAAATATGGAAACTAAATAAATAAAATTAGAAAACCTAATTCACAAGAAAAACTAATAAAAAAAAAGATAGATTATCTCGGATGCTCCTGGATCAACTATTGATTGACGGAACACAAAGTGGTCATTTTAAGCCCCGCGAACATGCTGAACTTGTCGAAAATGCTTTTGAGCTGCAATATTAGAAGAAGTTGGAGCATCGTCATTTTCCTTATCTTCTAACACGTTTTCATTCTTACCGGATATTATAAGTAAAATAGTCTCCAAAATGCACCCTAGCAATGGAATCGAAGTAAAACGAGATATGAAATGTTTTTGATTCATGGCTTAAGAGTTAATTTTGAATTTTTGTTTTTAAGGTGAATGTAGAAATCGAGTTGTGATGGTTGAGAGAAAGAGAGGCTCATGTTATATAGTGAAAATGTACTGGTGGGGATTTGTAAAGATTAGGGCTTGTTTGTTTGGTGTTTGGGAGAGTAGTGAATGTTTGTGAAATAATTTTAATTTGCGTAATGTTGTTTGTTTGGGTTTTGAGAGAGTGGTTTGAGAAATAAAGTAGGTGTAGGTTTTTTTGGAAGAATTGGGTTGTAGGTGTAAGATGTGTAAGACTTTATGTCAAATCATGTTTGTTATGTGAGATAAATTGTGTAAGAGATAGATTATTTTATGTCAAATCAAAGTAGAATTTGTATATATAAGTTTTGTTTAGATATAAGAAAATTGTTGTTTGTTTGACTTTTGGGAGAGTAGTTTTAGAAAATTGAGAGGAGAAAAATTTATTTCAGAAAATAAAAAACATGTTTGTTTGGCATTTCCCAAGCATAAAATAATTTTGGGAAATGCCAAACAAACATGCCCTGAATTCTTGCTTGCCAAGCTTAAAAAAATGTTTGCTAAATTATTTCTATAAGTCTTTCTTGTGTCCAATAAGGCTTGTTGATATTGACAATTTTTACGAATTTTCTATGTTTTCTTCTTTGGGAATTCATTTTTTTTCTTTTGTACTTATTATGGGCAACTGATCTTACAAACTTACTTCCAGGGAAGGTAGGGAGAGGCAAAAGAGTCTATTTTGGGTGCTTTGGCTTTTGTCAAATGACTTTTTTGTTAGTGTTAATGTTTTTTTTTTGGGTGCTTTGGCTTTTGTCTGTTTGAGTGACCAGTTATGGACTAATTAATGTTTATTTTGAAAAAGATATTGCGTGATTAGATTTAGGGTAAATACTCCTAATGGTCATCTTCATCATTAATTTTTTACAGAGTGGTGCCTCTTGTGTTTTTTTTCCCCATGTTAGTCCCTACTATGAATTATTTGTTTCATTTTGGTCATTTACAAGGGGTCTTTTATTTTTACTGTTACACTTTAGTCCCTTATAAAATTATTTTGTATCATTTTAGTCCCTTATAAACTGTTTCTTTATCAATTTAGTACCTCATAATTTTTTTTATCAATTTAGTCACTCATAAAATTATTTTGGCACTTTAGTTCACTTTGGACTACCTGAAAATGACCAAGTGAAACAAATAATCCATAGTGGGGACTAACATGAAAAAACAAATACAAGAGGAACCACTCTGTAAAAAGTTAATGATAAGGAGGACCATTAGTGGTGTTTACCCTTAGATTTATCAGAAAGAAACTAAGAAATGCCCTTGTTACATTTGGTAACATGGTAAATTTTATGAATTAGAGTAAAATTTAATTTATTATGCCATAAAATAGTGCAAATTAATGACTGATGTTCATTTTAATTTTTTATGAAATTTATTATTATTAAAATTATTGTTTTATAAAAAAAATTATAGCTTTACATTATTGTAATCAAATATAAAATGATGAATGATTTAATCATGAGATCTTGTAAAATTTGTTCCAATATAAGAAAATAAGAACATTATTTAGTTCATTTCATAGTTTTCATGTTAGGTTTACCCGTTATTCACTGACAACACCTCACACGAATTTAATTTTCATCGATTTCGCGAACACTTTTTCTTAAAATTAACCGTTTTTCACCAACTTCATCAAATTCACCCGAATTTTCATCAATGCATATGTTTTGAGGTTATTTGATAAATGATAATTTCCTAAGTGCTTTCCAAAGAACTATCGATTCAACCCTCTTTTACACTGAGTTTACCATTTCTTTTTTCACCGGTTTCACCTGTTTTTTGTAGTTTATCTCGTTTATTAATCATTTTCTCCACTATCTTCGGTTCAACCCAATTTTAGTTGATTTTATCCCATTCGTTATTCAGTTCACCAATTCTCTCATGTTTAACCCAATTTTAGTCGATTTTACTTTTTTTTTTGTTGATTTAACCTTTTTTTCTCACATATTTCACTTTTTTTTTTGCCAATTTAACTCATCCTTTTGTTTTTGTTCTTTTATCAATTTGATCCATTTTTCTTATTAAGCATTAAAAATATCATGTTGGATTGATCCCATTTTTCTATTTTAACCTCATTGAGGTCTTCGAGAGTAGAAATGGGTCGGTCCTTTCGCAGTGCTGTTGGGATTCTTACGGGAAAATGAGGCTCAGGCAACGGAAATATAAAATTTTTTAGGCTCCCCTTAGGAATCTTGCCAGGAAACAATCCGATATATTTATCTAAACTAATATAAAAGAAGAATATTTAAACATATCTAGTTTATACCTCGTTCCTTGCTAATCCAAAGCAACTATGTTAGGTTAAATCAATTAAAGCGGATAAATCATGCTGTTGTTAGGTTAGCTATGCAAACAATCATATGTTTGGTTGTTGTTTGTGAATCCTCCTTACCACATAATTAACTCCCCTTAGATTTACTTTACCGCTCGTAGTTAAATAAAACCACACTTGTCGTATATTTGGGTTTAATCATTTTTTTATCAAGCGTTCTTAGATGAAATAAGCCGTCGATTGATTCGTTTATTCCCACCTTTTACCCATTCGTGGGGATTCGATACTCGGTATGTACTTATCGTTTTATATTACTTGTAACGACCGTATACTTGCGTAGTTTGCGTGTTAGTATTTGGATCGCAACAAGTTTTTGGCGCCGTTGCCGGGGAATGTGGTAACGTGTGAGTAAATGACGATATTGATGGCTAGTTTTGTGTTTGATAGCTTGATACTTCTTGCTAATCTTGATCTTTTTGTTTCTTTGCGAGGTTCGATCGATTTATTGCGAAGAGTTTAAGGATTTTGATGAGCCTATGTTTTTTGGGGAATCATGGACGATGGGAGTAGTTTTAGTGACGATCAAACCATCCCTCGTATCAAGTCAAGCTCGTGACTTAAAACAAGCATTCTTTCCCTTTTTCATCATTTTGTTTTGTTTTGTTTTGTTTTTGTTTGTTTTGTGTTGTAGGTGATGATTGTGCACGTTAAAGAAGTAATGGCAAGCATGATTGAGGATTCGGACGGAAGTTAACCACGGGATGCACGGACTCCATGATCGACAAAAGGGCGTAACCCTTACATTTTTGCATTCCGTTTGGTTTATTTTGCGCTTACAATGCTATATCTATATGTCCGTACTTGATTGGTTTTGATTATCCATGCTTGCTTGAATTGGATAGAGCCGTGCTCGATCATTTACCTTGTTGTTTTCTTTGTTTTGTTTTTGTTTTTTTTTGTCTTTCCTCTGTGTGCTTGTGTGGTTGTCGTGTCGACCTCACTCCGTTTTTCTAAATCCACACAATGGTGACATTGTGCGTTTTAAGTTTGTGGGAGAGAGGTCGCAAGTACTTGCATACATGCTAGGTCGACCCGCCAAATTTTTTCAAATTCTTATTATTATTTGAACATGCTTCTACAAAATTTGAGCACATTGGCTAAGGCTAGGTTGTATTTGAGGTGGATAAAGAACTTTAGTGATAATAGGATATAGGACTCCTCTTGCGTAACTTAGATCCTCTCCGAACTTTAACTTTAAAACTAAGTGTGAAAGGAGCAAAATGGGCTAAGTTTGGGGGAGTGAACCCTTTTCAAGGATGAAAAACCTTTGAACACCTAGCTCTTAAAAGAAATGAGTAGAGAAGTTGCTAAAATGTATGCACTTCTATGAGAGAAAAGGAATGGTGCTAGTAGCCCACAAAGTCAAATGTTTAGAAGCACAAGCAACCATCAATAGCACTAGATTTGTATTGTAATATCATTGTAAAAGCACGAAATGCTATGTTATCATTGTAAATCAAAAGAAAATCATTTATGTGAGAAAGAGCTAGGGACTAAAATTGTTCATTAGTTCAAGAAAAGGGAAAACACTCTTAAAACTACCTACAACTTAGTTTCATGATGTGATTGGAGCATAAGGTTTGAAACCTAAGGTTAGGAGATAGCCTATGTTAACGTGAGGAGCCCATACAAGTAGAACCGATGATTTTAATCTATTGGGGCGTATTCACCTAAAATAGAACCTAGCCGAAGTCATCACACACACACGTGGAGCTTGTTTGAGAAATAATTTGAAAGTGTTAAGTTTTGGCATTTGGATCTTAGGCATGCATGTTTAGTATTTGTTTTTGCTTTCTTTGCTCGAGGACGAGCAAGTGTTTAAGTTTGGGGGTGTTGATAACGCCGTGAGAACGTCGTTATTACCTATCTCCTTAAGCCCAAAATATCTTGTTTTGATCCGAGTTTTGCGTGCTTTTGCTTGTTTTTGTGTTCTTTTGCGTTTTTGGTCCTTTGTTGGGCTTTTGTGTGTTTTCTTTTGTTTTCGTCGTTTTTTGTCGTGTTTTTGTTCTGTTTGTAGGTTTGAGAATTCAGCAAGGCTAAAGGGAAGTCCGAGAGGATATGATTCAATGCAATTCCATCAAATCAAGACTCGGTGGCCGTTGATGCAAGCCTTTGCGCAGAAAGAGCTTCAAAGAAAAGAGAACCCGAAGCAAATCGTAGAAGAATGTAGATAGCTTCTCACTAAAACGTACATATATATTTTATGGATGATCCAAATGAGCTGAATTTTGGATATGTCATAGATGAGTGAGTTACCTATGCTACGGACTTTACGGATCTACAATCGGAGTTCGGAATCAAAAGATATGCTGCTCGGAAGGAAGTGTGGCAGTACAGAAAACTTACGGCCTGTTCCTCGCGGCCGCGAGGTTCAGTCTCGCGGCCGCGAGACCCCTGTTCCAGCATATATTTTCTGCGGGAAAAACAGGGGGCTTTTTGTATCTTCCCCCTTTTCCCCCACTTGTATTTAAAAACCCTTTAGGGAACTTTTTGGTCTTGTTTCCCTAGGTTAAGAGGCTCAAGAGGTCACAACTTGAACACACTCCTTGGAATTCCTTTCACTCTTGGCCTCCCTTTTCCTCTCAAGCCTCCCTCAACTCTCTCTTTACTTTTTCTTTCTTTTTCTTGTATTTGAAGACTCCACCAAGGGGGTGAGTTAATCACCACCCTTGGGGAGTGATTAGGTGGTGATGAAAGGGAGGAGAATCCATCTCTCGACTTTATTCCGATTAGGTGATATCTTTCTATTTCCTAGTTGTCTATGATTAGGATATGAATGTTGTTATTTTCTATTTGGAACAAAGGTTGTGGATTTGAATTCTTTGGATTTATATATACTTATGTTATTGTTTGATTAAATGATGTTATGATGATTGGTATGGTGCTTATATGTGTTCGTTAATCCGATTCCGTGTTTATCGTTCATCTTATGGTTTGACAAACTTTGAGATGAGATTTATTGATTCTTGATTGCTAGACATAGTGATTTTGAGGATTTGATTATGAATTTGGATTGTGATTCGATTTTAGGATAGACATATACCTATGTCATTTCATATTCGTTTAAGGTTTGAGTTTAATGCATCGATTAGATTTTAATCCACTTAGACATAAATTGGATTAGTTTAACTCGATAGGTTTGTATGCAACTCGGAAAATACATACGAACGTCCTTGAATCCTTGAGTAGCAACACGAGCATAATATATTAATTGTCGAGTCATTGTTATCGTTTGATTAGTTATGTTTTGATGTTGGGCTATGTTTGAATTGTTGGGTTTATTGTTTTATCGCACTTTTGGCCAATGATTGTAGTAGATGTAGATTATTGTTTAAGTACTTTGATTTGCCGTAATCATGTAATCGGACTTAATTCTACCTTGAATGCATCCTAGACATAGGACTTTGAAGGTTAGGCGAGTGACGATTTGTGGATTTCGACCTAGGATAGGCATATACCTAGTGTGGTCCGTGTTTGTATAATGAGTTCGTTCGTGAATGCATCAAATAACTTAGATTCTCTTTATTCGGATTTGGGTTAGTCTTAGGTCCCGGGTGACAACGGTACGCCTTCGAGTCCCCTAATGGATTCGGAATTTCCTAAGAGCATCGGATGACAACGATGTTCGTAATTGATCCGGAGATGGAGAGTTTGGGTAGATTGGTAGAGTTAAGTGAGACCGACTGGGAGACTTAACTAATTTAAAACTCACAAACGACAACTAAACCTATGATTGTTTGCATAGCTAACCTAACAACCGCATGATTTATCCGCTTTAATTGATTGCTTATGAATCCTCCTTACCACATAATTAACTCCCCAATTTACTTGTTTTCGTAGTTAGATTTACTTTACCGCTCGTAGTTAAATAAAATCACCCTTATCATATATTTGGGTTTGATCATTTTTGTATCAAGCGTTCTTGGATGAAACGAACTTGTTGCGTTCCAAATACTAGTACGCAAACTACGCAAGTATACGGTCGTTACAAGTAATATAAAACGATAAGTACATACCGAGTATCGAATCCCCACGAATGGGTAAAATGTGGGAATAAACGAATCAATCGACGGCTTATTTCAGTTATGAACGCTTGACACAAAATTATCAAACCCAAAAATATATGATAAGGGTGATTTTATTTAACTACGAGCGGTAAAGTAAATCTAACTACGAAAGCAAGTAAATTGGGGAGTTAATTATGCGGTAAGGAGGATTTATAAGCAATCAATTAAAGCAGATAAATCATGCGGTTGTTAGGTTAGCTATGCAAACAATCATAGGTTTAGTTGTTGTTTGTGAGTTCTAAATTAGTTAAGTCTCCCTGTCGGTCTCACTTAACTCTATCAATCTACCCAAACTCTCCATCTCCGGATCAATTACGAACATCGTTGTCATCCGATGCTCTTAGGAAATTCCGAATCCATTAGAGGACTCAAAGGCGTACCATTGTCACCCGGGACCTAAGACTAACCCAAATCCGAATAAAGAGAATCTAAGTTATTTGATGCATTCACGAACGAACTCATTATACAAACACGGACCACACTAGGTATATGCCTATCCTAGGTCGAAATCCACAAATCGTCACTCGCCTAACCTTCAAAGTCCTATGTCTAGGATGCATTCAAGGTAGAATTAAGTCCGATTATATAAGTAGACATGCATCTCCATCTTTTTGACATGCTAGAGATGTGTTTGTTCATAAGAGAGAACGTGTTAATTACCCATTAAACACGTCATTGAATCTTGAATGGAGAAGGAGTAGGAAGACTTAGTCTTGATTACACTTCAAGTAAGTGTATATTGTTGCAAAGAAGATAATGTACATGATGAAATCGTCAATACATATTAAGTATATTGGAACTATACGGCACACTTCCGCTTAACATTATTTTATTTCTAACTTAGTTTGTATGGTGTTCTTACATCTATTATGGCAATCTTGGGGTTATAATATATAAATATCTTACAATTTATTCATGGACAAAATTAGCCTCACTTATATATTGTCAATTAGGAATATCACAAGAGGTAAAGCATTAGTTATTTTCAGAGGTAATATGCTTAATTTTTACATAGAGTTAAATTCCTTATATCTCTATCTCCATCTCCATCTCCATCTCCATCTCCACTATTATAAAAGCATGAATATTTCTTAACTTTTTTTTACGGACTAAAATACCCCTGCTACCAATAACCAAAAGAAACATAAGAAATATATTTAAGTTAGGAATCATAAGATATAGTTAGACTAGTACTCTAAAAAATACCCATATGTAATCTTGAATAGAACTCACAAAAAAGTTAAAACACTTAAAATAATACAGTTTTAAATCTCACACATTTATTTTAAATGAACAATGGGTGAATTCCATTGGTGCCCAAATTGCTAGCAAAATCCAAAATTCGCCCACAAAGAAGAGTCATCAACTTCCGGCAAACTTACATCCAATTTCTCCATTATTCCTACACTAATCGATACAAGACTCAAGTTATAACGTGTTTGGTGTTTGTTGGTGAATGTTCTAGAAAAATCAATTTAGACTTGAAGCTGAGTACGAGTTCATCAGAAAAAAATTTCTTGATTTTTTTTATAGATTAATATACCTTTACTTAAATTTTAAATATAAATGGTAAAATAGTAAAAAACTTGAAAAATCATACTTCTACATAAACACTAACACTTGCAAAAGTATACTTCAATATTTATGAATAGTTGTCAAAAAAAGGAAAAAAATATGCTACAATCAAACAACATATGCTACCAACAGGTATTTGGTCTAGTGGAAGGGACTAGTCACTACAAAGTAGCGGATTCAAGTTCGAATCCCTGTTGGGAGAGGTACTCACCTAATGTGCCCAACCCGCCTCGAAAGGGATTAAACCCTTGGGAATCAAAAAAAAAAAAAAAAAAAAAAAAAAAAAAACATATATTAGCCATACTACACATCCCTTTTGCTTCCGAAATGAATTTCTTTAAAAATAATTATATATTTGTCACCGTGTTCCGAAATTATTGACGTACTCTAATGACTTAATGAAGATGATAGAAAACAAATCTAGAATCAAAATTTAAGTTACACAACATTTAATCATAGTTCTGAAGATTAACCAACAATTCAATTTGCAAATTGTAATTGACTTATGTTATTATTAAATTATATTAATTCTTGAAGAACTTAGTAGAACTTAAAAATGACGACGCCTCAATTATTACATACAAATCATGTTTGATTTCTCAAAATTAGTAATTTATTAAACTATTACTATCGATAATTTATATTTTTTATTTGTATATATTGTGTATGACAGATGTAATATGGCTACAAAATATGGATACAATGAACATAATTTATATTTTTTATTTGTATATATTGTGTATGACAGATGTAACATGGCTACAAAATATGGATAAAATGAGGTAAACTTTCATTTTTGGCCCTCTAAAGTGGCTGCATTTCAAAATTGGTCCTTTATTGTGGTACCTCGACAATATACGTCCTTCATTGTGTCAACATCATCAATTTCAGTCCTTGTCAACGATTTTTTTTAATTATCGCCAAAAAAAATTAATTTATGTCATATTTGACCTATTACATGGCTTGGTCTTGCAAATTGTGGAGTCAGAATATGAAATTCTTAATTTTAAGTGTCACTCGACAAATTATATTTTTGGCTAAAATTAATTTTTTTGGTCAGATTAGACATAAATTGGTATTTTTGACAAAAAAAAAATTAACTTTCTGGTCAATTAAGACATAAATTGATGATTTCCGGCGATAAATAAAAATTTCCGACAATAAGGACTGAAATTGATGATGATGACACAATAAATGATGATTATTGTCGAGGTACCACAATAAAGGGCCAATTTTGAAATGCAGCCACTTTAAAGAGCCAAAAATGAAATTTTGCCGATAAAATGAACATAAAGTATGCTAGACAAAACAACAAGGTAACCAATAAAAAATGGATAAAATATTTAAGAAAAAATGAATGATATTGGCTAAATCAAGGATAACAAAAAAAAGGGAGCAAATCAATAAAAGGACAAGAAAAAAATGAGTTAAATTGGCAAAAAAAGTTGAAAAACGTGAGAAAATAGGTTAAATCAACAAAAAAGAATGAGTATAATCGACTAAAAAGGTTAAACCGAAAGTAATGGGTGAAATTGATTAACAAATGAGATAAATCACAAAAGGGTGACAGTGAAATAACGGGTTAAAATAACAAAAAGAAATGATAAACTTAGTGTAAAAGCGTGTGAAATCGACATTTATTTGGTTTTAGCAAATAATAATGTCAAAACTTAGGAATGACTATGGTGAAAATGGGTAATATTTGATTAAAGAATATATGATAAAAATGGTAAAATCAATGGGAAAATAAGTTATATAGAAAAAAACGAGCTAAAGCAAAAAAAAATGCAATTGATAAAACAACAGGGTAAACCGGCAAAAAAGGGTAAAATGGGTAAGAAATTAATGATATCGGTTGAACACGTGATAACTAAACAAAATGGATCAAATCCATAAAGAACAAGAATAGAAAAAATGTGTTAAATTGGCAAAAAAAGTGAAATAGGTGAGAAAATTTGTTAAATCAACAAAAGAATAAAATCGATTAAAGTTAGGTTATAGCGATGAGAATGGGTGATTGATTAACAAATGGGATAAAATCGACTAAAATTGGGTTAAACCGGAGAGAATAGGTGAATTAATTAACAAATGGGATAAACCACAAAAAAATGGTGAAATCGGTGAAAAAATGAGATAAAATAACAAAAAAATAATAAACTCGATATAAAAGCAAATGAAATCGATATTTGTTCGGAAAGTTATTAAGAAATTATCAATTATTAAAGAACCTTAAAAATAAAATTATGCCACATTCGTGCTATATGTATAAACAATTTACTATTTAGTTAACTTTAAATCTTATAATTGGCTTAAGTAAAAAAAATAAATCAAAACATAGAAATGGTTGAAACCGATGAAAATGTGTAAAATTTGATTAAAAATGGTAAAATAAATGGTAAAACGGATTAGTTCGAGAAAAAAAAACGAGTTAAAGCAGCAAAAGAATGGTGCAATTTTTAAAACGACGGGGTGAACAACAAAAAATTGGTAAACCGGTAAAAAATTACTGATATCGGCTAAAACAAGATAACATAAAGAGGGTTAAATCGATAAAATAACTAGAATAAAAAATTGAGTTAAATTGTCAAAAAGAAAAGGTAAAATATGTGAGAAATTATGTTAAATCGACAAATAATAAGTAAAATCGACTAAAATTGGGTTAAGAGAATAAGTGAATTGATTAATAAATGAGATAACCATGAAAAATGGGTGAAATTGACGAAAAACGAGTTAAAATAACAAAAAAAGAAGTAGTAAACTCAATATAAAAGCGGGTGAAATCGGGGGAAAAAATAAGTTTACTCAGCAAAATTGAGAAAAATTGGTAAAAAATGGTTAAAAATTGATTAAGCTTGTAACTGAAATTGGACGAACTCGGTAAAACACATGTATTACCGGTAAAATAGGTGAAATCGATTAAAAAAGGGGGTTAAACCTATTAAAAATGTTTAGATGGAAACATCAAGGTCAATAAATAAAATAATAAGGACATGTAGTTTTATGTTAGAAATACTTAGTAAATATACTTTGCTTTCAATTTTCAAGTCTTGGTTTTAAGTATTTATGATCTCAACTTTAATTTTTTGATAACAACATAATAATTAAAATGATTTAGTCAAAAAAATTATGTAATTTGTCATTTATAAGACGATGGTATGATGAAAAATCATTTATATGATGCAACTAACCTAGAAAATTTGTTAGTCAAGTACAACGCACGTGCACTTTTCTAATATATATATATATATATATATATATATATATATATATTGGTCATGATTAAATTCCTTATATATTAGACATATCACAAGGGTAACCCGGTAAATAAATAAAAAGACCTTTTTAATATACACATGGTCAAAATCAACTAAAAAGATTGCTTTAATTAGATGCAACATATGCAAGAGTGTTAAAATTGTCATTGCTTGTATACGAATGTAAGTGATATATCATAATAATAACAAGCCAAACGAAATATAATAGTAAGAATTATTTATGATTAGATTGTCAATATTGCCTGTCAGTGATATAATTAAGTATAATTGCTATGAAATAGTCTTTGTGATCATTACAGTAAAAAAAAAAACCTAATATTAATAACCAATAGTAACAACTGCAATCTTATATACTACAATGTTGACTTAATTGAGTATAAGGTTATAAATGACATTTAATAATGGAGGTTGTTTTTCAAGTTTTTCTTTTAAAATTAAGTAAAAGGATAAAATGGACTATGTAGAAGAAAATTTATTCATCTGAGTAACGTATTTGTTACGAGCGCCACGTGGTGCATTTTTTACATGGGTCGCTATAAAACTTTTTGTATAAATTATCTTATCTTATCTTTTAGTGTGTATGAAATTCAATTAATCAAACTTCTAATCCAAAATTATATTTGCACAAGACCTCTTCAGGGGTGGGGAGTGATAATATTAATTGTCTTCTACAAAAATCTGGCCTTAATATATTAGTACATTTGTCAATACTGGTATGAAAAACTTATTAGTCCATTGGTTGGACTGTTGCAGTATTAATCTGAAGATAGTTAAATACTAATATGCAAATAATGAATATGATCATATTGATTAATACATAAACATTAATATGGTCAAATGGATTAACATAGAAACTTGTATATTGAAAATTAATTATATTATGTGAATATTTTTATGTTAATTATTTATCAGTGTCTTGATTTTAATCATCATACATTATGATAAAAATATTTGATTTTCATGAATGTAATCAGGACCAAGTAACAAAAGTTTTAGTATTAGTTTTGGTACTTTTTATTACTTTATTTTCTTTATAGAACTGAATTTATGTTGTAAAATGTATACATATTTTATCAATTCCTCAATATCTTGAACCATTGGTTGAACGGACTATTAAATTTTTTCATCTTTTATTGAATAAAATTACAGCATTACTTTATTTTAATATAAATTTTATCATTTTATCACAACATCTCTATAAAAAAAAATCTACATTCCCCTTCACTAAAACCCTTATCCCCATAGTCGATCCTTCCTACATGTTCTTCTTACATCGAAGTGTGACACATATTTTGACAAGAAAACATTTTTCTTTAACTTTTGTTACTTCCGAATTGAAATGCGAATCCAGATATTAGAAATACAAAGTTCAAAGGATATATTTATTTATGATAACAGTGAAAAGAAGAAGAATGACGTAGAATTCACCGCTAATTTATATTCATATATGAACTTATAAGTACTAGGAAGGTGCACGAAGTTGTACGTATCTAGTTAATTTCACGGAGTTTTTTTTTAAAATTAGAGTAAAATTATTTTTATTATGTCATAAAATAGAGCAAATTAGCCCATTTTTACTTATTTAATTCATTACTTTAATTAATTTTTCACAAGTTTAACTTGTTTTTTAACCGATTTTATTCATTTTTACCAGTTTAATATTTTTTTATTTGACCCAATTTTTATCAGAACTTATTTTTCAATGTTTTTACGATTTTGCCCTTCTGTTTTTTACGTTTTAAACCATTTTTCTACTGGTTTCACCTTATTTTGTCGATTAGACTTTTGATTTTTACTGATTTAATACGTGTTTATCATATTAACACGTTTTCACCTATTTTGCACAATTTTTTCATTGATTTCACATATTATTTTCATCAATTTCACTTGAATTTTCATTGATTTGACACATTTTCGCCGACTTTATTCGTTTTTTCACCGATTTCACATGCTTTTCTCCGATATTGTCGTTTCACCAGTTTCATCATTTTTCACGAATTTTAATTGATTTCACATGTATTTATCTATTTCAAGGGCACTTTTTTATCGGTTTCACCCAAATTTTCATCAACTTCACCAGTGTTCATCGATTTCACCCGAATTTTCATCGATTTCACATGTTTTCAATTATTTCATAATTATTTTTAATCGATTTCACCATTTTCCACAAATTTCACCCGTTTTTCACGAATAGAATTCAATGAAAATTCGAATTTATGCATATCTTGTTATTATTGAATATTCTTTATATTTTCTATTCTAGCCAAAGTAAAATTATGTAATTAGCTAAGTCATAAGCATTTTTTATTCTTTAGTAAGATGCGATTCAATTTTTTTTTTGGTAACAGAATGGTAAGAGAATTTCATTTTAAATTTTTATATTAAGAATGTTTATGATTTATGTTATACTAAATCTTTAAATTAACATTTTCTTACTTAAATAAATATTGATGCTAAAATATAAAAAAAATTATATATATTTGAGGGGCTATTCAAAATAATAGTGTTTTCTTATGGTTCGCTTTTATCTATTATAAGAGATGAAGATTAAAATTACAAAAAATGATGTAAGAGATAATTTATAAATTTTAGGAGTTAATATAGAAGATAAATATAATAAGACCTCATGTCTAATTATACCTCTTTAATTACTTTATATCTTTTATATACCATTTAATTAAATATCACTTTATAATTTAAATAGTGATATTTTAGTCTGTACAAAAAACTTAAGAAATATTCATACTTTTATAATAGTAGAGAAAATACAGATCCAAACTAGTTCCACAAAAAAACACAACCCAGAGCACACCACCAAATTGTGTTTCTAAATGGAGATACAAATATTATTTTTTTAATTATGTTATTTTTTCCTTTTGAATTCGATACTATTTTCATTGACAATCTATTCTTTTTAGTATATTCGTGACTTTGTGCATCATCTTAGTTTGAATATTATTGTTGATAAAATTTGACCGACAAAAAAGTTCGCCCCCGCCTAATCTCCAATTATGGATCCGCCCCTACATGTAGTAAAACTTGTACTCAAAATTGGACTATTGAAGCTGGGCAGAATAATGCTTATTCTGCAGGCACAGTTCCATCAGATAAATATGATACAAGAACACGAGAAATAAGCACCCATACACCCTTGTGATAACAAATCTCTTCTTTTTAAAAAAAAGTCATAATAATAAGTATCTGATAATAATGAAGATTACAACTCCTTTTTATAAAACTCTAAACATAAGTAACTGAAAGTAAATACGACTCTTAAGGAAATTGAATAACTCATAGACTTTTATGGAAACAAAATAACCAAAAATATGGAAATTAAATAACTAAAAATAAAAACCTAATCATCAAGAATAACTAACAAAAAAGATAGATTGTCTCGGATGCTCCTGCATCAGTCGCTCAGGGTAAAGAACTCATCCTCGAGTTCACAGCAGTGCCTTCAAGATCCACAAAACCCGGAAAAACTGATGATGACGGTCAATCAAGCCTTGTACTTAGGTTTGTCCTATCCCTCCCGGGAATGCCTTAGTTGTTTCCACCACGTCGCCAAAATGCTTGCTTAAATCCTTGATTTGCCTCTGCAAATTCTTCACCATGAATTCCTTGGAGTGAACTCTTCGATCACGGTGTGGACTCCTCAACATCACCACGACTCAGTCATTAAAGCTGATGAGAATTTTCTCCAAGAAGGAAAAAAAAAACAAGTGTTTAGCCATAGGTTGGGTAAATCTGCGACTTGCTTGGCAAAACCTCGATCTTCGAATCCTAAACGTTACGATCACAGTGTTGGACCTCCTCAGCCGGAACCCGCCCACGACAACCATGCTCACGACTACCAGGAAAGGGAAAATCTGAAGCTTTGATACCAACAGAAGCCGGGCAAAATAGCGATTATTCTGCAGATAAGTTCCATCAGATAAATTTACTACAAAAACACGATAAATAGGCGCCCATGAACCTTTGAGAGAACAAATCTCTTCTTTTTTTCAAAAACTCATAATCATCAATATCTTTTATCATATTGAAATTTACAACTTTTTTTATTAAACTCTTGACCTAAGTAACTGAAAGTAAATATAATTCTTGAGGAAACTGAATAACTACTAGACTTCTATGGAAACGAAATAACCAAAAATATGGAAACTAAATAAATAAAATTAGAAAACCTAATTCACAAGAAAAACTAATAAAAAAAAAGATAGATTATCTCGGATGCTCCTGGATCAACTATTGATTGACGGAACACAAAGTGGTCATTTTAAGCCCCGCGAACATGCTGAACTTGTCGAAAATGCTTTTGAGCTGCAATATTAGAAGAAGTTGGAGCATCGTCATTTTCCTTATCTTCTAACACGTTTTCATTCTTACCGGATATTATAAGTAAAATAGTCTCCAAAATGCACCCTAGCAATGGAATCGAAGTAAAACGAGATATGAAATGTTTTTGATTCATGGCTTAAGAGTTAATTTTGAATTTTTGTTTTTAAGGTGAATGTAGAAATCGAGTTGTGATGGTTGAGAGAAAGAGAGGCTCATGTTATATAGTGAAAATGTACTGGTGGGGATTTGTAAAGATTAGGGCTTGTTTGTTTGGTGTTTGGGAAAGTAGTTTGGGAGAGTAGTGAAGGTTTGTGAAATAATCTCAATTTGCGTAGTGTTGTTTGTTTGGATTTTGAGAGAGTGGTTTGAGAAATAAAGTAGGTGTAGGTTTTTTTGAAAGAGTTGGGTTGTAGGTGTAAGATGTGTAAGATTTTATGTCAAATCATATTTGTTATGTGAGATAAATTGTGTAAGAGATAAGTTATTTTATGTCAAATAAGAGTAGAATTTATATATATAGGTTTTGTTTAAATATAAGAAAATTGTTGTTTGTTTGACTTTTGGAAGAGTAGCTTGAGAAAATTGAGAGGTGAAAAATTTATTTCAGAAAGTAGAAAAATGTTTGTTTGGGATTTTTCAAATACAAAATAATTTTGGAAAACGTCAAACAAACATGCCCTGAATTCTTGCTTGCCAAGCTTAAAAAATTGTTCGCTAAATTATTTCTATAAGTCTTTCTTCTTTGAGAATTCATTTTTTTTAATTTTGTACTTATTATGAGGAACTGATGTTACAAACTTACTTTCAGGGAAGGTAGGGAGAGACAAAAAGGTCTTATCAAATGACTTTTTTGTTAGTGTTAATGTTTTTTTTTTGGGTGCTTTGGCTTTTGTCTATTTGAGGGACCAGTTATGGACTAATTAATGTCTATTTTGAAAAACATATCGCGTGATTAGATTTAGGGTAAATATCACTAATGGTCTTTCTTATTAATTTTTTATATAGTGGTTCTTTTTCTTTCATGTTAGTCCCTACTATGAATTATTTGTTTCACTTTGATCATTTACAAGGGGTCTTTTACTTTTAGTGTTACACTTTAGTCCCTCATAAATTATTTTGTATCATTTTAGTCCATCGTAAACTGTTTCTTTATCAATTTAGTCCCTCAAAAAATTATTTCTTTATCAATTTAGTCCCTCATAAAATTATTTTGGCACTTTAGTTCACTTTGGACTACCTGAAAATGACCAAAGTGAAACAAATAATTCATAGTGGGGATTAACATGGAAAAAAAAACACAAGAGGGACCACTCTGTAAAAAAGTTAATGATAAAGAGGACCATTAGTGGCGTTTACCCTTAGATTTATCAGAAAGAAACTAAGAAATGCCCTTGTTACATTTGGTAACATGGTAAATTTTATAAATTAGAGTAAAATTTATTTATTATGCCATAAAATAGTGCAAATTAATGACTGATATTCAATTTAATTTTTTATGAAATTTATTATTATTAAAATTATTTTTTTATAAAAAAAATGATAGCTTTACATTGTTGTAATCAAATATAAAATGATGACTGATTTAATCATGAGATCTTATAAAATTTGTTCCAATATAAGAAAATAAGAACATTATTTAGTTCATTTCATAGTTTTCATGTTAAGTTTACCCGTTTTTCACTGACAACATCTCACACGAATTTAATTTTCATCGATTTCACGAACACTTTTTCTTACGGTTAACCATTTTTTCACCAACTTCGTCAAATTCACCTGAATTTTCATCAATGCATATGTTTTGAGGTTCTTTGATAAGTGACAATATCTTAAGTGCTTTCCAAAGAACTATCGATTCAACGCGCTTTTACACTGAGTTTACCATTTGTTTTTTTGTTATTCTAACTCGTTCTTTCACTGGTTTCACCTGATTTTTGTGGTTTATCTCATTTATTAATCATTTTCTCCACTATCTTCGATTTAACCCAATTTTAGTTGATTTTATCCTATTCGTTATTTAGTTCACCAATTCTCTCATGTTTAACCCAATTTTAGTCGTTTTTACTTTTTTTTTTGTTGATTTAACCTTTTTTCTCACCTATTTCACTTTTTTTTTGCAATTTAACTCATCCTTTTGTTTTTGTTCTTTTATCAATTTTATCCATTTTTCTTATTATACCGATTTTACACGTTTGGGGAACATTTGATTGGTAGGAATTTAGTTAGATAGAAATTAATTTTTTTCTTCAAGTATTTAATAATGGCAAAAATTAGAATTTGTATATATATATATATATATATATATATATATATATATATATATATATATATATATAATAAGCAAATTGTTCTTAAAACGATACTAAAATTTGTTAGTCCTCATATTAGTTTCCGTAAGCAACTTTCTAAGTTTCTATCCTTTTATTAACTTCACCTACATTATTAAGTTTACCAATTTATGTATTGTCCAATTTTTATTTTATTGTATTTACTATTATTTTGATACAACAATGTTTATATTAAAGTAGACTACTTTTTCATGTAAAAGTATATGATTATTCAGTTATCTTATTTATCATTTAACTATGGGTATATTAGTCATCACGAAAGAGGGAAGAAATTCTCTTGAATTTTAGTCGGTTTTGATTTTTTTTTTCTTTCTGATTTAACCTATTTTCTCACCTATTTCACATTTTTTTTGCTCTTGTTCTTTTATCGATTTGGATCCTTTTTTTTCTTCTTATTATCCTGTGTTTAGTTGATATCATTCTTTTTTTTTAATTGGTTTTACCCGTTTACCACATTGTTTTATCAGTTACACCACTTTTATTTTGCTTTAACTCATTTGTCTTCTACCTAACACATTTCCTGATTTTACAATTTTGTGTATCATATAGTTTTAATCGAATTTCATCTGTTTTCATCGATTTTACTATTTCAATGTTTTGACTTTATTTTTATTAACCCAATTATAAGTTTTTTTGTTAACTAAACAGTACCCTTTTTTTATTAATATAGAACGGAGGTGGCATTTTTTTAGGTTCTTTAATATTTTTGAGGTTATTTAATATTTATTAATCATATTTTCACCTACTTCACGCTTTTTGACCAATTTTACCTTTTTTTTTCCACTTTTTTACATGTCTTTCACTGGATGTCAACAATTTTAACTTTTTTTTCTTTTCTTTTTTACAAATTTCAATTGAATTTTCTTCGATTTCACATGTCTTCACTGACTTTACCTTTTTTTCACTGGTAAAAACGAACGAAATCAGTTAAAAAAGAGTTTTTTATTTATTAAACATGTTTTCACCGATTTTACACTTTTTGACCAATTTTACCCTTTTTTCACTGATTTTACCAATTTTTCACTTGTTTCATCCTTTTTTCCCCACAAATTTCATTCGAATCTACATCGATATCACATGTCTTCACTGACTTTTCCTTTTTTTCACCAATCTTACCAGTTTTTCACCAATATCACCCGTTTTTTAAATGATTTAATAATTTATCTGTTTTACACCAATGTCACCCTTTTTCCACTTATTAACTATTTTCATCCATTTATTTTTGCAAATTTCACCCAATTTGTTATCGAGTTCAAAGTATCTACTGGTTTCACATGCAAATTTTTATTTTTACCGATTTCACCTATTTTTTCACCAACTTCACCAGTTTTCATCAATTCACCCGGATTTCACATGTTTTCAAATATTTCATAGATTTCTTTATATTCTTTATATTTTGCCTCTCTAGCCATTGTTACGTTCCAAATACTATTACGTGAACCGCGCAAGTATACGATCGCTACGAGGAATTGTTCGATTAATTACCTAATACTATCTTGTTACTCCTTGAATTCATATGAGTTATAGTTAAGGGTTTGATTATCAACTAAAGTGAAGTGATGGTGCATAAAGCACTTAAACAACACTAGTTTGATTCTAACGATAAAAGTTCCTAGGTTTCTATGTCACCTAAGTCAATCCAAGCCAAATGCATTAACAATTGACAACTACACTTATGCTTGTTGTTCCAGGATTCAAGAGTGTTCATACGTATCTTTCGACTTGCGTACGAACCTATCAAGTTAGACTAATCCAATTTATGTCTAAAAGGACTAAACCTAATTGATGCATTAACCTCAAACCTTGGAAGAACATGAAAAGAACTAGGTATATGTCTATCCTAAATTCAAATCACAATCTAGTTTCACAATCTAATCCTCAATCCACTATGTCTAGCAATCAAGAATCAATCCATTTCATCTCAAAGTTGGCCTAACAACAAGATGACAAAAACACAAACTAGATTAACAAACACATCCAAGTATAGCATCAACCATTAATTCATTATTCAATCATGGATCAACCATAGGCTTCATAAGAACCTAGAAAATAAAGGTTTAGCTACTCATATTAAAAATAGAAATATTCATTACATCAAGAGTAAACATTTCCATACTACAAATGTTAGGAGAAGAGATTAAAGACAAGATAAACTTAGTAGATGAACAACTTCTCTTCTTGCCTCCAATGGTGTTCCAAGCTCCAAGTAGTAGGAAAAGATGAATGAAAGTTAAAGTGTCTTGTGTGGATCCTTTCTTCTTGCCCTAATAGCAAGGTAACCACCACACAAAATTGCCTAAGTTACCCCAAAAACTATGGTAACAAAGGCCAAAATGTCCCCAAAGAAGTTTAAAATTACATTTAAGGGTATAGGGGAAATTTACAAAAAACACCTTCAATCCGCGGAAAGAACAGAGCAGGTCTCGCCGCGGCGAGGCTTCAAATTTGCAAGACCTCGCCGCGGCGAGGTTGAAGCTCGCGACGGCGAGGTTGAGGCAGAGGGCCTCACTGAATCGAGGTTGAAGCTCGCGGCGGCGAGGTGAGGTAGGGGGCTATTTTCTTCAATTTTTGTTCTTTCTTTTCCATTAGGCCCCCGTGGTTGAAAGCGACTTGCACTCCAAGCAATGAATGCTCCCGAAATTGCTTCAAGGCGTCGATTCCTGCAAACCACAGATAATCACAATTAAAACACGAACAAAACACGAAAGACGAACAAAGGCCAAACAAAGGGACCAAAGGCACAAAAGACACGAAAACAAGCAAAGAGACACAGAAACTCGGATCAAAACAAGATGTTTTAGGCTTAAGGAGATAGGTAATAACGACGTTTTCACGGCGTTATCAGCCATCAAGAGAAATTACTTACTTAGCTAAGTTATAAGCATTTTTTGTTCATTTATAGGTAATTCTATGTTTAATTTTTTTTTTCTTCCCTGTATATCAGAATGATATTTAAGAGAATTCGATTTTAATATTTTGTTTTTAGAGGATTTTTTATGACTTATATTGTACTGAATCTTTCAATGATACAAATAACATATTTTTACTAAAAAATATATTGTTGCTAAATTATAATAATTTTACATATATGTTTTAGGAGCTATTTAAAATAACGGTGTTTTTATTGTAATGTCTTTTTTTCTTATGTGTTATATGAGAAGAATATTGAAATTATGAAAATTTATGTAAAAGATAGGTTCTAAATTTTAGAAGTTAATGTAGGAGACAAATATAATAAGATTTCATAGTTAATTATACCTCTTCAACTACTTTTACATGTTTACCATATATATTATAAGACTCAATTTCTATTTATACCTATTTAACTATTTTACATGTTTACCATTGAATTAAATATCAATTTATAACTCAAATAAGGGTATATTAGTATTCACAAAAAAAGAAAAAACTAGAATTATTCACACTTTTAGATATAGAGTATAGAATAGATATAGATATAGAATAGAGTATATATATATATATATATATATATATATATATATCCGGACTTAGGAGAATCCAAACTAAGCTCTTAGGTTTATTATCTAAGAAATTTGACCATGTATTAAAATTTAGTTTCGAGTGTATATTTCGATCAGTCAAATATTGAAAACTTTTCGAGACTTTTTGGAACTGTTTCGGAAACACTAAGGAAAAATTATAAAAAAAAGTTACTTATTTTAGAAAAATAACAGAGTTTAAGACAAACAAATAGTTTCGGAATAACATCTTATTTCCGTTTCGCTTGATTCAAAAACAGAAACTTTTCGATGTTTTCGACGGAAAAGATAAAAATTTTAATACATGAGTTTGACTGAGTTCCGTCTCAATTTTGATTTCAATTGAGAGTTTAATAAATAAACATGAATGTAGTAAATAGTCATGATTAAAAAGAGAATTATTTTTGGATCCCGTTGATTCTTAGTGGTGATAATGAGGATTTTTTGCACTTTGCACCCCTGAAATATAGGAATTAGGCATTTTACATCCCCAAAACTCAGATTTAGCACTTTGCACCCCCGAAATATAGGAAATGGGTACTTTGCACCCCTGAAACTTAGATTTAACACTTTACACCCCCGAATTATGAAAAATTAAGCATTTTGCACCCTCTTTTATTTTCAAGCAAAAATGACCACCGAGGTCACGAGCAACACTTTGCTTCCCCAAAAGTGAGAAATTGACACATTGACCCCCAAAATAGAATTAGCACTTAACACCCTCGAATTAAGAACAACTCAGCAACTTGCACCCCCGAAACACATAATTAACACTAACACCCTCAAATTAAGAAAAACTCAAACCCGTCAAATTAACATAAACGGGGGCTGCCAAACTAAACAATGGCACATAGATGGAGTATTATGCAAAAGTATGGAGCTATTGTGAGGAAATGTTGGAGACAAATCCTAGGACAACCATAAAAATCAAGTGCAAGCACAATATATAAGAACATCACAACATGGTTGTCCCAGGAAAAAAAGAGGGGTTTTAGTTTTTCTTAATTTGAGGGTGTTAAGTGTTAATTTTCTGTTTCTGGGTCCAAAGTGTCATTTATTATGTTTTGGAGGTACAAATTGTTGAGTTGTTCTTAATTCGAGGGTGCTAAGTGCTAATTCTATTTTGAGGGTGCAAAGTGTCAATTTCTCATGTTTTGGAGGTGCAAAGTGCCAAAGATCTACAATTGAATTACCTATTTTGCCCTTAACTCCGGTAATCATTTTTGCTTGAAAATAAAAGAGGATGCAAAGTGCTAAATTTGTTAACTTAAATGAATTAACTTTGCAAGTAAAGTTTGCAAATTTGTTAAGGATGATCGTTTGTAAGTAAAGTAGTAGATTGAGGGAATTTGTTTCCATAGAAAGTAGAGAGAGAAAATGAATATGCCCTCAAATAAATCAACATAACGAATTAATAAAATTTTGACTAAGTTAACTCATTTTTCATATTTCGGCAGTATAAAATGTTAAATCTGAGTTTTGGGGGTGTAAAGTGCGTATTTTATATATTTTGATGGTGCAAAATTCATAAAACCCTGTTAATGTTGGGCTTATCCAAACTATCATTATTTTAATTAACTAAATCACTTATCAAATATAATTTTTTTTTCTTTTTGATCTCGTCCCCCTTACTTTCCATCCTGGCTCCACCCCTAAGAATTGTAATCTCACAATTGGTTTGACTTTATATTCGTGTTGATATAGCCGGAGCTAATGAGTATTGACAGTGCAATTAATATTGATTCTCCGTTATATTCTTGTAACTCAAATGAGTTAACTTAGTAAAATTTTTATTAATTCATTATGTTGATTTATTTGAGGGCATATTCATTTTCTCTCTCTACTTTCTATGGAAACAAATTTCCTGCAATCTACTTCTTTACGTACAAACGATCATCCTTAGATATGAAAAATATTTTTGTCCATTGTTATTTGTTAATTAGAATGTTAACCAAAAGAATAAAAAATCAAGAGCCCAACTTTTGTCTCCGACAAACTTTTCCCACAAGAACTTCATTGTCACAATATGAGTTGAAAACTTTTTTGTATAACAAAATTATTTTTACGTGTGAAATGCAAAAATACCCTTATGCTTTAGCAAAAAAATGTGTTATTTCAATTATCAAATCCCATGTGCTAATTTTTTATTAGTTAAAAAATCACTCCCAAATCAAAATGATAATTATATTCCCATTAAAAAATGTGAATATCTCCCTATTCAGTTAAAAAATTGATAAAAATCTCCCCGTTAACTTTGAATATTGACAATAACCCTCTTATTCACAATAACCTCTACATAATTCATGAAGGAATTTCAAATAGAATTTTTTTTTTGCTAATAGAATATGAATAAAGAGGTTTTTCTGCTAATAAAAAATACAAGGGAAAGATTTCCACACGTGTAAGGAAATAATTTGATTGCCGCAATTTTCCATAGAAAGTAGGAAGAGAAAGTTAGTATACCCGAAAATAGATCAACATAATAAAGTTAAAAAATTAGGACTGAATTGACTCATTTGATTTACAAGATATAGTAGAGAATCAATATTAATTACTCTGTCGTTAAGTTTTCGGCTCTGACTATATCAACATCCATGTAGATATGATAAACCATACTGTGTTCTATATACGTGGTATGCATATATATAGTCAAATTCATAAAATAACTATCCAAGCACCTTTTGGAAGTGTCTAGATCTGAGCCCTCAACAAAATTCGCACTAGCGTTGCTCATGATGTTAACCATGGACATGGATTTAAGGCCATCTCCAATCGAAGTGGTTTCCCTCTTGCCTCTTTGACCCCCCTCTTGTCCAATTATCCTTGCTTTCATGCCTTTTCGATCCACCTATAACTTGTTCTTGCAAATGCATTATCAAGAAACAATAAGATTCCAAGAGAAAACAATCTTTAGAAACTGCATTTAAAATCCAAGAGAAAACAATCTTATTGTTTCTTGACCATGCATTTGCAATAGCAAGATTTGGAAGCATTATCTGCTACTTTTTTTTACTAACTAGAAAAGTACACGTGCGTTGCACTTGATTAACTAATTTCCTAAGTTAATTGAATCATAAAATTATTTTTCATCATATTATAGTCTTAATGACACACTACATAATTTTTTTGACTAAATCATCAATTTAATTATTACTATGTTGTTACCAATAATTTAAAATTTATTATGAATACCTAAAACCAAAACTTGAAAATAAAAAAACGAACTATAATTACTAAGTATTTCTAATCTAAAACTACATGTCTACATAACTATAATTCTAAAACTAACATTTGAACGAATGTACAACATCAATTTTTTTCTTCCTAAACGTTGATATTTTCATCTAAACAATTTTTTTTATTTAAACAAGTTTTCACATGTTTAATCCATTTTTTAACCGATTTCACCGATTTTGTCGGTTATACAATTTTTTTTACTGAGTTCACCATTTTTAATTACTTGCTAATCCAATTTTTTTACCAATTTAACTCATTTTTACTAATTTTCCTCAATTTTGTCGAGTAAACATATTTTATTCTTCTACACTAAGTTTACCACTTTTTTTTTTATTATTTTAACATGTTCTGTCATCGATTTCATCCGTTTTTACATTGAGTTTACCATTTCTTTTTATGTTATTTAACTCGTTCTTTCATCGATTTCACCCATTTTTTGTGTTTTATCCCATTAGTTAATCAATTCACTCATTCCCGGTTTAACTCAATTTTAGTCGATTTCACCTTTTTTTTTTAAGATTTAACCTATTTTAACGACTATTTCATATTTTTTTGTCAATTTACCTCGGTTTTTGTTGTTGTTCTTTTATCAATTTGACCCATTTTTTGTTATCCCGTGTTTAGCTAATATAATTCATTTTTTACCGGGTTACCCGTGTTTTGCCGGTTTATCTCGTTGTTTTATCGATTTTGCCATATTTTGTTGCTTTAAACGTTTTTCATCGATCTAACCCATTTTCCCAATTTTTTTTTTCCATTTTATCATCTATTTTTAATCAATTTTTACCCGGTTTCACCAATTTTAGCCATTTATATGTTTTGACATAAATCAATTATAAGTTGTTCAGTTAACTAAATAGTACTTTATTTTATTCATACAACACAAATGTGGCATTTTTTTTCAAGGTTCTTTAATGGTTTCTAGCTTATTTGATAATTGATAATTTCTTAAGAATTGTACAAAGATGTATCAATTGTACTTTTTTGTTATTTTAACCCATTCTTTTATCGATTTCACCCGTTTTTGAGTGTTATCCCATTTGTTAATCAATTCACATATTCTCTCCTGTTTAACCAATTTTGATCGATTTTACCTATTCTTTTGCTAATTTAACTTATTTTCTCACATATTTCACCTTCATTTTTTTCCACTTTAACTCAATTTTGTTCTTGTTCTTTTATCGATTTGATCCCCCTCCTTTTTGTTTGTTATCTCATGTTTAGCCAATATCATTCATTTTTCAATTCACCTATTCTCTCATGTTTAACCCAGTTTTAATCGATTTTACCGATTCTTTTGCTAATTTAACCAATTTTCTAACATATTTCACCTTCTATTTTTGCCAATTTAACTCATTTTTGTTCTTGTTCTTTTATCAATTTAATCCCCCTCTTTTTTTTTTTTTTTTTTTGTTATCTCATGTTTAGCCAATATCATTCATTTTTTATCAGTTACCCCATTTTTTGTCGGTCACCATTTTTTTCTTTAACTCATTTTTCTTCTATCTAACATATATTCCCATTGATTTTACCATTTTTTTTATCATATATCTTTAATAGAGTTTTACCCGTTTTCACCGATTTTAACAATTTCTATGTTTTGACTTTATTTTTCTAATTAAGCCAATTATAAGTTTTTCAGTTAACTAAATAGTACCCTTTTCTTTTATTAATATAACACAAATGTGGCATTTTTTTTAGGTTCTTTAGTATTTTTGAGGTTATTTAATAAGTGATAATTTCTTAAGTGCTTTCCTAAGAACTATCGATTTCACCCGCTTTTACACTGAGTTTATCATTTCTTTTTTGTTACTCTAACTCGTTCTTTCACCAGTTTCACCTGTTTTTTGTGGTTTATCCCATTTCTTAATCAATTTTTTCACTCTCTTCGATTTAACCCAATTTTAGTTGATTTTATCCCATTTGTTAATCAATTCACCCATTCTCTCTTGTTTAACCCAAATTTAATCGATTTTACATTTTTTTAAGTTGATTTAACATTTTTTCTCTCCTATTTCACATTTTTTTTTTGCCAATTTAACTCATCTTTTTGTTATTGTTCTTTTATCAATTTGATCCCGTTTTCTTATTATTCCGTGTTACTTGATTTCAGTTTTTATCAGTTTTACTCGTTTGCGGAACATTTGATTGTCATATTAGTAATATGACAAACTTTTAATAATGGCAAAAATTAGAATTAGTATATATTAAATATATATATTTAACAAATAAGCAAATTGTTCTTAAAACGATAATAAAATTTGTTAGTCCTCATATTAGTTTCCGTAAGAACCTTTCTAAGTTTCTATCTTTTTTTTAACTTCACCTACATTATTAAGTCCACCAATTTTATGTATTTTCCAATTTTTATTTTGTTGTATTTACTATTATTTTGATATAACAATGTTTATTTTCAAGTAGACTTCTTTTTCATGTAAAAGTATAAGATTATTCAATTATTTTATTTATTATTTAAATAGGGGTATATAAGTCATCACATAAAAGGGAAGAAATTCTCTTGACCATATATATATTTAACAAATAAGCAAATTGTTCTTAAAACGAAAATAAAATGTGTAAGTCCTCATATTAGTTTCCGTAAGAACCTTTCTAAGTTTTTATCTTTTTTTGAACTTCACCTACATTATTAAGTCCACCAATTTTATGTATTGTCCAATTTTTATTTTATTATATTTACTATTATTTTGATATAACAATGTTTGTATTAAAGTAGACTTATTTTTCATGTAAAATTATATGATTATTCAATTATTTTATTTATCATTTAAGTAGGGGTATATTAGTCATCACAAAAAAAGTTGATTTTATCCCATTCGTTAACCAGTTCACCCATTCTCTCCCGTTTAACTCAATTTTAGTCGATTTTACTTTTTTTTTTGTTGATTTAACCTTTTTTTCTCACCTATTTAATATTTTGTTTTGCCAAATTAACTCATCTTTGTGTTCTTGTTCTTGTTCTTGTTCTTGTTCTTTTATCAATTTGACCCGTTTATCTTATTATCCCGTGTTTACTTGATTTTAGTTTTTACCAGTTTTACCCATTTGCGAAACATTTGATTGTTAGGAATTTAGCTAGATTTTTCTTCGAAAATTTAATAATGGAAAAAATTAGAATTTGTATATATTAAATATACATATATTTAACAAATAAGCTAATTGTTTTTAAAACGATAATAAAATTTGTTAGTCCTCATATTAGTTTCCGTAAGCAACTTCCTAAGTTTCTATCTTTTTCTTTAACTTCACCTACATTATTAAGTCCATCAATTTTATGTGCTGTCCAATTTTTATTTTATTGTATTTACTATTATTTTGATACAACAGTGTTCATATTATTACACTGAGTTTATCATTTCTTTTTTGTTATTTTAGCCCGTTCTTTCACTGATTTCATTCATTTTTTGTGGCTCATCACATTTCTTAATCAATCCATCAAGTGATAACTTTTTAAGAACTTTCCAAAGTGATTTCAAAGAAATATAAACCATTTTTCATTGATTTCACTATTTTTTTATCATGTATTTTTTAATCGAATTATACTTGTTTTCAACGGTTTTAACCATTTCTATGTTTTGAATTTTTTTTGCTTAAGTCATTTATAAGTCTTACAGTTAACTAAACAATACCCTTTTTTTTCATATATCACTAAGTGATATAATTTTATTTTTTTATGAGGTTCTTTAATAAGCTATAATTTCTTAAAAACTTTCCAAAGAAACATCAATTTCACCCGTTTTTACACTGAGTTTACCATTTCTTTTTTGTTATTTTAACATGTTCTTTCACCGATTTCACACTTTTGTGGTTTATCCCATTTAAATCATTTCACAAATTCTCTCCAGTTTAACCCAAATTTAGTTGATTTTATCCCATTTGTTAATCAATTCAAGCTGCTCTTTCGCGACTCTAACAACCAATACAATTTTTGGCTCACAACGGCTCAAACGGGCGGGGGCTCTCTCTTTGCTTGCAATGCCGGTTGTTCGCCTTTAGTTTGTTTGGATTGAGTTCCATGGATTTGGGTTAGATTTAACCCAATTTTTATTGGTTTTTTTTTTTTTGGTTGATTTAACCTATTTTCTATCCTATTTCACATTTTATTCCAATTTAACTCATTTTTTTGCTCTTGTTGTTTTATCGATTTGATCATTTTTTTCTTATTATCCCGTGTTAAGTTGATATTATTCATTTTTTTACCGGTTTTACCCATTTAACCCGTTGTTTTACCATTTGCACTGAGTTTAGCATTTTTTTTTTGTTATTATAACCCGTTCTTTCACCGATTTCACCCATTTTTTGTAGTTTATCTCATTTAATAATCAACTCATCCACTCTCTTAAATTTAACCCAATTTTAGTTGATTTTATCCAATTTGTTAATCAATTCACCCATTCTCATCTGTTTAACCCAAATTTAGTCGATTAATTATTTAACCTTTTTTCTCACCTATTTCACTTCTTTTTTTTGCCAATTTAACTCATCTTTTTGTTCTTCTTCTTTTATCAATTTGATCGATTTTCTTGTTATCCCGTGTTTAGCTGATTTCAGTTTTTACCAGTTTTACTCATTTTTAGCCGATTCACCCGGTTGCTTTATCAATTGCACATATTTTTTTTTGCTTTAAATTATTTTTCTTATATCTAACCCATTTTACTATTGAATTGATACTTTTGCTAATTTAACCCGATTCTTTTGCTAATTTAACCAATTTTCTAACATATTTCACCTTCTATTTTTGCCAATTTAACTCATTTTTGTTCTTGTTCTTTTATCAATTTAATCCCCCTATTTATTTTTTTTTTTGTTATCTCATGTTTAGCCAATATCATTCATTTTTTATCAGTTACCCCGTTTTTTGTCGGTCACCATTTTTTTCTTTAACTCATTTTTCTTCTATCTAACATATATTCCCATTGATTTTACCATTTTTTTATCATATATCTTTAATAGAGTTTTACCCGTTTTCACCGATTTTAACAATTTCTATGTTTTGACTTTATTTTTCTAATTAAGCCAATTATAAGTTTTTCAGTTAACTAAATAGTACCCTTTTTTTTATTAATATAACACACATGTGGCATTTTTTTTAGGTTCATTAGTATTTTTGAGGTTATTTAATAAGTGATAATTTCTTAAGTGTTTTCCTAAGAACTATCGATTTCACCCGCTTTTACACTGACTTTATCATTTATTTTTTGTTACTCTAACTCGTTCTTTCACCGGTTTCACCTGTTTTTTGTGGTTTATCCCATTTCTTAATCAATTTTTTCACTCTCTTCGATTTAACCCAATTTTAGTTGATTTTATCCCATTTGTTAATCAATTCACCCATTCTCTCTTGTTTAACTCAATTTTAATCGATTTTACATTTTTTTAAGTTGATTTAACATTTTTTCTCACCTATTTCACATTTTTTTTTGCCAATTTAACTCATCTTTTTGTTCTTGTTCTTTTATCAATTTGATCCCGTTTTCTTATTATTCCGTGTTTACTTGATTTTAGTTTTTACCAGTTTTACTCGTTTGCGGAACATTTGATTGTCATATTAGTAATATGACAAACTTTTAATAATGGCAAAAATTAGAATTAGTATATATTAAATATATATATTTAACAAATAAGCAAATTGTTCTTAAAACGATAATAAAATTTGTTATTAGGATCTGTTATAACATTTAATAATCAACTCATCCACTCTCATACTAATTGGGTTAAATTTAAGAGAGTGGGTGAATTGATTAACAAATTGGATGAGTTGATTTTTAAACTTTTCATATTTAGTAAGGTTATTAGGATCTGTTATAACATATTACCATTTATAGTAAGTTAGCTTAGTTAGAACTATACATATAGAGGCCGCTCCTCTCCTTTGTAACTTAATTCATTCTATACATTTACACATTTATGTAAATACTCTCATACAATCAATGAAAGAATAATCTCTTTCTTTGCAATTTTCTCCTTATGTTGAAACATCAAAATTAAGGGGTAAATGCAAGATACTCCCTTGTATTATGGTAAACCTGCGAAAAACTACCCTGTGAAATTTTTATTGCGCCAAACTTCTTTGTATTTTAAAAAATCCTGCAAAAAACACCCAATTTATAAAAAAAATAGGTCATTATGGATCGACGTATTTCAAGAAATCATTTTTAAAATACTTCAAGTTGCTCCCTACAGCTTCACGTGATATATTTTTAAATTATTTTTTGAAATATGTCGATCCAAATTGGGTATTTTTTGCAGAGTTTTAAATATACAAGGAAGTTTTGCGCAATAAAAATTTCACAGGGTAGTTTTTTTGCAGGTTTAACATAACACATGGGAGTATCTTGCATTTTTCCCCAAAATTAAAGTAATAAAATGGTATTTAAAGTACTCAATTTTATCTGATTATTAAGTTGTCTAAATTTTTTTTTATCTGATTATAACATGCAAAATCTCCTTTAAGTTAGGACAGAAGAGTAGACAACTATTCAAACACATGTAATTATTTAATTAAGCAATTTGCTGCAACCATTTCTCTTTCTTTTTCACAATTATTCAGTTAGGTGTAAATTCTAAGGGCCCATTGCTTTTATTAATAGGAATAACATCTGATACCACAATGAACACTCAGAGGAGATATAAAGAGTTAATAAAATAAGATAAAGCATATGTTCTCTGATGCACTTAAACTTTTTCTTATTGCGTTGCGTTTGTTATGCAATGGCAAATTTCCGCGTGTTATTATTTTTAAGAGGTAATTTACTTTCTCTAATAATGAATTAAATGAAAATATACTCCCTCCATTCTTTTTTATTTGTCATTTTAGAGTTTTGCACATGTATTAATGAACTTAATAAATCGCATAAATTTTAGGAAAAAAATAATATGTATACCTAAAATACCCTTATTAGTTAGTAATGATAAAAGAGAGAAAAATAAGGAGGTGATAAGATTAAGATCAATAAATAAGAGTTTAATTAAATTAAAAAATAGGTAAGTAATGTAGTATTGAAATCCTAAAGCGACAGATATTTTGGAGCAAAAGAATTTCTCTAAAGCGGCATACAAAAAAGAACGGAGGAAATATCATTCTTTGATTTTTTAAAGACCGTGCTCGCTGCCCTCCTCCTATTCTTACATATTTATGAAGAAAATTAGCCTCACTTATATAATGTGCATTACGAATATCACAAAACGTAAAGTGTTAGTTATTATTTTTCAGGGGTAATATGCATATTTTTTTCTTAACATGAAGAGTTAAATTGTGCCCATTAACTCTTTTTTATGTACACATGGTCAAAACCAACTGAAAAGATTGTTTCAGAAGCAACATATGCACTAAGAATGTTAAAATTGTCTTCGTATACAAATGTAAGCGACACTAAAATTTTAGTTTTATCATAATAATAATAAGGCAAACAATGTAATAATAAGAATTAATTGTGATTGATTTATCAATACTGATTGTCAGTGATATAATTAATATTCGGCGTTTTTGGGAATATTTGCCAAAGTAGAAATTTCATCTCATCCCCCTGGATTCAATTTTGTCGTTCATAACCTAGCTACGTGGACCTTTAACCTTAATTGATTGGATCTTTTTTGTTGTATTCCATTTTGTTTGTGTCCTCTCTTAATGTTTTTTGTGATGAGGGTTACCTTATCTTTGAATTTGTTGTACCATTTATTTAATTTTGATGAGATGAATTGGAATGCTTAATTATCAAAAAAGAAAAAGAAAAAGAAAAATTGACAATTTTATTATTACTTAAAAAGTACACGTACGTTGTATGTGTCTAGTTAATTTCATGGATTTTCTATTGTAAATTTAAGTAAACTTAACTTCATTATGTCATTAAATAGCAAATAATAATGACTGATATTCATTTTATTTTCTATATTTTTTTTTTACTAAAATTATTATTTTATATTGAAAAATGATGGCTTTCAAATTGTAATCAAATATTAAATGATGAATGATTTAGTCACGAAATCTTGTAAAATTTGTTCTAAATAATATCATAAGAAAATTATTTAGTTCATTCCATATTTTATTTTAAGGAATATACATCATTGAATGCCTTTAGTTTTATTTATTTATTTTACCAATATAAAATTAATATCATTTGTATTCGTATCTGTCAAACATGAGAAGTTTTTATCATCACAAAATGTAATGTGAATGTGACATCAACTATGATACAATAAAAATAATTATGTTGATTTATATACTAAGAACCCATTCAAATCTTTTGCATTGTTTGACAACAAAAATAGTGAAATTCTACTTTTTGATCGAATGAAATTTGGTCTATTTTCAAGTAGATTTCGATTATTTCTCTTATCGTATCATTTGAAATGCATATATTTACCGACCTAAGCTATTTTCACATATTTAATTCATTAGTTTAATTCATTTTTCACTGGTTTAATCTGTCTTTTTGTCAGTTTCATTCATTTTTACTACTTTTTACTGGATTTACCTTTTTTTTTATTGATTACAACTTATTTTCACTGTTTTCCACATTTTTCATCGATATCTTTAGTTTTTTTTTTGTTTAAACCATTTTTCTAATGATTTGACCTTGTTTTTGTTGGTTGAACGTTTTTCATTTTATTGATTTCACTTATTTTTACAAGTTTAACCAATTTTCACACGTTCTTCACTAATTTCACATGTTTTTCAACGACTTTAGCATTTTTCACCGACTAGTTTTCACATATTTCATCATTTTTCTATGATTTCACCGTTTCACCGATGTCATCCATTTTTTCGCGAATTTCACCCAAATTTCATCGATTTCATATGTATTTACCGAATTCTCAACTCAAATAATTATACATCTTCAATTACTTTTAAATATATCTTAAGTTATTTCTTTTACCCTGTCATTTGAAAGACATTTCTTTGTCGACCTAAGCCATTTTCACTTATATTCATAAGTTTAATTCAATTTTCATTGATTTTTACTGGTTTTATATTTTTTACTGATGTCCCCATTTTTTGATCAATTATAACCTATTTTCTATTGTTTTTCCCATTTTTCATCGATTTCTTTTGTTTTCTGCAGTTCAAACAAAATAAAACATCTTTGTGTCTGTTTCACATTATTTTTGCTAGTTAAACTCCTTTTTTTTTTACTTGTTATTACCAATTTAAATTATTTTACACATGTTTTCACAAACATAATTTTTTTTCTACTGATTTAACCCGTTTCTCATATATTTCACCCATTTTTCACTGATTTCACCGATTTTTTTTCATTTATTCACGAATATCACGGTGATTTTCATCGATTTCATATGTATTTATCGATTTTACTGGCACTTTTTATTACCGATTGCACCCATTTTTTCACCAGCTTCACCGGTGTTCATAAGTTTCACCCAGATCGATTTCACATGTTTTCATCAATTACATAGAATTAATTTTTTTTCTCACCGGGTTTTTCATTAATTTCACCCGTTTTTTCACTTATTTCACACGTTTTTCATTTTCTTTGAAAGATTCAGCTAAGGATTGGTTGTATTATCTACCCTCAGAGACCATTACAACATGGAATGAGATGAAAAGGATGTTCCTGGAGAAATATTTCCCAGCTTCAAGAGCAGCCAACATTCGAAAGGAAATTTGTGGTGTAAGGCAGCACAATGGAGAATCTCTTTACGAATATTGGGAACGATTTAAGAAATTATGTGCAACATGTCCCCATCACCAAATTATTGAGCAACTACTTATCCAGTATTTTTATGAGGGTCTCCTACACACCGATAGAAACATGATTGATGCCGCTAGTGGAGGAGCTTTAGTGGATAAAACTCCAGAGGCTGCTAAGAACTTGATTGCAAACATGGAAGCAAATTCCCAACAATTTGGCAGTAGGCTTGATGTTCCACCAAAGAATGTTAATGAGGTATACGTTTCCTCCCTTGAACATCAAATTGCTAGTTTAACTTCTCTTGTTCGTCAAATGGCTGTAGGTAATGTGCAAACAGCAAAATCTTGTGGGATTTGTTCGGCAGTAGGGCATCCAACTGATATGTGCCCAACTCTTCAAGAGGAATCCATTGAGCAAGTGAATGATACAGGTGATTTTCATGGACAACCGCAAAGGAAGTATGATCCCCACTCAAACACGTACAATCCGGGATGGAGGGACTATCCCAACCTGTGATTTTCATGGACAGCCGCAAAGGAAGTATGATCCCCACTCAAACACGTACAATCCGAGATGGAGGGACTATCCCAACCTTAGCTATGGGAACCCTCAAATGAATCAGCCCGCAAGTCAAAACCATCAAAATTACCAACAATATAAGCAGTCATACCCTCCTAGACCACAACCGAGCCAACCTTCTAATTCTGGTATGTCGTTAGAAGATATTGTTAAGTCTCTTGCCACTAATACTTTGCAATTTCAACAGGAGACCAAACAATTTCAACAAGAAACGAGGACCACTATTTAGAATTTGGATAGTCAAATGGGTCAAATGGCAACCGCAATTAGTCGGCTAGAGGCACAAACTTCGGGGAAATTACCGTCTCAAATGATAGTAAATCCAAGAGAAAATGCAAGTGCTATAGTTTTGAGAAGCGGCAAAGAGGTTGAGATTCCAGTTGAGGCAGTTCATGCACCATCAAAACAAGAAAAGGAGAAAGAAATTGTAGTGGAGAAAGACATTCCTAAGGACGAGGACATACCTAACCGTAAGTTTTTGCCTCTTTCTGATTATAAACCAGTACCCCATCTCCTCAAGCATTAGCAGAATCCAGGTAAAATGAACAAAACAAAGATTTGTATGAGACTTTTCGAAGATGCGAGGTAAATATTCTACTTTTAGATGCTATTAAACAAGTACCTCGTTGTGCTAAATTTCTAAAAGAACTGTGCACAATCAAAAGAAAAACAAAAACTTAAGGGAAGTGAAAAGGTGAAAGTAGGAGAGAATGTTTCTGCAATTATTCAAAGAAAAATACCTGCGAAGTGCAAAGATCCATGCATGTTTACTATCCCCTGTAACATAGGTAACACTAGATTTGAAAAGGCCATGTTAGATTTAGGAGTATCGATTAATGTCATGCCATATTTTGTGTATGCTTCTCTAAAAATTGGACCTTTAAACAAAACTGGTGTTGTGATTCAATTGGCTGATAGATCTAATGCATATCCTAAGGGAATAGTTGAGGATATTCTTGTGCAAGTTAATGATTTAGTTTTTGTTGACTTCTATGTACTTGATATGGAGAATGGTGATCAAGCTACACTTATTCTGTTGGGAAGACCATTCTTAAAGACATCCAAGACTAAAATAGATGTTCATAGTGGCACGCTAACTATGGAGTTTGATGGCGAAATTGATAAATTTGATATTTATGATGCCATGAAATATCTTAGTGATGATAATTCTGTTTTTTTCTATTGATGTCATTGATTCTTTAGCACAGGAAATTTTTGAACTTGATGGAGAAGATAAATTGGAAGTTGCTATTAGTAAGCATATTGAGAAATAAAATGAGGAGTTAGCCTTGAGCATTGATTTATAGGAAACTGTCGCAGCGTTGAATGAATTTCCAAAGTTAAAACATGCAGGTAATATTTCTTATATTACGCTACCAGTTTCTAACAAGAAACCTTTGCCTTCTATTTTACAGGCCCCTATTCCAGATTTGAAGCCTCTTCCTAGTCACCTCAAGTACGTGTTCCTTGGAGAAGGAAATACACTGCCTGTGATTATTTCTAGCAAACTTAGTGCACTACAGGAACAAAAGCTCGTGCAAGTACTTAAGGAACATAAAGAAGCCATTGGTTGGACCATTGCGGATATCAAAGGAATTAGTCCGTCTACGAGCATACATCGAACTTTGCTTGAAGAGGGAGCAAAACCATCTCAACAAGCGCAAAGGAGATTGAACCCACCTATGATGGATGAAAGTGGAGAACATAGGAAGTTGCAACTACAAGAGTTAGAGGAAATTCGCAATGATGCCTATGAGAGTGCTAGGATTTACAAAGAAAGGATGAAGGCTTTTCATGACAAGATGTTTAGTAGGAAGGAGTTCAAAGTTGGTCAAAAAGTCCTTCTATACCATTCACGGCTTCGTTTGTTTCCAGGTAAGTTACGTTCTCATTGGATTGGACCTTTTGTTGTTACTAATGTTTTTCTTCATGGTGCAGTTGAAATTCAAAGTATGGAGACTTCCAAAATATTCAAGGTGAATGGCCATAGACTAAAACCCTTCTATGAAGATTTTCAAGTAGACAATGTGGCTACATTGGACGTTGAGGATCCAATTTATTCTGATTAAAGAAGGAAGCATTGAGTTGAACCAACGACGAAAAAAAAAAAAAAAAAAAAAAAAAAAAAAAAAGGCGCTGCTTGGGAGGCAACCCAAGGAGAGTACATCTTTCTTTTTCTTGTTTTTTTTTTTTGTTTGGTTTTTCTTTTTTTTTTTTGCTCTTTCTTCACAGTTTTACTGTACATTGGGGACAATGTCAGCTTCTAGTGTGGGGGGAGTAGATTGAGGTCGTCTTTTAAATCAAAAAAAAAAAAAAAAAGTATTTTGTCATGAGCGAAGATTCGATTGAGCTTGAGAAATTGATAACATGATTGAATAAGTAATCTTACAACATAAATTGATTAGTTTTGATATTTTCTTTGAGAATGGTAGTAACTAAATTTTGTAGACAAAAGCCGGTGAGGTTTCAAGCCTTAGATCGACACATCAATATCGGTCTCATTTTTTTCATGAGAGATATTCTTCCTTGGTCCTGTTTCTCTAGAACTTGCATTGATTCTATTTGAGGCCATATTGACTCATGCCTACGTGAATATGATTAAGCCATTAAGGCAATTTTTTTGTGAGCCACTTAAGCCAAATAGCCTACCTTGAATGAATTTTTCCTCGTTGAGCCCCTTTTGAGCTTTTCTTTAGCCTTTTGTTGCTTTTGAACCCACATTACGAACTTTAAGCCGAAAAAAATGACATATTTACCCAAGTCTTAGAGCTAGTGGAGCATTGTTCATCACTATAATTGTGTGCCAGAAATAAGTGTGGGGGTTAATGAAGTTGTGGTATGTCTATAGTTTGAAAAAAAAAAAAAAAAAAGAGAAATAAAAAAGAGAATTGATTGAAGGGAGTTTATTATAAATTATCCATGTTTATATTATTTCCTATGATTTCAAAGCATGGTCTACTCTTGGTGCAAGGATTTTAGGTGGTTAGTACTTTAGAGCCAAAACAAAGAAATATGATAAATAAAATGTTTGGTTCTACTTATTTTGGGATTGAGTTGATTACTTGCTCCACTAGTTCCGATGACTTTTAAGCTCAGTTCCAAATGTTCCTTCTTTGTCCCTAAGCCCCGTTACAACCCCAGAAAGTCCTTATGATTCTTGTTATGCATGTGGTCTCAATGGAGGAGAATGAGAAGATATGCAAGCTTATGGTAGATCATTTCCATAGGAATGAATTTGAGCAAAACACATACCCTTCAAACACATGAGAGTGGAGTGTTCATTTATGTGAGGGTCTTTATATTTAGTCTACTGCATTATCAAATGAAAATGCTTGCTATCTAATTGTAAGTTGTTTAAGAATTTTGTTCATCATGTGTTATGATTTTGGAAAGTTTGGTTGTTCTTTGCCAATGGCATTGCAACCTTGATGTTCTTTTTTTTGGGGAAAATGAATTTGAATTTTGCCAAAGGACGAGCAAAGAACAAGTGTGGGGGAATTTGATAAGAACACAAAGTGTCAAGTTTTTATGCATTATTATTTACTATTTAATATTTATTTGAAACCAAACCACACTCATTATTCTTATATTTTGATCTAGGATGCATTTGGAGGCATTAACTGCAAAAGAAGCTAAGTAGACAATTTCTTGACAGTTTTGACACTACATTGTATTTTGAGCGTAAAATTCTCATACGAGATCCAAATGATATGATTCAAGATGCTATAGATCGGCAAGAGGAATATCTACAACTTTCATCTTTGGGGATTTCCGAGATTCTGATGGGATCCTTGACGAAATTGGACTTAAAGTCGTTGTACCTGTTTTATGGAAAGTTTCCTAAATATCTAGTCTAATATATTGACTTGATATTAGGGCAATCCTTGATGGACGAATTTGGAAGGATGAAATCATCACTTTCCTATTTACATTGAGATAATATTCTATTTTTTATATTATTCTTATAATATAAAGATTGGATATCAATTTGAGAATATATTTTAGGGTTGTGTTGGCTTCTTTTATAAATAGGATTTTAGAAGACTATCTCTCTTCTTCTTCTCTCCCACTTCTACTTGAAGTTATTAATGGTCTTACGTGGCTAAATCTTTGTTATTGGTCAAAGAAAACTGAAGCTTCGGAAACAATAAAACTGTAAGATCTAATTAGTTTTATTGTACGATTTATGTTTTGAATATCGATTGCTCTTCTGTATTAATTAATATGGTTGTTTTGTTTAATTGCTAGGAGGCCTACTAGTATATTATTCTTTTCAATCTACTGCTTGATTAGATATTAAATCCGTAATTGTTTGATCCATCTAATTTTGTGAAGCATCTAAGATTCAATAATTTGCTGCGTCAGAAATTGTTAATCTTATGAAGATAAATCGACTAAATTAAATCCAACCGCTTGTGTTTGAATTGTTTAGTTTCACTGATCTCTCTAATTCTTAAAGCATCTGCTATATTAAACCTTTAGTGCAAATCTTGGGTTATTAGTAGTTAGGATTAATTGGATCACTTTTTCTGATTAATTAAAACTAAGGAGAGATAGAAGATTAATTCCAACGGTGAATATTTAAAGTGTGAATTCCTATATATTTGCATCGATGATCAGTTATATGATTCCGACAGTGGATGTTGACTTAGACCAATATTTGTTACTTTGATTATGCATTACTCCTTAATTATTGAAATTCGTCACACTTAAACCCCCATTTGTTTTTATCCACTTAGCATTAAATTAGACTAGATACTCTCTGTGGGATCGACCCTTTCTCGCTCTACTACATTATTAGAAGGAGTATAGGTTTTATTTTTGGTTGCGTACGACAGCACACCAGAAAATCTAATACGGCCATGGGGAATGACTTACTTACTCAATCTTGTTGAGTAAACCCCAAGCATGGCAATAAACTATGTAATTTCCTACTATAAAAATGAAACAATATCAAAAAAATTGCGAATTGGCACCAAATAATTTTCAGAAAATTTCAACAATTATATAACAATTAAAAAAAATCCTAGTTAACCATTTTCAGATATATACACAAATCACGGAAATTACAGCCCAATTTTCAGCAGCCAATTTCAGATATATACACAGAAATTGGAAACCATTCAAAGAAAAACCCAAGTTAACCATTTTCAGATTCACAAAAATTACAGCCCAATTTTCAGCAAACAATTTCAAATATATACAAAGAAATTGGCAACAATTCAAAAAAAAAAAAAAAAACCAAGTTAACCATTTTCAGATATATAAACAAATTACGAAAATTACAGCCCAAATTCCAGCAAACAATTTCAAATATATACACAGAAATTGGCAACAATGCAAAAAAGAACCCAAGTTAACCATTTTCAGATATATACACAATCACACAATTCAGAAAACTGTGGGGTTTATCCACTCATAGTGGGCCCAACCCATTACTTAAACAAATAAAAGAAAAAGAAAAGGTCTAGGTTATACTACTACGTACATCAACATTGAGAGAAAAACAATTGAAGGCAATAAGCCCTCTATTGGCAGCCGCAATAGTCACGCAAAAGAGAGAAGAGTAGGAACTATTGGAATTTATTTTGGGGTTTGTGAAAGAGATCGATGTACTACAAGTAATTGGTTTCGTCTCGGATTCAGTCAGAGATTCTTCACAAAGTGCTCAATCGTCCAATTGGTTCGGGTTTTTATTCTTGCTATTTAGTTTGATGATTTATTTGTTCTCTGTGTTATTCAAGTTAGTGACTTGAGGTTTTCCACCTTGTTGGTGAGATTATTATTATTGTGATCCAAGAGTGTTTCTTGAGGATTTGGTTAGCCCCTAGTGGTTTTAGGGAGGATTTTGTAAACCCATTATCATTATAGTGGTTGAGTTAGATCGGTTTCCGATCTCGTGGTTTTTTCCTGGTTTAGGTTTCCACCAAAAATTGTCCTGTGCATATTTACTTTTCTCGCACCTTAATTCTTGTTTAATTCAGTGAATTAGTGCTTGGGTTTAATTTGATCCTGTTATTCTCAATTTCAATCCGTGGATATTTTTGGGAAATAACGAATTGCTTTCGTTGTGATATTAGTTGTTACTAATTGGTATTATTTCCCTAACAAGTGGCATCAGAGTCACGGTTAGGATAAGTTTGGGGGAATAAAAATGGATAACTCTATTGGAGGGATGATCAAATTGAATGGATAAAATTATTCGTTTTGAAAATCAAATATGGAGGATTTGTTGTATTGCAAGGATTTGTATTTGCCCTTGCACGAAGATGAAGCCAAACCGAAGGATATGACTGCGTCTGCTTGGGATATCATACATAGAAGAAAGTTGCATATATCCGACGTTTCATTGATCACAATTTGTATCACAACTTTGCTAGTGAAAATAAGGCTGATGTTTTGTAGAAGAAAATTGAGGCTATGTTTGAGAGTAAGAGTACCTTAAACAAAGCTTCTATCTCAGGAAGATGGTTCGGTTGAGATACCAGGATGGTACTAGCATGGCAGAGCATCTCAACATTTTCCAGGGTTTGATTAATTAGTCTGTTGCTATGGAAATACCTCTAGATGATGAGGTGATGGCTTTGTTGCTTCTTGGCTCACTATTTGACAGTTGGGACACACTCGTTGTGACAATCAGTAACTCGGCTCCAGATAGAGAATTGACATTGGAGATGGTCAAAAACAGTTTGCTTAATGAAGAAGCTAGGAGGAAGGAGAGAAATTTTAGTTCTGATACAGAGACTAAGATTCTGGTCGCGGGAACTGATGACAGAGGCAACAATAAAGGTTCAAATGAGACGTCCAAGTCAAAGAAAAATGTGAAGTGTCATTATTGTGGTTTCCTTGGTCACTATATGAGAAATTGTAGAAAGAAGAAAAGGGATCAAGAGAAGGGGACTACATATAATAAGAAAGACGACAAAAGCACTGCAACAGTTGCATATGATAGTGATTTAATCACTGTTGTTGATTAAGCATGTGTTAGTTCAGCATGCCAACGAATGGATTGGATCGTCGATTCAGGAGCTTCGTATCACATCATTACATATAGAGATATGTTTTCATCATACTCTAGTGGAAGTTTTGGTAAAGTAAGAATGGCGAATTTGGATGCTAGCAAGATTGTTGGCATAGGGAATGTTGTTTTGGAGACAGACAAATGTTGCAGACTTCTTTTGAGTGATGTCAAACATGTTCCGAATATCCGACTCATTATTATTTCTACAGGCAAGCTTGATGACGGTGGCTATGCTTATCACACTGGTGAAGGAAAATGGAAAATCACCAAAGATACTCTCAGTATTGCAAACGGTAAGAAACATAATTCACTCTACCTGATGCAAGCACAATTATCGAATGGAGAAGTGAATGCAGTTGGCAAGGATTACTCCATTTATTTGTGGCACAAAAGACTTGGACACATGAGTCAGAAAGCTTTGCAGCTTCTGGTCAAGCAGAAACTCCTCCCCTGATGTGACGGGTACTCCCTTACAGACTTGTGTTGATTGTTCGATTGGAAAACAACACAAGTTTCCTATTCAGAATTTATCCTCCCGTAGAAAATCTTATCCGCTAGATTTGGTGCATACGAATTTATGTTGGATGAAAGATATAACATTTGGTGGTGCATTATACTTTATTTCTTTCATTGATGATTTCTCGAGAAAAGTTTGGTATTTTGCTTTAAAATCTAAAAATCAGGTACTTGAGGGTTTTAAGATTTTTCAAGCAAGAGTTGAAAGAGAAACGGGAAGGAAATTGAAGTGTATTCGTGCAGATAATGGTGATGATTATCGAGGTCCGTTTGAGCAGTATTGTAATAATCATGGTATCAAGTTTGAGAAGAGTTTTCCTCAACACAGTGGTGTGGCTGAGAGAATGAATGTGACAATTTGCGAGCGAACAAGGTATATGCTTTCACACTCGAAATTGTCTAAATCCTTTTCGGGTGAAGCAATGAGAACTACAGTTAATTTTATTAACCTTTCTCCGTCGGTTCCTTTGGATGGTGACATTCCAGATAAAGTTTGGACAGAGAAAGAAGTTTTGTATGAGCATTTAAGAGTATTTGGTTGCAGAGCTTATGTTCACGTTCCAAAAGATGAACTATCCAAGCTTGATGATAAAAGTAAACTATGTATCTTCTTAGGATATGACCATGAAGAGTTTGGTCATAGGCTATGAGACCCGGTAAATCGAAAAGTTGTCAGAAGCAAGGATGTTGTATTCCTTGAGGATCAGATTGTTGCTGATTCGGAGCAAAGTCAGAGATTAGAATCCAGTGAAGAAATTCCTGTCAACTTTCCAGTTCATATACCAATAGTTCAGGATTACGGGGAAGATGTACGAGACGTACATGATGAGCAAGTTGATGCAACTGAGGATGTACCAATTGAATATGTGATGCTTTCTGATGGGGAAGATCCGGAAGGTTCTACACGAACTATATCAAATTAGCAACTTGAAGCTTTCACTCATAGGGTAAGCTTGGTTGAGCCCCACATATGAGCTGGGGGAGGGGGGGGGGGGGGGGGAGAACTGTTGGGTTTATCCACTCATAGTGGGCCCAACCCATTACTTAAACAAATAAAAGAAAAAGAAAAGGTATAGGTTATACTACTACGTACATCAACATTGAGAGAAAAACAATTGAAGATATTAAGCCCTCTATTGGCAGCCGCAATAGTCACGCAAAAGAGAGAAGAGTGGGAACTATTGGAATTTATTTTGGGGTTTGTGAAAGAGATCGAGGTACTACAAGTAATTGGTTTCATCTCGGATTCAGTCAGAGATTCTTCACAAAGTGCTCAATCGTCCAATTGGTTCGAGTTTTTATTCTTGCTCTTTAGTTTGATTATTTATTTGTTCTCTGTGTTATTCAAGTTAGTGACTTGAGATTTTCCACCTTGTTGGTGAGATTATTACTATTGTGATCCAAGAGTGTTCTCTTGAGGATTTGGTTAGCCCCTAGTGGTTTTAGGGAGGATTTTGTAAACCCATTATCATTATAGTGGTTTAGTTAGATCGGTTTTCGATCTCGTGGTTTTTACCCAGTTTGAGTTTCCACGTAAATATTGTCTTGTGCATATTTACTTTTCTCGCACCTTAATTCTTGTTTAATTCAGTGAATTAGTGATTGGGTTTAATTTGATCCTGTTATTCTCAATTTCAATTCGTGGATATTTTTGGGAAAGAACGAATTGCTTATGTTGTGATATTAGTTGTTACTAATTGGTATTTTTTTCCCTAACAAAAACACCAAAAAATGAATCGGCAACAATTCAAAAAATTATCAAATTTCAGCAAACAATTTCAGCCCAACAATTCAAAAAATGAAACGGCAACAACAATTTCAGCAGACAATATTAATGAGAACACCAAATAGATTTTTAAAAAGCAGAACACCAAAAACTGAAGAGTGCCTTCAATTTCCCTCTTCGTGGTGACGACGGCCGCTCACTTGAGTCACACACAGAACCACATGGTCCCTCCGTCGTGCTCGTGTGCAAAAAAAAAGCCCTAATTTATTTGCTGTTGAAATCTATAACTAGTGTTATGTGAAATTTCAAGCACAAATCCAACACACATATATAGACACAAACCACGACCAAGTATTCACGGGGGAAGGGGGAGTTGGAAGAAGTGATTGAAGTGAAGAGACGAAATTAAAGAGCCTGTGAAGCACATAAAAAAACTCAGATCCATTGTTGAGTCCGTGAAGTAGCAGAGAGAGAGGTTGAGAGAATGAGAGTAAACGTGTGAAATGAGAGAGAGGCTATCGAGTAGTATATATATGTAGGGTTGGGAGGGTTTTTTTTTTTTTAATAAAAAAGGGCTACAACCCACTTTGGGAGAGTGATTTATGAAATATTCTCCCAAAGGAATATTTCAGAAAATTGTTGGGTTGTTTGTCTCGCCTTTCGAAAATGAGAATTTTTTTTCCGAGATGCGAGACAAACAAGCCGGTATTTTCTTCCATATTCAATTTTTGGAAAGGTAATATTTATTTTCTCGTATGGTGTTTGGTTCGGATAAAATATTTTCCTACCAATTTTTTGATGAGAAAATTTAAGAAATATTCATTCTTAATTATATTTTATCAATATAACTTTACAACTTGAATAAGGACATTTTTGTGTTCACAAAAAAAGATAAAAACTTAAATTATTCACATTTTTAATATTAGTATAGATTTGTTTTTGGGAACAAATTATTACTATTTCTTTAAAGGTTATTAGTTCTAATATCAATAATGCACTCATTTTCTTTCTTTAATAAATAATACTATATTACTCAAAAGGCAATTGCCCGATGAATGAGAGGGGACTGCTTTCCTCTTGTGGCTAGCAATAGCTTTACCAATTAGTGGACCCAAAATTGTTGATTTTTGCAATTATTGTTCATCTTATAAAGTTAAGATCCGCTATAATACTTTTTATATAAATCTTATCTTATCTTTTTAGTGCATGAGATTCAATTAATCAAACTTCTACTTTAAAATATATTTGTACCTCTACAGGGCTGGGGGTGATCGCGTAGAAAAATCTTACCTAAAATGCCATATCTCCTTCATATGTTTTTTGATAAAAAGTAGATAATTAATATGATTATATGGATTAAAATATAAACACTAATATGGTCAAATCTCAAATGGATTAACATAAAAACTTGTATGTTGAAAACTAATTATATTATGTTAATATTTTTATGTTACTTATTTATCAAGAACAATCAAAAGAACTTTCAGTTTTAATTTTGGTACTTTTTATAACATTTTTTTTACAGGACTGGATTTATGTAGTAAAATGTTTTCATGTTTCATCAGTTCCTCAATATCTTGGATCATTTATTGAATGAACTCTTAAACTTTCTTCTTAGTATATTTTTTCATCTTTTATATTGGATAAAATTACAGTGTTACTTTATTTTAACTTAGTTATGTTCTTATAACAACATCGAAAATATATCGAGTTTGTTATCAAAAATTTATGCACACTCCAATTGAAACCCTCTAGATCCGCCCCTGGTTCTTCTTACATGTTCTTCTCCTATCTCTTGGTGAATTTCATTGTATGGCGAGTCAAGTTATTTCTCTTATCTCTTTGTTGGATGCCATTGAATAACGGATTTAGTGATTTTTTTTGTTTGATGATCTTCTTTCTATCTCTTTGATGAATTACATAACAAGTTGTTCATTTGTGTTTTCTCTTTCAGTTTTTCCCTAATTCCGTGTCTGTCATTATAAACTCATTAGTTAGGCTTATCATTTGTTGTAATATGTATATATCACAAAAGGGAGAATTTTATAGTGATAATTTTCATTTACCCCTATCACATGCATAATGATCATTTACACCCTTATTATTTGGAAACGAGCATTTTACTGCCATAAAAATTTTAAAAGATCAATTTACCTCCCACCGTTGAAGAGTGTAACTCACTTGCTCAAACTGAATGTGACGGTGAAAATTATTGCATAAGAAGGCAAAACTATCCTACCCCATGTAAATAATACAGGGGATAAAAAGTGTCATATTTATAATAATATATGGGGGTAAAGTGATACATATAAAATAATACATGGGTTATATATATTGGTCCATATAAAATAATATAGGGGGCAAATTGCTTTCTTTTTTCAGGTTTAATTCACCAACATGGATTGTATTAAGTCCACATTAAATAACTTGGGTTTAACTCACCCCAAAAGCTAGCTTTGAGGTGAGTTAGACCCAAGTCATTTAGTGTTGACTTGGCCCAATTCATATGGTGAAATCTAATAATATAATATATAATGGATGATACTTTTGTCAAGTCACTTTTTAATTTTAAGATTTAAAAATATCGGGGAGAAAATGTAAATCTTTTATAAGAATATGGGAAAGTAAAATGCACATTTTTAAATAACAAGGTTTAAATGGAATATTATAGGAAATTGCCATTAACTCAAATTTTACATATTGATGTTATTAGAAATTGATTCCCTGTCGTCTAAAAACGGACCGCATGAACATTATTTCATCTGGTATAATTCTCCTTTATTTATTAATGTTGTGTATCACATATCTACCATGATTTATGCGGATGCCTTTCAATTCGGAATGGACTGTCTATCCTATTCTTATATAGATTATATTTTGAAGCCATTAACTAAAGCCTTTTTTTTTTTTTTTTGAGAGAGAGAGAATACTAACTAATGCCCTAACTTGTAAATTGATTGGGGCTACATATAAATCGGGATGAATCTTATATCACATTTTGAGGTTAATTGTAATTTATACTTTCGTGATTTGCATAATGTTCAATTTATTTTAATGTAATTTGAAAAATAACACTTTACCCTTATGTAGTTTTATAAAAGTTTCACACCATTTTCCTGATATTTTTTTAACTTAAAAAAATACGAATTCACAAAACTACCCCTCTTATATTTGGCGATTTAACCTACTTGTATTATGATAAATGTGGCACTTTACCCCCACCTTCCACGTGTTATGATAAATGTGACAATTTATCTCTCTGTGTTATTACAAAATATTGCACTTTACCCCCTATGTTACAAAAATACTTTTTTCCCACTCTCAATTTCCGCGAGTGAGTTACATTCTCCGGCTGAATGAAATAAATTGCTCCTTTAAAATTTTCACAGGGGAGTAAATTGTTATTTTTCTAATCACAGGGGGTAAATTGAACATTATGCATTTCACATGGGGTAATTTGGCGTTAGCTCCACATTTTGATTTCATATTTCGGTGTATCACATATAAATCTGTTGATAAATTTACAAATTTATAATTACTGTAAACCCACTCATACACTTGTTGGTTGGGTCCATCACGTGACATCAAAATGTAATAAATGATCTTTTTACATAGAAGTTTTTCGAACTTTTTTCGTTACTTGCAAATGCAGAAATTAGAAATACAAAGTTCAAAGGAATATTTATTTATATGATAACAGCCAAAACAAAGGAGAATAACAGAGAAACCACCGCTAATTTATATTCATATATGAACTTATGAGTAAAATATTGATCCAAACTGAAGTACACCACAAAGTCGTGGTTCTTAACGTACCGGAACAAAAATATTTTCTAAATTTTAAGATTCAATATCCATTTTTTATCGAGAAAACTTAATCGATTGCACCATATCGTTTGCAGCCAATCAAAGTACGACATAATTTCTCCTCAAGGGTTATGTAGTAAAACTTGTAGTAATTAGTTTTAGTACTCAAAATCGGACTAATGATTGATAAAACATAAATTAGTGACCTTTTTAAGCTCCTCGAACATGCTGAATTTGTCGAAAATGCTTTTGAGATGCAATATTACAAGAAATTGCAGCATCGACATGTTCTTTATCTTCTAACACATTTTCATTCTTACCTGAAATTATAAGTAAAATAGTCTCCAAAATGCACCCTAACAATGGAATCGAAGAAAAACGAGACGTTAAATGTTTTTGATTCATGGCATGAAAGTTAATTTTGAGTGTAGAAATTATGTTGTGATTGTTGAGAGAAGAGGAGGCTCAACTTATATAGTGAAAAATTAGTGGTGGGGACTTGTAATTAAAGATTCAAAGTTTCTTGCTTTCCAAGCTTAGAAAATGTTTGCTAAATTATTTCAGATAGTCTTTATTGTGTCCAATAAGATTGTTGATATTGACCATTTTTACGAATTTTCTTTGTTTCTTCACGTGTAATAGCACTAGTCCTTCTTTGAGATGTCTATTTTGACTCCCCAATTGTTGGTGAGTTGGCAGAAGTATTCTCGGCCGTTGGATCGGCCGAGATGATGTGTACAGAGTGTATGGAGTGTACACACCCCACTAAAATGTCCGAACCCCATTAAATTGGATGCAAAGTGTGATTTTACAAATTTACCTTTATGCATTTTCGGAATTATCAAATTACCCCTTCCATTTCACCTCTCTCCTCCATCTCAACCCCAACCCCTTTCCGAAACCCTAACAACCGCCGTCCCACTCCCCTCCTCCCTCCATAACCTTGGTCGGAATTTGTTTATTAAATTTTCAAGAGTCGTATTAAGATTTTCATATCCAAGTCAATGAAATTAATTTAGTGAATAGTGTAAAAGATAATAGAATGTGGGTCTGATTTTTTGAACCCAAAAATGAGCTTGACTTTCTGAGTTCTTATGGAATGATTATGTTTGTTCTTCAAGTCTAAAAGGGGTTTTTGAGGGGGAGTAGGTAGCAAAAATTGATTGAAAAATTGGAGGAAGAAAAGGGATTTTTTATTTGAGAAAGGACAAATGGGCCTTTGAGCAGAAACCAATAAAGGTGATTTTAGAAGATGATGGTTTATTGAGATTGGATTGGTTTTTTTGGTCGCGACCCGAATGCTGGCGAAGTGCCACCTTTGTTGGTCGTGACAAGAAGGCGGCGAAATCTTCGCCGCCTTCTGGTCGCGACCAACAGAGGCGGCATTTCGCCGCCGTTCTGGTGTGACCAGAACGGCTTACGGGCCTCACCGGTGAAGCTTTGTAGAAGACAACAACGTTTTTTAATTTTTTTTAATTTTTTTTTATTTAAAATTCAATTTTAAAAAAATAGAGAAAGACGTTTAAATACTTAATGATACAAATGTTTAATAAGAAAAATGTGTCTTTTTAAATTAAACATGTTCAATTTTATTTTATATTTATAGACATAAAAATTAAAATTTGATTTAATTATTTTTAATGTTCTTGTATTTGGCTTGAAAAATTAAATGTAATTTCAATGAATTTCAAATATTTTTAAATTATCACAATTCAATATAGTTGGACCAAAATGTATCTATAACGGAAGATGTGTATTTTGATTACTAATGAAATTATAATTAATTTTATAAACGGAGAATCCAAATTTAACAACTATATTCAAATTTGTTGGTTTATTAAAATTTAACAATTATAGAAATTTCACTAATTAACGATTTACAGATGGATTAATGATACTATAAGTGTAGATTCTCCGTTTGGGATCATTTGTTAAAAAATCATCAAATTTCACAAATTAATGATTTACGGAGGGGTTAATGATACTATAAGTGTAGGTTCTCTTCTAGGGGTAATTTGTGACCAAAATCAATAAATTTCCTTAATTAACTATTTAGGAGGGGTTGATGATACTATAAATTATCGATATATTTTCAAATTACGGAGGACTTAGTGTTACATACCATTTAATAGACAAATTGAACGAAATAAAAACCGAGTCATCAATTTTTTTAAAATTATCGATATATTTTCAAATGACGGAGGACTTAGTGTTACATAACCATCTAATAGATAATTTGATCGAAATAATGACCGAATCATCAATTATTTTTAAAATTATTGATATATTTTCAAATCACGAAGTAGTTAGTGTTACATAACCATCTAAAAGACAATTTGATCGGAATAATGACCGAGTCATCAATTTTTTTAAAATTATCTATATATTTTCAAATTACGAAGGACTTAATGTTACATAACCATCTAATAGACAATTTGATCGAAATAATGACCGAATCATCAATTTTTTAAAAATTATCGATATATTTTCAAATAACCATCTAATAGACAATCTGATCGAAATAATGACCGAATCATCATTTTTTATAAAATTATCTATATATTTTCAAATTACGGAGGACTTAGTGTTACATAACTATCTAATAGACAATTTGATCGGAATACTGACCGAATCATCAAATTTTTTTAAATTATCGATATATTTTCATAAATTATTGATTTACGGAGGACTTGGGTTAATTGTGACCAAAATTAAAAATCTTTATAAATTATTGATTTACAGAGGACTTAAAGATACTGACACACTTAGTTCTCCGTTCGGGGTTAATTGTGAGCAAAATTAAAAATCTTCATAAATTATTGATTTATGGAGGACTTAAAGATACTGACACACTTAGTTCTCCGTTCGGGGTCAATTGTTACTAAAATTAAAAAAAAAAACTTCACAAATTACTGATTTACGGAGGACTTAAAGATACTGACACACTTAGTTCTCCGTTCGGGGTCAATTGTGACCAAAAAAAGAAAAATAACTTCACAAATTATTGATTTACGGAGGACTTAAAGATACTGACACACTTAGTTCTCCGTTCGGGGTCAATTGTGACCAAAATTTTGGTAACAAATTTCCCCCAAATTTGATTTACGAATGAGTTACTGGTATTAGACTTGTTAGTCTTTTGTTTGGATCCTCAATTGACCAAATTTCCACCAATTTTTATTTACGGAGGAATTAATGTTACTATACGCTTTAGTATTCTGTTTGGATTCTCAATTGACTAAATTTCAACAAATTTTCCTCAATTTTGATTTATGGAGGAGTTAATGTTACAATACGTGTTAGTCTTCCGTTTGGATCATCAATTGACCAAATTTCAACAAATTTTCCCCCAATTTTGATTTACGAAGGTATTGACCGAAGTCAATATTGTTGACCGTATGATAATGTATAATTAAGTTAATCGTAATAAAAAAATAATAATTTACTCGAGTACCAATTGAATAAATTGATGTAATATTATTGAATTTTTCTTTTGTAAATATATCAACTAAAATTTTAATTGGTAAGATTTTCTTTAAATTATTCACAATTTATATTAACATACATCTTTTTTTTTTTTTTTTGAGAAAAAACTTCATTAATATTCAAATCAAGTCATCTATTACAAAGTTGTTGACTTCAGTTAAATTAACTGAATCACCGTCAACAATTCTACTAGCACAATTAGCTAAACAATGAGCAACTCTATTTCCTTCTCTAAGAACATGAGAAATTTTAACATACGTCTTATGAAGATATATTATTAAAAGGGTTTATGGATCTGGGTTTATGTTTTCAGATGAAGATAAATAAAGAAGGCATCTTCTGATATGATCCAGATGAAGATAAACTAAGAAATGCATTATGCCCTTATTACATTTGGTAACATGCATATGAATGATCAGTGATAAACTTGATTCAGAAAGAAAGTACTAGTGTAGCCAGAAACAAAATTCACTGGAGTCTGGAATCATTTCAGTAATGTGATAATTGTATTTTTCATACCAAACTTTTGATACTTTTATACATTTAATATAATACATTTCAAAATGACACATTTGATACCAAAATTGACCAACATTTTTCAATTTAGGTTTGGCCGTTAAATTCTAGACAGAAAAGACACGTGCCGCGCACATGTCGGTTAACCGGCAGAAAATAAAAATAATAAAAGGAAAAATAAAATGAGGGAATGCATTTTTCATACCAGACGTTTACCTACTTTAGACATTTGGTACCAAACTTTAAAAAAAGACACATTTAATACCAAAATTGAAGGACTTTTTTCACATTTTCTTTCTTCGTTAATTTTTTAGGACCAACTTTTGTGTTCTTTATATGACTGAAAAACTCTTGAAGAGAGCTTTATAATGGTAAAAGTTTCAGTTCATGAAACACAATAAAGAATCCATAAATAATTAACAAAGTTTCGGAATATTAATCAAATTTAAATCATATCTCATAATCTACAAGGAATCATATCACAATAATTTTCAAATATTATATAAGACACATAAACATGCTATGATAAAAATTTTGGAGCATAATTTTAAGCATATAAAAAATCAGTAGCTACCTATATTTATGTTAATAACTATATATATAGTACTAACTATATAAACTTTTTTAAAAATCTTTGGGGTGTGTGTGTGTGTGCGTGCGTGCGTGCGGGTACCCCGAAAACCGTCCATGAAATGGCTGTTTCCATGTATTATTAATCATATATAAAGAGTCTGCCTCTCCCTCGCTAACGTATTTGATAGCATTAATCTGTTTTATGGGTTGATTGTCTTTCGGATGAGAGTTGGTTTTGAATTTTCTTAAGAATTGCAATTATCTCACAATTGGGTTTAATTTTATATTTTACATGTGGATATGATATATACTAGGGTGCAAGATGGGTCAAAACTTATTGGCTGATTCTCGAACGATCAGACCCAATTAAACCCGTATATATATTTTTTTGTTGATGGGTTGTGTTACGTTTTATAAACATTTATATAGATTTTTAATGATCGAGTTCATAAGCGAATCATTAATGGTTCATGAGGTCAAGACTCATTGGTTGACCCTTGAACGACCCGACCCAATCCAATCCAACTCATATATTTTCTATTATTGATGGGTTGTGTTGAATTTTGTAAACATTTATGTGGGGTTTTAATAAGTTCATAAGCGGATCAAACACACACTTAACTATTAAATTCATGAAAACTTTCATTACAATATTAAATTATTAAAGACATTTAATTTTTAAATAAATATAAAATATAAGTATTGCTTTTTAAAAAAAAAAAAAAAATCTCAAGTATGGTGAGTTTTTCTTAATTCATATTATTTAAATAATTTCATATTAATTTAATCTCATTTCCTTACTTGAATATTTGAATAATACGGAGTATTTACTTATAAATATTGTTTTTTTTTTAATTTTAAATAAGTAAAATACACATTACTACTTAAAATTAATAAATGGGCTGGCCCGTTTATGACTCGACCCACTTTCAATCTGTTTTAAATTAACCCACTTATAGCCTGGCCCATTTTCGACCTGCCCGAACCCGGCTCGCCCCACCCGTTTGCCACCCTTCAAATACACAATATCTTATATCACTTACCTAGTTTATTCATAAAAAATAACTAAGTATACAAAGAATGAATGAGTACCAGAAAAAAGTTAATGATTTCTAAATGTGTTTCTGTATATTTTTTGTACAGCCCCTTCTAACAAAATAAATGCCCTGTTACAAATCAATTTGATCTATTAAGATACTTTAATCCCATAGATGAATCAAAACAATCTAACTTACCTCTACATAGATTCATCAATTTCAATAACTCAGTCGCCTTCTCCTTTGTTCTTTCACAACACCCAACTTGAAGAACAACCAAAAGCTTCTGAAAAGCCCCAAGTTCCACTGCTTCAACCATACCATTTTCGTTATTTTCTCCTAAACAAAGCTTCCAAAGACATGAAATACAAAATTTTGTCGCGGTATCTGACACACGCAAAATCTTCTTTACCAGTATTGGAATAGTCAAAGCGTTTTCGCCCGCGATTTCTCTTCCTTCTTTCGAATTGCATATACAATCCAAAACTCCTAAAGCCTTCTCACAAATGTTTTTATCACCACCAACAAGAATTTCAAGAATCAATGAAATTAATCCCATTTGGACAAACTTTAATGCCATCTCACCACTCTTTTCTTGAACCAACATCTGGTTAATAACCACTAGGCATGATTTTGTAGCTTTAGGACAAATTGGGATTTTGACAATATGAAGCAATGTTTCTTCAATCCCCTCAACATTCTTTAGGCCATCCACAGTTCCTTGATCTGCAAAAATTAGCTCTTTCAACACAAAAACGGCGTTTTGCCTTGAGGAAAGATCTTCACCTTTTAAAAACCAAGCCATGCAACGTAGAGAAATAGTCGATTTTAACTTGGAAATTCCTTCTTGATCAATTGGGAATGTCCATGTTAATGAAGACAAGATTTCCTTGAGCAAATTCATGTTTGAATCGATTGAACCACGCGCTAAGGACTCAAATGAATCGGCCAATGCAAAGCCAATTCCGTTATTCACTATGCAACTTTTATTTCTTTCACTTTCTCTAGCAAATTTCATGATCTTCCCTAGCAATTCATTGAACCTATTAATATCTCCATTTTGTGCGGCGACCACCATTCTTGAACAAATTTCGGATACTTCATATGGTGTGATTGGAATCCTAGGAGTTGGAATCCTCTCAATACCATAGGACATGTTCTTTACACACCAATCTTGGATCATCTTTCTTATGGAGTGGTTAGGAATTTGGTCAAAGTTTCTCAAGACTTGATTGGTCACGGGGCACGTTACATTGCCCGAATCAATCCATTTTTCGATATTTTCTCGATCGTACGTGATCCCTGTCGATAACGTGACCGGATCCTTCATTAAGTCGAGTGATATTGGACACCGGAAATGTGTAGGGACCACAAGTTCCATATATGGATTGTTCCCTTTTAAAGACTCGATTTTTCCGACTCCACCGCGGCCACCTCGTATCCGCCTCCACGAGAAAGTCATTACAAAAGAGCAAAATGTAAATTAAAGAATTATATTTGTTGATGTAGTGTTGATTTTTTGTAAGTGAAAATGTGTATTGTATGATGATGTTTGTAATTTTGGACTAGGTATTTTTTGATATATATTTATATGGGGAGGGGTGGGGAGGGGTCAAAGGTTTAGAAAGGTAGGAGTTAGGGGAAAAGAGGAATTTTGAATAAGGAAACGTTCAAAATGGAAGGATTAGATGAAGCGTTTTTAACGTTGTAGTAATTGATTTTCAATGTTTGACTGTTGAATATTTGAAAATGAAACCATTTGTTTCTTAATTATCATTTGTTGTTATATGTAAGAATGAAATAAATATTAAAGGAATTGAGTCGGCTGAGTTGGACTTGTTGACCGAGTCATAGGTCCGCGGCTTAGTCGGTGGTTAACCGGATTTTTGATGTGCTTAATTAAGAGTATTAAATTTTTTAGGAAAAATAATGGATAGATTCGTGGACTAATTATATTGAAAATTTTATAGTTTAATTTGACCGTAATTTGAAGTGTAAACATAATGACTAAAAATTACTACTTTATAATTAAATTTGATATAGTATTTGAACTTTACTCATCTCTTATGGCATCGAGCTTGAATCAAGGAGCTTTAGTCGCAACTAAGGAATATAAATATACTCCTAGGATTTCAAAAATTTAGGTCATATTTGGAAGGGTTTTGACTCGGTTTAAAAAATAAAAAATGGTTTGAGTAGTTTCAGGAAACTTTTAAAACTTTATTTGCTTATGTTTTGGATGTTGGGTTTTGTGGTTTTGAAAAAATTGAAACCCCGATTGAATTGAGTTTGAATGATGGAGTTTGGGGTAAAAAATAGGTTGTAGGTGTTAAATCAAAGTTGGTTTCAAGAGTTTGAGTGTGGATTTGTGATGAGTTTCATGAGTTTTGTCAAACTCCATTTGGAAGAGGTCTAGCTCAGTTTTGCGAGACTCACGAGACCGGACGAAAACCCATCCAAATAGGCCCATAGGATTTTGACACTTTGTATCCTATAAATATAGAGTTTGACACTTTACATCTCAACTTAAAAATTTTGACACTTCGCACTGGTGAGAAAATTCGTAGGGAAAAGGTATAATAGTCATTTTTGCATATTTTTGGCACTTTGCAACTTAAAAATATAAACTTTGGCACTATACATCCTAAAAGTATAGAATGTTGACACTTTGCTTTCTAAAAATATAAAATTTTGACATTTTGCGAGATGTTGCGAGATGTTGCTCAACTGAGACGGGGCTACAACTCTTTGATATTTACTCCCACCTCACGACAAATTCCAATTCGGTCTCCATCGACCTCCCCAAACCTAGTAACATATAAAATACAATGATTTAAACTCATACAACATATTTTTGGTTTAATCCCACTTTGCACCCTAGAAATGTATTAGTTTGGCACTTTGCACCCTCGAAAAAAATTAATCCCACTTTGCACCCTCAAAACATATATTGTCTTTCACTTTGCACCCTAGGTGAGTTTTAGGCCAAAAAGCAGGGGTATTTTTGTCACTCCCTTCAAAGTCAACATATATTCCCTCCAAAATGTATTAATGTGAGATTCATGTGCAATTAATAGTAAAATTGACAATTACCAATTAAAACAACTCCGAAAAAAAATGAGATGTCACATGTTGTAAATATAAATTTGAATTTGGGGTTTTATGGTTTTAATTCATGTGCAATTAAGAGTAAAATTGATAATTACCCATAAAAATAACTCCGAAAAAACATGTGACGTCTCATTTTTTTTGGGGTTTAGGGTTTTAATTCATGTGTAATTAAGAGTAAAATTGACAATTATCCATTAAAATAACTCCGAAAAAACATAAAAAAAAAATGAGTCGTCACATGTTGTAAATAAAAATTTGAAAAGATCGATATCATATGATATTTTTTCCCATGTTGGAGTTTAAGGATTCTTATATATTTGAATGCACAACCTTCATATATTATATTTCGTATGAAACACAATCTAAACCAACTCGTTAATTTTTTAGCTCACTACACTTTGATGGATTTTTTGTCGCGGCGAAAATTGGGACCAAAATATTTCGTCGAAAAACATCGTGTCGAATTTTTTTTTATGAATTTTCGAGTGATAAGTATTTTCGACAGTTATTCCACTTTACTATAATCCACCACTAGACTGTAAAAACAAAACTATGTTTTCTCTATTTATTAATATTATATTTTCTTATTTCAAGTTATATACATATTTTTTTTAGAATAATATTTTATATTAGGTCGAGTTAAGAATAAGTAAAGTACTCATTTAACTACCCTTCAAAATGAATTTTTTTCAAAGTTATTTTAATGGGTAAATTTTCAGTTATACTCTAAATTGTATATAAATCTCACATTATTATATTTTGGAGGGAATATATGTTAATTTTTTAAGGGAGTGACGGAAATACCCTTGCTTTTTTGCTTGAAAATCATCTAGGGTGCAAAGTAAAATGCAATATATGTTTTGAGGGTGCAAAGTGGGATTAATTTTTTTCGAGGGTGCAAAGTGCCAAATTGATACATTTCTAGGGTGCAAAGTGGGATTAAGCCTATATTTTTTCGTTTATCGTGCTAATGAAACTTCAAAGCATTGACCTTTTTGTTAGAAATAATCTTACCGAAGAAATGCACAAAAAATATTCTACCAAGTATTCTTTTGAGTTTGAAATAGATCAATCATACCAAATATACACATTAAATATTTTGAAGCCATTTCTGAATCTTCAAAAGAAAATCCAGGCTACATAACTAAAGGAATTGAAATTACAAAAAAAAAAAAATCAAAGAGAGCGGGACATGAATTACAATGAAGAAGCACAAAGAATGAACAGGTTTTTCATGACATCACAATATCATCTTCATCAATTTCACCTACCATCAGCAGATGTGAAAGACTCTGCGAACCCATATGGCCTATTCGGTATACTAGTCTGCGTGTTATCTAAACTCCGAACATAAGATGAAGAGGATTCATCCAACATATGGCTTCTACCTTCAAAAGCTTGCCACTTCTTAAGTGCTTGAGGCAATGACATTTCTAGGTCAATCCCGTAAATATCATCATCATCACAACTTTGTTGATCAGATGGTTTCCAAAGCTCGACTAGAGAAGAAAGAACATTTACAGCGTGGCCCATGTCGGGTCTTTGATACGGCTCCCTAGCACAGCAGTGGCCTGCCAGCTCAGCAACGGTGCTAATGCTCGATAGTGTTTCTTCATTGAGATCGATTGTGGGGTCAATTGCTTTACGGAATGTGTCTTTGTTTAGGTGCATTCTTCGGAACCATGTTACTAGGTGCATGCTTTCCTCGGGTTGGGTCTCGTCTAGTGCTTTTCGACCTGTGATTAGTTCCATTAAGATTACTCCGAAACTGAATACATCGACTTTGGTAGTTACTCTTCCTGTCACTGTCAAGATACATGGAATTTCAGCCTCAAAAAATTGTCAATAGAATGCAAAAAATATTAGGCGTACCAGATTTAAAAGCAACATATAATGATCAGAATGTTCAGTTTTAATAGAACAACCATAAGATATAATGCTATAATCAGTGCCTTACAGTTTCATCATACCATTAGCAAGACCATGATTGTGTGTAACAATGATTTCTATATGGAAAAATCACACTTTATCCTTTTCTTGAAGCCATTTAGTTTGCATATACAAATTGCAAGAAAGAGAAAGGGTATGTATATAATAGTTATTTGGGAGAGAACATGGATTAAATAATAAAAATATTAATAAAAAAACTCCATTTAATACTCATCGGAATGATTTCTTTTTTTTCTTGAGAGGATTGGAATGAATTACTCTAAGTGAGAATACGAATAACTATTTGAGAATGTATGAGACAATTTACATTCCCAAATATACAAATATCCATTACACGTTAACCACTGCGTAGGTAAAGTGCGACTATTTCTTCCATGATAGTTCGCATTCAATTATCATAAGGAGATTTGACCATCGAGACCACTCAAAGGTTATGAACTGCAATCATTCTAAAAGTTTGAAGAGCAATTACGAATGCAAAACAATTAGGCGGTAAAGTGGAAAACAGCCGAAAGATTAGGGGGCAAAGTGTAGTTTTCCCTTTCTATATGCAGAACTCAAGTCTGAATATCAAGATAAACCAAATGGCTTTAGAAAGAAGATCAAATGCATCAAATTTTGAGTCCATGTGAGTAAAAAGTTGCAACTTAAAATAAGGATTTTTAGACAAATAATACCACATAATGCTATAGTAGCTTGTTATTCCTAAAATATAAACTAGCACTCTGTGAAACGCTTCAAATTTAATAACAATATATAAAATTGTAATTACTATAGCCAGCAATTGTTGACTGCAATTCCATGCTGATTTAAATCAAATCGTTGTATTAAAAGTGGTTGATACTAAGTGATCCCTTCACAATGAAATGACATAATTTTAAGTAATACCTCTACACATTAATCCAAGTTCCAAATGTACATTTCAATCAAGCAAAAATTAATAGTGGAGGAACATAGATTACCTGCATATTCAGGAGCCAGATACCCAAAAGTCCCAGCTATTCTCGTTTCAATCGACGCCTTTCCCTCCGGAGCAAGCCTCACAAGACCAAAGTCCGCAACCTTGGCTTTCATATCATCCCCAAGTAGAATATTTGAAGGCTTAAGGTCTCTATGTATAAAGCTTTGGTGGGCTAATCCATGTAGATATTCAACACCCCTACCCACATCCAAGGCAATAGTCAACCTTCTAGTCCATTCCAACGGTTTCAACCCTTCATCCCCCCATTCAAAAAGATGCCTACTTAGTGTCCCTTGTGGCATATATTCATACACAAGAAGTTTCTCATTTCCATCGAGACAATACCCGAGAAGGTTAACAAGATGTCGATGCCTTACCTTAGTTAAAACGGCAATCTCGGATTGAAACTCGGCTGATCCTTTGCCCGTAATAACTCCACACTCCATTCTTTTAACGGCAATCTTTGTTGCATCGTGTAGTTCTCCTTTATATACCGTCCCAAAACCTCCTCGACCCAATATGTTCTTCGCGCTAAAATTATTTGTCACGTTTTTTAACACTTGAATGGAAATTAGCATGTTTCCGGATTCCACCATTTGTATGTCGCTTGTTTCACGGGCGGAAATGGTGTGAGTTTCACTTATGGAACCGACATTGACACTTGAACCGGCAACCGTGATCTTTACACTATCGTTATCCGATCCTGAATTCCGAGGATGTATTACCGTAGCATTTGGGCTTTGAACTCTAGTAAAACGCTTTTGTTTCTTGTAAAGGCAAAAACCGGCAAACCCAATTAAGCAAAGAACCAACACTCCCCCAGATAGAGAAAACACGACCACTCCAAGCACGTTTCGAGTCCTCTTCTCTTGCAAAATGAGATCATTATGACCGGAACTTGGTGAACCCGGTGTAGATGGACCCAGTGTAGATGGAACACTTGTACCAGAATCAACTTTATCCTTCCCAATTTCGGGATTTCCACCGGTTTTTAAAATCATATTACTTCTAAATGATGGTACTTTTCCGTGAAGCTTGTTGTTAGATACATCAAGTTCCGTGAGCACGAGTAGAGTGGTTACCTCGTCAGGGATAGTGCCGGTAAAATTATTGTTGGCAAGAACCAATCTTTGAAGCGATTTAAGTGAAGAAAAATCAGGAGAAATTGTACCCGTAAGCCCCATATTCTCAAAGTTAACAATGGTTATGTTCCCATTATTGCAAGTGATTCCAAACCAATCGAGACAAGGATCATTCCCTTTCCAATTCTCGGAAAACTTTTTAGGATAATCCATTGATTTTACAATGGAAAGCAATGTGTTTACTCTAGGATCACAATCACCGGGTTGTGGCAAGCAAAAACTATTGGTATCTTTCGCCATATCAACCGAAACAGAGTCCTTGAACTTAGGCATTGGTCCTTGAAGTAAATTATTTGTTAAATTAACAACCTTTAAGGATTCAAGATTCATTAAAGATAATGGGACTGGCCCTGTAAAAGAATTATCCCTTAAGCTCAAACTCTCCAAATCACTCAACCCCGAAAAATCGGGCAATGGACCCGAAAACCCATTGGAATGCAACCAAACTTCCTTCAAGAATGTCATGTTCTGTATAACATCTATTCCTCCACTAAGTTTCTGCCCATTTAACCATAAAGACTCAATTTGGGATCCAGAAAAGCCCAATGGCAACTCACCCTCCAAATTATTAAGAGCCAAATGCAAGTTTGTCAATCCAGGAAACACATCAGAACCCAAAAAAGCAGGAAACTTTCCACTAATATTTGCAGAATTAGCCGAAAAATTCTGAAGGGTTGAAGCATTTGTAAGGCTTTCAGGGATTTCCCAAGCGGAAAATGGGTTATTATCAATCTCAATAGATTGCAATGAAGACATTTCAGAGAAAAAATCAGCAGGAATGAAATTGAAATTGTTATCACTAAGAATCAAGACTTGAAGTGAAGTTAAACCTTTTAAACTAGGTAATGGGCCAGAAATATTGTTCCATTGAAGCTCTAAACGCTCAAGTTGAGGCAAAGAAGAGAGTTCTTCCGGAAGTGTACCTTGTAGATTCTGGTGCCCGATTTGGATCCGGGTGACCCGGTTCTCGGAGCAAACGACATGAACCCATTTACATGGATCCGGGTCGGACCACCCGACTTCCTCAGGTGGGTTGAGGCTTTTCTTGAGTGCCAACATTGCTGATGCATCATTTTGAGAGTCTGCACAAAGAAATGTGGAAAATAACAGAAACCCAAGAAAAGATTGAAGCTTTAGTCCTTTATGGAGCTTCATTTATGAGCCCTTTCTTTTTTCCTTATGAAACTATACTATACAACAAAAGAGGAGCCCTTTTTGATGAATAAGGTTTACATGGAATGGGGATTCATATGAGGAAGCTTTTTTTTTTTTCTTCTTACAAAGAAAAGAGCAAAATGAAAAGGGAGGATCTTTTTTCTGTATTTTTTAAAGCAGCATTGGATTCTGAAGAGAAAAAAGAACAAGTGATCAGTAAGAATTTGAGCATTGAGAATGGAGCAGAAGCACATGGAGGGATGGGACCCACAAGTTGATCCAAGCTGGCTAGATAATGAGTGAGTGAATGATTCTTTGGAACATGGACCAAAGGACAACTTGTGGTTTTGTTTCTGCATTTTTATTTATTTAGACTTTAAAGAATAAGGTAATTAAAGGAAGAAGAACTAAATCGAACCGAACCGATCTGTACCATGTTTGGTAATTTGAGGGAAAGCTGAATTAGGAATTTTTTTTTATAATTATTTTTAATGTTGTTTAGGTTTGTACATCATTAGCTAAAAATTAGTAGGGCACGTCTATGGATCGTGGGTGGAAAAGCTGATGGATTGCCTTTTTTCTTAATGTATTGTTTGGTTGTCGGGAAAGTGAGGGAAAATGAAGGAAAGTCAGTTTTTTTTTCTCTCACTTGTTGTTTGGATAGCAGGAAAGGAAGTTACTATTTTCCTTCAACTTTCCTGCAGGAAAATTTTGTGAAGAAAAAATTTCCCCACCAATTTGATGGGGAAATACTGGGAAAATCTTGGTAAAATTTTAGAGTAAATTGCAAAACAACCCTTGTAGTTTGTCTAACTATCAAAACCTCCTATTTATGATTTTTTTAACCAAAATTCCCTTTGTGTTTATTTATTATTAGCAAAAAAATACTCTCTCAAGTCATAATAGCAATTATACCCCCACAAAATATCGCAAAAACACCCATTTCAGACGTAAACAACCCAAATAAAATGTAATATTTATTTTGAAACTAGAAAAATACAAATTGCAAAAGACAATATCAACTAATTTTACATAAATCCCAACCAAAGAAAAAGTTAAAAATTTTAATCAAATATATAGATAAAAAATATTACTTCTTTTTCTAAACTTTCTTGACAACCAAACATCTGCAAGAAAATAGTTTTCCTGACAACCAAACATGTAAAGGAAAATGACTTTCTTTTCCTTTTCTTTTCCTTTCCTTTCTTTTTCATTTTCCTACAATTTTCCCTCACTTTCCATACAACCAAACAAGCTATAAAAGGATTATAAGAATAAATATGAAGTACGTATATTCAAGTGTAATTAGTGCACTAACAAATGCAAAATCAAGAAAATATTAATTTTAGAAAATAGGAGGAATTAGAACCAAGAGAAAAACTTGTTAATATAAGATATACTTGAAAATTTTACGGGATACTGAATCGAACAAACTTCATATATAAAACTGTCATATGGCGTATGCGAAAATAAATAAATTAAAAATAAGAAGTATGTTGTGTAGGATGTGGTCGAAGGGCTTGTGGCAGACCCCTTGAATACTCAACAAATGGTATTTTCAACGAACAATTTCTAGATTATGTAAAGTATCTTTTTGTTTATTTATTTACTTATTTTGTCAGAAAAAGAGCTAAAGTTCAATCTAAGCTAAACTAGATCCTGAAGCAAAAGTTGTTGAACAAAGTCAGGAGGATCCTCCAACTTCAAAATATTGGTATCGACACAATCTCCATTTTTTGCAAGAGCGTCCGCTACACTATTCGTTGTTCTTCTCACATGATGTCCAGAGGATTCTTTAGAAAACTCCTGCAGTCTTCAAGAATATTGTACAAAGAATGGTCTCTCGAAGAGTTCTTACTAACCAAGCAATAAATCGTCTCGGAATCTATCTCCACAATTAGCTTTCACAACCTTCGCACCCAAGCAAATTTGAGTCATTCCCTGAGGGCTAAGAGTTCAGTCTGGGTAAGGGAAAAAGTTCCCACATTGCCGCTAAAGCCAAACGCCCACTCTCCTCTGTCATTTCTAAAAACACCTCCAATCGCAACTGAGTTCAAACTGGGATTACAATTACCATCCATATTCCAACCTTCATCCGGGCAATCCCATCTCAGAGAAGAAACGACTTTGGTTTGGGGACACCTCCGAAAGTTCTCACGAAAATCCAAGACTAACTATTTTATTCTACCGATAATCACCATCAAATGGTCAACTTTGCCTTCAAACACTGAAAGATTTCTTGCCTTCCAAATCATCCAAATTGCGGACAAGAAGTATCTAAATATTCATGAATTTTTTGAAGTAAACGGTGGGCTACTTATCATAAAGAATTAGGTGATAAAAATCCCAAAAAGAATAAAAAGGCCCGAGCTAGTTCCGGCCCAAACACAGTACTGTAGTAATTCAATATTAGTATTTTTAATACCATTAAAATATTTGGGCCCTTAAGCAAATTCTGTATGGCACAAAAATATGGGTTTTATGAGCCTTTTAGAAGTATTTTTATCCTGAGTAATATTACAAATGCAAGCCCGTTTTGAACTCTTAATAAAATTGAAATCGTTTTAAAAAAAGCTAGTGCCTGGGTCTTTAGATTGATCCGATTAAGAAAATTCATAATTCAAAAGAAATAGAGCAAATATTCTTAATTTAGTCTGACATCGTTTGGACCCATTGATTAGCTTGCAAAGTCCATTTAATGTAGGTCTTAATTTGTTTAGATTAAGAAAATATAGTATATTTAAAGAACAAAATAAATATGCAAAACACTTTCTAGTAAATTTATTGCATCAAATCCCCTTTATTTTATTTTTTCTTGTGCTCAACTCTTATCAAATCCCCTGTATTTTATTTTTTATTGTGCTCAACTCTTATCAGTACATCCCAGTCTATTTTACAATTAGAGTGTACGTATTACACTCTCTTCAAGTCAGAAAGGATTTTGCTTTGTTGTCTTTTACATATTTGAAAAACCAAAGTGCACCTCTCTTTTATAATATTTTTCATTTAAGAATGATCTATTAATTTATATTATATACATAGTTACATAAATAAATTAATAACCTTCATGGTTTTAAGCGTCGGCACCCACTCAACGTTCCTGCAGGGGAAGGGGGTGAGATAGCAGAATGAAATAATTGAGAGCTACATGAGTTTCTATTTGGTCCGAAGAGTTACCATTTGGATCAAAACATTGCAATCCAAACAATATATTTTTTACAAAAAGACACTTATGAATCTATAAATAGTAGTAAGAATCTGGCTGATGCAGGAGCATCCAAGGCAATCTATCTTTTTATTAGTTTTTCAATTTTTTTATTTTTAGTTATTTAGTTTCCTTATTTTTGGTGATTTAGTTTCTATAGGAGTCTAGGAGTTATTCAGTTTCCTTAAGAGTTTTATTTCCTTTCAATTACGTAGGATTAGAATCTTATAAAAAGAGTTGTAATCTTCACCATTTTCAAATATTGATGATTATGAGCTTTTGGAAAAGAAGAGATTTGTTCTCTCAAAGGTTCATGAGTGCCTATTTCTCGTGTTCTTGTAGCAAATTTATTCTGCCCGGCTTCAGTTGGTATCAGAGCTTCAAAATTTTCCTTTCCTGGTGGTCGTGGGCAGGTTCCGGCTGAGGAGGTCCAACACAGTGATCATAACGTTCAGGATTCGAAGATCGAGGTTTTGCCAAGAAAGTCGCAGATTTACCCAACCTTTGGCTAATACTCGGTTTCTTTCTTCCTGGGGCAAAATTCTCATCAGCTTAAATGACTGAGTCATGGTGATGTTGAGGAGTCCACACCGTGATCGAATAGTTCACTCCAAGGAAGTAAAGATTGAGGATTTGCAGAGGCTAGTCGAGGATTTAACCAACATCGGACGACGTGGTGGAAACAGCTAAGGCATTCACAGGAGGGACAGGACAAACCAAAGTACAAGGCTTGATTGACCGTCATCGTTAGTTTGTCCTGATTTTGTGGATCTTGATGACACTACTGTGAACTCGATGACGAGTTCTTTCCAACCCCGAGCGACTGATGCAGGAGCATCCAAGACAATCTATCTTTTTATTAGTTTATCAAATTTTTTATTTTTAGTTATTTAGTTTCCTTATTTTTGGTGATTTAGTTTCTATAGGAGTCTAGGAGTTATTCAGTTTCCTTAAGAGTTTTATTTCCTTTCAGTTACCTAGGATTATAGTCTTATAAAAAGAGTTGTAATCTTCACTATTTTCAGATATTGATGATTATGAGTTTTTGAAAAAGAAGAGATTTGTTCTCTCAAAGGTTCATGGGTGCCTATTTCTCGTGTTCTTGTAGCAAATTTATCTGATGGAACTTGCCTGCAGAATAATCACTATTATGCCCGGCTTCACTGGCCAATTCTGAATTAATGATAAACTAAAGACAAATACTACTCTCTTACGTTCTTCAAAAAATCGAAATTTTTGTTTGTTCAAGTTTGTCGTGAATTCATTATTTGTGCAAATAAATAACATACTTTTGTATCTTAGGAAACTATCGGGAATCAAACTGCATATATGCACCATGACAGCCCCAAAAATTTATTTCGGCATGCCTCAATTTTATTTCCTATTTTTGTGTGTTGATTCAAATGTTCTACGGATTAATTCCAACCAAATAAATATAATTTACATGCTTTGAAATTATGTATTAGAATACATTATTTTGTGTTATAGTTATACTCTATGTTTGTGATATATTTAAGTGCACACATTGTTAAGTACCAACATTTACTAATTTAGTGTTTTTAGATTATAAAAGAGTGAATAGCAAATTAACTCCCTGTGTTATTCTAAATAGGCAATTTAACTCCCTATGATTAAAAAAAGGGCAAAATACCTCTCTGTGATATTCTAAATAGACAATTTAACTCCTTGTGATAAGAAAAATGGCAAAATACCTCCCTGTGTTTTTATAAAAGAAGCACATTACCTCCCTCTAAATTGCTTATTAATTCATATCACATGGAGTTAAATTAATTATTATAGGGAGGTAAATTGCCTATTTTTATATCACAATGAGGTAAATTGCTCATTATTTTATTTCACAGAGAGTTAAATTGCCTATTTTTATTTCACAGGGAGGTAAATTGCCCATTAGACATATCAGAGGGAATTAACTTGCAAAAATACCCGATTATAAAATGACAATTACTTGCTTGTTTATATAGGGGAGTTTCTTGTAGGTATCACATTATACAACTAAGCGCTAACACCTTAATTAGGTTATAACTATTGATGGAAAATGCAATTGAATTAAATGTGGATTTTTGCAACTCAGTTTATATGCATTGACCAATTTAGATTTGTATAAACATGTTAGATTTTAGGTTCTGTTTGTAGGTGTTCATGATGTATTGATCTTGACTTCTAGAATTGTCGGGTGAACTCCATGTGTATAAACCTTTTTAAACAATTCAAAATAAGCCCCAAAACTATGTAGCACAATGTCCACTTTAGCCTATCAAATCTCAAACTTGGGGAAAACGCAAAAATAGTCCCATAACTAAAGCGTGCTCTACAAGTACTTACCCCACTTAATTTTTAAAAGACAATTTTACCTCGAAGTTTATAAATTTGAAGAATTTTTGGTCTCTCGACCCAAATGCAAAAATTAACCTCGTGTGCGAGACATGTGCTCATAATTAATTGGGAAATTTGCTGAATTTTAAAAGTAGAAATTGCATATTAACCTCCAAAGTAATAATTGTTACCTGACTTTAGTAGAAAACAAATCTGAATTATACGTACTAAGATAAACTATTTTAATTCAAAATTGTAAGTAAAATTATTATTATTGCATTTATTATCTTAAATAAAGATTCATGATCTTTCGCAATTAATTATCAAAGAGTAGATCTATACAAATTTTCAGTAACACAAAAGGATTTTATATATGCATTAAACCCAATAGGATGAGATCTAGATTACTGGAAGTAAACCACTTGAATAGCTGTTACATTTAAGATCGTAACGACTTTTTTCTTTAAGATCTAAGTACAAATTACTAATATTATTATGACATTTTAATTATATCTAGGAGATAACACTGGGCTCTGGGATGTTACTTAGTTGTTAATAATTATAGTACAAAGTTTAAGTACTTTATATATTAATTATTGATCCTAAATTGCATCCGCATGCAGACGGAAGAAGACACAAGATCTAGCTATTGGAGGAATTAATTAAGCATTCTTTATGAGCTATTCAAGTGAGTTGACAGAAAAAAGAAACAAAAGCACAGAACATCTTATGTAATTTATGGTAAGCATAAGAATCAAATACTAAATACAAATTTATGTCTGTAAATAGGGCTGAAAATAAAACTAAACTATCCGTGATTCTCGATTCGAGCTCGTTTGAACTCGATTCGTCACACAAATCAAACAAACTTGAACATCATGTATTATTTGATAATTTTTGAAGCTCGGCTAGAGCTCGAGCTCGACTCGATAAGCTAAAAGTTGACAAAACACATGTAAATATTTCAAGTTACTCGATACTCGGTTCAAGCTCGTTCGATAAAAACTCGTTTCATCTTAGTTCATTGAACAATCAAATCAAGTTCAAACACAAATTGTCAAGCTAGATAGAATTCAAATCAAACTTCAACAGTGTGCGTTCGATACTACTCGACTTATTTACACCCCTATATGTATGTGCATATATATATATATATATATTTACTACATATAAGAGCGTAACTCCCTAATCTACAGTAACTTTTCGACACGCTTAGTTTCCTTTTGTTTTTTTATATTTTTCGCCCGAGCTCAAAACGACGTCGTTTGCACCCCGTTTTATTTTTTTTTTTAAATCCCACATGCACAATACGGCGTCGTTTGTTATGTAACCTGCTCTTTAGTTTGTACGCTTTGCTGTACGTGTTGTACTTTTTCTCTCTTCCTCAATTTCCTATCTTAGGCATTAAAACTTTTCCTTTTTCTCTTCAGCTGCTCTCTCGATTTCCAGCTCCTGCTTGCCGCAATTTATTGATTTCTTCGAATTTGGGTCCCTCTCTCACATGGGATGTTCCTCACTTCTGCCGAATTATTTGATTTCGGCCAATTGAGTATTTTCCCAAGTTTCTCTCAACGACTTTGATCGTCCCTTTCATTCCACTGTCTTCAACCACCGGTCGGATTACTTCCACGATTGCTTTATTTTCTTCTCTCTTCCCACGTGGGTTGTAGTCATGTTACTTCTCTGTTGTATCAGCAAAAAATTGGGACTAATTTGCCCTTGCACAACTTTTTCACCTGCTTTGGAAATTGTTGCTGTTTATGATCGAGATGAAGACAGCATTCACAGCTTCCAATTTCAGTTTCAGTTTCGTGTTCTTCTATTCTTCTCACTTTTCTATTCCCTTGTCCAGTTTTCTTTTGAAATTTACCTGGTGATTTTTCCTCTGTTTAATCAAGGTTTGTTTAGATTCCCTTTTATTTTGGGTACCATGTATCCTGGTCTTATATATCTTTCGATTTTAGTTTTATGCACTGTTTTACATAAATATTATGAAGTTTGCAGCTTCCTGTTGCTTTGATTAATTAATTTCTAAGTTCAGTTTTGTTATCAAAGTTAGCAAGAGGTTTTTAATATGTTTGCTAGAGTTTTTACCTACGGTTGTTTCTCATGTTTCTTAGGTTTTGCGCTGCTATTCTTCTAAGGGCATCTCCAGCCGAACCGGGCAATAGCCCCCTCATGCCTGCCTGCTTGCCTGCCTTGCCTAGTCTATCATCTCCAACCGAACCAACAATCCAAAACATTTATTTCGAATTAGGTGTTTCTTAGTAATCGCATCTGCTAAGTTGTTTAATTGATCTTTAAATTGTATTTTTAAATTAAGTTGCAATAATAATAAATATAATTATGTCATATTTTTATATTCATACTATATTTTTTTAAACTAAGACATATATAAATTAAAAAAAGTGACAAAAAAAATAATAAATTTGACATCGATTACTATATAATAATTTTTATCATTGTTGATAATATTTTTTCTTTTGAAAACGTTAATAATATTTAATTTATTGAGCGACTAAAATTGTACTTTTCACATTGAATGATTGAATTGATCCATTTTAGATGGTTCAAGCAAGCATGTTTTAGTAAGATTGAATACTGGGAAATAAAAAATATCACATCCTTCAAGTGTATTTTAATTGTTTTTATTTTAAAAGTTAATTAATTTAAATGTATAAAAAATATATAAAAACTTTTTAACACTTATTAATTATGATTGAATGTTTATCTTTAAAAAAAAAACACAACCATAATTTTGAAAGAATGTTTTCTCCTTCATATTTATACTACTAGAAGACCACTCAAACACTATCTTCAAACCAATGTGGGATATGGAGAGTTAAGTTTTTATCCCATATTGATTTGAAGATAGTGTTTGAGTGGTCTTCTTTATCCCACATTGGTTTGAAGATAGTGTTTGAGTGGTCTTCTAGTAGTATAAATATGAAGGATAAAACATTAAATCTTTCAAAATTATGGTTGATTTTTTTTTTAAAAGAGAAACATTAAATCATAATTAATAAATGCTAAAAATGTTAAAAAGTTTTTATATATTTTTTATACATTTAAATTAATTAACTTTTAAAATAAAAACAATTAATAAAAAAAAAAAACTTGGCGCGTCCAGGAGCCTCCTGCCTACCCGCAGGCAGGCGACTCCCCCCGGATGGGCCTGCTTGCCCATCCGGGGGGAGCTCGTCTCCGGCCAACGGGGGGGTTGTTGCCTGCCTCCCCCCTCGGCTGGAGATGCCCTAACCGAACTTCACGGCTGTATTTATTTGCTTCTCCTTTTGTTTGTTTTACTTTACGTTGTTATATATGGTGTCTTCTTAGCTGTGTTAGAGAAAAGAAAATGTGGAATTTTACATTTTCTGTAAGATTTGCTCCTGCTGTACCGATTCTTGAGAAGAGTTATCTACTTGAAGTTATCCCCGTGCCATCTGCGGTGCTAGATGGTTAGATTTTATTTATTTTTTTGCTGTGAAATTATTTTTTGTCTAAATTTATTTTGGTCTCATCTCAGACCTCTGAATATTGATTCTCCTTCTGTTTGATATCTTAATTTTTTGTTGTTGTGTTCTTACTTGATTTAAGTTTTTGTAGGTAAATGGAAGATGCGAATTGAAAAGCTTCGAGGTTACACTTAAGCAAAAGAGCTTCTGAATATTTTGTTATCCATGCTTCAATTCTTAAGTTCCATTTGCACTCAGGCTTCAATTATGATATTTCGTTTGCAGGAGTTCTCAATAGTTCCCGGGCACTGCGAGGCTCACGTTTTCAACATATGTCGCCTCGCAGAGGATTCCCAGCTTCTCTTTCACATTAAATGTTTTGTTCTCACAAGCTTAAGGTTAACTTCCTCCTCTTTTTCTTCAATTATTCACTGTTTGGTTTCTTTTTATTTGTATGCTTGTTTTGCCCTGATTATCTTGCTTTTGTATGCTGGTTAGAGTATTTCTTCATTAAAGCAAGTTGGATCCATGGGTAATTCTCCCCCTACTCTTTTTATATGCGGCTCCATGGATCCAGTGTCAGGTAATTCTCCCCCTACTCCTTTTAAATAGAGAAATACACAGCTTTTTGTTGGCAGTGAAAATGTTTTTTGTTGTAAATTATTCGAATTTTGGTAATTTTGGTGAGGTATAATGAATATCTGCTGCGATTTTATGATATTGTTATACTCATATGTCGTAATTTGTTTATAGAGCTATCTCTCAGTTTTATCTTTCTGCTATTGAGAATTACAAATGATTAATATCTGATGTTGGGAAGCTCTCATATATTCTTTAGTAAGTACTTGTTCGAGTGCCAGAGTTATAGCGACACTGCGACATTGTGACATTGCGACACTGGTATCTTGACATTTTTGCAATGTTTTGTGATTTAGGCATATGATGTTTCTGTTCTTGAGGATCTTGCAGAGGATTTCCACCTACCAATTGGTCATAGGGTGACCGAGAATGTAGATTTAGATAATGTGGAGCAAACATCTTTGGATACACAGCTCCCGTCATCGAATGTTGGTTTCAAGCTTCTTCAAAAGATGGGATGGAAAGGGAAGGGGCTAGGAAATGATGAACAAGGTCTGGCTCAGTTTATGTCATGTATTTGGATTTGATGGAAAAATGTTTCAATTTTCTTGTTGAGTTAGTAAGATTCCATATGCTCCCTTTGTTCCCCATATTGAGTTATGCTACTTAACATTGTCGAGATATTCATGCATAGTCTGACTTAGTTATGTTTCTTTTGGAAATATACTATATGTTGATGATCAGGTTAGCAAAACATTTATCCCATAAGCTTCATGTAGAATTCGATTCTGCAATGTGGTTTAAACGTAGCTTCTTCTCTTACTTATGGCGAACAAAGAAAAAATGTGAAAAGGGAATGATACACCTGCATCAAGATGTGTATTTGGAATGTGACTAAGGACTTCAAAATTTATATGAAAAAGGCATTGTTGCAATTATATTTGACCTTGTTACATCTTCAGGGATTATTGAGCCAAGTAAAGCTAGAATTAGAGATTCAAAGGCCTGGGAAAACAAGAAAAATATGATTATTTTACAGCAGAAGAAAACATCCAGCATAAAAATTTGGATATTGAGGTTGAAGACACTGAGGAGCTTGCAAAGAAGAGAGAGGTATGTCCTTCTACTTATCTTAGTTTTTAAAAGGGAAATGTTTTCAACAATAGGCAAAATGGGGTTGATGCTTTACTTTTTCTGAAACACACATCTAATAGCAGAAGGCAGCACATAGCATATATGTGCGTCTTTTGACCGGAATGGTATATCATACATAAAGGGAACATCAACTTTGGAAGGTCTTGAGAATTTTGTGTAGTTTTTATTACCTGGTGGCTTCTACTGCCTGCTTCCTGCACATTATTAAAATCCAGGTTATAGCAGAACGTGAGCAAAAAATTCAAGGTGAGGTGAAAGAAATACGGAAGGAGTTCTATTGTGAGCTCTGCAACAATCAATATAAATTGGCAATTGAGTTTGAAGGTCACCTGAGCTTCTATGATCATAACCACATAAAAGGTTGTTTTACTTTTTGCTTCATAACTTGTCAATCTTTGGTTCTATCATCTATAATATTAATATTTATTTTGTTTGCAAATTTTCAGAGATTCAACCAAATGAAAGACATGCATGGAAGTAGCAGTCGTGATGATAGACAGAAAAGAGAGCAACAACGTCAAGAATGGGAGATGGCAAAGTTTATGCAGATGTACGCACTTGTCATTGACCAGAACTTTGATCTCTTATAATATGCTCAACAATAGGCCTTAATATTTTGAGATTTCTATTTGCTCTATTGACAGGGTGGATCTCCATAAGTAGGAGCAAAAGCTGCAGAATCAGGAGGAGATTGGAACCCTTCATCCCTCTGTTGCTGCAATGCTACAACAGTTGCCGACCAAGACCCATGGAAAGTTTTAAAGTATGGATTTTCATCAAAATGCAGCACAGTTAAGGTATTCTCGGGTTGCTTCTGTTAATTGTGACCATGTTATTCTCTAAAGGTTGATTTTTATTTTGTTTGCTTCTTGTCTTGATTTACTAAATATGAAATCTAGGAAAATCACAACTAGCTGCTATCCTTATTAAATGAAAAAACAGTAATCAGGATGCGGTGCTATGAACATGCTTAAAAGATAAGTTTAATTGCCAATGTTCATAGTTTGTCAATGTAGAAAGTTAGAACTTTGCAAACATGCCTTCAAATGCAGCCAAGGCAAAATTCAATTTAGAACTATGCATCCAACCATTTCTTGGGGCTAATATGACATTTGGGCTCTCCCACTTCAAAATCTAGCTTTTGAGACACTCTGAATGATGCAAGGTTCTTGTTGATATGGGCCATATGGCATCAGTCTTTATTTTTACTGTATAAGAAAGTTGTGAAATACAAATATTTAAATCAAAGTCCTTTTAGATTTAATTGTTTTCTCAGTTTGAAATGGTCAAATTTGCTACACATACAATTGGTCCACAAGTATTGTTATCTCTTGCTTTTTTCTATATTATGTAATTCCTCCATTGTTTTTCTGTTGCATTCATGGTGTCCCAACCTCTCACAAGAAGAATGAAGGGAGATTAGATCTCCCTACTTACAATCTGAAACAAAGTTGTGTCTACCAACATATACTTGCAATGGTTTTAAATTCTTCTCTCCATTTGATTAGGCTCTAAAACTTCTTATAATTATTAATAATGCTTCTCTCCATTCTTGTCTTGGTTTACTAAATATGAAATCTAGGAAAATCACAACTAGTTGCTATCCTTATTAAATGAAAAAACAGTAATCAGGATGCGGTGCTATGAACATGCTTAAAAGAGAAGTTTAATTGCCAATGTTCATAGTTTGTCAATGTAGAAAGTTAGAACTTTGCAAACATGCCTTCAAATGCAGCCAAGGCAAAATTCAATTTAGAACTATGCATCCAACCATTTCTTGGGGCTAATATGACATTTGGGCTCTCCCACTTCAAAATCTAGCTTTTGAGACACTCTGAATGATGCAAGGTTCTTGTTGATATGGGCCATATGGCATCAGTCTTTAGTTTTACTGTATAAGAAAGTTGTGAAATACAAATATTAAAATCAAAGTCCTTTTAGCTTTAATTGTTTTCTCAGTTTGAAATGGTCAAATCTGCTACACATACAATTGGTCCACAAGTATTGTTATCTCTTGCTTTTTTCTATATTATGTAATTCCTCCATTGTTTTTCTGTTGCATTCATGGTGTCCCAACCTCTCACAAGAAGAATGAAGGGAGATTAGATCTCCCTACTTACAACCTCAAACAAAGCTGTGTCTACCAACATATACTTGCAATGGTTTTAAATTCTTCTCTCCATTTGATTAGGCTCTAAAACTTCTTATAATTATTAATAATGCTTCAACTCTTTAAGATTAACTATTGTTTCTCAGTTCTGGGTCTCGGATGTTACTGTTTTTTATTACTTGTGTAGTATTTACTATTGGTAAATCTTGCTGGTTTGATGAAATAGAGCTCTGCTGGTAAAGTTGCAAATAAGCCAAAAGTTATCGTCGCCTGGATTTTTGGCAATGACAGTGACGAAGAATAGGATATTTGTGTTGCTTCTGCACTAAGCAGATATTTAGTTACTTGAAGAGTTTGGAATGTTGGATTGTATTGTTATTAAGGGTATATTTGTAATTTCCGTACACGTTGGTTGTTTATTGAGAAAAAGTAGACGTAGAAACTATTTTATGCGGTTCTCCAAAAAAAGAAAAGATGCAATCATAACAAGCCCGACTTCATCGCTTCAAAGATTGGTTCTTCATTCATTTGGTCGGCTCTATCTTTACGGGCGTCCTCAAATGCTTTTAATTCGTCATCTCTCGCTTGACGTTGGAGCATTTTGTCATGCCTTTTTTGGCGTCCAAACTCTAACATTTGTGAAGTTTCTGACATGACTCGCATCCTTTCAGCAAATTGAGTAGCCGCTTCAGAACTAGTAGAAGCCTTTCCTTTGGCTTTTTTTGATTTCTTTGTTCCAACAGGTCTCCCACTATTTTGGCCGCCTGATGGAGTCTCCAAATCTTGTGACTCGGGTTCCAGTTGAACATGATTAGGTGAAAAATTGGCTTCTGGAGGACTTGGATAATAAGCCTGTTCACTGTCAAACATTGGTGGAGATGACGTACCAGGAGCAGTTTGAGAAGACTGAGTTTCTGATTGTGTAGAAAACATCACCCAATCTTGAGCAACTTCCCAGCAGTGTTGGATGGCAAATTTGTTTCCAGTTTCTGTTCGATACAGTTGCAAAGCCAAATTATGCTACAAATACAAAATGAGTGATCAATTATTTGATATAATGAAAATGTTAATAACGTAACTGAGTATGAAATACTAATTTCACTAAAGTTACCTCGTCCAAAAGGCTAAATCAACTTCGGTTTTGCCTTTGTGCTTTCTTAACTGCCGAGTTCCATTTGTTGAGACATAAAAAAATATGTTTTTTCCAACGGCTCATGACTGCCTCTTTTGTTCTAATTTCAAATGGTTGATTAGCGACCTTGAGGAAAGAATACATTAGCATCATAATCTTGTTCCACAACGAACCTCCCTCTTGGCCTATGCCGTGAATATTATCCTCTGTGGCCTCAATGTATGCTTTTGTCAATGTTACATCTTCAGCTTGAGACCAACTTTGTTTGGGAGCCATTTTCGAAGAAAGTTTTATTTTGTTGCTGAGAGTTGTGGAGATGGATGAGAATTATGGATATTTTGCATCTCCTTAATGTTGGGATTCGGTAAGATAAACAGCCCTTAACGCAGCGGAAATTAAAATTTTAGGACCTCTTACGAAATCTTGTCAGGATACTAAACTGGTTGTATATATATGAATAATAAAAACGACTGGAATAATTCAGATCTAAATTATACCTGTCTCCTTGCAAATCCAAACTGTCTGAAAAGTCGTTGTATTTTTCCCTCGACTGGCTCGATCCCAAGCTCCTAGTAGCGCCCCACGTGTTGCGCCTCTACGGGTTGATACACCACAATATCACGAAAATTAATATATCCTAATCGGCTAGAACATAAGATATATTAATATCTAGAACTAAAGAACAATTTGGGAGCAAGATTCGAAAAACGAAATCTCTTCCAAAGAGGAAGAGGGTTCGGCCGATTTGGTGTGAGAGAGAGAGGGAGAGAGTTTTTCTTGACTTAGTATTTTGGCTCTTCAATTGTGTGTTTGAGATATGACATCAAGTATCCTATATATAGGAATCTCATAAACCTAATCCTCCTAGGATTAGGACTCCTAAGTCTTCTAACTCTCCTACATGGGCCATGGCCCTTTTAATTGGAAGACCAAGTCTTCTAATTAATTGATGGCCCATACTTGATTTAATTAATTGGGTCTTTATTTAATTTCTCAATTAAATAGCCCAATTAATTTATTTCTTTTTCATTTAATTAAATTAGACTCTAAGTCTATTTAATTAAATATTCCCATAATTAATTAAATCCAATTTAATTAATTAACTCACAAATTAAATTCCAATTTAATTTTCAGTCTTGATCCAATTCCAATTGGGTCATCTTCGCTCCAATTGGGTCGACCCAGTCGACCCAGTCGACCCAGTCACCCCAATCGACCCAGTCGATCTAGATGACTCAGTTGTTCTCCATTTTTCTCGCTTTCGCTTCATGTGTATTGTGTATGCCCCCGTAGGTTCACCACATAATTGGCCGTGGGTTATAATTAAATATTCATTTAATTACTTGAGTATTAAATACTCTAAATCAATCGAACACTCTGTCGACTGATCATTCCAAAATTAGCACCCCTGCTAATTTGGGAATTCTCCCACACTCCAATGTCGATGTCTGGCCACAAGCCCATGGAGCCCAATCACTGGTGAATTAATTCAGTGAACCTTTTAATCATTTACAATTTCCATATACGCTATAATCTCTCCATCGATCGATCTCCCAGTCAATACTTAAGGGCATGGATTTTTCATCGGTTACCTTTTAATTCGTTTTGACTTTATGCATTCTGATCTCGAAATAATTCTCTTTGACTTAATCTTTATGAGCTACTTTCATAAAGCCGTCAGATACCTTGGCCAAGGATTTTACCAGAATTAATTTCTCACAGAAATCCATAGGAGAATTTCCCAACCTATCAAGTCGGGTCAATGGATCCTTTGTTGATGATATGAACCTGCATACGAGTCCCTCTATACCCAACGTGAATTCACAGAGACTTTCTGGCAATCTCCAGTCGGTCGGAACTCACATCTAAGTATAGACGTTCTCGCACCAGATAAACCCTATCACCTCAAGTATTTAGGGATCATTCCTCGTATACTATTGTAAATTGGAATAACTTCAACTCCGATATGCGACCACCGCTTCCATGATGAGTTATTTCCTAATTGGGGTATTCAGTGCACTTGCCATCCCAGCAAGTCACCCACTTATGTGTATCGACTATCCCAATCACGCTCGTGGACCCCAGCGTTCTCCAGTTCATCGGAGTATACACATTAGTGAGAGTCTAACCGAATCCAATGATGTCCCATCTCGATTGGATTCTACGACTCTTGAATATGTTCTAGATCACGGCCTTGGAGATCAGTCCACGGGTTGTCCCATAGCCCTGTGATCTAAGGACTTCTATCCTTATGCGTAGATAATTATTACATAAGATAAAGTTGACCATATAATAAAAATGCATTTATTAATCTAAATTGAATAGTTCCTTCATTTAATGCATTAAACAACAGCCATACAGTTGGCTTGCCGGACACTATTTCTATCAATCTCCCGCTTGTACTAAAGCCAACTCTCCATACTTTTGATTCCCATCGTAAACATATGTTTCTTGAATGCCTTTGAGGCAATGGCTTAGTTAGCGGGTCCGCCGTATTATTCTTTGAGGGGACACGTTCTATGTCTCCTCTACCAATGATATCCCATATCAAATGGTATCGTCTTAGTACGTGCTTGGAACTCTGATGAGATCTCGACTCCTTCGCTTGCGAGATAGCTCCATTATTATCATAGAAGATAGTAATGGCTCGACAATGCTAGGTACGACGTCCAATTCTTGGACGAAGTTTTTCATCCAAACACTTTCCTTTGCAGCTTAACATGCTACAATATTTTATGCCTCGGTGGTTGAATTTGAGGTAGTATCCAACTCACCGCACCACCATTGAGGCAAATATATCCAAATATTGACTCGAAATCATCTACATCACATTGGAAGCTAGAACCAGTATAGCCTTCCAATTTCAATTCTCCCCAGCCATATACCAAGAACAATTCTTTAGTCCTTTTCAGGTACTTCAGAATTGACTTTACGGCTACCCAGTGCTGCTCTCCTGGGTCAGACAAATAGCGGCTAGTTACGCTCAGGGCGTACGCTATGTCTGGTCTTGTACATAACATACCATATTATGCTTCCTATCGCGGAGGCATGTGGTATCTTAGACATCATGCTTCTCTCCTTAGAGGTCTTTGGGGCCACAGACTCAGTGAGAGCAATACCATGTCTCATCGGAAGCAATCCTCTCTTGGATTCTTCCATACTGAATGTCTTCAGTATTTTATCTATGTACATTGATTGGGATAGGCCCAGCAGTCCTTTCGATCTATCCATGTAGATCCTTGTACCCAGTACAAAGGATGCTTCTCCCAAATCTTTCATTGAGAATTGTGTAGAAAACCATGCTTTCGTTTCGGATAACACTTTTGCATCATATCCAATGAGCAGAATGTTATCAACATAAAGCATAAAAATTCAACTGTACTCCTACTAACTTTCTTGTACACACACTGCATGAACACGTTCTTGACGAATCCAAATGTTTGGATTATATTATCAAAACGTATGTTTCGGCTTTGGGAAGCTTGCTTAAGTCCATATATGGACCTTTGGAGTTTGCACACTTTGTGCTCATCTCTCTTGGATGTATATCCCTTTTTGGTTGCTTCATGTAGATCTCCTTATCAATATCTCCATTGAAAAATGATCTTTACATCCTTCTGCCATATCTCGTAGCTAATACTACGCTGATATGTCCAAAAATATCTAAATGGATTTGGGCATCGCTACATGCAAAATTCATCAAAGTCAATGCTCGACATTTGAGTGTATCATTTTGCGACTAGTCGTGCCTTTTAGGTAATAACCTCTCCATTCACTCCAAGCTTCCGCTTATAGATCCACTTGCAACCCAAGGGAGCTACTCCCACTGGTGGATCTACCAAGGTACAAACCTTGTTAGAGTGCATGGAGTCCATTTTAGATTCCATGGCTTTTTGCCACCTTCCCAAATCTATGTCTTGCATAGATTCTTCGTAGGTCCTTGGATTAGTCTCAGACTGTCCAATTTCATGCAGCAGACTGTAGTACCTCTCGGGTTCCCTACGTTGTCTTTCAGACCTTCGAAGTTCATGTGTACTAGTTGGTTCATTTTCATGCTCGGGTTCTCCCACTGCCTGTGGTGATGGGTCGATTTTATGAACCTCATCTAGTTCTATGTTGTTTTCTTTCTTGTCCATCAAGAAATCCTTCTCCAAGAAGTTAGTTTTCCTAGAGACAAAGGTTGTTTGTCTTAGAGGAACATAGAACTCGTATCCTTTTGAGATTTTGGATACTCCACGAAATGCATAAGATGGATTTTATTTCCAGCTTATCTCCCACTAGCTTATTCACATAAGCGGGAGACCTCATATGCGCATGAATGCATATAAAGGTACAATACCAAAACCCATATCACTTGATATGTTTTGGAACTGGCTTCATAGATACTTAGCTCAGTATCTTCGATTTTCTCGATCAAGTTATAATTGATTGAATAAGGAATTTCATGTAAGATTTCCTAATGGACATTTTCATGTCCAGAATGCTCGACAACTGACGATGTTTCGAGCGGGTCTTACATTTTGAGAATCTAATTCTCTATTATATAATCAATGGCGTATTTGCCAATGCATGTTCGATTTGGAATCGATCCAAATCTCTTACATGCTTTCATTGATTAGGCTCTCTTCTTTATTCCAAAAATAATTTGGAATTGTACTTCACAACGTACTTTTACCCATGAGGGTATAAGAGACGCCTTATCTCCCACTAATGCTTTAGTGTTTTCACACACGTTTAAATGGATTAAATCCATTACAATTTGTTTATTCCTCTTGGTTACCTAGCAACCAACTACTAAATTTGATTTCCGTTTAAGTAAGATTCGAAAGTCGGTTACTATTTCTAGCGTCCCTGTCAAGCTCGACCTAGTCGAGCTCAATCTTTTGAATCTTTAATTCGGAAATTTATTTTAGTGCTCGTGTATCGCCTTTCGGTTACACAACGACTCAAGTGTGTGGAATCTTGATTATTTATATTTTATTGACTGTGCATATTATATTTAGTCGTTATATGAGTATTCATACATATTTGCTTATGCATACCTTTTGCGTATAGGTCATATAGCGCAACCAGTTCCAACCATTATGGAACCATCACATCCCTTAAGACAAGGGGTGGTCTAAGCAAATTCTAACGATCTAAATAATTCATGGCTTTAGATGCATTCAATGCATCAATGAGTACTTCATCGGGTGTCCAACACCCTTATGCATTACTTGACCATAAGGTTAAGTTCAATAAAATTTAATCATCCCTTACGGGATGAGTATGTTCAATTCCTTCTTTCCCTTGATCTTAATCCATGGAAGAACCATTTTGATTGACTTTTCAACTTATCATCCTTACAGAAAAACCTCTAAGGTTATTTCCCTTCAGAGAGGATCCATTCCTCTTATTCCATCTCTCGAGACTTTTGGGGCCTTTCAACGAGATGTTACTTTCCATTTAAGGGAGACTTCATGTTTGCCTTCAAGAAAATTTGGGCTTGAGAACCATCCTCAACCCATTGGTGAAACTTATCACCTTTCTTATTTGAAGAGTAACTTCGAAAAAGGCAGCTTGGTGAAACCTATCACCATTCCAGTCGAAGCGTAACTTCGAAAGGATAACCAATGAAATATTTGTAAAGAGATGAGTCCTTGCTTGGACTCGAGAATAATTTCTCAAGTTTTGAAGTCATTCAAAATTCATTTGGGTTAGTCAATTTATTTGATTCAAGTATGATGGTAAATATTCTAGGATATATCACTTATGAAAAACTATCATAAACATGACGATAAAAGAAATAAATACGTGGCAGATTTATATCAATGCATAATTTACAAACATGGTTTTTATTTGTAAATTACTCCCACTATTTTTATCGAATACTTATGCCCCCACATAAGGTTCGGGAAATAAAAATTTCCTAATGGGCTCAAGTCCCAAATGCAATCGCTCAGTACCCACGACTCGTTGGCCATACCAATTGATCCACTTGGTGGGCGATCACGTCGCCGGTTAACCATCATAGCTAACCCTTGAGTTCATTTAGCCTCGTTTTTCGTTATGGACCCACGACTAGTGAGACATCCATACTTACTCGCGTTAAATCATGTCCAATACTCGTGAAGAGAAATAGTTCAATCCTAGACGCCCCACGACTCGTGAGACAGCGCCTAGAACCTTACTATCCTCTCCCTTGGCACTAAACTGTGCATCGAGGCAATAGACATACCATCTTCCTATAACTCAACCCACGACTCGTGAGACATCGAGATATATTCATACGATATGCCTAAGACCTAGTAATTGGATAGTCTCGGACCATAAACACCATTCTATGCGCCCGTTTTACGATTTAATATTATAATTGAATTTTAGGTTCAATTGGAGGTTTTATGAAATTTTCAAGTGCGAGGTCTCATCAGATTATCAATTATCTTGTTTACGTTTTTCTATCCTAAGCATGCATCTCATACATCAAAGAATAAATACGAAAAAGTAAACATTCATCACCTAGCATTGCACATACGATTGATCGATTGCCCATCCTATGTGATCCATCATGAGCCACGTGATGGACCAATTGGTCAGTCTAGGGTGAAAATAAATGGCCTAATACTATTACAAAATAAATCCCATGCATACATGGGCCTTCACTTGTAATGTCCACCATCTTTCAGAATTGGGCCTCCATGTCCTCTAAGGTAATGGGCCTCCATGTTGATCTCCAAAGTCTCCATGAGGTCTATCGGGCTCCAAGCCTAATCTAAGTCTAACTTAAAACCATATTCTATTACATTTGAATTCAACAAAGAAGGGGCACCAATCAGACCCATTTAATTACAACCCATAATGAAAAAAAAAAAAAACAATAATAAACTACACAGGGCTTAAGGGCAATTCGATCAATCCACATATTCAAGCAAGAACATGCATAAATTCACATAAAGGTAATAATGTAAATTTACCGGCTTCTTTAAATTTTAATTCGAAATATTATTCATATAATTAATTTTGAATTGTCCAATATTAAAAGGACTATTATGCTCTTGCTTGAGCATCAAGGAATCTAATCTTGCAATTTAATTAAAGATAGAAATAAAATCCAATTTAATTATCTATCCTTATCTTGAAACTCTAAGTTTCCTTGTTTAATAAGATCTCTAAGATCTATAATCATGGTAACTTACTAGAAGACATTAATTTTAATTAAATGTCTTATCACAAATGAAACTCTAAGTTTTCTTGTTTAATTAGATCTCTAAGATCTATAATCATGGCAACTTACTAGAAGACATTAATTTTAATTAAATGTCTTATCACAAATGAAACTCTAAGTTTCCTTGTTTAATTAGATCTCTAAGATCTTTAATCTTGGTAATTAACTAGAAGACATTAATTTTAATTAAATGTCTTATCACAAATGAAACTCTAAGTTTCCTTGTTTAATTAGATCTCTAAGATCTAATCTTGGTAATTAACTAGAAGACATTAATTTTAATTAAATGTCTTATCTTAAATGAAACTCTAAGTTTCCTAGTTAATTAGATCTCTAAGATTAATCCAAGATTCACCAAGATTCCATAACAACCAAATCTCCAAGATTTTGTTCAAGATTATCCAAAAACGAAAATTCCCGAAACCTTAATTTGTCATTGTCGCGCGCGTGCAGTTTACGTGCAACTGCCGTGCAGCCGTCGTGCAGTGGCCGTGCAACCGCCGTGCGTCTGCCGTGCAGTAGCCGTGCAACTGCCGTGCAACTGCCGTAATTCTGCCGTGCAGTAGTCGTGCAAAATCAACAGTTTGAGATATAACAATTTCTTGATTCCTTAATTAATTAAAATCAACAGTTTTAATCAATTTAATCCAAAATTAAAAACATGATAACAATAACGAATCTAAAATTACAGTTTTAACAATCCAGTTAAAAACTAAAGATCTATCCAACAGATCTAATCTACAGATCTAACATGCATGTTAATCTAATCAACAGCAAAAATCAAACATATGATTTTAATCCACATAATTTGCAAATTCATATATATACAAAGCCAGAGTTGGCTCTAATACCATTGTTGGGATTCGGTAAGATAAACAGCCCTTAACGCAGCGGAAATTAAAATTTTAGGACCTCTTACGAAATCTTGCCAGGATACTAAACTGGTTGTATATATATAAATAATAAAAACGACTGGAATAATTCAGATCTAAATTATACCTGTCTCCTTGCAAATCCAAACTGTCTGAAAAGTCGTTGTATTTCTCCCTCGACTGGCTCGATCCCAAGCTCCTAGTAGCGCCCCACGTGTTGCGCCTCTACGGGTTGATACACCACAATATCACGAAAATTAATATATCCTAATCGGCTAGAACATAAGATATATTAATATCTAGAACTAAAGAACAATTTGGGAGCAAGATTCGAAAAACGAAATCTCTTCCAAAGAGGAAGAGGGTTCGGCCGATTTGGTGAGAGAGAGAGAGGGAAAGAGTTTTTCTTGACTTAGTATTTTGGCTCTTCAATTGTGTGTTTGAGATATGACATCAAGTCTCCTATATATAGGAATCTCATAAACCTAATCCTCATAGGATTAGGACTCCTAAGTCTTCTAACTCTCCTATATGGGTCATGGCCATTTTAATTGGAAGACCAAGTCTTCTAATTAATTCATGGCCCATACTTGATTTAATTAATTGGGTCTTTATTTAATTTCTCAATTAAATAGCCCAATTAATTTATTTCTTTTTCATTTAATTAAATTAGACTCTAAGTCTATTTAATTAAATATTCCCATAATTAATTAAATCCAATTTAATTAATTAACTCACAAATTAAATTTCAATTTAATTTTCAGTCTTGATCCAATTCCAATTGGGTCATCTTCGCTCCAATTGGGTCGACCCAGTCGACCCAGTCACCCCAATCGACCCAGTCGATCTAGATGACTCAGTTGTTCTCCATTTTCTCGCTTTCGCTTCATGTGTATTGTGTATGCCCCCGTAGGTTCACCACATAATTGGCCGTGGGTTATAATTAAATATTCATTTAATTACTTGAGTATTAAATACTCTAAATCAATCGAACACTCTGTCGACTGATCATTCCAAAATTAGCACCCCTGCTAATTTGAGAATTCTCCCACATGTCTGGCCACAAGCCCATGGAGCCCAATCACTGGTGAATTAATTCAGTGAACCTTTTAATCATTTACAATTTCCATATACGCTATAATCTCTCCATCGATCGATCTCCCAGTCAATACTTAAGGGCATGGATTTTTCATCGGTTCCCTTTTAATTCGTTTTGACTTTATGCATTCTGATCTCGAAATAATTCTCTTTGACTTAATCTTTATGAGCTACTTTCATAAAGCCGTCATATACCTTGGCCAAGGATTTTACCAGAATTAATTTCTCACAGAAATCCATAGGAGAATTTCCCAACCTATCAAGTCGGGTCAATGGATCCTTTGTTGATGATATGAACCTGCATACGAGTCCCTCTATACCCAACGTGAATCCACAGAGACTTTCCGGCAATCTCCAGTCGGTCGGAAGTCACATCTAAGTATAGACGTTCTCGCACCAGATAAACCCTATCACCTCAAGTATTTAGGGATCATTCCTCGTATACTATTGTAAATTGGAATAACTTCAACTCCGATATGCGACCACCGCTTCCATGATGAGTTATTTCCTAATTGGGGTATTCAGTGCACTTGCCATCCCAGCAAGTCACCCACTTATGTGTATCGACTATCCCAGTCACGCTCGTGGACCCCAGCGTTCTCCAGTTCATCGGAGTATACACATTAGTGAGAGTCTAACCGAATCCAACGATGTCCCATCTCGATTGGATTCTACGACTCTTGAATATGTTCTAGATCACGGCCTTGGAGATCAGTCCACGGGTTGTCCCATAGCCCTGTGATCTAAGAACTTCTATCCTTATGCGTAGATAATTATTACATAAGATAAAGTTGACCATATAATAAAAATGCATTTATTAATCTAAATTGAATAGTTCCTTCATTTAATGCATTAAATGACAGCCATACAGTTGGCTTGCCGGACACTATTTCTATCACTTAAATAGACTTTAGAAAAGTGGATTTTTTTTACTGCATTATTTTTTTGAAATCTTGAATTGTGGATTGGATTTGAAATCATTGGATGAGATTTAAAGTTCTGAAAAGTCTTTCAATTTTGCTCAGACATTCTGCAATCCAAATACCAAATTGTGGAAGAAATTTAAAGTTACACTGCAATCATTAACTGTAGTTCTGAAAAGTTTTTGAAAACATATATTTCAAACCATTCAGACGAACTATAGCATGTGATAATATGTATAAAGATTTAAAATAATTTAATATACAATAATTGATGTAAAAAAATATTCAGCATTCTACTAATTATATGTTCAGTATAAAAATTATTTTATGAAAATCATTTAATGTAAAAAAAATGTAACTATAGTGTATATATCACTAAAATATAATAATCAAGCATAGAAAATAGAGAAGAAACTTTCATGGTGCTACTGTACGTGCATATATTGAGTATATAGTATATATTGAACTATATGCGATAAGATAGCATGTCACTGCATTTTTTTTTGCAGGATATGATGTATTGGCAGGGCTGCTTTAATTTTGCAGGATAAGATAGCGTGTGACTGCATTATTTTTTGCTAGGCCCATGTTTTTTGCTCAGACTAATATGATGTATTTCTTCTGTTCATAAATCAAAGACTTCATATTTGCTTATTTAAGTAGTGAGTCAAGCCACAAAACATATCAGAAACTCAACAAAATATTTCATCACTCAATATTTTTATCACAATAATTCATAATTTTCACCTATTTTAATTTTTCAAAATGAGTTCTGGCTATGGTTCTCGTTATGGTGATAGTTCAAGTTCTAGCCGAAAGAATTTTTATGATAGGTATAATGAATATGTTGAAGAACAAAATCAGGAGGACGAACAATTTCATGAAGTCTTTGAAGAGGCTCAACAATATGCTGTTTCCATGGTAGTTGAAAATCATGATGAAGTGCCTGTACACGATGGTTCTGTTCCTGGGCGTGATTTTTTGTTTAGGAACCACAAACAACGGCATGAACTACTCATGCGAGACTACTTTATCGAAAGGCCGTTGTATTCAGACGAGACCTTCAGACGCCGTTTTCGGATGGAGTGTCCCCTATTCCTCCGTGTGCTTGCGGATTGCGAGCGAGAAAATCCATACTTTCAACAATGATTTGATAGGGTAAAGCGAGAAGGTTATACATCCATATTGAAGGTAACAATTGCTATGCGTATGTTAGCATATGCATACACGGCTGATTCCATTGACGAAAATCTTCGTGTTGCGGAGACGACCGCTATCGAGATCATGCGCGAGCTTTGCTCCACCATTTTGCGTCTGTACAAAGACGTGTACCTTCGTGCCCCGACGGCTGCGGATCTAGCCATACTTCTTGACAAAGCAGAACGACGTGGGTTCCCTGGGATGATCGACTCAATAGATTGCATGCATTGGACATGGAAAAATTGTCCAACGGCATGGCAGGAGAGCTTTTCGGGAAGAAGCAAAAAACCAACAATTGTTTTTGAAGCAGTGGCTTCAGTCGATACTTGGATATGGCATGCCTTTTTCTGTGTACCTGGAGCAATGAACGACGATATCACTGTCCTTGGTTGTTCACCTTTGTTTGACGACCTCACATCTGGAAAAGTCTCTGGTGTTGAGTATCTGGTGAATAACAACAAATACAATATGCCATACTACCTTGCTGATGGTATATATCTAAAATAGGGGACGTTAGTCCAATCGATTAGAAACCCGAGAACCCCTGAACAACAACTATTCTCAATGTACCAAGAATCATATCGAAAGGAAGTTGAACGAGCTTTCGGCATTCTCCAAGCTCGGTTCGCCATTGTAAATCAGCCCGTAAGAGGATGGCATACGGAGGACTTGTCCAACATTATGATGACTTGTGTAATACTTCACAATATTGGACGAACGTGATGATTACAATGATGATGACTCAGAAGACGATGATACAAACATAAGCACATCTCGTAGGGCCCGTGCTAAAATCTATCCATGCAAAGGGCTTGAATTAGATAATCCAGTACCAAGAAGACAAACATTGGATGATTATATGACATGTCATAACTCAATACGATCGCTAGATGTCAATCGTAGACTTCAAAACGACTTAATCGCCCATGTGTGGGCAATACACGGTCATCGGACATAAACGGTGTTTGTTTAGATATGATGTCCAATTAAATCATATTTTATTTAAGTGTTTGTTTGAGTGTTTAATTTGTATTTTCAATTAAATCGTATTGTTTAAATTTTAATTTAAATTAATATACTCCCTCTGTCCCATTATTTTTACTCCATTAACTACAGTACCCAGTCAAAATTTTCAATCTTTTAAGTGACTTATCATGTTAATTATTCACATTTTTGGCGTATTAAACTTTTTAAATATTAATATACACAGTGTCATATGATATTATCAAATTATTTACTAAATATTTTAATTAAATTATTTATCATAATTTTTTGAAATTTAGCCAAGTTGACTGGTCAACGGTACCAAGGGATAAAGATTAATGTGACGGATGGAGTATATAAATATCGTATTTGAATTCAATGGATAAAATTAAAAAATACCATTTAAATATATATCCACCTATAATTTAATTAATTTAAAAATTATACATTGGGATAATGTTGATGATTTGATTTAAAATAAAATTTATTATACATAATACAAAATTGGTGGAGAAAAGGAATTAAAAAAAAAAACAAACAAACAAAAGCTGCTTTATACAATAAATAACAGCAAATTAAAAAAAAAAAAAAAGTGCTGCCACATGGGCGCGTGCACAGCACGCACCCGTGCGGCGTGTCCAAGCCCGCAAAAGGTGAAGGAAGGCCCTTCCTTCACCCTGCCACCCCCAGCCCAGCCCAAACCCCATTGATTGGATTAGACTTTTTGGCCCACTTCCGGTTCTCCTTCCGTCGCCGTTCGTTCATCTCTTGGCAGGCAAGGATTCGATTCCTCGTCTATTTTCTAATTTTCTAATTTTCTAATTCATTTTCCTTCCTGCTTTTCTTTGTTTGTTTGGAATAGCACTACACATTCTATTGAATTTATCTTTTTCTCTGTTCAGTTAATTGATGTTTTAAAAACCCCTGAACGAAAAAACCTCGCCGTTCACGTATATCCAGAGTCCCACGCGCTGCGTATTACTACCTGGAATGGAACTTGGCGGGAGCATTAAGGTTTTCAACGCCAACAGAACGACGCCGTATCTTATTCCGACAGGTCAGCACTCAAACGCCGTATGTCGAGTTCAATGTGCTTCCTTTCGCGATCGCCGTAGTTCTGTTTCAAGAGTAACCTTGAAGGAGAATAGCAGCAGTAGAGGAATCGAATCTGTAGCTGACAAGGTGCTTATTCACTTTCTTTGCTCTATAGTTTTAGGTAATTTTATTGCATTAATTTACTTACACTGATGTTAAATTCACGGTATAAATTAAGCTTAATGTCTCAATTAGAACTATGGAATACAATAGTTATTTAAATTATAGAGTTATGGTAGACAAAGAGAAGCAAAAGAACTGGCTTGGTAAATTTTAAAACAGTTAGGAAAAAGTAAGTCTTTCGCAATTTCATGAAGATTAAATTATAGAACTAGCATGCCTGCAACTGCTTTTTGCATAGAAACAGATGCGAACATGTGCCATATATTTCAGAAGTTTCTTAGCTGATCAATAACTTATCTTGGGCATATAGGCTAACATGATGAAACAACATTAGTTCTGGATTTTTATTGGAAATTCTGCTCTCCTGAAAGTTTATCTGTATTGCAAACTAAAAATAAAATATTTGTTTTCAGGTAAATATGATGTCTGACGAGGTTGAGCTCTCAAGTTTGACCGCTCTGTGTCCACTGGATGGTCGCTATTGGGGTAAAGTGAAGGAGTTGGCACCTTATATGAGCGAATTTGGACTTATTAGATTTCGAATTTTGGTTGAGGTATTATTCAAATTCTTTTTTATTTGGCATTGATGTGCTTAGTGACTTTTTTTTACTATTCGATTACTTCTATAAAAATCAAAGTACACATATGGGAACTTTTTCATTCAGAAAAAGGTGTGATAATATATATATATATATATATATATATATATATATATATTAGATGCATTCATAATCATAGTCTCATTACATAATATAACAAATGAAAACACAATTTTCTATACTTTACAGCCCACATTTATTATTTATGTAGTTCATTCAAAAAATATTCTCTGCTTCGAATATATGAGAATCATCATCTGAGTTAATTTTTTCCCCCTTCCCCCTCCCCCAATGTTTGTCCTTTGTCAGATAAAGTGGTTGTTGAAGCTATCTCAAATTCCTGAAGTCTCCGAGGTTCCAAGCTTCTCCAGAGAAGCAGAATTTTATCTTCAAAACTTGAGTGAAGTATTTAATATGGATGATGCAATGGAAGTAAAGAAAATTGAGAGAGTGACTAACCATGATGTGAAAGCAGTTGAATACTTCCTGAAACAAAAATGTCATTCACAACCAGAGATAGCTAAGGTTCATATATCTATTTCTTCATTATGCGGTGATCACAGTATTTCTATTTTCTAGGGTGTCTTTTTTCTCTTCTAGGTTCTCACAACCTTCATTATTAATGGCGTCCTTATTTTTTATATTTACAACTGTCAATTTTTGTATAGGTCCTCGAGTTTTTCCATTTTGCTTGTACATCTGAGGATATTAACAATTTGGCTCATGCATTGATGCTGAAAGAAGCTCTCAACAATGTCGTACTACCAGTCATGGACAAATTGATCGTAGGAATAAGTGACATGGCCACTGCATATGCTGCCATTCCCATGCTATCACGAACTCATGGGCAGGTATATAATTTTAGGCGTGAAAACATTCTTTTTGTTGTGTACTCTGAATAGGGCCTCTCTCATTGCCATCACACACTCTTGCATGACATTGCTCTCATACTCATCATGTGTATATATAGACTTTTGAGGAGGCAAAATAACTAAGCACGACATATACGAATAATTAAAGAATGGCCAAAGTCCCATTCAAAACACTAGCTTATGCTTCAAAAGTCGAACCATGTTTATGACTACACCTTTTGAATTGTCAAGATAAATCTACTAGGCTTATTTAAGTAGCCTACTTATTTCCAACAGCATGGATTAATTCAACAAACAATATTCTGATTGGTTTCTCATATTTTATTCTTGTAGCCAGCTTCACCGACAACATTAGGAAAGGAAATGGCAATTTTTGCTTACAGGTTGAATACAGAGCGAAAGGAACTATCTCGAATAGAAATTTTAGGAAAGTTTGCTGGTGCTGTTGGAAACTACAACGCACATCTAGTTGCATATCCCAATGTTAATTGGCCACAGGTTGCAAAGGAATTTGTGACATCTCTTGGAATAAGTTTTAATCCTTATGTAACTCAGGTATGTTTGCTAACACAAACTCATCGTTTTAGGTGTTTCTTTGAAATTCTTGTTTTAATTTGAGAAGACGTATCAATTACTTTCATACAAATTGTACTATGATTTTTTATTGTCTCATGGGATTTATCAATCTCAAAGAACTACCAAAGCTTACTCTCTAATCTATACTCAATTAAATTCAGCCTGTTAGATGACTTTGAAAATAAAGTATATTTGAGATTACGCTTTTGAAGTAAATTTTTTTTTAGCTTTATCTTACATCTTGATATAAATTACACGCATGCTTAATTTCCTTTTAAGAGGTAGTTTTGTAAATATAAAATGCTCTTTATCATGTTTCACATATTCACTCTAATTTATTGGTCTTCTAAATCAGATTGAACCTCATGATTACATGGCTAGACTTTTCAATTCAATCATTCAGTTCAACAACATTTTAGTTGACTTTGACAGAGATATTTGGGGATACATTTCTTTGGGTCATTTTAAGCAGGTGAGAATAACCATATGTTGATGAATGTCTTATTAGTATCTTTATCATACAAAATAAATTTACATATTTCAAATATGAGCAGATAACTAAAGCTGGTGAGATTGGTTCCTCAACAATGCCCCACAAAGTTAATCCAATTGACTTTGAGAATAGCGAAGGCAACTGTGGAATTGCAAATGGAGGCCTGTCCCATTTGAGCACGAAGTTGCCTATTTCCCGCTGGCAGGTACATACACTTTCGTAATAGTTCTTTGTTTTGAGTTAACACTCCCTCAGAGAGATGAGTTTTTGATAAACTTGTTCTGGTTTGCTTATTGCAGCGAGACTTAACTGATTCGACTGTTCTAAGGAACATGGGTGTAGGATTAGGACATTCTCTTCTGGCCTACAAAAGCGCATTACAGGGCATTTCTAAGCTTCAGGCAAGCCATATTATTTTGATGACTTATATAACTTTAACTATAGTTCAGTTTTTTGGAGCATTTCTGGTTATGGTATAATATTTCTCAATCATGTTTGTTGCAGATGTATCATAACTACACGTTAATCCTAGGTTGTTGATTTTATCCAAGAAAGTACTTTATTAGACTATAGTTTAGTTGGCTGCAGCTCCTTCTTATACCCAAAAAGTCCAGAACTACTATATTTTACCAGGCTAGTTAGACTAAGCTATAAAACCAAAGGTTGGATCATTCCAAACTCCGAGTACATAAGAAATTTATGTTGTTTTGTTGGATAGAGCACACAAATGGTATGTTCATACAATGCAAGAAAGAATGTAGTACCTGCGTAGAGTAAAGTGAAAATGTTGTTCCAGCAAATAATAAGGCCCTAAAAGTAAATATTGGGGAACCTTTGATATGCATTTAGACGTTACTGTATGGAAAGGTTGAAGTGACTTTGTTCCTTGAGCGGCTGCAGGGAATTGGTTTAGGCATCGTAAAGCACTAAATATGAGGCCTTTGTTCTGTGTTTTTTTTCTTTTTTTTTTTTTTGATTCATTTTTTTCATGTTTTGGGAAAAGATGAAACCAGGGAACAATGTATTATACTTGTTTAGTGTAACATTCGGGGTGCATTACGTGTTGTCTCTTGTTTTAATAACATCTGTAAGACTAGTTACCTACTTCATTAGTAATACGGGTAAAATTCTCATCTGATTTGATCATGTTTCAAACATTTCACATAGGTGAATGAAGCTTCCTTGGTTGGAGACTTAGATCACTCGTGGGAGGTGCTTGCAGAGCCAATACAAACTGTATGTAACTTTCGAAGAAAAATAATTCAAAACTAGTTTGTTGTTAATTTTTTATACCATTTCGATTTTCTGGTTGTAGGTAATGAGAAGATACAATGTTCCAGAACCTTATGAGAAACTAAAGGAGCTGACTAGAGGAAGGTCGGTGACAAGGGAAAGCATAAGAGAATTCATTCAAGGCTTGGATATCCCAATCGAAGCAAAGACATCCCTCATGAATTTGACACCCCAAACTTATGTTGGGGCAGCTATAGAACTGGCCAGAAACTTGGACACAGTTACTAGTTTGGTAAATGGAACTAGACCCGTATGAGGAGTTGAGCTGACGATTAAGAATGATCAGTTTTGCTTGTAGTATACGGCTCCGTTTCAAAATTAAGCAGGGTTTTCAAGGCATATTGCTACTTATATATATAGCCTTGAAGGGAATGCAAATTGAAATATGTCGAATTATTGTTGTAATCCATATTGTTGGTATGGATGTTTATTTTCATCAAGTTGCTGCGTACAAACTAATGTTCATTAAATACCAAGTTGTAGTGACGTGATGCAGTTTTTTATAGCTCAAGCACATGATATGTTTGGATTACTAACTTTCCCCCCCAAAAAAAATATGGAATTTAACTCTGAATTAATTTATGTTTAAGTTTAACTATTTGGGTTTGGTCTTGGTGACTCTTGGATCTGTCCCAAGCAATTTTGATTAAAATTCGAAGATGCAATTTTGGTAATCAAATGGGTTGGGTTTGGATTTGCATGGATCTGAGATGGGTTTAAAAAGGAAAGGAATTTGGGTTAAGAAAATGTTTCATATTGGGTCGAATAGAGTCGGGAGATGAAGTTTATTTGTTTGATTTATACTAGATTCGATTGAATCCAAACACGACATAACTAATTTTAGGCTGCTCAATAATATAAATTATTAAAAAAAAAAAAACCATTATTGTCGACATTTTTGTTCCACACTAGTCATCGTCCTTGCGTGCATAACCTCAAGCAACACTTCATCCAATAGTGTAGCAAAAACCTCAGTTTCCAATTCTAAAGCAACCTCTTCATTTTCTTGATCTAATCTAATTTTCCCTTTTCCATTTCCTTAATGTAAACTTGCCTGTTCTTTTGCACCTCCCAACCGAGCAACAATTCGCTCTGCCTCGTCTATTACCTCTTCATCAAATGAACATCCACCCGGCCATTCGCTCCTTTTTCGTTCAACGATTTTTTCTCTAAACAAGTCTAATAGTATATTCTCTGCATTCAGCTTGAGGCCATAATTAGATGGCAAAGTGTTCTTCATTTGATGAAGCAATTCAAATGCCATTTCTTCTTCTTCTTCTTCTTCCATATCAGATATGAATTTATCATCGATTGAAGACGAGGAAAGTGGTAGAGGCGATCCATTGGATTCGTTGTTATCCGAGTCTGTCTGTGGCTGCAACACAAATGAAAGCGTTTAGATAGGTTCACTGGCTCCAGCTCATTAGCAAGGCATTCAAATCTCTGTATCTTCTTCATTAGCTTCTTCTTAGTTCCTACAAGTCACATTTTCTTGATGAGTAAAATCTCATAATGTAATAAAATAAGGACTGGACCATCATTATTTTCTATTCCCCCTTCTATAAGATTACACTTTTGATCTCAATTTTAATATGTTTTTCACTTTTGGTCCGATGACGACAGTTTCGTCCAATTTGGGCCCAAACCTACAACAATGAGACTAGCTAGTTTTTGGAAATTAACTATTAATAGATTATTTAATAGGACAAAGAATATATTCTAGCAAGTCTCTGCTGGAAAGGAGAGGAGGAGATTTCATCTTATTGTTCTTTTTCTTCATTTGACCATTCTTTCTGCTGCATTTCATTAGCCATAAAACATTTAAAATCAATCCAAATAATAAATAAAATCAATCCAAAAAATTATAATCTCTTCCATAAGTTTTAAGGGGGCTTTAATTTCATATTAAAGTCTAATAAATGAAAAATTCAATCACCATCAATAAGTCATTCATTAATTTGTACAAAAATCACTTTGCAAAGTAATTAAGGAATCAATCATTTCAGCCAGATGAATAATTTTAGGAAAGTATCCTTTCAATGGTTAATGTGTACTTTGAGGTCAACTTCAAACTACGATTCAGCTTATGGCCCTAAAAAGGAGAAGAAACGGATCGGAAAATATCATGATATCCGACTCATTGTGTGTTGTCTTATTGTCTCTTTGTTTTACTTAATTCGTTGTTGTTTCATTCTAACTAAAAAATAAACTTTAAAAATATTATTTTGTCAATCCAAACAAAAAGATATAGATTAAACAAATCCGAAATAAATCCACAAAAAATCATTTGATTAGATTTTGATAAATTGTATAATGTATAATTGTATATATGACAAGTGTGGCATAAAAATTACATGGAAACAAGTGGAAACATTTATATGAAATTTGACTTGATCTTATTAACTAAATAAAAATTCAAATTATATTCATAATTGTGACTTGTCGATCATTAAAAAAAAAATAGCTAATACACTTGTTTTATGACTGTATCAGACTAAACTTCACTGTTACGATTAATGGAAAGGCAGAATTATGACCAAGAATATCTAATACGTAAATCTATTTTGATGGATTATTTTCAACTAAACTTGCATTCATTCCTAACTATGTATTTAAATAAAACTAATCCTAGTTAATTTAAATAAACTAATCCTAGTAAATCCAAGAGACGTATCGGATTCGTCAAAAAAGTCAACCTCAGTAATCGAAAAATTAAAATTGTATGACATCTGTCCACCTATTTATTTAATAATAATAACCACATGCCCAGTACGTAATTAGCATTATGTAAGAATATGATGAGATTATATATTGTTATATTCTATTGGTTCAAAATATTGCACTCATGTTTTAAACAAAAGCTTTTATTTTCTTGGCTGATTTTTTTTTCCTTATCAAATTACTATAAATCCGTAAAGTAATAATGTAAATCATCACTAGCTTACAGCCATTACCCTTTAATGCAAAAAAATATGAAGTTAGTAAAAAAATTATTTTTTAATTTTATCTAATGCTATGCATTAAACCGAAATGAGCTTTTTACATTGTTCTCAAACGAATTTACTTATTAAGAAAATTATTTTTGAAAACAAAAATGGAAGGAACTACTAATTTTGAAGGTGATATCATGACACCAACTCACCACATTAATTTCCTGTTTTAATTAAATGTGTCCCTATATATTTAACATGTGCATTTATGGTAAAGAAAGAAAACGACTGTACCAAAAAGAAAAGAGGACCAAGGGTCTTTTAGGAATTTAATAAATGAAGGAGTAATCTAGTGTATATATATATATATATATATATATGATTTGAATAAAATACCATCTACGTATTAAAATTAATTTGGACATTATCGCATGTGCCACTCTCTTTACAACTAGGCTGTATATGATGACAGTAGATAGCATAATTAATGCAATTGGGTCCAATTATTCCTTTCAGTCCATAGTCTATTTTGATGTGGACTATATATATATTGACACCGGACTAAGAATTAATTACCAACCAAATAAATTACTGCAAACAAAAGAAAGAGGCATTTAAATATATATCTTTTCATTCTATGTGTTTATGGTGGACCAAAAATGATCCCATAATTTTATTTCTATTTATTTAACCCGTTGCCGTTAGTATTCAGGCGGACTCTTTTACCCCATAATTTATGAATATTAGACAAATTCAGTTTAAGTTTAGCATTTAATGTAGGCCATGTGGTTAATTGTGCATTTGAACTGAATTTTAAAATTAATAATTACATAATAACCGCCAAATATGAGGAATTGAGCATTTTGACTTCATTTTAAAATTGATAATTATATATTTACCCCCAATAGTTAAATATTAAATATTTTGACTGAATTTAAAATTGATAATTGCATATTTACCCCATGAAAGTTAGGTAAATTGTGTAATTGCCATAAAGTTTCAATTAAAAAATAACAAATTCTCACTACAACATTTAAGGTCTTTCCCGGCGCGTAAAAAGCGTCGGGAATAGCGAAAAAAGCGCCGGGAATAGTATACCGCCCACCACTGCCGCCGGGTAAAAGGGGCGACGGGAATAAAAAAGCCGTCGGGAATAGTTAAGCGCCGGGAATAACTATTCCCGATGCTTTCTAAAGCTTATTACCGGCGCTTGCATAAAAAGCGCCGGGAATGGTCCCAGTATTTTATTTTTTATTTTTTATAAATATAAAAGAATTTTCATTTTTAAGATATATTTTGTGCTTTTGATTATTAGTGCATATATATAATTCAAATATAAATCCAACAATTTTTTTGATGATCTTTCAACAAATTCAATCACAATAACATATTTTTCAAATCATCCAATATATACTATCAAAATATGCATCTTCTCCAAATCATCCAACCAATTAAATGCCCCAACAATTTGCATTAACAAAAAACATTAATAAAATATGTATCAAAACATTAATAAAACATTAATGTGCAATCTATCCATCCGTATTAAACCTTCTTCTTTGGCAACACCTTCCTGAAATACAAAATATGAATGTGTTAGGAACATAACAACAATGAAACACAAATAGTCAATCCAAGAAATGGAACATATCTTATAGTAGTAGCTAAACAAAACAAACCAACAATAAACACGATGAATTCTACCAAGTAGAACTTAACGTAGGCATAAATTATATTACTAATAGAAGCACTTCCACAATCATAATTGCCAAAGCATATGATAGTAGTTAAACAAGACAAAGCAATAATAAACAAGATGAATTCAACTAAATAGAACTTAACATATACATGAAATTCATTAACTATAGAGAAATTTCCATTAATTCCAATTACCAAACCATATGGTAGTAGTTAAACAAGACAAACCAACAATAAGCACGATCAGTTCAACCAAATAAAACTTAACATACACATGATATTACCAATAGAAAAACTTACATGAACACAATTAGCAAACTTAACATAGACATGATATTCATTAACCTCTCATACCTCACCGGTATTGTGGTTTTGCGTTTGTTTTTTTTCACTGTAGTTTCTTGCATGGGTTCTTGCGTCTGCAACTAATTGAAAATCATAGATTAATACTGGGACCATAAGATATAAAAAATAACAACACTAAATAATACTAGTGTATAGCATAAATTGCTTATTTTCTTGGCCAAATTTCACGATGCAACAAAGACAACTCACATTTTTTTACCATAACTAGTCACAACAATAAATGCAACTCACTTGAAAATTTCAAACACCTCACCTTATCGGAGCTATCGGTGGTGAAAGAGGCGGTAGAAGTGGCAGCGAATAGACGACGGAGGTGAATAGATCATTTGAAAATCACCGAATCGAAAACCTCAATTGACTCCAGCAAATCGAAACCTAATTGACGGAAACAACAGAAATTGAAAATAAATCGAGTTGATTGACTGGAATTTTGATGAAATCTGAGCAAAATTTCTGAGAGATTAAAATTATAGTAGAAGGGAGTCTTAGGGGTTTTAGGGGTTTGGAATTCTAAAACCCGTAATCTTCTAAAAGAAAGAATAAAAGAAAAAATAGAATTTTAAAAGAGAAAAATAATAAAATCGGCTTTCACAATTTAAACAAAAAGAAAAAAAGCGTGTTGGGTACAATTGAAAATGCGCCGGGTACATCAGAATATACCCGGCGCTTTAAATCCGCCGAAATAGCACCGAGAAAGTTGGAACTATACCCGGCGCTTTTAAACTGACGGGAATAGAAAATTAGCGCCGGGTTTACTACTTTTACCCGGCGGTTTAATAAGCGCCGGGAAACAGGCGCCGGGAAAAGTGAAAAATGTTGTAGTGTCTTTCACAAAATTTAACAATACCCTTTCAAATTCAATAAAACAGATTAATAAATTTTTGCATTGATATGGTTATACCTAGGGTGCACATTGTATGCTATTGCGGTTTTATTAGTTAAATTCGTATCGTACCAATTGTCGAAGTATTTAAATATTCAAAACCAAACTTCACTTTTGAATATCATACCAATGCACCCGGTACGGTACGGTTTTGATACGGTACAGTACGGTTTTGCGGTTCTAGAAATATTTTTTTGTATCTTAGTATTTTCCTCTTATAGTCGATTGATAATTGAAAGAAATTTCCAATGGAATAAATTGGTGACTTAAAAACATCAATAAATTTGAAAATGTGGGGTTATTTTGCCAACCTGAAATATTATGGGGTAGAATTGTCAGTAAATATAAGTAATGACATCAATATTACAATAAAACTTAACTGCCACATCATCACTTAACGGTGATTTTTAACGGCGGTACCAAAAGTGATTCAATTTCTTAAATTGTTGTTCCAAATGTGTCGGCCTCAATTTTTATGGTATCACAAGTGAAATACAAGTGCAAAACTCTCTAAAAAAATAGAATGAAAGCATCGGATCGTCTGCTCTAACCATGTCACTCCCCAAAATTTAAACGTGACTGGCCGTGTCGTCGCAACGAACCAAGACGACACGAAGCCCTCCATATGAGCCTATTCATAAATTTATAACAAAATAGCGAGAAAGAGTCATTTATAATTCAATAAAAATGTCTCAATACTAAGCATCTAACCTCTTAACAATCTAAAAATAAACCAAAATGTTAAAATCCGCTCTAATGTAAAGAATAAATAAGATTAATTATATCTAATGATCTAGTTAGTAATAAAATAAAGTAGCTCCAGTTTCGATACACTGTCCTATTCGACTCTTAGCTCCAGGAACTACCTAAATATCTGAAATAATAAAAACATTGCGATGGGTGAGCCGCCAACTCAATAAGCAGTTCAAGATACAATTTTACCGGATCAAACATGGGTTTACAAAATTACAATATTATTTGCAAACAGTATATTTAATATAATTTAACAAAATGATTTCATGGAGTCAATACATAGATTTACAAAAATCAAAAACAAATATTTTCAAAGAGTAGTAAGCTCACAAACAAACACTACGACCATTATTATAACCCATGACATGGGCTGTTAGCATATGGATATCCATAGTCCAAAACAAAAATACTCCAACTGATAAACAGTTGGAGGCCAAAAAAAAATATTCGGAACTATTTCCTATCGCTAACCAAAATCTCCCAAAAGGGTCCAAAACAAACACAGGTCATAACTGAGAGCTTCAATATTTTTCTCATAGTGTCAAAATCAAAAAATCTTTACATGCAATCAACATAAAGATATTTTAATTTATGATTGATCCAAGTCGGTCAAAAATTCTCATTGTCCTTTCAATTTCAAAATACAAATAATTTTATTCTTTAGTTCAAACTTTAGAATCATAATAACAAGATATATCTTTCAAAACATTTAAAAATACTATAATATGCTTATAATAATATGATGAAAATACAAGTAAGAAAATATTAAGAACTACTTACCTCTATAAGAAAACTTGTTAACTCAATAATCTACTTGTGATTCTTCCAGCCGTGCATAATCTAAGAGCTATCCAAGAATTGAAATCTCATATCATATATATACAAGGATTTGGTATGCTTGTAATTAATTACAAAACTAACCCATATATCCTAGTTATCTTTAGTCCTCACAGTTCTTAAAGGAAAAGCCGTAACTTTATTCCCAATAGTATTACTTATAACATACCTCTTTGGCCCAATTTCAAAAAATTACTCAAATACTAATATCCGAATGCGGTGAAACTAATTAATTATAAATACAAAGCCTAACAGTAAAATTGAAAATTTTGGAATATTACAAACCATTCCCCTAACCCCCTCTCTCCCCCTTCCCCTTGAACACCCCGCATCACCCCCACCAGATCGATCACGACGTTGTTCTATGTGACTCGCGACCATCATATGCGACCAGTCAGGTGGGGGCTCGAGGCTGCCTATTCATGACCAGACTCACGTTGGCATCGGAGAAGGGCCCAAGTGTATGTTATCGAAAGGGAGAGGGGCAGGGATGGGTGTGTACGGTGTGGCAGGTTACTATTTTTAGGTCTTTTTAGTTGGATGGTACTTTTTTTTTTTTTTTTACCTAAATTGCAATTAACTAATTTTAGAGGGTTGAATATGCAATTATCAATATTCGACGTCGGCTAAACTTGGACTCAAATTTCAAAATCCTAGAATTGTAAACCACATGGCCCACACGTGACACAATTATTGAGTAGAATTTGAGCTGAAATCGCCGAAAAATAATTATGGGGTAATAATCAGCCTGAAAAAATCTGGGCTAAAATTGACAGAGAGAATAAGTTAAGGGATCATTATTGCTTTTGACTGTTTATAATGACGTATTAGGTGAATTTAAAATATAAGTAGGAGCCATCATCAATGTCGTCACAAGAAACAAGTTGCAACACAAAACAATCCTTTTAATTAAATGTTTGCTTCTGCACGCTCTTCAGTCTGGAATTAATTAATTTAATGTTTAATTCTTCATCAATTATTTCAGGGTGAAGCTAGGAAAAATATCATTTTCCCAAATATATATAATTGAACCTTAAAAACCCACAAACATTAGCAAATGAAGCCAAAGCATCTTAGTTGTCTTAAACTCTTAGCTTCAATATTATCCACCAAAAACCTAATTACATAATTAACTTTGTGTTGTGTGCCAAAAGGGTTTATTAATCCAGCTGCAGCAAAAAAAAAAAAGAAAAAAGGATGGAGTGCTCTTCATTTTTCAAGCAAGAAGAAAGCATTAGCTTTTCATTCAACAATATTACAAAGGAAAACCCGAAATCGTCCTCCAAGGAAGATGAGTCGTCGACTAATAAAAAAAGATACATCGGTGTAAGGATTCGACCATGGGGAAAGTATGCAGCGGAGATTAGAGACTCAACAAGAAATGGAATGAGGGTTTGGCTTGGAACATTCGACACCGAAGAAGAGGCCGCTTTGGCCTACGATCAAGCGGCTTTCGCAATGAGAGGAGCCTCGGTTCCTCTCAACTTTTCATTGGAAAAGGTTATTGAATCCCTTGAAAAAATGAACTATAAATGTAAAGAAGGTTCATCTCCGGCTAGGGCCTTAAAGGAGTCACACAAAATGCAAAATTCGTCGAGGAAATTACAAATAAGAAATAATATTGGTAGTGAAGTTAAGAAATTACAATCTAGTGAAGTGGATATGGTGATTTTTGAAGATTTGGGGTCAGATTTGTTGGATGAGCTTTTATCTGAGACTGCTTCACCTATTTATCATTAATTCTTCCAATTTGTGAGTAAATTAATTTGGCTATTTTTTATTTTGTATTCTTCTTTTTCATCTTCATTAATGGAGTATTAGTTAATTAGTTTATGGATTGTTACATTCTTTTGATTCCACAATATCACAATTTATTTTTTTAAACCCTAGATCTCTCTATCTATCAAGTCTTTTTTTTTTTTTAAAGCACTATATATCTATCAAGTTAAGTGAGTGATTTTTGGCATAGATCAGTTAGGGAAAGTGAATTCTAGTGATGAATAATATAATTAAATTAGAGTTTGTTTCATCACTTTCAGCTTTAAGTTCCAAATTCCTTGTAGAAATGCTTATGTTTACACAGTTACACCTTTTAGTTTTCTTGACCTCTTTCTTAATTATTGGATTTGGTTTGTTTTACATTTACCTTGCCTCAGAGAATCTTAATTAGTAAAATCTCTACTCAGTTTCAAAACATTTACATTAATTTGATTAATTAATGGAGGGATCTAAACCCTAGCTAAGGGGGAGGATGTAAAGGAGAAAGTAGGCCTACTTGAACTTGTTAACTTTTCGGTTGTTAATGTGAGTGATAAGATATGTAACTTGAAGGGAGGTTCATGTAATTAATACAAATGAATATTTCTTTTCAACTCATAATTATTTTTAAAGAATAAAAATGTCCTGTTTCATTTTGAAAATATGGAGTATGGATCATAATTTTTTGGGATAGGAGTAAATTGAATATTATGGTCATTACAAAGGGTCGTTTACGCATTTATTTTGAGTCAATATTGATCCCACTTGTGATTTTAGGCGTGTCCACAATATTGAATGGCGGAAAAAAGTATTATGATCATTTAGTAGGGGAGTAATGTGGATATTTTTGTATGACATGAAGCTAAATTGAACATTAGGTTTATGAGAGGGAGGTAGTTGGAAATCAACCTTTTTAAAAACTTAAGGCATGGTAATTATTATTCAGGGCTTGGACGAACACAAAACATTTACTCCCTCCGGTTAATATTAGTTGGCACATTTGCCAAATTTTTATGTTTCATATTAATTGGCACATTTGGGTTTCCAATGCAATTTTTTCCAATTTTGTCCTTCTCTTACATCTAGGTTGGGAAGTTCAAGAGTCACTAGGAAGGGTATTTTTGACATTTTACCATGTAAAAGTGATTAATCATGAAATTTCTTAATCTGTGTGAAAAGTAACAATGTGCCAATTAATATGAACCGGAGGGAGTACTCAACAAATTTATATATATACAACAACTGTTTTGTAGTAGGATGTCATTTCTAAACGTGATCAATCACAAAAGAAAATTAGTGGTTGAGAATTATCGGGGTAAAATCATTAGTTTTATGTGACATGATAGTTTTGAGATAAAAAAAAATCATTAAAGAAATTGAGTCTCCTTTTGGGACATCCCTAAAATAAAGAAGAGCAAAAATTAATGGGACAGTATATGAAGATAACTAAAAATCATTGGGGCAAGACCCCCAAAAGTAACCTAAATCCGTCCTTGTAAGTGTCTGCATTACGGATTGGGTGTAACCCAATTCGGTATATAAATACGATAAATGTTGTACGTTTATTTTGTGATAAAGATGAATTTGATCATTAGACACGGTCGGCCAATTTCTTCTTGAGTTGGAAGTTTAAACCTGAACGTATATAATGTTCATTCTCATTGATTTCCAAAGCTTTACAAAGAACAAGGAATTTAATTAGACAGACTGGGATCTGTTTGTTTGGCGTTTTCTAAAAGTATTTTGTGTTTAGAAAATGTTAAACAAACATGTTTTTTATTTTCTGAAATAAAATTTTCACCTCTCAATTTTCTCAAACTATATTTTTAAAAGCCAAACAAACAACAATTTTCTTATCTCTAAACAAAACATATATAAACTCTACTATGATTTGACATAAAGTAACATATTTCTTACACAATTTATATCACATAACAAACATGATTTGACATAAATTCTTCACATTTTACACATTTCTTGTTTTCACACATATTAAGAAACATCATCATTACATACTTTTTTATGGTAAAATATCTCAAATACCCTTTATAATGATGACTATTTTTTTATTACTGAGTGGTGACAATTGAGTTTCCCAACTATAATTAAATAAAGGGGTAAATTGAAAAAAAAATGTTTTGAAAATCCAAACATGTCAATTAATTTAAAACAAAAAATTTTGATGAATATGCCAATTAATATAAAAGGGAGGGAGTAAATTGTAAATGTGGCAGGTCCTCGATCTATGCTTTGTAGTTTGTACCGTTTCTGTTTTCTTTCGTATTTTTTTAAAATGTGAATTCACGTCAAGAAACCCTACCTAGTTTTTATCAAAAGAAGATTGGCTTTTGTTTGAAAAATAATTTTGTCTTCTTCCGTCGGCGGATGCCACATAGGATTTTGCTCTCGTTGGATGCAATTAGAAACTTAGCCAAAAGAATATTACTGGTAATTGTGAAGTGTCAAAATCAATATTAAATTAAGGAAATAATTGCACTTGTGGAATCAAATTATATGCTCTCATTTGCGCTATCATAAAAATTGAGGCATACACATTTAATTCTACAATTTAAGAAATCGAATCATTCTGATACCGTCATTAAAAATTGTTGTTAAGTGATGACATGACAGTTAAGTCATATTGCAAAATTGATACAATTACTTATGTTGACTGACAATTCTATACCATAACATTTCAGGTTGGCAAAATAACCTCACATCTTCAAATTTACTGACGAATGTATTCCACATTGTTGTCAAATTTCAAAATTGGCTCGAATAAGATACATGCGGACCAATATGGAGATTTGAATTATTATATTTACATATGTTTATGTAATTTGGTTTTATAAATAATATTAATAGATTAAATAATACTTTAATATAAATCTGACAAAAAATAAAATAAAATAACTTATTTTTTTAAAATCTAAAATTTACACAATTGTATTAATATATTTAATATTTATTAAAATAATAAAGTTATATATTATTACTATTATATATATTTTAGATTTTATAAAAATATGTTTTTTTTAATTCTTTGTCGGATTTATATTAAAGTATTATTTGATCTAATAATATTATTTATAAAACTAAATTTTTTAAATAGATTAAAATACAATAAGTAAAATCTCCAAATTGGTCCGCACGTGTCTTATTCGAGCCAATTTTGAATTTGGGCAACAATGTGGACTAAATTCGTCAGTAAATTTGAAGATATAGGGTTATTTTGCCAATCTGAAATGTTATGGGGTAGAATTATCAATCAACATAAGTAATGGTATCAATTTTGCAATAAGACTTAACTGCCACGTCATCACTCAACGTCGGTACCAAAAGTGAATCGATTTCTTAAATAGTTGTGGTACCAAATGTGTCGGCCTCAATTTTTATGGTACCACATATGATAATCAACATATAATTTGATACCGCAAGTGATATTCTCTCTTAAATTAAGTGTCAAAAATTTTTGTTCTACAATTACCCACAATTCAGTATTGCAGAGAGCATCAACTAAAATTTTCATAACATGAAAATTTTTATGGGTATGTTTATCTCGTATTTTAAAAAGCATTTTTATACTCACTAAATAATTTTTTTTTTTTTAAATAAATGTATCATTTCTTAATTTTTAAAAGAAATTTCATCTCAGAATAAAAAATTATCTCTAAAAAAATTTAGCAAATGCATGATATTTCTTTGTGTTACTGTAAACCTGCACAAATCTCTTATTTTAAATTATATTGCCCCAAACCACCTTGTACTTTCAGATTCTATGCACACTCTTTCTTATTTCGTTGTCTAATAATGCTGTTAAATTTTAGTTGATATAACTAAATTACCCCTAGATATACTGCAATTTCGTAGCCCAATAAGCAAAGATAGCTTCCCAACCAATGAAGATATTAATGACTTGAAAAATCTTGCGATGGCTTCAGTTGATGACAAATTGAAAAAATTGATAAAGAAGTTCAAGCCATTCCTTGGAATTCAACATCGAAGTTTGAACAAAATCATAATTTTTTTGTGCATCGTAAAACCAACATCTCTGCGAGTCAAACTATTCAGTTTGCACAACATAGTAGATTATTGATGATGTATGCACAATATGGAAATTCAAGTTGGACAATTAGGAAATAACATGACCGATATGCTATCAATGAGTACATCGCCTTGTAGATCTTCACCAAGTATAGTTAAAAACGGTGATTCAATAGAAATGAAATCGATTGTAACAAGTGTGAAAGGTTGCATATATGCACTTCCACAAACTATATATTCTATGTTGTCCAAGTTTAAAGAAAAAATGAAAGATTATTTAACCGAAATTTTGGGAACTATTTCCTGTAACATCAATTTCTTAAATTTTATTTTTCTCGAGTTAAATAATTTTGGTTATTTTATATTTTTTTTCACCTTATACTCAAGTTCATTTAATTTTTTTGCCCCCAAATAAAAATCCTCTAGGTTCGCCAATCTACACAATCATCATGAAAATTCGATATTGCAGTTAATTTAACGTGCTCATTTTTGGCTTGCTCAAAATGATACCATGTGTTGACCTACCTGTGAGTCCATATGTTGAACAATTGACCAATATCAATGTGAGACTAATATTGACACAATACTAAACATACTCCTGTGACCATAAGGTACATGGTTCAATCATATAAATGAAGTTGCATTCTTAATGTTATCTAATTTATTGATAATTGCATTGTACAAGCAAGTATGCTAGAATCACAATTGCAAAGTTCCATAAACAAGGAGAGTTTATCAGTTAATGACCAGAAAATTCTTGGGATGACTTCAATTGATGACATATTGAGAATATTTGATAAAGAAGCTCAAGTCATTCCTTGAAATTCCATTCCGAAGGTTGAGCAATATCATAACTTTTTTGTTCATCTTAAAACCAACACCATTGCAAGTCAACCTTATCAGTTTGCACTCCGTAGTTTCACTTAAAATTCAAATTCAACAACTAGTAAATATCAATGTTATCTATGAGTGCATCACCTTGTAGTTCTTCACCAATTATGGATAAAAATGGTGATTATAGAAATGAAATCAATTTGTAACAAGCATAAAAGGTTGCATCAATGCACTTCCACAAACTTTATATTCTACGTTGTCCACTTTCAAAGAAATAAGAAAATATTTCCTAAAAACTTCAATTTCTTTAAATCTATTTTCTCGAGTTTAAAAGTGTAGATTATTTGATTTTTATTTTTCACATTATACTCAAGTTCATTTATCTTTTCATATTAATTTGTTTTGCATCCCAAGTAAAAACTTTCTAGGTCCACCCATCTATACAATCATCATGAAATCATGTTTTTGCAGATAATTTATTTCGCTCAAATTAGGCCTGCTCAATGTATTGTGTTGACCTATCAGTGATTCCAGACGTTGAATCAACCAATATCAAGATAAAGTACTATTGATACAAATATGAAACAATAGAGGACTCTGGGACCATATGGTAATTCAATCATATAAATGAAGTCCCATTCTTAATTTTATTCAATTCATTTATAAATGCACTGTACATGCATGTATACTAGAATAACAATTCCATAGCCCAATAAGCAAGGAGAGCTTCTCAACCAAAGAAGATGTCAATGATCCGAAAAATCCTAGGATGACTTTAGTTCATGACACATTGAAATGATTTGATAAAGAAGCTCAAGTCATTCCTTGTAATTCGATATCGAAGATTGAGCAAGATCATAATTTTCTGTGCATCACAAAACCAACACCTTCGCAAGTCAACCTAATAAACTTTCACCACGTAGTCAAATATCGATGATGTCTGCACAAATATCTTCGCTGGAAATTCAAGTTCAACGATTGGGAAATGTCATGACCGATATGCTATCTATGAGTGCATCACCTTGTAGACCTTCACTAATTATGGGTAAAAACGGTGATTCAATAGAAATAAAATCAATTGTAACATGTGCGAAAGGTTGCACTACTGGATTTACAAAAAAATTATAAATTATATGTTATCCACTTTCTAAGAGATAATAAAAGATCATTTAAGCAAAGTCTGAGGGAACTATTTATCAAAATTTCAATTTCTTTAATTTTATTTTTCTTGAGTTTGAAGTTTAGGTTATTATATTTAATATTTTCATCTTGTGTTTAAGTTCATTTAACTTTTCACATTAATTTTTTTTGCCTTCCAATAAAAATCCTCTAATTCTGCCCATCTACATAATCATCATGAAATTATGCTTTTGCATGTACTTTCCCCCCTCATATTAGGCATGCACAATGTATATTATATGTTGATTTGTGAGTCGATACGTTGAACAATTGACCAATGTCAAGATGAGACTGACATTGACACAAACACAAAACAATGGAGGAAATTACGATCATAAGGTTACATGATTCAATCGTATAAATGAAGTCGCATTCTTAATGTTATTCAATTTATTAGTATATACATGCAAATATGCTAGAAACACAATTTCATAGCCCAGTAAGCAAAGAGATCTTATCAGTCAAAGCAGATGTCAATGACTCGAAAAATCATGTGATGTATTCAGTTGATTCCATACTGAATTTTTTTGCTATCAATCCTTGGAATTTCATACCAAGGTTGAGTAAGATCATAATTTTTTGTGCATCATAAAATCAACATCTTCGCAAGTCAACCTGATTAGTTGGCTCTAAGTAGTCTAATCTCGATGATGTCTAAAAATTTTATTCGCTGGAAATTTATGTTCAATAATTGGGAAATGTAATGACCGATATATGATATCTATGAGTGCAATGCTCTGTAGATATTCACCAATTATGGGTAAAAATTGATATTTTTTTTCTCGAGTTTAAAAGTTTAGGTTATTTTATTTTAACTTCGCAAGTTCATCTAGGTCCTTCAATCGACACAATCATATTGAAATTATGCTTTTGCAGGTAATTTATTTCGCTCATATTAGGCTTGCTAAATGTATACCATGAGTTGACCTATATGTGAGTCCATACATTGAACATTTGACCAATATCAAGATGAGACTAACATTGACACAAATACGAAACAATGGAGGAAACTAAGACCATAAGTTAACATGGTTCAATCATATAAATGAAGTATCATTTTTAATGTTATTCAATTTATGGTAAATGCATGTATGCTAGAATAACAATTTCATAGCCCAGTAAATAGAGAGAGCTTCTTAGCCAAGAAATATGTCAATGACTCGAAAAATCATGGGACGGATTCAATTGATGACATGCTAAAAAAAATTGGTAAAAAAGCTCAAGTCAATCCTTGGAATTTCATAACAAAGGTTGAGAGATCATAAATTTTCATCGTAAAACCAATACATTTGCAAACTTGATAAGTTTTCCCCCCGAAGGTTGAACAAGATCATAACTTTTTTTTGCATCGTAAAACATTGCCTTCATGAGTCAACCTCATCAACTTACACCCCGTTGTAAAATGTCGATGAATTTTACACAAATAGTTTCAATGGGAATTTAAGTTTGAAAACTGAAAATGTCATAACCGAAATGCTATATATGTGTGCATCACCTTGTAGATCTTTACTTATTATGGGTTAAAACTAGGGGTGGCAAATTGGGTCTGGACCCAATGGGCGGCCCATTATCCGTCCAGGCCCGTCATGACCCAACCCATTAGTAGACATTATTTATTGGGTTGGGTCTGTTATGGTCAAACTTTAAATTTAAAGAGTTTTTAATGGGCTTTTAAATGGGTCCTTAACGGGTCTTAGAAAACAAAAGCCTCCCTCATTCTTTCATCAAATTTTCAGACTCTCTCTCTCAATAAATACTGACTCCGCGACTTCTCCACGGCTCTCACTGCCGGCCATCTTATACTGCCACAACGCCGCCGATTGTGGCCGTCCCACCCAAAACCCATATTCAAAAAGACCGTCTCTCCATCACAAACCTTCCCGTGGGTTCAATTTCGCCGTTTTCTACCCTATTCGTTAGATTGCACAAAACCCCCAAAATCCTAGGGTTCTTCGCCATCTGCGATTTTTTTCGAATTCGAAGTTAAACCCCACCGTCGAGATTCTGATTATGGAAGGTAAGTTACTTTCATGTTGATTTCTCAATGTTTATTAATGGAATTTTAATTTGGTGGGATTTTAATTTCTGGGATTCTCTTGAGTTGTGCTAAATTATTACGAAGTATTTTTTTTATTTTGCATATATGATTGATTGAGTTTGAACTTCTGTAAAAAAATTATTAAAATATTTTGTATATATGATTGATTGAAGGATGCATAACTTGTTGTTTGGCTTACATCAATTGCTTCTTGAGTTCTTTTGATACAAAAGTTTGTCGCATGCATCTATTTTCTTATGATTATTTCTGAAACTTTTCCTCCTTGTGACATAGACTCACCATTATATTCTTTTCAATGCAAAAATGATCACTTTTTGTTTGGGCATACGGTGGAAATTGAGGCATGTGACTAAAATGCAACTAGAATTTAGTGTATTAGGAGTAGGGTATTCATCACCTGTTCATTAGTGTATCTTTTGTGACATCTAAGATTTGTAGGTGCTAAATATGTTGTTTTGTGTGTTTTAGTGAATGGTGACTTGTATTTCTATATATTTGGCCATTTAATATCTGTTGTGTAGTTTTTTTCTTTTATAATTAGTATTATTTTTTATGTGGATTAGATTTTGATATAAATTCAATGGAAATAGAAGATGATTTGACCGGAGAAAGCTCATCACGAAATAACCAAAAAAACAAGAAAGAGAACTTCTAAAGTGTGGAAAACTTTTGAGAAGTTACCCATTGATGCCGACAAAAAAGAAAGGGTAAAATGTAAGAAGTGTGGTGTTGTACTTTTATGTGGTGCTGGTAATGGGACAACCAGCATGCAACGTCATGCCAGTACTCGTTGTCCCGTTCGTGAGGAGGATGAGGGTGAGCTACAAATATCAAATGAGATTGATCAAAATGTATATCGAGAGCTTGTGGCTAAGTCGGTGGCTAAACACAATCTCGCGTTTAGATATGTCGAATATGAAGGAATAAGAAAAACTCACACCTACTTGAATCCTAATTTACAATCCATCTCAAGAAATACACTAAAAGTCGACATTCTAAAGCTATATAAAAAAGAAAAATAAAAACTTAAAATTGCTTTAGAGTCAATGCCTAGTCGTATATGTCTGACTTCAGACTTGTGGTCTTCGATAACATCAGATGGCTATATGACTTTGACAACACATTATTTCGATAAAAAATGGGTGCTTCATAAAAGAGTTTTGGTTCTTCGAAATGTCCCCCCTCCTCATAATGACCCAGTGTTGGCAAAATGGGTAATTGATTACTTGAAAGAATGGAATATCAAAAAAAAATTATTTAGCATTACTTTAGATAATGCAACATATAATAATGGGTTAGTTGATGTGCTTAAAGACCATTTTATAAGGAACGAGTCTGCAATTTGTAATTGTGATTTCATGCATGTGAGGTGTGGTGCTCATATTTTAAATCTCATTGTGCAAGCTGGGTTGAACACTATCGATGTGGCTATTGAAAAAATTAGGGAAAGTGTGAAGTATGTGAAAGGGTCAATATCGAGGTCCTTAAAACTTGCTGAATGTGTGAAACAATTTTCCCTTGAAGTGGGTAAGAAGTTGAGGCAAGATATGCCGGTGAGGTGGAATTCTACTTATTTAATGTTGGATAGTGCACTAGCTTACACTCGAGCGCTTATTAGATTGGAGCGTGTTGATCCAAATTACAAGTGGTGTCCTTCATTGGAAGAGTGGGATAGAGTTGAAAGAATTGCTAGGTTTTTGAAACCTTTCTATGACATGACTAAACTATTTTCTGGAAGTTTGTACCCCACTGCAAATTTGTATTTTCACAATATATGGCGGATTCAATTGCTTATTCAAGAGGAAATGGAAAGTGGGGATGCAGTTACAAGTTTGATGGCATATGAGATGAAGCCTAAATTTGACAAATATTGGAAGTGTTATAGTGTAGTGTTGTCATTTGCTATTGTGCTAGATCCACGTTATAAGCTTGAATTTGTTGAGTTTTGTTATAACAAGCTTGATCCAGTGACATGTAATGCAAAGGTCCAAGATTTAAAACAAAAGATGCAAGTTTTATTGGAAACATATTTGCTAGAATCACCATCTCTTGGTGCACAATCTTCAAGGTTTACCACTAGATGTCATGATGAGGTGGCAAAACAAATGGCGGTAAGTTGAGTTATTTCATTTGGTTATTGTTCATTTATTTATTTACTAATACTCATGTTTATAACAAATGTTATTTTCTTATATTCTTACAGGAGTTTGATGCTTTCAAAACTCGACATAAGTTTGCAAGACGAAAGTCACAATTAGATTTGTATCTTGAGGAGGAATTACTTGATTGGAATGATGTTCCAAATCTAAATATACTTGATTATTGGAAATAAAATTGCACTAGATATCCAGAGCTCTCACTTATGGCTCGTGATATTCTAAGTATCCCAATCACTACAGTTGCTTCCGAATCTGCATTTAGTCATGGATGTCGAATTATTGGAAAATTTCGAAGTAGGATATTGCCGAAAAATGCTGAAGCAACTTTATATACTCGTGATTGGCTCGAAGGTTATCTAAAAATTTAATATCATGTTTTATTTTAAATTTTAATTATTTTATTATATATGTTCGTAACATTTCATAATTATGATAGGTTATAGTTCTGATGAAGAAGATGAAGACAAATTACTATCCACGGATATTGGAAGCTTGGTTGCGGAACTTGAGAGTGCTCATCTTAATGATTAGAAATGTTTTAGTTAAATACTTTTGATTGAAAATTATGTTTTTATTGAAGTTTCTACTTTCTACTAATTAAGAATTTGTGATGTAATTAAACAAATTCAAGTATATTTGGAAATGAATTAAAGGCTTATAATTAATGTCCCTTATTTTGCATGTCCATTTTATTGATGCCATTGAGGAGATATTGATCCAGATTGATGATATGAATAAGCATCGATTCCTCTATGTGGTGGATTTCGCTCTAAATGACATTACAACATTTGATTCATTACTAGTGGCACTGATGAACGACTACAGGAAACATCTCATCAAGACTTTCTTATATTAGATAATTTGTAACTTGAGAATATTTTTCAAATAGTTAATTGCGTAATAGTTGATGTTGCAGGTTAAAAGGTTGGATATGTTGTTGCACGCTTGGGAGCCTCATAATTATAAATTTAAAAACATCTTTAACAATGAGTAAGTTGACGCACCGACACAACATAAAGGGTGAATAATTATGTAATTATTGATGAAATAAGAAAATTGGCCAAAATGGCCTATTTGAAAAATGGATTTGCAAAAATGGCCTATGTTTTTTTTAGCAAGTTATACTTCATTAACCATAATTAACAACAATAAACTCATAAACACAACTATATTATTAACAAATTAATAAAATCACCACCCCACCCCAACAATTAACAAATTTACAAAACTACCACACCCATCTTCTTCTTCCACCTTCATTTTCAATTTTCTTCTTCCCAATTCTCACAAAACTCTCCAGACCCTTCTTTTTCTTCTTCTTCTTCCACCTTCACAACACAAACTCTTTCTCTTTCAACTCTCTCTAAAACTAATTTTCTTTCAACCCAAAAACAAATTCAACAATGGAGCATCGAAAAAAATGAAAAAATGACGATCAGTTGGTCACGGTACAAAGATGTACCAGAATCATCTCATGAACATGGATCGGCCGAAAACAAAGAAGAATCGGCAAGTTTTTTTCTTTTCAAACTAATGCATCCTAGGCATTTGTCTCTTGGATTTTCCAAGCAACAAGCGCCTATGAACAAGTTGTTGCTTGCCTTAACCAATGAACAAACACGTTCACTGGTTACGGCCCTTTGTCGCATGGAAATCCATATAAGTACAAACATATACGATCTATCAATGGGACATCCGGCCAATTGGTCGGCTTAGCCGGGCGAGCATTGCAGCACCATGGACGTGGCCAAGCCAAAATAGACAGACCATCGGACAAAGGTTGGTTTAAAGGGATTTGTGCAACCAAGCATGGCACTAGAGCTTCCGGAGAATTTTGGAAGTATCTACGAAAGTTCGGAGGGTCTCGGAAGGGTCTACACAACTGGAGAACAATGTGAAACATTCTAGGCCATCCTAGAATATTTTGAAATGTTGTCGAAGCTGACCTTAGAACATTGTAGACCATTCTGGAACTTTGGAAATAGTGTAAATATGTCATTAGAGTTGTGTGGAGGGTTCGAGTGACTTACTCTCAACATTTAGATTAGATTGATCTTAGTCATCCATTCCAAGTAGGACTAGTATAAATAGGTTGTTCATTTCATTTGTAGATCATCAACAAAGTTGTAGATGTTGCATTGTTGTCATTCGGATTTGGTAGTGGCAAAATCAAAACAATTTTAGGTTAATTACAAAAATCAAAACAAGCTTGAAAATGAGTAGACACTATTCGACACGTTTATACCCCTAGTCTTGTATATATATGAATGGATTTCATCATGGCTCGTAATAATTTGACTTGGATAATCCATCGATATATTTCTCTAAAACAAAATCCACCAGAAATCTTCTAATCATCCAGGTGGACTTTGTTAGTCTACATTATGCATAAAAACCTCTAAATATGCTTTTTGTTGGAGAGGTTTCCAAGGTATTATTATCCGCAGCTTAGCCTCATCCACCATGGTTATTTCAAATTCCTTAGGGCATAGATCAGGGCGGTGATTGGAGAAGGAAAGATTTGCATATGAAAATAAGTTTATATATATATATATAACCTCGTTCTTGAAAATGAGGACTGCGCAAGATTTTTGAGTCCACAATTGACCTCGTAGTCCTAATGGAATATTCTCCAGCAATCGATCATAAGGATGCCATGTAATATGAGAGATGTAGATGATGAATTATTAATAGAGTTTTATTCTAAGTCAAACAGAAGAAAAATGGCAAAAAGTAAATATAACAGTTCAATCTAAATTAAATTTCAAAATTAACAATTTTTTTTACTCACGTTTTCTACTTGTAGCAATAAAAAGTACCAGACCACACCTGTGATTTTTTAATGTTTTTGAGGGGCTTTTGTATAACTCACGTCCAACCCCATATAAGGTAAAACTTTAATGGATGAACCAAACCCAACTTCTCCGAAAGAGCGGCAATGTGCTCCAACGAAGAAATTTAGAAAAAATATAACTATTATTACCAACTTTATAAACTAAGATTGAAAACTTAAAGCCGAGAAAATTGCTTACCATTATCACATTAAAAGGTCCATGAAGATGTTTTACGCCACTGGAGCGAAATGATCTCAGTGAAGTATGGAGAGTGCCAAAACAGCAGCACCCCAAACATATTTGTCAATTTCGGTAAAATTTTACAAAAAAAGGAAGATAAGATAGAGGAAACTTATTATCAGCTTTGTTAGGGAAGAGAAAAGAACGAAATATGTTATAAATATAAGCTCTGACATAAGGTCCTTTGTCTTCAACATCATTTCATCGACTCGATTAGGAACTCTCCCAATTTTTTCTTTAAACCAATTTTGCTCTATTGTCCCACCTTAGCGTTTCCAAGAATGAAGGTCCCTCATAGGCACAACATGATTCAACTAATGAATCGACGAACCCTCTACAAGTTACATGTTTTCCATCTGTGGAAAACTTGTAATATGAAAAATATCAGATAGAGTAATTACTATCCTATGGTTGCCCAAAACAAAACAGTAGTTATCGGGATCATAACATGCATCAGTTGTGTTAAGTATGATGTGAGACTTTCTTAGTTCTAGTACCACATCAGGTATGAAATTTCGAAAAACACTCTTTTTCAACAATCTCTTTACCTTTTCATTTGTATGCCATGAATTCAGATTATTGGGATTCTCATGCGTTGTACCCTAAAGTAGCAAAATTATAATTTTAATTAGTTAAAGAATGAATCATAAATGAAACAACTCTGACATGAAGAAGTATTTTACTAAAACAAAAAAGTAATACCAGTTACCAAAAGAAATGAATAAAAAAAATCTAATGAATATTACATATATTATAGTAAAAAAAATAGAGAAGATAGCAAATTAGTTGTATGTATCAAGTGAAATCCCTTTACTAACTAATACAACCTCAAATGCACTTCGTGAAGTTGTTGAAGAAGAAATTCTCGATTAAAGATGTAGCATTAATTGCTCGTAAGTAGAATCAATATCATAGAAAATTTTAAAATTTTAAAAACCACAAATTGTGTATTAGGCAATCTCCAGTGACTCTACTGACCCATTCCCCTCAACTTTCCCATCCCCTTTCCATTTTCATAATCATCTCCAATGATTCAATCTTCCCCTTTCATTTAATTCCAATTACCATTCTTCCTTACTTTCACTTAATAATAGTAACAATAATAAAAATAAAAAAAATAATAATAACAATAATAAATTTTCATAATTGTATATTTTGTGGGCTAAATTAAAACTTTTTAAAGTTAAATTTCTTAATTTATAATGTTCTAAGTGAAAACAAATTAAAATTAAGTTTTTAAAAACTAATAAATTTCTCACAATAATATATTAATGTTAAGTTTCTAAAATTAAAGTTAAGTTTATTTAAAGTTACATTTTTATTAATTAAACTTACATTCTTAAATCAAAGTTACATTTATTCTAAAAAAAATGAAAGTTACATTTTTAAAAATTAAATTAAATTTTTATTTTTATTAATAAAATAAAAAGACATAGTGTTTCTCTTTCATATTTTATACTACTAAAAGTCCACTCAAACACTATCTTCAAACCAATGTGGAATAAAAAACTTAATCTATAAAGAAACTTATCCCATATTGGTTTGAAGATACTGTTTGAGTGGGCTTCTAGTAGTATAAACCATGAAGGAGAAACACTATATCTTTAAGGTTAAGGTTTTTTTTTTTATAAATAAATCCAAATTAAGAAAAAATAAAAATGAAAAAAAAAATAAAGAAACATAGCAGGTGGCGTCGGCCGTCCGCTGGCTATTGCACGTGTCAGCCCAACGTCTCATTGACCGCAGTGGTGGGGCGATCCAGCTACCCATCGCCCCCTTCCCATCCCCCAATCCACTCCCTCCCTCCCCTCCCAATTTTTCTTTAATCTTTTTTCTCACAGTTGAGACTAAAGTTATTTATGAAACTATGATCAGAAAAACGAGATAAATAAGGTCATGTTGTCAGAAGAGGTCATCTCACAAGAGACTAGTTTAAAGTGAGATTTTTTTGAAAAAAAATAATCATAGCGTTTAGGAGCGAAAATTGTTACTATCAATTCAATTGTCGATCTAATACCTCCAGTAACCCTAAACTTTATCTTATATAGTCAAATAGTTAAAATTATTACTATTGTCAAATATTCAATTCAATTGTCGTTCCTATACTTCTACTAACCCTAAACACTATAGTGAGGTCAATTGATCCAAATTGGTCGTTCGTGTAGTAGATTCATGTACATTAGGTGTTTAGTTAATTCAAGTATTCAAATTAAGGTGTATGTAGTGATCAAGCATGACCATCTCCAAATTGTTGTTTGATGACATTAATGTTCCCAATCTATAAGATGAGGGTCTAGTGTTTGGCATGTGTCAGGAGTCAAGAGCCTATCGGTATATAATGCTTGACGATTGGCTCGTGCCAGGCATTATATGGGTTTACGGTTGACATCTGGCTCCCGACATATGTCAAGCGCCAAGCGCCAAACACAATTGGCTCTTGCTGGGAGCCAAGCCCGTCAGCCTGGCGCTTGGGCCCATAACTTCAAGCCAAGTGCCGGACGCCCTAAACTGAGAGTTCAAATTTTCTGAAACAAATAAAGCAACTTCACACACTCACATATTCACATTTCACAACTGACACAATTGTCAATATTGTTCAATAAACATTTAATACCACGACTCAATATACATCAAATATTACAGTAAATATTGTTCAATAAACATTAACATAACATTGGTCCGAGTTATCGCCATCGTTACAAGAGTTTTCAAAGCGCTTGAGACATGTCTTTTTATTGTGATCGTTACCGGTACAAAGAGCAATGATATTTTTTTTCTTGACTTTTCACCTTGAGAAGGAATACGAGATAGCCTTGGTCTTCCGGGAGTCCTATTCACATCTAGAGGTAAGACTACTCTCGCCGTGACAACATCAGGAATGTGGATACATTGGTCTTCGAAAGGAACGGACATGATGACCTCATAATATGCATGAATCATGTGGTCATTGGTGAAGTATCTTAAACAAAGTTCATATGCATGTATGTCGGCGTCCTTTGGTTGCTTATCCATGGTATCATGTTGATTTAAATACGCCGCATGCACAAGTTTTTGCATTTAAGTCAACAACTCCAGACCAACTAGTGGACTGAACTTTCCACAACCACAAACTCAATCGAGCCTCATGCCAATTTCTCACGCTATTAAATTGTTAACATATGATTTTCTACCTCCTCGGGGTAAGTTGACCTAAAAAGTTCGTTGCCTCCTCACAACTCTTTTTAAACCACCTCCCCATCTTATCAAGAATAAATTCGACCATGACACATATGGAATACTCTCTTGCCTCCAGCATCACCTTATTTACGACCTCAATAGTGTTTGGCATCATCACCTCATACCTTTTGACACGATGGTGCACCCTAGACCATTTCTCAAACATCACATCATGTTCTACCCACCTTATAAATCATTTAGTAAGGGTTTTCAACTTAGAAAAATGCATTTCGAACTCCGTAATGTTGTATGAGCAAGTGGCTAGGCAAATCAACCGGGGTAAACCCTTAGCCCCTCCATATTTAGTTTTTATGTTCTGCATGAGGTTCCAATAACACGACCCATGTTCTACCAAAGGGTAAACAATGGATACCGCGTTTGCAATCGATAGGGCGCCCCTGTCCGAAACAATAACCAGATATTTTCTTTCTAGTATCAACTCATGCAGGCATTCAAGGAACCAAGTCCAACATTTCGTGTTCTCAGAGTCACCTATCCCCCAAGCAAGCGGGTGATTGTGGTGTTCACTGTCCGTCTCATTTGCAATCAGGAGGGCTCCTTTATATTTTTTTTCTTTATGAATGATGCATCAATTACAATCACCTTTCTTAAGTACTCGAATCCCCGAATATATGCTCCTAAAGCCATGAAAATGTATTTGAACATGTTATTTGAGTCCGTATGGATGCGAGTGCACGTGTCAGGATTCTGTTGCTCCATCATGTAACAATACGAGGGGGATTGGAATTTTTTTCTTTAAAGCTGCCTCTAATGAGTTCTTGAGCAACTTGTTTCCCTCTCCAAGCTTTCCAATAGTGAATGTTGACATGTTCTTCGTCACAGAAAAAGTTCATCGCTGCTTGTGGGTTCGGCGAAACCTTGGTATTCAAGAATTGTTCCTGGACACGAGTCCCAATCACACGAATGGATACATGTCTATGTTCGACACTTATTCGTAGCAACGAATAATTGTGTTTGTTACTTTGTTATAATATTGTCGAAAAAAAATGCATTGCCACGTTTATCTTTTGTTGCATGTATTCTCCATGGACAAAGATCACGGATACACTTTAAAAACTTCATATTTGGGTTGAACTTAACTACTTTAAATTCAAAATTACCGAAAAATGCTATCAGCCCAAGGTGATAGTTTAATTCAGCTTTGGTTTTGAAGCGCCGACCAACTTCCAAACATGATCCATCAGTCGTCCCTTGACTAAAAGTTGATTCCAGAAAAATTCTTAGAAACTCACCACTATCATGACTAGGTGGCTCCTCAAAGTCGTCGTGCCCAATACCTACCTCATCACCTTCATCTCAGGTTGCTTGTCAGCGTAGTAATGGTCGAAACGTCAATGCCACCTTCATCATCATCCCGCTCCTCAAAGTAATTCACAATCAAGATCCTCAAGTTAGGTAGTTTCACCATTTATAGTTTTTTGCGGACTCCAATGTATAGGTTTTTCAAATGCAGGTTCCTCAACTATGGGCCCAAGTGCATCGACCGGTGGCGTTGGATTAGAGGTGATGAACTACGCACATGAAATATGATTTCTCTCGCTTGGTCCTACCTGACATACATAAATGTTATTTTGGTAACTCGCTCGGTAGCAACCTGTTTTCCTTTACCTCGGACTAAAAGTTTCTCTAGTCTCCGCGGAGTATAAGTCATGTACAAATTAATATCGTCTTAGTCCTGTTAATGAACATAGTCCCCTTCAAACCGACGTCATGATATGGGCACGCGAGGTGAATGGGCAACAACAACTTCACTAATGATCACAATGTCATAGGCATACCGATCAATATTCATGCTTTGTCATATTGTTTATACCCAATCGTCCTATCCACAAACAAGTTTCCACATATATATTATCACCAACCAATTTCCATGTATCAGAGTCGTCCTTTAACTTCCACTCACCATTGTACAGAGCACAAGCAACAATTTCCGACTCCATATCTACAAGTAAACAACTCAAAGTAACACACATAGTAGCTACTAAATAACAAATTTAATGAAACAGGGGGATGTTGTTGCTGAATATGGCGCTTGGCTATTAGCACATGACACGCACCCCAAGTGCCAGACGCTGCTGCGCAAGCCTGCAACCCTGTCATAGGACACGCGCCCCAAGCGCCAGGCATCTCTGCACAAGCCTGCAACCCGGGCGTTTGGGCACAACGCGCTGTTCCAAGAGCCAAGCGACAAAGACGGTGGACTTTCAACATATTTTTTGGAGCTTGGTGCCGGAAACTAGGGATTGTTTCAACCGTCGAGCGCCGAAGAACTCCGTTGAAGATTCATGGGTGTTTGGCACTTGTAACTGTCCCCACTTAGAAGCGACAAGGGCCCGATAATATTCAGCAAGCTCATATCTATAATGTGGTTTGTTTTTTCTTATTAAAATACTTGAAACTGAAACTTAATGCTATAGGAGACATAATGCCAACCTTAAATGTTGGACTTCTTGTGTTCTTATTCCTCTTTGATTTTTTATTATGTGTGTTTGAGCGGAAATAGAAGAGAGAGGGTTTGGTAGTTTCAGAGAAAATGAAAGAGTGAGGTTTGATTTTGAGTTTTTGGATTTAGTATGTTTTAGTAGTGGGGTTTAATTGATTTGAATTTATAATTTAGTGGGGTTTGATTTTGATTTTTTGAATTTTATGGGATTTGATTTGAAATTTAGTAGATTGAACTAGTTAAAATTTAAATTTAATAGAGAAAAGGCTATTTTTGCAATTTTATTTTGAGATAGGCCATTTTTGTAAATTAAACTTTGTAAAAGGCCACTTGAGCAAATGACCCGTGAAAGAATGTCATTATATCTCCATGAATCAATAATAAAAGGACTATACGTTTTTAAGGTCGTGATTATGATGTTTAGACAAAGCTTTCATAAAGCTTAACTGATGTAAGTATTTATTTATTCCAATAATGGTACTAATTAATTAATTATAAAGTTTACACACTATTAACTTATTAATTATGGTCCATGTTCAATTCTGGAGAAATCAAAACTCGCTAGGCGTCACTTAGCATTCTATATACTTGTATAAATGCAATGCTAACAAGTTGGCGTGGAATGTGATTGATCAGACACATAATAATTTGATTTCGCTTTGATTTGTCCTATTGGACGATGCAGAAAAAATTCTATGTTTATGATACCGAATGTTTTGAATGTTTTTTTGGATATTGCTCTATAGTAGTCGATCGACCCAACTTGAACCGACCGTAATTTGCGGATTAAAGGATAAATAAGTTGGTCTTGAGCTTCCTGAGAAAAACACCGCATCGTTGCATTTTAATTACATACTATAACATAATTGTATATTTTCTTTTTGGATTTTTCAGAGATTTTTAGTATACACATGTTAACATCTTTCGAGACACATTAGACACGTTAAGTGTGAAGTTCTCTTAACATGTTTGTCGAGCATATTAAGTGAAAATCACTGCCAACAGATGCGTTTGTGGAAACCTAAAATTTGGTAATAATTAGCTAATATATTTGTACAACTAATTAAATTATTATTTCTAGGGTTCTGCTTATGCTATTTGATGATAACAATAATGCAATTGAATATATTGGTCATGTCTTAAATTGGGTCTCGTTCCTATGAAAGTAATTCAGGTACCACCACCCCGCCGACGGAAAACGACAAAACTACACAAGCATTGAGGATACAGAAATTATAATTTTATTCTGATCAGGTCTTCAAATGTCGATCACAGACACAAGAGAAAATAAAATAACTAATGTTGTACTTAAATAAATATATATTAATGTGAACCACGTAAACTTCCCGATCAATTGTCCTTTTAGAGGGAAATAATTAAATTATATAATCATGCTTTACAGGGCAGTTGACAATATTATATAGACGTGGGCTGGGATTAGTTAAAAGCAGCATCAGGACAGTTGCTCACAGCGCAATTAATGACCTATCTACTATTTACGCCTAGCTCAATTTGATAGTGATCGCTGCAAAAATTTCTAAGCTTGTTTTTATTTAATTTCAAGAGTTTTTATTTTGTGAATAGTCATAAATAATTTTAGTGTAACTATTTTTTTTTCTAAGCTTATAGAAATTAATTTATAAAATTAGTCATATATTTTTTGTGATAAAAAATATTGTCACAGTAATGTAATGACAATTTATTGTATTCACTCAACAATATGATTTAACGTATATCAATAATCGTCAAAAGTGATATCATAAAGAATCAACCCCAGTTTCTCCCCTATACTTTTTTAGAGCTTTACCTATTTACCCCCTATCGTTTGAGAAATCACAGTTATCTATCACACCTTTCTTATTAATCGCAGATTGTCACTTGAAGCTCCGGAATGACATCAACATCATACATTGTAAAAAGTTAGTTTTTAGGCCATAATTGTAAATTTTATTGTGAATTTAAAATAGACCGATTTGTACCGTGGATTTTGAAGCATAAAGTAATAATGTCAAACAAGGAAACGGAAGAGAAAGAGGGAGAACAATTATAGCCAGATAATTAACATGTGACCAACACATTTTATACAAATTCTTGCATTAATGTACCATTTTAGGAGCTTCAGATGATAATTTGCGACTAATAAGGAAGATGGGGTGGGTACTTGAAATTTTTCAAAGAAAAGGGGGGAAAGTGAGATTTTCTCTATCATAAAAACAATAAATTCTTGTTACTGTTGTATTTGTGGAAATCAATATTGTGCTTAAACATTTAAATGGTGACAATGCTTGAGTTTCTTTATTCCTTCAATGATATGAGTGTTAAAGCCAGCTTGCATTGTCTTGATTGATCTCTACGCCCTATTCGACATAGTGCTCTTAGTAATATACAAGTTTGAGAGAAATAAATGAACTAATGTTAATTTTCTATATTTGAATTAGTTATGTTTTTATGTATGGATATGAAAATAGATCGCATTTTTAGTATCACATTTTATCTTACTTTTACATATTTGATATCAATTCTTTTATGAAAAAATACATTTGATATCGAAATATTACGGCCCTTGGTATATTTAGTTTGTCGTTTTGATAAATTAATTAAATGATATTAACTGCAAAACTAAATATATCAGGGTCGTTAAATTGTGGTATCAAATATGTTTTTTCAGAATATTTTGTACAAATATAGAAAATAAGTTATAGTATGGCATGAAAAATGTAATGCTTTCTACAAATAAATATCAGAAGATTTCAAGTATATTTACTAAACGAGCTATTACTTTCAAATTAAAGTTATAGATAATAGACCAAATAGATGTCCCAAGTTAAAATTGAGATCTTTAATTGACAACTTCTAGTACAACTCAATCGCAAAAAAAAATATAGAGATATTTGTATATCGCTAATGTAGAGAAATTAAAGTATATAATGTTAAATATAATTTGTATATACACATATAATAATATATATTGGACCAAACATGAATTGTAATTACAAAAAAGAAAAATGATATCATTACCATTAATATTTCAACCATGTCACAAAATGGTCATATGCAAGTTAATAATAAAAATTGAGCCGACATAAACTCATGTTTATGACATTATGTCATTTTGAGGTATACGTTGTGATCTGTAAGGCCCAAATTTTGTGTCTATGAGGGTCGTCTATAATAAATATAAAATTCAAACCGCGTTCACTTGAGTAAATGTTGATTCATGAACGCTTGACCACTCTAATTTATAAATGAAGGAATTGGATTATTTTTATCAAACTTTCACCTACTTTATATATTGGGAATCATATTTTCTTAAAAAATACATTTAATACATGGTTTCACTCTCCTCGACACATTTCTTTTCTACGTTTTGGTTACAAGGTCAAATTTCGTGTTCTTTATATTGTTGAAAAGCTCTTCGCGAAAGATTTCTAACGGTACAAGTTTCAGTTCATGAAACGTAATAAACAATCCGATAAAATTAACAAAGTTTCGAGATATTAATAAAAATTAAATCATATCTTATAATCTTCAAGGAATCATGTCACAATAATTTTCAGATACGATATAGGGCACATAAACATGACATTTTGGTGACTTAATGGTTGTTTTTGTCCAAAAAGTTGATGGAGAAAAAAAATTAAAGATATATAAGTCGTAAGAGTGGGAAAAATGCAAATTCATCCAACTCTAGTTAGGTGTCAAATTTTAGAGATCTAAATATAATGCATGTAATGATTTGTAGATTTTGTAGATGTCAGTTGAGGATGGAATTGCTGGTGATTACGATCAAGGTAAAATTATTTTTTATGTCATGATAAAGTGATTCTTATATATTTTTGGGATAATCAACAGAGAATTAGTTTAGTGAATGAATTAGTCACTACAAAGTAGCGAATTCAGGTTCGAATCCCTGTTGGGAGAAATTCCCACTTAATGTGTCTGACGCGTCTCGAAAATGATTAAAATTCTCGAAAGATAATTTTGAACCATAGCTTTGTCACGCGCTTTGTGGATCAAATATGTTAATTACAAATTGTGGTAGAGACCCTAGTCACCCTTTATTGTAACCCATGAAGGGAGCCATTTCTTTTTCATGAAATTTTGTAACTTTTAATGCATACCCAAACTTTCCTTAAAAAAAAAAAGGAAGAAGAAGAAATACCCAAACTTTTACAAGATAAGTATTAAGTACGATAAAATAATCTAAAAAATTTCGAAACTTGACGGATACCTATTCAAGCATAGAAACATTTATTTTGTATAATAAAAGAATAACCAGTGTAGCTAATTAATATGAACATGTACTAAAAAATATTTCTATAAATATTTCAATAACTTTCAACTCTTGTGAATGGCTCTATGTATTAAGAATATCTTACATTAGTTGTCCGAGAATCTATCTAACTCTCATTATTGAACAAAACATGACCTCACACATTAGAATGATCTCCTCTCTATTCTTCATCATTCCACTTGTATATAGTACTTCATCTTCATTTTATGCACAACAAATTAATCATTCTATTCTATGGATTATACACCTCCTAAACAACAATTGCAAGAAGATCCCAAAACGGAAAAACGATACATCGGTGTAAGAAAACGACCATGGGGAAAATATGCAGCGGAGATAAGAGATTCAACGAGAAATGGAATGAGGGTTTGGCTTGGAACATTTAATACCGAAGAAGAGGCAGCTTTGGCGTACGATCAAGCTGCGTATGCCACACGAGGATCTTCAAGTCCTTTAAATTTTCCTTTAGAAAAAGTTATTGAATCACTTGAGAAGATGAATTACAAATGTAAAGAGGGTTCATCGCCTGCGAAAGCCTTAAAAGAGTCGCACAAAATGCTAAACGAGTCGATAAAAAATGGTACAAGTAATAGTAGTAGTAGTAGTACTGAGAAGAAGCAAGTACTTAAGGAAGAAGATATGGTGGTTCTTGAGGATTTGGGATCTGATTTGTTGGAGGAGCTATTGTCCGAGACTTGTATTAAGGAGTAAAATTATTGCAAGTTAATTCCGATTTTATTCTATGTAAGTACTTTCGGTTTCTCTTCTCTTGATTTCTTGTTAATCAATTCCTTCTAGGTGGCCCTAATTCTCTATCAACCCTTGTTTCATTTTTTTTCTTCTTTCAATTGAAGAATATTTCACTAAAATAGAGTTTGTTTATTTTCAGTTTTTAGGCTAAAATATTTTTTGTTATTCGCTGTATTTTTCTCAAACTAATATAGCTTTGTTTATCTCAATTTATTTATGAAAACTACTCTCACAAATGCGAAACAAACAGGGCTTGAATACACAGTTTAAAAATAATCTTGATTTTCGAAGGTCTAGTTATTGAAAATGTGATATCTTGAAGATTTGTTAGGCGAATAATAAGTAGATATCTTGTATTATTATGTTTTCTAGCTTAATTAGATAGCTAGGATTCTATTAGTATAAATTGGAGCCTTGCATATTGTGATAAGTAGGGTTAATTTAGAGTTGAACGAGAAGAGTTTATGTTTGAAACTACAGTGTCGATTGAGCTTATGTTTGAAACTACAGTGTCGATTGAGTTTATTCTTCTCTCTACATCCTACTCCTCTTCCCTCGGGTTCTATAAGATCGTGTGTGTTATTGTTCGCGTGTTTTTTGTGTCTTTGATTTTATTGATTATGTTGTATTTCCACTGGCTTTCACGAACAAGTCCAATATTCCTCCTTTCAATTGTATGTTACCCCACCTTCTTATTTTTATCTCCTCAAGAAATTAAAGTAAGTTTAAGGCTATGTTGCTTCCGCAAGAGTTTAATAGAACATGCATTCCTTGATTTATTTGATTTTGGACATTGAATTGTCATATCTCTTTAACTGATTATGAAACTTTGTTAACTTTAACTAGCTAGTCAAAAACTTGATGATGCTTTTTGTTATTTTCTTTGTACATTTTGTTTCTCATAATCGAATTGCTTTTGCAAATTGAAAAGAAACCTAGCTATTATATTGAAATAGTTGTCTATTTTTTCAGTCTCGGTTTGTCAAATTAATTGGTCGTGGCTTAAAGAGTACTTAATTCATGAAGTGCTTTTCTTTTCTATCTTCAAGTACTACTGCATTTGTACATATGGGCCTGTTTGTTTGGCTAAATTTGTTTGTACATATAGCTATATATAGGACATTTTCTTGTGCATATCAAATTATCTTATGGGAATGTTTGTTTGGTGTTTGGTAGAGTGCTGGAGATTTGTGAAATAATCTCGATCTGTGTAATGTTGTTTCTTTGGGTTTTGATAGATTGGTTTGAGATATAAAGTAGGTTTAGGTGTTTTTGGAAGATTTAAGTTGTAGGTGTAAGATGTTTAAGACTTTATGTCAAAGCATCTTTGTTATGTGATATAAATTGTGTAAGAGATGAGTTACTTGCATTAAAGGAAAATTCTTGTCCAAACCTAGTTTGACTAAACTCATCCAATCATCAACCAAATGTATTGCACTTGCTTTGTGATTGATCACCCTCCTATGAGTTTCATCCAATTTCAAAGCAAGTGTATTGCATATGCCATGTAGTTACTTTACGTTCGACCAAACCCAATTTGAGTAAGAATTTTCCTGTATTAAATATGGAAAAACCTGTATTTTTAGTCCCACTTACTGGATTATTTGCATTTTTAGTCCCAACTTACAAAACTGCACTTTTGGGTTTCAGTTCTTAAAGTCTTTGCATGTTTGATTCTATGACTATTAGTGCAAAATATTTTAATAAAAAAAAAACCGCAATTTAGTAAAGCAAATAGCTTAAAATTAGTGCACTACATTTTTAAAATAGGAGAAAAAAATTAATGTTGTAATCTACAATACCAGCACTGGCAAAAGTCCAGTTTTATAAAAGTAAAAAGTTCAGTTTAACATGTATCATCAAAATTAGCTAAATTATGTTTCGGTCGGGTAGAAAATTCTAATTTTTAAATCACTAATTTTGTTATCAAATTTGTGTACCCTTTCGTATTTGCCTCATGTGTGGATATTCTAATCTATTGCGTTCTATTTGTTAGTTACGTTAATTTTTTGTATTCATTGTCATATTTTTTTCCTTTGTATGGACTTATAATTAATGTAATATATATAATTTTGACCCAATGTTTCTCATTCAATTTATGTCATGATATCGGAGCAGGTTATATATAATATCTAAAATTGAGACAGTATATATTCAAAGTTTTCAATGTTTATTTTTCAGTTAGATAATTAATCATTTAAAATGTCTTGGAGTTCTGGAGATTTACTCCATGACTTTTTGCTTGTTTTTCTTGCAATTAACTTTTCCGGGTTGTCGTCCTTCTTAGTGGTTAGATTTGTTGGATATAATTATGTTAAGTTGGGTTGTCGTGGTTCTTATTGATTTGATTGTTGGATTATATATTATGTTAGATTGTTGTCATCGTACGAGACGGGAATGATCTTCTATCACATTTTGGTGTCATATTTTTGTTGACCTACACATATATTTGTAGGGTGAAAACATCATCTGACACTAAAATGGGATAGGAAAAGTTTTGTATGTCTCGTATGGATCCTCTTTATTTTTTTTTCTTTTTTCTATCACCCTAATATCGTTTTTCTGATGAAGTGTGATCCACATATGTGTGATCGATTTTGCGGATACTCTTTTGTTGGTGTGATTGGTGATGTAACCATGAAAGGGGTGCAAACGAGTTGATGTCGATAACGTTTAACAACATGTTCAAGTTTGCTTTGAAATTTGTATCAAACTTGAAATTGTGTTTAAGCTTAGTTTGATTGTTAAACGAACTGAGCTTTTATTTTATAAACTCGAGTCAAATATAGAGTAACTTGATACTTTTACATTTATTTTGTCAATTTTTATCATGTCAAGTTGAGTTTGCACCGAACTTTACAAGTTATCAAACAAAAATTGTTATTCAAGCTTGTTTGACAAATATAACAAACGATGATCTTTTATCAAACGAGCTCGAACCTAATACCTAGTAGTTTGGTTAAATTTTCAGTGATAGTTACCATATCTCTGTTATAGGGAAGGTGTTTCACATTTATTTGATTTTATTTGGTGAATATTGTAGACAACAAGTTTTAGTGTTCGCAAAATTCAAGAGACAATAAAATAAATTCAAAATATTACAATAGTTATTGAAATTAATAGGAAATGGTTACAATCTCTATATACAATAAAATCCTCCGGGATCATGGAGCGTGATCTTCTTCAGAATTTGCGAATTGAAACACGAATTTGAAAGTCAGAGACTCAGAAATCAAAAATTCTCCAAAAAAAAACTCAGAAGTCAAAGACTTCTATTTGCAGCACTTGACAGAACTTGAAAGCTCTGTGCGTACAAGTGAGGAAAATGTATATAAATTATTTTCCACGTATCATTTAAGTGGACATAAAAAAGTGTATCTACAAAAGCTCATTTGAGACTTATTAATGAGCCGTGCTTTCAAAGCATACTTTGAAGTAAATAAGTCTCAATTTTTTTATTTTTTTTCATAAACAAATCTTATATTTTGTAGCCCGATACTTGGTTGCGACATTGGAACTTTATATTAGTCTAACTAACAATTTCTTTTTTCTTTCTAATGACAGGTTCTTGAAATAAAACAACCAATCATTAAGTTAGTTTGCACACTAATTAACTTATAATCCAATTCATGCTACATTACCAACAACCATATCACCTTAACCAATTACAATTCTCGGCCATGTGGGATTCAACATGCTATCACTTGAATCAATTCCCATTTGCAACGGGACTTTATAAAAGAATTTACTCGTCTATTTCCTGTACCAAGTGAGAAAGGAGTCTACATCAAGAGAAATTCAGCATAAAGAATTTAAGAGTTAATAATGTCTATTTACCCCCTGTAAAATGCATAATGTTCAATTTACCTCCTCTGTTATTTGAAAAAGAGCAATTTACTCCCTTCAGCCGGAGAGTGTAACTCATTTGTCGAAATTAAAAGTAGGCATGAAAAGTATTTTGTAACATAGAAGGGTAATTTGCCACATTTATCATAACACGGGAGGTAAATTGCCACATATATCATAACATAGGGGGTAAATTGTCACATTATCATAACACAAGGGGGTAAAGTGCTACATATAAAAATGTCATGGAGACGGTGTGAAACTTTTATAAGATTACAAGGGGGTAAAGTGCTCATTTTTCAATTACGTGGAGGTAAGTTGAACATTATGAATATCAACAGGGAGGTAAATTGCCATTAACTCAAAATTTCATAACAACTGAAATTGAATAGGACCTAAGAAATGTAATTCATCCACGCAACAGACTCCTTGAAAATTTGGATTATAACTTGACCAAAATTGTATTGGATAAATCCGCATTACTTTACAATTGTACTTGAATTAAACTTCTTCTTAATATCGAATTGGGAACTTATTTTGTCTATAAAAGCAACTTAACATAAAATCCTCCACACGATTTGTTTGATAAAGAGAACACCAATAAATAGTGACTTCATATTACATTGCAGAATTCAAATTCCTTCATCATTCATATTATACACAACAATCTCGACTTGAAAGTGAGTTAAAGCTTCTTTTATACAACCAATAAATACCCATTTTAACCCTCGGTATATGCTCGCCAACACAAAAATAGCTAAGGAGAATCTTTCTCCAGAAGCTATCATGCTTGCAACCTTGAAAACGTCTGGCAGGATATGATTAACGTTTTTGTTTGGAAGGAGAAATATGCATATCTAGCATGCCAATAAAGCAGCTACATAAGTCCCTTCTCTGTCAAATTTTTCGACTCCGAGGGTGTCAAAAGGGGCAGTCTCTTCCACTGTTCGATCATGCGCCAAAGAAGTATGAATCTCCTAGGCTTTTTGATATATACTCCATCCAAAGCTTCGACAAGCTTTCAATCCTTGAGGGAAAATTCATACTTCTTTGGCGCTTGAATGAATAATGGAAGAGAATCCCCCTCTTGACACCCTAGGAGTCGAAGAACATAACAGAGAAGGACTTACGTAGCTACTTTATTGGTGTGCTGCAAAGCAGATTTCTTCTTCCAAGCAAACATTAATATATCATATCCAGCCAGTCGTTTTCAAGGTAGCAAGTAGGATAACTTCTGGAGAAAGATTTTCCTTATCTAATCCTATGTTGGCGAGCATATACCGAAGGTTAAAATGGCTACCTTCATCTGTCGACTTGAAAGAATGTGACGCCGACTTAAAGGAGCATGTAATGCATATCTCTACCACGGAACAAAGTCGACACAATTATTGTCAGTCTACCTTTTAATACTATTAATTAACGTCATTTTGATAATAAAATTTTTTAAGAAAGTTTCCATGATATACGTCTATTGTGTCAAAATTCTTGCCTGAACTTGGCTTGAAAAAAAAATTTTGATTTAATTTCAACAAAATTTGGGTTGACGTTAATTTTTTGCTGTACTTGCTTTGCTTGAATTATATGTTAGGCACTCGGAAACAAGTCGAGGCAAGCAGCCTTAGAAAACGATTCTTCCATGTCAAGTTCAAACTTCTAGTATTTTTTAGAGGTAATTTTTGCCCAACTCAAGTTCAGCCAAATCAAAATATTCGCATTGCAAGTGCAGTATATTTGTTTTCGGATTGAGTAAGACCTAAAGTAGAGTAAATAATAACAAGACATATGCAATGCATTTGCATGTTCGGGCTAGAACATTTCATTTTTTCTAATATCTCCATGTTTTAAGTTGTTGCATTTTTAGTCCTATTATCCACAATTATATGTAGTCTTAAATCCGTCGGAATTAAAATCATCGTCCATTAATTACCACATAAACAACAAATTGAGGCATTATAACTTTTTCGCTCTAATAATTTAGCTAGAGTCTTTCCGAATTGCTTTGCATGTGCTCGAGTAGTTTCATCGGGTGTTTACTGCTAATACATCTTCTCATCTGATTTCCATAAAGGATGGAACATCATATGAGAATTTTAGAGACAAATATGATTTTTTTGAAAAATGCAACATGCATCAGATGTGAATTTTCGGGAGAAATGAAAATACGACGAAAATAATATAGAAGATTAATCTACACCAGACTTTACATTAAGACTTTGAAACCATAGTTTAATGGCAATGTGTTTATTATTAGTGTTCTTTTGTGTACTATTGCCATCAACAAATTTCAGCCGCAGCATGTAATTTTACAATCTAAACCTTTTAAGATGTAGAACTGATGTAATTCCAACTAATACAGAGATACTTACATCTGAACAGCTTTACAATCATTATCTATAGAAGTTTTCACTGCATCCAGCACAAGCTGCGTACATCTACTAGTACGAGCCCACTTCATATCCGGCTCGAGTCTTCCTTCTTTAATACCTTTCACTAAGCCGGAAAATTCTTGAATCATCATAGCTTCTTGTGGCAACCTACTATCAACTTTAACTTCTCGAGGTTTCACATTCCACCCGATATGCAAATCAACAAACTTAGCACCAGACGTGAAACTAAACGTTGCTTTACTCTCTTCATAAGGGATAATAAAGTCTTTTACATGAAGTGTCCCATTTGAGCCACAAACAGCCAAATCCATGGTTTCGTGTGAAATTATAGAACTGTAAAATGTCGCAATAGTTCCGTCTTCTTGCCAGTGTAACGAGGCACTGCATGATAAGATGACTCCAGCTGAGTTTCGTTGGGTGTTGGGTAGAGCAGTCACGGTTGTGGGTAGTTTTTGGTTCATGGACCATAATATGGCGCCAATGCAGTACCATCCAGTGTCTCCTAGTGCACCAAGAGAGTCTAGGTCTGGTTTTACTCTTATGTCGTTCTCGAGAAATTGTTGTGTTCCGCAATATGACGATGAGCTGTGGATCTAAAAACAATTCAAAGCAAACTAATTAGAAGAGAGTTGGTAAATAATGTTCCAATATTATTGATCAGTGGAGTAAAATGCGAAAACATAGCATGTGTTATTTCTAATTGAAAGAAAAAACCTAATGCGTTATTTTTATTACTAAAAGAACACCTATGATAATATTTAATTCAAAAAAAAAAAAAACTCCATGTTATCATATTATTAGTTCTCAACACTCATTTAAAATTAAGAGTTGACTGCACGGGAGTTATTCTCAATTTTTTTTTAAGTTTACGAGGGTTGCCCATTTTTCAAGTGAACGCATTTTACTCCAAAGAAAAAATAACATCTAGGGGAAAATTTGTCGCTTTCCCTGTAAATCATGAAGAATATTCACCTTAGACGAGTAAAACATAGTGCAACCTTGGATGGGGCAAATTCGTAAATGTCTTTGACTTGTTAACACCACAACAAGTTTTATACCAATTAGAAAATGGGGTTTGTTTTGCATTTTAGTCTTGATCAATAACTATTTTGGAGATATTTTATTAATTAGAGAAACATATAAGCAATCTATAAACTGATCTCAATCTGATATAACCATAAAAATTGCAATTATCCCAAATCAAAATATTATATCTATTGCCATTTGCCAATCATGATATGAAGTAACTTCACAAACCAATTTTTTTGCAGATCAATTCAATAAAATAATTCATCAAACGTCAACAACATAAAAGATCAAAGAAAAACAGAACACATTCTTTTAAAGCAAAATCAGAGTCCCAAACAAAACTTACTGCTTTAACACGCCCAAAAAGCTCCGAATTTGATAGCAAATCTTTCATAATTGCAGTCCTGGGGTGATGATACCACATACTGGCATCCATAAATTGCACCCCATTTGACTCACAAGCTTCAAGCATTTCATCAAACACCTTAACGTCAAGTGCAGTGGGCTTCTCCAGCAGCAAATGTTTATGCTTTTGAGCAGCCATTACCGCCCATTTCAAATGCAGAGTAGTGGGAAGTGGCATGTAAACAGCATCCACAAATGGGTCGTCAAGTAATTCTTCGTAACTTCCATAAATCTTCACATTTTCTGACAATTTGTTTTTGGTTGAAAATTGCTTTGCCTTTTCTATTGAACGGCTGGATATTGCGACGAGGGTGGAGTTGGGGGATAAATGTATGGCTCGTGACATTTTTCTAGCTATTTCGGCGCATCCCATGATCCCGAAACGAATTGGGGTTTCATCTTCTGCCATTTTTTTTTTCTGCTTTTTTTTCTTTTCTTTGAGTGTGTGACCGTGGTTGAACGAGCGATTAAATGAGGAAGATGAAAAAGTGAAAGTATTACATGAATGATAAACGGCCAAGTGGAACATGAACACCCCAATCAAGTTTGTTCCATAAAGAAGGTTGTTTGTGAATATTGTGAATTTCTAGCTAAATTACTATTTGCTAATTTTTTTTTAATTATGCCCAATTATTTTTTATATATTTACCTTTTTAGTGTATTTAACTATTTATTAATCAGTTTCTAAAAAGAATTATGTATTAATCATATTGCTAGAGGATAGAATTCTTTTATCACAATTTGACGTCTTTGGTTAGTAGTTAATGATTGTATGGATAATTTGTTCAATTACATATAGATGCGTGTGACGTCGAAAAGTTACCTCAGTATTTATCAAAAAGTAGGTAAAATTGTGTAATTTTTTCATATTTTGTTTGTAATAATTTGTCAAATATTAGGCAGCACTCCAACTGGTAAGAGAAAACTGAATCTCTAAGATTAGCTTACACAGTGACCTTTCTAAATGACACGTGTTAGGATTTTAGAGTTTAAAGTTTAGATTTCTTTAGAGTGGAAAAAGTTGGGACGAAGTTGTTAATAATAGATTATTTAAAGAAACATGTAAAACAAATTTTCATCCAAGATTTAATAGATTCATTCTCAATTTCGGTAAAGTCCATCTTGTTGCAATCGAAATGAACACGAACAAATAAGTTTTAGCTAATGTAATAAAGATACCGATTATTATTCCAAATTTTTTACTTGTGGTATAATAATGACAACATAAATTTAGACTAACGAATAAAAGATTCATGAGAACAAAACATAGGAATACACTTGGTAATGAAAGATTAGTATTATAAACATGTTAAACTATAATTGTATTAGTTTGAGCTACTTATGTACGGTAGTTCTCTTAATTTAATATTTAGGCATTTTTACAAACATAAACTAGTTTCTAAAATTCTCCATTATAGAAGTAATTATGTTCCAATAATTTAGTACAAATATGTTGGACTTTGAGTCCAACCCACGTGGCTGAAGTCCATAAAAGGAAAATTAGGTTTACATGAGACACGTATAAAAAGTCTTTTAGTGTACTTATTTGGGTGTGTATGCGTGTGCTACACTCATCATGAAAGAGCAAATCCCCCCGTCAAGCGAGAGAATATAAAAAAGGAAGAAATTATGAGTTCTATTATGGGATTTATGGAAGGAATTGAGGGTTCGTTGTGATATGTATCGCCTCAAGCTCTACGCAGGATCTCTACGAGATACCCAACTATCCTATTTATTTAGATTTTTATTCTCTTTAGTCGGTGATTATTTTATGTTCTTCATTATCCAAGATGTGTTCTCTTGATAACAACTAGGGAGGATTTTGTAAATCCATTATTATCATAGTGGATGAGTTAGATAAGACCCATGAGTCTTACCAATCCGGGTTCCACGTAAAATTGTTGTGTGGATGTTTACTTTTTCTTACTTTATTTTTTGTTTGGACCCATGCAATAGAGTTTGGGTTTAATTTAATTATATTGAAGCCCATATTTTTAATGTGACATTGTTGGTGGAGAAAGAACGAATTTGACACTCACAAATACTTCAACTTTGTCTATGATTGAAACAAAAACTAGAAAAATCAAATAAAATGGCTTTTAATCCAAATATGAATTTGATATATCAAGTTTGGCTAGGCCCAAGCAAATCTGGCTCAAAATTAGCTAACCTGTTGAACCATACTGGACATGTCCAAAAAAACCAGAAAACTTTTGTAATGATTTATCAAAATATTATTATGTCAAGTACAAAATATATCATGGGCTAGTGAATTTAAATTGAGAAAAAGACAAAATCAAATTCCTAAACTGTTCCTTACAAATTCTAAACAACATATTCCTGGACAATTTCTCTGTTTATATGTCTGTTTCAGGCCCAATATTGGCCCAAACTTCACATCACAAATACATCCAATCAAATGTGCATATTTTGGTCCGAAGACAATTATGACATTTACAAGACTGCCTCTGAGTTACCCCCTGGTTTTAATTACAATTTTAATTTCTACTCCTATTATTCAATATTGGGATGTCCTAAAATGAAGCTTTGTTCTCTAAAATTAAATTCATCTAAATTAATAACATTTTTCCCTAAAATAAACTTGTTTTCTTTAAATGGAACCTTTTGAAATAATCTTAAACTATTGATTCTCATCCAAAACACTTGAAGGCGAAAATGTTAAATTTAAATTTTAATCTCATATTTAAAATTTCTTGCTAATTATGAGAAATGGAACAGTAACGCAACAAAAAGGTCCAATCTGCATTAGTCCTGATTTCCGGATTTGGGCCAAATATATTCACAAATTTGACCCATTTTCATTGAAGTCAATAATAATAGTACCATAACAATGAAGTCATAATATCTGCAATGCACAGTGCACACAACTCAAGTACCAAAGAAATTCATTCTTGAAGCCAGCCAATACTGATTCTGCTGCACTCAGAAAATTAATACCCCCCCCACCCCACCCCCACCCCAAAAAAAAAAATTCTTACCCAAAATTTCAATATCTCTTTCTTTAATTCCCCAATTTAATTTGGTCTTCTCTGATTTTTCCAAACATCCCTCTACAATGTGTGACATAAATAAAAGATGACAGAGTGAGACCCTACTTTCCGGATGTCATTTTATTATCCATCCAATTTGAATTTTGGGGGCCCACTTACATACAAAACTGTGATGAGGGAATAAGAATAAACTTTGAAAACTTGGGTACTTTTAAAATTTTAATTTGGTTTTCTCGAAAATTAATGAATCAATATGGACAAAATGTTATAGTATTATCCATTTGATAGCGCCATGACTGTACGTACTTACTGTTTGGTGTGGTGGTACTGCAGTTGATTGAATTTAATTTGAATTGATTTTCACCTCTCACATGATATTGATTCATGTCTCATTAAGTGTTCTTAAGATTTGGAATGCCATGTGATAAGAATTCAATTTTCGGTTTTGTGAAGTACATATATAAACCAAATTGATCGGGACGTTTAAAAATCGTATATTTGCACGCAAAAGTATTGTATATAGTAGTACAATATTTTATATATTTGGTATCGAACCTTCTAAAAAAACTCATATGATATCACAATTTGACGTCCTTTGACAATTTAGTTTGACGGCAAAACTAAATATGTGAAGAGTTGTCAAACTGTGGTATCAAATGTGATTTTTTAGAAGGCTTAATATCAATATATATAATAGAATCAAATATGTCTCGAAAAATATGTAAAGGTCTGTTTGTTTGGTGTTTGAGAAAGTAGAAGTTTGTGAAATAATTTTGATTTGCGTAATGTTGTTTGTTTGAGTTTTGAGAGAGTGGTTTGAGAAATAATTAAAGTAGATGTAAGACTTTTTGAAAGAGTTAGGTTGTAGGTGTAATATGTGTAAGACTTTATGTCAAATTAAGTGAGATAATTTACTTTATGTCAAATCACAGTAGAGTTTGTATAGATATTGTTTTGACTTTTGAGAGTGTAGTCTAAGAAAATTGAAAGGTGAAAATTTTATTTCAGAAAATAGAAAACATCTTTCTTTGACATTTTCCTAATACGAAATAATTTTGAAAAACGCCAAACAAACATACCCTAATTCTCTGCATATTTAATAACAAAAATAAGTCGGTGAAATTTCCATTAAGTTCCGATGGTTTCCCCCAATTAAGTTTCTCAAAATTTTATTCTTTTATTTTTAGGCATAACAAAAGTAAACACATTTTTATGTAAATGTAAATTTTCTTTTCGGAACAATCATCTCAAATAATGATTAAATGAGGGGGTCGGGACCAAAAATAAAATAAAGAAATTAAATTTGGATGTATATATAAATGGTGACAATGCATGGGCAAATTGGCAATGACATTACTATAGAGCACAATGGCGCGCTTTAAATGCGGGGTAGACAATACGGTCAGCGACTTTCGTCTAGGACAATATTGTCAGAACCAAGCCAAGATGTGAAAACTCATTCAATTCATCAAATTAATTAATATTATTATTATTTTCTTATTTTTATTAAATATATACATACATACAATATAATATATCCATACATTGGGCAGTGGGATTGCCAATAAATACAACTGCAATGAAACCACAATTCTATTCTCTCATAATCATAATGCCATCATGCCCTTGTGATAGGCACCCCCCTTACCCCACCCCCCACCCCCCCTAGAGGGGGTGGGGTGGGGGGGGGTTAACTTTTGTCCTTTGAAAAAAGTAAAAGAAAGAAAGACTTTAGAAAAAAGTCCTTTTATTATTACTTTCACTGAAAACTCTCTTTCTTCAGAGTCAGTAGTCACTTTTATTTTGTTTCACTCTTTCTCTCTCTATCTAAATATTCAACAATCATAAAGCAATCGATTACAAAATGATTTACTTACAATTTCTCTCTCTCTCACATCCATATATCTTTTCTGTTCTGCCAAAAAAGTCCTGTACAGTTCTGTTCCCTTAGCATTTATTACTCACTTTTCGAGGAATGGGCCATCTAGGGTTAGACACCCACCCCCCCACCCCCCCTTGGTACCCTACACCCTTTCATCTCTTCTTCTCTTGTCAACTTCTATAATGGGTACGTACATCTTACTATTAATTTGTTCCAAGTGTCGATTTTTTGTTTAATTTAATTTAATTTAATTTAATTTCACCATTTTGTATGGAAAATTTTGAGTAAATGAGTTACTCAAGTCTAATATATGGAATTTAAAAATGGATGACGAAGAAATTCGAACACATAATTTTTTTTGGACTGAGCTCTTGTACCATATTGAATGACCAAATCATTTAACAGCTTAAGTTGTTAGAGAGATGAATCATTTAATATATATCATTTAACACATCACCTAGAAAAAACGTTACTTGAATATTTTTGACAATAGCATTTACAAGGTGAAGAAGGTCTCCAGTCCCTCCTTGGATAGTTCAAATATTTAAAGATGAAAGATTTTGAAGAGATGTTTGATTTCATTTAAAGAGTGCTATTCAACTACACAAAAAAGATAAAATAATGGAGGAGAGCAATGTTGTGGAAAATATATTTTGATCCCTTGATGCGAAGTTTGATTATATCGGTGCTATTATCGGAAAGTCCAAGGATATCGAGAGTCTCTTAGAGAATGAGTTGTCAGAAAAGTTTCAAGTCCATGAGGACAAGATCAAGAGGTGAAACAACGAACCTGATATAGCAAGCTCTTCAGACAGTATTGAGTCTTAACAATCGAGCAACAGCTCCAGATATCAAGCGTGGAGATTGAGTGACTGCTTGATACATCAAGACGATGATTCTCCATATCGAGCTTGAGACAGAGGTCGTGGTCGTGGCAGAGGCCATGATGGACATAATTACTCTTACAACAACATGCAATGAGATACTATTGGAGGCTCGACCTTCAGCGATCGTGGCAGAGGTCAAGACAAGAAAGATATTGAATGTTACACAATTGCTAGAAGTATGGACACTATGCGTCAGAGTGCCGAAATGAATCCACTAATGAAAACACTCAATATGTTGAGTAAATTAAAGAGGCTTAAGATTAACAATGAATACATCATCGGAAGACGATGAGACTTCTTCAACTTTGAATCGCTATTTTTATTACAGAATATCCCTCTTATAACATAGTTGTGTGATTACTAAAAGTTTATCCCATAATTATAAAATATGGATTGATCAGTCACATTTCTAATATGAATTTATCAGTGAATAATACTCGTTATACCAGTAAGATTTTTTGCCCAGTTTCTTTTCAAAATTAAAATTGATGTGAATATGTTTCCAATCGACTAAGTCAACAAAATATATTTATAAAAAAAAAAAAAAGTGAGAGAGAGAGAAAAAGATTTACTGAATTAATCATTATATTCAACAAAATAATATGTTAGAAAAACCAGAACGTGAACTAAACCAATAGTGCACTTAATTATTCCCTCAAAAAAAAAGAAAAATTAATTATATTTGCTCGCGGCCTAGCATAATACACACATAGAATTTAATTCGGGACTAGGGGAAAAATTGTTCTGTTAGATATTTAAAGAACTTTGACAAATAATTTGATTTCATGGAATACCAATTTTAACTCTAAATTTTTGGTGTTGAATTGATCGACGCTAAGATGAAAATGAGGAAACAAAAGTTCATGGAAGAAATGGGTCGGTATGATTCATCTATTGCGTGGGAAAGATACCATTTAATCCCTTATTACTTTGCTTGATAAGTTTGGTGGAAAACTAATCATGGAAGCAAACTAATTTAACATATTCCTTTTTATTTCTCAAGGTTTAATCATTTTCAATAAGCGACAGACATATTATATGATAACATTTCATAACAGAGATTCGAACTTAGGTATAAGAATTCATGAAGTCATTTGGTTTTCTCCACTAGAAGATATTCCTTTGGCAAAAACTAGAATGAATTTTCTTTTGCGTCTTCTTAATAAAGATGTACATTCGATTTTTATGCATCCAGGGACGAAGCGGAACAGGGGCTGGGGGGGGGGGGGGGGGGTGGGGTGGGGGGGGGGGTTTGTGATTTTTGTGAGATTTTTTTTAATATTTTAGAGATTTTTTTAAGTTAATAGCAAATTACTTCCTTTGTTATTTCTACAATTCACTTTGTCCTTCCTCGCTTGCTTACACACGCGCTGGTACATAGAAATATAATTAGATTCTCTCTCAAAAAAAAAATATAGAAATATAATTAGATGAAATACTCGGTGTAATTAGGAATATGGTGGAGGGAGAGTGGGTAAAATACACATATATATAATTAGATGAAATTACTCTCATTTCTGAATTTGTCCAGCTTTTTTTTTCAATATTATTAAAACATTATAATTTTTGGTTTTGGTTTGATTATAGCTGTGAGTTTGATTTTGAGTTTTTTTTTTTGTAAAATTGAATTGTGGTTTAACTTAGATAAATATTATTTTAACATTTTAATTAGCATTTTGATCAGGAAATTTATCTGGATAACCTGACGCAAGGTATGAATTTTTAATATTTTTGAATTTTTTTTAATTAAGTTACTTAACTTTTAGTTGTAACATTAAGTATGCATTAAATATTTAACTAGAATTATGTTAATATAAATAAATTAAATTTAAATGATGATCCATTCTGATGAACATTATTGGTGGGTAATGCTTTTATGTAGGTACCAAAACACTATAACAGATATCAAAAAGTGATTTGATGTCACGTTTTGATACTAATTGTAGGTGATGCTCTAAGTGTAATTTAATAATCTTCTTAAGCCTGGAGTGTATAACTTTTATATAGGTACAAAAACACTATAGGAGATATCAAAAAGTGATTTGATGTCACGCTTTGATACTAATTGTAGGAGATGCTCTAAGTGTAATTAAATATTCATCTTAAGCCTGGAGTGTAAAACTTTTATGTAGGTACCAAAACACTATAGGATATATCAAAAAGTGATTTGATGTCACGTTTTGATACTAATTGTAGGAGATGCTCTAATTGTAATTTAACATTCATCTTAAGCCTGGAGTGTAAAACTTTTATGTAGGTACCAAAACACTATATGAGATATCAAAAAGTGATTTGATGTCGCGTTTTGATACTAATTGTAGGAGATGCTCGAAATGTAATTTAATATTCATCTTAAGCCTGTAAGGAGCTTGACTTTCATGGTTATTGTGGAAAGATTTCAAACAACTCTATTAAAATTTCAGAAAAAAACTTGGTCAACCCCAATATCCATATTAGGGGTGGGCATGGGACGGGTTTGGGGCGGGTTTGGGGTTAGAGATATGGGTATAATAAATTTCGGGATTGAAACATTTCATTCCAAACTCGCCCCGTAATAATTCGGGTACCCAAAAACGAATACCCGAATTATTGCGGGACGGGACGGGATTACGGGTCCCATATTTTTTTTTAAATCGTCAATTCTTCATGAATCTAAAAAAATTAAATTACAATATTTTATATAAAATTTTATATGTAATAGATTAGTAATAGTAGTAATTTAATGTGTAGAGCAAAAAAACTTTGTATGCCGTGGCATAGGTGAGAAGAAGAAGAAGAAGTGGTAGAGCCGTAAAGACTATGAAAGTTTTTAGAACTGAGACAAACGTAATGTATTAATAACTAGTGCAAGATTTAAAATGAATATTAAGGTACTCCCTCCGTTTCATAATATCTGTCGCTTTGAAAAAAAAAATTTGTGCCATATTATCTGTCACTTTAGATTTTCAATAAAGCATTAATTACTCTTTTTCAGTTTTTGCCCTTTATGCTCATAAATTTTCTCAAACATTAGTGGAGGATAATTAATTAAAAGGGTATCTGAGTCTTTTTCATTTTTTTCCCCTTAGAATTCAGCTATATTCAATGATTTTCTTAATTTTTGTGCATATATGTGAAATGACAGATATTTTGAAACGGAGGGAGTAAAGTAAAAAATGTCTTTATTAGATGATATTAATTAATTTATTAATTGATGTATAAGTAAAGTGTATAATTATATAATAGTAAGAAAAATATATAGATGGGTTCGATTCGGGGTTGGAGAGACTAATCCCAAACCCGTCCCGTATTCCCGTAATAAAATACGGGTTTTCAAGTTCGGGTACCCAAACCCAAAAAATACTCGTCCCGTTCGGGTATTTTAAAAATGTGACGGGTCGGGTTTGGGTTGCCCGAACCCAATGCCCACCCCTAATCCATATATTGCCGTAGATATTACTGTGAAATAAAATCCATTATTAATCTAATTAGTCTTTTGTCATTTTATTGGGGTAAAAAAGGCAAAATTGGCCGCTGTCGAATTTGCACCATGTATATCTGGGTCGGTAATTTTACCCCATATTTGAAACAAATTTGGGACTTTATTTGCTCAATTGGGAGAGTGAGCTTAACTTTCGGGATGATTAATTTTAATTGAATAATTTTGACCATGATTTTGAGCAAGAAAAAAAGGAAAAAATATTAATATCAGTTATGTGACATGAGTCACATAACCATGTAAAATCTGATTTAGGCTTTTAGGAGGGCCCCTAATCACGATAAGAAAAAAAATTCCGCTCTTCCTAATCACAATTTTGGGATAATTTTTTTCTACTCTTACTAAAAACAATTTCGAAACAAAAATTGGAAAAAAAAATTCTTTTTTTTTTGTCCCAAAATTCTAATTGCGATTTTGGAAGAAAAAGTTTAAAAAAGAAATATTATGCTCTTCCTAATTTCGGTTTTTGGACAATTTTTTTCTGCTCTTAGTCACGATTTGGAAGACTAGAATTTTTCTTTTATTAAATTTTATGCTCCAAAATCACAATTAGGATTTTGGGACAAAAAATATTCACTTTTTTTAAATTTTGTTTCAAAATAGAAATTAGGAAAAAGCAGAAAAAAAAACATTATCCCGAAATCGCAATAAGTATGAGCATATTTTTTCTTTTCCAAATTTTGAGGATTTTTGACAAAAAAAAAGGAATTTTTTTTATTTTTTCCAAAATTGCAATTAGAAAGATCAGAAAAACAAATGAAATATCCATATCCCGCACATATCCATATTAATTTTTTGACATTTTTTTTATATCATTGTGTCAAAATTCTTCAATAAAAATCCATCATTTCGCAAGTGAAGCTCACTCTCTCAAATGAGTCGAAAAAAATTCTAAATTTGCTTCAATTTCGTGACTTATGAGGTAAAATTATTAACCAGAATACATGGAGCAAACTTGCCAAACGACCATATATTATGGGACCAATTTTACTGTTGTCCCCATTAGATTTACAATCGAATAAGAATATTAGATGTATTATTCCAAATCGTCGCCAATAGAACTCATCTAGTTTCTCCCCGGCATACAATGAACCGCAAGCCAAACCAAAAAATTCTATGGGTCATGACTCCATAAATATTCGTAAATATATTTGAAAGCAATATTTCAGCTTTTCTAAAATATTTACATTTACTCCACTACTGTATTATTCTAACAATTTTTTCTTAATTAACAAAAAATCTTGTAAGTATATCTAAGTGAAAGGGAAAAAAATAATTATTTACTAACATCATAGGAAAACTATGTATTTTTAGTTGTTAATTTGTATTAGGTGAAGACTTTCGGATAATTTTCTTCGATAATAGTATCAGTTCTTTAACTGTGGTTGATGCAGTTTGAAAATACGTGGCTGCAATTTCGTCCTTTATATGTAAGATCAAGAAATTTACTCTATGTTATGCCGTAACGTGGTTCACTTGTTGTAAGTGCGAGTATTTTTCATGATTTGCAGAGAAAGTGATAATTATATATATATCCATAAATTAATTTTTTTTTCTTTAAAGAAAATGTGAAAGCACAACCTTTCACTTAAAAACTTAGTAAAAACTCCCTTATGAACTCAAAAGATTAGCAATAACCCTATGTTTTTTTTTACAAATGTAACAAGACCCCCCTCGATCAACTCTTAATTTTGAAATCGATGCAGTAAGGTAATAAAATAAATTTTTGTAATAAAATCTTGACACGGTGGAAATTTCGTTAACATGGGAATTTTCCAATTGAAGAAAGAAAACACATGGGATGTCTCTTTGCATTTCACTCCCCAATTTTCTTTTTGATCAGTTTCACTCCATTAAAAAATAAAGAATAAATATTATGGTATATTTGTTTTGAGTGCGTGGTGGATACGTTGATTAAAGGAGCGTGGTAGTTGTTGGGGTGAATGAGATGGATGTCTGTTCTAATTTATATTTTGATATGATGTGGGCAATTGTACAAATATTACATTCTTTTCGGGTTGGGATGAATGAATATATTCGCTCGTCAAAAGGGATGTAATGTAATGAATCAAATTATACACAACAGCTTTTGTTCCTTTCTTTTAATTCCTTAATTCCCATTAGGTCCTACACTCTCACTCTGTCTTCATGTCATTTCTTTCTCTGACAACACACTCACACACACAAAAACAGCTTCCTTGCCCTTTTCTTAAAAATAAACAAAAAAAATATGTGTACATGCTTTGTGTTATGGGTTAACTTAATTTGAAAAACTTATTTAAATTGAATTCATGACAAACAAAGTTGAAATGATAAGGGTATATATGAATGAGTTTTGATATGTTTTCAATGAGTTTTGATTTTAAAATCTTGGTTTGAATGTTTCCGTAAAATATTTGAAATGTAATTTTGATTTTGTTTGGATGTTGAGGTTCGGGAAAAAAATTAAAAAATACGTGGTAAGTGTCAAATCAATGACTTTTATAGATTTTGAAATAAAATAAAATAAAAAAGTAGGTGGAATATGTCAGATCAATGACTTTTATGGAGTTAAGATGGAAAAAACTATAGGTGACATTTTAATTTAATTTTTGGGTAGGGCGTTCAAACTTAATTTTTGGGTTTGTGCTGGCCTAACTTCGAGGTAAATTTTATATGGATTGGTGTTGACTTGGTTTTGATTGATTTTGGTTTCGATTTTCAACAAAATACTTGAAACATCATTTGAATTGGTTTCGATGTCGGGGTTGAAGCAGGAAATTAACTAGGTTATATGCCAAATAAATAATTTATTTTAAAGAAAAAGTATTGGTAGGTGACAAGTCGATATGTTTTACAGGTTTATGATTTTGTTAGGCTTAGATTAGATGACTAAGAGTCAATGATATCATAGCTCGTGGGTAAGGCTGAAACCCCAGAACCAAGAGGTCTTGAGTTCAATCTATTAATGTGGGTTCAACCTATTAATGAGAGTGTTTCTCCTAATATAATATTAGTGTTTGGTGATTGATTTTTATTTGTAATTTAATTATGATTCAATTGATTACTAATCCAGACCAACATCAATCCATATTAAGCATGTGTATATATATGTGAAATCTTTTTGGGTTAATGTAAAAAAGCGGCCAATACCTCCTTAAGAGTTTTCTTCCAATTGAACTAAGGTTGTGTCGGCTGGCCCTTGTTTGCATTAACACGAAATATAGTTTTTAATTGTTTTATGTGTTCTTTTAACTTTTCTTTCTTAATATAATAATTGTTACTTTTCTTTTCTATCTTAGTAATTGTTCTTAATCATTCTTCTTTCTTAATGATTTTTTTATTTTATTTTCTTCCTGATAAGTGTTCCTTTAATTTTTCCCTTTTCTTAAAAACTATAAAAAAAATACAATTTTCTTCTCTCTTTATAATACGGTTTTCTACTTATTATATTTTTACTTAGTACATAGATCCATAAATTCTTGCGCTCCCAATAAAATTGGTCTAGCTTCGCTCCTGTTTATTATATTTTTATATATGTATATTTTTTCCCCTTTATTTCGTATATGATATATTTATTTATATAGAGATGATATATGAGAGAGTTAATGATGGAACCGAGTAATATAGAATCAAACAATGAATTATTCAAGCTTAATTTTATTTCTTATTGAGTATGAGTAGAATTTTATCAACTATGACAATCATGTGAGCACTTCTGGTACCATAGTTATAAGAGTATGAAAAGTATATTTACATTATAGCTAAATAATTGATCTTGATAAGTAAAAAATAATTTGCTGGCGTACAATTACTATGAAATTATATTTAGTACATATACATGTAAATTTTTTCTTCCACTAAAAGAATATTTTCAAAAACAAAAATTACAAGCATATATTCAAGATTGATTCTGTCATAAAAAATTAATTGGATTTTATCATTTTAGTTATCTATCTAGAAATAATATGTTAGAAAAAGTAATATATCAACATAAAATTAATATTATATTAAAAAAACATAGAATTAATATTTTTGTATTTAAAAATAATTGAGTATAATTTCTTTAATAATATATGACCCCGATTTTAGAATTCGCCTAAAACTCTTGAATGTCTAGGACGGATCTGCCCGAGGGGGAAATGTTGACTAAAAACCACCACCATTCAAGCGTAAAAGAATATAGATTCTTAGGAATTATAATCAAATGTCATACATAACTTAAGATGTCCAATTTTGTTGTTCTCTAGGACGTTTGTTAGTTTTACATATCCAAAGTGTGTGGACCTTAATACCCAAAAAATAAGATGGATAGATATATTACACAAGAAAAGATAGATATCAAAGAAATTCCCCCATGCAAAAGAAAGCAAGAAAGTGAGAGCACATAAGGAGATAAAAATCACTTTTGAGAAAAGTGATTATCTTCTTTGCTTTACTAATATTGCTTTCACTTTTCTTTGAAATGAAAGCATACACACAATTGCAATAATAATATGACTTGCGGTCATTGATTAGAAACAAATAGTTGTTAAGTACTACATGATGGTCGGATGTGTGTTAGTTAATGATGAATTTCTCTTCTCTATAACTTTTGTATTTCTAGTAATATTTACACGTGAACCATGCAATCAAGATTTTATTTTAGTATTATCATGAGGGACGAACTGTAACATATATTTCGTCCAATTCAAAGTATTACAAGATCCAAAAATTCAAAAATACCCTTACTGAAAGTCACATGATCGCATTTTCGTCAAAAAAGTGCCAAAAAACACGCACCTTCCAAAAAGTGACTCTTGGATTTTGGGAATCAAAGAAAGGAGATTTTAAGTTGTACAAATTTTACCACTCCATAAATATGAGATGTACGTGTGTGTAAATTTGCCCAATTGAAAGAAGAGAAGAGGGCACACGTAGGGTCAAACGATAAAGCTAATATATAAGAGGACTCGATTGAGGGGAACAGCTGGGATGAAGAACATAAATGTTGGGTTGGGCCCATTAATTTGAGAATGTTGCAGATTAATAAAATTGATAATAGAGGGGGTGAGTCAAAAGATGGGGGCATAAATCATAATCATAGGAGACTTTCAATCCCCAATATATTCCTTAAGTTTGTACATACTTGTGATCTACTTTGTTAAAACTTATTATACGTATTTAATTTGCTGACTTTAGGAGTCTTATCCTTCCCTTCATATATATGTAAATATAGTATATATGATATATATATATTCTTTAGATTGGGGCCAAGTTAATGAAACTGTAGAAAGGTCACATGGAAAACTCATGCTCTTGATGATGTTATGAAAGAAAATGATATATTAACTAATTTTATTTTTGTAACATATCTAATAAAACTTTTAATAACATGATTGCTTAACATAAAATAAGATATCACGAGATCAAAATTTATTGTCGCCATTCATCAAGAAAGTTTTACTTTCTAGACTTCTAAAAATTAATTGGGTTCAGATTTAAAAAAACTGATTTGGGTGGTTTCGGTGAAACCTTGAAATCTCATTTGGTTAGGTTTGGATATTGGGATTTGTGGTTTTGAAAAAGTTGAACCCCCACTTGAATTGATTTTTGATGTTGGAGTGTAAGGAAAAAAATTAGGTTAGTGTCAAATCAATGTCTTTTTTAGAGAGTTTGGGGGAAAAAAATATATGGCAGGGGTCAAGTCAATGTTTTAAAAGTTTCAAAGTTTGGATATAGATTTATAAATACGTTTGTGCTGAGTTTCATGGGTCTGACAAAAACTCATTTAAAAGGGTTTTGGCCGGTATCGCGAAACCCGCGAGACTGGGCCAAAATCCATCCACATACAGCCTAAAATATCGCAGGCAAATGAGGCGTGTTTGGAACAACAAAGTAATTAGTTGCAAACGCAAATTACTATTACATCCAAGTTACAAAAAATTAATATTTATGTTAATTGTTAACACTAGTTTTACAATGAGGTACATATTAATCTTCTTAACATCTTTAAATTTTTACTCTACTTATCGCAGTACGTCCAACTTGATTAATTAATTGTTGAGCAGACCTAAACTGATGGTCAAGCTTAAGGTTCCACAATCTTAAAGTACCTTAAAGGTTTTGGGTTGGAATCTCAGCAGAAGTATGAGCCTTTTTTTTTAATTTAATACTAGTCTCAGTAGTAAATATTATTTTATATTTGTTGATTGAAAATTTATTTAACTTTGATAGTAATAAATTATATTTTATAATTTAATAATTTATTCAGCATTTCACCTAAAGAAAACTTAACTAATTATTATCGGGATTATTGCATTTTTGGTACCACAACTATAGGCCACTGGCGTTTCTTCCCCGTAACTTTTCGGGCTGATACATTTGGTGCCACAACTTCAACAAAGTGACAATTTTGGTGCCAATTGATGCCCAATTTCAAAATGGCCCGAAATTCCCCCATGCGGGCCATGTGACATGAAAATTGAAAATTTTGACCATTCAATGCCTTTTTTCATTAAAAAAAAAATTCATCCATCAAGAACTAGGCTACTTTGATGTTTTTATTTTGGGAAGACGAAGAATGCGGGTAACAATTTATAAAGGGCATGTTTGGTGAATTTTATAAGAAAAGTTAGGATTTTGAATTTTGTTAAATTTTTTTTAATGAAAAAGACATTAAATGGTCAAAATCCCCGTTGTTCATGTCATATGGCTTGCACATGTGGGTAATTTCGAGCCAATTTGAAATTGGGCCTCAATTGACGTCAAAATTGTAACTGATGTTGACGTTATGGCATAAAATGAGTCAGTCCAAAAGGTTACGGGGTAGAAACGCCAATGAACTATAGTTGTGACACCAAAAATGCAATAATCCCAATTATTATCATATATGTAAACCGTAAATAGACCAGCATGTAATTATTAATTATTAAAACATTATAAAAATATTATAAAGGAGAGGTCATGTGATGAATCTTTCTCTCACATGACTTCCGGGAATCTAGCTTTTTCTCTCAACCTAAATCTACTAATCCCACACGAATTTTCCTGTCTTTTGAAGCTACTTTCAACCACTACTGCATTGCTACTCTTTCTTTCAAATCAGAACCCTCTTTCTTTAATATAAATAATGCTATATATGTTCACAAACACGCACAAACTATATAATACGTCAAACAAGCACATCTGTGAACAAAAGTTGGTAACTTTTATTTTTGACTCTGGTGGCATCATTAGTTCAATAATTGTATAAAAAGTTCAACATGAAGAATTAGTGGCACGTGGAAATAGCCATTGTCAGGTGCAATGGGGAACCCTTTTACTTTTTCCTTTAATATGTTTTGGCAACATGTTCCGGACCCGACCCAACACGGTTCGATCTAGCCTGACCCTTACTCTATTTCAATTTTACATAATAAATCTACAAATCAGAATTTATATATTACAATGGAGAGAGTTGCACTTGTGGTATTAAATTATATGTCGATTCACAATTGTGATACCGTAAAAATTGATGCCGACACATTTGGTACCGTCGTCAACCTGGGATTTGGGTGGTGGGGGGTGAGTTTGGGAGGATGGGTTTTTGGTTTTTTTAAATTATAAATATTTATTAATAATATATAACTTTATTATTTTAATAAATATTAACTATAGTAATACTATTATTTTATTAAATATTAGTTTTTAAAAAAAAAATTAATTTTTTGTCGGATTTATATTAAAGTATTACTTGATCTATTAATATCGTTTATAATACCAAATTAGTTAAATAAATATGTAAATATAATAAGTAAAATCTCCAAATTGGTTTGCAGATGTCTTATTCGAGCCAATTTTGAAATTGGACAACAATGTGGATTAAACTTTTCAGTAAATTTGAAGATGTGGGGTTATTTTGCCAACCTAAAATTGTCAGTAACAATTCAGTAAATTTGAAGATGTGGGGTTATTTTGCCAATTTTATCCTCGAAGTTTGAAACGAATGAGAAACAATTCAAATAAAGCAATATAATGATCATCATAATACTAAAAGAGGCGAGAAACAACGATATTGCTAAATTCTTCCAGACTTTAATAAAAAAAAATATACAGCAAAAACATATAATTTTTCATGCAAAAACAAATAGTTAAACAATTATGCAAAGTTGTATTCATGAAATTATGAAATATGCATAAAAACATGAAATTAATTAAAAACAAGAACCCTGTTCAAAATAATTAATTTTAAATTAGTAATACTAAACTATGCCAAAAATTAAAACTATTAAACTATGAATATTACCTCATCATGATAGCATATTGGTCCCAAGTGGTCAATAAGGTCCAGAAGGTGGTTGAATAAACCTTATACAATTTTGTTTTCTAAGGCAAATTTATCAAGTTTGTCTTCCTGAATCTGTTTTAGGTTAGAGAGACTTCAAAATATCAAATCTAAGGGTGTTAATAAACCCGTTGCACCCAACCCAATTGCCCAACCTGACCCAATTCGCCCGTAACCTGTCGGTTTTATTTTTGAAATAATCAATTGCGGGTTGGTAACATGTAAATCCGCATAGTATGGGTCGGGTGACGGGTTTGATGTTAAAAAACCGATCCACCCGCAACATGCAGTTAATCAACATTGATGTACTTTTGATTCATGTTTTAACAAAAGTGTTAAATAAATCAACCTGCCCGCACCCGTTCCACCCGAACCGGGCTATTTATGAAAATAACAATGCGGGTGAAGTTTGAAAATTTGGCAACCCACATGTGTTGGGGCGAGTTGATTTTTTCATGCAAACCCGATCGCGTTCACCCCTAATCACATTTTTTCTTCAGGTTGAAAACTTTTAAGGCTTAAGACAGTTTGATTATCAAAGCAAATCAGATTTTGACTTAGGCAGCGTATATATATATATATATATATATATAAATTTTCGAAAAATCTTTTCAAACTATATATTACCCCCTCAATAAAACACTTGGTTCTTTTTGCACAAATTATAAATAATTAATATCACAATTCATATAAACATATAAGTAAGTGAAGAAATAAAGAACACAAGGATTATAGTGGTTCAGTGGTGGTGTAATCCCCCTGATCCACTCTTCTCAGACAGCTGAGGAAATTCACTAAGATCACAAACCACTGTGGCTTGGACTTTGAACACTAAGTTAGTCACAAGCACAACCAGATCACAAAGCAGGTCTAAAAGGCAGATCACAAAGTAGGCCCCATGAAACTCTGTTCACAAAGATGGTTTCCTATCACAACACTAAGTTGTACACAAAGATAGATTTGTAAGGTTGGTTTGTGTTTTTCAATTTTATGAAGTTTGATCGAAGATAGCTTGAATCTTTTTAAGCACATAGAATTTTTCGATGTTGTGCGGTTATCTTCAAATCTCTCCAAGCCTCTATTTATATTGGTTAGTAATTTGCCTATTGAAGAAAACAAATTACTAATATGCCCTCCAGCTAAACTCGTCACATCAAGAATGACTCTCTGCAGTTCGACGTCTGTCGTATGGCTTAGTCTTATAGCTTGACTTTGCTTATCAAGTTGATCTTTGTATTAAATGTGATGGTACTTATCAGCGAATTTCGAATAAAAGGTTGATGATTAGACTTAAATACCCCTGAACCTTGATATTTTAATGCAACATTAATTTTGTTCGTTTGTCCATACGGCTTATCCTCGTACTATGCTCTTATCATTCATTTGATAAGTTGAAGTACTTTTTTTCAAGTCTGTTGAAATCCAATTCCTGAAATCTGTTGAAGAACATTTTAACAAATCTGTTGAGAGTGCACATCTCTTACATCCTTGTCATCTGCTCTATTGACAATCTTCTTGGTTGTTAGGATCTTTACGCTCTTCATATTTTACTAATCTGTTGGCTTATTTGCTTAGCAGCTATGACGAGTGAATCAATTCACTAACAATTGATTCATGTTAAGACTTTAAACTTCATCTCTTGCGACTGGATGGTTGTTCTTTTTGTACTAAGTTGTTTTAATCCTATCTTCTACATAGTACATAATTTCTTTTATGATGATGATATATAATTTGTCCTTTTGTTATCATCTTAACCTAATTACAAATTTTTCGGGTTTTTAACTAGATTAACTAAATTAGCTAACTAACTAAAGTACTTGAATTGAGTTCGAATAATGAGAATAGAAATCTAGGGTTATAATCCACTATGTTATCTATCGATTGCTTAATTGAGATTTCCGTAATATTTTGGTGACAAGAGTGCTACCGGAGGATTCAAGTATTTTCCTACGTATCTTCCGAATTACGTAAGAACTAATGTATTATCCAAATCAACTCTATCCCTAGTTGATTCGTAAATAAAACAAAGCATTAAACACAAACCTCATGTAATGGGTATAAACGCCTTAAGTATATTCCTATCCTAAGGATCGTTTACTATTCAATTTTTATCTAATCCCAATCTCCCTTTTCCAAGTTCAAATAGGATATTAAATCTAACAACTAGGCGATCAATCCAGTTGTAAGCATAGAGAACGAAATTGAATCAAACACAAGAATTGCCCCTAACTACGAATAATCCAATAAAAATAATCAAAGTAACATAGTTTCATAAAATACCCTAGATCCTAAATAATTAGTTCATGATAAATATATGAAGAAAAATAATAAAGAAAAACAAATCTGAGTTCATGTGGTTTTATAGACATAACGATGAATCCGAGATAAAGATCTTCAATATTGCGTTCTTCTTGCTTTGGTGATCTTCAAGGCTTCTCTCTTTTCTTCTTCAATCTTTCTCCAAGTAGATCTTTGATGTTCTAGGTGTATTCTATGAAAAAAGTTTGTTGAAAGCTGATTAAAGATGTGTAATTTCGTTACCTAGAAGTCCTTAAATAGATCTACCAAGTTGAGGCCTAGTAGGAGACTTTTTGGGCCCAAGTTTTCTCTTAAAACCCCGCTGAAAATCGCGTCAGCTTTGTGCAACAGTTTTGCAAGTTGCATAACTTTCAGCTCCGAACTCTATCAAGATCCGTAAAGCCTATGTTGTAGATAACTCTTTCCTCTATAATTTAGTCGAATTTCAGATCAATTAGAACTTCCTTGAAATAGTTATGGTCCTCGGAGTGCACAACAATATTTTTGACAGTTTTTTCCTTCTTCGTTGTTGCACTACTTGACTTCGTTGGATCATTTTTTCATCATTCTTCACTTCCAATCATTTCCTTAGGTCCACATTAGTTTAGGCCTACAATATGAACACAATATATAAGAAAATATCTCTATTCATGCACAAAACAAACAAACCAATGACTCGAGCGAACAAAATACAAAACTAACTAAAATTGCCTAAGATTCTACCAAAACTCGAATAAAAGTAAACCAACAAGTAAATAAAATAGACTCGATAACACTGTTTTCACAGAGTTATCACATACATGGCATCTTACAATTTGTTGATGATATTTAATCAGATATTCTGCAATCCAAATACTAAATTGTGGAGAAAAATTAAAGTTCTTAAAAAGTTGATGATATTTTGATCAGATATTCTGCACAAAAATACCAAATTGTGGAGGGAAATTAAAGTTATGAAAAAGATGATATTTGATCAGATATTCTGCAATTCAAATACCAAATTGTGGAGGAAAATTAAAGTTCTGGAAAAGTTGATAATATTTCTGCAATCCAAATACCAAATTGTGGAGGAAAATTTAAGGGCAGAAAAAGCTGATGATATTTGGTCTCGTGACATTAGCAGAGATATTTGTTTGCAATTTGTATTTATTTGAGATATTTACCAAGTTCTGCAACCTATTTATTTTCTGCATTTGAACTTTATAAGATTCTTTGCCAATTATCAACTTTGTCAGAGATATGGGCAAAGCTACATTATTGAACTTTTTTTTTTTGAAGTATTATCATTTTGATATTTTTCTGATACAATAAATGCTTTAATTTTCCTCCACAATTTGACATTTTGTTTGCAGAATGTCTGATCAAATATTTTTAACTTTTTAAGAACTTTAATTTTCCTCCACAATTTGGTATTTAGATTGCAGAATATCTGATCAAATATCATCAACTTTTCCAGAACTTTAATTTTCCTCCACAATTTGGTATTTGGATTGCCGAATATCAAATCAAATATCATCAACGAATTGTAAGCTGCCACGTAAGCTAGAAAATCTTCATCCATTATTCAAATTTCTCTATTTAAATGGGTACTTTGGTATCATAACTTCATTCAACATCCACCTCTTCTGAACAAACACAAATTTTCAAACTGAAAATGTCTCGCAATTGGTCTCGTGATGGTTATAGTTCAACTTCAAGCCAAAATAATTTGTATGCTCAATACAATGAAGATGTAGAAGAAGAAAATTAATTTGACGAAAAATTTGCTGAATTATTTGAGGAGGTTCAACAACATTATGTTTCCATTGCCTTAGCTCAAAGTAATGAATCTTCTGCATATCGTGGTTTTGTTCCTGGGCATGAATTTAGGAATAAGAACCACCAACAACGGCACATAACACTTATGGCAGATTACTTCGTGGAAAGACCGTTGTACTCAAATGAGGATTTTCGACGCCGTTTCCGCATAAAGCGTCCCATGTTCCTTCGTATTCTTGCGGACTGCGAGCGAGTAAACCCATACTTTCGACAAAGATTTGATGTCGTAAAGCGACCAAGGTATTCACCCATATTAAAGGTAACGATTGTTATGCATTTATTAGCTTATGCATACATAGATGATTCCCTTGACGAAAATCTTCATGTTGCGGAGACGACGGCTGCCGAGATGGTGCGCGAGTTTTACACTACCATTTTAAGACTGAACAAAGACGTTTGACTTCGTGCCCCAACGCATGCGGATCTGGCAAGACTTATGGGCAAAGCTGAAAGGCGTGGATTCCCCGGGATGATCGATTCCCTAGATTGCATGCATTGGCCATGGAAAAATTGTCCAACTGCATGGCAATGGAGCTATTCGGGAAGAACCAACAAACCCACCATTGTTCTTGAAGTAGTGGCTTCACACGATACTTGGATATGGCATGCCTTTTTTGGCGTGCCTGGAGCAATGAACGATATAACTGTCCTTGCTCGTTCACCTTTGTTCGACAAACTCACTTCTGAAAAAATCTCGGGTGTTGAGTATATGGTGAATGGCAACAAATACTATATGTCGTACTATCGTGTTGATGGTATATATCCTAGATGGGGAACGTTAATCCAATCATTTAGAAACCCCAGAACCCCTCAACAACAAATATTCTCAAAGTATCAAGAATTATATCGAAAGGATGTTGAACGAGCTTTCGGAATTCTTCAAGCTCGGTTCCAAATTATAATCAACCCGGAAGAGGATGGCATACGGAAGACTTGTTCAATATTATGTTGTCTTGTGTAATACTTTATAATATGATTGTCGAGGACGAACGTGATGATTACAACGATGATGACTCAGACGACGATGATACAAACTGAAGAACATCTTGTAGGGCCCGTGCAAAGATTTATGATGTAGGTGAGGTTTTGATAGCGAAAATCCAGTAAGAAGAAAACAAACATTAGATGATTATATGTTGCGTCATAACACAATACGATCGACAAATATCAATGGTAGACTTCAAAATGACTTAATGGTCCATGTGTGGGCAAGATATAGATCACATGCATAAACCGTGTTTGTGAAATGTATTTCAAATTAATTCGTATTTTGTTTCGGTGTTATCTTGCTTAAGTGTTTGTCCACTTGTTTTTTTTTATTTTGTTTAAATGTTTGTTTGCTTAAATGTATGTTAACTTGTTTGTTCTTATTTTATTAATCAAATTAAATAGTCTTGTTCCAAATATTTTTCATGGCAAGTTATTAAAATTCTTGTTGGTGATTTAATGTGATAAATATATCAAACAAAATTTCAACACAAAAATATGTTTACAAAAATATTATATTTGCAATTAGATTGAAAAATCATATAATTCAAATATATAACCATCTATATTCTAATTAAATTATTTAGTTTTAATTGTCAATATTTACAAATAAATTAAAATTTTAATTTAACAAATTAAAATGCCAAAAAAAATGTGACCAGTAAAAGTTAAATCAAAAAATTTGAACAAAAAATTATATTACGTATCACATTAATGTACTACACTATTAAATAATAATACAAAGTAAAAAACAAAAACAAAAATATATTTTTATCAGGGGATGCCAAGTGACATCCCCTGATTGCATCCTAGTCGCACGCGCCCAGGCAGTTGGCAGGCGCATAGACGCGCCTGCCGGGGCAGCTCCCCAGCTACCCCGGACCTACCCACTACCCCTACCCCCTCCTCCCCCCGCCTTGGGCGCACGCGCCCAGGCAATTGGCAGGCGCATAGACTCGACTGCTACCCCCAAGCTGCCCATTACCCCTTGTGGTTTACAAGGTTTTAAAGAGAAGAGGACCTAGGTGAGCCTTGGTACGAACAGGTGTGCCGTCGTCTGTCTGATCGACTGGCCGGCTCGGCATGAACACGAGTCACGGGTTGAAGCTTGGACTTGGGTTTGTGTTTGGGGCTTTAAAAGAAGTTATTATTTTTTTGTAGAAATATCAATTAAACTTTTTGGCCCAATTACTAAAGTTCAATGAATTAAACCCAACAAAAAAGATTCGCGGTTGATTCGAATAGGATCTGCGAGATGACTCGTTTGATCAAACAGGGTCCCGTTTGATCAAATATGATCCGTGCGTAAAACGAATCGATACCTGTTAAGATCTTACTAGTGCAACATGGTTAATTCGAACAAATATACCTTTCCAGAACACTCTTTCAAATGCTATAAAATAGGAGAATAATCTGGTCAATTCTGCACACCATTTTCTAGCAAATAAAGCATAAATATTCTCTCCTCTCTCTTCCGTTCTTTATTCCACAAACCCAGAAATATTGTTTTAAGGAGAATGCATCCGTAGCCTCAATCTTATTTCTTATTTCCTAATTTCGGATATCAATTCTGTCAGTTCTTTTGAATTAGTCTTTCAGTGTATGTTTCAATAATAAGTTTGAACTTTAAAGTTTCTGCATTCATCCATTAGTCGTCTGCCTTTTTATAACTAAAGCCTACTGACTTCTTCTTCAATAAATTCAAAGTCAGTCATCTATTATATTTTCTAACTTAGTTACTATGCATTCTTTATTCCAAATTCAAAAGGTTACGGTTTTAATTATACTTTAAACATCCACGACATTGTCTGAATATATAAGTATTATATTATACTTTCTATTGTCCTTTTTTTTATTAAAATTAATTTTCTTAATATAGTTTGTTAAAGGAAATATAAAGTTATATTCAATTACGCATATTGTTAAACACGATAGACAATATCATTATTATAACTACTATTTTTATTATTATTATTATTATTATTATTATTATTATTATTATTAGTGCACTGTTTCAAAAATCTCGTCCCAATAAAATTCGTCCAACTCCCCCCTACTGATATTGAACATTAAGTTATCAAACAATAAATTACTTATACATACATTGTGTTATTATATTTTTATTTTAAGAATACATATTTACTACTATTAAAAATTTATTTATTATTTTAAACCTAATTCAATCATTTATTCTTTTACTTTAATTAGGAGAAAAAATTGAAATTATTAAAATTACCGTTTAAATGTGAAGTTGATTGTATTTACATTTTTATTTATGTTCTACAATATTTTTTTTCTTATAATTAACCATAATTTATTTATTTTTCCTTGTATTTTAATTGTAAAAGGTTATGAAAAAAATTGAAAAAAAATGTTGATGTGTTATTATATTTTTATTTTAAGAATACATATACATTAATAAACTAATTATAAGTTTCATTTAAATTTATAACATTTGAACTCATACTTATACATATACATTGCAAAGAAACCTCTCATATGTACCAAACATAACAAGGGTATAATTGTCCAACAAAATAGCTTTAGTAACCTCAAGGGTGAAATAGGAAGTTCAATAAAAATTCGTCGATGGCGTCATCAAAATGTAAGGTTTTTGAAACGTCGGGGGAAGTGGATGTAATTATGAAATTGCGAGGGAATTGGACAATAATTACCCCAAACCTCAGTGCAGGTCCCTGTAATTATCTCTTAAGTTTATCATGTTTATTTATCCTATCCCGAACGAACATGTAACCATAGAATTGCTATTTAGAATATCAAACCGTAAAAGATGTTTATTTTATGTTTTTTTTTTGTTTTATTAACTGTCTAATTTGAATGGAATATCCACGGAATTATATGAATATACTTTATTAACTGTATAATTAATTTTCTTAATATAGTTTATTAAAGGAAATATAAAGTTATATTTCAATTACACGTATTGTTAAACACACTGACAATATTATTATTATAATTACTATTTTTGTTATTATTATTATTATTAGTGCACTGTTTCAAAAATCCCGTCCCAATAAAATTCGTCCAACTCCTCCCCTATCGATATTGAACATTAAGTTATGAAACCAAAAAAAAAAAAAATATATATATATATATATAAATATATTATTTTTGTCATGTTATATTATCCGATAACGAACATTATTATTATAATTACTATTTTTGTTGTTATTATTATTATTATTATTAGTGCACTGTTTCAAAAATCCCGTCCCAATAAAATTCGGGGGGATTCTAGGGTGCCGTTGCGGTAGGTGCCGCATATATTTAGTATGACCCACATCATGTAATATCTATTCCACATTAGGTGGTATTACTACGCAATGTGTATGTATCACATTCTATGGTATAACTCACACATGACATTAATGACTCACATTAGATAGTATTAATGTGACCCCACATCATGTAGTATTTATTCCATATTAGGTGGTATTACCACACAATGTGTATCACATTATATGGTATAACTCACATGTGACAGTACTGACTCACATTACATAGTATTAACCCCATATATTTAGTATGACCCCACATCATGCAGTATTTATTTCACATTAAGTGGTATTACTATGCAATGTGTATGTATCACATTCTATGATATAACTCACACGTGACAGTAATGACTCACAATACATAGTATTAAATATGACCTCACATTATGTAGTATTTATTCCACAATAGGCAGCATTACCACGCAATGTGTATCACATTCTATAGTATAAATCACATGTGACAGTACGGGCCCACATTTACATTGTATTAATGTGACCTCACATCATGTAGTATTTATTCCACATTAGGTGATATTACCACGCAACGTGTATCATATTCTATGGTATAACTGACGTGTGGCAGTACGTGCTCTCATTACATAATCTCATATATTTAGATGACCCCACATCATGTAGTATTTATTCCACATTAGGTGGTATTATGCAATTTTTCAAAATTTAATATTAATTTTTCAACACAAATATTATATACTATTTATTATAAAATATTATTGTTACATTCATTTTTTTTTTGTCATAGTAATTTATTAGGAAATAATTTACTATATGATGTGGCTAAATATATTGTATAGTATCACTTATTGTGGTATAGTACCACTTATTGTGGTAATATTATGGTTGATAACTTATTTAACAAATAACTAATTAATAACATGTCTTATTTCTATTGGTTATAATTAGCGGCACCTAACGCAGCGGCACCTTAGAATTTTCCTAAAATTCGTCCAACTCCGCCCCTATCGATATTGAACATTAATTATGAAAAAAAAATATATATATATATATATATATATATATAAATATATTATTTTTGTCATGTTATATTATCCGATCACGAACAAACATGTAATCATGATTTCCAGCAGATCGATCGATTTCATTCATCTTTCATATTCATTAGGCAAACCAACATTTTTGCTTCACCTTTGGAGAAAGACTCTCCCTCAATTGTGTTCATTTCTCTCAAACTCCACCAAGTAACTTGTTACCATCAGCTTCTTCCATTTGGTCATTGTCTTATCACATGGAAGAAAGCAATGCTTTTTTGGGCCTGAAATGCATTCCTAGATGATGATGGAAAAGTCATGAAAGAATGAAAAGAGCATTAAATACTTATAAGACGTTTCTTAATGAATTTTTCCCCATAGAGGAAAAATTCTCATAGATTTACGTCAAGTTGCTTGGTTCCTTCGAAGTCAAAACAACTCTTCTACTATAGGATATTTTAAACAGAATAAATATATCAAATATTTTGATTCAAGAACAATTTACCCCGTCATATTTATAATGTTCAACTTACTAACGTTGATTAAACAAAAAATATTTTACATCCTTAAATTTTATAAAAGACTCTAATCGTCATGGTCTTCCTCTCCCATAACCCTTACACACCCATCCCTTCATCGGAACCTAGGTCGCGGTGGCCTGGGATTGTTGGTTCTAGGCTGTTGTGGCCTGAGATCAAATAACCCAAGTCACCATGACTTGGGTGGGTTTCAAAAATTTTGAAAACCCAAGCCGTGGTAGCCTGGACTGACGAACTAGGTCGATGAAGGTCTGGGATTGACAATCCCAGGTTATCGACCTGGGTTTTGGTGGGTTAGGTATATTATTAATAATTATAAATATTAATAATATATTAAATTTATTATTATAACAATATTAAATAATATTAATAATACATAAATATAAATATTTTAGTATTTTTTTTCAGATTTTATACTAAAGTTTTATTAAATTTATTAATATTATATAAAAGAACAAATAGATATGAGGGAATTGCATTTTTCATACTAAATTTTTAACTACTTTAGACATTTGATACCAAACCTTTAAAAAAGACACATTTAATACCAAAATTGAAGGGTTTTTTTCACATTTGCTTGAGCTTTAATGACGATTTTTTATATGCTTAAAATTATGCTCCAAATTTTTTTACCATAGCATATATTCTTATACCCCCTATATCATATCTGAAAATTATTGTGGCATGAATTCCTTGTAGATTATGAGACATGATTTAATTTTGATTAATATCCCGACACTTATGTTAATTTTATGCGGATTATATATTGTGTTTCATGAATTGGAATGTGTACTATTAGAAGCTATCGTCAAGAGTTTTTCAGTCATATAAAGAAATTTGGCCCCTAAAAATTGACGGAGAAAGAAAATGTAAAAAATCCTTCAATTTTTGTATTAAATGTGTCATTTTTTAAGGTTTGGTATCAAATATCTAAAGTAGGTAAAAATTTGGTATGAAAAATACAATTCCCTCACATAGATAGTATGGAGGGTAAATAGTGCTTAACTTAAAAAAACTAAAGAAGTTAATAATTTAATGACCAAATGTAGAGTGTACAACAATTTGTAAAAATCAACGGAACTTTATGCAATAAAACGAAAGTTTTGTGCAGCTTTCTAAAACACAAGTGAATTTTATGTGTTTTACCCGTCTTACAGAATAAGCTATAAAATAATTGGAACTGTGTTACCACTCTTAAAAGATTTCAATTAGTACAATTTCATATTTTACGTTTTCCATAGGAAATAGTTCATTTTTAAATTATTGAACAAGGGGATTAGCTGCAAAGCAAATTTGAACGAAAAGCAGACAAAAAAGAACCAAACTTCAAAAACTCATAGCAAGAAATTCATAGTTTAAAACCAGCATACCTCGTGAAAATTAATGTGCATGATTTTCCTTGATAGAGAATATTTTTTTAATTCTTAATTTGTTTTGGAAAAGTGGAACACCAAAAACAGCATTAACCAAACCATATTTTTCATAGCATTAAATGCACCAGCCAAACACCTTCTATGGACTTGTGTTACATCGTAGAAAGTAAAAATGAATGCACAATTCAATATTAAAGATGTTCAATTGGAATCCCAAGACCTAGTTCTTAATCTCACTAGGCATTAAAAGTTCTAGAGAAGTTAGTTCCCAAGATATATAATTAAGTACTATATAGACAATTTCTATGTATCTTGGCTCATGGGTTCAAGATTTGATAATTTTGAAGAATAAAATAATTAAATTCGGTTTGGATAAGAAATTTGTAATTCATTATTTCGGAAATGCACTTTAATCTATTTTGAATGTTGGGTCTCAAGAAAGTCATGTACTCCTTAAAGAATTATTTTTGTTTTAAAATATATGTTGCTTTAGGATTCAAATACAATATTAATTACCCATTTTTCAATTTAGTTCTTATTTATTGCAACACTCTAAAACGACAGAAATTGTAAAATAGAGGGGCCAACAATTTGAATTTGAAAATGCAAAATTCGATGTGGATTTCGTTTTTGAGAAAACTTATATGTTCTCATATTGAATTTTTTGAAACTTAATTTTTTTAATACATAAATTGGGCATAAGGATACACATAATTTGAAAATAATATTATCCTTACCCTTTGATTCAACCTAGGGCTTTGCAAAAATTAAAAATCCTCAACCCTTTAAAGGTGGATATTGAAGAATTAATTAATGAGAGATTTTCATGTGGAGGAAGACATAATAAAACCTTGCTAAGATGCCAGACAAAGTTGTTGAAAGATTAGAAGGGAATATTTGGGAGTATGGAAGAGGAATTAAAAGGTAGTAATGTGGGTTTATTTTGATTTAGGCACATGCTAAACCCACAACACAAGCAAACAAACACTCCTTTTGCTCTAAAAAAGAAAAAGAAAAAAAAAAAAAAAAAAAACACCCCTTTAATTCGTGGGTTCTCTCACTCAAGGTCAATGCATCTATTTGTACTCTATCTATCTGCATATATTTGAGTACGTACATTTATATACTTTATTAAAAAAAATAGATGCAACTATTATAGAGTATAGTACTAATATATTTTTGATTATGACCAACAATCAATTAAGCTCCTAGCATATGTATCATTTAATTTTTTAGTTAGATTTTGCCTTAGAATATACTAATCATCATAAATGTAACGTTTCAATATAGCGACAGGAATTTTAAATCATATCTGACTTAAAAAGTTAAAATGTATACACACAAACTTATATTGCATATATACACACAACGAAAAGACCATTGCATTTAAACATACTTGTTTTGATTAATTTTTAATATATAAACATTGTTGAATCCCAAATAGAACTTTTTTATAACATAAAAATAATGATGTATAAGCCCAATTATATACCCCATCCATCCTTAAGTTTTCACTTTTATTTCAGTTATGACATGTCTCATGACAAGACTATTTTCTAAAATTGAAATACATTTTTCGAAATCACTCTTTTATGTAAAATAATAATTTATCATTACTATTAAGGGCGTAAGTGTAAGTCATCTAAAATTTCTACTTTTAATTCTTACCGAAAATTTCATGATAAAAATAAAAGGAGAAAAAAATAAAGGATGAGGGTAATAATATAATACAAGTGTGTAAACTATAAAGAGTACACTATGATTCACATATTAAATAAATACGATTAATTCCAAGTTTTGGAATGGTCGTTCAACGTCAAAATATCATTATTTGACTTCCTACATGAAAAGGGATTTCTTTAATAATAATATTATATTAAACCAATTAGTAATTAAAAGAATAATATGTGTACGTGTGTGTAACTATTTTTCTTTATGTGTGTGTGTGAGAGAGAGAAAGAAGCGAAGAGGGTGGGGGAAAAGGGATCACAGATTAAAGAGAAGAGGAGAGGGGTTGAGTTACTTTCTGTTTCAAGAATTTTTAACCCGTCGTCTACGGGGAAGGAAATCAAAAAGTGACAACATATCTTTTTATGCTTTTTTAGTACTAAATAAATAATAATAATAATAATAATAAATAATTTAATTTTTATTATTATATTTTTTGTATTTTTGTTTGCGTGTTTTGACTAGTGAGTGAGAGGCCTTGTTCTACTGTCATTTTCTGAGATATACTCTCGAGGAATTACACCAGACACCAAATCATCCTCTTACCCCCCACACCCACCCACCCACCCACCTACCCACCCCACCTCCCCTTCTTCTCCTTCTCCTACTCCTATCTCTTCAAATCTGGAATTCTCCAATTCTTCTACTCTTGTTATTATCTTTGCTCCTGAAATTCCTCCACCAAAAATCTTCACTTTCTTCACATCTTTTATGTTCCCTATTTCTCCTTTAGCTTTCTAACCACAAAAGTTCTTCTACTAATCTTTTCACTTGAATCAACAAAAAAGATTTAGGTTTTATCCATTTATCTTTCCATGGCTTTGCTTTAAATCTTTTAAAGAAATAAGAATATTAATTATTCTTCATTTCTACAACTTCACTCTTCAAAGAAATTTACTAATCTTGTTCTGTTCTTACAAATCTCTAGTTGGCGGATTTGTCAATCTTTGTTCCCTTTTTGTGTCCGTGTGTTTTTTTTTTTTTTTATATATATTTTATTTCACTTTTTCCAAACCATTTGGAATTATATAAAAAAAAAGAAAAATTGTTCATCTAGTTTCATTTCAAGAAAATCTTCTTGCTAGTAAAAAAAAAAAAAAAAGATGCCCTTAGAGCCAGTACCTGATCTTTCTCTACACATTAGTCTACCAAACACTACTTCTTCATCCTCAACCTCAACAATTGGTGAACAATTTAATGTTTCAACTTTCGATTTACTAAACAAAAACAAACCCAACAAAAACACCAACAACAACTCTTTCATCGAGCTTTCTTTAGGCAACGCTCATCCGTCAAACAACGAATTCGGGCGACTTCAAAGAAGCTTCAACAATGGAGTAGGCTCAGGAGGAACAATTAATCATCATCATCATCATCATCAATTGGAAACGGTACATACACAAAATCCTTTTCTTCATCTAAACCACATAAATCATGGAGTATCCGTGTTAGATGTATCCGACAACAACGCGTTAAGGCCCATAAAGGGTATTCCGGTTTATCCTAACCGTCCATTCCCATTCTCACCTCTAGAAGTAGACACCAGAGATCCCAAGATGTGTTTCTATCATCAAATGCCTTATACTTCTTCTTCGTCTTCGTCTTCTTTGGAACATCGTATGCCATTGTTGAACCCATCGGGTTCGGGTTATCGAATACCTAGTGGCGTTGGTGTTGGTGTTGGTGTTGGCGTTGGCGTTGGTGGTGGTGGTGGTGGAGGGAGGTTTATTAATGGGATGATGAACCAACATCACTTACATAGTACAAATGAGGTTGTATCGAATAATCATCATTTTAATCATAATTATAATAATCATAATTATGGGATAATGAGATCGAGGTTTTTGCCGACGAAGATGCCGGCGAAGAGGAGCATGAGGGCGCCGAGAATGAGATGGACGACTACACTTCACGCGCGGTTTGTTCATGCAGTTGAGCTTCTTGGCGGCCATGAAAGTAATTATTCTATAATTAATTATCATTTTCACAAGTTCTTTTTTGTTCTTTTTTGCTTTTCTTTGTTCAAATATGTTTATAAGTTTTTTATTTGGTGGAGTGGTTTTTAAATAGCACATTTTGTTGTTGTTTTTTTATTTTTTCAGGGGCTACTCCAAAATCAGTGCTGGAACTCATGGATGTTAAGGATCTCACTCTTGCTCATGTCAAGAGCCATTTACAGGTAGAATCAATTTCAATCACATTTATATATCTCATCAAAAAGACAAAAAAAAAAAAAAAAAAAACAAGAATTTTCATTTCAGTCAGATAAAAATATTAATTTTTTTAAAAGAAATTCTCAGATACTTTTCTCAAAACATACGAAAAAATTGTAAATCAATGAAACACTTTGAATCAAAAACTAGTTATTTTATATTTTTCGTTTCGATCGACTCCAAAACATACCATAAATGAGAAGAAAAACCCAGAAAATCAGGTTGAGCAATCCATTAAAATGTACACATATACTTTCACATCTCTCTCTCTCTCTTTCTCTTTGTGTCGGTTTATGGTGTCTGTCTGGGGGTGGGGTGGGGTGGGTGGTTGGGGGGTGGAGTGAGTCCGTATATTTCTCCGGCACAGTAGCCAATGAATGCAGAGACTGAATGAATGAATTAATTAAAGAGAAGTCTTAGGAAGCAGTCAGAAGAGAGAGAAAGAGAAAATTAAAGAAAAGTTGCAGAAGACAAAAACCCCATCCATCATTTTTCAATGATACTATTATTTTACAGCTCATAATTACTACCTCCTCCTCTTTATCAAAACACCTACCTCGTGTTTAATGATTTCTTAATTAATTAATTAATTAATTAAATCATTCGGAATGTAATGCAGATGTATAGAACTGTTAAAACAACTGACAAGCCTGCAGCTTCATCAGGTACACACACGGTCTTTCTTTAAAGTTAAAGCTTTTCCAATTAATTAATTGTAATCTTGTTTTCAACCCATTTTTAGTTCATGCATTTTTTGACATTTTGGGTTTGTTTATTTGTTTGTTTGTTTAAGGACATTCAGATGGGTCTGGGGAAGATGACCTTTCTACTATAGGAAGTACCGGAGGAGGAGGAGGAGGAGGAGGAGATCGGGCCGGGCTTCGACGGTTCATGGATCCGAGAGGCCCGTCTCATGATGGGTCGAATTTGCAACAAGATGTTGTTGAGAATAATTACCCTTCCACTGCAAGTACATTGTGGAGTAATTCTTCAAGGTACATAATTAATTACTACTCCCTCCGTTTTTTTGTATTTGTTGTTTTGGTGGATTGCACACAGATTAAGAAATGTAATAAATAGTCATTTTTTTAAAGTAAAAATTCAAAACACCCTTTTAACCAAATAATTACAAGCATTAACAAGAAGGATAAAATTGGTAAAAAAAAAAAAAAAAAAAAAACTTTACTTTGGCAAATGACTGAAATTGCTCATAGACACACATGCTGAAACTCAGATATTACACTGTCTGCAATGTACTCCCTCCGTTTCATAATATCTGTCACTTTGAAAAGTTTTTCTTGTGCCATATTATCTGTCACTTTAGATTTCCAATAAAGCATTAATTACTCTTTTTTCATTTTTGCCTTTTATGCTCATAATTTTCTCGAACATTAGTGGAGGATAATTAATTAAAATGGTATCTTAGTCTTTTTCATTTTTTTTCCTCTAGAATTCAACTATATTCAATGATTTTCTTAATTTTCTCAAACATTAGTGAAACGGAAGTAGTATAAACGTATTTTTTAAATGACGTATGTAACAAATTATTGTGGCGACAACGTCGTTGGAAAATGCACTTTTATATTGCAGACATGTAGAATCTAAATTCTTGTATATGTATGTGTGTGTTTTTTGTGCAAATCATACATATGTGATATCAATATATAGATATACTAGTTAAATGCCCACGTACTAATCTTATAAAGAAAAAAATAGGATGCTTATGATGGAATAATAATGAATTCCTTCCCTTTTCCTTTTGCATGGTACAACTTAGAAAATGTGAACTGACGTCCACAATTTTTCAAGGAATAAAAGTGTTCTTATGGCAGCTTTTGCTTTTGTTTTGTTCCGTTTTTTCTTTTAATATTAAATATATTCTTTAATAATCTTTTTCAAAGATTTTCACCTGAGATTAGCTTTAGCCAAATGGGGTGCTGAATATGAAGTTAAAAATTAAAATCAAAAGCTAAATTAAGATAAATAAAGATGAGAAAGCAACCACTGCTATATATACTTTTCTTTTTCTCCTTAAATTATTGCAGTTCTTAAACACTTGTTTTAATTTATTCTCTTCACGAGGTAATATATCTGCTTATAGGACCGGAAAAGGAGATGTATCTTGACTTAAGTGCTCTCCTTTTCTTTTCATGAATTATGTTATAGGTGGGCCCGGATCTAGGTCATCCGCAAACGAAAAATTATCTATCTCACTTTGATGTTACACCCATAATTTAATGACATGAGTTGTCAACAGAAATTTAAATTAATATATTCGTCGTTATATATGCAAATGTGACAAAAAAAAAGGACATTGAATTGTTAAATATAAAAGTCATAAATAAAATATGCTTATTTTCAAATTTAGTGTGTTTAGAAATATATTATGATTTGTTACGTACACACCTAATTTATAATATTATATTTCTTTTCTCCAAAATCATTTCCATAAAATCCATGTAAGGATTATTTTTCTAAATTTTGACACAGTTTAATTTTTTGTACGTTCTCTTATCAGTAGGAGGCTTTCTGGTTTTACTCGTACACTTTACTTCTTGAAGTTACATTTTTCCATTTCTAGGCATAAGAGATTTCCCAACATTTAAAGTCTGAATTTGGCCAACAAATTTCTCCTTATTCAAATTTTGACTAAAGGACTTGTCAGCAAAGAAAAAAATTTAATGATTTTTTTTTTTTTTTTAATAATTATTTCAACATGGGCATACTTTAAATATGCACATAAGATTGTTACATTTTTATCACCACAATGTAAAGAGAATTGTGTTGTAGTACATTCTTTTATCAAAATATAGATTTAACTACTACAATAAGTCGTAAACATATTTGTACGTTATGAATTTATATATCATTTTCACATAACCAACAATAATGCAATGATAATTGGAAAATAAACAAAATATTTATCACCTTTAGATTTAGTTATGCTAATTGCACACTATTAAACCAAAAATCTAGTTCTTCTATTTTAATTTTATATGACAATAATTGCACACTAATTCTTTTCTTCTTTGTTTATAGTAGCCGAGAGGGTTGGCCACAAACTAATGCTGGTGAGTTGCACGGCCTCAATAGATCATCGTCTTTTCCATCTCAATCAAATTCAGGTCGCTTGATAGAGGTAAATATGTTACATAATTTATCATCATTATTTCGATTATTCAAGAGTTTTATTTTGCATTTTGTTGAGAATATAATTCCTATAGAAATTATATATCAAGACTAAGAGATAATAATTATATGATCTTGCGCGATCCACATTTTTTGAGCTAGCTTTGAGTTGACTTAGTCCAATTTATTTTGGAGGAGTTAGCCCATCCATGTGTTTAATATAGTGTTAGACCCTCAAGTTAGGCCATCTCCTTTCATGATGGGCTTCATTTGTCTTTGTTCACGTGTCTGCCTATTGGCCCTTACCTACATATCCGTAAGCTTTGGAATTTCGTAGTCTCTTGTCTTGGACTTATTTCACCCCGCACGTTGAGTCTGGTCTCACGAGGAAATGAAGTTTCGAGAATAAAAGTCTCACACTGATTGGATATCAAAACTATGAGTAAGTGATCCTTACATGAAATTGCGCAATCTTCACTTCTTGAGCTGACAATTGACGTGAGTTAGGTCCAATTCAATTAGGGTACTTAGCCAAATACATGTGTTTAATATGTTTATTCTAGGAAAATTATCATTGTAGAAGGGGAAAATACTAGGCAGTCCAATTATTTGTGTTTGGATAAGTAGATTCGTAGGGAAGGAAATGGAGGGAATCGTTTTTCCCCTGATAGCTTTATCGAAAAATTATTAGCAAAATTAAACAATAAACATAAAATACTATTTACTAATTAATCTGATGATCTCCACACTCACAATTCCACGTTTATACATGTAATTATTTTTTGTATTTATTTAATTTAGATAAATGCATGACTCTCAACAAATTGGTGCAGGAAAACGAATTTTCGCGTTCAAAGAGTTATGCAATGCCCAATTCTGAAAATAATTACAAGAATCCGAGCTTGGAATTTACACTAGGATTGGGCAGAGCAGATTGGAATGATGAAAAAGAGCGCCATTAGCATATTATACATTATACGTATTTTCCTTATTTATAAAGAGGTGATTTCATTGGATATCTAAGCTTGTTCTCTCATAGTTTAGTAAACATTTTTCGGTTTCTTAGTTTATTTTAATTTCCATTTAATTTTCCTCCATTTTTTCTCCTTTTAGGAGATTGGGAGAATGTAGATGTAGTTTTTTTTCTTTCTTTTTGGGGGGTTTCTTTTTGTTGAGATTTTGGTTGCGGACGAGTTTCCTTAAGTAAACCTACATGGAATGTGTTTAATGTCCCTATTTTAGCAAAGTTTTTTTTTTTAAATTTAATTTTTTCATTTTTTGAGTTTTGAAAATCAATTAAGATGCAAAAAGTGTATGTATTCAATAATGGACCGGGGAAGGCTTATTTTACAATGTCATTGTAAGTGTTTTGACAATTTTTATGAAGTTAAAACATTAAATCTTAAATATTATTATTATGTAACGATAAACTATCTAAGTGTAAGTGTAACCAAAAAAAAATTATCTAATGTACTTCTACCGTGCATGTGAGTAATCACACGGACTTGATGTAATAACTATGACATGCAATTGTATATCGTCTTGTGAATGGACATAATGGCAATTTATCCCATGTGATATACATAATGTTCAATTATCTCCTCGTAATTTGAAAAGGGACATTTTACCGTCCCTATAATCTCATAAAAGTTTCACACCGTTTCCCTGATATATTTATAAGTGGCACTTAACTCCCCTTTTGTTATGATGATGTGATAGTTTACACCCATGTGTTATGATAAATGTTGTGTGATATACTAAATGTGGCAATTTACCCCCCTATGTTACACACATATTTTTCATGCACACTCTCAATTTCGGCAAGTGAGTTACACTCTCCGGTTGAATAAGGTAAATTGCTTCTTTAATATTTTCACAAGGGGATAAAATGCTCTTTTATAAATTAAAAGTGGTAAATTGAACATTATGCATTTCTTACGTGGTAAATTGCCATTAACTCTTTGTGAATGATATGACACACAATTTTAGAAGAATGGCCAAGCAAAACACACACATATATATATATATATATAATTATATATATATATATATATATTTATTTCTTAATTGAATGCATGGACGATGTTGCATGATGTTTAGACTAAAATTATTTAAAGAATTTTGATTTGCTTACATAGCACGGGATAGATGACATATCATGTTTGTTTGCAAAAACTTCTGATTTTTAAGAAAGTACTTCTAACTGCAGAAGCTAAAAACAATCTTGTTCTTGTTGAGGGGTAGTGGAAACGGCAGGGGCCGAAGTAGAAAATAATCAAATCTTGTTGTTTCTTCTTATCTTAAAAAAATGTTTGAGAAAAACTCTGATGAAAAACAACAAAACAGACTGAAGACGGGTTAGATTTAATGAACATCCAAGCGGGTCGGGTCCTGGTCCAATAAACACCGATGATCGGGTTTTGCATGGTCCAAGCCTATGTTGAGTCCAACAAGAACAAGAACAATTTGAGCGGGTCTTGATAGAATCAGGTCCAAACCCAACACTTGACAGACCTAAAACATGGTATCAATGTCCAGAGGCGAGACTCAAGTTCGAATCCTACTGGAGACATCACACTGGGGAGGACCTATACCCTTTGCACTCTTCGGTCCGAGCTGTAAATACACAGTTTAGTAGATTAAAAAAAAAAAAAAAAAAAGATATAAGAAAATGTTTAATATGTTAGAACATAAATAGTAAAATTTATATTTTTTAATTTAAAAAAAAAAAACTCATGCATGTGATATGTCATTTTTCAATAGACTAAACATTTTTTTTAATAAATAAATAATAGGAATAGGGTGCACAATGCCGTAAATCGATCAAACTGTGACCAAAACTGATTTTTTTTGTCGGATATACATGAAATATCAAATCGAAATTTTAGTTCAATATTACAAAAAGAAACAAAAGAAACTTTAGCCATATTATTCAAAAAGATAAAATTAAGTGAATCATCAATAATGGAAAGAATCAATTGTTGCTAACCTTAGATATATTTTCCCCTTAATCACCTAAGAACAAGTGAAGAGATTCGGTTTCAACCAAGAGAAAAATAAATTAGGTTCAATAAAACATGGGGGCATTTTGATTCAATCACATGCAATATGGTTGCATCTTGTTAATGAAACACAAAAATAAAACCAAGAAGGCTACAAAATAGTTAGATTAGGCCTATAGGTCAGTTGGGGCCAAATGGTAACTGGGTCCAATCCTATGAACCTAATTGAATGGGCCTAATTTAGGCCCAATTGAACAGGTTCGTTCTCTGAGCCTAACCAGATGGGCCTAAGAGTAGTCTTGAACTCTTGATCTTATTATATTTTAGCCACAAGTGAGGAGAATATATTCTGGAATCGATGCAGTGGCGGAAATATTATGTTTTATTAAAGAATATAGACAACTTTGGAGTAATAATTTATATTTTCTTCTAGTGGATCCCTATAATAAAATCTAAAATCTTATATGATAGGGGTCCATATTTATTATTAATGAAATTAATAGTCATGGTAATAATGTGAACTATTGTTTTTTATATTGTAATTTGAATAATAAAATAGACAAACAAGATGTTTGGGAAGGAACACATTTTAAAGTCTCTAATTTCATACCAATATCTGTTGGAATTTTAAGTTTTTAAAACATCAAATAAAATAAATTTTGTAACAGTCAAAATTGACTATGAAAATAAAGTGAAATAATTCCCCTTAATGTGCCATTATATGGCGCTTAATGATTTTGACCATTAAGGTCTCATGAACGCACTATAAATAGGTGTTAGGGGTCTTAGGGATTACACACACTCACTAGTTGCATCCACTAAAATATTTTCATACATTGTTCGAGGGGCACTTAAGATAAGGTCTGGTTCTTTGTCTTCCTGTGAACGTGCTCATAGATGAAGACGCGGCGTGGCCATATGGGTTTTATCTTGGGATTGTGATCAGCCGCCAATACCTGCACGAGGGGAGGCAATCACTTTCTTAGATTAGTGTAAAACCAAAATTTCACAACAATCTAAGAAAGTGATTGTATGATTAATATCTAAAGAGATTGTTCATTACAATGTCTGATCCATGTTTTGTGTATTTCATGAATCGATAATGGGGAATTTCTAAGTCAAATAAAGGTTGAAGCATTTGAGATACTCCTACATGAAATTTTCATATGGAATTTTGGAAAATGAAGATTTCCCAAAATACAGGTGAGTTTGGTGCATTTCCTTTCCTAAAAGGTATGGTGTTTTATTTCTATTTATTGCTGGAAAATTTTCTGAGTTAAATTATACTTACTATTCATTGGATAGTCTACTCCTAACCTTGACAGTTACATGAAAATGTAGAATAATACTCTTTGGTCATAGATGCTTCCGATCTTGAAATAATATAAAGAATTGTTTTACCGTTAGGTGGATAATTATAGTATTGAACAATTGATATTGGAGGATACTTTATTGGCTTCATTAACGATTAAAAAAAATTTTGTTTGATAGGAGGAACTTAACTTGATTTCTTTGCAAGAATAAAATACCCCGAAAATTTGATACCCAAATTTAACTTTCAGTGGAAATTGTTGAATTTTGAGATCTATAAATCTTCTAGTGTGTGATGATATATGATGAAAACGTATAAAATTTAATGGTGCCATTTTTATGTATCCATGCTCATGAAGAGGTACATATTGATTATATTATGGTCCATTTTATTTTAGAATTTTGAGTGGTCCTTAAAAGCATGATAGTTAAGGCAAATTAGTGGTGTATATACTTCGGTTATGCTTTTTGTGCCGATATGAATTTCATTTGACACTGGAACAATATTTTACCTTTTCGAAAATTAAAATTAAGAGGAAAAAGAAAAGAAAATGAAGTAGTTGTTAGCTAGGTTATACAATTTGGATTAAAAAATAAAAATGTTGGTTAGTCTTATGGTTTGCTAAAGGTTGTAGCTTTGGGTCAACAGGAAATGAAATTCTTGCAATTAAGTAAATGTCAATATAATTAAGTTATATTGACCGCTTAAAAAAAAATTAAGTTGGTAGTTGCATGTTATTAATTATTAAAAAGGATTGTCTAAGAACTTTTGCTAGCAATTATTGCATTATTTGATAATTAAATATTGTCATTATTAAGGAACTTTTAATTGTTGGGCTTTAAATCATTTTAAACTATTAAATGAGTTTTTCCGTTAAAAGTATATATCGTGGGTAATTTCTTTCATTACAAGAAAACATGCTCTTACTACTATTCAGAGGTCTGTTTTGTGATAATGTGAATTTAAATTCAAATTTCATTATGTGATAATGTGTGTCTGAAGGTGCTTGATTTTTAAGCTTAAATATTAGTTGGACATTTTCACATTTGTGCCGTGTGCATGTATATGAAGTTATTAACTGTCAAGCAAAGATAATTTCTTATTTTGAATTCATAGATCCATTGAAAGATTTTGATTGGTGGTCTAATTTTATCAAAGTATCAACAATATCACTAGCCAAGAGTAAATGATAATTTATATGTTATAAATTCTCTGTTTTATGTGTATCTCCATGTACACATGTGACTTATACTAAATAAATGCATGAATTATTTTGCCATAATTGCATTTAATTTTGCAATTAAAATAGGAAATATATGTTTCATATGCATTGGTACAGCAAAATTGTGTAACCTCAATTGGTATTGATATCTCTATAATGACATAATTATATTCATCATCAATTGCCTCTTGAAAGATTAAAAGAAAAAAGACTTTGAGGTGTCTTTTACTTAGCTTTCACTATGCAATGAATCAGCTGCTATCTTGCAGTATGGCAAAAGTCTTATTTTTGACAGCTCAACACGTTGGATACATGGTGCATAAATGTTAACCCTGAAGGTTATTATAAAAAAAAAAAAAAAAATAAAAGAAAAAAAATATTTTGCCAATCTTTCGATCATGTTGCAAAGAGTTATATACATATTTAAGGATATTAAACTATGCACATAAATGCTTTTAATGAATATATTCATCGCATTTTACTTCCGGAGTTCACATAAACTAATAAACATTATTTGTTTGGTTTTCTTTTTTGGAGTTGGATCTCTAATAATTTAACAATTGAGTCTACAAGTGATTCTTGTATCATAAATATCAAAGTTAAAGAATAATTCAGAATGGAACTTGTACAAGATTAGACCAAATGGAGTTTTGCTGGTTGAAGATGTCTACGATTAAAAATAAGCGTGATATCGGGTATGGTTTAGTTTACATTCCTTTGCTTATACCATATATTATCATAAGTTGTTCAATATATTTATAAAAAAAATAAAAATAAATAATAAGGCATGAAATTTAGTGCATGTTAATTATGGTTTCCTAAAAATTAATATCAACCATAATTGCATAGGGGTTACGTGATTGTGTAATGGTTTTTGCATTATCAATGCTAGTCATATTATATTTAAGGTCTTTGACCTAATATATATATGACTATAATGATTTATAGAGAAGTCTAATCATTAAAATTGTTATAAAAGCATTTTGAATGCTAGACAACATTGCATTTATTAAGTAAGATAAATACTTTGAAAATCTTTCATGCTAAATTTCTTGATTATTGTGTTCATTTGTACATGTGGTAGAGGGCCAGTAATTTTAGTGGTCATTCAATGGATATCTTGTGTCTTGATTGAAATAAAATGATAATTGAGTAGTATGATCTATTGAGATGAAGATCATTAATAGTTAGATCTGAATATACATGCATTGATGAAATAGTATTATGGATGCTAATATATGTATGTGATTGACTTTATGATTTTATGAAAAATGTGGATGTGTTAGCTTATGGTCATTATACCTTGTAAGTAACTTCTTTATCAAAAGAAAATAAAATCAAATAAGAATTTATTTTTTTGTTAATGGAAAAGTGTGGAGGTTACATTCCTAATGTTTTGAGCTTTATTTCTAGCTTAATAATTTCTCCCAATAGATAACGATTTTATAAGAGTTGTTCATATGACTAAATTTGTTTGAGCGCATATTGTGTATGTGAATTGTTTTAGTGCAAATTGATCATATTAATCATGAATAACACCAAATAAGGTGGTTTCATTTATCATGTAGAAACAGTTAAACTTGCAACTATTTTTATGAATTGGTTTCTATAACTAATCTTAAGAAATGTGGGGGTTGAACATGATATATAAAATTTATCAAGAATAAATTTTATTCCATATGCTTTCGCTATCTGATTAATATTAAATATGAAACTCAACATTTAAACAGAGTGAGAAAGTGGAGGTTGAGACTTGAGAGTTATTCTAAAGGCTCGCGAATTTATGTTAGGCGTTATGATGGAAAACTTCCAAAGTAAAGAAGGAAATGATGATAATCATCTTTTAATTTTGTTGTTAATTTATTGACCACTCTTGTGGAGGTGATTTTGTAACAGGTGCACGTGCACATACAAGAGACAAAGGAGAATATCAAGAGAACCATAATGCGACGCAGATCGTATATGGATAAATAATTGTGAAAATTAAATTTTAAGAGACAATGTAAATTATTCCACGAGGTGGAAATTTATCTCTGAAATAGCTATAAAGGCTAGATTATTCATCGAGGGGGATGGGCGTAAGCCCGTAAGGGAGTCACCTCCAGGAGTAACCCAACCTTTGTGATTGGAGACCCCATGAAGAAGGTTCAATGGGTAGGAACAACCTGTACTGCGTGACTCAGTTAGCACTAACTTTAGGAGTGCATCTCCTCCCCATCCCTATGGTGATAGTGCTTTCATAGTGTGATATTAAGGTTGGGTTTAACCCTTAATGAGATCAAGGCGGGAATCCCGCAGGGTGTAGGTAACATATACCCTTGGAGGTTTCACCTAAGTGAGAGTTGCCATGGGGCCGTGGCTGTGGGTTTGGGCTGACCCTAGAAACTCTCATGAGAATCAAGATTCGAGCGCATGGCCGTTAACGCGCTAACCCGCGAACTAAGACCGATGTCGATACTGTGTGTGTGATGTATTGAAGTTTGGTCAAGGGACCTAATTCAAAGCGCTTGCGCCATTATGGCTTCCTCAAATGGAAATCATCAACACTAAGTGTAGGTTCAAGCCCGGAAGGCTCCTACACCCATTGCACAGTATTTAGTGCCCTTTATTTTGTAGGCTTTTGAAGTTTTATAAACTTGTGGGGGATTGTTGGAATTTTAAGTTTTTAAAACATCAAATAAAATAAATTTTGTAACAGTCAAAATTGACTATGAAAATAAAGTGAAATAATTCCCCTTAATGTGCCATTATATGGCGCTTAATGATTTTGACCATTAAGGTCTCATGAACGCACTATAAATAGGTGTTAGGGGTCTTAGGGATTACACACACTCACTAGTTGCATCCACTAAAATATTTTCATAATTGTTCGAGGGGCACTTAAGATAAGGTCTGGTTCTTTGTCTTCCTGTGAACGTGCTCATAGATGAAGACGCGGCGTGGCCATATGGGTTTTATCTTGGGATTGTGATCAGCCGCCAATACCTGCACGAGGAGAGGCAATCACTTTCTTAGATTAGTGTAAAACCAAAATTTCACAACAATATCTTTCCCATCTCATCTCTACTAAACTGAGGTTACACAAAAAGATTTTTTTTTTATTCAACAAACATATAGATTTAGTTTTCTCAACAAAAGGGAAAAAAAACAAATATAGTACTCCTACTTACTTCCAAATATGATTTATTTCTGGTGGTTTTTATTCTTTTTCTTAATTTAGTATTTTGATACATTTGTATTATAAAGGTCGATTAGGGTCTATATTCAAATAAGATTTGTTCCGTGTGATTATGAGGTTGAATTGATTGTTCAAATTTAATTGTTATTGTATAATTTTTTTTTAGTAATTTATTTTATTTTTATTTTAGTTAATAAGTATAATTTCGATTTTATAATGGACCCCAGTGAAAAAAGTTTCTGGCTCCGCCACTAAATCGATGTGAACGTTTGTAAATATCGATTCTTACGAAAATTATAATGCAAGAGAGAATGATAATAGTAGTGCTTTTCTTTTATTTATAATTATTATTTAGTAGTGTTTGAACTTTGAATTGTAGAAAAATAATACATCAAGATCGATTTAGTTTATATACAATACGTTGTATTTTTGTTTGTTTATTGATAATACGTTGTATATTAAATACAGTAGTATATTTTGCTTGACATAGTTTCATGTGGACTCTCTATACGACGGAAAAATCAAAAGGGTTGCTAGTTTTATTGCCCTATAGGGAAATTGACAAGAGGTAAAATAAAAAACTAGAATCATATAATTACTAATTCGAGAATACTGAAGATTATATTTCTCTTGGGTTGTTTGATTGGAAGAGGTCCTATAGTATATGACTGGGTCAGATTTTGGGTTGGGTTGAATCGGGTTTTTTGGTCCCCTAAATTTTTCGAGTTCGGGTCGGGTTTGACCAGGTTTGGGACCGGTGCTTCTGGGCAGGTATTGGGCGAGTAATTGGGTTGGCTAGGTAAAAGCCCACCCATTAACAGGCTTATCTTATACATTAGAGGGTGAAATATAATAAGATCAAGACTCGGGAAGGATTATCTATCACACTTTGGTGTCACATTTTTGTGTCATATAAATAGATTTTTCGACAAATGTTCAAATTTAAAATTTATGTAGGCTCACACATTAATTTAAAATGGTAGATTTATCATGTGACAGTAAAAAAAGTATGATAGAGGATTTCACAGTGAGAGTTCAAATTCATCGTGCATCACAATTCAAAGAAGAAGATGTATTCACAAGTAAGAATTTACAAAAGAGCTAATTTTATCCGTTTAGACCATCTCCAAATGCTAAACTTATAATATAAGATCAAGACTAAAAAAAAATCTCCCAATGCAAGTATTTTGGGAGTCCAAATTTTAGGTTGGCTAAAATTTAATTTCATGTTTGAGACCACTTTTTAGTCTAGATAAAGTAGATACAATTAACTTATGTGAAGAGAACTGAGAGAGATAAATAATTTATTTCTTTTTTATAATTTTCTATAATAAATATTTTACATTTTTTTCTTATTATAAATTTTTTCAAACACATGTACTCAACTTTTATTCACATGTCAATATATATTCTATTTAATCATCATGAAAATTATAGCTTTATGTAGAAATATATATATATATATATATATATATATTTATTTATAATTTCATAAATAATTACTTCACAATACTTCAATAATCCACGTGTCAAAATTCTTCTCTTTTATCATCACGAAAACTCTACTTCTTTTGTAGAAGTAGGGCAAACATATGATATGGTACAAAGATATGACCTAAAAAAAAATTTAACAAAAATTTAAACTTTTTTACATCGAAATATGCAAAGAAATAAATTAAAAAAGGCTAAAAAACAGAGTTAATCAAAACAAATATTTAGTAATTATTAAAAAACAGGATCCGAGAAATCTAAAATATAATTTCAAGAGTTGAGAAAAAAACTTAATATATAAATTAATAATGGTATTTTGGAAGGTTAAAATATAGTTTAACCTCGATCCCCACCATTAAAGGTAGGGGTGAGCAAACGGTCCGAACCGGATCGAACCGAAGTTCGGTTTCTGGATTTCCGTGGACCGTTTACCAGACCGAAAATTTCGGTTCGGTCCAAAAAATACCCGATTTTTTTTTTTTTATAAAAACCAAAAAATCAATTTAAAACAAAATACATATAAAAAAAAATCTTACAACATACAAACCATACAAAAAAAACCCCTCCTCTATTTATTGAACAACATTCAATTTATCACCAAAACTCGTAAATGAAAAAAAAAAAACCAATTCGGTCCAACCGGTTCGATTCGGTAAACCGACCGGTTGTATCGAGAGCCAATATTTTAAAAATTCAATTCTCAGACAAGAACCGTTTACCGAACCAAAATTTTGGTTCGATAAACGATCCGGACCTAACCGTCGGTTCCGATTCGGTCCAGTCGGTCCAACGGGCTCACCCCTAATTAAAGGTGGTCTTATATCGAAAGGGGTTAAGTTGGTCATTAACACGGGGAGAACATTGGAAGAAAGAACGGGGGCATAAATGTCATTTTGGTCAATGGCTAGCAAATAACATTTCCTTCCGTTTTTGGTTTTCTTTTTTCTTAAACCTTTTATTTTTCTTAAAACCTTTTCTTTACTCTCCCCCATTTTCTTTTTCTTCTTCTTCTTCGCCAAATACAAAACCCTCATTAAATCCCTCATCCAATGTCATTTTCCCGACTTTCCAGAGGAACCCATTTCTTCTCTTGTATTAAGACTCATATTCATCGCCCCCCATTATCCAGGTAAAAATCAACCCTTTCTCTATAATTTTTGTATCTTATATTTTTATAAATATAGAAGAATGGCTCAATTAATTGATTATGCTTAATCTTTTTTTGTTAATCAAGGTGTCTGGTTGATGGTGTAGGTTCAACAAACAATTTTGTGGGAGCAAATGGTAAGAAGATATACATGTGTCTAAATTGAATAACTATAATTTAGGTCGATAAAATGCTTCAACTGCGGCCAGATTTATTATTTTTCTTGCTGTTGGAGTTATGTTAGAATTATATGATATTCAATTATAATTGATTTTCTTTTGTCAATTATGTCTCTGAAAAAATGATCTTTTTGGATTTTATGGTTTTCAGAGAAAGATGGAAGGTCAACATGGTCAAAGATGTTTCTGTTTATACCAGGAGCCATGACATTTGGCCTTGGCACATGGCAAATCATCAGAAGACAAGAAAAGGTCAATTCTGTTTTTATTTTATTTTATTTTATTTTATTTGTGAAATCAGCAATTTTACCTTCATTTATGCTTATATGATGATGGCCTGCATGTCTAATGTGTTTGCATATGATATGGTTTTGAGATCTAGTGGTATTGGATAATTATACAAGCTTACTAAATGAACTTGTTTTATTACAAATATTATGATATTTCGTCCACGAACTTTAAGAATAGCCTCTTGTTCTTCGTGCATATAATTTTCATTTTGGATGGGATTTTGTAAATGTGAAATTTGGTTGTTGCCATATGGGCTCGTGCTTTAGTTGATTTTTGAATCTTTTTAATCTATAACAGATAAAGATGCTCGAGTATCGGCAGAGTAGACTAGGAATGGAGCCTCTTAAGGGCAATCAGATTGTACCTTCTAGTGGGAACTTGGATTCCCTGGAGTTTAGGAGAATACAATGTAAAGGAGTATTTGACGAAAAGAAGTCAATTTATATTGGCCCACGTTCAAGGAGCATTTCTGGTGTGACTGAAAATGGATACTATATCATTACTCCACTTGTCCCGATCCCCGGTGATCCTGAAAGGTAAGTAATTTTAAAAACAAAGAAAATAGTATATAGTTATGTAAACTATGGGATTCTAATGTGATTGTTTGCTGAAATTGGAGAAGTGAATAGACTGTTATTTGAAGAAAGATTCTATGTCTTGTTTAGTTTCGGCCTCTGAAATGTGATTTTTTAAGTGGACACTAGACAAGTTTTTTGACGAATGCAGAAAACTTGGAAGTACTTGTAAATTGAAATAATTATCTACCATTTGTTGTAAGCTTATTGCTATGTATGTGTGTCATGACATCGAGGTATATCTGATGGTTAAGTTCTCCTTGTTTTTCCATATTGGTGTTCGTAAGAATATTATACTTTAAGATGGAAAAATAATTTCTCTTTCTTGCTAATATAGTTAAAAGGGAGAATTACTCAATCTACCTTGAAATTTAGTGTAATTACATTGACCATCCTCCATGTGTGGAATATTACACAAACTACCCCTGAGGTATTAGACTCATTACAATGACACCCTTTACGGCGTTAATTTCTGACGACGCATGCCGACGTCATCAAACATTTTTTTATGTGAAAAAATCGGGCAAAATTAGTTTGAAAAAGGGGTGAAATTGGGTTAAATCGGTGGAGAAAATGGGTGAAGAAACTGGTGAAATTGGTTTGCCACTCTTGTGGTTTGTGATTTCTTAGATAGTACCCAGCGGTATTTCTAGATTTCAAACCTTTTTTTAATAAAATTAAATTTGTAAGGGGTAACTTATCTGTAATGAATACAATACCCGAAGGAAGTTTGAGTAATTTCCTAAACATGGAGGGTGGTTAGTGTATTTACACTAAACCTCAGGGGTAGTTTGAGTAGTATTATCATTGTGTAATTCACTCACTTTGTTTCACATATTGTTGATTAGGGAAGTGGCTACATACTATGACTATGTCTTAACTGAGCTTTGTTTTCTAAAATTTTGTGGTTTTAATCGAATAAGTTTCAGAAGGGAACTTCGGTCATTGTGATAAAGTATGAATTATTAGATGTTTGATGTATTTGACATACATTCTTCTCACCATTGAGCATCAAACTAAAATTCTTGCAGTGTACAGTCACCTATACTTGTCAATCGAGGATGGGTCCCACGAAGTTGGAGAGATAAGGCGTTAAGTGCTTCAGAAGATGTGGAAAAAGTTTCAAATAGCTCATCAAACACTAGTCAAGAAAATACACAAATTTCTTCATGGCGTTTTTGGTCTAAGAAGCCACAAGTTGTCGAGGTTGTAACTCATGCTCCTTCACATTTTTATTAACGTTGATGAAATATTCAAAAAGGAGAATTCTCAAATTACCCTTGAAGTTTAGTATAATTACACTAACCAACCTCCATGTTTGAGAAATTCCTCGAACTACCCCTGAGGTATTGAATTTATTATAGTTACCCTCTTACGGCATTAAATTCATCGAAAAAAGTTTGAATTCCAGGTACTATCTAAGAGATCACAAACCTTAAAAGTGGCAAACAAACAGATTTCACCCATTTCTCCATCGATTTCACCCATTTTTTTCACTGATTTCAGTCATTTCACTCATTTTTTACCTATTTAACCCAATTTCACTCGTTTTTTTTTTCATTTTAAAAGTGTTTTTTATGACAATGGCATGTTCCTTCAGAAATTACCACATGAATCTAATACCTTAGGGGTAGTTGGTGTAATTTTCCAAACATGGAGGGTGGTCGGTATAATTTCACTAAACCTTTGAGTAATTCTCCCTATTCAAAATACAGAATTAACTTACATTGTATTGAAGCCCACAGGATCCCCTTCCAACTATTATCAATGTAGAAGAAGTGATTGGAGTTATGCGTGACAGTGAGAAGCCTAGCATATTTGTTCCAGTAAATGATCCTAATAACTCGCAGTGGTTTTATGTTGATGTTCCTGCTATTGCTCGTGCTTGTGGACTTCCGGAGAAAACACTATATGTCGAAGAAATCAATGAAAATTTCAATCCAAGTAAACCTTACCCCATTCCAAAGGAAGTCAATACTTTGATTCGTAATTCAGTAATGCCACAGGATCATCTCAACTATACACTAACATGGTATTTATCTTTCATTTTTTTCACTATGATATATCTTTAAATTCAAATATCCACTTTATATTTAGATACTAATCCAGAATAATTAATCAACAGCGATTTAACATAGGTGTATTACGCAGGTACTCTTTGTCGGCTGCAGTAACTTTCATGGCTTTTAAGAGACTGAAGCCGAGAAAGAGCAGGATATAGTACGCTCATTCTCTTTTCTTGTACGCCACTTTGTCGTGTCGATTTGAATGCACGTCATTGTTTTTTGTATTTTTCATTCTTTGTTCGAATTTTATGTCGTATACCTTTTGCAAGGCACCACAAAGAAAATATTATTCTGGACAATCTTATTTGATTGTGCTAAGTAGAAAAGGTGTTGGTAGCGCTCCCACTGAATATATAAGTGGGTAAATAAAAATTCTCTCTAGTTTTCTCTTGATTAAACTTGTGTATTCTTTTCGTTTTCTCTTTTCCTTTTTATGGGGTTTTACTATACTGCATGTACGTTTTTATTGAGAAATATAATAACTGAACCGTGTTAAAACTAATTTAGGGGTGGCAAATGGACATGTCGGGTTGGGTCTGGGTGGGTCAAATACATATTTGGTCTACAAAAGGTCATTAAACTGGTTGAAAATGGACCGGGTTCAAACGGGCAAGCAAAATACAGGCTGGGCCGGGCCATGGTTGACATTAGTTTTTTTTTTTCATTGATCCATCCAAATCCAAGTAATATATGTTATCAACTCACTACTAGAAGATTGAATTTTTGTTATAAAATATTAAATGGTAAGTTAAACTTGTTACTTTTTATATTTATTAAGTGATAATTCATAGATATATTAATGAATTGGGAATAAATTATCATTATTGACATTTAGTGATATTCAAATTAGGCACTAAATCATTGTGACAATATTTATTGTAACTAAGTTGTGGCTAAAGGGGTGTCGATAATTGTCAATAGTGACAACTTAAAAAAATATTTTGTTACTAATACAAATAGTAGTGATAACTTTTACTTTATTACTAATACACAAGTTTCTTGTAGTGACTTCATAAAACTTTAATTTTTTTCAATAATTCACTATTTTTTGTAACTCAATTTTTTATTTTTAATTACATAACATCAGTTTCTGATTTAATTGAAATAAAATAGTTCCTTGCATAACATGCTATGTACAATGTAAATTCAAACATTTCATTACATCACAAATACTTAATATGTAGAAACTTTAAATGAAGAATAATTTCCAATCAAAATTGTGTTAAGTGAAACATTTCTAATCCATTAAAACGAGCACTTCCAAGTTGCACAACCAAAGTTTCAATGTCCATATATGGCGTCCTTTTTCTACGTCTTCTTCGTCAAAACTTTCCTGTCATAATTAAGAAATGTTACGAAAATACATAATTAAAAAACGAAAAATATACAATATATATATATATATATTAAACATTGTAATAAAAATTATAATATAACATTTGAGCCAATCACGAATACATAGAGATGTTTTAGCATTTTATGGCAGGCTATGGAGCCTGGTTTGGTCCTAGACTTGTGCCCGGTTTTCGGGACATTTGTTCGTGATCGGGCGTGTGGGGACTGGTTGGACGTATTCTATATAGAAATAGAAGGCCACCGCACCAGGGGGGAGCGAGTAAGAACCGCACCGGGTATCAGCAGCGTAAAGAAGCTTCTGACCGGCCCCATTAGTTGCAATCGGTTGAGCTACGAGCTATGGAGCTAAGGCAGCTACTTTGACTATTTATTATAAAAAGAAAGAAGTATTTGGTGCTCCGACAAGGGTGTTGAATATCAAAATTTTCTAATAACTCGACCTCTATGACTAATTGTCGATTTGTAAGCAACATTAGTGATTGGGATACTTAGGTCATCATGAGCCACAAGCTAGAGCTCGGGATATTTTGTACAATTTTATTTCCAGTGATCGGGTATATTTAGATTTGAAATGTGTGATTTTCTTCTTCCAACCAGTGGTGTTTCCAAAAAACTATTTTAGCGGGTCATTATAAAATTAGATATTAATAAAAAAAAAAATTTACTTAGAAAAACTCAACAACATCGAAAATTTGAATAAAATTAATTCAAACTAAAAAATCAATTAGTTAGATGCAAAAATATTTATAAGAATCTAGGTTAGTTTATCATGGATTGAAATTATTTCACGATTGAACCATTTGAAACAGCGTCAAACACATCTTTATCCAGTCAAGTCAGTTAACCATCAAGTTATTTAATCATTCATTGTTCATTTGATTCTCTATTAAACTTCTGAATTCTGATATATTTCATAGCAGAAAATGTCTTTTCGCGGTTCTTCTAGCACTTGCCAAAAATTATCGTGATTTCTAAACTATCTTTTATGGGGGATGGAGGTTGAGATTGAATGTGTGAAACTCGAGTGATTCGTGATATTTAAAAACTAGTTGAAGTCTTTTTTTAATTTGTAGCATTTGAATTTGTCAAAATTTCACACATATATATAAAATTATGATAGTGATTTTGTCCAATACCTTATTTATCAAAAAGGTACGTAATAAAAAATAATTTATAAATATTTTTTAAATTAGTGAAAATCTTAGTTTTACAAAAACCACAGCTATTTTTATTAGAAAATACAGAGGGGGGATGGGGTTTCCATGCACCGCCTCAAGTGTATGTCCTACGCATTGCTTGCAACCTTATGTCAAGGGTTTTTTTTTGTTTTTCCATTTCGTTGTCGGAGTTTTGAGAATTATCAAACTCATGTAAGAATATAACATATGCTATATGAATGAGTATTTGATAAAAAAAAAATGAAAATAAAATAAAGGAACAATATGTTGTAAATTATTTATTATAACTCCTAGGTTTATGTAATTAGATGTGAAGAGATTGATGAACAATAATAATATTAATAACTGTAAAGAGAGTTATAAGAATACAAAGAAAAGAAACGTAGAAAGAATTGAGAGATATTATTTGGGGAGGGGAGAGATCTTGTTAATAATAAAGCCAATTACATGGAGAGGTTACAAATCTCACATAATTTGAGATGAAAGATAGTGGATAACTATTACAAAATAAGTCCCTAAACTATATAAGTACTTAATAGGAATACCCACTAATATATACTATTTATAACACTCCCCCTTGGGTATTCCTATTGAGCCTCTATTATGCTTTTCATGTTGCCTCATTAAAACCTCCTGCGTAGTAAAAACCCAGTGGGAAAAAAGAACATCGGTTAGGAAAAAGAGTACAACGCATAATCTTTTCAACCAGCAAATGTAGCCTCTTTAAACCCTTGGCGGGTAACAAAAACCCTATGGGGAAAATAAATCCCGCTCAAAGGAAAAAGAGTACAACATGAAATGTCTACACGGCACTCCTCCTCAAGTTAACTCCACGAAAACCTATAATGGAGCAAGCTCAGATAACCTGCGCAAGACAATAGCTTTAACATGTTTCTCAAAAGTGGCTTACAGTAATGACTTAGTAAATAAATCAACGCAGTTGTCCTAACTTCTGATCTGTTGGATAACTATTTGCTTGAGCTCTTGTTATTACTGATTGAAGAAAAATTTCGGAGCTAGGTGTTTGGTGTTGTCACCCTTAATAAAGTCCGTTTTCATTTGCTCGATCCAGACCATATTATCCTCAAATATAACCATAGGATCTTCTGTGGTAGCCAATTCACAGGAACCTCGAAGATGCCCAATCACGACCCTAAGACACTGCCTCGTGAAGCGCTAAAATCATGGCATTGTTCGACGAAGTGGCAACTAAAGTTTGTTTTGTCGACCTCCAAGACACAAATGTGTTCCCAATCGTAAAGACATACGCAGTCTGGAAATGAGCTTTGTGCAGGTCCGATGATAACCAGCATCGGCATACCCCACAAGCTTCGCGTCCTTTAATGACGCATATGGATAGAACAAACCCATGTATGTTGTACCACGAAGGTATCAAAATATGTCTTTTATGCCATTCCAATGGCGGTGTGTCAGTGCTGAGCTAAACCTATCTAGCAGATTTATCAGAAACATAATATCATGTCGAGTACAGTGAGCTAAGTACATTAATGTGCCTATGGCACTTAGATATGACACATCGGGTGCTAACATTTCCTCGCCCTCCTCCACAGGATGAATTGGATCCTTCGACCTATCCAATAATCGAACTACCATTGCTGTGCTTGATGGCTTCGTTTTATCCTCATTAATGCATATTACATCTTTTGGATGTAATTCGATAGATGTACCAAAATCCCATCAGCACGGTGTACTATCTCATGCCCGAGACAAAAATTAGTCCGTCTGAGATCCTTCATCTCAAATTCGAATTTCAGGAGCTGAGCTATCTCCCTAACCTTTTCGGGAGTCCCGATCAAATTCATGTCATCGACATAAACGAGAACAATAGCAAACCCAAAACTTGTCCTCTTGATGAAGCAAGGACGAATATCGTTATACACATACCTCGGTTTGAGGAAGTACTCACTTAGACGATTATATCACATCCTGACGGATTGTTTCAAGCCATAAAGTGAACGTCTCAACCTTACAGAGAGCGTGTTTCGTCATCTAAAACTACTTGCTTCAGGTACCATAAGTGCATCCGGGACTTTCATATAGATAATTATATCCAGATCCCCATATAGATACGTTGTGACCACATCCATGAGCTACATAGTCAGTTCATCTGATACTACTAAACTGACTGAGTATCTGAACGTAATAATTTCCATCACATGAGAGTATGTCCCCTCAAAGTCAATTCCAGGTCGTTGAGAAAAGCCTTGTGCAACAAGACGAGTCTTGTACCTCACAATCTCATTTTTCTCGTTTTTTTTCCTCGTAAATACCCATTTGTGTCTCACGGGTAGAACTCCGGGAGGTGTAGGGGAAATTGGTCCAAACACTTCTCTTTTCGCTAATGAATCAAACTCAACTTGGATTTCTTTTTCCATTTTTTCCAATCATCCCTTTATTCGCACTCATCCACCGACCGAGGCTTTATATCATCACTTGATATAATTTCAGTAGTCACTGTGTAAGTAAGCACATCATTGATGATTATTTCATCCCGATGCCATATTTTTATTCATGCATGAATAACCAACCGAGATTTTCCTATTCTCAAGGATGGATACTAATATCGAGGCATCCACATTGTCGTCTCCAAGATGGATCCATAGCCCATAAGTATTTCATGAGATGGATAGGGTGGGATCCCATTATTACCGATGCTAACCAAATTCAATAGTTGTGCATTCGTTCGCTTTTGGGGATGCGAATCCTTTGATCCAATTGGTCTCCCCCTCTTATGGGTCGGGAGATATTTGTTTGGGATTGATGGTCTTCCCATATTTTGTTCCTCTTGGACATTTCTCTTTGCAGGCACATTTGAAGCTGGTATATGATATCTCGTCTCTTTAGCCAAGTCAGAGAATGAGTATGGTATGTTATAGACTACTTTCTGAAGTTCGATTATTTTACGTACTTCAGATTCTCTGACTGTTGTAGGGGGATCTTGATGAAACACGGTGGGGTCGTTCCACAAAACTACACGCCATTCAAACGACTACACGCCGTTCATCATGATTATTAGTGTGAACGTTCTTTCCTCCCCCTAACGGCGAAAAGACAGTCCCATCAAAGTGACAATAAAAAAATCGTCTGTCAAGGGTTCCAAATAATATATAATGGATGCAATACATACTCCACATATATGTCCATTAGACGTTGAGGTCCCATTTAGTCCTTTGTGGCAGAGCAATCGACACATATACTGCGCACCCAAATGTACGTAAATGAAGTTTGGTGTATTCCTGGACACCAATTGTAACGCATGGTAAGGTCGAGTTGCAGTGAGCCTCAAACATACTAACATCTCTGCATGCAATATTGTGTAGCCCCAAGCAGAGATTGGGAGTTTGGTGCTCATAACAAAAGTCCGAGCTATTCTCTATAACATTTTTAATAAGTGCATTCGCTAGGCCATTTTGGGTATGAACATGTGCTACCAAATATTCTACATCAATACCCAGGGATATGCAATAGTATTTGAAGGATCGCAACATAAATCCCACGATATATATTATCCAGTCTAATAGACTTAATGGGATAATCTGGATAGTGTGCTCTCAACCGTATATTCCGAGTCAGGAGTTTAGCATATGTAGCATTTCTCGTGGACAATATATCAACATGTGACCACTTAGTCGAAGCATCAAGCATTATCATAAAATACCTAAAGAAAGGTCCACAAGGTAGTGTGATGGGTCCACATATATCCCCTTGGATACTCTTCAAGAAAGTGAGGGAATCCTTACTCGTTTGTGCATAAGTTGGCATATGATCTAATTTTCCAGTAGAATATGATACACATAACCTATCACTGTGTACTAGATCCTTATTCGTTAATGAATGCTCGATATAAGTATTAATGATACGACGCATCACAATTTAACCTGAATGTCCCAACCGATCATGGCATAGAAAACAACTGCTCGAATCACTTGACTTCGAACTACCAGCAATGTGTGCCTCAGACACTCGTATAGTGGTCTTATATAACCCAGTCGAGTGTCCCTCTAATTTCTCAAAAGCACGCTCTGGCTGTACAAATTAGAGGCAATGCACATTATATCTTATTCTTTTTTTCTCTGTGGTTTCAACATGGTAACCATTAGCTCGAATATTTTCAAAACTCAACAACGTTCTCCTTGAACGTGGAGCATAAAGAGCCTCTTTAATGGCTAAAATCATGCCATTTGACAACATAAGGTGGGCATTTTCAAAGCCATCTATCAAATCACATTTGTCAGATATCATTTTCATAGGGGTCTTACTAGGCATTACTTAACAGAGTATGATCTATCTCTTAGGATAGTGTGCGTGGTTGCACTATCTGTCAGACATTCTTCCTCACATGTCTTGCCTAGAAAATCTTCCATTTAACATTTACTTGAAAAAAGTAAAGTAATCTAATGCCACTAAATACCACAATAATCGAATTAAAAATGAAGCCACCCAGAATGTGGTCCAAAACAAACCAAACATAGTTCAAATATAAATGTGGTTCTGACCACCCAAAACATCAAAATATTCCACCTATTCGTAGCTTCTGGCAATAAAAATAGTCTTTGGATGATAGATTGGCCAGAGCATCCCAAAGTTTATGGGATCCTCAATTGATGAGTAGTCCAACCTAATGTTCTCATCCAAGTTTTTCTAGATCAGAACCATAACCTTAATATTTTGGGCATCAATTAGCAAATTGTCCCCGACAATCGTATGCTTAGTTTCTTACGGGCATATAGCCTCCATAAGTAATTTACTTGATCCCATTTAAGTATATGTATATTACAGGCTTATAGCCACCATAAGTAATTATAATTGAACCCATTTGGTTCCATTTATTAATTTATAATGAACTATGTGGTTTTAATCCGGGGAAACTCCAGTTCTACTATCCATGAACCCCAAGTTTACTCACATTCATTTATCATGCAATTATATACCACCATAAAACACAAGACATAAGAGAAAACATAAAAACAAAGCCAATAAACCATACAATTTGGAAACTTATGCCCCAAAGATAAAACATGATAAATAAATGAATCGACAAAAAAAATTGCAAATTACAAATCAGAAACTTAAACCAAGCCCCTTTCCAAATATAATAAACTTATGTAAATTTGCAATAAATTAATGAAACACCATATGCTCAATAGGGCAAATGAATAATAACTTCAAAATTATAATTAAACTTGCCAAAAAGATGGACCAAAAACATGCATGCCTCACACATAAATTTCAGGGATAATTAATAGCTAATTCATTTAAACAGAGGAATGATAGCTAACCAATTGCAAAAAATAGCTAAATATATTCCAAGACATGCAAATATCAAGCACATAATTTTAGTAATCGCAAAAACTAAAAAAAGTACTACACCAAATATATTTGTGTTGGTTAACTATTCTAAAGTCATTTGTGCAGTCTGGGCTAGTGTAAGTCTTTTTCTTTTTTCTATTTTTTAAGCAGATCAAGATTTGACCAAACCTTTTAAATATTTAAATATGGATTGTGGACGATACAAGCCCACTTCTATATCTCCTTTGGACCCATATTATAGTTCTATAAAGAAAAAGTTAGTGGTTAAGAGTTGTTCGAGTAAAATTAACATAGATTTTCCCTCAAAATAAATATCTCGACAAAAAATAAAATTCCTCTACACATGTTCCTCCCGTATAGAAAACAACGTGTAACAAATTTAATTCCATTTATGATGTACGGTATATAAAATTAATAAATTAATACTTCTATCCTTTATTTTCTTGATTTTCTTTTTGGAACCATTTATCAATTTTTCAAACCTTAAAGGAAATAGCAATAATATAGATAAAATCATATTTTATTAGATCCAGTAACATAATTGTCGAGTTTAATCGACTAAAATTTCATAAAATCAAACATAGTTCCAAAATTCCATACCAGTTTCCGAAGTACCACAACACTATAATTTGCAGAATTTCAGTTTATATCATGATATCATTCATATGATCACCATAAAGGATAACAAGATAAACATGGGGTTATACAATTATTTCATGGGATTTCAAATTTATCTAGCATTCCTCTAATAAAAATTACTCCCTCCGTTTTTTTTTATTTGTCGCTTGGCAAAATTTTCTTGTTTACTTTATTTGTCGCTTTACGATTTCAATGTAAAATTAATGCCCTTTTACCAATTTTATCCTTCTTACTAATACTTGTCATTAATGCTAATTAATGCTAAGATTATTTGATTAAAAGGGTATTTTAAAATTTTTGCTTCAAAAAAGTGACTATTTATGGTATTCCTTAATTCGAGTGCAATCCTCCAAAGCGACAAATAAAAAAAATGGAGGGAATACTAACAAGGACACTTGTATCAATCTTAACAATGAATATAAAGAGAAATTTTTCTCTCATTCAGGTGACACTTTTTAATAAGGTTTGAATTTGAAATTTCCAAAACAATATTACAATTATACACATGAAGTAGAATCCAAGTCACCATAGCTATGCTATAAGACTCCCTTAGCGAACTTGGTGAGAGATGTTTCCATTTAATGTATTCGACGCACCTCGAAAATGATTAAACCTTTAGAAAACTATCAAATATATGACATCTAATGTGTAGTTGTACACCACTTATAAGGACCTCAATTTTGACTCCGTCACATACTTTACACTATCCTTAGTTTTGTCAGTAGTCGTTTTGGCTCTTGCACGATGAGATTTAATATATGAGCATAACACCTCACTTGAATTCACAACTACAAATTGTAGACCCATTAATTAAAAAATGATCTTTAAGCACAACAACTAATCCACCATTACATATTGCATTATCTAAAGTAATGTTGAATATTTCTTTTTCAATATTCCTTTATTTCAAGAAATCAATCAGCTATTTAGCCAACACTAAGATGAAGGCATATAAAAAAAATATGAATCATCAATTTTCATAGACATAATGTGTTTGAAAGTTATATAGCAATATGGGATTATCGAAAATCACAAGTTTAAAGTTAAGCTTATACAACTAGATACTGACCCAAAAACATTTTTAAGTTTTTCTTTTTCTTTGTATACATTTGTTGGGCATCTAAACTGAGTGTTCGAGTGACAACAATTGTCCCGTGGCACCCAAACTGAGTGTGCGGGTGGAGACACAATCGAATATCATGAACGCTTGTGTGAATGCACTATAAGGGAAGTGTATGGCCTTTTCTAACACCAATTGATTTTGGGGCAACTGCTAGCGCCTGAGGTCCTACAAGTAGTATCAGAGCCAAGGTCACGTGTTCGATTCCCAGCAGGAGCAATTGCTGAGGGAGATTGTTGGGCATCCAAATTGAGTGTGCGGGTGACAACAATTGTTCCGTGGCACCCAAATTGAGTGTGCGGGTGGAGTCACAATCGAATATCATGGGCGCTTGTGTGAATGCACTATAAGGGAACGGTAGGCGCCTTTCCTAACACCAATTGATTTTGAGGCAACTGATAGCGCATGAGGTCCTACAATAGCTTTAGAACATCTGCTTTGACTGTATTTCTTAATATTAGTTGTACAGTAGGGTTTAAGTAAATGTGAATACTTCTTACTCTTCATGTTCAACATATTTAAATGACAAATTATGTTTAACCATCGCGTTAGCCATATTATCTCAATTCACATTTTATCAATATTATGTGAACTATCTACCTCACCCTCATTCGAATCATGAAAGGGACAACGGGAACTGATGTTGCTTGTCATACTAGTCACATTAGTAGAACCACATGCAAATATAGCACTACACTTTTTACACTTTGTCTTTTCTTTTTTATCCTCACCAGTGGGTAACTTTTCGAAAGTTTTTCACACTTTCAAAAAAAAAATTCTTGTTTTCGATGATCTAGTGGTGAGGCATCTCCCAAGTTAAGTCATATTCCATTTCCATTGCATTCATACCAAAATCTTCTTCACAAAAGAATTATATATTAGTATAAGGGGATATATTTTTTTTGAAATAAAAACATTTTAAAAAATATCAACAAACCCAATTACACCCACTCTGCGCAAACTAGATGTGAGGATGACATAAAATTTCAAATCGGGTTGAAGGAATTTGTGAATAACTGTGATTTTGGAGATCCATATTGCCAGACTCTTGACGAAACAGGTCCAACATCATTCCCAGGCCTAACAACATGCCCAACATTGCGTGAAGGGTTTCAATGAAGCAGGGATGATCTCTCATAACATGGATAAACACCAAAAATTGTCAAGGGATAAAAAGGCTGGCAAATATCGTATATGTTGGAGCCTTTATCCCACTAATGCTGAAACAAACATGTGGGATTTCCATGAGAGAAGGAATATGTTGCAGAAACCATATAGTTGAGCAAACTGGACAAAAACACCTACAGTTTAGCTTTCGCCAATCCCATAACAATATCCTTCTACCTCAACTTAAACAACCTCACTTCAGGTATGATTATAGGCCCTTCATCTCCCTCCTACTTCTAACTAAAGAGGCTTAGTCAAGTCAAACCTACAGAATATCTAGTTAAGTAGACCTATGAGTTAATTTTTTTATGAAATGCAGTACTCGGTCAGGTCAGCGAGAGAATTGCGAGATCGTTCCCACGATGGTGTTACAACAAGTCGTTAGTCAAAGCTGTCAATCAAGATCATATCTTCTCTTGTAGATCAACAACCTGACGGTGCTACACTATTTATCAGTAGAGCACTCAATAGCGAGACTGAATAGTGTTAAGCGGATCCATGTTATCAAAGAGGACAATATTTTAGTTTACTATTCACATAACAAGAGAAACTGTGACAATCCAAAATAACTTCCAAGGAATGAATTGATTGATTTACAAATGAACTTCTACAACTCTTTATACCAATAACATCCCTAATGATGTTTGAGATTAATATAGTTAAACTAAAGCTCTACAATATTCCTACCAACAAGAAGCTTCTTTACATATTCTATAATATTCCTCAATTGTATTTACATCCTTCTATTCTTTTTCAAGGATACTTCTAGAACGGACCAAGGATATTTCATGGAGTTTTCACACTTGTTTAGAATGTTCTTGAACCTCCAAGAAAACTTATAATCCAACTGCAACTCATGGCAAATTTGGCTGGAACCCTGACTTGGTCATGGCCTAATGTGTGGCTGTAGCATTGTTTGCATGATGTGTTTCACAGGTAGGACCATTGGGTTGGCCCATAAAATTGTAAGTCCCTTCGTTGTTTGGTTGGGTCGCCTTCCTAGCAGCTCGTGTTACGCGCCTAACGCGATTGGTCCGTGCAGGGCCGACCGGACCATCTGCCTATATAGCTGCCAATACCGATTGCTTGGTCATCCGTACAACTTGTCTAGCTCTCTAGGTCATTCAATGAGCCACGTACCATCCCTGCAAAGCATCGCCTTTGATTGTTAAGTCCTCCCGTTAGCCTTCGCTTGATGATAAATCATGTTCCCAACTCTTCAAGCCATGCCATGCCCCTAACCGGTTAGTCCATATATCGTGTCATTTTGCCCTTGCAAGATGTCAGGACGTGGATACAATAATTCAAAGTTTCGGGGAACTATCGATTACATCACTTTTCATCTTACCTATGCATAATAGCTCATTTGCGAATGAAAAAAAGAGATTTCCTCAAGCTATGAGACGAAAAATAATGATTGAATCCAATTTCAGTCCAACAAAAAATGTATGCTCGTTGGATTGACTATAAGTAGTAAATGTATGCTCGTTGGATTGAATATAAGTAGTAAATAGATAAGACAAATTATGTACATTTTTTCCTAGCATAATTCATAAACTTTTCCTTCTTCTTCTCTGTAATTTCTCTCTAAATGTTGTTTGTTTTTATTCATCGTGAATTTGTTATTAGCGCAAATAACAAACAACAAACTATTGTATCTTGACTGATTATCTGGAATTAAAATGTATACATTGTGACAATCCCTAAATTATTATCTTAAGGGCATTGCTAATTGAATGTCTAAGTTGTTCTACGAGAGAATTGTACTTGTGGTACCAAACTATATACCGATTCTCACTTGTGGTACCATAAAAATCGAGGCCGACATATTTGGTACCACAATTTAAGAAATCAAACCACTTTTTGTACCACTTTAAAAATGAACTTTAAGTAATGACGTGGCAGTTAAGTGTTATTGTATGCCATTACTTGTGTTGACTGACAATTCTACCCCATAACATTTCAGGTTGTCAAAATAACCCCACATCTTCAAACTTACTGACAATTTTAGTCCACATTGTTGCCCAATTTCAAAATTTGCTCGAATAAGACACGTACGGACCAATTTGAAGATTTTACTTATTATATTGACATATTTATTTAACTAATCTAGTTTTATAAATAATATTAATAGACCAAATAATACTTTTATATAAATTCGACAAAATATTAAAATAAAACATATTTTTTTTAAATCTAAAATTTATATAATATATCTAATATTTATTAAAAAGATGAAGTTATATATAACTAACAAAATAATTATAAATTTTAAAAAAAAACTATAAAATACCCCCAATCCCATCCCCTCCCCCCCCCCCCCAGATCCCGGCCGCTGGTGGCTTGGGACTGGCGATCCCAAGTCGCAAGCGGTCGGGATTTGGGCTGGGGAGGGGGATGGGGTTGGGGGGGTGGGGGTAGGGATGCATTTAGTTTTTTTTTTTTTTAAACTATAATGATATTATTGTTAATAATATATAACTTTATCTTTTTAATAAATATTAAATATATTATATAAATTTTACATTTAAAATAATATGTTTTATTTTTAATATTTTGTCAGATTTATATTAAAGTATTATGAAATTGGACAACAATGTGGACTAAAATTGTCAGTAAATTTGAAAATGTAGGGTTATTTTGACAACCTGAAATATTATGGGGTAGCTAGAATTGTCAGTCAACATAAGTAATAGTATCAATTTTACAATAACACTTAACTGCCACGTCATCCGTTAACGTCTATTTTTAACAGTGGTACCAAAAGTGATTCGATTTCTTAAATTATGATACAAAATGTGTCGACCTCAATTTTTATGGTATCACCAATACAATTCTCTTGTAGTTCTACGGATTACTTTTCAATTAAATTAAAGTAAGTACTACAATAAAATTATTTTGAGTATATTTATTTAATTATAATTTGTATGTTAAACAGTGGGGAAAGAGTATTAGGTAAAATGTACTATATGTCTATATGCATAAATTAATACATTACAAAATAAAATAAAAAATAAAAAAATGGTACATGACATATGTGCGTGTCTATGTGGACCATGGATTAGAAATTCCAAGCTGCCCCTACAAATAAAATACTAAGAAATTTAATAACAAACACTACAGCTTGACAAAAGTACGTACTAGAGCCCCACCACCTTATTGCTTAGGTATATCCAACCTTGCAATTGGACTTTTCAAAACTCGCAAACTGTCAAAAAAGCCATTTTATGAAGCACACCACGAACCACACATGAAATCTCATAGAAATTCCCCATGCAAATTACAAACAAACAACCTCTTCTTTAATCTTTCTATATATAATCATACATCCATTGCAAAATTCACACACTAGCTAAAACACATGCACATAATTAATATATAAAGATATGGAATATTGGAAAAAAAAGATACCTCAATATTATTACAATAAAAAAAGATTAAAGGCTAATGGAGTTTGCAAGAAGCATCCCAAACACAAGCAATCCCCAGGTGTTTGCTCAATTTGTCTATGTGAAAAACTCTCCCAATTGTCCAATAGTAGTACTAGTGATCAAGGAGGTCTTTCACGACGGAAAGTGGTCGCGAAATCTTCATCGTCATCTTCATCTTCTTCTTATATTTCTTCTTTGACATCATCCGATGCTTCTTCGTATTCGTCTCCTCGTGTGGAGTTGGATACGTCTGGAAAATCGATTTGGGGTTTTAGCCAAAATGTGCTTAAGAAAAGTAGATCAATGGCTTTTGTGTTGCAAAGAAGAAAAGAGAATGATGATGATGAGGATGATGTGATTATTAATGGGAAGAATAAATCAAGGTCTTTTTTGTCGAAATTGTTGGCGAAGAAAAGTAAGAGATTGATGCATTCAAGAACAACAAGAGAAAGGGTTATTACATAAATTCATTGATTTTATATATAGATGGTTAATTAGATCTAGGTCCTTTTTTTTTTTTGGTTGATTTTATTCATCTCATTTTTTATTTTTTGTCTATCAAGATCGAAAACATGGTTGGATAGATGGAAAAGATGATACAATCAGGAAATTTGTTCATTCTTTTGAAAAGTTGTGGGCTTAATTTGTAATTTTTTTCTTTCTGTTTTTTCTCCTACAAGGGAATATTGTACCGAAGATTGGGTGGTTCACTATATCTAATTTTTTATTTTTTAATTTATGTTGTACCAGAGTTTATATGTAAGAACAAAGTAAGGCTTTTGTAGCTTTCTCTTATAAATAAGAAATAAATTTTAAGAGGAGATTGTTTTTGCAGATTGAGAAAGAAAAGGGGAGATTTGGTTTTTTGGTACCATAAGATAGGCTAATTTGTACTTTTGATACCATTAGATACGAAAATGCAAATTTGGTACCATATGATAGGTTTTCATTGCAATTTTGGTACCAAACCCAATTTTTCTACAAAGTTAATTTAATTGCAATTTACCCCCTATGAAATGCATAATGTTCAATTTACCCCTCTATAATTTGGAAAAAGATCAATTTACCCCCTGTAATTTTTTTAATGAAGCAATTTACCTCCTTCAGCCGGAGAGTATAACTCACTTGCCGAAATGGAAAGTAGGCATGCAAACTATTTTATAACATATGGGGATAAATTGCCACATTTATCATAACACAGAGGATAAAATGCCAGATTATCAAATAAGAGTGGATAAAGTGCCGCCTATAAAAATATCAGGGAGGCGATGTGAAACTTTTACAAAATTTCAGGGGGTAAAATGCTCTTTTTTAAACCACGAGAGGGTAAATTGAACATTATGCATTTCATAGGGGTTAAATTATCAATAACTTGGAGAAAAATTAGGTTTGGTACCAAAGTTGCAATGAAAACCTATCTTATGGTACCAAATTTGCATTTTCGTATCCAATGGTACCAAAATTACAAGTAGGTCTATCCTATGGTACCAAAAAAATAATTTCCCCAAAAAAAAGACTTGTATAAACAGCTTTTTTAAAACTGAAAACTTGCTTGTTTGGTTTTAAAGGTAACATTGAAATGTTTTCTAAATGATTAAATAAACAGGTCCTTATTTCTACCATTTAGTAATATGATGAGCCTTGCTTAAAAAATATTTGGTTTTTCAAGGGTTTAATTTTTTTCGAAGCTTGTCAGACATATTAAGTGAAAATCTCTCCCAACAAGAATTCGAACCCGAGTTCATTATTTTAAAGTGACTAGTCCATTCTATTAGATCAATGAGGCCTTACTAATTACTTATATCTCCTAGTACTTATTTGGTGCATTTACAGCTCTTAAAAAAATTCTTCTTCTTTAATTCGGCACAATTTCATAACTAGAATATATATACTAGGGGTGGGCGTTGGGTTCGGGTAACCCAAACCCGACCCGTCCCGTTTTTAAAATACCCGAACGGGACCCGTCCCGTCCCGTCCCGTAATATTTTGGGTACCCGCTTTCGGGTACCCGAATTATTACGGGGCGGGTTTGGGATGAAATGTGTTAATCCCGAAATTTATTATACCCATATCTCTAACCCCAACCTCGCCCCAAACCCGCCCCGTGCCCACCCCTAATATATACATATATTAATAGACCCAAGGATCAAAAGCACTTTTGGAAGCTAGCTAAAGTGTTGTTGGAATGGCAGGTAAATGAATATAGTCCAAATATGGACTTAATGAAGAAACTATTTAATTTATTTGGTTCATGAAATGTTTGTGATCAAATGGTTTGTCCTTGGAATATGGCATATATTTTTCTTTACAATTAGTCCCTGGAATATTGGGATCATAACACGACCAAAATTTCTTTTCTTGTACTTTTCCTTGTGGAAAATTTTAATTTAATAGTAGGAAAAGCTCACTTCATATACAGCTGGCAGAAAAGTCTGTACTATCACATTCTCAGCAGCTTCTTTGGAATAAAAATCAAAATAATCTTTATGACAATAGAAAATTTACTTATATAAATTATTAAGTAATGGCTAGCTAGCTAGTCTACTATCTTGGGCAGTAGATAGAGGATTGTATAATTAATGACTAGTGCCACGTACCTTTATAATTTGAAGAAAAAATTTGCTCTTCCTAAATTTTTGAAACATTTTTTTCCATGCTCCTCGTAATCTTGACTAGGAAGAGCAAAAAAATATATATTCTAAATCACGATTAGAAAATAAAAAATAGAAAGTAGAAATTGTCCAAAATCGTGATTAAGATGCACAACTTTTTAGTTCCAAAATCACAACTAGGATTTTGGGACAAATTTTTTTTTTCCAGGATCGCGATTTGGAAAATAATTATCTCAAATAGCTGGCAAAAAAAAATACCTTTTCTCCGAAATCACCATTAGGAAGAGCATAAAAAGATATTTAGTTTTTGCCCCAAATAGCAATTAGGAGCCCTCCTAAAAGTCAAAATCATTTTTTTTCCTTTTTTCTTCTTCTTTAAATCATGGTCAAAATACTTCAATTAAAACTCATCAGCACCCAAATGAAGCTCACTCTTCCCAATTGAAAAAAGTCCAAAATGTGCTTCGATTTAATGATTTATTGGGTAAAATTGTCAGCCCAAATACTTATAGGTCAGCAATAATAAAAACAAACATATATTTTTAGATAATAAAAAAACATACTATATTTTTTCAGATTTATATTAAAATATTATTCAATTTATTAATATTATTTATAAAATAAAAATAGTTAAATATATATGAATATTTAATAAGTAAAAACTCCAAATTGGTCCACGTGTGGTCTTATTTGAGACAATTTTAAAATTGGGCAATAATGTGGACTAAAATCGCCAGTAAACTTGAAGATGTGGAGTTATTTTGCCAGCCCAAAATGTTATGAGGTAGAATTATCAGTCAGCATAAGTAATGACATCAATTTTGTAATAATTCAAATTGACTTAATGGCCACGTCACCCACTTAACGTTGATTTTTAACGACAGTATTAAATGTGGAACAATTTATTAAATTATTGCACCAAATTTATTAACTTTTTTTTTTTTTTTTTATATCATAGGTGAAAATCGATATAAAATTTGATATAAAAAGTCCAATTTTCTATTTTTATAACTTTTGGAGTGGCTCAATGGGAGCCTTTTCGGTACCGACCGAGGAGTATAATAATGATTTGTAATTCCCACGTGTTCACACTTTATTAGGTATTGATTTTTAGACTCCTTGTGCATGTTTGGACAAGATATTTAGGGCATGTTTGTTTGGTGTTTGGGAAAGTAGTTTGGTAGAGTAGTGGATGTTTGTGAAATAATCTCGATTTGCGTAATGTTGTTTGTTTGAGTTTTGAGAGAGTGGTTTGATAAATAAAGTATGTGTAGGTTTTTTTGGAAGAGTTAAGTTGTGGGTGTAAAATGTGTAAAACTTTATATCAAATCATGTTTGTTATGTGAGATAAATTGTGTAAGAGATAAGTTATTTTATGTCAAATCAGAGCAGAATTTGTATAGGTTTTGTTTAGAGATAAGAAAATTGTTGTTTGTTTGGTTTTTGAGAGAGTAGTTTGAGAAAATTAAAGAATGAAAAATTTATTTCAGAAAGTAGAAAACATGTTTGTTTGGCATTTCCCAAATATGAAAAAAATTTGGAAAACGCCAAACAAACAGGCCCTTAGATCTTAGGGCTAGTTTGAATATACTTATGTTTGGTTTTGGTGTTCGTATATTTTAGGCAGATCTTCTTAAGATTTTAGGCAGACTCTTTTAAGATTTTGATGCAACTTGTAGTGGAACGAGTATTGCAATTCGAAAACTCGTTGATTCTAATAAAGAATATCGAGAATCGAAGAATTGAGAAAAACTCTTTATATACAGAATGAGGGAAATGTATTTTTCATATCAAATTTTTATTTAATTTAGACACTTGGTACCAAACCTTCAAAAAAGACACATTTACTATCAAAATTGAATGACTTTTTCTCACATTTGCTTGAACCTTAATGGTGATTTTTGGTATACCTAAAATTATGCTCCAAATTTTTTTGCCATAGTATGCTTATGGGCTCTATATCATATCTGAAAATTATTGTGATAGGATTCCTTGTAGATTATGAGATATGATTTAATTTCCATTAATATCCCAAAACTTTGTTAATTTTTTGCAAATTATTTATTGTGTTTCATGAACTGTAACTTGTACCATTAGAATACTCACGTAAATAGTTCTCCAGTCATATAAAGAACACAAAATTTGGCCCCCAAAAATTGACAGAGAAAGAATATGTGAAAAAAGTCCTTCAATTTTGGTATTAAATGTGTCTTTTTCTTAAGATTTGGTACCAAATGTCTAAAGTAGGTAAAAGTTTAGTATGAAAAATGCAATTCCCTCTATACGAAATTGTAAAGTTAAAAAATGCAATTGGGTAAAAAAAAAAGAAATACAATTTTAACTTCCGTAACGATGAAATTCGACGAAAATCAGACCGGTCCAAAGAGTACACAGAACTGTGTGTAATTGATCTTAATTGAAGGGTTTGACTTCGATCCCACATTGGTAAGACCGAGGCCCCTGAACCGAGAGGTTCTGGATTTAACTCCACAAATGTGAGTTTTTTCTCCAGTTTAATATTGATGAAAATAATGGTGAATTGTATTGATTTTGTATTGCATTACAACTGTATATATACACACACTCATCTATGTACAAATATGTACTAACCAAATTGTATTTATCTACTTCTGTTTATGACGACATTTTGAGCACATGTACCCTGACCAATATGAAAAGAAAAGGTGAGCCCCATCGAAATCGGAGATGGTCGAAATGACCGTGCCGACCACTAATTTGAAACTTTCATTAGAAATTTTTTAACTAAGGGAAGAGTATTGATAAGAAGTGGGGTCTTTCTTTAATTTGGGGGCTTCTAATAGGAGTTCATGTTGTGAAAAACTACCCGGAGTTTCAGGCCCAAATTGCACTCGAAAATTAAAAAAAAAAAAAAATTGTGTTACCTGTATATATACAGGTAAGCTTTAGCAAGTTGTAATTCTATTTTGCCATTATTTGAATGGCGGGTGGAGAAGAAAATGAAGTAGGGAGAGAATTTTATTCATTCTTATTCATATATAAACACATTACAATAAGCCTCTATTTATAGGGCTAAAGGAGAAACTCAAAAGCCATAAGTTACAACTTACAAGTCTTCTATATATTCAATACAATGAATATTACATTAAAATGGGCATCCACTAACATAATATTTATAACACTCCCCCTTGGATGTCCATTGCTTATAGAATATGCCTCGTTAAAAACCTTGTCAGAAAAACCCAGTAGGAAAAACCTGGACAAGGAAAAAAGAGTACATATCCATATGAAACTAATAAGCGTGTTATACTGCCTCGTTAAAACCTTGCCAAGAAAAATCCATTGGGACAAAAACTTGGACGAAGGAAAAAGAGTACAGTGTACATATTATTATTAATGACACGCTCCCCCTGGTGCCAACACAATGTCCACAAGTTGACACATTCCAATTTTGGACCATCTGTCTAAAGGCAAATTCTTGATATAACAAAAATACTTCATATGCCTTCGTGTTGGTACAAAGCTTATTTTGCTAGTAAATTAAACGAAAATACTAAATCATGCTTGTAGAATTAGCAAGATTCATTAAGTCTCTAATTTTACATGGATAAAGGTATTTCAGGTCCCAAAACTTTTCATTGTTCGATCCTTTTGAGGACAAAAATAATCTTTTATTACATCCAAAGACTGAAACAACCATGAAATTGCCCTCAAAGATTGAACTTTTTATCTATATAAAATCTTTTTATAATCGATTTTGTATGTATCGATTTATGGACAAAGATTTCATCTGTTAAATGCTCGATCTGCCGGTCGAGATAAAATTTTATTTTTCAAAATCTTTCGTCTCAAATTCTTCCTTTAAAACTCTTTGGAAGTTTCAATAATATTTAGATCATCAATATATACAACAATAATCCTGATCCCAATCTTTCCATAAAACACATGGGTTATTTGGATCGTTTTTGTAACTTTCTTTTAACAAGTATTCACTTATACAGTTGTACTAAATACGTCCAAATTATTTTAATCCATACAAAAATTTACGCAAGTGTATTGAACACTTTTCTCCGGAGTTTCCAAATGCATCTGAAATTTTAAACCTTCAGGGATTTTCATATAAATTTTAGTATCGAGCGAGCCATATAAATAAGTTGTATCAACATTCACTAGACGCAAATCAAGTTTTTCACGTACTGCCAGACTAATAAGGTATGTAAAAATAATTGCATCCACCACAAGAGATTACTTCTCCTCATAATCAATATCGGGTCTCTATGAAAATCCTTGTGCCACTAGTCGTGCTTTATATATAATGACTTCAGTTTTCTCATTTGGATTTCGCACAAATACCCATTTATATCCAAACGGCTTTACACCTTTAGGTGTTTGAACTCCTTTGAAAGTGAACTTAATTCTGCTTGAATTGCGTCTTTCTATTTTGGCCAATCATTTATATGTTTACATTTTTATAACAAATTTAATTTCAAGATCCTCATGCAAAAGAGTTGTCGACAACTGTTTTAATTCGGTTCCATCTTTTTCTCGTAGTGACATAACTTATAGAGATCTCTTTATTTTATTATTTTCAGGTACCTGAACCTCTTCTGGGGTATTATCTATTAGTTATGTCTTGCGAATCTTTATGAGTGCTCACCTCCATAATATGACCATCTTCAGTGTTAGCTCCTTTTTTATTTATTTTACGAAGATTTTTATCATTGGAACCGATTGATTTACCACGTTTAAGCTTAGCTTTTTTTTTTTATTTGAATTGGAGCATTTTTAGCTGGTATATGAGATTTAGTAACTCCTTTTATATTAGTAAATTCATCTGGCAGGTGATTTGCAATATTTTGCAAATAAATTATCTTCTGAACTTCTAGTGTACACTGTTTTTTTTTTCTCTGAGGATCTAGAGAAATAATGTTGATGTTTTTCATGTAATTTCTTTTACCAGCTCTTTATTACCTCCCCCTGATGTTAGGAATATTATATCATCAAAATGACAATCGGCAAACCATGCCGTAAATAAAATTTCAGTCATTTGTTCAAGATACTTATTATGGATGGGGATTCATATCCAACATATATTCCCAACCTCTTTTGAGGACCCATCTTTGTGCGTTGTGGCGGAGCAATTGAAAATATGTCGCACGTCCTTAACTTTTAAGATGGGGAATGTTTGGCTCCTGACCAAGAATGTTTGGCTCCTGACCAAACGGTAGTTTCATCAGGGAGAATTTATCATTATTTGTTGGCATGATGCACACAAGCGCTGCTACCTATAACAAAAAGTTTTGTTCTCATTTATAATTTTCGAGCAATTAACGGGAGGCGTTTGATGAATAATTCTATTAAATCATTTTGTGTATGAATATGGGCAACATGACTCTCAATAGCCATTGAAAGTCAGATATATGAATTCACCAGCATTATTAAGACGTCTTCATTGCATAATCTGAAAAGTGTGCTCCTAATTTAATTATTTGCGCAAATAATCCCGCAAACACCAAGGTTGCAGGTTGACAATAAACACACATGTCACATTTTTAGTAGATGCATCTATTAAAATCCACATAGAGGATGAGTGGGCCCACATATATCACATGAATGTGTCTCAAAAATGCTGGAGATTTTAACCCATTCTTAATTGAAATGATTTAGTAATCTATTAACCTTGAGAACAAGCAGCACAAAAGGATTCTTTGATTTGAAGAATCTTCTGGTTCTACAGTGAAGATCCATATGAACTCTCAATAATTTTTTTCGCATCATTGTTTATCCGGGATGGTCTAACCGGTTATGCCAAATTTATTTTTTTTGATCAATAAACTTCTGATTTACTGTAATATGTGTTTCAATTGTACAAACACATTTCTTTCTATAAAATCCCCATATTTGAAGTCTTAAATAAGTGAGGTTAATCAAAATAATAAGTCTTTACTTATTATGAAGGATTCATAAGCTCAAGAATCTCATCAAAGTAACCTCATATAGCTCATGACTTGGTGAAAAATTTAATCAAAATGAAATAATTATGACAATTACCAGTTTTCATTTTACTTTAATCACGACATGTGATAAGATAAATTAATACAAATAATAAAGGCATATAGAATATCATATATATTTCTACGTTTTTTTTTCATGTAAGAAATAAACAATTTCTGTATAATCATAATTGAGACAACATGAGAAGATCATATTTATATTTCAAGCATGATAATATATAATCTTAATTTTAAATATGAATTGCCACACATTACATATATTCTTACCATTCACTCAAATCATACCTAAATACATAATTGAAATATAACAAATCATATTAGAAATTCAGATATTTAATCACAAAACGTTATGCCATAAACTTAATTTCATATTAACCATTATTATTTTTATTATCACTATTAGCTCTACTTATCTCAATAGAAATTATCAACATCCAAATTACTTATGTGAAGTGATTCAATTTTTATCATCAAGAATATCACTGACATTGTGGTAATTCATTTTCACTTGATGAATGTTTCTTTCAACAAGTGTCATTTTGACGCCTTGTAGAATCAATTTGCATACCTTTGTTTTTCTCAATTTTATCACTATATCGTTTCGCATCGAGTGATGCAATCATTATATGAAATGCATAAAATAATTTGACCATGTCTAAATAATGTCAATGTCTATCGTACATTCCATTAATTTATGAGAATGAATCATGTACGCTCACTTTTGAGAATAAATTATTTATATTCACATTTGCATCCATTTCGGGGAATGCTTATCAATCATAATAGGAGTTATGGTTTTTCATCAGTGTTTCATTTGTTCAACTACCAATATTCAATTGATAGTATTTCTTAAAATTTCTCCACAATACTGGTACTTAATAACAATTTAGGATTCCGAAAGTTGCAATATCTCCAAATAATTTCAATTGAAAACTAATTTTTAATCGTGGATTGTATTTATTAGATTAAAATATCGCAACTTCAAGTGCAAACTTTCATAGCAAGCTTTTAAGGAAAAATGTATTTTAGAGAGTTGAACTCTCTTTATTCAAGTCCATATTAGTCCCGTAATTATAAATATTCAAATTGTCGATACAAGAAATCTCGACCTTCCAAAGCTCTGAATATTAGCCAAAAGATATGACAAAACATTAAACTAGATATTCTTAATAGAATTTTAAACGGCAACACATGCTTTTATCCATAAATTCATCCATAAAATGCATGCCTTAAAAACATAAATTTGCCGTTTATCTTGGACTAGAAGAGGGACAGTTCAATTCACATAAAATGAATACAATTTTACTCATGTGGAAACAATCACACTTTTGGTGTTAAAATAATTCCTCCAAATATTTTAGGACAAATGGGTCCTCTACTCAAATATATTGGAATTTCACTTTATCAATTGTAAGGAGGAAATTACTAATGAAGCAGTACCTTCACTTTATCAATTTTTCATTTTCATTTTATGATTGTATTTTGAGGCTATTTGCATTTCAATGGATTCCAACCAATAGTTTTCACAAGCCTAGAACTAAGCATTGTTAAATATTTGTTAATTTAATATCATGTACTCCATTTGTACAATTTTACATAAAAATGCCTATTTTGTTAGTAGGCATCATCATCAATTATCAATTTTATTAATTGATTAAAGAAACAATAAATAGGCACTGCAAGAGACCTTTTGATTTAACAACTTTTGATCATCAACTCAAAGATTGATATCTTCTTTAATTTAACAAGTTAGAAATCATGGTTTTTCATTCTTCTCATTTCTCATGCACATTCAGTTGTGGCCTCCATATATGTTCAAGATTCAAAATCAATACATTGAATCAAAGCCAATCAATATATTGAATCAAAGCCAGATGTATTCAAATCTTCAGGTTTGAATTTATTATAACGTTCGACTTTTGGGCTCTATGCCCTTGTCACCTAGGCTTGAGGCCTAACATAAAAGATACTCAAATCTTCAAATTTGAGTTTATTATACGGCCATACATGCTTCATGGCCATAGTAATTCAATTTTAGAACTTCAAGTTCTTGATCTAATAAGAAAACATAATCATTTAATATATTTTTATTTAAATACAAAATCTTATTATAAATCATATTTCATATAAAATTAAAAAAATATTACTCACCATCTTACCTATACGTATTGAGGAATATGAACTGATTTGGAGTCGAAGATGAACACGAAATTTGAAAAGACTACTTATGTACGTATCTTTGGATATTTTCTTGATTTTGTGATGTTGGACTTAAACAAGAAATGAACAAATTTTACAATCCTAATACCCGAAGATATGTCTTGTACTTGTTTAATAGATTTTGCCATCTCATCATGTGTTGAATAATTCTATGATGAAATCCTTCTTCTTCTTTCCTTTTTTTTTTCTTGGAGGGGTAAAGTGATGGTTTAATTTGGGATTGACATATAGGATGAAATCGTGCTGATAACGTGTTATGAAATTAAAAGAATAACAAGCAAAAACTAAAATATAAGTGTGGAGAAGAAAATGAAGTAGGGAGAGAATTTTATTCATTCTTATTCATGTATAAACACATTACAATAAGCCTCTATTTATAGGGCTAAAGGAGAAACTCAAAAGCCATAAGTTACAACTTACAAGTCTTCTATATATTCAATACAATGAATATTACATTAAAATGGGCATCCACTAACATAATATTTATAACATTAATAATATATAACTTTATTATTTTAATAAATATTAAATAAATTAATACTAGTGTATAAATTTTTTAGATTTGAAAAAATATATATTTTAAAGTTTTATTCAGATTTATATTATAGTATTATTTCATTTTTTAATATTTTTTAAAATCAAATTAGTTAAATAAATATGTAAATATAATAAGTATAATCTCCAAATTGGTCCACAAAATATATGGTCAAATTTCAATTTTGACATTAATCGACATAATTAAGGCTATGAGCCAATAATTAGACCAATTAGTTCAAAATGTGCATATTATCGATTTTATACTATAAGGAGAACATAACAAAATTACACATTTGGTTAGCTTAAGTTTAATAAACTCTAAAAAAAGTAAAATATAAATTAGATTCAATTCAAAAATATTTGGGAACCTTAGGGTTAATTTATAATTTTACAAATTCATAATTTTTAATACTTAATATTAAAAGCATATATTCTTGTCATGATATAATGAATAAACTAAACAAGGATAATATATTAGTCAACATTGTCGACCTTATGGTAATGTATAACTAAACTAAACGTAATACAAATTGACAAATGACTCGATTATTTGACCAAAGTCAAGATTGTTAATCTTAGGGTAATGTATAACTAGGTTAATCGTAATCCAAATCGACAAATGACTCGATTAATGTCATCAATCTCTACATTGTTGACCTTAGGGTAAATTATTACTAGGTTAATCGTAATCTAAATCGACAAATGACTCGATTAATGTCATAAGTGTCTTAGGGTAATGTATATCTATGTTAATCGTAATCCAAATCGATAAATGGTTCGATTAATGTAGTGTCAACATTATTGACCTTATGGTAATGTATAATTAGGTTAATCGTAATCCAAATCCACAAATTGCCCGATTAATCTCATCAGTATCAATATTATTGACCTCAAGGTAATGTATAACTAGGTTAATGGTAATCCAAATCGATAAAGGACTCGATTAATTGACCATAGCCAACATTATTGACCTTAGGGTAATGTATAATTAGGTTAATCGTAATTTGAATTGTCTAAATGTTAATATATCACTAGAATAATTAAGTTTATATAACACCGTTAATTTTGAATTTTCTGAAATAAAAATTATTTTCTTATAATTTGAATATTTTTCTATAGGATTTTACAACTAAGAAATTGATCTTGAAGAATATTCATCATAAACTTATGTAGATGACCTTTTAATTTATTTGTACTTCAATAATATAGAAAATCAATTAGCATGTACTATATATGCTCAAATGTTTAATATGTCTAGTTGAACGGTTATTTTTCCTATTCAAAATCATATAATAGTATATCTATATATATATATATATATATAAATATTAGAACATATAAGGGGGTAAGAGCCTTTGCTACAGTACCCGACATTTCTTTTGCCTTTTTTTTATTCACCCACCTTCTTAAACGACGTCGTTTTAAGACCTATACTATGTTGTTTCTTTACTTTCTCCCGGATTTACCCTACAAGCTTAATTTACTTTCCCTTTAATTTCAGCAGCTTCTTTTTTTTTTCTTTTTTTTTTTCCGGTGGCCCCTGCTGCTTCTTAATTTCTTATGCTGCTTGGATTTTCTTCTCCCTCAATTGTTCTATTGGTTGGTGCAATTTAATTTTCTTCCCTTGCTTTCTTGCCTATCTTCTTTTTTCTTCTTTCCAAAATATTTTCGATTGGCTCTCAATTGTTCTCAGTTCAAGTTTATATCTCCAGCGCCTTCCAAGCGACGCCTTTAAAGCAATTTCTCTAATAAAGGGGTAAGGGCTTGATAATGCCGTGAAAACGTCATTATCTCATGCATTCTTAAGCCCAAAACGTCTTGTTTTAATCCGAGCTTTGCTTGCTTTTGCGTGTTTGCGTGGCTTTTCCTTCTTTGGCCCCTTCGTTTGGCCTTTGTTCGGTTTTTATGTTTTTGTTCGTGTTTTGATCGTTTTCTCCGTGATTTGTAGGAAACGACAACTTAGAGTGATTCGGAGTTTCGTATCAATGAATGCGAGTCATTCTAACCACCCCGCGAGTCAGACTTGAGCTTCAAAGGAAAAAGAACCCGAAGCAAATTGTACAAGATTGTAGATAGCTGCTCACTAAAACATGCACAAATTTATCATGGATGATCCAAATGAGTTGAATTTTGGATATGTCATAGATGAGTGAGTTAGCTACGCTACGGACTTTACGGATCCGCAATCGGTGTTCGGAATCAAAAGATACGCTGCTCGGAAGGAAGTACGGCAGGGCAGAAAACTTACTGCCTGTGTCACACCGCGGTGTGTGAAACTCACACCGCGGTGTAAGTCTTGTCACACCGCGGTGTGGGAAACACACACCGCGGTGTACCCCTGCTACCAGCAGATATTTGTCTGCGGGAAGCAGGGGTGTTTTTGTACATAATTTCCCTATCTCCCAATTGTAATTGTAAACTTGTTGGGGACATTTTGGTCTTGGTTGTGATAGTTTTTGGGGCAACTTAGACATTAGGGAATTATTGTTTCACTAGGTTAGGATTAAAGTGGAGAAATCAAAGACAACTCCTATCATCTTTTTATCATCTTGCCTCCATTGAAGAAGAAGGTTTTTGCTTGCACTTTTGAATGAAGAACAACAAAGGCTTGAGGGAGGAGTTGATATAGATTTCACTACCTAAGCTTACTCTAACTCTCTTACATTGTTCATTTACATTTATGGCTTTCATTAATGTAATGAATGATATAATTATTGCTATGAGTAGCTAATCATCTTTATTCTAGGTTTTTATTGATCCTATGTTTGATTCTTGATTAAATGATGATATGACGATTGATATGATGCTTACATGTGTTCGTTAATCCGATTTCGTGCTTATTGTTCGTCTTAAGGTTTGGCCAACTTTGAGGTGAAAATTATTGATTCTTGATTGCTAGACATAGTGATTTTGAGGATTTGATTATGAAATTGGATTGTGATTCGATTCTAGGATAGACATATACCTAGGTCGTTTCGTATTCGTTTAAGGTTTGAGTTTAATGCTTCGATTAGATCTTAGTCCATTTAGGCATAAATTGGATTAGTTTAATTCGATAGGTTGGTATGCAACTCGGAAGATACATACGAACGTCATTGAATCCTTGAATAGCAAACACAAGCATTAGTTATCTATTGTCGAGTTATTTATCTTGAATTGAACTAGGTGACGTAAAATCCTAGATGTCTTCATCGTATTAACAAGTTAAGTACTTAGACATATCTTAATCACTTCACTTTAGTTGGAGTATCAAACAACCATTTCACCAACGTCATTTACATGAACTCAAGTAAAGTCTCAAGATAGCTTTTGGTAATTAATTGAACAATTCCTCGTGGGTTCGACACCCCTTATCACTTTATTACTTGTAGACGACCGTATACTTGCGCGATTTACGTACTCGTATTTGGAACGTAACAAGTTTTTGGCGCCGTTGCCGGGGAGTTGTAACGATTATTGCCAATTTATATTCTTGTGTACTTAGTTTGGATTTGTTATTTACTTTGTGATCTTTGTCTTCATAGGTACCTTTCTCTTAGTGTATGCCAAGAGCTTCGACACTACCTCTTACTCTTGTTGATCCGGAGATTGAGAGGACCTTTAGAAAGCGAAGAAAAGCAAGGAAGAAAAAGAAAAAGGGTGAATCTTCACCTATGGAAAATCAAGGAGTTAATCCGGCTATGGTGAACCCGATACAAATTGTTCCCGAAGAGCCAAATAATAGGAATCGACCTATTAATGAGTATGGTACACCTAAGTTGGATGAGCTCGGTTCTTGCATTGTCAGACCTACCATTACGGCACCTAACTTTGAGCTCAAGCCGGTAATGTTCAATATGCTAAATGCCGAAGGTCAATTTGGAGGTCATTCTAGTGAAGATCCTCATGCTCACTTGAAGAAGTTTATGATGACTAGTGATTCATTCATCATTGCGGGTGTAACAAAGGATGCCTTGCGGTTGATGCTATTTCCGTACTCATTGAGGGATCTCGCAAAAGATTGGTTGGATTCTCTACAATCCCAATCTATAACTTCTTGGGAAGATCTAACCGGGAAGTTCTTGAGGAAGTTTTTCCCTCCCCCGAAGACTACCAAATTGAGGAATGATATTCTAGCATTCCGGCAACTAGATCAAGAGTCTTTGTACGAAGCTTGGGCCAGATTCAAAGAGTTGTTGAAGAAATGTCAACACCACGGCATAGCCGAGTATATTCTAATGCAAACATTTTACAATGGGTTGCATGGACCTACTAGAGCTCTAGTCGATGCCACTGCGGGTGGTGCTATGCTTCCTAAGTCTTACGATGAATCGTGGGAAATTCTTGACACCATGGCTTATAACAATCATTCATGGACGTCCGAGAGAGCAACTTCTGCCAAATCTACTCCCGGAAGGCTTGAATTGGATGCAATTACGGCATTAAGTGCCCAAATGGCGATTTTGAGCAATAAAGTGGACAAACTTAGCCAAAAGCCGGAGGTAGTCCAACAAGTACAAGCTATGCCACCTAGTTGTGTGACGTGTGGAGGAGCTCACACTTATGATATGTGTCCCGGAAATCCCGAGGCGGTGAATTACCTTGGGAATAACTATCGAAACAATCAAGGACACCAATCATACCAAAACAACTATATCCCTCATTGGCAAAAGCATCCAAACTTCTCTTAGAGTAATCCAAATAATGGCCAACAACCTTATCAAGGAGGCCATCAATCCTCCGCACCTCCCGGGTTTCAAGAAAGACAAAAACAGCCCGTTGAATCAAAACCAGCATGGGAGGATGCATTTGGTGAGTTCATGAAGCACACCACCAAATACATGGTTACCAACGATTCTAAGTTGGAAGATGTTTCCAAACAGTTGCAAGAACACTCGGGGGCATTAAGGAATCTTCAATTGCAAATGGGGCAGGTTGCCCAAGCTTTAAGTGCAAGACCCCCAGGAGCTTTGCCGAGTACAACCGAATCGCCGAATCAAGGTACAGTTGAACATATTAATGCTATTTCCTTGAGGAATGGAAAACGGTATGAAGGTCCAGCTATGCCTAATGAAAATCCAATGGAAGCCGAGGAGACTCAAAACGGGAGTAAAGAGTCTTTGGTTGAAGAAGTGGAGTCGGAAAAGGAGGTGCCGAAAGAACCCATTTCTTTGACACCCATACCCACAAGCAAGCCAACTCCTCCCTTTCCTCAAAAGTTTCAAAAGAAGAAAGAGGAAAAACAATTTGAAAAATTCATGGGAATTTTGAAACAGTTGCACATAAATATTCCTTTGGTAGAAGCTCTCGAGCAAATGCCGAAGTATGCGAAGTTCATGAAAGATGTGCTATTAAAGAAAAGAAGGTTTGGAGAATTTGAAACGGTAGCTTTAACCGAGGAATGTAGTGCCATGGTCCAAAAGAAGTTTCCTCCAAAGCTAAAGGACCCCGGAAAATTCACCATCCCGATTGCCATCGGAGATAAATACCAAGGGAAGGCCTTGTGTGATTTAGGCGCAAGCATAAACCTCATGCCTATTTCGGTGTTTAAGAAATTGGGTATTGGAGAAGCTCGACCGACTACCGTGACGCTTCTACTTGCCGACCGTTCTATCACGTACCCGAAGGGAAAAATTGAAGACGTGCTAGTTAAAGTCGACAAATTCATATTTCCGGCCGACTTCATCATTCTAGATTGTGAGACTGACGAAGATGTCCCAATCATCCTAGGAAGACCATTCTTAGCCACGGGACAAACTCTCATTGACGTGTCAAAAGGAGAACTCACTATGCGTGTGGAAAACGAAGAGGTTAAATTTAATGCTTTCGGTGATATACCTAATTCTATAACCCCTATTGTTTGCTACATGATTGACAAGGTGAGAAAGAATGAGTCATGGAATGATGAAGTCCACAAAGAAATCAAGAAAGATAATCCGTTTAAGGTAGGCTCAAGGAAGAGAAAAAGGCATCGAAAGAAGAATCCGGAGATGAGAAAGAAGATCAATTCGGAAGAAACAAAGAAGGATGAACAATGTTCTTCCAAGCTCCTAGCTTGCGGTGGCATGAAGAATGGGCCAATGAGAGTCAAATGGAGTCCGAAAGGGATTCAAAGTCACCCAAGCTAGTTTCAACGTATCAAAGTCGAGCTCACGACTATAAACAAGCGCTCCTTGGGAGGCAACCCAAGCTTTTTGTTTTTCTTTTTTTTCGTTGTCTTGTTGTTTTTGTAGCTGTCGTGTCGTGTCTGTTGATTTCTCGTTTTTGTGTGTTTTGTTGTAGGTAATTATTGAGCACTACAACGTGGCGAAATCGAGCATGGAAATACAAGTCGGGAATTGTGAAAGTGAGCCAATCGTAAAATCGAGGTGAGTGTTTGAATTTTGTTATTTTCAAGTGTTCAGATTTTGAACAAAATTTACCTCGGTGAGTTTTGTATTCAAAACACTTAAAAAGTCTCTGGAAATAATACACCGCGGTGCAATTTCAAATACACCGCGGTGCAAAATTTCCAGAGAGTTTGTTCTGTATCTGGCGTGTAACACACCGCGGTGTAAAATTTATACACCGCGGTGCAATTTCCTTTCACACCGCGGTGTAACTAATCACACCGCGGCGCAAATATTCCAGAGAGTTTGTTCAGTTTCTGCCTGTCATACACCGCGGCGAAATTACCATACACCGCGGTGCAATTCAAGTTACACCGCGGTGTGTCATAAAACGCACCGCGGCGTATGTCTTCCAGGGACTTAAGTCCCGTAGCCACTCTTTCCTCCACTTCTCACTTTCAAATTTCTTACTCGTCCCTCACGTAAATTCCTTCCCCCCACTCGTCTCTCACGAATTCCTCCCCGACACTCTCAATCTCTCCTCAATCACACCAACCCCGCCAAGCTACTCACATAATCACCCAAAACTCTCACTTTCCCCCTCAATCACACCAAAACCGAATTCTCCCCCAAAACTTCTAAGTCGAAATTCTTCGATTTCAACCGGTTGTGTGCATCCAAAAAGGTAAGTGTGGCTAAACTTTTGTTGGTATTGCATTATTGGGTGGAGATTTTGGAATACATTGTAGAAAAGGAGTAAGTTTGGGGGTGTAGACAAGGTGTTCGACAAAATGCCGCAATGAAAATATTTTGATTGTTAGTGTGCTTTCTTCCGTGATCTTGTTTAAGGTTTGTTGGGAAGCAAGATTTGAATTGATTGTTGGTTATTTTAGTTGATTTTGAATATATTGAAAGCATGCCGAGGATTAGAGGTGGGAGTTCACGTGCGCCTCCTAAACGCACTAGAAATTCTAAAGGGAAAGAACCGGTGGTAGAGGAGGAGGATTATGATAGCACTCGGTTTTTGTCAAAGGCGGCTCAAGACTCGTTCTATGAAGATTTGGAAAAGAAGTTCTTAGCCGAAAGATACATTACTTACGATAGAGCGGCTTATCCATTTGTCTATGATCAAATCGAGGCACGGGGTTGGAATGCCCTTCTTCAAAGACCCGTGCGAGATACATTCCCCGGAGAAATCGCACGTGAGTTTTATGCCAATGCTCACTTTGCCAAGGCCACAGAAGTTGCTTGGGTTCGGGGCGTGGAAGTTAGCTTTACTCCGGATGCCATCAACGAGTTCTATCACATCGTATGGCCCGAGGGTCAGAGAGATGATACAGATGATTTGCTGCGTTCGGGGGAGATTGAGAAACATCAATTAGCAAGAATGAAAGTTTTTCTCTCGATCAACAACACGATCACATACGAGCCACTTCGTCATGGTCTAATGAAGCAAGAAGCAAAGGCATGGGCAACCGTAATGTGCTCTCACCTCGCTCCCACCTCATATAACACTACATACGGTGATGATCGAGTGCCACTTCTTTATGCCCTCACCAAAGGCCTCAAGTTCAACCTTGGAAAAGTTATCCACGCTCGGCTCCGGAGCACCATTGATCGTACATCCGCCAAGCAGAAGAGCTTTATCTTCCCATATCTAATTTTTGGTCTGTGTAAGAATGCAGGTGTCGATTTTGGTGTTATGCAGGAAGTGTGTCGGCTGGGTAAACCGATCGGGAATGCATCCATTTGTGCCTCTTTGGGCCTTACCTATCAGAACTTTGCACCTAGACAGAACCCTCCAGCTGGAAACTTCCAGCGGGTGCCTCGTGAACAACAAGGGTTGACAGCTCTTCGAAGGGATTTCAATGTCTACCAGGAGTACACGTCAAACTTCCTCACTACTTTGAGTGATCGGCATGACATGGCCTTTCGGGCGATTCTTGGGGATGCCAGATTTGATGCCCTACCGCTACCTGCCTTTCCACCGCGTCCCAACTTTCACGAGTATGCGGGACAGGAACCCGATGAGGTAGCTGATATGCATATTGATGAGCAAGAAGAGCTTGCCCGAGATGCACGGGACCAGTAAAAGACGGAAAACTACCGCGGGATGTTTGAACATCATGATTAGCAAAAAGGGGCGTTTGCTTTACATTTTTCACATTTCCGTCGGTTTAAATTGTTCTAAAATGTTATATCTTTGATTCCTTCTTGTATTGGTACTGTTTTATTTTGTTCGGAGATTGGGATATTGTTTATGACTTGAATTGCTAGGTTGAAGTTTGTTTGAGACGATGATTGTATTTCATTGCTTTATTATTATATTAGAACCGTGCTCTTTCATTTACCGCTTTTCTTTGTTTTGTGTTGTTGCGTTTGTGTGTTTGTTTTTCTTTCGTGCGTTGTTTTGTCGTGTCAACCTCCCTCCGTTTTTCTAAATTCACACAATGGGGACATTGTGCGTTTTAAGTTTGGGGGAGAGAGGTCGCAAGTACTTGCATACATGCTAGGTCGACCCGCCAAAATTTTTCAAATTCTTATTATTATTTGAACATGTTCTACAAAAATTTGAGCACATTGGCTAAGGCTAGGTTGTATTTAAGGTGGATAATGAACATTAGTGATAATAGGTTCTAGGATTCCTTTTGTGTAACTTAGATTCTCTCCAAACTTTAGTTTGAAAACGAAGTGTAAAAGGAACAAAATGACTTAAGTTTGGGGGAATGAACCCTTTTCAAGAATGAAAAAAAAAAAACATTTGAACACCTAGCTCTTAAAAGAAACGAGTAGAGAAGTTGCTAAAATGTATGCACTTCTATGAGAGAAAAGAAAGGCTAAGCCTTCAAATGATGAAATTATTGGATTATTTTTGTAATTACTCTATTTCGTTGTAATGGTGCAAGTTTTGTAATGAAAAGTTCAAATGAAATGCACAAAGGAAAGGAATGGTGCTAGTAGCCCAAAAAGTTAAATGTCTAGAAGCACAAGCAATCTTCATCATTAGTGCTAGTTTGTTATTGTATAATCATTGTAAAGCACAAGTGCTATGTTATCATTGTAAATCAAAAGAAAAAGCAAAGTATGGTGAGAAAGAGCTAGGGACTAAAATTGTTAACTAGTTCAAGAATAGGGACAACACTCTTAAAATGCCTACAACTTAGCTTCGTAATGTGATTTGAACATTAAGTTGGAAATCTACGGCTAGGAGAGACTCTTTGTCAAAACCTTAGGAGTCCGCGCAATTAGAACCGATGATTTTGATCTATTGGGACGTATTCACCTAAGATAGAATCCAGCCAAAGCCATCACACACACACGTAGAACTTGTTCGAAAAATAATTTGAAATTGTTAAGTTTTGGCGTTTTGATCATAAGTATGCATGTTTGATACTTGTCTTTTGTTTTCTTTGCTCGGGGACGAGCAAGCGTTTAAGTTTGGGGGTGTTGATAATGCCGTGAAAACGTCATTATCTCATGCATTCTTAAGCCCAAAACGTCTTGTTTTAATCCGAGCTTTGCTTGCTTTTGCGTGTTTGCGTGGCTTTTCCTTCTTTGGCCCCTTCGTTTGGCCTTTGTTCGGTTTTTGTGTTTTTGTTCGTGTTTTGATCGTTTTCTCCGTGATTTGTAGGAAACGACAACTTAGAGTGATTCGGAGTTTCGTATCAATGAATGCGAGTCATTCTAACCACCCCGCGAGTCAGACTTGAGCTTCAAAGGAAAAAGAACCCGAAGCAAATTGTACAAGATTGTAGATAGCTGCTCACTAAAACATGCACAAATTTATCATGGATGATCCAAATGAGTTGAATTTTGGATATGTCATAGATGAGTGAGTTAGCTACGCTACGGACTTTACGGATCCGCAATCGGTGCTCGGAATCAAAAGATACGCTGCTCGGAAGGAAGTACGGCAGGGCAGAAAACTTACTGCCTGTGTCACACCGCGGTGTGTGAAACTCACACCGCGGTGTAAGTCTTGTCACACCGCGGTGTGGGAAACACACACCGCGGTGTACCCCTGCTACCAGCAGATATTTGTCTGCGGGAAGCAGGGGTGTTTTTGTACATAATTTCCCTATCTCCCAATTGTAATTGTAAACTTGTTGGGGACATTTTGGTCTTGGTTGTGATAGTTTTTGGGGCAACTTAGACATTAGGGGATTATTGTTTCACTAGGTTAGGATTAAAGTGGAGAAATCAAAGACAACTCCTATCATCTTTTTATCATCTTGCCTCCATTGAAGAAGAAGGTTTTTGCTTGCACTTTTGAATGAAGAACAACAAAGGCTTGAGGGAGGAGTTGATATAGATTTCACTACCTAAGCTTACTCTAACTCTCTTACATTGTTCATTTACATTTATGGCTTTCATTAATGTAATGAATGATATAATTATTGCTATGAGTAGCTAATCATCTTTATTCTAGGTTTTTATTGATCCTATGTTTGATTCTTGATTAAATGATGATATGACGATTGATATGATGCTTACATGTGTTCGTTAATCCGATTTCGTGCTTATTGTTCGTCTTAAGGTTTGGCCAACTTTGAGGTGAAAATTATTGATTCTTGATTGCTAGACATAGTGATTTTGAGGATTTGATTATGAAATTGGATTGTGATTCGATTCTAGGATAGACATATACCTAGGTCGTTTCGTATTCGTTTAAGGTTTGAGTTTAATGCTTCGATTAGATCTTAGTCCATTTAGGCATAAATTGGATTAGTTTAATTCGATAGGTTGGTATGCAACTCGGAAGATACATACGAACGTCATTGAATCCTTGAATAGCAAACACAAGCATTAGTTATCTATTGTCGAGTTATTTATCTTGAATTGAACTAGGTGACGTAAAATCCTAGATGTCTTCATCTTATTAACAAGTTAAGTACTTAGATATATCTTAATCATTTCACTTTAGTTGGAGTATCAAACAACCATTTCACCAACGTCATTTACATGAACTCAAGTAAAGTCTCAAGATAGCTTTTGGTAATTAATTGAACAATTCCTCGTGGGTTCGACACCCCTTATCACTTTATTACTTGTAGACGACCGTATACTTGCGCGATTTACGTACTCGTATTTGGAACGTAACAGGGCTTTTGCTACAGTGCCCGACTTTTCTTTTGCCTTTTTTTATCCCCCCACCCTCTTAACGACGTCGTTTTAAGACCTATACTATGTGGTTTCTTTAATTTCTCCCGGATTTACACTACCAGCTTAATTTACTTTCCCTTTAATTTCAGCAGCTTCTCTTTTCTTCCGTTTTTTCCGGTGGCCGCTGCTGCTTCTTAATTTCTTATGCTGCTTGGGTCTATATAAGAGGGTAAGGGCCTTTGCTACAGTGCCCACCTTTTCTTTTGCTTTTTTTTTATTCCTCCAACCTCTTAAACGAAGTCGTTTTAAGACCTATACTATGTCATTTCTTTAATTTCTCCCGGATTTACACTACCAACTTAATTTACTTTCCCTTTAATTTTAGCAGCTTCTCTTTTATTCTTTTTTTCCAGTGGCCCCAGCTACGGTGCCCGACTTTTCTTTTGCCCTTTTTTTTTTATTCCACTACCCTCTTAAACGACGTCGTTTTAAGACCTATACAATTTCATTTCTTTAATTTCTCCCGGATTTACACTATCAGCTTAATTTACTTTCCCTTTAATTTCAGCAGCTTCTCTTTCCTTCCGTTTTTTTGGTGGCCCCTGCTGTTTCTTAATTTCTTATTTTGCTTGGGTCTATATAAGGGGGTAAGGGCCTTTGCTACAGTGCCCGCCTTTTCTTTTGCCCTTTTGTATTCCCCCAACCTCTTAAACGACGTCGTTTTAAGACCTATACTATGTTGTTTCTTTAATTTCTCCCGGATTTACGCTACCAGCTTAATTTACTTTCACTTTAACTTCATCAACTTATCTTTTCTTCCTGTTGCCCCTGCTGCTTCTTAATTTCTTATGCTGCTTGGATTTTCTTCTCCCTCAATTGTTCTACTGGTTGGTGCAGTTTAATTTTCTTCTCTTGTTTTCTTGCCTCTCTTCCTTTTCTTCTTTCCTAATTTTTTCGATTGGCTCTCAATTTGTCTCAGTTCAAGTTTATCTCTCCCGCGCCTCCCAAGCAACGCCTTTAAAGCGATTTCTCTAATAAAGGGGTAAGAACCTTTGCTACAGTGCCCGACTTTTCTTTTGCCTTTTTTTTTATTCCACCACCCTCTTAAACGACGTCGTTTTAAGACCTATACTATGTCGTTTCTTTAATTTCTCCCGGATTTACACTACCAGCTTAATTTACTTTCCCTTAATTTCAGCAGCTTTTTTTTTTTCTTCCGTTTTTTCCAGTGGGCCCTGTTGTTTCTTAATTTCTTATTTTGCTTGGGTCTATATAAGGGGTAAGGGCCTTTGCTACAATGCCCGCCTTTTTTTTGCCTTTTTTAATTCCCCCAACCTCTTAAACGACGTCGTTTTAAAACCTATACTATGTCGTTTCTTTAATTTCTCCCGGATTTACACTACCAACTTAATTCACTTTCCCTTTAACTTCATCAGCTTCTCTTTCCTTCCTTTTTTTATGGTTGCCCCTGCTGCTACTTAATTTCATATGTTGCTTGGATTTTCTTCTCTCTCAATTGTTCTATTGGTTGGTGCAGTTTAATTTTCTTTTCTTTCTTTCTTGCCTCTCTTCCATTTCTTCATTCCTAATTTTTTCGATTGGCTCTCAATTGGTCTCAGTTAAAGTTTTTATCAAATTTGCAATTTTGTATCCAATAATACAAAAATTGCAAGATGAACTATCATGAGATTAAAAAAAAAAACAATTTTCCCCATACATATTTATTTATGGAGGTATATAGCTTGAAAAAAAGACTGCTGCCAACTTCACACTGCTACATATGCATCATTTAAGTAAAACCCAATCTCCGGTTATGTACTAGTTTCTCATATTTAAGCAATGGAAGTCGGAATTTTTTTTTTTTTCAAAAGTTGGAATAATCCGTAATAAATAGAAATTATCTACTATACAAAGTAATGTGTGTTTGTAGAGAGATAATAATTATTTGTTTTATTTATCGATTTTTAATGACTTGCCAGAGTGCCATCTTAAAATAAACTAGTTGTTGGAGTGCAAAGTAATAAATCAAAGTATATAACACTGTTTATTAGTTATATTTTAAGATAAGAGGCTGAAATTTAAGAGAGCTGTTGGAGATGGCCTAACCACATAGCGATAGGGAAATATTGTGCCCAAAAGATACAAAAAGGGGAATAAAATGATTTTCTCCGGGCTGAGAAGAAAACCCTTGTACTCAGAGCCCAACCCTCCCTAAACTAAGGACATTGTGATAAGTGTAAATTTGTGTTTAAGGGCGATTCGAGAAATCTTATCATAATTAAGAAAAATATAACGTATGTAACATTTTCTCCATTTATTACTCATAACGTCCTTTCATATTTGTTTTTTGGGTTTCCCAAGGGTTTAATCCCTTTCGAGCGCGTCGGATACATTAAGTGAGAACCTCTCCCAACAAGGATTCGAACCTGAGTTCGCTATCTTGTAGTGACTAGTTCCTTCCACTAGACCAATCACCTGTTGGTTACGTCCTTTCATATATGATAATCAATATCTCTTAGTCGTTATAGATAATTTTTTGTTACAATCTATATCTATACTAATACTAAAAGTGTGAATAATTACACCATACGGGAAAATAAAAATTACCTTTCCAAAAATTAAATAAGGAAGACAAACAAAATTATATATTCAACACGTCATAGGAGGTATAATTAGACATGGAGTCATACTATAGTTATTACCTCCATTAACTCCAAAAATTTAGAAATTAACTCTTACATCACTTTTACAATTCCATTCTTCTTCTCCTGTAACACAAAAAAATAAAAAACACTATTATTTTTTAATAGTTGCTAAAATATATATGTAATATTATTATAATGTATAATCAATATGTTTTTAAGTAAAAAATATTATGTGTATCATTTAAATATTTAGTACAATATAAAACTCCTAAGAGAATCAAATTCTCTTAAATATTATAAAGGCTACAAAAAAAAAAAAAAAAACTGGAAAATCACATCTTAAATATGGATGAAGAAAAAGTACTTATGACTTCGCGACCTAAGTAATTAATCTTTATTTGGCCTTATAATTAAAGAGTATCCAAGAAATTCATTTATCTTAAATTTTCATGAAAATATTTTTCCAAAAAACGTGTGAAATAAGTCGAAAATCAGCGAAAATTGGTGAAACCGATAAAGTACACACCATGTAATTGATGAAAACATGTGAAATTGATCCAGGTGAAATTCATGAATATTGGTGAAGTTGGTGAAAAAATTGGTGAAACTGATAAAATCGATAAATACACGTGAAATCGATGAAAATTCGGGTTATGACAATAAGCAATATAACATCTCAAATAATATTGTTGACTTAACATCTACCTACTTATTTTTCCTTGATCTCATCTCAATATTTAATATTTTTCACTACAACCAAAGAAAATGAATCCAAAGATCCACAGGTCTCTAGCTCATATATAGTACAACCTTTTGCCAAAAATATCACTTCCATCTAAGTATTACAATATGTTTAACTTTGACAAAATATATCCTTAAAGAATATGCTAGTATGAGAAACATCTATACACATGCACAAGTAAACAACTTCATAGTCACCCTAACATCACCTTAGTGACATCAAAATTTTCATTTTAGCTTCGCGTTTAGCTTTTTTTTCAGAGGCAGTCCTCTTCTTCTTCTTACACGGTGCATCAACATTTATTTATTCATGCTTCTCGGGTATTGTTTCTGGTGTCGGAGAAGGCAAAACATCGTGCTCGAGTGGAGCAAGAAGGATTATGAACAGTAACATCCTGGACCTTAGGTCTCTCGAGTTGCGTGACTTCATTTTCTCCCAAACGCGCATTTCTTCTTTGAATTAGCTATGGAGAGAACCATCTAACGAAGATTTCATATATGATTCGATTATCACAGTACGTTCAAGTAAAACGTACTGAGATAGTGAGAAGTACAAGAACTTGGAATGCTTTATTCACAAACTTGGAAGAACTCTTGGTTGAGTTACAAATTAATGCCGACCTCTATTTATACGAATAGCCTTCCCTAGTGGAAGGCCAAGATCTATTTGATATAAGGGCTAGGATTAAGTCTCTATACCCTTTTACAAAATCCTACCAAGACTAAAACTATGTAGTTACTTCTAGAATGCCCTACTATGTAGAAGGTAGTTCTACATGGTTCATGAGCCTTCCACATAGTTCTAGACCACTCCGCCATGTTCCACACATGTGTAGGCTCTTCCGAATCCTTCCGGCTTCTTCTTGATCTCTCCGGAGTTATGTGGAACCTCCCGGAGTCTTCTTGAGCGTCCCGGACTTGTGTGGATCTCTCTAGAATCTTCCGGAACTTCCAAGTGCCATGTTTGGTAGGTACGCCCCAGTGTCACCCGACGGCCTTTCCTTGCCCATGTGCCTTGTCGTCGCCCGTGATAGTCCCCGACTTGCCTGGGCCACGCCCAGATGGTATGATGCGCATCCGACTAGGCCATCCGCCTTGCCGACAGTCCCGTAATGTCCCTTTAAGCCCTTGCCTCGATCATAAGCCTTGTCCGCCCGACCCCCGTTGTCGGGCAAAGTGCTGGGTCATCACAATAGTCATCCCAGCCATTACCATGCCTTAACCACTACGTCAAACAGAAAACACGACACATACTTAACACGAGAAACCCTTAGAACCTAAAATTTTGGGAGGAAAATGATCGGACGTGATCGTCGGATTTTACTTGTGGATCCCGTGGATGAATTTGGAAACCGAGTTAATCGTCGGCGAAGCGGTCTAGTCGATGATGCCAACGAAACGGGAGGGATGCCTACTGCACGTGGCCGCGGCCGAGGTATTGCAACAAGCTTGATGCTATGATATTTGCCGTGGTATCTGCGTAGACCTCTACAAGACATAACAGCTATTATAATGGTATTTCATTAATTGTGAATGAGATTATTCAATGTTAATTTTAACTAGGTTTTAAATTCTTGAAAAAATTCAATTAATTACCTATGTATCTCATAATCTTTATGATTGATCATTGTTAATTTTTTTAGTATTTTTTGTCTACATTAAGAATGATATGATGATAAATAGTTAATTATTCATTAACTAAATTCCTAATCACAGCAAATTATTTCCTATTTTTATCTCGTTATCTTTATGACTGATTGTAGTTGAAATAGGTTTAATTCATTGTTAATTTTCGTTAGCATTTTTTTGTCGAATGATGATGATGTTGCCTAGTGGAAGGGCCGGCCCTGTTGCCTAATAAACCATGTTTTCAAATATGTTCTTGAACTTCTCACTATCTCTGTAAGTTTTACTTGAACGTACTGTGATAATCGTATCATATATGAACTCTTCGTGATATGGTTCTCTCCATAGGCAATTCAAAGAAGAAATGCGCGTTTGGGAGAAAATGAAGTCACGCAACTCGAGAGACCTATGGTCCAGGATGAAACTGTTCATAATCCTTCTGTGTCTCCATCAGGTGCTCCACTCGAGCACGATGTTTTGCCTTCTCCGACACCAGAAACAATACCCGAGAAGCATGAAGAAATAAATGTTGATGCACCGTGTAAGAAAAAGAAGAGGACTGCCTCTGGAAAAAAAAAACTGAACGCGAAGCTAAAATGAAAATTTTGATGTCACTAAGGTGATGTTAGGGTGACTAAGAAGTTGTTTACTTGTGCATACGTATAGATGTTTCTCATACTAGCATATTCTTTAAGGATATATTTTGTGAAAGTTAGACATATATTGTAATACTTAGATGGAAGTGATATTTTTGGCAAAAAGTTGTACTATATATGAGCTAGAGACCTGTGGACCTTTGGATCCATTTTCTTTTGTTGTAGTGAAAAATATCAAATATTGAGATGAGATCAAGGAAAAATAAGTAGGTAGATGTTAAGTACACAATATTATTTGAGATGTTATATTGCTTATTGTCATAATCGCTGGTGTGTTGTAATATAGAATTTAATATTTGATATTTTTCGCTACAACAAAAGAAAATAGATCCAAAGGTCCACAGGTCTCTAGCTCATATATAGTACAACCTTTCTCCAAAAATATCACTTCCATCTAAATAGTAAAATATATGTGTAACTTTGAGTTTAAGAATTACAACACAACAGAGATGTTATATTATTGTCATAATCGCTGGTATGTTGTAATCTCATATATAAGAATTTAAGAATTGAGTTTATTGAAACTTAATTCTATATTACAACACACCAGCGATTATGACAATAAACAATATAACATCTCAAATAATATTGTTGACTTATAATCTACCTACTTATTTTTCCTTGATCTCATCTCAATATTTGATATTTTTCATTACAACAAAAGAAAATGGATCCATAGGTCCACAGGTCTCTAGCTCATATATAGTACAACCTTTTGCCAAAAATATCACTTCCATCCAAGTATTACAATATATGTCTATGTAAATTTCCCTAAAATAAAATAAAAATGTTATATCTTAGAACTTTAAAACACTTTATACTTGGGAGACCATAAGTGTGATTTAGCCTATACTCATATTCCTCTTGTCAAAAACTTTACAATTAAGTCCCTCATATATAAAGTGTTTTACATTAATATCCATCTTGCCAAAGAATTTACACTTAAGTCTCTTATATATAAAATGTGTTACACCAATCAATTTTTCAACATTTTTTCAGTTATAATTCAATCACGTGCAAGGTACGTGACTTTAAGTAATGGTATTCTAACACATAAAAACCAAAAATACCCGTATTGAAAGTCATGTAACTAGCATGTGATTGCATTTTTTTATAAAAAAAGTGCCGAAAAATTGATCGTTGTTTCACATTTTATATAGGAGGGTTAAGTGTAAAATTCTTTGGTCACAGGGAAAATACTTGATATAGTAGAACTAACTTAAGTGTAAAGTTTTTGATAAAAAAGATATAAGTGTAAAATACTTTATTAGAAGGGATCATAAGTTTGATTTAACCCTTTTACGCGAAAGATAATTTCATTTTCTTTCAATTGTGGGCTATAAAAAATTATAAATCCTGTTTTCATGTCAATATAATTTACGGAATGAGAAGTGAACATTAGTGATTTTCAAAAATACCAATGGACCAACCGAAAAGTCATGGGCCAAGACACCCAACCTTAATTCCTGAAAAACTTAAATCTGAGAAAAACAATTTTCATTTAGTACATTGTTAAGAAGTTTCAAACCAGAAATGTCATTTTATTTCCATTTTTATTTTATTTTTTATTTATTTTTTGACATTTTTTAAAACAAGATGACTTTAAGACGGCTTCTTACTCAGGTGAGTTGCAAGATTTTCATCGTTATCAGTTCACTAATTCGAATTGAAATAATGAATTGAATCATATTGAACCAGCTTTAATCCAAAAATGTGTATGTACGGGACCGCGGGGTAAATTAACTAAAAATATTATAAATAAAATCTGGCAAATTATGTACACCATTTCCTAGCATTAAATTGAACTTATACTCTTTAATATCTATCGAAATGATGTTTATTTTGGTTCATCATGGATTCGTTATTAATGCAAATAACAAACGAGAGACCGTTTTATGATCTTGACATACTATCATAATTTAAATTGTATATACATCGTGACAACCTCAAAAATATTACTTTAATGACATTGCTAATTGCAAGTCTAGAATGTCTAGTGATTACTTTTCAATTAAAGTAAGGACAATGTGTGTTGCTACAATCTATTAAAATTACTTTGAATATACATATTAAATTAAAACTTGTATGTTAAAATAATGACCAAGAGTGTTAGGTAAAACATGTTCAGATGCATTAAGCATCAAACGAACCGCATAATCACATATGTGTGTATGTGTGGATTAGAAGTTTCACAGTGTCCCCACAAATTAAATATTAAAAAACTAATTAAAAAAATACTTTCTTTAGACTACACTCATCATTAATCATTACATTTATATTAGAAATCATTTAAATAACTGCTCAAGTACTAAGAATTATAAATAATAGACAACTATCAAATAATATTAATAAACTAGAATAAATACTTACAATAGTGGAAATTTAACCAATGACCTCTTAATCTTGGGGACAAATTTTGTACTAGTACCCCACCAGCTTATTCCCACTGAGAGTACCGGAGATTCTAGGAAGAAGAAAATCAATTCAGAAGGAAACGCAATTTACCCAATAGGAATTTCATATTTGTATATGACATGTCATATTTTGACATTAGGATTGACTAAATTGATCTATTTGACTAACTGTTTCCTCTACCAGATCGACCTCCTTGCTCTACTCGACCAACTTGCTTTGCTCAACCTCCTCAACCACATTGACCTAGTCAATCTATCCAGAATCGACACAAACAAACAAAGCAAGCAAAATGACGATAATGCCCCTGAAAGTTTTCTATATTGACTAAACAATGCAAAGATCTGTCCGCTTTTGCCGGGTCAACCCAATCAGGACCCGACTGACTCACATGGGCCATCCTATATCTTTAAATATCCCTAATTCCACAAAAATCTGGTACACATTTTCTATCATGCATCTACTACTTGATCTACTGGATTTGATCTAACTTAAACTTCGGAGGATCTTCGGAGGGGTCAACCCCGACGAGCCCTAACTAGTTTCTTTAAATGCAGGCAGGGACGGATCCAGGAATCAGAAGTCGAGGGGGCCGTAATATATTATCACTAAAATCATAAGTAGTTTAATCAATATATTTTATTTACATAAGTAGAACGATATAAAAACATAAACATATTTTCAGTATATTAAATTCAGAGTGCAAAAATATTCGAATTGTGTATGTCATTTTTTCATATCATAAAATTCTCTATAATGAAATCAATGTCAAATTTTCAACAATTATCAACTATAATTTACTTGGAGAATAAATTGATGGTGTATGAGGTTCTTTTTATTTTATGTTCAAAAGATTATGTCAAAAAAATTAATTGAGCTTTATAATTATTTAATTGATTATAAAAATACAGACTAATTAAATCATAATATTAGTAAACATATGATTTGTATTACTAAATTTTATAATTGTCGTTATGTCAAGAGGGTGTCGATGTAATTTTTGATAAAGTTGGTAAGTTCCTGTAATTAGACCTATAGGCAGGGGTATCTATATAAATTTTCCTAGATAATTTCAGTCCAATTTTTGGGTACGGTTAGTGTTGCTCTAAGTGTGAGTATACAGATAGACGAGTGGATAGAAGAAAGGGGGCAGAAAGAGCAAATCTTGGCTGGGCTGAAGATGAAATGGGGAGACTACTTAATTTTGTGAAACCACACATCTTTATTACCATGTCTATATCTCTATAGTTGATAAAATAAAATAAAAATGTTATATCTTATAACTTTAAAACATTGTATTCTTTGGGGATAATAGGTGTGTTTTAACCTACAATTATATTTCTCTTGCCAAATTTTTTACACTTAAGTCTCTCTTATATAAATTGTTTTACACTTATATTCTTCTTGCTAAAGATTTTACACTTAAGTCCCTCATATATAAAATATGTTACACTGATCAATTTTCCAGCACTTTTCCAGCTATAATGCAATCACGTGCGAGTTACGTGACTTTAATTAAGGGTATTATAATACATAAAAACCCAAGCATACCCTTATAAAAGGTCACATGATTGCATTTTTTGCCGGAAAAATATTCGAAAACTGATCGGTGTAACACATTTTATACATAAGATACTTAAATATAAATTCTTTGGTAAGAGAGATATAAGTGTAAAACACATTATATGAGGGACTTACGTATAAAGTTTTTTATAAGAAGGATATAATTGTAAAAATATTTTACACTGTGGGGAAAATAAGAGTGATTTAACCCTTTATGTCAAAGATAATTTCCTTTTCCTTCATTTGTGGGCTATCAAAAATCATAAATCCAATTTTCATTTCAACATAAATTAGGGAAGTAGAAGTGAACATGAGTGAAATTCAAAAATCTAAGTCCTGGGCCAAGAGTCCACACCCAACTGTAATTCCTGAAAAATATGAGAAAAACAATTATCATTTTCACAGGAGTACATTGTTTAGAAGTTCCAAACCAGAAAACATCGTTTTATTTATTTATTTATTTATTTTTTTTTTTGACATTTTTTAAAACAAGATGGCTTTAAGGCGGCTTCTTATTCAGGTGAGTTGCAAGATCTTCATCGTTATCACTACTATGCGTTTACAGTCCTTGTTATTGTGGAATTTGCTCTGTTTTTAAAACCCTTATTTAGTGTTCTTTTCTTCCTCCATTGGTCTTTTATGTGATGTGAGAAATGTAAGTTTAGGAGAGCAGATAAATTAGCTATGATGTGAATTTGTAGTGTGCTTAGTTCAATTTTAAAGATTAGATATTGGGATTTTATTTTATTGTTTTTACTGGAAAGACTCGAGGTTTTTATTAGGTTATGGAATTTTATCAGCTCATGTGGCTCTATATGACTTTTTAATTAGATGATTTCTATACATCACTGCATTACTAATTTTCGTGAAGGAAAAGCTCCCGAACTCTCACTTGTGAATTTTATCAAATTGTCCATTGCATTACATTTTAATATTCAGGGTTAATTTGCTGTTTTCAATTTGTTGTATGCCATTTGAATTCTTACGGTAGGTTAAAAGGCATGAGACGTTGAGGGAATTAAGCTATTTGGCTGCTCAACCTTATCGAATTTCACAACATGCTAGAGGAGGAGGTATACATAATTCATCTTTTTCTCTTCTTTTATATTATCAACTTACCGATCGTTTCATAACTATACTTTGTAAAATGATCTATTATCTGACATAATCTTCTCTTATCCCATAACATTGGGTTGTCGTTTCTGCATATCGAAGAATGTCATGTTTGGTTATGGTTTTGATGGTTTGTCGCAGTTGTTGTATCTAGGCTTGTTAGAAGTTTGCTCTTGTATGCTAAGAGAACAACCTATCCTGTTTTTTCTTAGCAACCAACTTGGTTTCATTTAGAAACTCTTGTCATGCATCTCAAATCCCTGCATAATGTTACCAGTTAAGATTAATGATGATCTTCGAAGATTATTTGACATACATTATGGGATCCGTGACATTATGGTATGGTATCTTAATTTCACGGAATTTGAGATTGTTAGCTTTGTTGAGGGCAGTGGCTAAGGTAAGTGCATCAATGAATTTGGAGATGTTGCTTTAACTTCGACTTATGAAATATTTTGGAAATGTCATGTGCTGCACCACCCCATTGCTTCTCACCTTTTAATTTTCTTATGCAGTGCAGAAGCTTTCAAGTTCTATACGAAAGAACACACTTGGAAGATCAAATTACTCTGACGGGGCAGCTAGTCGATTGCGTGATACAGAGGGTTTTGGAGCACTCGTTGTGGATAGAGGAATTGGTAAAGCTACTGATAAATCCTTCAACACTGCTACTGTTGTTCAGTTGCATCTCTGGCTAAATTTGAAGTATCATACATTGCATTGTTGTTTGCTCTTATCAGGGCTTGGTTTACAGGAAGAAGTTGAACCCATTATGGAATCTAATACTAAATTCAGTGATGTGAAGGGTCTAGATGAGGCAAAATCTGAGCTGTAAAATATTGTTCACTACCTTCGCGATCCTAAGGTATAACCATTTATGTAATTATGTAAACTTCTCTCTCTGTCACACGCATTAAATGTAGGAACTATGTCAGTACTAACTTCTGGTAAATGTACTAGTGGACATTGTCAATGATATAGACACTTAGTCAGCCCATAAGGATCTCTTGAGCTGAGTGGTTGCGTCAATTTTTATTTTGATTTGTGTTTATTTGTAGCATATTAGATGGTTTCATTCCTTCTCCTTAATCAGTAAATCTTTTGGCTAGGGCTCACATTCAAAAGTTGTTCTGCTAGTTGGCCGTCCTGGCAATGGGAAAACTATATTGGCAAGAGCCATGGCTGGAGAAGCTGGTGTGCCATTTTTTTCTTGCAGCGGCCGTGAATTTGAGGAAATGTCTGCTGGTGTTGGAGCCCAAAGAGTGAGAGATCTCTTCGCTGCTGCAAAAAAGAGGTCACCATGTGTTATCTTTATTGAAGAAATTGATGTCATAGGAGGGAGCCGCAACCCAAAGGATCAGGAAGACATGAAGATGACTTTGAATCAGTTGCTTGTTGAACTTGATGGTATCAAAAGAAACGAGGGTATTATTGTAATTGCAACAACTTATTCAGCAGAGTCATTGGACGAGGCACTGGTGCCACCTGGACTGTTAGACCTCTGTATTGATGTTCCATATCCTGATGTTGAAGGAAGGAGGCATATCTTGGAAGCTCACATGTCAAAGGTAATTGCATATTGCATAAAGATTTTGACTAAGGTTGGGGTTTTAATCGTCCTCTAATTTGGGGTTATAAATTTTGACAGGTTCTCAAGGAAGAGGATGTTGATCTAATGATCATTGCCCGAGGAACTCTGGCTTTCTCAGGTGCTGATCTTGCAAACTTAATCAACATTGCTGCACACAAGGCTGAAATGGACGGTTCCTTAGCAGTGAGTATGGCTGATCTTGAGCACGCCAAGGATAAAATAATGATGGAATGTGAGCTCAAATCTGCTGTCAGTTGTCCAAAATTAAGAAAGACTATGGCTTACCACGAGGGAGGCTACGTTCTTGTATCCATACATACCGATGGAGCACTTCCTCTACACAAAGTAACTATTGTTCCAGATTTCAAGTTGCTTGGGAAGGTTACCCAATTGCGATTGACGTGTCCTCGTTTTCCAAGTATATCATGGATGAAAATACTTGCTAACCCTGATGGTTATGCACGGAAGAGAATGCTCGCTCCTCTTGATATACTCATGGGTGGAAGAGTTGCAGAAGAGCTCATCTTTGGTGAATCTCTTCCCGGTGGTGATTTGAAAGATCTCGAACTAGCAACTGGAATAGCTAGAGCAATGCTTACCATAGATGGACCCCAAAACTATGATGATATGAGCACCGAGACTAGGCTCCTTATAGATGAAGAAGTGAGAGAACTCCTGAAAAGGGCAAATGAAAATGCTAAAACTATTCTTACTATGCCAAAGAATGAGCTACATGCGCTAGCTAATGCTTTGCTCGAGCACGAGACTCTTTCGGGTAGCCAGGTTAAGGCTATTCTTGCACAAACGAACTCTAAGCAGCCCCTTCTGACGAGGCTCTTTCGATTAGCCAGATTAAGGCTAAATTAACTCTGAGCATCCATTTTAGACACAAGAAAAGATTGTTGCTGTACAATGTAGCTCACAGTCGAATGCTGCTCCTTCATCATCGGTTGTCTAACCTTAGTAACAATGGAAATTTGATTCTGACGACCTTTTTGGTTTCTATTTGTGGTTTGAATATTATCACAATTGTTAAAAGAGAAAAGACGTAAAGATGTTATTAATAATGAACCCAAGAAGGGGTATTTATACAAAGAGATAAGACTCCATAAATACCAAAATACCCAACCTAAACATAATACTCCTAACACGCTATAACTCAAACTCATGCTATAACTCTAACTCTAACACTCCCCCTCAAGCTAGAGCTAGTAGCTCTAAGCTTGTTACAAATACGATAATCACTCGATAACAACTAAACATAAAACACCATAAATAAGAATAACTAAGTGAAGGTTGTAGCAATAGTTGGCAACTGATGATGAACTTGATACCGAACTGCATTGAATTGGAGAACTCTTGGTAACCAATTTTAACGTCGAAACTAACACCTGCGAACACCGCGGTGACAACGATTGGTAAACTACCAATCAAAACATAACAAATGGATCACTTGATCCACACAACCGACAATCTTGGGGATCAATGACGACGCCGGGGATAACACTCTGTAGCTTCCTCGACCGTAATTTGATTCCAACCAAATGTCGAACAAATAGTGCGCGACGACCGCACTACCGAAAATTACCAAGCAACAATTCAATTGCAACGTCCATCAACAACAACAATATCACCAACCAAGACTCAACAAACCAAAAAAACGAAAAATACCTAGAAAGCAAAAAATAACTACTACTCACTACTCCCCCTGAGCAAATAACCATAGAGTTGCTCAACACATCAATCCAAAAATATAACCACTAGAAGTCCAGAAAAACTACTAATCGTTGTGCTACTCCCCGAATTGGGCTAGGGTTGAAACAATCTGAAACTGCAGCACCATAAACGATTGCAAAAGAAAGATGACAAAGACAAACGAGCAGATCTATCGAGCAGATTCTGGAGCAGCCGTTGTGGCTGCGAAAACAGAGCGTGGACGGGGCTGGTTGTGACTTGAACTAGGGCTTGAGACGCCCCTTTATTTTCTTTAAATCTGATGTGGATGGGTGGGTAAAAAAAAATGGATTCGTCGAAGAAGATGGTAGATTTTTTTTTTTCTTTTAATGGTGGTGGGACAATAACGAAAATACAGCAGCTCTTTAACTTTGAATGGCCAGCCGCCGCGGTGATGAGTTAGATGGTCACCGCGGCGGCTAGGGTTTTACTCTATCTTGTGTACTCTTTTTTTTTCTTTCAAAACCCTAGGTAAAAAAAAAAAAGAGAAAAGATGTAAAGATGTTATTAATAATGAACCCAAGAAGGGGTATTTATACAAAGAGATAAGACTCCATAAATACCAAAATACCCAACCTAAACATAATACTCTTAACACGCTATAACTCAAACTCATGCTATAACTCTAACTATAACAACAATTATCTTATGTTCTAAATTTAGAAGTAGAGAGTTTCAAGTGGAGTATGACCACTTTATTGTTGCCAGTGCAGTATTATGTCTTATTCATGAATCATTATCTAAATTTAAATAATAGTCAGTGGGTTGACATGGTTTCATCTCGGTTTGGTCTCAAAAAGTGATTTGAAAGTTTTGGTGAGACTTTTGAAACTCGATTTGGATAATGGTATCAGTGAAACATTGATGTAGTAAAATATTATTAAATAATAATCAGTGGATTTTAATTTTTGAAATATGATTTGAATTGAGATTTTGTTGTTGGGGTTTGGAGGAGAAAAATATGTGGTAGATGTCAATGACTTTATAAGTCTCAAGTAAGGTTGTGTAGGTTTTGGTTTGGCTAAAACTTGGAGTTTCGGCTGAAACCTCTTCAAACACTTTACTTGATGAGATTTGACTCGATTTGAGTGAGTTCAAACCCAGACAGACTAGATTCATACAGAGCCGAAGAGTCGAGGGGTCGAGTTTCATTTTTTCATCCTTCAAAGAACAGAACCCAAAGCAAAGGCAAGCCTTTAACTAAGATTTGTTGTATTGGTAAAATTTTGATAACAATCTCCCGTCTATTTTATTTTATTTGCATAAACTCACCAAAAAAAAAAAAATTGGCAACTATACATAATCTACAATGCAAAATCAATTTAATAAACAAAATTGTATACAAGATTTTTTCATACCATAAAATTCATCTATAATACAGTTAGTATCAAATTTATCAAATATCCACTTCTCAAAACCATTATCGTTTTGCATAACCAATAAAACAAAATGCCAAAAATAGTAAATAATCTAGTATTAATGAACTACTGTCAACCCTCCTCTCCTCCCCAAAACAAGAATTTTAGATTTTTTTTTACTACTACTTTCACATGCAAGAATTAGTGAATTCTTTTTTCGAGTACTATTATTATTATTATATATCCACAATCGAGCCACTGACCCAACTCCAAACTCAAAACGCCCCATCTTCTTATATCCAACGGCCCAAGAAAATTACAATAAAAAATAGACAACTATTTAGCTTTTCCATTGCTAAATTAACAATTACGCCGTAATAAATCCAAATAAACTCACCAATGAGTTAATTAATAATAATATTGGGAAAAAAAAAACTCCGACAATTTTTTTAGTTATGTTTACGATGGAAAAGTACAATAAAGCCTATGGTGTACCGTTGATTGATCGCTTGATTCGCATGATATGTTACTGTTACCACCTCAACAATTGAGGAATAATTTCAAGTGGATGAAAATAGCTTTAAAAGATCTGTACCTTATAGATTGTTTGATTATTTACATTGAAAAATTTGGTACTAATTTTATCATATAAATTAAATCTATGATATGAAAAACCATTGTGTGCTAAGGGCCTGTTTGTTTGGCCTTTTCGAAAATTATTTTGCGCTTAGAAAAAGTGAAACAAATACATTTTTTATTTTTTGGAATAAATTTATCCTCTCTCAATTTTCTCAAACTACTCTCCCAAAATCTAAACAAACAACAATTTTTTTGTTTCTAAAAAAATCTCCATCAACTCTATTTTCATATGACATAAAATAATATCTCTCTCACACAACTTATCTCACATAACAAACATGATTTGACATAAAGTCTTATACGTCATACACCTAGAACATAAAGGGCCTATGTGGTTGGGTTTTGAACCAGTTTCGCGGGTTTCGCGAGACCGGGCCAAAACCCCTCCAAATGAGTTTTCGTCAAACTCATGAAACTCATCACAAACATATTCAGAAACCAACACCCAAACTCTTGAAACATATAAAACTTTGATTTGACATCTACCACCTACTTTTCCTCCACAAACTCTATAAAAAAGGACAATTTTCCCCAAACCCCAACATGCAAACCACAAATGGGGTTTCAGTTTTTTCAACAACAACCAAAATCTAACCAAATGAGGTTTAAAAGGTTTCATCGAAACCACCCAAACCAATATTTTGAAACCGAGACTCGCGAAACCAAGCCAAAACCCTTCCAAACGGTTTCATCCTCTTCTTTTTTTTACAAATATCACTCGAATTTTCATCGATTTTACATGTCTTCCCTGACTTTACCTTTTTTCAACTTTTTACCCATTTTTCACAAATGTCACTAATTTTTTCACTGATTTAACCATTTTTCCGTTTTCCACAAATTTCACCTGAATTTTTATCAATTTCGAAGTATTTACTGATTTCACATGCACTTTTTCTTACCGATTTTACTCGTTTTTTCACTAACTTAACCAATTTACTCGGATTTCATCGATTACACATGTTTTCATTGATTTCGTAGATTTTTTTTGATATTCTTTATATTTTGCTTCTCTAACCAACAAGAGAAATTACATACTAAACTAAGTCATAAGCATTTTTTGTTCATTTATAGGTAAGATGCTATTCTATGTTAACTTTTTTCCCCTATATAGCCGAATGATATTTAAAAGAATTTGATTTTAATTATTTTTAGAGGATTGTTTATGATTTATATTGTACTTAAATCTTTCAATGATACAAATAACATATTTTTACTTAAAAATATATTGTTGCTAAATTATAATAATTTTACATATATGTTATAGGAACTATTTAAAATAATGGTGTTCTTTCTTATGTGTTATATGAGAAGAAGATTAAAATTATAAAACTTTATGTAGAAAATAATTTCTAAATTTTAGGAGTTAATGTAGTAGATAAATATAATAAGATTCCATATAATTATACATCTTCAATTAGATAAATGAGTTTTTTCAACTGAAAACACAAATAACATAATTCAATTTTCAGACTCATCCAACTACCAGAAAATTCACCAAGTAAATTTCAGAATCCACTTCTTTATTCCCATAATACATGTAAAGCATCTAAAATTGAGCTAAAAGCCATAAAGAGTTGAGGTAAAGATAAGATAAACAACTAGATATATTCAACATATTACCAACTTTTCATCACCATTACTATGAAGTATTTACAAATTCTAATAGGTAATAAGATCAATATTCAACACCAAACTTATTATTTAAAAACCAATATATTGATCATGAACTCTATCTCTTCATCAAATATTCAAATTGTTGTAGAACACTCTGTTCCTTGTTTTGAACTTAAGGGAAGTGAAGGTATCATTCCAAATGGCATAAAAGTCAAACAAACAACAAACCTATACCCAAATGGCTTTCTAGAATGAGATTGAAATGGTAAATTGTGTTGAATTTTAAGTCAGAAATGGTATAGAATTTTGAGGTCCTCATTTTGGCTATGATATCATAATAAATAGTCATGTCAAGAATCTGCAAATGAAGATTGAAATCGGTTCAAATACCATAATTTCAGATTCAGTCAGCTGAGACTATTTTATAGACAATATAGATCCATTTTATTTGATATATTAACAAATATTTATTATCATTAGAGAATACAAAATAGTATTAATTTTTCTACTTTACTATACTCATTGGCAGAGTTTTGAGATGTGTATACAAATTGATTCACATCCCAAGTACTGGAGAACAAGGAAAATATGTGTGGTTTTTGACGTTCTTTGTTGAGGCCTTGGCAGAGTTTGCTCGATGGCACGACGTTTCTCGCTATCCTTTGAAACAAAGACTCTCTACAAGGTATATAATAGCCATAAGTGAAGATATAAATGGATGTCAAATGATAACTAACCTGGCAATTGGAATTGGTTTCTGCAATTCTTCTCATTATCTTCACTGGAAAACTGAAAATTGATTAAAAACACCAAGTTACAACCCCATAGAAAACTTAACAGTTCAATTTACAAATTATACAGATTAGTAAGATGAAAGAAAATCCGCAAGAAGCATGAATCATCTGTTCTGAGTTTTCAGCTAAAAATACAGCTACTAGGTATTTACACCTCTATGCTCAAGAGAACAATAACTAACCCAACAAGCAGAAAAAACGAGAACATTATTCTGAAAACTAAACTACACAAGTAAATGCATCAGGGATGAATAAATTTATTCATCTAAAGTGGTCAAAATAAAAAACTAACATGCCATATCCATATGTTGAAGTGCCAAGTTGGTCATAAAGCATTTAGCGCAGGAAGAGAAGGCCGGCTCTGGAGGTGACTAGAGAACAAAGACGAGGCATGTGACTAGAATATAACAATTCTTTTGCTATTTGAAAGTTCAACCCCAGGGTATTCTGAGGCTATTTTTGTAACTCTCTCTTCCTCCATAACATGGAAACCTGGTCATTAGCATAAAAAATCTATAGTATCAACTCGATTGAGTCCAAATAATAACAATTTAAATGTGCCCTGTGGATCTTATCTCCAAATCATTTGCTTTATCAACAGAACAAAGTTTCCCAACGCATTTTCGGGCAGTTTCAAATGCAACTCGAGCACTACGATCAATCTGAGAAGGGAAAGTCAACAAAAAAGAAGAGTGAGTCTTGGTATGACTATTATACCCGGCGGGTATTAACCGCAGGGAAAAAAGCGACGAGAAAAGCACTAAATGTTGTAGTGTCGTTCTCAACATCTCCGTCGGTGAAAGTGGAGATCGTCTGACCAGAGCTTCTAAGGTGTTGGAGCAACTCAGTGGCCAAACTCCTGTTTTCTCCATGGCAAGATACACTGTCCGCTCCTTTGGGATCAGGCGTAATGAAAAGATAGCGTACTATCTATGTCACTGTCAGAGGTGATAAGGTAATGCAACTCCTGGAGAGTGGCTTAGGAGAACCAAGAGTCGACTGACCTTAGGAGAACGCCCAAACAGGAACACCTAAACCAAATAATCGCAACATCAATTTGTATTAATAAAACACGATGAAAATCGAAATGGAAAATAAATAAACAAAAGATTCCGATTGTACTGGCAGAATCGATAATACTCTTGTACACAAAGAATTGCTCAAGAAAATGTAGAAAAATGAAAAAAACAGCGTCATATTATATCATTTATTAGACAATATCACCACCTGTGGAATTAAAATCGTAGAGCATCCATAATTTCGAAGAAACAAAGAATGATCTTATATAGAGTAGTATATGTCTGCATTTAATTTACCTGTAGGATCAATTCAGAGATAACGAACGTCATATGAACCTTGGCAATTTTGGGATATATGCACCCACTGTCGACAATTATCTAATACGGTTCAAGCGAGAAAATGGCTCGGTAACTGTCTTGGGCGCAGGCTTAGCCACTTGAGGTATTCCAAAAACATTCCAAAATTGAAGAGTTCCATCCCCTCCTGCAGATGCAACGGTACACCCATTTGGACTCTGAGCCATGAACAAAACTCTAGAAGTATGACCAATTAACTCTGCCATTTTCACCATCGAAGGGTATTTCCAAAGAGTGAGCTGATTCTGAGTAAACCCATGAGAGCTAAGCAGTTCATGTTCGTTTTTGTTCCACAGGAGTGCAGACACCTGTGAACCCGTATCTATCGAGTTCAAGCATGCAGCAGTGTGTGTTTTCCAGAACTTGATGGTTCCATCGGCTTCACCTCCACCGGTGGCCAATAAGTTAGCCTGGAAAGGACACCATGCGAGTGCTTTAACAGCAGCCGTGTGATCTTCCATCCTGTGAAGGTATTGAGTGGGGGAATTTGATGAAGCCATTGATCTGTCCCATATGTGGAGGAGATTATCGTTACCACCACTAGCGAGCTGTAAACCGGATGCTGACCATTTAAGCCCACATACTTCTTGATGATGTCCTTGATAAGTTCCGACAATGTGGGGTCTCACTCTAAGGTCATTGTTGATGATCTGACCATCCATTCCTCCGGTAGTCAAGATGTTCTTGTTCCAGTCCAATGCACCGACACGTGAACCGTGGCCGCCCTTCAAAGTTCTCATCTGCAGCAGAACCAGTAGTAGCAATATCAACAAACTGAAAAGGGAACAATATATATAACTGACAAACATACGAATTTTAAAGGCCACTCACCTGTCTATTAGATGTGGAATCCCATATCTGAACTTCGGAGTTGTTTAGACCAACGGCAATTATATTTCCATCGGGAGCCCATTTGACACTGGTAACTGGACCCATTTCTTCATCAACAGTAACAAGTTCTGAGGTTTTTCCATTAGAAGCATCCCACAAGTATACTGTACTTCCAAGAGCAATGGAAAGAACATTGCTGCTTCCCCAATCTAGTAAATTCAAATAGAAATCGTCCACAAGACCATGGGCCTCTAACATCCTCTCATTAGTCTGCATATAAATAATTAAATATCCGATAATTGCATCAACAGTCATATATATATATATATATATATATATAAAAAGAACACACAATTATTAATCTTAAATATTTTTAAGATTCAAGTGAATCCAACCAACCTTGGGAATGTGTCGGCGGGGTTTAACAAGGATAGCAGTTGAAGAAAACTCGTGTGGAATTGCATCCACCCGGGTTGGTGGCTTGTCCTTAAATGCGAGAATCCGAGTCCTGTTCATGTTGAAGGCTTCTGCAAGCCGCATCCTGTACGCCTCTCTGGATGGAGAATAGCTCAAAGGTGGATTTTCCCTACCTCTGGTAGTAAGCATGGTTTTTGCATAGTCCATATCCATTGCTGATCTATTTGGTATGAACCGATCCAACTGAGACAAACCAACAACATCATATCTATCAGTAAAAATCAAGAAAACAAGATTAGGGCAATCCAATGGGAAAAAATTACTTACGTTAGGCATTGCAAAGAAATTTCAAGAAAGTATAGTGTTATCCCCCGACCAATTAATTAGGAGAAAGGACAAAGAAGAACTAGGGAGAAGAAGAATAACAGAAAGAATCAGTGGGAGGATAGAACGAAGAGAGAGGAAGAAGAGGAAAGTTATGAATTTATTAGTTACAAAACTAATTTTTATATCAATTTTATAGTCCTAATTCTAATAGGACTCTTAATCCTAATCCCTTAATCAATTGGCATATGACTTTATTGTTTAAGACAACTTGATCAAGGGCGGATGCACTAAGGGACAAGGGGGGCTATAGACCCCCCTCAATTTTTATTTTTTATTTTTTATGTAGTAGTAGTTATTATTATTATTTTTTTAAAAATAAATAAAGCCTAATAAATTGGCCTAATCCCAACCCAAATTATAAAATTTTAGTCCAATTAATAACACAATTCATTCTAATAATACATCACTCTACCCAACTCTCCAACCCAAATTAGCTATACAAATAAAAGATCAAGATATAGTAAATGTTATGAAATTAGTCAAATTAGCTAAGGATTGTCTTCAAGAGACAAGAGATGATGGATGGGGACCTTTGTTGGAGGAAGTTACTCCTTTTTTATTCTAAGAAATTGAAATTCTTTCAATGAGTAATATCTATGTTCCATATGGGAGGCCAATGCGTAGGATTGAAAAAGTGACTATCGAGCATTATTACAAAGTTGAGAGATTCAATTCGGTGATAGATAGATAATTGCAAGAGTTGAACAACCGTTTCAATGAAGTAAACACAGAGTTGCTTTTTTTTTTGTTGCATGCTTAAACTCATCCAATCGATTTGAGGCTTTTGACAAAGAAAAACTTTTCCGCTTTGCCGAACTTTATCCAAATGACATCTCTTTTCTTGAGCTCTCGGTCCTTCCCAATCAACTTGAAAATTATATTAGAGATGTTCGATCAAGTGATGATTTTTCTAGCTTGAAAGGGATTAGTGATCTTACTAAAAAGATGGTTGCAACTAAAAAGCATGTTGCATTCTCGATGGTTTACAAACTTGTGACATTGACACATATTCTACCCGTTGCAACTGCATCAGTTGAGAGAACTTTTTCTGTTATGAAGATAATAAAGAATCAACTTCGTAACCGAATAGACGATCAATGGTTAAATGTTAATTTAATTGTTTTTATAGAGAGAGACATATTTAGTAGTATTTCAAACGATGCTATCATGGACCGATTTCAAAAGATGAAAAATCCTCGTGGTCAATTATTAAAATAAATACGTAGATATTTTGGGTTCTTTTCGGACTATAACGATGAAGTTTACTTTTGTCAAACTCCACCTCTCCGTTTTTGTATTGCGTCATATATTTTCTCGTGAATAATATAAGCTTTAAGTTCAACAGTTTGATTTGATTTTTTTTTGTTGTTTAAGTTTAGGCCCCCCTAACCAAAAATCCTGGATCCGCCCCTGAACTTGATTAATAGGTAAATAAAAAGTTACCATCAAAATAACATTGTTTAAATAAACTAGTATATGCCCGGATAAGATAAAAAAAAAAACCAATGATGTAATAAACGTGGAAGTCTCATATAGAAACGAAATAATTCAAAATGCAGTGCTTTTTGGGCTTCTTAATCATGTAAAAAATGTAGATATAAATCTCAAATAAAAACCAAATCATTCAAAATGCAGCGTTTTTTGTACATTTTCATCATATCATATAATAAACGTGGAATTCAGTATAATACAGGAGCGAGTGCAGTAATTAACAGTGAGAATATATTGGTATCATCATCTAGTGACTTTAAAACAGTTAATTTCTCTTGCTTTGAAACAACCTGCATTGTGTGACTCTGACTCGAATTTCAAAGGGAGCGAGTTTCCATGGCTTAAGATTCTAAATCAGGATCTTCAAAATGGTAGTAGCATTGTTTTGGCTGTCGCAAAATGTAGCAGCAGAGCAGGGGAAGTTTGATTTGATTAATTTGGAAGAGACGGGAAGTTAGGGCACGGGGAATGAGTGACTTTGTCAAAGGAGAAGAGCTCCTCAATTTCTGGATTAAAAATTACTCGTAATTTACTAAAAATATATAAAAGTAGACTTGACATATTTTATAAATTAGTGAAAATATATAAAAGTTAGGGCATAATACCAAGCCTTTTAACAATTTTTAAAAAATACCTTTTAGGCTAAACATCAAATTTGGCGATTTTTCAGTTAAATACAGTCTCCTCTGTCCACAAACTCTTTCTTAATGTCATCTTCAGTGACTCAAGAGCCCAAGTCCAGCTTCCCCTTCCCCTTCCCTGTAGATTTCAAGTCTAGCTTCTCATTTCATTTACATAGTCATCTCCAATAATTTAATCTATCAATTCCATGTCATCTCCAATGATTCAATTTATCCATTCCATTTAATTCAAATTATCATTCTTCCCCACTTTCACTTAATAATAATAATATGCAAAAAAAATAAGAATACTTCTAAATTAATTAACATTGAGCTTCTCATTTCATTTACATAGTCATCTCCAATGATTCAATCTATCAATTCCATAATTTCCATGTCATCTCCAATGATTCAATTTATCCATTCCATTTCTCACCCTACTTAATAATAATAATACGCAAAAAAATTAAGAATACTTCTAAATTAATTAACATTGACATTAATTTCAAGAAATAAAATTAGTGCACAATATTACAACAATTAGTACACATAAATCGTATTTAATTTCATATTTGTATGTTTGATGTGCTAAATTAAAACTATTTAAAAATAACTTTTAAATTATATGATTCTAAATTAAAACAATATAATGTTAAAATAAATTTGTAAACTAAATTTAAGTTTCTTACAATGTTATTAAATTTACCAACTATTAATGTAAATTTCTTGAATTAAAGTTAAGTTCTTTTAATGTTTAATTTTTAATAATTAAATTTTATTTAAGTTTCTTAGATAAAAGCTACATTTTTAAAACTAAGATTGACCTTAAAAAAAAATTATTAACTAAAATGATAAAAACAAAAAATTAAAATACGAAAGAGTAGGTGGCCGACAACACGTGAAGACCTCAAGGGAAGTGGGTTGCCCCACCCTTTGGAGCAATGGATAGCTTCTCTCTTGATCATTGGAGATGGCCTTAATTCTTGAAATATGGCTATTTAATTTTATTTATGATACTCTTTTAATTCATGAATCAATATTTTGGGTCTTGATATGATATTTTGTATTTCGTTGTTGTTCTAAGTGTAATAAATACTTGAAGAATTGATCTCTTTTTGCCTAAAAAAAATAGGTTACTCTTCATTGTTCATCTTTCAAGCAATATATAAGAATGAGATTGTTATTTGTGGTAAGCTTAGACAGACAAGATCGTATTTGGAGATGGAATTTTAATCATTAAACATTCATTATGAGGACTGATCATCTTGTAAAGGGCTTTTCGATCAAGCTGCAACAATTAGGAATAATAGTTAATTTCTTCGCAAGATTCCTAAGCTCGATCATTTGTTTGTTTTCATGTACTTTATATGTTTCAAAATGAAAATATCCCAAAGGTTTGCTTATTTGAAAAATACATCTCCGTTCCCTATCAAAGAGATCAAAAACAAAATCGACTTAATTGATAATATATAATGACTGTAAATCGATTGAACAGTAAAGAATGTTAGAATTATAGAGCCTGTTTGTTTGGCGTTTCTCAAAAAAATTTCGTGTTTGAGAAAGTCAAACAAACATATTTTCTACTTTCTGAAATAAATTTTTTCATCTCTCAATTTTCTCAAACTACTCTCTCAAAAGCCAAACAAACAACAATTTTCTTATCTCTAAACAAAATCTATACAAACTCTACTTTGATTTGATATAAAGTAATCCACCTCTTACACAATTTATCTCACATAACAAACATGATTTGACATAAAGTCTTACATATCTTACACCTACAACCTAACTCTTTCAAATTCAAAAAAAATCTACACCTACTTTATTTCTCAAACCACTCTCTCAAAATTCAAACAAACACCATAACGCAAATCGAGATTATTTCACAAACCTCCACCACTCTTCCAAACTATTTTCCCAAACACCAAACAAACAGGTCCGAAGTTTTGGTTCGCTGTTCGGTATCGGACTAAAATAGCTTATAATTAAAATAAAAAATCTAATTAAATTATGTTTTACTAAAATCGTGGTAGTAATCACGATTCAGGTTTAACTTTGCAAGTTTAGTCCCAGTACTCCCATTGGTTATCAAACATACACACCAAATTAATTCATACGTAGACTTACCATTTTAAATTAACATAGTTTTCATTGTGAATACTCCATATTCTTAAGAAAAAATAATATACTGAATATAATTGTCAATTAGTTTCAACAATGGTTAAGTTTGACCCCCCTAACTCTCAAATCTCGGATTCGTCCCTAACGTATGTCCTGACGACATACTTAATGAATTAAATTAATTTTTCTCTACTTTACAATTAAACAATACTCAATAAATTTAAACAAAAAATAATACACTTGGAAACAAGTCAAATGAATCATGGTAGCAGCACTTTTGGTTCTAAAAAAAAACTGTCAAATAACTTTGTTTTGAACTTTTGATGCTCAAATTATCTTTTACAAATCAGAGTTCAATACATCATCACACAACAGTAATAATGACAGTTGCTAAATCTACCCCACCAGTACACAATAACTAAATGCAGTAATAGCACAAAATCAAAACTAATCCGATCACTAGACAAATATATTATCCTAAAAACATTATTCAATCCCAAATCAAATTTGACTTTTTATATGAGTGCTTTAGATTCAAATACATAACCCCTCCAAACCCTATCCTTTTCGACAATTACACTCGAATATGACACACCGAAAAATTCTTGTCCAGACCTGACTTCACCAAACTCATTCAATTACAAAGCAGATGTATATCACTTTAGGTTCGACCAAATCTGATCTTAACCTTGGTTTGGGTAAGAATTTCCCATTCCTACTTCATTCAAATTGAGAGTGATGGAGATTCTACGAAGAAGGTCATCAATTCTAAGGCGCCAAATCAAGATCTTCTATTACTACCTATAATACATTTTAATGCCATCTCTGTATAATTGTCCAAATATGAATACTGGATAATGGATAGATGTGATGTTACCTTCTATTATACTAAATTCTTTCACTATTTGCGCAAGGAAACACAACATCAATTCATGAAACAGATGAACTGTTATTTTACTCAAAGAATTCCTAAGTGAATTAGCACAATAATAACAATCCCAGTACATAGAAAGTGTATACTACAAATTGCATCATTTCAACAAGAAAAGCAAGAACACGAAAATGCTACAAAAAAGCATAACTAAAATTCATTTAAAATAAACATAAACAAATAGCTACAAAGCAAAGCCTTTCAAATACTCAGGGTCCCTCTTCGCCCGTTCCTGAAACTTCTTAAACCATCGGTCCAAAATATCCATGGGCACAACGAGCTTCGACCCGTCAACACCACAAAACGACTGCATAAAATTAAACAAATTCTCACCAACCTTCAACGCAAGCCTCTCGATCTTCCTATCCGCGGTTACGTCAAGCGAAGTCAGCGCCGCCAAGTCCTCGACAGAAACCCCAATTTTCGCCGACAGCGGCGGCGCGTCGGGCGCTGTCAGTTGCAATTGGGCGGCGTCTCCGGTGCTAGGATCGGGCCAGGGGAGGGAAAGGACAGCGGATGGGCGCGTGAGGGTAATCGCTCCGCAGTAGAGGAAAGGGGTGCCGGGGGATTGGATGTAGAGAGCTAGGGCTTTGTCGGGAGGGAGAGTGAAGGAATTGAGGAGGAAAATGCAGATTTCACGGATTGAATCGTAGGATTCTCCGACGAAGTGGTTCATGTCGAGGAGCCAGTGGGTTGAGTCGATTTGGGTGAAGGTGGAGCTGTCTAAGGGGAAACTCCGGTTTGGGAATACCACTCCGAACATTCTTTCTTTTTCTTTTTCTTTTTTATTTTTTATTTTTGGGTTTGTTGATCGATTGTTGTTGGTGGTGGTGTTTGCCGTGACTTTCGGGTTTGGATTTGAAGTTGGAGGGTCGGGGTAGAAGAGAAGATTGTTTGGAGGTTTTGGAGGGGGAGAGAAAATTCTTAGAAGGGTCTAGAAATATCCAGCTGAATTTATCTAGATTTAATTTCTTTCTTGTAGTGTATCATGCAACGAATATATTGTATAGTTTTTCGTTTATTGGAATATTTAGAGTATTATCAAAATATATAAATTGTGATATATTTTGTCACTTTGATTTCTGAATAAAATAAAACTTATCAATAACGTATTTTATACCAGTTATGTTTCACATCTATGTTTGTGGCAATTTTATGTGGAGTTAATGTCGTGTGCCGCTCACAAGATAAATTTTGAGGATAATTTTGTACACTTATAATAAAATAAATTAAATCTAGTTTTTCACTTTCATGTTTGCAGCAATTTTATATGAAGTCCATGTCGCTTGCCGCTAACATGATAAATTCTGAGGATAATTATGTAAACTTAAAATAAAATTAAAAAATTCCATCGTCTTTGTTGCCACTCATACCATGGGTTTTGAAGCCCTAGCGAGATGAATCAATTGAAACATTCGCAGGGAAGAGCTACCGAAATCAGAAGGAAGACAACAAAATGAACTTTTCGATCTAGTTATTGAAGTGGCGAAAAAGGTGTGATAATGACTAGGCGAACAATATCGGTCCTTTAATCTAGTAATTGGAACGATAGTTAGACTCATAATGACTAGACGAACAATATCGGCCCTTTAATTTTGGGCGAACAACCAAAGACTTGGGACAAAAAAGACATACATGTTTTGAAAAGTGAAATATATCAATGATAAGGGGGATGGTAGTGATAATTTTTTTTTATAGAAAACGGTTATGCTGGAAATATTCTATATGGAGGACTAAAAGTACATTTCACCTTTAAATTATTTTGTTGTTTATAGTTTGAATGTGGCACAAATCTTTAGTAGTAATACAATTTTCAGTAAACTATATCATTATTTATTCGAGTTTTAAGAAAATGATAATAGAAGCTGGCTTTTATTTACTTTTTCAACATAGATAGGTACTTTTGACATGGCTGCATTTGCAAAAATGCAAAGTAAGATAATTGATAAAAGATGAATTCTAGCCTCGGGATTAATTTTGACTTTTTTTTCTTGGAGTCAAACTGATTGCATTAATCTTGAATATCCATATAGATATTTGAAATTCTTAAATATTAGAAACTGACATAATTATGGCTGGGAAATAGGGTTTAGTAAATAATTTAGTTGGGGCTTATTACTTGCTTTCTTGGACCGAATAAAATGTTAGACCGACCTGAATAAAGTGAACCATACCCACTTATTATTCATTTATCAGCCAATATTTAATTGGACCACTGCAATTACGAAGTCAAGATGTCTAAATTGTCCCTCAAACTTAATCAAAATTACGAAAGTTACCCTCACCAAGATTTCTATTTTCTACAACTGAAAATTATCTCTCCATTGCCAAGGAAAATCTGGAGTGAAAAGCTTTCAATTCATAATTCAGATATAGATATAATCTTGCCTCTTTTCTAATTCTTAGGCTTTATATCGGATTTAACATCAATTTTGTTATCACCCCCATTAAAGCTTGTTCTAATCCCTCTCATTTAACAGAATCACAGGTTCTCTTCTCTCTTTCCCGTCGGTGAGTTCCTTTCTTTTTGGACGAATTCCTTTTCTCCTTATGTGTTAATAATTAAATTTGACTTTTTGGACGAGTTGTTAAGTGTAATGGCTTAATTTTTAAGTATTGCTCATGCCTAATTTCTCCCAAAATTTCTAAATTTTTTCCAGAAGCTTTCATTCATCCAAGTTTTAATTTTTCATTTATTCTTGACTTTGTTTGAGCTTTTATTGATATGATGTGAATGGAATTTATTTGGATTTAGGACTTGATTTTATTATTATGTACAAATTACTAAAGGGAAATTAAGTATACTACTTTGATAATTGTTCGTAGACATGTTTTATTGTTTGGTTTGAGTAACTTTTTGTTAATGTGTGCTAATTAATCAGAATTAATATGTAGATAATTTTATTAAGAAGTTGTATTCTATACATACATTAATATGTCCTTCACATTATTGTTTTGTATAATTATTAATATGCCCTTCATGATGTTTGAAGATTATTTTTTGTGTGTATATTCTTGACAATTTGGTAGTTCCAAGTTTCTTGGTTCACATGGAAGTATATTTTGTTGGTTGATAGGCGGGATAGTATGGATATTGCTTAAATATTGGGGAAATTTTTGTAGCATTTACATTCTTCTTGGAATTTCAGACATGCTTGGATTGAATTATGTTCAGGTTTACATTCTACAATAATTTTTTGCTGCATTTACGTTTTCCTTAGGCATAAAGTTTGTTAATCTTTGAATCTTATTATCATTTTCGTACTTAGAATAATATAATTTTATATTTTTGCTACATTCATATTTTAGGCTTACAAGGTGTCAAATCAAGTTTCTAAAGCAAAGTGTTCGCGTTTTTTCACACTGGACTTCGAATACATTTGATGGGGGAGAGAATGGTCATTAAGACGTTATTAGGCCTTTATATGCAGAACCAAGCACCATATTAACAAAAATAATAGGCTAATAAATATTTTTTAAAAGGATCCAAACAACCTGACTAGTTTGTAGGCCAATTCAAATAGTTGGGGCAAATAGCTCATTTGGCGCCTAATCTAGTTGTGTAAATCAATCGAGCCTTAATCCGATTAGCCAAGATTATATTCTCTCTTCAGTATTTGGTTCTTTTTTATTGCTAACATTTTCTTTTCTCTCATCTATTTTCTTCTTCCCCGACCACAGCCAAGCACAAGACTCTCACTGCGGCAATCAACTTCCTCATAAGATGTCATTTTCTCGGCTTTCCAGAAGAACCCATTTCTTCTCTTGTATTAGGACTCATCTTCATCGACCCCCTTCTTTATCAAGGTAAATCAGTCTATTATTTTTATTTCATTACAAATTTAGATGAAGGGCTCAATTAATTGATTTTGATTAATCTCCTTTTTGTTAATCAAGGTGTCTGATTGATGGTGTGGGTTCAAGATACAATTTTATTGGAGCAAATGGTAAAAATATATATGCGCAAACTAATCATGGATGTAAATTGAAGAACTATAATGTGGAGAAGTCGTGTAGTATTAGTTTTGGTCGGCAGTATGCTACAAATGCTGCCACCACAGCCACAGAAAAGAAATCGAAGAAGATGCTTTTGTACTTGACTGGACTGGTCTTTGCAATGGTGGGCTGTAGTTATGCTGCAGTTCCTCTCTACAGGAGGTTTTGTCAAGCTACTGGCTATGGTGGTACTGTCCAGCGTCGCGAGGTTGTTAACTTGTCTCACTTCATTTTATATCTGGTATTTAATATAATAATAAATGCAATATTTCTTGGTGTTTTTTTCAGAGTGTTGAAGAAAAGATTGCTCGTCATGCCACTGATGGCACTGTTACTTCCAGGTGTGACTTTTATAGCTTAACATATTCCTTCGTATGGTGCTAATGTCAATTTACCACTGTGTGATATGCATAATGTTCAATTTACCTCCCTGTTATTAAAAAAAGAGTGAAAATTTTGAAGGATCAATTTACCTCCTCACAACGGAGAGTGTAACACACTCGCAGAAATTGAGAGTTGGCATGAAAAGTCTTGCGTAAAAAGACAAAAGTACCCTTAGGGAGTTAAGTGTCAAAAATATCATAACAGGGGTTAAGTGCTACATTTATCATAACAAGGGAGTAAAGTGCCAAATTTATTAAAACACGGGGTAAAATGCAACATTTATCATAACACAGAATAAATTGCCACATTTATATTTGATTGGGTCAAAGTATAGCATATAAGAGGGGTAGTTTTGTCAATTCGTATTTCTTTTTAAGTTTAAAAATGTCAGGGATGCAATGTGAAACTTTTATAAGATTATAGGGTGGTAAAGTGCTATTTTTCAAATCACAAGAGGTAAATTGAACATTATGCATATCACAAGGGGGTAAATTGCCATTAACTCGATTATTATGTTTGGAATTTTGGTTCACCTGTGGTTCTTGTGGTTACAGGGAGATTGTTGTGCAGTTCAATGCTGATGTGGCTGATGGGATGCAATGGAAATTTGTTCCTACTCAGAGAGAGGTACTTACTGTAATTGGCATGTTTGTCATATGCAAACGAGGATAGAATTTTGTTGTTAGTGCGTAATATTTTTGGTTAGGAATTTATAAGAAAATATATTTATCATAATTTTGTGTTTTTCGAGTATAGGTAAGGGTGAAGCCAGGGGAGAGTGCTCTTGCATTTTACACTGCTGAAAATAAAAGTTCAGCCCCAATAACTGGTGTATCTACTTATAATGTTACTCCAATGAAGGTATATCTACATAGAAAATAAATTCTAAACAATTCTATGATATCATTGAAAACTCTCTTTGAAATGTAAAACAAACAAGGCCCCAGTGTTTCAAAAACTTTGCGGATCACAAATGACAATATTAATTGCATTCAAAATTATATGGTAATTATTGATACAGTTCCAGAACCTTTATTCTTACGAAATACAAAACGATATAGTAAGTGTATGGAAATCTTCTTATACTCTTATGTAGCTTCATGAAGTGCTTTGTAACTTTACATTTTCTTGGAATTTCTGAATTATATGGAAGTCATCAAGTTACTGTTATTCAAAATCTAAGATTACATGTATGATGTGTGCATATGTGTGTCTACATAGATATAATGGATGATTTTTTTTTTTTTTCAGGCGGCAGTTTATTTCAATAAAATACAATGCTTTTGCTTTGAAGAACAGCGGCTTCTTCCTGGCGAACAGATTGACATGCCAGTAAGTATTGATTTCCTATTCTACCCTTCCTTTAATGTCGAATGGATGTTGTAATGATCTCGTTTAACGTGTATAAAATGAATTTGTAGGTCTTCTTTTACATAGATCCCGAGTTTGAAACAGATCCAAGAATGGATGGTATCAACAACTTAATTCTTTCGTACACATTTTTCAAGGTTTCTGATGATAAGTAGTCGTGCTACATTATATCGCCAACAGTTAAACAAAAAACAGAATAATTCGTGTTGTTACTTATAGGCACTTGTATACATGTTTATTATTGAGCTATTTGTTATATAGAGTAAGAACTTGGGTCATACAGAGTTGTCATTGAGACCAGATTCTGTTAATAAACATTGAGGACGTATTCGATGGAAACTTTAATTTACCAGTGCAATATAGGCGAAACGCCAATTTTTTTAAGGCTAATAAATTTGCATATAACTTTGAACTTGATATAAAGATATTGTTGGCATAATAATATTTCATTTTCGATTACACGTTGCACACTTACGATTTGTTATTGTGTGAAATTAATATTAGAAAATCGATCCCGAAATTTTCATTTTCGATATTTTCTTCTTTCTTGGTCACTAAAGAAGGATCTCATAAACATATAGTTTGACTGCGAGTTCAATATCATAGAAACCTCATTTAGTATCGCATACTACTAATGTGGGATCAAGATCGTCACCCTCAATAAGAATCATTACATTTCACTACACTTTCTGTTCAACTCTCATGATAGTTAGATAATAAAGGACACTGGAAATTACAATGGTTTTAATTGCTACAAATCGTCATCATCAAAGCATTCAAAAACTTACAATTTCCACTTGGTCTTGCTTAATTACAATATATTCTGGGAATTTGAAAAATACATTTGACCAGGCTAAATGAATAATTAAAAAGAAAAATTTACGATCGGATCCTCTCAGGTTTAGTCGTCTTACAAGAAACTCTTAACTTTTCAGAAATGACAAGGAAACCCTCTATGGTTCAACAATCCTTACAAGGACACCCCGTGAAAATGTTTACAAAGAACACCACGTAAGGAAAACATTTCTTGTAATATCAGGTGGTGGTTTAAATTCCTAAGTTTTTTATTTGAGGTGATTGAAATTAGATTAAAAGCCAATGTGAAAATGAAACACAGAGACAAAAAAATGTCAAAAGAAGAAAAACAGAAAGATAAGCGCGTGAGATGGCGAGGGAGGTAATGAAAACGGTTCTAATTATCAAAACTAACAAAAATCCTACACTCGTCAAACCAAAACTTTTTCAATCATTATTTTAAAGCCATACTTGTCTCGACACATAATAATGGATTTTTGCACATGTAAATATTATTCATATATATAAATATAAAATTGAAACCATATAAATATACCAATATACAATAAGTAAGCAAGATTAAAGATCTTTCTATTGTGATGGTACTCCAACGACGCCAGAGTTCCTTATTTTTAAGTGGACCCCATCAATCACTCATTGGGTGAGCGGATTTAAGGTAAGTGAACATAATCTACCCGAAAGATCATACCAAATTTGTTCAAATCCTACAACCATAGTACCACAATTTTTTACCTTCACAAAAGAGACAATTAGGGGAAAGGAAAAAGAAAAAGAAAAAGAAAATCAATAAGACAACACAAACAAAATAATAAAAGAAACATTACATAGATCGTGATTTAAAACTATGTTCCAACTAAAAGCAAAGCAGTTTGTAATTAAAAAAAATGGTCAGTAATTACCAAAGCAAGATGGATATAAAGAATAGAGTAGTACCAGAAGCTCCTAATAAAAATTTGATCGAGGACTAGTTGAGAAAAATAACACCATTTTTTATTGCCCTTCACCATAAATTACTTGATCGACAAAAAAAAACTTGGTTCATATAGCATTATACTTCCATGAACCATTTTAGCACATAAAACCCCAATTTCATAGCACTTTCCATCTTTAACTCTATAAAAGGTGCGACCTCTATCGCCAGAGTTCAAAAAAACATGTCTCCATTTCGTGATTTTCTTAACAAATCAATCCCAAAAGAAAGACAATACATGCCTGAAGGAAACCAACTTCCTAGTACGACATCTTTTGTCCAAGACTCAGCAATGCCATACTTTTGCATTGACCAAGTAATCTGATATCCATCATATTTGTCAAGAAGATATAGCTGATTATCAAATAATCTTAAGTTGTCCTCCAATTTATCACCATCCCAGGAGGATTCAAAATTTGACCAGCTTTTTATTCCGCCATATAAAAAGTATAAATTCCACACGAGGAATCATCTTTGATAACCAGTATAAACACCCCATAAAGACAAGGCATAATCTCCCCATTAAGGTAACCAATCCGTTTTCGACATGTCTCCATCCTTCATCTAATCAAATCGTGAAAATTACACATTTTTCTATCTTATCCTCCAGCAAAAACTCAAAGACAATCCTCACCACCTTATATATGTTGATGGATGGAACAAAACCAAGCATTTAGATGGGCTGGGCGTTTTTTTTTATTTCTCTTTTGTGAAAAAATAAAATAAAAAAGGTTTAAAGTTAAAACAGGGCTAGAGCTCGAACACGAATTTATTATTTTTTTAAAAATGTTTTTGATTTATGCCTTTTGAAGGTAAGAAAACTAAAAGCGCGCTTAATTTGTCGCCTCACATAGTGCGCTATAGTGCGATAGCACCACATGGCACACTCTAATTGGATAGCGACCGTGCAGGGCGCAATGACGCGATACACTTGGACTATGGTGAATAGCACCCTTTAACGCACGTTGTTTGCACTATTGACTACTATGCTTCGTCGTCTATTCAAATCGACCAGACAACTCACAAAATATTTAAAGAAACATTACGCATATCATGAATTAAAACTATGTTCCAAATTAAAGCAAAGTAGTTTGTAATTAAAAAAAATGGGCAGTAATTATCAAAGCAAGATGGATATAAAGAATAGAGTAGTACCAGAAGCTCCTAATGAAAATTTGATCGAGGACTAGTTGAGAAAAATAACATCATTCTTGATTGCCCTTCCCCATAAATTCCTCGAACGACAAAAAGCTTGGTTCATATAGCATTATAATTCCATGAACCATTTTAGCAGCTAAAATCCCAATTTCAGAACACTTTCCATCCTTAAATCTATAAAAGGTGCGACCTCTATTGCCAGAGGTCAGAAAAAACATGTCTCCATTTCGTGATTTTCCGATCAGATCAATCCAGAAGAAAGACAATACACGCCAGAAGGAATTCCCAGTATGATATCTTTTGTCCAAGACTCTGCGATGCCATACTTTTGCATTGTCCATATAGTAATATGAGATCCATCAGATTTGTCAAGAAGATATAGCTGATTACCAAACTCAAAGTTGTCCTCCAATTTATCACCATCCCAGGAGGATTCAAAATTTGACCAATTTTTTTTCCGCCTGATCATGAGTATAAATTCCACACGAGGAATCATCTTTGGGAATCCAATATAACACCCCATAAAGACAAGGCATAATCTCCCCATAAAGGTAACCAGTAAAGCCATTTTCCGCATGTCTCCATCATTCGTCTACTCCAATCGTGAAAATTACACATTTTTCTATCTTATCCTCCCACAAAAACTCAAAGACAATCCTCACCACCTTATATATGTTGATGGATGAAACAAACCAAACATAAATGGGCTGGGCAATTTTTTTTTCTCTTTTGTGAAAAATGAAAAAGATAAAAGGTTTAAAGATTAATACAGGGCTGGAGCTCGAACACGGGTTTTTGATTTATGCCTTTTGAAGGTAGGAAAACTAAAGCGCTCTTAATTTGTCGCCTCGCATAGTGCGATAGCTCCACATGGCACGCGCTAATTGAATAGAGGATGTGCAGGGCGCAACGATGCGATACACTAAGCCTAAAACGAATAGTGCGCTTTAGCGCACACTATTTGCGCTATTGACTTCTATGCTTCGTCGTCTATTCAAATCGACCAGATAACACAAACAAAATAATAAAAAACATAACACAGATCGCAATTTAAAACTATGTTCCAACTGAAAGCAAAGCAGTTTGTAATTAAAAAAAATAGGCAGTAAGTACCAAAGCAAGATGGATATAAAGAATAGAGTAGTACCATAAGCTCCTAATAAAAATTTGATCGATGACTAGTTGAGAAAAATAACATCGTTCTTGATTGCCCTTCACCATAAATTCCTCGAGCGACAAAAAGCTTGGTTCATATAGCATTATACTTCCAAGAACCATTTTAGCACCTAAAACTCCAATTTCAGAACACTTTCCATCCTTAACTCTATAAAAGGTGCGATCTCTATCGTCAGAAGTAAAAAAAAGAAAATTCTCCATTTCGTGATTTTCAGACCATATCAATCCCAAAAGAAAGACAATACACGCCATATAGAAACCAACTTCCCAGTACAACATCTTTTGTCCAAGACTCTGCGATGCCATACTTTTGCATTATCCATATAGTAATCTGAGATCCATCAGATTTATCAAGAAGATATAGCTGATTACCAAATAATCTCAAAGTTGTCCTCCAATTTATCACCATCCTAGGAGGATTCAAAATTTGACCAGTTTTTTGTTTCGCCGGATCATGAGTATAAATTCCACACGAGAAATCATCTTACGGAATCCAGTATAACACCCTATAAAGACAAGGCATAATCTCCCCATTAAGGTAACCAGTAAAGCCATTTTTCACATGTCTCCATCATTCGTCTATTCCAGTCGTGAAAATTACACATTTTTCTATCTTATCCTCCCGCAAAAACTCAAAGACAATCCTCACCACCTTATATTTGTTGACGAATGGAACAAAACCAAGCTTAAGTGGGCCGAGCTTTTTTTTTCTTTTTCTCTTTTGTAGAAAAAAGATAAAAAAAGGTTTAAAGTTAAAACAGGGCTAGAGCTCGAACACAGATTTTTATTTAAAAAAAAAAAAACAAACGTTTTTTATTTATGCCTTTTGAAGGCAAGAAAATTAAAAACGCGCTTAATTTCTCGCCTCACATAGTGCGCTATAGTGCGATAGCGGCACATGGCACGCGTTCATTGGATAGGGGTTGTTCAGGGCACAACGACACGATACACTTGGGCTATATCGAATAGCGCCTTTTAGCGCACACTATTTGCGCTATTGACTACTATGCTTCGTCGTCTATTCAAATCGACCAGACAACACAAAAAATATTTAATGAAACATTACACAAATCACGATTTAAAACTATGTTCCAAATGAAAACAAAACAGTTTGTAATTAAAAAAAATGGGCAATAATTTCCAAAGCAAGATGGATATAAAGAATAGAGTAGTACCGGAAGCTCCTAATGAAGATTTGATCGAGGACTAGTTGAGAAAAATAACATCATTCTTGATTGCCCTTCACCAACGAAAAGTTTGGTTCATATAGCATTATACTTTCAGGAACCATTTTAGCACCTAAAACCCTAATGTCAAAACACTTTCCATCCTTAACTCTATAAAAGGTGCGACCTCTATCGGCAGAGGTCAGAAAAAACATGTCTCCATTTTGTGATTTTCCTACCAGATCAATCCCAAAAAAAAAAACAATACACGCCAGAAGGAAACCAACTTCCCCATACGACATCTTTTGTCCAAGACTGTGCGATGCCATACTTTTGCATTATCCATATTGTAATCTGAGATCCATCAGATTTGTCAACAAGATATAGCCGATCACCAAATAATCTCTTTATCACCACCCAAAGAGGATTCAAAATTGGACCTGTTTTTTCTTCCTCCAGATCAAAAGTATAAATTTCACACATGGAATCATGTTTGGTAATCCAGTATAACACCCCATAAAGACAAGGCATAATCTCGGTCCTTCGTCTACTCCAATCGTGAAAATTTCACATTTTTCTATCTTATCCTCACTCATAAACTCAAAGACAATCCTCACTACCTTATATCTGTTAATGGATGGGACAAAACCAAGCATATACCGTGTTGTACCCACATCTTCGTCGCATAGTAGTCAGAGGCGTATAGCGCAGCGATGCACAAAGGCTTCTGGGGCTATAACGATGGCTTTTGAAAATGAAGCACATTTTATATATTTTTTGGAATAATAATCATAAATTTAACCTTAGGTATAATAAAACTATTTTTTTTCATCCACTAGACTGTTTATATACAGCTCGGACCGAAGAGTGCAAAGGGTATAGGTCCTCCCCAGTGTGGTGTCTCCAGTAGGATTCGAACTTGAGTCTCACCTCTGTGGGTCGCAAGTCACCACCACTTGGCCCAACCACCTTGGGTATAATAAAACTACTAAGCCAATACATCTTAGCTCATTAATTCCAAAATAGGTCCTAAATTGTAACGCCTCGATTAAAATTACTTAACTAATATTTACATATAAACTTAGTAAATTTACATAAGCTTCAAAGTTCTGGTTTCATCATGGCTTCTATGTTACTTCCGAAAATCTGAAATAAGTAAAACACATTACGTAAGTTGACTTGTAACTTAGTGAGGTTGGTGTGCGTGAATTCAATTATTTTCAAAGAAAAGAGCAACGAATGCCAAATAAAGTAAACAAAACAAGTATAAATATTAATGATCGGTATAAAAGGATACGTCTCGGTGTCTGTCAACTTCCAAAGCTAGCTCCCCCAAACAAACCTTATAATTTTCTCCAATCACACCTTTTAATTTTTCTCCATACACACCTTATACATAACTAGTCAGTGCATTAAAAAATGACTTCGTATATCCAAGAGACCATGTTCTCTCAAATATATGAGCCAGGCCAGGGGCTCATGATCGAGTTATAGACTGTACTATTCAACTTAATCAAATGACCGCACAAGTCAAATGGCCCAAAACAACAACAGATAAATAACTATTATAACGACATTTTTATCCGGGTGAGATAAAGTACTACACTCGGATAATATCAATTCAACATAAAATTATTCAATAGAAACCAACAATTAGCACATCATCATATTCCAAGTTTAAATTGCAAAACCAACCCCTTTTAAAACGTTAATCTACCATCAAACTACCAAAAGTTTACATGTAATAGCAATTTCATACCATTTTAATTATAGATAGGCACATTCTATCAACACTTTTAAAATAAACTATAGTTATGAGATTTTTAACTAGTTTAATTAAAAGTTTATCAGAAGAGTGATTATATTTAAAGAAAACTATTACTACACTTAACGAATATAAATGAAATTTAACGCGTTTAAATAACGACGAGTCGAGATTAACTCCTCGTTATTTAAATTCTCATGCTCGTCTTTTCACCGAAAACTTGGATTACCAAAAGCTTGATTACCTCCAAACGATCACCTAGAGCATTATGATAAATTCAACGATTAAACGTGGTAAAAGATTCAAAACAACACAACTCAAAATGAAACGGATCGAACTCCAAAATATTTCAACTCGTGGGTGGCCCGACGTTACGGGGCCACCTTTAGTTGTTGCCGAAACAACAACATATTGCTATTGTTCACGGCATCAAATTAATGTTGTTGTACATGTTGCTTATGGCTGTCGTTGGCAGCAGTAATGGCCGCCGCGAATGGCAGCGGAGGTGTCGAGATGCTCCGGCGATAAATTTCCCTCCCCCCTCTTAATTACCTTCACTTTTCACCCCGAAAATTCCTGTTTCTTCAACTTCTTTTTCTCACAATTTTCTTTCCCCTCTTTCTTCTTCCTTTCTTTTCAATTTTCTTGTAACTCTCTCTCTCGTGCACTACTAGAGACTGAAATATGCTGAGCTTAATTCAAGTTCAAGAAGGAGGGAATTGAAATACTTATAGAGGTGTTTGTCCAATCAAATTTATCTAAAAATGTGTACATGTGGGTGCTTACATGCTCCCACTAAATGTAATTAAATGAAAACTTACAAACAAGTGTCACCTTGAGTTGCCTTCATTATAATTAATCACATTGCTAATTTCTGGCGAAATTGCAAAAAATCCTGCAAATTTTGAAGTTTTCATTTTTTACCCCAGAATTGTCAAAAAATGTACAAATAGGTTCTAAACTGAGATTTTCTGTATTCAAAGCATGTTTTATATATATATATACACACACACTTATATATGTATATATTTAACAAAAATAAATTTAATGATTAAACAAATATAAAAGCGAAAATTCCGGGTCTTTACATAAATACCCAAAAAACAAGCAAATAAACTAATAGTTAAAGTATTGGAATTTTGAACAAGAAACAGTTAGTTAACCTAACAATATGGAATCTAAACTCCAAAGCCTAAACATTAATCATCAATTTCATTGTCACTAGACTCTATATCTTTAGATTCTTTCCTAGAACTAGATAGTTTAGATTTATAGCAATCGCCAGAATTGGAGGTAGTGTGAGAGGCGCGGAGGAGGAGGAAGAGGCGGAGAGAACGCGAATGATGTTTTTAATTTTTAAACTAAGTGGGTTGGGCGCTTTTTTTTTTCTTTCTCTTTTGTGAAAAAAATAGGTTTAAAGTTAAAACAGGGCTGAAGCTAGAACACGGATTTTATTTAAAAAAGACAAAATGTTTTTTATTTATGTCTTTTGAAGGCAGGAAAACTAAAGCGCGCTTAATTTGTCGCCTCGCATAGTGCGCTATAGTGTGATAGCGCCACATGGCATGCGCAATCCAATTAGAGCAATTTAGTGCACGCTATTTGCGCTATTGACTATTATGCTTCGTCGTCTATTTCATGTTGGGAGAGTGTAAAACACTCTCCCAAAACCGGATTACTGATACTAATCATATCAAGCCCGGATTTCCGTACAGATATACAGAGTAAACCATTGCAAGAGCTAGAAACAAAAAATCTAGATGTTTATGTCAAGGAATCAAGTATTGGTGGCTTAAATCGTGTCCGAATAAAATCACCTTTCTCGGAAAATTCTATCAAATACCAAACCTCATGAACATTTCTTACAACTTTGCAAAATATGATGGTAGAAAAAAGTGATTTTTCTGAATAATTCATAGCAAAATTAGGTTCACGAAGGATCTTGTATTATGACTTGCAAACACTCTTACAGTGCGAATGATGTCTCTAGCTGGAATTCTGAAGAACATTTCTTGACAAATATTTTTAGGAAGAAGGTCGAAATCACTCACCGAAATTTCTTTTTAACCTTTTGTGTTTCCGCCATTACTCAGCTTCTCCAAGTTGAGATTGAGAAAATGTCGGGCTGCCCCTTAGGGTTCATTTGGATGGAAGGATTTGAATAAAGAGGGATTTCAAATGAATGGATTTGAAATTCCAATTATTTGAAATCCATTCATTTGAAATATCTTGTTTGGATAATTTTTTTATAAATGATTTTTCCCTTCCCTTTTGTGTTTACCGTCTCTTTTTCCTGTTGGCTTTTGTTTTTGCAGGGATAGGTGGAAGGCGGCACTGTTTATTTCCACCTCTCACTCTCTATCCTTTTTCACCTATTCTCATGGACTTCGATGGTTTGGAGTTTGATTCAAGGTTGAATATTACTGATGTAGAGGAGGGTTTACTCATCTCCGGGGAAGAATGGGACAATTTTAACTCGTCTACAGACCTCTTATTAGTAGGAAAAATTTTGGGCCACAAAAACTATCATGTGGACGCCGTCAGAAACATATTGGCGAAAGCCTGGAGTCCTGGAAAGGGGATTGACGTGAAACAAATTAACAATGGTCGTCTCATCTTTACGTTCCAACATAAACTTGATTGGAAACGGGCTTTCGAAGGGGGTCCTTGGTCCTTTGATAGACGTTTGATTGTTCTGAATTGTGTTAAACCTGATGAAGATGTTGGTTCGGTTGAATTGAAATGGTGTGATTTTAATGTCCATATAAAGGGGTTACCGCTGAACAAATCAAACAAAAGAATGGTTGAGCTCATTTGTAAGAGGTTAGGGAAATTCAAAGGCTTTCCAGTAGATTCGAAATTGATTTATGTAGGGGGTAACATCCGTGTTAGAGTGGGGATTAACATTACTGAACCAATTACTAGATTTATGAAAATCCGAAGTGATCGTGGAGATACTATAGTGGTAACCTTTTGCTATGAAAAGCTACCAAACTTTTGCTACTATTGTGGGTTATTTGATCACATGTCTTTGTCTTGTAACAAACGGTACGATGATTATTCGGAAACTGAACCGGAGAAATTGCCATATGGACCATCACTTCGTTATTCAAATACAGGCAACCAGTCGTCGTCGAGCTGGCAAAAAAATGCGGGAACATATATATATAATCGGGACTTTGCTGAATCGAATGGTTCCCAATCGAGATCGATCACAGGGGCGGACATCTTTTCCCCTACCCCTGTTTCGACTATTTTCCAGAAGTCCATAAGCCTTAAATCTGAAAGTCCGATCGTTACCGGAAAAAGAGTTGAAAATTCTCCAGGGGGTAATATTTTTGGAAAAGATTCGACAATGATTGCTAATCACGAGTTACCGAATTTTCAGGGATCTGGGACAGTCAGCGGATCTCTCGCTCAGAATTTACACTCTACCCATAATCTTCAAACGGATTTTGGAAAATCAAGAAAGATGGAGCCGCAATTAACTCATGAATTAGAGGAAAATCAAAAGGCTACTCCTCCGCCTAAGGTTAGTTGTATTGATGGGTCTCTTAATTCTGATCTTATAAAACCGGCCCATTCTAATTCTCCTACTTTCTCTGTTAGTTCACCCCCTGAGCCCATTAACCTTAATCCCATAATTCCCACACATTTACTCATTCAAACACTTCAATCCCAGCCCAATAGTATCACCAATCCTACGACCCACTTAACTCATCCGAATCCACTACTTAATCTCCAAGTCACAAACTCATCCAATACTTATGGATCATATACCACTAATTCGGCCCACTCCCTTAGGAAGCCCATACCTACCAGATTCAAAGAACCAACAAACCCGACCCTTGAACCCGCTCCTGATAATACACTACACCTAATCAATAGAAAAACAATTCCTCATCCACGTCTGTCCTCATCCTCTACCCCCAAACTTCCTACAAACACAATCAGCAGTAATCACACATCTTGCTCAACTAATCCTAAATCCTCAGCGTTTGCGAAACCACCCCCTTTGACTATATCCTATAATGCCCAGAAAATCACAAACTCAACCCCCACCATACAAATCCCTTCTATCCCTCTAAATCCCATATCCACCAATATCTCGAACACCTCTATTAATGCTAACCTTCCTAATGTTAATCATGCACCCTCGGCCTTGCCAAATCACTTATTCCATGTCCCTATCAAACTTGAGCCCGAAACCCATGTCGACAATGTTAAGAGGAAGAGAGGTAAAGGAAAAGAAAATTCGAGTCCGGGTCAAAATTTCAGATATCCAGGGAATTCGAAGCTTATGATCACACCAAAAACTGAGTCGAAAGAGGGCATTCCTACTCCTGCAGGTAATAAACGGAAACGTGTTGTTGATCTTACTGTGCCAGATTATGAAGATGTGGTAGGTGTAGTAGGACAAGTCGAAAATCAGCAAGTTGATGAATCTGCAGTTGCTCTAACCAGATCTTCTAAGAGAATTCTTCTTGATAATTCAGAGGCGGAGGCTGCCGGGCAGCCCCGCCTATCATTATGAATTGCCTAGCTTGGAATTGTCAAGGGCTTGGGGGTCTCTTGACAATTCAGAACCTCGGATTTCATATCCGGGAACACAACCCCCAAATCATCTTCCTTTCCGAAACAAGAGCTAAGGGGAGGAAGATCGAGTTTCTTAAAATTAAATTTGATTTACATGGTGTTTGTGTGGATTCACGTGGTAAGTCGGGTGGTTTGGCATTATTGTGGAGGAAAGATTTAGTGGTTGATCTCCAGAGTTTATCTAGTAATCATATTGATGTACATATATCGGAGTATAATAACGCTACTGGATGGCGTTTCACCGGCATTTATGGTGAACCAGATGCTGCAAAGAGACAAACTACTTGGAATCTTCTTAACAGACTTTCGAAAACTAGCTCAAAACCTTGGTTGTGTATGGGAGATTTTAATGCTTTACTTTCTCATTCTGATAAGAAGGGTGGCAATATTACTCCAGGTTATCAGCTTAGGAACTTTAGGGATGCATTACAGAATTCGGGTTTATCTGATATTGGTTTCTCAGGGTACCCTTTTACTTGGTCTAACGGGTGGGAGTTTCCACGTACCGTGGAAGAAAGATTGGATAGAGCTTGCGTCTCAACTAGTTGGAGTCTAAAATTTCCGTTCAGTCGGGTTGACCACCTCTCGTTCGGAGGTTCAGATCATTCTCCCATTTTAATCCGTGTGTTGGATAAAGAGGAGATGCAGAATACAAAAAAGAAACGTCGTTTTAAGTTCGAATCCATGTGGATGGAAAGTGAAGAGTGGGCTGCTGTTATTCGGGATTCATGGGGTAAAAGGGGCTCTCATATGTCTTCTGGTAATGTGTGGGATAAGTTAAATGTGTGCAGCAAAAATCTGGTTCATTGGAGCAATTTGTCATTCGGTAACGTTTGCAGAAAGATCTCGGTTTTAAGGGAAAAAATTGACAAATTGCGGAAAGGAGGAGTGTCAGCGGATTCTAAACTTAGGGAACATGAGATGAATCTTGAATTAGAGGATTTACTAGGAAAAGAGGAGAAATTATGGCAGCAGCGGGCTAAGTCCCATTGGATGCGAGAAGGGGACAGAAATACCCGTTATTTTCATAGTCGTGCTACAGGAAGGAAAAAGAAAAATCAGATCAGCGGCCTTCGTAAAGAGGATGGAACTTTGTGTAAAACTGATCCGGAGATTGAGAAAATTATTGTAGACTACTTCAGTAATATTTTTACCTCGAGCCACCCATCAAACACAGAGCTGGATTTGGTTTTAGGTGCTTTAGGATCGAAAGTGAGCCTGGAAGATAATCAGTACCTCCTTCAACCTTACACTGAGGACGAGGTAACAAAAGCTCTCTTTTCTATGTACCCCCTTAAATCCCCCGGCCCTGATGGTTTCCCCCCTATCTTTTTCCAAAAAAATTGGCATGTTGTTAGTCGGGATGTTATTAAATGGGTTCTTGATTTTCTTAATATGGGTACTTTTAATGATTCTTGTAATTTCACCAACATTGTCTTAGTTCCCAAATGTCCCAATCCCGAATACATGACTCAATTCCGCCCCATTAGTCTGTGCAACGTAGTTTATAAAATTGCCTCCAAAACTATTGCTAATCGCCTAAAACCCCTTATGAATTCTGTTATTTCTGAATCCCAATCCGCTTTTGTCCCCGGTAGACAAATCACTGATAATGTCCTTGTTGCCTTCGAAACAACCCACTACATGAAGAAACAAACTAGGGGGGATGTGGGGCGAATGTCCATTAAATTGGATCTGAGTAAAGCCTATGATAGAGTAGAGTGGGGTTTTTTAAAGGCTGTTATGATCAGGCTTGGTTTTGATTCCAGATTTGTTAATCTTATCATGTCTTGTGTGTGCTCGGTTTCTTATTCTTTCATTCTTAATGGTGCTCAGTTTGGCTTTGTTAAACCGGAAAGAGGTATCCGTCAGGGTGACCCTCTTTCCCCGTATTTATTTCTCTTTTGTGCAGAAAGCCTCAGTTCTTTGATTAGCCGAGAGGAAGAAAGAGGAAATTTGGAGGGTATCTCAGTTTGTATGGGTGCTCCAAAGGTTTCTCACTTACTTTTCGCGGATGACACTTTGATTTTTTGTGAAGCATCAGTGGAGGCAGCTATTTCTGTTCATAATCTGCTTCAGGCCTACGGCATGGCTTCGGGTCAAAGTATAAATTTCGATAAGTCTAGTGTTGTTTTCACTAGAAACACGGCTGAGGGAGTAATTGAATCCATCTTATCATATCTCCCAATTAGAAGGGATTTTAAGCATGATCGGTATCTTGGGCTACCACTAGCGATTGGAAAATCAAAAAGGGAAGTGTTCGACTACATTAGAGAAAGAGTTTGGAGCAGAATTCAGAGTTTGAGAGTGAGATCATTGTCAAAAGCAGGTAAAGAAGTATTCATTAAATCTATCCTTCAAGCCATTCCTTCGTATTTAATGAGTTGCTTTAAATTGCCGGGGTATCTAATTAAAGAAATTGAGTCGATGATAGCTAATTTTTGGTGGGATGATAGGGAGGTGAAAAAAATTCATTGGATTAAATGGGATACGATGTGCAATAGTAAAAGGGATGGTGGCTTGGGCTTCCGAGACCTTGAAGCTTTCAATTCGGCTTTATTAGCGAAACAAGGGTGGAAGATTTTGAGCAACCCGGAAAGTCTATTTAGTAGAGTTTTTAAGGCTCGTTATTTTCCTCACACAAATTTTCTTGAAGCTGAATTAGGGAATTATCCCTCATTGTCTTGGAGGAGTATTTGGGGTACGAAAAAATTATTGGTGGCGGGTATTAGATGGAGAATCGGTGATGGGAGAACTACACGGATTTGGGGTGATAGTTGGCTTCCGAGATCTCATTTCTTTAAAGCAACCTCTTATCCTCGACTCATCCCTCACGATAGTACGGTACATACTTTATTTGGAAATGCCCCGGGCTCGTGGAATATAGATTTGATTAATAACATCTTTTGTGTTGAAGAAGCGAAACTTATCCTCTCTATACCATTGGGAAATCTTGCAAGAGCTGATTGTAGAATGTGGAATTTCGACAAATCTGGGCACTACACTGTTCGTACTGGATACCACCTTATTCGGGGGATCAAGAAGTCTCAAATCGAGGAACGTACAGGAGGAACGAGCAGCAATCAAACAAAAAACCTGGGCTGGATTTGGAAACTCGATGTACCTCCTAAGGTAAAAAATTTTATTTGGTCTTGCTACACTAATATTATTCCCGTTAGGGTGCAGCTTAAGAGGCGAAATATTATTTTGGATGACTCTTGTCCTCGCTGTGATGCGACTGCAGAAGACGTGTTACACTGTCTTCTTCACTGTAATTACGCCAGGCAAGTGTGGGCACTCTCTGGTCTTTCGACATCTATCTATTTAAGTGATGCAAGCTCGGTTGAGGACTGGTTTCAACACCTTCGGAAAAATTCTGATTCTAGAGATCTAAGCTTTGCTTTAATTCTCTGTTGGTGGTTATGGTTTGGGAGAAATAAACGCATATGGGACTCGGATGAGCTCTCACCGCTGCACCTGGTTAACTTCAGTCGAGACTTTTTCCTTCGATTCCAAGCTTCTTCCTCTCGATCCCAACCTGCTCGTAGCCTTCGAAATTCTGCTCATTGGAGTCCTCCTCCTCAAGGTACTGTAAAAATCAATTTCGATGCCGCTTTAAGAGAAGGAGAGGGTAAAGTGGGCTTGGGTTTTGTAGCTAGAGATCACCTTGGTAATATTATTGGCTGGAAATCTATGTTGGAATTACTTCCCCTCAGTCCGGAGACCGCTGAAGCATTGGCAGCCAGACGTGCCATGGAGTTTAGTTATGAAGCAGGGTGGACAAAAGTAATACTTGAAGGAGATTGTTACTCAATTATTCAAGGTATATCAAGTTACAAACCTTATTCGGGAGTCCTGGGTCCTATTTTTGATGATATTAAAATGATTGCTTCTCATTTGGAGTCCTTTAAAGCCTCTCATGTTTTTCGTGACAATAATTCGGTGGCTCACGCGCTTGCTAGAATAGCTTTGTATAGGCCTCATCCAATTACTGAGCTTCCGGAATTCATTCATGACTTTGTACTTGATGATATCATTTATTAATGTTATTTACCTTCGGGTTTCCTCAAAAAAAAAAAAAAATCGATTCATTTGAAATTCATTATTTGGTATATATCATTTGCGGTATTTGAAATTTCCAATCATACCTTATAATTTGTTCTATGAGCTAATTCTTGCTCGTTATTTGTTGTTGATATCTGGATAAAATAGCATAAATCGATTTGGGGCAAACTTATAATTTTTGAAAATAGAGGGACCAAAAGTGCAAATTCGAATTTCAGAAAATATGGGGCCGAATTGAAAATCTTAATTTTCTGAAAAATCTGGACTGAATTGCAACTCTGGGATTTTTGAAAATCTGGGGTCAAATTGCAGTTTCTGAAAAATGAGGGACCAAAAATGTAAATTCGGATTTCTGAAAATCTCGGGCCGAATTGAAATTTTTTAATTTTCTGAAAAATCTGATCTGAATCGCAATTCTGGGTTTTTAAAAAATCTGGGGTCAAATTGTAATTTCCAAAAATTGAGGGACCAAAAGTAGAAATTCAAATTTCTGAAAATCAGGGGCCGAATTGAAATGTTTAATTTTCTGAAAATTCTGGACTGAATTGCAATTCTGGATTCTTCAAAAATCTAGGGTCAACATTGCAATTTATGAAAATTGAGGGACCAAAAGTGTAAATTTGAATTCTAAAAATCAGGATCTGAATTGAAAATTTTAATTTCTGAAAATAGGAGAGAAATTGCAAATTGCAAATTTTAATTTTTTGAAAAATTCTGGATTGAATTGCAATTATAGATTTTTCGAAAAATCTGGGAACAAATTGCAATTTCCGAAACTATACAATATGGACTTTCTTTTTAATAAATTGAAATTTTTTTATCTAATTGTGTTATTGTAAAGTTATTAAAGCTTTATATATCGAATTGTGTTATTGTAAATAAATTTATTAAATTTTAAATTGGTGGTGGAGCGGCGGCCGTTCAATTTTTTTATTTTTTTTTTTGTAAATATTAAAAATAACTAAAGGTATTTTGGACATTTTAAGTGCTCCGTTAAAGTTGACTAACAATCGTTAAGTCAAGGGGGTGTTTTTGTAATTTTTTAAACAAGAGGGTAAGTTCCTGTAATTAGCCTTATAGTCAGGGGGTGTCTATGTAAATTTCCCTTCTTTTAAAATGGATTTTAAATGACTAGGTTTTAGGAAGAATTTCAAATCCACTTGAAATTGGGCTGAAATCCATTGAATTAGAATCTAGGATTTTAAATGAATGGATTTAAACTTTGCCTAATTACGAAAGAGTTATGGCAAAATTAAGATTAGGTCCAAATACTCCCTGACCGAGCACATCACGTGCAAAAAGCTTGCAATTTTGGTGACTTAACGACCACGTGGTAGTTCCCGTCCAAAAAATTGATGGTCGAAGCAAATGTGTCAAACGATCTTCAGTTTTTGTATTAAATGTGTCTTTTTCGAAGGTTTGGTACCAAAAGTGTAAAGTAGGTCCAAAATGAAATTTTACCCCTTGCACGTGCAAAATTCGTGCCACTTAACGGACATGTGCTGCACACGTGGATGAATTTTGTTAAAAATTTGACGGCCAAATGAAATATGTCAAGATGACGTAAATCATGGTATCAAATGTACTTTTTCAGAAAACTTAGTACAAATATGTAATATGAACAAAAGTTTTCAATTAAGATTTCATTTAGTGATTGTTAGAATAAAGGGTTACGGAGGAAGAATTTTGATTTGGTTGCATTTCGATTTGATTTTAAAAAATGATCTGAAACTTTTTGTGAAACTCAATATGAATTCGTTCAATCTGCGACCGGCCATCATAAAGATAAACAAGTAATATTTGTTATATTGGAGAGATTGAAGGTATTTACTTATACATAAGTTACAAGTTCAACTAAACTAGCATATTCCCGTGCTATGCACGTACTAATTTTAATAAAATAAAATATATAATAATTTAAGCCAAATATGTTTTAATTATCAATAAAATGTATAATCTAATGTGATTAGTTATATTGAAAATCAACGTATTATCCTCCATCTCAAAGTAGTTAAAGAATGTAAATAATAATAACAAATAATGAAAAGAACAATAGGCTATAGAATAAAAATAAAGAATGGGGACTATTAAAATTAACGATTAAATTTTAGCTTTGGTTCATCATTTGAAAAAATGGATAATATGTATTTTTTATATACAAATATGTGGATTTCACGTACTTATAGCAGTTTAAAATGGGTTTAAAAAAATGTCTTTCTAATGAAGAAAAAGAAATCTCAACATTTTCCCTTCTCTATCTCACTACAATTTTTACAACAAAATTTCCAATTGCCAAAATTCCAAAACAAGCTCTAAAAAACTCAAAGCAAGATTCAATCAAACATTGAACCTTCCGGATGCATCTTTTGCTAGATGTCGCCATTTAAATTCAAACATAAAGTGAGTATGTTACTGAAATAGCCATAAAGAAGAAGAAAAATGAGTATAGAAAATGATTTAAATTCACAAAAAAGTGCAAGCAATGGAGTAAATACATGAAATAATGACTATAATTCTAGTAATCTGATATTAAAAAATATGATTATATTATAGTGTTTGGGTATCACTTGGGATTGTACCAAATGAAATTAATTGAATTCTTTTTCAAATGTTTGATAATGACAAATAATGGATTACATATTTAAAAAGTTCACAAAAATACCCCACCCATATATGAAATACAAATCAATTTAAAGCAACATTTATTATATAGAATTAATAATAATATATTGATTTAAAAAAAAACCCATAATATATCAATTTAAAAATTCATATATTATATCATGTAATATATTTAATATATAGTAAAAATTAAAGAACATAAAAGAAATTAGTGTTAGAGGAGAGTCGTATATAGTTGCAGCTATATATATATATCATAATAATCCAAGAATGTAACTATCACAAGAAATGTTGTGTGCTAATAATTATAAATAAGATAACACTTTCAAAAGCAAAAACAAAATTAAGCATACAATTTGGAATGAACGTGCTACGAAGCATAAGCTTTGAATTTGGCCTGTGAATTGACATATAAACTATATACATCTTTTCAAATCAATTCACATTTAAATAATATTTTATATTATTTCAGTAGATTCAACTAGTAGGTAAATGAACGTGAGAATTTAATATTTGATTTAAGCAGTTGGAGAAGGAAAAGAATGCAAGAAATAAGAAAACAATGGCTATGTGAGAGAAAATATTAAGTAGGGAGAAAAAGAAAATTATCATAATTTAGAAAGAATATATGAGTAATAATGTATTTTTTATTTTTTTTATTTTTTTTATCAAATCCCTCAGTAAATGAATCATAATACCATAAAAAAATTGGATTTCAAATTCTCATATTTTGATGGCAAAATTCCTGGTTTGTAGGAATATTTTTTCTTTCCCAAATTTCAGAAAATCTGCCCAAACAATTTTACCTGATTCCAATGAATTAGATTGCCAAATAATATGTCATTCCCGAGTAAACAAACGTGTCCAAATAATGCTGAAAAATAGAATTTTTGTTCTGAATAAAAAATAAAAAATACAATATGCTGAAGAACAAAGATAAAGGAATGAGGCTCTATGCTTTCTACTATATGACGACATATTTTGTCATTAACTATCATTTGTTATGTAAAGTTATTATATACCTTAATTGATGGTATTTAAAAGGCCATTAACTACCTAAATTATTATTAGGAAAGTTATTTAGGCTAAAGATTGAAGAAATTCGGAGAAGGAAATCTTATTATTGTTAACTGAGTAGTCATTAATATTATGATTGAGAGAATTGAAAGGATAGTGCCCTGCAAGCCAATGGATTTTAGCTTGTCTAAGGACTATCACGTGATAAGCTTTCTCTAGTATAAATGAATTAATACGCTCGTTTGTTTATAGTATGTAAATCAAACAATGGCCAATTTCATCTTTCGCGAATCACTTAAGCGATTGGATGAAATCCTTAGATCACAATAGACTATGGGACGATTCACTTCAGTATGAGTGCAATCATGAAACAGTCTCTAAGGTCGCGATCTTAAAAAACGTTCCAAGTCATAGATTCCTGTCGAGACGGGGTATCGAAGGAATCGTTAAGACTTGTACGAGTATGCATGGTTCACATGGAGTGAATTTGTAGCGTTTCATGAGCAAGGCATTTGATGCCAGTGCATATGAGTAGGTGGTTCGATAGGGGATCGAACGCATCGAACGATCCGAACAGAGAAACCCATTGTGGAAGCGCATGTCGCACATCGGCGATGGGATGTTTCTCAAGGCTTATAATAGTGTACGATTTAGTCCTTTGACTTGAGGTGCTAGGGCGAATTCGGTGCACGTGAGTACGTACTTTGATTTAGGAGCCGATCACTTAGCCTGATCATTGTGCGACTACTTTGGGTACGTAGGATCGTGTACGCGAATGGTTAGCACTGATATGGGATCTACCGACTCAACGTAGTTCGTTGAGAGAATTTCCTATACGTTCTTAGATAATATATTCCGAGAAGCCCGTGGCCACGGTCAGTGACGGATTTGGAAAAGGGTTTCCAAATTTAGCAGTCACACTGGAATTATTATCCTGAATTAGAAAGTATAGTTATCGAGATAATTAGAGGTGCCGATCAATTCACACACCCTAGGTCTCGATCGGGAAATTAGTCGATAGAGGGACCGTATGTACATGGCACTTATAAGAGGTGAGGTTCACTGAGATCAATTCACCTGAAGTTGGGCCTCATGGGCTTGTGGCTAGACATCGACCATGAGGTGTGGGTACTCATGAATTAATTGTAAGATTAATTCTTGAGTGGTTAATTGAAGGTGTTCAATTAATCGGAGCAATTTATAAGCTCGCAAATTAAATCACGAAAGTCGTGGGCCCGCGGCCAATTGATGGTGAACCTAGAGGGTCACACACAATACAATTGGACTGCAACAAATCAAATAAGTAAAGTTGATTTAAAGAGTTAAATCAAAACTGAAGAATTAAAGTGTTAATTCTTGAAGAAGAAAACTAAAGAATTAAAGAGTTAATTCTGTGAGAGAAATAATTAATTAGATAGTCTAATTAATTAAATATTAATTAAGGAGTTAATTAAAGAGAGAGGGAATTAATTGGATTAATTGGATTAATATAATTAAAGGTGTTAATTAAATTAATGCAAGACATGGGCCAATTTAATTAATGGCCCATACTAAAGTCTTGCACATAAAGGGGCCTTGAGAGATGGCTATAAAAGGAGTCTTAAGAAGACTGAAAAACCTAAGCTAAAACAAAAACCCTAGCCACCCACTCATGCCCTAGCCGCCCCCCTCTTGGAGAAGAGGTGTGGCCGCCCCCCCCCCCCCCCCCCCCCCCTCTCCAATGGAAGAGAGAGGCCGCCCCCTCTCTTCCTCCAGATCTAGATCTGAATCTAGATCTGGTTTTCTTCGATCTTCCATATTTTGATTACCCTTGAATCCTAGTTCTGAGCCTGAGGATTCAAAGGGGTTGCATCATTCAATTGGTGTGGATACCGCTAGAGGCACAACACTTGGGGTGCTCCTCTCGAACCAAATCCATCAGATCTGAAAGAAGACCGGAGAAAAACCACCACCTTGCCTGTGGTGAGGTAATTTCGAATTACACCCCTTTATCTTGTAAATTGTTGCAAAATTGTATTCAACCTATTCATATGAGCTAGTGAATAATCCTGTGATTTTGGGTGTTATGAAAATTTTAAATTCCGCACCGTTGTTTTGACAATCATACCCCTGAAATCCCAACAGTGGTATCAGAGCCAAATTTACTACGCTCATATGAATAGGCCTGAACACTTCAAAATATATGTGTATATTTGATTGTCGTGTTCTATGATTTGATTCTTGCTTGTTATGATAAATTATGTGTTCGGGTATTAGCATAATTCGGTTTTGGGCCTAAACTGCAATTTCTGAAAATTTGAGGGCTTATGTGCAAATTGCGATTTTTGTAAAATCTGGACAGAAAGTAAAATTTTGTTTTTCTGCAATTCTGGACCAAATTGTAATTTCTGGAATTTTCAAAATCTGGACTGTTTTGCAATTAACGAAAGGCTAGGGGCTGTTTTTGCAATTTACGATCTGGGGTCTGTTTTGCTTTAAATGAAAGTTTCTGGAAATTTTGTTAATTTTCTGCTTTCTGGTCCGATTTGCATGTTCTGGAAATTTTGGGGCTAATTTGTAATTTCCAAAAGTTGAGGGGTCAAAATGTAATTTTCGAAAATTCAGGGCCGAACTGCATTTTTCAAAAGTTGAAAAACAGAAACTGATATGTGCACTAAAGGAGTTTAGTATATCCGAAAAGTTAATTTTATCATAATTAGTGGAGACTAGAGTGAGAATCAAGGGATTATTTTAGAAGGGGTTTTAAAATAAAAATTGTGGATTGTTTTAAAAGAGGTTTTAAAACTAGAATCTAAAGGTATTTTAAAAGGGAGTTTTAAAATAAGATAAGAAATAAGAAAATGAGTTTTGCTTGTTTCTTGCTCTACGTGAACTGTTTACGTGGTTTTCGATCGCGCCGAGCCTTGACCCTAGGGGTAGATGTGATTGGTTAATTTTAATTATGTTGGTTTTATTGGGCCTGCGAGCCTTAAGTTTTTGGGCCACTTTGAGCCCTTGTAATAGATAGGGCTTTACTGCTTTAAATAGTTTAGGATGGAGGCCCGTTACAAGCAAGGTGGGAGCCCAAGAAGAGTGAAGGCCATGTATGCATGGTTATTTATGTAATAGCCTAGGTCCTTTAGAACCTAATTAGATTGACCAATTGGGCCAACATCTTTGGCTCGATGATGGCCCGCATAGGAGGCTCCCGATCGAAAACATACTGTGGTAGCATGCATGCTAGGTGTGTATGTTTTTATTTACGTATTTATATTTTTAGCATGTATGGTGATGCGCGCTAGTAGTTTAGATCGTAAATAAAGGATAATGCATAACTGGAACGGTGAGATCTCGAGGAGTGTTACCTCAAATTCTTAAACCCGAAAACCCCCTCTTGAAAATAATATTAAGTCATATTGGATTAAAATAAAATGAAGTATTTATATAAATCCAAGCCTTCCATCAATAGGAACTAGCGTGAGTTGTCCACTTATCGATTAAGGTGATCCAGAGTCTGGCACCCGAGTCGAAGAAAGAGACAATACGCGAAACTCCTTGATTCTCGTTTTTAACTAAACTTGACAAGGGTGGGGACTGGTCGGGACATGAACATCGACCATAACCAAGTTATGGGGATTTCATGACCGGGCCCGTTGCTCATCAAGATTGATGGGTTAGACTTAACGAGTAGTACCACTCATGATGTAGCAGTGCTAGATGAGTGCGAAAACCGAGGCAAAATAGCTTGAAGGTTGTGTAGGGACACAATTGGCAATAAGTATGCCTACCTGGAAAATTAATTGTATGGCCGCGAGTCGTGGGTGCAATTAATGTCCGCTGGGACATCAAGACCTACTAGGAAATAGGATTTCCCGAACAATTGAAGGGGTAATTGTTTCGATAAAATAGTGGGAGAACTTTTACGATAGAAAGTCCAACCTTCGTAGATTATAAGTATTATTCATTAACTAGTCCTCTAGATTTTGTCTTCTCTTTAGATTAGATATTGAGATATCTATATGAATTGTCCATTTTTACTATTTATCCTCGACTTAGAAAATAACTGGATTAAAATATCGATTGGCTTAGAAACTTGGGGATTGTCCTCAATTCCGAAAGTCAGAATCGTGTTCTTAATAATCAACCTATGCCTGATGCATTTTGAGATGAGTCTCGAAAGAGGAACGAATCACCTATAGAGTATGGGAATCTCAATGATCGTTGCCTCATATAAGCATCAAGATTGAACGAGCTAAAGAAGCGACATAGGAGTATGTTTGAAACTTCTAAAAACAAACCTCCACCTCAAAAGGCTTGTTTTGAGGAGCAATTTCGAATCATCTGATTCGAGATTTCTAAGGTGTTGTTTAAAACTCGAGAATAAGTGAATGAACTAATGTTAAGGATCACTGTCCTTGTTTTATCAATCTGGTTGATAACTGGATCGATTAAACGTAGGCATGCAAGTGATCTTAACGTTGACTTCCTCCTAAATTCTCCTCCCCGCTCATTCGAACTATTCGTGAAAAAACTCTGAACTTATTTGATAAGTTGATCAGGTTTCTCGAAATAACCAAAGTGTTGGTAAAAGGCAAATAGGAACCTTTTAAAAGGTATACCTGTCATGATTGCTTACATTTCAAGGACTGCAAAGTCAAAGAAGAGTAAAAAGAAGAAGAAAGTGTTCTCTTCCAAAGCAAACGTGAAGGTAGTGGAAAGAACGCAAGTAGCCTAAAAATCAAATTATCCCACTGCACCTAAGAAAGGCATTGACAAGTTTAATTGATTAGAATGTCTAATTAATTAAACAACGTTTCAATTAAAGAGTTAATTGAGAGCAACGTTTCAATTAAAGAGTTAATTGAAAAAGGGGAAATGAATCAATTAAAGAATTAATTGAAAGTAACGTTTCAATTAAAATGTTAATTGAAAACAATCAAAATTGATTGAATTAATGTGTCAAGTTCAATCAATACCAAGATAATACTCCACACATATGGCACGCAAGATTAGGTCGTGTTTCCATAGGAAGGAATCAAAAGTTGGTGTCGTCGATGCTTCTTGAAAAATAAGGGCTTAGATGAACTATCAACTTGCGAATCCTGTCTGAAGGAAAAGATGACAAAGTTACCGTTTGATGGGCATCCGGTGCGTACCAAACAAATTTTTGGATTGGATCCATACGAATGAATGTGGACCACTAAAGTGTTATTGTGAGAGGAGATTACTCATACCTCGTGAGGTTTACTGATGACTTTAGTCATTAGTGATATGTGTATCTTTTGATGTACAAATCCGAAACTCTTGAAAAGTTCAAAGAATTTCGAAACGAAGTAGAGAATCAAACAAGGCATAGTATTAAGGCCATTCGATCTGATCGAAGATGGCAAATACTTAGGCTAGAAGTTCCTCAATTATTTTACTGAGAAAGATATTCTCGCACAACGAACTCCTTCTAAGACGCCTCAACCTATTGGAGGGTCTGAAAGTTCAACATCCTTATGCATACTAAGGATTGACCCTAATGATTGCATCAAAGATACTGAACAAAGTAACTTCAAAGTTCGTGCCTGCAAAACCCTACCAAGAATGGTGTGGTAAAGCACCTCTATACTCTCTCTATTGAGTATGGGGATCTCCTGCCTATGTTAGGAACAAGAAAGGAGATAAATTGGATAGTAGATCCAGTTTGTACAAATTTTGTGGGGTATCCAAAGAAATCCATTGGATACCTGTTCTACAATCCTAAAGAACAAAGGGTGTTTGTTTCAAGGAATATCCATTTCTTAGAGGATGGCTTCCTCATGAATAGAAATGGTACTCTTGTAGAACTTGATGAGGTCCAAGAAGTGGAACCCATCCCCACAAACAGTGGGAGTTAATCCAGAAACTGCTGAACTATCAACGTACACCAGTACTTCGTAGATCTGATCAAATTTGTAAGGAACTTGATAGATATGGTTAGACCATATACGAAGAATCTACATTGGATGTAGACGCTCATGTATGGCAAAAGGCCATACAATCCAAAATGGATTCCATCCATTCCAACAAGGTAAGGACCTTGGTCGATCCACCCGAGGGAAGTGTCCCTGTAGGTTGCAAATGGATCTTCAAGCGCAAGCTAGGAATGAATGAAGAGGTATTGACCTATAAGACTTGGCTAATGGCAAAAGGTTATACACAAAGGCCTGGAACGGACTTTGATGAAATCTTTTCTCCATTCGCAATGTCTGAATCCATTTGGACTCACATTCATTTTGATGAGAAAGTCAAGGCGTTTGACTTCATCAAAAACAAATGTGAACCTTGAGTGTACAAGAAGTTTAGTGGGAGCTCTTTGGAGTTCAGTATTTTTTTTTACATGTCGATAACATTATGATTATCTGGGATGATATCGGAATGTTAGCACAGACGGAAGCATGATTGTCCATGCAATTCTCCATGAAAGATTTGAGAGAGACATCTTGCGTATTAAGATACGTATATATGGAGATAGATCGGGGAAGATGTTGGGACTCTCTCAATCTAAGTACATAGAAACAGTACTGAAAATATTCAGTAAGGAAGAATCCAAGAAAGGATTGCTTCTAGTGAGACACTGTATCTCTCCTTCCAAATCGATATGCCCTACATCGAATGAGGAAAAGGAGAATGTCTCAAATACCTTATGTTTCGACAAAAGGTAGCATATGGTATGCTATATTATGTACTAGACCAGACGTAGAGCCTGCTCTAAATGCCACGAGCAGTTACTAGTCAAACTCCAGTGAAGAGTACTGGACCACCGTAAAAGATATCCTTAAGCTCTTGAGAAAGATTAAGGATTTGATCTTGGTCTACGGTGGTAGTGGAGAATTGAAACTCGAACGATTTACTGATTCGAGTTTCACGTCTGATGTGGATGAATATATATGTCCAATTTTGGATAAATATTTTACCTCAATGGGGTAGCGGTAAGTTGGAAAGGTTCCAAGGAAAACACCGTTGCCATCTTAACCACTGAAGCAAGATATATCGCAGCAAGGAATGCAGCGTAAGAAAGTGTTTGGATGAAAACCTTCATCCAAAAGTTGGATGTAGTGCCTAGCATTGCGAAGCTCGTGGTTATCTTCTGTGATAACAATGGAGCTATTGCTAAAGCAAAGGACTCGAGATCTCACCAGAAATCTAAACACAATGAGAGAAAAGTACCATCTGATTAGAGTAATCATTGGTAGAGTTGACGCACATAATGGATCGCGTCAACTCGGAAGACAATCTAGCGGATCCACTAGTAGAGCCTTTGTCACAAAGAGAGTTCGAAGAACATCTTTGGAAGATGGGTCTGAGAAGCGTTTGTGATTGGCTTTAGGGCAAGTGGGAGATTGAAAGGATAGTGCCCTGCAAGTCAATGGATTTTAGCTTGTCTAAGGACTATCACGTGATAAGCTTTCTCTAGTATAAATGAATTAATACGCTCGTTTGTTTATAGTATGTAAATCAAACATTGCCAACTTCATCTTTCGCGAATCACTTAAGCGATTGGATGAAATCCTTAGATCACAATAGACTATGGGACGATTCACTTCAGTATGAGTGCAATCATGAAACAGTCTCTAAGGTCGTGATCTTAAAAAACGTTCCAAGTCATAGATTCCTGTCGAGACGGGGTATCGAAGGAATCGTTAAGACTTGTACGAGTATGCATGATTCACATGGAGTGAATTTGTAGCGTTTCATGAGCAAGGCATTTGATGCCAGTGCATATGAGTAGGTGGTTCGACAGGGGATCGAACGCATCGAACGACCCGAACAGAGAAACCCATTGTGGAAGCGCATGTCGCACATCGGCGATGGGATGTTTCTCAAGGCTTATAATAGTGTACGATTTAGTCCTTTGACTTGAGGTGCTAGGGCGAATTCGGTGCACGTGAGTACGTACTTTGATTTAGGAGCCGATCACTTAGCCTGATCATTGTGCGACTACTTTGGGTGCGTAGGATCGTGTACGCGAATGGTTAGCACTGATATGGGATCTACCGACTCAACGTAGTTCGTTGAGAGAATTTCCTATACGTTCTTAGATAATATATTCCGAGAAACCCGTGGCCACGGTCAGTGACGGATTTGGAAAAGGGTTTCCAAATTTAGCAGTCACACTGGAATTATTATCCTGAATTAGAAAGTATAGTTATCGAGATAATTAGAGGTGCCGATCAATTCACACACCCTAGGTCTCGATCGGGAAATTAGTCGATAGAGGGACCGTATGTACATGGCACTTATAAGAGGTGAGGTTCACTGAGATCAATTCACCTGAAGTTGGGCCTCATGGGCTTGTGGCTAGACATCGACCATGAGGTGTGGGTACTCATGAATTAATTGTAAGATTAATTCTTGAGTGGTTAATTGAATGTGTTCAATTAATCGGAGCAATTTATAAGCTCGCAAATTAAATCACGAAAGTCGTGGGCCCGCGGCCAATTGATGGTGAACCTAGAGGGTCACACACAATACAATTGGACTGCAACAAATCAAATAAGTAAAGTTGATTTAAAGAGTTAAATCAAAACTGAAGAATTAAAGTGTTAATTCTTGAAGAAGAAAACTAAAGAATTAAAGAGTTAATTCTGTGAGAGAAATAATTAATTAGATAGTCTAATTAATTAAATATTAATTAAGGAGTTAATTAAAGAGAGAGGGAATTAATTGGATTAATTGGATTAATATAATTAATGTTAATTAAATTAATGCAAGACATGGGCCAATTTAATTAATGGCCCATACTAAAGTCTTGCACATAAAGGGGCCTTGAGAGGTGGCTATAAAAGGAGTCTTAAGAAGACTGAAAAACCTAAGCTAAAACAAAAACCCTAGCCACCCACTCATGCCCTAGCCGCCCCCCTCTTGGAGAAGAGGTGTGGCCGCCCCCCCCCCCCCCCTCTCCAATGGAAGAGAGAGGCCGCCCCCTCTCTTCCTCCAGATCTAGATCTGAATCTAGATCTGGTTTTCTTCGATCTTCCATATTTTGATTACCCTTGAATCCTAGTTCTGAGCCTGAGGATTCAAAGGGGTTGCATCATTCAATTGGTGTGGATACCGCTAGAGGCACAACACTTGGGGTGCTCCTCTCGAACCAAATCCATCAGATCTGAAAGAAGACCGGAGAAAAACCACCACCTTGCCTGTGGTGAGGTAATTTCGAATTACACCCCTTTATCTTGTAAATTGTTGCAAAATTGTATTCAACCTATTCATATGAGCTAGTGAATAATCCTGTGATTTTGGGTGTTATGAAAATTTTAAATTCCGCACCGTTGTTTTGACAATCATACCCCTGAAATCCCAACAAGAATTACATTTTTTAACCGCGCTTTAGGTCAATTTCCACTTTTGGTACATCGCTTTTTGTGTTCAACACATTTGGTACATCATTTTAACAAATTGTAACACATTTGGTACCGCCATTAAAATCTCTGTTAAGTGGTGGTGTGGCTGTTAAATTTTATTGCAAAAGTTGATGTAATTACTTATATTGACTGATATTTTTACCCCATAACATTTCATGTTACCAAAATAGCCCCACATTTCTAAATTTAGTGACGATTTTAGTCCACATAGTTGCCAAATTTCAAAATTTTACTCGAATAAGACGACGTCCAGACCAATTTGGAGATTCTACTTATTATATTTAAATTTAAATAACTAATTTAATTTATAAATAATATTTTAACATAAATCTCAAAAACAAATTAAGAAAACATATTCTCTTCAAATCTAAGATTTATATAACAGTATTAATATTTTTAATATTTATTAAAATAATAAATTTTATAATTAAAAATTATTAATATTTATTTAAATAAGTATAATTTAAAAAAAAAAACTAAAAACCCACTTCCCCACCCCATGCCCCCCTCCCCCCAAATTCCCAGGCCAAGTGGGTTTTTAGTTTTTTCTTAAATTATAATTATCAATAATTTATTATTTTAATAAATATTAAAGAATTTTAATTATATAACTTATTATTTTAATAAAATATTAAATAGATTAATATTATTGTATAAATATTAGATTCATAAAGAATTTTTTTTATTAATACGATTATATAAATCTTAGATTCGAAAAGAATATTCTTTTCCAGATTTATATTAATTTATAAATATTATATATAAAATTAAATTAACTAAGTAATATTATAAGTAAAATCTCAAAATTGGTCCGCACGTGGTCCTATTCGAGTCAATTTTAAGACTTGACAACTATGTGGACTAAAATTGTCACTAAATTTGGAGATGTTGAGCTATTTTGGTTGCCTGGATTATTCATCAGAGCATTGGGCAACTTCTTCCTCAATCTCTTCATGAAAAAATGGTAAATGAACATCTTGGAATTCGACATCAAAATGAGGGGCGTCATCAACTTCGGTGCCTAGCTCCGTTTTGGTAATTTGAATTACAACATCTTTTTCACAATGAAGTTCACTTTCTAGAACTTGAAAATTATTTTCTCCACTTCGAGAGGTAGATGTTGGCCTTCTGGCAATAAGTTGAAACATCATTTTTCAAAGTTCTTCAATCTCTTCGTAAATATCAAAATCTTCCACATCTTTTATACCACGAGGTGACATGTTGTTTAATCAGAGTACGAGCAAGAACTACGTGACCCGCTCTGATGCCACTTGATGCAGGCCAAATCTTGCGATGGTTAATGTAATGAAATGATAGATGACCGGGAATCATTCAACCTGCGGTAGCGGCTCACTTGACGCTTCTACTCGCGGAATCACTTGTCGCGACCAAGTCACTCACATTTAAAAGAGAAATCACTTACTATTAATGCAAGAACACTTGCAAACAATTTTTTTTAAACTTAAACTCATCTATTTAATTTTTTCATTGGGTGATTTACACTCAGACCCCCTCAGGTTTGGGCATATTACAAGAAACCCCCCGCTGTTTAAAAAATTACGGGGACACCCCATCAGGTTTGGGCATATTACAAGAAACCCCTTACGGCGTTAAAAACAAACGAAATTTGATGACGTCAGCAATTTTTGTTTTGATTTTCCCAAATTTACCCCTGGCTAAATATACCCACATAGGGTGTCTATGTAATAATATTATACCATAGGGGTGTATTTGAAAGATTACAATAACTTCAGGGAGTTACTTATAGCCAACGGTCATATTTTCAAAAATGACCAATGGATGTTAATGTTAGCCATATATTTTGACTATAAATTTCATGGGGGTACTTATAACCAATGGTCATATTTTAAAAAATGACCGATGGATGTTACTGTTGGCTATATATTTTGACTATAAATCAAAATGTTCACGTGTAGGGATAATACAACTTTAAATCTCGGCGTGCATCTGCAACCATTATGGGTGCATTCTTCACACACCCTACACATGAATATTTTGATTATCGATATTTTAAGCATCTCACACTACCTCTTGAATTTGATGATGACATTATCAAATTTGTGGGATGAAATGCAAAAAAAAAATAAAAAAACATTTGGGCTGCTATTTATAACCAAAATATGTAGCCAACAGTAACATCCAACGGCCATTTTTTAAAATATGACAGTTGGCTGCAAGAAACTCCCTGAAGTTATTGTAATCTTTCAAATACACCCCCTGTGGTATAATATTATTACATAGACACCCCCTATGGTATAATATTATTACATAGACACCCCATGTGGGTATATTTAGCCAGGGGTAAATTTGGAAAATAAAAAAAAATTGCTAACGTCATCATATTTCGTCTGTTTTTAACGCCGTAAGGGGTTTCTTGTAATATGCCCAAACATAAGAGGGTGTCCCTGTAATTTTTAAAACAACGGGGGGTTTCTTGTAATATGCCCAAACCTGAGGGGGTCTGAGTGTAAATCACCCTTTTTCATTTAGAGGGTTTATATAGTAGTTTTGGAACATCCCTCCAAAACATATGAAATAGTACTTTGAATGGCCTTACATTTTTTCAATCTAGAAAATATATAGATTTGACTTTGAGTCATAAAAACATAACACACGACTCTAATATCTGATAATAATGATGATAACTCGAAATTAGACTAAATAACCAAGTGAATGCACCTATAAATACCAAAAGACACAAGATTGGTTGTTTTTGGAGTGCAGCCTGACAACCTCTAGTAAAATGAGAATAACCTTTTCCACATATCTTCGTTATGTAAACCGTTTATTTTGTTGGAAACTTGACTCTTGTAGCTTTTTAACCAAATATGGCATACCTTCTAGTTCATTGTAAATCAGAAAATATTATCATTCAAAATAAACCCATCTATTGGAGAAGATTCTGAAATTGTATTTGCATCAGATTTGAACATGAGTTCGTTACTTTGTAGTGACTAGTCCCTTCCACTAGACCAATCTAGGGCTGAAAATTAAACAGGCTACTTGATACTCGAATCGAGCTCGTTCAATAAAAACTCGTTTGATCTCGATTCGTCACACAAATCAAACAAGCTTGAACATCATTTTTTGTTCGATAACTTTTAAAACTAAGCTCGAGCTCAACTCGATAAGCTAAAAATTGATAAAATATACGTAAAGTATTAAGCTAATCGATACTCGGCTCAAGATCAACTCGTTTAACAATCAAATCAACTTCAAACATAAAATGAAATCACTCAAGATTGTGACTCAGTCGTCATATTGTTGGAAAGAAAATCACATTTCCCCAATCAATAGATATCCGCAAACAAAGCAATCACATATTACTGCAAAGCTGGAACATGCTCGCCACCTGTTCGACAAAATGCCTGAACGAACAGTCGTCTCTTGGAACACCATGATGAGTGGATACTCAAAACATAATATGTTTCCTGGAGCTTTAGACTTAATTTCGCATATGCATTCTGATATTGATATTGATTTTTCTCTTGAAAACTATATTTTGTAGTGGTAGCATACTTGTAGTGGTAGCACACTTTGATGTAAGAGCCTACTATTATAACTAAATATTATTTCTTTGTATATAAATTGCAATCATTTGGAAAAACAGGTGTGACATACAACAAAATATTGGGCATAAATCAGCATATATATAGTTGATCTCCTTTTACCATGTCGAACTGTGGTTTATAAGATACTTCATTTTCGTTTCTATTGCTCCATTTCTCTTCTCTTCAATTTGCATAAATATATATATATATATATCGGTAATATTTCATTTCTAGTCCCAGGACTCTCGGTACTATCAATCCATATTTATGAGATTGCACTTTTTGTCCACATATTTTGAGCTAAATGCAAAAACACCTCTTGTGATTTATCTAACTAACAGAAAACCCATTATTTTAACTAACAAAACCACCCATGTGTTCTTTTTTTATTAGCAAAAAAACTCATTTGAAATTCCTTCATAAATCATAGAGAGATTTTTGTTAATTGTTTAAGTGAACATGGGGTTATTGTCAGTTTTCAAAGTCAAAAGGGGGTTGATACTTTTTTCGGTTAAGAGGGGTGTTTTTGTATCCTTTGGTAAGGGTATAAATGTCATTTCGGCTTGGGAGGGGTTTTTTTTGCTAAAAAAATAACGCGGGGCGGGGGGCGGGGGGGGGGGGGGGGGGGGGGGGGGGGGGGGAATTGGGTTTGTTAGTTAAAATAACACATGGTTTTTTGTTAGTTAGACAAACCATAAGGGGTGTTTTTGCATTTTACTCAAATATTTTGTCAATATTTCATTTTTGGCTCTCAAGAACACTAGTTTTGGTGGTTGTGCCTAACTACTCTGAATTCTTATTCTTGAGAATGTGGAGATGTATACTCTTACGTCACTTTTGGATTTCTTTGTATAATTATATTTGTCTCTATATCTTGGTAAAAAATATCCACATGACCATCAACATTAATCTAACTGTTATTCATATTGTAAATTTCAAATAGTAGATGTGATCATTCCAGGTATCTTTTGACAACACCGATTATAGAAAAAAGTAAAATATATATAAGGGTTTCTTTAAGGTATTTTGATCCATAAATTAAGCATCACCAACAGTAGTTGGTATCCTCACTTCATGAGATACTATATAGTCTTGATTTGAATATAATATGTAGCTGAAGGTTTTTATTCGCATCCCACTAGCATTTCAGATTTATTTCTTTTAATTGCAAGTTGCGACAAGACTTTCTAATATTGTAAAAATAACTTTGTAGTGTCTTGATCGTGTCGGACTCTTTATAAGATCGCCTCATAATTTCGTTTTTACATTAAATTTCACCGTCATGCCACATGGTGTGTTGGACACATGTCGGCGGTTTGACTGTGTCGGACTCTACATTTCTTCATTTAGTGAAGTGTCGGTGCATCATAGTCATGTGATATTTATGAAATCCTTTCTTTTATGTTTCTTGAATTTTTTTTTGTTTTGTAATTCTTGATGTTTTCCCATATTCTTGGATAGAGACAATTTGTATTAGGGTTTGGTTGTATATTTCTTTGAAATCTTTCTTCGCTATCTTCATTTCTTCTGCGACTTGAGGCATTTGCAAATACAATCACTAAGATTTGGGCTATGCTGGTATGAGATGAGTACAAATTTAAATTTATGATTTACATATGCAATTTAATGATTAAAAATATAAATTTAAACTACACCTGTAATATCACAAAACCTCAAAATAACAATATTAAACATGTTTACCAATAATATACTCCAACAGTCTATATGAAATTTGTGATAATTCCAATTCATATTATATGCTCGCATACGTATAAAATTCAAATATGTTTTAAAGGTGGGAAATTATATTTTTCATCAGAATATTCGAATCTTAAATTAATTTGGCCATGCTTATTTCGTTGTCACATAATTAAACTTATTTTAGTGACTTTATAATTTTGGTCAATCAAAAAAATATGTTGTTGTCGCAACACAAATTTATGTGATCATTTTACTAAAAAGGGAGAATTTGAGGTAATGTTATTATTACTTTTTGTTTATAAATAATCAAGGGATCTAGTTAAAAATTGTGATGCAATGCATCTACTAGAAAAAAGTGAGAGTGCTTGAATGACTAAAGACGAAAGAATGTAATGCAACTCTAAAAACATAACTTCAAATATTATAATTAGAAAATTAGAATTAGATGTAAAACTTTTGGACTACATTTATATCCAATTTTATGCTCATTTGCAACATGTATGAAAATAATCATTAATAGAAAATAGGTCTATATTCTTACATCGGTTGCATGCAAGTACAAATTAAATATTTTTTCCCTAAAGTAAGACAAACATGAGCTAAATTCGATTTTCAAAAAAAAAATCTACTAGTTACCTCGTTTTAAGAAAATACGCAAGAAAAATAACAAATATTTTGTTTAACTTGATTTTGATTAAACGTGAAATATGATTACTATATCCATGTCGAAAGTATGAAACATACTTTTTAAAATGGGTATGCATATATATCAACGGCAAATAAGTGTAAGTAATATCTATATATCTACATAAAAGACAATCAAAAGAAAGTTTATGTAATTTCTTCAAAACAAAGTCAGTGTTTATGATAAATTATTTTAGTCTAACAAAGAAAAATCAAATGTAACCATTAACGTTCCATTCTGAACTAGCCTATATTTGGACCTAATCAAAACGAAGAATACCAACAATAATATAATGCTCCCCATCTTCCTCCACGAACTCACAAAGGCATAAATCTTTTCTTCCAACTGCGTTTTTTCTGCAGAATGATCTCCATTCTCCAGCATAATTTGCTCTCCCATCAACCCATTCTCTATATGTTAATTCATACATCTTTCCATTAGGATCAACGAGGGTGACCTTCTTTGGAAGTTTAAAGTCTTTGTTCCTTAGTACTTTTTTAGGAATATACTGACATGATAAATTAACAATATTAGTTATAACATATATATATATATATATATATATATATATATATATATATATATATATATATATATATATATATACCAAACTCCATAATAACAACTCCTAAGAATAATAGCTTGCCTAAAAGCTTGGGTTAGTTTTTGTTGTAAAGAGTACGCAAAAACGACACACTAAAGCTTGCAGTGTTGTTCACACACTGAGAATTGAATTTAGGACTTGATTTTGAGACATGAAAAGACTATAATACTTTTTTCTTCATTGGATAATATCTAAATAAAAATTTCAAAATAACATATTAATTTTTTTTAAATATAATAAAGAAATGAAATCATAACCCTAGCCCCCTTGTAAGAGGGTGGAAGGTGTGGGCGGGGTTGATGAGGATTGTGGTTTTATTATTTTAATTTGTTCAATTTTAAGACAATTTAGTGTCAATTAAAATAAAATTAAAAGTATAGTTTAAAAGACTAAAAGAGACTTTGAAGATATAATTTTAAAAGCCTAAACAACCGTTTTGCTCTTAAATTTATGATTATGAGTAAAGTGTCCATTAGATATATCAAATGGAGCTACTATGCTATTCACTCCTAATAATTTTGTAATTTAACTTCTTATCAAAACGATATAAGGAAATAGATATGAAGCTCCAAACAATAAACTTACCATTTCACGCTTACGATTTGTTACGTGTGTCAAAAAATAAGGATTTTTAGGTATAGGAATATCGCAAGACTGAAGGAGCTCCACACCATAGATATCGGAAATTCTCTTCCTGCGAGGACGTTTTTCACTGGTACCAGCTCCATCTAAATGAAATAAATACAACATTAACGTCAAAATAAAAATTAATTTGCAAATTACAATGCGGTTAATTAGTTTTTGAACAAAATAAGTTTTAGAACAAACTATTATTACCACTTTTCGCTGGTTTACGCACATTTCCTTGCCCAACAAAGTTATCGAAGCGATCTTCATCATCTTCCTCGTCATCTTCATCATCATCGGCTTCCTCTTCATCATCATCAATATATTCCTCATCACCAATTTCTGATGAGACAACATCTTCCTCATTGTCAATTTCTTCCTCGTTGCCATCAGTATATTCCTTTTCCGATTCCTTTTTTATTTTCTCTTCTTTTCTCGTGCCTTTATATTTCTCCATTATTTTTTTCTCACATCCCGATAAGCCAAATAATGTGACATTGAAAATTCCATGAGAAATATATTCAAACACTAGCATATACCCATTTTCAATCGAATTATCTTCAACAAATTTTACCCAACCATCTTGAAAGTACAATTTATTATGTACTATTTTCCTCTTTACTTGCCACGAATGATTATATTGGTCCTTAAGAACTACAATTTTTGGTAACTTTCTCGGAATCGTATTAGTAAAACTCGTAGGAAGTTCCTAAACAAACAATAATATATAACCAAATCAATATGCATAACATCATTATGACCCTGTATTAATAATAGAGAACATATTTAATTTTTTTTAGATTACTACTGTATTGAACATTTTAGGAACATTGACATAAAGCATTGGTGTCTATAGTGGGAACCAAATATTAAAATTAATGCAAATGCTTTATTATGCGAATCTACCATACACTATGAAATGGCATTCATAAATTACTTGTCACTATGGGGAAAATGGAAGATACTCTCGGGTATTAAGCGAAACCTTCTTGAAACTAATCTGTAAATTTTTTTTTGCATAGAGTATCCTTGTACCTTTAAAAACTCTCAAAGAATACCCCAACATGTTATAAATAAGTGATTTTAGATCGTCTTCTTTCAAGAAATAAATTTAAAATATTTCATGTGAAGTTGTGGGACCAACATGAAGTACTTAAAATGGCTCATTGAACTATGCCGATAAAAAATTATCTATTTTTTTTTTTTTACAAATTTTGGGGTTTTTTGCTCAGTTTTTAAAAATACAAGGAGGTTCTATGCTTTAAAAATTCTTAAAATATTTTTGTGAGTTTGTGAGTTTTAGACAAGGAAATCTAGAAGACTGACTTTAATTAGAAATGAAAGTCAAATTTTAAGGAACATGTAGGTCAATTAAGATTTTATGTGTTTGTAATTTTGAAAATAAGTATGAGATTTGATTATAATGTAGGAAAATAGTCTTTTTCTTTCTTTTTTTTTTTTTTTTTTATGGGGAGGGATTTTAAACATGTTAATGTAGATGAATTTTATTCTAATCATGAAATTTCTAGTAAAACATATAAGATCGTATTTCAATATTTGTTTCCCCAAAATACAATGTCTTATAAATATTTTGAATTTGAGCGCTACAAACTTAAAAATATCATATTAGTACATATAAATTTTGCCCAAAATATCATAGAAAACCAATTTTTTTTATTCATTCACAACTCAATCTTTTTAATTAAGAATTTATTTCCTATATATATAGTTTTACATGTAACTTAAACAGGTAATTAAAACTATCAATGAACAACTTTATCATTGATTCAATAATATTTTTAATATCGCACTAATATTTTGTACTTGACTAAAACATAACAATTATTTAATAATTTAGAAGGCATAACAAAATTAATTAAACAACAAAAAATAGATAATAAATTCAAAGCACGAGAATCCAATACAGAAATTATGAAAACCTAAATAGTAAAAGCCAAGAAAAATACCATTTGTTTTTCTGAAAATAACGGCATGAAAAATTTCAAGAATGCAGGTCGATTCATTGTTGGTTCATCCATGATTTGATCACTTATAGATCTAAGCAACAATCTGCAAAATGAGAAAGAGTTGAGTGTGTTTAATTGATTTAAAAGAGAGAAAAGAAAAATTGTAGATTTTTTGGAAAAGGGAGCGTTACATCCGATGTTGTGTGGCGGCGAATAAGAAAACAATCTGCAAAATGAGAAAGAGTTGAGTGTGTTTAATTGATTTAAAAAACATAAAAAGAAAAATTATAGAATATTTGGAAAGGGGAGCGTTACATCCGAAGTTCTATGGCGGCGAATAAGAAAACAATCTGCAAAATGAAAAAGAGTTGAGTGTGTTTAATTGATTTAAAAGATAGAAAAGAAAAATTATAGAATTTTTGGAAACAGGAGCGTTACATCCGATGTTGTGTGGCAACGAATAAGAAAAGATTGGGTGATTAGGTTTATATCAGAAGGAGAAATTATTTCATACAACAGCACCAACATTACGATATGACACGCATCGTTTAATTTTTGGGAGAATTACACCAAACTACCCCTAAGGTTTAGTGTATATATACATACCACTCTTCATATTTGAAAAATTACACAAATTACCCTTGAGGCTAACGTCTGTCCAAAAATACTAATGGAACTATCGAAAGTATCAAAACCCCATTTTGTTATAAAATTACTTGTAAAAATTCATAGACTTTTGTGTAATTATCCAAATTATTAATATTAATAAACTTACATTGAGACATTTTTTAAATAATTGAGTTATACATACTATAATATAAAAAAATTAGATTAAAAGCAGTAAACATTCAATTATTATTCTGAAAAAATATTTAAATAAAATAAAGTAATAAAATAATCCATCAATAAATAAAACAATAAATATATTTTTACTTAAATAAATATTAATATTTTAAATATATGTACATAAATTAAATATAGTTAGTTTAAAATTACATCTACAATAAGTAAAGTAAACAATTTATTTCCATACTTAAACTAATACAAAATATTTAAATTCAATAAAAAATTATTTTCTACTAAAATATATTTATTTTATATTTTTAATAAATAAATAGAAAAAATTTAATTAATAATTTTAAGAAATAGAAAAAAATATCCCTATTGTCCTCAACCCCTTTCCCAGCATCCGCAAAGAACTCACCTTACCCCATCCCTTTACATTCCCTTTCGTTTCCTTGTTCACCTTTCGTGCGCCTGCAACCTTCCACGACAGATCTGGTCGCGAAAGGTTGTCAGTGTACGAAAGTCAAAGCGGGAGGACGGAAAGGGAAAAGAAAAGGGGTGGCAGTGGGGTAGGTGTTGGTGAGTAGTGATGTGGGGGTCGCTGATTTTTTTTTTAATATTTACATATTTGAATAGAAAAATCTTGTCAAATGTATATATTTGGGATAATTTTGTTATGAGATCAGCATGCATTGTCAGAAATAAACTTCATGATGTAGCAACTATAATGAATCGAATAAGCTTAAGAGGTAAAATTGTTAGTCAATATATGTAATGGCATGAACTTTGCCACTATAAAATTTAACTGCCACATCACCACATAACAGTATTTTTTAACGGCAGTACCAAATGTGTCATAATTTGTCAAAACGATGTATCAAATGTGTTGGACACGAAAAACGGTGTACCGAAAATGAAAATTGACCTAATACGCTGTACCAAAAGTACAATTTTCTCTATTATGATTTACTAATGTACGTTATTTTGTTAACATAATTTATTACCATTCTTATTCCAGTAAATTAATATTGATTGGTGTCGTCATCTAATGACATTAGTTCTAGAATCATGTTACATACCAAAAACTTATTTATGATTGTAACAACTTAATTTAGAATTGTTGTTGTCAAAACAAAAATTTTGAATTTCCTAAAATGCCCTCTAAAATCTATATGATAATTATATGAGTTTTTCAGTTTCTTATTTTGACTAGACTTTTCTTGGAAATTAAAAGGAACCGATTGCACCTTGAATTTTGTTGAGTGTAAGCTACTGCATATTAATTTAAGACCGTTAGAAGATTTATTCAATCGGGGAATAAAAGTTTTTCCGATAGAAATAAGCAAACTGCAGAAGTTTATTCTTCCTTTTTTCTTCATTCGTGTGGGTTCGGTGAGGGTATTGATGGGGTAAGGGATTTTGTAAATCTTTACATATTATCTTGATGAAAAGTTATCTTTGAATTAAATGAAAGAGATAAAATTTATTAATATGAGATTTAGATATCAAGATTCATTCTGAAAATTTCAGGCATGTAAAATTGTAAATCAATACCGTAAATATATTATGCTTTTGTTATCACCATTGTACCTCTAACAATGGAGATTTTAAGAGATTTATACAGATGACTAAAAACGCTTTTGGGATTGTTTGCTATAAATTTGACACCGATCGCCTCGATGTGCAAATGGCTCGATATGATGTGTAATGATTGCGGGCGTGCCCATGTTTGTGCGTGCAAACATAACAATTTAAAATTGGACATGTTGACATCAGTGTAGTAATAATTTAAATGTCCTAATAAGGACATATTGATATCCATGTAAGATGTCCTGATGAAACTGACTCCTAATCAATTGATTATGGCAGAGTAGGCAAACACTACCCTTAGTTCTTTTCTATGCCTGCCTGGCCGCAGGACTTAAATAATTTATGATAACCTTTCTGATATGCCAAAGTTTCACGGCCAATTGATGGCTTACTCAGTATATCAATGAATTTACGAATCAGATCAGTAAATGAGTTGACAATCAATCAGTTTAATATGTAACTTGACTTTAAAGACATAAACTTAACAAACTAATGCATCAATGAAAATCCGTTGACGTAAAGCATACTTTAACAAAAATCAGGAGATATGGACCAAATGCTTCCATTAATTATAAAAGAAATCATTGAGTTCCCTGATTCACAAATATTACAAAATATGCCAAACAGTAAAAGGTCTCCTATATTGGCATGCATCTGCCAAACGAGTTGATGACTCTATTAAGTTCTGAAAAAATACTCCTTGATTGGCAGGTAGACCCACCAAATGAGCTGATGATATATGATAGTGCAGCTTGTTGACAGAAAGGTCTTGTAGTATTTAAAGCTGATGGCCGAAAACTGACTGGCTGATGGCCTATCTCCCCACTATCTCCACTACTCTTATTTTTCTCCACTTCCTCCACTCTTCCCACTACTTTGGAGGTGGTTTTCCTTCTTCTCTTTGCTGAATTTCGATTTCTATGGCAGTTTTAGGAGAGAACGTGTTCTGCCAATTTGAATTTCAGTTCAATTAATGTTGGTAATTAATTAGGAGATAATTAAGGAAGTTGTTATTGAGTCAACTACTTGTTTGGCCTTTATCCTTATCTCTAATTATCTTAATAATCAATTGAACAGCCCTTTCACTACTGGGCCGATTTCATCGGCTGGGCCATGGACCATTCAGATTAATGGGCCGATTTCATCGGCCGGTTTATGGGCCGTTCTGGATCGGTTAGGAGTGATTGGGCCATTAATCCTTATGTGATAATTGTACTTAATTATTTAATTAATTACTTAATGGCCTCATTTATTATATGGGCCGATTGTTTATGCTTGGCCCAATTAATTAACTAATTAACTTAACTAATTAGTTTATAATAGCCAAAATCATCTATTGGGCTCATTGGGCTTGTCCGTTTTTAACCATCACTTGGCTTTATTAATTAATTGACTCTGGCTCATAAATTAATTAACTTATTCATTAATTAATTTATACTTAGCCAAAATTAATTAATTATGAAATTGGGTCGTATCTCTAATTGAGCTCGTGACCCGTTTAATTTCGGTCGGATTGATTTCCGGATCAGAGTGGGTCCGATCCTGATCCAATTCACTTGGCTCTACCTACTGGGTCCAGCCCGTTATCATGCTATTACTCCTCGATTTATCGAGGGTGATTTTTTGGGTAAAAACAGGGATTCAAGCCAAACCAACAAAATAATTAATTAACATATTATATACTAACAATTGCATTCAAATTTTGATATAAAATTTTTAAGAAAAAGTCTTGTGATAAAACAATGTCAGTGTTAATGGAAGGAGATAGAAACAATGAGGAAATCAAAGATCTTTGTTTCGTTTATTTGCAGCTCTATTTCTGGTAATGGGATTAGAATCTATATCATGGGAAAGAAAACTATGGATAAATTAGGTTATAGATCAACTAACTAAACAATTTCCCGCAAAGGGGCATAATTGAAATTTAAAAATATTTGCTCTGGAAGCAACAATTATTGCTCTGGCAATATCGATAGCCTAATTTAAATTATAAAAACTTAAGACGATTTTAATTAAATGCTCTTAATATCAAAACTGATTTGGAATAAAAATAAATCAAAATTTCCAAAAAATTCTATTTGGTCAAATATCAGAATTTGGGTCCACGGACTGTCATATTATAATATATGTATACATTTCATTTATTTGCAGCGCTATTTCTGTTAATGGGATTAGAAACTATATTATGGCAAAGAAAATTATGGATAAATTAGGTTATAGATCAATTAACTAAACAACATCCTGCAAAGGGGCATAATTGAAGTTTTAAAAAAATTGCTCTGAAAGCAACAATTGTTGCTCTGGCAATACCGCTAACCTAATTTAAAATATAGAAAGTTAAAACGGTTTAATTAAATGCTCTTAATATCAAAACTGATTTGGAATAATAATAAATCTAAATTCCAGAATCAAAATATCAGGATTTGGGTCCACGGACAGTCGTGCTATAAAATATGTATAAATATGTATAGATTTCATTTAAATGTTGGTAAATCAATCAACCCTCGTCAACAAATGATATAGCAAAATTTGCTCAAAGTTGGTTATGCTTTTTTTTTTTTTTTTTAAGAATAGATCCTACATCACATCTTGTTGTCCGCTTCTCAAGATTTGGTTTAAAAAGAACCCAATTATACTAACGAACCTTCAATCGATATATATGGGATGTTGTTAATTAACACACTCAAAAACACCACTACAAGCAAGTAATGGATTTAATCTTCCTACCAAATCGAGGCAACCCTTTCTACCTAGAAGTGGGCTACTTTGATACAATACTAGAGATCAAAGAGAAGATCCAAAAGTTCCATGGAATTCCAACATCCAAACAAACCTTAAGCTTCAATGGCAATACATTATATGATGAACTCAACGTCCACTCATCCGACATTCTCGATCGATCGCGCATTCATCTTCTCGTAGCCACGGAGTTTTCTTCCTCATCAAAGATCCAACTTCTTCTCAAAATGCCCACATCCAAACAAGGCATATCCATCGAAATGGACATAAATGAAACAATTCGGAGGCTTAAAGAGAAAATCTACGAAATCGAAGGAATCCCAATTAGTCGTTTGGTCATCAATTCAAATGGAATCGAGTTACATGATCATAAATCGATACACGAATATGATATGTCCGATAATGAAGAAATAATAGTAACCGTTCGATCATCCCCCGTCTCATCCTCATCCAACGGATCACGTAAGCTGAGGATTATTGTTTTTACAAAATGTTGTTCTAAAAAGATTCCATTGGAGGTGAATTCATTGGATAATGTAGGGGAGCTAAGAAAGAAGCTCGAGATAATGAAGGAACAATTGCAGTTTGATCTTCCACAAGAAGGGTATTTCTTTATTTACAAACAGAATGTAATGGACGATGATCGATCTTTTAAATGGCATCATGTTGGGCAAGGAGATACTATTGAGATCTTTAGTGGAAGTGTTTCTGGTGGATCATGAACTATGAAGATTAATATAGATTTTTTTTTAAAATTTTTTTTTTTTTTTGTTTTTGTTTTTTGAGTTTTTCATGTAATAAGATTTTAGACCTACCTTAATTCTTTTTTGAGGCACTGTCAAACACATTATATGTACACCTCTCTCAGTAGGGAATCAAACACAAGTTCATCACAATGTGGTGAATAGTCTTTTTCACTAGACTAAACGCTCGTTGTTATATGCTTATTGATGAATAGTATAATGTACAAATGGTATACATATTTTATTATGAACCAGATCTATATTAATCATTCTTCTGTATATAACTCTTCTGGGAATGAACATTAGTTTGTGGATGAAATTTCAGTTTGATAATGGACATTGGAAATTACAATGGTTTAAATTCCACATGGTCTTGCTTATATGTACAATCTAATGTGGGAATTAAGCAATTCTTACTCATGATCGTATTGAAAACTGCAAAGTAAACTGAGTTAATTGGTTAATTTGAACTTATTTAAACTTATTGAAAACAAATAACTAACAACAAAAGAATTTTCAATATACTTTCTAATATCCGAGTCCATCGAGCAATCATACTTTAACCTAATTTAAAAAAAAAAAAATTGGATTCAAATAAATCTCCGTCCAAACAACTATTTGCCACTCTTCCATCTATAACTCTTCTCAAAGCCTCGGGATCATTCAATAAGAATAATGAATCTTGTATTGCATTTTGTATCACATTTCGGTATTACATACATACATTTACGGACAAGTATTAAATTTTAAATTTGAATAGGGCTATACATACACTTGTCAGTGAATACATTGATATAACACCTATGCGACACCATATTGTGACACAAAGTCACAAACATTTTGCCATAAACTTTTATCAACTTATCACGGATCAAATTGCCTCTACCCTATGTAAGTTTCATTTCCCTCGTACGTAGTTCTAACCAACTTTTTCTAAAGAAACAAACAATTAAATAAACGGTTCAAATTCAGGTAAAATTCGAACTAAAATCTGCTCATCAACCGTCCTAACAATATTTATTTTATTCCATGTTTCATATAGGGTTCTGTTTGTTCTCTAAGTTTAATGCAATAAAGTCTTATGCTTCTACGGAAATGCCAACGGTGAATGTTTTGTGCCATCAAAACGTACCAACAATGATGCCATTGAAGAGTACCAACATTTCATCTCTTTCACATCTTATGTTACAAAATTTGACAAGAATAAAAAAAAACCCTATGCTAATATATCATTATCAGTCCTAGACAACAATAGACAACTTTATGCTCCATATCGAAAGCTTTTTTCCACATGCAAATAAACAAAAGTGAGATTTTCCTCCTGGATGTTGGCTGCTATAATCAATCGTCGATGTCCCAGTTGTCTATGATGCACGTACAACCATTCTCCAACTTAACATATGCATCTGTAAAGATTGAAAGCATAAGTGATGCCTCTTTCAAACTAGTTGAGCAAGCTTTCCTAACAGAAAATGAAACATACCTATTGGTTCTCATTCACACTTTATTGAGCGGTATATGTGGCGCACAAAGAACAAAGAAGCACGGAAGCCTACAGCACCAAGCATTAGGAAGAAAGCATAGCACACAGAAGCCATGTAACCAAAGAAAAATGAAGTTTGCATGAATCCTGACATATCTGAGCGTGCATAGTAGTAATATAGGCAGTAGCCATAAATAAACAAGCCCGTAGATCCACCACAAAGGAAAGACCTGATAATCGAGAGGAAAGCAAAAAAAACAAAAGTGAAATTTAAGGCACATGCCAAATATTTGTTTATTATTTAAAGATTAAAATGCAGCATGTGTTAACTACCTCCACCACCATTCGTGATCTTCAGCAGCAAGTTGGAAATATGTCAATGCAACGGTAATAAATGCAGTGACAATCAGAAGAATAATGAAGACTATGAATAAAATACTGTAAATTGTGTAAATCCTGTGACCCCAAACACTGGCAAATATATAGTAAAGTTCGATATAAATGGCACTGAATGGTAAGAATCCCGCCATAGCCATCTGAGGCAGTGTTGAACGGTACCAAGGCAATGGTGGAATTTCTCGAGGGTATTTTGTGGTACGAACAGGAGCTTGAAACTCAGCTTTACTATTCTTTCCCGCAATCCCTCCCAATACTAGCAGAGGTGATGTCACAAGAGCCCATATAAGAAAGATAACAACAATAGTACCAAATGGTAGAGCTGCAGTAGCATGATAAGCAATAGCAACAGTGTTAAGGAAGCAAAAGGTGAGGAACAGAGGCCCACAGAACAGCCCTCCAGTCAATAACAAATTCCGGACCTGTAAAAATATAAAAATAAATCGGATTTGAGATTGAAGTCATTCAACTTATCTTATTGGTTTTTCAACCAAATATAATCCATAAATCATCATATTCCATAGTGGTGAAATCACTGCAAGTTATGTCACCAAAAGTATATAGATGGAATCCCGTGAACTGCCACATAACTGAAACTCAAAACATGATGACTATAGCAATCTTACTTACCCAATTTGTTCCCTCTAACTGACAATAGAAAGAAGCTGCTGTATAGCCTGCAATTCCAGATGTAAGAGCATATATGACCACCAATGCAGTAAAGAGAGCTCCTCGGTTGTAGGGGTAAAATACACCAACAAGAGCAAGTAAGAAAATAAAAGTCGCCCTGTAATAGAGAATAACCCGATGAGCTAATCTCTTTCCAATAAATTAAAAAAAACTATGAAAAGCAACTTCTACGGAAGACTTAGGAAACACAATGAGAAATCTCCAAAGACTTATACTTACAGGGTAAAAAGCTGGGTTCCACTTCCTAGTGCTGCAGCAAATAGAGACTTGTATTTCGGGAACCTGAAAACATCCCCATGAATGTATTTCCACCCGGTTTCTTCTTGGTCATCTACTGTCTCCTCATCATGTGCATATCTTTTAAGAAACAAAAACGATATCAGTAGAGATCATATTGTGGTGTCAATTATGCAAAGTAGAACATTGCAAGAAGTTCTTACTTGACAAAATCATTTTTAAGAACACGCATCAAAATAGTAGCGAGAAACCCAGTAAGTAGGAGAACAGTCACACATGAATTGATAATTGAGAACCAATGGATTTCCAAATGGCTAGGAAGTGAAGAAGAATGAGAGTACTTCTCCATCCTTTTCTCAAAAGGTATGCCGGTTTCTTTCCACTTAACTGAGTACATGAACTCCACATCAATTTCCTTATCATCAGTAAGGTCTATTAGAGCATTAGAGTCCGTGCGTGCATTGATCTCAATCACATGATCCTTGTTGTAAAAGATTTCAAAATGAAGATGCTTAAATAGGTAATATCTATACTCGCTAGGATCAGATTTGCCTTCTTTATCAACCTTTCCTAAAAAACCCCAAATGGGCAAGTCATCATAGTACATCTGAAAATAATAGTCATTTGCAACCACACTTCGAAACTCAGCAACTTCTTTAGTTGAAAGATGCTTTTTGCACATGAGTTCCGACTCTTTATCAACTAAAAAGTCAAGCTTGTATGGAGCAATGACTAAACGATCTCCATTTAGCACTTCACCAAGAGCTTCACTTTTATCTTTCACATCATCTGTTCGCAAGACCCATTAATACCAGCAAAAACAATAGATAGACTTGACCAAATAAGGCAAACAAAAACCAAAAAAAATAATCAAATACCTGGATGACAGAAGGGGAGATCAAAGTAACGGTATGTTTCGCTGGAAACAAGTAAAATAACACAGCATTAGTGCTGAGGAAAATGTTTAATTACGATATCGAAGATTTTCATTGAGGATCCAATAAAGCAAAATTAGTTGTGCCACTTTTTCAGTTCTATTTTTAGGGCTATATGTAAAATTTCAAAATTTCATGTCCCAAATTCCAACTCCTTGTCTTAAATTTTCACCCTTTTAGTTCAACATAACATAATTAACCCAAATTTCTCATATATTTCCGAAGCCAAATTGCAAACAAACACCGTAAATTGGTAATTCAGGAAGAAAAAAAACTACAAGGAATTAAGATCGGTTTATATAATTAAAAAAGATGAATAATATACCTAGGGTTGTGAAAGGGGCCGACTTTATTGGCGTAGAGAGGAACTGAATCACCCAATTTGTATTTGTGATCGGATGCGTCCGATCTCACCACTACGGCGATGCAACCTAACAGCAATACGACGGCGTACCACCACCCTCCCTTCCTCATCTTCTTACAGTCAATGGTAATTTTTCTAACAGAGAGAGATGGAGTAGTGTAGAGAGAGAAGAGTGGATCTAGATGTGATCAAATCTATTTATTTGTTTATTTATTTATTGTTTAGGAAAGGAAGAGTATATTACAGGTAAAACAGTAAAAGTAAAAACTAATCGAGTCTCGGTCTACTCTCTGTTGCAGCTCAACTATTCGGTTTCTTTTCTATAGACCACAATGGGGTAATGGGTGGTTCCCAATCCGAACACGGGTTCGATTTCTTCGGATCTTTGTCCGATTAAAAATTTGACGAATTTAATTAGATTTAATCCGAATTGCGTCTGATAATAAATATATATTATCAAAATAATTAAGTATTATTAATATTTTATTATTAGTTTAAAAATATATTATTAATCGTTAACTTATGATTTAATTTTTATGTCTATTTTCATTAAAAAAAATATGATATAAAGTTTAAAACGTGTGAACTAAACTAAATAAAATTGTAACGTTAACAAGATTATTTTAGAAAAAATATAGCGGTGAGAATCTTGAATGTTAAGATTTTGTTGGATTAAAAAAAAATCGACATTCAATCAAGTCCGAATAAAATTCGATGGACTAGTAAAAATTATGAGCTAGAATTGGATCTAAGCCAACGTAAAGAAATTCGGATATAAGACCTGAATCGGACTCATTGACATGCCCTATATGGCCATATAATGATTTGCGAAGACAGTGCAAAATTAGGGCTGTCAATGGGTCTGATTCTGGTCGAATCAGGTTCATCCATATCCAACTCTATTTATATCGGATCGAATCCTGTAGGATTCGGATTGTGTTTGGATTTAGATTTTTTTAATACATCGGATTTGATCGGATATCAGATCTTTTTCGGATCCAATTAAATTTTCATTTAAAAAATTACATTAATATTTTTTCTAAAAGAAGTTTATTAACTTTACAATTTTATTTAATTTTAGCTCACATGTTCAAATTTCTTTACTATATTCATATTTTTAGATGAAAATATTCGTTTAAATAAATTTATAAACGAGCTATAAATTACCATCTTCCTAAATTGACAGTAAAATATTATTAATGTTACTTACTTTTAGAAAACATTATTATGTATATATATCATTCTTTTTATTTATTGTCAAATACATATCTTTAATGCATAAAATTATTTTTTGAAATAATTTATTGTTTCCTTTGCATTTTGAATTTCTGGATACCCAAAATTCGTCAATTCAGCGTGTAGAAAAGAAATATGAAACACCAACAAGTGATTGGTCTAGTGGAAGAGACTAGTCACTACAAAGTAGCGGACTCAGGTTCGAATCTCTGTTGAGAGAGGTACCCACATATGTGTCCAACCTACCTCGAAAGAGATTAAACCCTTGGGAAACAAAAAAAAAAAATACATAACACTAAAAAGAAATGCAAACATTCTTGTAGACAAACATTCATCATTACATTAATCATTACAACAGTAATAAAGAATTAATTATAAACATTAGTAATAAATTAGAGCAAATAACCACATTAATAGAAATTGAAACTATGAGTTGTTGGCCATGTGGTCTCAACTTTATCACTAACATACGACTTCAATGACAAATAAAAACCATTCAAAATGTGAGGAGCCGTGTGAAAGTTCAATTGCTACTGAAGACAATCAAGTAAAATTTCAAAATCGATTAATTTATTATCATAGTTAAATTTTTTCATAAAATAAATTAAAAACGACCAAACATAATAAGTCATACTGTTACAACAAAATTTTGTACTAACTTGCACCCTAATTATTTTTGTTGCAACTCCTACAATACAATCATGATTTAGTCATTTAACTGGACGAATAGTAAAATAGGCCTGAACAAATGTTAACACAAGAAGCAAAATGGCCGCGAACAAAGCAATAGCCGTCCACGGAGTTCGAAAATAAGTATATATCAACTCCGCCATCCATGTCTCGGCCTTGCTAATACAATGTCGATCAAACACCTCCTTAAATTCCTTAAACACGTTCTCATTATCCGCTCCAAACGTTTCAAGATCCTTAAACACTTGCACTACTTGTTCGTCGCTACCAAGGCTACTAAACAAAATCTCCTTTTCTCGTAGCTCCTTCACATCTGTGGGGTCTTCGATCAACATTTTCATGAAATTCACATAAGAGGTAACCTCAATTTGTGTATCGCTATGTGGAGACATCTCGTATGCAATAATGTTTGATAATAATGATTTAGTATTGTGGTTCACAACCCAAATCGGGAGATTTAGCATGCCAAAACATGCGTAGGGAGTGAAGCTCGGTTCCATAGAGCCCGGACTTGGCCTAAAGTAAATCCCTTTTGATTTGAGTTCTGTAACCGATCTAAAATTTTGCTGTTTGTATGGCATCGTATTAGTAGTAGTACCATTCATTTCTATCTTTCTCGTCGATCTAAGACACAAACATCTCCCCCAAATGGGTAATTTGGTACTTTCATTACTAGTAGTCCTCCTTATATTACCCTTTACGAATACTCTATGATAAGCTTCTAGAAGATGAAGGGGTGTATAATCGACGACTATCGGATCTTCACTCGTTACACATTGGATATCCCCGAAGCACGTAATACCCAAGAACTTGTTTATCAAATTATTTCCTTCTCCATCACGATCTCTATAGATTAACGAAATCAAGAGCTTGATCAGGACTAATGGAATCTGATTTTCCAAACAGAATATGTCCTGAAATATTAACGAAAATGCTGATCTTCCTAAATGATAGCAAAAATGACGATAATTGTCGCTCATCCCCGCGTTAATCTCCATTAGATTTACTACAAAACACGAGTCCAATAGCATCATATCGGCCAAGGCCACATCGGGTATTGAAACTCCGATATAAGAATTTCGGATTTGATCAACAAGATTTAAAACTTTGTTGTAAAAGAATTCTCTGTTTACGCCGCTTTTGGAGACGTATATTTCCAGCACCTTGTGTTTGTATTCCTCGGCTGCTTTTAGGTCGGATTCGCCGTGATGGTATGGGCCGAGGGAGACTATACTTGGATCATATGTGCTCTGATTTTCGTTGTTCTTCAGCCGTACATGACGAGGTACTCTGTGTATTTGCCTTTTGTTGCAAATTGTTTCACAAACTTCATCTTCAGCAGGTATGTTCAGTGTAAAATCCATGTAATTGTTGTAGCTAACTAAATCTAGGTGTTTGAGATTTTAATTGACAAAACCCCCTTTTTGCAATTTTAATGGGGAGATGAAAAAGAGAATTTGCATTTCGCATTTTCAGATATGAGATATTTTGGATGCAAAAAAAAAAAAAAAAAACTTTTCTGTCTGACAGAGCTGTAATCATACCGCTCTATTATACTCCACCGGCCACCTATGCAACAAGTTTATGGTAAAATTTCATTTTAGTCTATTTTACATACACACTATTTCCGGAAATTACAAAAGGGCACTAAACTTTGTAAAGTTTTGTATTTATTAAAAATTCTTATTTTGTTTTACAAAATGAATTATACTCCATCCGTCCCATTATTTTTACTCCACTAGCTACTGTACTTGGTCAAATTTTTTAATATTTCAAGTGACTTATCATGTTAAATTATTCACATTTATGTTGTATAGAACCTTTTAAATATTAATATATATTGTGTCATCTAATATTATCAACTTATTAGTAAAATATATTAATTAAATTAATTATTTATTTTTTATAAATTTTGTCAAGTTGACTTGTCAACTGTAACAAGGGATAAAGAAAAATGGGATGGATGAAGTATTGGATATGAAGTTGAATTTCTTAAAAATAGGGAGTTAAATAAAATTATGTGGTATTGATTCAAGTTTAACTCGTTTGAGCACAATTCATTAACAAATCATACCAAATTTAAATAACAATTAGTATAACTTAATAATATTTTAAAACTCAATTTGAGCATGAAAGATTAATGAATTTAGTGATATCACTCACGTAAAAATTGATTCTTCAGTTTTCGAAAGTTAATTAAACATTATAAATATTTCATGATGGGTTATTTGATAATAAAAAAAAAAGAATATAAGAGGACTTTGCTAATAAAAATAACACTGGAATTTTTGCAAATTATGCAAAGAACAGATGATGTTTTTGCATTTAGTTTTCTTTTTCGGATAAAAAGACATAATAGATAAAGTTTATGGCTTCACAATGATGTTTTTTGTGGGCAAATCTTCTTGTTTTCTATATAATTGTTTGTGGGGTCTTTTATTAATTTTCTGATATTGAAGTTCTAATTTGACGACTAGAACTGAGTGTGGTACCAAAACAAGAAAAAGGAAAGAAATTAAATGGAGAAACCGGCTGTACATTCACAGCCTTGTCAGTGGGCGGTAAGCATAGTGTTGCCCTATTTGGATCTCTAGAGAAATCGATAATGGATAATTGAGGCGCAGCCGACAGTCTGAATTCAATTAGGTATTTTTCATTTTATTTTTTTGGGTTATTTTAGGTTAATTATGGGCTTAAGTTTGGATTTGTTATGGGCTTAGGTATGGACTTGTTATCTTTGTTTTTCCGAATTAGATATCAACTTATCATGCCTAAAAAAGATAGACCAAAATTTTCAGATTTTAAAATTAAATGAAAAATCTAGATATAGTTTGGTTTCTATTAAATAATTACAATTTTTATTGTTAGATAAATTTCAATGTGAACTTTAATTTGAATGAATAATAAAGAAAGTAAATATATATTAAATTATATGTTTCAATTGAAATTTGAGATAGAGATATAAATCAACTATTCAAACTTAACCTTTCAAGTAATTCTAAAAATTAATTTCATTAATATACGATGATGATACATATTATTAATTTATTTTACAATAAACTGATAAAATCATAAGAACAAGTGATATAAATTTTATTTATAATTTAGGAAATTTGATTTTTCAACTTACTTAGAATTTTCTTTTCTATTTATTAACAATTTCAAAATCTGATGGAAAAAATGAATTTATAAAATTAATAAATTATTTTAAAAATATGGATATTCATTTTTCATACTCATGCATTGAAGTGAAATATTTTTACTAGGTATGCAAAATACTATTTAGAAATGCAAATGCATTATCCATACTCAAATTTGCAAATTGTAATTGAAGATTCCTTTAGAGGAGTTCTATACCTCTTTTGAAATTAATTCAAGGATTTTTTTTTCAAATGAATATTAATTTAGAGATTCTACATGTTTATTATTTATGTTGACCAAAATTATGGATCATATTTCGTTTATGTTAGCTAAACATTAAAAATTTATCGAAAGTGGTTCGATAACACTTAGAAAAATTATACGAGTATAAAAAAAAATCATTTAGAGATTAGAGCTAATTTTTGTTTTTTCATGAATTAAATAATAATTTTTTTTTACTATTTCGAAAACAATGAAATTTTTAATCTACAATTATATAGGTTAGATTCATTTGGCCTACCATATCCTATATATTTTTTAGTATATAAAGATGCTTCGCCTTAAACTTTTGCTACCATACCCATACATGGCCCAGCCTATATATAGCCAGACACGTGTTCAAGAACTACATTATTACCCTTTTTCGACAAACACGCTTCAGATTTTTCTATCAAAATATTCTCACAAGGCTCTAGCTAAAAATTTTGACTATAGATTAGCTTTAAGAGGTATTCTTCCTTTCTCAAATTATTTGTCATTCCCAAATTATTTATCGTTTTAGGATTTCAGTACAATATTAATTACATATTTTCTTATTTTGTCCTTATTTAATGCATCTAAAACTCTCTCTTATAGTTAATGCTGAGATAATAAATAATAAGGGTATTTTAAATATATAATTTATTTTTTACCTAAATTGAGACTATTTATTAGATACTTTAATATGTGTGAAAACATATAAAACAACAAATAATTTGGGATAGAGGAATATTTTTTCTAAAAAGAGAAAAAAAGAGGTTTGAAGACTTTTTCGTTTAAATGATGACGGTAAGAATCACTCGGCGCCTTTAATGTAAGGATAAATGGTTGCCACAATAATGGGAAACATTAAATAGGATTGGGAAAATAAACTCCTCTTTTATGCTTGAAGTGAAACCATAGTCTCGAATCCCAATAAGTGATTTCAAATGTTTAACGAAATTTTTGAAACTTAATTTGAATAATGATTTCAATAGAATATTAAGATCATAACATATTATTAAATAATTACATACTTACTTGATTGAAATTAATCATAAGAACTCTTCAACCAAAAAGACGAAATAGGAAATTATAATTAAGGTTGAAACTAAGGGTGCCAAATGGGCGGGTCTTGTCAAAACGGTTTGGGTCCAGTTCGAGTCTGGTCAAACAGGTCGGGTCATAAACGGGTTTGGGTCGGGTCGGGCCATACCCATTTTTTTTTTTATCAACACAAAATGGCTGTAAGGCTATCTCCAACCCACCATGCACCACCCAGGCTGTTGAAAGCCTTGGGCACAACCCTGGCCATGGGACACGCTAACAACGCGTTCCTTACAAACATGGCACAGGTGGTGCCACCTGGTGCCTTTATACATATATTTTTTTATTTTTTTATAAATTAAAATGATTATTAATAAAAAAAATTATGCAAAGAACAAATGATGTTTTTGCATTTAGTTTTCTTTTTCGGATAAAAATACATATTAGATAAAGTTTATAACTTCACAATAATGTCTTTTGTGGGCAGATCTTGTTCTCCTAGTAATTTATTAATTAAAATCCCACATTCCCCCTACACTTTTGATATTTTTCCACTTTCCCCCCCTATCCTTTGAAAATTTTCAATCACCCACCTCACCTTTCTAAGTAGCTGCAGATCACTCCCTGAGGCCACCGGAGATGGAAATTAAATATCTCTTATCTTTTTTTAATTAACAAACACAGGATTAAACGTTGGCTCCATACTCCCCTCAAATTTAATACGACTAAAACCAGGGATTTGGAAGAGGAGAAATTTGCGTATCTCACTATGAGCAAAGATGAGATGGAAAACAAAAAATTCTGATGATACTCACATGGGATTTGGTAAAAATTCTTTATAATTTTTGAGGTTTATGGGTAGAAATGAAGATTTAGTTGGTTTTTTTTTTCCCTATGCCAGGAATGGATTATATATGTGAGATATTAAATCGACCGGAAAAGACAATGCTTGCATATCTCTTAATCAAAACATTGTCCCATGTTTTTCCAAACAAAAAATTGTCCCCTGTTTTTCCAAACATAAACTTGGTCTCTTATTTTTTCCAAACAAATTTTGTTCATCTATTTTAATAACTGTACTAATTCTTCCACGTGAGCAAATGTTTAATAACTAAAATCTAACCATCTAGCATAATTTGCTAGATCTCTTTTATTACCAGCCAATATCAGGATTGTTCGATGGCCCTCTCCACATGAGATGTGATATCTCTAATTTCCTTTACTAAATGGTTTTCACATAAACAATTGGCCTCCGTTGTTGTTGGAAATTTTTTGAGGTTCTTTTCTTGCGTTTGAGCCTTAATTGAGAAAACATTTGAGAGGAGACCATGGGTGAGTTTTGCAAGAAAATCACGGTTTTAGGAAGTGCGAAGATTTTTTTTTATGTATATTGCCTTCTTTCAATTTCATGAAACGACGATTTTGCCCTTGCTAAGTTGCATGTGACCGGCACATGATAGAAACTGGACAGAATATACCATCTCCGATGGCCTCATGGGGTGATCTGCTGCTATTTAGAAAGGTGAGGTGGGTGACTGGGAATTTTCAAAGGACAGGGGGGAAAGTGAGAAAAGGTTCAAAGTATAGGGGGGAAAGTGGGATTATCCCTTGAAGTTCTAATTTGAAGACTAGAATTGAGTGGGGTACCAAAACAAGAAAAAAGGAAAGGAATTAAGTGGAGAAACCGGCTGTACATTCACAGCCTTGTCAGTGGGCTGTAAGCATAGTATTGCCCTATTTGGATTCTCTAGAGGAGAGAGAAATCGATAATGGATAATTGGGGCGCAGCCGACAGTCTGAATTCAGTTCGGTATATTTGATTTTATTTCTTTGGGTTATTTTAGGTTAATTATGGGCTTAAGTTTGGATTTGTTATGGGCTTAGGTATGGACTTGTTATCTTTGTTTTTCCGAATTACATATCAATTTATCATGCCTAAAAAAAATGGACCAAAATTTTCAGATTTTACAAATTAAATGAAAAATCTAAATATAGTTTGGTTTCTATTAAATTAGTACAATTTTTATGGTTAAATAAATTTCAATGTGAACTTTAATTTGAATGAATAATAAAGAAAGTAAATATATATCAAATTATATGTTTCAGTCGAAATTTGAGATATAAATCAACTATTCAAACTTAACCTATCAAGTACTTTTGTTTTTAATTTTTTATTTGTGAAAAACATATGAATTAATTTCTTTATACTAGTTGTTTCTTATATGGTGGAGACGATGAATTTTCTTATATGGGTTAATTTAATATTTAATTTAATTTTTTCTTTTCTATTTCTTTAATGTACTTTTGATTTTAAATTTATTTTTGGTGTAATAATAATAATAAAAAAAAAATTAAATGGGTTTAATAGAATGAGTCATTAGAGATGACTAAAAAACTAGGGGGAGAGGGAGAGGGAGAGGGTATTCCCTTCCGAGTCATTAGAGATGTCCTAAATCATTGACATATCAAACCTTATTCATTGAGTCTTTTAATATTTGAACCCTCTCAAGCAATCATAATTTAATTAAATCAAAATGGCTTAATTCCACTTTGTAGCACGAAGATGTATTAATTTGGCACTTAGCACCCTAAAAAAAATCCCACTTTACACCCTTAAAATATATATTGTCTTTCAATTTGCACCCTGGTGTTTAGGCCAAAAAGAAGGGGTTATTTTTGTCCTTTCATTCAAAAGTCAATATATATTCTCTCCAAAATATAATAATGTGATAATCATGTGCAATTAAGAGTAAAATTGATAAATTAAAATAACTCTAAAAAAATCATTTTGGAGGGCAACCAAATGAATACTTATTTGATACTCGACTTACTATAAAATACTATTCTAAAAAAATATTTATATAACTTGAAATAAGAAAATATAATAATTAAAAAAAAACGTAGTCTTGTTTTCACTGTAAAGTGGTGGAGTGTGAGTAAATATAGCGCCAAGAAATCCGTTGGAACGACAGTCGAATATACTTGTCACTCGAAAAAATCATCAAAAAAAATTCCTACACGATGTTTTTCGACGAAATCTTTCGATCCCAATTTTCGCCGTGACAATTTTTTCGAAAAATCCATCGAAAATTGACGTTTTTCTTGTAGTGGTCTAAATAATTAACGTAGCTGGGTTAAATTGTGTCCCGTACGAAATATAATATATGAAAGTCTATGTAACAATATATATATTAGAGCTTCGAGCATTCAAATAAAACAAGGATCCCTAAACTCTAACATGGGTAAAATATCATTTGATCGGTCTTTCAAATTTATATTTACAACATGTGATGTCTCATTTTATTTTTTAATTTTATGTTTTTTTTGGGAGTTATTTTAATGGGTAATTTGTCAAATTTGCTCTTAATTGCACATGAATCTCACATTATTGTATTTTGGAGGGAATATATGTTGACTTTTGAAGGGAGTGACAAAACTTACTCAGGGTGCAAAGTAAAAGATAAAATATGTTTTGAGGGTGCAAAGTGGGATTAATTTTTTAAGGGTGCAAAGTGTCAAATTGATATATTTTCAAGGTGCAAAGTCGGATTAAGCCAAATCAAAATGAATATCGTCATATATGAAGTCAAGTTGCTCATAAGTCATAATTGTGCGACATCATAAAACATGCTTATATTGTACATTAATGATAAATTATTATGTAAATAAAAAAATCAAATAATTAAAATATATTCTATTAGTTAAAATTGGACACCTACACTCTGAAATCATAAAGTTTGACATATTTCAGAATTTGTATTTTTTCATTATGCCCATATTAATTGCATAGACACCCCTTCCAAAGTTCAAAATATTTGGTTAAATTCTTGACCAGTACATTGACCAAAATTACAAGGGACTTAAGTTTTTTGGTTAATTTATGTAAACAACACATACATCCATCATAAGAAATGAGCATAAACAATATAGCCTTTTGAATATCAATATGAAATCGCAAAACAGAAATTGGTGCAGCAGAATTATATATAGGTAAACAAGATGATAATTGCAAAGTAGTGAACTTGCAGGAGTATATCTATACTTTCTATACTTATTTTTATTATAAAAGTGTGAATAATTTAAGTTTTTTTCCTTTTTTGTGATGACTAATATACCCTTATTTAAGTTGTAAAGTGATATTTAATTCAATGGTAAATATATAAAAATAGTTGAAGAAGAATAATTATACATGGAATCTTTTTAGAGGGAATTGCATTTTTCATACCAAACCTTTACCTACTTTATACATTTCATACCACACCTTTCAGAATGACACATTTCATACCAAAATCAATCAACCTTTTTCAATTTTCATACTGCCGTTAAATTTTGGACGGAAATGGACACGTGCGCCGCACGTGTCCGTTAAGTCACAATTTTGAATTCTTAGGGGGGGATATTTGCAATTATTTTCCACCATCTCCACCACCTCCACCACCTCCACGTAATTTTCAATTTCCCGGTGACTCCGGCCACCATTAAACCTCTTCTTGGTGGCTACGGCTTCGTCTTGACCTCCTCTACAAAGATCATACACTATTTCGTTGTTTCGTATCAATCCCGTCGCTTGTATTTCAAATCTACGAATTTTAGTATTTTCGGTTTTTGCTCCGCCGCCGGCGGAGGAGGTCGACCCACCGTCTAATACTTAGTTCCGTTCATTCCCCTTGGTGTAACGGTTCTTTTGCCACCAACCTCATCCATTTTCATCAAGTATTGAAGAAATCCCCAATTTTTAAAATTTAGGTTACTATTCATCGTCTTCTACGTGAAGAAATCTGGAAATTTTTTTTATTTTTTTTTTTTTTTCTGAGAGTTAACGGGCGCACGTGTCCATTTCCGTCCAAAATTTAACGGCGGTATGAAAATTGAAAAATGTTGATTGATTTTGGTATGAAATGTGTCATTCTGAAAGGTGTGGTATGAAATGTATAAAGTAGGTAAAGGTTTGGTATGAAAAATGCAATTCCCTCAATCTTTTTATATTAATTATGGAGGGAAAAACACTTTTGATACCAAACTTTTGGTCAAAAAACACATTTGATACCAAACTTTTTGAAAAAATACATTTTATACTATGATTTCATCCCCCTTAACACATTTCATTTATCTGTTAATTTTTTGACGGAATCCGCCACGTGCCACGCACATGGCCGTTAAATTACAATTTTAAACTCTTCAAGTGGTATTTGCAATTTGATTGAAAATACCTAAAAATTAAAAGAGGGTAATTGCAATTTCAATCCCCATCATCATCTCTCTCTTCACCTCCGCCTCCATCTTCTCCGCCCAATTGCAAATGAGGAGATTTTTAGCTTAATTAAAAATACAACAAGGGTTATTTGGCTCAATAGCCTTAGTCCAAATGTTTTTCGCAAAAATAGCTCTCATTTTTTTCTTGGTTTTAATAACAATTAAATCTAATTAAACACAATTAAATCTAATTAATCAATTAACCTAATAATAATAATACAAAATATCCATAAAAATTCATTTTCACTCCCAATTCAAATTTCTTTCACTACAAAAAACTCTCTAAAAATTTTATCCCAGTTTTTTGTCACTTGTCACTTGGGTGCCCAAGTGACCCGACGGCATTGTCGCTTGTCACTTGGGAGTCCAAGTGACCCGGCGGCATTGTTGCCTCTGTGCCACTTGGGCTCCCAAGTGAATTGGCGGCATTGTTGCCGCTGTGTCACTTGGGCGCCCAAGTGACAAGCGGCAACAATACCGCCAGGTCACTTTGGCGCCCAAGTGACCCGGCAGCATTTTTGGTTTTTTTTTGTAATTTTTTATTTAATTTAAAGTTAATTATATAATAACCTAATCTAAGTAAGGCTAGTTTTGCAAATAAAAAAAATAAAAAAGCTACTTTTACAAATTAAACTTTCCATAAGGCCATATATGCAAATGACTCATACAACAACCATGACTCGAGTGCATTTGCATAAAAATAACAGATGCCCAGTCAAGAAAACTTAGAAAGAATGGGAAACATTGCACCTTTCAGATCATATAATCCCCAATAAAAATAAAGATAATAAGAGAAAACCTAGATTTGTCGTGAACTGAATAGCTACTTCCAGATTTAGTGAGATTCAAAGGATTATTTTTATTTAGAAACGAGAAGTATTAGAGTTAGGTGATAACAAATTCAGTGATGAGTTACCGAATCAACTCGATTATTTGACTCGTTTTAAGACTTGTACCCAATTTCTTAACTGGAAAAATACCCTTTGAGCTTGGGAAAATGGTATGAAATCTTTAGACATTCCTGGAAATGGTTTTGTTGGTAATCTTCCTACCCGTTGGGGAAATTGGCCCTGTTGGAGGTTTGGCACTTGTGAGTAGTTTGTTGACTGGTAAAGTCTCATGTTTTGGTTGACTGATATTGGAAAATTGACTAATTTGAGGGAATAATGAAACTTGGGGAAAAAATGATTAGATTATGATATGCTGCCATGGAAGAATGAAGAAGAAAAGGTAGGCGGTTCCAAGGATAGGGATTAGTCATCGTGAAACCAGAGGGAACAAAATCTTCCATTTTAGAAATGTCCACCCTTCAGTTGGGGGAGGGTTGGGCGGAGAGGTGGCGGTGGGAGTGAGTTTTGGTGGGTTGTGGTAGTGTCGCCTAAGGAGGAGGTGGATTCGGTGGTTGTGGTGCCCGGTAGAAGAGAGAGGGATTGGGGTAACATAATTGCAATTATCCCCTTTTAATTTTTAGGTATTCTCAATCAAATTGCAAATACCCCCTGAAGAGTTTAAAATTGTGATGTAACCGCCACGTGACGGTTTCCGTCAGAAAATTGACGGAGAAAGAAAATGTGTCAAATGGTGAGAAATCATGGTATGAAATGTGTTTTTCTAGAAAGTTTGGTATCAAATGTGTTTTTTGATCAAAAGTTTGGTATCAAAAGTGTTATTCCCTCATTAATTATGGTAAATGTACAATAGACAAATAGACATGCAATCTTATTATGTTTACCTCCTAAAATTTTGAAATTATCTTTTACATCAAATTTTATAATTTCAATTTTCTTCTCATACAACACATAAAATAAAAAAATCATAAGAAAATAAAAATACTGATATTTTAAATAGCTCCTAAAATATACATGTAAAATTATTTTAATTTAGCAACAATATGTTCTAAGATAAGTAAAAATATGTTATTTTTTTCATTGAAAGATTTAGTACAATATAAGTCATATACAATCCTCTAAAAGCAAAATATTAAAACAAATTCTCTTAAATATCATTCTGTTACACAAAAGAAGAAGAAAAATTAAAAAAATGAAAAGTTAAAATAGAATCGCATCTTACCTATAAATGAACCAAAAATGCTTATGACTTAGCTAAATACTTAATGTTTATTTGTCTAGAGAAGCAAATTATATAGAATATCTAGACATGCATAACCTCGTACTTTCATGGAATTCGTTTCGTGAAAAATGAGTGAAATTGGTTAAAAAACTGGTGAAATCGATGAAAATTGCTGAAATCATTAAAAAAAATATATTAAATCAATGAAAACATGATGAAAGTCCGGGTGAATTGGTGAACACTGGTGAAGTTGGTTAAAAAACGGGTGAAGCCGGTAAAAAAAAATTGCATGTGAAATCGACAAAAATATCGTGTGAAATTTGTGAAAAATAGATGAAAACAGATAAAATAGGTTAAAAAAATGTCAAGTTTGTGAAAATATGTGAAATCGATGGAAATTAATTCGTGTTGAATTTGTAAGAAAAAATGAGGAAACATGTGAAATCCAGTAAAAACGGGTAAAGCCGATGAAGAAAGGGTGAAATTGATCATAGAAGCGTAAAACATATTTAATCATTGAAAAATTCAAGCGAATACCATGTAATAGGTGAAAACGGTTTAAAATGGTAAAAATGAGTGAAATCAGTTAAAAAAAAATTTAACAGACAAAAACGAGGTGCATGAAATCGGTAGAAATATGGTTTAAGCCGGAAAAAAAAAAACAAAAGAAATCAACAAAAAATGGGAAAACAATGAAAAAGGTTATAACCGATAAAAAGGTGGTAAATCGCTAAAAAAAATTAAACAGTGAGAACATATGAATCGATGAAAATTTGGGTGAAATTTGTAAAGAAACGGATGAAAACGGAAAACGGATGAAATCAATGAAAAAGGGTAAAATCAGTAAAAAAAAATTAAAATCGGTGAAAACATGTTTAATCAATGAAAAAAAATTCATGTGAATAACATGTAAAATAGGTGAAAACGGGTTAAACTTTAACCGACAAAAACAAGGTGAAATAGGTGGTTTTACTCTAATTTACTAAAAATATCCATGAAATTAAAACTAGACACGTACAACGTACGTGCACTTTTCTAGTAGCAGAAGCAAATTGGAATTCTCTATTTTTAGACTCAAGAAATTGTGTTCTCTAACTTCATAGGGTTATTTAGACCTCTCCACAATAATTGCTAAACAAGATGAACCTTTAGGAAATCTCAACAACCGCTCGATAATTCCATCGCTTGGTTTCGATGAAACAGAGCTGCAAAGATAAAATTTCTTCAGATGAATTGCATTCTTCAACAAAAACATTGCCAGATGAAGTTGAGGTGCCTCGCCAGTAAAGTTGTTAAATCTGACTTCCTTGAGGTACGATACAATACACGATGGTACAAATTCCACCCCGTCGTAATCATAAACATCCAAACCGTTCTGGAAAATAAATAGTCAAATGCACCAAGTTAGTAGCTTATTTATAACACATTCGAAAAGAGTTCATGCCAATTTATCCCATGTGATTTGCATAATGTTCAATTTACTTTCCTGTGATTTTATAAAGAGCAATTCACCCCCTGTAATCTTATAAAAGTTTCACACCGCCTCCTCTTGTATGTGGCACTTTAACCCACTATGTTATGATATATGTGGCATTTTACGCCATCGTGTTATGATAAATGTGGCAATTTACCCCTGAGTTATGATAAATGTGGCAATTCACCCCATGTGTTATGATAAAATGTGGCACATTACACCCATATGCTACAAAAATACTTTTCATGCCGTTCTCAATTGAGGCGAGTGAGCTACACTCTTTGGCTGAAGGCGGTAAATTGTTCTTTTAATTTTTTTATAGGAGGTTAAAGTGTTCTTTTTCAAATCAGTGTTCTTTTTCAAATCACAGGAGAGTAAACTGAACATTATGGGCCTGCTTGTTTGGCGTTTGGGAAAGTAGTTTGGGAGAGTAGTGGGGGTTTGTGAAATAATCTCGATTTGCGTAGTGTTGTTTGTTTGGGTTTTGAGAGAGTGGTTTGAGAAATAAAATAGGTGTAGGTTTTTTTGGAAGAGTTAGGTTGTAGGTGTAAGATGTGTAAGACTTTATGTCAAATCATGTTTGTTATGTGAGATAAATTGTGTAAGAGATAGGTTTATGTCAAATCAAAGTAGAGTTTGTATAGGTTTTGTTTAGAGATAAAAGAAAATTGTTGATTGTTTGGCTTTTGAGAGAGTAGTTTGAAAAAATTAATGGATGAAAAATTTATTTCAGAAAGTAGAAAACTTGTTTGTTTGGCATTTCCCAAACACGAAAAAAATTTGGGAAACGCCAAACAAACAGGCCCATAGCATTTCACAAGGGGGTAAATAAATTGACATTAGCTCCATTCGAAAAGGGAAAGGAAAACAGAGAACAAAGAAAGGAAAACATGTTTTGTTGCTAAGTTTATAATTAAAGAGAGAGTTTTTGTGGATTACCATATCTAGGACCAGAAACTTGAGAGATGGCGCCGCTTTAAGTAACACAAGTAGTGTTTCAACATTACAGGAAGTACAAATACGGAGTCGTACCAGCACATCAAACCTGGGAATAGGAACTTGTAGCTGTGACTGGGTAATAGCCTTATTACAAATCAATCAAACAAACAGAAAGTCAATTACATGAAGTGAAATAAGCAAAAATGTCTGATGCAAAAAACCAAGTTAATTTCCATGTAATTATAAGAGTAAGTGTAAAGTGTAACAATTGAACTTGCAATCCAATCTTTTTGAGTAACTCTAGATCATCTTCCCTCCAATAATTAACTATAGCTGCATGAACAACTCGTGATCCAATCACAACAAAATTTTCTGGTAAATCGCCGAAAGATAAGAACATAAAAGGTCTGGCTGCATGAATCTTGATTAAATAGTCACTTAATCCATCAGTACCAAACGGGGTCGTACACTTGAACATGGTTAGTCTAAGAGCATAGATTTCTACTAACTTCACGTTCAACCATTTGCAGCCTTTTAGTTCTAACTTTTCAAGGACTGGAAAAGTAAATATGAGTTGATTCGAATTAGAACACTCGTTAACAAACTCAACTCTATCGAGATACAAGTTTGTGAGGTTAGAGTAAAAACAATTGCTAACTGGAAGTTTGAAAATGCAGGGCAATTTAAGTTCTAATTTTCTCAATGAAGTGCAATTCAGAAGGCTACGGGGTAAGATGATTCCGTTGTGAGGATAATTCACTTTTAAACTCTCAACCTTGCGCCTCAATACAGCAGATATACATGCTGTCATGCGATTTGAGTCGTACTTCTCACAACATGTAAGATTGAAACTTTTTATATTCTGCGAATGAAGAAGTATTCTTTCCACAAAGTTAACAAAAGTTGTATCCTTATGAGCCTTTTTCTTTGAATATAACTTACTATCGTCGATGTCTATGTTGAAGATGGAGGACCAATTGTATTCCCAATCTTTGGACAAAACACTAGTTCGCACGGCATCCTTTGTGGACATGAGGGATAGAATGTTACTTATAACACTTCCCGGTAAATTGCTAATGCGATCTTCACCACCGTTGCCATCATTCTTTCGAGATTTCTTACTTGTACTCATGACTTTACCAATTCACCTGAAATTGTAAGTGACCCTTTTAATTTGATATTGAATCATTTAGCATAGGGGGTTAGAAAAGTTTTAAGGAAGAATGAGAGAATTCAAGATAAAAATATAATACTATACAAAGAAAGCAGTAAATAAAGATAAAAACAACATCAAGATAAATAATACTATTCTATTATACAAATTGGCATGAAAGAAGGATACATGAACCTATATTAACTGTATTCATTATCATATTAAAATATAAAACACAAAAGTACTAAAAGTACCCCCTCAACTATTTATCTGACTAAGCTATTCATCTTCCTACAACTTAAGGGTCTATTTGGATGGATTTTGGCTCGGTTTCGCGGGTCTCGATTTAAAAAAAATGGTTTAGGTGGTTTCAATGAAACCTTTGAGACCTCATTTGGATATGTTTTGACTGTTGAATTTTGTGGTTTGAATAAGTTGAAACTCCAATTGGATTGGGTTTGGATGTTGGGGTTTAGGAAAAAAAGTAGATGGTAGGTGTCAAATCAATGTATTTTTTAGTGAAATTTGGGGAAAAAAGTAGGTGGTAGGTGTCAAATCAATATTTAATAGGTTTGAAGAGTTTGAATATGAGTTTCTGAATAGGTTTTTGATGGTTTCACGGGTTTGACGAAAAACTCATTTGGAAGGGTTTTGGCTCGGTCTCGCGAAACCCGCGAGACCGGGCCAAAACCCATCCACATACATCCTAAGTTCTTGGGTTTCAAATGTGTACTACATTGTGCTATATATCTTTTAGGGACGTGGGATCGGGACTGGTTTTCAGAATTGAGGTATTTAAGGACCGGATATCGAGTTTTGGGATCTCAAACTTACAACCCCAAAACCCGTTAGGATAAGCAAGAACCCGGTACTTCGGTTAACCGATTTAATCCCGGGATCTCGGGATGGAATCGGGTTTTACTGGACAGACCCTATTGGTTATTCATCCAGTTATACATTAAAATGAAATTTAAGCATATATAGAGAGGATTTTTGGGAATATCAGCTATATACCTAAAATTTAGCTAAAAATAACCAATAGCAATGAGACTTGGACCATTAATATGAGTGAAACAGTGATGAAAAAACAAAAAGTCATGACATTACAAACCTAAGAGAGAGACTGAAGAGATACTCAATCGGGTAGGACAAGACAGCCGGAGCCCAAACAAGAAAAGTGAGGAAGATAGAAGCAGAGAATTGGAGTTGAGAGAACTGAGAAGAAATTCATATATTTTGCTGGATAAAAATCAAATTACAATCTGTTTCCCATTAATACTAAGTGCAGAAATTGTAATGCAAATACAACTCAAATGAAATGTAAACGTAAATGTAACAGCTATGGAATAATCATCATTAAACATATGCTTAATTTGTGTTCCTCAATTAATTCTCCACTAACGATTCCCACTTCAACAATTGTCATTTGTCCACGTGTCTCCATCCAACGGCCTTTATTTAGTTCCCCAATTTTAATTGAACGGCTGAGATTAATAGAAATTAATCTCGGTCCTGACATTACCACTGCTTTACTAGATTTTTGTCGGATTTTGGGTCAAAATTAGGGAATTTAACCTCTAGAGCATCTTCCGCAGTGGTTTTTTTTGCTCCTTCAATAACTAAAAACACCACATTCTGCTTGAAATAAATAATAAAGAACCTTGTGCTGGAAATTATGCAAGTAATTACTTGCATGTATCTCAGTGGTAACGGGGTACTCATCCATATCAACGTATTTTTGTTAATCGAATTCTCTGGCATCCTAAACCTGTATTAATAATTATTTATCATATATCATGATAATCAACATAATTAAGAGATCTGCATTAGTAGTACTATGTATAGATGTTTCTATTTAAATACACTTTAATAAATAATTCGACCGAGCATGGTTGTAAGTTTGATATTTTTGTCAATTTGATATGAAATTAGTGGAAGGGAAATACGGAATTGCAAACACATATGCATGCATCAATTTATGGTAATGATTTTTTTGATTTTTCTATATAGATATTATTTATTTATTATTATTTATATATAAAAGTACGAGTTGGCCAAATAAATTTCTTCCATTTTTTGTGATGACTAATATATTCCTATTCAAATGTTACATTGTGATATTTAATTCTATGACAAAAAAGTAAAAAAAAAAAAAAGAATCCTAGAAGTATAATTAAATAAGAAGTCTCTCCTACACCAACCTTATAATTATCTTTTAAAGTTTTACAAGCCATTAAATATTAATGATAATAATAATAAAGAACCTCAAAATAAAAAAAACAAAAAAAATGTCACATTCGTGCTACATGAATAAAAAAAAGTTATATCCAGTTAACTAAAAAACTTATAATTGGCAAAACATAGAAATGGCTAAAACCGATGAAACGGGAAAATTCAATTACAAAATATATGATAAAAATGGTAAAAATCAACGGAAAAATGGGTTAGATAGAAAAAAAAATTGTGAGTTAAAACAACAAAAATGGTGCAATTGATAAAACAAGATAAACCGGCAAAAAATGGGTAACCCGATAAAAAAAATGAATGACATTGACTAAACACGGGATACCAAAAAACAGATCAAATTGATAAAAGAACAAGAACAAAAAAAATGAGTTAATTGGCAAAAAAAAGTTAAAATATGTAGGATAAATCAGCAAAATCATATGTAAAAGCATAATAAAATTGCGTTAAATCGGAGAGAATTAGTGAATTGATTAACAAATGGGATGAAATCGATTAAAATTGAGTTAAACTAGAGATAATGGATGGATTGATTAACAAATGGAATGAACCACAAAAAACTGGTGAATTCGGTGAAAGAATTAAAATAACAAAAAATATATGATAAAGTCGGTGTAAAAGCAGGTAAATTCGATATTTCTTTTGAAAATTCTTAAGAAATTATATTTATTAAATAACCTAAAAACAAAAGGTCAGCTTCGAGCTATATGAATAAAAAAATCTATTTAGTTAACTGAAAATTTATAATTGGTTTAAGCCAAAATAAGTCAAAACATAGAATGGTTAAAATCGGTGAAAACAGGTAAAATTCGATTAAAAAATATATGATAAAAAATGAGAAATCAATGGAAAAATGAGTTAGATAGAAGAAAAACGAGTTAAAGAAAAAAAATGGTGCAATTGATAAAACAACAGGGTAAATCGACAAAAAATGGCTAATTAGTAAAAAATGAATGATATTTGCTAAACATGGGATAACAGGAAAAGAAAAAAAAGGGATCAAATCGATAAAAGAACAAGAACAAAAAATGAGTTAATTGGCAAAAAAGGTGAAATAGGTGAGAAAATTGGTTAAATCAACAAAAGAATATGTAAAATCGACTAAATTGAGTTAAACCGGAGAGATGGGTGAATTGATTAACAAATGGGATAAAACATAAAAACGGGTGAAATCGGTCAAAGAATGGATTAAAATAACAAAAAAAGAAATGGTACACTTAGTGTAAAAGCGGGTGCAATGGATATTTCTATGGACAATTCTTAAGAAATTATCAATTATTAAATAACCTGAAAAACACTAAAGAACCTAAAAAAATGTCATCTTTGTGCCATGTGAATAAAATTAAGTAGTATTTAGTAAACCGAAAAACTTATAATTGGCTTAAGTAAAAAAATCAAAACACATAAATGGTTAAAACTGGTGAAAACGGGCAAAATTCGATTGAAAAATATATAATAAAAAATGGTAAAACAATGTGAAAATTGGTTAGATCGAAGAAAAACGAGTTAAATCAACTAAAAATGAATGATATCGGCTAAACACGGGATAACAAAAAATGGGTCAAATCGATAAAAGAACAAGAACACAAAAACGAGTTAAATTGACAAAAGAAAAAGATGAAATAGTCAAGAAAATAGGTTAAATCAGCAAAAGAATAAGTAAAATCGAATAAAATTGGGTTGAATCAGAGAAAATGAGTGAATTGATTAATAAATAGGGTAAACAACAAAAAAATGGGTGAAATAACATAATAAAATATCATTAAAAAATGGTAAACTCAATGTAAGAACGAGTGAAATCGATGAAAGAACATGTTAAAATAACAAAAAAAAAATACTAAACTCAATGTAAAAGCGGGTTAAATCGATAAAATTGATCAAAACGGGTTAAATTGGTTAAAAATGAATTAGGCATGTAATTGAAAATGGATGAATTCAGTAAAAGACATGTATAGCCTGGAAAACCGATGAAATCGATAAAAAAAAGGGTTAAATCAGTGAAAACTGGTTTACATAAAAATACCAAGGTCAAGGGATAAGAAAATTTACGGTGTCCATTCATTCAAATTGTAGTTTTAGAATAATATATAGAAATGTATTTTTAGGTTATAAAATATTTAGTAGTTATAGTTCGTTTTTATTTTCAAGTTTTTGTATTAGGTATTTATGATAACAACTTTAAATTATTGGTAACAAAATAGTAATAATTAAAGTGATTTAGTCAAAAAAATTATGTGGTATGTTACTAACACCATAATATGATGAAAAAATATTGTATAATTCAACTAATGTAAGAAATTAGTTAATTACGTGCAACGCAAGTTCACTTTTCTAGTTTAACTAAAAGCGTCGAATGCGTTAAATTTGGTACAAACAAATCAATCGTTTCTAAAAAATATATAGTGCAACAGATTCTTACATACGACTGACATAGCCCTGTGATATAAGGACTTTATCCTAATGTTAAATAATTATTCATAAGGTGAAGGTATATAAATAAATGCATTTATTAATCGAATTGAATAATTATTTTAATTATTACAAATTAAATGCAGCCAAAACAGTTGGCTTGCAGAACACTATTCTATCACTTAGCTGGTAGACTTCACTATAATTAATCAATCAAAACCAACATTTGATTAACCCTTCTTCTTCTTCAAACCTTTGAATATGATACTTGACTTTCTCAATATTCTTCTGTCTGAAAATATTAACTAAGTATATCACTTAGCTCTTGATTCGTCTGATGATTTTCCGCGGCGTCTATTTTTGACTTAGCTTTGTTATTATCAAAACCTTTACCTCACATTAATATTTTAACTCTCTTGAGTTAATAAATTCTTCCAATAAAAAAGAAGACATTGCATTCTTGTTGTTTCCAGGTATTCTCTAGATTGCTTAAATTGTATTTAAAAAATACTTTTACAAATCTAACACCTTATCATGCCAAATTTAAGAATTACAAAACAGAAAAAAGAATTCTTACCTAATTACTAATTAAGTAATTTGGTTAAAATAAAAAATGTGCTAATTTTTAAGTCGGGATGGAAAGTGCAAAAAATTTATATTTTCAGGGTGTAAAGTGCCGACAATCTATATTTTTAAGGTGCATAGTGTCAAAATCTATATTTCTAGGGTGCATAGTGTCAATAAATATTTGAAAATGACTATTCTACCCTTCCTACAACTAAATTTTCTCATAAAAACACACACTAGGGCACAAAGTGTCAAATATATTGTATTTTTAGGGTGCAAAGTGCCAATAAATTTGAATCAGGGTGTAAAATGCCAAAACCCCATATTTTCAGGACCTAAATGCCAAAAACCCCAACCTTAGTAATAATAGGCTAATTTAATACTAGTATGCGAAATTTCTCAAGAACCCTTTTGCTTTTTACATTTGGCACTTTGCACACAATTTCTCAAGGATTAATAAATTACAAAGACAAGAAAGTAAAAGGAGACGCGCATATTTTTGTCCAACTCAATCAACACTTTGATTTCATAAGCTCATTTCTACCAATAATTCATACAAAATATTAAGTACGATAAAACTTATAAACCCTACAGTAAATTATTTGTGTCACAACTCCTACAATTAATCATGATTTAACAGGACGAATAGTGAAATAAGTCTGAACAAATGTTAACACAAGAAGCAAACTGGCCGCGAACAAAGCAATAGCAGTCCACGGAGTCCGAAAATAAGTGTGAACCAACTCGGCCATCCACGTCTCGGCCTTGCTAATACAATGTCGATCAAACACCTCCTTAAATTCCTTAAACACGTTCTCATTATCCGCTCCAAACGTTTCAAGATCCTTAAACACTTGCACTACTTCTTCGTCGCTACCAAGGTTACTAAACAAAATCTTCTTTTCTCGTAGCTCCTTCACGTCTCTGGGGCCATTGATCAACGTCTTCATGAAATTCACATAAGACGTAACCTCAAGTTGTGTATCGCTCTGTGGAGACATCTCGTATGCAATAAGGTTTGAAAAGAATGATTTAGTATTGTGGTTCACGACCCAAATCGGGAGATTTAGCACGCCAAAATAGGCATAGGGAGTAAAGCTTGGTTCCACAGAGTACAAGTTTGGCCTAAAATAAATCCCTTTCGATTTGAGCTCTGTGACCGATCTAAAATATTGTCGTTTGTATGGCATTGTCTTAGTGGTAGTATTCATTTTTTTCTTTCTCGTCGATCTAAGACGCAAATATCTCCCCCAAATGGGTAGTTGGGTACTTTCATTAGTAGTACTACTCCTCCTTATATTACCCTTTACGAAAACTTTATGATATGCTTCGAGAAGATGAAGGGGTGTATAATCGACGACTATCGGATCTTCACTCGTTACACATTGGATATCCCCGAAGCACGTAATACCCAAAAACTTGTTTATCAAATTTTTTCCTTCTCCATCACGATCTCTATAGATTAACGAAATCAAGAGCTTGATCAGGACCAACGGAATCTGATTTTCCAAACAGAATATGTCCTGAAATATTAATGAGAAAGCTGATCTTCCCAAATAATGGCAAAAATGACGATAATTGTCGTTCATCCCCGCGTTAATCTCCATTAGATTTACGACAAAACACGAGTCCAGTAGCATCATTTCGGTTAAGGCCTCGTTAGATATTGAAACTCCAATATAATAATTTCGGACTTGATCAACAACATTTAAAACTTTGTTGTAAAAAAATTCTCTGTTTACGCCGCGATTGGAGACGTACATTTCGAGCACCTCGTGTTTGTATTCCTCGGCTGCTTTTAGGTCGGGTTCACCGTTGTGGTATGGGCCGAGGGAGACTATAATTGGATCATATGTGCTCTGGTTTTTGTTGTTCTTCAGCCGTAAATGACATGGTACTCTGTGTATTTGCCGGCGCCGATTCAAGTTGTTGCTAATTGTTTCACAAAATTCATCTTCAGCAGGTACGTTCAATGTAAAATCAGAATTCTCCATGTAATTGTTGTAGCTTATATAGAAGCTTAAATCTAGGTGTTTGAGATTTTAATTAATTGCCATTTTGCAGTTTTTATTTTTTAATGGAGATATGACAAGGAGAATGCATTTTGAATTTTCAGATTTGAGATCTCATATTAGAATTATCCGGAGGAGAGAGAAATCGAGAATGGATAATTGGGGGCGACTTGTTGAAGAGGACGACGTCTGAATTCAATTAGGTATATTTCAATTTATTTTATTTTTTATTTTTTGGTTATTTTAGGTTAATTATGGGGCTTGTTTGGATTTATTAATGGGCTTAGGTTTGGACTTGCTATCTTGGATTTTTTGAATTAGATATCAACATTTTATCATGCCTACAAAAAAAGGGACCAAGATTTTCAGATTTTACAATTTAAATGAAAAATGTAGTTATAATTTTGTTTCTATTAAATTAGTAAAATTAAGTCCTGAACAATTTTTACGGTTAGATAAATTTCAGTGTGAACTTTAATTGGAATGAATAATAGAGAAAGTAAATATATAACCAATTATATATTTCAGATGAAATTTGAGATATAATCAACTAATTAACTTTAACCTATCCAGTAATTCTAAAAATTAATGACATTAATATATGATGGATGATACAAATTATTATTTTATTTTACAATAAATTGATAAAACCATAAAACAAGTGATATAAATTTTATTTATAATTTATGAAATTTGATTTTCCAACTTACTTAAATTTTTCTTTTCTATTTATTATTAAATTTCAAAATCTGATGAAAAATGAATTAATGAAGTTATAAATTAATAAATTATTTAAAAAAAAAAGGATATTAATTTTGCATACTCACGTATTGGAGTGAAACGTTTTACTAGGTATGCAATACACTATATTTAGGAATACGGAATGCATTATCCAAACTAAAATTTGCATATTATCATTGGAGATGCCCTAAGAAGAACTATGATCAAGTACTACTATCAAATTGATTCAAGGATTTTAGATGAATACTAATTCAAGGTTTCAACGTGTTTATTATATATATGTTGGCCAAACTTATGGATGAAATTTTGTTTCAGATAGCTAAATATTAAAAGTTCATTGAAAATATTTCGATAACGCTTTGAAAAAGTTGTATTAGAATTTCAGAACAAACAAAACATTTTAGAAATTAGATCTAATATTTGGTTTTTCATTAATTGAAAAACAATATTTTTTAATAATTCGATAAAAACAATAAAAAAATTTGATCTACACATATATATAAATATAAAGATTCTTTGCCCTAAACTTTTGCTACCATACCCATACATGGCCCAGCCTATATAGCCAGACACGTGTTCAAGAACTACATTATTCACCTTTTTCGACAAACACGCTTTAGATTTTTCTATCAAAATATTCTCACAAGGCCCTAGCTAAAAAGTTTTAACTGTAGATTAGCTTTAAGAGGTTTGGGGATTTATTTTCTCAAAAAAGAAAAGAAAAACAGGTTGAAGAATTTTTCGTTTAAATGATGACAGTTGGCAAGAATCGTTCGGCGCCTTTGCCAAATGTAAGGCCACAATAATGGGAAACATTAAAGAGGAAAAGGCAAAAGAAACTCATCTATATGCTTGAAGTGAAAAGAAAGTCTCGAATCGAAAAATTTAACCAAAATTCAATATTGAAAAGCAGAAATACCTCCGGTAGGGCTTATATGGATGGGTTTTGATCCGGTCTCGCGGGTTTAGATATTGAAAAATACAAGCACCTCCAATGTTATTTTTCTGTTTATTAGCAATTTTCACATATATTATGTGTTGGTGTATAACAATCTGTGCACTTTTGGCAAAAATACCCAAAGTAATGATTTGACGGACTTTTGGCAGTATTGCACCCTATAAAATGAGTCTTTTGACAGATTGCACCCTTGAATTTAAATTTTGGCAAAGTGCACTCCCGAAATACATAAGTTTTGGTAGAGTGCAACCTTTAATTTTTTTTCGGCTAAAGAGATCGCCGGAAAATCAAACCCTGATATAACAGGGGCATAATTATCTTTTTAACTCATTTTTCTCCAAAAAAGAATGAGTTTTCTCCAAAAATTTAAACCACCTAAGTTTGTCCATTTACACAATAAATTAATTTAAATTCTAAAAGAAAAAATATAAAAATCCGCTCCACTTAAAATATAGCAGTCCCATGCTTTTGGTTTGAAGCTCTATGAATTTGCCTAGATTAATATGAATATTCTTGCTAATTCTTGTTGGTGGGTTACTGAATTTATTGTGTTTATTATGTCTTGGTTACCATTTTTATGTTAAATGCAATGTATATTAATTTGTTAGCTTTAAAAATCTTACGTTAAATGAAAAGAATATTAATTTTTTAGATTTACAAGATCTGATTCTAATCCATGTGGAGAAACTCTGATGTCAAAATCAATAAATAGACCAACATAAATGGTGAAGAACTGTGCAAAAATGATTGAGAGATCGATGTAAATATGGGTTGAATTTAAGGAAAAAAAAAATTTAGGCACAAAACTTAATTTTTTGGAGGAAAATGAGTTAAAAGGACAATTATGCCCCCTATAAATATCAAGATTTTTTATTTCCAGTCGATCTATTTGGTCGGAAAAAATTAAAAGGTGTATTTTGCCAAAACTTATGTATTTCGAGAGTGCACTCTGCCAAATGTCATTTTTAAAATTTAAACTTTTTAAAAGGTCAATTTTAAAATTCTTTCAATATAATTTCAATGGTGCAATCTGCCAAAATACCATTTTTAGGGGTGCAAGCTGCCAAAAGTCCTGATTTGACACCACTAATTCGGTATCACTACTTTTTAGGGGTGCACATGTTATGGTTTTGCGGTTTTTTTAACAAAATTTGTACCGTACCACTTAGTGCGGTTTAAAAAAATAAAAATCAAACTAAAGTTTTATGAACCATAACAACAAACTCGGTTTTGTGCGGTTCTGGTACGGTACGGTACGGTTTTACGATTTTTTCAAACAAATTTTTTTCATACAATTTTCTTATAGAGTCGATTACATAGTAGAGAATTATATAAAAATAAATAGTATAATATCTTACAAACTATTTTTTTACATTAAATAATGCATATGAAAAGAAAATGTTCACAAATTTGACGCTATAATTCGACCTAATTGAATAAAATTAATTGGTTAATTATTTGATCATTGTTTTTATTATGTGAAGAAACTTACTATTTGGTATTTGTTGTCTAGAATTTTTGCATTTTAAGTTTTCAACATATAACAAGTTTAATTTGTGCTAAATTCGAGCATATCATTTTTCAATTGAACGCGAGCAATGTAGTAACAACAAACTATGATGGACTATAATATAAATTATAAATAATATAGTATTCGATAATATTTGAATTATAAATTAAAAAATTAAAATTTATAAAATTTAGTTGTAAATATCAAAAAATGAATAGTTAATGCATGTTTCTTCTCAATTTCGGTACGGTACGGTTTTTTACGGTATGAGAAGTCTAAAACCAAAATCATACCAAAATATTCGGTACTTTTTTCATCCATACCAAGACCTTCGATTTTGAGAAAAAAAAACCTAACATTAGGTACGATTTGGTACGGTACAGAACGGTCCAGTCCGATTTTAAATTAAAAACCATATGCACCCCTACTACTTTTAAGGACATAAATATAAAACTGTCTAAAATTTTCATTTTTTCAACTTTTGTTTTAAACTCTGTGCCAAACTCAAGGTAGCAAACAAAAAACGACGAAGGAAGTAAAGAAGTTACCGCCAACTTCTAAATAAAAGGGAAGTAATAACAATTTCCTATATGATGGAGTTATTCCCAATTTTTAAGGGTGAGTTTGGCCTAGCGATTCGAAAATCAATTATAGGAGAATTAATTTTACTAAAATGGATTTTGGCAATAATTGATTATGATAAAATTCAATTATAAAATAATTGTTTTTGGATAATAGCTTTTGCAAAAGTAACACTTTAGGAGCTTCTGAAATAAGTTGATTTTTAGCTTCTAGAGATCCCAAAAGTGATTATGATATTAGGGGCCAAACGCCATTAAAATCACGATTGACTAAAAGCAATTTCTATAATTGGGGCCAAACACTTCAAAAATCACAATGGAGGTCTAAAAGTGCTTTTAAGAGCTCCCACCGCTGGGTCAAACTCACCCTAAGTAGTTATTGTCAATTCTACAACTAAACAAGGGGTTATAACCAAATTTTAAATATACAGAGACTTATAGCCCAAATTCTATGTACAAGCGAGTGGGGAAGTAGTGTGTGTCATTGCCAATTTTTTTAAGTAAACAGAGATATTATTGCACAATTAGATTTCAAAGAAAAAAAGGTATTATAGTCATTTTCCTTTGAAATTCGAAGAACACTTGAAGCTCACATACGGGATGGGTGGGGGCCGGCGGGGGGATGGGGGAGTGATTTCCTTTGAATTTTTAGCAAAATGAGTTTTTTTCCAACTAAAATTACAAAATGTGTTTTTTTTGTCAATTATAAATAACAGAGTATTCTTGCATCTTACTCCAAATTGATATATATGTTGCTTAATGTTAAATAGGAGTACTATTTTTCTTAAATTAATTTTTTTTCAAAATTACTCTCCCACGGTTTGTTTGATGCTGGGCGTGCAAGACCACTGGTCTTGCCCCTGATACACATTTGTGGGATACGTGTCGATTCCTGTATTTGAGGACAAGACCAATGCTCTTGACCCCACTATCAAACAACATAATGTTGCTTAATGTTAAAATGTAACGATACAACACAATTTTGAAGACATAAATAGAAAAGATACTTAGGAATTACAATTTCCACTGAGGTGAGTAATTAGTATGAAGTGTTGTATTAAATGTAAAGAGAGTTAATTTATTTTGGATGGATGTCTAATTACATGGTTGGAATCCATAGATAAATTTATATGTGAATAGTGGGGAAGACAAAGTTCAAAGAGATAATGTGTGTGTGGGTTTGTCCCACATTGCTTTGAGACTAAGGTGATTTAACTAGTTCACTTGTCCCACATTGGGAGTTTGTAGTAAGTTGTACTAGTATATATGAACTTAAGTGTAAATACTTGGTATAAGTGTCTACAAAGATAGTCATATGAATAAGCCACATCCGTGCGCCGCCGCCGCCACCCGGCTCGGATCGGGCTCGGGCGTTTGGGCGAATTGTCTCGTCTCGGACTTATATTTTTGGAGGAATTTTGAATTAAAATGTTTTAAAAAATTAATTTGAAAATTTGAACTTATAAAACATTTTGAATAATTCAGTTACAATATTAATTCTACAAATTCAATTGAGTAAAATGTTTCAGTTACAGAAATTGATTGTCAAAACGTTTCTGCCGTTTTTTCTTTTTCAGTTAGGAAATTAATTTTGCAGTTTTAATTTGTCCACTCCCCACCTATATATATATATATATATATATATATATATATATATATATATATATATATTGTTTATGATTTCAGAAGAACACAACACAATACGAAACATACTTGATACACTCTATGTTCCCTCTCTGAAAAATTATCTTTGTATTGTTTTTTGCATCTGAGTGCTCTTCGAGGTGGAATTTCCACCACTGTGCAGTGGAGTAATTTCTATAGCCAAATTATCCTGGAAAAAGTTTTCGTGTTGTCCAATTTCACCAAAGGTGGGTCGATAATTTCAAGGCAAGCAGAATTCTTTCTGCAATTTGGTTAATCAGTTCTGTTACTATACATAATTGCAAGATAAGTTTATTTAAATCTATATGTTCTGTTCTTTAACAAATAGTACATTCCTATTGTTTTTTCGAATTGGTTTTTGTGTTATTGGTTTATGTTCATGATTTGATTTTTTAAAACTGCCATTTTCCAACATGAAGTGGTAAGGATTCAACGTATATTGTTCTCATCATAGAATGTCGTGAATTCTTTCAGTATGAACTCACCCCCATGGTCAGATCTAATCCATTTATTGTGATAACTACTATACTTCTCGACATAAGCATGTAAAACTTTTGGATACAAACCTCTAATGTCTATTTAGAAAGAATACCGTGGTTTTCAAGTGCAGTCATCAATAAACGTCAAAAAATACATGTTCTTTCATATTGATGGTTGTTCGATCGGACCACACACATCATCATGGATCAATTCCTACGGTTGTTTTTGTTCTTGATTTCGGTTATTATGGAAAACACTGTTGGTATTGATATCCAATTAATAAGACAACCTTCACATAAATGGTCGTATGGTATATTGATCACAACTTCACCATTTTCTTTTTTGATTACATCTTTAGTCCATCAAAGCTAAGGAATCTAAGCCTCATATACCATAACCAGTCTTCAAGATAGAATTTCAAACACTTCGTGACATCATGATGGATGTTCATTTAGAAATATAGTTGCTCAACATCATAATACAAGCTAACAAGATACCTTTTCAAATCTTTCAAAATGAGATTTTGATCCTCCATGTGGATGTCATATCCTTTGCCTAATAGTTGTCCAACATTCAAAAGATTGGTCTCCAAATTGGCACATAAAGAATATCAGGGATGAAATTATGGCATCTGAATTTCATCCAAATACGAGTCTTTCCTTTTCCACTGATTGTATCATTTGAGGTATTCCCAAGATTTGATGTCAATGGAATGTGTGCCATGTGCCAACAAGACGGGAACATTGACATCATTTTATTTCTTACTCAATGTAACCAGGTTTTGCTTTCTCTTCTTAAGACTCGTCGATATAATTATATGCATAATGTCTATATCAAATGCAATGTTATTAAAATCGGACTGGACCGGCCGGTCCAATCGGTTCGATCGCGAACCAGAGGTCTGTCATGTCCGGTTCAGTGAACCCCCTATGACCATTAAAAAACTAGTGTAAATCGGGTTGAACCGGAGAACAGGCGAACCGAATTGGATCGGTTCAAACCGGTTCTGATTTTCCGTTTTTTATTTTTTAATTTTTTTTAATATTAAAAATAAATTAAAAACTTTTGTAGAAAGAGTGATTTGAATAAATACATAACCTCTTGAATAAAACACAACATCCTTACCATTTGAACTACATCATTTTAGTTGAACTTTTCATATAGAAATTTATAAATTATAGAAAACTTGTAACCAAATTTATTTATAATTTAGATTATGATAATTAACTCAAATTAATATTTTCCACATTATCAATTAATTAAAATTAAAACTAAATTTAGTTTTATGGCATAATTTCTTATTAAATTTTTTTCTATAAGATATTTATTTCCAACTATATTATTTTTAGGAGAAAGAGTGTCAAAGTTTAAAAGTCAAATCGATATATTATTCAAATTTAATTTTAAATATTAGAATTGTATACATAATTATATTTTAAAATTTATTAATCTCTTAGTTTGCTGTATTTTTAACTTACACTTTTATATTTTTAATTAAATAAATATAATCATATTATATTTTATATGAGCTTACTAATTAGTATCATATTACCGTTATGATATAAGTTAGACAAATATTATATGGTATAATTTAAATATATTCTAATTTTTTTTTATATTTTTAATCAATTGTAGGATAATGTTTAAATTTTATGCATATTGTATATACTTTAAAGTTAAATATATTTAGTATATCATTATGACGTCATTCGATCCGATCAGTGGTCCGATCGATTCGATTAGAAGAACTTGTAGCTAGTCGGCTCACCGATTCATTGTCCGATCCGATTCTAAAAACATTGATCAAATGCAATATATTACTCAACATTGAAGCCAAATCGTAAATTTGGCAACAAACCGTCAACGTTGCACCCAAGTTGTGTTATTCAAGAACAAGTCTCTGGAGGGGGGGGGGGGAGGATTTTTAGACAAGTCAAATCTATGACCAATTAAATACTTATCAATCATATTTTAATATTTAATATTTTGGAATTTCATTAAGTTTATTTCTCCTCCATAGAGCCAAAATTCCTTTGCACACATAAATTAGTAAAGCCAAATCATCAATCAACTAATTATCAAAAAATAAAACATGAATTAATCAATTCAATTATTAATCCTCTCAAAATAGATTAAACTTTCTTTTCTTAGCACACGCCATTGGTCTTCTTCTTGTCAGCAACCATTTTCCTCCAAGCAGCAGTGATCTCCCTTTGCACTTCAATGGCAGTTTTCTTAACGACACCTGGGTGGTGCTCCACCACATTCACGGAGAGCTTCTCTGTAATCCTAGAAGGCATCGAGTCGAGCTCGTGCAGAACTTTCTGAATATCGGCGACTAGCCTCTCAGCAAGTGTCCTTGAAAAGTCCTCGCGGATAACTACACGTAGAACCGTCACATGTTGAGCATCAGGCGGCATAGTGTACGCAGGCACGATCCAGCCGAAGCGACGGAGCATGTCGGAGACTTCGAACTCGTTGTGGCGACTGTTGTCATTGAGGCTAAACGCCACTAAAGGCACACCGTTGTCTTTTGAGACGATGTTAAAGCGTCCTGTTAGTTCGAGGCCTTCTTTTAGTACCATTGCGTTTTCTTGGCAATTTTCCATGATGTTTGTGTATCCCTGCAAAATGCATAAATATTAATTTGTCATCCGTCCACTCAAATTAATAAGTATCTCAAAAGTTGTAGTATAGATAAACATGAATAAGAAGATATAAATTAATACGAGTATAAGTTAGAGTCAAATAACGCTAAAATTTAAGCAATATTTAATGAGTGAAATACAAAATACCCCATATGTTTTGTCTAGTTATCGAAAATATCCTTGTGTTATTTCTATTTACAAAAAACTTCATGTGCTATTTTTTTTTAGCAAACACCCTCTCCCATGCCGGAGTACATATTTCGCAGAAAAAATGACAATTATATCCTCGCAAAAATGCAAGAATACCCATTGTTAACCTAAAAGGGTTGCAGTAAACCCCTTTTTCACTTTTAAAAATTGGCAATAACCCCTCCCTCTATTCACTTAAAATATTTACTAATGAAGAAATTTCGAATGAGATTTTTTGCCAATAAAAAAAAGCACAATGGAGTTTTTGCTAATAATAATAACAAAGGGGATATCTTTGCATTTAGCTCAATATTTAATTGAATCAATACGAGTTGAGGTCGAACATGCTGATATTCTTGTATGTATTTCATCATAGCTTATTAAGTCGAGCTCGTAAAAAGTTATCCGATGATAAATGTTGCTTGAGATTAGTTTGTTATGTACAATCAATCTCATACAATTTTTTATCAATTGAATATAGATTCGGAAGAATATCATTGTTGATTTTCAATCGTGTTCTACATACATAAATAACTGCAGAGGTACGTGGAAAAATCAGATTCACTTAGTACTTACCTCGTTGCCAAGACGAATCAGTTGATAGTATTGAGCAATAACTTGACTCGAACCTGCAAGAAATTTGAGTAATAAATAATTATTCCACATTCTGATAATAAACTATTGTATGAAATTTAATTTCATAACTTTGTTAAAGATATAAATTTCAATTAAATTAAAGGTAAATTGAATGTTTGATTTATATTACTGGAATCCATACTAATTGACTTAAAGATGTAATAAAATAATATGCATACCTTTAGAAAAATTGAGAGTGAAAGTAGGTTGATCAGCTCCAAGATAATTAATATGAAATATTAATTCATCGGGTAAATCCTCTTTGTTCCTCCAAATGGCCCACCCAATACCAGCATATACGAGCCCATATTTGTGACCACTTACATTTATACTCTTCACCAATGGCAACCTGAAATCCCACTCTAATTCCGGGTACAAAAATGGTGCAATAAATCCACCACTTGCTGCATCCACGTGAATTGGTGTATCCCATCTGCATTCATTCATCCATGCTATTTATGATAATTGTGCACATACATTAGTATTGGGTGATTTATTCTTGGACCCCCCAAGTTTTTCGTAATTACATAAAACACTCCCTATAATTTCAAAAGTTATAAGGACATTCCTTATATGGGTTTTCTGTAAACATTTTCAGAAGTTGTAGGGGTGTCCTTGTAAGCATTGTTAAAGCAGTAAGTAGTATTTTGACACATAGTCTAAATTAGAGGGGGTCTCCTTGTATTTTCTGAAACGTCAAGGCCGGGTTTCTTGTAATACGACTAAATCTCATGTGAGTGTAAATTACACTTATATTATATTAAAGAAAAATTATTGTGGAGACTAGTAATCTCAACTCTCTAACAGTTTAAACAACGTACCCTGTTTGTTTGTTCTTTTCGACCAAAAGGTCGTTTAGACGCTTAACATCTTCAAATTCACCATTAAGGGTAGAACCCAAAATCGCGGCAACACAAATAGTATTCTCGTCCACCATTTCCACAGCTTTTTCGGGGTCCATAACATAGTATCCATCGCTCAACTTCACTTCCTTTAGTTCAACTTCAAAATAACGTGCGAATTTCTCCCAACACACTTGGACATTGGCACCGGTGACAATGTTAGGCTTGTCGTATGGTTTTCCGAGTTGTTTCATTTTGTTCTGCCATTTTCTTTTGAAAGCTAAACCGGCAAGCATTATGGCTTCTGAGGAGCCAACCGTTCCGACTCCGACTGCAGCCTCGCCATGTCCCAATGGCGCGTTAAATAGATGTGCAATCATGTTGACGCACCTATTCTGTTTAATCCAAAAATTACTAATCATTTGTACAATACCAACAAGGTACATAGATACAACTATGTGTAATGCGTAAAGAATTATTTAAGAGTTGAAATGCAAAACCACCGCCTGTATTTTTTCCTAATTATTTAAAAAAAAAAATCTTGTAGTATTGTATTATATTTATTGGCAAAAAAATCTTTGTATTAACAAGTTAAAGACATTTACCGTCTTCCATTACTGTAATATGTTTTGTTCACTCTTATAAGTGCAAGTATTATTCATGATTTGTAGAGGAAATGACAAATATATCCTAGATGCTATTTTTTTCATTAGATTAAAATACGAAAACAAACACCATTTTTAATTTAAAAAAATTGACAGTGACCTCCCTGTAAACTTTAAAAGTTGACAAGAACCCCATGTTCTTTTAAATTTTTAGCAATAATTAAGTTTACTTGCCTGCAGCTCAGTGGTAACGGGGTATTCATCCATATCAACGTAGTTTTTGTTAATGGAAGCCATCATCAGCTTATCACACTCCGGCTCCATCCACGTCGTCACGAACGATGCCAGGTTCAGCCGTGGGTTACCGTCTAGCATCAGCTCATCGTTAATGATCTGGTACGCGGCTTCCTTCGGAATCGAACTCTCCGGCATCCTAAACCTGTATTATTTATAAAAAAAATTATCATGATAATATACTAAATAATCAACATAATTGCATTTTTTATACTATTACTATTAGTATTCATGTCATTTAAATCATGGCACCAAATTTACACATAAAATGCATAGTGTGACTATTCTTGCGGCAAAAATTTATTTTTGGCACCTTAGAACAAGACGTTTTTCAATTTCTGTACCATGGTGTCAATTTTGGTACCAATTCTAAGTGGCGTTTTCAATTTGGCTCTTCCGTCAGCGCCAAAATTGAAAATGCAAGTTAAAATTGGTACAAAAATTGACACCATGGTACCAAAATTGAAAAACGCCTAGTTCTATGGTGCCAAAAATGATTTTTTGCCATGATTTCCCTCACCAATTACTTTCAATTCATAATTTATCCCACTCGCATTTTAATAATATTAATAATAAGAATAAGTATAATAATAATAAAATAGTAAAAAATTATATGAAAAAAAATATTTGGGTACACGATAATAATAATACCTGTAATAATAAATTTTTTTTGCTACACATGTTATCATCAAACCATTAACTCATTGACTCAACTTCATCCAATAATTCCTCTTTTTTTTATGATGACAAAACATTCAACTAATTTACATTTAGCCTTTGGAGTTGATCTTAGTTTTCTTTTTTCACTGTATCTCAAGAGATATTCCTTAATTTAAAATTAGAAGTATTATGAAAGTTATGAATAAAAGTTTTTTTTAAAAAAAATTCAACCTTATGAATGCATGCCTCTAAAAATTCATTTTTGGCACCATAGAACTAAGCGTTTTTCAATTTTGGTACTATTGTGTCAATTTTGGCACCAATTCTGACTGGCCTTTTCAATTTTGGCATTTCCGTCAGTTGACTTAACGGTCAACTGACGGAAGTGCCAAAATTAATACCATGGTACCAAAATTAAAAAATGCCTAGTTCTATTGTGCCAAAAATGAATTTTTGCCCTATTCTTGCATATGATTGATACAAGAGTCATTAAGAAATGACCAAACAAAATAGTCTAGCTTTAGACATTATTGCCTCCTTTACTTTTGGTATATATAGAGTTTTAGTGGTATTAAATTATTATTTCATGTGAGATGATATTATAAGAAAAACATCTTCAATTTAGTAAATAAAATCTTATTTTCGGTATATTACAAAAAAAAAAAAATAGTAGTAAAAATTTAAAGACGAAATGGGTAAAACGTAATATTACCTAGGGAGAGAATCCCGAACATATCGAGAAGCAAAGGTGGAGTGAATGGAAACGTCAGTTTGGGAGGTGGTCTTGGAAAGAACCATGTTGATCAATTTATTGCAGTAATAAGTGAACAACAACAATAACAAGAACAATAATAGGAATTAATTAAGAAGAGTTGTCAATATTGGAGAGTTATATTAATATTGTGCATGTATATTATTATTATGGGAATCGGACTTATTTATAGGTATGACAATTGGGTACGTGTTTGGATACGCGTTTAGAATAATTCAACTGTAATAAATAATAGGTTGGCTTTTTCTTATGTACGTAGGAAGGGAACAAAAACGAACATGGGTGCATGGCAATTGCGACTTCAACATTAATAAAAGCGCCGCCTTCTTGGCATCACTAGTCAAACTATACGAACTTGAGCGTTAGGAAACGCGGAAAATATTGTGCGAATTCTTCTCAAGATTGGAAAAATGATTATTTTTCAAATTTTTGCTACTCAATATTTTTAGGCTCTGAATACCCCCTAAGCTAAGGCTAAATTATAAAAGCCACCCTCACTTACGGAATATTATAAAAATACCCCTCAGGTTTATTACGGTCTTACAATTAGTCTCTTATCTCTAAAAAGTTCTAATTTTGTCATAGAGGTTATTTATAATGTTTGTAATATCTTATAAAAATTTAAAACTTGAGTATTAATTGTAAGAGAGAATTACACTTGTGGTGCCAAACTTTATATCGATTCTCACTTGTGATACTATAATTTGAGAAATACACTCACATTTAATTTGGTACCATGCTTTCTGATAAAAACACATTTAATATTATATTGTAAGGCTAAATTACGGATATGCCCTAAGGTAAGGCTAAATTACAAAAATCTCCCTCAAGTTTGTCACCTTCTTATAATTAGCCAACCCATTCTTATACATTTGATACAAGACTTACTGAAAAAAACACATTTAATACCACGATTTCACCCTCCTCGATACATTTCCTTCTCCGTCAATTAAGAGTTGAGTTTTTCGTTTTGGAACTTGGAAAGACTTAATTTCGAACAGAAATGTTGCATTTGGGTCAAAGAGTGGAAAATGTGTGAATTTATTATTGATGTTGAATTTTTTGTTAATATGTGGGGCTAGCTATATTGCATGCAACATCTTTTTCCTGAAAATATTGATCAACATGATTGTTGAATCGTTTTATTAATTAGAACACAACGTTAGACATTTTTGCCAATAGCATCTAATATTCCTTTGGTAAAATGCAAATATTCCTTGTGCCTTTTCTTATCGGCAGAAAATACAATGTGGTGTTTTTATTAGTAAAAATCTCCCTATTAACAAGTAAAATACAATGACCTACATCTCATGCCACATTACTTCGATTGTTTCTTCTTTTTCTTTTTTTTTTTTTTTTTTTGGGGTTTTCCAAGGGTTTAATCCCTTTCGAGGCCCGTCGGACATATTAAGTGGGAGCCTCTCCCAACAGGAATTCGAACATGAGTTCGTTACTTTGTAGTGACTAGTTCCTTCCACTAGACCAATCACTTGTTGGTCATTACTTCAATTGTTGTAAGTGCGAGAATCTTCACGATTTTGCAGTGGAAGTGAAATAATACCCTATATTTTTTTTGGAACTAGAAAAGTCCACGTGCAACTATATTAATTTTTCATCATACTATGGTCTTAATGACATACCACAATTTCTTTTCTACTAAATCATTTTAATTATTACTGTATTGTTACCAAGAATTTAAAATTGTTAATCATAAATACCTAAAACTAAAACTTGAAAAAAAAAAAAGAACAATCTACATGTCTACATAACTATTATTCTAAAACTATCATTTGATCGAATTGACAACATTAATTTTTTTCTTCATGACATTCAACCTTCATATTAATTTCCATCTAAACCAGTTTTCACAGGTTTAACCAGTGCTTTTTTTATTTTTTATTTCACCTATCTTTTACTGAGTTCATCCATTTTCAATTACATGCCTAATCCATTTTTAACCAATTTTTATCAATTTTTCTCAATTTTGCCGAGTAAACCCATTTTCAAATTTGCTACTCAATATTTTTAGGCTATGAATAACCCCTAAGGTAAGGCTAAATTATAAAAGTCACTCTCACGTATTGAATATTATGAAAATACCCTTCAGGTTTGTTACCGTCTTACAATTAGTCCCTTATCTCTGGAAAGTTCTAATTTTGTTATAGAAGTTATTTATAATGTTTGTAAAATCTTATAAAAATTTAAAACTTGAGTATTAATTGTAAGAGAGAATTGCACTTGTGGTACCAAACTTTAGAGCAAAAGACAAAAACACCCCCTATGCTTTGTCTAACTCCCAAAAATTCCCATGTATTATTTTAACTCCCAAAAAACCCCCTGTGATCTCAAATAAGTGCCAAATACACCTCCAAAAAAGAGAGTGTGTTTCGAACGCCAAAATTGCAAATGTTTGTTCACATTTTACTTTTGATATGACAATTTTACCCCTGACATCGGAAGACAAAAACACCTACTATGCTTTGTCTAGCTCCCAAAAAACCCCCCATGTGTCACTTTAAATCCCCAAAACCCCATGTGTTTGATCACTACAAAAAAAAGGGTCTTCAGCAACGCCATGATTCCAACGGAAATAAAAACTGTTACTATTAGTAACGAACTTATAACAAAATACAAACATAAACAATTTTCCATCAATAGTAGTGACAAATTACCAACAAAATATCTAAAAAAAATATTTTTCGTAGTTATTCTGTTGTTAAGTTGTAGGAAAAATTGATCCATAGCGACGGAATCATTCCATTGGAATATAATTCGTCACTATTTTTTTAGTCACTTACAGATTTGTAACTAAACAACGACGGAAACGATGTTCCATTAATAATAGCGACAAATTACCAACTAAATATATAACAAAATATTTTTCGTAGGTATTCCGTTAACTATTCGTCACTATTTTTTTAGTCACTTACAGATAGCGACAAATTACCAACTAAATATCTAAATAAAATATTTTTTGTGGTTATTCTGATCCATAGCGGCGAAATCATTCCAATGGAAAATAATCCGTGGCTATTTTTAAGTCAGTTACAGATTTGCAACTGAACAACGGCGGAAATAAAAGAAAATTATGTTCTTACAAAAATAACGACAAATTACCAAAGCATATAAAATGAAAAAAATATGTCTAGAAATTATGTTGTTAAACTGTCACAACTATAAACTTACAGCGATGTCATAACTTTAACAGAAAAAATTGTCACTCTTAGTAAAAAATTTATAATGAATACTAACAGAATTAAATATAAAATGTCTTCATTTGGTAGCGACAAATTACTAACGGAACATCATGATATTTTGTTTTGTTGTTGTAGAAATTTGGTTATTAAGTTGTAAGAAAAAATGTTCCATAAGACAAATTTTTTATTAGTAACGAATTTATAACTGAATAATAATGAAATTACAAATAAAAATAATAGCGACAAATCACCGATGGAATATCATAAAAAAGTTTCGTAGAAATTCTATTAAAGTATTAAATTTCCTCACTATTTTGGTGTTCGTGACAAACATGCCACTGAACGACGATAAAACAAATTATCGTCGTAAAGAATAACGACAAATTACCAACGTATATAAGCAAATATATTGTGCATAGCAATTCTGTTGTTGACCTTTAACTAAAAAGAACCGTCATCAACAACAAAATTCCTATAAAACTAATGTGGTTTATTAAAATTCACAATTATCTGCAAACGGAACTAATTAATTTTCAGATTATTAAAAATAAATTTATTTTAATACTCTTTTGAGAAAAAGTATAAGTATTTAACAATATTCAATTTAATCTTTATTTATACATTTAATTAAAATTTAAAACTAAAAATATTAATTTTTTTATATATACCTTACCCTCCCTCTTCCCGTGTTAAAATAATATATTTTACGATTAATCATTATCAGACTCGCCATTTGCTCAACTAGTACCATCAATGATCGCGCTTAGATGTTGAGTTATTTATTCTATCAAATAATTGTTAGATTTTAACCATAGTTATATGTAAAAGTTATGATTAGTTCAACTACTTAACCCATTAAATGTGAGTTTGACTACTCTTAGGGTATTATGGTCTTTTAACATTTTATTTTTATAAAATATAATTTAAAACATGGAGAAAATACAAAATTATTATAATTTATATAAAATATAATTTTAAAGAAGAACAAAGGATAAAATTATTATTTTATTTATGAATCTTTTAAACAACAATTAACATATGAGATGTCTTGGTAATTATTGAAACCTCAAGTATATTTTTATAATTTTACTGAACAAAAGGGATAAGCATGCAATTATATATATATATATATATATAAATCAATAAAGTTGTTCAGCTCAACTGGTTGCAATATCTTATCTATACAAGCAAAGCATGAGATCAAGGGTTCAAATCCCACCTCCTACAATCTAATTAAAACATACCGCCTAGGCGATGGTCAACTGCCTAGGCGTAGCCCAGGCGATAATTGCTCGCCTAGGCCTTGCCTAAGCGCCCGGGCGATAACCACACCGCTACCAACTTATTTATGCCGACATAATATTTCCAACGGATTTGCTAGGCGTTGCCTAGGAGCCCAGGCCATGCCTACCGCCTCATCGCCTAGGCGCAGCCCAGGTGCCCGGGCGATGGTGAACCGCCTAGGCGTACGAGCGACGAGGGTTAACTGCTCGCCTAGGCGTTGCCTAAGCGCCCGGGCGATGGTTAACCACCTAGGAGTAGCTCAGGCGCACGAGCGGGGGTTAACTCCTCGCCTAGGCATTGCCTAAGCACCCGGGCGATAACCACACCGCTACCAACATATTTATGCCGACATAATATTTCCAATGGATTTGCCGACAGAAATATAATTCTGATACAAAATCCGTTGCAATGTTTCCAACCATTTGGCGACATGATAACAACAAATATAAGGCGACGGAATTCTGTTAGTAATATACCAACATAATTACCAACAAAAAAATTGTACAACATTTTCCAACGGAGTTACCAACAAGAAATATATTGTTGCTATATTTACTAACGAAAAATTATTCCGTCACTCCATTTACCTATGGGGCATTCACACACGGAATATCCAACGGAAAAATCCGTTGCTACACTTGAATACCAACGAAAATCGAGGCTTCACCAACGAAAATTTTCGTTACTGAAAACACCTTTTCTTGTAGTGGATTTTAAATACCACACTCGACCCAAGTAGTATATACTTAATTTTTCAAAAAGAATAAATAAATTTTAAAAAAAACAAACACATTGGGGTAATCTTGTCATTCCACCAAAAGTCAAAAAGAAAATTATAAGTATATGCTACTTGGGTCGAGTGTGGTATTTAAAACCAAACACAAGGGAGTTTTTGGGAGTTAAAATAACACATGGGGGTTTTTTGGAGTTAGACAAAGCATGGGGGGTGTTTTTGTCTTTTGCTCCCAAAGTTTATATCGATTCTCATTTGTGGTACCATAATTTAAGAAATCCACTCATATTTGGTACCATACTTTCTGATAAAAACACATTTAATATTATATTGTAAGGTTAAATTATGGATACCCCCTAAGGTAAGGCTAAATTATAAAAATCTCCCTCAAGTTTGTCACCTTCTTATAATTAGCCAACCCATTCTTATACATTTGGTACCAGACTTTCTGGAAAAATACATTTAATACGATTTCACCCTCCTCGACACATTTCCTTCTCCGTCAATTTTTGGACAAAACCGCAGTTAAATCACCAAAATGATACGCTTTTTGCACATGACGTGCTTGAGCGGGGGGAGGGGGTGGATTTGCTAATTTTTCCATAACTCCTTCGTTATAAGGTCAAATTTTGTGTTCTTTATATAGATATAATACTCTTGATAAGTGCTTTCTATTGGTATAAGTTTCAGTTCATGAAACACAATAAAAAATTCACAAAAAAATTAACAAAGTTTGAAGATATTAATCAAAATTAAATCATATCTCATAACCTGTAAGAAATCAATCAACAATAATTTTCAGATATAATATAGGATAAATAATCATGCTAGTGTAAAAATGTTATATGCCTCCCCTCCCCAGACATGCAGCCCCCTAGATCCGCCTTTATTAGGCTCACACTATACCATGGGTATTTGGCTCGTAGATTAAGTCATTAAGAGTTGAATTTTTCGTGTTGGAACTTGGAAAGACTTTTATTTCGAACAGAAATGTGCATTTGGTTCAAACAGTGGAAAATGTGTGAATTTATTATTGAAGTTGAATATTTTGTTAATATGTGGGGCTAGCTATATTGCATGCAACATCTTCTTTTTCCTGAAAATATTGAATTTTTTTCCTATATAGCCTTCATGGCAAAAGTTTTTCCCCAAATATCTTTCTTGCCAAAGTATATCCCTGAATATACCTTTTCCTAAAAATCGCAGTTCAGGACCGCGATTTTATCATAAAATCGCAGTTGTATCCTGCGATTTTTGACTGATTATCAGAATTTAATTACAGGTTGGATTAGTTAATGACGAAAATAAATCGCAGTTTGTAACTGCGATTTATCAAAAATCGCAGTCCTTACCTGCGATTATTTAGAAAGAATCGCAGTCTCTACCTGCGATTCTTTTAAAAGAATCGCAGCTATAGACTGCGATTTTTTAAGACCTAAACATAAATTAGAAGACGATCAGACCGTTTCAAAATAATTCACTTCTCAAAAAATTCACTTCTTCTCACTTCTCACTTCTCACTGCTCACTGCTCACTGCCCGTCCCCGCCGTCCACCGTGCGCCGTCCGTCGCCTCCTGTCCTCCGTCGGTTAATCAGGTATTAGTAGTGTGCTCCTTGCTTAGGGTTTTACATATATTTTCATTAATAGCTTGCACTATGGGCAAAATATGATATAATCAATGACTTGTAGAAATGAAAATATGATATATTGTTTATATTTGATATAAGTTTGGGTGTTTAGGGATTGTGGAGATGGATCTGAGTTTGAGCCGATTTTCAGAATGGAAAATCAGTCCATATACTCCTATTTCTTATACTCCTATTTCTTGCTCGAGTTGTTCATGCTTTATTTGAAATGGTAACTGTAAAAGTTGACATGCTTTAAAAATGATTTGAAATGCTTTATTTCAAAGCAAAGCAACAAACCAAACTAATTTTACAATAGAATTCTTTCTTCAATCCAAAATCACACGAAATTAGACCTTGGTTTGTATCCCGAAGTTGAGCACATGCTTTGTAAACCTCAGAAATTTTATCCTTAGGAGGTAGATTATCCTTGATGAAACTGATTAATGAAGCCATCAATCCATTCACACAAATTTGGGTACTTTTCTTTTGTCAATAGTTAACAGGGGTATTATTATCAAAAAATTTTGTTTTTAACTTAGCTTTACCCGTTTTCAAATCCAAAGTAACATAAGGAACCTGCTTGACTGGATACATATTTGAAAATACCATTTTTAATTTTCTGGGATAAAAGTCCTTATTGAGTTGAATTTTGCTATAGAACCTTAAAATTAAATATGTATGCCCCTGTTTATCTGGATTGTTTCAATCTAAAATGCATTTTTTACTTTGAACATGTATATCTGCCTGATAAATTTGATCTTTTTTACTAACTTCATTTTTTTTAATAGAGATGAACGCTGGACGTCTTATTCATCCGGGACCTGTTGATCCATCCGTACTCACTCTTCAGGATGAGCACCGGTCCAACCATATTTGGAACGGGTATGCGTTTCAGGCCCTCACGTGTCGTCGTGCAGACTCGTGCCTTTCTAAATTCCAAAATCTTGACAGTAGATTGTTGCCATATTTGATAAGTTCCGGATTCTATGGAGTCTACTGTATCGAGACAATACAAACAGATTGGTCACTAATTACTGCATTGATGGAGCGGTGGCGTGAGGAAACTCATACCTTTCACTTACGCATCGGCGAGGCTACAATTACCCTACAGGATGTAGGAGTAATTCTAGGTATTCCAATTGAGGGGGATGTTGTTACTAGCAGCGAGCCACAACGTACGAAAGAGGAATGGCTAGAACTTTGTTTAGAGTTGTTTGGTGTTAGACTGGCATCGAATGCGATTGTAGGAGTTTCTTTGAAGTTAAAATTGTTGATGGATGCATTATCGGTGCTGGACAACAATGCTACTCTTGAAATGGTTCAACAACATGCTCGAGCGCTTATACTAGGATTGATTGGCGGTGTTTTGCTACCTAACAAATCAGGAAATAGGGTTGATATGAAGTATCTTCCTCTTCTTCGAGATATTAACAGGATTGGAACCTTTAGTTGGGGTAGTGCGGCTTTAGCATGTTTGTACCAGGAGTTATGCCGGGCTACTAAGCCTGAAACTGTTCAGATTGGTGGGTGTTTGACCTTATTACAGGTATCAACCATTACTTCTAAAGTTATTTATAAATTATAATATATACAGTTTATATACTTATTTTGGTTTATGTTAAATAGATTTGGGTATGGGAGAGATTCCATTGCATGCGGCCAGATATTGAGCACAGCCTTCGATTTTTGCCTATAATAGACCCTCCTGGACCACTTGGGTACAAGTAAGTATGCATATTTATTAGTTAATAATGAATCAAGCAAATAGATTGACTAATTCTATGTTTTTTTAACATAATTAGGTGGCGTGCAACCAAATTGTTACGAAATATTCCCACTCATGTATTACGAGTTTATCGGGACCAGCTGGACCAGCTCACTGAAGATCAGTTTGTGTGGCAGCCATACCATCTAGAGGAGTTACCTGCTATATGTCTCCAGGGACAACATAGATGGATGAGCAAGGTACCTCTAATATGCTTTGAAAAAGTGGAGTGGCATTTCCCAGATCGGGTGCTTAGACAATTTGGAATGTTGCAAGGTATTCCTGATCCTTGTGACACAATTAGGGACCTACACACGATAGACCGTCGAGGAAAGCGTCATGTAGATTGGGCTCGTTGGCACGAACAATATATTAACTTGTGGATCAATTACCAGAATTTTGTTGTTAATGGAGATTTTGGTGTAGAGCATATGGACTATAATCATCCTTATATGATATGGTATCGGAGTATCACGAGAATGATTATTGGAAATTCATATCCTATTCCAAATCATAGAGATGAGAGAGCTGACACAGGTTACAGAGGTATCGGTGCTGGAGTCGAGAGTTTGGTATGACACCTAACACTTTGATCTATTATATGTAATATATATATATATATATATATATTAACGTATTTATATATTTTGACATGATACAGATTCAACAAGTTCAACGAATGGACCTTTTATTTGAAGGATACCTCCCTAATCATATGGAGGATGAAGATATACATATGATGTTGGAATGTCGCCAGATCGCCAGATCTGCTTTAACTGCACTCGGAGAGCAGGAACGAATAGCGGGGCAACCACCACCGGCTCCTTTGTATGATGTAACTCCTCCACAAAGGAAGCAACGAATTCGAAATCGCCGTAGAGTTGAATCATCAGACACAGCTCCTCCATCTACCTTAGAGGATCCTGTTGTTAATGTGCATCCTCCAGCTCCATCATCTTCTGTAGCATCTCCACCTACTACTCAACGTGAGTACAATCCACCATCATGGTATACTAACATCGAGTGTTCTACACCGAACCAGGTTGAGTGTGTTACTCAGGTTGAGCGTCCCAATGACCCCGTCCCGAATCACGAAAGGATGTGCACTCAAGTCTTCACTAGAAGGAATACCCAACGGGAAAGGAGAGCGCCAAATCGCTATACGCCGTCCCAATGACCCGCAAGTGGATGCCGGATTAGGAAGAAAATGTATATATTTATTCCCGGCTTAGGCGGAGAAGAGATTATATGTCGAATCCAAGTGGATATACTAAATCTTGTAATTATATAATCCTTATATTACAAGATAATTAATTGTTGCTTTTAGGATCGATTATATATATATATATATATATATATATATATATATATATATATATATATATATAATAACAAGCTAGCATAATCAGTACCTAGTATATATATGTATATGGAAGGTTAGACTTTAGCTGCTCAATTTCACCAATTGAAACGAAAATGTAGATTTCCACTTCAATGTTTTTGTTTCATTTATGTTTTCGAAAAAATATCAAAGAGTTTCTATAATCTAACTTATCAAAACATACCAAGTAAACAAATTTTTCATCCACTTAATATCCTGCCGCTAATTCCACACCCTCAAAATAAAGGATAACAAGAGCTCACAAAATTACCACAAAACCAAATAGATTCTAACATCTTCACATAAAAATTTCAAAATATGTTAATGCTAAAGTCCAAACAAAACAACAACAACAACAAAAATAATTTAATTTGTAACTGCCCAACTACAATTATGTAACTAAATTAGAAACGATCACAAACTATGTAGTATTATTTGTGCATGTGCGACGTGTATGTCCTTCCTTCCCACAAGTTGAACAATGAATTACCCGCTTGTCGGCTTCAAAATCCATTTCATTGCGAATACGCCTTGATTTTGGTCGACCTTTTTTCCGTTCAAGTTTGGGGTTAGGTTTGAACACTGGACCATTATACTCATTCCAATACGCCTCATTTTCCAATGGTTCAAATAGTCCCCTCCATGTCATCGCGTACTTCTCAACAGTATAAAATGATGATACAAAAGATGAAGGGTCAACATTTTGATGATTGCAACATGCAAGAACATGTGAACAAGGAACATGATATGCAACCCACTTCCCACATGTGCAAGTCTTATTGCCAAAGCGCACAGTTTGAACATGACCTCCCTTGGTCCCGCGACGACCAGTAACTACAGAATAAACCCCCCCACGAACAGAATTGTTGAAAATTGTAACATGCATACCCCCAACCTTGTTGCTGTTGTGTAGTAACATATTATAAACTTTGGGGCTAAATATATTTTGTGGTTGGGTGTTTGGTAGACCTATATTTTCCAATGCAAGTTCAGCAATACCAAGTCTTTGTTGAAAGTAGTAAACACAACGATAAAATGTAGTCTCAATAATTGCTGTAACAGGCATACCACGAGCTCCTTTCATGACACCATTAAAAACTTCTGAAATGTTAGTTGTCATTATGCCATACCTATAACCACCATCATGTGCAATGGTCCACTTCGTCAGGTCGAGTTTATTCAACCACCGTCGAGCATCGGGACTCAATAGGTCAATTTGATCCAACAAATCATTTAACTTGCACTTTTGATGTGAGCAACCCGCCTTCCAAACTAGCCTTTTTAAATTACCACCCGTATGGACTTTGCAAAAATTAGCTCGTACATGCCTCAAACAATACCGATGACGCAAATTTGTACACCCTCTTGCTCGAGCCTCTTTAATTGCTGCCAAGATACCTTTGTGACGGTCGGAAATCAAGCATATATCACGGCCCTTCACAACGTGTTCTTGCACAAGGTTCAAGAACCAATTCCAAGTCTTAAATGACTCATTCTTTACAATAGCAAATGCAAGAGGCAATATACTATCATTTGCATCACAACCCATTGCAATAAGTAAAACCCCCTTGTACCTTCCATGTAGAAAAGTACCATCAATGCTAACAACTGGACGACAATGCGTGAAAGCTTGAATACAAGGTCCAAATGCCCAAAAAACACGACGGAATATACCCATTTGACCAGGTGGTGGAGCTTTGTAGTACTCGACGATTGTTTCAGGATTGTATTGTTTGATAGCTGCGAGTACCTTTGGCAACCTTTGATAAGATTCATCCCAATCTCCATAAATATGTGCAATTGCTTTTTGCTTCCCACACCATGCTTTTTTATATGATATCTCTTTGTTGAAGCTTTTCTTCACAGATTCAACAATGACACGTATCTTCAATTCTGGATCTACCTTAATAAGACTTAGGATATCCCAAGCAATCAACTTAGAGTCCAAATGAAAATGATCTTGGCCTAATCCTACACATAAGCAAGTATGCGTTCCTCGATAACGTGTCACTTCCCACAATCCATGCTTCTTGGCCAATAAACTAGCACGGAGATAGAAATTACATGGGTACTCTTTCTTATAACAACATATTACCCATGTTTCATCAGTGCTCTTCTGTACTTTGTAACGCCAATTATTTTGTATGTGATATTTCTTAACAGCACATTGCATGTCAGTTTTTGATCTAAAGAGTAGGCCTTTTCTCAGTTGATCACTCTCCGACATTTGAGTTTGACTTGCACGAAGATCTGTGGCATATGATCCTTCACCAATCTCCCTATAAAATGAACAATTTATTTCACTTATACGATTTTCAAGTTGCTCATTGGCAACCATGGTGTCGCCCCCAATAGCAGTTTCTTCAATGTCACTGCTACTACTGCTACTCACATCGTCCCCTTCATTTATTCTGTTTTCAAAATTTTCCTCATCATCTTCAGAATCAGTCTCCAAATCATTATTTAGTCCCCTTTCATTTTGATGCACATGAGGACTAATATTTGTGTGTACTACTGAATTTTCTATTTGCCTACTTGTACCAACGTCTGACTGAAAAGTAGACGGAGCAGTGTTACCCAGATCATGATTATAAGGTGAATTATTTATGTTATCTTCATCCACGTGTGTAACAACTGTGTCACCAATATATTGGTTGTCTATCGACTCTATCTCCAAGTACAATTGTAAAGTGCGCCCCGAATAATAAGTAAAAACATCAAACATAGCTCCAACACTGATATTATCATTAACGGGAAATACAGTATAACTAGTAGTATTTCCGAAACAAATAGGATATCTGCATATCACTCCCAACTTGAACTCCCGCTTATTTAGCCCAGTAGCTCGGTACAACTCTGTTTGTAACTCATCATAACTCCATCTACTCTCCGCCCTAAGGGGGTATTTAGGTGGAAGATCGTACTCACAACCATTATATGGATTCAATATATTTCCTCCCCAGTAACACAAAAATGTAACCGGTAATCCATCCATTACAAACCTGGTAAAATATGAAAAAAATTAAGAGACGAAAAATTAATGATCTGAAATAGGCAGGGATGCAACCAATCAGGAATTTGCATTAAAGAACACTACTTGAATATATAATTGGTATTAATTTCATGCAAAATAGTAATTAATCAAGAATTGTACTAGCTAGGCCTATGTAAAGTGCAAATGGCCTCTAAGTTTGGTGTTGGTATTGAGTTTGTAGGACGTACTAGTGTGTGTCTATCATCACCTATCTGTGCATGTTACCAGAAGCACATGATGGGCCTAAGAAAATTGTACATACCCATTAGTCTCAGCTGGCTTCTGCACATCCTTTGCCATTTTTTTGCTCATAATGTATGGGCCAATGTTGCATTAATTCATTTGACACCATTTATATATATATGCTATACAACACTTCAAGAAAAGGCATTTCCCATATAAAAAGTTAATGTATACTTTTAGATATTCATATTCGAGTCAAGTAAATAAAGACAAATGCTACCTTCTCAGTTTAATATGAATTGAAATAAAGTCAAAAAGGTTAAGGAAAAAATTATTACTATAATGGCTTAATTTATAGTCCCACCTGCCTAGAGCCTAGTTCCAATTACAAAATAATGTTACTAATTTTAAAAATTATTTTACTATAATATAATGGTTTAAATTGAAATAGCACAAATCAAAATAAAATGCAACAAACCATTTAATATAATCCCATGAAATTTGATGAGAGAGCAAATACTTGGTAAAGCAACAATATAAATGTTCAATTGGTTGTTTAAACATTAAAACTACTACTAAATACAACTTTGAGAAGTACTAAAAATTAAACAAATAAAATAACACTTAGTATTTCAAATAAAAAAAGTTGAGAAGAATTACTTGGATAATGAGAATGTGAGGTGAGTAAGAAGTAGCAAAATCCAACTTTTCGAGCCCAAAACTTGTGTTTTGCAATTAGTGAAGTGAATGTGAAAGGAGAAGAATAGAGAGGAACTGAAAAGGGAGAGAAGTATTTGTTCTTTAGCTGCTGGTGAAGTGAGTGAGGAATGTTGCGGCGAGGGGTTGTAATCTGTTATCAAAAATCTAGGTCTTAAAAAATCGCAGTCTACAGCTGCGATTCTTTTAAAAGAATCGCAGGTAGAGACTGCGATTCTTTATAAATAATCGCAGGTAAGGACTGCGATTTTTGATAAATCGCAGTTACAACCTGCGATTTATTTTCGTCATTAACTAATCCAACCTGTAATTAAATTCTGATAATCAGTCAAAAATCGCAGGATACAACTGCGATTTTATGATAAAATCGCGGTCCTGAACTGCGATTTTTAGGAAAAGGTATATTTAGGGATATACTTTGGCAAGAAAGATATTTGGGGAAAAACTTTTGCCATGAAGGCTATATAGGAAAAAAATTCGAAAATATTGATCAACATGCAAACGGCGCCTTAAATATTGTTGAATCGTTTTATTAATTAGAACACAACGTTAGACATTTTTGCCAATAGCATCTAATATTCCTTTGGTAAAATGCAAATATTGCTTGTGCCTTTTGTTGTCGGCAGAAAATATTAATATGTGTTTTTATTAGCAAAAATCTCCCTGTTAACAAGTAAAATACAATGACCTACATCTCATGCCGCATTACTTCAATTGTTGTAAGTGCGAGAATCTTCATAATTTTGCAGTCGAAGTGAAATTATACCCTATATTTTTTTTGGAATAAAATACGAAAGCATCACCATTAATCACTTAAAAAAGTTAGTAATAACCTTTCTATTAAATTAAAAATGTGGCAATAACTTTGGAAACCTTTTTTTTTGGTACCACATGATAGACCAACTTGCAACTTTGGTACCACTGAGCACGAAAGTGCAAATTTAATGCCAAATGATAGATTTTCATTGCAATTTTCATACCAATCCCAATATTGTTCATTTTACCCCCCCCCCCCCCCCCCCCTTTATTTGAAAAAGATCAATTTACCCCCTATAAAAAATTTAAAGAAACAATTTACCCCTTTCATCCGCAGAGTGTAACTCACATGCCAAAATTGAAAGAGTGGGCATGGAAAGTGTTATGTAAAATATTGTTACATTTATCATAACACATGTGATACATTAATGCCACACTTGTCATACCATAAGTGGGGGGAGGGGTGAGGGGGGGGGGGGGGGGGATAAAGTGCTCATTTTTAAATCACAGGGAGGTAAATTGCCATTAACTACGGAGAAAAATGGGGTTGGTATGAAAGTTGCAATGAAAATCTATCATGTGCTATCAAATTTGCATTTTCATATCCATTGATACCAAAGTTGCAAGATGGTCTATCATGTGGTACCAAAAAATCAAATTTCCCCAATAACTTCCATAGCAATAACCCCTTTCTATCAACTCTGATAGTAATTTTTAGATGGTAAACATTTTCGTATAGGATTTTAGCTAACTAAATATTCATGCAGATCTGGGGATTTTTGCTCTTCAAAGGTACGAGTTCCCTGGATAATGTAACGTCTAGTTATCTAATACTAGAGTTAGCAGTCACTAAATTTATCAAAAAAAAGTTTGTAATTATTATAACACTGGTCAATTTAGTAACTCTGTGATAAAACATACTAATTATTGTAAAATCCTTTGTGGCTACCACTACAAGAAAATTAGGCTTCACCTACGGTAGATCTGTTGGTGAAGCCTTGATTTTCGTTGGTATTCATTCGTAGCGACGGATTTTGTCCGTTAGTTGATTCGTAGGTGAAGGCCTCGTAGGTAAATACAACAACGGATTTTTTTTTTTTTTTTTTGTTGGTAAATGTTGCGACGGTTCATTTTTGTTGGTAATTTTGTTTGAAAAAGCGTCGAACGAACGATCGGGCCCGAATATCTTTGTGACAATTTTTGTTGTTCGAAATACGTAGGAAAATTACTAATTGATTTTCAACGGCATAAATTTGTTGGTGTTTTGTCGCAATCCGTTGGAAACATTGTGACGGAATATAGCATCAAAAATATTTCGTTGGCTAAAATATGTCGGTATTTTGTCGCCAATCGGTTGGAATCATTCCGACGGATTTAGCATCAAAATATTTCCGTTAGCTTATTTTTGTCACTAATTTGTAGGAAATCAGTTGGAACCAAGTGGAAATTCTTTTGTTGTTGATTCCGTTACTAGCAACCGGGTCGGAGCCCAACTTGAACCTCGACTTAGCATTGACTGAGTCGTCCCAAGGCGCCTGGGTCTGTATCGGGCGCCCGGGCCACGCCTGGGTCTGTCTCAGGCGCTGTTGCGTTCCAAATACTAATAGGCAAACTACGCAAGTATACGGTCGTTACAAGTTATATAAAACGATAAGTACATACCGAGTATCGAATCCCCACGAATGGGTAAAAGGTGAGAATAAACGAATCAATCGACGGCTTATTTCATCTAAGAACGCTTGATACAAAAGGATCAAACCCAAATATACGACAGGGGTGATTTTATTTAACTACGAGCGGTAAAGTAAATCTAACTACGAAAGCAAGTAAATTGGGGAGTTAATTATGCGGTAAGGAGGATTCATAAGCAATCAATTAAAGCGGATAAATCATGCGGTTGTTAGGTTAGCTATGCAAACAATCATAGGTTTTGTTGTTGTTTGTGAGTTCTAATTTAAGTCTCCCTATAGGTTTCACTTAACTCTACCAATCTACCCAAACTCTCTGTCTCAGGATCAATCACAAACATCGTTGTCATTCGATGCTCTCAGAGGACTCAAAGGCGTACCGTTGTCACCCGGGACCTAAGACTAACCCAAATCCCCGAATAAAGAGAATCTAAGTTATTTGATGCATTCACGAACGAACCCATTATACAAACACGGACCACACTAGGTATATGTCTATCCTAGGTCGAAATCCACAAATCGTCACTCGCCTAACCTTCAAAGTCCTATGTCTAGGATGCATTCAAGGTAGAATTAAGCCCGATTACATGATTACGGCAAATCAAAGTACTTAAACAATAATCTACTACAATCATTGGCCAAATAATGCGATAAAACAATAAACCAACAAATCAAACATAACCTAACATGACTCGACAATTGATAACTTATGCTCGTGTTTGCTACTCAAGGATTCAAGGACGTTCGTATGTATCTTTCGAGTTGCATACAAACCTATCGAGTTAAACTAATCCAATTTATGTCTAAGTGGATTAAAATCTAATTGATGCATTAAACTCAAACCTTAAATGAATATGAAACGACTTAGGTATATGTCTATCCTAAAATCGGATCACAATCCAAATTCACAATCAAATCCTCAAAATCACTATGTCTAGCAATCAAGAATCAATAAATTTCACCTCAAAGTTGTCAAACCATAGGATGAACAATAAACACGAAATCGGATTAACGAACACATATAAGCATCGTATCAATCATTAACACATAATTAATCAAACAATAACATAAATACATATAAATCCGGAGAATTCAAATCCACAATCTTTGTTCCAAAAAGAAAATAACAACAATTCATCTCCTAATCATAGACAACTAGGAAATAGAAATATATCACCTAATCGGAATAAAATCGAGAGATGGATTCTCCTCCCCTTAATCACCACCTAATCACTCCCCAAGGGTGGTGGTTAACTCACCCCCTTGGTGGAGTTTTCAATACAAGAAAAATAAAAAAAAACTAAAGAGAGAGTTTTGGGAGGCTTGAGAGGAAAAGGGAGGCTATGAGGGAAAGAATATTAATTTGTGTCTCCTCTTGACTCTCTTAACCTAGGGAAAACAAGACCAAAGAGTCCCCAAAAGGGTTTTTGAATTACAATTGGGGGAAAGGGGATATGTACAAAAAACCCCTCCAATCCGCGCAGAAAACAGAGCAGGTCTCGCGGCCGCGAGACCAAACCTCGCGGCCGCTAGTCTTCAGTTATGCAGGATCTCGCGGCCGCGAGATCAAAGCTCGCTCCCGCGAGGTTGAGGCAGAGAGTTTGAACAACTCTATTCTTGCTCTTTCTTTTGCGTTAGGCCTCCTCTCGGTTGAAAGCGACTTGCACTCCACGCAGTAAACACTCCCGAAATTGCTTCAAGGCGTCGAATCCTGCAAACCACCGATAAACTCAATTAAAACACGAAAAACGAACAAAGGTCGAACAAAGGGACCAAAAGCACAAAAGACACGAAAACACGCGGAGACAAACAGAAACTCGGATCAAAACAAGACATTTGGGCTTAAAGATATAGGTAATAACGACGTTTTCACGACGTTATCAGGCGCCCGGGCCTCGCCTAGGTCTGTCTCAGGAGCCCGGGCCACGCCAGGGTCTGTCTCGGGCGCCCAGGCCACGCCTGGGTCTGTATCGGGCTCCCGGGCCTCGCCTGGGTCTGTCTCAGGCGCCTGGGCCTCGTCTGAGTCTGTCCCTTGGTGCCCGGGCCATGCCTGGGTCTGTCTCGAGCGCATGTGGCCTCGCCCGGGTCTGTCTCGGCGCATGGGCCAAGCCTGGGTCTAGCCCGGGCGCCCGGGCCACGCCTGGGTTTGTCTTGGGAGCCTGGGGCGCGCCTTAGGCACGCCTGGGTCTGTTTCGGGGCGCCTCATTCAGTCTTGGGTCGAAGCCGATTTTGAGCATTTTTTGGGCAGCTCATACAGGTTAATTGAAATGTAATTCTAAATTTAGTTAAAAAAACATGACTAAATTTTATATAAAAATTATTAATTTAACTAATTAATTATTCATGTTTAAAATTCAAAATTTGGAGTTCATAAATACTAAACAAAAACCAAAATTCATCACAACTGAAGACAAAATAAAGATATTAAAATCACTATTTGCGTTTGCCATTGCTACGACTAGTCTTGTTCATTATTTTCTTGCCTTGTTCACTTGGTTCCCTTTTGTCGTAGTCCATAAGTCTTTCAAAATTTTCTTTTGAAGTTTGGTCTTCATCACTGGAAATTTCGTTATTCATGTAATTTGGTTGGTTACCACCTGATCCCCCGGCATATTTATGGTTAGTGTAACCCAACTCTTGTAACATGGAATGCACGATGGTACCCATCATTTCGGGCAACTGTTCAAACATCTTGTCGGTCTTCTTCATCATCCCTTCCACCTTCTTCTCCAACTCCTCAACCTTTCTATAATCTAGTGGACTAGACTTCTCTGATCCGCTTGCATTGATTCCTTGTGTACTCGGTCCGAAACCATACATTTTTCCTCTATACATACCACCTGATGATTCGTTCCATACTACCGGGTCAAATTTCGGACGTGTAATCGGGTCTGGATAAGTTTGCTCAATCGTCTCATCATAAATCTCCTGCAGAATAAACATATTCAAGGTTTATGTCATCATAATTTAATGTTAAAAAAATATTAAATAGTATAAAATAAAATAATTGAACTCACCCTCACTCGTTTGGCTTTCTGGCAAACATAATCCCCTTTTCCTTGTCTTTTTCTCTGAGTGCGCTCGAATAACTCCACCTTTGTCGGCGTACGTTTAAGTTCGGCTTTCTACAAATATTTTTATGTTAATTGAAGAGAAATGAATATACATAGAAAACTATATTAAAACGAAACTTACCATCTTTAACTTGTGGGCTACATATGGTATCGATCCACCGGTGTGAGTTGAGGTACCGCCTTCCATTGGCATCAACCTATTGATTGTCCCTAATACATACTTTCTCAACCAATCTTCTTTGGACCAATGTTCATCCATTAATCGATTCCATAAAGTCGAATGAATCTACCCAGGGTTGTGTCCACGCCACATTATTGGGTTTTTTTTTATTTTGACTCCTCAGCTGTTATTTTACGTTCCGCACATAATACATCTATGAATCGCCTAGCACTTGTTTTCTCCCACGTTCGTCGAATTTTGTTAGTGTTAAACGGACTCCATTTCCATTTTTTCTAAAATAAAATAAGAAAATCATTTAATAATAATCATTGTTTTATCTACAAATGGAATAACTAACCAACTGAATGCAACTAAGGTTATAACTTACGCAAAATTCTCCCCACGATAACTCCTTCTTATCTTTTGAAACTTTACGCCACGCCGGCCAAACGTCATTGAAATGACCCTTAAAAGTGGCCATTATGTCAGACGTTATTCTAGTTTCCAGAAAACTGTTTATCCAAAAGTGAGATGTTATCATTACAAAATTGAAATAACTAAAAAATGAAAAGATAATAATGACCAATACCTGTCTTCATTTGCAAAAATGAAATGGTGGTCCTCTTGATTTCTTGGTGCATCGACCCCATGATTGGGTCCCCGTGGTACGTGTTGTGACTCATTCGGATTTACGATAGGGTCAATCCTCTCATCACTTTCTCTCGGGTTAGGGTCCGTTGGAGGACTGTACCTAATATTGTCTTGTATAGGAGAGGTCTCTCCCAAGTTAGTAGTCTCTTGGTTGTCGGATACATCCTCCTCTATTGGTTGAAATCTTTTTCTAATTTTACGTGGATTGTTCTTCTTCACTATTTTAGCCATCATATAAATACTTTTTAATATAAAAATCTTAGCCAAAAATTTAAATATCACGTAAGTAAAAAATGGTAGGGGAGATCATTAGATTACCTTACAGCTTAGCTACATAATTCCAACGAATTTTTTTTTTCGACATTCCGTCGGTAATTTATTGCTATTATTGAAGGTAGAATTTTTAAATGAGATTATGTAGGTATTTGGTTACTAATTTTCACTAATAGAAACAAATTTTTTTCCATTGGAATCAGATCGTAGGTGAAGCCCCTTTTTTTTGTAGTGTATTACTGAAGGATCTAAATTTAATTTTATATTGATCATAGCTATTAGTCTATTATTAATTGAAGCACCAACTCAGATAAATCTACACCTCCTTCACAAATATTTAATGGGATTGTGCCACAAGTGGTGTTTCTACCCAGTATCTTTTTGGGTTGACACATTTGATGCCACAACTTCAACATTGGTGACAATTTTGGCGTCAATTGAAGCCCAATTTTAAAATTGGTCTGAAATCCGCACGTGGGGATTTTGGGCAATTTTGAAATTGGGCCTCAATTGGCACCAAAATTGCCACTGTTGTTGAAGTTGTGGCACCAAATATGTCAGACCGAAAAGATACGGGGTAAAAATACCAGCGAACTATAGTTGTGGCCAATGGCGGATGCACATTGGGACTAGCGGGCGGGCGGGCGGGAGGGAGGGAGGGGGGGCGAAGGTGGCTATAGAACCCCTCAATTTTTTTTAAATATAGTTGTAATATTTATCTTGGTTTCAAAATACAAGCTTAAATATGATAATTTTCTCAGCTCAAATAAAATAACTGGCTCAATTTTAAGTTAAACTAAAAAAATTGACCCATCATAAGTCCCAATCATCCCAAAAATCCTTGTCGAATGGCTATCAAATTTGATTGATTGCATCAATCGATTGCATTCGGTTTCTTCTTAAACAAATAATGTTGGAGTTATTTTCAAAATAACTACAATTATTTAATTTCAAATTTGAATTTAAATTGGAAAGCAGTGACTATTAAAATTATGACAGTTAAATTTTAAAAGTTGTGTCCAAATTTAAATAATTGTGTCTATCCGGAATAGACACAAATATAGTATAAGAAATTTGGAGAAGATGAGAAAAAGTTATCTAAATTGAAATACTTTTAGATTTAATTGATATTTTGTCGGATTTATGTTAGAGTATTATTTGGTCTGTTAATATTATTTATAAAATTAAATTAGTTAAATAAATATGTAAATATTATAAGTAAAATCTCTAAATTGGTCCGCACGTGTCTTATTCGAGCCAAAAAGTTAGGGGTATAATTGACAGTCAACATAAGTAATGGTATTAAGTTTACAATAAACCTTAACGGCAACGTCATCAATTAACGTCCATTTTTTACGGTGGTACCAAAAGTGATTGATTTCTTAAATTGTAATACCAAATATGTCGGCCTCGATTTTTATAGTACCACAAGTGAGAATCTGTATATAGTTTGGTACCACAAGTGCAATTTTCTCCATATATTAATCTTTTCTCCTTTTTCTCTTTTTCTTATCTCCTCCTCCGTTCAATTACGTTTTGGTGAGGTTTATGAGTTTGAAAATTCTTTGATTTGTATTTTGTGATTTTATACTTTTAAAAGAAATTAATCATAAAAAAAATCCCCTTCACCCTTTCTAATTTCTTCAACAGAAAGATTGGAGAATGGTTGAGCAACCAAAAAATCTGAAGAAAAGAAGAAGACAATAAGAAAAATAAAATAAATTAGTGAAGCTAAATCATCCATCAACATCCATGAGTTACAACTAAACAAAAAAAATAAAGAGGGAAAAACACTTTTGATATCAAACTTTAGTCCAAAAAATACATTTGATACCAAACTTTTGAAAAAACACAATTTATACAATGATTCACACCATCTTGACACATTTACTTTTGTCGTCAATTTTCGGACGGAATTCAGCACGTGCCATCAATTGTGGGTCTGTAAAACCCTTGCATGTTTTTCCTCCCATTGTCAACTTAACAAGCACATAAGCGGCACGTGTTGAATTTCGTCCGAAAATTGACGGCAAAACTAAACGTGTCAAGATTGTGTGAATTATGGTATGAAATGTGTTTTTTTCAAAAAACTTATACCAAATGTGTTTTTTGGACTAAAGTTTGGTATCAAAAGTGTTTTTCTCTCAAAAAATAAAACATGAATCAATCAATTCAATTATTAATCCCTCAAAATAAATTAAACTTTCTTTTATTAGCACACGCCTTTAGTCGTCTTCTTGTCAGCAACCATTTTCCTCCAAGCAGTAGTGATCTCCCTCTGCACATCAATGGCAGTTTTCTTAACAACAGTTGGGTGGTGCTCCACCACATTCACGCCGAGCTTCTCTATAACCCTAGAAGGCATCGAGTCGAGCTCGTGCAGAACTTTCTGAATATCGGCGACAAGCCTCTCAGCAAGTGTCCTGGAAAAGTCCTCGCGGATAACTACACGTAGAACGGTCACGTGTTGTGCATCAGGCGGCATGGTGTAGGCAGGCACGATCCAGCCAAAGCGACGGAGCATGTCGGAGACTTCAAACTCGTTGTGGTGACTATTGTCCTTGAAGCTAAACACCACTAAAGGCACACCGTTGTCTTTTGAGACGATGTTAAAGCGTCTTATTAGTTCGAAGCCTTCTTTTAGTACCACTGCGTTTTCTTGACAATTTTCCATGATGTTAGTGTATCCCTGCAAAATGCATGTATAATTGTCATTCAATAATGTCTTAAAAGTTGTAGTGTATATAAGCATAACTAGGAAGATAAAAATTAATTTAAGCTGAGTCAAATAACATTAAATTATACTTATACTCATTAATAAAGAGCTCGAGCAATATTTAATTGAATCAATTACGAGTTGAGATCGAACAAATTAATATTCTTTTGTGTATTTCATCATATTTAACGTCGTGTACAATGAACATAAGACGAATTCAAAAGAATAGCTTTGTTTAATTTCGACCCTGTCCTACTACATATATTAATCGTTACTATTATAAAAGCATGAATATTTTCCTAACTTTTTTGTACGGACTAAAATACCCTTATTTGAATTATTATTTAATTCAATGGTAAATATATAAAAGTAATTGAAGAGGTATATTAAACATAAAGTCTTATTATATTTATCTTCTACATAAACTCTAAAATTTATAAATTCTCTTTTACATTAATTTTTGTTATTTTAATCTTCTCTTATAATAGATAAAAATGAACCATAAAAATACTATATTATTTTAAATAGCCCCTAAATAATAGATACAAATTATTATATTATAGCATCAATATTTATTTAAGCAAGAAAATGTTAATTTAAAATTTTAGTACAACATAAGTCATAAACTCTCTAAATATAAAAATTTAAAATAAATTCTCTAAAATATCTTGATGCTACAAAAAAATGGTTAAAATTGAATCGCATCTTACTATGATAGAAATAAAAATACTAATGACTTAGCTAATTACGTAATTTTACTTTGGCTATAATAGAAAAAATATAAAGAATATTCAATAATACAAGACATGCATAACCTCGAATTTTCATGGATTTCTTTTCATCAAAAACAAGTGAAATTGGTGGAAAATGGTGAAATCGATAAAAACAAAATATGAAATCATTGAAAATATGTGAAATCGATGAAAATTCGGGTGAAATTGGTGAACACTAACAAAATTGGTGAAAGTTTGGGTGAAACCAGTATAAAAGTGCCCCTAAAATCAATAAACACATGTGAAATCGATGAAAATTTGGGTCAAATTCGTGAAAAAATGATGAAACCGGTGAAACGACAACATCAATGAAAAGCAGGTGAAACCGGTGAAAAATGAATAAAGTCGGTGAAAATGTTTCAGATTGATGGAAATTCAGGTTGGTGAAAAGAACATGTGATATTGGTAAAAAAATGTGCAAAATAGGTGAAAACGGTTTAGTATGATAAAAATGTGTGAAAAATCAGTAAAAAAAAAAAGAATTTAACCGATAAAATAAGGTGAAGCCGGTAGAAAAATGTTTAAAACGTAAAAAACAATAGGACGAAATCGTAAAAACGGTAAAAATAAGTTATAACCGATAAGAAAAAATGGTTAAATCAGAAGAAAAAAAAATCAACTGGTAAAAATGAATAAAATCGGCTAAAAACAGGTCAAACCGGTGAAAAATGAATTAAACTAAAAATAGGTGAAAACGGATTAATTTGCTCTATTTTATGACATAATTAAATTAATTTTACTCTAATTTACAAAAAATATCCATAAAATTAACTAGACACGTACACCGTCAGATTTTTGGTGTGGATCTCCTGTCCCAAAGTAGGTGCACCATCCTGTGTCCCATTTCTAATTAATTGACATCTGTCCAATTTCATTATCTGGCATTACACACGATTATTCCATCCACTTCTCCTGCTCTATCGCAACCAATACAGAGTCTTTTGAAAAAAAAATATCCTTGTCCATCTCCATCAATACAAAAGCAATAAAGAGTTGGGAGTGCTGCCATCAAAGTGTACTGTCGGGCCGGAATCAAACCGGAAAAAATAATCTTGTGTGGTACATCCCATTTAGATTTGATATATGTCAATCATTTAAGAGTGTGACACAGAGTGGTACACCCACTTGGGACAAGAGATCCATTGCCTGGAAAAAGTGCTTAGTTTGTTCATCATGCTAACATGCTTTCATGACACCAATTTTGTTAGATGCAAGCGGATAATTTTATTTAGCTTTTCAGGTAAAGTCCAGCCAAATTGAGCTACATCTGCGATTCATTTGTGAATAAAATCGGATAATTTTATACTAATTTCCCCTCATTCAATACTAGCTCCCATAAGTGAATATATACTTTAGGACTTTGCGAATTAAAAGGTAGTAATTAAATTACATTATCAAATTCACATTCTTTTCATACAATCCCTATGTACTTTAGGCCGCCCAATTAATTAAAACTTTTCAAGTTTCATTCGTATGAGTTTTCACATGATGAACTACACATGTTTGTTCCTAAAAAGAATAAAAATTATATATGATATAAACTAATAATATTTTTAATGTTTGTTTAAATTACTAATAAAAATTATATACGTACTTTTTGCCCCAACTTTTACCTATGATCAACGATTAGGTGATGATCAAATATTTCAAATTACCTCCAATGAAGGTTTGATTAGGGCTTGTTTCAACTTTGGACCGATTACGGTTTTATCAGAGCTAGCAGGTAGTGGGCTTAATTTTATTTGAAAGAACTATATGAGACAAGTGTAATGGGTTACCGTTTACTAATTATGTTCTAAATTTCTAACTAGTCCCAATGTACTTAACCAAAATTATATCATATTTTTATAGGAAAAACACATTTTAGGTCATATAACTTTTACAGACAAGCGGGATCGGGACATTTTATTTTTCTACGAGCAAATTATATTTATATCTTTTTATACCACAATTTCAGTCCACTTGAAATTGCCAACTTTGCAATATTTTTTATTTCTATAAAAAGATGCAATAACCTTCATCCGCATAAATTGTTAGTACAATTGGCAACTTTTGAAAAGCGATGTAAACTTTGGTGAAATAGATACTCAAATTGCGGGAAAGTGGACTCAAATCACTACAAAAAAATTAAATTTTAGTGATAAAATTTTATGTGACAATGTTAAAGTTGCCACTTCTTATATATATTAAGTGACAAGAACTCAAATATTGTTACTAAAATGGTTTTCATAAACATACTAGTAACAAGAATTGTAAAAAAGTTTTCACTATTGACATTCAGCGATACCTCAAAAGTGACAACCAAAAAGTTGTCACTAAACCATAGCAACAATAATTATTGTCACTAGGTTGTTAGTAAAAGAGTGTCGCTAATTGTCAATAGTGATAACTTAAGTCATCATATATTTGTCATTAATAGCTATTAGTGACAACTTAAAAATATATTTTGTCACTATTGCACTTGTCACCATTATTATTATGACAAAATTAATATTCTCATCACTAAATGCATACAAAGAGTGATAACTTCCACATTATCACTTAATTTTTTGTCACTTAAACTTAATTTTCTTGTAGTGAATTGCTAGTTAAAAAATATATAAGATGTACTTTACTTGTCGGAAAGCGGAAAACCAAATGTCATGATCCCGCGTCTTTGAGAAAGTTAAAGGACATAAAGTAACTTTTTGCCTGTTGTTATACATGGATTGGTTGAAAACAATATTTAAGTCCACCTTATAAGGTTTTGGGCAATCATCACCTCAGAAGCTAGCTTTTGATGTTAAGTTAGGCTCAAGTACTGTAAGTGGACTTAACACAATCCATGTGGTGAATTCTAATATTGTATCAATGTATTGCATTGTTATATTAGCAATTGAATTAAAATTTTGTGCTTTAACTTTCCATTCATTTCCCATATATAAGCACATTTCCACTCAATACGCGCCACCTTAGGATCTGGAAAGGGACTTATGTTCTAAAAAAATAAGCACATGAATATTTATGGATATACATATGTAGATTGGGCAAGTAGTATGACTGATAGGAAGTCGACATCTGGTTATTTTACTTTTGTTGGAGGTAATTTTGTAACATGGAAGTACAAGAAGCAAAAGGTCGTGCCATTGTCTAGTGTTGAAGTCGAATATAGAGGTATAGTTAAAGGTCTTTGTGAACTCCTTTGGCTTAAAAGATTGATGACCGAGATTGGCTTTGCTAGCTCCCAGAGCATAAATGAACTTGTTTTGTGATAATAAGATGGATATCGATATATCTCGCAATCCGATTCAGCACACATCGAGGTTGATCGTCATTTCATCAAACAAAATCTTGAAGAGAAGATAGTCCGATTTTGATTTGTTAGATTTGAAGACCAACTAGCAGATATGCTTACAAAGGTTGTTACATGCAAAATTTTCTATGACTCACTTGACAAGTTGGGCATTAGAGATATCTATGCACCAATTTGAGAGGGAATGTTGTATGAGATGTTTTTTTTTCTTTTTTCTCAAGGGTTTAATCCCTTTCGATGTGTTTAACATGGAGATATGGAGTAGTTAGTGAAAATTGATTATAGTCCATAATTATAGCCTTAGACAATTTATAGACAAAAATAGTTTTATTCTATAGTATTATATACCATTTGTTGTTGTAAGAATATACAAAAATGAAAGAATGAGGGCTTTTGGCACTTTGCACCCTGGAGTTATAGGGTTTTGGCACTTTGTACTCTAACTTAAAAGTTTTGGCACTTTACACCAAAGAAATACAATTTAGTTGGCACTTTGCACCCTAGTGTATGTTTTGGTGGAAAAATTCATTGATGGAAGGGTAGAATAGTTAGTTTCGAATATTTTTTACACTTTGCATCCTAAAAGTATATATTTTGACACTTTGCACCATGAAAATATAGAATGTTGGCACTTTGCACACAAAAATATAATTTATTGCGTTTTTAACCTCGACTTAATATGATAATCTAGATAATATAAATAACATCCAATATAGTAACATGTTAGATTTGTAAACGTGTATTTTAGATATAAAGTAAATAATCTAGAGTATACTTGAAAACAAAATGACGACAATGTCTATTTGTTAATCTAAATTTTATTGAGAGAAAATGTTAAAATAAATTATTATAAGGTAAAATAAATTAAGAATAACATGTTTATGATTGTTGTGCATATAATGACCATTTTATCTCTACATAGACGATATTCATGAGTTTTTTATAAGGAAAACACATTATGGTGCAAAATACCATACAAATTATATTTTAAGGGTGCAGAGTGCCAAAAATTTTAAATCTGGGTGAAAAGCGCCAATATTTTATAATTTTAGGGTGCAAAAGCGCAAATATTGCAAGGGTGCAAAGTGCCAAAAAAATTCAAAAATGACTGTTCTAGCCTTCTACCAATGAATTTTCTCACCAAAACACACAGTAGGGTGCAAAGTGCCAAGTAAATTATATTTCCAGGGTGCAAAGTGCCAAAACTTTTAAGTCAGAGTGCAAAGTGCCAAAACTCTATAATTCCAGAGTACAAAATGCCAAAAACCCAAAGAATAATTCCTATATGAAATTCTATCAAAACAAACCTAACTATTGCGACTATACATCAATAATGATACAACTAATGTGCATATCATGTGCACCTTGTCTTTTAAATGTACTTTCATCGGACTGGAAAATTGTTATGTGACAACAATTTTTTTTCCGTTATCCTTAAACAAGATTATTCTTTAATTTAATTGTAGATTGCACATGAAAACTTCCTAACGTGTACAATTTCTAGAAGATTTTCACTTGTGGCGATAATTATGATCACTAGAACTTTTACCGTATTTTACCTATTTTACATGTAAAAACAACAAGAAATAAATTAACTTAATAGATATCGCACTAATTTTCATGCGAAATATAATGATCTTGTATTTGTTCTTATCACATGATTTAACCAAAAAGATCAGTAATGCAAGAATCATTGTAAAATTGAAGTAGTAACAAGAAGAATTTTAAAATGAAATAAATTAAAAACCTAAAAGTCAATAAAATATATTTTCATAACGTAGAACAATAAGTGAGATTATGATCAATCCAACTCAGAACAATCAAGAGCCACTTTAATCTTTTGAATTGTGGAGCTAATAAGAGTATGAACAGTGGCCACATATTCCATGTTTAGTTGCTTTGACAATGTACTACAACAAACTAATATTTGAAAAGCAACCGTTAGGAGCGAGCCACTCGAGTTACTCGAAGTCGAACTACTCGAAGCTCGGATTCCTTTCCCGGAGCGGCCATCACTAGAGATCACATATCCTGAAGGAAGGATCGGTACTTTCCTCGTGTCCTCGCCATTAACAACTGCAGTGATAGACGGCAAATCCATTGGAGCATATATCATTATTGCTCCTAGTTGATCGATGCTACTTTCTTGAAGCATTAACATGTTGTTTTCTTTTGGTACAAATGGCTGATTTAGGACAATGTTAGGAATCGGAAAAAAAATTAGTAATTTGGATAAAAATATATATATATATATATATATATAAATATCATAAACTTTACAAAATATATGCAACTAGTTTATAAGTATTATGTTTAACATTTTCCTTAAAAAAAAAGGGTATTATGTTTAACCATAATGTGGGTCAACTTCAATTCATCAAAAACCTCGAATTGAAGTTCTACCAAATTGTCTATACTATTCTTGCATTATTAGATATTTAAATTCTCGTTATAGCTTAAAATTCATGTATTTTGCACAAGTATAACCAACTCACATTCTCGGAAAATATTTATAATACTTATTTGGATCACCATCATTCGTTCATTAAATCTATTGAAATCAATTGGGAGTAAAAAAAATTATATTTGAACCCCAAAATGTAGATAAATCATAACCATTAAAGAGTGTAGGAGTTCCACATTTAAATGCAATTTAATGTACTTAATAAAACTTGAGTGTAATAGAAGAAATAACTATTATTAACCAAATAGTATTTGCTATTATTGTTGTGCTAATTATGTGCAAGCTAGATTTAATCACTAAACTCTAATTGGTGCACATGCACCGCACACCAGCTGATGCCAATTTTAAATTCTTCAGTATTAATAAAGAATATATACACTTAAAAAAAATTACATTTACCTGAATGATGGAGATACAATTTCCAGAATGTGTCCCAGTTGAAATGTGTGCAATTGCATTTACAGGATTTCCACTAGATAAGACATCCCACTGCATGAAAAAAAATACAGTTAGATTACATTATAGCTTATTGGATATATATATATTAAGGGTTAATATCAATTTACCCCCTGTGATTACCATAATGTGCAATTTACCATTTGTAATTTGAAAAAAAAATTATTTATTCCCTTGTGATTTTAAAAATTATTCACACTGCCTTTCAAGAAATTTTAAGCCTTCATACAAAATGAATTGACAATAATACCCCCCTTTTAAGCCTTCAGAAAAAATTGAACCGACAATAATACCGCTTTTTAAGCCTTCAGAAAAAAATGAATTGACAAAAAATGTGGCATTTTTTGTTATAATAAATATGGCAATTTACCTCCCTGGTTAATATTAATGTGACATATTACCCCTTTTATGTGGACCATATTACCCCCAAAAGGGTAATTTCATCTTTTTACACAATATAATTCACGCCTACTTTCATATTTGAGCTAGTGAGATACATTCTCCAACTCACGGCGGTAAATTGCTCCTTAAAAAAAGTCACAGGGGGGTAAATTGCTCTTTTTCAAATCACGACGAGATAAATTGAACATTATAATAATCAAAGGGGGGTAAATTGCCATTAGCCCTATATATTAAAGAAAATGAAATGTAATTTGTTGTATAGAGACAAAAAGTTTAAAGATTTACACACCTGGGATCTCTTTTTCTCATCTTTGAAGAAATTGAAGAGATTCTCGTACGAAATGGGAAGCCAAAGAGATGTAGTTGCACTAACTATCAAGCCATCCGGTTGGCCTAGTCCATCACTTTTTCGTAACGAGACTCCAACGCCGCTATTATTCAATTCTGATAAATTGGGAAATTCTAGTTTATCTGACATGCCCAAAACTTCACAAAAATTCCTCACCATTCTATGAGAAAGCTTCATTAGATTTCTTCGACCTTCCGCGGAGTCAATGACTAATAGAGAAAAAGAAATAAAATTTAATTTGTCACATTTATCATAATACAGGGGGGCAAACTGTCACGTTATCATAAAATATAAATTGCCATCTATAGAAATGTCAGGGAGACAGTGTGAAATTTTTATAAAATAACAGGGAAGTAAATTGAACATTATAAAAATCACAGGGGGTTATTTGCCAACTCGTTTTATAATAATTGAATAATACCTCCTTCTAGTTCATGTCTTGGTGAAGAAGTTAGTCCCATTGAGAATGCGAATCTTTCGCACATCCTCTGAAGAGTAGTAATCCACCTTTTGGCTCCATATGCTTGACAACCACATACTAGGTCTCTATATAGACGATGAGTCAATGTTTTGTCGTCAACTTGAACATGTTCAATCCATGAAATCTATCAAGAAAAATAAGAAATGTAACTAGATATGATAATACGATGTAATATCTTGAAGAACATAATTAAGGAATTAACAATTATTAGGAACTATATAAGTTGTAATAACATAAAGGCAAATGTTATGGTTTCTTCGGTATATGATCATTGCCACGACGCATTATATTAATTACATACTTGGTGTAGGCCTGTCAAAGGTTGGGTTCCAGAGCATGATATACCTTATTTAAATTAATTTTCTAGATCTGGACATGGCCCCATTGTAGACCAGTCATGTGATTATGGTTGGACCCGATCCAACCCGGATTTGAACCAGATCCGACCCGATCCATTTTTTTATTTTTTTTTTGGCCCTACCTACATACTACATAGCATTCTTAAGAAAAATCCAAATATTTTGCCTTCTAATTCAAAGTTGGTACTAAATTAATCAAAATTTAGACTATGAATGCGTGTTTCTAACTAGACTAGATCAGATCACAAATATCCATATTTACCTATATGCCACATTATAAATGTTGCATAAATGTATGCATCACGTAAATGTTATGATGCATACATTTACTTCACGTGCTTTACATGTGAGGTCGTATCCGCCGTGTAATAGCCAGAAAATGAATTGGTAATACCTTACATTGATAAGAGGGATACATCTGCTACGAAAAATTTAGGAGGGAAAATGTACAAAATGCGGCCTATATAAGAAAAACGAAAAGTAGTGCCGGTTCATTCCATGTCCGAGAAAGGATTGAATTATTCAAAGTCTTACTAAATACATATATACTTTTGTCTTGATGCATGCTATCATTAATGATGGAAATTAGAGTATAGTCAACTTAATATAGACTCACCGTTGATTTTCCATTAGACATGTCCTCAATCATACACCCCGAGGGAAGCTTCCAAGAACGAGTAGGAGCAACATCTTGGAGTTCTTTAATAAAATCATAGGATACATCTACCATTACCCAAGTTCTTGAATTAACTTGTCGGCAATAGCGAATGAAAAAGAATTCTCGAGGAGCCACGAGAGGTGACAAAATATGCATTTTTGCATACATCTACATCAATACAATTATGCAATGAAACTTTATCCATAGGAAATTAAATGAGTTAATCGAGCATTTTATCTTCCTGTGAAAATTTTAAAGAAGCAATTTACCCCCTACAGCTGAAGAGTGTAACTCACTTGTCAAAATTGAGAGTGGGCATGAAATTGTAACATAGGGGGATAAATTGCACATTTATCATCACATAAGGGGGTAAACTGAGATATTATCATAACTAAGGGGGTACACTGGCACATATAAAAATGTCAGGGTAGCGGTGTGAAACTTTTATAAGATTATAGGGGGTAAAGTGCTATTTTTTAAATTACAGGGAGGTAAATTGAACATTATGAATATAAAAGGGGGTAAATTGTCAATAACTCAAAATTAAATTAACACATGTAACAATGAAATTGAGTTCTTTACCAAATGTAGAGAACCGCCTAAGTTTCCAATGTCAAGTACTTCAATGGTCCTGGCTTTTGTAACGATATTAGGAAACATGTCTTTCCATTTATTCTGCAACATAGGTAAAATATATTTTCATTTGGAATTTATATCTAAATTAAAATTTATTAAAGTTTAGGGGCTAATATGCAATTAGTAACTTTGACATCTAGTCAAAATTTGCCCCAAATGTAAAATTCCTCAAATTATTAAGCACATGGTCGGCACATGAGCTAAAATAGCCAGTTTTTTGCAATTGGGTCCAACTGGGATAGAAATTGCTTCAAATTTGTAAGCTCCTGAGGTTTAGTCGTCTTATAAAGAATTCCTGGCCTGGCGTTTCAGAAATTACAAAGAAATCTCATCTGCTTTAGATTATGTACCGAAACATCCCTTGCGGCTTCAAAAATCCTTACAAGGACACCCCCTTAACTCATGAAAATGTTTAAAAAGTAAACCCAATAGGGGGTGTCCTTGTAATTTCTGGAACCACATGGGAGTTTCTATAATTACAGTAAACCTCAGGGGGTCCGAATGTAAATCACCCAATTGCCGATCATAAAATATATTGGGTAAACTTGTCAACAGACTATATTTATGGGACCATTTTTACCTTTTTTCCTAGAATTAGACATATGAATTTAATTAAATTGAGTTGGAAAATTAGAATAATTAAATTTAATACCGAATCTAGAAGCATTTCAATTAAATGCAATGCGGTCATTGCCACCTCGCCAGAATCTCTAGACGATTCAATCCGAGCACTTGCAGTTTTGACATGACTTGGCTTGGGAAAAAGCTTATCATAACTATCACGATGTAACATATATCTCCCATCAGTTTGAGACTTGATCCACACGGGCTCGTTCACACGTAAAAGCTCCACAAGTTCGTCCATCGCGGCAATGGCCGTCTCGATGATTAAAGACTTATCCGTATCTTGTATTCCAATCGATCGATACGGTGACGGAGAATCGATCTCGGGATTCCGAGGCATTTGTTCGAGATCAATTGGAGAGTTAATTCCAAACCCTTCACGTTGAATGTTTTTTCCATTCATATTTGGAAGTGGCTCAACTCCTGGTGGAGGCATAGTTGAATAATTGGAGAAAAAGCTGATCGTTCTTTCATACTGAAAAAGTGTACCAAAAAATTCACTCAACAATATTCCAGAAATAAACATCTAATGCATAATGTTCGATTTATCACTCTATAATTTGAAAAATAGTACTTTACTTCTCCTATAATCTTATATAAGTTTCACACCGCCGCCCTGGAATTTTCAAACTTAAAAGAACACGAGTTGACCAAACTACCCCTTTATATACTATAATTTGACTTAATCAACTTATAAATGTAGCACTTTGCACCCCCTATATTATTATAAATGTGGCATTTTACCTATGTGTTATGATAAACGTGACACATTACCCATGTGTTATAATAAATATGGCACACTCCCCCCTCCCTCCATCCCCGTGTTATGATGAATATGCACTTTGCCTCCCTATGGGTACTTTTATCTTTTTATGCAAAACTTTCATGCAATTCTCAATTTCGACGAGTGTTTACACTCTCTGTTGGAAGGAATTAAATTGCTTCTTTAAATTTTTTACAAAGGAATAAATTGTTATTTTTCAAATCACAAGGAATAAATCGAACATTATACATATTACATGGGTTAAACTGACAGTAACCCTTTATTGTTCTAATGATTTTGTAGCAATCAAGTGCAGAGTCTCAATAAACTTAACATATGATTCTTGTAAATATATTTATTAAATAATACTCCCTCTGTCCCAAATTATTTATCGTTTTAGAGAAAAAAATTGTCCCAAATTAAATATCATTTTAGGATTTCAATGCACTATTAAAGTATATATTTTAGGTATGCAAGAGAAAAAGTAAGAGAGAAACTGTAAAACTTGAATAGCGTGTAAATAGCTAATGGTGAGATAAATAAAGAATAAGGGTATTTTAGGTATATAATTTATTTTTTCCCTAAACATAAGGCTATTTAGTAGGTACCTTAATATGTGTGAAAACATGTAAAATGACAAATAATAATTTAATAGTGCATTGAAATTATTAATTTTATTAAGTTCTTCTGTAAGGAAAAAAAAAATTTAATTGGTAACAATCACCTCTTCTTTCAATCGCATGTTTTCCGTCCTCAATTTCTGTAAATTGTGATGTTTCTCTTCTTCGCAAATATTACTTGAACCACTACAAGCTGAACAAATGGTGTTTCTAAGGGCCTCTCGCATTGCAAGATTCTCACATTGAATTCTCTCATTTTCAGCACGAAGGGTATTGTTGTCCGCTCTCTCATTATGAGTCTAAAAATATATTGAAAACAAATTATTAGATCACCATTTATATATAATATGAGTGTCAGACAAGAAACATATAGTGCATATTTCTACGGAGCTAAATGCAAAAACACACCCCTTGTGTTATGTCCAACTATTAAAAACTCCCCTGTATTATTTTTACCAGCAAAAATTCCCCCGTGTTCTTTTAGTATTAGCTTTGAAATTCTTTCAGAAATCGTAGGGAGGTTTTTGTCAAATTTTTAAGTGAACAAGGGGATTATTGCCAATACTCAAAGTTAATAGGATGTTATTGGTAATTTTTTAGATTAAGAAGGGTGTTTTTGGAGCATTTAGTAGGGGTATTATTATTATTTAGCTTGGGAGAGGGCTTTTCGCTAATTAAAAAAAAAGGGGGGGGGGGGGGGGGGGGGGTGGATTTTTACTAATAAAAATAACACAGTTTTTTTTTTTATTTAGTTAAACAAAGCACAAGAAGTGTTTTTGCACTTCGTATATAAAGTATATAACCTTTAGCTGAGTTCTCTTATTTTGAAACCAAAACTTGATTTGCTTCGGGTCAAGGCCGAGTTCCTTGCTCAATTGTCGTCGTTGGTTCTCGTCTGGGTGTGGACATTCGCTAAAAAACCTATATGAATAACATAAACCCGAAAGAATGTACCTTCCATTAAGAAAAAAATTTAAAGAAAGAAGAAAAACTGAAAAATAGTGTACATGATGAAACTCAAATAAAAAAAATAAAAATTGCTAGATATGTTTCAAAACATCGAACTTGGAATGTTGAATTACTGAAACAACAATTGTTAGAATCATGAATTTCTTTCCAATATCATTGCATGGAGGAAAAAGATAGAGAAATTTGTGCCAGCTCCATGGATATTTTGAAGAAAATAAACGAAAAATACATATTATTTTCATAGAAATGCACGAGTTGCAAAGTTCAATTGTACGTTTCAAGGTGTTGAATTTGTTGTGCCGAGTGACGATGGTATTGCTTCTTGCCCTTTCGAGAGTTCGAGGTGCCTTCATCTCCAGATCCACTTCCTCCATGCGTTAAATCCATCTTCTCGACTGAAAAACAATAATAATTCTTTTAATTCCTAATTATAAAATTTCACAAGGGTTTACAATAGCATAAACTATATGAAAAAACAAATAAACATATTAAAGTTAACATTTGTTTTCTTGTTTCAATATGAATTCAAGTTAACTATGTGTGACTCGACAAAATGGAATACATGGTATAGTAATTGTTCATATAAACCTATTTGAAAAATACGAGAGTATATATCATGAGTTAAGGATATACTCTATCTGAAATATAACAAAGCAAATGCATGTGGTGTATGATTTTCAACTATTTATGAATTGCACAAATTCAAGTAGGGACGCAATCTGTCACTTTAAATATTCACTTACTTAAATTAGAAGATAATTACTTTTGGATTTAGGGGCCAAATTTCGGAATAAAATCATTAAGATTAGATGAAGTAAATGACAACTAATTAAAATTACTTTACAGAAGTTACCTAATTGTTGATAGTCTACCAAAGGTGGTAAGGAAATTGGGATTTAAAACATCATGCTGATTATAAAGGAGAGTATAAAGCAAATCTCCAATTTTTATTTACTTCCTAATTCGAAAATGCAACATGTATGGACACTATTAATAAATAGGATATAAATCTATATGGCAATAATTCGTGGTTTTCCTTTTATTTTCTTTGACTTATAAGGTTTATTAGTAATTAAAATTTCATACTATGGATTTGGGCATTTACTATCGCAATCTGCAATTTCTTAATGAGGATCCTTAATTATTTGTAACGTAGAAAATGACAGATACTGGATCAATAAGTATAGTATTGTGCATTCAACGTTTCAAGCTAAATATAATACTACCTCCGTCCCATAATCCCTATTCATTCGTACAATTGATCATTCAACTTGATCAAATTTTAAAAAATTGAAGTAATAAATATTCTAATTAGTTTATTTCAATAATAATTTAATAATATTATATCACACCATAGATATTATTATTTGAAAGCTTTAAATTGCAAAAAATGTAAAAAAAAAATTAACTTAATAAATCACTTAAAATATTAAAAAGTTTAACTCACTGTATCTAATGGAGTAAAAAATTGGGACGGATAGAATACATAATATGAGTATAATTTCTCGTAAAATAATACATCATACACCTTATCTTAATCCTGAATCATCACTCTTCTTAGAGGAGTGCTAATTGAATATGTGTAGCAAATCAGTTGAAAGTGAACTCAAAAGGCAGCCCTGTTTGGATATATTTTGGTTCAGTTTCACTATGTTTGGATGAAAATTATTTTGGTTGGATATTTTGAAGATTCTTCTTGAAATATGTGTGAAACAATTGAAATAATAATTGGATGTATTTTGGATGGAATCTTTTGTATGTAAAATACGATTAATTAAATGAGTAGTTGAGTTGAAAATTTTAGTTATGATTTGAATGTATAATTGAATGTCGAAATTTTGGTGAAAGTTAGTTTATATGTGTCAAATCATGTTTATTTTAAATAAATTAATTGATATTATATTGTGTAGTAAATGAGGTAATGATTGAAAAATTAATATTTAAAATTAAAAGATTCAGAAATTGATTAAATATATATTTTATAGGATTTAGAATTATATTATATACTAGTAAATACTATATGTATATGTATAAGTAAAAATAGGGAGTCCTATATAAGTAAAAATAGGGAGACAATGACTTATGAAGGAGCAGTGCAAGAAAGTGAAAGCTTATGCATGCCTATCTTGTCTCATCCGCAAATGAACGAAATCGGACTGTTTGGATATTTTCAGTGTTTGGGCCGGACGAAAATTGTTCCAAACCAATTTTGGCCCAGCCAAAACTCGAAAATGTTGGGCCAAAATGGTTCCAAACAGGTATATAATTCTCACTAGGTTTTGTGCTTTTATTGCTGATTTTGTATTTGACAATATTGATCATAAATGTTCTATTAGGTTTTCCCACGTTAATCCCCACTATGAATTACTCCCTCCGTTTCATAATATCTGTCGCTTTGAAGAGTTTTTCTTATGCCATATTATCTGTCACTTTAGATTCCAATAAAGCATTAATTACCCTTTATTCAATTTTGCCCTTTATGTTCATGATTTTTTCTCAAACATTAGTGGAGAATAATTAATTAAATGGGTATCTTAGTCTTTTTCATTCTTTTCCTCTTAGAATTCAGCTATATTCAATGATTTTCTTAATTTGTGTGCATACATGTGAAAAGACAGATATTTTGAAACGGAGGGAGTATTTGTTTCACTTTTATCATTTTCAGGTGGTCCAGGGTGAACTAAAGTGTCAAAACAGTTTTATGAGGGATTAAAGTGATAAATAAATAGTTTTATTAGGGACTAAATTGATAAATAAACAGTTTTATGAGAGACTAAATTGATACAACACAATTTTATGGACTAAAGTATAACATTATAAGTAAAAGACCCCTTGTAAATGACCAAAGTGAAACAAAAAATTCATAGTGAGGACTAACGTGGGAAAAAAAATACAAGAGGAACCACTCTGTAAAAAGTTAATGATAAGAAGGATTATGAGTGGTGTTTACCCAAAAATTGAAAGTATGAATCTTACTAACAGTAAGCATTTTTCTACCAACTCAAGTTGGACGTTAAATGTTATAATCAACGCCTTTACGTGCAAAACTTGTCTATCCTGCAACTTGGTTTATAGTAAAAATAAGGGCTTTTGGCATTTTGCATCTTGAAAATATAAGATTTTGATATTTTGCATCTCGACAAAAAAAAATTGGTACTTCGCACCCTGGAAATACAATTCAATTGGCACTTTGCACTCTAGTGTGTGTTTTAGTGAGAAAATTTGTTAGTCGAAGGGTATAATAGTCATTTTTTAATATTTTTTGACACTTTGCACCTTGAAAATATAAATTTTGGCACTTGCACCCTACAAATATAAAATGTTGGCACTTTACACCATGAAAAATATAATTTTTTGTACATTCCACCCCGATTCTAAAAATTTGGCATTTTGCAACTTAAAATGTAATTTTTTGGCATTTTGCACCCTAATATTTCCTTTGAAAAAAAGGCCCCTGAATGTCGTTCATGGAGAGATAAAATGATTATTTTCAATGCACATCAATCAAACACAGGAAAAAAATATTTTTATTTCGAGTTCAATCACAAAATTTTTTTTTGCAAATTATATGTGCATTTTGTCCTTAAATAGACACTGATTTGCATCAGTTGTGATATTCATATAAAATTATTCAAATAGATCAAGTATTATTTTTTTTTATTTCCAAAATATATCTAAAAGACATACTCTAAAAATCTATAATTATTATCAACTAGCATGTCAAATTTAGGAATTACAAGAAAAAAAAAGTTCTTACCTAATTACTAATAGCTTAATAATGTGGATAAAATAAAAAAAAAATGTGCCAAAATTTTAATCTGGGGTGGAAAGTACAAAAAATTATATTTTCATGGTTCAAAGTGCCAACAATCTATATTTTTAGGGTATAAGTGTCAAAATCTATATATTTAGGGTGCAAAGTGCCAAGAAACTTCGAAAACGACTACTCTACCCTTCCTGCAACTAAATTTTCTCATCAAAACGCACACTAAGGTGCAAAGTGTCAAATAAATTATATTTTCTGGGTGCAAAGTGCCACAATTTTAAAGTCATATTACAAAGTGCCAAACCCTTATATTTTCAAGGTGCAGAGTGCCAAATACCCTAAAAACAAAAATGTATTTTGTAACCTCTAAAAGTTATTTCAAATTTGTTCCTCTCCGTTATTTCTCCCGTGGTTTATTGTGTGAATAAATGTCCGAATCACGGCAAGAGGTCATTGAATACATAAATTATTACTCATTGGGATAACAAAAAAATTCCTAATCAATATGAGATGAAAAGACAAATACTGTAATCAACAATATAATGGCTAGTGAAATTGCCAGAGCACATTTTGTTTTTGCCAAGAGAAAATAAAGTTGATGGACAATATTACCCTCATTAATTAGTTCTTCACAAGGAAACACATTCATTTAATGAGGTTCCCTTTGCACAGTCCTTTCTCTCTCTAAAATGGATGAGATCTTCTTTCCTGAAACCGTTATTTCCCCTGCGCCTACAATCTCAACAATCTCATCAGTACCCAAAATATTGATTTTTTGCGAGTCAGTGAATGAAACAATAATTTTTTATTTGTTAAGAGTTTAGCAACAACTATTATACAACCAATGAGTAGTAAATTAAATTCGCAATAAAAAATTATCTTTCTTTTTTTCATAATCTGCAAAGCATGTGTCATGTATGTAATAACTCAAGAGTAGGTGACGTCGTGGCAAAACCGGAAAATTGACATGATATAACTGAACATAAAAACTTTGAATTCATGGTGACGGTGGATGGTGAGAATCTAAGAACCCAGGAAAAATAATTGACTTCATTAGCATATTTGAGTTTTTTTTTTTTTTTTTTTTGTTAAACCATAATGATTTTAATCAGACATTGGAAATTTAACTTAAAATGAAGAATAGTTAGTGGTTTGATCTAAATTTGTATTATCTGTGCTTTTTATCGATTCCTCTGAGTATGGATAAACATAAAGAAGAGAGAGAAAACGTGAATGAAGAAGAAAGAGAGTGGAAGGAAAGTGCAGGGGTGAATTAACTTCGAGGGTATTTAAGGAATTTTGAAAAAATTGCTCTGCCAGCAACAATAATTGCTCTGACAATATCGCTAGCCCAACATAATCTTTTATTAACATATTTGATGAAAGAATAGGCATGCATTTACTAAATTATTGTTGAATAAAATCAAAAGATGAAAGTGGCTTATATAACTTATATCCTCCACAATTAATTATCAAATTTTTTTCAGGGGCATGAGGGGAGTAAAAGAGTCGAGTAGTATCGAACGCCATACTGTTCAAACTTGATTTAAATTTTATCGAGCTTGAAATTTTGATTTAATTTCTTAGCGAACCGAGCTCAAACGAACTTTTATCGATCAATAGCTTTTGGATGTAGAAAGATGAACAATTTCCTAAACCTTTTCCTAAATTCTTTAAAATATTAGAAATATACAATGCTTGGGTTTCCACGAGGGGTTAGGTGGGAAAGAAAAGTCAAATTTCACCAAACACTCATAAATATTCCACCTAATCTTGAAAAATCAAGAGAGTATATGACCTCACAACACTCACTTTACACTTGTAGTAGACAAAATGGTACCAGAACACAACCACATGAGCATTAGGATCAAAAGTAGGAAGGAGAAAGAGTAAATCGCACTTTTGGTCCTCCTTATGGATTAATTTTTGTACTTTTGTCCCTCTTAAATTTTTTGTAGCAGATTTGTCTCTCTTATCAATGTAGTGTAACATATTCATCCCTCTTATCAATCTAGTGTAACATGTTCGTCCCTCTTAAATTTTTTATAGCGGATTCGTCCCTCTTATCAATATAGTGTAAAACATTATTCCCTTTTAAATACAAAATACATCACTTAAATCCAAAATATATTCTAAAATGGACGAAAATTGATGTATTTTGAATTTAAGAGGGACCAATATGTTACACTACATTGATAAGAGGAACGAATCTGCTACAAAAAATTTAAGAGGGACGAATGTGCTATAAGAGGGATGAATGTGTTACACTACATTGATAAGAGGGACGAATCTGCTACAAAAAATTTAAGAGGGACGAAAATACAAAATTTGGACCATAAGGAGGACCAAAAATGCTATTCACTCAAGGAGAGAAATACACTACATCTGCATTAATATGTAATTGCAGTGCAGGTGAAAGCTTTTATTGCATCCTCACAATAGTACAATTTTTTTTCCAACACCGACAAGTTCAATTCAATTAAATTAAACCACTTGTTTGTTATACTATATAATACTATAGGATAGGAGAAACATTAATTCTTCTCTCAACAAATTTAGAAAGATTTTAAGGAAATCAAAAATGGTACAATCAAACAAGTTCAGAGGTGTCAGGCAGCGCCAGTGGGGTTCTTGGGTCTCAGAAATTCGCCACCCTTTACTGTAAGTTCCTTTTCAAATTGCAGTGAATAAAATGATTAGAAAAACATTTTCCTTTACTCACTAATTTTTTTTCTATATATATATATATATATATATAGGAAGAAGAGGATTTGGTTGGGGACTTTTGAGACAGCAGAGGAAGCAGCAAGAGCATATGATGAAGCATCTATTTTATTGAGTGGACAAAATGCAAAGACAAATTTTCCAGTAGTACCATCAACTACTACAAGTAAAGATCATGATCAGTTCCCATTATCAACACTTTCAGACAATAATATTCTAGGAGCAAAACTCAGAAAATGTTGCAAGAATCCATCAGCTTCTTCCATCACTTGTTTACGTCTCGACAATGATAGTTCTAACATCGGAGTTTGGCAAAAGAGAGCAGGTAAGGATTCTGCCTCGCATTGGGTCACCAAAATCGAACTCAAAAAGAATATTATTCAAACACAAATTATTGATGAAGCTATGGATGAAGAGAACAGAGTTGCAATGCAAATGGTTGAAGAACTATTGGATTCGAATAATAATATTCCCGCACCACCTCTATCACTAATTAACAATATTGGTGTCATTAATTATGAAAATAATTAAGAGCTGGGCCCTGTATATTAACATCTTAGATGTATATATATATATATGATGTGTATGTAATATCTTAATCACTTCACTTTTCTTTCCTACCTAAACTTCTTTTGTATATTTGTTTGTTTGTGGACAAAAAACAAAATATCTCATAACTATATCTAAATAAGGGAGAATTAATTACATATTTAGATGTTCATATTGAGGATTCCATATATGTTTGTAAGTGTCCTCTTGGTTAAAATTACAGAAAGATTCCCAAATATATATTTTAGAGGTCGTTTCGTGCATGTTTCACATAATACTGGAGAGGGAGTTTCTTGCATTTATTTCTGATTTTGAAAATGTGTTTGTTAGTTATTTGTTTTGAAAACCCAAAAGTCATTTCAAGAAAATAAGTAATTCAACATATATAAAACGTTTTAAGCTTAATTTTTTCATCAAATTGAGTAAAAAAGAAGTCTTACTAGAACAAAGATTAATTATTTACAGGGTTTATAATAAGAGACTTTAAATTTTTCTTGACGATGGTGCATGAGAATTGCTCCATTTAGGATATATAATGATCATGTGTTATGCAAAATCTATGGTGCATGAGAATTGCTCCATTTAGGATATATAATGATCATGTGTTATGCAAAATCTGCATAGGAAGTTAAGTTATATCCAAGATTGACAAGTGGACAAATGTTTGGTTGATATGGAATGAATTTATTAAGTCCAAATTTTTTCAAGCAAGGTTTATTTATTATAAAAATTGAAATTGTCTTTGGATTAAATATATTCTAAAATAGATCATGCTCAAAGAATTTATAAAATATGAATTGAGTTCGAACAACTTAATATTATTATATAATATGATATTTTGAGCTTTTTAAGACCAACTCAAACCATACCTAAAGACTATAAAGAATTTTCAAAAGAAATAATCCCATCTACCTTTGCAATCTAGGGCTAATCTTGGTCTGGCCCGAGGAAACATTGCTCACTCCGTTACCTTTTGGAAGCCCGACAACAAAAACTACACTCTACAATATTATTTAATTTAGAGTGAAAGACATTTTTGGTCCGGGCCAAATTTTGCACTTTTGTTCCTTTTTGAATTTTTTATAGCAGATTCGTTTATTTAATCAATGTAGTATAACACATTTGTTCCTCTTATAAAACATTCGTCCCTCTTAAATTTTTTGTAGCAAATTCGTCCCTCTAATCAATGTAGTGTAACACATTTGTCCCTCTTAAATTCAAAATACATAAATTTTCGTTTATTTTAGAATATATTTTGAATTTAAGTAATGTATTTTATATTTAAAAGGGACTAATGTGTTACACTACAAGAGGGACGAGTCCGCTATAAAAAATCTAAGAGGGACGAACATACTACTCTAGATTGATAAGAAGGACGAATCTGTTACAAAAAATTTAAAAATGACGCAAGTACAAAAGTTAACCCATATGGAGGACCAAAAGCGCGATTTACTCTTTAATTTAATACCTCCGTATATCAGTTATTGTTGGACTAGGTTGGCCCAAACTAGGCCCAAACTGAGTCCAAATCCTCACAAACCCCATCCCTTCCTTCTTCCAGTCTCAGCAGCTAGAGCCGCCGTCGCCACCCTATACGGCGTCGCTCCACCGTCATCAATGTATTCCGAAAATATTTCCTTTTTTTTTTTCCTTTCAGGTTGACTTTTTATACTATTAACTTATTGATCTTTTATTTAAATTAATAGGTTCTAACACCCGCTCAAGAATCCTGTTTTCTTCTCCGAATATTGAACAGAAGTTCCCAAACCATAGAATAGACTCCTTGAAAGATAAATTTTTCCTGTATTTTACCCAATATTACTCCTCCAAATCCAACATCAATTGCGATGCAATTGACTCAAGGTAACCACATTTTGTTTATTTATTAATTATTATTCATTTGTAATTTATGTGGATACTTAGGACTCTAAATAACGATCAAAATGAGAAGAAGGAAATTTCAGATGACGAAGGTAAGCCAAATGGTGCAGTTTTCAACGTATTGGATGAAATGTTGAAGAGTAGTTTGGATCGCTTAAAAACCACGAGGTCTGGTCTGTTTTCTTGGTTTTAATTCACTTTCTAATTGTTTTTATTTATTATAAAGTCTCATTTTAGGCTCCTGTGATTATAAAGTCTTAGAAGCAATAAATAAAATACGTTGAATTATGTTTACCTAAAATGAGACTTTATAATAGGATTGTGAATTAAAATGAGACTTTATAATACAAGTTCAGAAATATTGCAGGGACTCCATTGCTTGGGTGCATAGAGGCAGTAGTGATGCCATCTTAGAAGCAAGTTACCGTAGTGATATAACTGTTATTAGAGCTTTGCGTTTGGAAGCCAAATTGGGTGCAGCTTTATGTCTTTGGAATAAGCTTGTTCAACAGTTTAGGCTCTATTGCCTTGTTAATGAAGTGGATAAAGCTCTGGATCTTTTTTCTACCATGACTAATTATAAAATAAGGCTCTTTGCCAGAAGGGTTTATTGGAGAATGCAAGAAATGATGGGGAAACGTCAGATTCAATCACAACGACTATACTCATGGATGGTTACTTCAGAAATGGAAACAGCGCTGAAGCTCTTACATGTTGGAATGATGTTTTGGAAAGGGGTATGGAGTTAGATATTATTGCATACGATGTTATTGTTCGGGGATGGACGAGGCTTGTTACATTTTTAATGTTATGTCAAGGATGGAATGTTATAATTTATGCCTATGGGAAATCTGGAGATGTACCGAAGGGCGAAGGCATTGTCTGTGAAAGATCAAATGATTGAATTTGATATTCTGCCTAACATTTATAGAGCGAAAGACAAAAACACCCCCTATGCTTTGTCAAACTTATTTTAAGTCCCCGAAACCCTCCTGTGATCTCAAGTAATTGCCAAATACACCCCCGGAAAAGAGAGTGTGATTCAAACGCGAAAAATTGCTAGTATTTGTTAACATTTTGCTTTTGATATGAAAATTTTACCCCTGACATCGAAAGACAAAAACACCCCCTATGCTTTGACTAAATCCCAAAAAAAACCTTGTGTTATTTTAAATTCCAAAAACTCCCCTGTATTTGGTTTTAAATACCACACTCAACACAAGTAGTATATACTTATGTTTTCAAAAAGAATAAATAAATTTAAAAAAAAAACAACACAGAGGTGTAATTTTGTCATTCCGCCAAAGGTCAAAAGTAAAATTCTACTTGGGTTGAGTGTGATAATTAAAATCAAATATAGGGGAGTTTTTGGGAGTTAAAATAATACAGGGGGTTTTTTGGGAGTTAGGTAAAACACAGGGAGTGTTTTTGTCAATAGCTCAACATTTATACGTACAATGCCCTGATTTACACCCATTTAAGAAATGGAAGTATCGATAAGGCCCATTATCTGAAAAAAGAAATGCTCTTAAATGGTACTATCTCTTTTTTCTTCTTTTGTAAAAAAATATTCTTTTATATTTTTTTCTTTCTTAATGATTCTTATTTTGATCTTCTTATGGTAAGTCCAATGGAGATGCAAAAGCCTAACTACCATTATTCATCCCCAATTTACATTTTTTCTCATTCCAAAGGGAGCATGGAAAATAGTTTCTATTTTACAAATTATACTTTAAGAATCCAAATTTACTTACTCTTGAAGAGAGAGAAACATGATATGTATATGGTAGATGTTGAGAGGGAATGAATGTGATTGGATAAAAATATTAATAAAGTGACATAGAAACTCAATTTACATGCTCACCATTGGAATGAATCAATTTAAATGATTATGCAAACAAGGGTAGTTTTTAAAAAGGTCATATTTGAAAGTTTAATTTACAAAAAGGTCATTAAAAACTTAAAAATTTCAAAAAAGCTAAAAAAAAAAAAGATTTATTCACTGATATTGACAATTGGCGTTTGACATTTGTCAAATGCCAAATGTCAAAATCAGTGAATTGACATTTGGCGTTTGGGGTTTCCAAATGCCAAATGCCATGAACATCCATGGCGTTTGACATTTGGAAACTCCAAACGCCAAATGTCAAAAACGCGTAAAAATACAGAAATCAGATCGGAGAAGAAAAGAAGCGACGAAACTTACATCAAACGAATGATTGCATGTGACATCTCTAATTTGTGAAATTCTTGGGAAAAATTTGGAATGGAGTAAGGCCATCTCCAGTGAGTATGGACTCCCCTTCCACTCAGACTCCCATTCCCTTCAGACTCCTCTTTTTATAGTCATCTTCAGTGATTCAATCTTTCCATTCTATTTAATTCAAATTCTCATACTTCCCCACTTTCACTTAATAAAATGATAATAATAATAACAAATATATAATAATAATAATAAATATATAATAATAATAAAATAAAAATAAATAATTAAGTCAATAGTAAATTAAACATTGGCAGTAATGCATTAATAATAACTAATTTAGTATTGACATTAATAATAAAAAAATTTAATAATAACATTACAATAATATTACAATGTGATTAAATTTAGTTTATCGTATTTAAATTATGTAACATGTAATTATTTTTAATTCACTAGCCGTATTTAATTTCAATGTATTTAATTTTCTTAAATCATTTTTTTTAAAATGTGATTAAATTAACAATAAACAAATTAACGTTAAGTCTATTACATAAAAGTTACAATATTACAAGTAATAAAATTAAATTAATGTTAAGTTTATTACCATTTACTCCACAAAATTCTAATTCTCATATTTTTCCATCTCACTTAATAAAATTAATAATAATAGAGCTAAATAATAATAACAATTAATAAACATTGTACATAAAATTACAATATTAGAAGTTATAAAAGTACAAATTATACAAGTAATAAAATTAAATTAATGTTAAGATTTATAACTTAATTTACAATATTAAATTAATGTTATAAAAATAAATTTTTTATAACTTAATTAAGATTAACTAAAAAAAACAAAAAAAAAAAAGAAAGAAGAAATTGGGGCTGGTCAAAGGTGTGTGGGGCGGCGCCCATCCCCTGCCCTCCCTCCCTCCTCACCAAAATCTATTTTCTCTCCCCCTCCCCTTTCCCCCATGGACTCCCTCTCCCCGCACTTCAATGGAGATGGCCTAAGGTAGGGGTGAGTCCGACGATTGGGTGGCTGGGATTTGGGGAAAGGTAGGAAAGGATCATCTTTGGGTATTTTTTTAATTTATTTTTATGTTTTATAATTAATAATTTTATTTAAATTATCAATACTATATTAAAATTTTTATATTGAAATGTAACTAACTTTTATTCAATATTCTATAAAATGATATATAGAAATTTTATAGTAATAAATTTGTTGATATTTTATCAGTTTAATTTGAGTTGATCGATTTGCAACATATTTTTTATTTAATACTTATTTCACTTATTTTAGATGTGTATATAATTATTGCAATAATAGTTGTTCAATTATTTAATACCTATTGAACTTTTTTGCGTATTTATATAATTTTATCGGCTCTTTTAGGTAAATTTATGAGATATTACAAATAGTACACAAATTTTAAAATTATATAAGATAATATAAGCATTACAAATATAAAATAACCCCAAAAACAAAATTTGAACATTCTAGAAAATGTTCCACATGTTATCATAGTTAACGACGCAAGGACCTATTGTTAGACGATAGAGGGAAATTTCTATAGTACCAAATATTTGGGGATTCTTTTTGTAATTAAGCGTTACCTCCCACAATTTATCCTTTAAATAATTGGGGACGACTCTAATTTAATTGAAACCACAGTATAGAGTAAACACCAACTAAAACTAAATAAAACCACAAGTAAATCACACTTTTCGTCCTTCTTATGGACTAACATTTGCCTATTCCTCTTTCTTAAATTTTCGTAGCAAATTCGTCCCTCTTATTAATATAGTGTAACACATTCGTCCCTCTTAATTTTTTTGTCGTAGATGTGGCCCTCTCATCAATGTTGTTTAATACATTTGTCCATCTTAAATCCAAAATACATAAATTTTCGTCCATTTTAGGATGTATTTTTTATTTAAGAGGGATAAATGTGTTACACTACATTGATGATAGGAACGCATCTGCTACGAAAATGTTTAGAGAGACAGATGTGTTACACTACATTGATAAGAAGGACAAATCTGCTACGAAAAATTTAAGAGAACGAATGTGTAAAAGTTGGCTCATAAAGAAGACGAAAAGTGCGATTAACTCTAAAACCACACTAGAGACTACACACCAACTAAGAATAATTAGGTAAGAGTAGGAGTGTAGGACCAAAGAAATTAGAAATGTCAATTATTATGTTGATACAATTTCAATTTTCAATGGGTATTTTTTGGTAAACTCATGAATACAAAATAATGTTATACACAACTAATACACTACTGACTACTGCTATAAATTGCGTCTTGATTTCACTCTTTGAACTTTGCAAAAACCTCACTTCAGCTTTCTTCTGCATATTTTGAGTCAATAGCAGGCGGAGATTTCTCTTCTAGTCTCTGTCCAAACTTCAAGAACTTTACTGAACAAACTAAAACGAAAAATTATGGCTTTTGAAAAGATCAAGGTGGCCAACCCCATCGTTGAAATGGACGGTTAGATTCAGATCTCAATCTTCTTTAGACATGTTTTTATGGTTGATTTACACTCGTTTCGATCTGGGCTTTTCTTGATTTTCATTGGTTTGCTTTAATTTTTAACTTTCTGTGCGTGTTTGTAAGTAGATGGCTGATTGCAATACTAACTTGTAAATTGAATAATTGATGTAAATGGGAAAAGTAAAATCAATAAAGATCTCATCTTTTTAATTCAGTCAGGACTCAGGACATTTTTTTTTTTCTAACTTTTAAAGCTAAAGCTGTGATCCCATGTTAATTCATTGCTAGAAGTTTGAGTCTTAGTATTTGAATTATTCTTTTTGTAAATCTTCTTTTGGGCCAACATGGATTTAACTTTAGTTCTTTATGTAAAGCATATTGATGTTCTGACAATATTATTTGATTTCTTGTTATCTGTCTTTTTCAGGAGATGAGATGACAAGGGTCATCTGGGCTTTTATTAAAGACAAGGTAATAATTTTGATTTAATTTGATTTCTACTTTTTTGGCCAAGCTCTGGGTCCATTTGAGTGAGTTCATACTAACTTGTTTTATGTAAATGCAGTTGATATTGCCTTTCTTGGAGTTGGATATAAAGTATTACGACCTTGGCCTACCTCACCGAGACGCCACAGACGATAAAGTTACCGTTGAAAGTGCAGAAGCTACTCTCAAGTAAGTCATCTCTGTAAAAATAATTTCTCTAAATAAAGATCTAACCTTTCATATGTAGGATTTAACAAGTCTATATGGTTAATAATTGCAGGTATAATGTAGCAATCAAGTGTGCAACCATCACTCCAGGTAGCCATTCTTAAATTTTTTGAATGTATTTATTTTGGATGGTCTTAAACCTCACAAGAAATGATCAACTATGAAATTCAATTTTTGCAGATGAGGCTCGTGTTAAGGAGTTTAACTTGAAGAGCATGTGGAGGAGTCCAAATGGTACAATTAGGAACATTTTGAATGGTAAGTAAAGTTGACCATTACCATTTTTATGTTTATTAGTAAACATTGCTTAATTGCTTTAATATGCTTCCTTGCAGGCACGGTATTCAGAGAACCAATTATGTGTAAGAATGTCCCGAGGCTCGTCCCAGGTATAAGCAACATTCTTTAAAATGATCGTGCTTTCACAATTATGTAAATCTTTTAATCATTCTGTGGTTGCCTATTAGGATGGACAAAACCAATTTGCATTGGAAGGCATGCTTTCGGAGATCAATACCGAGCAACTGATACAGTGATTAAGGGACCTGGAAAGCTCAAACTTGTGTTTGGTATGACTTTGTTTTAATTATTTCTAAATTTTTTCAGACTTTTTTCATTTTTTTTTCATTTTACATTTAGATATTCCTAGCCCAAATAATGGATTTTTGGTCCATTAATTTGTTATGCATTGATGCTTGCTTTTTTAATAGAATTTATATATTTGCAGTGCCAGAAGGGAAGGATGAGAAGACAGAATTTGAGGTCTTTGATTTCACCGGTGCTGGTGGTGTTGCTTTGTCAATGTACAACACTGACGAGGTTAGCTTTGTGAATTTTATCATGAAATTTCGACATTACATTATTCACTTATTAGTGACCAACTCATATTTAATAATACTCAAATTATGGAACACAGTCCATTCAAGCTTTTGCCGAGGCTTCAATGAACACTGCATACCTTAAAAAATGGCCATTGTATCTTAGCACAAAGAACACAATTCTGAAGAAATATGATGGCAGGTATGAATGAATTAAGTCAACATTCCTTGATTAAATTACACTTTCCTTCCACATAATGATTATAACTATTTGCATATTGGGTAAAGATTCAAGGACATATTTCAAGAAGTGTATGAATCAAACTGGAAAACCAAGTTTGAGGAAGCAGGGATATGGTGAGTTTCCTTATATATATTATAATTTTGGTCATCTCGTTTTCATAAATATCTTAAAGAGTGGCTAATAGTTACATTTGTATAATTATACATTTAGGTATGAGCACCGTCTTATTGATGATATGGTTGCATATGCTCTAAAGAGCGAAGGAGGTTACGTATGGGCTTGCAAAAACTACGATGGTGATGTGCAGAGTGATTTCTTAGCACAAGGTATATAAACAAACCTACACACATGCACACACACATATATGTATAAACACACGCGCACACGTATATTTTTCATTTTGAGTTGTTGTCTCGATTAATCTATTTTATTGGATTTTCACAGGATTTGGATCACTTGGGCTGATGACATCAGTTTTGGTAAGTGTGATTCTCTTCCGTAGATGCTACTTTCTTTTGGTTCCCATGTACTATTTTTCAAGTCAAATGCAAAGATGCCCTCTACGTTTTGCCTCTAATTAGCCAAGTCCACCCCCACCCCCCGTGTTATTTTTATTGTTATTTTTATTAGCAAAAAAACCCTTTGTGCTGTTTTTTTATAAACAAAAAGCCCCCTCCCATGTCTGAGAACATATTTTACAGGAAAAAAGACCAATTTACCCCCACCATAAAATGCAAAACACCCCTATTCACATAAAAATTGACAAGAACCCCCCTGTTAAGTTTGAAAACTGGCAATAACCCTCCTGCTCACTAAAAAAATTGACGATAACCTTCCTATTGACTTTTGAAGGAATTTCAAATGGGGTTTTTTGCTAATAAAAAAAACACATGGTTTTTTTTGCTAATCAATATAACACGTTTTTTTTTTTTTTTTTGGTCAATTAGGCACGGGGGTGTTTTAGCATTTAGCTCTTATTTTTCCACCTTTTCTCTATGTTTTTAAATTTAGTCTCACATGTTCAATTTTTGGCCCTGAACTTCCATCATATCGATCTCTATGTATCTATAACATTGTCAAATCGCGTTACTCACAGAAAGTTATCTAGTTCTGTGCTTAAATTGTATTACCGGTTAGAATCTGACTCGATACTGGCATTGGTTGAATGCAGGTGTGCCCTGATGGTAAGACAATCGAGGCTGAAGCTGCCCATGGAACTGTTACACGCCACTACAGGGTTCACCAAAAAGGAGGTGAAACGAGTACAAATAGCATTGCCTCAATCTTTGCTTGGACTCGTGGGCTTGCCCACAGGTAATCTAATCTCAAATATATTATTTATAATAAAGCAATAATAACGGCTAACGAGCAACCAAACTTATTTATAGAGCAAAGTTGGACGACAATGCAAAACTATTGGAGTTCACTGAGAAATTAGAAGCAGCGTGTATTGGTGTTGTGGAATCCGGAAAAATGACAAAAGATCTTGCCCTTATCATCCATGGATCCAAGTGAGTGACTATAAAAAAAGCTTTCAACCGATAAATTGTATATGTTAACTCACCAAAAAAGTTTCAAACTAATTGTATATTGTTTGTATAAATGTAGGCTCGGCAGAGACAAGTATCTGAACACGGAAGAGTTCATTGATGCGGTAGCTGATGAGCTCAAAGCAAAACTTTCCGGCTGAGCATAAATTGAGGCTGCACACCATATCAATAATTTATCTTCATTTTATATGCTATATTTGCAGAGTGCTTTTTCTGGGTTTTCTTTGTTTAAATGAGTATTGGTTAATGTTATTGAGGCAGGCACAAAACATTATTCGAAGAAGCATGCACAATGTTCTAAATTAAATCAACTTTTATGTTTGTGCTTTCTCATTATCTCTTATTTTGGGGTAGGGTTGGAATTTGTTGGTATTAACTAGATTTATGATTTAATCCAACTTATATGTCAATCATGGAAAAGTTTTGGTTAAGTTCCGTTCTTGTTTGGTCTAACAAATTGGTACGAAAGTTTTTGGTGAAACTTTTGAAAACTTATTTGGAAAATGGTTTCAATGGAATATTAAGAAAGTAAAATATTTTTAAAATAACTAGAAAAGTGCACGTAAGTTGTACGTGCCTAATTAATTTCATAGATATTTTTTTGTAAATTGGACTAATAATAACTTTCTTATGTCACAAAATAGCACAAATTTATGATTGATATTCAATTTTTTTTATTAATTATTATTGATTTATCAAAAAAAAAAATAATAGCTTTAAATTGTTGTAATAAATATAAATTATGACTGATTTGGTCATGGCATCTTATAAAATTTGTTCTACAATAATATCATAAGAACATTATTTAGTTCATTCCATAATAGTAGTTTTTATTTTAAGTTTTTCAGTTATTCACTGATGACACGGTTTCATTCGATTTTTCACAAATTTCAATCGAATTTTCATCGATTTCACATGTACTCATCGATTTTACGAGCACTTCTTTTTACTGGTTTCACCCGTTTTTTCACCAACTTCACCAGTGTTTCACCAATTTCACCCGAATTTTCATCGGTTCATATATTTCACTGTTTAATATTTTTTTAACCAGTTAAATATATACATATACATATATATATATATATATATATATATATATATATACATATACATATACATATATATATACATATACATATACATATATATATACATATACATATATATATATATATGTTTTTAGCGATTTATCCATTTTTTTATCGGTTTATAACCTTTTTCATTGATTTCCCGTTTTTCGTCGGTTTTTTTCGATTTAAATCATTTTTTCACCGATTTCATCTAGTTTTTGTTGGTTAAAGTGTTACTCATTTTCACCTATTTCACTGATTTTATATGTTATCCACCTGAATTTTTCATTAATTAAACATGTTTTCACCGACTTTACGCTTTTTTGAGCAATTTTACCTTTTTTCACTGATTTTATCCATTTTTTATCTGTTTCTGTACAAATTTCACCCAAATTTCATGGATTCATATGTTCTCACTGTTTAATTTTTTTTAGCAATTTATATTTTTTAGCGATTTTCCCTTTTTTTATTGATATAATATTTTTCATTATTTTCCGGTTTTTGATTGATTTCTTTTATTATTTTTTTCGGTTTAAATCATTTTTCAACCGATGTCACCTCGTTTTTTATAGTTAAATTCTTTTTTTAACTAATTTCACTCGTTTTTACCTATTTTCCATGTTTTTTCACTAATTTCACATTTTATTCACCTGAATTTTTCATTGATTAAAGGGTGAAATACAGTTTACCCCCTTAAAGTATGGAGGTGGTATCAATTACCCCCTAAAGTATCACTTGTAACACTTACCTTCCTCTGTTATAGTATTGAAAATTTTATTCCATAACTACCCCCGTCCCTTTTATAAAAAATAAATTGTTCCTTTATTAATTTATCAAAAAAAAAAACTTTATTAATTAAGAATTCTTCCATTCACCTAATAATATTATGTTTCAATTTCTTCATGTCTTTTTTCGGCATTCTGGTCTCAATTTTATCTTCATTTTCATCTAATTCTTTTTTTTTTTCCGTTTCAATTTGTTTTCTTTATTTTTTATTTCAATATTTTACTTCATTTATATCTCGATTTTTCATTACAATTTGTCTTAAATTTTATTTGGTGATAATTATCTCCTTAATTTTTGTTACAAATTATAATTCAAAATTTTGATCAAGAATCGTACTGAAAATAAATGAGATAATTATCAGCAAATAAAAACTAAGAAAAATATAAAGCAAAAAACTGAGATAAAAATAAAAAAACTGAAATAGAAAATAATGAAAGCAAATTGAACATAAATAAATAAAAAAATAAGATGAAAATAAAGAAGAAATTTGATATCGAAAAACGGAAGGAAACAAAAGAAATGAAGAGATTGAAACATAATGTTGCTTGGTGGATGGATGTATTCATAATTAATAAAGAGATACTTTTTTTTTTTTGATAAATTAATAAAGAAATTATTATTTATAAAAGGGGCGGGGGTATTTTTGGAATAAAAACTCTAAAACTATAATAGAGGGGGGTAAGTGTTACAAATGATACTTTAGGGGGGTAACTAATACCACTCCCATACTCTAAGGGGGAAAACTGTATTTCACCCTTAATTAAATATGTTTTTACCCACTTTAAGATTTTTTGACCGATTTTACCATTTTCTCACTAGATTTCACCAGTTTCATCATTTTTCTTATAAATTTCACTCGAATTATTTTTTCACCAACTTTACCTTTTATTTAAATGATTTTACCTGTTTTTTTCTTTTTTACCAATTTCACCATTTTTCACTAATTTAAGCATTTTCATCTATTTTTCACAAATTTCACTCGATTTTTTTTTATCGATTTTAAATGTATTTACAAGTTTCACATGCATTTTTTTTAACGGTTCCACCCGTTGTTTCACCAACTTCACCAGTATTCATCAAATTACCCGGAATTTCATCGATCCACATATTTTCGTCGATTTCATATATTTTTTAACTCATTTCTGCAATTTTCATTAATTTCACCAGTTTTTTGACCAATTTCACTCGTTTTTCACGAAAAGAATTCCATTAAAGTGCGAGGCTATGCATGTCATGACATTCTTTATATTTTGCTTCTTTAACCAAATAAACATTAAGTACGTAGCTAAGTCATAAACATTTTTGGTTTATTTATAGGTAAGATGCGATTCTATTGGAACTTTTTATTATAGTTTTTTTATGTGTTATATGAGAAGAAGATTGAAATTATAAAAGTTGATATAAAAGATAATTTCTAAATTTTAGGAGTTAATGTTGAAGATAAATGTAATAAGATTCCATGTAATTATACCTTTACCATAATTAATATAATAAGGTTCCATGTCCAATTACTCTTCTTCAACTATTTTTACATATTTATCATTGAATTAAATATCACTTTACAACTCAAATAAGGGTATATTAACCTTCGCAAAAAAATAAAAAACTTAAATTATTCACACTTTTAGATATAGTATAGATATAGATATAGATATAGATATATAGCTAATGAATTTTGAAAATTTAAGATATGATTTGGATTGAAGTTTGATTGTAGGGGTTTGGGGAGAAAAAATGTTAAATTTATAACATGATAGGTGATAAAAATAGGTGATAAGCATGGATTGAAGTTTGATTGTAGGGGTTGATTGTAGGGGTTCCGGGAAGAAAAAATGTCAAAACAATAACTGGGACAAACTATTTGAGTAGAGATTTGCCCAAACTTATACCAAATGTGATTTGATCCAATTTAATTGAGTCAAAACTGGAACAAACTATTTCCATAATAAGCCATAATTTCGCGGGAGGCCCTGAGCATCCCCGCGGAGACCCGTGGCTCGATTTTTAAGTGAATTTTTTCTGTAGTTTTTCATTGATGGTTGTCGTGGGATGCTAAAATAAAATTTGATCAATCGACAACATGCTTAAATAATCGGGGGACCATATGTGATTTTCTTGGTTTAATAATTTGTGGTCCATCCTGTATATATTGGCAATGTCTTAGTCTTATTCAAATGAAAAGATTTTTGTTGTACTTGTAGGAGGGCAAGATTCACAGACAACGGTCAATTTTGAACACTGATGAATCAGTAGCTTTAGATATTGTCCTAATTCCTAAACAGACGAGTTTCACTATTTCAGGAAGGTGATTTATAGGTGCAAAATTGCATATTAGTCCTTTAGCTTTTCACCTACGGCAAAAATAGTCTGCCCCAATATATATGGCTTTTTTTTCTCAAATTTAGACACATGCATTTAAATTAAACCATTTACTTATTTAATAGCCCAACATATATAATCCCACGCCCAATATATTTTGACCATCTCTCATTTGAGTTTTGTGTGATGTAAAGTTTTCTTAAGTTTAATGCGAGTGAATTAATGCGGTTAAAGTTTATTAGCTATTATGGCTCCTCCTAAAAAAAAAAAAAAATAATAATAATAATAATAATAATCCGACATGGCTCCGATGGGCACAAAATATGATATGACCTTGATACGGTCGGATATGATACGGTTCCAATATGCGTCTGGTGTATCTTGTACATGCCAAGGGGCATATTCATCAAATCAATAAAATATAATATTATGCCGAATACGGCTGGAGAGCATAGTGAGTCTAGAATACTCAAGGGTGGACATTACAACATACAACTTAATATTATCAAGCTCACATAAAAATTGGGGATTTCAGATTCCGACTCCGAAATTTTCACTTTAATTTTGGGTGAAATAATAGTTAAAGTTCCCCCAAAAACGAAATACCTATTTTTTTTTTGAAAAAAAATTGACCAAATTCATAATCACATTTGCCTCAAATTTTCTATATACATCAAAAAATGTCATCTCTTGAACGAAATATATTATACTATACGCCCAAGCCTCTAAAATGTCATACCAATTTTGGATCATACGTATCAGCGACATAAAAAAAATTCAAAATGAAAATTTGAACTTGGAATGACATTTTAGAGGCTTGGGCATGTAGTATAGTATATTTTGTTGAAGGGGATTACAGTTTTGAACGTATAAGTTTTTTTATAGGAAAATGTGATTGTGATTTTGATTTTTTTTTAAAAATAAAATTAGGTATTTCGTTTTATGGGAGAACTTTAACCGGTTTTTCAAAAAATTAAAGTGTAAATTTCGGAGTAAGAATCTGAAATCTCAAATTTCTAAGTGTTACAGGCTCGATACATGATTTTTTGGCGGAAATTAAATTTTCCAGTCAAATAAGACATATATTGATGATTTTCCGGTCAAATAGGACTTAAACTGATGACATAAATGACGTATATTGTCAAGGTACCATAATAAAGGGGCAATTTTATAACGCAACCACTTTAAAAGACCAAAAATGAAACTTTACCACGTTCATCACTTAAAAAAGTGGTATGGCTAAGGGTGAGTTTGGCCCAGCGATGGAAGCACTTATAGATCTCTATTGTGATTTTAAAGTGTTTGGTCCCAATTACAAAAATTAATTTTGGTCAATCGTGATTTTCATGGTGTTTGGGCCCCAATACCATAATCACTTTTGGGATCTCCAGAAGCTAAAAATCAACTTATTTTAGAAGCTCATAAATTGTTACTTTTGCAAAAGCTATTATACAAAAACAATTATTCCATAAATAATTTTTTTATAATAAATTATTGTCAAAATCTATTTTAGCAAAATTATTCAACTATAATTGCTTTTCGAAACTCTAGGCCAAACTTAATTATTGTTGGAAGGACTTAGGTCCTGTTTGTCACGCATTTTAAAGAGTAATTCAAATAAACAATCTTTACTTTCAGAAATAAACTTATCTTTCTCAATTTTAAAAAATAATCGCAAACAAACTATACTTTGATTAGACGTAATGTCACTCTATTTATTTCACATAACAAACTTTATTTCGGTTTCCCAAGGGTATTCATATGTTAGACATAATTTCATCATTTTTTTTGTGCGCCATACACATCAAGTGGGAATCTCTCCCAACATGAATTCGCTACTTTGTAGTGACTAGACCCTTCTACTAGACCAATCATATGTCGGTAATAACAAGCAAACCTAATTTGACATAAAATTACTATCTCTTACACTATTTTTCTTCTTCCCATAATATATAAAAAAAACTTACTCATTTCTAAAATTTATATACCTAATGATTATTTCATCTAATAAAGCTCAAACAAATAGCATTACTAAAATCGAGAAATTTTCTAAAACTTCAATTTATTTCTAAAACTACTTTTAGAGAAAGCAAGACTAACAAGCCCTTATACTTCTTTGAGAATATGATACACTTTTATTTGGGCTCTAACAATTCTTCTCTTTTCATTTTCAATTATGTTATCCTTGTATAGTACAAAAATCATGTTTGCACTATATTAATCGTAATTAGTTGAGAAATAATTTCCTTAAAATAATAAGCAATTGCTACCGTACACTTTTATCTATAATATATATTGTATAGTATCCTGTAAATTTTAAAAGGGGTCATTTGGTAGGACCTAATAGGGGGTATTATGTCATATTATATGTATCAATATGGTATAATACAACGTTTGGTGGCACTGCTCTAATATCGGGTCAAATGGATTAAATCCTTATGACCCGGTATTAAGACTAGATTATAATCCACCCAGGCATGGGTGGATTAGTTAATCCGGGTGAATATGGATTCGATGAAATGTCATTATGACCTCAAATTTACATATTACATATTTTAACATATCATTAAATATCATAAATTCTTCTTAAATCTCTTAAAATGGAAACACATTCTACATAAATAAATCACAAACTAAAATTTATATCAATTTACAATTCACATGGAGGCATTCGAACTAAAAATCAACTCTTACTCTTATATGAATTATACAAATGGCTTCGATGAATTGATATATCTTATCTAACATAATATGTTCAATTAAGTAGTGAAAATATATTAATATATGCTTAAACTCATAATTCACCTAAACATATTAAATTTTATTGCTTTAATGTAATATGAGTCAATCAAATCTACCAAACGTATCTTAAATATGACCTTCAATCCGATTCTGATCTAATCCACCTTAATCCCATACACCCTACCAAACGACCCCAAAGTTTATAACGGTGTGTTTGTATCGTATGATATTCGTATCTATATATATTGTCGTATGTGTATCAGTAGATGATAGTTTATTAAACTAGTGCTTGGTGAAATTAAATACAACACGAAGTTACATATGACTAAATGTCCTTTATATAATGAATAATTATTCGATGTGCTTAGTCTAAAAAGTAAAAAATCAAATGTGAAGAAAAAGGATCAACTTAGTCAAAAGATACAAGACTACTTATGTCGCTAATAAAGAATTAACAGGCTACCATTAATAGGTTTAAAAAGTTAGAACTATATACATTAGTGTTCTCTAAAAGCTAAGAAAAATGTCACGGTTGTGTTGTGAATTTTATTGAGGAAGCATTTAAGATATATTCCCCATTAATCTTGTAAGTAAACCCTTGAAACTAGGGCTTGGAGGATATCAATATAAATCCGATATGTATCAATTCGATTTATTAGGATCTTTATTAATTAGAAATTTGACGAATCTGATTCGATTATAAATTCGTAATTCGAATTACGTATGTGGAACAAATATGAATCTTAGTCGATGCGATCCACTAAAATTTGTATCCGACAATAAATAAATAAATTTATCTGTCGTTAAAATAACTAATATTAATACTCCATTTGTCCCTAATTTTTCACTATTATTTCCTTTCGGGATGTCTCAAAATAATCCTCCCTTCCTATAAATGAAAATTATTTTTTTCAAAAATTCCCTCTCATATAAAGTAATGATTTGACACCACAAACTCTCAAACAATACTTTTAAGAACATATATATTAAAATATCTAAAACTTTCACATTTTTACTCCTACGGTCCTACCTAAAACTCCATGCAAAATCTAGAAGGATAGAAAAAGGCACAAAGGAAGAAATATTTTATCATTAGTTTAAGAAGATGTTAATATTGTTCGTTCTAATTTAATTTTTATGCCTATTTTTTTATCTGAAAATATAAATATTAGTTAAGAAATTTTGAAAACGTGAGCTAAACTAAACGAAATAACGTTAACAAACTTATTTTAGGAAAAAAATAGTGGTGTGAATTTTGAATGTTGAGATTTTATTGAAACTGAAAAAATTCAATATCCAACCAAATCCAAATAAGATCCGATGAACTTAGGAAATTCAGTGATCCTAGTAAGATCTTAATTCGACCTGACATAAATAAATTTGAATCTAGGTCAAACCTGATCCGACCCAAATTCGACCCACTAACTGGCCCTACTTGAAATTGTGAAAAATGATTCCTCGATTTTGGAGGAAAATGTCTAAAATTTGTTGGTACTGAAGTATTTACAAGAGGATAAGAGGAATTAATCATACAAATCCAAGCACTCTATCATGTTGCAAAACACTTAAAGTTTTTTTGGATACAGATCTTTAACGAATTGGATCGACATAGATCCATATTCGTTCCACGTAATTTGGATTACAAATTTTTATAGATGGATCAAATCCATCGAATTTCTAATCGGACTAAAATGCTAATAAATCGGACCGAATACGGATTGAATTTGAATTGATATCCGCCCTATTGACAACCCTACCTTACCTTCAAGATTAAAGGGGGAAAACATCTTTAATGTTTCCTCAATAAAATTCAAAGCACAACCGTAGAATTCTAACAAAAGAGCTTAGGAAAGTTTTGTATGTTTGCATGGAAGTAGAAAAACTCCACATCCCATTTTTCTCAATCAGGTGGGGGCAAAGGAAACATCTGTACATTTTTCGATCATTTAATTATAAAAAAAAGTAACATGGTTATCAACAAAAGGCTTCTTCAAAAGATACATCACTCATAAACTGTAACAGTTCTATTATTGTCCAATTTAAATGTAGTATTAAATGTCTATTTTAATTTTTTTATGCACTCATTAAATATTTCGTTCATCTATTTTTATGTAAAAAATGTCTTCCCTTTCTCGAGCACAAGGTTACCAGATTAAGAACTTACCATTACAAGGCGGCGTAAACTCCAGATAAGATCCCCAGCTGCTAAAATGATACGCTTAAATCTTGTATTCAAGGAACGACTCATATCATCCATGTAAGCAACAAACTCGATCATTTCTGTGATGAAATTTCATATTATCCATAACATTTTTTGAAATGGTAAGCAAGTTACATTCTAGGAATAATGACACACACTTTCTTACCTACACGAAACCTCAGTTGTAAATATTTGATGCTCGTCTTAAATCTGAACACGGGTAATACTGCAGAATCTGAAAGTTGTATAAGAAAATATGAGAAGATTCGTTAACAGTCAGCTCATATCTAACACATCACGAGCTATGCTTCAGAAATAATATTACTCATGCCTGCGGTGTTGCAAAGAATAAATATTAGGATAAATTACCCAAAAAAGAAATGAAAGAAACCTGCAGAGATAAATGCTGGACATCCAAGATCATAAGGGGGTCATTGTTACTTAGTAAACAAGAGGATACTTTAATTTGGGTAAACCTCCATAGAGATGTAATTTACCAAAGTACCTTTCATCTCTATCATCTTAAACTTTTAGATGCCGCAGTCTATTAACTGCACATCATGCTAGACATAAAACTTTTATGTGGAAATATTATTTGACACGGTAGGCATGATTCAAAGCCTCGATCAAGATATTCATCAATCCATCCTTGGTCAAATGACTGCAGAACCTCCAAACAAATTCATTTAGCCCATTTTACGAACAACAAAGTGAAAGTAAAAGGGCGTTTAACATATCCGAGAGTTTCAATCCTTTATTCCTAAATTTGAGGAAATAGTGCCAAAGTTATAATTGTCCTTTAAAATTTTGAAAGAAGTGTGTATATGAATTAATTGACTCTATAAACTAACAAGCTAAAATTGGCGAAATCTGATTAAATAGATAATTGTATATTCTTATAAGAGCATAACTATTTATATAGTTCTTATAAGACCACATACTTATCTTATTCCACCTGCATTCAATATTATTTAATATCGTCATATTCGATGTGATAAAATATATTAATAGACTAGTATTATCTAGTCTATACATGCTTCACCTGATTCGGGACTTGCCTCCCTCGAGAGGCCACGCAATGCACATTTAGCATAAGCTAGTAGTCGTATCCGTTGAGGAGCACCCAACTTGCTGATCAAAGACCGTAGTAGCCCACTAACAGAAGAAACAAAAGCAACTGACTAGATACATTATGCATCAAAAGTTGAATATCCAATAATAGGACTAAAGAACTAGAATCATTCTTACTCAGTTCGTAATATGGTAAGAAAGTCAGGGGGCAAGGACTCCATAAAGGAAGATATGTCCTCCATTTTCAGAGACTTCAGGTCCTCCTTTAGATATTTTTTCTCTTCAGGCGACATTCCTCTCCCAAGCACAGATTTACTTTAATCATTTGCATATATAAGATCAAAATTAGTTCAAAAGGCAATCTAAGTTATGTAAAGCACTGATCTGGTAAATAACAAAATAGGGCCATGTTACTTTAGTCACATTCTCAACTACGAGCAAAATCTGCTAGCCGTTCCTTTTTTTAGGGGGGGAGGGGGGGGGGGGGGTGTGTATTTGGGGGTGCCTGGATCATTCATAGCTGTGTTTGTGGAGTTCGAGTGAAATCCAATGCACTTCCATTCATTGACTTTTCAGCCTAATATATTCTGGTTCAACAACCACCAATAATAATACGAGGTTTTTCAATCAATCCTAGGTGCTTCAGAAGCAATTTTGGTGGATCTGGATATGCATTTCTACAGAGGAGCGATTGGATTTGATACACTTTCTCCTATGTCTATGAGTGAACACGGAACTCTGAGCAAGTTCTTGTCCACACTCCACAATGAGGATCATGTGGGATGCGAATCTTTCTAGCAAGCGTATAAGTAGCAAAATAGATCGTGGGAACTTATTTAAGTAAGGGGAATATTAGTAATTTACATTACAATAATGTATGAAAATACTCTTGGGTGGTAGAGTAGGGTTTCAAGGCTCTGCAGTCTGCACCCTTGGAAGCATTTTATTTTCCTTTTTCTCCTACCTCAAGCACACTTCATAGCATCAACAGTATATTACATATCTGCTATCTACGTTTGAAGTATCAATTACTTCTAGACATTAAAACAGCAGCTGTTGAGATCAAACAACTGAATGCTGAAGTCAGTGTTTTGATAACATCAGCACCTTTAAGATCATAATGATATCTTAAATTTATAAATCGGATAGATTAGAAATCAGTATATAGTGCTGCTGTTGTATATTTACATCCAATGTCACCATCACATCTTATTTCCACCTCAGCAAGTACACATTAGCTTATTATACTACAGTCTCTAATTTAGCCAGCTTTATCTATAACTAGATCAGTGAGTGGTGTCAAATAGTTATTCACTGTTTTGAGGAATCAAATTAATACAGGTATGCGAATCTTAATGTATATTTATCTCATTGTCCTTGGTTATAAAAAGCTACTATCTCATCCATGATAAGTGAAAATAATAATAATAATAATATATATATATTAGAAAACAAAAATAAAGAGATAGACAAACAAGAGTAAATGACTTTCACCTATTAATGGTTCTTCCAGTAAATATGACGGGGAAATATCTAGCGTACTTCCCAACGCCAAAAGTTTCACCCAGCTGCTGTATTTTTTGTGCATCCAGTAAAATCAAAGCCTCCCAGAGGTGGCAATAGCTTTGTCTGAAATCTTCAGTCAACTGTTTATAGATCCCATGATCCAGAATGACTACATTTATTTATGTTATGCAAATATGTCAATTTCAAATCAGCATTAAACATGACTGGCTTCTATCCTATAAAAGAAATGCTAAAAGTAAATCAATGGATTCATACCTAATGAAAACCCATTGGGCCCCCGTGAAGAAACTAATATATTGCCAGGATGTGGATCACCATGCACGAAACCGTGAATAAATATCATCTCTGCGTAGACTTCCACCAGGGCTTTTGCTACCTAACATACCAACCAAGAAGAGAGCAGAAGAGATGAGCGTGATACATTGACAAGACACTATATATGCACAAACTTTGCAGATAACTCTTGCATCATCAGAACTTCATTCGAAGAGTTTAACCGCTCTGCGTAATTTGACAATCCAAAGTGTATTTCCAAAAATATAATACAGAAACAGTTGTATAATATGAGATGCACAGAACAGTTTACCAAACATGCAAACCTCAACAGGCTTGATCCCCATTTGCTCAAAATATTCTAAGTTGTCAACCTGAAAGTTAGAAATTTCCTGTTAGGAGTAGATTTAACTAGAATATCAAGAAATCTCATATACATACTCATGCTTGTCGCCAATACATCGAAAAATAAAGAAATCTGGTTCAGCAGAAATTTGTTTAAACTGTTCAAAGAATTATAGGCGACTATCAGTGAGGTTGCAGATTTGCAGCTTAATATACATTGACAAAACATCAACTGGCCTACTTACATTAATCTTGATATTAAGAATATATCAATATTCACCCTGTACTGGTGAACATTTAGTGAACAAATACGTCAAAAAAAAAAAAACCAAAATCTATTTTTGTTAAAAGTAAATAAACCCTCAATTTGTTGAATTAAAACACTCGTATTTGCAAGTTGTATTCATACTTAAGTCCAACCGCATAAAATTGCAGGATGTTAAAATACTTGGCTCAATTAACATCATGAACCAAAAGAAAAAGTTGCTACTTTTCATCTATATAATCAGGGCTGCAGCTCGCAGAAATCAGGTATTCATCCCTTCACAAGTGTTTATTGTTTTCTTTCACTTTTGTTGGTCAAAATTACCAATTTGCAAATTGAGACATCATATTTATACCATATTTTTAAAGAAGATATTGACATGCCAGCACAGGCAACCAACAGCTAGACTGTTTTCTTATATCATGACTCACTAAACTTAATAATAATAATATATGAAAGGAAACGGCCAGCTAAATGCAAACTGGCGTTTATTATATTAACCATATGACATCACATATCCGTTTCATAATATCTAACCTACTTCCTCCATTCTCACATCACTATGTAAAAAGAGATCCTTTAAACTATCCTGGTTCAGAACGTAAAAGGAATGACAAGCGTAAGAGGAAGAATAATTCATGTACTTCATAAGTTTGACGGTCAAATAAGCCTACAGAAAAATCTTGGACACTGACTAGAGTCACACAAGGTCCATGATCTCTATTTCATATAAAGCAAGTTGTTTGTTATACCTTTTGTCCTTCACAAAACTGCATAGTGAGAACCTGGCTGCTTGTAAAATCCTGGAGATATTACCATAATGGTGAGGTCGAAGGTAAGTTAGCAGATAAAAAAAGATTTTGAAATGTTAAATCTAAAGAAACAATAATATCTCATAGATAGTGCAGACATGATTGATGCAAATGAACTGTCAATGATGTAGCATACCCAATAAATACAGGGGATCCTGACCATATTGTTCTTTTTAAAAGAAATTGCTGTCCTTTCTGAGTTTTTAGCCTCTTGAATGAAATCTACACCGAAAAACACAATCCAGAAATCAATTAGATTGTAACTTAGCTTAATCAACATCTCAGAGTAAATTACTGCAGTATATTAGAGTTCCCTGAAGAAAGAAAACTACTATAGACATAAGGTTAGAAACATCTAAAATGATTTATGACCCAACAGTATATAATAACTTCAAGAAGATAGCATAATGAAAAAACAATTCGCAAAACCATATTTGATGACATATAACGGGAAATGCCAGAATATAACTCACCTAGTTCAGAAGCAATAGACTTCTCAAACTCTGATACCATCCATTCAAACCTGTAGTCTGGAAAAATCTAGAAAAAGAGGCATAAACAATTTTTTAATCATCTTAATATGAAACACGAGACGGAAAAGAGCCCAACAACTTAAAATATGACGACTGGCCACTAAATTCAGGACTCTACTTCAAATTAAATTTTATTCTTTACGTTATCTTGAAATACACATTCCACCGAAAATGCGGGGCTCAACATGTCTCCACCTAATTATGTGTTAGATACATATGCAGAAGTCAGAACACGTGCAGCATCTATAGATGGTGGTTCTCCAAGTAGTAGCAAGATAAAATGAACTTAAAATTCAATCCACATTAAAGTTGAATTTCAATCAGTATTATCATGCGTGCTATTCTAACCCCCCTCTCAACCCACACACGCATTCGTAAAAGAACAACTTCAAAACTTTATAGTACTCTATCGAGAATATTGGCATAGTTATGTAGTTTATATTTCTTCAGGAGAAAGGTTCTAGGTTTACTGACATTTTCTCTTCTATGAAATAAAGTGCACAACTGAACTTTGGTAAGAGAATTCAGAACGAATCAATCTTTCATATTTGAGTTTGATCTTGGTTCAGAGAGGCAAAGCTGAACTGGAGAGTGATAGTGTACAATGGGTAGGGCACCGTTCAAGCAGTGCATTCATTACCAGTTGAGGCGGTCAATGATTGTGCAATGAAAAAGCTTTGAGAAATGGAAATACAATATAGTGATAACCAGTTATAACGGTGTCTTACTAATGGGAAAGTTTCTAAGCTTTTTTATGGAATTTATAACTTTTAGAAAAAGAATAAACTAGTGATGGTGATCATGAAAGGCTCTGTAATTTAATATTTTCCGATGTTATTGCAATTTTTTTCTTTCCATGAGTTTAGGTGAAGGGCACATTGGTGATATTTTGTCAAAATGTTCTGCCACCAAACGAAATACTTTATTGTCTTGCATTCGTTGGAATGATATTAAAAACAAGCATAAATGGTGGACCTATCACAGAAAGGTCTAGAGAATATGAGGCCTATTTGCACATTATCTCCAGTATAATCATTATTGTAAATACATTACGAGCCACAACAGTAATAGTAAGAGTAAAGATTGAAAAAAAAAAAACAGGTTAAATGACTCGAGGCTTTCAGCCACTACCCATTAAAAAGAGCTTCAGTTCCTCACCATTGTTTTAGCAACTTTTCAGTACTAGTTAGTAATTAGAAGCCAGATCATGAATAAGGAATAAATGTAGATTTTTCAGCGTGTACTTAAATTTTTTTCTGACAGTTTGTGACCATAATACCAGCTTTTTCTTACTTGAAGATTCTATTAGCCATAATCTATTCCTTCTGTCCCTCAAATAAAGGGTGAGTTTAGCAGTTTATGACATGTGTTGCAGCTTATAAGCTTCAAGTGGGAGAGAGAAAAGAGGGAACAAAAGTGGAGATAAAAATAGTCAATAAGACGGTAGTGATACAACTTATTCTATGAATTTAGCATCATTATTAATTGAAAATATTTGAGAATCTGCATAAGCATAAAAAATAAATAGGAAAGGTACTCATGCTGAAGAATACATTACAGTGGATTCACACACTTGTTGACCTTAAAAGTTAATGAGGGTTAAAATACATACCCATGCAACTAATCTAGACAGGAAAGTCATGGTTGCAAAGTCATATTGCATCTGATACTCTAATCCTGGATATTGCACCTGTGATACAAACAATGAAACAGCACGCATTAATACTCTAATCTTGATATTCCTTACTCATTAAAGGAAACAGAATTAAGCAATTTAAGAGAAGGCACATACTCTAATCTTGATATTAATGGACCATAACTATTTGTTGCAAGAGATAGGGAATCTGGTAATTAATGTATCTAATTCAAAACTACTATTCTAGTTCAAACTTAATATGAGAAGGTGGCTTCTTCTTCCTCTTTTTTTTTTTTCCCTCAAATTTTTGGTTACAAAGATGGCTTTCAGTAATAAGTTTAAGTGCTTCAGTAAGTAGGATATGTTTCAAGTTCAACCAAAATGCACTGTCCTTTTAGGAGATGACTAGTATCCGTTGTAAAATGAGGATCAAACTTTACATTATGAACACCATTGAAGCTCATTGTCTGAACCACTGAAATAACTTAGTCTTGCGGAATAAGAAGCCAACCAACCGCGTTGAACAATGGATATCCCGACTTCAAGCCTTAATTCGTCAGACCAAAATAAATTATAATGTTTTTGTTCCACCAAAGAGAGGTGCTCATTTAGTAAATTGGAAATATATATGGTAAAAATCATCATATGGATAGAATCGGCTGCTCAGACCCCCCCCCCCCCCCCCCCCCCCAACTGACACACACCACACCGATAAAGGTCCAAAAGAAGGAAACGAACTTTCATGCAGCAAACCATGTGGATAAACTTTAAACCGAATCTAAAGATTCCAGGAAGCAGAAGAGACCCATATATGCATACTAGTGTTTCGAATCATTGCTTGACATAATCAAAAGTGAAACAATACAACTTAAATAAGCATCATTCCATAGACAAACCTTGACCGCAACTTCCTGACCGTCTTTCAATAAGGCATGGTGTACTTGAGCAATTGAAGCAGCAGCAACAGGTTGTTCATCAAACGACAAGAATCTGAGATTCATGTTTCCATTCCATAAGTCGACAAGTTTGTGTGGTCTTTATGCATAAAACTTATAACCCAAAAAAAAAAATGTTGCAGATTTTAGCATTAGAAAAGCAGAAAAAAGAAAAGGAAGTTGGAATTATCATATTTTCTGAGAGAAAATATATGTGACATGCAGTCCATTTTTTAACGAGGCTCAACAGTTCTTAGAAATCTATCATAAAATTTTAAAACGGCATGTTTCACACCTATCATGAATGCTAAAGCACGGAATTCCAATAGGTTCATTGCATTGTTCCCCAAACTATTTCCACAACCGTCTCCAGCCGAAATATTAAACTAATGCATTATTGTTATGTGCACATGAATAGGAAAACAGTTGGCAGTTATGCAACTAGGTGCAATGGCTATCAAATTGTCACCTTCATGTCTTAGGCTCCAAGCTCAATTTAACATTTTCTAGAATGAATCGATGATCTCTGTCCAAAAGGCAAAATAAGTACAAATGGTACTGCCTTATCAGAGAGTACGTTCCAAACTTCCATGGAAGAGAGAGATGAGTAATATCCATATTCCAGAATGGCTTTGGGGACGAGAGACAAAGCATTTACTTCAACAACATGGTCCCTCCACAATACACCTATTAGTAGGCTTCAATGCTTAAATCCGTATCAGAACAATGGCTTTCTTCCATTTAGGCAATTCAAGTAAATTTAGTGAAAATTGGAGAAGGCTTTAGTGCTTAAAACTGTTTGGGGATTGTATTACCAAGGATTATAATGGTCCAATGGCTCACAACCACTCTCAAAGCTTAAGAAATGACATCAAATCTGGATCTTTGCAGTTAAACCTATTGTTATGAAGAGCTTCATTTTCCAATAGGGGAACTTCCCTTGAACCAAGAAGACTAGTACCTCCCAAAGCTTGCTACTTTTCTCAGACAACCAATGCTACAAGATAATTATCCTTCACAATAAGGCCATAAGAGATTTGCATATCAAGTTTGGGTCAGAATGCTAAGCCTATTAATATAAAGGACCTAATAGTCTTGCCATATCAAACTGAATTAAAATAAGCCCATGAATACAAGTCTAGTTACAAAGGCTTTCTAAAGTAAAGTACTAATTATCAAAGCTTAACTAGCTACACCAATGTTTCATAAGGTGTTACAAGCTCTCTTGCTTAAATATGTGATGTCTGTTTTGGAGTCAAACTCAGGTCCATGACCCAATCCGCAAATCTAGATAACAGGTCAGATTCTCAGCCCTGTCAACATATATGGACAGCCAAGCCGACTGGCCCAAAATGGTTTGGTGCATTTACATAATAGGAGTTACCAATGCCAAATACAGCAGTCACATGATTCTTCAATAATAGGAGTTACTGACATAAGGTCCTCCCCTCCCCTTCTTTTTGATTTTTTTAACCAATACAATAGCTATCTCAAATATTCTTATCTGCCACTCAATTCCTTCAACCATCATTGAGTTAGGATTTATCCAACAAAGGTTATTATCATGCTCTCCGAGAAGCCAATCGTACATTAAAACTCCTAAAGCCGAATAAAATTTTCACACTTGCACTAAACGGAGTTCATATACTAAAAAACCCAATCCAATCTCATTAATCAAAAGAGTACATATAACTTGTCAGCTGTATTGGCAGGTGGGTCACCACATAAAAGGAGAGCCAAGAAACTTGTCAGATGCTAAGATACTCCTTTTCTCACTGATCAAGATATCTCTAAAATTAATACCGGCCAAAGATACTAGTACAAGAAAAGTAAAGGTAATATAAGAGGTGACATAAGACATTCAATAGGCTTTGTCTGAGCAGCAAAACTGAAATATTTTCATTATCTGACAAAATGAGGAAGCAATTATACCATCAAATTTAAGATGAATTAACTCGTTATAACTTACATCTCTGACAAATCCTTTCCCAGGCTCTTTAATACAACTTGTTTTATGGCTTCGAAATTACAAGGAACTGCCTAAAGCATCAACGTGCACGTATTAGAGCAACAATAAATTCAGTTATAACAATAAAACACCACCCCAAGTTCTTAAAAAAACAATTAAATGAGGGGAAACTATAACCTGATCCTGTAAAGATGAAAGAGTTGATGAGTATTCTTGTGGAACTTGACGCATGGCTGCAACAAACTGACCAGCTTTGACATAGAAACCTTTGTTGACATCACATAATCTTAAGATCCTCCTAGCTGACCGTTGATGAATCTAAAAAGGGCCAGAAAGAATCAAATTCAACACAAAGAGACTTCACAGATGGGTCCATTTAAACTTTCATCTTAAAGCCAAACCAAGTCTTCTCTACTTAACGAATTGTGATTTTGGTATCAAACGATTACTAAATTTCTAATTTCACTAGCTCAGAACAGAGAAATTAACTCAGGGTGTAAGAATTAAAAAACCTAATTGCCAAACCTCAGACAGTGTACGTCCGTATTCCTCAGAATCGGCGGGTAAACTATGCAACGAATACTTATAATCCACCACGCATGAAGTGATCTGCCAAATTCAAATCAACACGAATTAAATGAAAAAGGAAAAAGAAAGGAAAAAGTTCATAAATAGAGGTGCAAAGTAGGGTATTTTGTAGGTACACTGAAGAGGGCACGACTGGAGCGAACGACGCCGTTTAAGAAGTTGGATGGTGATTCGAGAGTTTCAGTGGAGCTGAAGGCGGCGAGGCCAGTGGTGGTAAGCAGAAACAGTGAGGTTCTGGCGCCAAACTTCCTCATCCGATGAAATATTAAGAAGAAGAAGGAACTCTGCTTGGAACTGGTTCCCCCAAAAAGGACATTTTTTTAGTGAGCTAATGCCAATTTTAGCCCCTTGAAATGCATAATGTTATTTTTATCCTATTATCATTTGAAAAAGAGCAATTTACTTTAACAGAAAATTTTAAAGAACCAATTTACCTATTTCAGTCGGATAGCGTAACTCACTTGACAAAATTAAGAGTGGGCATGAAAAGTGTTTTTGTAACGTAAGGGGTAAATTGCCACACTTGTCATAACATAGGGGGTAAATTGTCATATTTATCATAATATAGGGAATAAACTATCATATTATCATAATATAGGAGAGTAAAGTGATATATATAAAAATATCAGAGAGGCGGTATGAAATTTTTATAAGATTATAAAGGATAAAAATCACATTGATGTGAATTGAATATTATGAATATTATAGGGTAGATTGTCGTTAACTCTATTTTTATTACTATAACTTTTTGATATGGCTAAAAAAGATCTGGCAGGGTCGGTCCAGCTATGCATGATTACCAAAATGTTTCGGCTTCGATTGGTATCTATGTAGGCTGAGTTCGGTTTTTTAAATAATAACAATCGACTCAATCGCTAATCCGACTCAATTCATTAATCGGTCCAATTTTCATCAATACAATGTTGTCTATACTTTGCCATTATAGTTTTTTTGCTTGTCTTGTCCACTTTTATATTTTAATAATAGAAAATATATTTAAATTATATTTGTTGTCTTGTCCACTTTTATATTTTAATAATAGAAAATATATTCAAATTATATTTGTTGTCTTCTCCATATTTATGGCAGTGTTTAAGTGTGATAAATGATAAGTTTGAATCAACAGGTGATTCATCTAGTGTAATGGACTAATTACTACAAAGTAGCGGATTCATGTTCGAATTCCTGTTGAGAGAGGTTCCCACTTTATGTGCCCGACGCGCCTCAAAAGGGATTAAACCATTTAAAGAGTTTTGTGGAAAGATTTTTCTCATTGATGAAAGTTGGCCGTAGCCTAGGTTATATACAAAGTGAATACTATCTATACTTGTACACCAAGAATATTTACATAAATACCCTAGAGAATAATACAAGATAATCACAAAGATACACCAACTAATACTCCCCCTCAAGTTGGAGCATGGAGATTGCAAATGCCCAACTTGCAAAGAAGGAAAGAAAATTGTGAATGACCAAGAGCTTTGGTCAAAATATCTGCTGGCTGTGCACGGGTTCGAATATGAGATGTAGAAATTGTTCCATCTTGCAAGGCATCACGAACAAAGTGACAATCCATTTCTATATGTTTCGTTGGTTCATGGAAAACCGGATTAGCCGCTATATAAAGAGCAGCTTGACTATCACAAAATAATCGCATGGGATGCTCATGTTGTATCCCGAAACAAGCCAAAAGGGATTTCAACCATTTTAATTCACATGTAGTAGTGGCCTCCTATACTCGGCCTCCGCAGAAGAGCGGGAAACCGTTGGCTGTTTTTTCGTTTTCCAAGAGACAGGAGAAGAGCCTAGTAAAACAAAGTAACCAGTCAATGATTTCCGAGTCAGAGGACAACTTGCCCAATCACTATCACAGAAGGCATAGAGTTGAAAATTACTCTCCCCGCGCAGCAGAATACCTTGTCCAAGACAACCTTTTAAATACCTCAAAACTCTCAAAGTTGCGTCCCAATGTTCAACACGAGGATCACCCATAAACTGAGCTAATATATGAACAGAGTAGCACAATTCAGGTCGTGTAATCGTCAAGTAGATTAGGCGCCCTACGAGTCGCCGGTACTTTTCTGGATCCTCAAAGACGACGCCATTGATGGTGGCAAGATGATGGTTTTGTTCCATGGGTGTAGAAACAGGGCGTGCGCCAAGTAAGCCAGCCTCACTGATAATGTCAAGAACGTATTTGCGTTGTGAAAGAAACAAACCGTCATTTCCACGTGCTACTTCAATGCCGAGAAAATACTTGAGAGCGCCCAAGTCTTTCATATGAAATCTCGCACTAAGTTGTTGCTTGAATTTTCCGATTGCCAAAGAAGAAGAACCTGTGATTATAATGTCATCCACATACACAAGAACATGTAAAGCAACATCACCCCTTAAATAACTAAACAATGAGTAATCAGCATAAGATTGTGTAAAACCAATTTCCTTTAAAGCAGTCGAGAGCTTAGCAAACCAATTTCGAGGCGCTTGCCGGAGTCCATACAATGACTTACGTAAGCGACACACCTTACCCGAAGCAGCTGAGTTAAAACCAGGAGGGAGTTGCATATATACCTCCTCATCAAGATCTCCATGTAAAAAGGCATTATGCACATCCGGTGTAGTTCCCACCTTCTTGCCACCGCTATAGCTAAAAATGTGCGAACCGTGACCATTTTAGCTACAGGGGCAAAAGTTTCATTGAAGTCAATGCCGGCAACTTGCCGATTCCCATATACTACTAGGCGCCCCTTTAATCGTTCAACCGTACCATCAGAGCGGTACTTGATTTTATAGACCCACTTACACCCAATTGCTTTCTTCCCGGGTGGAAGGTCCTCTAAAGTCCAAGTTCCGTTTCTCTCAAGTGCATCTATTTCTTCCTGCATTGCTTTTCGCCAATCAGGATCCTTAACAGCTTCTTTAAAGGAGGTGGGTTCAGTGCCTGCAGTAATTGCTGCCAAAAAATGGGTGTGTCTCATAGAAAACTTATCACAATTTACATAATAAGCAATGGGAAAAGGAGTACCTGAGGACTTTGACGGAGCAGTGGTAGGTGATGTGACAGGGTTTATAACTCGAACTGTATTGGTAATGAAGCCCTTGAGTTTACTAGAAGGTTTCTTTATTCGATGACCTCGACCAGTTTCATGCGGAATAGTGTCTTCATTAATCACAACGTCCCCAGTATCCGAAGTTACACCAACACCAAGTTGCTGGACAACATCCAAGTCGCCACCCGCAGGGGTTGTGACGTGTTGTACAGCTCCGCCATCATTTTCTCCTGCCACAACCGATTGATCCTCACTCCCCCTTGCTAAGGGAGTATCCTCAGAATAAGTCACAGTGTGATAGTAGTCCTCATTTTCAAACATATCATCAGTATTATGCAAATAAGCTTCAGTTACAACAGGAAATTGTTGTTCACAAAAGACCACATCTCGAGATATAAAGAACACCTTTTGGTCTAAGTCATACAAACGCCACCCCTTTTTACCAAATGGATATCCCACAAACACACATCGGCGAGAACGAGTACCAAACTTATCCTTCACACGAGGTTGATTTTTGACAAAACAAAGACAACCGAAAACACGAAGGGCATCATACTTAGGAGGGGAACCAAAAATAATTTCGTGTGGTGTTTTATTATTGAGTAATGGGGTAGGGGTTCGGTTTATGACATAGGCAGCCGTCATTATACTCTCCCCCCAAAAAGAAATTGGAAGGTTAGATTGAAAAAGTAATGCCCGAGCCACAAGAATATGCCTATGTTTACGTTGGACCCTCCCATTTTGTTGTGGAGTGCCGACACAAGAGGTTTGATGAATAATACCATTATCAGCATAAAATCGATGAAGACATGTAAATTCCCGTCCATTATCACTTCGTAGAATTTTTACATGCTTATCAAATTGAGTTTGAACCATCTTACAAAAATCCTTAATAAGTTGAGGCACATCAGATTTTGCAGACATCAAATAAACCCATACTGCTCGAGAACAGTCATCAACAATAGTTAAAAAATAGTGAGCACCACAACTAGCAGACAAAGTATACGCACCCCAGATATCACAATGGATTAAATCAAAAACATCTTTAGCTCTACTATTACTCAAAGGAAACATGTTTCTAGTTTGCTTGGCTCTTAAACAAATATCACAAGGTTCATGGACATTAACATCCTTATTTCCAGTATTTCTAATAAAATCAGGCAAAAGAAAATCCACTTTCCGAGACGGGTGTCCCAGCCTTTGATGCCACAAATCTCGTTTATCTCCCACAGTCGCTTGATAAGCTTGAAGTTGTCGCAAAGGCCGAAACCAATAAACCCCGTCACATTGTTCACCCGCTCCAATCAGAGTCCTCAAAGCACGGTCCTGTATGATGCAAAGCTTATCAGTAAAAGTGACAGAATAAGATAGATCGACAAGCAATTGAGACACCGACAACAAATTACAAGTAAGATCTGGAACATATAAAGCATTATGGAGGACCAGATTGCTGCTCAAATGTATCGTGCCTTCCTTAGTGGCAATGGTTTGTTTACCATTAGGCAGCCCAACAGAAGTAGGAGAAACATCAAACAATTGGCTAAATAATTTAGCATTACCAGTCATGTGATTTGAGCATCCGGTATCGATGATCCATTGAGCAGAATAATCAAACTTACCACTCAATTTTTCAGTTGAAGAAGACTGCCCTTTTGAAGTGTTGAGAATGTTCACAAGCATAGCCCACTGATCATCCGAGAGACCAGGAATGCCACGACGATCGGACTCGTGTACGGGTGCTGGAGTAACTGACTTCGAGGTGGATGCGGCATGTGCTACCTGCCCGCGGCCTCCTTTACCTGTAGTCCTTCCTCCCCCTCGACCAGACCTGCCTCCGCCTCTACCTTGCCCTCCATTAGTGCGGTTCTCGGAGTACCACCAATCCGGGAACCCAATCAGTTGAAAACAATTTTCTTGTTCATGTCCAGGTTTGGCGCAATGTGAGCAAACTCCATTGGTTCGAGGCCGTTCATTCCGTCCCCTAGCAGCCCCTTGCGCCGCGAAACCGACAACATCAGAATTGGTTTCGTGGGCTCGAGCAACAGTTTGGTGACGTTCTTCAGTCACGATCTTAGCAAAAACCGTGTTTAAGCTCGGCAAAGGATCTATCATCAAAATATTCGAAACAGCAGTACCATAAAGAATGGAATCCAAACCAACAAGAAAATCATGTACCTTTTCATTCTCCTTTTCTTGAGAAAACGCCGTAGCAGCAGCACAAGTACACGTCGGAACAGTAGAATATCCCGCAAGTTCATCCCATATCTTTCGTAGTTCGTTGTAGTAATGTACCACTGGGCGGCCGCGCTGCCTGCAAGCACCCAAAAGTGTTTTTAACTCATGAATTCTCGGACCGTTTCCTATCGAGAAACGTTGTCGAATATCATCCCACATGTCTTTCACATCATCTGGTTGGGGGACGGAGGAGCGTAGGACTGGATCAAGGGTATTATGAATCCATCCTACGAGTGTTGAATTAACCGTCACCCATAAGGACGCTTCTGTAGTCCCTTCCATCGGCTTGGTTACAGTTCCATCGAGGAACCCTAGCTTGTTCTTTGCACGAAAATTATTGCGCATCGAACGAACCCATTCGTTGTAGTTCTCACCACGTAACACAATAGGGCAGATTGTGATTTGTGGTCCGTCAGAGGGATGGAGGTAGTAGGGTGAAGTGGAGTCGAGGGGTTTGGTGATCTTATCGTCACTCATGATGAGATGTCGGTAATCGGATTTCGCGTTGAAAGATCGAAAGTTTCAGTCGCTGGAGAGCGATTGGAAAAAAAAAAAAAATTGGTCGTCAAGATCTGGATCTCCTGTTCTTGAGATGTCTCTGGTACCATAAAGAGTTTTGTGGAAAGATTTTTCTCATTGATGAAAGTTGGCCGTAGCCTAGGTTATATACAAAGTGAATACTATCTATACTTGTACACCAAGAATATTTACATAAATAGCCTAGAGAATAATACAAGATAATCACAAAGATACACCAACTAATACCATTGAGAAATAAAAAAATAATAATAATAAGTTTGAACAACTTGCAAATTTACCTTTGGGTAAGTAGCATTTATTACAATTTTCCAATATCATGATATTACTAACTAATACTCCTATATTATTGTAGCTACAAATTACATTAAAATTAAAGTTTTGAGTGGGATCATTGCACCCCACTGCCTACAAATTAAAACTTATATCACATAGCTAGCGCGGGACATATGTTAGTTATAATACATGCACATTGTTGTATATATTACTTTTTTTTTTTTTTTTTAATAATTGTTGTGTATATTACTTTTACTTATATGAATAAAGTTTTCAAATTATGTACGTAACACAGAACATATGTTAGTTTTGAACGTTAAGGCCCCGTTGACATTTTGATTAATATTTTTATCACTAACACAGAACGGGTTTCGTGAGACTGAGCCAAAATCAGTTCAAATTCAGAAACTCACACTCAAACTCTTCAAACCTATAAAACATTGATTTGATACCTACCATCTACATTTTCCCCCAAATCTCACAAAAAAAGACATAACTTTGACACCTACTACCTACTTTTTCCCCTAAACCCCAACATCCAAACCCAATCCAAGTGGGGTTTCAACTTATTCAAACCACAAAACCCAACAGCCAAAACTCATCCAAATAAAGTCTCAAAGGTTTCATTGAAACCACCCAAACCATTTTTTTTAAACCGAGACCCACGAAACCGAGCCAAAACCCATCCAAATAAACCCTAAAAGTTTCACTCTTTGCATATTTTGTGTGACAATATTTTTGGTTTTGTCATAATAATAATTTGTGACAACTATAATAGTCACATTTTTTTTTTTAATTGTCACTAATAGATTTTAGTGACAAATATGTGATAATTTGAGTTCTCACTGTTGACAATTACTGATATTTTTTTATAGTGATAATAATTATTGTCACAATGATATAGTGACAATATTTTTCTTGTAACTTTTTTTTGTATACTGAATGTCAATAGTGACAAAATTATAATTATTGTCAATAATAAGCTTTGGATAATCATTTTAGTGACATACTTTAAGTAGTTGTCACTTAGTATTTAATAGTGACAACCTTAAATTATAACTTAATATTTTATCGCTTAAAGTTAAAACCATTTTTTTTTTAGTGACTCTAAGACTAAAATCTCTATTTGTTCAGGCAAAAAAAAAAAAAAATTGATCTACAATATTTACATATATTTTAAAATAAATCTAGATACATTTTATATTTTTAAATATCATAAAGTCCAATGCATATTCACAAAATCATTTGACCCAAATCCTACATTTTTAACACGAAAAAGTCAATTCCTAGTCTAGAAGCCAAATACCCATAGTTTAATTAATGTGCATCTAATGGTGACTAGTAAACGAGGCCAATTCTGCAATTCAAAGTTGAAAAATATTGAGTAGCAACTTTGAAATATTAAAAGAATTGTAATTGAAATATTAAAAGAACTGTAATTGGAATACTGAGTAAAAGATGCCTCTTCTTTGCATTTAATACGATTCTTGCTCAACAAGTATTGTAATTGGAATAGTATTTTTATTCCAAAAAAAAGCAAGTTCTTTCTTTTTCAAATTAGAAAAGCAATCCGCGTTTGTTCCACCACCCATGCATGTTCCTTTTGACTTGTTGAAGTTGGCTTTTTGAATGTTGAAGTTCCCACCACCCATGCATGTTCCTTTTTGAAAAACCGAACCTATTTTTATTTAGGGCAAATTCTGCCCCCTAATCTTTGAATTTTTTTCACTTTATCCCCTAATCTTTGTGTGTTCCCACTTAACCCCCCAGCTACTAAAAATATCTCAAATCACTACTTTTGGACGTTTTCTGGCGAAATATGTTCAAATATTGGGCGACAAAGCGGGAAAACATTCAAATTAAGGTGGGTGGCAAAATGGGAAAACGGCCAAAGCCACATTATTAAAGTTGGACGGAATATTCTATTAGATTCTATTTTTTTACGTCTTAGGGGGCTGCTTGAGACATATTTCATAGCCGAGGGGTTAAGTGGGAACTCGCAAAAGTTAGAGGGAAAAATGATAAAACATTTAAATGTTAGGGGGCAAAGTGAAATTTTCCTTTTATTTATTACAGTTGAATTACAGTTTAATAATAATAAACGCGTACCAACTCTCCCGATTGTCATCCCTATAAATAAGTCTAATTCCTACATAACTTATATGCACAATATTAATATAACCCTTAAATATTGACAACTCTTTCTTAATCTTTTCCTATTATTGTTCTTGTTCCTGCAATATATTGATCAACATGGTTCTTTCCAAGACCATCTCCCAAACTGACGTTTCCATTCACTCCACCTTTGCTTCTCGATATGTTCGGGATTCTCTCCCGAGGTAATGTTACGTTTTACCCATTTCGTCTTTTAATTTTTACTCCTATTTTTTTTTTTTTTTTTGAGATACCAAAAATAAGATTTCATTTACTGAATTATCTTCTTATAATATCATCTCACATGAAATAATAACTTGATACCACTAAAACTCTCTCTCCGAGGTAATGTTAAGTTTTACCCATTTCGTCTATGAATTCTAACTTTTATATTTTATTTTTAAGACGCCCAAAGTCAAGATTTCATTTCCTAAAATGATTTTTTTTTGGTCAAAATATTATCTCAAATAAATAATAATTTGACAAAATACTACTTTTTAGGGAAAGATATGAAGAAATTTAAAAATTTCACTGTTTCCTAAAACTCTATGCCAAAAATAACGGGAGCAAAAATAAAGGAACGAATGCAGTATAATTTTAAAAGAGAAACTATATTTTGTTCAAGTAATTTTTAATGATATAATTCTTGTATCAATCACATGCAAGAATCAGTCATTCTAAGCTATGTATTTCGTACGTAATTTTTTTTGTTTTTATTACGTACCATGAGGCAAATGAATAATAGTTTTCTTCAAGATTAATACACATTAAATATTCGGTATGAAGATTGAAAAGTTTCCTATTGTATGGTACCAAATATGCAATTTTGTTAGAAACGATTGATTTGTTTGTACCAAATACATAGCTTAGACTAGTTTTTATATCAAATTGACAAAAATATCAAACTTACAAGCATGCTCGGCTGAATTATTTATTAAAGTGTATTTAAAAAGAAACATATGGTACTACTAATGCAGATCTCTTATTCTGTTGATTATTTAGTATATTATCATGATAATTTTTTATTAATAATACAGGTTTAGGATGCCGGAGAGTTCGATTCCGAAGGAAGCCGCGTACCAAATCATAAACGATGAGCTAATGCTAGACGGGAACCCACGGCTGAACCTGGCATCGTTCGTGACGACGTGGATGGAGCCGGAGTGTGATAAGTTGATGATGGCTTCCATTAACAAAAACTACGTTGATATGGATGAGTACCCCATTACCACTGAGCTGCAGGCAAGTAAACTTAATTAGGCTCCATTTGAGTTTAGGGATTTAAATTTGAGAAATGATTTGGAAAAAAAAAAAGATTTTACCGCAAGTGGGGTTATTGCTAAAATTTTAAGAGAACATGGGGTTTTTGTCAATTTTTAAAGTTTACAGGGAGGTCAATGTTAATTTTTTAAGTTAAAAATGATGTTTTCGTATTTATTTTAAAGAAAAAATAACATTTAGGGTATATTTGTCATTTCCTTTACAAATCATGAATAATACTTGCACTTAGAGTAAATAAAATACATTACAATAATGAATGCAGTGAATGTCTTTACTTGTTAATACAGGAGTTTTTTGGCTAATAAAAATAATACTACAAGATTTTGTTTTTTAAATAATTAGGAAAAATACAGGGTGTTTTTGCATTTCAACTCTTAAACAATTCTTTACGCGTTACATATAGTTGTATCTATGTACCTTGTTGGTATTGTACTCATAATTAATCATTTTTGGATCAAACAGAATAGGTGCGTCAACATGATTGCACATCTATTTAACGCACCATTGGGAAAAGGCGAGGCTGCAGTCGGAGTCGGAACGGTTGGCTCCTCAGAAGCCATAATGCTTGCCGGTTTAGCTTTCAAAAGAAAATGGCAGAACAAAATGAAACAACTCGGAAAACCATACGACAAGCCTAACATTGTCACCGGTGCCAATGTCCAAGTGTGTTGGGAGAAATTCGCACGTTATTTTGAAGTTGAACTAAAAGAAGTGAAGTTGAGTGATGGATACTATGTTATGGACCCGGACAAAGCTGTGGAAATGGTGGACGAGAATACTATTTGTGTTGCCGCGATTTTGGGTTCTACCCTGAATGGTGAATTTGAAGATGTTAAGCGTCTCAACGACCTTTTGGTCGAAAAGAACAAACAAACAGGGTACGTTTTAAACTGTTAGAGAGTTGAGATTACTAGTTTACACTATAATTTTTCTTTAATATAATATAAGGCTGATTTATACTCATATGAGGTTTAGTCGTATTACAAGAATCCCCCTGACGTTTCAAAAAAATACAAGGAGACCCCCTCTAATTTAGACTATATATCAAAATACTCCTTCCAACTTTAACAATATTTACAAGGACACCCCTACAACTTCTGAAAATGTTTACAGAAAACCCCTATAAGGAGTGTTTTATGTAATTACGAAAATCTTGGGGGTCCAAGAATAAATCACCCAATACTAACGTATGTGCACAATTATCATAATTAACATGGATGAATAAATGCAGATGGGATACACCAATTCACGTGGATGCAGCAAGTGGTGGATTTATTGCACCATTTTTGTACCCGGAATTAGAGTGGGATTTCAGGTTGCCATTGGTGAAGAGTATAAATGTAAGTGGGCACAAATATGGGCTCGTATATGCTGGTATTGGGTGGGCCATTTGGAGGAACAAAGAGGATTTACCCGATGAATTAATATTTCATATTAATTATCTTGGAGCTGATCAACCTACTTTCACTCTCAATTTTTCTAAAGGTAAGCATAATTTTATTAATTACATCTTCAACCAATTAATTTATGTTCAAGTCAATAAGTATTGATTCCAATAATACAAACCAAACATTCAATTTACCTTTAATTTAATTGAAACTTATATTTTTAACAAAGTTAAGGGATTCAATCACGTAGCATATATAACTTTCAAATTAAATTGCATTCAATATGTGTCGTTTTTATTATCAGAATGTGGAATAATTATATGTTACTCAATTTTTGGCAGGTTCGAATCAAGTTATTGCTCAGTACTATCAACTGATTCGCCTAGGCCACGAGGTAAGTAGAAGTGAATCTGATTCACTACAACTTTTAAGACATTATTATTGAATGACAATTAAATATGCATTTTGCAGGGATACACTAACATTATGGAAAATTGCCAAGAAAACGCAATGGTACTAAAAGAAGGCCTTGAACTAACAGGACGCTTTAACATCGTCTCAAAAGACAACGGTGTGCCTTTAGTGGCGTTTAGCCTCAAGGACAATAGCCGCCACAACGAGTTCGAAGTCTCTGACATGCTCCGTCGCTTTGGTTGGATCGTGCCTGCCTACACCATGCCGCCTGATGCACAACATGTGACGGTTCTACGTGTAGTTATCCGCGAGGACTTTTCAAGGACACTTGCTGAGAGGCTTGTCGCCGATATTCAGAAAGTTCTGCACGAGCTCGACTCGATGCCTTCTAGGGTTACGGAGAAGCTCGCCATGAATGTGGTGGAGCACCACCCAACTGTTGTTAAGAAAACTGCCATTGATGTGCAGAGGGAGATCACTACTGCTTGGAGGAAAATGGTTGCTGACAAGAAGAAGACTAATGGCGTGTGCTAATAAAAGAAAGTTTAATTTATTTTGAGGATTAATAATTGAATTGATTGATTGAGTCATGTTTTATTTTTTGGTCTAATTGTAACTCATGGAGGTTGATGGATATTTTTTTTATATAATTAGTTGATGGATGATTTGTTTTACTAATTACTAATGGCGTGTGCTAATAAAAGAAAGTTTAATTTATTTTGAGGATTAATAATTGAATTGATTGATTGAGTCATGTTTTATTTTTTGGTTTAATTGTAACTCATGGAGGTTGATGGATATTTTTTTCATATAATTAGGTGATGGATGATTTGGTTTACTAATTTATGTGTGCAAGGGAATTTTGGCTCTGTAGAGGAGAAATAAGAAATAAATTTCATGAAATTCCAAAATATTAATGTCACTACAACAAATCAGACTTTTGGGTACAAAAATTTTCGTCCTTAAATAACAGAAATATTAATGTCACTACAACAAATCAGTCTTGAGTGGAGAGAGCGTTTTCCTCTTCTTATTCTTTTTCTTTTCTTTTTTTTCTTTTTCTGGGGGGGGGGGGGGGGGGGGTCGGTTAGGTAATTTCAGTGGGCCGGTAAAAGTATAAGATTGGACACGAAATTTAAACTAAAGTAAATAGTTTAAGTTTTGGCCCAGAAAGAAAAGTCATTTGGGGACGGAGCCCAATTACTATAAGTTGGTACATTAATACTTTTTATTGACTAGGCAATCATCTGTGGAATGATTTAAGACAGACACATAAATTCGCGCCTTATTGTAAGTTTCAGAGACGAAAATCAATTCGTCATTCAATAATTCGTAGCCTAAAGTGAAATCTCTTGTAGTGTGTTTTGCTCATAGATTTGACTTGTCTACAAATTTCCCCCTTGAAACTTGTTCTTGAATAACACAGCCTAATATCGAAGGACAATCTGGTATTCATATATATATATATATATTATGATAAACAATACTAATAAATTACAATTGCATTTGATATAGACATTATACATATAATTATTTTGACGAGAGAAAGCAAAATCGCGTTACGTTTGAGTAAGAAAAAGTATAATGTCAATTGTACCGTCTTGTTGGCACATGGCACACAAGGCTTCGATGAACAGAAAATGAATTTTTTATGCAAACAATCACATTTGTGGAAAACACATGTTTGTAAGTATTGATGAGTCGATTAGCGGTAACATCAAATCTTGGGGATACCTCAAATGCTACAATCAATGGAAAAGGTAAGACTCGTATTTGGATGAAATCCAGAGGCCATAATTTCATCTCGGATGTTATTTATGTGCCAATTTGGAGACAGATTTTTGGAATGTTGGACAACTATTAGACAAAGGATATGACATCCACATGGAGGATCAAATCTCATTTTGAGAGATTCGAAAAGGATCTTGTCAGCTTGTATTATAAAGTTGAGCAACTATGGCCTGTTTGAATGTATTTTGGCTCGGTTTCATTCACTTTGGATGAAAAATATTTTGGTTGGGAATTTGAAGATTCTTTTTGAAATTTGTGTAAAATAATTTAAAATAAATTTGGATGTATTTTGGTTGGAATCTTTTATATATAAATAATATTAATTAAATGAGTAGTTTAGTTAAAAATTATAAGATATAATTTGAATGTTGGAGTAAGTTGGTTGGTAAATGTCATGTCATGTCATTTTCAAATGAATTAATTAATATTATTTTGTGTAATAATTTAGATAATGATTAAAAAGTTAATATTTTAAGTTTAAATTATTATAAAGATAATTAAATGGATAACTTTTATAAGATTTGGAATTATGAAAACAATTAATAAAACATAACCAAAATATATATTATTATCTCTTATAAGGGTGTAACCCTCTGTGAACAGTACCAGGTTATTTTCTTTCGATTTTTTTTCCTCCCCACAAATATAAAACGACACCGTTTCACTTATTCACGTGCTTCATCGTGTTGTACGCTATGCTTTTCTGATTTTCAGTTTCTATTTTTGTTTATTTTCTAATTACGGTCTGACTTTGAGCGTGGGCCCTTGGTACGTATTCAGTTAAAACAAATCCCCTATTCTATCTTTCCTTCGATTTCTTTTCTTTGATTTCAAGTAATTCACATCCCATTTTCATTACTTTCGGCAGCTTTGGAGGAATTTGGGGTCTTGGTGGATTTTCATTGGATTTTAGGTAGGGGAGATATCCTTGCCTTCGATTTCGGCAGCTACGGGATTCAATTTTGGAGATTGGGTTGAGCTTCATCGTAGGGGAATTTTTCTTGCATTTTTTTATTTCGGCAGCTAGGGAACATATTTTGGGGATTGGGTTGAGTTTCGTTGGATTTCAGGTGCGGGAATTTCCCTTGGCTTTCATAAGCAGACTGCTCATTAGGATTAGTAATTTCGATGTGTCACGGCCTTGAGGTTCGTATTTTTTACTCGAGTGTTTTGTGTGAATTCCCGTGCATTTGGGAGTTGCGGTGGCTGTGAGTTGATCTCAATACGTCATTCAAATGTAAAAAATCTTCATGGGTTTGAAGTGGTTGTTTCGTGTGACCTCCCTCTGAGATTGGGTGAGTTTTTTTAATGTAGATGTATTCAAAATTTAATATTTTTTACTTATTTTATCATTCCTCGGTTAATTTTTGGTGTCTAATTTCAATTATTTAAAAAATAGAGGGCAAATTGTCAATTTAATTTGGCGGTGGTAAATAGTTGATAGGGTAGTGCTTGTATGAGTTATTATTTGGTTTTCTATTTTCTCATTCTCTCTTTGGAAGAAGTTTGAGCTTTATCTCTCACAATATTTTTTTTTTCTGGGAAGGTTGGCGTGGATTTTCTTGTTAATTAGCTTTTTTTTCACCTTGTCTTGCTGGGATGATATTTATTTGCTTCATAGATTTTTCTTGACGACTTTTCTTTTCTTTGTTGCATACAGGAATTGTATTTGTAACTTTTTATATTTGTTGTTTATTATTGGGTGTATTTTGCTGATGTAGTCTTCCTGCTGTTTGTAGGTGCTCTTTGGATTTTTTCCAGGTTGGGCTACTTTTTTCTTTAGGTTTTTGGGACAGTATTTGAATTTTTTTAAGTATTTCCTATTTTGGGTGTATCGTGCTGATACGGTATTTTTTCTTGTTTTTGTAGGTACTTTGTGGATTTTGTTTAGATTAGTATTGGTTTTTGTTTTGGATGTTTATGAACTGTTTTATGATGAGTTCCTTTTCTTTTAACTAAAATAGGTTTAACAAATAGCTTGCATGATTACTGGACCTCAAGCGGTGTACGGAGGACTTGAAAAACAAGGTGGTTGGCTTTTTTAAACCATTTTTTTTTAATTCAATGTATGAGTTTTAATGACATATTTGAGACTCTTCTACTGTAGAAATTTGTAGAGCCGAAAACGCGGATTTTTAACAGTGCATCCAACTCAAGGCCGTGTTCAGTCATTCAAGATAATATTGATATAGAGGTTGCTAAATCTATATTCGATCTGATGAAACAAAACCAGTCTTCTAAAAAGCTTGATAGAGACAACAGAGATAAAACTGCTGATAAAGATAAGTCTTTTTTAGAAAGTGATTTGTCTTCACGTGTCAAAGTAAATGCTTGTGATATTCAGGATCAGACCGTGACAAAAGCGCGAGGGTCCTCCAATTTTTATTTTCGTTTCTTAAGTTTCATTGTATTACCCTTTTCATTCAGTATTTTTTAATTCCATTTTCTCAACGATTCTAACATATCTAAGGTGGGGCTGAGCAGGGATTATAAAGCAATTGTGGTCGAGACTAAGAAGGTAACCAAGTTGGAGATTGATTTCATGGTAAGTATGGCGTCACTTTGAGTTCTGTTTTTGGTTTATTTCTTCAAGTGCTAATTCTGAAAAATGAATATGTTATTAGCAGGCTCTTCCTCCATTGCCATCATCATCGGAAAGAGATTTATTGGCTGATATGGCATCCAATCCTAAAGTTATGGCTCAAGATGGGCAAGAGGTGTGTTGATCTTTTGCTCCACTTTTAGTTTTGATTCTGGTTTCATTTTTGCAATTTGAGTGAAACTCTTTAACCTCTATTTCTGATGCAAATTAAAAAGGTGAAACTATTTTCAGGGAAAAGATAGGAATTTTTAGTAGTAATCAATTGCCAAATCTTGATGTCTCACTTGTCAGCGAGGAGGGAAATAAACCACGACAGTGTAGTAAGGAGCAAAAAAATCAATGTAAAGCCCCTTGACCGAAATTTTCTAATTTGAGATTAAACTTTTGTAGTTCAGGGTATATATAATTGTGTAGAGGCTTTTTCAGCTAACTTGTGCTATTTGAGTTCTTTTTGCTGCACCAACTTCCTTGTTTCCTTTCCTAATATCATAAGGTGTTTCATCACTCTTCCGTCTAATAGATATATATTCCTGTTGTTCAAGAATCTATTTTATATGTAGATATATGATGTCCATCCAACCAGGTAAATTTATCCATAGATGGAAGTGTCAGGCCTTCACTTGCAGTGCATGTATCTTAATTGGAGATTTTCAAAGATGCTTATTTTATTTGTTTCAGTGTAATTCTTGATGGTTTCATTGACTTGTATAAGAACATGACAATGTGCAGCACCTCAATTTAAGCCCTCACAACCTTGATCAAGGAGATGTGCTACACATCAATACATTGCCCGCAACATTCATTATCATTACCAACTCATCATGAAGTCTCTGGTGTCTGGGCCAACTGGTGTTTCACATTTATATGAAATGAGGCCTTAGAACCTAAATTCCATGTCACTAACACAAAAGTTTGTTTATGGAAACCCATTGATCGGACACATGCAAGTAGAACATATTTTTGCAACCATTTCAGTTGGAGGTGGAAGAGATGAAAGATCTGAAGTTGCTGCACTACTAAATATTGAGCTACATCTAGCATATGTAGAAAGAAAATAAGCATCACTTTCAAATTTCATAAATTCGATACTTTTACAATTCAAAGAAGAGGTTACGTTCATATTGGTTTCGATTATGGCTCAATGTTGAACTATATCTAATTTTATGGATGTCTATTGTAGAGGACATGTGGTGGACAACATATTAAGTCCATCGATGAGATGCCCAAATCGAGGAACGAGGACCGCAACATCACTTCTACGTGCACGACTTAGTGGTATTAGTTTGAATTCTTCAACCGGAGATGGAAGGAGTGAGTGCCATAGGCTTCCACTTCCACCCGGTTCTCCTTCTAGCTCTTCTTCATTACCCACTCCAAGAAGTCCGAGTAGTACAGGTGAAGGTTCAACTTGTAATTCATCGAAATTGAGGAAAGAGAGACTTCAAGGAAGAGGCACTTTTGGTCACATTACCTCGGCTTTAACTCGTGAGTTCTTTACTTCTTTTTTGCTTTTTATTTATATTAATTAGTGACTGGTCTCATATTTTAATGTCTCAATTGTAGTGAGAATGGACAAATGTGCGCGATTAAAGAAGTTAAAGTCGTTTCAGACAATCAATCATCGACGAAAGTCTCAAGCAATTTTTTACGATAGTTTTATTGGTTTAGTTATTACCTTGGACTGTCTTTGTGACTCGTTTAGTTGTTTCAACAGCGGATAACTTTGATAAGTCAGCTTTCACAAGCGAATATTGTTCAATACTATGGAAATGATCTGGTACGAGTTTATTATGTTTCGCTTTAATACTTTAGTATGATATTTTGTTCCACTTTGTAACTTTCATTTGACATACTTTTCAGAGTGAAGAAAGGTTATCGGTATTTATGGAGTATGTATCTGAAGGTTCGATTCATAGGTTACTTCAAGAATATGGAACCTTTGGAGAAGCGGTTATACAAAATTACACTCGGCAGATACTCTCGGGACTCACTTACTTACATGGACGGAATACAGTTCACAGGTGCCTCTTGTCTTTTTTTTTTTTTTTATGATGATTGTACATGTTTATGTAAAATTATGGCGTATTTATTATTTCATACTTAATATTGGCAGAGATATCAAAGGTGCAAACATTTAATGGATCCCAATGGTGAAATAAAACTTGCTGATTTTGGCATGGTAAAACATGTATGTATTTATGTTTCTATCCATAATGAACAAATTGGAATTCTTGGTTACTGGTTAGAGAAACTTTTGAAGTGTGGATCTGGACTTATTTAGTAATGTGGGCTAAACTATGTATACGACTTATAGCATCACGGACCAGTTATTTTAGATAATGTCTGCGACTCATTTACGATTTGTGGAAAATATGGCCATTCATCACCAAAATGAAAGATTTTTTTTTCTTTTTCAAATGAAATCAGATCATTTAATTATGTATACAATGATAACAGAAAGACAAAATTACGTATTTAGTCCTCTAAATTTCGATTTGTTATAAAGGTGGCCATTTACATTCCAAATTGACTTTGGTCCTAAGTTCAACAGATTTAATTCATATCTGTTAGTCACAACCCATTTGGTCCTTTATCTTTTAAGCTAACATATTCAGTCCATTATTTTGATTATATAAAAGAGGTTACTTCTATATAAAATCATTTATCATAGTTGTGAAGTCATATTTATCCAAAAATTCATAACAATACGTCATATCATGCTAAATGTGTTAACTTGAAGAAATTCTATATGAACCAAATGATAGAGGACTACTAGAGTCGACTAGAGGACTAAATGTGCCTGACTGAAAAAAGAAAAAAGGACTAAATGTGTTGAGTCAAATAGATTAAAGATTAAATCTTGGACCGAATGTGTCGAACTCAAAAGTTGGACTTTGTTTTCTTCTCTAACTGAATCTTAGGGGACTAAATATGCAAATTTTCCCAACAGAAAACATGTGGATGATATAAATGGAATTCAGATATGGTAGCATTAAGTTATACCCTTTTTCCATATATTTGTGGATAACCCGTCTAATATGATATTTAGCATTCATCACCCTCTAATGTAATGTTTTTATTTGACATATAGCTTCCTGTTATTCAATGTTATCCTTCAAAGAAGCCCTTATTGGATATCACCTGAGGTCTCTCTCTCTCATGAATATATTTACTCATAGGACATTACAACCCGACTATATCTATTTTATTTTGTTCTCCTGTAATATACAATCGTACCTATGCTTTAACGGTTTGACCCCTCAGGTTGTAATGAATACAAATAGATACAGTCTTCCGGTTGATATTTGGAGCTTAGGTTGCACAGTTCTCGAAATGTCAACATGAAAACCGCCTTGGAGCCAATATGAAGGGGTTAGACAACATTTCAGTTTTAATATACTTATTTAGCATCAACTACTCTTACTCTTAAAACTGACGTGGCTATGGTATTAATACCTTTTTATTTTGCAGCTTCTGTTGCAAAAATACGTAGCTATGGTGTGATCTTAGTTGGAAAGGCAAATATGCATGAACAACTATGCGTGGATATGATTGGTATCCTTTGGTAACCCATGCTTTATGTATAGTCTATGGCTATATTACATGTGTATATTTATATGGCATGTTTACGCACACATGAATATATATGAAATTATTGTGTTACAATGCCTTTTATATAAAAAATCTTATAAATATGAGTGTAGATTGATACTATATTGATTTATGTTAGGATGAGAAAGAAGAGAAATCTGAGTCCCAGTTCGATAAGGTGTTTTATCACAGATCAGAACAGGCTCATATATATGAATTTCTTGCATTCCCCATTATAGAAGGTAAAATAATTTCTGATCTTCTCTTTCTAGTGAGCTTAGTTTAAAATTAGCTTCAATACTTTTTGACTTAATTTGGATGAGGCAGATGTAGTGAAGGGAGTGAATGGGGTCAATAATTACACATGGACATATATATTTCCTGTTTTATAAAGGAGGAAAAGTTTGATGAATTGGTTCATATATTCAGGAGAAGTCAAACAATATCTCTATATGCTGCTGCAGGATAAAGTAACAGTATTGGTAGTTCGATCAATCTTCGGAGATAATAAAACAGACACCATTCTGGAAGAACTTTGGCAACAAGTGGAAGCTCATATGACTACATTTGACACATATTCTTGAAGTAAACTTTTCTGGTTTTTATAGAATGTAGTAAACTTAAAACAGAGTCTTGTTTATGGAATGTAATATACTATATAAGAATTTTGTATTATGCATATGAAAGTTACTTTTCTGTGAATCCTGATTATTGAAAATTTTATCCATTCATAAACTTTTATGTTGATTAGAGTACACTCTAACTTGTTTTTCTTCAATATTTTAGAGAAAAAATTCATCTAAATATATATGATTGTTTGGTGATCAGAGTAGACAAATTCTGGAAATAGATGTGCTCCAATGCATGGAACAGTATAACTCTGTAAGAACTATTATTAAGCATATGTTTTTTCACTACTTCAGGCTCCCGTACATTATGTGGATTCCAATATTTTTCGGTTCATTAAAATGAAGGGTGATGCATTGCCTGTTGATGAAATCAATGCCAAATTAGCCTCAAAATAGCAAAGCTTCGGCGTAAAGAGAGAGCCATAGGTGAGACTTCTATATCACAATATACAGTGATTAGGCTGCAAGAAGATGAGGATACTCCTGTGCAAGAGCTTCTAAAATCTGGTAAGTATATTTATATAATAATCCTTCAATTTTTTTGTATGCCAACAGTCTTAAATTGCTTTAGTTTTCTTACAACTTATGATTTACAGATGTGCACTCAAAATTGACAGAGACTGCGAGTAGTTCTACAGGACCTTCGGAGGCTTCCGCAATATAATAGAGCATTTTGTAACTCCCAGTTTTAAAGTATAATATGCTTGTTTGATATGTAAATTATGCTATGTTCTCTATTTTGTTAAGGTACTGCTCAGAAACCGCGTATAAGCATTGCTGGTTTGTTTAGATGTGTATATACTCCTGCAATATGTGTAGGGGTTGTTCCATAGTTTTGTGTTTATTTGGTACTTAATCCCCGACCTACATGTGTGAGTTTTGAGAAAACTGATATTATATATGCTTCTTGTTTGTGACTACCTATAATATGTCATATAGTAAATAAATATCTCGGATTACGCATTTCAGATTACTAACTACAGATTATTTCTTCATCATAAAATCATACAATCTGGGCATCAACTCCACGCATTTGGTGGAGCAACATACCTAGTATATATATATATATACACAATATGTATACACATACAATATTATATTAATTTTTGCGCAAGTGGTCAGCAAGAGTTCTGCATGTCAGAACCCTATCTTGGACTTTGGCCCGAAAAAATGAAAAGTGTGGGTTGTTTGAATATTTTTAATTATTTGGGCTGATGAAAGTTGTAACAAATCAAGTTTGACCTAATGAAAAATTGAAAGTGGTGGGCCAAACATGTTCAAAACAGGGCCTATGTGTCTAAATAAACATTCATCATGATGTGACCAAGTGTTTGAAAGTCTATTTTGAAGACTGGTTATGAAATTTGAGACTTAAATTACTTAGCTTTAAATGCTTTTATCGAGAACTACAGTGGTTATCACATCAAAGGGATTAGATTTGACCATGGGGTGAGTTCATTCTGAAAGAATTCGTGACATTATATGATGAGAATAGTATACGTCGAACCCTTAGGCATTAGGCAATTGTCCCCTCTTGTATACTTTACAAACAATTAATTTTTTTACACACATATATGTATAATTAATATAGTTTTATTAAATTAAATTTTGTAACACTTAAATTTAAAAGATTTAGTATTCTTCCTTCATGTTTTATACTACTAGAAGACCACTCAAACATTATCTTCAAACCAACGTGGGATAAAAACTTAATCCTCCTTATTTATGTATTAATTTTTTATCCCACATTCATAATTAAATAAGTATTACAAATTTTTTTTATACATTTAATTTAATATTTAATGTAATTAACTCCCCCCGGATGCCTGCTTGCCTATCCGGGGAGAGTTTCATCTCCAGCCGATGAGGGGGGAGCTGCCTGCCTCCCCCCTTCGGCTAGAGATGACCTTACAATAATAAACAAGGGTAAATTACGGATAACCCCGAAGTAAGGTCAAATTATAAAAATCCCTCTCATATATTGAGTATTACAAAAACCCCTTCAGGTTTGACAAAATCTTACTATCAGCCTCTTACCCTTGAAAAGTTTCAATTTTGCCCCTAGTGGTTATTTATAATGTTTGCACCAATTGTAATATCCATAAATTATAAAACTAAAAACTCTAACTCTAACTCTCTCTTATCCTACATGGCCTAGGTCCTTTAACTGGAAGACCAATTCTTTTAATTATTTAATGGCCTAGTCCATTTAGTTAATTAAGGCCCTATTTTTTTTTTTAATTAAATAGTCCATTTAACTAATTAAGTTCTCATTTAATTAAATTTGACTCTTAGACGATTTAATTAAATATTTATTTCTATAATTAATTAAATCCAATTCAATTAATTAACTTGTAAATTAAATTCTAATTTAATTTATAATCTTGATCCAATCCAATTGGGTCGACCCAGTTGATTCACTTATTCATTGTTTCCTTGTTTTCGCTTCATGTGTATTGTGTATCTCCCCTTAGGTTCACCACATAGTTGATCGTGGATTATAATTAAATATTCATTTAATTATGGGAGTATGGCATACTCTAAACCAATCGAACACTCTGTCGACTGAACATTCCAAAATTAGCACCCCTGCCAGTATGGAAATTCTCCCACACTCCACAGTCGATGTCTGACCACAAGCCCGTAGAGCCCAATCACTGGTGAATTAATTTAGTGAACCTTTAATCATTTACAATTACCATATACGATATGATCCCTCCATTAGTTGATCTCCTTGTCGAGACTTAAGGTCCTTGGACTTTTCATCGGTTCCCTTTCTTCGTCTAGACTTATGTATTCTGATCTCGAAACTATTACCTTTGTCTTAATCTTTATGAACTACTTTCGTAAAGTCGTCGGGTACCTCGACCGAGGGTTTCACCGGAATTTGTTTCTCACAGAGATTCATAGGAGAAATTCCAACCTATCAAGTCGGGTCAATGAATCATCTGTTGATGATATGAACATGCACATGAGTTCCCTTATACCCAATGTGAACCCACAGAGACCTTCTGGTAATCTCCAGTCAGTCGGAACTCACATCACTGCATAGAAGTTCTCGCACCAGATAAACTCTATCACCTTAAGTAATAAGGATCGTTCCTTGTACACTATTGCAAATGGGAATAACTTCGACCCCCATATGCGACTACCGCTTGCATGGTGAGTTATTTCCTAGTTGGGGTATTAAGTGCACTTGCCATTTCAGCAAGCCACCCACTTCTGTGTATCGACTATCCCAGACACGCTCGTGGATCTCAACGTCCTCCAGGTCATTGGAATATACACATCAGTGAGAGTCTAATCGAATCCAATGATGTCCCATCTCAAATGGATTCTACGACTCTTGAATATGTTCTAGACTATGGCCTTGGAGAAAAGTCCACGGGTTGTCCCATAGCCATGTGATCTAAGGATTTTTATCCATATGTGTAGGTAATTATTACATAAGATAAATATGACCATTACGAGTAAGGTGCATTTATTAATCTAAATTGAACAGTTCCTTATTTATTACAATAAATAGCAGCCATATAGTTGGCTTGCTAGACACTATTTCTATCACCAGTTTGTCAAATAACAATGTTCTTGTAGCCTTTGAAACGAACAATTATTTGAAAAATAAAAATAGGGGTAACGTGGGTGATATGGCCATTAAGTTGGATATGAGGAAATCCTATGATAGAGTAGAATGGGATTTCTTGAGGGCAGCGATGATCATGTTAGGTTTTGATTTGCGTTTTGTTAGTCTTGTGATAACTTGTGTTACTTCTGTTTCCTATGCTTTTCTGCTAAATGGCTCTCAGTTTGGTTTGTTCAAGCCGAAAAGGGGTATCTGACAAGGTGACCCCCTTGACCCATGTTTATTCCTCTTCTGTGCAGAATCTCTTAGCTCACTGATTTGTTTGGGGGAGATCATAGGAAATCTACGTGGTATATCTATCTATCCAGGGGCCCCTAGCATTTCTCATTTACTTTTTTGCAGATGATACCGTGATTTTCTGTGAGGCAACTATTGAGGCGACAATTTCGATTCATCACTTGTCGCATATTTTTGGGTAAGCTTTGGGGCAAAAAATAAACTTCGATAAATGTAGCGTCGTCTTCACATGAAAAACACAAAGACGGGTTATCTCTGATATTATGGATATTTTACCGGTTCGATTAGAGTCAAAACATGATCTATATTTGGGCCTTCCTCTAGCTATTGGTAAATCTAAAAGAGAGGTCTTTGGCTTCACTAGAGAGCAAATTTGGAGTCGGTTACAAAGTCTCAAGACCAAGTCGTTATCTAAAGTCTGGCGCAAAGTGATGATTAAGTCGGTTTTGCAAGCTATTATGTCATATCTAATGAGTTTCTTTAAACTTCCATCTTACTTGGTGAAAGAAATCGACTGTATGATTTCAAACTTCTGGTGGAATGGGAAAGACTCCTTCAAGATCCATTGGGTGAAGTGGGATACACTTTGTGACAGTAAAAGGGATGGTGGATTGGGTTTCAAAGAATTCAATTCATTTAATTCGGCTCTTCTCGCCAAGCAAGCTTGGCGTATCATGCTTAATCCGGACAATTTGCTTAGGAGAGTTCTTTCAGCCCGCTATTTCCCTAATTATGAGAGGCCGTTCTAGGTTATTGTCCGTCAGTGATTTGGAGGAGTATTTGGGACTCAATTAGCTTACTTCGCGCGGGCCTTTGTTGGAGAGTGGGTGACAGGAGTTCTGTCGACATTTGGGGGTGATAGATAGTTGCCTTGATCAAACAACTTTCTGATTACGTCGTTGATCCCACATAATTCGACGGTTAATTGATTAATTGATGAAGATTTAGGTTCTCGGGATAGATATATTATCATCTCTATATTTTCGAAAGAAGAAACGAAAGAAATTGTCTATTCAGCTAGGTAACCAGATGTTCACGGATAGCTTAATGTGGCACTTTCATAGATCGGGTAGTTTTACAGTGAAATCTACCTACCGGCTCTCTCGTTCTTTGAATTAAGCTACTGTTGAAGCCTGCTTAGGAGGGTCAAGTTTGCGTCAAGTTCGAAATTGGGAGTGAATTTGGAGGATATGTGCGCCTCCTAAAGTGAAACATTTTGTTTGGAGCGGTTGTTCTAATGCAATTCCAGTTAAAGATCAACTCCTACACCGCAAATTTATGGAAGATGCCTCATATTCACGATGCGCACCAGGTACGAAAACTATAATTCACTGGCTCTACCCTTTCCCTTTGCTAGACAAATTTGGACTCTCTCGGATTTATCTATTTCGAGTTAACGTTGTGATTCTACTGAAGTTGAGGACTAGTTTAGTCAAGTTAAAAGGAAAACTGACTCTAAGGAATTTGGTTTCTTCACAACACTGTGTTGGTGAATTTGGTTTTGTCGTAATAAACGTTTGTGGGAAGCTTCCGATACTCCACCATTGATTATGGTGATTTCTTCAAGAGAGGTGTTTCGTCCCCCAGTTATTATCCGCACCTCTGCCAAAATTGGCTCGAATAAAACACGTGCGGACAAATTTGAAGAGTTTACTATCTAGTAATTAGTTATTCCAATTCATAATCTATTTTCACAAAATTACTTTACTTGGGATTCTCCAAAAAAATAACTACTGCAAAATATTGGAATAATTCCCAGATTTTAGTGAAAAGTAGAATCATGGGATTTTTGAAATGATAGGAACAAAATGGAAAAAGGTCAAAAGAAAATCAATTGCCGAGAATCCCTAAAATGCCTTGTTGACTGCTTTGGTCAGAACTAATTGGTACTACTACTTTGTCGGAGGAGGTGGTGGTCGATCTGACTGGATCACACCTAAGAAAATTCCCAATTTTTCTGTCAATTTTCCCACTGTAATCACAAAATCCCCTAAAATTGAGCGTCACGTGCCAGTACGTGACATTTTCCGGCTAAATTAATAATTTCCGATAAAAAGGACAAAAATTGACAATAATGTAAACATAAATGATGCAAAATGGAGGGGTGCCACATTAAATGACACATTTCAAAATGAGACCACATTAGAGGACCAAATGTGTTCTCTTGTGTATACTAAATAGTGAAATAATCGCTGATGTTGCGATTTTTTGGTTTTATGAAACCAAATGCGATTTTAATTCAAATTCGACGGATCGAGGTACTTTTAAATTTCCTTTTAGGCCATCTCCAGTTACTCTAATCCAGCTTCCCATTTTTCACTCCTTCTCCTTCACTTTTATATAGTCATCTCCACTGACTCAATCTTCCCATTACAATTAATTCCAATATTCATTATTACCCACTCTCATTTAATAATAATAATAATAACAACAAATAATAAATAATAATTAATAATAATACGTAAACCGATTTGGAAATAATTAAAAATATATTTAAGATTGACATGATTTGGGAATAATAAGAAATAATTTAAGATTGACATTAGTAATAGAAATAAAAATTGGTACACAATAATACAACAATCAATTAGTTGACAAACAATAATTTTTACTAAAATACACAATAATACAAAAATTAAAAATAAAATTAACTTTTTGAAAATATTACACAAATTAAATTAAAGGATTTTTTTTAAAAAAAAGGTTTTTTATTAAAGAAAAACAAAAAAAATTTAAAAAAATAGGGCCCGCTCAGCAAGTGAGCGGGCTCGAGGCGTTAGGCAAGGGGAAAACAGATGAAACCAATTAAAAAAGGAGGTCGTGAAATCGATAAAATTTTAGGCCAAATTTGTATAAAAAAAATTGGGATGAAATCGGTGTTATCAGTGAATAACGGGTAAACTTTAACGTGAAGAGTACTACTATTATTGAATTAACTAAATAATGTTCTTATTTTAGAACAAATTTTACAAGATCACATGACTAAACCAATCATCATTTTATATTTTATTACAACAATTTAAAGTCATATTTTTTAATAAAAAAAAATTAATAATAAAAATTTCATAAAAAATAAATTGAGGAAGAGAGTATTGATACGCATGATGACCAACTCACTGCTACACCGCTCAAGAAATATGTGACTATGATCGGTCCAAAAAAAGACAATAAATGGATTTGCAACGTTGGATGCAAGGCAGAACCGTATACGGGATCTTACACTCGCATAAGAGTTCATTTTCTTGGAAGAGCTCCTAGGCAGAGAGCACTTGGGATTGCAGAATGTTCTAAAGTGATGAAAGATGATGAAGAAAGAATGAGAAAAGAAGAGCATGAAGCACAAAATGTGTTCGAACGATCATCACGCAAGGGTGTTAAAGTAGTTCTCCCTCCAACTACTCGTACATGTATTACAAAAAATGATTCTAGAATGGTATCTGATATGTTCGACATGTTTTCAAGATGAGATGTTGATGGTTAATTGGAAGATTTTTCTATGGTTGTGGAATTCCATTTAATGTTGCTAGATCTCCTTTTTTCTACGATATGATAAGAGGAATCAATGGAACTCCTAAAGGATATAAACGTCCAAGTGCATATATAAACCTCCAAGTGCTGATAAAATTAGGACAACCTTACTTGACAAAGAAAACTCCAAATTGGATAGTCATTTGACTGGTATTAAGGATCAGTGGGCAATATTTGGGGTTTCTATCGTTTCATATGGTTGGAGTAATATCAAGAACCAACCTATAATTAATGTGGTGGGAATTAAGGGTGGTAGAGCTATGTTTTTTAATGGTACTGATTGTTCAGGGGATGAGAAATCAGGTATATTTATCTCATTACTTTTATTCAAAGTTATTGAAAATGTGGGGGTATACAATGTTAACTTGCGGGAGAAATCGTAATGGAAAAATATCCCTATATTTTTTGGTCAGGTTGCATAGCTCACAGTTTAAGTCTTCTCATGAAAGATATTGCAATTTCTCCTCATCCAAGATTAGAGTCCATTAAGAAAGTTTACCAACAAGTGAAGGGCATTGTCAAGTATGTGAAAACCCATTCGATGGTTTTATATATATTCCGTAAGTTCTCCACTTTAGAGGTTTTACAAGCTAAGAAGACAAGATTTGGCCATCATTATGTTGTACTTCAGAGGGTTAATCGGTTAAAGAACCATTTGATATCAATGGCATTGAGTGAAGAATGGGACAAATCAAATGTGGAAGCTCAAAATCGAAATTGCAGCATCAAATATAAAGTACAATACTTGATAGCAATTTTTGGGAACAATTAACACTTGTGCTCAAATTTATAAAATCGATTTGGAAAATGATTTGATTTTGTGACTCCGATAAGTCTGTCATTGAGGAAGTTTATCAAAAAATGGAAGATATGCTTTCTTCAATTGACTTAATCTTATCAAACAGGCCTGAACTCTTGAACATTGTTCATAGTTTTGTCCTTGAAAGGTGGCAAAAGATGAACATTCCCTTGCATATATTGCATATGTGTTGACTCCATTTTACTACTCTAGTACATGGTTGACAAGTTCTAATCCTAAAGGTGAAAGAAGGAAGAAGCCAAATGTTGATTATGATATTCATAATATGTACTTAGGCGTAGTTGATCGACTTTTAGGTGATTCAGTCGAGGCTGCTAGAGCTCGGGTTCATCTTGCTGACTTTGTGTCTAATACAGGTATGTAAAAATATGCTTTTGTAAGTTACATGTTCTTATTCAAAAGTTTGGTTAAGTTTCTATCCCATGAACAAGGAAGTTGACTTTCTTGCAAGGTTTATAATCAATAAGTTAACTAACAAGTTAAATACATTGTAAGGTACATTTGCTCGTCCTCAAACAATTGTAGATAGAGACATCATGCCTGCTATTAAATGGTGGAGTTTGTATGGTGCTTCCGTCCCTGAACTGAGCAATATGGCAATCCGTGTTCTATCGCAAAGAGCTAATAGTTCATGCACTGAAAGAGTTTGGAGTACTTATTCTTTCATCCACAGTGTGTCGAGAAATCGAATGAATGCTGATCGTGCAGAAGCTCTTGTTTTTGTTCATTATAACACTCGTTTGTTAATGCGCTAGAAAGATGATTATGAAAAATCATATAAAGATTGGGATGCCTATGTTGAGGATAATGCACTGCAGTTTAACTTAAGGGATATTGAGGATCGAAATATCAATCAACGGATGCTCTTGACGAGAAAGCAAGTTCTTCTAGTTTTGTGAATCCTCCCCAAGCAACTCAAGAACAAAGGCAACGACAAGAACAAAGTCAGTCGCAGAGAGCTCATTGTCCTCAAGTAGTTGAAGATCAATCCATAAGTCAAACAAGAGGAACTAAAAAAGCTCGACTTGTGTAATGGTTATCATGAAATCTTGTCTTTTTGTTATTATATAGTTTTTTGTTGGTGATGTTGCAATTGGTTTTAGCAACTAAGGAAATCATATCAGGCTACTTTTTGATAAGCTGACAACTAAAACAAATAGAAGGTGTGTATATTTTTGTTGGTTTTTTGATGCATTAGGCACTAACAAAGGTGGGTGGCAAAGCACATATGATAAACTTGTAGTATAGTTATTATGTGACTATATTGATAATGGAACTTATGCTACTAATTTTAATGGAACTTATTTGATTGTAATGATATGTAGTTATATAACTGAATGAAATCATATATCTTAGTTATTTGAAATTGTAATACTAATAATTTTGTACTTGTGTGATGATATTTTTTCTATTTTGATATGTTATTTAATTATTTTATATCTCTTGAAATTTTTTTTTTTATATGCTCTATTGACGCTCTCATACTTGAATTTACAGTTACTCACGCTTTCGCGCACACGCACCAGCACACACTCCACGACTAAGTTACCTAGCCCTCGGCCGACTGGAGCCGGCCATTCCCATCCCCCATGGCCATTTCCCACCCCCTTCCCGGGCGGTTGAAGATGGCCTTATTGTTACCTTTTTTCTTTTTTCAATTTGTGGAAGTATTAATTTATGCTTGATTTGACTTAATTTTTTTTAAGATGTAAGTACATTTTAATACTATAAAGTATAAGTACCACTATAGCCCTAGATTATGACACATTGGTCATTTCATTCCAATGTTATTAATTATGTCCGTTACAATGTGGTCCCCTTCAGCTAGACCCTATTTTATAGAGTTGGATTAGACATCTGAATTTTTTTTTTTTTTATAATTAAAATTTAATCATTAAGAGGAATAGAAGAGTTTGTTACAATGGAAATAGAAGAACTAGAATCAATCAAAACACTATGGGGGAAAAAGGAAAGGGGAACAACACCATTCCAATTGCAAGAGAGACCCCATTTTGCTAGATTGTGAGCCGCTTTGTTACCAAGACGTGGGATCTTTTTAACTTTCCAAAAAGGCCATTTGAGAAGCATACGTCTAGCATGATTAGCATCTGTAAAGCTAGCCCATTCAAAATATGGAGAAGCGTTGGTGATCATAAAACCGCATTCAAGGAATCGCTTTCAATAATGATTTTCTCATAACCGGCTTGATCCGCAAATTGAAGAGCAATTTTGATGGCTGAAGTTTCTGCAGCGATTGGATCCGCAAACAAATCTCTAGTGATTGAGGCAAAGATGAAAGAACCATTGTTGTTGCGGACAACAAGAGAGAGAGCTGAGGAATCACTATGGAAAGCAACATCAACATTAATTTTAAACCAACCCGGTGGTGGGGGATATCTAGATATTCGACCTATTGCAAACAAAATATATATGAAAAGATTCAATGAATATGAAAACATAGTACGTCCCCAATAATTTTAGCTGAAATTCGAGTATTGAAAATTCAAAGCCAAGATTTTTATTTTAATTTTGGAAAGGAATCAATTTTTTCGATTTTCAACACACAAACCACCTCTATTCAGAGTTCCACTTTTACTATTCCCCTCTCAGTAATAAATAACAATCTTAATTTGGAGTTTTGATATAATATTTTTTCATAAATTAATTTGGATCCATGCAACATAATTAAATTGTTAGAATATTATGCAATAAATGATTAGTTTTTCAAAAAATTGTTTATTGGTGGATTACAAATTATTTATATTTATTATACTATATAGGTTGTTAATAATTAAATCCGAATTATTTGTAAAAAGAAAGTGATCCTTAATTATGTAATAGTTTTGGCCTTATTATCGTATTAAAATTCCACATTGCCAGAGTCTAGAATATGTGAATATTTCAGTATATTTTATGTAAATAATCAAATATATTTTAAATAAGATAGTTGGTAGCCAAATATCTGATTGTTGATTGTTAACTGAGAGAATTTCACTTGTGTTATCAAGCTATATGTCGATTCTTATTTGTGTTACCAACAAAATTGAAGCCGACACATTTGGTACCACAATTTAAGAAATCGAATTACTTTTGGTACCTCCGTTAAAAATGGTCGTTAAGTGATGACGTAGCAGTTAAGTCTTATTGCAAAATTGATGCAATTACTTATGTTGACTAACAATTCTATCCCATAACATTTATGTTGGCAAAATAATCCCACATATTTAAATTTACTGAGGATTTTAGTCCACCTTGTTGTCCAATTTCAAAATTGGCTCGAATAAGACACGTGCGGACCAATTTGGAGGACAATTATACCACATAATATTTCATGTTGGGAAAATAACACCAATTTCAAATTTACTGACGATAATAGTCAACATTGTTACCCAATTTCAAAATTGGCTCGAATAAAACACGTGCGGACAAATTTGAAGAGTTTACTATCTAGTAATTAGTTATTCCAACTCATAATCTATTTTCACAAAATTATTTTACTTGGGATTCTCCAAAAAAATAACTACTGCAAAATATTTGAATAATTCCTAGATTTTAGTGAAAAGTAGAATCATGGGATTTTGAAATGATAGGAACAAAATGGAAAAAGGTCAAAAGAAAATCAATTGCCGAGAATCCCTAAAATGCCTTGTTGACTGCCTTGGTCAGAACTAATTGGTACTACTACTTTGTCGGAGGAGGTGGTGGTCGATCTGACTGGATCATACATAAGAAAATTCCCAATTTTTTTGTCAATTTTCCCTCTGTAATCACAAAATCCCCCAAAATTGAGGGTCACGTGCCAATACGTGACATTTTCCGGCTAAATTAATAATTTCGGGTAAAAAAGGATCAAAATTGACAATAATGTAAACATAAATGATGCAAAATAGAGAGGTGCCACATTAAATGACCCATTTCAAAATGAGACCACATTAGAGGACCAAATTTGTTGTGTTGTGTATACTAAATAGTGAAATAATCGCTGATGTTGCGATTTTTTGGTTTTATGAAACCAAATGCGATTTTAATTCAAATTCGACGGATCGAGGTACTTTTAAATTTTCTTTTAGGCCATTTCCAGTGACTTCAATCCAGCTTCCCATTTTTCACCCCTTCTCATTCCCTTTTATATAGTCATCTCTAGTGACTCAATTTTCCCATTTCAATTAGTTCCAATATTCATTATTACCCACTCTCATTTAATAATAATAATAATAATAATAACAATAATAACAACAAATAACAAATAACAAATAATAATTAATAATAATACGCAAACCGATTTGGAAATAATTAAAAATATACTTCCTCCGTCCCAATTATTTTTATCCCTTGATACAGTTGACCAGTCAACTTGACTAAATTTATAAAAATTATACTAAATAATTTAATTAATATATTTCATTAATAGGTTAATAATATCATATGACACCATATATATTTATATTTAAAAGGTTTAATACTCCACAAATGTGAATAATTTAATATGATAAGTCACTTAAAATATTGAAAAATTTGATCGGGTACTGTAGCAAATGGAGCAAAATAAATGGGACGGAGGAAATATTTAAGATTGACATTAATAATAGAAATAAAAATTGGTACACCATAATACAACAATTAATTAGTTGACAATCAATATTTTTTTTTTTAAAATACACAATAATACAATAATTAAAACTAAGATTAACTTTTTAAAAATATTACACAAATTAAATTAAAGGATTTTTTTTAAAAAAAAAAAGGTTTTTTATTAAAGAAAAACAAAAAAAATTAAAAAAAATAGGACCCGCTCAACAAGTGAGCGGACTCGAGGCGTTAGGCAAGGGGAAAGCCCATTGCCTCGCGCCTTGATTGATGGCAAAGCCCATCAAGGGGAAAATGTATTTCTCACCCCACTCTTGATAAAACTTCATACTTTTTATACCCCCTAAGTCCAACCTCCCCCTCGACCTACCCCCCTCTCCCTCTTCATAGGAGATGGTTGGCCTAAATAAAATGTTGATTATGAATTTATGATTTTGAGATATTTCACTCTGAACAAAAGTGATACAAAAAATTATAAAACTCAATTCCTAAAAAAAAAAAATGTTAAAAAATGAAACTATTTAGAAAGTCCAAAGAACAAGTATAATAAGTTAATAACGAAATAATTAGAAAATGGTGACGGACATATATTGAACATGATTGAAGCCTTGCGGGACAGTTTCATGCCAAGAACTCAAAATAAATATTGTATAAAATTCATTTCTTAATCTTTTGTCACACATTATAGAGTCTAACTTCAATTTGCTAGGTCCTAGGTAATGTAGAATTGTAACTGCAACAATAATTATTTCATCTTTCTTCGCTCAAATAATGATATTCACACAACTATGATGATGATGATGATGATGATGCTCAACTTACTCGAGGCAAATAATTAATGACTCTTAAAGTCATCTTCTGTATATTCATTTAGGAATTTTTTAGTTAAAATGTGATTCAATTAATTATTCAAATCTTATCATATACATATATATATATATATATATATATATATATATATATATATTTGAAGGGTGATTTTTGACCCCCAATTGGTTGTTTTGACCAAAATTTTATTTTTCTAGAGTTTTTTTTTTTTTAATCCTACAAAATTCCATTATTGGTACTCTCTAAATACTAATGTAATCAAGTTTATTATAGAAGTAATTTAAGGATGTAAATTACTAATCTTTTTCAAAATCACTCTTCTAAAATGAATCATCATTAATTAGGCTAATTAGACGTTAAAAAAAAAGTTTCAAAACTTTGATTTTGCCGTCAATATGTTTCCGTTTACATCTCAACTAACTAAAGTCAAAATATTATTTCAGTTTTAAATTTTATAAATTCCTAAAAATCAGCCGACTAAATCAATTTATAATACTTAATGTTCCCTTAAATTTAGCTATTATTACCATAAGTCATTGTACTTATATAAGAACTCTTATATATGTAAGAATCTTATTATATACTATCTTATAAAATTACAAAACTTAGAGTATTAGTGTGAATTGTCCAATGTTGATTTTCTCCATTATATTGATTCAAATGTTAAAACTAAAAATCTAACATGGTTTGTTCTACATCTTTGTTGCAGGGCAATTTTTAAGTTGTTTTTAATTTCATAATCGATGGTCTTACTATGTGAAGTCCCATTTATGTTTATAGGTTTGTTTTTATTCATTTTTGTCTTTTAATAATTCTTTCACTTAATTTGAGTATGATTTTACTGAACATAACTGCTATTATGTGGTTATTAATTAGATGATATCTCTGAAGACACCACATTCTGGATGACCTATATCAAATGCACTATTCGGTCCGAATTGCAAATACACAATTTAATAAATAAAAATTAAAATATATGATTTTGCTTAACATAACTAATCTTATGTGGTTATTAGATGATGGGTTATTTGTTATATGTGCATGTCTATATATGAGTGATATATTTACTAACTTTTTGTATTTTTTTCTTTATATCCTTACTTATATTTAAGCTTATTATTTAGTCCTAAATTTGTAGTTTTATTCCAAAGCATCATATTTTCGATGTTCTTGAGTTGACTTTGGGATTTATTACATGCCTATATTTAAGCTTTTCTTTGAGAACACTTTCTATGTTTATTCTTTTTTCATTAGATTCTATTAGTTTTTCTCTTAGTATTAAAAATTCAAATATTTATTTCATCTTGATTCTTCTTACTTTTTGGGGGCTTAAGAATTTAATTTTTCTCGCCTAATATTTGTTCGAATATGTATCGTATATAGTATGAGTAAGTATAGACAAAATAAATTCACAACTTTTCGCCAGATACATAGAGATGTTTTTATTTGTCTTTTATTCAACAAAAACACATAATAGTTTCTACTTCAAAATACAGCTTTGATAAACATTTTTTTTATTTAAAATTCCAAAAAAATTAAAAAAAAGTGCTTAAAAGATTAAAATATTAACTGGTCTAAACATACCAAGAAAATGAAATTATAGTCCATTCAAGACATATGATAGTGTTTATTATAGTGATTACCTATATTTCCACATTTACATCCAATCTTTTACAAGTTAAATTAAATAGATTAAAACATATCCTAAATTGAGCTAATTAACCGATTAATACATCCAAGATGTTGGACTGATGGATCTAGGTTTCTCTGGGTCCCCGTTTACTTGGTCGGATCGACGATTAGCTCCTAATACTGTTAGAGAACGTCTTGACCGTGCTTCCATGAACTTAGAGCTTCGTGATCGTTTTCCGTATTCTAAAGTTAGTCACCTGGAGTTTCGGAGTTCAGATCATTGCCCTATTCTAATAGAGATGAGAGACCAGCCGCCAGAAACAGATAAAAAGAAACCAAGAAGATTCATGTTTGAATCGATGTGGTTAAACAGTCATGAGTGAGTGAATGTGGTCTCAGATAGTTGGCAAGATTCTAGCAATACAGATGGTATCTGGGGAAAAATTAGACAATGTCGGGACAGGCTGAAGAGTTGGAGCAGTACTTCGTTTGGGAATGTAACGAGGAATATTAAGAAACTTAGAGAGGAGATTGATAAACTTCGGAAGGGCCTGGTCACAGAAACAAGTCTACAAAGGGAGTTGAATATAACGATGGAACTAGAGGAACTTTTTGATAGAGAGGGTCTTATGTGGAGACAAAGGGCAAAAGCGCAATGGATGAAGGAGGGGGACAGAAACACGAAATACTTCCATAAGCGAGCGTCAGGAAGAAAGAAAACAAACAAAATCAGGGGTCTCCGTAATAAAGAAGGGGCTTGGTGTAATTCAATTGCTGAAAAGGAGAATACGGTGGTGGATTACTTTCGAAACGTCTTTACCTCAGAACACCCCACAGATCTAGAGATGAACCCGGTTCTTTATTCTTTGAATCCGAGAATAAGTGATGAGGACAATGACTACCTCCTTCAACCCTATACAGCGGAAGAGGTAACAAAAGCTATTTTTTCTATGCAACCTCTTAAATCACCTGGCCCTGATGGTTTTCCTGCCTTATTTTATCAAAAAATTTGGCCTTTGATAGGGAATGATGTTACTAAATGTGTGCTGAACTTTTTAAATAGGAAAATCTTTAATGAAGATTCTAATTCACCCACATAGTCCTTATTCCCAAATGCAAAGAACCCGAAACAGTAGCTCACTATAGACCTATAAGCCTGTGTAATGTTATCTACAAAATTGCATCCAAAACCATAGCCAATAGATTGAAACCCTTAATGAACTCCGCTATCTCTGACTTTCAATCAGCTTTTGTCCCTGGTAGACAAATTACCGACAATGTTTTAGTTGCATATGAACTGACTCACTACATGAAAAAGAAAACCAAGGGAGAGGTGGGTCATATGGCCATTAAATTAGACATGAGCAAAGCATATGATAAAGTAGAGTGGGGCTTCTTACGGGATGCAATGATTAGGTTAGGTTTTCATGTGAATTTTGTTGATTTGATTATGATTTGTATTACATCTGTCTCGTATTCTTTTATCCTTAATGGCAGTGAAATCGGTTTTGTGAAGCCGGAAAGAGGAATCCGACAAGGAGACCTTCTCTCCCCGTATCTATTCTTGTTTTGTGCAGAAGGTCTTAGCTCTCTCATTAGACAGGCAGAAACAGAAGGATCCATAAAGGGTATAACAGTCACTCCAGGGGCCCCGAGGGTCTCACACCTCCTCTTTGCTGATGACACCCTCATTACTTGCAATGCTACAGCTGAGGCAGCCTCTAGAGTACAACAAATTCTCCAAATCTATGCAAATGCTTCAGGGCAAGAAATTAATTATGAGAAATCCAGTATTGTGTATAGTCGAAACATTGTTGATTCACTCAAGGATGCAATCGAATCGGTTTTACCAATCCGAAGGGAAGACAAACACGAGAAATATTTAGGCATGCCACTTGCTATAGGCAAATCTCAAAGGGAAGTTTTCGACTTTATAGAGGAACGGATCTGGAAGCTTTTACAAGGATGGAAGGAGAAAGTGTTATCTCAAGCTGGGAAAGAAATATTGATTAAGGCCGTAATCCAATCAATACCGACGTATATCATGAGTTGTTTCAAACTACCACCCTTTTTCTTCAAGGAAATTGAATCTATGATTTCCAGTTATTGGTGGAACAACAAAGATGCTAAAAAGATTCACTGGGTCAATTAGGGTTTACTTTGCAACAATAAGAGAGATGGTGGATTGGGATTTAGAGAACTAGACTCTTTTAACATGGCCCTTCTCGCTAAACAAGGCTGGAGAATCATCCAGCACCCGCACAGTCTGTTGTCTAGAGTACTAAAAGCTAAATATTTCAAGGATACGGATTTCATGGAAGCTCATCTAGGCTCAGCTCCTTCAATTACGTGGAGGAGTATTTGGGGTGACAAAAGTTTTCTTCGAGAAGGTATAAGATGGAGAGTTGGGAACGGAGCTCAAATAAGGATTTGGAAGGATAATTGGCTGCCACGCGATGGATCATTTAAAGTCTTATCACCTTGCCAAGTGCTTCCACGAAATAGTAAAGTTGATATACTTATTGACAGCAATACGAATAATTGGAACAGGGAACTGATTAAGTCAGTATTTTGGGAGGAAGAAGCAACGAAGATTTTATCAATCCCGTTAGCTAATTATGGAGGCAGTGATGTCTTGATTTGGCATTACGAAAAGAGTGGATACTTCTCAGTTAAAACAGCTTATCACTTGTCTGTGGTCCTGAAAAGAGCAGTTGTTAATTCAAGAGTGGGAAGCTCAAGTTCTACTCATTGCGCCGAGTGAACTGGATCTGGAATATGAGAGTCCCACAAAAAGTGAAGATTTTTCTTTGGAGACGTGGTCGCAAAGCAGTGCCGATTCAACAACTCCTTTTCAAAAGGAAATCAGCCGATTCTGAAGATTGCCTTACTTGCAACTATTGTGAAAAAGAGACAATCATGCACGTTTTAAATCATTGTAACTACGCACGACAAGCTTGGGCTGTAAGTAATATACCTTCATGATACACTTGACAGTGAACAGTTAGCTTTTGCAGGTATTCTATGTTGGATGCTTTGGTTTCTCCGAAACCAAAGAGTTTGGAACTCATGTACGAAACAACCTATGGACGCTTTCTTGCTGGCTTCTGATTTCTTTTATAGATTCAAGGCAGCCATTCAAATTCCAACTCGGTATGCTCGTACTACCAACAATACAGTTTGGACTCCCCCTCAACACAACTCGATTAAGCTGAATTTTGACGCTGCAATTGCACCTAATAATGGGGGTTATGGAATTGGAGTCATTGCTAGAAACAAAGATGGAGCTGTGTTAGATTGGAGAGCTTGCAGATCAGACTTACCTCTATCCCCAGAAGCATCAGAAGCCATGGCAGCTAAGGTAGCAATGGAGTTGGCTATTCATTCACACTGGAGGGATGTGATTATAGAAGGAGATTGTAAAGAAGTTATTAATGGGATCCAGATTCCTTTTGTGTATCTAAGCAACATTGGTCCTATCTTACAAGACATCCATGCTTTTATCCCGTCATTTGAGGTTTTTCGTAGTTGTCATACTCTTAGAGAAAATAATAGAGTTGCTCATTCTTTAGCAAAGTTAGCTTTGTCAAATTCCACGTGTGGAAATGTTTTGCCTAGCTATATTCTTGACATTGTAAACTCGGATATTCTCGTTTGAATGAAAGTTTTACATCTTTCCCTCAAAAAAAAAAAAACGATTCATACTCATAGCTACTACTCATGAACACGATTGGGTCTTGATGTTTCATAAGGTAAATTTTATGATTTTAAATCAATAATAGTTATTAGCTCACCTGACAATAAATTGAGTTGCATGCTATCTTTTTATATTTGTATTAATTAAAATGTAAATACGAATTTTGACTTTTGGTCTTGAGAATTAATTAATTCCTTATTATCATAGTTTAGAATTATAATTTAAAATTTTCTAAAAAAAGACAAAATGGTTTAGAAATATAAAATAGGGAGAAATGTAATTAAATTTAGAAACATTATTTTGATTTTAAATTATTTTATTTTATTTTTTAATATTTTGCATTTGTCATACATCTGTCTATATAAACACATATTTGAAGATAATGTTGACTCCAATTAATATTTTTTTTCTGGATCTTAATTTCTCAGAATGTCAATTTTCTTAGCACATAGAGATTCTCTATTGATTAAATATTTTTACTAGCTATACTACTCATGTTTTCCTAATTATTTAAAAACTGTTTTGAACTTAGCTTGCCAATGCATCTTTTCTAATTGTTTATAAGATTTAAAATGAAAAATAAATCAGTTAAGGGTTTACGTGATTGCTTAAAATCAATATACACACTACATATTAGTTGTTCATAGCTTTGAATATAAAGGTTTGGGAACTTGAAATGTGAAGAAAAAGTTTTGAGACTTATGCTATTTATATTAAATCACTTATATTGAGTTTTACATGAAAATATTTGTTTATTAAAGAATTTGGCCAAAAGAAAAATATAGATTCTTGATTTTATTACCATTTCTAGATTATTATTTTTTGACTAAATAATCTCTTTAGCCAGACATATATTCACAAAATTAAACTTAGTCTGGAATGCTTATATTTATTTATGAACTAATAACTCAAAGAATGTGATGAAGTTTGAAACTTAAATATGATAAACTAATGAGAGGAAGTACCATTATAAGTAGATTATGCTTAAATAATAAAGATTAATATAGATCCAAGAGAAAGGTTATACGATTTTTTTTTTTTGATAAAGCTATTAATTTTCAAACCTTTAAAGTATTCAAATTGCAATTAACAATGAAAATTGGAAGTAATAATTTTAAAATAAACTTAATTTATATTTTAATTTTATGAAGTAAAATAGTTTTTTTATTCGTGCAGAGCTCGGGGTGTAAGCTAGTACATATATGTATATGAAGGGTGGGTGTTGACTCCAATACGTTATTTTGACTCAAATTCTAATTTCTCATAATTTTGAATTTCTTTAAAAAAAAATTGTTTAGGAAATTTAATTATTCCTATTCATAGTGTTGCACAAAACATGGAAACTTTATTAATTCCAAAATTTAGAGATTTTACTTATTATATTTACATATTTATTTAACTAATTTAGTTTTGTAAATAATATTAACAGACCAAAACAATACTTTAACATAAATCCGACAAAATATTACTTATATAATAATATTAATATAATTAATATTTATTAAAAAATAAAGTTATATATGATTAACAAAATAATTATAATTTTTTTAAAAAAAAAAACCCCATCCCTACCCCCCAACCCATCCGCACGTGTCTTATTCGAGGCAATTTTGAAATTGGGCAACAATGTGGACTAAAATTGTCAGTAAATTTGAAGATGTGAGCTTATTTTGACAACTGAAATGTTATGTGGTAGAATTGTCGGTCAACATAAGTAATGGTATAAAATTTGCAATAACTCTTAACTGCCACGTCATCAATTAACGTCGATTTTTAACGGTGGTACCAAAATTAATTGATTTCTTAACTTGTGATGCCAAATGTGTCGGCCTCGATTTTTATGATACCACATGTGAGAATCAACATATAGTTTGGTACCAAATGCAATTCTCTCGTTGTCTTTCTTTTCATTTTTTTTTTGGGAAAGAAGTTACCATCAAATCACACTCTATATAGGTTTTTGAAAGTTACCATGCAGTAAAATTCTCCAATTTTGAAGTAGCTAGATAGAATATGTTTTCACAAGTTAACAACAAATACCATTAGAATGGTACCCTACAAAGATTCCTCAAATATTTGTGAAAACTTGATTACATCACTACAAATCACTCTGCACTTATGGTAAAAATAAAATGACATTGAAGATCAAGAAAAGTGGATTGTACCATTTTTTTTATTGGATATAGTTAAATAAAGAGAAAAAATGTGTTCATATATTCATAATCGAAAAGGTTCTTTCAACTTTTATACCTACAATTTCTTCTACAGTAAATTTACATTTTCTTTTACCCTGAGTGAAAGTTACCTTGGGCTCCTAAAGCGGAGGGAATTGCATATATAATGGATTGAAAAACATCCTTCTATGAAGAAGTAGTTGAGTTGAGTTTAAATTAAATAGGAGAGTTTAAATTAAATAGGAGGACAAGTCGCAATTAATGGTGTTATTGGAATGCATAGGAAGTTTGAAAGTGATATTGAGAATGTTATATTGCTTTATACAAACTTGATACCAGAAAAGATGTTTATTGACAATGCAATGAAGGTAATTATGTTTTATATATAGATATTTGACCCTAAACTTTAGAATAAACCACGGCTATAACCTATTAAGTTGTTTCCTTATTAATTAGGAGTTACCATTTAGAAGTTCTGAACATAGCTCGTTTATAATCTTCAATTGTCAGGCTTTTTGCTAACAACTTCTGATTCCCGTTCTGCTTTAATTAATTCTGTACATGTTGCGAAAGAAGAACCTTCTCGTGAATGTAACTATGTTAGCCGAATAATAAATGATTAACAAACAACTTGATATTTGAGCTTGGTTCTTGAGTTTAATCTGAACATGAATTATTGAGAAGCTCATTATTCGAAGGAATACTCGTTTATGAGTAATTGATCAATTAAGGATAAAAAGCTCAAGCAAGATTTCCCAACAATGAAGAATGATTTATTTTGAAGAAAGGCTTATACGTAATTGAAAGATATTTGATGAGAAGTTCAATTGGGAAAGAAAAACCATTATGATTGAAGAACAAGCCCCTAGCACCCCTGAAGAGCCCAATTTTCGATTCAAGAAAATTGGGGTCAAATTCGTAAGTAATTTCGAATGTTGAAAAGAGTAAGAAATTCCTTAGCCCAAAATTATTTCTAAAAGATTTTTAGCCCACATATTTCGGCCATTTAGTACCAATTTTGGAAAAAAAAATTTAATTTCCCTCTCTTTTAGTCTTGAGCCGAAAATTCAACTTTAAAAATCAGCCAAAATTATTTGAAAATCATTTTGTCCTAATTGGCTATTTTTCTAGCTAATATTTGAAAAATATATTTTAAGGAAATATCTCTCAAGATTTTATACTTAGCTAGCAAGTATTATTTGTCTCTAAAATAACCTAGCTAAATCTTACTATCTCAAAGTGATCTCTTGACAGTACTCTCCAAATATTTTTTAAAGTAAATATTTAGTCTTCTAGTTTATTTAAAACATGTCCACATTCATTTAAAGCTTTAAAGACTTGTCACATGCTTAAATTTTATAAAATATCTTTTAAAGTGACAAAATATTTTGGAGAATCAAAAATCTTTCCCTCATGATAATTCACTACTCATCTATAAATAGGGAGTCATTTTCAATCGACCAACACACCAAGAAATATGAATTTCATTTGCAAAAATCATTTCATAAGCTAAACTTTTTTAGTGCACTTTTACTCTTGCAAAAATCGATTTTCTCAAAAGTTCAAAATCTTTTCTTCTTGCTCTTTAAAACTTTGAAATTACTTTGAGTGAATAGAAGTAAAAGAAATAGTGTGTTTCTATTGTCAAATCAGCTCACTTAGGAGCTATTGTATTCAAAACACTTATATTTGTTTGAGCGAAAGTTGTAAACTTGTAAGCTCGTTTAGTGCGATAGGGCCGAGGGTTCTAGTAAGCACGTATGAAGTGCGATAGGACAAGAGTTCTATTAAACACCGTTTTTGTGCGATAGGTGGTGACCTAGGAAGCACGGAGTTGGAGCGATAGGTGCGTCCTAGTAAGCTCGTATCAAATCGAGAGAAAGTTTGTAACTTGTAATCTCGTGTGGAGAAGGTTCGTCCTGCAAACCATTAGTGAATTTCCCATGGGTGCTGGAAGAGTGGAAGTAGGCCATTTGAGCACGAACCACTATAAAACGGTGACTGTGTCTATTTACTTTTTCGCACTTAGCTTTTCTCATTTCAAATTTACTTATCTTCTGAAATATTTTTCTTAAGCTTCTGGAACATAAAACTGTTTTCACTGAAACATATAACTAATTTCTTCTGGAACGAAACTGAACAAATAAACTTTGAAAAAGTTTTAATTACCCCCTCTTAAGTAGATCTTGAGTATCAAACTATGAATTGGAGGCTGAAAATCAGAAAAAGTTTCGTGGTCTACTGGACAAGACAAAAGGATTTTATGTCCCATCTGATTTATTCAGTAAAAAAACGAGGAGCATTCAGCGTAGCGGAAGAAAACAAAATTATGACCCTTAATCAAACATTAGGCAACAAGTATATAATTATAAGTTAACTCCTCTACATATATATATATATATATTAATCTATATCTATCTTTACTATTATAATTTAAGTTTTTCAGTTTTTTTTTAAAATCATATTTGAGTTGTAAGGTGATATTTAGTTCAATGGTAAATATGTAAAATAGTTAGAGAGGTAAAATTAAACATGAATTCTTATTAGAGTAAATCGCACTTTTGGTCCTCCTTATGGGTTAACTTTTGCACTTTCGTCCCTCTTAAATTTTTATAGTAGATTCGTCCCTGTTATCAATGTAGTGTAACATATTCGTCCCACCTGATTTATCCAGTAAAAAAGTGTCCCATCTGATTGGGTGTATGCTGTGACTCTATAATAAGAAATAACAAATGCAAGGAAATGTTTAGGATTAACACGAGCAATCATAGACAAAAAACACCCAACTTCACGTGATATATTTTAAAAAATATTTTTTGAAATATGTCGATCCAAATGACCTATTTTTTATAAATTGGGTGTTTTTTGCAGGGTTTTTGAAAGCACAAGGAAGTTTTTGGCGCAGTAAAAATTTCACAGGGTAGTTTCTTGCAGGTTTAGCAACACAGGGGAGTATCTTGCATTTTTCCCGTGAAAGAATGAAATGAGCTTTTCTCATATTTGCGTTAATCTGTCATGAAACTGTATTTGAGTGTGCATTGCATATTATCTTCGTCAAAATAGGTATATCAGAATTATGCATGCAATTTTTAATTATCTGGATTGTCATGCCAGATTTTAGTTAGTAGTTACTTGATATGTATAAACAAAATAACCTTACTTTTTCATAGTCATATTTTATGGGAGTCATAATATTGACAGATATATTTGTTTCTTCGACATCTTTTAAATGCTGATTATATGAGAGAATTTCACTTTTGGTACCATTATTTACCTTACTTTAAAGATTTGGTACCACAATTGTTTCGTCCGACACATTTGGTACTATTATTTGACTGGATGCATGTTACACATTTCATACTTCCGTCAAATTAATGACGGAATTGAACACGGGAGGAGCACGTGCCAGTCAAATTTTACGGAATTGATGAAACAATTATATAATTGATCCTATAATTAAAGATTACTGCCAAAGTTTGCCCCACATGTTTTCTAGTCGATAAATTTACCCCACAATTCATAAATTTGAAGTATTTCAGTCACAATTGCAAAAATAGTTAAATTATTAATCCTATTTAATAAATTATATATTATTATTAAATTTCTTTAAATAATTAGATTATATATATATATATATATATATATATATATTAAATATCTTAAACTAATTAGATTTTATATGTTAAAATAGATTTTGAATATGAATATTTTAGTATTCATAATCGTATTTTCAAATTTAAGGAAAAAAGAAAATGAATTACCTATTTTGCCACTTGGTTTTTTACCCTTGTGGTCAACTTTGCCGAAAAAAAAAGGGGTGCTAGTTGTTGAGTTTTTCTTAATTTGAGGTGCTAAGTGCTAATTTTGTGTTTAGGGGGTTCAAAGTGTCAATTTCTCGTGTTTCGGGGGTGCAAGTTGATGAGTTGTTTTTAATTCGTGGGTGCTAAGTGCTAATTCTACTTCGGGGGTGCAAAATGTCCATTTCTCGTATTTTGGGAATGCAAAGTGCCAAAGATCCAAAAATAAATTACCTATTTTGTTCCTAGGTTTTTTGAGAAAAATAAGAGAAGGTACAAAGTGCTGAATTGTTAATATTAGTTTGGGGGTGTAAAGTGTTAAATCTATGTTTTGAGGATGCAAAGTGCCTATTTCTCATGTTTTGGGGGTGCAAAGTGCAAAAAACCCATTCTAAATCATGGCCATGTGGCTGCTGGAGCTCTGTTCCTATTAATGCCGGTCAGTAAAGAATATTTAATTATTATATATATGTTAAGAAAATCGGACATTCAATTTTATTGGAAGCTTTTTAATTAATTAATTGACGTCCAGGTTTACAAAAGGAATGGTAAGAGCTAGGATTAAGGTGGATTATATATATTAATTTTAAAACGAGGAGCATTCAGCGTAGCGGAAGAAAACAAAACTATGACCCTTAACAAAACATTAGGAAACAAGTATATAATTATAAGTGAATTCCTCTACACATATATATATATATATATTAATCTATATCTATCTATACTATTATAATTTAAGTTTTTCAGTTTTTTTGTGAAATCATATTTGAGTTGTAAGGTGATATTTAGTTTAATGGTAAACATATAAAATAGTTAGAGAGGTATAATTAAGCATGAAATCTTATTATATGCATGGTAAACATGTAAAAGTAGTATAAGATGTATAATTAGATATGTAATTTTATTTTATTTATTCCCTACATTAACTCCTAAAATTTAGAAATTATCTTTTACATCAACTTTTATAATTTTAATCTTCTTCTCATATTACACATAAAAAAATAAAATAAAAACATAAGAAAAAAATACCATTATTTCATATAGCTTCTAAATTATATATGTAAAATTATTATAATTTAGCAATTTAAGTAAAATTATGTTGTTTTGTATCATTGAAAGGTTAACTACAATATAAGTTATAAACAATCCTCTAAAAATAAAAAATTAAAATCAAATTCTCTTAATATCATTATTCTATACAGAAAAAAGGGTTAACATATAACGCATCTTACCTATAAATGAACAAAAAATGCTTATGATTTATCTACGTACGTAATGTCTCTTGTTGGCTAAAGAAGCAAAATATAAACAATATTAAAAAAATCTATGAAATCACTGAAAACATGTGTAATCGATGAAAATCGGGGTGAATTGGTGAAAACTAGTGAAGTTGGTAAAAAAACGGTGTAATCGGTAAAAAAAAAAAAAAAGTGCACGTGAAACCAGCAAAAACTTTGAAATTAATAAAAAAAATCGGGTGAAATTTGTGAAAAATTAATGAAAATGGTTTAATCGGTGCTTAACGGGTGACAATGATGAAAACGGATAAATGGTTAAATCAGTGAATAAACGGATGACATTGGTGTAAAACGAGTAAATTCGGTGAAAGAAAGGTCAAGTTAGTAATCGATGGAAATTAGAGTGAAAATTGAAAAAAAAAAAAAAAAGGGACGAAACCGGTGAAATCCAGTGAAAGACGGATAAAATCAGTGAAAAGGGGAAAATCGATTTAAAAAAAACTTAAAGTCGGTGAAAACATGTTTAATAAATAAAAAATTCAAGTGAATATCATGTGAAATCAATGAAAAAAACATGTGAAATAGGTGAAAGCGGGTTAAAATGTTAAAAACGAGTGAAATCAGTTAAAAAAAGAGTTTAACCGACCAAAAAAATGTAAAGTCAATAGAAAAATGGTTCAAATCAGAAAAACAAAAGAAATCGACGAAAAAGGGGAAAACTATGAAAAAAGTAATCGCTAAAAAATATATTAACTGGTAAAAAAAAATATTAAAACAGTGAAAGCATATGAATTGATGAAAATTCGGGTGAATTTGATGAACATTGGTGAAGTAAAGCAATAATTTTAATAATAATAAATTTCATAAAAAATAAATTGAACATATGTCATTAATCAGCACTATTTTATGACATACTAAAATAAATGTTAGTCAAATATACAAAATACCCAAAAATTAACTATTTTATGACATGCTAAAATAAATGTTAGTCAAATATACAAAAAATACCCAAAAATTAACTAGACACGTGCAAATATTATATTAATGGACGTCAAATATGATCATTAGTCTCAAAAAATTGCAGTAGTAGTACTTTACCTAAACTTCTTTGAATTTGCTGAATGGCTCTCTTTAGATCAGTTTCAGTTTGGTATTAATTAATTCTGAAGAATTCAAGAATATTAGTACTCAAAGAATATTAATGCTGCATTGTACTTCAAATTAATTCTATTTAATGATCAATAGTGAAGGAATTAGTTCTCCATTTGGCGGTATTGAAATGAACTCAAAATCGAACATGATGACGATGATCATGATATGCTTCCATCACCATTCAAATTCGAAGATATGATATCCTTTGAAAGTGCTCTAGCTACTTGAAACTGTTTTCGATCCAGGTGATCGATGAATTCAATGTAATTAAATTCATGCATGTGTTGGCTGACATGTATATATATATGATCAATAATGTAAATTGTATATGCAATTAATTAATGTTGGATCTAAATCGAATACATAAGCATAATGATCATAAGATCTAATTAGATTCAATATCGAAAATCTTATTGCCTAACCATATCGATAATCAAGAGATTAAAAGTAAATCTGAGACATTAATGCAGCAGAAATCTACCTTGATTCATGCCAGCAATCTTGATGTTCTTGATGATTTAGTGATGATGGGTTTTATGATCTTCCACTTGATAGACACCTTGAAACCTTAATAGTCATACATAAAGGGATTGCAGAGAATATGAGTTATGAAACTCTATATTGTGTTGTTGTCACTACAAGAAAACCGAGAAATTTCGACGGAAATTTTTCGACGGAAACAAATCCGTTGAAATTTTAAGGAAATTTTCGACGGAAAATTTTTCCGTCGAAATATTTCGACGGAATAAAATCCGTCGAAAATAATCCGTCGAAATTTTATATTTTCGCGAAGAAATGAAAAAAAAAAAAGAAAAACAAAAAACAATTTCGACCGAAATTAAAATCCGTCGAAATTTTAGAAATTTCGACGGATTTTGTTCCGTCGAAATGTTAATAACAAAAAAAAAATAATAAAGAAAGTAAATAAATTTCGACGGAAATTCAATTCCGTTGAAATTAATTAAAATTTCGACGGAATTTTGTTCCGTCGAAATGTTAATAGCAAAAAAAAAAATAAAGAAAGTAAATAAATTTCGACGGAAATTCAATTCCGTCGAAATTAATTAAAATTTCAACGGAATTTTATCCGTCGAAATGTTAATAACAAAAAAAAATAAAGAAAATAAATGAATTTCGAATTCCGTCGAAATTTTAAATTTCGACGGAAACGAATTTCCGTCGAAATCTTTGATTGATTTAGGCAGAATCGGAGGAGACTTTATCATTTCAAAAAAATTCTTTCTTTCTTCTTCATACGCCGCTCCTCTCCCAGTTCTCCCTCCCGCCGTCTCCGGCTCCATCTCCGGGTCCAGATCCACCTTCCCTTCGCGCGGCTCCAGATCCACGCCTCCATCGCGGCTCACGCGCTCAGCCACACGCGCTTCCTGCTCCACTCCGCCGCGGCTCCAGCTCAGCCACGCCTCAGGCTCCGGCCCTACACCACCACCACCACAAGTGCTCTTCTTGAAACATTCTACTAAGGTATAATTTCACTTTAAATCCTCAATTTTGCTTTTTTAATTGTTAATGTGATATTGTAAAAATTAGGATTTGAATTAGTGAGTTGTGGAAATTTTTAAATTTCAATTGTTTATGTGATTGTTTATATTTGAGATCTTGGTGGATTGGATTTTTGAATTCTTTGGATGGAAAAACTAATGGCCATTTGGCTTCGGAAAGTAAAAAGGGATTAGGGCAGTGTTTGGATGAGGAGAATTGGATTTGGATGTTGGTAATGAACAGAGCTCAGTTGCGGATGAGTGATTGATTTTTTTAGCTACTGAGGAATGTGGAGAAAAATTTGATTGTGAATTAAGCACTTAATGTATTAATGATTGTAGTTATATATATTTATCCATGACTTTTCCGTTTCCTTTTTGTTAACAAAGAGTAAATATATAGAATTGCATGAGATCAGTGAGTAGTGCCAATGATAAAAAAGTTGTAGACTAATTCCTCTACCATTACTTCAACCTTCTGTGATCTTGTCTATTAAGCAGACTGAGCTTAATTGCTTAGGTAGGCTACACCATGAAAATTAGGTGAAATTAATTGGGTATTGCTCGGAATCTAAAAATAGGCTTTTAGTTTATGAAATTATGCCCAAAGGAAGCTTGGAGAATCACCTATTTAAAAGTGAGGAACCTTTTTTTTTATAGATTCTTGCTCTGCATTTTCAAGTTGATTTTGCTCTAACATTCTCAATAATGCAACAATTGCATTTTCTTTTGTCGAAGGAGTACAACCAATGGCATGGGCTACACAGATTCAATAATGCAACAATTGCATTTTCTTTTGTAGAAGGAGTACGACCAATGGCATTAGCTTACATTGAAGGTATTTTGAATATGTTTGGTTGAATATATACATGATAATTTATTTATTTATCTAAAAGAATATATATGTGTTGGGGCTGCAATTAATTAATTAACTTGGAGGGTTGAATGTAGGGATTGGATTTTTCATTAATTCATGGCCACTCAAATATTTTGGTTTCTTGTTTTGTTGAGAAATGCTTTGCTTTTGAAGTAAGGAAAGCTGTAGCAGAAAGTCAACACTTCCACAAGCTCTCTCTTGCCTGCTTCAGATTGTTGTTTCTCCAACAATACATAAGGTAACATTCCTTTTTTTCTTTTAATCTCTGATTGTTTGCAGATTTGTGCGTGTGTATATACATATTCATGGTAAAAATTAATTCCCATTCCTCAATATTTGACACAATATATATGTTCAAGTACTTAAAAGAATTTTACATATAAAATTAGGGCCATAATTAATCAATAGGTGTAAAAAAGAATAAAGTTAGTGATATACATATTAAAGTACCAAAAGTTGCATTTTCAGCAGCACAAGAAGTGATTGCACGTTATAAGTCCCATGAAGAAAGGAAATTGGTGAAGGCATTGGCTATTGATCATAATAAGTGGCACACCGCCGGCATGGGTTTTGAATACATGAATTCAGAAAAAAGTTAATAGTTCAAAAATTAGTCATTCTTTCCAAAGGTAGAAGAATACTTCTAACTTTACGATGATTGAATACTTCATGATTAATTTATATTGTTAGATGGTTGATTCTAGAAGCACTCTTGGGCCTATTGGTATTTTTGTTTGTCTAACCATCTAAATTGGTATTTTTATTTGTCTAACTACCCAAACTTTTAGAATACAAAAGAAGGTATTGAATCTTAGTTGTTTCTTATCATGGTAGTGCTGCATTTTAGTTGATTGCAATATTGAGATAAGAGTGGATTAACATTCAGCCTTCAAGGGAATGTTGTTCATGAATCTTCCTTGTTTAATTTCACATAATTTAATTTGAATGTGTTTACTTTAAATTTCAGTTGTTTGAAATCACTAGCAAGATGTATGCAGGGTGTTTCCTGTGTGAATTGAAGTAGGATATCAACCTATTGGAATTATTGTGAAGATTTAGAGGCCAGCAATAAGAAAACAAAGAAGAATGCTACATCAAAGGCAGCTTTTGTTAATGCAATAGCAACAAGTTAATGTTCTGCTTCATGCCTTCAACTGTTGTGTCAAGTTAACAATTTGGTTCCTCGAAACACCGGATGATTAGTTGTTTGATTTCGAAATTGATATTGTTTTGTAGTACTTGGAGTTATTATTCGGATTTGTGATTGTTTTGTAATATTATGGTATTTGAATTTGGAATCCGTATTTCAATGTTAAGATGTTTTGAATATTGAATCATCTTTATTAAATATTTTTGGATGTTTTATTGTTTGTTGAAATTATGATTTAGGTATAACTAGCAGATGAAAAAAAAAAAAAAAAAAAAAAGCCAAAAATTTCAACGGAAAATTTTTCCGTCGAAAATTCTGAAATTATGTGAAAATTTCGACGGAAAACATTTCCGTCGAAATTTCAAAATTTTCGACGGAAATAATTCCGTCGAAATCCCAAAAATTTCGACGGAAATGTTTTCCATTGAAATTTCTGTCGAAATTTTTTTCGTCGAAATTTCTGTCGAAATTTTTTCCGTCGAAAATTCTGTCGAAAATTCGGTCGAAATATGTAAATTTCGACGGATTTTATGAAAAATCCGTCGAAATTTCTGTCGAAATTTGCCTTTTTTCTAATAGTGTGTGTTGTGTTCAAGTGGGGATCATAACCCTTTATATATAACCTATCAGGGTTAGTATATCTTTTATTATTTCCAATTCGGCCCATCATCAAATTGAAAATCACAAATTAGTGTACGCTTTTATTCCATTATAAACTTAATACCCATAGTCTAAAAGTTAACATAATTAGACTACTATAATTGTGGACTTACTTTATAATAGCAATACACACTAAGTTAACATATTAGACCCACATATATATAGAAATTTTCCAACAATTAATTAATTCATGATCGAGATAGGGAAGAATTTATATATATATATATAACTTGTAATTAATTAAATAAACAGTAATTTGTGTATAATATGTATTATATTATGATACTAAACACATTTAAGGATTGTCCTAATAAATAATGTCAAGAATTCATACCTCCTCCGACAAAGTAGTAGTACCAATTAGTTCTGACCAAAGCAGTCAAAAGGGTATTTTAGGGATTCTCGACAATTGATTTTCTTTTGACCTTTTTCCATTTTTGTCATATCATTTCAAAATTAGATGATTCTCCTGCTCACTCAAATCTGGTAAACAAAACGTATTAGAAAAAAAAAAGTTAATAAGAATAAAACGACTTGAAATATAATAAAATTTAATTAAGTTATTGAAAACCTGTAATGTACAGGTGTTGCATGCTGGAGTGGCAAGACCACTGGCATCAACCAAACCGGGAAGTATTATGTGATTGTAGGGTATTTAACTATTTAAGGAAAGCGATATTTAAGATATTTCATTGAATGAGAGATATGTGTTTGTACCCAAAATATTTTTCGGGTTTGTCAGGTCAATAATAGTCTGACAAGAGGTGATTGGGCTGATGGTCAGCCAGACCGACTGACAATAAGGTCTTGATAATAAACAAGCCCACTATAATCAACTTGATTAAAGGCCTAATTAAGTAATTAATTAATGGTCTAATTAATTAATGAGGCCCAAAATTGACCCAAACACAACATACTTAATTAATTAAATTAATAGAGATATTAATTTAATTAAGGCCAAATCAGAGATAAAAATGCCCATGTACCAATTAATTTTGGAGGGAAAGTATATAGGAGTTAATCATAACCAACTCCTAAAATATCTCAAAAGAGGTTACACATGTGCTGGAAATAACCACCCCATAGACATGGGTCAAGGCAGTTAACAAAGTAGTGGAGATTATGCCTAAAAAATGGGAAAGTGGAAGAAGTGGACATTCATCAGGAGGAAAAACCGTCAGGAGGCCTATAAATATCAGGAAGTTGGCACATTCAACACACACACAATCAATCAATCAATCAACTCTTCGATGGAGGGAATAAGAAAAAATGAAAGAATTGTCGGAAGAAGTTCGAAACTTTATGAAAGACCTTGAGGAAAAAGAGGGAGAATGGTCAAACGTGATTAACAGGTTCGAGAACATGCTCTACTGATGCTAGTCAGGCCAACATGGAATCAAACAAAACTTTGAATATCTCCCTGACACGTCTGGAAGCCAAATTAGTTACATTGGCCGATAGCATAAACTTACTGGCCAACAGAATGCATGGCTTGCTGACGACCAACTACAATGGATTGACTAAGAATACTGCCGTTCAAGGAAAATCAACGGCAATCCACATTTGGAAGTCCCGACTGCGGGACGAGCCGCCTAACAGGCAGGCTAGTGGACAGAACACTACACCCGATAGGCGAGATGACACATCAAGGAACAAACTCCCTCGCTCGGGGGGCAAATCAAGGGATGAACGTGGAGAAAATATCATGTTTGTCCAGGACGTACATCAAGTCACCTCACCATACTATGGTCAAACGAAGAGGGTGGCAGAAGGGAACAATGACTTGCTGACAGTCAATCAGGCGCTGGAAATTCTATGAAATAACAAGACGTCAGGATGCCTCGATACAACAAACCTCACTTTGAATACATTGATCAGGTACAATGTTTGCTTGATATTTTTAATTCTTCCTGCTACATAATACTTTTCAAGGATGTTGTCGGCAACTACTAGGAACAATCAACAAACTATCAATCCTAGATCAGGAGACAAACAAAACTGGCCAATGGCCTGCAGAACATACACATCGAGGCATGCTCCGATCATCGAGAAGTATGATGTCCTGAAATCATCTGGAGGGCATATCGAGGAATGCCCCGATCATCGGGAAGTGTGATGTCTCAAAATCTTCAGGATGTAGCATCAAGGCCAAACGAGCCACACTGGCTGATGGCCTACAAAAAATACACTATGATATGAATAATGCTCCGATCATCGGACAGTCTACTACTGATACATGAGAAAGAAAACTTTTTCATGGCCACTGAAAATAGGCCAACCCCTGAAAGAGAGCCATCAAACAGATCGGTACTTCCATGTTGCACGTTGACTTATCAACGCATCCATTCATCGAGAAAACAACCCCTTCGCTACGGCTCGGGGGGCAGGTCCAAATCAGAGGTCGATCAGTACCATGTTGATGCCGATCTACAGGCGTCTCAATATCAGGATGTCTATCGATCTACTTCGTCAAACCTTCATCAAGCCATCCGATTGATAGGAAAAATCAATGACACCGATATCGGAGGTCGGATCAAGTCATCCTCCTGTATCAAGGACACTTGACTTGAAGAAAGACCTTGATAAGGCCGCCACATAAGTGTTCCTGAAGAGGTTCGCTGAAATAACTTCCCTGAAAAGGTCACCGAAATTGCTAATTAAGCCAATCAAGCTACTTATCAGATGTTGGCACGTATCAAGGCTAAACTGGCCACACAAGCCGATGGTCTACATGGTCTACATTCAGAGTATTGGCAAATCAGCCACTGATAACATAGCCATCAGGTCAATCGGCCACTTTGCATTGTACTCCACTTGATAGGCGATATCTAGGAGTAAGAAATATGCACCCTCGCTACGACTCGGGGGCAGGTCGGAGGATGATCAATATCATAGCGAAACATATTCACAGTCATATCAACAACATGACACTTATCGTCTCGTTTCGCCAAAATTGCCATCGGCTCATTTAGGCAGATAGGCAAAAATCATGATATTCCCTCAGTCGACCTTTGGAGACAGAAATTGAAGCACGGCGCAATTAACTTTGTTCGCCGTCCCCTTATTATATTATAGTTTAGGAAATTTAGGAGTTTTTCAATTTTATTTGTTTCCGTGTTTTCTAGAGTAGTGGTTAACTTTTCATTCAATAAAGCCTTTGATCTTCCCGATAAACAAACTAGTTGGAGATACATAAACGATGGCTTGAAAAAGCCACAACACATTGTCAATGGCAAAAGCCATCAGGAGTCTTGATAAACAAGAAAGAGAAAGGGGTTGACGAATAACCAATTAAAATACCATAGTAGGGGATCAACCCTCAAATATCAACCCATATCATATCAATATCGAGACACACCTCTCATCAGGATGAGGTACATCGAGCCCATAAGCATCGAGGCCCCTAAATCAAATCGGAGGCCATGTTCATTAGATCAATCACTTGAAAAAATGAATTTGGTTAACTGCCAAAATTTTGGTTGACTACTAAGTCCTCGATATATTACTATGAGGTATTGGATATCGAGCTTATTCAATATCGAGAGGCCCACTAATATCGACGCGCTCATATCAATAGTTGCCCTGATATCGAGGAGATCCGCACTGGTCTGATATCAAGGAGATCCACATTTCCTTGATATCTAGGAGGTCCCCATTGCCCTGATATCGACGAGATCGACACAGGTCTGATATCGAGAGATCTGTCATCATCAAGGCCATTGTGATATGGTCTATTTTCTGCTGAAAGTTTCGGTTTCATAAAGCCGATTGTTGGTCATTTAATGAAGCATTGTCCCAATTTCTCATCTTAAAAGAGAGAGAGAGAGAAAAAAAACTTTAATCTAAGTCTAATTCGATTGAATTAATTTTTTAAATTAATTACATCGAATACGACTTACGGGGGCATTGTTTGTACCCAAAATATTTTTCGGGTTTGTCAGACCAATAATGGCCCAACAAGAGGTGATTGGGCCGACGGTCAGCCAGACCGCTTGACAACAAGGCCTTGATAATAAACAGGCCCACTATAATCAACATGATTAAAGGCCTAATTAAGTAATTAATTAATGGCCTAATTAATTAATGAGGCCCAAAATTGGCCCAAACACAACATGCTTAATTAATTAAATTAATAGAGATATTAATTTAATTAAGGCCAAATCAGATATAAAAATGCCCACGTACCAATTAATTTTGGAGGGAAAGTATATAGGAGTTAATCATAACCAACTCCTAAAATATCTCCAAAGAGGTTACACATGTGCTGGAAATAACCACCCCATAGACATGGGTCAAGGCAGTTAACAAAGTAGTGGAGATTATGCCTAAAAAAGGAGGAAGTGGAAGAAGTGGACATTCATCAGGAGGAAAAACCGTCAGGAGATCTATAAATATCAGGAAGCTGGCACATTCAACACACACACAATCAATCAATCAATCAACTCTTCAGTCTTCACTGAATTAATTCACCAGTGATTGGGCTCCATGGGCTTGTGGCCAGACATCGACCGTGGAGTGTGGGAGAATTCCCAAATTGACAGGGGTGCTAATTTTGGAATGATCAGTCGACAGAGTATTCGATTGATTTAGAGTATTTAGTACTCGAGTAATTAAATAAATATTTAATTATAACCCACGGCCAATTATGTGGTGAACCTACGGGGGCATACACAATACACATGAAGCGAAAGCGAGGAAATGGAGAACAACTGGGTCACTGGGTCGACCCAATTGGAGCAAGAAAAATCCGATTGGAGTTGGATCGAAATTATATTGGAATTTAATTTGTAAGTTAATTAATTAAATTGGATTTAATTAATCATGAGAATATTTAATTAAATAGGCTTGGAGTCTAATTTAATTAAATGAGAGAGTAATTAATTAATTGGGCCATTTAATTGAGAAATAAAATAAAGCCCCAATTAATTAAATTAGGAATGGGCCATGAATTAATTAGATGACTTAGTCTTCTAATTAAAAGGGCCATGGCCCATGTAGGAGAGTTAGAAGACTTAGAGTCCTAGTCCTAGGAGGATTAGGATGATGAGATACTTATATATAGGAGACTATATGTAATATCAATATAGACAACTCAAGAAGCAAAAAACCTAAGTCTAGCAAAACACTCTCTCCCTCTCTCTCCTCAAAATCGGCCGAACCCTCTTCCCATTTAGAAGAGTTTTCGTTTATTGATTTTTTCTCCCATCTTGTTCTCTAACCGTAGATCTTGATAAATCTTATGTTCTAGCCGATTAGAATTTATCAAATTTCGTGATATTGTGGTGTATCAACCCGTAGAGGCGCAACACGTGGGGAGCTCCATCAAGCTTGGGATCGAGCCAACCGAAGGGAGAAACACAACGACTTTGCTAACAGCAGGGATTTGCAAGGAGATAGGTATAACTTGGATTTTAGTTATTATGGTCGTTTTAATACTCATATATATACATCCAGATTAGTATCCTGACAAGATTCCGTAAGAGGTCCTTAAAAATTTTAATTTCTGCTGCGTAAAGGGTTGTTTATCTTACCGAATCCCAACACAATCCATCGATGGTAGCCACCTGCCATCAATGTTACTTTCCTGTCAACAGGGTACACATTTCCTTATCAACTCATATGGCAGTTTCCCTGCCAACCAAGGAGTAATTCATCAAGAGCTAAAGGATTCATCAACTCGTTTGGCACTCTGATGCCAGCGCATGAGTCTTTTTACAGTTACATACTATTTCCTATTTGTAAATCGAGGAAACATGTTTAGGCTAGACTTCATGTATTTCATTCATCAACACTATGTTTATTTAATATATTGGAGTACTTGGCCTTCATCTCTTGATTTTACTTACGAATATGTTTTCATCAAGTAATCTTAACATATCTTTTATACTGTCAATCTGTTAATTCAGGTTTTTTATCAAGTTGACATGTTTTAGATTGCTTGATAATCAACTCGATAATTAATGTTTATGCAAATTCCTTGATATATCGAGCGAGCCACTTATTTGGCTACAAAAGTTTTGGCATTTCAAAAGGTTATCATAAATTGTTAAGTCATGCGGCCATGCAGGCATTGAAAAGAATCAGGGGTAGAGTTTGCCTACTCCGCCACAATCGATTGATTAGAAGTCAGCCTTGTCAGGACATTGATTTATATCTCATATTCATAATAATATGTCCATTTTAAACCGTTATGTTTGCACGCACAGACATTGGCACGCCCGCACTCACTTTATTTTACATCGAGTCAATTGCACATCGAGGCAAGCCCGACAAAATTTATAGCAAACAATTTGTAACTAAGTGTCCCCATGGAGTGTGATCTTAATTACTATTAATACCCTTCAAACTTTTGATTTTGTTGCAACCGAGACTCATAATTCAGAACTCAATCAAAAAAATTGAAATGAATAAAACTTGGGGCGGGCCTTCATTCATGCATATACCTTTTCAGAAATTACTGCAGGTTGACTCCCTATTTCATCTTTTTGAAGGATCAACTGTCCTGATAAAATATATTATGCTTTGGAAATTATGTTTTTGTTTGAATGACCTGATAAAAATTCCATGATATTATGCTAAGGATGAGCCTACTGGAAATATCTTTTTTGATAAAAATGCCATGCTTTTGTCTGAAGGACTAAAGTTAAGCCATCTCCACCGACAAGGGGGAGTGGGAGTCGGTGGAAAGGTCTTCTCTTTCGGTCGTCTTCACTGAGGAGGGGGTGGGCGGTGGGTGGCTAGACCGAGCCATTCACCTCGGTCGATGGCAGGTGGCGACGCCACCTTCCATTGTTGTCCTTTTTTTTTTTTACTTTTTTCTTTTTTCTTTTTTCTTTTTTTGTTTAATTAATAAATTTTTAATAAAAATAATTATTAATTTTATTTTTTTTTAAAATCTTAAAATTAATTTAACTTTATTACTTTTATAATTGTAACTTTTATTTAACAAACTTAACATTAATTTGTGTAATTTAATAACATTGTAAAAAAATATAATTTATGTATTATTTTAAATTTTGCGAATTTGTGTTAATTAAATACGAGTTATTGAATTTAAATAAATTTAAATTAAATACAGTTTATTGAATTTAAATATATTGAAATTAAATACGATTTAAATACATTGAACTATGATAATTGGAATTTATTGAAATAAATCCGATTACATACGACCACCATTTGGACCGTGTGTTGCCCACGCATGTTCGACTAAGTCGGCTTAAAGTTGACGATTGACATCTACTGATCGTACCTGGTGACGAAAGAACATAAAAGCTTCTAGGGATATGGGACTTGTTCGTGGATCCAAATCCAGAACAATGCCTTCTTGGTGATAAATGGTGGCACGGGCCCTACGAGATATGGTGGGATCACTATCATCGTCGTCCGAGTCGTCATCAGCGTATTCATCCCGTTCGTCCTCCACAATCATATTGTGAAGGACGATACAGGTCAACATAATGTTCCCTAGGTCCCTTGTATCCCATTCCCTATCGGGTTGCCTTACGATGGCGAAATGAGCTTAAAGAATTTCAAATGTTCGTTCAACGTCATTCCGATATGACTCTTGCAACTTAGAGAACAATGATTTTTTTTCTGTCGGACGGGCTTCTAATGGCCTGGATTAACATCGCTTATTTAGGGTATATACCATATGCAAGATAGTATGGCATAAAATACTTAGTATCATTTACCTTACATTTCATCTTTAGGGAAATTCTAGAACTGAGTTTGTAGAACAATGGTGAACGACCAAGGACGGTGATATCGTTTTTGGCACCGGGTACACCAAAGAAGGCGTGGCATATCCAAGTGTCGGATGAAGCCACTGCTTCAAGAACAATCGTGTGGTTTTTACTTCTTCTCGAAAAGCTACCACTCCATGCGGTAGAACAATTTTTCCATATCCGTTCATACAATCTAGTGACCCAATCATGCCAGGAAACCCACGCTTCTCGGCCTTGTGAAGTAGCCTTTGAAGATCCATTTTCATCGGGGCACGAAGGTATTGCTCCCGGTATATTCGCAAAATTGTAGCACAAAATTGGCGCATAGTCTCACATGCAGTCGACTCTGACATATTGTAGATATCGTCTACAGAATCAGCGGAGTATGCATACGCCAACATGCGAATAGCTACCGTAACATTTTGTAGGGTTGAAAATCCTAGTTTAGCAAAACGATCTAGCCTTTGCTGGAAAAATGGAATTTCAAGCTCCCAATCTGAAACCAAACGGAGGAATAGAGGTTTTTTCATTCGGAAACGCCATCTGAAATCATCGTCGTTGAAAACAGGTTATTGCACGAAGTAGTCTTCCATGAGTATTACCTCACTTTTTGTCGCTTCTTGGTTTAATTTTTCTACCAGGTTTAGAGCCACCGTATTTTGGCACTTTTTCCTCTGAATTTTGTTCACAGTGATTTTGGAACACTTCAATTTGTGTTTGAAACTCTTCCATGTATTCATTTTCTTCCTCGACCTCTTGATTATAATTTGCCCAACCCTCAAAATTAAATATATTGTTATTCGAACTTTCTCCCCAACTCATTGTTTGATAAATGAGAGAATTTGTAGATGATGAATGATTTTTTGTTGTGTGAAAATGAAGAGTGGGATGTAGTATTTATAGATTAATTTTTTTTTAAAAAGGATTAGCAAAAAATAAAAAAAAACAAAAATGCGTCGTTATTGACAACGTCACAATTTGAAAAACAGCCATTGTCGACTGTTTGTCAAATTTAGCCGTTGTCAAGAACGGCTAAATTGAAACTAGCCGTTGTTGACACAGCAGTTTCAATATTTTTTTTATATATTATTTTTTTGTTTGTCTATAAATACTCCAATCTCATTCTTCATTTTTCACACAACCAAAAATCATTAATCTTCTACAAATTCTCACTTTTGTTTTCATTAATTCAAAAAAAAAAAATATTTCAATCAATGGCTCCCAAATGTGTATGGACAAATGCGGAAGACATAGCTCTGTGCAAAGCATATAGACAACATTCAGAAGAAAGCATTCATGGAAACAACGATTTTTAAGATATTTAATTGAGTGTCTCCAGAGAGTGTGATGTTAATTAATATTAATACTCTTCAAACTTTTGATTTTGTTGCAACTGGGACTCATAATTCAGAACTCAAACAAAAAGGAAATGAATTAAAATTGGGGTAGGTGGCCTTCATTCATGCATATACCTTTTCAGAAATTACTGCAGATTGACTCCCCCTTTCATCTTTTTGAAGGATCAACTGCCCAGAGATATTATGCTTTGGAAATTATGCGTTTGTTTGAATGCCCTGATATTATGCAAAGGATGAACCCACTGGAAATATCTTTTTTGATAAAAATGCCATGCTTTTGTCTGAAGGACTAAAGTTACGCCATCTCCACCGACAAGGGGGAAGGGGGAGTCGGTGGAGAGGTCTTCTCTTTCGGCCATCTTCACCGAGGAGGGACGAAGGGGTGTGGTGGTGGGTGCGAGCCATGTCAACAATTTGCAACATATATCATATGGTTCAACATTTCTCTTGGTCATTCTTCAATTTCTACCGCAGAAATGCATATTGCTGTCGCAATTAAGCGCGGACTAATTATTTCTCCTGGTCATTTTCGAATTTCTACTGCTGCAATGCAGATTGCTGCCACGATTAAGCGCGGACTGATTATTTCTCCTGGTCATTTTGGACTTCTAATGCAACAATGCAGATTGTTGCCATGATTAAGGGCGCGGTTATTTCTCCTAGTCATTCTCCGATTTCTACTGCAAAAATGCAGATTGCTGTCGGATTAATCGCGTACTGATTATTTCTCCTGGTCATTCTTCGATTTCTACTACAAAAATGCAGATTGTTAATTCGATTAAGCGCGGACTGATTATTTCTCCCGGTCATTTTCAGACTTCTATTGCAGCAATGCAGATTGCTACCACGATTAAGTGCGGACTGATTATTTCTCCTGGTCATTCTCCGATTTCAACTGCAGAAATGCAGATTGCTGTCGCGATTAAGCGCGGACTGATTATTTCTCCTGGTCATTCTTCGATTTATGCCGTGGATAAGAGCCGGTTACTGTTACTGAATATTTCTCCTTCTCCGACAAGTCATTCTCCAATTTCTGGCATGAATGTAAGTTTTTGTTCCTTTGATATATATTTTGTTGACTCTTGTGCTATATGATAACACTAGGAATATGCTAGTTGACTCTAGTCGGGGAGCAGCCAGGAAGATTTATTTCAACTGGCCAGTTGGAGCTTCATTCAATTGAAGTAGCTCATGAGTTGGTTGATCATAAGAGAAGAAATATCACTCTTCTTTATAGATTACTCATCTATATATAGCTGATATGTTTTTTTTAAATCATAAATTTAAAAATTCCCTTGACGCATTGTTGTTTGGTGTATTTCCAAATATTGGGCCCTTGGGAACTAGGTATATTTAGGTTCATAGAATTCAACTGGGTATTTGAAAGTTTTAAAGATTTAAAGATACATAACGAGAAGAAGCACAATAAAGTGGTCAAAAAATTTACATGATCATTGTGCTTAGCAGAGTTTGGAACAGAGGGCAAGCCTTATAACTAGGCAATTTGGGAGCTCGCCTAGGGCTCGACTATAGAGGGACCTCAAAAAAATTATTTTGCAAATGTAATTTATATCAGGTTTTTCAATTTGATAAAATATAATTTTTTTTGTACATAAATTACATATTTGAAATTAAAGATTTAGGTTGAACAACGTAGAGTTATAATAATGCAACAAACTTGGATAATTCTCAAATGAGGTATTGTCCTATTTATATAACCACATTTTCAAACAGACGGTGAAGATCAACTTGATATAGTGGCAAAAATTGATGCTCTAGAGACTTTTCCTATATACCTATGTAGAATATGTTATACTCTATACTCTGGAACCATGTATAAGCTAAAAAATGTCCTAGATATCTTCATGCATAATTTACTAGGCCAGACTTAATTGATCAAATATTGTTGATGCAAATATTAACATTAATGCATCATGTATTTGTTCAGATGTGCTGGACACATGATCGGAGCGCGACATTAAACTGTTGGTGTCTAACAATCTGTGTACTTAAATATTTCATCAAAATTTCAAACATAAATCTCAGCATATAACAAATAAAGATAATCTAACATATATCAACTCTAATAAGGTTAGATTATATAGTAACGTAAAAACTAGTAAGAAATCCTAACCTGCTTCGAAATAAACCAAATAATACTCCAATCAATATACAAAAACTATGAAATGAGATTGAGGCTTGCCGAAGCGATTTCCTTAATGTATTGTTTGGTTGTCGGGAAAGTGAGGAAAGTGAAGGAAAGTCAGTTTTTTTTTCTCCCACTTGTTGTTTGGATAGCAGGAAAGGAAGTTATTATTTTCCTTCAACATTCCTGCAGGAAAATTTTGTGAAGAAAAAATTTCCCCACCAATTTGATGGGGAAATCATAGGAAAATCTTGGGAAAATTTTACAGTAATTGCAAAACACCCCTTGTACCTTGTCTAAATATCAAAATCCCCCATTTGTGATTTTTTCTTATCGAAAGCCTCTTTGTGTTTATTTATTATTAGCAAATAAATACCCTCTCAAGTCATATAACAATTATACCCCCACAAACTGACGCAAAAGCATCATTTTTACCTAAAAAATTTATCAATAACCCCTTGTTAACTTTAAAAATTGACAATAACATCTGTTAACATTGAAGATTGATATAAATTTGGTGACTATAAAATATACAATACCGTCAAATTAATTTATAATAAAGTTAATATAATGAAAACGTGATTATTCATACAATATTTTATCAACAAAGAAAACGTAATTCATAATCAAACAAAAATATTTATCAAAAATATTATGTTCCTAAACTTTATTAACAACCAAACAATTGCAAGAAAATAGTTTTCCTCACAACCAAACATGTAGATGAAAATGACTTTCTTTTCCTTTTCCTTTCCTTTCCTTTCCTTTCCTTTTCCTTTTCCTTTTCCTTTTCCTACAATTTTCCCTCACTTTCCTAATAACCAAACAAGCTATAAGACAATATTTTTGAGACTGCCACGGTGCATGCAGTTTGATTCCCGGTAATCTCTCAAGATACAACAGTTTGTTGTTCATTATTTGCACAAATAATGAACCCAATGCGAACTTGAACAAACAGAAATTTCGGACTAAATTTTGAAGAAAGTAAGAGAAAGAGAGTATTATTTTTCCTTTTAGTTACTATATAATTAATTCAGAATTGGCCAGAATCTGTCTCATATTTATAGACACAAAAGTGCCTCTTGGAAAGGGACATAATGTTTCGGTCCAAAGGGTACCTCTTCGGACCGAATAGACACATCTCTTACTCTTATTTATTTCATTCACACATAAAACCCCAACAATCCCCCACATGAATGAAATTGTTCTTCGAGTTCCTTCTCATGAGACATATCATGTCGAAATTTCTTTAGGAATAATATCACATCGGGATAGGTGAAACATTTCATCTTGAACATTCCCTAGTTAAAGCTTATCGGATTTACTTAGCCAATCGATGAAATATTCATCTTGAACCGTCAGCTGTTTGTGTAAACCAAGACAATAAACTTAACACAGTAATAAACCGATTTGTTTCAAGTTCTCGATTGTGTTCGTTTTGGCCCTGGACATTCTTGGTTATGCGAGTGCTTTTCAGCCTATAAAAAAATTCTCAACGAGTCGACCCAACTCACATTAACATAGGTGACCACATCTATCAAGAGTATCCTACCATACTCCACTTTTTTTTTTTTTTGACAAGTCTGGAAAAGGGAGTCGTAATCCCTAAAGAAATATGGGCACTCGAGAATAAGAGTTCCGGGAAGCAGATAATCAGCTTCGATGAGAGTGAAGTCCCGAGAAATCTGAGTTGGGACGTCAACGAAGACCACCCTGATTTTCCAATGGTAGTCTCGCTGAAAATCTCCGACTTCAATGTTAAAAGAATTCTGATAGATAATGGTAGCTCGGCTAACATAATAGTCATTGAAGCTCTGAACCAAATGAATCTGGGGAAGATAACTTTGCAAAGGGTAGCAACACCGCTTCGTAGGATTTGGAGGATCGGAGATAGTTCCGGCGGGAACTATCAATCTAAGTGTAACCCTTGGAAATAAACCTCAGCGGGTTGTAAAAATGATAAAGTTCCTGGTCGTAGAGACGTCGTTTGCCTATAACGCCATTCTCGGTAGACCGGCATTAAATCAATTCCGAGCCGTTGTTTCAACTTACCACCAGAAGATAAAATTCCCAACTATTTGAGGGGTCGGGGAAATAGTTAATGATCACTGCATGGCATGGGATTGTTATACTACGGCACTCTCCCTGAAGAGAAACGTCGACCCATTAACACCATCAAAAAGAAAAGCGGTAGGATCTTCCGTCGAAAGATCCAAAGAACCAGAGCTGCCTAGTACGGAAATGATCGATAAAAAGGGGAAAGAGCCTATAGATTTGACTCTGCATGCACCTGAGCATAAAGACGTTCAACTCATAGAGAACGATCCAAGCAAAATCACTAGGATAGGAACGGAGTTATCTCCACAAGGGGAAGTTATGTTAATTAACTTCTTGAGAAAAAATATAGACGTATTTGCCTGGAGCTCGGAGGATATAGTGGGGATTGATCCAAGAAGATAGACGTCATTAAAAGCCTTTTCTTAACCTATAAAATAAAGCGGTAGGCTTGCACTTATTGCATTATAAGAATGGTATAGAGTTATACTCTTAAGTGTTTTCTTTTAAGTTAGCCAAGACTGGTTGTCCGAACCTGGTCCGCGGGATCTCCAGTCGTCAGGTTAGGTTTCCGTACAAGGTAACTTAGTCTAATTTAGGCTTTAAACCATTCCCCTCGATGTACATACTACTCTCTAGATAAACCTTTAATATCCGAAATCAAGATTATCTCTTGACTTCATGAAGTCCATTCTATTTGAAAGTATATGTCTCGGTATTGTATCAACGACAATGAATATGTTGTGACTTTACCATTATACATAGAGCTTTTTGAGCTCTATGTATCTCTATGTATCACCGCTTGATTATCGCATTTTACATATGCCTGACACAATTTTCAGTCATTTTAGAATATCTTCCATGAATTTTGTGAAGCCACTCAAATTCTTCACTAGCTTTATCCAATGCTATGCACTCTAATTTCATAGTTGATTGAGCTATATGCATTTGTTTGGAAGATTCTCAAGAAATAGCAGTGACTCCTAAATTGAATACATATCCGCTTATAAACTTTGATTCCTCTAAATCACAACTTCATTTGCATTACTATATCCCTTCTGGGTCGTTGGATATTTTTCCAAAATAGATTGCACATAAAAATACAAATGTATTCTTTCAAGATTCAAGCATTCTCATTAATGCATCCCAACGAATCTTGCTAAGATTGCTCATGTCTCCTTAGTTTATTAACTAAATAGACGATGTATGTCCTCTTGCATTTTACGATATATGTGTGACATCTAATTTTATGAGTATACTCAAATTGTGATATTCTATCACATTTGTTCTCGTGTAGCACACAAGATCTTAATTAAATAGAATTATGAAATCCCTTAATTTCATAAGTATTTAACTTATCTATCACTTATCCACGTAGTGTGCTTGAGATAATTTAATGTCATCACATGACCTCCTAATCATAATTGATTAAACCGAAGTTTTTCATGTCATAAGTTAATATTTTCTCAATGGATTTAATATTTTCAATATTAGTCTCAAATATTAACATATCATTTGCGTATAAACAAACTATGATACTCAATTATCCAATTTGTTTATATGGACACACTCGTCATATTTATTAATATGAAAGTCAAAATTTGTCGATGACACTATCACATTTTTCGTGTCATTGTTTAGGAGCTTGTTAAAGGTCAACAAGAAAATATAAAAGTTTTGCAAGCTATGTTTTATTTTCCTTTAACAACGAGACTCTCTGGTTACTCCTCATAAATATTCTCATTTAATTCACCATTAAGGAAGACAATTTTAACGTCCATTATATATAGCTAATAGAGCTATTAACATTCTAATGGATGTCATCCTAATCGCTAGTGAATATGAGTCAAAGAAGTAAAAATGTTTCTTTTAATAAGGCACCTTGGCTACTCGTCTAGCCTAGTTTTTGTCGATTGACTTATCAAAGTTTTTAAACTTTTGAACTTAAAAACCCGTCTACATCTAATTGGTTCACTCCTCGAGGTCTACCAATTTTATGAATATAACTCATTGTCAATCGTCTCTTTCCAATCCATGATATTGGAACGTGACATAATTTATTTATATGTTTGAGGATAATCCTTTAACATAAATGTTAGAATATCTGGATCAAAGAATTTGAGCTTTTAGCTCATTTTCCTCTTCAACTCGTCAACAAACTCATGTTGAAGTAAGAGATTGACCTCTTTAGAGATCGATTCATATGTATATTCTCGCATAATATAGTAGTTTATAATTAAATATAATTATAAACTTCACAAAGTTGACCCTCTTGATCAAAATCAATTAAATATTTTCCCAAACTATTCTATGAAATTTTAAAAAATATTCTAGTTTAAAATGGGTTAGACTATAGTGTTTACTCTCGCATAATAAATAATTTAGAATTAACTATAATTATAAACTGTAAAAAAGTTTATGTAAGTAATATAATCAATAATATTACTTGATCATATTTTAATATCAGTAAATTACACTTACTGAAAATAAATCTGAACCAAAAGAAATATCAATTTATAAGAGATGATTCTCAAATCCTTCTTACATTCCCAATGAATGTTACATCACGTGACTCAGTTCACATGATTACATTTATTTCAAATTTAATTACCAAAAATATGAATTGCTATTGTTTATCGCATAAGCTAGTAGTAATTAATATTTTTAAGTTATTCTTCTCCGGTGGTGAAACCGAAATCTGACCCAAGTACCCCCATATTTTAAGGTATTTGGTTTTTCTTCCCTTCCATTACTCATATGGAATGATAATTGACTTTCTTGTATGAAACTCGACTTAGTATATGGGTAGACATCTAACGAGCTTTCCCCCACAAGTTGTCAAGTAAACCTGAATTTAAAGATTGATGTTTAACCACATCTTAAAATTATGTTATTTTAGCTAACAAATTCAATTAAGTTGAGCTAGGTAAATTATTTGACAAATTATTCCCAATTTAACACACTTTTGTGTAAATGAATATATTCGTATTTACCCCCACAATTTGGATATAAGAATTTAAAATTTTCTTATTCCATTTACTAGATTTGTATTTCACAAATGCATCTCTTCGTATTTCGCAAATACATTTATTGTCTCGTATTTATAACTCCATAAATAGCGCAATAATATCTAATTAAATACATTCTCAAACTCCACGAGTTAGTAATGATTTAAAAAATCAAACAGTCAATTTAAATTAGTTCAAAAGTTTTGAACTCTTGCACATTTGTTTCACAAACAAATAAATTATAACTATTTCACAAATAATTTATAATTATTTCTTACAATAAATTATCAAATATTATATCAATAAAATATTGATATGAAGGTAAATTATAATTATTTCACAGATAAATTTTTAATATTTTCTCAATAAAATATTCATACAATAGTAATTACTCATTTATCTCCATATAAAGGTTTTTAGTAAATATACAATTTTCATATACCCGCATATGCATAAGTCGCACTTATGAAATCACTGAAACACATACTCATATGAGATTTAAGATTTTGATGCACATGATATTTTTAATTACATTTCATTCATTACCTCATGTAATAACACAGTAATACACGAATGATATACACAATAAAAATAAATTAGTGCGCTACTAAAATATGTATATAAGAGGTGATTCATATTGACTCAAATATTGAGAATACATTTCATTTTAGTAATTTCAAAAATAAAATATATTTTTAAATCATATTCTATTTATTGAATTCGCAATTCAAATAAAAAATATCACATGTAAAGATATTTGTCTAAATCATATTTAGGATGTAATTAATCCTAAGCTCTTCATTTTGTTTCCTTTCATATTTCCGCTGAACCATGATGACCTTCACAAGGGTAATATTTTGTCATAATAATTAATGTTTGATTATTAATACGGCTCAATCCGAAAGAAGGTATCGGTTCATGAAAGGGTAAGTGCCAAAGGAGCACTCTTTTCATTTTCAAAATTACCCGCGGTCAATCCGAAAATTCATGTGTAGTTGTCACAAACTTTATATATGACAGTCTCATGAAGGGAAGCTTTGCCAAAACATCAATTCCTAATTAGAATAAATTCCCTAGATCTGCAAAGTCACCGCTTCACATGTAGCGATTCAATTTGATGAAATTGGTGGCTGCATTGCTAGAACAATTAAATGGCTTGAATAACACATCTTTTGACTTCATTTTCTCAATCACCTATTCATTTATTCTCCACTGCTTATACATGCTAAGAATGGATGATTCCTTTATTTCGAAAATTAAAAAAAAAAAATTCCACCACTATCCTCATAAAATAAAGATATATGTCCTCATGACGTTCTTTTATTTTATTGTCCATTGCCCATTTATTTGTTAATTCAGTATTCCTACTCCAAGATTTAAAAGTTTTACCTTCTATTAAAATACCAAAACAACTTTGACAGTCATACACCGCTTTGTACAGAGAAATGAGTTCTAAGTTTTCTTATGATTTTTAAACTCCTTTACATTCCTTTATAACTTATGCGTAATGACTAAATATTATGTCCACACAGATAAGTTAAACAAAAAGCATATTGTCTTAAGATTGTTGGTGTCTAACAATCTGTGTACTTAAATATTTCATCAAAAATATTTCTGACATAAATCTCAGCATATAACAAATAATGATAATCTAACATATATCAACTCTAATAAGGTTAGATTATATACTAACGTAAAAACTAGTAAGAAATACTTACTTGGATCGAAATAAACCAAATAATACTCCAATCAATATACGAAAACTAGGAAATGAGATTGAGGCTTGCCGAAGCGATTTCCTTAAGACAATATTTTCGAGACTGCCACGGTACATGCAGTTTGATTCCCGGTAGTCTCCCAAGATACAACAGTTTGTTGTTCATTATTTGCACAAATAATGAACCCAAGGCGAACTTGAACAAACAGAAATTTCGGACTAAATTTTGACGAAAGTAAGAGAATGAGAGTATTATTTTTCCTTTTAGTTACTATATTATTAATTTAGAATTGGTAGATTTTGTCTCATATTTAGACACAAAAGTGCCTCTTGGAAAGGGACATAATGTTTCGGTTCCAAAGGGTAGCTCTTCGGACCGAATAGACACATCTCTTACTCTTATTTATTTCATTCACACATAAAACCCCAACATAAACTAAATTTATCCTATCAAATTAACTTTTCGATTAACAATACACATTCTATTGAAATCCTCCTTGTGTATGTTAGGTAAACTCTGTTGAGCTAATTTATGTAAAAATGATTATTCAATAATATTATTATTGGTGTCAAATTATAAAAATTATATGCTAATTGCTAGTACAAGTGTTTCTATTTTTATTGAATCTTAGTATCTTGGGAAAAACAATTATGATGCTGTAGTTTTGCAATAATACATTAAATTTAGCAGTTAATATAACTTAGATTCAACGAGTTTGAGTCAAACTATAATTTTTAATATTAATTCATTACAAAGAAGACTCAAAACTACATCCACGTCTCGATTCTTTGGTAGTAGACTGAATTGATTGGTAATCGAACCGAATAGTTTGGTCTGGCATACGGTACAAATTTTGAAATTATCGCACCAGTCTATATACCGAAAATTGGTACGATTGCACACCCCTAAGATAGTAGCTAGAGCAGGAATATTCTACTTTCACATTTTATCTATTCATTGATTATGACAAGTAAAAAGTTATATTTGTTAACGTTCATTAGTTTTATAAATGTATTCACGATACTTGATTATCAATATATATACACACACAATACTTGCCGTATTTGCTTTTGTTAAGAGAAAGTTTTATAATGAAATGTTATAAAAATATATTATGATTAAATCTAAAAAAAACCATCAATTTACTAATATATTAGTAAATACTAAATACTTAAAAGTAATCTTACAATTTTAAAAGTAAGAAAATTAATTTTCAAATAATACATTATTTTTTTGTAAAAAAGGGCTCCGGTTCTAAATTTTGCCTAAAACCCCTTAATATGTCGGGTTGGCCCTGAACAAAGAGATTGCTTCATGCACACGTGAAGAAGATTCACAACAAGAAAGATGATGCTGATAACATGAATTTCACATGCAAGTTTTGTAAAATGAAGTTTTCCACTGAAGATACATGAAATGGCACATGAAGACCAAACATTAATAATGAGTACCAAGGAAGCACATTTCAGTATTTGGGCTCTAATGAAGGTATTCTTTTGTTACATTTGTATGACAATGAATTTCTATTTGACACTTCAATTTGGGCTTCAATGGATTGCGTATGGAGCCTCTATTTTGCCTCTGGAGGTTGTGACTAGAGTAAAACAACAAGTACAAGTCATTGTTTGGTGAAAAGTTGAAAGAAATGCAATTTGGTAGTTTTAAACAGAGGGAGTTTTACTTTTCGTACCATAAGTAACCTTATTTTAAGGTTACCGTATCATAACTTTAAAAACATACACATTTTGTACCATATGTTGACTGCCCTCGACACATTTGGTACTTATGTCAATTTTTGTATTGAAACTTCAATTTTCGATGGAAAATTGATGGAAAAATTACAAAATTGGACCTACAGGTATAGATTGTTACCAAACTTTGTCCCACATATTTTATGGCTGACAAATGTACCCCAATTCACAAGTTTGAAGCATTTCAGTCTCAACTGCAAATATAATTAATTATAAATTTAAATATGATAATTATTAAATCTCTTACACTAATTAGATTTTATATATAATATATATAAACTAAATAATATTTTATATAAAATTCGAAAAATAATATATAAATTAAATTTATTGGGTTTTTTAAATTCCAAAATAGAACCTTTTAAACTAATTAGATTTTACATATAACACATATAAATTAAATAATATTTTATATAAAATTTCAAAAATAAATATTAAAACTTATTAATTTTTTTAAATTGAAAAAAAATCTTTTAAACTAATTAGATAATAATATATACAAATTAAATAATATTTATTATAAAACCTGAAAAAAATATTTTTTAAATTATATAAATAATAATAATTCTAATTAATAAATTTATTATGATTAAAAAAACCCCTAAATCTATTAGTTTAAAATATTTTTTAAAAATTTAAAAATTTATTAAGTATATTTATTTTTCAGATTTTATATAAAATATTATTTAATTTATATATTATTATATAAAATCTAATTAGTTTAAAAGATTATCTCCATTTTTCGGGTCTTATGTAAATCTGGATCGCGGCGAGTCAAACCCTTGATTTCTCCACAACGAAATGTGAGATATAAGCTAGAATCAAGTACCAACATCCTCTGGAACTAAAGAAGAATCATTCTCCATTGAGCATCTGCTGTCTTTTTTAAAAGAAATTTCTTTTCAAGATTCAGTGAAATTAAAAAATTCTAATAAATTTTATTTATATTTTATTAGATTTTATATAAAATATTATTTAGTTTATATATGTTATAAATATAATCTAATTAGTTTAAGAAATTTAATAATAATAATAATAATATATAAAATTTATAAACTTTGGATTAAATCTATCGGCAATAAATTTTTGGGACTAACTTTGGCAGCAATCTATAATTGTAGGACTAATTATGCAAATTTTCCAACAATTTTTGGTCCAAAAATTGACGGAAGTACCAAATGTGTATGTTTTTAAATTTATGGTACAATAATCTTAAAGTAGGCTTACTTGTGGTACCAAAAGTGAAATTTTCTCGTTTAAAATGAAGTAATAAGTGAGCTTTTAGTTTCGGTTTTGGAATTGGATTTTTGGTAAGATTTTATTAAGGAGTTGCATGCAAAAACTGTCAGTGTTTTTTTTTTTATTAGAAAAAAACCATTTGAATTCTAATATATGATTTTGATATGATCAATTAATTAATTTTGAACAACTGATTTAGTTCATATTAATGTGTGTAATAGTTACACAGAATGTGCTCTAGAAAATAGCAAGTATTTTCTGCAGTCAAGTTGATGTTAACAAAAGTGGGGATTATATACATGGAATCGTAAGTATTGATAAAAATGGTGAATACATATATCTATCTATATCTATACTAATAATGTTCCATCTCACAAACGGACGGTTTTTTTAGCTTTTTTACAAAAATTGCCCTTTTGATTTCGAATCCAGAAAAACAACAGTTCAATTAACAGAAAAAAGTGACAGTTCTTATACCCATAAAGTGTTTTCCAAATATAACCTTCACATAAAAAATGATTCATTCAATAATAAGGGCTTAATTGTAATAAACACACAACAACTACTCTCTACTAACGCCCGCATGTCCGCAAATGAAGGGTTTTGCAATCATCCCAACCCAATTAGAGGCAACTACCTAAACAATTCTCTCTCTTACGACATTCTTTCTCTCTGCAATTTGCTATGTAATTCCATTTGAAGAGGGCCCGTGGTTCTTAACGTTAGTATATTTGCTATCTTTTAGTACTTTTTTTAATTATTGTTTGTGTTAATAATTTATTCCCAATTTCTGATTTTTTTATTCCCACACTTTCTCATCATCAAGAATTATCCCTATGTTTCCGATTTTCTTGATTTTGAGTTCATAAAAAAAAAAAAAAAAAAAAAAAATTTGAGTTTGAGTTCTGATATTTAATTATTTTAAATTTTATGGTGCAATTGATTAGGCAGTAGAATGAGAAGATGATTTAGACCATTCAACCAAATTTCATCCTTCAGTTTTCAAGTTTTTTTTGGGTTGGGGTGGTGGGTGGTACGGGGGGATGGGTTTGGGGGAGGGGGTGGGGGTGGGGATGGGTTTTAGTGTGTTTTTAAAAAAAAATATAATTATTTTTTAATAATATATAACTTTATTTTTTAATAAATATTAAATATATTAATATTATTATATAAATTTTAAATTTAATTAATATTTTATCGAATTTATTTTAAAGTATTATTTGGTCTGTTAATATTATTTATAAAACTAAATTAGTTGAATAAATATGTAAATATAATAAGTAAAATCTCTAAATTGGTCCGCACGTTTCTTATTCGAGCCAATTTTGAAATTGGGCAACAGTGTGGATTAAAATTGTTAGTAAATTTAATGATGTGGGGTTATTTTGACAACCTGAAATGTTATGGGGTAGAATTGTCAGTCAACATAAGTAATGGTATTAATTTTACAATAACACTTAACTGTCACGTCGTCAGTTAACGTCCAATTTCACGGTGGTACCAAAATTGATTGATTTCTTAAATTGTGGTATCAAATGTGTCGGCCTCGATTTTTATGGTACCACAAATGAGAATCGACATATAGTTTGGTACCACAAGTGTAATTCTCTCCTATTTATTGAAGATGAAGCTATTGGGTATGATAAATAGAATTCTTTATTTTAGTTGATCTATTATTCACTAAGTAAACTCTAATTTTCCTCATATTCCTTCAATTCGTTTTCTTTATTATGTTGTATCTTTCTTGCATACTTCAAATGGATGAAATCAATAATACGGTTAGTAATTTTTTTAGGAAGAAATATGATGATGTTCAATGTGATTCAGGACACTGGTGAGTTGCCTCATATGATATTCGCGAATTTGGTTGGCCTTTCTTACCTCTGATCAAAATTATATTTCTTTTGTTTGCTTCATATTTGGGAGGTTTAGTATTTGTTAAAATTTTGATATTGGTGGTTGCATGAAAACATAGAAACAATAGTAACATACCACTGAATCGTTTATTAGTCAGATTAATATTAGAGATCATGGGTTAGTGGATATAAGTTATTCCTAGTATTTTAGTTTTATTTGTATTGTATTGCCTATTTTATAAGGCTTATCAGTTTATGAAAATATGTTGTAGCAAAAACGTCTTCTTCTCTAAGTTTCCATCAGTGGTACCAGAGTTAGGTTAAATTTGAGAATTCAGCATCATGGCTGCATATTCTAATTTTGTGCAAGTAGTCATTCCACGCTTTGATGGTCACTATGATCATTGGAACATGCTAATGGAAAATTTCTTCCGATTTGAGTACTGGTCAGTTGTTGAATCTGGAATTTTGGAGCCAGCACAAGGTACAGTTTTGACGGATGTTCAGAAAACCGAATTGGAGTCCATAAAGCTAAAGGATTTGAAGGCGAAAAATTGTCTCTTTCAATACCTTTGACTATGTCTATTTATTATATTCAAATATAAATCATTTAATACAGAGCATCTAATATCCGACAACTAAATATAACCCTCTTCTTAACTCCATAGATTTACAAAGATGTAACGTCATTCCAACTTTTGTAGATTGTTTAAGGGATTTTTGCATTTTTTTCTTGCATATTATTAATATGATTATATGGATCAAAATATACATCCGTACACATTAATATGGTCATATAGATTAATATGTAGATTATTTCATTTTCGGTGCCACAATTATAACTCGCTGGCATTTCTATCCCATATCTTTTTAGCCTGACATATTTGTTGCCACAACTTCAACATCGGTGGCAATTTTGGTGCCAATTGGGACCCAATTCCAAAATTGGCACGTGACATGAAAATTGGCCCTCACAAGGGGGATTTCGGGCCAATTTTGGAATTGTGCCTCAATTGGCACCAAAATTACTACTGATGTTGAAGCTGTGGCACCAAATATGCCAGCCTGAAAAGATACGGAATAGAAACGTCAGTGAGCTATAGTTGTGACACCAAAAATGCAATAATCCCATTGTTTAAAATACAAATAGGAACAAATATATCTTGTTGGATTTTTTACGTACCTTAAGTTTAATTTATTGATCTATAGATATCCAAATCCTCAAAAAGTTACAAATTATAACATTTTTTTCTAAAAAAACCAATATAAATTATTGAAGCAAATATCTGCCGCGCTTGCTAAACCATGCATATCATGATCCTGGCAAAAAAATTAATTGCATTGTTAAGATTATATAAAGCACGTTAATATTATGTACTTGAGTGATCTAACTTCTAATGGCAGCGGCGGAAGTGTTCGCATAAAATGGCAAAAAATAAGTCATACCCGTCCCATTAATTTTGCTCTATCAGTACAGTTGATCAGTTAATTTCACTAAATTTATAAAAATTATAATAAATAATTATATTAATATATTTCACTAATAAGTTGATAATATCATATGACACCATATATATTAATATTTAAAAAATTTAATTCTCTATTTCTTTTTATAAATACATGAATATTTCTTAACTTTTTTTGTATGGACTAAAATACCCCTGCTACCAATAACCAAAAGAAACATAAGAAATATATTTAAATTAGGAATCAAAAGATATAGTTAAACAAGGATTCTTAAAAATACACGTATGTAATCTTGACTAGAACTCACAAAAAAGTTAAAACACTTAAAATAATATAATCTTAAATCTCACATATTTATTTTAAACTAACACCCCATTGGTGTCAAAATTGCTAGAAAAATCCAAAATTCACCCACAAAGAAGAATCGACAACTTCAGGCAAACTAACATCCAGTTTCTCCCTTATTCCAACACTAATCAATACAAGACACAAGTTATAAAACCTTTTTAGTGTTTGTTGGTGAAAGTTCTAAAAAAAATCAATTTGTACTTGAAGTTGAGTACGAGTTCATCAGAAAAAAAAATTCAAGAATTTTTTTTTTAGATTAATATACCCTTATTTAAATTTTAAATATAAATAACAAAATAATAAAAAAAACTTGAAGAATCATACTTCTACATAAACACTAACACTTACAAAAGTATACTTCAATATTTATCAAAAAAAGGAAAAAAAAATATGCTTCAATCAAACAACATATACTAGCTATACTACACATCCCTTTTACTTCCGAAATCAATTTCATTACAAATAATTATATATTTGTCACCATGTTCGGGAATTAATAACGTAATATAATGACTTAATGAAGATGATAGAAAACAAATCTAGAATCAAAATTTAAACTACACTACAATTATTCATAGTTTCGAAGATTAACATTATTTGCGATTTGCAATTTGTAATTGACTTATGTTATTATTAAATTATATAAATTCTTTAAGAACTTAGTATAACTTAAAAGGCATCAATTATTACATACAAATCAGGTTTGGTTTCTCAAACATTAGTAATTTATTAAACCATTACTATCGATAATTTATATTTTCTATCTGTATATATTGTGTATGACAGATGTAACATGACTACAAAATATGGATCAAATTAAATGAAAAGAAAGTATGCTAGCCGAAACAACGAGGTAATGGATAAAATAGGTAAGAAAAAATGAATGATATGGGATAACAATAAAATGGAGCAAATCGATAAAAGGACAACAAAAAAAAGAGTTAAATTGGCAAAAAAATGTTGAAATAGGTGACAAAATATGTTAAATTAACAAAAAAGAATGAGTATAATCCAATGAAATTGGTGAAATTGATTAACAAATGAGATAAACCACAAAATGATGAAATCAGTGAAAAAGAACGGGTTAAAATACAAAAAAAAAATGGTAAACTTAGTGTAAAAGCGGGTGAAATCTATATTTTTTTGGTTTAAGCAAAAATAAAGTCAAAACTTAGGAATGGCTATTGTGAAAACGGGTAACAATCGATTAAAGAATATATGATAAAAATGGTAAAATCAATGGGAAAATGGGTTATATAGAAAAAAACGAGTTAAAGCAAAAAAATTGGTGCAACTGATAAAACAACGGGGTAAACCGGCAAAAAGCGGATTAAATCAGTAAAAAATGAATGATATCGACTAAACACGGGATAACTAAAAAAATGGATCAAATCCATAAAAGAACAAGAATAAAAAATGAGTTAAATTGGCAAACAAAATGTGAAATAGGTGAGAAAATTTGTAAATCAACAAAAAAATAAAATCGACTAAAGTTAAGTTATACCGAAGAGAATGGGTGAATTGATTAAAAAATGGGATCACATAGTCTAAAATTGGGTTAAACTGGAGAAAATAGGTAAATTGATTAACAAATGGGATAAACCACAAAAATCGATATTTCTTTGTAAAGTTTTTAAGAAATTATCAACTATTAAAGAACCTTAAAAACATTAAAGAACATCAAAATAAAATTATGCCATATTCGTGATGTATATATAAACACTTACTATTTAGTTAAGTTTAAAACTTATAATTGGCTTAAGCCAAAAAAAAATAAAAACATAGAAATGGTTGATACCGGTGAATATGTGTAAATTTCAATTAAAATATATGATAAAAAATGATAAAATCAATGGGAAAATGGATTAGATCGAGAAAAAAAACGAGTTAAAGCAACAAAAAAAAATGGTGCAATCTTTAAAACAACGGTGTGAACTGACAAAAAATTGGTAAACCGGTAAAAAATTAATGATATCGGCTAAACACAAGATAACAAAAAAAAAAAAAGGTTAAATAGATAAAATAACTATAAAAAAAATTGAGTTAAATTGGCAAAAAGAAAAGATGAAATAGGTGAGAAAATATGTTAAATCGACAAAAGAATAAGTAAAATCGACTAATATTGGGTTAAGAGAATGTGTGAATTGATTAATAAATGGGATAAACCATGAAAAATTGGTGAAATTGATAAAAAAAAAAAAAAAAAAAAAAAAACCAATTAAAATAACGAAAAAAGAAATAGTAAACTCAATGTAAAAGCGGATGAAATCGGTGAAAAAACAGGTTTACTCAGCAAAATTGAGGAAAATTGGTAAAAAAAAAGGTTAAATTGGTTAAAATTTGATTAAGCTTGTAATTGAAATTGGATGAACTCGGTAAATCACATGTATTACCGGTCAAATTGGTGAAATCGAAAAAAAAAAAAGGTTAAACCTGTTAAAAATGTTTAGATGAAAAAAATTGTTTAGATCTAAGACGGGTAAATACCATTAATGGTCCTATCTATCATTAACTTTTTACAGAGTGATCCCTCTTGTGTTTTTCCCCACGTTAGTACCTACTATGAATTATTTATTTTACTGTGGTCATTTACAAGGGGTTTTTTACTTATAGTGTTACATTTTAGTCCCTCATAAAATTATTTCTTTATCAATTTAGTCCCTCATAAAACTATTTTTGTACTTTAGTTCACCTTGGAACACCTGAAAATGACCAAAGTGAAACAAATATTCATAGAGGGGACTAACGTGGGAAAAAAAACATCAGAGGGACCACTTTGTAAAAAATAATGATAAGGAGGACCATTAGTGGTGTTTACCCTATCTAGGTCAAGAAATGATTTAGTCAAAAATTTGAGATCTCAACTTTAATTTTTTGGTAACAACATAATAATTAAAATGATTTAGTCAAAAAATCATTAAGACGATAGTATGATGAAAAATCATTATGTAATGCAACTAACCTCAGAAATTATTTAGTCACGTGCAACGCACGTGCACTTTTCTATATACACAAAAAAAATGTTAATAATTTAACATGATAAGTCACTTAAAATACTGAAAAGTTTGACCGGATACTGAAGTAAATGGAGGAAAATAAATGGGACTGAGGAAGTAATAAAGTAAGAGAATTTTGTCCAACAAACGTCGAAATATAAAATATCTTAAAAATATTTAAATTGTAATTGACAATGTTTTATTGAGTATGATTGTCTATGATCGAGTGTGTCTGTGTTAAAAGAGTCAATATTTTATTAAAGCATGCAATCTATAAACTACTCATTTTCAGTTAACTTATGATCAAATTAACTTTTAGTGAGAATCATAACATAATATGTATGCTTTGTAAAAATCCTTAGAAGGCCGAGTTTTTAGATTGCAGAATTCGTCCCAAATTAACTTTTGGATCAAATTAACTTTTAGTGAGAATTAACTTTTAGTGAGAATATACGTTATGTTATAATCCAAAAACTATATTAATTCTCACTGTGTGACGGCCCGAGCCCCCGGGTCGGGTCCTATGTGGCCCATGCGATAAATTAAAATTAAAAAATTTAGCAACTCTGATGGGTTATCCCACGTCGGGCGATCCCGAACTCGGGAATGGGCCACATAGGACCCAACCTGGGGAGCGGGGCGTCACACACTGAAAGGTAATATAAGTTACAATTGTTTATCAAACGGAAATTTACACTATGTAACCCTGCAAACAACCTTTTTTTTCAATGTTTTTATAGTGTAAATTTCCATTTCTTGCATCTTGAAAACGTAAAGACAAAAAGTCGGTTAAGTTGTATTTAGTAGAAGACTGGTCATACATCCCAATTGTTTCGTGCATTTCGTCTCATCTCTACCCCATCCAATTTGGGACCAAAAATGACAAAGAGAGAAATTACGGGATGAGATTCATACTTAGTTTTGATTAGATAAGTTAAAAATTGACATATGTAAAAATATCAAGTTACTTGATACTCGACTCGAGCTCGTTCCATAAAAGCTCACTCGAACTCAATTTATTTAAAAATAAAACTTAAGTACAATTGCAAATCAGATTTTTTATTTTTTTTAGACTGTGTGTTTACAGCTCGGACCGAATAGTGCAAAGGATATAGGTCCTCCCCAATGTGGTGCCTCCAGTAGGATTCGAACTTGAGTCCCGCCTCTGGGGGTCGCAAATCGCTACCACTTGGCCCAACCACCTTGGATATTGCAAATCCGATATAAGTAACATTATATTCAAAGAAAACTTCAATAATATGTCGTTTGATACCGCTCTATTTTATTAACGAGGGTCTAGGGATGATGGAGCTGACCTTGAATTAAGATATGCCTGCCAATTAAATAGCTAGTGCCATTTACTAACGGATCCCATCATTAATTAGCTCCACTATAATTACTCCCTCCGTTTTAAAATATCTGTCTTTTCACATGTATGCACACAAATTAAGAAAATCATTGAATATAGCTGAATTCTAAGAGGAAAAAAATGAAAAAGACTAAGATACTCTTTTAATTAATTATCCTCCACTAATGTTTGAGAAAATTTATAAGCATAAAGAGTAATTAATGCTTTATTAGAAATCTAAAGTGACAAATAATATGGCGCAAAAAAAAACTTTTCAAAGCGAAATATTATGAAACAGAGGGAGTATATGCTCTCTTCATAATTTATTGTCTATTATTTAATCAAAGAAATACTGAATTAAGTACTGAAGACAACATTGGCGGAATGAGCTGTCATTATTATTAGTCACATGCACCATTATATACAACTACAAATCCCAAAAGATAATAGAATATTAATCACAAATTGGATCGCAATTTAGAAGACTTATCCTCTATTTTTTTATTATTTTTAAGGAATTTCCGTTATTCATTTTTGAAATTAACAAGTGCATCTTCTTCATTTGCAATTGGATAGTGATGCGGGTCTTTTACCCACTAAGAAAATAAGTTTTCAGAAGCAACTTGTTAAGTGATATATTTAAAAATGTCACTATTTATAGACAGTTAGATACACATGCTCTGAAAAAAATAATTTGTAGCACAGAAGGGTACAGATTGAGGGCAATATCAGGATATTAATATTTTGGTGAGGACAAAATGATCATGGATCTGCTTTTTTTTTTTATTTTTTTTTATTTTTTTTTTTTCTAGAGAATCATGGATGTGCTTATTTAAAAGTATTTCTTATCCAAAATCAGCTTTTTCCTTGTTGTTTTTCAAGATATGCAATCGTAAATGTTGAATTCGCAAACAACAAAAATTGCTTAAAGCAGGCGAGAAATAATTTTCTACTTAAAAAAAGATTTTGCAAACATCACTTTTGGCCTTGCGTTGTAACTTGTAACCACCCAATTTAACGTTTGGGCTTCAAACGCAAAAATGAGACTATTTGGCCCAAGAAAATCACAGTCACGTTTGCTGGGCCATAAGTTAAAATACACGGTGCAGCAAAAGCAAGGAAGTTGTTGCTTCTCTCAACGTGAAACTCATATTTGTGGAGAATCTCTATTTTGTCCATACTAAACATATATTAAACTCTTTCAAATTAAATTTATGATCTATCTACTACAACTGCTCATTTTGTAATATGATCTTGTGTGTTATATGAAAGTAAAAAAACTTCTACTAAAATATTTGTTTACTATTTTTTTTTCCAGTCTTATGCTATTGTAAAGTTATAAGACACATAATTTTCTTATTAGTTTAATATATTATAGTTTCTACTATAGTCATTTGTTTTATAATATTAAAAATTAATACAAGGCTAATTTTGTAAATTATATAAAGATTACAATTTCTAGAATTCATTTCGAAAAACTGAAACCAAACGCTAAACTAATTATAGTAAAAACAATTCTCTTACTAAAATCAATTATGTTATAACCAATTATGTAATTGTTGGGCCAAACTACCTCTTAATATAAGAAAATTCAACTACCAAAAGAAAATTGAGTTTTAATTATCGACACATCCCTCCTCTTTTATTATCAAATGTTACCCTAGCTATTAAATGTCTAATACGATTACGAGTAATTTATACATTGTTTAGATGTAAATTAAACCAAAATGCAAAGCAATCAAATTGGAAGAACCTTTATTATAAAAAAAAATCAGATTATCAAACAAAACGAATTTTATTTGTATTTGATTTAATTAAATTGTTCACACTCCATTAAATAATCAAATTGGACCCAAATATAATTTCAACATCGATAAGAAAATCGAACCAAATTCTGACCATTTGTTAGAGACCCAATGGACGAATAATTCTTTCTTAAATGAAAAATCCAAACTTAGAGCTAGTTAGGCCATATCCAATAAAGATGGATGGGCTTGGGGTGAGGGTGGACAGGGAAATGAAAATTAATGGTAGGGGGGCCCTTTCTTCTTCATGCGGTGAGGCAGCCACTTTTCACCACTCACCACGGTGAGGCCTCTGTTCCAGCATCTTTGAATATGCAGCAGATGAGGGCATTTTTGTTTACTTTCCCCTAGATCCGAACTTGTAATTATAGATATTTTGAGGGACTTTTTGGTCTTTGTTCCCATTCTTTTGAGGGCAACTTAGATACTTTGGTTGGGAGTATTCTCTTGCTATTAGGCAAGACTTAATTAGGAAATCAAATACAACTTTTCTCTTCTTTTTGGTCTCTAGCCCTCCACCTTCACTTTACACTTTTTCTTACACTTCTTCGATGAAAATTAAAGGCTTAAAGGAGAAGTTGTTGAAGATTTCAACTACCAAGCTCACACTTTATCTCTATTTCATCCCTTTATATTTATGTAATGAAAATGATTTACATTAATGTACTGGATGATTTATTTATTGCTATGAGTAGCTAATCCCTCTTTTTAGGGTTTTATTGATCCTATGTTTGATTTTAATTTGATTAAATGATGAATTGATGATTCATTTGATGCATATATGTGTTTGTTAATCCTATTTCGTGCTTATTGTTTGTCTTAGGGTTTGACCAACTTTGAGATAAAATCTATTGATGCTTGATTGGTAGACATAGTGATTTTGAAGATTAGATTGTGAAATTGGATTGTGATTCGATTCTAGGAAAGACATATACCTAGGTCGTTTCGTATTCGTTTAAGGTTTGAGTTTAATGCTTCGATTAGAACTTTAGTCCATTTAGACATAAATTGGATTAGTTTAACTCGATAGGTTTGTATGCAACTCGAAAGATACATATGAACATCCCTGAATCCTTGAATAGCAAATGCGAGCATAAGTTATCAATTGTCGAGTCATTTGTCTTGAATTGAACTATGTGGTGTAAAATTCTAGGGGTCTATTTGGAAGGGTTTTTGTTCGATTTCGCGTGTCTCGGTTTAAAAAAAAATGGTTTGGGTGAGTTTTGGCTATTGGATTTTGTGATTTTAATAAGTTGAAACCCCACTTGGATTGGGTTTGGATTTTGGGGTTTAGGGAAAAAAATAGGTGGTAGATGTTAAATCAATGTCTTTTTTAGTGAGATTTGGGAGAAAAAATAGGTGTTAGGTGTCAAATAAATATTTTATAGGTTTGAAGAGTTTAAGTGTGATTTTCTGAATAGGTTTTTGATGATTTTATAGGTTTGACAAAAACTCATTTGAAAAGGTTTTGGCTCAATCTCGCAAAACCCGCGAGACCTGGCCACCATCCACATACACCCTAGAAGTCTTGATCTTATTATTAACTCAAGTGTTAGTTAGGTGCTTAAATCATCCTTATTTACCTCACCTTAGTTTTTATATCAAAACCACCATCTTACTTAACTTATGAATCCAAGTAGAAGTAACAAGACATTAGTTGGTAATTTATTGAACAAATCATTGTGGGTCCGGCACTCATTTATCACTTTATTACTAGTAACATCTGTATACTTACGTACATTGCGTACTAGTATTTGGAGAGCAACAAGTGTTAGTTAGGTGTGTACTAGTATTTAAGCTTGGGGGCCGTGTGAAGAAAAAAGAAGAACGTCATGGTACGCGCCCCTCTTTAAATCACATGGTGCCAAGTGGAACCACCTGATTGGTTATATTTTTTTTTTCTTTAAATTCCCTATAAATTATTTTTAAAAATGTTTATTTGATTACAATAAATGCACCTTATAATAAAATTAAAATTTAATAAATTCTCTTTTGAATGATTATTAAATACAATTAGAATTGTAATTAAAATATTTAAATTCATAAAATAGTTAGAATTGTAGTTTAAAATATTTAATTATAATTGTAATTTATATTTAAAATTAATTATTTTTAAATATTTTATTTTAATTTCATTTATTGTAATTAAAAATTAAATCATTTAACTATAATATTGGTGGATATATCTATATCTATATACATACAAAAGTACGAGTTTAGCGAAGAAAATTTCTTCCCTTTTTTGTGATGACCCTATTTAAATTATATTGTAATGATTAATTTTATGGCAAAAAGATAAAATAAAAGAATCCTAGAAGTATAATTAGACAAGAAATCTCTCCTACATCAACCTTATTATAATTATCTTTTAAGGTTTTACAACTCATTAAAATATTAATAGTAAAAAAAAAAATTTAAAAACTATTACTTCATATTTCTTCGTAATTACTTTGAAAAGTTCTTAAAAAGTTATCACTTATTAAAAATAAAAAAAAATAAAAAAGCCCACATTTGTGGTGCATGAATTAAAAAAACACTATTTAGTTTAACTTAAAAAAACATATAATTGACTTAAGCCAAAAAGAGTCTAAACATAAAAATGGTTAAAATTGGTAAAAAAAAAAGGGGGTAAAATTCAATAAAAATATATATGATAAAAATTGGTAAATCAATGGAAAAATGGGTTAGATAGAAGAAGAAAAAAAGCGAGTTAAAGCAGAAAAATGATGCAAATGATAAAACAACAAGGTAAACCGGCAAAAAAATGGCAAAACCGATACAAAAAATTAATGACATTGGCTAAACACGGGATAACACAAAAAAATGAATGACATCGTCTAAACATGGGATAACAAAAAAAATGAGTGAATTGATTAACAAATATGATAAAATCGACTAAAATTGGGTTAAACTAGAGAGAATATATGGATGGATTGATTAAAAAATGTGATGAACCACAAAAAATGAGTAAAATCAGTGAAAGAACGGGTTAATATAACAAAAAAGAAATGATAAACTCAGTGTAAAAGCAAGTAAAATCGAAATTTCTTTGGAAATTCTTAAGAAATTATCACTTATCAAAGAACCTTCAAAAATTAAAGAACCTAAAAATAAAAGGCCACATTCGGGTTAGTTAAATAGAAAAAAGTATTATTTAGTAACTGGAAAACTTATGATTGGCTTAAGCCAAAATAAGTCAAAAACATAGAATGGTTAAAATTCATTCCTTTTTTATTAAGACTAATATACCCTATTTAAATTATATTGTAATATTTAATTTTATTACAAAAAGGTAAAATAAAAGAATCATAGAAGTATAATTAGACAAGAAGTCTCTCCAACATGAACCTTATTATAATTATTTTTTAAGGTTTTAAAACTCATTGAAATATTAATAGTAAAAAAAAAAAATTAAAGAACTATTACTTTATATTTCTTCAAAATTACTTTGGAAAGTTCTTAAAATGTTATCACTTATTAAAGATTATTAGAAAGAAAAAAATTCCACATTTGTGCTGCATGAATAAAAAAAAGCACTATTTAGTTTAACTTAAAAGAACATATAATTGGCTTAAACCCAAAATAGTCAAAACATAAAAACGGTTAAAATCGGTATAAATGGGTAAAATTTGATTAAAAAATATATGATAAAAAAATGGTAATTCATTGGAAAAATGGGTGATAGAAAGATAAAAAGCGACTTAAAGCAGAAAAAATGGTGCAGTTGATAAAACAACAAGGTAAACCGGCAAAAAATTGGCAAAATCGATAAAAAAAAAATGAATGACATTGGCTAAACATGGGATAACACAAAAAAATGAATGACATGGGATAACAATAAAAAAAGGATCAAATCGTTAAAAAAACAAGAACAATAAAATGAGTAAATTGGCAAAAAGGTGACATATGTAAGAAAATCAGCAAAAGAATAAGTATAATCAGACTAAAATTGGGTTAAACCAGAGAGAATAAGTGAACTGATTAACTAGTGTGATAAAATCGACTAAAATTGGATTAAACTAGAGAGAATGGATTGATTGATTAAGAAATGTGATGAACCATTAAAAACGAGTGAAATAAGTAAAAAAGGTCTAAAATAACAAAAAAGAAATGATAAACTCAGTGTAAAAGTAAGTAAAATCGATATAAATGGAATAAAACACAAAAACGGGAGAGAATATTGGCTAACATGAGATAGCAAAAACGAAGGTGAAATATGTGAGAAAAATGTTAAATTAGCAAAAGAATATATAAAATCGACTAAAATTGGGTTAAACCGAAGAAAATATGTAAATTGATTAACAAATTGGATAAAACATTAAAATGGGTGAAATCGATCAAAGAACAGGTTAAAATAACAAAAAGTGCAATCGATACTTCTTTGTACAATTCTTAAGGAATTATCAATTATCAAATAACCTAAAAACCAAAAGAACCTAAAAAAATTGTTGGGTTATTGGTAACGTCAGAACGTTAAAGGCAGCGGAATTTCAAATTTTAAAACAACCCAAGCAGGATCTTTATTCATCTAGTCATACGAAAAGGATTTATATAGCAAATCAACCAACCATAGGGGGTTTATCGATTTTTACCTCACCACAGGAACGGTGGTAGTTTTTCTCCGGTCTTCTTTCAGATCTGATGGATTCGGTTCGAGAGAAGCACCCCAAGTGTTGTGCCTCTAGTGGTGTCCACACCAATTGGATTGAAGCAACTCCTTTGAATCCACAGGCTCAGAACTAGGATCCAAAAGATATCAGACAGGAAGAAAGAGAAAGAAATCGCATGAACCCTATAGAATTCTACAGGGTTCGGCCGAACCTCAAGAGAGAAGAGAGGGGGCGGCGCTAATTCCTAGGTAGGAATTTCGTGGCCTATGTTCCTCCTTATATACTAAGAGTCTTGACCTAGATTTGTACTTATCTTATTAGGAAAGTAGAATCTCATTCTATCTTTATTTCCTTAACTAACTAGGTCTCCTTTAATTAATTAAACTCTTTAATTAATTAGACTCTTTAATTAATTAAACTCTTTTAATTAATTCAACCCAATTAATTAATTAATCCCTCTCTATTAATTAATTAGACTACTTATAATTAATATTTTTCTACTTTAAGAATTAATAATTTAATTCTCCAATTTTAATTTAACATATTAAGTCGATCGATTTATTTATAATAACCAGACGCCTCGTTATACTCAAATAGGAGACTAGGACAGTAGGACTTGAGAGTTTAATTTACCACGCATTCAAAAAACGTGAGTGAATAACATAATATTGTCTGCCACTGGAAAGATTACTAGAAAAAATTCACATTCAAAAGACGACAAAAGATAATAGGAGTACTATATTATTTTTTTCATGGAACCCAAATGTTTTAGTGGTCCAAGATATTTGACCACGGCTGAATATATATAATATACACATAATTAAGTACATATATATTAATATGTAATAACAATATTAAAAGTACGAAAAGTTGATAATAGTTCAAGACACTTTCAAAGTCGTTTGAAGTAAAATGTGTGAATTGAATATTATATTTATAAACATAAAAAGTAATTTAATCATAATTAGCGTCCAATAATTAATGGAGGTTGTCACCCGGCTTCAAGAACACCATCTCTAGGTGGTCAACAATGTCCTTCACAGTGCCGCGGAATTCACTATGCATCTGCATATTCACAAATCGATTAGGGTAATCTTAACATATACATAAATAACGAAATAAGATTTGATTTTAGCAATAGGTTAATCATCAACTCACCAAGCCAATGATTAACAATAAATTATTAGAGGGAAAATGCAAAATATTCTCATGTGATATACCAAATATGTACGTAACTACCTTGTGAAATATTTATTGCGCAATTTTTTTTTTGTACTATTAAAAATTTAGAAAAAAAACCCATATGATTAAAATAAGTCGTTTTGGAATGACATATTTCAAGAAATTATTTTTAAAGAATTCACGTAAAGTTGTAGGGACCAACAAACATGCATGAAGTATCTGAATAATAGATTACAGAAACATGTCGATCCCAAACGACATATTTTGTACATATACGGGGTTTCGGGTTAAATTTTTAATAGTACATGAGGATTCTATGCAATAAATATTTCAGAAGATAGTTGGGCAAATTTCACATAACACCACATGAATTTCTTGCATCATGCACATTTCTTATGTCAAGAAAATTATTGAATAAGCAAAAAAGAAATTTTGACTTGGTATATATCTTCAATATACAAATATATGCATATGCTTAAGAAAAAGTCCCCTTGTATTTATATTATGTTTTATTACATAATATTTCAAGTAAAACATTTAAATTTTTAGATACCCAAATAAATTTATTAACTTAACATGATTTTTTGTTTAATCTAATTATAGAAAATAATAAACTTGTCCATGTATTGTATCACTTATTCATGCAAACGCACAATTTTCTTTTTTTAATCACCATTTAAGGATAAATTATCTTAAGCATAGGTGTATTACATCATCAAACATGGGTGGTACAATATATATGTCAATTAGATGCAGATATATATAGTGAAAATCCACATTACACTATATTGTGGCACATGTACTCCATTAAGTCAATTTTCAAAATTATTTTCATTGACGGTACCAGTCGTGACGTATCACCATGTATATTCAGCTTATGTACTGTATATGTTACGTTAATTTAAAGCCACAATGAAATACAAGAAATAGTTATGTTAATTTAAAGCCACAATGAAATACTCGATTGTACTTGCGACACCAAAATGAAAAATTCCTAACTAGACCTGGATTACCTAGCACAATTAAGAGACTTGTTTCACATGAGTATAATTTATGTTAAAGAGAATTATATAAATGAGTTTATTGAGAGATTAATTTAATTAATAAATACCTCGAGAAGAATGGTAATATCAAGAGCGGCATCTCCAAATGGCATCACCTTGATGTCTGTGACACAAAGTTGCATCTTTTCTAATTCACATGGAATTTTTGACATCAATCCCTTTTCATTTTTGCAGAAAATTTTGAGTAAAATACTCTTGTTCATAATTCTGGCCTTGATTTCTAGAGCACTTAATTTGCTTGAAATTCCATTAATATTAATATCATCTTTTGTTTCATCGTTGCTCTTGACTTCTTCTTGCTCCAGGGCATTCAAGCGTTCTTTTAGGGCTTTCAAATGTTTGATTGCATCTTCGAGTAGTGAAGCTTTGTCCAACTGATCAATCGATCAAAGATTAAATTTTTTCTTATTAATTCTTCAAATTAACATAAAACCCTTATTGTAAAAGCAGTTAAGTTATTTATCTTTCACTGATTTAATTACCTGGAATGTTAATTATAAAACTTTTTTTTCTTTTTTTGTGGAAATTATTTACTTTCCGGTTTGATGCGGGTTTGCTATTTTTACAAATAACTAACATCATCTCAAAAAAAAAAACAAAAAAAAGAATTAGTGTATCTTGAGAGGCCATTGTATTGTTTAATGTGCACCACAACATGTCTGAAAACATTGTTAATAGTATTTCGTTTGCAGGATTAATATTTTAATTCAAGTTAGTATTATTAATGTTTTTTATATTTTATTTTGTATAATGTGATGTTATTATATATAATTAAGAGATATTAGACCATCTCCAACGGAACTTTAAATTCAGGCCTCTTATCTTAAAATTTAAGGGGTGAACAGTGTTTTACATTCCCACTTTTTACTCTGTACTCCAACAACTTGTTTATATTTTAAGATTCTACTTTTAAATAATTACACCATACCACTCCACTATAACTTTAACACACTACTTTTACTTTAAAAATTTCACTTTGGACTCTCAAATATGAGAGTCCAAACTTATAAAATTTTAGTAGTCTTATTTTTTAAAGACTCCATTGGAGTACATTTTTTGTGCAATTCTTATAAAATTTTTTTATAATTTGAAATATAGAGACTCCCTTGGAGATTGGAATATAGAGACTCCCATGGAGATGGTCTTATAATATATGTTTTTTTGTCTCTAATCTCATACTACTAAGATAGAAGCTTTTTGTTAGTGTTAACTTTATTATCTTATAAAGTTAGTGTTGTTAATATCATATTCAGTTTGTTCAGTATAAATATTAAATGTCTTTCATCTCTAGTTAAGCTTGTACATTCAATATTGTTTATAGTTTAAATTATTAGTGATAATCTATATTGCACGGATACATATACGGGGATGCGGATACAGTACAATACGGATACGGTGATACGGATTTTTAAAATTTATAGAATACGATACATCATGGATACAGATATAAAAATAAAATTTAAATTTATTTATAAGTAACTAGATCATTCAATTTAAGTACTAAAAGCAAAAATAATCCACTATGATAAAAGTTATATAACTCCAAAAACAACATAGTTCACTCTTAACATAGCGCATCAATGGTAGGAATTCATTTTTGAGATTTCATGGCCTAGGAGATAGACTTGAATAAAGAGATAGAGTAGTGATATTAGTCGTTTATGTTTAACCCTAGGACTTTATCATTTTTAATAATTTAATTATGACCCGAAATATTACATAAAAAACCTATCGATGTATCATGATGTCCAGTTAATGTATCCGATACGTATCTATTTTAATTTTTATTTATTTTTATTAATTACCCATACGCTACATGGCATATCGAATACGTATCCCATGCATATCCCACACGTATCGGTATCTCCCGTGTATCCGATACAGTACTTTGTCTTTTTTCGGAGTATCCGTGTATCATAGGTGATAATCCGTTGGGCTATAAATATTTTATATATGTGTTGATTATGCATCTTACTAATTAATAGCTAGAATAATAACTTTTGATATGATGACATTAATGTAGTGATCGTTTATCTAAAAAAAAATTAATTAAAGTTATTTGGTCCATTATATAAAGTAAAGAGGGAAAAACATTTTTAATATCAAACTTAAGTTCAAAAAACACATTTGATACCAATCTTTTCGAAAAAACACATTTCATACCATGATTCACATCTTCTTGACATATTTAGTTTTTTTGATCAATTTTCGGACGGAATTTAACACGTGTCGGCTAAGTTAACAATGGTAGGTCTTTAAAACCCGTGTATGTTTTACCTCAATTGTCAACTTAACGGGCATGTGAACGACACGTGCTAAATTCCATCCGAAAATTAACGGCAAAACTAAATGTGTCAAGAGCGTGTGAATCATGGTATGAAATGTGTTTTTTCGAAAAATTTGGTATTAAATGTATTTTTTGGACTAAAGTTTGTTATCAAAAGTATTTTTCCCTCATAAAGTAAAAAATATTTAGTTATAATTTTGCATTAATTATACTATATAAATAAGAAAAATTGTAAATTTGGTACCATACAATAGAGCACTTTGCAATATTGATACCATTGGATACATAAATGCACATTTAGTAACACAAATCAAATATTGGTTGCAATGTTCATACCACCGTCAAATAATTGGACAAAAATGGATGAAATCATACGTCTTTTGGTGTAAAAATCATCACGTGAAAACGTGAGGGAAACGTTACAATTTTTCCCCCAAAAATAAAATAATGTGACAATTTTCCTTCCAAAAGTGAGGAAATGTGATTATTTTCCCTTTAAAAGACGAGATAACGACCATGTGTGGTGTTGGTGGCATATTCCGTCCATTTCGGAAAGATTATTTGGTACAACCGTTGCATGGATGACGTGGTACAACAAACAATTGAGATTTGGTCAAACTAGTATTTGCATACGGAGCCAATTTTTCCCTAAATTTAGGAATTGATTTTAATCTTCTCCTTGGGTTGTACCACATCATCCATACCACGGATGCACAAAATATTTTTTTCCATATTTTCGTCTAATTATTTGATAGTGGAATGAACATTGCAACCAGACTTTAAATTATGGTATTAAATGTTTGCGCATTTATGTATCCAGTGGTATCAAGATTGCAAAGTGCCCTATTGTATGGTACCAAATATGCAATTTTCCCTATACAAATATATAAAGTAATTTAATTTCCATATGTGCAAAAAAAAAAAATTTGTGGAAATATTTCTGCATATGGATTATGTTAAATACCAAAAAATTATTGATCGATCTAAACTAATTAAAAGAATAAGAAAATTGGGGTGTATCTTCTATGCTACTTAGATGCATGTCACATATAGATTTATAGATTAGTATTCAAATTTAAAATTTGTGTGATAAATATAAATATTTATTGGGTGGATCTATCATATGACAGAAAAACGTGACATCAAATAAAAAAGAAAATACCTTCTTGAGTCCTGGCACAACTTTAGAAAGAGAGATGAAATGTTGGCCTAGCTTTTGTCTGCGTTTTTTCTCCGCCACAATATGGTCCCGAGCCTGCACTGGTGTTCGACTTGGGGCACCACAACCCCTTTTTTGGGTACTAAAGATCATAATCCCATTTCCATTAGATGCATCTTGATGATGATAATATTGGTCATTAATAATGGCAGAATAATTTTCATCTTCCGTTAAAGATGATGAGAAGTTAATGGTACCTCTTGGGATCATAGAATTATAATCCCTAATCATCATCTCATCATTATAATTAGTATTATTTTTTGGGTTTCCGAATGAAATTAAATGGGATATTGGGTAATTAGAAACAGTAGCAGTTGAACTCAATAGCTCGTGAATTGATTGAGTACTTTTGTTGAGGGTCTGATCAACTACAGAAGTAGTAGTACTTTCTGCTGTAGGATGTAGTACTAAATTAAAATCAAAGAATTCACCAAAGTAATCTTCCATTTCCATTTCCTACATTTGGAATAAGGTATATATCAAGAAACTTAAGGGTCTAAAACAAATTAATCAGAACAATAGATTTGATCTAATTCAATATTATGACCTGCAAAAAATATGATATGGGCACATTTCTTTGGCTTTTTATTAATCAAAACCTATTATTCATATTATATTATTATCTCTAAAAATTCAAACAAATAGTGACTTTTTCCAAATGGATGACACCTTGAACAAAAGATCCTCCGGATCTCTAAAACCTATCTTTCGAATGCTGATCACTTCTTTCTTCACTTCAAACCCTTTTTACAAAATCAATCCAAAAGCTAGCTAGAAATAAAATACTGGATCAAACTTTTTGCTCAAGATTGGATTTTTCCCTAAAATCTGGGATAAATGCAAAATACTCCCGTGGTTTATGTTAAACCTGCAAGAAATTAACCTGTGAAATTTTTATTGAGCCAAACTTCCTTGTACTTTCAAAAACCTAGCAAAAAATACCCAATTTGTAAAAAATAGGTCGTTTTGGATCAACATATTTCAAGAAACAATTTTTAAAATACTTCAAATTGATCCCTACAACTTCACGTAAAATATTTTTAAAATTATTTCTTGAAATATGACGATGCAAAACGACCTATTTTTTTACAAACTGGGTGTTTTTTGCAGGGTTTTTGAAAGTACAAGAAAGTTTTACGCAACAAAAATTTCACAGGGTAATTTCTTACGTATTTAACATAACATAGGGGAGTATCTTGTATTTTCCCCCTAAAATCTTCAGAACTGAAGAAATTTTTCACAAGTCAAAGCCACACAATATGAGTAATCACTGACTAATTTGTAATTAATTACTCAATTATAAAGTTTCAGATTCAAAACTATGGAAAATTAATCACGCTAGCTGTGATGTACAAAAAATCTAGAAATATATATGCGTGTGTGTGGATTAAAGCTCACCCGGGAAGAAGTAGTTTTTCTCTGGCGAAGACAAAAGTTGGAATTGAACAAATGCAATTATGCAAAGTCAGAATATGATTTATATATAGAAAGAACAAATCTTGTGAAATTTAGGATAAATTTTGTCCTAAATCATTTTATGGTCGGAAAGGTTGATTTCATGGTGTGTACGAATGGGACTAATTGACTTGAAAACCACCAATTCCTTAAATAACCACGTGTGAATACGTACTTGACGCAGAACGAAAGCGCAAATAGCCATATCAACGTCAAAACTATGACAGTTTATTTTTAAAACAGATAAAATAATCAAAGTTCAGAAAAAACAAGAGTAAAAAGTATCCGTCATTGTAGGCTTACAAAACTTTAAATAGTCTTTAACATAAAACTTACCAAAATATTAAAAAAAAATATAAAATGCATATAAAAATATTTTTAAATATTTTACAATATTTCCCTTTCATCAATACCCTAGCTATTACTCTAATATTACTGTACCAATGGAGGCGCTCTACTGTAGCGTAACATACCGTTACCTTTTTTTTTTTATCAAACGTAGTAATTTATTAATATTCTGGCATGGCAATATATTAGCAAATAATATTTTCCGTCAAATGTTTTGTAGGTAAATGCGGTGAGAGAGTTGTTTTTCGTCGGTACATGTGTGATAGTACTTTATTTTTTCTTTCGATTTTTAAATTGTTGTAACTAATAATATTTGGTCATTTGTGGCTGATAGGGATTCAAATGCTCAGCTATGAGAAGGTTAGGAAGTGAAGTGCAATATGGTCGAAAGATTAAGAAGTAAAGTGCGAATATTTTTATATAGTTGTTAGAATTCAATTGATGTCTAGTGGAAGGGACTAGTCACTACAAAGTAGCGGACTCAGGTTCGAATCCCTGTTGGAAGAGGTTCCCACTTTTATGTGTCCGACGCGCCTCGAAAGGGATTAAACCTTTGGGAAACCAAAAAAAAAAAAAATTTATGTAGTGCACAATATGCAGGTGTTATGGAGTTAAATGCGCAACAATCAAAATGTTAGAGATGGTAATTTCCTTGAAACATTATGAAGGAGAAAATTTTACTTTTAATACCATAAGTAACCCTACTTTCAGGTTACGGTATCATAACTTTAAAAATATACATATTTGATACCATATGTTAACTGTTCTCGACACATTTGGTACTTTAGTTAATTTTGGTATGGAAAATTCAATTTTCGATGGGAAATTGATGGAAAATTTACAGAATTGGTCCTATAGTTTAAATTGTTGCCAAACTTTGCCCCACATATTTTTTGCAGATAAATTTACCCCACAATTCACGAATTTGAAGCATTTCAGTCCCACTAGCAAATATAATTAATTATAAATCCTATTTATAAATTTTATATATTATAATTATCAAATATCTTACACTAATTAGATTTTATATATAATATATATAAACTAAATAATATTTTATATAAAATCCAAAAAATAATATTTCAATTAAACTGATTGTTTAGATTTCAAAAAAATCTTTCAAACTAATTAGATTTTACCTATAACACATATAAATTAAATAATATTTTATATAAAATTCGAAAAATAAATATCAATTAAACTTATCCAATTTTTTAAACTGAAAAAAAAACTTTTAAATTAATTAGATAATAATATATACAAATTAAATAATATTTATTATAAAACCTGAAAAAAAAAATTTCTAAAATTATATAAATAATAATAATTCTAATTATTAAATTTATTATAATTAAAAAATAATAAAACCCTAAATCTAATCATTTAAAAGGTTTTTTGTAAAAATTTAAAAATATTAATAAGTATATTTATTTTTCAGATTTTATATAAATTATTATTTAATTTATATAAATTATATATATAATCTAATAAGTTTAAAAGATTATTTTTCGAAATTAAAAGATTTCTAATAAATTTAATTTAAATTTTATATAAAATATTATTTAGTTTATATAATATATATATATATATAATCTAATTAGTTTAAGAAATTTAATAATAATAATATATAAGATTTATAAAACTTGTGAACTTTAGGATAAAACTGAAACTTTGTTAATTTTCTGGGAATTATCTATTGAGTTTCATGAAGTGAAACCTATATCATTAGAAATCTCTTGTTAAGGGCTTTCCAGCCATATAAAGAACACGAAATTTGCCCTTGTAACGAAGGAATTATGGCAAAATTAAAATTAAGCCCAAATGCTCCATGCCCGAGCACATCACATGCAAAATTCGTGCGATTTTGGTGACTTAACGGCCACGTGGACATTCATGTCCGAAAAATTGATGGTAAAAGCAAATGTGTCAAACAACCTTCAATTTTGGTATTAAATATGTTTTTTTTTTCGAAGATTTGGTACAAAAACTGTAAAGTAGGTTTTAGTCTGGTATCAAAAATGAAATTTTCCCCCCTGCAAGTGCAAAATCCATGCCACTTAACGGACATGTGTTGTGCACGTGATGAATTCTGTTAAAAATTTAACAGTCAAATGAAATGTGTCAAGAGGGCTTAAATCATGGTATCAAATATGTTATCCAGACAAAAGTTTGGTATCAATAGTATTTTTCCCTCAAGTTACATTAACACCCCTGGATTTAGGTATAGATACAAGAAGCTCTTTGCAATCTGGGTTTCTTGTATTTACATCTAAAAGTATAGGTTTGGTACAAAAAGTGTAAAGTAGGTAAAAGTTTGGTATCAACAATAAAATTTTACCCACTGCACGTGCAAAATCCGTGCCACTTAACGGACATGTGTTATGCAAGTGATGAATTCTATTAAAAATTTGACGAATAAAATGAAATATGTCAAGAAGGCTTAAATCATGATATCAAATATATTTTTCAGAAAGTTTGATATCAAATGTATAATTTGAACAAAATTTTGATATCAAAATGGTTTACCTCGATGTAAATTACCCTTTTATAGAAGTTGTGGTATCATGATAGACTTACCCATATAAAAATATTATCACCGACACTTAATTGTAACCGGACAGAGCTTATTCAGTATTTGGGGGTCTTTTTTTAAAAAAAATTAGTTGGGTAGTGGGTACTGTCTCTTAAACATAGCTAAGTTAACCTAAAATCTTAGTCAACTTATAATTATTATGTGATGCAATTTGGTGATGAGGACACGCTACCTTCTTACACGTTTTTTAAATAATTGAGGAAATAAAATAATATATATTAAATAAGATAAACTAATAAAGTTGTTGAGGTTAGAAGTTTATTAACAGCAAAACTAATAAATTACGAGGTGGTTGGTCATGCCAGAGGTTGAAGCATTTAAAAGGGCAAAAGACAAACGGAAACGAAAGAAAAAAGAATAAAAAAATAAAGAACAGAAAAGGAATTCATGCATTATATTTATATATGACTAGTACTGCTTCCCAGGTTTCCGAAATTGTTGGAAATTTCGAAACTTCATGCTAAGAGACATATATAAATCATGTAACGATTAATATAAAGTTTTCATATTTGACTTGGCAATTGGCATGTATAACGTTTAAGATATATGAGATTGAAGGTTTAAACAAATTAACATTAATTATTTACTTATATTTAATTAGAAGTACATAGAAGTAACATTTCACAAAATTTAAATTTGATAGTATTTTTTCTAATAAAAAAATGAATTGCCCGTTTTAAAATTTGAGACACTAGTTGAAATTAAAGAAAAAAAAGAAGAAGAAAGAAAAGAACATTCAATTTTGAAAGAGGAGTGATATAATACAAAACTAACATATACCCGTGCTATGCACTGACTTTTATTAACAATTTTATGTAATAACCTCCATGGTTAATAGTAGTAAAGTAAATGTTAAGAAATTATTTAAATTAAAACATGCATGACAAATATTCAGACAATATTTATGTAAATTAATTAAATAATATCTAAAATATGAAAATATTGAACAACAATTTATTTTTCATACCATAAAATTTGATAGATTTCATTTTTCATACCAAACTCTCAAAAAACATACCAATTCTTGACAAACGTTACAAAAGTAATATTTTCATTAGTTTTGTTGAGGGAATTAAACCATGGAGATTGAAGTTCAGGTTCAAAGGAGCAAGATGACGCAAAAAATTCTGAAGAAAGTGGAGAAACAAGGTTGTAATCGCGATTTGAAATTTGTGAGGAAAAAGGTTTCGCGATTTAGATTTTTAAATGCAAAAATTGAACAATTCACTGAACATAATATGAAATTTATTATACTTATGTGTTCAAAGTGAAGAGAAAAACAAAACCCCTCTCCTATTTCCGACGAACAACTACCAGGGGATGATGGTTGTGCGTGAGGAATGAGACAGGGGTCAATTCGCAAAATCGCCAAAAGGCAGGAGTCAATATGCAAAATTGCCAAAAGGCAGGAGTCAATTTGGCACTCATTAGTTTAGAAACATCCATTATTTGTTATTTCATTTTTTAAAAAATGAAACAGCTCCAATATTTCAGTTTACTATGAAGTTTTATTTAAAAAAAATAACACTTTTTTTTTCTTCTTAATTTGACACTACACCAACTACACGTTATGTACCGACTTGACACGAACTCCACATATTTTTTAATATAAAAAATCTAAAATATATTAATCAAAATAGTACCATATCAATTACCAAATTTGTATCTATCAAACATGTAGTTAATGTAAATTAAAAACCATTTCAAAGAATAATTCTTATCATATGAAGTATATATTGATCAAACTTTTGAAACCTCTCAAAAAAGAATAAAATCTTGAACCAAATAAACTCTTAGAAAGTTAAAAACCCAATAAATACAATGCAAGCACCCAAATTATAGTACACTCTAAGATTCACAAAATAAAGGAGATGCAACAAAAAGTTGAAATAAATTCAAAATTTGTAACAATATAAGCATTTTAATTCATACATAATTTTTTTTTTGAACATTCTAAGTAAAATGCCTTTGAAAATATGAGAAGTTTTCATATTCGTGCCTTCTTCTTGAAGATTGTGTCCGCCCTCTAGTTACTCATTCTTCTTTCATTTTCTCTCTCAAATTTTTGCTTTTCTTCTTTTCAGCATTGTGCTGATTAGAAAATTAAATTATCAGAACAAAGAAATTGAGAGGTATAAGAAGAGTAGGAAAGATGTTGGAGATCATGGGTTGTGTAGTTGAAGAAAGTTGGAAAGAAGATTATATTATGGGTTGGTAAGCTGGAGTTGGTTACTCGGTTCATATTTTTTTATATTAAGAAAATTCAAAATTCTGAGAAAAATTTCAGTCAAAATTAGCTCTTTTGACCAAAAAATACCATTGACATAATAGTAAGTAAGGTAAGATAAGATAAGATAAGATGTGATGTATGTACTTATCGTAATACGGTTGGCCATCTTAATCAAATTAAAAACAAGTGCATCAGTCGCAAGTCGGAATTGCTAACTCAAAATTGTTTCGACTTTTTTTCTTTGATATATTACACAGTTTTTTGTGATCGATCATGTTAAATTTTGGTGGTCTTCAATTCTTATTTATAAAAGAAGACACAAATGTTCCTTAAACCTACATATCAAGTGTACAATTAGCATATTTTTCATCATCTGAAAGTGTTCTAAAGATTGTATTAAAATTGATAGAGAGACATCATGAGTTCACTATAAAGATTATAAAAGTGGAGATGGTCAAGTTAGTTGACATCAAATTATTACTTTGAAGTCTTTTGCTAGAAAAAAAATTGATACTTTGCAGTCACAATAAATCTCGAAGATAGAATAGCTAACGGTATGTCGATAACCTCATCCATCTTAATTATATTTATGTTATGTTTATTATATGTCGGGTAAATACCACTAATGATCCTTTTTATCATTAATTTTTTACAGAGTGGTCCCTTTTGTGTTTTTTTTCCACGTTAGTCCTCACTATGAGTTATTTGTTTCACTTTGGTCATTTACAAGGGTCTTTTACTTATAGTGTTACACTTTAGTCCCTCATAAAATTGTGTTGTATCAATTTAGTCTCTCATAAAACTGTTTATTTATCAATTTAGTCCCTCAAAAACTATTTTTGCACTTTAGTTCACTTTGGACCACCTGAAAATGACCAAAGTGAAACAAATAATCCATAGCGGGGACTAACGCGGGGAAAAAAAATATATAAGAAGGACCACTCTATAAAAATTAATGATAAAGATGACCATTAGTGGTGTTTACCCTTATAATATGTCTTAGTTCTTAAACTTTTTCCGCATATTTTAATAAAAGTTTGTAAGAATTATGATTTATTTAACCAAAAAAAAAAAAAATTATGATTTCTATGTTCATGGTATTACTTTTCAGCTTGTTTGGAAAACAGTTTTTCTTAGTTAAAATACATCAAACTTTTTAGATAAAGACGTAACAAGAAGATTTCCATGTCATTAAATGAAGAAGACCTTTTGTCCTGCCCATAAAAATTCCTCAAGTGAGTCTCTCTGAATTGAAATTGGGCCGATCCTAACGGCCTGCTATTTGATTTGGGGCTTCAGCTTGTTTGAGGGGCGGCCCAGGCCTTAGTAACTTAGACGGACGCTAGAGCCCGCAATCTTGATTGTGCGTTATATGTATGAATTTTCATACAATTATTTTATAATAAAGTGAGTGAAATCGAACAACATTGTCAAGTTCGGATTCATTCTTTTTTATAAAATTTGATATTGTTTTTAACTTGGTACTTAAACAAGCAGAGATTAGAGAGTTTTATCTGAGCAAAAAATTAGTTCAAATAAATTGATATCTTTATATAATTTAGTCAAATTTATGCTTATGAAGTCGAGGATATTACACAATTTTTTTGTTAAACTATGATTTGATATGTATAACAAATTCGAGTCGAATATAAATAAATTATTTCTTAATTTATAAAAAAGACTATGTACAATCATTCTTGAAAAAAGAATCCTAAATTTAAAAATCGCCAAGGGCCCTCCAAAGTTGCTGGTTGCGCGCATGACTGGCTTGCCCTACGATTTCACCTATGAATAAGAGAACATGAAGAGGAAAAAACATTTGAAAATTGAGTTTTCATTAAATCTAACATAACTTGAATTTAAGTATATTGATACTTTAATATATTTTGTTATTTTTAACTTATTTGATCAAATTTGAACATAATTTCATTGACACTAAACTATCAAATTAAATGAGAAACCTTATTCAGTTTGAGTCTTGAATTGTTAGTAAAAAGGGCATAAAAAATCAAAGAGAAGAAAAAATGATGCTTAAACTTCAAATTTTAATACCATATCCTCATACTTGCAGTCAAACGACTGCTTTCAACTTTCATTTTGATCAAACCCCTCGACCTATAGAAACTTATTGTAGAATCAAAACTGAATATTTCTCAATGAAAAACATAATTAGTAATGATATAATCAAGAATCTATAAAAAGAAAATGCATGTAACTCCATACTTGATAAGGAAGTGAAGATGTATGCTTATACTACGAGGTTTTACCCACCAAGGCCGGCCTTCTGCTGTTATAGACACATGTTCCTTACCTAAAACATTTTTTTTACCTTCAACAACTCCATACAAATTGAGCTTCACAAAGAAAGCACCATCTTGACTTCTATGTGCAAATCCAATATGCTTTGGGCCCTCCAAAATTATATAAATAGAGAAAAACATGCTCAAAATTATGAAAAATAAAAGAGCAAATGTCGAATTTTTATAAAGAAGCACAGTAAATTGAGCAACCAATTAATGATATTAGATTTTCAGTTAACAATGATAAAAAACAAACTTCAATTCAAGCTTCGTAGATAAACAAAAATATACTCAGAATTAAAGAAGCAAAGCAAAAATAAGAAAGAAAAAAAAAGTTACGGACCAATTTTCCCCTTACCAACCAAACCAAAGTGAAATTAAACAACAGTATACTGAAAATTTTCAATTTAACAACCAATCCAAAGTGAAGCAAATCAAAGCAAAGAAACAAGAATTGGTGCATCGAGAAATATAGGGGCAGAGAATAGACGAACAAATCTTCCTCACGGAGAAAAAGGCAAGACCTATATGAACCAATTGATTTGACAAGTATTGATTTGTGGGTACTTGTGTGTGAATGCATTATAAGGCTAGGGTATGCGCATTTCCTAATATCAATTGGTTTTTGGACAACTGGTATCGTCTAAGGTTGTACAAGTACAACTGAAAAGTTCGATTACATGGAAATAACTGTTAGAGAAATTAATTCATTCATTATTTAATTGTGTAAATTATCTTATTAGTTTCCTATTCAGGAGTTGTATATATTGAATTGACAAACAAATCCCATAGATCAAGTAATTAGCTAGATGAAGATTATTTGATTGATAGCAAATCCCATAGACTACGTAATTAGCTAGATGTAGAATATTTGATTAAGTCTTGTACATGTATATATATCTCATCTTTGTTTAATAGATATAAAGCCATTATCTCCAACTTCTATATGGTATCACAGCAGCCACGATCCTAATCCATTCTTCACCATTTTTTTTTCTCTTTTCACATTCTGCCTTAATGGCTTCAGAACAAGCCTCTGGATCATCTACCACTCATACCACTATTCAAAAGTTTCAAGAACCAAATACTCCTCTGATTATCATCAACACTACAAACATCACCAAACTAACCACCACCAACTATATCACGTGGAGCCTTCAAATCCAAAGTCTATTAGAAGGATATGATCTTTATGGCTTCATTGATGGTTCCCACCCCAGCCCTGCACCTACCGTCACCACTAATGGTAACTCAACTCCAAATCCGGCCTACACTACATGGAAACGTCAAGATCGTCTTCTCTTTAGTCCACTACTTGGTGCAGTCTCTCTACCTATCCGACCTCTTCTTGCACGCACTACCACCTGTCAAGAGGCATGGACCACTTTGGCTAATACCTATGCCAAACCATCTCGCGGCCACATCAAACAAATCAAGGACCAATTGAAGAACTATGTTAAGGGTTCTAAGACCATCTCCGAATATATGCACTTCATCAAGAATCGGGCTGATGAACTTGCTCTTCTTGGAAAACCCGTTGATGAAGAAGATCTCATTGATAAGATTCTTGACGGCCTTGGTGAGGAATACAAAGGAATTGTCGATGCAGTTAATGGTCGTGAAACCCCTATATCCTTTAATGAAATTCATGAAAAACTCATCAACAAGGAAGCGTCTCTCCAACAATCACACGCACCACCATCATTATTTCCTGCTACCGCCAACCCTTTCAATCAACGCAACAATCAATTTTGACGACCATCCTCTCCTTCTTGGCGTACTTCCACACCGGCTTATCAAGAACAATCCAATGCTCATCGTAATGATCGACCTCCACCACGTCCATATCTTGGGTATTGCCAAGGATGTGGTGCTCAAGGACACACTGTCAAGCGATGCTCCATTTATCAACTTGTTAATGCACAATCCTCACCGGCTCCATCAGCAACGCAACCACGTACTTCACGTCCCACATCTCCATGGCAACCACGTGCAAACTATGCATCCATTGAGAACACTGACACCCCCACATGGTTACTTGATAGTGGGGCGTCGCACCATGTTACCGCGGACTTAAATAATCTTTCACTTCACACTCCTTATACAGGGTCAGATGACGTAATGATCGGCGATGGCTCGGGTCTTCGCATTACCCATACCGGTTCCACAACTCTTCCTACCCCTACTCGCACCTTTAATTTACATAATATCTTATGTGTACCTGATATGAAAAAGAACCTTATCTCTATTTATCAATTTTGCAACACTAATCATGTTTCGATTGAATTCTTACCCACTGTTTTTCATGTGAAGGACCTGAGCACGGGGGCAATCCTTTTGACGGGAAACACTAAAGACGGTGTATATGAGTGGCCAACCTCCTCTCCAAATTTGTCTTCTCCACTAGTTGCCTTTTCTAGCGTCAAGACCACTTCTTCCAACTGGCACTCTAGATTAGGTCATCCATCATCACCTATTTTTAAGCATATTATGTCAACCTTTCCTTTACCTTATTCTATGTCACATAACTCTCACTGTAATGCATGTTTGAGCAATAAAAGTCACAAGCTTCCCTTTTCCACATCTACAATTGTTTCATACCACCCATACAAATCATATTTTCTGATGTTTGGACCTCTCCTGTTTATTTAGTTGAAGAGTTCAAGTATTATGTTATTTTTGTTGATCATTTCACACGTTATATATGGTATTACCCTTTAAAGAAGAAATCTCATGTTAGTGACGTCTTTCTCCGTTTCAAAGCACTAGTAGAAAATCACTTTAAACACTCCATTGTAACTCTTTACTCAGATAATGGTGGGGAATATAAAGCATTAGATCGCATTCTACCACTACATGGAATCTCTCATCTTACCTCTCCCCCACATACACCTGAACACAATGGTCTCTCTGAACGTCGACATCGACATATTGTTGAAACTGGTCTCTCCCTTCTCACTCACACCTCACTTCCGCTCACATATTGGAATTATGCATTTGCAATAGCTGTGTATCTCATTAACCGCATGCCCACACCCACACTTTCACTTTCTTCTCCTTATGAGTCCCTTTTTGGATCTTCACCAAACTACACAAAACTCCGTATCTTTGGTTGCTTATGTTATCCATGGCTTCGTCCCTATTCTAGTCACATACTTGAGTCTCGATCCATCCCATGTGTGTTTGTCGGGTACTCCCTCACCCAAAGTGCCTATCTCTGTCTTGATCCTACCACCTCCAGAATCTACACATCCCGTCATGTCAAATTTGTGGAATCTGTCTTTCCATTCAAATCCATTCAAAGTCATCTTAGTCGACCAAGTCAAGAAACACTCCCAAATTGGTTTCCATCAGCATCACTTATCTCGACTACAGTTGCGCCACTCAACACACCCTCCACAGCCTCGGCCCCTGGCTCGGATCCACTTCACTGGCAATCTCCAGTCGATCATTCAACATCACCCTCCAAAACTCCACGTCATATAACCGAACTCTCAACTTCAGTAGATCGAACCCCACAACCTGATCAACTAGAACATTCTACCGAAACAAATAACAACCCACAAAGTCAACCCTCTTCACCCTTACCACTCTCTCCAAACCTACCTCCTCCAAACCCACCCACCAACACCCACACTATGACCACTCGTGCTCGAAACAATATCCATAAACCCATCCAAAAACTTAATCTTTCCGCTACCATAACATAGAATCATCAACTTGAGCCGCACACATTGACCCAAGCCCTCAAAGATCCTAAATGGCGTCAGGCTATGTCTGAGGAGTATGATGCTCTTGTACGAAATGGAACATGGGAACTTATCCCACCTAATTCAATGCAAAATCTTGTTGGTTGCAAATGGATTTTTCGAATTAAACGTTTACCTAATGGCTCAATTGACAGGTACAAAGCACGACTAGTTGCTAAGGGATTCCATCAGCGTCCCGATGTTGATTATCATGAGATATTCAGTCCGGTTATCAAACCTGTCACTATTCACTTGGTTCTTAGTATTGTGGTTAGTCGTGGGTGGCCTCTTCGCCAACTTGATTTAAACAATGCATTCCTACAAGGTCATCTATCTGAAGATGTTTTCATGGCTCAGCCACCAGGTTTTCTTGACCGTGATAATCCCACATATGTCTGCAAGTTACATAAGGCTATATATGGTCTCAAACAAGCACCACGAGCCTGGTACCATGAGTTACGACAATTTCTTGTAGCATCTGGATTTACCAACTCTCATGCAGACACATCACTCTTTGTCCTCAACAATAGCGGTAATCAACTTTATCTTCTTGTATATGTTGATGACATAATTATTACTGGATGCAATGCAACTACAGTTCAACATTTTATTGATCTTCTTAGCAAAAGATTTTCTATCAAAGATCTCGGTGGTTTGTCATACTTTCTTGGTGTTGAAGTTGTTACTACCTCCACTGGTTTACTTCTCTGTCAACGGAAGTATATCACAGACCTTCTTGCTCGCACAAATATGACAGGGGCCAAACCTGTCACCACTCCACTTGCCACCGAGCCAACTCTTACAGTTCTTTCTGGCACTGCTTTGACAGATCCTTCTGAATACAGAACTATTGTTGGAAGTCTCCAATACTTGTGCCTCACTCGTCTTGATATCGCATATGCAGTTAATAAGTTGTCCCAATTCATGCATCGACCTACTACTGATCATTGGAATGCTGTCAAGCGCTTACTTCGCTATCTTTCTGGTACAGTGGATCATGGTCTTGCCTTGCACCGTCAAACATCGTTATCTCTTCACGCCTTCTCAGATGCTGATTGGGCTGGAAATAAGGACGACTACACCTCCACCAGTGCTTATATTGTTTACCTCGGTCGCAATCCGATATCTTGGTCCTCCAAGAAACAGCGCACGGTTGCACGCTCGTCCACTGAAGCTGAATATCGTTCTGCCGCTGTGACAGCTGCTGAGTTACGTTGGATTTGTTCTATTCTAACTGAACTTGGCATTTGGATTCCTGTTGCTCCGGTTATCTATTGTGACAATATTGGTGCAACTCAACTCTGCTCCAATCCTGTCTTCCATTCACAAATGAAACATGTTGCAATTGATTATCATTTTATTAGGGATCAAGTACAAAGTGGAGCTTTACGTGTCACTCATGTGTCCTCAGAAGATCAATTAGCTGATGCCTTGACCAAGCCTCTTCCACACAACCGTTTTCAACTATTGAAGATCAAGATTGAACTCTCCACATGAGCTCCATCTTGAGGGGGCATGTTAGAGAAATTAATTCATTCATTATTTAATTGTGTAAATTATCTTATTAGTTTCCTATTCAGGAGTTGTATATATTGAATTGACAAACAAATCCCATAGATCAAGTAATTAGCTAGATGAAGATTATTTGATTGATAGCAAATCCCATAGACTACGTAATTAGCTAGATGTAGAATATTTGATTAAGTCTTGTACATGTATATATATCTCATCTTTGTTTAATAGAAATAAAGCCATTATCTCCAACTTCTATAATAACATGTTTATGATTGTTAATGGAAAATAACATGTAGAGATAAAATAGCAAATACCATTGCTACATGGAAAGTTCCGTTATCTTGCATTTATTTGATTAAATTAGCCCTCAGTCAATTCTTTCTTCACAATTTATTTAATTATTTTCTTTCTAAATTTTATAAATTGAATTATTATCTTTATGTCAAACTGATAAAATTCTTTTAGTTATTCTTGTTTCCTCCACAACATATTTATGTGTAATTTCTACTATGATGACTGTGGTGATAGAGCAGTTCTGGAATAAATATATGATCAACTTCTTATGTACGGTTATTTTATTATGTATATATACTGAAAAAGAAAATAAATCAAAATTTTCATATCGGTTAAGTAATAGATGAGTTTAATGTCATGAAAAATGTATAGCTAAACTTGGGATATATATCAAATAAAATTCAATTGTGATCATGTTTAATTTATCTTGTTATTTCTTGTGACGGTTAGTATATATGCAATGATTGTTTTCTCATAGTAAGAGTAATTTTATATATATGTGGTTGGAGATAACTTCGTGATATGAAATTATTTAAAATTTTCATATCAATACTTGATTATCATTTCATTTTAATACATATTTGAATTAGAAAATAATTCATAGGAAAGAATTGTCTAGATATGTAAATAATTGTTAACTTAACTTGCATCCCTGAATTATAAATCATGGCTCTGCCTATATGGTGTTTTTGGTGAATTAGAGTTTGAAACAGACATAGAGCTTAAACAACACATGAAGCAGGAGCACAAGAAAGATGGTGATGATAAAATGAAGTTAAAATTCAAGTTATGTGATATGAAGTTTCTCACTAAAGATGCCATGAAATGGCACATGAAGACCAAGCATTAATAAAGGGGAACTGCCTATTATTTATGTTGTTTTGTTTGCCATAATTAGTTTTGATACTTGATCAGTTGCAAACAGAGGATTTTAGTTTCATTCTCTGGTTGGGCCTTATGGAGTGGAATGTTTGGTTTAAATATTGGTGATATGATATATATATATATATATATATATATATATATATATATATATATATATATATATATATATATTTTGGCATGGGAATCAAATTTGTTTGCAATGCTTTTGATATATAGATAAGACATTTATCATAGAATAGAATACTGACAAACTTCTTATTGAGGGTTTAATACATTGTACTGCATATCACATAAATGCCATTGACAATTGCTGCTAAAGGTTAGTGAAATAGGAATTTGCCACTAATGTTAACTAACATAATTCCACTACAATTGCCCCTTTGCTCTATGATAATCACACTATATACTCATAACGAACAGTCGAACATTTAAGGCCACAAACTATTTCAAATTCTTTTGCAATCAGTAACATAATAAACGAGAGCAACCCGAATAGCATGTCCCAATCTAGGTAACTAATTCGTGGTGCGTGAGCGTGAGCGTGGAGCGTGAGCGAGAGCGCAAAGCGTCATATTTAGAAAAAAATGATTTTGAGAGCGCCGTTAGAGCGTAAAAAATTTAAATATTATTTATTTATAAATTATATATTAATCATTCACAAAGTCATATCATTGAATTAACTTTGAAAAAAAATAAAAATCTATGGACTTTAATATTTGATTAAATCAAAGTTGTCCATATTGCATGTATCTAGAACAAAAGTTTTGGTAATGTCACAATAAGTGCCATTATCCTATTAACAATTTACTTATGCGTTTATTAGAAACATGATTACACAATGTTTAAAATAAATTTAAATTTTTAAATTTGTTGCTTAGTACTTTTTTTTTATTAAGAATTTACTTAAAAAAATAAAGTACGTGAATATTGGGAAAATGAATAAATAAAAAGAGAAGTTACAAACATATTAAGCATATTAAAATTGATAGGTAATAATAACAAATTTTATTTTTATACTCCACTAAATAGGAAATAGTTGCAGAGGCGTATATACCATTTTGATTTGATTTGTCATGGTAGGGACCACAAATTAAATTTTTATCACTTTTTACAGTCATTTTAGGTTGTAGGCTGAGGTCATTATAATCACTTCTGACATATGAGGTCAATTAGAAAAATAAAAGCCCATACTTGGCAAAATATTATAGGCCCAAAATAAAAATTTAATGCAGTCCACAACTTTTGGTAATAAAGTTGGCGAATTATGTTGAATGAGTGCGTGAATTTAATAGCGAACTTGGGGTTTCGCGCTCAGTGCGCGAATCGAGTGCGCGCAGAAGAGAGAGAGTGGCGAATTTAGTTACCTAGGTCCCAATGCCACAAATAAGTATTTGAACCTGATATATGAGTCGGTATGGATGCATGTGCGTGTGCGTGTACCATGATTCAATTGCTCCAACATGTAACAACATGAGGGGAGGTTTGCAAAAAATATTTTGAAATTGACTCTAACGAGTTCTTGGGATATCTTTTTCCCCTCCAAGCTTTCCAATAGTTAATGGCCACATGTTCTTCTTCCCGAAAAAGTTTATCACTGCTTCTGGGTTGGGCTGTTTTGGCTTTCAAGAATAGTCCATGCACTTGTTGGTCAATCACACGACTAGTTGCTTGTCTATGTTCGCCACTTCGTCCCAACAACGAAAAAATGTGTGTGTGTTACAATACGTAGCAATGACAAAAACATCACTAGTTTTCTCCTTCTTGGCTCGTAATTGTCATGGACAGTTATGTGCGACACACTTAACAATCTTCAATTTTGGGTTGGACCTATCAACTCCAAATTCAAAATTACGGGAAAGTGCAAGTAGTCCAAGTTGATATTCTAATTCAACTTTATTTTTAAAGCGTTGACTGACTTCAAAACTTGACCCATCGATCCTCCCCTGACTGTTGCTTGATTCTGGACAAATTCTTAGAAACTCACCACCATGCCCGACATCTATTTCGTCAACTTCATCATTTGATGCTTCGTGTTCAACCCTTACATCACTACGTGGCTCATCACCATAGTCACCACCTTCATGATCGAGTCGGGTAGCTTCACCGTGCATGAATTCTTGCGAATTACAAGGGATAGGTTCCACAAATATCGATTCCTCAAATATAGGCCAAAAGCACCAACGACATGTTCACATAAATTTGACATCGATGAAGTTTGATTGGAGTCTATGAACTCTACATTTGGCCAAATCGGAATCTCACTTCTTCCTTTATCACATCCATCCGCAATATCCGGATTACTAGCTCGGCCTTGAACTTTCTTTCCACCATGGATCAAAGGTTTCTCTGCTTTTCGAGGAGTATAAGTCGCATACAATACAATTTCATCTTTATTCCTATAAATGTACATAGCACCCGCCAAACATACGTCATTGTTTAAGCGAAAAGGTAGGCAACTGTTCCGCGCTTTTGCGCGTGATCAAAATGTCATTGGTATACCGATAAATACCAACTGTTTAACAAATTGCATCCAATAATTCATCATACTTAATAATCCTGTCAACAAACAAGGTTATCAAATCGTCATCTCCGCCCACCTATTTCCACTTATCGTTGTCTTCCACCAACTTTCACTCACCATTGTATAGAACATATATAACAATTTTAGTATCCATATTTACAAATAAACAACTCAAATTAACACACAAAGTAGCTACTGGATACAAGTTTAATAAACAACTTGTGTCACTTGTTACTTGGGACTGTGTAAAATTCCAAGTGACAAGAGACAAAAAAAAGTTAGAATTATAAAAATAGCCCAAAATTTAAATGTAAAGTTAAAATTTAAGAAGTGATGTCGCATATATTGCTCATTTATCTTTTCCTTCATATTGGATGTGTTTTCTTGGGAGTCCATCATGTTTGATGTATCTTTTTTTTCTTTTGACTTTTGATTCTTCGGTCAATTCGATTTTTGGATGTTGACTGCTATTGCATGTCTTTTGTTGGTAGAACTCTTCATTTGGCTCTAACATCTATCTTCATGCTTGTTAGAAGCGATTGCTTTATGTATAGACCTCAAGATCTTTTTTTTTTCTCTTTGGATCCTCCGGTCAATTAAGTCAAATTCGTCTAGAAAGCATGAAATACTTGTTGAGACAAGAGATTCTGGTTTTGCTTTTATTCGTAAATTGAAGCCGAATAGGGTGATGGATACCAATCATACGGTCAGGATTATAGTGCAATAGTTTTTTATCTTCTATATATAGTTGATATGTTTTCTTAAATTGTAAATTTAAAAATTCCCTTGATGTATTGCCACTTGGTACAGGTCAAATATCGGGCCCGTGGGAGAAAGATATCTTTAGGTGCTTATAGTGCAACAGGGCAGTTAAAAGTTTTAAAGATTTAAAAATATACATCAAGAAAAGCACACAAAAGTGTAAAATTTAACTGCCCATCTTGCGAATTAAAGTTTGAAACAGACATAGAGCTTAAACAACACATGAAGCAGGAGCACAAGAAAGATGGTGATGATAAAATGAAGTTAAAATTCAAGTTATGTGATATGAAGTTTCTCACTAAAGATGCCATGAAATAGCACATGAAGACCAAGCATTAATAATGGGGAACTGCCTATTATTTATGTTGTTTTGTTTGCCATAATTAGTTTTGATACTTTATCAATTGCAAACAGAGGATTTTAGTTTCATACTCTGGTTGGGCCTTATGGAGTGGAATGTTTGGTTTAAATATTGATGATATGATATATATATATATATATGTATATATATATATATATATATATATATATATATATATATATATATATATATATATATATATATATATATATATATATATATATATATATATATATATATATATATATATATATATATTTTGGCATGGGAATCAAATTTGTTTGCAATGCTTTTGATATATAGATATGACATTTATCATAGAATAGAATACTGACAAACTTCTTATTGAGGGTTTAATACATTGTACTGCATATCACATAAATGTCATTGACAATCGCTGCTAAAGGCTAGTGAAATAGGGATTTGCCACTAATGTTAACTAACATAATTCCACTACAATTGCCCCTTTACTCTATGATAATCACACTATATACTCATAACGAACAGTCGAACATTTAAGGCCACAAACTATTTCAAATTCTTTTGCAATCAGTAACATAATAAACGAGAGCAACCCGAATAGCATGTCCAAATGCCACAAATAAGTATTTGAACCTGATATATGAGTCGGTATGGATGAATGTGCGTGTGCGTGTACCATGTTTCAATTGCTCCAACATGTAACAACATGAGGGGAGGTTTGCAAAAAAAAATTCGAAATTGACTCTAACGAGTTCTTGGATATATTTTTCCCCTGCAAGCTTTCCAATAGTTAATGGCCACATGTTTTTCTTCCCGAAAAAGTTTATCGCTGCTTCTGGGTTGGGCTGTTTTGGCTTTCAAGAATAGTCCATGCACTTGTTGGTCAATCACACGACTAGTTGCTTGTCTATGTTCGCCACTTCGTCCCAACAACGAAAAAATGTGTGTGTGTTACAATATGTAGCAATGACAAAAACATCACTAGTTTTCTCCTTCTTGGCTCGTAATTGTCATGGACAGTTATGTGCGACACACTTAACAATCTTCAATTTTGGGTTGGACCTATCAACTCCAAATTCAAAATTACGGGAAAGTGCAAGTAGCCCAAGTTGATATTCTAATTCAACTTTATTTTTAAAGCGTTGACTGACTTCAAAACTTGACCCATCGATCCTCCCCTGACTGTTGCTTGATTCTGGACAAATTCTTAGAAACTCACCACCATGCCCGACATCTATTTCGTCAACTTCATCATTTGATGCTTCGTGTTCAACCCTTACATCACTACGTGGCTCATCACCATAGTCACCACCTTCATGATCGAGTCGGGTAGCTTCACCGTGCACAAATTGTTGCGAATTACAAGGGATAGGTTCCACAAATATCGATTCCTCAAATATAGGCCAAAAGCACCAACGACATGTTCACATAAATTTGACATCGATGAAGTTTGATTGGAGTCTATGAACTCTACATTTGGCCAAATCGGAATCTCACTTCTTCCTTTATCACATCCATCCGCAATATCCGGATTACTAGCTCGGCCTTGAACTTTCTTTCCACCACGGATCAAAGGTTTCTCTGCTTTTCGAGGAGTATAAGTCGCATACAATACAATTTCATCTTTATTCCTATAAATGTACATAGCACCCGCCAAACATACGTCATTGTTTAAGCGAAAAGGTAGGCAACTGTTCCGCGCTTTTGCGCGTGATCAAAATGTCATTGGTATACCGATAAATACCAACTGTTTAACAAATTGCATCCAATAATTCCTCATACTTAATAATCCTGTCAACAAACAAGGTTATCAAATCGTTATCTCCACCCACCTATTTCCACTTATCGTTGTCTTCCACCAACTTTCACTCACCATTGTATAGAACATATATAACAATTTTAGTATCCATATTTACAAATAAACAACTCAAATTAACACACAAAGTAGCTAGTGGATACAAGTTTAATAAACAACTTGTGTCACTTGTTACTTGGGACTGTGTAAAATTCCAAGTGACAAGAGACAAAAAAAAGTTAGAATTATAAAAATAGCCCAAAATTTAAATTTAAAGTTAAAATTTAAGAAGTGATGTCGCAGATATTGCTCATTTATCTTTTCCTTCATATTGGATGTGTTTTCATGGGAGTCCATCATGTTTGATGTATCTTTTTTTTCTTTTGACTTTTGATTCTTCGGTCAATTCGATTTTTGGATGTTGACTGCTATTGCACGTCTTTTGTTGGTAGAACTCTTCATTTGGCTCTAACATCTATCTTCATGCTAGTTACAAGCGATTGCTTTATGTATAGACCTCAAGATCTTTTCTTCCTCTTTGGATACTCCGGTCAATTAAGGCAAATTCGTCTGGAAAGCATGAAATACTTGTTGAGACAAGAGATTCTGGTTTTGCTTTTATTCGTAAATTGGAGCCGAATAGGGTGATGGATACCAATCATACGGTCAGGATTATAGTGCAATAGTTTTTTATCTTCTATATATAGTTGATATGTTTTCTTAAATTGTAAATTTAAAAATTCCCTTGATGTATTGCCACTTGGTACAGGTCAAATATCGGGCCCGTGGGAGAAAGATATCTTTAGGTGCTTATAGTGCAACAGGGCATTTAAAAGTTTTAAAGATTTAAAAATATACATCAAGAAAAGCACACAAAAGTGTAAAATTTAACTGCCCATCATGCGAATTAGAGTTTGAAACAGACATAGAGCTTAAACAACACATGAAGCAGGAGCACAAGAAAGATGGTGATGATAAAATGAAGTTAAAATTCAAGTTATGTCATATGAAGTTTCTCACTAAAGATGCCATGAAATAGCACATGAAGACCAAGCATTAATAATGGGGAACTGCCTATTATTTATGTTGTTTTGTTTGCCATAATTAGATTTGATACTTTATCAATTGCAAACAGAGGATTTTAGTTTCATACTCTGGTTGGGCCTCATGGAGTGGAATGTTTGGTTTAAATATTGATGATATGATATATATATATTTATATATATATATATATATATATATATATATATATTGGCATGGGAATCCAATTTGTTTGCAATGCTTTTGATATATAGATAAGACATTTATCATAGAATAGAATACTGACAAACTTCTTATTGAGGGTTTAATACATTGTACTGCATATCACATGAATGTCATTGACAATCGCTGCTAAAGGCTAGTGAAATAGGGATTTGCCACTAATGTTAACTAACATAATTCCACTACAATTGCCCCTTTACTCTATGATAATCACACTATATACTCATAACGAACAGTCGAACATTTAAGGCCACAAACAAATTCAAATTCTTTTGCAATCAGTAACATAATAAACGAGAGCAACCCGAATAGCATGTCCCAATGCCACAAATAAGTATTTGAACCTGATATATGAGTCGGTATGGATGCATGTGCGTGTGCGTGTACCATGTTTCAATTGCTCCAACATGTAACAACATGAGGGGAGGTTTGCAAAAAAAAAATTCGAAATTGACTCTAACGAGTTCTTGGATATATTTTTCCCCTCCAAGCTTTCCAATAGTTAATGGCCACATGTTCTTCTTCCCGAAAAAGTTTATCACTGCTTCTGGGTTGGGCTGTTTTGGCTTTCAAGAATAGTCCATGCACTTGTTGGTCAATCACACGACTAGTTGCTTGTCTATGTTCGCCACTTCGTCCCAACAACGAAAAAATGTGTGTGTGTTACAATACGTAGCAATGACAAAAACATCACTAGTTTTCTCCTTCTTGGCTCGTAATTGTCATGGACAGTTATGTGCGACACACTTAACAATCTTCAATTTTGGGTTGGACCTATCAACTCCAAATTCAAAATTACGGGAAAGTGCAAGTAGCCCAAGTTGATATTCTAATTCAACTTTATTTTTAAAGCGTTGACTGACTTCAAAACTTGACCCATCGATCCTCCCCTGACTGTTGCTTGATTCTGGACAAATTCTTAGAAACTCACCACCATGCCCGACATCTATTTCGTCAACTTCATCATTTGATGCTTCGTGTTCAACCCTTACATCACTACGTGGCTCATCACCATAGTCACCACCTTCGTGATCGAGTCGGGTAGCTTCACCGTGCATGAATTCTTGCGAATTACAAGGGATAGGTTCCACAAATATCGATTCCTCAAATATAGGCCAAAAGCACCAACGACATGTTCACATAAATTTGACATCGATGAAGTTTGATTGGAGTCTATGAACTCTACATTTGGCCAAATCGGAATCTCACTTCTTCCTTTATCACATCCATCCGCAATATCCGGATTACTAGCTCGGCCTTGAACTTTCTTTCCACCACGGATCAAAGGTTTCTCTGCTTTTCGAGGAGTATAAGTCGCATACAATACAATTTCATCTTTATTCCTATAAATGTACATAGCACCCGCCAAACATACGTCATTGTTTAAGCAAAAAGGTAGGCAACTGTTCCGCGCTTTTGCGCGTGATCAAAATGTCATTGGTATACCGATAAATACCAACTGTTTAACAAATTGCATCCAATAATTCATCATACTTAATAATCCTGTCAACAAACAAGGTTATCAAATCGTCATCTCCACCCACCTATTTCCACTTATTGTTGTCTTCCACCAACTTTCACTCACCATTGTATAGAACATATATAACAATTTTAGTATCCATATTTACAAATAAACAACTCAAATTAACACACAAAGTAGCTACTTGATACAAGTTTAATAAACAACTTGTGTCACTTGTTACTTGGGACTGTGTAAAATTCCAAGTGACAAGAGACAAAAAAAAAGTTAGAATTATAAAAATAGCCCAAAATTTAAATTTAAAGTTAAAATTTAAGAAGTGATGTCGCAGATATTGCTCATTTCTATTTTCCTTCATATTGGATGTGTTTTCTTGGGAGTCCATCATGTTTGATGTATCTTTTTTTTCTTTTGACTTTTGATTCTTCGGTCAATTCGATTTTTGGATGTTAACTGCTATTGCACGTCTTTTGTTGGTAGAACTCTTCATTTGGCTCTAACATCTATCTTCATGCTTGTTAAAAGCGGTTGCTTTATGTATAGACCTCAAGATCTTTTCTTCCTCTTTGGATACTCCGGTCAATTAAGGCAAATTTGTCTGGAAAGCATGAAATACTTGTTGAGACAAGAGATTCTGGTTTTGCTTTTATTCGTAAATTGGAGCCGAATAGGGTGATGGATACCAATCATACGGTCAGGATTATAGTGCAATAGTTTTTTATCTTCTATATATAGTTGATATGTTTTCTTAAATTGTAAATTTAAAAATTCCCTTGATGTATTGCCACTTGGTTCAGCTCAAATATCGGGCCTGTGGGAGAAAGATATCTTTAGGTGCCTATAGTGCAACAAGGCATTTAAAAGTTTTAAAGATTTAAAAATATACATCAGGAAAAGCACACAAAAGTGTAAAAATTTAACTGCCCATCATGCGAATTAGAGTTTGAAACAGACATAGAGTTTAAACAACACATGAAGCAGGAGCACAAGAAAGATGGTGATGATAAAATGAAATTAAAATTCAAGTTATGTGATATGAAGTTTCTCACCAAAGATGCCATAAAATAGCACATGAAGACCAAACATTAATAATGGGGAACTACCTATTATTTATGTTGTTTTGTTTGCCATAATTAGTTTTGATAATTTATCAATTGCAAACAGAGGATTTTAGTTTCATACTCTGGTTGGGCCTTATGGAGTGGAATGTTTGGTTTAAATATTGGTGATATGATATATATATATTTTGGCATGGGAATCAAATTTGTTTGCAATGCTTTTGATATATAGATAAGACATTTATCATAGAATAGAATACTGTCAAACTTCTTATTGAGGGTTTAATACATTGTACTGCATATCACATAAATGCCATTGACAATCGCTGCTAAAGGCTAGTGAAATAGGGATTTGCCACTAATGTTAACTAACATAATTCCACTATAATTGCCCCTTTACTCTATGATAATCACACTATATACTCATAACGAACAGTCGAACATTTAAGGCCACAAACTATTTCAAATTCTTTTGCAATCAGTAACATAATAAACGAGAGCAACCCGAATAGTATGTCCCAATGCCACAAATTAGTATTTGAACCTGATATATGAGTCGGTATGGATGCATGTGCATGTGCGTGTGCGTGTACCATGATTCAATTGCTCCAACATGTAACAACATGAGGGGAGGTTTGCAAAAAAAATTTCAAAATTGACTCTAACGAGTTCTTGGGATATCTTTTTTCCCTCCAAGCTTTCCAATAGTTAATGGCCACATGTTCTTCTTCCCGAAAAAGTTTATCACTGCTTCTGGGTTGGGTTGTTTTGGCTTTCAAGAATAGTCCATGCACTTGTTGGTCAATCACACGACTAGTTGTTTGTCTATGTTCGCCACTTCGTCCCAACAACGAAAAAATGTGTGTGTGTTACAATATTTAGCAATGACAAAAACATCACTAGTTTTCTCCTTCTTGGCTCGTAATTGTCATGGACAGTTATGTGCGACACACTTAACAATCTTCAATTTTGGGTTGGACCTATCAACTCCAAATTCAAAATTACGGGAAAGTGCAAGTAGCCGAAGTTGATATTCTAATTCAACTTTATTTTTAAAGCGTTGACCGACTTCAAAACTTGACCCATCGATCCTCCCCTCACTGTTGCTTGATTCTGGACAAATTCTTAGAAACTCACCACCATGCCCGACATCTATTTCGTCAACTTCATCATTTGATGCTTCGTGTTCAACACTTACATCACTACGTGGCTCATCACCATAGTCACCACCTTCATGATCGAGTCGGGTAGCTTCACCGTGCACAAATTCTTGCGAATTACAAGGGATAGGTTCCACAAATATCGATTCCTCAAATATAGGCCAAAAGCACCAACGACATGTTCACATAAATTTGACATCGATGAAGTTTGATTGGAGTCTATGAACTCTACATTTGGCCAAATCGGAATCTCACTTCTTCCTTTATCACATTCATCCGCAATATCCGGATTACTAGCTCGGCCTTGAACTTTCTTTCCACCACGGATCAAAGGTTTCTCTGCTTTTCGAGGAGTATAAGTCGCATACAATACAATTTCATCTTTATTCCTATAAATGTACATAGCACCCGCCAAACATACGTCATTGTTTAAGCGAAAAGGTAGGCAACTGTTCCGCGCTTTTGCGCGTGATCAAAATGTCATTGGTATACCGATAAATACCAACTGTTTAACAAATTGCATCCAATAATTCATCATACTTAATAATCCTGTCAACAAACAAGGTTATCAAATCGTCATCTCTACCCACCTATTTCCACTTATCGTTGTCTTCCACCAACTTTCACTAACCGTTGTATAGAACATATATAACAATTTTAGTATCCATATTACAAATAAACAACTCAAATTAACACACAAAGTAGCTACTGGATACAAGTTTAATAAACAACTTGTGTCACTTGTTACTTGGGACTGTGTAAAATTCCAAGTGACAAGAGACAAAAAAAAAGTTAGAACTATAAAAATAGCCCAAAATTTAAATTTAAGGTTAAAATTTAAGAAGTGATGTCGCAGATATTGCTCATTTATCTTTTCCTTCATATTGGATGTGTTTTCTTCGGAGTCCATCATGTTTGATGTATCTTTTTTTTCTTTTGACTTTTGATTCTTCGGTCAATTCGATTTTTGGATGTTGACTGCTATTGCACGTCTTTTGTTGGTAGAACTCTTCATTTGCCTCTAACATCTATCTTCATGCTTGTTAGAAGCCATTGCTTTATGTATAGACCTCAAGATCATTTTTTTTTTCTCTTTGGATCCTCCGGTCAATTAAGGCAAATTCATCTAGAAAGCATGAAATACTTGCTGAGACAAGAGATTCTGGTTTTGCTTTTATTCATAAAACGGAGCCGAATAGGGTGATGGATACCAATCATACGGTCTGGATTATAGTGCAATAGTTTTTTATCTTCTATATATAGTTGATATGTTTTCTTAAATCGTAGATTTAAAAATTCCCTTGATGTAGTGCCACTTGGTACAGGTCAAATATCGGGCCCGTGGGAGAAAGATATCTTTAGGTGCCTATAGTGCAAGAGGGCAATTAAAAGTTTTAAAGATTTAAAAATATACATCAAGAAAAGCACACAAAAGTGTCCAAAAAATTTAACTGTCCATCATGCGAATTAGAGTTTGAAACAGACATAGAGCTTAAACAACACATGAAGCATGAGCATAAGAAAGATGGTGATGATAAAATGCAAGTTATGTGATATGAAATTTCTCACTAAAGATGCCCTGAAATGGCACATGAAGACCAAGCATTAATAATGGGGAACTGCATATTATTTATGTTGTTTTGTTTGCCCTAATTAAGTTTGATACTTGATCAGTTGCAAACAGAGGATTTTAGTTTCATTTCTGGTTGGGCCTTATGGAGTGGAATGTTTGGTTTAAATATTGGTGATATGATACATATATATATATATATATATATATTTTTGTATGGGAATCAAATTTGTTTGCAATGCTTTTGATATATAGATAATACACTTATCATAAAATAGAATACTGACAAACTTCTTATTGAGGGTTTAATACATTGTACTGCATATCACATAAATGCCATTGACAATCGCTGCTAAAGGCTAGTGAAATAGGGATTTGCCACTAATGTTAACTAACATAATTCCACTACAATTGCCTCTTTGCTCTATGATAATCACACTATATACTCATAACGAATAGTCGAACATTTAAGGCCACAAACTATTTCAAATTCTTTTGCAATCAGTAACATAATAAACGAGAGCAACCCGAATAGCATGTCCCAATACCACAAATAAGTATTTGAACCTGATATATGAGTCGGTATGGATGCATGTGCGTGTGCGTGTACCATGTTTCAATTGCTCCAACATGTAACAAAATGAGGGGAGGTTTGCAAAAAAAAATTCGAAATTGACTCTAACGAGTTCTTGGGATATATTTTTCCCCTCCAAGCTTTCCAATAGTTAATGGCCACATGTTTTTCTTCCCAAAAAAGTTTATCTCTGCTTCTGGGTTGGGCTGTTTTGGCTTTCAAGAATAGTCCATGCACTTGTTGGTCAATCACACGACTAGTTGCTTGTCTATGTTCGCCACTTCGTCCCAACAACGAAAAAATGTGTGTGTGTTACAATATGTAGCAATGACAAAAACATCACTAGTTTTCTCCTTCTTGGCTCGTAATTGTCATGGACAGTTATGTGCGACACACTTAACAATCTTCAATTTTGGGTTGGACCTATCAACTCCAAATTCAAAATTACGGGAAAGTGCAAGTAGCCCAAGTTGATATTCTAATTCAACTTTATTTTTAAAGTGTTGACCGACTTCAAAACTTGACCCATCGATCCTCCCCTGACTGTTGCTTGATTCTGGACAAATTCTTAGAAACTCACCACCATGCCCGACATGTATTTCGTCAACTTCATCATTTGGTGCTTCGTGTTCAACCCTTACATCACTACGTGGCTAATCACCATAGTCACCACCTTCATGATCGAGTCGGGTAGCTTCACCGTGCACAAATTCTTGCGAATTACAAGGGATAGGTTCCACAAATATCGATTCCTCAAATATAGGCCAAAAGCACCAACGACATGTTCACATAAATTTGACATCGATGAAGTTTGATTGGAGTCTATGAACTCTACATTTGGCCAAATCGGAATCTCACTTCTTCCTTTATCACATCCATCCGCAATATCCGGATTACTAGCTCGGCCTTGAACTTTCTTTCCACCACGGATCAAAGGTTTCTCTGCTTTTCGAGGAGTATAAGTCGCATACAATACAATTTCATCTTTATTCATATAAATGTACATAGCACCCGCCAAACATACGTCATTGTTTAAGCAAAAAGGTAGGCAACTGTTCCGCGCTTTTGCGCGTGATCAAAATGTCATTGGTATACCGATAAATACCAACTGTTTAACAAATTCCATCCAATAATTCATCATACTTAATAATCCTGTCAACAAACAAGGTTATCAAATCGTCATCTCCACCCACCTATTTCCACTCATCGTTGTTTTCCACCAACTTTCACTCACCGTTGTATAGAACATATATAACAATTTTAGTATCCATATTTACAAATTAACACACAAAGTAGCTACTGGATAACAAGTTTAATAAACAACTTTGTCACTTGTTACTTGGGACTGTGTAAAATTCCAAGTGACAAGAGACAAAAAAAAAAGTTATAATTATAAAAATAGCCCAAAATTTAAATTTAAAGTTAAAATTTAAGAAGTGATGTCGCAGATATTGCTCATTTCTCTTTTCCTTCATATTGGATGAGTTTTCTTGGGAGTCCATCATGTTTGATGTATCTTTTTTTAATTTTGACTTTTGATTCTTCGGTCAATTCGATTTTTGGATGTTGACTGCTATTGCACGTCTTTTGTTGGTAGAACTCTTCATTTGGCTCTAACATCTATCTTCATGCTTGTTAGAAGCGATTGCTTTATGTATAGACCTCAAGATCTTTTCTTCCTCTTTGGATCCTCCGGTCAATTAAGGCAAATTTGTCTGGAAAGCATGAAATACTTGTTGAGACAAGAGATTCTGGTTTTGCTTTTATTCGTAAATTGGAGCCGAATAGGGTGATGGATACCAATCATACGGTCAGGATTATAGTGCAATAGTTTTTTATCTTCTATATATAGTTGATATGTTTTCTTAAATTGTAAATTTAAAAATTCCCTTGATGTATTGCCACTTGGTTCAGCTCAAATATCGGGCCTGTGGGAGAAAGATATCTTTAGGTGCCTATAGTGCAACAGGGCATTTAAAAGTTTTAAAGATTTAAAAATATACATCAAGAAAAGCACACAAAAGTGTAAAAATTTAACTGCCCATCATGCAAATTAGAGTTTGAAACAAACATAGAGTTTAAACAACACATGAAGCAGGAGCACAAGAAAGATGGTGATGATAAAATGAAGTTAAAATTCAAGTTATGTGATATGAAGTTTCTCACTAAAGATGCCATGAAATAGCACATGAAGACCAAGCATTAATAATGGGGAACTGCCTATTATTTATGTTGTTTTGTTTGCCATAATTAGTTTTAATACTTTATCAATTGCAAACAGAGGATTTTAGTTTCATACTCTGGTTGGGCCTTATGGAGTGGAATATTTGGTTTAAATATTGGTGATATGATATATATATATATATATATATATATATATATATATATATATATATATATATATATTTTGGCATGAGAATCAAATTTGTTTGCAATTCTTTTGATATATAGATAAGACATTTATCATAGAATAGAATACTGACAAACTTCTTATTGAGGGTTTAATACATTGTACTGCATATCATATAAATGCCATTGACAATCGCTGCTAAAGGCTAGTGAAATAGGGATTTGCCACTAATGTTAACTAACATAATTCAACTACAATTGCCCCTTTACTCTAGGATAATCACACTATATACTCATAACGAACAGTCGAACATTTAAGGCCACAAACTATTTCAAATTCTTTTGCAATCAGTAACATAATAAACGAGAGCAACCTGAATAGCATGTCCCAATGCCACAAATAAGTATTTGAACCTGATATATGAGTCGGTATGGATGCATGTGCGTGTGCGTGTACCATGATTCAATTGCTCCAACATGTAACAACATGAGGGGAGGTTTGCAAAAAAAATTTCGAAATTGACTCTAACGAGTTCTTGGGATATCTTTTTCCCCTCCAAGCTTTCCAATAGTTAATGGCCACATGTTCTTCTTCCCGAAAAAGTTTATCACTGCTTCTGGGTTGAGCTGTTTTGGCTTTCAAGAATAATCCATGCAATTGTTGGTCAATCACACGACTAGTTGCTTGTCTATGTTCGTCACTTCGTCCCAACAACGGAAAAATGTGTGTGTGTTACAATATGTAGCAATGACAAAAACATCACTAGTTTTCTCCTTCTTGGCTCGTAATTGTCATGGAGAGTTATGTGCGACACACTTAACAATCTTCAATTTTGGGTTGGACCTATCAACTCCAAATTCAAAATTACAGGAAAGTGCAAGTAGCCCAAGTTGATATTCTAATTCAACTTTATTTTTAAAGCGTTGACCGACTTCAAAACTTGACCCATCGATCCTCCCCTGACTGTTGCTTGATTCTGGACAAATTCTTAGAAACTCACCACCATGCCCGACATCTATTTCGTCAACTTCATCATTTGGTGCTTCGTGTTCATCCCTTACATCACTACGTGGCTCATCACCATAGTCACCACCTTCATGATTGAGTCGGGTAGCTTCACCGTGCACAAATTCTTGCGAATTACAAGGGATAGGTTCCACAAATATCGATTCCTCAAATATAGGCCAAAGAGCACCAACGACATGTTCACATAAATTTGACATCGATGAAGTTTGATTGGAGTCTATGAACTCTACATTTGGCCAAATCGGAATCTCACTTCTTCCTTTATCACATCCTTCCGCAATATCCGGATTACTAGCTCGGCCTTGAACTTTCTTTCCACCACGGATCAAAGATTTCTCTGCTTTTCGAGGAGTATAAGTCGCATACAATACAATTTCATCTTTATTCCTATAAATGTACATAGCACCCGCCAAACATACGTCATTGTTTAAGCGAAAAGGTAGGTAACTGTTCCGCGCTTTTGCGCGTGATCAAAATGTCATTGGTATACCGATAAATACCAATTGTTTAACAAATTGCATCCAATAATTCATCATACTTAATAATCCTGTCAACAAACAAGGTTATCAAATCGTCATCTCCACCCACCTATTTCCACTCATCGTTGTTTTCCACCAACTTTCACTCACCGTTGTATAGAACATATATAACAATTTTAGTATCCATATTTACAAATTAACACACAAAGTAGCTACTGGATAACAAGTTTAATAAACAACTTTGTCACTTATTACTTGGGACTGTGTAAAATTCCAAGTGACAAGAGACAAAAAAAAAGTTATAATTATAAAAATAGCCCAAAATTTAAATTTAAAGTTAAAATTTAAGAAGTGATGTCGCAGATATTGCTCATTTCTCTTTTCCTTCATATTGGATGTGTTTTCTTGGGAGTCCATCATGTTTGATGTATCTTTTTTTTCTTTTGACTTTTGATTCTTCGGTCAATTCGATTTTTGGATGTTGACTGCTATTGCACGTCTTTTGTTGGTAGAACTCTTCATTTGGCTCTAACATCTATCTTCATGCTTGTTAGAAGCGATTGCTTTATGTATAGACCTCAAGATCTTTTCTTCCTCTTTGGATCCTCCGGTCAATTAAGGCAAATTCATCTAGAAAGCATGAAATACTTGTTGAGACAAGAGATTCTGGTTTTGCTTTTATTCGTAAATTGGAGCCGAATAGGGTGATGGATACCAATCATACGGTCAGGATTATAGTGCAATAGTTTTTTATCTTCTATATATAGTTGATATGTTTTCTTAAATTGTAAATTTAAAAATTCCCTTGATGTATTGCCACTTGGTACAGGTCAAATATCGGGCCCGTGGGAGAAAGATATCTTTAGGTGCCTATAGTGCAACAGGGCATTTAAAAGTTTTAAAGATTTAAAAATATACATCAAGAAAAGCACACAAAAGTGTAAAAATTTAACTGCCCATCATGCAAATTAGAGTTTGAAACAAACATAGAGTTTAAACAACACATGAAGCAGGAGCACAAGAAAGATGGTGATGATAAAATGAAGTTAAAATTCAAGTTATGTGATATGAAGTTTCTCACTAAAGATGCCATGAAATAGCACATGAAGACCAAGCATTAATAATGGGGAACTGCCTATTATTTATGTTGTTTTGTTTGCCATAATTAGTTTTGATACTTTATCAATTGCAAACAGAGGATTTTAGTTTCATACTCTGGTTGGGCCTTATGGAGTGGAATATTTGGTTTAAATATTGGTGATATGATATATATATATATATATATATATATATATATATATATATATATATATATATATTTTGGCATGAGAATCAAATTTGTTTGCAATTCTTTTGATATATAGATAAGACATTTATCATAGAATAGAATACTGACAAACTTCTTATTGAGGGTTTAATACATTGTACTGCATATCATATAAATGCCATTGACAATCGCTGCTAAAGGCTAGTGAAATAGGGATTTGCCACTAATGTTAACTAACATAATTCCACTACAATTGCCCCTTTACTCTAGGATAATCACACTATATACTCATAACGAACAGTCGAACATTTAAGGCCACAAACTATTTCAAATTCTTTTGCAATCAGTAACATAATAAACGAGAGCAACCTGAATAGCATGTCCCAATGCCACAAATAAGTATTTGAACCTGATATATGAGTCGGTATGGATGCATGTGCGTGTGCGTGTACCATGATTCAATTGCTCCAACATGTAACAACATGAGGGGAGGTTTGCAAAAAAAATTTCGAAATTGACTCTAACGAGTTCTTGGGATATCTTTTTCCCCTCCAAGCTTTCCAATAGTTAATGGCCACATGTTCTTCTTCCCGAAAAAGTTTATCACTGCTTCTGGGTTGAGCTGTTTTGGCTTTCAAGAATAATCCATGCACTTGTTGGTCAATCACACGACTAGTTGCTTGTCTATGTTCGTCACTTCGTCCCAACAACGGAAAAATGTGTGTGTGTTACAATATGTAGCAATGACAAAAACATCACTAGTTTTCTCCTTCTTGGCTCGTAATTGTCATGGAGAGTTATGTGCGACACACTTAACAATCTTCAATTTTGGGTTGGACCTATCAACTCCAAATTCAAAATTACAGGAAAGTGCAAGTAGCCCAAGTTGATATTCTAATTCAACTTTATTTTTAAAGCGTTGACCGACTTCAAAACTTGACCCATCGATCCTCCCCTGACTGTTGCTTGATTCTGGACAAATTCTTAGAAACTCACCACCATGCCCGACATCTATTTCGTCAACTTCATCATTTGGTGCTTCGTGTTCATCCCTTACATCACTACGTGGCTCATCACCATAGTCACCACCTTCATGATTGAGTCGGGTAGCTTCACCGTGCACAAATTCTTGCGAATTACAAGGGATAGGTTCCACAAATATCGATTCCTCAAATATAGGCCAAAGAGCACCAACGACATGTTCACATAAATTTGACATCGATGAAGTTTGATTGGAGTCTATGAACTCTACATTTGGCCAAATCGGAATCTCACTTCTTCCTTTATCACATCCTTCCACAATATCCGGATTACTAGCTCGGCCTTGAACTTTCTTTCCACCACGGATCAAAGATTTCTCTGCTTTTCGAGGAGTATAAGTCGCATACAATACAATTTCATCTTTATTCCTATAAATGTACATAGCACCCGCCAAACATACGTCATTGTTTAAGCGAAAAGGTAGGTAACTGTTCCGCGCTTTTGCGCGTGATCAAAATGTCATTGGTATACCGATAAATACCAATTGTTTAACAAATTGCATCCAATAATTCATCATACTTAATAATCCTGTCAACAAACAAGGTTATCAAATCGTCATCTCCACCCACCTATTTCCACTCATCGTTGTTTTCCACCAACTTTCACTCAACGTTGTATAGAACATATATAACAATTTTAGTATCCATATTTACAAATTAACACACAAAGTAGCTACTGGATAACAAGTTTAATAAACAACTTTGTCACTTGTTACTTGGGACTGTGTAAAATTCCAAGTGACAAGAGACAAAAAAAAAGTTATAATTATAAAAATAGCCCAAAATTTAAATTTAAAGTTAAAATTTAAGAAGTGATGTCGCAGATATTGCTCATTTCTCTTTTCCTTCATATTGGATGAGTTTTCTTGGGAGTCCATCATGTTTGATGTATCTTTTTTTAATTTTGACTTTTGATTCTTCGGTCAATTCGATTTTTGGATGTTGACTGCTATTGCACGTCTTTTGTTGGTAGAACTCTTCATTTGGCTCTAACATCTATCTTCATGCTTGTTAGAAGCGATTGCTTTATGTATAGACCTCAAGATCTTTTCTTCCTCTTTGGATCCTCCGGTCAATTAAGGCAAATTCATCTAGAAAGCATGAAATACTTGTTGAGACAAGAGATTCTGGTTTTGCTTTTATTCGTAAATTGGAGCCGAATAGGGTGATGGATACCAATCATACGGTCAGGATTATAGTGCAATAGTTTTTTATCTTCTATATATAGTTGATATGTTTTCTTAAATTGTAAATTTAAAAATTCCCTTGATGTATTGCCACTTGGTACAGGTCAAATATCAGGCCCGTGGGAGAAAGATATCTTTAGGTGCCTATAGTGCAACAGGGCATTTAAAAGTTTTAAAGATTTAAAAATATACATCAAGAAAAGCACACAAAAGTGTAAAAATTTAACTGCCCATCATGCAAATTAGAGTTTGAAACAAACATAGAGTTTAAACAACACATGAAGCAGGAGCACAAGAAAGATGGTGATGATAAAATGAAGTTAAAATTCAAGTTATGTGATATGAAGTTTCTCACTAAAGATGCCATGAAATAGCACATGAAGACCAAGCATTAATAATGGGGAACTGCCTATTATTTATGTTGTTTTGTTTGCCATAATTAGTTTTGATACTTTATCAATTGCAAACAGAGGATTTTAGTTTCATACTCTGGTTGGGCCTTATGGAGTGGAATATTTGGTTTAAATATTGGTGATATGATATATATATATATATATATATATATATATATATATATATATATATATATATATATATATATATATTTTGGCATGAGAATCAAATTTGTTTGCAATTCTTTTGATATATAGATAAGACATTTATCATAGAATAGAATACTGACAAACTTCTTATTGAGGGTTTAAAACATTGTACTGCATATCATATAAATGCCATTGACAATCGCTGCTAAAGGCTAGTGAAATAGGGATTTGCCACTAATGTTAACTAACATAATTCCACTACAATTGCCCCTTTACTCTAGGATAATCACACTATATACTCATAACGAACAGTCGAACATTTAAGGCCACAAACTATTTCAAATTCTTTTGCAATCAGTAACATAATAAACGAGAGCAACCTGAATAGCATGTCCCAATGCCACAAATAAGTATTTGAACCTGATATATGAGTCGGTATGGATGCATGTGCGTGTGCGTGTACCATGATTCAATTGCTCCAACATGTAACAACATGAGGGGAGGTTTGCAAAAAAAATTTCGAAATTGACTCTAACGAGTTCTTGGGATATCTTTTTCCCCTCCAAGCTTTCCAATAGTTAATGGCCACATGTTCTTCTTCCCGAAAAAGTTTATCACTGCTTCTGGGTTGAGCTGTTTTGGCTTTCAAGAATAATCCATGCACTTGTTGGTCAATCACACGACTAGTTGCTTGTCTATGTTCGTCACTTCGTCCCAACAACGGAAAAATGTGTGTGTGTTACAATATGTAGCAATGACAAAAACATCACTAGTTTTCTCCTTCTTGGCTCGTAATTGTCATGGAGAGTTATGTGCGACACACTTAACAATCTTCAATTTTGGGTTGGACCTATCAACTCCAAATTCAAAATTACAGGAAAGTGCAAGTAGCCCAAGTTGATATTCTAATTCAACTTTATTTTTAAAGCGTTGACCGACTTCAAAACTTGACCCATCGATCCTCCCCTGACTGTTGCTTGATTCTGGACAAATTCTTAGAAACTCACCACCATGCCCGACATCTATTTCGTCAACTTCATCATTTGGTGCTTCGTGTTCATCCCTTACATCACTACGTGGCTCATCACCATAGTCACCACCTTCATGATTGAGTCGGGTAGCTTCACCGTGCACAAATTCTTGCGAATTACAAGGGATAGGTTCCACAAATATCGATTCCTCAAATATAGGCCAAAGAGCACCAACGACATGTTCACATAAATTTGACATCGATGAAGTTTGATTGGAGTCTATGAACTCTACATTTGGCCAAATCGGAATCTCACTTCTTCCTTTATCACATCCTTCCGCAATATCCGGATTACTAGCTCGGCCTTGAACTTTCTTTCCACCACGGATCAAAGATTTCTCTGCTTTTCGAGGAGTATAAGTCGCATACAATACAATTTCATCTTTATTCCTATAAATGTACATAGCACCCGCCAAACATACGTCATTGTTTAAGCGAAAAGGTAGGTAACTGTTCCGCGCTTTTGCGCGTGATCAAAATGTCATTGGTATACCGATAAATACCAATTGTTTAACAAATTGCATCCAATAATTCATCATACTTAATAATCCTGTCAACAAACAAGGTTATCAAATCGTCATCTCCACCCACCTATTTCCACTCATCGTTGTTTTCCACCAACTTTCACTCACCGTTGTATAGAACATATATAACAATTTTAGTATCTATATTTACAAATTAACACACAAAGTAGCTACTGGATAACAAGTTTAATAAACAACTTTGTCACTTGTTACTTGGGACTGTGTAAAATTCCAAGTGACAAGAGACAAAAAAAAAGTTATAATTATAAAAATAGCCCAAAATTTAAATTTAAAGTTAAAATTTAAGAAGTGATGTCGCAGATATTGCTCATTTCTCTTTTCCTTCATATTGGATGAGTTTTCTTGGGAGTCCATCATGTTTGATGTATCTTTTTTTTCTTTTGACTTTTGATTCTTCGGTCAATTCGATTTTTGGATGTTGACTGCTATTGCACGTCTTTTGTTGGTAGAACTCTTCATTTGGCTCTAACATCTATCTTCATGCTTGTTAGAAGCGATTGCTTTATGTATAGACCTCAAGATCTTTTCTTCCTCTTTGGATCCTCCGGTCAATTAAGGCAAATTCATCTAGAAAGCATGAAATACTTGTTGAGACAAGAGATTCTGGTTTTGCTTTTATTCGTAAATTGGAGCCGAATAGGGTGATGGATACCAATCATACGGTCAGGATTATAGTGCAATAGTTTTTTATCTTCTATATATAGTTGATATGTTTTCTTAAATTGTAAATTTAAAAATTCCCTTGATGTATTGCCACTTGGTACAGGTCAAATATCGGGCCCGTGGGAGAAAGATATCTTTAGGTGCCTATAGTGCAACAGGGCATTTAAAAGTTTTAAAGATTTAAAAATATACATCAAGAAAAGCACACAAAAGTGTAAAAATTTAACTGCCCATCATGCAAATTAGAGTTTGAAACAAACATAGAGTTTAAACAACACATGAAGCAGGAGCACAAGAAAGATGGTGATGATAAAATGAAGTTAAAATTCAAGTTATGTGATATGAAGTTTCTCACTAAAGATGCCATGAAATAGCACATGAAGACCAAGCATTAATAATGGGGAACTGCCTATTATTTATGTTGTTTTGTTTGCCATAATTAGTTTTGATACTTTATCAATTGCAAACAGAGGATTTTAGTTTCATACTCTGGTTGGGCCTTATGGAGTGGAATATTTGGTTTAAATATTGGTGATATGATATATATATATATATATATATATATATATATATATATATATATATATATATATATTTTGGCATGAGAATCAAATTTGTTTGCAATTCTTTTGATATATAGATAAGACATTTATCATAGAATAGAATACTGACAAACTTCTTATTGAGGGTTTAAAACATTGTACTGCATATCATATAAATGCCATTGACAATCGCTGCTAAAGGCTAGTGAAATAGGGATTTGCCACTAATGTTAACTAACATAATTCCACTACAATTGCCCCTTTACTCTAGGATAATCACACTATATACTCATAACGAACAGTCGAACATTTAAGGCCACAAACTATTTCAAATTCTTTTGCAATCAGTAACATAATAAACGAGAGCAACCTGAATAGCATGTCCCAATGCCACAAATAAGTATTTGAACCTGATATATGAGTCGGTATGGATGCATGTGCGTGTGCGTGTACCATGATTCAATTGCTCCAACATGTAACAACATGAGGGGAGGTTTGCAAAAAAAATTTCGAAATTGACTCTAACGAGTTCTTGGGATATCTTTTTCCCCTCCAAGCTTTCCAATAGTTAATGGCCACATGTTCTTCTTCCCGAAAAAGTTTATCACTGCTTCTGGGTTGAGCTGTTTTGGCTTTCAAGAATAATCCATGCACTTGTTGGTCAATCACACGACTAGTTGCTTGTCTATGTTCGTCACTTCGTCCCAACAACGGAAAAATGTGTGTGTGTTACAATATGTAGCAATGACAAAAACATCACTAGTTTTCTCCTTCTTGGCTCGTAATTGTCATGGAGAGTTATGTGCGACACACTTAACAATCTTCAATTTTGGGTTGGACCTATCAACTCCAAATTCAAAATTACAGGAAAGTGCAAGTAGCCCAAGTTGATATTCTAATTCAACTTTATTTTTAAAGCGTTGACCGACTTCAAAACTTGACCCATCGATCCTCCCCTGACTGTTGCTTGATTCTGGACAAATTCTTAGAAACTCACCACCATGCCCGACATCTATTTCGTCAACTTCATCATTTGGTGCTTCGTGTTCAACCCTTACATCACTACGTGGCTCATCACCATAGTCACCACCTTCATGATTGAGTCGGGTAGCTTCACCGTGCACAAATTCTTGCGAATTACAAGGGATAGGTTCCACAAATATCGATTCCTCAAATATAGGCCAAAGAGCACCAACGACATGTTCACATAAATTTGACATCGATGAAGTTTGATTGGAGTCTATGAACTCTACATTTGGCCAAATCGGAATCTCACTTCTTCCTTTATCACATCCTTCCGCAATATCCGGATTACTAGCTCGGCCTTGAACTTTCTTTCCACCACGGATCAAAGATTTCTCTGCTTTTCGAGGAGTATAAGTCGCATACAATACAATTTCATCTTTATTCCTATAAATGTACATAGCACCCGCCAAACATACGTCATTGTTTAAGCGAAAAGGTAGGTAACTGTTCCGCGCTTTTGCGCGTGATCAAAATGTCATTGGTATACCGATAAATACCAATTGTTTAACAAATTGCATCCAATAATTCATCATACTTAATAATCCTGTCAACAAACAAGGTTATCAAATCGTCATCTCCACCCACCTATTTCCACTCATCGTTGTTTTCCACCAACTTTCACTCACCGTTGTATAGAACATATATAACAATTTTAGTATCTATATTTACAAATTAACACACAAAGTAGCTACTGGATAACAAGTTTAATAAACAACTTTGTCACTTGTTACTTGGGACTGTGTAAAATTCCAAGTGACAAGAGACAAAAAAAAAGTTATAATTATAAAAATAGCCCAAAATTTAAATTTAAAGTTAAAATTTAAGAAGTGATGTCGCAGATATTGCTCATTTCTCTTTTCCTTCATATTGGATGAGTTTTCTTGGGAGTCCATTATGTTTGATGTATCTTTTTTTTCTTTTGACTTTTGATTCTTCGGTCAATTCGATTTTTGGATGTTGACTGCTATTGCACGTCTTTTGTTGGTAGAACTCTTCATTTGGCTCTAACATCTATCTTCATGCTTGTTAGAAGCGATTGCTTTATGTATAGACCTCAAGATCTTTTCTTCCTCTTTGGATCCTCCGGTCAATTAAGGCAAATTCATCTAGAAAGCATGAAATACTTGTTGAGACAAGAGATTCTGGTTTTGCTTTTATTCGTAAATTGGAGCCGAATAGGGTGATGGATACCAATCATACGGTCAGGATTATAGTGCAATAGTTTTTTATCTTCTATATATAGTTGATATGTTTTCTTAAATTGTAAATTTAAAAATTCCCTTGATGTATTGCCACTTGGTACAGGTCAAATATCGGGCCCGTGGGAGAAAGATATCTTTAGGTGCCTATAGTGCAACAGGGCATTTAAAAGTTTTAAAGATTTAAAAATATACATCAAGAAAAGCACACAAAAGTGTAAAAATTTAACTGCCCATCATGCAAATTAGAGTTTGAAACAAACATAGAGTTTAAACAACACATGAAGCAGGAGCACAAGAAAGATGGTGATGATAAAATGAAGTTAAAATTCAAGTTATGTGATATGAAGTTTCTCACTAAAGATGCCATGAAATAGCACATGAAGACCAAGCATTAATAATGGGGAACTGCCTATTATTTATGTTGTTTTGTTTGCCATAATTAGTTTTGATACTTTATCAATTGCAAACAGAGGATTTTAGTTTCATACTCTGGTTGGGCCTTATGGAGTGAAATATTTGGTTTAAATATTGGTGATATGATATATATATATATATATATATATATATATATTTTGGCATGAGAATCAAATTTGTTTGCAATTATTTTGATATATAGATAAGACATTTATCATAGAATAGAATACTGACAAACTTCTTATTGAGGGTTTAATACATTGTACTGCATATCATATAAATGCCATTGACAATCGCTGCTAAAGGCTAGTGAAATAGGGATTTGCCACTAATGTTAACTAACATAATTCCACTACAATTGCCCCTTTACTCTAGGATAATCACACTATATACTCATAACGAACAGTCGAACATTTAAGGCCACAAACTATTTCAAATTCTTTTGCAATCAGTAACATAATAAACGAGAGCAACCTGAATAGCATGTCCCAATGCCACAAATAAGTATTTGAACCTGATATATGAGTCGGTATGGATGCATGTGCGTGTGCGTGTACCATGATTCAATTGCTCCAACATGTAACAACATGAGGGGAGGTTTGCAAAAAAAATTTCGAAATTGACTCTAACGAGTTCTTGGGATATTTTTTTCCCCTCCAAGCTTTCCAATAGTTAATGGCCACATGTTTTTCTTCCCGAAAAAGTTTATCACTGCTTCTGGGTTGAGCTGTTTTGGCTTTCAAGAATAATCCATGCACTTGTTGGTCAATCACACGACTAGTTGCTTGTCTATGTTCGTCACTTCGTCCCAACAACGGAAAAATGTGTTTGTGTTACAATATGTAGCAATGACAAAAACATCACTAGTTTTCTCCTTCTTGGCTCGTAATTGTCATGGAGAGTTATGTGCGACACACTTAACAATCTTCAATTTTGGGTTGGACCTATCAACTCCAAATTCAAAATTACAGGAAAGTGCAAGTAGCCCAAGTTGATATTCTAATTCAACTTTATTTTTAAAGCGTTGACCGACTTCAAAACTTGACCCATCGATCCTCCCCTGACTGTTGCTTGATTCTGGACAAATTCTTAGAAACTCACCACCATGCCCGACATCTATTTCGTCAACTTCATCATTTGGTGCTTCGTGTTCATCCCTTACATCACTACGTGGCTCATCACCATAGTCACCACCTTCATGATTGAGTCGGGTAGCTTCACCGTGCACAAATTCTTGCGAATTACAAGGGATAGGTTCCACAAATATCGATTCCTCAAATATAGGCCAAAGAGCACCAACGACATGTTCACATAAATTTGACATCGATGAAGTTTGATTGGAGTCTATGAACTCTACATTTGGCCAAATCGGAATCTCACTTCTTCCTTTATCACATCCTTCCGCAATATCCGGATTACTAGCTCGGCCTTGAACTTTCTTTCCACCACGGATCAAAGATTTCTCTGCTTTTCGAGGAGTATAAGTCGCATACAATACAATTTCATCTTTATTCCTATAAATGTACATAGCACCCGCCAAACATACGTCATTGTTTAAGCGAAAAGGTAGGTAACTGTTCCGCGCTTTTGCGCGTGATCAAAATGTCATTGGTATACCGATAAATACCAATTGTTTAACAAATTGCATCCAATAATTCATCATACTTAATAATCCTGTCAACAAACAAGGTTATCAAATCGTCATCTCCACCCACCTATTTCCACTCATCGTTGTTTTCCACCAACTTTCACTCACCGTTGTATAGAACATATATAACAATTTTAGTATCCATATTTACAAATTAACACACAAAGTAGCTACTGGATAACAAGTTTAATAAACAACTTTGTCACTTGTTACTTGGGACTGTGTAAAATTCCAAGTGACAAGAGACAAAAAAAAAGTTATAATTATAAATATAGCCCAAAATTTAAATTTAAAGTTAAAATTTAAGAAGTGATGTCGCAGATATTGCTCATTTCTCTTTTCCTTCATATTGGATGAGTTTTCTTGGGAGTCCATCATGTTTGATGTATCTTTTTTTAATTTTGACTTTTGATTCTTCGGTCAATTCGATTTTTGGATGTTGACTGCTATTGCACGTCTTTTGTTGGTAGAACTCTTCATTTGGCTCTAACATCTATCTTCATGCTTGTTAGAAGCGATTGCTTTATGTATAGACCTCAAGATCTTTTCTTCCTCTTTGGATCCTCCGGTCAATTAAGGCAAATTCATCTAGAAAGCATGAAATACTTGTTGAGACAAGAGATTCTGGTTTTGCTTTTATTCGTAAATTGGAGCCGAATAGGGTGATGGATACCAATCATACGGTCAGGATTATAGTGCAATAGTTTTTTATCTTCTATATATAGTTGATATGTTTTCTTAAATTGTAAATTTAAAAATTCCCTTGATGTATTGCCACTTGGTACAGGTCAAATATCGGGCCCGTGGGAGAAAGATATCTTTAGGTGCCTATAGTGCAACAGGGCATTTAAAAGTTTTAAAGATTTAAAAATATACATCAAGAAAAGCACACAAAAGTGTAAAAATTTAACTGCCCATCATGCAAATTAGAGTTTGAAACAAACATAGAGTTTAAACAACACATGAAGCAGGAGCACAAGAAAGATGGTGATGATAAAATGAAGTTAAAATTCAAGTTATGTGATATGAAGTTTCTCACTAAAGATGCCATGAAATAGCACATGAAGACCAAGCATTAATAATGGGGAACTGCCTATTATTTATGTTGTTTTGTTTGCCATAATTAGTTTTGATACTTTATCAATTGCAAACAGAGGATTTTAGTTTCATACTCTGGTTGGGCCTTATGGAGTGGAATATTTGGTTTAAATATTGGTGATATGATATATATATATATATATATATATATATATATATATATATATATATATATATATATATTTTGGCATGAGAATCAAATTTGTTTGCAATTCTTTTGATATATAGATAAGACATTTATCATAGAATAGAATACTGACAAACTTCTTATTGAGGGTTTAAAACATTGTACTGCATATCATATAAATGCCATTGACAATCGCTGCTAAAGGCTAGTGAAATAGGGATTTGCCACTAATGTTAACTAACATAATTCCACTACAATTGCCCCTTTACTCTAGGATAATCACACTATATACTCATAACGAACAGTCGAACATTTAAGGCCACAAACTATTTCAAATTCTTTTGCAATCAGTAACATAATAAACGAGAGCAACCTGAATAGCATGTCCCAATGCCACAAATAAGTATTTGAACCTGATATATGAGTCGGTATGGATGCATGTGCGTGTGCGTGTACCATGATTCAATTGCTCCAACATGTAACAACATGAGGGGAGGTTTGCAAAAAAAATTTCGAAATTGACTCTAACGAGTTCTTGGGATATCTTTTTCCCCTCCAAGCTTTCCAATAGTTAATGGCCACATGTTCTTCTTCCCGAAAAAGTTTATCACTGCTTCTGGGTTGAGCTGTTTTGGCTTTCAAGAATAATCCATGCACTTGTTGGTCAATCACACGACTAGTTGCTTGTCTATGTTCGTCACTTCGTCCCAACAACGGAAAAATGTGTGTGTGTTACAATATGTAGCAATGACAAAAACATCACTAGTTTTCTCCTTCTTGGCTCGTAATTGTCATGGAGAGTTATGTGCGACACACTTAACAATCTTCAATTTTGGGTTGGACCTATCAACTCCAAATTCAAAATAACGGGAAAGTGCAAGTAGCCCAAGTTGATATTCTAATTCAACTTTATTTTTAAAGCGTTGACCGACTTCAAAACTTGACCCATCGATCCTCCCCTGACTGTTGCTTGATTCTGGACAAATTCTTAGAAACTCACCACCATGCCCGACATCTATTTCGTCAACTTCATCATTTGGTGCTTCGTGTTCATCCCTTACATCACTACGTGGCTCATCACCATAGTCACCACCTTCATGATTGAGTCGGGTAGCTTCACCGTGCACAAATTCTTGCGAATTACAAGGGATAGGTTCCACAAATATCGATTCCTCAAATATAGGCCAAATAGCACCAACGACATGTTCACATAAATTTGACATCGATGAAGTTTGATTGGAGTCTATGAACTCTACATTTGGCCAAATCGGAATCTCACTTCTTCCTTTATCACATCCTTCCGCAATATCCGGATTACTAGCTCGGCCTTGAACTTTCTTTCCACCACGGATCAAAGATTTCTCTGCTTTTCGAGGAGTATAAGTCGCATACAATACAATTTCATCTTTATTCCTATAAATGTACATAGCACCCGCCAAACATACGTCATTGTTTAAGCGAAAAGGTAGGTAACTGTTCCGCGCTTTTGCGCGTGATCAAAATGTCATTGGTATACCGATAAATACCAATTGTTTAACAAATTGCATCCAATAATTCATCATACTTAATAATCCTGTCAACAAACAAGGTTATCAAATCGTCATCTCCACCCACCTATTTCCACTCATCGTTGTTTTCCACCAACTTTCACTCACCGTTGTATAGAACATATATAACAATTTTAGTATCTATATTTACAAATTAACACACAAAGTAGCTACTGGATAACAAGTTTAATAAACAACTTTGTCACTTGTTACTTGGGACTGTGTAAAATTCCAAGTGACAAGAGACAAAAAAAAAGTTATAATTATAAAAATAGCCCAAAATTTAAATTTAAAGTTAAAATTTAAGAAGTGATGTCGCAGATATTGCTCATTTCTCTTTTCCTTCATATTGGATGAGTTTTCTTGGGAGTCCATCATGTTTGATGTATCTTTTTTTAATTTTGACTTTTGATTCTTCGGTCAATTCGATTTTTGGATGTTGACTGCTATTGCACGTCTTTTGTTGGTAGAACTCTTCATTTGGCTCTAACATCTATCTTCATGCTTGTTAGAAGCGATTGCTTTATGTATAGACCTCAAGATCTTTTCTTCCTCTTTGGATCCTCCGGTCAATTAAGGCAAATTCATCTAGAAAGCATGAAATACTTGTTGAGACAAGAGATTCTGGTTTTGCTTTTATTCGTAAATTGGAGCCGAATAGGGTGATGGATACCAATCATACGGTCAGGATTATAGTGCAATAGTTTTTTATCTTCTATATATAGTTGATATGTTTTCTTAAATTGTAAATTTAAAAATTCCCTTGATGTATTGCCACTTGGTACAGGTCAAATATCGGGCCCGTGGGAGAAAGATATCTTTAGGTGCCTATAGTGCAACAGGGCATTTAAAAGTTTTAAAGATTTAAAAATATACATCAAGAAAAGCACACAAAAGTGTAAAAATTTAACTGCCCATCATGCAAATTAGAGTTTGAAACAAACATAGAGTTTAAACAACACATGAAGCAGGAGCACAAGAAAGATGGTGATGATAAAATGAAGTTAAAATTCAAGTTATGTGATATGAAGTTTCTCACTAAAGATGCCATGAAATAGCACATGAAGACCAAGCATTAATAATGGGGAACTGCCTATTATTTATGTTGTTTTGTTTGCCATAATTAGTTTTGATACTTTATCAATTGCAAACAGAGGATTTTAGTTTCATACTCTGGTTGGGCCTTATGGAGTGGAATATTTGGTTTAAATATTGGTGATATGATATATATATATTTTGGCATGAGAATCAAATTTGTTTGCAATTCTTTTGATATATAGATAAGACATTTATCATAGAATAGAATACTGACAAACTTCTTATTGAGGGTTTAATACATTGTACTGCATATCATATAAATGCCATTGACAATCGCTGCTAAAGGCTAGTGAAATAGGGATTTGCCACTAATGTTAACTAACATAATTCCACTACAATTGCCCCTTTACTCTAGGATAATCACACTATATACTCATAACGAACAGTCGAACATTTAAGGCCACAAACTATTTCAAATTCTTTTGCAATCAGTAACATAATAAACGAGAGCAACCTGAATAGCATGTCCCAATGCCACAAATAAGTATTTGAACCTGATATATGAGTTGGTATGGATGCATGTGCGTGTGCGTGTACCATGATTCAATTGCTCCAACATGTAACAACATGAGGGGAGGTTTGCAAAAAAAATTTCGAAATTGACTCTAACGAGTTCTTGGGATATCTTTTTCCCCTCCAAGCTTTCCAATAGTTAATGGCCACATGTTCTTCTTCCCGAAAAAGTTTATCACTGCTTCTGGGTTGGGCTGTTTTGGCTTTCAAGAATAATCCATGCACTTGTTGGTCAATCACACGACTAGTTGCTTGTCTATGTTCGTCACTTCGTCCCAACAACGGAAAAATGTGTGTGTGTTACAATATGTAGCAATGACAAAAACATCACTAGTTTTCTCCTTCTTGGCTCGTAATTGTCATGGAGAGTTATGTGCGACACACTTAACAATCTTCAATTTTGGGTTGGACCTATCAACTCCAAATTCAAAATTACAGGAAAGTGCAAGTAGCCCAAGTTGATATTCTAATTCAACTTTATTTTTAAAGCGTTGACCGACTTCAAAACTTGACCCATCGATCCTCCCCTGACTGTTGCTTGATTCTGGACAAATTCTTAGAAACTCACCACCATGCCCGACATCTATTTCGTCAACTTCATCATTTGGTGCTTCGTGTTCAACCCTTACATCACTACGTGGCTCATCACCATAGTCACCACCTTCATGATTGAGTCGGGTAGCTTCACCGTGCACAAATTCTTGCGAATTACAAGGGATAGGTTCCACAAATATCGATTCCTCAAATATAGGCCAAAGAGCACCAACGACATGTTCACATAAATTTGACATCGATGAAGTTTGATTGGAGTCTATGAACTCTACATTTGGCCAAATCGGAATCTCACTTCTTCCTTTATCACATCCTTCCGCAATATCCGGATTACTAGCTCGGCCTTGAACTTTCTTTCCACCACGGATCAAAGATTTCTCTGCTTTTCGAGGAGTATAAGTCGCATACAATACAATTTCATCTTTATTCCTATAAATGTATATAGCACCCGCCAAACATGCGTCATTGTTTAAGCGAAAAGGTAGGTAACTGTTCCGCGCTTTTGCGCGTGATCAAAATGTCATTGGTATACCGATAAATACCAATTGTTTAACAAATTGCATCCAATAATTCATCATACTTAATAATCCTGTCAACAAACAAGGTTATCAAATCGTCATCTCCACCCACCTATTTCCACTTATCGTTGTCTTCCACCAACTTTCACTCACCGTTGTATAGAACATATATAACAATTTTAGTATACATATTACAAATAAACAACTCAAATTAACACACAAAGTAGCTACTGGATAACAAGTTTAATAAACAAATTTTGTCACTTGTTACTTGGGACTGTGTAAAATTCCAAGTGACAAGTGACAAAAAAAAAAGTTAGAATTATAAAAATAGACCAAAATTTAAATTTAAAGTTAAAAGTTAAGAAGTCATGTCGCAGATATTGCTCATTTATCTTTTCCTTCATATTGGATGTGTTTTCTTGGGAGTCCATCATGTTTGATGTATCTTTTTTTTCTTTTGACTTTTGATTATTCGGTCAATTCGATTTTTGGATGTTGACTGCTATTGCACGTCTTTTATTGGTAGAACTCTTCATTTGGCTCTAACATCTATCTTCATGCTTGTTAGAAGCGATTGCTTTATGTATAGACCTCAAGATCTTTTTTTTTCTCTTTGGATCCTCCGGTCAATTAAGGCAAATTCATCTAGAATGCATGAAATACTTGCTGAGACAAGAGATTCTGGTTTTGCTTTTATTCGTAAAACGGAGCCGGATAGGGTGATGGATACCAATCATACGGTCAGGATTATAGTGCAATAGTTTTTTATCTTCTATATATAGTTGATATGTTTTCTTAAATCGTAGATTTAAAAATTCCCTTGATGCATTGCCACTTGGTACAGGTCAAATATCGGGCCCGTGGGAGAAAGATATCTTTAGGTGCCTATAGTGCAATAGGGCATTTAAAAGTTTTAAAGATTTAAAAATATACATCAAGAAAAGCACACAAAAGTGTCCAAAAAATTTAACTGTCCATCATGCGAATTAGAGTTTGAAACAAACATAGAGCTTAAACAACACATGAAGCAGGAGCACAAGAAAGATGGTGATGATAAAATGAAGTTAAAATGCAAGTTATGTGATATGAAGTTTCTCACTAAAGATGCCATGAAATGGCACATGAAGACCAAGCATTAATAATGGGGAACTGCATATTATTTATATTGTTTTGTTTGTCTTAATTAAGTTTGATACTTGATCAGTTGCAAACAGAGGATTTTAGTTTCATTTTCTGGTTGGGCCTTATGGAGTGGAATGTTTGGTTTAAATATTGGTGATATGATATATATATATATATATATATATATATTTATATATATATATTTGTATGGGAATCAAATTTGTTTGCAATGCTTTTGATATATAGATAAGACACTTATCATAGAATAGAATACTGACAAACTTCTTATTGAGGGTTTAATACATTGTACTTCATATCACATAAATGCCAATCACAATCGCTGCCAAAGGCTAGTGAAATAGGAATTTGCCACAAATGTTAACTAACATAATTCCACTACAATTGCCTCTTTGCTCTATTATAATCACACTATATACTCATAGCGAACAGTCGAACATTTAAGGCCACAAACTATTTCAAATTCTTTTGCAATCAGTAACATAATAAACGAGAGCAACCCGAATAGCATGTCCCAATGCCACAAATAAGTATTTGAACCTGATATATGAGTCGGTATGGATGCATGTGCGTGTGCGTGTACCATGTTTCAATTGCTCCAACATGTAACAACATGAGGGGAGGTTTGCAAAAAAAAAATTCGAAATTGACTCTAACGAGTTCTTGGGATATCTTTTTCCCCTCCAAGCTTTCCAATAGTTAATGGCCACATGTTCTTCTTCCCGAAAAAGTTTATCACTGCTTCTGGGTTGGGCTCCATGCATTTCTTGGTCAATCACACGACTAGTTGGTTGTCTATGTTCGCCACTTCGTCCCAACAACGAAAAAATGTGTGTGTGTTACAATATGTAGCAATGACAAAAACATCACTAGTTTTCTCCTTCTTTGCTCGTAATTGTCATGGACAGTTATGTGCGACACACTTAATAATCTTCAATTTTGGGTTGGACCTATCAACTCCAAATTCAAAATAACGGGAAAGTGCAAGTAGCCCAAGTTGATATTCTAATTCAACTTTATTTTTAAAGCGTTGACCGACTTCAAAACTTGACCCATCGATCCTCCCCTGACTGTTGCTTGATTCTGGACAAATTCTTAGAAACTCACCACCATGCCCGACATCTATTTCGTCAACTTCATCATTTGATGCTTCGTGTTCAACCCTTACATCACTACGTGGCTCATCACCATAGTCACCACCTTCATGATCGAGTCGGGTAGCTTCACCGTGCACAAATTCTTGCGAATTACAAGGGATAGGTTCCACAAATATCGATTCCTCAAATATAGGCCAAAGAGCACCAACGACATGTTCACATAAACTTGACATCGATGAAGTTTGATTGGAGTCTATGAACTCTACATTTGGCCAAATCGGAATCTCACTTCTTCCTTTATCACATCCATCCGCAATATCCGGATTACTAGCTCGGCCTTGAACTTTATTTCCACCACGGATCAAAGGTTTCTCTGCTTTTCGAGGAGTATAAGTCGCATACAATACAATTTCATCTTTATTCCTATAAATGTACATAGCACCCGCCAAACATACATCATTGTTTAAGCGAAAAGGTATGCAACTGTTCCGCGCGTGATCACAATGTCATTGGTATACCGATAAATACCAACTGTTTAACAAATTGCATCCAATAATTCATCATACTTAATAATCCTGTCAACAAACAAGGTTATCAAATCGTCATCTCCACCCACCTATTTCCACTTATCGTTGTCTTCCACCAACTTTCACTCACCGTTATATAGAACATATATAACAATTTTAGTACCCATATTTACAAATTAACACACAAAGTAGCTACTGGATAACAAGTTTAATAAACAACTTGTGTCACTTGTTACTTGGGACTGTGTAAAATTCCAAGGGACAAGAGACAAAAAAAAAAGTTAGAATTATAAAAATAGCCCAAAATTTAAATTTATAGTTAAAAGTTAAGAAGTGATGTCGCAGATATTGCCCATTTCTCTTTTCCTTCATATTGGATGTGTTTTCTTGGGAGTCCATCATGTTTGATGTATCTTTTTTTTCTTTTGACTTTTGATTCTTCGGTCAATTCGATTTTTGGATGTTGACTGCTATTGCACGTCTTTTGTTGGTAGAACTCTTCATTTGGCTCTAACATCTATCTTCATGTTTGTTAGAAGTGATTGCTTTATGTATAGACCTCAAGATCTTTTTTTTTCTCTTTGGATCCTCCGGTCAATTAAGGCAAATTCATCTAGAAAGCATGAAATACTTGCTGAGACAAGAGATTTTGGTTTTGCATTTATTCGTAAAATGGCGCCGAATAGGGTGATGGATACCAATCACACGGTCAGGATTATAGTGCAATAGTTTTTTATCTTCTATATATAGTTGATATGTTTTCTTAAATAGTAAATTTAAAAATTTCATTGATGCATTGCCACTTGGTACAGGTCAAATATCGGGCCCGTGGGAGAAAGATATCTTTAGGTGCCTATAGTGCAACAGGGCATTTAAAAGTTTTAAAAATATACATCAAGAAAAGCACACAAAAGTCTACAAAAAATTTAACTGCCCATCATGCGAATTAGAGTTTGAAACAAACATAGAGCTTAAATAACACATTAAGCAGGAGCACAAGAAATATGGTGATGATAAAATGAAGTTAAAATGCAAGTTATGTGATATGAAGTTTCTCATTAAAGATGCCATGAAATGGCACATGAAGACCAAGTATTAATAATGGGGAACTGCCTATTATTTATGTTGTTTTGTTTGCTCTAATTAAGTTTGATACTTGATCAGTTGCAAACAGAGGATTTTAGTTTCATTCTCTGGTTGGGCCTTATGAAGTGGAATGTTTGGTTTAAATATTGGTGATATGATATGATATTTTTTGGCATGGTAAACAAATTTGTTTGCAATGCTTTTGATATATAGATAAGACATTTATCATAGAATAGAATACTGACAAACTTCTTATTGAGGGATTAATACATTGTACTGCATATCACATAAATGTCATTGACAATCGCTGGTAAAGGCTAGTGAAATAGGGATTTGCCACTAATGTTAACTAACATAATTCTACTACAATTGCCCCTTTGCTCTATGATAATCACACTATATACTCATAACGAACAGTCGAACATTTAAGGCCACAAACTATTTCAAATTCTTTTGCAATCAGTAACATAATAAACGAGAGCAACCCGAATAGCATGTCCCAATGCCACAAATAAATATTTGAACCTGATATATGAGTCGGTATGGATGCATGTCCGTGTGCGTGTACCATGATTCAATTGCTCCAACATGTAACAACATGAGGGGAGGTTTGCAAAAAAAAATTCGAAATTGACTCTAACGAGTTCTTGGGATATCTTTTTCCCCTCCAAGCTTTTCAATAGTTAATGGCCACATGTTCTTCTTCTCGAAAAGTTTATCACTGCTTCTGGGTTGGGCTGTTTTGGCTTTCAAGAATAGTCCATGCCCTTGTTGGTCAATCACACGGCTAGTTGCTTGTCTATGTTAGCCACTTCGTCCCAACAACGAACAAGTGTGCGTGTTACAATATGTAGCAATGACAAAAACATCACTAGTTTGCTCCTTCTTGGCTCGTAATTGTCATGGACAGTTATGTGCGACACACTTAACAATCTTCAATTTTGGGTTGGACCTATCAACTCCAAATTCAAAATTACGGGAAAGTGCAAGTAGCCCAAGTTGATATTCTAATTCAACTTTATTTTTAAAGCGTTGACCGACTTCAAAACTTGACCCATCGATCCTCCCCTGACTGTTGCTTGATTCCGGAAAAATTCTTAGAAACTCACCACCATGCCCGACATCTATTTCGTCAACTTCATCATTTGGTGCTTCGTGTTCCACCCTTACATCACTACGTGGCTCATCACCATATTCATCACATTCATGATCGAGTCGGGTAGCTTCACCGTGCACAAATTCTTGCGAATTACAAGGGATAGGTTCCACAAATATCGCTTCCTCAAGTATAGGCCAAAGAGCACCAACGACATGTTCACATAAATTTGACATCGATGAAGTTTGATTGGAGTCTATGAATTCCACATTTGGCCAAATCGGATTCTCACTTCTTCCTTTATCACATCCATCCGCAATACCCGGATTACTAGCTCGGTCTTGAAATTTCTTTCCACCACGGATCAAAGGTTTCTCTGCTTTTCGAGGAGTATAAGTCGCATACTATACAATTTCATCTTTATTCCTATAAATGTACATAGCACCCGCCAAACATACGTCATTGTTTAAGCGAAAAGTTAGGCAACTGTTCCGCGCTTTTGCGCGTGATCACAATGGTATTGGTATACCGATAAATACCAACAGTTTAACAAATTGCATCCAATAATTCATCATACTTAATAATCCTGTCAACAAACAAGGTTATCAAATCGTCATCTCCACCCACCTATTTCCACTTATCGTTGTCTTCCACCAACTTTCACTCAACGTTGTATAGAACATATATAACAATTTTAGAATCCATATTTACAAATAAACAACTCAAATTAACACACAAAGTAGCTACTGGATAACAAGTTTAATAAACAACTTGTGTCACTTGTTACTTGGGACTGTGTAAAATTCCAAGTGACAAGAGACAAAAAAAAATTAGAATTATAAAAATAGCCCAACATTTAAATTTAAAGTTAAAAGTTAAGAAGTGATGTCGCAGATATTGCTCATTTCTCTTTTCCTTCATATTGGATGTGTTTCCTTGGGAGTCCATCATGTTTGATGTATCTTTTTTTTCTTTTGACTTTTGATTCTTCGATCAATTCGATTTTTGGATGTTTACTGCTATTGCACGTCATTTGTTGGTAGAACTCTTCATTTGGCTCTAACATCTATCTTCATGCTTGTTAGAAGCGATTGCTTTATGTATAGACCTCAAGATCTTTTTTTTTCTCTTTGGATCCTCCGGTCAATTAAGGCAAATTCATCTAGAAAGCATGAAATACTTGCTGAGACAAGAGATTCTGGTTTTGCTTTTATTCGTAAAATGGAGCCGAATAGGGTGATGGATACCAATCATACGGTCAGGATTATAGTGCAATAGTTTTTTATCTTCTATATATAGTTGATATGTTTTCTTAAATCGTAAATTTAAAAATTCCCTTGATGCATTGCCACTTGGTACAGGTCAAATATCGGGCCCGTGGGAGAAAGATATCTTTAGGTGCCTATAGTGCAACAGGCAATTTAAAAGTTTTAAAGATTTAAAAATATACATCAAGAAAAGCACACAAAATTGTCCAAAAAATTTAACTGTCCATCATGCGAATTAGAGTTTGAAACAGACATAGAGCTTAAACAACAAATGAAGCAGGAGCACAAGAAATATGGTGATGATAAAATGAAGTTAAAATGCAAGTTATGTGATTTGAAGTTTCTCACTAAAGATGCCATGAAATGGCACATGAAGACCAAGCATTAATAATAGGGAACTGCCTATTATTTATGTTGTTTTGTTTGCCCTAATTAAGTTTGATACTTGATCAGTTGCAAACATAAGATTTTAGTTTCATTCTCTGGTTGGGCCTTATGGAATGGAATGTTTGGTTTAAATATTTGTGATATGATATATATATATATATATATATATATTGGCATGGGAATCAAATTTGTTTGCAATGCTTTTGATATATAGATAAGACATTTATCATCGAATAGAATACTGACAAACTTCTTATTGATGGTTTAATACATTGTACTGCATATCACATAAATGCCATTCACAATTGCTGCTAAAGGCTAGTGAAATAGGGATTTGCCACTAATGTTAACAAACATAATTCCACTACAATTGCCCCTTTGCTCTATAATAATCACACTATATACTCATAACAAACAGTCGAACATTTAAGGCAACAAACTATTTAAAATTCTTTTGCAATCAGTAACATAATAAACGAGAGCACCCCGAATACCGAAAGACAACTTGACCAACATAATATTTCTGTTCTTGGAAGGAACTTTAGAGATATGGATCAAGAGTTTTTCAAAGTATTATATTGTGCTCGTATTTCTAAAAAGTGGGATCTTGTTTCAACTTTGGTACGTATTAGTTAGTTAGAAGCTACATACACACATGCGTGGGAGAGTTCAAGAGTGTTTCCAAAAAAATGTCATGAATAAGGTATATACACTACATAAATTAAGTATTTCCATGTCTGAGAACCGATATGAGACAATAGGTATTTCCAATTTTTTTTATTGATTTTTTTTTTTTTGCTGCTGAGAAATTAGGTATCTCTTCATGTCTTATTTTTCTTGTCATGAATTTTGTCTGTCCTTTCTTATTCTGCAATGTGGCAGGTTTTGGCAACATTCATTAAGGCGAATGCATCTAGAAAGCATGAAATACTTGTTGAGACAAGAGATTCTGATTTTGCTTTTATTCGTAAAATGCAGCCGAAGAGGGCGATGGATACTAATTATAAGGTCAGGATTATAGTGCAATAGATTTTTATCTTCTGTATATAGTTAATATGTTTTCTTAAATCATAAATTTAGATATTCCCTTGATGCATTGCCACTTGGTGCAGGTCAAAATATCGGGCTCGTGAAAGCAAGATATCTTTAGGTGCCTATAGTGCAACAGGGCATTTAAAATTTTTAAAGATTTAAAAATATACATCAAGAAAATAAGCACACAAAAGTGTTCAAAAAATTTAACTGCTCATCATGCGAATTAGAGTTTGAAACAGACATAGAGCTTAAATAACACATGAAGCAGGAGCACAAGAAAGATGGTGATGATAAAATGAAGTTAAAATGCAAGTTATGTGATATGAAGTTTCTCACTGAAGATGCCATGAAATGCCACATGAAGACCAAGCATTAATAATGGGGAACTGCCTATTGTTTATGTTGTTTTGTTTGCCCTAATTAAGTTTGATATTTGATTAGTTGCAAACAGAGGATTTTAGTCTCATTCTCTGCTTGGGCCTTATGGAGTGGAATGTTTGGTTTAGATATTGGTGATATGATATATATATATATATATATATATATAAATATTTTGGCTTGGGAATCAAATTTGTTTGCAATGTTTTGATATATAGATAAGATAATTATTATAGAATAAAATACTGACAAACTTCTTATTGAGGATTTAATGGAGACGTAAGATCAACCAACACATTGTACTGCATAACACATAAATGTCATTCACAATTGCTGCTAAAGGCTATTGAAATAGGAATTTGCTACTAATGTTAACTAACATAATTCCACTACAATTGCCCCTTTGCTCTAGGATAATCACGCTATATACTCATAATGAACAGTCAAACATTTAAGGCCACAAACGATTTCAAATTCTTTTGCAATCAGTAACATAATAAACGAGAGCAACCCGAATCGTGGGAAACCAGTAAGTTTAGGGTCGGAGGGTTATCTCGGCCCACCGCAGACCCGCTTCACAAACCAAGTGTGGAGGTTACACTTGGGGAGTGAATGTCAAACTACTGGCATTCGACGTCAATGCGCATTGTTAAGTAAGGTCGCAACTTAATTGGAGTGTTCAGTGGTGGTTTATGAATATGGTTTGGAGGGTAAGAGAAGGACGACATCAACAAATGTTGGTTACTTGTTTAACGTGCTTAAATTTTTATGACATGTATTTATTTACTGTATTGTTATATATGCTCATGTATATTGTGTTGCATCCACACATCACATGCACATGTGCACTACAACTTTACTAAATTGGACGATCAACTTATGCATTCGCGTTTCCTTCTTTTGAAATACAGGTGTTCCAGGGTCTAATGTCTAAAGTTGGTGTTGTCCATCTCTTAGATCCTGTCTGTCGATTGTTGAGGGTTATCCTCGTTGTTATCTTTCGCTTTTGTTATGTTGTTATGTTTTGTGGCATTGATGTACTTGGCATGATTAGTACTTAAGATTGTGTTTATTTTGGAAAACTTGTTCTTACGTGGTTTACGCTTGTTAGATGTTTTGCCCGTTCCTGCCTATAGCAGTGTGTGATAGGATTTATGTTGTTAAACTTTAATTTAAATTATGGGAAATTTACATAGACACCCCCTAATTACAAAATTTTACCCTCCTGTTTCAAATATTACAAAGACACCCCTTCGACCAAAACTAAATTACAAGGACACCTTCTGCTACCCCCACAAAAATTACAATTGTCTATTTTTCAAAATTAAGTTCTGGCTTTTGTTCCTCTCGTCAGGACGAGTTCATAGACATCAACTTTGTCAAATTTCATTGAGTAATTTGAGAGAAATGGCAACCTAATTTGAAATTTTGAATCTAGGGTTATTCGCTAACCAAACTTTGAACAACGATTTCTCTTAAATTACTCGTTAAAATTTGACAAGATTGAGTGTTGATTTTTTTCCTCTCATCAAGACGAGTTCACAAACACCAAACTTGTCAAATTTCATAGTGTAATTTGGGAGAAATTGTTGTTCAAAGTTAAGGAAAATCTTATGTTCCTTAATTTTAAACAACGATTTCTCCCAAATTACTCGATGAAATTTGACAAGGTTGGTGTCTGTGAACTCGTCTTGATAAGAGGGATAAAAAAGACACCAACCTTGTCAAATTTTATCGAGTAATTTGAGAGAAATCGTTGTTCAAAGTTTGGCTCGCGAAGAACCCTACATCCGAAATTTCAAACTCGGTCGTCATTTCTCCCAAATTACTCGATGAAATTTGACAAGGTTGGTGTCTATGAACTCGTCTTGATGAGAGGAACAAAAGCCACAACTTAATTTTGGCAAATAAACAATTGTAATTTTTGAAGGGTAGCAGGGGGTGTCCCTTTAATATAGTTTTGGTCGAGGGGGGTGTCTTTGTAATATTTGAAACAGGAGGGTAAAATACTGTAATTAGGGTAATAGCCAGGTGGTGTCTATGTAAATTTCCCGTAAATTATTGTGGTTTTTTTATTAAAAAAAATCTAGTCAAAATTTGTTTGTTTGCATCGAATACGAACCCGGACACAAGGGTGGGCCCACGTAGGAGTTCACAAAGACCTTTTAAGACAAAGGAGTTCACAAAGACCTTTAACCATACCTCTATATTGTACTTCAGCACTAGACAATGGCACAACCTTTTGCTCATTGCTCATCCATGTTACTAAATTACCTCTCACAAAAGTAAAATAACCAGATGTCGACATCCTATCAGTCATACTACCTGCCTAATTTGCAAATGTATATCCATAAATATTCAGGTGCTTTTTTTTTTAAGATCATAATTGCCTTTCCAGGACTTGACTTTAAGTAGTGATGAATTCGATATATCGCTCCTATATGTTCTTCACTTGGTCGGTGCATGAATTGGCTTACATAAGATATATCTGAGCGGGTATGGGATAGATATATAAGCTTACCTTTCTGGTACATTACTTTATCTGCCGGCACCTGATCTGGATACTCCCCAAGTTTGTGACTTTGGACTATTGAAGTATCAATTGGTTTTCCAAAAAACCCACTACTGATAGTAAGTCTAGCACATACTTTTTTTGAGAAAGAAAATATCTTCTCGAGATCTGGCTACTTCAATTTCCAAGAAGTGCTGGAGTCCTCCAAGATCTTCATTTCAAATTATGTGGCTAGTTTCTCTTGGAGTCTAGATATTTATTCTCCGTCATCTCCTGTAATAATCGTGTCTTCTACATAGATTATTAAAGTTGTTATCTTTCCTAGTCGGTGTTTCAAGAATAAGGTATGATTTGAATTGCTCTGTTGAAGCCATATTTTGAATTGCTCCCCTTAATATTTGGAGAGTACCGATTCGATGGCTTTCCACGAATATGCTTGAAATGTAACTTATGTAGAACAAAAGTATCCAAATCATTTGATAAAGGTAGTGTGAAAGAAATTACCTCAAGAATATTCTCTGGAGATGGGACTTGTTGTACTAATGAGTGGGGGGGTTTCATGTTCCTCTAGAATAACACTTTCTACTTTCTGTTCAAAATTTTCGAATTCAAATTCGGTTGTATCCCTCATTTCTTCACTCGTCTAAAATTCTACTTCATTTCTTTTGCCTATTTGCAATATATTATCGTTAAATACTGGACAATTCCTCCAATTATGTTCTTCATCTCTTGTCTCCCCTGAAGTCGAGAATTTGGTTCTGACGATGTAAAGAAAGTTTTAAATTCCAAGATAGTAACATCCATGGTGATATATGTTCGCTTAGTGGCAGGATGATAACATCGATAGCCCTTCTTTTGTGCAACATAGCCCAAAAATACACATGAGTAGTTTAGTGTGTTGGTTCTTATGGAGATGAACAAAAGCAACGCATCCAAAGACTCTTAGAGGAATTAACATCACTGTGGGTAAGGGAGTATGGTCAACTAGGACCTGTAATGGAGTCATGAAATTCAGTACTTTCGAAGGCATGCGATTTAGTAAATATACTGATGTAACAACATCATCCCAAAAACTTTTAGGCATTTTTGCTCCAATTAAATGAGCACATTCAGTTTCTAATATGTGTCTATTCTTGTGTTCAACAATTTCATTTTGTTGTGGAGTCTGAGCACATTAAATTTTATGGAGAAGACCATGACTTTGGAAATAGAGTTGAAATTCCCTATTTATATATTCATCGCCATTGTCGAACTGAAGAACTTGAATTTTAGCAGAAAATTGTGTTTGAATCATTGTATGGAAAGACTGAAAAAATACCAAAAACTACGTCCTTATGTTTCAACAAGTACATCCAAGTCATTCTAGCGCAATTATCCACAAAAGTTATAAATCATTGAATCCCGGATGAAAATGTTATTGGAGATGGACCCCCCAACATCATAATGGATTAAAGCAAACGTAATTTCACTTTTATTCAAACTTATTGGGAAAGGTACGAGATGAATTTTAGCAAATATAAAGTATGACACTTAAATTCCGGATCGTTTAATTTTGAAAATATATACTTCATATAACTTAACGACGATGTCATAGCCAAATCTATCTCAAAATATTATTTATTTCTTTTATAATATAAAATATTATAATTATTTCAAATTATTTTATTGTCATACTAATAAACCCAACATGGGAGGAATTGTCATACTAATAAACTCAAGGGTTAAATTGACATACTAATAAATCCAGTTGTGGGGTTAACATACTAGTATGTTAATTTTTTAGAATAAAATACACTAATTGAACATTATAATGACATCTAACGACTAGAAATAAGGTATAGTATTAAAATTAGGCCACGCCTCAGCAGGAACAACACCACCATTTTCAGATGCACAACTAGTTTCAGCCCCAACACTTGAAAGTGCAACATCTTGTACAATTGTAAGAGTAAATATAATATATGAAGATTGTTGTTAAATTTAAATGAAGAACACTAATTAGGATGACAAAAATTGCTTACTTACTATGTTATAATCAGCACCAAGTTCCCTCCAAGGTCCTTATAGCCGAAGATCACTATTTCTATTGTAAAAGAAACTAATTGAACATCATAATGATCACTAGCGTCTAGAAAAAAGGTATAGTACTATAATTAGGCTCCGCCTCGGCAGGAGCAACAACACCATTTCCAGATGCAGCACCATCTTTAGCCCCAACACTTGAAGGTGAAACATGTCGTACATTTGTAAGAGTAAATATAATATATGAAAATTGTTGTCAAATTTAAACGAGGATGACAAAAATTGCCTACTTGCTATGTTATAACCAACACCAAGTTCTCTCCATGGTCCTTATAGCCGAAGACCACTATTTTTGTTTGCTATTGATCTTTACATACCCGCCCAATTTCTTTCCATTGCTTCTTCCCAACCATTCACCAGATTTTTTATGTCACTATAAATTTTCCTTTTCACAGTCACTTCGTACTCAACTTGGGGAGTTCAGAGTTCAAAGAAGGCTCCATCGACAGTCTCAAATAGTTGAGAACGCTCTGGTTGTTGAGCAGTATGAAAAAAATCATCTACATCTCCCCACATTAGCAGTTGATACATGCCCTAGGCCGTTACTTCCTCATCGAAAAGGTAAACTGGTGTCGCATCACATTTGCAGATAGGGGAAATCCATTGTTTTAGATCAAATTATAGTATAAAGTTTGAGTGTGAATTCTCAACTACAATCCATTGAGTATTTATAGGTGAATATCATAATATGATCATGCCACATTCAAGTATTGCATGATCTGACCAGTCGGCTAGAGTAGTTGAACACAATATCTTAATGAATGATTAGCTACTAAAATGCTTAAATTATTAGAGGTGTAAACTAAGTATTGAGTTTGAGTGGGAAATACATTTTTCAAAATTTTCTTAACGAAATTGGTTGTGTTTGAAATTGATTTGATTGTTAATCAAATAAAAATCATAGTCATGGATTAAAATTTCATTTTTAGTGTATGTTCCGATATGGTTTTTTTTTTTTAAATGCAATTCTGGTTTCGAAGTCATTTTTGTATGGGCTAATCAATGCTTTGTTTCTCATAATAAAAGAGTTACATGTTTTTGTGGTTTCTTGTAGATGAATAGTGTAGAAGATGACAACGTTTTCATTTTTCGCTTTGCAAATTTATGAAAAAACGAATAGTGTAGAAGATGACAACATTTTCATTTTTCGCTTTGCAGATTTATGAAAAAACAATAGCAAAGATACTCAGTATATGTTGGATCCATTGACCATAAGAAAGAAAACTATTATAAATGCACAAGCAATTATATATTATTTTGTGACAACATATTTGATTCCACTATTCCAACCACAATTTTTTATGACGCAACATTAATGTAAAAACACCTAAATATTTTATTCTTAAAAATTTTATTTTCGACTTCCTGTCAAACCAAAACAAAAATCTAAGTTTATATAGAGTAATTGGAATTTCGCATCCTGGAATTATCTTACTTTGGCACTTTCCACCTTGAAATTAAAGCATTTGTACAATACCCTGAAAATATGTAATTTGGTACTTTGCACCCTGTAACTTATTCCGATGAAAAATCCAGGGTATGGTACAAATGTTTTCAGGGTATTGTACAAACCTTTTATTGTAGGTACAAAAATGACATATCATCCCGTAAGGAATTTGTACCTACAATAAAACGTTTTAAGAAAAAAAATGTAAGTTATGAAAAAAAATGAAACACAAACATAAATCAACATCCACCTTCTCCATTTCCTGCCTAGTTCTTATTTCTCCCAAAACACTAACAGTTAGGGTTTGGTCACAAAACTTCACAATGCATCTTAATTTCTCGTTATTTTCGTATTAAAATTGGGCTAAATTGTATACAAACAGTGCTTGTATATTCTATATAGGCTTTTGTTGTTTTGTAACTATATTTTGTTATTTTTTATTTAATGATTGGGTGTCATTTTTTATTTGATGATTGGTGTTACTTGTAATTTGTTTTGTTAATTTTGTTTGTTTGAAGGTGATATTTATTGTCTTGTTTGTTTGCAATGGAAGAAAACTTGATTTTACATGGAAACATTGTGAAAGAATTGGTGGAGAAGAAGGAGATAAAAAAGAAGGATATAAAAATTGTAGCCTTAAGAGTAAGAGGCAATTATTGTAGGCATGAATGTTGGGATGGAACTTCAAGGATGAAACATCATCTTGCCAGGACAAAAAAAAGGTGTGATCGAATGTCCAAGTATTCCCGATGATGTCAAAGCAACTTTAAGAAAATATTAAAGTAGCTAATGATCTTGAAAACTTGAGGGAACACATCGCTGATGTTACCAAGGAAAAAAGAACATTCCTAGGATTTGTTTCTTAAGGTGGAGAGGGATCATCAAAAGTGCTTAAACAAAAGATAATGAATGAAGCTGAAAGATCGGGACTTGGTCATTCGAAATATATGTCGGTGCATATATGTTAATGATTTGGTAGGCGAATATGGTAGAGGTTTGAAACCTCACTCTTATCATGAAGTGAGAGTTTCTTACTTGAATAAATAAGTTGAACAAGTGAATGAAGGTCTCGAAAAATACAAAAAAGATTGGAAGAAATGGGGATGCACGTTGATGTGCAATGGTTGGAGTGATGGGAAATCGAGGTTGTTGACCAATTTCCTAGTTAATAGTCCAAAAGGGACTGTTTTCTTGAATTCGTCGACACTAGCGATGTGATCAAAGACGGTCAAAAAATGTTTGAATTGCTAGACAACATAGTTTAAGAAATTGGAGGAGAAAATATAGTTCAAGTTGTGATTGATAGTGCATCAAATCTTGTATTAACGAGTAGAAAACTTGAAGAGAAGGGAAACATTTGTTTTGATCTCCATGCATAGCACATCTCATCGATTTGGTTCTTGAGAACAATGGGGGAGATTCCAATCTTCCATAAGACCATCACTTTAACAAAAAAAGTCACAAAATTTTATATATATACATCAAAAAAAGTCACAAAATGTACCACAAAATTCACAAGTAAGTAACAACTGGCTTGAAATCGTTACGTGTTTCTTGGGGTGTTTTGTCATGAATGTTTTTAGTGTGACGACTGCTTCAACCCATAACATATCTTTACTTTTCAAAACTCTTTGCTAAGTCGAGAGTCATTCGGCTTTTTTTATCTTGGATACCCCATTTTATTAAGGTGATCTTGCAACTGTTATAGAACGATGAATGTCATTTTTTCTCATAATTATTTGGATTCATTTGAACTGAACTTTCCACCTCTATTGATTGAAGGGCTTTGATTTGTTAAAAACTTTGTTTCTCCTCCAAAGTCTTGACTTTTTCAAGGTCTCAAACACAATCGACTTTTTCTTCAAGAAATAAACCCAAGTTTTTCGAGAATATTCATCAATACATTGAATGAAATAATTATTTTTATCAATATGATGACTTGATAGGTCCACATACATCCGAGCAAAATACCTTTAAATGACAATGAGATTTCATCAAAGAATCCTTCGAAAAACTCTTTCTTTCTTGTTTGACAAAAAGACATATCCTTCACAAAGTTGGCTTGGAAGGTCAATAGTTGGCAAGCTCTTCACCATTCTTTCCTTGCTCATTATTTTGAGGCTGCCAAAATTCAAATGCACAAGTATCGTGTGCAAAAGCCAAGAAGAGTCTTGATCACAAGATTGCAAGCATCTTAGGACTTCACTTTGAACTTTCAATAGAAACATTCTATTTTTCATCGTCGACACATTTGCTAGCAATCTTTCATTAATAAACTCCTTTCTGTCAAATAAATGTCATAATATTTCTTCATCCCAAACTCATGTTACTTTTCATCCCAAGGACATTAATTCTAATTCTAATTTCACTAACCTTTTTTAAGATAATACTAATTTCACTAACTAGAAAGAAAGATAAGTTAAGAATAACTAAGTCTTGCAAAAGTGGCAATGGAATCGTAGAGGAAAGAGGGTATACATTGAAACCTTATAAAAACATCTAGAAGCTCCCTAAGGGGCTCCAATCAATTGGACCTGTTAAATCCACTAGACATTGGCTCTTACTTCTGTTACATTTATATTTTTTTTGAGATTCCAAAATAAGATTTAATTTTTTATATAAAAAAATCTTCTAAAAGATAACATATCACATAAAGTAATGATTTGACACCACTAATTCTCAATCACTACTTTTAAGGCTAAAAAATTAAAAGAATCTAGAAGTTTCATTTTTTTAACTATCACCTAAAACTTCATGCTAAAAATGAAAGGAGAAAATACAATTTAATGGTGAAAACTTTATTTGGCTCTTCTTAATTAATCAATTGGGCCCTCTTATTCTTATCTAAATTATAACTCGTTTTAAATTGATATTTAATGCGATCTCCATACCAAGTTAAACTCTAAGTTAATCTTCATTGTAATATTCGTGCATTATTTTTATTTAATAGGTTAGTTTCTTTCAATTGTTATGGTAATTTGTAGCATGTTTACAAACGTGGTTGATATAGCATACTAGAAGAACTTTAGTACATCATCATATTTAAGCTATAAAAAATCCTAGAAATAAAAACTAGTGCATGTATCAAACATCAAATATCTTCTCCAACATTAGTCGCGTTAACTACTTTACAAGAGTTGGAAAATAGTGAGAATTGGTAAAAGTAACATGTATTGTGAAATATACACATTATGTGAATGTCATTGGCATGGTCGGTTCTAGATATTTAGGGGTCTAGGCAAATTTTAAAATCGGGGTTCTATATTACCAAAAAATAAAAATAAAAAAGTCAATTTTTTTTAAATGCAAATTAAATATTGACATATTATTTTTTTAGATAGATAATTAAATGAAAAATTCACCTTTTTTTTTTAACATAATTAATCTCGAATATAACAAGTGGCTAATGTGTAGTAATCTTGATGTAGTATAAATAGATGAGTTTATCCCTCATTTTGTACACACGAAAACAAAAATCTACCATAAAATAAAAGAGTTGAATGAGCTTTATGTACATAATCTTATATACACATAATTTGTTTATGCATTTTATCCTTAGTTTTACAACACACTGATATTTTTACCTCACATCTCACAAAACATCGTAAATTGAGTCTGGATGAATCGCACTTTTTATCTCTCTTATATACCACTTTTAATACTTTTATCCTCTTTAAAAAGTGTGTATCACTTGCCTCTCACATATCACTCAGACATTTCACTTGATAACCTTGAGATGTATATCTATAAACTTATGAAAAAAAAATATAAAGGATTAATCCCACTTTACATCCTCAAAATGTATCAATTTAGTATTTTGCATCCTCAAAAAAAATTAATCCCACTTTACACCCTCAAAATATATATCTCCTTCACTTTGCACCTTAGGTAGATTTTTTGCCCAAAAATAGGGGTATTTTGATCAATCTCTTGAAAAGACAACACATATTTCCCTCCAAAATATGGAGATTCATGCAATTAAGGGAAATTGAAAAATTACTTATCAAAATAACACTAAAAAATTATCGGATTCTCCTTCTCCCCCGCTAACCGTAGCGATTAGAGTTTAGGTTTCTCCATTCTTTTGAAAATTAAACTTGAAGGTAGAAAGAATGTATAATGGTTTGTGTACTTAGATAATTGAACGAAGGGAGCCCGTTTTATGGTAAGTTTTAAATGATATAATATAAAAAAATCAGTTAAGAGAAAAAGAAAGAAAAAAAACTAAGAAAAGAGATTAATTAGTTTTTTGTCACATAATGCCACTTAAGAACGTACACAAAAAAGAAAATATATGCTGCTTTTGGAGAGAAATTGACCGAGATGGGGAGAAAAGATTTGGGAATTGTGTACTGCTAAAATTAATTGAATGAGGTGAATTTATTTTATTCTTTCGATTGTAAATATTTGATACTTTTGAGGAAAATATGTTGTTGAAAAATGGGGGGAAATGAACTATTTATGGTGGAAGATAATGATAGGAATGAAATATGTGTTGATTTTTTAAGGGATTGATGAAAATACCCCTAGCTCCACCAAATTTTTTTGACAAAAAATTCACCCTGGGTGCAAAGTGAAAGGAGATATATGTTTTGAGGGTGCAAAGTGTGATTGATTTTTTTCGAAGGTACAAAGTGCCAAACTGATGTATTTTAAGGATGCAAAATAGGATTAAGTCGATTAAATAATTTTGAAATAAAAAGAAAATTAAATTTGGGATTTTTTTTTTTTAATATATTTTTCTATAAGTAGACAAAATACCATTAAAATGTGTCATTTGTGATGCAAGTGACACAATTTTTAGTAAAGATAAAAGTATCAAAAGTCGTATCTAAGAGGGACGAAAAGTGAGATTCATTCGTCTTTTATTTTAAAGTAATAAATTTTATATTAACTATCCTAATAAGATACATCCCACACATTGTCCCTTGTATATACAAGAATTATGATTCTTTTCATAAAGTAGTGTGTCTACCCTAACCACTATTTCATAATTTTTTGACGTTTTAAAGAACTATTTAAGATGAAAACCAAGCAAAATGTGTGTTAAACTGTACGTCGTCACTTGATGGAAAAAACACATTTGTTGATTCGTCGATTAGGTTCAAAATTCTGATGAAATACAAAAAAATTGAGATGGAAGAATATAATTTCTCACTAGAAAGAGAAAACTGAGGAAAATCTATAATTATTGTCATAAATAAAATATGTAGAAAGTTTCCAAATTTTCTCTGAAATGAGTAAACTATCTCGTACTCTATATATTTCTCTTAGAATTTTACAAAAATGATTGCCAAAAATCCATATTATCAAAGATTTTAACTCTCAAGAATACATTTTGGAGGCCAAAAGAACAAGCTTTTAACGTTTCACTCCATTATTCTACTAGAAATACAACCAACTTGCAGATAAGACGTGACCTTTAGCATTTCTAATGATTATTACATAAATTTACAAAATAAAATCCCACTTATTCTGGATCTTGTACATTAAAACTTCCAGAATTATTGCTTCTAACTTCTAAGAAACACTCAACTTCAAGAGAAGCAAATCCTTTATATATCTTCAGGACCATTGATTTCCTAGACACAAAATAAACAAGAGTAAGGACACCAACCTTTTATCTTGTAAATTTTAGGGTTTTTTGCACTTTGCACCCCTGAAACTTAGATTTAGCACTTTGCACCTTCTAAATATGAAAAATGCAGCACTTTGCACCCTCTTTTATTTTCAGGCTAAAATTCATGGGCAAAATCGGTAATTCAATTGTAAACCTTTGGCACTTTGCACCCCGAAATAAAATAAGCACTTAACACCCTCAAATTAAGAATAAATCAGCAACTTGCACCCCCGAAACACAATAAATGGGCACTTTGCACCCCGAAACACAAAATTAACACTTAACACCCTCAAATAAAAAAAAAACTCAAACCCCTCGTTTTATCCGGCAAAGTTGACCATCGGGGTGAAAAAAATCTAAGGCAGAATAGATAATTCATTTTTTTTCCTTAAATTTTGTAAAATACAATTATAAATACTAGAATAAAGTTGACCTCGTTATGAGTATTCTAGTATTTATAATTGTATTTTACAAAATTTAAGGAAAAAAATGAATTTCCTATTTTGCCTTAGATTGTTTTCACCCTGATGGTCAACTTTGCCGGATAAAACGAGGGGTTTGAGTTTTTTTTTATTTGAGGGTGTTAAGTGTTAATTTTGTGTTTCGGGGTGCAAAGTGCCCATTTATTGTGTTTCGGGGGTGCAAGTTGCTGATTTATTCTTAATTTGAGGGTGTTAAGTGCTAATTTTATTTTGGGGTGCAAAGTGCCAAAGATTTATAATTGAATTACCAATTTTGCCCATGAGTTTTTGCCTAAAAATAAAAGAGGGTGCAAAGTGCTGCATTTTTCATATTTCGAGGGTGCAAAGTGCTAAATCTAAGTTTCGGAGGTGCAAAGTGCCTATTTTCCATGTTTCGGGGGTGCAAAGTGCAAAAAACCCTAAATTTTAATTCGATCCAGGGCCTAGCATTTTACCTTGTCAGCAATTACAGCTCCATCAGGGATTTCTAACTTCACACCAGATTTTGCAGCAATAGTCACTTTACCCTGAATGGGGTAAGTAATGGCCCAAGAAATAAATCAAGTATCAAAAGGTTTAGAATTATAATACCATTTGTGTTTAATTAAAGCTCAAGATAACAAAATAGCATTATCGTACCTTTAGAGTAATGCCCGATCCAAACCATACGTCACCCGATACTTTCAAGATGTCCAGATCAATGATGCTTGGAATAGACTTGAACCGACTTAAGAAACTAAGAACCTATAGAAAAAGGATTTATTAGATGCTTAAAGAGAGATCTTCATGAGTCTAATGCGAATAACAAAATCCTGACCTTCTTGAATTCAGGTCCCAACTCGATTGAAGGATTGGCAGGATTGGCCCTTGCCGGGTTTCGTGTCACAAAACCATCAGACAATGTGTAGAGGTCAGACTGCAAATCGATCAGCGTTAGTCGTTGTTTGGATGTGTTTTGAACTCTCAAACTTCCACATTAGACATCAACTTACTTGGACTAGAAGAAGATCTGAAGTTGCTTTAACAGGAAGGAATCGTGATCGGGGAACGTTAATGCCAATAGCATGATCAAAGAACTGTTTGATGAGAGAGGGACAGAGGGTTATTAGTTTTGTTGATGTGGGATATTATTACTAGCTAAATCAAAGAGGTAAAATCAACATAGAACATTTTAAAAAGATTGGGTGGTACCCTTATTGCTGCCCCTGCAGCAGTCTCGAGTTGGAGAACCTTGACACCATCCACTTCCTAGAAAGCAAATAAATTTGTTGAGAAAAGACTGGCCAAAAATAAAATTCAAGAACCCCTACTAGCAATGAAAGTGATACCTTTGGGTTGGGAATAATCTCCATCTTTAGTGCATCTCCTTGCACAAGCCTTTTGATTGCTTGCAAGTTCACCCACCTGCATCATGATTTAGTTGTTCAAAATTGCCATCCGTGGCCGTAAAAAGTAGCAATTTATAGCCAGAGAGTGGATCCTTGACTTACAAGTTGTTGGTGTTGAAAATTTTGAACTTCTCGATTGACTTAAATTCATTGACCTGAACAGTCAGTCAAGAAACTCAGCCTTAATAATCAAACCGGGAAGTGGAGTTATAATGTTACCAGCAGGAATTCAGTAAAAACAGAAACTATTTGGAGTGCGAAAAAAATATTTTACATAAAAGCATACAAATGCACACTACAACAGTCTTCTTCTATTGCTGGCACTAAGATTGCTTGCTCGTGGTTTCCAGGGTGCTAAATGATGTAATATGTTAGCAGAGAAGTTCTAATTATTCCAAAATGTGTTGACAATGTACCAAATGCTAATCCCCATTCCAAGTGCTTAGTTCACAAGTTAAAATGGATCTTCATGAGTGCACTATTCCTACATGACTCAGGTTTCTTCCGTTTTTTGTGGAAGTAATCCAAAAAGAACATAAAATAAAGGAAGTTTACATTGTTGTAAGAGCACTTCTATATGCTAATGTCTTCACTTTTACACCAAGAATGCGATTTATAATTTACAGTATCATGCAATGCATCCAGCATGATGAGCCATTGTGAAAGTCATAATATTTCAAGTATGAAGTAAATAATGGTGAATTTAGCATACATGAGACACGATTACCAAGTTGACATGATATTCCCTATAAAATAATTATAGATATAACACCAGTGTAGCAATGGAAAAACACAGGAAATATAGTGAAGAACTGAAGCTCACATGTTCATCAGGTACTTGCGCAATTTCCAGGAGCTGCACGTGGATAAGGAAGGAGTCAGAGTTACAATAAGTAAATAGTAATAAACATGAAGATAGCCCAAGTAGATGAAATTAAGGGACTGAAAAGAAGACAATTATTTTTATTATTCAAAACAACCAAATTTTGTTAGAACTGGACCTTATCACTGTAGTTATGTTTATGCTCAGACAAACAATATATACATTCATATTGGCAGCTCAGTCTGTCATGCAGCTTAATAAATCAATTTATCTCTTCGGAAAAACATTTCAAACCAGCTCTAGAATGATACCTGCACTTTGCCTTCATAAGATATTAAAGTACCACCTTTCACATCAGCTAGTGTTTTGGGTGTGACCTGCCAAAACACATACTTTAAGCCCTAAAAAAATTTGGCAGACAAAAGAAAACTAAAATCTAAGAAGAGGCACCCTTAGTACCTCCATGCAATATTCGTTCTTGTTATTGATCAAATGATTTAAAATTTCTGCAATAGTGAATTAAGGCTATGGTTTCGCAAACCACTTGGATTTCAACATAACAATAATGCAACAATTTTTATAAATAGCTAATAGTATCAACATAAAACAAGCATATTAAGATGTAAAAGTCCGGTTCGAGTGACCAAGGATACTCAAATCGACAACAGCTCCCAAGTTATCTGAATTGGCAACAAATACATATTCTTTGCCCTGAGAGAAAAACAAACAAGGAAAACAAGAATTAGATTCAACACAACATACTCAAGTAATTTGAAGTGTTGAATGCCACACTAAATGAGTATGTTAATCGAGAGGAGCATACCTGTGATAGCAATGCATCAAGCTTACCACTATTCATCAAGGACGGAAAGACATCTCCATGTCCAGGTGGGTACCTGTACTAGAAAAATATATTCATGAGCTAGAAGCAAGATATTAGAGTTGCTAAATTGAGTGTTTTGAATAAAAACCTCTTGAATTGCTACAAGTTCAGCATTAGAGCACTTATTAATATGAAGCACGGGCTTCAGATGATTAAGGGAAAAAACAACTGAAAGAACTTGATAACTAATTACTAATCCATATACTAATATCATTGAATGTATATCAGAAATGCAACAAAAAAGATACATAATATGAGAATAAAACAAAATTTAAAAGGAACATTTATTAGAGGTTAAATGCAAAGAGTAAAATATTCACCAAGTTTCTGATTTACTAGATTATGGCGGAAAAAAAAGAGGTGTTGCCTATTCAAAGCAATATATCACAAATAACACATAATATTGAATTAATTCGTCAAAATGGAACTTCCAAGTATCATAAGAAGAAGGAGTTGAATAACACAATATACCATGCATCCTTGCCAGCATTTCCTTTGGAGGGAAGTGGCGAGAAATCGTCAACAACTAGACGAGGGTACTGACTCTGAGATTGCAAGAAATCAAACCACATTATGTCAAAAGCTGCCTCCAGTGACCAATTGTAATTCCATAATTGTATTACTAAAGAACAAATATATAAGATATACAAACCTGATTAAATGTGTGAATATCGATGTTTGAGTTAGCATACTTTTCAACTATCTAGAAAGTGCAAAAGAAACAAATCAGTAAATGACTTAAGTTGGATGTGAATAGTCGGGCCTGTAGGCATATGGTTGAAATTTCACCTTCAATGTGTCATCATGAGTGTTGAATGAATTCATTAAAAGCAGGGGCACATTGCATCCGTACTTGGCGTTAAGTGTCTGCAAATAACTGGATATATTAGTTGCACGCACCATGAAAGAAGACTGAACATGAGAGTGTTTATTGCGTTTATTGCATGCATAATACCTCAATTTGGATCACAATTAAGTCGAGAAATGTCAAACCATTACGAACTTCAATAACAGACCTACGTCAAAGAAAGATAAAGTTGCAATTTAAAGTTGATTAAAGTTATACTTGAACTCTATAATCAAAATATTCATAATAACGGTTAGAAAAATTATGCCCGAGATTTACTAACTACTTGACAAACATATGATCACTATCAATACGATCATTAGTTTACAAAAGCCTCAGTAACGAGACACAAATAAAAAATTAACTAAATACAATATTTGATCCAACCAAGATATTAAAAATAAAAGGGTACACATACTTTGGACCAGTACATCCCATTGTTGTTCCCAAGCCTCCATTGAGCTTCAAAACCACAAGTTTTTCCAAAAGCTTCTTGGTTTCTGCAGGATCTGTATGAACAAAGAATAGCAAAAATTATCCATATTATTTACTCACCAATAGTAAAATCAAACTCCGCACCACGATTAATTGTTTAAGACGAAAAACAGGGACCTTCAGGCACCGGGGTTAAGGTGTCATAAGGCACTACCACCTCATCAGTGGGTGTCTGGATCTTGCTCCACTCTATATGTTGAGCTTCACCACTTCGATTACAACCAATAACAAAAAAAATCAGATTCTCATAAACCAAAAATTCAATCAAGCTCCATAGAGAATTCTAATTGAACGAAACTATCTAATTTCAATTCTTAAAAGCTCCAATTCTTTGACACCTAACACTATCCAAATCCATTTTACCATTTTCTTCCCCAAAACAAATTGAATGCAATTACTCTGATTATGTTTAAACTAATTATATTCATTTACAATCAAATTAAAGATACAAATGAGAGTATAACTATATAGCTCAATTAGGAATTCAAAAAAATAAATTATACACTGAAGTACCTGAGGTAGCGAGCTACGAGATTGATGAATCCAGATTTCTCATTTTCACTGACAATAAAAAGTAAACGAATATAATTCCCGATCTAGATCTATAATAAACTATTAAAAAAAAATTAACCATGACAATTTTAGGAAAAAAAACCTGATTTGATTGAGTGTGGCGACGTCAGATTTAAGCTTGGAGAGTTTCTCGGCATCGGTGTTGCTAAGTGTTGCAGCAGCAGCCATTTCTTTTCCTTTGTGATTATTCTTAATTTTATTTCACTTTAATTTCAGGATCCAATGAAAAATTGATGGTTCGAGAGAGCAGGGAAAGAGAAGAGACGTGAATTATGATGATTGAGTGGGGGGATGCGGAAAGTTTTGGGGTAGTTTTGTGAATAGCAAAGAATATAGGGGGTCGTGTTGAATGCGGAACTGAACCGTTATTTTTCCTCGGTTTTTCATGTGGCGCGAAATAGTAGTGTGCTTCCAAGAAAGAGGAAAAAAACATTTTCGTGTTATGTTTGGACGAGAAATCAAAACAAAAATTCAAATGCATTATTATATGATGCAGTGTACATGATTTTTATTTTTTAATATGTCAAATTGAATTTTTGATCTAAAATAATAAATTAATGTTTCATTCTGACTTTTAATCCACAAGAAATTTAAATCGGTCCAATGATAATTGATAAAGGCCTAGTTTCACCTGGTTTGAAATTTAAAGATCAAAGGCCAATAAAAGATAATGTGAGGCCCAAATTGAAATTAATTACCTGATGGTGGAATGACCCAAAAGTCCAAGGGCCTGTTTGTTTGGTGTTTGGAAAAGTAGTTTGGGAGAGTAGTTGATGTTTGTGAAATAATCTCGATTTACGTAATGATGTTTGTTTTGGTTTTGAGAGAGTGGTTTGAGAAATAAAGTAGGTGTAGGGTTTTTTGGAAGAGTTAGGTTGTAGGTGTAAGATATGTAAGACTTTATGTCAAATCATGTTTGTTATGTGAGATAAATTGTGTAAGAGATAAGTTACTTTATGTCAAATCGGAGTAGAATTTGTATAGGTTTTGTTTATAAATAAAAAAAAATTGTTGTTTGTTTGGCTTTTGAGGGAGTAATTTGAGAAAATTGAGAAGTGAAAAATTAATTTCAAAAAGTAGAAAACTTGTTTGTTTAGCATTTCTCAAACACGAAATAATTTTGGGAAACGCCAAATAAACAGGCCCCAAGAACTTGGAACCCATATCTTATTAATTACTAGTTCATCGGTTAAATCGGTTATTCGGCTCAATGAATGGTTGAACCATTGTCGAATTATTATGATGATAAACAATGTTAATTCTTTGGTAAATTACGGATAATCCTGAAGTTAGGTCAAATTACGAAAATTTGAATCAACCTTGAATAATATATTTGTTTGACAATATTTAACTTCTATTAGTTCCTAGTTATCAGTCCATTATAGTAAACTTGGAATCTACAAGTTGGAAACCAAATCAAAATCAATTTTGATGGTGCATTTTTTAGCAAAAATGGCTATGTGGGGATTCGGGCGATTACAAGGGACGCAAGTGGTCGTTGTTTAGCTTGGTTTTCACAAAGGATTCCACGAAATTTATTACCAAAACACGTTGAAGCCTTGGCAGCAATGAGCGCGACTAAGATGGCATGTATATACCAATGGTTGCATATCGTCCTTGAAGGTGATTGTAAATTTGTGATAAACAAAATTCAATCCTTTGAAGAAGACTTTTCATCTACAGGACGATTACTGCATATATAAATGTGCTTTTGAGAGTTTTTGATTTTTTAGATATTAGTTTTACTCGTAGAGAATGTAATAAAGTAGCTCATTCTTTAACAAGATTAGCCTCCTTGATAGATTTAGTTGATTTGCCGGAGCATATTAAACATCTTGTAATTGTTGATGCTTCTTTATTCTAACATATCAATCGTTTTTCTAAATAAAAAAAAGGGGTAAATACAAAATACTCCCCTGTGTTATGCTAAACCTGCAAGAAACTACCCTGTGAAATTTTTATTGCTCCAAACTTCCTTGTGTTTTCAAAAACCCTGCAAAAAACACCCAATTTGTAAAAAATAGGTCGTTTGGGATCGACATATTTCAAGAAATCATTTTTAAAATACTTCAAGTTGATCCCTACAACTTCACGTGATATATTTTAAAAATGATTTCTTGAAATATGTCGATAAAAAATGACCTATTTTTTACAAATTGGGTGTTTTTTGCAGGGTTTTTGAAAACACAAGGAAGTTTGGCGCAATAAAAATTTCACAGGGTAGTTTCTTGCAGGTTTAGCATAACACAGGGGAGTATCTTGCATTTTCCCCTAAAAAAAAAGTTTTTTATCATTTGATTTAAGTTCCTTTTTATTATGTAGGTCATAGACAAATATGTTGGCTTTAAATATAATATAACTTCATCTCGTAAGTTAGATTTTGGACAAGAAAATAATGTGTCAAATTGCCTCCAGGAAGGACATGTAAAAGGGGTTCAATTTGTTGATCGTAAGATGGATAAAATGTCAGTAACACACCGTAATTTTTGAAAATAAAATTCTAAGAATTAGTACGAAATTTGATGAGGAAATTTCATTTTCCATACTAAACGTTTACTTACTTTAGATATTTGATACCAAATTTTATTACCAAAATTGAAATAAAAAAAAATCATCACGTATATCATTTTTCATAAAGAGATCAACAATCATATCATCATCCTTCACATTATCATCAGATATATCATTTTCTTGTTGAAATGACAAACTCCCATTGTTGACTTCATTTAGAAAATATTTTTGTTTTTTTTAATAGAAATGAGATACTCGATTTAATAAATTTATTTCCTATGTTACTAGTATTTTTAAATGGATATAACAAAAACGCTTTTGTAATATAAAAAATCCCTAGTCAATCAAGGGGTAATTTTGGAAGAAAATCAATTATTTTTTTAGGAATTCAATTTGTAAGACGAAATCAACCTCAAGGGGAGTTTAAGTAATTTGATTAAATACAAGGGGACTTTTGTAATATGTTATTTATTCAAGAATCAAGATAGATAACCCCCTTTACAAATATGAACATCATAAAGCCACCTCTAAGAATCAAAATTGTACGTGGAGTTAATTAAGGTACCAAAAAAGAGAGCAGTATATAAGTAATTCTCCTTAACCTCCACAGCAGATAAAATATCTTTGCACCAAGTTATATATATAGATTTGGATAGTAGTTCAAGTTAATCTACTCTTCAACTTTTTTTTCTTTCTGGTGCTTTTTGTCTTCCCTAACACCCCGATCGGCTTGTCAGAACACAACGGCATTGTTTGGCAAGAAAGCGAGCCGGTTTCTTTAGAACATGAGCCGGTTTTGTCAGAACATCTGCCGGTTTTGCAAGAAGGGTCCATACAACAAATAAAATTATCATGGAACTCCTCATTGGTTACAGCAGCGAAACTGTTGAGAACAAGCGTGTAGCCCGTCACCAATGGGTCATTCTCCTCTATAAGCCTCACAGTTTCCTTAAAAGCCTCGAACCTCATCTCTTTCTCCTCCAAAGTTTTGTAATTTCTATAATATTTTGCCATCCAAGACTCAAACATAGACATCAACTCATGTTCGGAGTGGAGTTTAGGTTCATCATCAGGTTTAATAACCTTGTTCTGCTCCTCGTCCTTGTCGTTGGAGTAATCGTCTTTTGCGCATTCTTGAGACATTTGAACTCCAAGAATATTAATTGTCGCTGAATAATACATATAATTAATTAACGAACAATGTCAGACATTCATTACCTAGAAATCTTTTACTATAAAATTAAGGAAAAGCATATCACCCAAAAAAAAAAGAAAAATAAGCAAGAATCGACAAAAGTTGTTTATTGAAATCAATAAACAAACATTAATTATCAAAGAAAAAGAAATCAATTTCATCTGATAAATCTCAACAGTGTACCAAAAAAACATTTAACTACAATCACATATAACAGAACAGATGAATATGTGATCCATTACACTAATTAATTACCCATAAATCTTGTAAAATCATCGTACTTCATAAAGCAAGTAAAATAATCATACGATACATCATAAAATATAATCAAAACAAATTCACAAATCCTAGATCCGGAATTATTAAAAATCTTATGCGAAATTAAAAGATAAAAATTTGTATAAAGGAGAGAAGAAGAGAAATAGAGATCTGACCTTGTTATGAAATTGAAAAGACTAGTCGAGAGAGTAATTGAAGAAGAATATCGACCTCTTTTAGGTTTTTTTTAGAGTCTAATGGGCCGTTTAAACATGCGTTTGAGCAGCCTAAAACCAGTTTTGGGTTCTAACGCAAATTTTGAATCTTTTGGTCCACAAAATTCAAAAGTCACAAATTAAAGGGTCAAGAAGGCAAGTTCATACTTCAGATTTATTCTATGTTTGTTATAGAGGGGACATGAGAATGTTATATTAAAAAGAAACATTGTAAAATTGGTCCCACAAATAAAACTAGCAAGTAATTAAAGATATTCTTTGAAAATATTTGGCAATGTTAGTGTCACCATCTCCTTTTCATTCAGTGAGTACTTTGCCGATGGAAGTGCGAAAAAATTCTGGGAAACGCCAAACAAACAGGCCCTCAAGGAGTACATGTTTGTCTCACATTTTTTGAAGTGCGAAATTGAGAAAAATTGATGGGTCCAAATATACTAAATAGGAAGTACTTTTCATGATGGAAGTGCAAATACCTATGGGATTGAAATAAAATGTAATTTAATATTTTAAAATCATGTGGCCAAAGTGCACTTATGAGGACCGAAAGTACTAAGATCCAATTTTGCGGGACTAAAATGTATTTCACCATTTTTTCTCACATTTTTATCATTAATGGCAATTTACTCCCCTTGATATTCATAATGTTCAATTTATTTCCCTGTAATTAAAAAAAAAAACAATTTACCCCCCTGTGAAAATTTTAAAGAAGCAATTTACCCCCTTGAGCCGGAGAGTGTAACTCACCGGTCGAAATTGAGAGTGAGCATCAAAAGTGTTTTGTAACATATGGGGTAAATTGCTTAATTTATCATAATACAAGGGGTAAATTGCTTAATTTATCATAATACAGGGAGGTAAACTGCCACATTATTATAACACAGGGAGGTAAACTGCTACATATAAAAATGTCAGGGAGGTAGTATGAAACTTTTATAAAAATACAGGAGGTAAAGTGCTCTATTTCAAATCACAGGGAGATAAATTGAACATTATGAATATCGGCACAAGGGGGTTAATTGACATTAACTCTATTTTTATCATTATATTTTATGTGAAATTCTAATCACATTGTCTAATTAAGGTATATGTTTGACACACTAAAATTTTTTGTTGATTTATAAAACAATTTTGTAAATTACGTAACAGGCACTCTTTGAAGCATATGAAGGAAGACAGCTCAATCATCAACAAAACATCCATCAATGCATACAAAGGCAATGCAAAGTATTGCTTCAATATCTTCAGTAAGCAACCTTTTTTGCTGCTAAGCATTTTTTAAATCAAAATTTTAAGTCAAATTCCACTATATGGTTCTTTACTTCGCTTAAAAATTAAATCAACTTTTGTATCATTATATTTAACCGTTAATGATAATTTATCTCAATGTTAGTTTACCTTTTATGTGATTTAAAAAAAAAAAAAAACACTTTACCTCACGTAATCATAAAAAAGTTTCACAGCACTTTTTTGACATTTTTAAACTTGAAAAAAAATGCAAATTGACACAAATATCCCTCTTTAATTATGTGATACTTTACCCCATGTCATGATAAACACATTTAAACTTACAAGGCCACTAGAAATGAACATAACAAATCTAATCACCATTTATAAGTACACACACTGGATTGAAATTATATTTGCAAAAGACCAATAGAAATATCTACAACATACAACATTTCAACTTTATGCAACAGATCCAAACATTACAATTTGCCACATTCTTCAAAATAAGCAAGAACTTATCAATTAATAAAAATAAAAATTAGGTGGGTGGGCTGGAGCAGTGGAGGGTTGAAAATGCATATGCATAACCAGTTAATTGGTTGAAAATTTATAGTACACCAAAATTTAGGTTTGAGTAGATGAAATTTCATTCCTATTAATATTATAATTGTTGTCTTTCGACTTTTTTTTTATAATCAAGGTAACTAAAAGCATGCCTAAGTAGTATTAACTTATAATTTAGTAACGTAAGATTCTTTATATAAAATAAAATCAGTTTGAAATTTGAAAACCTTCCAAACTTGTAGGTGTACATAATTAAAATGTGAAAATCATTATGTCCAGTAACTCATAGCTAATATTTAGGCATGATTTTAGCTACTTAATTTTATTACAAATATTTTTGAGTTGATATCTTTTATAATCAACCAATCACAATTTTCAATATAATAAAAATAATTCAAAATTCTAGAAAAAGAGAATTTGATCCAATTTGAGTCAAATTAACAATTCCTTAACAATACATGGACAAAATCAACTCCACATACGAAATTCACAATTCCTTGTCATTTTTCTTTGAGATACGAAATTTTACCACAATAAACCAAAAGAAACATGTTTTAATCAATTAATCATATCGATTTATACGAGCAACTGTTGGAATTTTAAGTTTTTTAAATTCAAATTAAATTATTTGTAACAATCAAAATTGATTATGTAACCTAAATGCCATAATTCCCCTTTATTGCCATTATGTGGCTATTCAAAATTATTTGACCTTAGAGGTCTCATCCACACTATAAATAGGGGTTAGCCGGTTTGGTGTCCTAGGAAATTCACACACCTCACTAGCTTAATATGCATCACTAGAATTAACTACTCTCTATATTATTTTGGGCACTTGAGACAAAATTTGATTCATTGTCTTATTGTGAACGTGCTTACGAGGAGACTCCGGCGAGACCAAAGGTTTTATCTTGGGGAATCGGTCAACCGCCAATACATGCACGAGGGGAGGCAATCGTTTTCTGAGGACAACGTCTAGTGGTGTGACTCCAAATCAGGCTAGCCGTTTTACTTTTAAATTTACATTCTTCTTATTATACTTATTTTATATTCTTGTCTAAATTACTCATTTCATTATATTTACATAGTTTTGTGATTGCTAAAGAAAATAAACAAAAATTTCACAACAATCTAAGAAAACAATTATATATAATTAATTTGTTTGTTCAAACTTGATGCTTATAAAATTTCGATTTTGTTAAAATTTGCTTAAAAGTTTTATAAGCTTCGTTGACCGTCCACTACAAATTAAAGTTACTTCAGCAAGTGAAATTCATATTTTAATAATATATGTCTAGCTACAACAAATATTTACATTAAAAACATATTGGTTCTTATTTGGTTTAAATTGGTCAATTAATGTGTGATATTTTAATTCATAAAGGGTAGAGTAAGCAAAAGTGATTATATGTATCATTTTCTCCTGGTTTGACTGGAAAACGTTTTATTTATTCTGTTAACGTTGAATTGTTTATTGTGCTAATTATTTTAGAGGCATTTATCTTGTCATTACTTGCTCTCTAATTAATTCCTTGGAACGTTTTATATATTGTTCATTGCTTATCGAATTACATTATTAAATAATTGTGTATTGATATTATTTTTCTAAACTTGCAGTGATCATTTTATAATTCCATCTTTGCTTTATTAATTCTTAGTTAAGAAAAAAAATGGCTTCAAATGAAGACGCTAGTAGTGTCAAACCTGAAAAATTTAATGGGCTAAATTTTAAGAGATGGCAAAATCAACTAAAATATTGGTTGAATGTTGTTGGATTCATTTCTGCCATTGACGGAAGTGATGCCTCAAAATCTTCATATACTTCTGATCAAATCGATTATCATTGTCATAATCGTATTCTAAGTGCTTTGTCTGATAGACTATATGATGTTCATCAATCCACTAAAATTGCTAAAGAACTTTTGGATACCTTAGAGTCTGATCAATATGGAATTGATAATGCAGGTATAGAACGGTTTAATGTCTCTACCCTTACAAGATTTGTTATGGTTGATGAAAAATCGATTAATGAACAAATTCATGAATTTCAAGATTTGTTAAGGCCTTTAGAAAAAAATGGGTCAAAGTCTAGTGAAGATTATAAAGTGTCATGTCTAATTAATAAACTTCCACCTTCTTGGTCTAATTTTGGTAGAGGTCTTAGACACCAAAAAGGTTCATTGACTTTGCCACAAGTCCTTAATTCTTTATGAATTGAAGAACAACATAGAATGAATCTTAGACAAGAAGAATTTAAAGTCAAGGCTAATTTAGTGGAGGATAAAACAAGTCAAAATAATCTCAAACCAAAAAATAATAATAATTTCAAAAATAATAAAAAGAATGGGATGAAAAACTATAATAATAATAATGCCCAACAAAAGAATCATAATACTAAGAATGGTAAAAGCAAAGAAAAGGGACCAACACTTTGCTTCGTATGCGAAAGGACCAATCAATTGGCCAAGGACTGTTACTATCGGAAAAAGGAGAAGTATAACCCTAACTACAACTCTAAGCCTAATAATCATCAAGGTCAAGTGAATATGTTGGTTGAAGGTGAACCTTCAATCAGGTTAGAATCCTCCCTATCCTTAGTGAATTTTACAAATATTAATAATGATTGGTGGTTAGACTCCGGAGCTAATATACACGTTTGTTTTGAAAAATCGATGTTTCAATCCTATCAGAACTCAAGTGGAGGAAGCTTGATTTTAGGAAATAATTCACTGGCACAAGTACTTGGAATAGGAAGTGTTGATCTAAAGATGACTTCGGGGAAAATTCTAACTCTTGAAGGAGTCTGACATGTACCCGAAGTTAGAAGAAATTTAGTTAGTGGCTTATGTTTAGTACAAGTTGGTTATAAACTTGTTATGGAATCAAATAAAGTTGTAATAACTAGAAATAATACCTTTATTGGAAAAGGTTTTGTAAGTGACGGTTTGTTTAAGTTAAATATATTGAATAATATTATTGAAAGCACTTTGTAGCATGAGCGTTTAGGTCATGTAAGTAAAAATAAAATTAGAAAACTTATGAACTTAAACTTGATTCCAAAATCTCAAGTAGATATAAATAAAAAGTGTGAAGTATGTGTACAAGGAAAGAAACCTTAAGGACCTTATCATTCAATTGTTAGAAATTCAAATATCCTAGAACTTGTACATAGTTATCATTGTGATTCAAATATACCTCCCTCTAGAGGTGGAAACAAATACTTTTTAACATTTATAGATGATTTTTCTAAGTATTGTTATGTCTATCTTATTAAAACTAAAGATGAAGTATTTAATAAGTTTAAGGTTTATAAAACCGAGGTTGAAAATCAAATTGAAAAGAAAATTAAAATACTTAGATCCGATAGAGGTGGAGAATACACTTCTAATGAATTTAAAAGGTTTTGTGAAGATAATGGTATTTTACATGAATTAACACCTCCTTATTCACCTCAATCGAATGGCGTAGCGAAAAGGAAAAATAGAACTTTATTGGATATAGTTGATACAATGTTATTAAATTCTGGAGCACCCGAGAACTTGTGGGGGGAAGTTATCTTAGCTTCGTGTTTTATTCTTAACCGTGTAACGGTTAGAGATAGTGATAAAACTCCATATGAATTATGGAAAAAGAGGGCTCCAAATCTTAAAATCCTTAAAGTGTGGGGTGTTTAGCAAAAGTAGTTATACCTGAACCTAAAAGAAAGAAAATAGGTCCTAACACTGTAGATACCGTGTTTATTGGGTATGCTCAAAATAGTAGCGCAAATAGATCTGAAGTTAGTGAAATTGCAAATAATACAATTATTGAGGCTAGAGATGCTACATACTTTGAGGATATTTTCCCTTTTAAAACTAGAGTTGCTAAGAATCCTTCTACGTCAAAAGTTGAATCTACTAGTGTTAGTTCCTACGATAAACAAACTCTAGATAGTAGAATAGAATAACCCACTGAACTTAGAAGAAGTAAGAGAGGTAGAATAGAAAAGAACTTTGGAGATGAATTTATCACATTTCTAGTAGAAGGAGAACCTCAAACTTATAAAGATGCAATATCTTCTATAGATGCACCTTTTTGGAATGATGAGTATAATTCAATAATTCAAAATAATACTTGGGTTTTAACAGATTTGTCTACCGGTAGTAAACCAATAGGATGCATCTTACTGGATCAATCTAGTGCAATTGAAATTTTTTTGAGAAAATTTAATTATTATGACTGTAAGATTGTCTCTACACCCTATGATTCAAATGTAAGTTTAAAAAAGAATTTCGGTGAACCTATATCTCAATTAAAATATTCACAAATTATAGGATCACTATTGTACTTTTCCAATAGAACTAGGCCCAACATTGCCTATGCCGTTGGTAGGCTGAGTAGGTACACTCACAATCCTAGTAAAGATCATTGGAATGCCTTGAAAAGAAATCTTAAGTACATTAGAGGAACATTAAGTTATCATTTGTGCTATAAATATTTTTCAGATGTACTTGAAGGTTATAGTGATGCTAATTGGATCACTGATAGCTCTGAAATTAAGTCTACTAGTGGTTTTGTATTCATGTTAGGTGGTGTAGCAACAACTTGGGGTTCTAAGAAACAAACTGTTATATCTAGAAGTACTATGGAAGCTGAGATAATAGCTTTAGATACAACTTGTACAACAGCTGAATGGTTAAGAGATTTAATGCTTGATATACCCCTAGTAAAGAAACCCTTACCTTCTATTTCTATACACTGTGACTTTAAAGCTGTAATAGAACTTATGAAACAATCTCATTCAAATAAGAAAATGAATAGACACTTACAAGCGAGATGTAAAAGTGTGAAATCCTTACTTAAGAGAAATGTAATATCTCTAGATTTTGTAAAATCTGAGAAAAATTTAGCTGATAATTTGACCAAAGGTTTACCCACTAAGGGTGTATTTGAATCATCGAGGGGGATGGGCTTAAGCCCATAAGGGAGTCACCTCAGGGAGAAATCCAACATTTGTGATTGGAGATCCCATGAAGAAGGTTCAATGGGTAGGAACAACCCGTACTGCGTGACTCGTTTAGCACTAATTTATAGGAGTGCACCTCCTTCCCATCCCTATGGTGATAGTCCTGTATAGTGTGATATTACGGTTGAGTTTTGACCCTTAATGAGATCAAGGCAGAATTCTGCAGGGTACATGTCGCACGTACCCTTGGAGGTTTCACCTAAATGAGAGTTGCCATGGGGTCGTGGCTATGGGTCTGGGTTGACCCTAAAACTCTCATGAGAATCAAGATTAGAGCGCACGGCCGCTAACGCGCTAACCCGGGAACTAAAACTGATGTTGATATTGTGTGTGTGATGTATTGTAGTTTGGCAAGGAACCTAATTCAAAGCGCTTGCGCCATTACGATTTCCTCAAATGAATATCTTCAAAACTAAGTGTAGGCTCAAGCCCGGAAGGCTCCTGCACCCGTTGCACAATATTTTAGTGCCCAATTATTTTCTATATGCATTATTGAATTTTAAAACCTTGTGGGGGATTGTTGGAATTTTAAGTTTTTAAAATTCAAATTAAATTATTTGTAACAATCAAAATAACCTTGTGAGGGATTGTTGGAATTTTAAGTTTTTAAAATTCAAATTAAATTATTTGTAACAATCAAAATTGATTGTGTAACATAAATGTCATAATTCCCCTTATTGCCATTATGTGGCTATTCAAAATTATTTGACCTTAGAGGTCTCATCCACACTATAAATAGGGGTTAGGTGTCCTAGGAAATTCACACACCTCACTAGCTTAATATGCATCACTAGAATTATACTACTCTCTATATCATTTTGGGCACTTGAGACAAAGTTTGGTTTATTGTCTTCTTATGAACGTGCTTACGAGGAGACTCCGGCGAGGCCAAAGATTTTATCTTGGGGAATCGATCAACCGCCAATACCTGCACGAGGGGAGGCAATCGTTTTCTTAGGATAGCATCTAGCGTGACTCCGAATCAGGCTAGCCGTTTTACTTTTAAATTTACATTCTTCTTATTATACTTATTTTATATTCTTGTCTAAATTACTCATTTCATTATATTTACATAGTTTTGTGATTGCTAAAGAAAATAAACAAAAATTTCACAACAGCAACAAGAGGACTTTATTATGACAATAAAAAAAATTAATTTAATTAAAGATCTAAGACAAATCCATAAATTTAACGTGAAACAACAAATTCCACTTTGCCTTTCAAGTTTAAAGCAGATATGGGTCAAACTCATGAAATTGTGTATCATAACAAACATAAGTTTTAGCGGTGACACTACAAACCAAAACTTAAAACATATTATACAACAAAGAGATTTACGAAATACTCAAAAGAAATAGAAAATTTTCCTTTTAACTTGTAACAAATCTATAGAAAACCGTACGTAGCAAAAAATAAATCACACCATGAGACTTTATGTTTTATCGAAGAAACTGTATCAATCGGAAATTAAAAGATGAAACATAAAGCCGAAATTAAAATCTACTTTGATACCACTTGTTGAAATTTATCTCCAAAGAACTGTCTCATACTAAATCATTAAGAGTTATACGAACTAAATTAAATACGTAGTTGTATCCTAATGAGCGACTAATCTGATGCGGAATTTATGAAATCAATCACGAGTTTGAATTGGATCGACCGAGTATGAGGTCTTCCTTGGACTTTAGGTTATGTCTTCTTGATGGGAGAAGAGAGTAGTATATTGATTTGGTGTGTTGGGACCATAACTCTTATGTTCTATATATAGGTAGGAAGAGAATTATAGTTCTCATAATTCCCTAGAATTCTCCTAAATAGGTATTGTGACGCCCCGACCAGTTCACCTAGCTCGAAATAAAATGGTGATTAACTATTCGAACTAGCCGTGCGTCAAACTAGCAGAACAATAGAGAAAATTATATTATAACCAATCGTCGCAGTGGAAATATTGAAATTCTAAGGTCTTCAGGAAGAAGGGACAACGGCCCCACTACCCGACCCATAAATATATAAAATTTTATATAACTTATTACAACGAAGTTTCATCATTTAATTATTCGATAAAGTAGATAAATACGATATTGAATATACTGTGTCACTCCCATGTCAACTTGTTTCCATCTCTAACTCATGTTGCTAATCTGAGAAAATAAACAAAGGAAAGGCGTAAGTTTTTATTTGACTTAGTGAGGATTTATAACAATGTATCGAGGATATAGGTAATATTGCCACAAGTAAGATTATTATCTATGAATAAATAAGAATTGGGATGTAATAGTCCTGCGAATGATCATTAGATAATTAGAAATAACAAAGTAATAGAATTAAAATAAACGGGAATTCAAACAACCATTTCGAAACAGAATCTGGTAAGCTAATACATTCATCCCAACGCCTAAAAATTAACATCCTTATACCTCCCTACGAGGAGCGACCTCGCAAAACGGAATGACATGCCCGGGTACATGTCGACCCAGCTGAGAGCACAATTATCTCCAACTATACTCAACAACTGAATCACGGTGGGGTAATTAACAAAGATACCATACACTGACAGCCCGATGCCGCCCAGCAGTCACCTTTATTAGACCCAGAGCCCAACTTCCCAAGAGCGTCTCCAAGGGTATAAATAGTTTAAGTGAACTTGGAGCCGGACATTGTCCATTGTTCATAATAATACCACTTACCAGATGGAGTAGAAACAGAAAATAAAGAATGCAAGACTATTGAATGATTAAGAAACGTATTAAAGTTTACTACCATAAAAGATATAAGAACTGAAGCTATTAAATCGAGAATAACGTAAATGGATCGATATGGTACAAAATGAATAGCTTATAACAAAGTAGTAGATGAAATGGAATGAAATATTGTCAAAAGGGTCGAGAGTTAGGAAACGAAGAATTTTCTCAGGGCAAGTACCGAATAGATTAAGGAAGAATGAGAAAACCTCACCTTATGTTGAAGAGTGGTTGTCTAGCTTAAACCGCGTTTTCAAAAGATTCCTCGAAACCTAGGTGTAGCAAAATAGAAAGGATCAATGTCAAGGAGGATCTTATTAGTTCGATTAAGTACCCCTTAAGTTGTATTTTACCGTTTAAGTTGATAGTTAACTTACTTTTTCATAATGCTAAAGAGACTTATACGAGTTGTGGTTTACGTTTTATTATGATGACCATGACTCATTTCATACCTTAAGTAATAGTTTTAGGTGGTCTATAAGAATTAAATAATACGGCTTCTATGTAGTCTTTCCAATGATACATAATACATGAACCCATACTTTAAACATTAGTTTTATACAAGTTTATGGATTCAAAAGTAGTTCCAAGTATTAGTTTACACATCCCCTTTTATTCCCAAAATAAATGTAAGCAAAGTTAGTTCTTTGACAGGTATGATTTTATCTCATTCCACATACCGGTTCGAATGAAAAGGCATCCTTTAATAATTGACAAATCTAATTAAGTTAAAGCTAATCAAATAAACATAAGTAATTCTCAATATATCCGAGTTATATAACTTTGAGGATACTTTAGCCATAGTTCTTTAATTATTCAACAATTAATTACCGACCTAAAACTAGTTCAATTAGTTAGCTTTAGTTTATTATTTAGTCTTATATAGAGAATTGATTGAACTTCAATTCTTCATTCTTTCCTTCATTTTTATTTTATCACCTCTTAGCTTCAATCATCCATTGAATAATATCATTCTAAGTTCCTCAAGACAACACTTTAGCATATTCTTTGTTTCCAATAATAGAGGAAATTAGCCTATTTGAACCATGTGGTTTCATTCTTTGCGGCAAAACATCATTTGTTTTATTTTGAGATTATTTTAGCATTACAATAAGAAAGATGGTGCAAACTCTTTGAAGTAATCGAATTTCTATAAAACGTTTGTGTCTTTTATAAATTATTTTTATACAAAAGAAAAATTATGATCCAAAGATGGGTATAAACACTAATCTATAAAAAGTTTTAAGCTATTCAAGAACATAGGCAAGTTACATCCGATTTTTATATCATTAATCAACAATTACTTTTCCTTATTAATTTATCAAGTTACCAAGGTGTTTTAGAGTGACTTATAAGTGTAAAAACAGCAAGAAAACACAGAATTTCCAGTTTTACAAATTGTTTTATGAGGCAGCCCCAAAACAGTTCGGCGAGTGAGTTTCACTCGCCGGTACTGTTCCGAAAATGATCCGGTAGAGACCCCATGCGCCGGAGATGTTCGACACTTTCCGTACCCCTAAACTCAAAATTCTGTCTTATGTCCAGCGGTGCAAACAGATCTTAAAATTTCTTAGCCGATTTGAAGTTATATTGAATTTACAGCAGCTGCGCAAAAACAGGGGAAATTTTTTTTTTACCTTGATATCTCCTTCCCTGCTTGTGGAATTGGGAAGATATTTGAAAATTATCTACTTCTTACTGAATAAGGGCTGAGGGAGACGAAATTTTGTTATCAAATTTAATGATTTGATGAAGAGATGAAGGATCTTATCTTTTTAGCTTATTCTCACTTCTACATAGCTTAGGGATTTGAGGAAAAGTTTGTACTTGATTGTTCTTGATAGTTATGTCTATAATTTAGTAGCTGAAAATGAATGTTTTAGGTTAAGAACTCACTTATAAAAGCATATTAGACCAGCTTGTGGGAAGACAATTGGAAATGAACGAAAATTAATTGAAAGGGAAAGGAAATGAGGGGTTTCTCACCTGAGGGCCCTATTTCCTTATTTGGCAACCGAGCATAAATACAAGAAGAAAGAATTTTTTGGTGTGGTGAATTGGGTTCTAGGAGTTTTCTTTTATAGAAAGATTCAAGGGTGTGGTTGTAATAAATGTGAAGAGTTGGGGTCAAATTGAAGGGTAGCTTGTGGTAAGACTAAACTTGCTATTTTACCACATTAAGTATTGCTTGTTTGGTGATTAGTTTATGTAGTTAAAATTAGTTTAGATCTACTTAATAGGTTTGTGTTTGGTATGAAAACTTTTTATTCGACGTATTTTAAGTTGATAAAATTATGTAATACTAAATATGTATGTATATATAATATATGTATAATTATATTAGCGGGATATTACAGGTATCTACCTATTATTTAGTCCACATTCATATTGGAGTTGATAGTAATTAGACCACTTAATGTTAATCCAATAACTTTATAATAGCTATCAAGATTGATTAAATAGTCCAATTAGGATTAGGAAATAAAATTTCCTAACATCTATAAGTTTTGCACTTATCTCTTCGTATTTGCGGTTGCTTTTAGGTAAATTAGAAGAACAGATTGACGAAGGAGTTAGACTAGTCATGACACATTTTGGTTTCATGACTATTCAGTTTTCAATATATTATGAGTTTCATTAAAGAAAACATATATATAGGGAAATTATAAGAATGAAACTTTGGAAAAAAAAAGGCTAAGCGATATGTGTTTATTTATAATGAAACAACAAAATAATATTTCAATGGTACGTTCCACCAAAATAAAATTATGTACGCGAGTACTGCCTGCGTCATTTGCTAGTTTAATGAGTTTAAACATCATGCAGCTTGATTATATTTTTAGTATTCATATCTACATTAATAAAATTAATATTAGTTTAATGATCCAACTAAATTGTATGTGAAGATATAAATAAAAATTAACAAATAGTTTGCATACGAGAGGGTCTGAATTGGGTTGGATTAAGTCCGAAAAAGTTAGGAGGTGCAATATTATTCAATTATGTCGATTCCTTGAATGTTAAGCTAGATTATTTTTTTAAAAATCACTTGATATATTTTTTACGTGGTGAAATACAGTTTTAGCACACTTGATTGCTCTAAAGTGATTAGTGTTATCCAAAATTGTTGGAAATAACCAGACTGGGTAGGCCGTGGTTTGATTGAAGAAATTTGAAATTTTCGGGCATGTTGACCAAATTGGAGGTTTCGATTAATTGTTGGAGACTCAAATTTTGCGGCTCATAACATTGTCGCTTGGACTAGATCCTTAGACCTCGAAGATCAGTTTTGTTGTATTCATTTCTCTTTACTTCATGCTAATGTCTTTTGTGATGGAGGTCTCTCTAATTTTAGTTAGGTTGTATCGTTCTTTTTTAATTTGATGAAATGAAATGTTAATCATTAAAAAAAATAAAAACATACCCGCTTGGTATTTAGGAGTATATAAGATAATATTAAAATCGAACAACTAAGGCCATCTCCTGGCCGGGGTCGGGGGGGCTGCGGGGTGGAGGGATTAGCCGTCTCCAGTGGGCGGGGCTCGGGGGCGGGGTGGGCTGCGGGGCGGGAACGACCCGGGGCCGGGGCTCCGGCGGAGCCCTGGCCGCGGCCCGTTCCCGCGTGGGAAAAATGAAGAAGAAGACGGGTGCGTGAGATTCACGCGCCCCTCTTTAAGTCAGGGGACGCCACTTGGCGTTCCCTGATTGGTTCTTTTTTTTTAATTTCTTTATTAAAAATAGTTTATTTAATATTTTTAAATAGGAAAAAATAAATTATTTAAATAAATAAATATAAAATTAAATTTCGCTCCTAAATTAAATTAAATTTGTAGAATTGAATTATTTAATAAAATTTGTTAGTATATTTATTGTATATTTACTAGTATTTAATAAATATATGTAGTCACCAATTTTAATTGAATTATTTAATATAATAAAATTTATTTTTTTTAAAATTAAAATCATTAATAATTTATTAGAATTGTAATTAAATTTATTTATGGACAAATCATTAATAAATAAATTCAACATTTTATTTTAATATCTTTTATTGTAATTAAAATTTTAATCATTTAACTACAATATTGGTGGTGGCTATATATTTTTAAAAATACCGAATTAGTTAAAAATAAAATTAAACACTTATACAAATAATTTAGATTAATACTTAAATAATAAAATTTAATCCTCTTTCGTGTATTTCCTTTCTTGTTTGTTGTATTTCTTATTATGTATCAATTTTAATTTTATGATTATTTACTCTCTTAAATTTTAATATTTAAATATAATTAATAATTTAATCATATTAATAAAATAATTATTAGTAATATTAATATTAATATTAAAAACAAAATTAAAACTAGAATTATAGTTGAGAGTGGGCAAAAGAAGAAAATAGAATGAATTCCATTCCGGAGCCCTGCCATTGGAGACGACCAGGCAGGGCTCGGGGTGGGGGCAGGGGTAGCCCCGAGTTCCGGAGCCCCGAACCCACCCACCACCCACCCCCCGCCATTAGAGATGGCCTAACACCTTACAGGCAGACAAATCCCACAGAGAATTAATTGGGCTTCATTGAATCTCAGCGTCCAAACACTGCTACCACATAACCAAACATTTTCAGTTAGCCCATTCTTAATCGTAGTGGTCTTGTTTTGATGTACTTTGTCACGATTTGTCTTAATATTTAGAGCCAAATGTATTAGTTAATATTATATTATACTATGAATGAATTTATTAATATATTATTATTCTGAGTTAAAACAAGATTCAATTTTGGTGAAAACAGCTCCGTCCAATGTTCCATTCGCGAATTTTCACAAGACTTAAAAGTACATCCAAACATGGCATTACACACTGTTTGGTAGGTAAATTTCAAATCAATCTAACCATCCATTTGGTAGAAGGTACTATAGGCCGGGAATGTGAGGCCAATGAATCAAGCCAACTCGAATTAAGATACTGCACAAACCTTCGACCATATATGATACGGACAATATGATAATGGACAAAACTAATTCTCACAAATCTAAATGCGACGAACACATATTTGAATTCCCATAGCGAGATGTACTTACATAATATGCCTCACAAATCCTTGAAATGATTAAACCATCTAAAAAATTAATTACACCAAATCAGAAACTTGGATAGTAATCTTGGAAAATCCAACATAAACTAAATAAATCTTGGACTATACTCCTTCCGTCCTTAAAATTTTACTCATATTTTCTTTTTGGAATGTTTCAAAATATGACTTCATTTCTTATATTAAAAATATTTTTCTCGAAACTGCACTCTCAAATAAAATAATGATTTGGCATCACTAATTCTCAACCACTACTTTTAGGGGGACAAATGTAAAGTTATCTAAAAATTTCACTTTTTTTAACTCTTACATAAAACTCCGTGTCAAAACTGAAAGGAGCAAAAAATTAAGGATGGAGAAAGTATAATATATCATGACCACTTGAATTGGAGGCTATGAAAAGACATTTTACTAATCAATCTACCATGACTTATTGGGCTATCTAATATTTCTTCTGCCAATGCCCAAAAATCTTGTGGTTTCATCTTTCACAATAGCATTGTTTAAGACACTCCAAACTATCACTAAACTCTGCATTATAACCTCTTACAAACACAAATGAAAATTTCCACATGTATTCACATGAACATTAGCAAAAAGATTCTAAGACAATTTCCAATAATAAAGAAATAACCGGATTAATCGAACAAAATTACAAGATAGGCCATTCTTCGCCTAAAGATATCCATCCAGTTATCGAACTACGTACATGTCATTTGCTATGGTGCCTCGAGTAAGATGAGTTTTCCGAACTTCTCATACTCAATTTTGATTTTAAAATAAATTTTATATTAGCCGAAAATTTGATTATAAAATAAATTTTCTGAAAATTATTTTATCCTAAGTTGGCAATTAAAGTGCATTTTCCTACAAGCTATTATTTGAAAATATTTATCAATGAAAGATTTCTCAAGATTTTAACTTAGCTAGCAAGTAATTTTCTCCTAGCTAAATCTTGCCATTTCAAAATGATCTCTTGAAAATATTCTCCATATCTTTTTCAAAGGAAGATTGTGTGTTCAACTTTAACTAAACTATGTCCACATTCATTGATTTTTTTGAAGACTTGTCACATGTGAATTATCTTTGAAAATATCTTTTAAAAGTGACAAAATATTTTGTAAATCAAAAATATTTCCCACTTGAGAAAATCACCACTCACCTATAAATAGGAAGTCACTCCCATCGATTTTCACAACACAAGAATTCTGAATTTCATCTGCAAAATTATTTCATAAGCTAAACTTTTTGAGTCCATTTTTACTCTTGCTAAATATCGTTTTTCTCAAAAGTTCAAATTATTTTCTTCTTGCTCTTTAAACTTTAAAATTACTTACGAATTGACCACACTTTTCTTTTCATGAACAAGAGAAGTAATTGGAGCATATCCTTTATTATCCCTAGTGAAAGTCAAATTTGCATAGAAATTTCTAACATTTTCGAAATTCACCTTGACATTCAAACACATAATCTTGTCCCAATCCATAAACTTTATCCAATCAGCCACAACACAAATTTCAAACATAGAGAGATTAATACATCTTCCATAATCAACTACTTTGTTCTTAAAAAACTTTTCATACCTAGCAAGACCAATGGAAAATGTATTAATCTCTCTATGTTTGAAAATTGTGTTGTGGCTGGTTGGATTAAGTTTATGGACTGAGACAAAATTATGTGTTTGCATGTCAAGGTGAATTCCGAAAATGTTAGAAATTTCTATGCAAATTTGACTTTCACTAGGGATAATAAAGGATATGCTACAATTAATTCTCTTGTTCAAGGAAAGAAAATTGTGATCAATTCGTAAGTAATTTTAAAGTTTAAAGTACAAGAAGAAAAGAATTTGAACTTCTAAGAAAAACGATTTTAGCAAGAGTAAAAGTGGACTAAAAAAGTTTAGCTTATTCTTTGACGAATAGTCGAAGGCCCAATTACGAAGTAAGGCCCGTTTACAAAGTTGAATACATTAATTGAAGAATTGCCAATTTGCAAAGAAAAGGCCCGTTGACGAATCAAGCTCAATTGAGAAGAAAAGACCCAATAAAGATCTTACAAGTCCATCAATGAAGAAAGACCAATCAACGAATAGTTTGAAGACCCATGAACCATTTGGAATGACTCAATTTTCGACACAAGAAAATTGAGGTCACGTAGGTATTAAATATCTCAAAATATTAAGAGCAAAAAAAATTCTTTTTGGAACATTTTAAAGTAAGCCCTTAAAATTATTTTTCAAAATTAGCCCAAATTATTTTGAAGCTCTCAAAATTATTTTTTGAAAATTTGAATTCTTCCCTTATTTTCTAAGCAGCCGATTTTACTTGTGGGAGAATTAATTAAATGCTTCGAAAATCTTTACGTAAGGCAAAAATTGCACTTTGATCATAACTAATTCATGGAATAAAATATTACTTTTATCTTACCTTTCTTATGACCATATTCTTCCAAAGAAAAATATCTTTTTATAATGGAAAGTTCTTAGCCGCAAATATTTTGTTAAAGTAAAGAAAAATTTTCAATTGTTCTTAATTGTGGCCTTATTCAATGAACTTGGTTCAAAACAATTTTTGTCACTTTAATAAGAAAATCGGATCTTATCTTTTTAAATTGTGACAAAATCATTTTTAATTAAAAAAAGATTTTTTCTTGAAATCTTACCCTTATTGAATCCGAAATTCTCACCTATAAAAAGAGTTTTTCATTATCGATTTTCAGACACACCAACTTTGAGAGAAAAATCAGAGCTTTACTATGAGAAAACTACTCTTACTTTTTCATATTGTAATTTGTGAAAATCATTTGAAAAGCAAAAATCCGTTTTTGCTTAAACTTGCAAAAATATTTTTGTGAAAAATGAAGATCTTTTTAATCCCTGCTCTTGAGAACTTTGAGATATTTTGAGAGGTTAAAAGAAAGATTAATGAGCATATTTGTGTACATCTTACTCAATAGGAGTATTCATTGTACTACTTCAAAATCATCTTACTTGTAATAGTGCGATATGAGGTGTCCTAGCAAGCACGATTGTTTAATGCGATAGGTTGTTAACCTAGCAAGCACATTTTTTGTGTGATAGAATAGAGGGGTCTAGTAAGCACATGTTAGTACGATAGGCTGAGGTCTAGCAATTGCACTTTGTTGGAGCGATAGGAGGTGTCCTATAGCAAGCTCGATAAAGCGAGAGAAATTTGTAACTTGTAATCTCGTGTGGCGAAGGTTCGTCAAGAGCTTTTCAGTCATATAAAGAACACAAAATTTGGCATTGTAACAGGAGTTATGCCAAAAATTGACGGAGAAAGAAAATGTGATTTTTTTTTCTTTCAATTTTGGTATTATATGTGTTTTTTTCGAAGGTTTGATACCAAATATTTAAAGTAGTTAAAAGTTTGGTATGAAAAATGAAATTCCCCTCGTCAAATTTCATACCAATTCTTAAAATTTTACTTTCAAAAATTAGTGAGTGTTACTTATCTATATATGACATTTTATCCATTTTACTTAATTTTAACATACGAAATTTTACCACAGTAACCCAAAAGAAACATGCTTTAATCAATTAATCATATTGGCAACCAAAGGCCTTTATTATGACAATTAAAAAAAAAATCACTTTAGATATAAGACAAATCAATAAATTTAACGTGAAATAACAAATTCCACTTTGCCTTTGAAGTTTAAAGCAGATATGGGTCAGACTCATGAAATTGTGTATCATAACAAACACAAGTTTAAACGGCGACGTTGGGTTCATGGTCAGTCACTAAACACCACAAACTAAAACTTAAAGCAATATTATACAACAAAGAGATTTACGAAATACTAAGAAAACTAGAATTTTTTTCTTTAAAACTTGTAACAAATCCGTAGAATCAAAAAATAAATCACACCATGAGACTTTATGTTTTATCGGATAAATTGTATCAATCGGACATTAAATGATGAAACATAAAGCCGAAATTAAAATCTACGAATTTGAGAAAAAATTGAATAACCCTAATGATATAGCATGAGGGTGACTCTGATACCACTTGTTGGAATTTATCCCCAAAGAACAATCTCATACTAAATCATTAAGAGTTATACGAACATACATGTATCCGTTGTGAGCGATTAATCTGATGAAGAATTTATAGGATCAATCTCTAGTATGAATTGGATCGATCGGGTATTGAGGTCTTCCTCAACCAAATCGCCTTGGACTTTAGGTTCGTCTTCTTGATGGGAGAAGAGAGTAGTATATTGATTTGGTGTGTTGTAGACTATGCCTTTATGTTCTTTATATAGGAAGAGAATTATAGTTCTCATAATTTCCTAGAACTCTCCTAAATAGGTATTTACCCATTATTTAATCCAAATTTGTATTGGAGTTGATAACTAATTATTAGATAACTTAATGTTAATCTAATAACTTTATAATATCTATCATAATTTAAATAGTCCAACTAGGATTAGGAAATACAAATTTCCTAACATCTATAAGTTCTGCACTTATCTCTTCATATTTGTGGTTGCTTTAAGGTAAATTAGAAGAATAGAGCGACGATGGAGTTAGACTTGTCATGACACATTTTGGTTTCATGACTATTCAGCTTCCAATATATTAGGAGTAGGGTTGTCAAGGGGTCGGACTCGGACCGAATCAGGGTCGATCCGGATCCGAGTCCGATTTTCATTTCTTTTATCCGGATCCGTTTAACACATTTAACAATAATTTTTTTTCCGTTTTCCTCCAAATCTCTTGCAGATTCCACCATCATGAATTAAAAATATAATATTTTACTTATTTCATCGAAACTATTACCTGAAAATTGTAGAAGATGGAATATGGTGGACAAATATAAACAAAAATATAAGTAAAAAAGATATAAACTGGGACCAAGAAGAAGAAAACTCAATATTGAGAAATGGAAGAGAAGACAAAAATTGAAGGATGAATGGTAAGGTTTTTCTTATTAAATAGCATAAATTAATATGTTGTAGGACCAATTAGTTATCACGCCAGTCCAACAACATCTCTCGTGCATTTCTTTTTAAGATTATTTTTAATATAGTAAGAGATTTTAGTGGAACATAGATAGTTTTATTTTTATTTTAGTTTAAATACATAATATATAAACAACATAGAGTAATATATATCGGATATGTAACGGATCAGATCAGCCTAGATATATATTCGCTCAATATAATTCGGATTACGGATCTTCTTAATCGGATCAGGTCTATTGGATCACTAATATATCGATCAATTATCCTAATAAATCAGACGGGATTCGGATCGGATCCGGATTGAAATCCTCCCCATTTACAGCCCTAACTAGGAGTTTCATTAAAGAAAATATATATATAGGGAAGTTATAAGAATGAAACTTTGAAAAGAAAAAAAAGGCTAAGCGATATGTTTTTATTTATAATGAAACAACAAAATAATATTTCAATAGTACATTACACCAAAATAAAATTATGTACGCGAGTACCGTGTGCGTCATTTGCTAGTTTATAAAATTAAACATCATGCAGCTTAATTATATTTTTAGTATTCATATCTACATTAATAAAATTAATATTAGTTTAATGATCCAACTAATTGTATGTGAAGATATAGATAAAAACTAACAAATAGTTTGCGTACGAGAGGTTCTGAGTTGGGTTGGATTAAGTTAGAAAAAGTTAGAAGGTGCAATATTATTCCAGTTATGTCGATTCCTTGAATGTTAAGCTAGCTTTTTTTTTTTTTCTAAGAATCACTTGATATACTTCTATTTTTTATGTGGTGAAATACAGTTTTAGCACATTTGATTGCTCTCAAGCGATTAATGTTATCCAAAATTATTGGAAAGAACCAGATTGGGCAGGTCGTGGTTTGAATTGAAGAAATTCGAAGTTTTTTGACATGTTGGCCGAATTGGAGGTTTCGATTAATTGCTGGAGACTCAAAATTTTGCAGCACATAACCTTGTTACTTGGGCTAGAGCTTTAGACCTGGGAGATCCATTTTGTTGTATTCATTTTTTTTTACTTCCTGTTAATGTCTTTTGTGATGATGGTCTCTCTAATTTTAATTAGGTTGTACCGTTCTTTTAATTTGATGAAATGAAATGTTAATTATTAAAAAAAAAAATACCCGCTTGGCATGCAGGAGTATATAAGATAATATAATAATCGAACAACTAACACCTAACAGGCAAACAAATTCTGGTGGAAAATTCTTACACACATCGGGTTTGGCCGAACCCAAAGTAATTATATGGCAAGTGCAATACACTTGTTTTGAGATTGGATATAAATCTGAGGAGAGTGACCAATCACAAAACAATTGCAATATATTTGCTTGATGATTTGATGGGTTTGACCAAGCTAGACTTGGACAAGAATTTTCCCTAATCCCACCACATATAGAAATTGGGCTTCATTGAATCTCAGTCCAAACACTGCCACCACATAGCCAAACACTTTCATTAGCCCATTCTTAATCGTAGTGGTCTTGTTTGGATGTACTTCGGCCCAATTTGTCTTAATGTTTGGTGCAAAATATTTTAGTTTGATATTTTGAAAACTATTCTTAGGGCTGGCAATGGGGCGGATTTCAATCCGGATCCGATCTGAATTAGGTCCGATTTATTAGGATAATTGTCCGATTAGGAATCCGATGAACCTGATCCGATTAAGAAGATCCGTAATCCGAATTATATGGAGCGAATATGGATCTAGGTTGATCCGATCAGTTACAAATCCGTATTCGATATATATTACTATATGTTGTTTATGTATTATGTATTTAAACCAAAATAAAAATAAAATTATCTATGTTCCACTAAATTTTTTTACTATAGTAAAAATAATCTTTAAAAAAAATGCATGAGAGGTGATGTTGGACTAACATGATAACTCATTGAGCATACAACATATTAATTTATGCTATTTAATTAGAAAAATCATAACCCTAACCATTCATCTATGTAGTAGCCGCCACCTTCCCTCTACTTTTTCCTCCAATTTTTTTTTCTATTTCATTACTCAATATTGGGTTTTCTCCTTCTTTTTCCCAGTTTCTATCTTTTTTTATTCATATTTTTTTTTATTCCTTTGTTCTAATTTTTATCGTTTATATTTGTCCACCATATTCCATCTTTTATAATTTTCAGACAATAGTTTTGATGAAATAAATAAAATATTACATTTTTAATTCATGGTAGTGGAATCTACAAGTGATTTGAAGGAAAATGAAAGAATTTTTTTTTGCTAAATATGCTAAACGAATCCGGATAATTTATCCGGATCCGGGATATCCACCGGATTCGGATCCGGTTGCTACTTCTCAAGATCCGCGCGGATTCAAATTCGGATCCGGATATAAGACATGGAAATCAAACTCGGATCCGGATCTGCCCTGATCCGGTCCGAGTCTGGCTCATTGACAGCCCTAACTATTCTCATATTTGTGCAAAAGAAATTAATTTATGTATACATTTGACTAAATATTTTTAGAGTGAAAGAAATTAATTTTTTAATAGCTAGTTTATTTTCAACATATGGGTCGTGGTTCAATATATTTTGAATATTGAAATTTTGAATGAAAAATATAAGAAATAAATGTTCAATTATATTTTTATTATTAAATTAGTTAATATACTATGAATGAATTTATTAAATATTATTATTTTGAGTTAAAACACTCGTTCGGGAGATTCAATTTGGTGAATCCAACTCCCTCCAATGTTCTGTTCATGAATTATCGAAACTAATTATCGAAACTCTTATAAATACATCCAAACATTGCATTACACTATGTTTGGTAGGAAAATATCAAGACGTGATATTACCGAATGTTCAAATCAGTCTAGCTAGCCATCCATTTGGTAGAAGGTACTATAGGAATTGTTGATATTTTTAACACGGACTCTATAATAGATGATTTATATTCAATTAACATTGTCTATAACAGTTTAAATGATTATGATTCTTTAAGGTATTAATATTTTCAAGTTTGTGGGACAACCTTGTATTACTCAGTCTTACTTTATCATTGTATCAAAATATTAAGAAAATATTTGACAAAAAAGTACACCCCCCTTCCCGAAATGTTGCTAGCTCCGCCACTGTATATGATATGCACAATATAATAATGGACCTGGCGAACTCAAATCCGAATTCCCATTGCATGATGAATAACACGCGTCACAGCGCCTTGAAATGATTAAACTAGAAAGAAAAAAATGAATTTCACCAAATCAGAAACTTGGATAGTAATCTTGGAAAATCCAACAAAAACTAAATAAATCTTGGACTATATAATCTATCGACCACTTAAATTGGAGGTTATGAAAAGACAATTTACTAATTTCTTCTGCCAATGCCGAACAATCTTGTGGTTTCAACTTTCACAATAGCATTGTTTAAGACACTGTAAAGTTTTATACTTTATGAGCCAGTTAAACTATCACTAAACTCTGCATTATAACCTCTTACAAACACAAATGAAAATTTCCACATGTATTTACATGAACATTTGCAAAAAGATTCTAAGACAAATTCCAATAATAAAGAAATAACCGGATTAATCGAACAAAATTACAAGATAGGCCATTCTTCGCCTAAAGATATCCATCCAGTTATCGAACTACGTACAGGTCATTTGCTATGGTGCCTCGAGTAAGTTGAGCACTCCCCTCAACATTATCTACAAGCCTTATCTACAAAACATCTTTTGTATGGCACGAAGCCCTTCCTACACGAGTTTTCCGAACTTCTCATACTCAATTTTGAAGATGATAATGATTTTCCGAACTTTCTTTTGTTTTCAAATGAAAAAGGAGAGCTATCGACATCGTAGTTCTTTTCTCCGTCAGATGATGGGAGAACTAAGTCAGTGTTCGAACCAGTTGAACACATAGACACCTCCTTCTCTTCATCTATATCCATGGATTCTTTCCTGTCAAATAATCCCCAAGCTTTGATTGGGATTGGATTATGCACTCCTAGAGTCGGAAGTGATGCATTGCCACAAAGGGTTAACCATGGAACCGAGTCGAGTAAACAGGTTTCCTCACTTGTGTCTAATGACTCAGGCTTGCAAGCGAACCGCGTAGAGTAAACCGGTCCTTGAGGATTCTCGACTAACAATATCTTCCCAAACAACTTGAAGCTTGACAAAGCTAATTCTTTCGAATCTTCATCGTGTTTGCGGCCGGGCCTAGAAGATCTCGCCTCTTCCGAAATGTTGAGTATTTCGGAACTGATTGAAGATAACACTGATGTAGGAGATGGGGACAAATTTGGAGATGTGGATCTATTAGGTTTCTCGGGTACCAAGATTCCGTCTTTTAACGGAGAAACCAATTTACGAGGATAAGGGTGCATCGGCTTCCTCTTAGGCCTAGGTGGCGGAATTTCAATTTGCTTGGTCGAGCTCGAATCAGTGTTGATGGACTCACGAACAACCTAAACGCCAAAGAGACTTTTAGGTATAGATACAAAATCATCACCGATTTAAGTTAGATATTTATATAGTTTGCACGCCTAAGTGTCATAAAAGATATGACTTACTCAAATAGACGGCATATATAGATAGATATAATGGTTGATTATTGTATTGGAATAAGAGCAGTAAACCTTGGAGAAAAATTTTTGGGCATGGCTTCGAATTTGCACTGCAGTTTTTGAACCCACATGCTCTGAAAAAATAACCCAACCAAAAAAAATTAGAATTTTTCAAATTAAAATCAGATTAAATACTAGAAAAAGTAGAACCTAGAGGCAAGATATATATCCATGTTAATCAATTACCTTCGATTTTTCTCCATGCTCGACCGTGAAGTTTCAACGCATCAAGAAATTTCTTGTGCTCTTCTTGTGTCCATCTTTCTCTTTGTTTCGTGATTGTATAAACCTTTCTCACCTATCCAAATATAAACACAAAAAGTAAGATAAGTTGAATTTTCCATTTAAATTATCTATTTAATAAATATAAATAACCAACAAGCAAACAAACCTTTGGAGCAAAGTCATCATCCATGTCTAATGAAATTCTGTCACTTGGTGGCAGAAAAGTGTCTAGCCCAGTTATTCCATATTGTTCCTGCAATAGAAAGATCAAGAATTAAAATTTAAATAAATCTTTAATCAATATTTGTTTAAATTCAATATACATTTGTAAAAAATCTAGCATTCAACCTTGTATAAAAAACATTATTAAGATGCAAATCAAACTAGCTTTTAAACAATTAACTTTAAGGTATAAAATCTAGATTTAAAACCAATCAAGAAACAAGCTTTTTTTTTTTTTTTGCTCTTCATTTCAAACCAATCTTCAAATTAAACCAATCAACATCATTTTTACTAAATACAGCAATATTCGGCAAATAGTGAGATCTAAAATTATAGATGTCAAATTACACACTTCACCAAATCCTTTCTAAAAATAGATGAAAAATGAAACTACAAAATCAAAATTTGTTAACCATCTAAGAAAGATTCATAGACTATTTTAATAACTAAATCAGCATAGATCTTGCCGCCTGAAAAAAAAAAATTATTTAAGCTTGAGCAACAGAGCCAGAACAAATTTTAATCTCTCTGATTAATAGTCTAAATTATCTCCTTAATTGTTTCTTAATTTTATTTTACAACAAAAAAGCTATTACCAAAATAACCCAGAAAAAAATAGATATAAACAGGGTTTACAATCTCATAAACAAATCAAGTACAAAATCCACCATTAAAGCTCACCTGTACAGCCATAGCTTCAGAAACCATCAATTTAATAAAATCACAGATTAGTTCAGCAAAGAAAAATTGAGAGAGGAGAGGAGATTGAGAAGTAAAGAAAAATATCTTTTGGGTTTCGTTTTTATGAAGGGGAAAAAGAAAGAAGTAGAAGGAACAGAGTTGCCACGTCAGCAGGGCTAAATTATTATTTATTAAATTTTGTGGGGTTTAAAAGTGTTGAATAATGGCAGTAGAACGATCGAGAAATACATGGAATTTTGTGGTTGAAATTGAAATGGAGGCAAGGACACGTGCCTTGTGCATTGTCAGCTACAAAACCCAACTCGCGAGTATAGAAATAATGGGTTCGTACTTGCCACAGAATGAGCGCCACGTGGAAAATTTGAAGTGGGAATGGTTGTTTCTTTAGCTGGACATCATACTTGGCAGCACCAGAAAATAGTATGAAAATTGAAAAGGATGTTTGACGACCTTTTTCTCTTGTACTAACAAATTGGTGAAATTTTTATATTTTTGTTTTCTTTTTGGTTAGTATAATGCGTTTTTTATTAATTTCATGCAACTTGTTATTGATATAATGATATTTGTCATCCTCGATATGCGTTTCGTGTACATAAATTCTTGTTAAGCAAAAATAATAAGAATTTCTATTTAGGGTTTGATCAAAAGATAAATTTTATTAATAGAGCAGCGAAAATATTGAAAAGTTATATAAATAGATATCTTTAAATATTAAGAATAAAATAGAAAAACAAAAAAATTGTGTCACTCGACATGACACATCTTTATAATAGTAGTATATATATAGATATTTGCAATGGCGCAGTGTAGAAATTTGAATCTTTCAATATGACACAATACTACTCTTGTACAGTATAAAAATTATATTATATTATATTATCAGTGTGATACAATAAATATATGTAAAAAAAGTATTGGTTTTCTCATTGAAGTGGTTTAAATTTACAAAATGAAATCCCTTGCTCTTGATTGATCAAAGGATCCATTAGGGGTGGGCATTTGGGTCGGGTATTTTGGATTTGTCCCGATTTAATTGAGTATTTCTGTTTGGGACGAAAAATGGGTTTTTTGATAGGTAGGGTCGGTATTCAATACCCGAAATATTTATTCGGGTTAGGTTTTAGATATTAATTTTACACCCGAACGGGTATTCGGAATCCGTTCAAGTATTGAATTAAAAAAAAAAGATCGAATTACAAATTAAAATGATTAAAATGACATGACATATGAGTGGTCTTGGCATAAATTAATCCCTACTTCTCATTTTTCAAGTTCTCATTACAAATTAAATTTGAAATTACTATTTGCTATTTGAGTTCATTTCATTTACAATTTTACATACATATATGTTAACATGTAATTAATGAAAATATTGTGTTGATAACAAGTAACATGAAATTTAAGTTTATTGTACAATAAACATATATTAAAAAAAAAAAAGAACATATAAATTTCGAGTACTCGAATTGTCGGGTACCCGCCTAAACGAGACGAATTTCGAGTGTGAAAAATCAACACCCGCGTAGTCGGGTACTCGATTTGAAATATCCGAGCCGCACCCACCCCTAGGATTGACTATAAAAGATGGTCTATCGCGTAGGTTGACATTTGGAAGTGACGATCGTTTAAAGTTTGCTTAGTCGAGACTTTTATATCTTCATTTGTAGTAACAAAAATCTGCATTTCTCAGACCCCTATTCAATTAAAGTTAGCCAAATGAATTATTATTTGTATTATTGAATTGTCTTTTTAATTAAAAAATAAATAAAATTAGACTTTACTTTTTTTTTTTTTGTTTGAAACATGATCAACACATTATAGTTTTTTTTTAAAAAATTTAAACATGAGTTCGTCAAATTATGAAAACTAACTCATTTTATTAGAACCAATACCTCTCTCAATAAATATAATTTAATCAGAATTTATGGATACGTGTACCAAAACAATTACCATCCATGTGAATATAGTAATTAGATGCACCATTATAAATGAAAACGATTGGATACGGTAATTTGATAATAGATATATACATATTAAGATGGATACTTCATTTCAATAATACTCCCAAAATGGTGATTCAAGTTCAAATTTTTATTGGGAGGAGTTCTCGTATAATATGTCTGACTCGACTTAAAAGAGATTAAATTGTGTAGGAGATATGTTATTTTATTTCAAATTATAGTAGAGTTTGTATGGATTTTGTTTAAAGATAAGAAAATTATTATTTGTTTGGCTTTCGAAATAGTAGTTTGAGAAAATTAAGATATGAAAAATTTATTTCAGAAATTAAAAAATATATTTATTTGATATTTTCCAAACACCAAAAAAATTTAAAAAACGCCAAACAAACATGCTCTAAATCTTGCGAAACCAGAATAAAATAAAATAATATCAACTTAAAAAATTTATTGACGGGTGGAATAACAAAAAATAAGGGGCAAGAGTGCCCCCCTGAAAAGAAATGTCTTAATTAGATATTAATATATAGGGTGGGGCGGTGGCCCGTATGCTTATCATATTCGGTGGATACAATGCGCTTTTTCAGTGATTGTCATGACAACCTGCAAAACCCTGTCCCGCATTTTTCTTTTTTGTCAAAAAAACCCTGTCCCACATAAAAGACATAAAATATCCCCACTAAATATTTCCCAAAAAGCTAAAATATCTTGCAGCCTCTAAAAATATGCTTGAACATTTTCTCTCTCTTAGATATTCTTTTCAATAATAGAGTAACTGACAACTTTAATTTTCAATTATTATAATTTAAAATGTAAAAAGAAATAAGAAGAAAGATACAGGGCCTGTTTGTTTGGCATTTCCCAGATTTTTTTTCGTGTTTGGGAAATGCCAAACAAACATGTTTTCTATTTTCCGAAATAAATTTTTCATACATTAATTTTCTAAAACTACTCTCTCAAAAGCCAAACAAACAACAATTTTCTTATCTCTAAACAAAACCTATACAAACTCTACTTTGATTTGACATAAAGTAACTTATCTCTTACACAATTTATCTCACATAACAAACATGATTTGACATAAAGTCTTACACATCTTACACCTACAACCCAACTCTTCCAAAAAAACCTACACCCACTTTATTTCTCAAACCACTCTCTCAAAACCCAAACAAACAACATTACGCAAATCGAGATTATTTCACAAACCTCCACTACTCTCCCAAACTATTTTCCCAAAAGCCAAACAAACAGGCCCACAATATTTTAATCTTTCATCAACACATTATGTCAAATTATGACAGAGAAATTAAATAACAAAATAAAGAGCATAATCTATTGATTGAGTATTTATCTTACGCATAAATTAAAATATCATGTTTTCCAAAGTCAATTGTTAACAAAATTTCAACAACTCTTCAAACGAGTTCAAAATATCTAGAAATCTTAAATCAAACAAACATATTTAAATAGAAATTGTTCTATAATATCATTTCAATTGATTAAAAAATAAAATATTCGTTCAAAATATATAAAAAAATTATCCATGATTTACGAGTATAATAGAAATACTTTTCCTAAATTTTTTTTCTTTATCTTATTTAATTGTTTCAAACAAGAAATTAAAAGGGGTATGGAAAAGGGAAAATTTTATCCCAAATCAGATTCGGCTAAGCTCAAAGTAATTATATGACAAATGCAATACACTTACTTTGTTATTGAATTTAACTCCTAGAAATAATAAATTACAAAACAAGTCCAATATATTTTATCGTTGATTGGATGAAATTGACCATACCGGGTCCGGACAAGAATTTTCTATTGAGACCTAAAATATCTTCTTGTAAGATCTTCTCAAAATAAAAGTACTCTATAAGACAAGAAAAAGGAGTTTGATTAATACAACATGTGGTGGTGGTTGGACTTGGATTAGGATCAGATGAGATTAGATGATGACGTGTCATCAGGTGGTGGAGACGGACTGACCTTTTTGAACTTTTTCACCACGTCATAACTAAAGCAAGAAAAAATCGATTCATACAGCCTAAAGACAATAGACGTGGGGCCAGAGGAGAGTTATTGGGGATGAGGATATGAATTTTAATTTCTGAACCACATATAACAGGCTGTCCGAGGAAAATTTAATTATATGAAAAATATAGGCCACAAGTCCTCTATTTTTAATTTTTTATTTTTTTAATCTATTTGCGGGTGGGGCGGGGGGAACTGCTGTTAAATAAAGAGGCCGATACGTTGAAATGAGCCAAGTCTATTCGATAATAAATGCATGAATTAAAATTTCATTTTTGTGATTTTCGATTAGATAAATATTATATTAACATTTTTAGGAATTTTACTGAAAATATTAAAAAACATCAGGAAATATTTGAAAAAATATTAAATAAAGGAATATGATAAAGTAAGTATTACTTTATATTTTCATATTGATTGATTCAAATATTTTCGATGTTTCAGTGATAACATATCAAAATTTTAATCTATCGATATACGTAATTATTTATCCTATGATTGAAAATGTCTTAAGAGGATAATTCATAAATCATAACATTTATAGAGAAGTTCGACTTCATATTAATAGATGTGTGACTGAAAAACATCAAGTTATATGTTGAAGTGGGAAGTTTGCAAGTTTGCCAAATTTTCTTTAAGATGATCATTTTGGAAAATTCTATTCCAAATTCAACTCAATTGCAATATAGTGATATTCTTATAAAAAATCATAAGACTCAACTTTTTTTAGAAAACTTGTACAAAACTTCCTTTGTGTTATTTTTTTCGCAAGGTATTCCCTTGTGTTTTACAAAATGTTTCACACTCTCCTTTTGCTATTAAATAGTTAACACTATTAGTTTGAATATTATTCTACCCTCCATGCTTATTATATTTACATTTCTATCTAACCAACAGGCAGGGGCGGAGCCAGGATTTTATTGAGGGGGGCGAGATTAAGTCAGAAAATGGAGTATATTTTTTCTATATCATGATGATTATTTACCAAAAACATTAAATGGTAATTGTGAAAATTATTGTTTATATCGACTAAACATATATTGTAATATTGCCGATAATTATAATAAATATTAATATAAATAACTTAGTAAGATAATTACATATCTACTATGAAGTATTTGAATTTTATAAAATGGGATAAATGAGATGAACAAAAGAAAAATATGAATGATTAGAAATATTTTAAATTCACGTGATCATATTCGTAATTCAGTTTTTACTTAGTGATATCAAATTCCCTGAATAATTCTTTTTTCTGTATATACAAAATTAAAGAATTTAACAGGAAACGATCTTCCATTTTAATTAGAAAAATAAATACTTAAATTAAACCCTTACTAGTTTAGTTAGAAATTCCCTAACCAATTTCACTTGGGAAAAAAAAAATCTTGGTCAATATGATTGGTTCCTTCCAATGCCACGTGGTATACCTGCCTCATAGTCCTATTATTATTTCATTGCTTTATGTTCTTTTACTCTTTTATAATTTCATGACTCCATTACATAGTGCTATAAATAAAATTCTACAAAAGTTGGGGGGGTGCAACAGCCCGTGTACCCACCGGGTGTGGCTCCGCCACTGCCAACAGGTGATTTGGTCTAGTGAAAGGGGCTAGTCACTACAAAACAGCGGACTTAGGTTCGAATTCCTGTTGGGAGAGGTACCCACTTATTGTGCCCAACCCGCCTCGAAAGGGATTAAACCCTTGGGAAACCAAAAAAAATATTTACATATCTATTAAATTAATTAGATTTTATATAAAATATTGATAAATTAAATATTTTTTATATTACAGTATTAAAAAATTGAAAAAGAAAAAGAAAATTAACTACCCGTTAACCACTGTTGGTCCCAAAAATGTTCAATGAGGTCTAGAGAGTTGGGGGGGGGGGGGGGGGGGGGGGGGGGAAATAGACCTCAGAAAACTTTAAAACTTTTTCTCTAACTTTTCAAATCAGCAGACTAAGCTGATCGAGAATTCGTAAGACTACTAAGCTGTTCGCACACAAAGCTTTGAGCAGCAGAGTTGACCACTCATCTGATTTCACTCAGCTGATTCAGATGAAATATCAGAGTTTTAGAAACTAGTTGGCAGCGAATTTGTCAAGTATTTTTCAACCAATCTGTTCCTCTTTAAGTTTTCTCACACAAAATATTTTATCCCCAGTTTTTACAACTCCTTTTTTTAAAATCTTTTGGTTCAGTTCGTATGTTTGAGTTCTTTTGAAAATATGCAAAGTAAGCAAACAGTAAATCAAACACACATAATTTTTATAGTGGTTATATGGATGAAAATCCTTTAGTCCACTCTTCCAAGTCACACAGATCTTGGGTTATACTAGAAAACACAAAGTTAACAGTATGCAATGCTTGCGCCGATCAACAAATGAAAAGGCCACAAGTGCGCAGTAAGAAATCACAAAGAAATCCTACTTTCCGAAGCTAGATCACTCACTTAGATGGATCTACACTCCTCACGCTATTTTCAGTATAGGAGGGTCACAAAGAAAACCTACACTAAGAAGCTATATCACTTCACACAGACGGATATACACTCCTCACTCTTTTCAGTTGAAAGTCACTCAGACAGACAACATGAGTTCTCTGTTCTTCAACGAAAAGCTTCGTCAACAGATGACTAGGCTTGTGATCAGACGACTCAACTGATGGATCTTGCTTTATAGATGTGATCTTGAATTTTGCAAGTCTCTCTTCAGATCTTCAGTCAGTCTTCTATTTATACTCCCAGATTTGAATTTCTGCCCGTTGAAGGAAGGCGAAATTACTCTTTAATCCTGAGCAATGGTCTTATTCTCTGACGGCAGCTTTTGCTTTTGCAGACTGTCATCTGTACACTCTGCTGTACGGATATTCACTTTATGTCCAGTCGCATTTAATGCACTCAGCTGGTTACCGTTGATAAGCTTACTTCACCGACTTCACTTCACTGATGGGAATGCTCGGCTGATGACCATTCTACTGATGATCACTCGGCTGATGGCTACTCGACTGATTCAAGAATGAACACACCTATCTTGACTCGGCTGATGATAACCAATCTGATATCCCATTCGGCTGATTCGGTTACTTCGCTTCAAGACCTTGAGATAGGTTTCATTAAGTTGTTCTTAGTTGATGACTTAACCTTCTGATCTTCAAAACCATTATGGCCTTTTTGTCATCTTCAAAACCTTCTCTAATTTATACCAACAACCACGCTACCTCATCACCAGTAAGCCAGTTCGTCGATCCCTTCCTCTGGTTAAAAATTGTAGAAACCATTAATCGAGTTTGTAGATGAAGGATCCATCATTAAAGGTTGAATTGAAGTGGAGGAAGAGAAGTGTTTGAAGAGTACTAATCTAGAAAGTATGTAGAAAGTTATAGGTTGTTAGACTATTATAAAGGAATCATTCTTAGCCATTAGATCAAAACGATCCAATATTTTTTTTTTGAGAAACCTGAAGGTGAATTTCATTAAACCATAATGTAATCAATTACAAGCTCACGAAAAAATTAGGTAGCTCAATAAAATATTGGGTAGTAGTAAACGTCACTCTAGATAGATCATGAGCAATCGAATTAGATTCTCTAAACACAAGAGAGCAACTAAAGACATCTAACAATCTAGCATTAGCTTTTAAGTCCCCAAAAATGTACCCCAAAGGATGAAAGCGGGAGTGAGAACCCAACATACCGTCAATAATAGCTTTGCAATCGCCTTCCAAGATAAATTTTTGACGGCCTTTACAGATGCCAAAAGTGAGACCTTGTGTTGCAGCCATGGCCTCAACGGCTTCGAGGTCAAGGAGAAAGTAGAGGGCATTAACTCCCTAGTCCAAACAACGACCGGTGTGATCTCTAGCAATAAAACCCACACAAAAAACGACCAACCCATGAATCTACAGAAACTTCACATTAATTTTCACAAAACCAAAAATGGTGGCTGCCAAGATGAATTTTTCCTTCTCGAAGTTGTGTGTGGAATAATGAGACTAGCTTGCATATAACTTTCATCAAAATCCGTTGTGTATATCACGACTTCGTGAGGCATAAACTCAGTTTCCTCACATAGCCATTTATTTCGACTATACCAAATCCACCAACAAACAATCATGGTAAAGCCAAACTCAGAACGTCCAATTTTAAGAGAAATAAATATTTTAAAGGGTTCCTCTCTTTTCTTCCAGAGGAACTTCCTGTGCACGACATCGAATGGCGCATGACAATGGTAACAAAATTATGCAGCATATTGCACGCATAATATTTGGTTAAAAAGAGTTTATATTTGTGAGATAAAAGGTACACATGGTAACCAAAGCAAGATAAATGACATTTCAATTTCCACTGATAAATCAGGGAGCCTAATTCTGCAGAGTCAAGATAAGCTAAATTATATTTCGCAACGAATCGAGAAAAGAAACTCAGGTCATTACTAACATTGGAAGAAAATGATGATAGATAAACGTCGAATAAATCCATATTGGTCTCCAGTGACTTTTTGTTGAAATTGGTTGGCGGATTTTGTTCCTCTTATCGTGGCGAGATCGTATATATGAAGATCTCTTCAAAACGTTGAGTAATCAATTCGAACTTTGAGTTGCAATTTCCGAATCGTGTAAGTTTGATTTTCGAAATTTCAAACTTTGATATCTCCATCGATATTCAACCAAAACTTCGTGATTCTTGCTGCTATTGCTTCCCCTGACCGTGGTTAATTATGGCGGCTGTGGACGGTGCATAATGCATCCTCAATCGAATTCTAAGGCTAAACTGGAAATCATCTTATTAATAGCAAATCAAATGGTACAATTACACGGATTAAACGATGACAAAACTTCTAAGTATTGTAAAGAAAAAGAAACGACACTGAACAAAGCTTGCCTAGTTACAATGGCGAATTGAATGGCTAAACGAACATTACATAGAATGAAGGGAGCTAGGGTTTGAACAGACTATTACAAACATTTATCAATTTTTTGCACACCCCCTTCGTTGCCCATATTTCGCTTTGTATCTAATTCTGAAATTTTGTTTCTATATTACTGAAATGCCCTTGCATTGCTGCACAATTTTTTATTTGCACGAGTGCGTTTCTCATTTTAATAAAGTCGCATGATGCCTCATTACGTTTTTATTTTAGGCATGCATCAGTGGAGCTCCACCCAAGAGACGGCGCGATTTTAAAATCGGATGGAATTTAAAAAAATATTCCAACCGATTTCAAAATCGTTTGGAATTTTACACTATATTTCTTAAATGTTTCTTTTAAAAAAAAGAAACGAAAACAATTCCGACCGATTTAAAAATCGGTTGGAATTTAAAACAATATTCCAACCGATTTCAAAATCAATTGAAATTTTATACTAAGTTTTTTTTTAAAATAAACAACAAAAATAATTCCGACCGATTTTAAAATCGGTCGGAATATTTTTTTTTTTTAAAAAAATTCTCGGCTGGATATATAATTTGAATTCAAAAATTCCGATCGATTTACAAATCGGTCGGAATTTTATTCATAATTCCGACCAATTTAAAAATCGGTCGGAATACCGTTTCAGTCTTCCGACCAACCACACCACCGTCGCTGCAGCACTTCCGGTCGACCACCACCACCGTCGCAGCACTTCCGGCCGACCACCACCTCATCTCTCCCTTCTTCTTCTCTCTTCTATTTTGATTTATGTATAGTATAAATTGTTTAGTGTGTTTGAAATTAATTAGAAGAAATTGTTAGATTTTGGTTGTAGAAATTCTTAGTATAAATGTTAGAAATTGGTTGTAGAAATTGTTAGTAGGTATTGTTAGATTTTATTAGTATGGTCTGTTTGAAATTAATACAAATTGTTAGATTTTGGTTGTAGAAATTGTTAGTAGAAATTTTTAATTTTGGTTATTATAGTTTGTTTGAAATTGTTAGATTTTATTATTGATTATAGTGTGTTTGAAATGATTGAGTGTGCTTGAAAACTAAATTAGGGCATTAATGTGGGGTTTAATTATAATTTAGGGTTTTTAGTGGAAAAATATCGGATTGAATAAAAATATATATATATTTTTTTTTCGAAAATTCCAACCGATTCAAAATCGGTTGGAAGAAATTGCGACCGATTTGTAATCGGTTGGAATAATTTCGACCGATTAAAATCGATTGGAATAATTCCGATAGATTAAAATAGGTTGGAATATAATTCCGACCGATTTTAAATCGGTTGGAATTTCGGTCGAAATTTGAACCGGTCGGAATTTCGGTCGGAATCCAATTCCGACGCGATTTTTTCCAACCGATTTTTGCTGTCGGAAAATCGGTCGGAATCATGTTTTTCCGACCGTTGGAATTTGGGTCTGAATTTTCATTTTTTCTAGTAGTGCCCCTTGTACTTTGTTTAACTATCAAAACCTCCCATTTGTGATTTTTTTTTACCAAAACCCCCTTTGCTTATTTATTATTAGCAAAAAAAATACTCTCTCAAGTCATAATAGCAATTATACCCCCACAAAATATTGCAAAAAACACCCATTTCAGACGCAAGCAACCCAAATTCTTATCTTGAAACTAGAAAAGTACAAATAATAAAAGACAATATCAACTAAATTTTACATAAATCCCAACCAAAGAAAAAGTTAAAGATTTTAATCATATATATAGATAAAAATCAATATATATATATATATAGATATATATATATATATGTGTGTGTGTGTGTGTTTGTATGCATATAAATCTTATATGAACGTGTATATAGATGTACTTTATATTTGTATAGAAAATTTGATAATTTTTTATTTTGCAATCACTTTTAATATATTTTACAATTTTGAATGTATTTATAATTAAACGGATATATTTTAAAAATATTACTTTTTTTTTCTAAACTTTCTTGACAACCAAACATCTGTAAGAAAATAGTTTTTCTGACAACCAAACATGTAGAGGAAAATAATTTTTTTTCCTTTTCCTTTTTCTTTCCTTTCCTTTCTTTTTCATTTTCCTACAATTTTCCCTCACTTTCCTTACAACCGGCAGTTTTCCTTGTCTTTTGTGCGGCTTTGTAGTTATAAATAGGAGATGATTGTATCCAACTCATAGCATATGTATCAGGATTTTCATCAAACATATGACATGCACTTCTACAAGGGTTTTTTGTACTTTGCACCCCTGAAATATGGGAAATAGGCACTTTGCACCCTCGAAACTCAAATTTAACACTTTGCACCCCCTAAAATATGAAAAATTAAGCACTTTGCACCTTCTCTTATTTTTCAGGCAAAAATGACCACTGTATTCAATCGCAAAATAGGTATTTCAGTTGTAGATCTTTGACTCTTTGCACCCCCAAAACCTCCCCTCGTTTTCTCCGGCAAAGTTGACCATCGGAAAAAAAAAATTCTAGGGCAAAATAGGTAATTCCTTTTTTTTATTTTTTTATCATCAGTTGTTTTAAAACACAAGCCAACTTCGAACTCAAAATCTGATGCATCTGCATTATTTTGATAAAATGTCAATTCTCATATTTTAGGGTGCAAAGTGCCAAAGATCTACAATTAAATTACCGATTGTTCCCTTGACTCCGGTGGTCATTATTTTCTGAAAATAAGAGAGGGTACAAAGTGCTAAATCTGAGTTTTGGGGATGCAAAGTGCCTATTTTTCATATTTTAGGGGTGCAAAGTGCAAAAACCCCCTCTACAAAGTAGTAAATTAATTCAACTTTCTTAAGTTTGACATACGCATATGAATAACAACAAAGTGGTTCATAACACGAAATTAAAAGAATACGACATAATGCAAAAGAGTTGTTGAATTTAGAAGACCATTGTTCAGGGGAATTCAAAGGATGTAAAGCGTAAAATTAGGGGAGTTTTGTGGGTAGATGAATAACTGCTTTGAACAAGTTTTTACATGAGATGATTTAGGAGATAATGGGAAGTTAATAGTGAAAATGCAACGGGAGTTATTTCAAACGAATATTTTTTTATTTTAAGAAATTCAAACACAGGAGAAAAATGAATTTGAGTCACGGCCTTGAAATAATAGTAAGTTAGATTAAATTAGATTAATTATTTCGTGGTTCTGTACGCAATTTTAAAAAAAATATTTGGTTCCAGACAGGGGCGGACGGACATAGGGGCAAGGGGGGGCTATAGCCCCCCTTGAATTTTTTTTTTTATAATATAGTAGTGGTGTATTTTTTTGTTTTTTTTGGGAAAAAAAAAAGTTCAATAAATTAGTCCAATATGAAATTTCCAGCCCAAATATAATCTTAGTCCAATTAATATAACACAACCACTCTAATAATAACTCACTCTACCCAATTTCTAAGCCCCAATGAAAAGTCCAATTTTTTTCTATATATATTTATGATATATGTTTGTGCAATTGTGCTTATGTAATAAACTAATAGTGTTATATATTCATCATTGATGTTTATATTCACTTCCCAAAATCATTTTTTAGATTCAAGTTTCATTTTTGTGCTTAAAGTTATATACTTGTTAAGATTTTCATAAGCATTAGATTAAGATATGAGGATAACTATTATATTAAAATAATATGATGATTAAATCAAGATGCAATAGAGTTAATAATATTCATTTACATATCAAACACTAATTTTAGATGGTTAATAGTTTTTTTTTATTTTATTGAAATGTCAAACACTAATCTTATATTCTTAATAGTTTTTTATTAGCATTTATTAGTCTATTGGGATTCAATCTCTCTTGTTTTATCAAATGAATGAAAAATAAGTCTTGTCATTATCATGTCTCTATTATATTTAACTTCTACTTCTTGAGTATCTCTATTCTTGAGATAGTTATGTTTTGTACATTTTATGGTATTAGAAATATGGAGAGATACTTTAAGGCTACACCTACACCTCACGAGGAGTCTTCAAGTAACGTTCACATTCAAAGTGACCTACATGAGCTTCCAAACTTTCATATTGAAACGAACTTGCCCGAGCTTCCGAGTGATCCCGGTCTACGACCTCATATAACTTTATATGATTCTAACATTCGAGAGAGAGTTCGTAGAGCATAATTGCTCAAAGGTCCATGTCAACCACGCAACCTTGAGTTTAGGCATGTCTTAATGGGAGGTCAATGGCTAAATGATAGTTTAGTTGTCTTTATAGAGATAGACATATTTAGTAGTATTTCAAACGATGCTATCATGGACCCATTTTAAAAGATGAAAAATCGTCGTGGTCAATTATTAAAGTAAATATGAAGATATTTTGGGTTCTTTTGGGACTATAACGGGGTATCACATGTAATTAAAATATCTCGTGGGGTTTATTTTTATCAAACTCCACCTTTCCATTTTTGTATTGCATCATATATTTTCTCGTGAATAATATAAACTTAAGTTTAACTGTTTGATAGATTTTTTTTTTTTTTTGGTATAACTTTAGCCCCCCCTGACCAAAAATCCTGGATCCGCCCCTGGTTCCAGAAATAAATACTCTACAGAAATATGAAAATAATAACACAATTTAAATAATCACATATATTTTAATCAAAGTTGATTGTTTTCATCACAAAATTTCCAAACCTTTACAAAGTAATTTATTACTAAGAAGGTTATCTTATCTCAAAAGAAATATAAATAAAATTTACTTTAATTTGACATAAAATAACATATATTTTACATCACTTATCTCACATAAAGAATATTATTCAACATAAATAAACATATTTTTTACATTATTTCTCTTTTTCTCTAAAAAAAAACCTTCTCCTATCTAAAACACATTTTTACTACTTATTTAATTTCATAATATTTGAATAAACAACATCACGAAAATTTGAGATATTTAGTCTGTTTTGTTTCTTTTGTTTTGTACACCTCGTAACCCACGAAAAGAAGACGGAAATTTGATACAAAAAAAAAGTATTTAAGTCGTAGCCTCAACGAAGGAGTGAAAAGGAAAACTAAAATTATCTGGTGTTTATTTGAGGTGGGAAATAAAAGATTGTTAATAATTAATTTAAAAATAATCTATTGAGAACAATCCCAAATCAAAATAAAGAAATAAACTAAACTTTCAAAAGATGCAATCGGAGATAAAATCTTTAAGCACTAAACAATTTCAGGATTTTGTATTATAAGATTGAAGATTCTATATTTTACAAAATAGTCTCTTTTCTTTTTTTAGCTCTAAATAATTGAGTTCTTCTTAGAGAGCTAGAGAGATGATAGAAGAAATTTGAAGACGACCTGGGAAGAAAAAGATAAATTTAATCCAATTAATGGGTAATTTGAGACTTTTAAGAGACAGTGAAAGGAAACGTAATAAAGATGAGAGAGAAAAAGGGATGATAATAAAATTAATTATGTCTGACCTTAATGAGATCTAAGGGTAAATTGGGTAATAAATAATTTTTGCTCTGACGGCAACAAATTTTGCTCTGACAATATCTCTAGCCTTTTGAGATACCCAAAATTAGGAAAATCAGGACGGGTTTTGGGTGTTGACTCCTACCTAGGGGCGGATCCATGAATTTCATTCAGGGGGGCTAAATTAAGTAAATACGAAAAAAAAAAAGCAAATAGTCAAACTTAAAAATTATATTTTATTTATAAGAAAACATATGATAAGATACAAAAATGAGAAGGTAAAGTTTGTAAAAAAAAAACCCACAAGTTACTTTAATTATATATGATACCCGTTATGACTCCAAAAGAACTCAACACATCTACGTATTTACAGTAATAATTGACAACGAAGGTTTTTTTTATTTTTGAAATCATCCCATGATAGCATTATTTAAAATACCACTAAGTATGTCTCTCTCTATAAAGACAACTAGGCTATCATTTATGTATTGTTTGGTTGTCGGGAAAGTGAAGGAAAGTCAGTTTTTTTTTCTCCCACTTGTTGTTTGGATAGCAGGAAAGGAAGTTACTATTTTCCTTCAACTTTTCTGAAGAAAATTTTTTCTCACCAATTTGAGGGAAATGCTGAGAAAATCTTGGGAAAATTTTAGAGTAAATTGCAAAACAACCCTTTACTTTGTCTAACTATCAAAACCTCCTATTTGTGATTTTTTTTTACCAAAATCCCCTTTGTGCTTATTTATTAATAGCAAACAAATACTCTCTCAAGTCATAATAGCAATTGTACCCCCACAAAATATCACAAAAACACCCATTTCAGACGCAAACAACCCAAAGAAAATGTAATTTTTATCTTGAAACTAGAAAAGTACAAATTGCAAAAGACAATATCAAGTAAATTTTACATAAACCCCAACCAAAGAAAAAGTTAAATATTTTAATCATATATAGATAAAAAATATTACTTCTTTTTCTAAACTTTCTTGACAACCAAACATCTGCAAGAAAATAGTTTTCCTAACAACCAAACATGCAGAGGAAAATGACTTTCTTTTCCTTTCCTTTCTTTTTCATTTTCCTACAAATTTCCCTCATTTTCCATACAACCAAACAAGCTATTAGTCATTGATCTCTCATTCAGTTACGAAGTCGATTCTTCACTATCTTCATATAAAAAGCTCTCTCTAGTTATGCATGCAGTTGCAACATGGGTCTAAGTGTCAATGTCACAAGTTTGTTAACCAACAAGAATGCGACATGCCTTATAGTTGCAATCTTCTTCTTAGCAAGATCACAAATTCTTTTCAAATTAAAAAAATCATCACTTGATTGAACATACCTAACATAATTTTCAAGTTAATCGGGCAAGGCTGAGAGCTCAAGAAAAAAAAAATTGTGATAAGTTCGGCACGAAGAACAAGTTTTCCTTTGTCAAAGGCCTCGAAGAGGTCAGATGAGTTTAAGCATGCAACACAAAGAAGTAACTCTGTGTTTACTTCATTGAAACGATTGTTTAACTCTTGCGTGTGTTTTTACCTAATATTTATTATATATAAATACTGCTATAATAATAATAATAAAAATAAAAATTTGAGGGGTCTAGCCCCAAGGTAGATCCGTCCATGTTAAGATCCGCCCATGCTCCTACCCGAACTAGTAGCCTATTTTTTTTTTAGTCTAAGAAGAATATTTATAGCTTATTTGGTTGTCAGGAAAGTGAGGGAAAAACAGTGTTCTTATTTTCTCACTTGTTGTTCGGATAAACAATGTTTTTACTTTCTCACTTGTTGTTCGGATAGTTGAAAAATAAGTTATTATTTTCCTCAACTTTTCCGCAGGAAAATTAGAAAATTTTATGTAGAAAAAATCTTCCAACCAATTTGACGGGGAAATCCTAGGAAAATTTTAGAATAAAATGCAAAAACACCCCTTGTACTTTGTCTAACTACTAAAAAACCCCCCGTTTGTGATAATTTTTTTACCAAAACCCCCTATGATCTTATTTATTATTAGCAAAAGAATACCTTCTCAAGACAATTATACCCCCACCAAATGACCATTCTTTACCTAAAAAATATCAGTAACCCCCTTTAACTTTCAAAATTGACAATAACCCCTTGTTCACTAACAAAAACTTTCTTATAATTCATGAATAAATTTCAAACGGGTTTTCTTGCTAATAAAAAGATAACACATGATTGGAGTTTAACATCACGATCAAGAAAATCGTTGATGACAATAACAATGATTTTTATGATTTATTTAAACTATTTTAATTTATTTATTTCATTTCGATAACTCAATTTGTACTTAATATTTTTTAGAGATTAAATTGATAATTTTCATTTCACAATCACTTTAAATATATTTTTACAATTTTGAAAGTATTCATAATCAAACAAAGATTTTTATCAAAAATATTATTTTCCTAAACTTTTTTGACAACCAAACATCTGCAAAAAAATAATTTTCCTGACAACCAAATATATAGAGAAAAATGATTTTCTTTTCCTTTTCTTTTCTTTTCTTTTCCTTTCCTTCCCTTTTCTTTTTCCTACAATTTTCCCAATTTTCGTGACAACCAAACAAGCTAGGGCTTAAATAATAAAGCTGAAATAAACGTTTCAATTCTTTCACTGCCCTATTCATGTCAGCCACCTTCAAATAACTCTCCGCTCAACCTTGCAACCTTCTTCTCCCGCCGTCGCTCGTCCCTCCGGCGACGATTCTCCGGCTGTCTTGTCCTACCGATTGAGTATCTCTTCAATCTCTCTCTTAGGTTTGTAATGTACCTTGACTTTTTGTTTTTCATCACTGTTTCATTGATATTAATGGTCGAAATCTCATTGCTATTGACTCTAAAATAGTTATTTTAGCTAAATTATTGGGATATTCCCTAAACTCCTCTCTATATATGCTTAAATAAATAAATTTCAATTTAATGTATCACTGTACAAATAATTATAGGGGTTGTCCAGTAAAACCCGATCTGGGATTTAATCGGTTAAACGAAGTACCGGGTTCTTGATTATCCTAACGGGTTTCGGGTTGTAAATTTGAGATCCCAAAACCCGATATCCAGTCCCTAAATACCTCAATTCCCGAAAACCAGTCCCGATCCCTCGTCCCTAAATGATATATAGCACATTGTAGTACACATTTGAAACCAAATAACTTAAGTTCAAAGTCTTGAACATTCTTAATATAGAATAATATTTATCTTGATGTTGTTTTTGTCTTTATTTACTGTTTTCTTTGTCTTAAGTACTACTATATAGTATTTATTTTTTTATCTTGTTCTTCTCTCATTCTTCCTTAGAAAAGCTAAATTATTCAATATCAAAAGGGTCACTTACAATTTTCAGGTGCATTGGTAAAGTAATGAGTAAAAGTAAGAAATCTCGAAAGAATGATGGCAACGGTGGTGAAGATCGCATTAGCAATTTACCGGGAAGTGTTATAAGTAACATTCTATCCCTCATGTCTACAAAGGATGCTGTGCGAACTAGTGTTTTGTCCAAAGATTGGGAATACAATTGGGCCTCCATCTTCAACATAGACATCGACGATAGTAAGTTATATTCAAAGAAAAAGGCTCATTTTGTTAACTTTGTGGAAAGAATACTTCTTCATTCGCAGAATATAAAAAGTTTTAATCTTACATGTTGTGAGAAGTACGACTCAAATCGCATGACAGCATGTATATCTGCTGTATTGAGGCGCAATGTTGAGAGTTTAAAAGTGAATTATCCTCACAACGGAATCATCTTACCCCGTAGCCTTCTGAATTGCACTTCATTGAGAAAATTAGAACTTAAATTGCCCTGCATTTTCAAAGTTCCAGTTAGCAATTGTTTTTACTCTAACCTCACAAACTTGTATCTCGATGGAGTTGAGTTTGTTAACGAGTGTTCTAATTCAAACCAACTCATATTTACTTTTCCAGTCCTTGAAAAGTTACAACTAGAAAGCTGCAGATGGTTGAACGTGAAGTTAGTAGAAATCTATGCTCCTAGACTAACCATATTCAAATCTACGACCCCACCGTTTCGTACTGTTGGATTAAGTGACTATTTAATCAAGATTCATGCAGCCAGACCTTTTATATTCTTATCTTTCGGCGATTTACCAGAAAATTTTGTTGTGATTGGATCACGAGTTGTTCATGCAGCTATAGTTAATTATTGGAGGGAAGATGATCTAGAGTTACTCAAAAAGATTGGTTTACAAGTTCAATTGTTTCTAGAAGGAATCTCATCAAGTTTAAAGAATTTGGTGATATCATCCGATATTGCAAAGGTTAGTTAGTTTACACTTACTCTTATAATTACATTGAAATTGAAATTTTTGCTCGTCTGCGTACTAACAAATACAAGTCATGCTTATTTCACTTCCTGTAATTGACATTTTTTTTCTTTTTGATTGATTTGTAATAAGGCTATTACCCAGTCACAACTAGGAGTTCCTACTCCCAAGTTTGATGTGCTGGTACGACTCCTTATTTGTAATTCCTGTAATGTTGAAACACTACTTGTGTTACTTAAAGCGGCGCCATCTCTCAAGCTTCTGGGCTTATATATGGTAATCCACAAAAACTCGCTCTTTAATTATTAGATTAGCAACAAAACATGTTTTCCTTTCTTTGTTCTCTATTTTCCTTTCCCTTTTCGAATGGAGCTAATGCCAATTTATTTACCCCCTTGTGAAATGCATGATGTTCAATTCCTCCGCCATGTGATTTGAAAAAGAGCACTTTAACCTCCTGTAAAAAATTTAAAATCCTTCAACTATAGAGTGTAACTCACTCGTCGAAATTGAGAGTGGCATGAAAAGTATTTTTGTAGCATAGGGGCGTAAATTGCCACATTTATCATAACACACGGAGGTAAATTGCCACATTTATCATAACACGATGGGGTAAAGTGCCACATATATCATAACATAGTGGGTGTGAAACTTTTATAAGATTACAGAAGGGGTAAAATGCTCTTTTTCAAATCACAGGGAAGTAAATTGAACATTATGCAAATCACAGAGGGGTAAAAGCCATGAACTTATTTCGAATGTATAGTTATAAATAAGCTATTGTTTTGGTGCATTTGACTATTTATTTTCCAGAACGGTTTGGATGTTTATGATTACGACGGGGTGGAATTTGTACCATCGTGTATTGTATCGCACCTCGAGGAAGTTAGATTTAACTCCTTTACCGGCAAGACACCTCAACTTCATCTGGCAATGTTTTTGTTGAAGAATGCACTTCATCTGAAGAAATTTTATCTCCGCAGCTCTGTTTCATCAAAACCAAGCGATGGAATTATCGAGCAGTTATTAAGATTTCCTAGGGGTTCATCTTGTTTAGCAATTATTGTGGAGAGGTCTAAATAACCCTATCAAATTACAGAACACTATTCTTGAGTCCAAAAATAGAGAATTCCAATGCTTCTGGTATATAGTCCTGCAAGTTCACTACTTTACAATTGTCATCTTGTTTACCTATATGTATTGTTTATGTTCATTTCTTATGATGGATATATGTTGTTTACAAAAACGTAGCCAAAAAACTTAAGTCCCTTTTCACTTTTGGTCAAATCTACTGGTCAAGAATTTAACCAAAGATTTGAACTTGGAAGGGGTGTCTATGCAATTAATATGGGCATAAAGAAAGAATACAGGGTGTATGTGGAAGGGTTTTGGCCCGGTCTCGCGGGTTTCGCGAAACCGAGCCAAAACCCTTCCAAATGAATTTTCGCCAAACCCATAAAACCATAAAAAACCTATTCAGAAACTCATACTCAAACTCTTCAAACCTATAAAACATTGATTTGACACCTACCACCTATTTTTTCCCCAAATTTCACTAAAAAAGACATTGATTTGACACCTACCATCTACTTTTTCCCATAAACCCCAACATCCAAACTCAATCCAAGTGGGGTTTCAACTTATTCAAACCACAAAATTCAACAGTCAAAACCCATCCAAATGAGGTCTCAAAGGTTTCATCGAAACCACCCAAACCATTTTTTTTAAACCGAGACCCGCGAGACCGGGACAAAACCCATCCAAATAGACCCACAAATTCTGAAATATGTCAAACTTATTCCTGTTTGTTTGGCGTTTGGGAAAGTAGTTTGGGAGAGTAGTGGAGGTTTGTGAAATAATTTCGATTTGCGTAATGTTGTTTGTTTGGGTTTTGAGAGAGTGGTTTGAGAAATAAAGTAGGTGTAGGTTTTTTTGGAAGAGTTGGGTTGTAGGTGTAAGATGTGTAAGACTTTATGTTAAATCATGTTTGTTATGTGAGATAAATTGTGTAAGAGATAGGTTACTTTATGTCAAATCAAAGTAGAGTTTGTATAGGTTTTGTTTAGAGATAAGAAAATTGTTGTTTGTTTGGCTTTTGAGAGAGTAGTTTGAGAAAATTAATGGATGAAAAATTTATTTCGGAAAATAGAAAACATGTTTGTTTGGCATTTCCCAAACACGAAAAAATTCTGAGAAACGCCAAACAAACGGTGTCCAATTTTACCTAATAGAATATACTTTAATTATTTGATTTTTTTATTAAAATAATAATTTATCATGCATGTAAAATATAAGCATGTTTTATGTAATTTCGCACAATTATGACTTATGAGCAACTTGACTTCATATATGACGATATTCATTTTGATTTGGCTTATCAGTTTGACACTTTACACCTTAAAAAAAAGTAATTCCACTTTGCATCCCCAAAACATATTTTATTTTTCACTTTGTACCCTAGGTTAATTTTAGGTCAAGGGGTAGTTTTGTCACTCCCTTCAAAAGTCAACATATATTCCCTCCAAAATACAATTATGTGAGATTTATGTGCAATTAAGAACAAAATTGAAAAATAACCCATTAAAATAACTCAGAAAAAAATATAAAATTAAAAAAAAAAAAGAAATGAGACATCACATCTTGTAAATATAAACTTGAAAAGACCTATATTAAATGCTATTTTCCCAATGTTAGAGTTTAGGGATCCTTGTTTTATTTGAATGCACGAAGCTCTAATATATATATATATTTCATATATTATATTAGCTCACTACAAGAAAAATGTCAATTTTCGATGAATTTTTTGACAAATTTGTTGCGGCGAAAATTGGGACCAAAAAATTTCATCGAAAAACATCGTGTCAGATTTTTTTTTTGATGAATTTTTCGAATGACAAATGTTTTCGACGGTCGTTCCAACAGATTTCTTGGCGCCATATTTACTCACACTCCACCACTTTACTGTGAAAACAAACCCATGTTTTTTTTTATTGATATTATATTTTCTTATTTCAAGTTATATAAATATTTTTTTAGAATAATATTTTATAGTAGGTCTAGTATCAAATAAGTACTCATTTGGTTGTCCTCCAAAATGATTTTTTTCAGAGTTATTTTAATGGATAATTTATCAATTTTACTCTTAATTGCACATGAATCTCACATTATTATTTTTTTGAGGGAATATATGTTGAATTTTGAAGAAGGGACAAAAATACCCTTGCTTTTTTGCCTAAAATTCACCAGGTTGCAAATTGAAAGACAATATATGTTTTAAGGGTGCAAAGTGGGATTTTTTTTTCGAGGGTGCAAAGTGTCAAATTGATACATTTTCAGACTACAAAGTGGAATTAAGCCATTTTGATTTAATTAAATTATGTCTTGACGGGTCAAATATTAAAAGACTCCATGAAAAAGGTTTGATATGTCGATGAATTAATTTCAACCAAAGTAGAAAGTAAAATAAAAAGATTCATGCGTAGTTTCCTCTTAATACTGAAGCTATGTCATTAAACATTAACCATCTCATGCATCATTCTTTCAGGAGCAGATGGGTATGAGCTTATACAAATAGTGGTTGGACTTGGACACTCATCCGAATGGATTCTCCACAATGGCCCTGGTAATGAATACTCCAGTTATTGTTTTGACTAAAAAATATTTATAATCCTATTCCAATAAGTTGTATGTGAATTAAATTGACGAAATTGTTATAATTTGGACAAGAAAAAAAATTAGAACTATAATTGATCATAACAAGTAAATTTACATACTTCTTAAAAAAAAGTTGAACGGTTGGTTCAAGCGGTTCATGGTTCTTCAGGTTTTTGATCAGTTTTTATCGGTTTGAATAGGTTCATACGAGTGCTAGTTTTGAAGGATCAATCGGATCGGGTTGATATATAGTTAGCGATAAATCGGTCGGACCGATTCGATTTTGAAAACATTGATTAGAGAAGATACAACTTTATTAACAAAATCACAATTTTTGCATATTGAAGGAACACGTGTAAGATGTATTATATTATGATAATTTTCAAATTAGAATGAATATTCATGTCATGTATTGTTAAATATAATTTTAAAAATAAATCAAACTAGTATAAATAGCCATTTGCCTCTCGCAATAAATCTAAATGCTTAAATAAGAATTTACCGAGAAAGATATATATATTCTAACAAAGCTACAATGAGATTACACAGTGAAAAAACTCTCACAACTTAGTGAAAAGACCCGTGATTTTGTAGTAGCAGAAACCATAATGCAATACAAATTTTATCTACAATTTGTTTTTATTTTCCTTTAATTATTTCTCTTAATCTATGTTTACCTAAGTTTATTGATTTATTTATATGAATCGATATCATGTATCATTTGTATGGGAAATGGAAATGCGATAAATGTAATTGGAGAGGGTATGATTGTAATCTTAGGTATAACCTCTAGACGGAAATCGATGATCATATTGGTTGGAGGTGGGCAACTGCATTTGACGAGAGTCGAGAGACAATAATGGAAATAATTTCAACATCTAAGGTACCTCCTATGAAGTACAGTTGAACTAATAGCAATGTGGGTAGAGACATTCGCGTATCTGTAAGTCAGATGGTGTGGATGAATTTGGCAAAATGCACTTTGTCTATTGGAATGTTGCAAAAAGATTGAAAACTTATTAGATAAGAAGATGCTTTGTAAAAGAATGAAGGACTGGGACAACAATTTAAGTGATAGATGGAGAATTAAAAAAAACTCTATTCAAATTATAAGAATAAAAGTAAAGATCAATGTTTGAGAATAAAAAATTCAATTCGAAGACGCCACATAATTATTTGATAAAGCCGCAACTGCAAGATTTTATTCTTTTTTGCCTCATCCCCTTAGGGTTCTCTGGATCTTTCTCCAAATTTATATTATCAGTTGAATAGCTAGCATGAAGCTGCTAATGCATATCCAGATGCTGCTCATTGCTACCAAAAGTCTAACACAAAATGTGTGATTATTTTAATTCTAAAAAAGAAAAGGTGTGCTTATTTCTATGATTTTTTGGCTTTTTGATTCAATGATGATATAATATTCATATAATGATGTTTATAGGACCTTGGATATTAACTTATGTGTTGTTAAGAAAACATTTCACGAAACTTGTGTAGCTTATATTAATTGTCGGTCTTGGTATAGAAGCAAAAGCAAGGCAATTATTGCAATTATTTACCAATTGCAGCTTGTCAGTTCTTTCTTGTTTTCTTGTTTTCCACCTTGTGGTAGTATTTCAATTTTCAGCTTAACAAGCTTGTATTGTATACTAATCTGAATAATAAATATATATCGTTTCCATCAAAAACATCAAAAGTTTCCGTTTTGATCTAGGGAAACAAAAATAAAGTGTAATTTCGAAACTATTTATTTGTAGGAGGTTCTCTTATTTTTCTTAATTTAGTAAAAAAAATTATAAATTTTTCTAGTGTTTTCGAAACGTTTAATTTCCAGAAAAATGGATTCGATCTGATCTAGGCTTGCCATGCATGTATATGTAGTAAGATGTACAAGGGACTATAGTTTGAGGGTTAAGAAGGTAATTTGATCTATTAATTAGTATATATATCGAGTTTTAAGTACTAAATTATGGATTAACTTTTGAATCAAACTTCAAGGATGCAGTTCTTTTTGTCCTTGCAAGTTACTTGCACAAATTTATGAAGGTTTAGTTACAAATCTTTTTTTTTTTTTTTTTGAAAGTTTGTCAATATAAAAAATGGATTCTTATTGTATTTACGTTTTTTCTCCAGAAGTCCAACACGGACACAAGTGTAATTAGTTTAAGATCAACAAAAGTTTTTGAAGTGTAATTGGAAGTTTAGTGAGTGCTTATTTTGAAAACCAATTGGAATACCAAATGTTGCTTCTGAAGATGTTGGCTTGTGAACGTATTTGGATTTTATATGTAATTCATTCATTAATTGACTTTGGGCTTCGCATATGGCTTTGATCACCGTTCTGAGCTTTTTTTTAATATTCTAGCTAGTATTTTTTATTTTTTTTATTTTGCGAAACAGTGGCGCTTTTGATCGTGGTTTTCTTCATAACTTTTTATATAAAAAAATAAATCAATTTTCTATTAATTATGTACTTTTGATCGCGGTTTTCTTCATGATTTTTTTTTTTTTTTTTAGTGAAGATAAAAATGCCTTTATTCAAATTGTAAAGTTGTATTTAGTCAATGATAATTTTATGACTGTAACTGATAAAAAATAATTAGACATGGACTCTAACTCCAACTAGTAAAACTTAAAATTGATTAAATAATTAAACTCAAACTTTTGAAGCAAACAATCAATAACAAAACCTATCCACCAACTTTTGAATTTTGAGACCAATTACTTATAAGAAAAAATCGAGTCTTATTTGAATGTACGGTGTGGAATATCTCCATCTTTTGCTTTTTCTAAGTTAAACATATATTAAATTATTCATGGCAAATATTTTTAAATTACTTTTTGAAAAATAACTCCTTATGTATTGAAGTAACATATTATTTGTATCATTTAGAGATGTAGTACAACATAAGTCATAAACACTCTTCTAATAACAAAAATGTAAAATCAAATTCTTAAATATCATTTTGTTATACAAAAAATAAGTTAAAATTGAATCATATCTTACCTATGAATGAACAAAAATACTTATGGCTTAATTAAATACGAAATTTTACTATAATTAGAGAAGCATAATATAAAAAATATCTAATAATATCAAGACATGTATAACCTTGAATTTTCATGGAATTTTTGTTGTGAAAAACGTGTGAAGTCGGTGAAAAAAAAAGGGTGAAATCGAGTGAAATTTGTGAAACCGATAGAAAAAAATCTTGAAATCATCGAAAACATGTGAAATAGATGAAAAATTAGGTGAAATTGTTAACAATGGTGAAGTTAGTGAAAAAAATGGGTAAAATCAGGAAAAAAAAAAAGTGACCGTGAAATCGATAAATACGTGTGAAATAGGTGAAATTCGTAAAAACGGATGATGTTGCAAGTAATTTAAACAACCGAGTAGTGAAAAGAGCTAAGTTGTTTAAAGGATTTGATGATAACAAAAAGAAGAATGGATTAATGATATTATCAAACAGATTGAATATAAGAGCTAAGTAATGGAACCTTAGGCCCATAGTTCAACTTATTAATACTCAAGACTCAAGAGCCAACCAGAATGTGAAGAACTTAGAAGAATATGAAGAGCTTAATAGAACTCAAAGAGCTCAGTACAAGTACATAGCTTAAAATAATATGAAGATCGCTTATAGAAAATGAACAGCCATTCAGTAAGTTGCAAGAGATGAAGTTTGAAGTCTTAAAAAGTAGGAATCAATCGTTAGTTGACGGATTCACTCGTCAATTGACTAAGCTAGTCAAATCGGTAAAAAAAACTGGGTGAAATTCGTGAAAAATAGATGCAACCGGTGAAAATGGAAAATTGGTGAAAAATGATAAAGTCGGTGAAAACATGTGAAATCAATGAAATTGGTGAAAAACATGTGAAATCGGTGAAATAGATGAAACGAGTTAAACTGGTAAAAATGAGTGAAATCAGTAAAAATGAGCTCGTGTGAAACGGTAGAAAAATTGTTTAAAGCAGAAAAGCACAAAAGAAATTGACGAAGCGGTAAAAATGAATGAACTGACAAAAAGACAGGTTAAACCGCTGAAACACATATTAAACTAATGAATTAAATAGGTGAAAAATGGCTTATGTAAATAAATGTATTTCAAATGACAGAGTAAGTAAAGAAGAAGTATTTGAAATCTACAAATCAATTTAGAATTAGGATTTCATTATTCTTTTTGTCAAACAATGTAAAAGATTTGAGCTAGAGATTTCAAATTCATTCAGTCCGAGTCTACGATCTACCCATCGAAATGGACTTTTAATATTTTTTATTTTTTGGTACAAATGGTAAGCTCATAAGGCTTCTGCTGAATGAACCTTTAATATTTACATCAATATAATTGTCTTAATTTATTGTATCATATTTTGTGTCACATTCACATTACAAATTCATGATGATAAATATTTCTTTCTTATTTGACAAATATGAAGAGAAATGTATTTTGTTGAAATGAAAAATATTTTAGCATTTTGTTTTAATAATTTTATATTGGATAAGTAAGAAATTCTAAGATATTCAATGATGTCAAGCCTTTAAGACAAATAAGTAGAGTTCTTAAAAGGAAAACTACAATTATGGAATGAACTAAATAATTTTCCTATGTCAATTATTAGTTTGCTCTATTTTACGACATAATAAAGTTAATTTTACTCTAATTTACAAAAAAATAACTGTAAAATTAACTAAACACTTACAACGTACGTGCAATTTTCTATTAATTTAAAACGTTACCAAAATAAATCCGATTAGGGCTAAGCATAAAATCTCACCCTCAAAACACAAGGTAAAAGAAAGAGATTAATTTTGACTAGTAGACGCGACTTTCCAACGTTAAAGAGCTCTTTGTTGTTCCTCTGTGTTATATAGCTAGCTCCCTCTATTGCAAGCAGTTCATCATTATTTCATTTTCTTCTACCAATAGAGATTCACAGTTATGAGTTCTGAAAAAATGGTGTTTGCATTCCTTTTCCTCGTTCTGTCAAACCTCTTATCTTGTATGGGAATTCTATGGCGACTCTTGGTTAAGAGATGAGTCACCACAACAAATAAATCCCAACCCTTGAAAAAAAAAAAAGATTTAACTTGTCCATTGATTGTGTACAAATGTTTACAACTCCACATTTTGTGTATTACATCCAGAAATTTAATAATTAATACATTATAAATAGTATATTTACATTATTAACCTCAAATAAAAACAACAAAAATACTCATTTTAATAGAATGTCTCTCCCATTTCTTCTCCCCCAATTTCTCTTCTAACCCCAACCCCTTTCCAACCCCTAACCCACACCACCACGCCACCACCACCCTCCTCCTCCCCTTCCCTCTCTCTCTCTGCTCCTAGATCATACCAGAACGGCGGCGGCGAAGTACCGCCTCCGTTCTCGTCTCGACCAGAACGGCGGCACTTCACTCTTCGCCGTTCTGGTCACGAAGCTTCCTTTTTTTTTTAGACTCAACTAAATCTAGAACTTAGTAAGCAACACATTATTTGTGTTTGCTGGATCTAACCAAGAAGCTTGCTAATTCATTCAACCAATCCATTAAATTCTGTATCTATTTTTCCACAAAATTTTAGTCTCACTTCTGAGTTTCATCCATCATTCTCGGTTTTGGTCAATTGATTCATTTGTGAAGCTTCCTTCGCGAGGAAGAAGAAATGCAATTTACATAAATTGAACTAATATTAAATAAAAATTCATTGTAATACAAAATTTTATAAATATAAAAATGCTATTTACATAATTTAATCTTGTATATTAATTTTCGAAGAAAAAAACCATGACAATGTACAAATTTACGAAGCACACGTTGCTTTCACATATTTTGATCCAAAAAAAAAATTCATATAATCACTGTAAACAAACATATCAATATGTAGGATTTGATTGTATATCTAATCTTCCTCAAACACAAAAAAAAAGACCAAGAAAACTACCGAGCTCCGCTGAGACGGATAAATTCCGTTAAAGCGAAACAACTAAGAAAATATATCATATATGAAATATAAAAAGGGTAAGTTGGGAATTTTGTAAAATAAATAGTAAGGGTATAATGGATATTTCAAGGGTTAGTTGGATTGTAAATGAGTTTATTGGAGTTGTAATGTGGACACATGTCTAAATTTAATTGGCCAAGAAGAAGGTTGTTGGTGACTCTCTTTGAAGTGAGAGTCACCATAGACCATCCCTATCTTGTATGACAACACAACTTTTCTCACTCATAACAACCTGCTCAAATGATACTGGCATTTACACTACTAATATATAGCATACCGCACTAATCTCCACATCCTCATCTCCTCTCTATCAACAAATGTTGGCCCGTAACGGTTTTTACGATGGCATTGTTAGCGAAAACTCGGACAGAGCAAACGCTATGGTGCTCAATATAGATGACCTTCCTCTTCTGTAGAGGTGACGTTCATCTTGATACATGTGGCAGTTGTGTCCAAAAAGCTACCACCGATCTCTTAAGGGAATGCCCTAATGAGAGGCAAGCAGTTTTATGGAACGATTTTGGTGTGTTACGATACACAGACGAGTCGATGTATGCTATAATGGTGACTATAATCGAGTATTAGATATACAACGAAAATAACGCATCGATATGGGCCAATTTATGACGGATCTCAAAAAGCTGCTAAATAATCTTGGGAATCATGCAGATTTGTGCGATATCATGTGGAAGGTGATTGTTGGGGACATAATTGCGCCTTATTCTCAAAGAATCTTGGCATTGGTCCAGTGCACCTAGACTTAAGCTCAAATGATTGCAAACAATTGTCTAGTGGATTTAGCTGCAGATGAACTGAGTATTTGTGCTACGTGGACGGGGGCATGACTTTTCGCTCTCAGCTGCAATCATCATTAAAGACTATCTAGGTAAAAATAAAAAGAAAAAATTAAAATTAAAAAGCTTTTGTTATTATTATATATACTAGAAAAATGCATGTGTATCGCACGTAACTAACCAATCTCATATGTTAATTGCGTCATCTAATAAAAGAATTGTTAAATATATTATGAATGTTGCTTTTTTAGTTGTTTATTATACAATGCAATTAACATATAATCCATAACATAGTTAACATTTTTTTATTATATGATACAATTAACATAGAAATTAATCAGTCATGTGCATTTTTCTAATAGTTAAAAATTATTTGAGATGTTATCGACTCAAGTTTCTCCGGTTTTTGCAGGAGCAGAACCAGATCATGATAATAATACAACTCGAAATATCATCATCATTGTTGTTTTGATTATTGCGAGTTTAACGTTAGGTGTTTTTATTGGCTTCTTATTATGAAAAAGGATAAAACAAAAGCCAAATGAGGAATTTCATAGTAAGTTTTTTATCTTTTGTGTTGATTTCTACAAAAGAAGTTTACTTTCAACATCAACTATATAGAATTGTTCTCTTTTACCCGATGATGATGCAAACAACATTAGCATAGTAGAGTTCCTATAGTATGAGTTTGGAAAAATTAAGTTGCAAAAACTAATTTCTCTGAGGTTAATAAAGTGGGGAAAGGTGGATTTGAGGTTGTTTACAAGCAGGGGTGGCAAACGGGCAGGTCGGGTCGGGTCTGGGTCGGGTCAGAACGGGTTGGGTCATTAATGGGTCTGTGTTAATGGGTTGTAAACGGGTCGGGTCATAAATGGTTCGGGTCTTTACCGGGTCGGGTCGGCCCTTTATCTTCATCTTTTTTTTTTCTTTTTTTTTTCCTTAAAAAAATCCACAAAAAAAACGTTGTAACATAGGTTGAAAAATGCGAGTAATTGATGCCGAGATTTGAAAGAATAAAATTAACATGCAAATTACGAGACATTAATTACATGATTTGAAAATATAATTTTTGTTATTCTCTTATATCTAAGAAATATAAGGGAATAGAAATATAAGAAACCCTTTCGAAAGTCGATATCAATATTTTTATTAATTAAAAGTGGCCATAAAATTGATATAGAAAAGAGGAATGATTTTAAGATATTTTAATAATTTAATTTTTTTTCTCCAAAATAATGGATTAGTAATTACAAAATAAGAAAAGTTGGTTCTAGGCCTTCAATTTTATGATAGCAAACAAGATATTATATGATTTTATTTTTGAAATTAAAGATGGGTAGTCAACTTGCTTTTAAATTGGGTCCATTAATTAATTTTCTTTTGTTTTTATAAGACCCATTAACTGACCCACTAGGAGACCCATTAAGGACCCATTAATTATAAGGCTGACCCAAGACCAACCCAAACCCAACAAACATACAAATTAAAAGGTTGGGTCTGGACGGGCCTGGACGGGTCACGGACCGGTCCGCGGGTCCAGACCCATCTTGCCATGCCTATTTACAAGGTATCTAAGCTATGGTTGCTAAGTATTTATATGAGAAGACAAATATTGTCAAGTAACAAGATTGACGACATTCAGCTTGATACATGTAATAGTTTTGTCGAAAACGCTACCACCAATCTCTTAAGGGAATGCCCTAATGAGAGGCAAACAGTTTTATGTATAGATTTTTGTATGTTACGATACAAAGACGAGTCTACCTGGGTATTGGATATGCAAGAAGCATTGGGCCTGGGTGAATTTATGACGGATCTCATAAAGCTGCTAAACAATGGGAATCATGCAGCTTTAGGTGATTTCTTGTGGAAAGTGGTTGTTGGGGACATAACTGCGCCCAATTCTCAAAGAATTTTCGCAATGGTCCATTGCACCCTAGACTTATGCTCAGATGATTGCAAAAATTGTTTAATGGATTTGGTTGCAGATCAACTGAGTAATTGTGATACATGGAGGGGTGGGGGCGGGGGCGGGGGCGGGGGCGGAGGGGAACTCCTTGACCCAACTTCAATCATCATTAAAGACTATCTAGGTAAGAATAGAAAGAAAAAATTTAAAAATAAAAAACTTTCGTTATTACTATATATACTAGAAAAATGCACGTGCATCGCATGTGACTAACTAATTTTATATGTTAATTGTATCGTATAATAAAAGAAGTGTTAAATATATTAGCAATGTTATTTTTTGAGTTGTTTATTATATAAAATAATTAACATATAATCCATAACATAGTTAATAATTCTTCTATTATATAATAATGCAATTAATATTTGAAATTAATAAATTAAGACTGCAATGTTCATTCTATAATGAGGGTTATAATATTTAATTGAATATTAGTAGGGCACTTTTCTAATTTTTTCAAAAAGTTAACAATGTTAAGTTTTAACCATTTACTTATTGTTCAAGAGGTGACTGTCAGTTTACATGCCCCATTATATAGGGGTATAGTGTATTTAGTGCTAAATAATATGTTTCTCCCATTTTTTTTTTTAAACTAAGATAATAATTCAATAAATTTGATGTCTTAAAATAGCACATGTTAATGACGTATACTCAATTTTGTTTTTAAGAAATTTATATTTTACTAAAAATTTTACTTTATAAAAAATTATCGCTTTAAATTATTGTAATCAAATATAAAATGATTACTAATTTAGTCATGAGATCTTGTAATTTTTTCTCTAAAATAAGCTCATAAGAAAATTATTTAGTATATTCCATAATAATAGTTTTCTTTTTAAGAGCTCTATTTATTTGTTTATTTTACACATCATTGAACGTCTTTAATTTGTATTTAACCAATATGAAATTACTAAATAATGTACTAAAATATTTTTTATAACAGCAAATAAAACAATTAATATAAACTCAACTCGAGCTCTGTTCGTTAAGCTATCAAACCAATCTCAAACACAATTTTATGCTCGATACAAAATTCAAATCAAGTTTGAACAATGTGTTGTTCGACACTACTCGACTCTTTTACACCCTACCCAAAAGGTGGAAAATTTAACTTTTTAACTTATGTGTATTTAATATGTGGTCCCAGGAAGCAGATCCACAACAATTTTTCGTAGGGCTATCAATGAGCGGAGTTTGGGTTGGATCAGACTTGACTCAGTTCCGACTACGTTTATGTCATATTGGATTCAAATTATCTAAAATTTTGAGTCCACCGCCTTCCTGGTTCAGCCAGATATGAGATCTTTTCTCAGATCCAACAAAACCTCAACTTACGTTGTATGTGCATAGTTACTTTCATGGGTATTTTTTGTAAATTAGAGTAAAATTAACTTTCTTATGTCATAAAATAGAGCATATTAATGACTTATTCTTATTGGTTTCACCGGTTTTTTGACCAAGTTCACCCGAATTTTCATCGATTCATATGTTTTGACCGTTTAATTTTTTTTCACCGGTTAATATATTTTTTTAGCCATTTACCCATTCTTTTATCGGTTATAACTTTTATCCTAATTATCCCGTTTTTCGTTAATTTTTTTTCCGTTTTCTATCGATTTCACCTTATTTTAACGGTTAAACTCCTTTTTAACTGATTTCGCTCATTTTTATCCGTTTAACCAGTTTTCACCTATTTCACACGTGTTTTCATTGATTTCACATGCAATTCACCTAATTTTTATCTATTAAATTTATTTTCACCAATTTTGTGATTTTTGACCGATTTTACCCTTTTTCACTAATTTTACCCGTCTTTCACTAGATTTTATCAGTTTCATCCTTTATTTTAATACAAATTTCACTGGAATTTTCATCGATTTCACATGTCTTCACCGATTTAACCTTTTTTCACCAATTTAACCTTTTTTCAAATGTCACATGTTTTTTCACAGATTTAATTAGTTTTTCACCAATGTCATTCGTTTTTCATCGAAGTAATCATTTCATCCATTTTTCACAATTTTCATCTGATTTTATCTATTTCAAAGTATTTATCAGTTTCACATGCAGTTTTTTTTACCGGTTTCATTCATTTTTTCACCAACTTAGCCAATGTTCACAAGTTCACCCGCATAAAGATATATAAGAGAATTTGATTTTAATTTTTTGTTTTAGAGAATCGTTTATGAATTATATTGTAATCAATCTTTCAATGATACAAATAACATATTTTTATTTAAAAATATATTGTTGCTAAATTAAAATAATATTACATATAAATTTTAGGATCTAACGGTGTTTTTTTCTTATGGTTCTTTTTTGTGTTATATGAGAAGAAGATTGAAATTATAAAAGTTGACGTAAAAGATAATTTATAAGTTTTAAGAGTTAATATAGGAGATAAATATAATAGGATTTCATGTCTAATTATGCCTCTTTAACTACTTTTACATTTTTACCATAAAAATAATAAGATTTCATGACTAATTATACCTTTTTAACTATTTTTACATGGTTATCATTGAATCAATTATTTATTATGAATACAATTAAATTAATGCATAACACTAAGTTTACACTAATACGTAATAAAGTTAATTAAATAATCACACACACAATGTAGAAAACATAAACAAGAACAAGCTTAGTCATGGTAACTTAATCCCATTCAGAAATCATGACGAGACCAAGAAGTTTACAATCCTTAAAATGGTTACAACTACGTGCCAGCAGTGGTATTTCCAGAATATCATATTTTTTAATATTATATTTTAGTGTTACATTTACGTCCTTTATGTTAATACTTTATTTTATTTTTGTCCTTATGTTAGTATTTAGTTTCATTTTCGTCCTTCTGACGGGAATAAAAAATAGTTTTCCCCTCCAAATTTTGTGAATTCAAGAAAAACCTGCATTTCTCAAATCATTTTTGAAAATTTGACACCAAACACTAAATTAATTTAATAAAAATAATTTTTCTGAAAGCATATATACTATAATCCATTATTCTAGAATCAGTTATACTAAGTGGGTTAAACTGACCCTTCATCTAATAAATAAATTTGAATTTTTCATTCCCAAAATTACAACAAAATATTTGAAGTTGAAAGATTTTTACTATAAAAAATGAGAATGGAAGTTGTGGGGTAAAAAAATAAAAATGGAGCCAATAAATTACTTTTATGCAACAAAATTTGGAGGGAAACAATTGTTCATTCCCATCAAAAGGACGAATAAGGGACGTACATGTAAATATTAGAATACATGGTATTCCGAAAATATCCATCCAAAACGCACATGTTTTGCATATGGTATATTTTTGCTGGAATATGGCCTGCAAAGTGATCAGTGTTATTATCTAAAAGAGACGAAAGTGTAACACTTTATCTGTGAGAGACGAAAGCGTAAATAACTTCAAACTTGAGGGACAATTACTGTGATTTAGCCATAAATATTTATCGAAACTAGATACCATCACATATATACTAGTACAGATGGATCAAACTCTTTCAAATATGAACTAATCTGGGAACTAAATCACCACAATAGATAAACTAGAAACTATACTCACAATGTAAAAAGAACTAGCCAAGTAAATAATTCAAATATTGTGTGGGATAGTACCAAACACGAAGAGAATATATATATATATATATATATATATGAGAGAGAATTGTATTTTTAGTATCGCGCTTTATGTCAATTCTTACTTTTGGTAAACCGTTTTATGTGTCCAACACATTTGGTACCACATTTTCTAAATTTTGACACATTTGGTATGGTCGTTAAAAATCACCGTTAAGTGGTGACGTGGCAGTTAAGTATTATTGTAAAGTTGATGCCAATACTTATGTTGACTGACAATTCAACCCCATAACATTCAGGCTACTAAAATAGTCTCACATCTTCAAATTTACTGACGATTTTAGTCCACATTGTTGCCAAATTTCAAAATTTACTCGAATAAGACCACGTGCGAACCAATTTTTGAGATTTACTTATAATATTTACATAATTAATTTAATTTTATAAACAATATTAATAAATTAATATAAATCCGGAAAAAATATTCTTTTTAAATTTAAGATTTATATAATAGTATTAATCTATTTAATATTTATTAAAATAATAAATAATAAATAATTATAATTTAAAAAAACTAAAAATCCACCCACCCACCCCCAACCCCAACCCCGTAACCACCCCTCCCCCCAATTTCCAGGCCGACACTGACCTAGGATTGGGGAACTAAGGTCACCATGGCCTGGGAATGAAGGGGGGTTACGGGGTGGGGTGGATCGGTTTTTAGTTTTTTTTTTATAATTATTTATAATTATTATTTTAAGAAATATTAAATAGTTTTTAGTTATATAATTTATTATTTTATTAAATATTAAATAGATTAATACTATTATATAAATCTTAGATTTGAAAAGAATATATTTTCTTAAATTTTTTTTGAAATTTATGTTAAAGTATTATTTAATTTATTAATATTGTTTATAAAGCAAACTAATTATTTAAATATAATAAGTAAAATCTCCAAATTGTTCCGCATGTGGTCTTATTCAAGTCAATTTTAAAATTTTCAATAATGTGGACTAAAAAATTATGGCTGTAAATTGTTGAAATAAATATAAAATGATGACTGATTTAGTCATGAGATTTTGTAAAATTTGTTCTAAAATAAGAAAATTAGATCATTATTTAGTTCATTCCATAATAGTTTTCCTGTTAAGTTTACCCATTATTCACTGATGATCGACACCGGTTTCAACCGTTTTCTTTTTACAAATATCACCCTAATTTTCATCGATATCACATGTACTCACCTATTTAAGGAGCATTTTTTCTTTTTGGTTTCACCTGTTTTTTGACCAAGTTCACCCGAATTTTCATCGATTCATATGTTTTCACCGTTTAATTTTATTGCACATGTTAATATATTGTTTTAGCCATGTACCCATTCTTTTAACGGTTATAACTTTTTTTCTAATTACCGTTTTTCGTTAATTTTTTTTTTGTTTTTTATCGATTTCACTTTTTTTTTTAACGGTTAAACTCTTTTTCTTAACTGATTTCGCTTATTTTTACCCGTTTATCCAGTTTTCACCTATTTCACATGTGTTTTCACTGATTTCACATGTAATTCACCTATTTTTTTTATTTATTAAATATATTTTCATCGACGTTGTGATTTTTGACCCAGTTTACCCTTTTTCCACTGATTTTACCCGTCTTTCACTAGATTTTATCGGATTCATCCTTTACTTTAATATAAATTTCACTGAAATTTTCATCGATTTAACATGTCTTCACCGACTTTACATTTTTTCACCGATTTAACCTTTTTTCAAATGTCACTTGTTTTTTCATCGATTTAATTAGTTTTTTACCAATGTCACTCGTTTTCACAGAAGTAGTCATTTCATCCATTTTTGTTAAATTTCACCTAATTTTTATCGATTTAAAATTATTTATCAGTTTCACATGCAGTTTTTTTTACCGGTTTCATTAATTTTTTCACCAACTTAACCAATGTTCACAAGTTCACCCGCATAATGATATATAAAGAGAATTGATTTTAATTTTTTTGTTTTGGAGGATCGTTTATGAATTGTTGTACTTAATCTTTCAATGATACAAATAACATATTTTTACTTAAAAACATATTGTTGCTAAATTAAAATAATATTACATATAAATTTTAGGTGTATAATTGTGAATATGTTCGTGATGAGTTTTCTAGGTCTGGTGAAAACTAATTTGGAAGGGCTTGGGCCCGGTCTCGTAAAACCCGTGAGACTGGGCCAAAAGCCATCCTAAGAGTCTGTGTCCTATTGGTTTGATTTTTTCCAAATGTGTACCAGGTCTGAAGTTCAAATGCTAAAATGCTTATCGTTTTTATGAAATTCAATTAATTGACATTGAAATCCTAAAATGGTCATGTACTATTTCTTTTAGATATTATATAGTCAAAACACAAGATTTAAGTGAAATGGATTATCAAATCATTATTAACATAATGCTAGTTATCTAAATATGAATTTTGTATGCATTTTTTATAATAATACTATAATTAGGGTGTTATGCACAACTTTAAAGTATTATTTAAATGTATGACAAACATGGGTATAAGTTTTTCATTTATCGTACATTTTTTTCTTTATGCAAGTTTCAAGTTGCTTAGTATATGGTTTATTTGGAGTTTTGTCTAAGCAATATTTATTTGTTTTATGTCCAACTGAATTGCATCTTGAACATATTGTATTGTGTGTTTAACAATTTGCAGTCTTTAAAAAATTGTTGATATATATTTTTTAACTTTTTATTGGATAAAATTATGGGATTACTTTATCTTAATTTTGTCTTTTTCGTATTATGGAAACAACTTTTATTAAAATTATCGAAAAAATATCGAGTTTATTACCCAAATATCTTATATATTCGGCCTGAAAATGATCTAACCCCGTCCATGCACCTTATATTCTCTTAATTAAGCGTCCGGGTTTTAAGTTCAATATTAAAGGGACTAAAAGCTATTCATGACGAATGTTCTTCTTTTTATAATTAATAATTAATGCATGGAAGGGGACACATATTCTCACTTTGAGTACCGAAAGTACGCATTTCCAAATTAATTAATTTCCCTGTTCAATTTTATTTTCTTTCATAGTATTGGAAACCCTTTCCGAAAGGAAGCAATATCTTTCCAGTTTGAACGCGACGTCACACAAAATATCCACCTTAAATCAAGAAATAAGATAAAAGGTGACACATTAAAAATGGAACTTCAATCAAGTATTCAATTATTGAATTAAATTGTTATATTCGAAGACGAAAAACTAGAAAAGTTCACCTTTGTTTTATTCTTATCAATGAAGGATAATTTGTTGGAATGGAAAGTCAATGGTGGATTGTCACGTGTATGTCTCATTCACCAGAATGGAGCTATGGTCGATCAAATTGATCAACATTCCTAGTTAATGGAACATGCCCTGCTCTCAAATAAGATAGTTATGGTTCGTCGGGGTTGATCCGGGATGAAGACCCCCATGCTTAAGTCAAATCGAATCAATTTACTTGAATCCGAACAACAACGAAGTATTTGTAGTGCAATAAATATGTAGATGACTTTGTACAATGAGAGGTATGTATATAAAGTATATACTCAGATGGGGATCGAGTAGGTCGAACTTACCCAAATTGACCTGGATTAATGTAAGCGGACCTTGCAGTGTTTGGTCTTTTCATGGGATTCAGAGGGTAATTGTCAAGTAATGATATGTACAATCATCTGACCTGTCACATGGCAATTAATGATCTGGCAGCTTAGGGCGGATCTTGGATCTAAAGGCTCAAGAGCTACTACATCGATGTGGGTCCTTGGGCTTCCAAATGAATAACATTTTCTTAGTATCGATTAAATGGTCGATGAACTTGGTCAAGGCCGAACAACTATGACCACGTCGATATCAATGAGATTGAAAAATCATCACGAGTCGAGATCGATGAGGTCAAAGGGGGTGAAATAGGGTTTTATGTGTCTTTGAGCAATCTCGATTTCCATGTATTGATTACATGGATGACACGGTTGAGGGTCCAAGATATGGTAATATAACTTATAATTTCCTTTAAATATTTCTAGTTAATGGATTTTGACTTACACTCAAATAAGATCGTTATGGCTCGTCGGGGTTGATCGGGGGTGAAGATCCTCTGATACTTAAGTCAAATCAAATTAGTTTACTTGAATCCAAACAACAAAGACATATTTTTAGTGCAATACTAATGTACCTGACTTTGTAGAATCAGAGGGTAGTACTGAAAGTATATATCCAAATGGGGATCGGATCGATCGGATTTAGTCGAATTGACCTACATAGATGGAATGGGCCTTGGAGTGTTTGGTATTTTCACGGGATTCAGAGGGTAATCGTCCCAATAATGATGTGTACAGTTATCTGACCTGCCACGTGGTGGGTCACATGATGATCTGACAGCTTTGAGCGGATCTAGGATCTAAGGGCTCAAGAGTTTCCATGTCGATGGTGGGTCTTGGCCTCTTAAATGAATAACATTCTCTTATATCAAGTAGAAGGTCGATGAAAAACCATGACTAGGTCGATATCGATGAGGTTGAAAAACTATGTGGTCTACACCGATGAGGTGGAGAAAGGGTAAAAACAGAGTATTATGTATCTTTGGTCAATTTTGGTTGCCACGTATTAATTACATGAATGACATTGGGGATAAAGTAGAATTGATGTTGTGTTTGTTTGATAATGTGAAAATATTTATGAATGAATTTCAATTTGGATTCTCATAAACATGTGGAAGCACTACTAGAGTTTTTAAATATGTTTTTAATTATGAAAACATATATGTTGGAATATATTTTAAATGGTGGGTACTTGAGCATATCCAACAATAAGAGCCACAATTAAGTAACTAAAGTCAGAAGTTACTATATATATGTTTGACACGGCTCGAAAGGGATTAAATTATTGGGAAAAGAAAATGTAAAATTTGGGTCATCCTCAATGATAGGCTATCCAATTTTAGTGACTCTATGCAACCAAGGGCGGATCCATGTAGAGACTAGTGGGGTCTACAGTCCCCACTCAAATATTTTATATATTTATTTATAAAACGGCTAGTTTTATCTAGGCAACTTATTCCTTAGCTCATTGGTTAGGGTGTTGTAAGATTTCTACAAAGCCTGAGTTCGAAACCCACGAGAGTTAATTTTCTTTTTGATAATTAAAACATAGTTTGTTGCACAAAGTATTCGATCCAAGGCTTTCCAGATCTTCACCGATTGTCCTAATCAGGCGGGCTAAGAGACTTATTTTCAAGAGTGTTACTTATCCTCAATTATTCTCCGTATATTTTTAGTCTTTTTCTCTTTCCTAACAATTGTTCTTTTAATTTTTTTTTCTTAATAATTTTTCTTTCATTTTTTTTCTTTCTTAATAATTTTATTTTTGTTTTTTTTATTTCTTAGTATCAAGAGAATACAAATTATTTTTTATAATACAATTTCTTCATATAAGTTTTTTATTTAATACATTACAACACAAATTTTTGCCCCCCTCCGCTCCGCCTATTATGGACCGATTTCAAAAAAATAAAAAATTGATGCGGTCAATCGTGAATGTAACTGTCATAACGGTGTATCATATGTAATTAAAGTAACATGTGGAGGTTATTTTTGTCAAACTTCATCTCCTCTTTTTTGTATTTTCTCATATATGTTCTCGTGAATGAAATATGAATTTAATGTTTGATTATTTGATTGTAATTTTTTTTGTATTTTCGATTATTAAGCGTAGAACTTTAACCCACACTGGACCGAATTCCTAAATTCCCCCCTCTATGCAATAATAACCTTCAAATTTGACTATTTATTAATATATTATTACTTCAAATATTTAATATAAAAGATAACATAATATTGCATCGTAAACATAAAAAGAGAAAGTAATCAATAAATTTAAAAAAAACTATTTTTAGAATAATTAATAAATATTTTATAATGTTTATTTCATGATATTAATACTTATATTGATAAACTCAAATTTCACGATTATATTCGAATTTCAGGGTTTTGTTCATGCTTAACCATATTATTACAATTTAACGAATATATTCATATCACGGTTTTATTCAAATTTAACATTATTTTTTAATTTAATGGAAAAAATAAAATTTAATGGATATACTTAGATTTGGTTGAAGAGAAGAACATTTTTTCTTTCATCCTCTCTTTTTTTTTTTTGCTCGCCCTTTATTTATTTCTCTTATTGTTGAAAGCTACTCTTTTTAATTGAAGTAGTTAAAATCAAATTTATTGGGAGGCAAATTTAGCTTTACTTCCTATTCTTGGAGATGCAAGCTCGTGTGGTTCATGTACTTCTTATGAAAACGATGAAACCAAAATACATCTCAACCCCACCTATAACCATGTTATGTTGTATTTGGCTCGTGTATTTCATAGTTTTAGAGCTTCGATAAGAATAAATATTGAAACATATATAGCTTCAATGAAAAATTTAGGCAATCCGGAAAACATGTAGGATTAATTAATGTTTTATATGTTTGAAATGTGAAAATATGTGGACCATGTTTCTCCCTCATGAACTATTTCAATGTTTTCTGAAAAGCCAAACAAAAAACATATTTTGATTTCATAAATAAACTTATTTTCTCTCAATTCTCAAATTCAAATGTCATCACAAAAAAACGGAAAAAAAAATCTCACCTCTTAAAACACTTACACAAACTCTAATTTGATTTGACATAAAATAATATATTTCTTATGTAATTTATCTAACTTAACAAACATGATTCGACATAGAGTAACATATTTCTTACACATTTTCTCTTCTTTCCATAATCTCTAAAAACTAACCTACAAGATTTTATTTCTAAAACAACTTTCATAAAAATCAAACAAACAATTTTACGAAAATCGAGACTTTTTCAGAAATGTCAATTTATTTCTGAACTTTGCGAAACAAGCAATGTTTTGGGTAACATGTAGACTGTAAGGCCCTATTCGTTTTCCTTGATTAGGCCCCAATTGTCACAATCGGCCCAGAGAAATAGGCCCTATTTCGTGTTCGGCTGGCCCGATTATTTAACAGGCAGCCCGTAGTTATCGTGGGAAATGGTGGGCCACCCCACTTAATTGGCCCGATTGCAATATGTGGTCCAACCCAGATATTGTTTAATTGGGCCAAACATCAAATAATTGAGATAAAAATGCCCCTGAATTTCGGTATTATTACATGAAAATTGTCACTCAAATAATTGGATGGATTAAAAAAAAACAGAAGTCTTCATCCTCATTTCCCACCTCCATCTTCATTTTCCCTCCATCCCAGTACATGGTGAGAACCCTAGCTTAAAATATTTTATTTTTGTTTTTTATTTTTGTCTCCATTATTGTTTACTCTTTTGTTTAAACTAAGAACTAAGAAGTAATTATTGACTACTCAAGCTTTGAAATCTCTATTAATTTGTTCCATTTTTTGTGTTAACTTAGCTCAAGGTCATAGATACTTGAACAAGTTGAAGAAGGACAACAAATAGGGTAAGAACACATTTACCCATAAGTTTACTTCCTACATTTTGTATTTCATTATCTTGATTAGAAGGTGAGCTATTCCCAATTTTTTTTTTGCTGCCTTTTTATTTTTTTTTTTATTTTTGCGTGAAATGTTTGTAGTTGAAGTGTGGTACTAGGGAAGGTTGTCTTACATATTTTTTCCAATTCTATTATTTTTAAATTTTTTTTGTACGTATTTTGTTTTTTCCTTTCTAATTTCTTAGTACATATTTTTTTTTCTTTTTTTTTTTGTGTGTGTGTGTGTAATTCTTCTTGAAACAGTTATTTCAAATACACTGGTAGTACTTTGGTGGTGTGGTTTTTTGTAATGCTTGGGTATGGCTAGTCAAATATATTTTTGGCATATGTTTGAAACAATTATTTCATATATCTAAATTCAAGCTCTTGGCATATCAAATACAGAATACAACTTATGGATTTGGGGAGGAACGAACAACTCCTAAATTTCTTCCGTCAGTATTTTTGGAAATGTGTTATAATAATATGTTTATGCCTCATTGCACACGAAGCACACTCTATTTCCCAATCGTCTAGTCGAAAGATAAAAAGGTATAGCATCATACATAAGAAACACAAACAAGCCAAGTATTTACATCGCGTAACCACGAAGACGGATGTTAAAACCAAGTCATGCTTAAGGTTCACTATGACTTCTTTTAGTAAGCTATGTAGTTTCTTGCATAACCTTGGTGGTCTAAGAGACACTAAATACGTGCCACACAATGAACAAGTTGCAATGTTCTTGTCCGTCCTTTCACATCACAAGAAAAATCGAATCGTGGGGTTTGATTATCGTCGATCTGGGGATACAGTGAGTAAGTGTTTCCACCGTGTATTGAATAGTTTGCTTAAATGACATTCCATTTTACTATCACAACCTATACCGATTTCAGAAAATGACGAAGGTTCAAGATGGGGTTGTTTACCGGTACGTACATAAATTACTACTTTCTTAATTTGTTATAGATTGGTTAAAATAAAACAAATTAAGTACTTTTCATATGTTTTTTTAAGGGTTGTTTAGGGGCTTTGGATGGTACTTATGTGAGGGTACTAGCACCAGTTGCCGATAAACCACGCTATAGATCAAGAAAAGGAGATATTGCAACTAACGTGCTCGTTGCTTGCGATGTAAATGGAAAATTCACGTATGCATTGACTGGATGGGAGGATTCCGCTGCAGATGGTCGGGTCCTTAAAGATGCCATTATCCGGCCCAACGGACTTCGAATTCCGGCCGTTATATGATTTGAATATAACACAATGCATCATATATTCCCATTCATACAATTCCATTAAATGTTAAATAACAATGTTAAATGTTTTTTTTTTTGTCTTTTATGAATATCTTATGTACATACTATCTTTGCGATGATGGATACACAAATGGGGAAGGTTTTCTGACACTTATAGGGGAATGCGCTACCATTTAAAGGAATGGGGTGTAGGGCAAGATGCTCCTCAAAATTATAAACAGTACTTTAACATGAAGCATTCCCGGACAAGAAACGTCATTGAACGGTGTTTCGATCAAGTTAAACGGAGGTGGGAAATACTTAAAAGTGATGCTTTGTACCCATTGAAGACTCAAAACCAAATTTTCATGGCTTGTATTTTTAACCACAATTTTCAACTAATGACAATGCCCAATGACATGTCAGATTCAGATTTATCTAGTGAATCAAAAAATGATGATGAAGGGGATGGGCAGGGTCCTAATGCGGAATTCGTCGATGTTGTTGAGCCCTCACAAACGTGGACTGATTATCGAGATATTATGGCTCAGGCCATGTATGACGATTGGTTATCGAGTTTTTAAGATAAACGCACTTGTTGCGTTTTGTTTCGGAAATTACTATGTTTGATTGAATATTATGTTTGGGGCGAAAACATGATTTTTTATATGATTGTGGTTTAATTACGATGGTACATAAATATGTGTTATAATAATTTGTTTGTATGATTGTGGTTTTTATTTCATTTTAATGTTTGGAACAATTCACGAGAAAATGATGGACTAGTGTTTGACGACGGCTTAGCCTTAGCCCAGGTTCATGCTTATTTGGTAATGTTTTCAATGTTTAACAATCTTAATGCGTTTCGTTAATAACTTTATACAGCAGGAAACCTAAATGGAGCCAATACCAAGGTATACCAGAACATCGCGCTCGACAAGAACTCCACAAGGATCGCGTAGAATTTGGAGTAATGATGAGGAACAAACATTGATTTCTTGTTTGCATGAGATGGTTTCAACTAGATGGAAGGCTGATAATGGGTTTAAGCCAGGATATTTACAGGCCTTAGAATCCGCAATTAATACAAGGATACCGGGAAGCTATATTAAAGTCAGACACATAAACTCAAAGCTGACAGTTTGGAAAAAACAATACTATTTATTGCTTGGCATGTTGGGTACTAGTGGCTTTGGATGGAATGACAATGCTAAAATGATAGAGGTCAATGATGATGTTTGTGTTGAATATGCACGTGTAAATGCACTTGCTAAATTTTATATCTAAAAATTTGGTTATATTTTTGTTGGTGTTCTAAACTTATTTTTCTTTCTTGAAAGGCTAATCGTGAAGTTCGTGCCATGAGGATGAAGTCTTGGAGGTACTATGATGATTGGTGTGAATTGTTCGGAATGGATAGGGCTACAGGCGATCATGCTCAAGGATTCACTGATGTTGTGGATGACATAATATTGAGTGAAAACCTTAACTCAAACAATGTGCAAATGAGAACAGAACCGGTAGTGGAACCGTATATTCCATCATTTGATATTGATAGTCCATATGTCGATTTGATGATGGATGCATCTGATTGGGGTGGGGATCAGATGAAAGATAAAATCAACTCTACTCCGGATTCATCTGATGGTGAAAGGAAAGCAAAATCTAAGGTGAAGCGACTTGGTCTTAAGATTGGTGGAAACGAGAAAAAGAAGAAATTTAAATTGACTAGAGAAAGGAAGGTGAAAACACCCGAAACCGCAAAAAATGAGTCTAGTGTGCCCGTCTTGACAAGTTTTATTGAGGAGGCAAAATCTACTTTCATGAATCTTGCACCAAAAATGAGCAAGGAGGAAGATACGTTGGACGAAAAGGCTATGAAGGTCATTGCCGCATTGGAGAAGGTTCCAGGGTTAACCGAAGAAAATATGAACTTTCTTTGTTATAAGATCATGGATGACCAAAGTAGGGCTGAGCATTCGGTAAAAACCGAACCGAACCGGACCGAACTTCGGTATTTTTTCGGTTCGGTAATTTTCAGACCGCGGACCGTTTGCCGAACCGAAAATTTCGGTTCGGTTCGGTAAAAAACCGAACGGTCCGGTTCGGTTCCGGTTCGGTCCAAAAAAACCGAATGTTTAATTTTTATTTATTTTTAAAAAATCAAAAATTCAATTTATTGCACAATATACAAAAAAAAAAATCTTACAACACACAAACCATACAAAAAATCCCCCCCTTCTATTTATTCCACAACATTCAATATAACATCAAAATTCATACAAACCATTCAAACATAAAAGTCTCAAACATAAAATAATCTTAATCAAATACAAAGAGGTAAATAGTTTTTGAAAAATAATATTAAGTTTATACAAACCATTCAAACATAAAAGTTATAAATCTCCAAAATTTTAATTGAAAAACACAAATTAAAAAAAAAAAAAAAAAAAAAAAAATTTCGGTCCAATCGGTTCGGTTCGGTAAACCGACCGGTTTTACCGAGAACCGACCACTCCCAAGGATCGGTTCTCGGCCAAGAACCGTTTACCGAACCGAAATTTCGGTTCGGTAAACGGTCCGGACCGAAATTTCGGTTCCGGTTCGGTTCGGTCGGTTTACCGAACCGTGCTCAGCCCTAGACCAAAGGCATGTAAGCTTGTTTTTACGTTCGAGCGAACGTAATAGTGAAATACAAGCACACATGATGCTCGAGGGTAAGATGCCATGAATTATGGTTTATGGTTTATGGTTTCATGATTATCTTATGTCTGAAAGGTAATACATTGATACTTTGATGGTTTTAATTTTGTGATATTGGTTAGGGAGTATTAGACTGGTGTTAATTTTGGCCCAATGGGGTGTTTAGTAGTTGGCTTTATCTTTTGGTATGGTACATGCAAACATGGCTTGGGATTTCTTATGAAAGCATGTTAATTTTGGAGCCATGTTTGTTCAAGTATTTTTTGTTTTTGGACTTATGAATTTCGGTTGTAATTTGAGGGGGTTGAATTTCTGATTATTTTGCAACGAATCATGGAATATTTTCGTAAGATTGTACAAATATGAATTAGATACAGTATTCAATTATGAATTGGGAATAGTGGAGTGCAAGTGATGTAAGTTGTCTCAAAATTAGAATCCAAGTTGCTTAATATTATGCACACGTAATGGGATACAAAAGTTTTGCATTTTTGGGTAAAATTTGACAATATGATTTGCATTTTTAGTCATTGTTCATTTTTTCAGTGTAAAGTAAGTGAAAATCTAAAAATTTACACGTACAAGTTGTGTAAAAATTTGATATGTAAACTTCAACTTTTTACAGGAGTGTTTAATAAAAACTGTAAAAGTTTGATATGCAATGAATATTAAGATTGAAAAAATCTGAAAATATATTCCTTTAGGCATCCCAATGAAATTAACTTTAACTTTAATCAAAGTGTTTCATCTTTTCAGTATTATACCGTGCAACATTGATTTTTATATGCAAATTTAAACAAGAAATGTAACAAAAATCAGAATAAGGACACAAAAGTATTTATAAAGTACCAAACTAAAAATTAAAACTGCATATATTAATATATTGGCAGTCCTACAAAGTCTGCCTTCATTACATTGAAAAAAACATAATATAAAAAAACCAAACATCCTTAGGTTATACCATCGTCAATATATACGGTTCTTCATGCATGCACACCGAAGAAAATTGGCATGACGAACCGTCGAACAAACACATAAACAAAAACATGTAAACAGCAACAACACCTAAACCACACATAACCCACCACCATCCCCATTAATCAACATCACTCAACCCACCCCCTGCACCACCATTGACATCTCCAACTGCCCCAGAACTTCCTCCCTGATATAGCACAATAGCAAGAGGATTTACCTCTTCGGAAGGGGGGGCAACAACCTCAGGATCAAGGTTATCATCGTAAATACGTATAGGCGAGACAACAAAGGCATCCTCATCATTGGCAGACAGGTCAATGGGATTCAGAGGGGAGCCGGGGAGGGATCGGGGAAAGTGGGCACATTCCTTCATCTCAGATATATACTTCAGCTTGCGGTAGTGTCGATGCCCTTCAACCCGGTACCTCCGATAGCTCCCCGGCTCGTCCTAAAAATAAAATAATAAAGGTTAGTATGAATTTATGTATCATTGAATAAAAATAATTTAAACAAAACTAAACACTTACGGCTGGGGAGATCACATTCCAGTATGCATTAGAAACGATAGTGCGGCATGTGTATGGATCATACTGTATCCCCGGCTGCTCCAGAAACTCTTCGAAGTCGATATATTCCCGTCGTATACGTTCTAACTTTAGGCGAAGTGATGTTAGGTGGAACCTTCGCCAAAAGTTTTCAGTCATTTTCACACTGATCCTTTCAAGACATTGACGAAGATCTTCAATGTCTTTACAAGGTCCCTCCTGGCTGCACGGAATAATTTGGTTATCAGGTAAGCTTCTTCCTGAGAACTCCAACCATCATACCTGGCATTGAGATCAGCTCTTTGTCTCCTTGTGAGCGGCATTTTGGTACCTACAGTTAACAAAAAAACAAGAATTATTTGTTTTATGTTGATGATATTATTATGAAGGAAGAATGTGTAAAACAAATAAAAAGGAAGAAGAATTTAGACAAAAAGATGAAAAGTTTAGATAACGCACTGTTTTTAATGGAGGGAGAGAAGTGTTGTGTTCGGTTGAGGAAGAATTGGCCTTATATATAGGCAGTTACAAGTTTCACCCTCAATTAATTTGGGTAAGTAAAGAGTTGTTTGTTATTAATAGCAATTCATCTTGGGTAAAGATGAGTTGCCATCTTAAATGTTACTCCCTCCGGTTCATATTAGTTGGCACATTTGCCAAATTTTTATGTTTCATATTAATTGGCACATTTGGGTTTCCAATACAATTTTTTTCAATTTTGTCCTTATCTTACATCTTGGTTGGGAAGTTCAAGAGACACTAATAAAAAATTGAAAAAAGTAGAAAGAACATGTATGGACTAGTTTATGACAAAACACCATTATGTATATTGAAGATTCCATGGAGAGAGAAGACTCCATGTATGTTGAAGATTCTTTAGAGAGGGAAGACTCCATAAATTTTGTTGAAGACTCCATGGAACTAGATTCCAAAGGTTCGTTAAATGTTCTTCCTAATAACAAAAATATAAAAAAAATTGATTTGAATAAGTTTTCGGACGAAGGAGAAGAATATTTTGAAGATGAAGAATTTAGGGAAATTGTTAGGAATATGTTGAAAATTTATCTACCCAAGTTTTATTAAAATACAGAGTATGTAATCTCATTGGGTTGGGTTTGTATTTGATGGATTGTACTTGCTATTAATTGAAACATTCGACTGTAATTTTTGACTGATTGACACTTTTATGTGAAATGTAAGTCCTCGTTTCCCTCGAAAAACCAAGATGAACAGTTTTTTTCTTTTAAATTATTTGTATTCTCTAATATTGGTGGAAAAAATGGTGCATTACTGTTACTGCTTTTGGAACTTTTGTTTTGAGTTGTATGACTATGTATTATGTTAGTCCCTGCAATTAATGACCGTGTTTATGAGGTTTGAATGAAATTAACTCATTATGTCTTGTTGGGAGCCATTAAACTTGGACTGATATTTCTCACATAATCGATATTTATATATTTAAAGCTTTTATAACTTTGGAATGATAAGAATTCTAGTTTCTTAATTGGTATCATTAATCTTAATTAGTCTTCTTGTATGTGTTTGGAGCCTTTTTTTTTGTTATGTTGTACTTATACAGCATTTTTCAATCAACTTGGCCAAAATTCTCATGAAGATTCATGTCTTTTTGAAACAATTCTATCTAATCTTGATTGTTGGAATTTAAATACAACAAAAGATTGTTACATTCACGGAGTCAAACCAGAAGATTGTTACAACCAGAAAATTTAACCTAAATAACTAAGCACTTCTTGTATTAACTCAGGATCACATATCAATTGAGTAGGAAGTTGTCCATCTTTTTCCAACCTTGCTTTGTTAATATGTGGGATCTTGTAACTGTGAGAACCTTATACATGATTGGACTTTTTCGCCGAAAAAATATGGAATGCCTGCACAACAGCATCAACAAGCTCATCAATAGTTTTAGGTGAAATCTTGTGATGTAAGGATTGCACTAAAAAACCCAAGATCCAAAACATTTAAATCCGGAGAGTTTGGGGGTTGACACATCAAACGAATGTCAAATCCACCTTCCATAGCTGCTCGACAAAATTCATCATCATTATGATCAATATGGGTTCTTGCATTATCTTATTGAATATATATTGTGTATCTTGCATCATCTCTTGGCAATTTTTCCTTGATAGCAGGTATGACTTTTTCAATTAAGTATGAGGTATGACTTTTTCAATTAAGTATGACCGTATAATGTCTTTTTTCACTGAAGCTATTGGTTTCGTCTCCAATGTGCCCGCAACTCTATTGACACTGTTTCTTCTAGCTGGCTCTTTTGTAACTTAAGGGAACACACCAATTTTTCCAGAAAAAGTTTCATTTCCTTGACTATCAAACCTTGGACGAGCAACCGCAACTAGAAACATGACTTTTCCAATAAAATTTTTGCTTTTACAAGTGCGTATCGGATCTTCTTCATCGGGTAACAAGTAGTAGTGCTCTGATTTCTTTGTCAAGTAGAACCACTTCTCATCAATATGAATAATATTATGCATCCTAGTGAAAATCGGATCATGTGGTATGCTACCACCATCAAGCATTGACAAGCAGAATTGTAGTCGAGATCTTTTGTTTTCCTCTTTTAAAAACGGCTTTATAGCATTTGAATGCCGCCAAATATCTCTTGACTTTAGATGCCTATATAATGTGGTGTGACTCATGTTGATGGAACAAGCTAATGTCCTAAGAGTAGTCCTTTTATGTAAAGGGATCTCACGAATTTGATCAATGTTAACATGATTTCTTTTATGACCACAATTTCCCACCCTCTTTTGAGATATATCACCATTTGTACCATTTTGTGATTGTTTCCAAATGCGCGAAATAGTCCGTCCAGAAACTGAAAATTGTGATGCTACCATTTTTCTCCCTCCATAATTCAATTTTCCATCGATGCTTTGTCGTAGTAGTACATTGTATACGTCTCTACGTTCATCATTGCTCAAATGTTTCACATTCCTTGGTGCCCGTGATAATTCTTCATTTACATCTTCATTATTTATATTTTCATCTATTTAAATATATATAAAAAAAGGATTAGCATATAAATAAAAATAATTCTAATAAAAACCTAAGCATATAACTTAACCCATAAGAACAAAGACAGAACGTAGAAAATAATGCTCAAATAAAATAATGATATTAATGTATAAGGTCACCATAAATGAATTCCCAATTTTAGGCGTAAAATCACAATATATGGGCAAAGGAAAATAATTTAATTCATATGGCCATTGAAAATTTATCGTATGATGTTCACATAATTAAACATAAAAGTAAGGTCACCATAAATGAATTCCCAATTGATCTTCCCCAAAATTCCAGAATCTTTATTTTCTCATTTGCTTACAAAACTACACCGGGGTTCGAGATTTTTCCTTCAATTCAATTGGGAACAATAAAAGCAGTAGCAATGACGCTATTAAAGATTGTGAATACAACCAGTACAAATTCAATTAAACTGACATATGATAAATTATTGGCACTCAAAAAATTATGTTTAACAATTCATGGTTTCTGCATTAAGTACCAAAACCTATTTCTATCCAAGTTTGTGATTCCTCTTCAACGCGTGTATCATGCTCTACACATGGATCACTGTTTAAGTCGAATAAAAAATGACCCACCGAATGTGTCTCAATCATTGGAGCCTCAATATTAAGATCCGGCAAACTAAGTGGTGTCTCTTGTTGTTCACTCCCATTATCAATCTCAATTTGTGGTATGTTTAGATCTATTTCAAGTAAAGCTTCTCTCATTTTGTTTGTTAATTGAAAAATGATTTTGAACTTGATTCGGCGGGTGTTGTAAATGTCATTTAAAAAAAATTGAAAGAGTTATGATACTCCATTAATGGGGATATAGTGAGAAAAAAGATTGTGGATTGGTGGAAAGAGAAAATGTAGATTGTGGATTGTGGGGAGAGAGAGAGAGCACGGATTGTGGGAGTGAGGAGGAGAGAGAAAGCAAAAGAGTGAGTATTTTGGAATAATTGCATGCAGCATTTATTAGGGTGCAGATACCAGTAATTGATAGCAAACATTAGTAAGGGTATTTTTGACATTTTACCATGTAAAAGTGATTAATCATAAGCTTTCTTAATCTGTGTGAAAAGTAACAGTGTGCCAACTAATATGAACCGGAGGGAGTAGTAAGGGATATAAGAGATTTCTGGCATTAATTACAAGCATTGAAAATGAAAAAAGGTAATAAATTATACATGCAAAAAGTAACTATGGAAAAGACACAACATGACTTTTCAAGAATGAAAGATAGGACAACTCAAAAAAGCAAAATATTTTGGTACATGATGATATCTTATAGATTCTGCATATGTAATCTTCCTCATGACATGCAAAATATAAATGCACCAATAAGCTTTAAATGTGCACAAGTGAATGGTCAACATGTTACCAAATATTTGACAACTCAAAAAAATAAAAACAATTGGTAAGGGTGAAAATATCTAATAGAATCTGCCTTCAAACTTTTCATCCACACCCTAACCAAGATATTAATGCACCAATAAATTTAAATGTGCCAAAGTGAATAAATTCAGGTTATCAATGATTTGACAACTCAAAAAAACAAAATATTTTGGCAAGGGTGAATATCTCTATATGTCCATATGTACTTTTTCCTCATCTCATGTAATATGCACCCAAGTGAATACTCAACATATTACCAAAGATTTGACAACTCCAAAAAAGTCATATTTTGGTATGACAACAAAATATATTATAGAATGTTAGATGTAAGTACAATATATTGTAACATCACTAAATGCCTTAAAAAATCCATATACACATCAACAAAAGTCTCACTACCACTTATTAAAGTCAACTACTGATCATGCAACCAAAGAAATGAAATATACCACCAGTGATCATGTAAAAACATATGAATGCCCACAAATTAGCATCACCTGTATGCATGCATAAATATATGAATAATTAACATATGTCTCCACAACACTAATTAAAGCCCACCAGTGATTATGTAAAAGTCCGGCCAGGGAGAAATAGCAAATATACCACCATATGAATGCCCACAAATTAGCATCACCACAAAATAGCAAATAAAATAATTATATGCATCAAACATAACATAGCAAACCAGAAAAAATGATTTCACACATGAGTGCATTAAACCATAAACCAAACCAGAGTAAGAAAGCATATAATAGAAAATAATTTAACATTGTAAAGCAAACTCTTATATTTAGCCTCAAGTTCCACAAGGGATGCACGTAGACACATGTTTTCTTCTTGCAGGCGGATGTTGCTTGTTTCCAGTAGACTGTTCTTGCCTTCTAACTGGTTCACACGTTGCAATAACCCAGGGATTATTGCAAGTGCACCAGCGTCCAAAAAATTGTCAACCCATTCAAAGAATTCACACTTTTGACCCTATAAATCAAGGAAGAAAATTGTAATTAGTCTTTACAAACATAATCATGTGGCATAATTCAATATAATATTTATTTTTTACATTACTTGAACCCCTGCACATCGAAGAAACAGTCTTCCAGGATTGGATGGGGTATTGGAAGTCCACATTCTAACTGTGACTCCACAAGCACAAGTCCGGCCAGGGACTCGAACACCTCCACTGCCGCCTCCGGCAGACCTATTACTACGACATGTGCTATTGGAACTAGAATCCATTTATGATTGAAATCAAGACCTATGAAAAAACAATAAGAACAAAAAAAAATCAGAATACAACACACAAGATTTAAAAATAAACCTTAAAAAACAACCACAATAATTATTCAAATTAAAGCCCCAAATTTATCAAATAAAAAACAACACCAAATTATTTTTCCAGTAAACCTTAAAGTATAACAAACCCTGAAAATTCAAAATTGGAACCTTGTAAATAAGTCCCTATAATCCCGAATAAATTGCAAAAGCTCTATAAATTCATATTTCTAAAAAGCCCTAAATTCCCGTATCTAAACCCGTGAGATGTCGAAATTTAAATAGCCCTAAACTAATATCTCTAAACCCGTCAGAGGTCTTCATTGAAAAGATCTTAAAAAACAAACATACATTTCTGTGATTTCAATTTTGGCCTTCCAATAACCCACAAAGAATCTTCGAAAATCTTCCAATTTTATTTTCAAAAACTTCGAACGAACCCCCAAATACTATGTGCGGCGCACACTACAAGAAAAACGAGGATATCCGACGGATTTTTCCAAAATTCCGTCGAAAATCGGCATTTTTCGACGGAAAATGCCCGTCGGAAACTCCGTCGGAAATATGCTCGTCGGAGATTTTCCAATGGAATTTTCGACGGGATATTTCCGGCGGCCCAAGTTCGTTGGAAAGTCCGTCGGAAATTTTCCAACGGACAACTTCCGACGGGACTTCCGACGGATAATTCCGTCGGAAATTATTGTGGGTCAACTGTTTCACCATAATTTCCAACGGAATATTCCGTTGGAAATTAATTATTATTATTTAAAAAAAAAATTTATTCATTAATTTTCGACGGAATATTCCGTCGGATATTAATTATTATTATTTAAAACATAATTTTATTTTTTAATTTCCAACGGAATATTCCGTCGGAAATTAATTATTATTATTTAAAAAAATAATTTTAATTAATTAATTTTTTTTTTATCTCGTTTATATATTCAGTACACCATTCATCAAATTTAAATTGAAAACTAGTAGTCATAAATTAATCTCAATCATAGTCATAATAATTTCAATAATCTTCATAATAATACACCATTCAACAAATTTAAATTAAAAATCTAATAAACATAAATTAGTCTCAACCATCACCCGGATAGTTCAAATATGTAGGAAAATAAACAGTATCAATCATCATAGTAGGAAAATAAACAGTATCAATCATCAGAGTCGGAGTCAGAGTCGTTAGATTGTTGTGGGTTCTGGGGTTTTTTATGCATCATATTGGTAGGCAACTGGCTAAACATACGTCAGAATTCCTCCATCTCTCGACCATTTGCTTCCATCTCCCGTCGTTTATCCGCAAGCTCTTGTTTCATACTGGTGTATTCCTCCATCACTGCTTGACTCTCAGATACCTGTTCTTCGAGAGTTTGAAGTCTCGTCACAAGCTCCGGGTCGGAAGAAGTAGCTCCGGAATAATGTTTTTTTTGTGTTGATCTCAACAATTCCATATTTGGATGAAAAGCTAGCCACGTTATAATATATACATTTAAGTTCGTAGTTGGAATAATATATAAATTCGTATTTGAAATCCTCTCGTTCTTACATCCTTAACTTTTATTTCATTCTTTATGTCTCAAAACAAATAATCAATTTCTTAAGCAAGTTTTTTTTTTCAAAACTAATTTCTCATAAAGTAGTGATATAATATATCTAATGCACCATAACTACTATAAGAAATAATTTAACACCAATAATAGTAAACAACTACTTTAAGAACACATTAACATTAATCAAATCACATCAAACCAAAAAACTAGAACTTTAACATTTTGCACCTCAAACTCAAGCTATCAACTCTGTCTCCCTTATCAAATTCAAAGACAAAAACGGATATCATGCTGTTGTATATATATAAGTACGAAATAGTGGCAGCTCAACAACTAATTACTAAAGTGCAATTAAAAAGGAAAAAGGACTGCAAATTTTATTAATACCCTTGGGAGTATCTTCCTTTCAATTTTTTTATTTTATTTTATTTTAAAAAGCATCACTCATACATACATACATACATACATACATACATACATACATACATACATACATACATATACTTCTCCTAAATAAACAAACAAAGCCCATAATTCTTTTCACACACTCGTACTCACATCCCACAACTTCTTTTTAGGAGGTAGGAATTAATTGGAGATACGGGAACAGACAAACAATAGTTGAGGCACAAGAAGATGGAAACCATTTTGCCAGACAGATAGATAGATAAAATAGATAAGCAATAATATGAGAGCTATTCAATTTCAAACCCTATCATCTTATCAAATCCAACAAAATGAGAAAGACTGATGAGCAATACAAAAAAAGCAATTCAACCACACTTTTTATGTCAAAACATAAACCAGAACAAATTTATCTCATAAAAAAAAACTAGGAATTAAAGTAGTAGTAATAATTGTCTTTCACATAAGTTAATTATTTAGTCTATCATCCGGTTTCACAGAGATTCTAATTAAACATATTTTCACATCTCTGCAACCCCCTCAAATAATATATACACACTAATACTACTTGATACTTTCCTTCTTTCTTTCATCACCTAAGTCCTAATAACTCTGTATTACAGTCTTTTCCAAAAAATTCTTGTCTGTTAAAAAATTTCTACAAGGAGCAGAACTCTGTATTACAGTATTTTCACAGAGAGCTCTAATTTCTTTATGTGCCTCTGTTAAAAATTTCAGAACTTTGTTACTTGTTCTTGTCTGTATCACATTCATATGCATCATTAATTTCTACCTCCGAAATAATTTCTACAAGATCAATCCTAATTAATCTTTCAGCCTGGTTTTTTAAATGGGAAAACAACATGGATTTCAGCCTGTTTTAATTAATTTTGTAATCAACCTAATCAAGATTTATTTTCCTAACAATAAATTTGTTAGTATGGGTACCTTAATTTTTAGAGGAAAGGGTTTGTGGCGTACGTACGGGCTCGGAGCAGGGCAGGGGTGGAGATCCGACGACGGGCTGCGGCGTACGGGTGGAGTAGGGTAGGGGTGGAGATCCGGCGAAGGGCTGCGTGCGACGTCGACGGAGCAGGGGCAGGGGCTGCGGCGTACGGGGGAGCAGGGCAGGGGTGGTTTCAGCGGTGGGAGAGAGAGGAAAACGCGGTGGCCGTTGAGAGGGAGAGGGAGAAGGAGAGAGAGAGAGAGGAAAACGCGGTGGCCGTTGAGAGGGAGAGGGAGAAGGAGAGAGAGAGAGAGCGAGAGCGAAAGAGAGAGAGAGAGAGCGAAGTGGGAGGATGGGTGGTGTCGGTGGAATTTGCAGCCGCGGCGGAGGAGAGAAGAGTAGAGAAGAGAATGAGAGAGTGAAAGAAATGAGGGAAAGTTGCGCGGCTAGAGTTTTAGTCGCGCAGCTTTCCGACGGGATTTCCGACGGGTACGTTCCCGTCGGAAATTTCAAAAAAAAAAAAAAAAATTCCTTTTTCATATTAATTAAAAATTATTATTCACCAATTTTAAAATACCATAGCTTGATTAAATTTTTATAATTAAAATTGTTTTATTAATGAAGAAGTACTAAAATCGTACAAAACGCCCTTAAGCCGGTAAAAAAAAACTGTTTTAATTAAATTTTGTTCTAATTGACTAAAGTCAACACTGTTGACCTTGGGGTTATGTACATTGAGGTTATTCGTAATCAGATCGATCAATTCTCGAATTGGAGGTCTAATTGACCAAAGTCAACACTGTTGACCTCGGGGTTATGTACATTGATGTTATTCGTAATCAGATCGATCGATTCTCGAATTGGAGATCTAATTGACCAAAGTCAACACTGTTGACATATGAGCTATGTACATTGAGGTTATTCGTAATCAGATCGATCGATTCTCGAATTGGAGGTCTAATTGACCAAAGTCAACACTGTTGACCTCGGGGTTATGTACATTGAGGTTATTCGTAATCAGATCGATCGATTCTCGAATTGGAGGTCTAATTGACCAAACTCAACACTGTTGACCTCGGGGTTATGTACATTGAGGTTATTCGTAATTAGATCGATCGATTCTCGAATTGGAGGTCTAATTGACCAAACTCAACACTGTTGACCTCGGGGTTATGTACATTGAGGTTATTCGTAATCAGATCGATTCTCGATTTGAAGGTCTAATTGACCAAAGTCAGCACTGTTGACCTCGGGGTTATGTGCATTGAGGTTATTTGTAATTAGATCGATCGATTCTCGAATTGGAGGTCTAATTGACCAAAGTCAACACTTTTTTCTTTTAAGTAAAATTTCAGATAGATTAGTCCCGTCGGGATATTTTAATTAATTATTTAGACCGATCTTTTTTCATAATATTTTCCTTTTAATTATGGCCAGCGGAAATTATAAATACTTTTGTTCTTTTTTATATATATTTTCCGACGAACATAACCCGTCGGAAAATTTCAATTTATGGAGGTCTTTTTTTTTTTAAGATTTTCCGACGGATATGTTCCGTTGGAAATTATATAATTTAATTTTGGATTTTTTAAATGCCATTTCCGACGGGTATATTCCGTCGGAAATTATATAATATATTTTTTAATTATTTTTAATAGAATTTCCGACGGAATATACCCGTCGAAAATTATATAATATATTTTTTTATTATTTTTAATATAATTTCCGACGGAATATACCCGTCGGAAATGATTTTCTAATTTTTTTTTAAAAAATTGATTTTTCTGACGGATTTGGTTGTCCGTCGAAAATTCTACTTAATTTCCGACAGAATTTTTGTCCGTCGGAAAAAGCTGTTTTTCTTGTAGTGCGCAATAAGAGGAAGAAAACAATGATTCAAGTAAGAACTTGAATATATACTTCAATGGTGGATCTAGATTGTTCGTGGATTGAATATGGTGAAAGGAGATTGTCGGTGGATTGAAGACGGTGAAAGGAGAGGAAAGAAAGCGCAGCTTTTGGAAAGTTGAAAATGAAAACCTTAGTTGACTTGGGTATGTACAAATTTGATCCAACGATTGAGAAAAGAGATAGTAATCAATGACCAGATTTAACTTAACCTAAGGGTAAAATGGTAATCTCAGCCAAATCGGATAAATCGAACATAATATTAAATAGTTGGGCCAAGGTCCAATAGAGACTATTTAATATGTCGAACGGGTCATTAAATAGTTGGCCCAGATTTTTGTGAGACCAAACTAGATATTGGGCCAATTGTGATCAAGGCAAACGAACAGGGCCTAAAGTCATTAGAGTTCTTTAAAACTTAAAAAATAACAACGTAGTGGAATGTGTTTTACGTCTTAACATGGCCATATTGTTCGTCTTCTTTCTTCAGAGAAAATAAATTCAGTATATTTTCATGAGGACAGTATGGCATTTTTGTCCAGACAAGGCTTGACCAAACCTATCCAACCATATTCAAGTGTATTGAATTTGCTTTGTGATTGATCACTATCTTATGAAGTTTTATTCAATCACAAATCAAGTGCATTGCATATTCCATGAAATTATTTGGGTTCGGTTAAGATAGAATTTCCCGGACACTAAGAGTTTGTTTAGTTAGTTTTTGGCTCGATTTCGCAGTTTCGAGAAATTGAGCCAAGACCATTCTAATAACTTTAGGCCCTGTTCATGTTTCAACTTATATAGCCAATCATAATAAACATCAAATCTATAAAAGACAATAATTTGATGCGTGAATAACAAATTAACTCCATGTATTATTCATAATAGACAATTTACCTCCCTGTTATAGGTCAAAATAACTCCTTGTGTTTTTGTAAAACAAGCACACTGCCTCTCTATTGATTTTTACATTTTTACAAAGGGGTAAAATGCCCAATTTGCAATATCATATGAAGGATAAAGTGCTCATTTATATATATTGTAGGAATGTAAAATGCCTATTAACGCATATTACATGGAGATAAATTAAAGTGAAGTGAATATGTTGTCAATGTATGCTTAAATTGGTAATTTTTGACATTAAAATAAAGTCTCAGTCACATTATAGAGCGTGTGGACAACACCTCCACGAGTAAGGAGTTAAATTGCTCATTATTTCATATCACATGTAAGTAAATTACCTATTTTCATATCACATGGAGTTAAATTGTCTATTAGACATATTACATGGAGTTAAGTTGCCAAAAACCCATAATTTTACACATATTATCTATTTTACACTATAAAAGACATTACTTTGACACATATCATCTACTTTTTCCCTTCAAGAGTCAACATTTAAACCCAATTCAAATAAGGTTTCAACTTTTTCAAAACCTAAAATTCAATTTCAAAACGAAATTTCAAAGATTTCTCTGAACCCACACAACCAACTTTTCGAAACTAAAATTTTACGAAACCAAATCAAAACGTAATGGGTAAATTATGAATACCCCCTGAGGTAAGGCCTAATTACAAAAAAAAAACCTCACGTATTGGGTATTACGAATATCCCCCTGAGGTTTGTCATTATCTTACAATTAACCTCATACCAATGAAAAGTTCCAACTTTGCCCCTAGAGGGTTTGTAATATTTGTAATATCTTAAAAAATTAAAGCTTAGGTGCTAATTGTAAATTTGTAATATCTCATAAATTTATAAAATTAATAATTATATATGTACAACCAAAAAATTGAAAAATTTGTATAATTGCACATAAGTTTCCAAAAATACTAAAAAAAACCTTATTTTTGCATATTTATTAACAATTTAATTTTTATAATAATATATTAAAAAATTTCATTAATAATATTTTATAAGTAAAAGAAATTTATTTACACAATTAATTAATTTTATACTGTATTAATAAATTTAATATTTTAAAAATAATAAGAAAATTTAAAAATACGATATAATTTTATTAATTTACTTTTTATGTTTGTAATAATAATATTTATTAAATTATTATTATAAACATGAAGAAATTATTCAATTAAATGTGTACATAAATTTCTTATATTTATTAAATATAATTAATAAAATTTGTTTATTTTTTATTATAAAAATTAATTTGTTAATAAATATGTAAAAAAAAAATGTTTTTTGGAACTTATAGGTAATTATATAATTTTATCATTTTTTTGTGGTAAATATATAATTATCAATTTTTTAATTATGACATATTATAATTAATACCCAACTTTTATTTGTTTTAAGACATTACAAACATTTCAAATAATCCCATAGGGACATAGTTGGAACTTTTCAGGGATAAGGGATCAATTGTACGATAGTGACAAATTACAGAGAAATTTACGCAATATTCAATACGTGAGAAAGATTTTCATAATTAGGCCTTAACTCAAAAGGATATTCGTAATTTACCCAAACTTAATTAAATGAATCCTAATTGATAAAAGAAGAAACACATAAACCCAAAAAAGGGGAAAAGCACAAAAAGATGGATTGATGAAAAGGTAAAGTGGAAGAGAGAGATAACAAGTGATCCGTCCTGCCATATTGCAAATATTCCCTATTTTCACGTGGCAAAAGTAGGCCCCATTATTCGTCCGCGACTAGTAGCCTCGTCTCTATTGGCTACTTCCCATTTTTTTAAATCTCTTGTTTGGTACGCCGTTTATAAATAATCTCTATTAACCACATCAATAGTTGGCGAACTGACATGAGCTGACAACCAATGGCCAACTTGAACTGATATTATTTATCTTTCAATTTAATTTTTTTATTAAAATTGTTAAATTTAGCTAAAAGCGCTATCGAGGATAAAGAGGCTAACCAGTAAATTATAAAGGAACACATTATATGGCCAACCAATATTAAGATATGATTAAGTAATCTATTGTTCCACTAAGAGAAATACTATATCACTTAATCATGGCCTCTTTTTTTTTTTCTTTTTTTATTTAACAAACTTGACCGAAATTTGACATGACCTCTTCTTAAGTGATTTTTTTTTTAAATTAGACTCATTTATATCCTGACAGTGATATATCGATTAGTTATCACCATCGACTGATCATACAAGTTCGAATCCTTATTGATAGATGTTACCTTATAATATATCTGAAATAGTTGTGTAAACTAACTACAAAACCTAAAATACAATAGAGCATTACGTATTTTCTAATATTGCTCATGCAAATGGGCCACATATATATATATTTTTTAGTCCATATTTCACCACGAAATGGCCTATTAAAAAAATCAAATAGAGTCTAATGGAGAAATATGATTGAGAAAAAATTCTAAGAAAAAGAATTGTAAAGTGACTAATTATAATAGAACATGTGCAAATAATTTTACTTTAAATTGGACGAGTGAAATTAAATTATGTTTGAACTTGTTTCCAACAACATGTTGCCTGATATTTTGTTTTACCTTCTTAACGCTTATCTAAAAATTTAGTGTCAAAGTATAAGTGCGCAAATATATAGATGCGGATGAAGTATCAACTACAATAGATAGAAAGGATAAAATATCACAATCACCTTAATGCGTGTAGGGCATGAAACCAGGCAACAATTAACATTCATATTATGTACCTGTACAAATGACAAATCATGTGTTCAAGCAAAAGAATCCATCATATCAATACAATAAGAAAAATGTAGTTAATTGACGTGAAATAAACAAAATACAACCCAAGTCAGAATGAGTCGAGACCAAGATACACCAGGATTATAAGTGGTACATCGACATTGACTAATACAACACAACCCGATAAATTTGACATCATGAACGTATAAGTCGTAAGGCTTAAAGCCCTAAAGGTCATCTGGACCGCATGTGTAGACATATCAAAACATCACCCTAATTAACGGAGCCCAATCCGTGTATACGTCCTGCAGATGATCAATCATATTCCTAATATCAAATATGATTAAAATCAATCATGAGAACCATCCTTGAAGAATAGTAGGGGAATATTCCTCATGGTAAACCTGTGCAACCAACATTGATATTTTGGATACAAACTCTAAAGGCATGTCTGTTTGGTGTCTGGGAAAGTAGTTTGGGAGAGTAGTGGAGGTTTGTGAAATATTTATTTCAGAAAGTAGAAAACATGTTTGTTTGATATTTTCCAAACACGAAATAATTTTGAAAAACGCCAAACAAACAGGCCCTAAGTCAACCACCAATTTATAAAGGTACACATCGTCATTTAATAGTACACACAATTTTACATACTACTTTCCAATATTTACCTATTACAATCTGAAATTAAGTTCACATATCTTACTTAAGCATTGGAGGAACTTCACTGAAAAAACACTTGCTTAGTCTCTAACGGTGATTCTATTTTGTAGACAAGTTCGAGAAGAACATTTTCAAGCGTATGATCGAAAAGAATACTTCGCTGATTCTTTCAGGAAAAAAAAAAAAAAAAAAAAAAAGGATACTTTGATGATTGTGGAGTAAATCTAATCCAATATTTTTATTGTTCTATTGGTGTTGAAGCATATTTGTTGAATGAAATTTAATAGAAGTTGTAATTTTCAGATTTTAATGTTTAAGAAATATGGTCATTCTGTCGGTTGGCAAATAGGCGGGGAGGCTCTGACACAAAATTGACATGTGAAAGGGACATTCTTTTTCAGTTGTTACAGTTAAGACAGCCGCCAAAATGCATGAGTTCTTGGTTTATTATAATTGTTAAAGAGTTTAATTGGAGTGAACAGAAAATTAACTCCCTGTGTTATTTTAAATAGGTAATTTAACTTCGTGTGATGAAAAAAAATAACAAAATATTTTTCTGTGATATCCTAAATAGACAATTTAACTTCCCGTGATAAGAAAAATGGCAAAATACCTCCCTGTGTTTTTATAAAAGAAGCACATTACCTCCCTCTAAATTGCTTATTGATTCATATCACAGGGAGTTAAATTGCTCATTATTTCATTCACAGGGAGTTAAATTGCCTATTTTTATATCATAAGGAGGTAAATTGCTCATTATTTCATTTCACAGGGAGTTAAATTGTCTATTTTTATTTCACAGAGAGGTAAATTACTCATTAAACATATCACAGGGAATTAACTTGCAAAAAAACCCAGTTTGATTGTTTGTTTCTTTGCCGTCGGGAGCAAATTAGTGCAAGATCCTTTAATTTAATAACCAAAAACAATTCAGGTGGGTAATGCATCAAATGACATGTTCCCACGTGGAAGAGGTTAGCTCGTATTCCAAGAAAGGTCCAACTATGAAGCATGGGATAATATAATGTTGTATGAGACAAATTTATTATTTGTTTGTCAATATTTGCATCCATGTGTCTCTACAACATGGTTCTATTGAACGTGGTAAAAAGATTATAAATATTTCAGAAACACTACAAAAATTACAATAATATTTATATAAGCAAGATATTTTAGCAATAAGAGCAAGTAATATATTGCTATTATTATTATACGTAATGTATGTATAATAGCAATAATCTATTTGGAAAGAACGAGGAGGATCGGGAGATATGTTAGCAATAAGCCCAAAATGTATCTTAATTTGTGGAATTGAAAATTTTATCTAACCTTGATTTTAATAAAATCAGGTTTATAAATAAGTAGCAAAAAACATTAAGCAAGATTATTGTGCAAGAAAGCAAGCAAGAAAGGGAAATGACGAGGATCGTGAGATAAGTAATATATTTAAACTAGCCAATTAAATCATGATTATTTAATTAAGATATTAGTGGCTACACTTTGTAAAGATATTATTGGCTAGTTTAAATATATTATTTATCTCAAGATCCTTGTCATTTCTGGCTTTAAAATGCAATGCAAATAATTTTATTAATAATTATCAAATAAAGTATAATTAATAATTTTTCTAAACTTAAAAAGAAAAAAATTGTTGAATGGAAAATTATTAAAACTAGTTTCACAAGAAACCATAAGGTTACATATACACAATAATTCTACAAATTAAATAGATACCCTATTTCTTTGGAATTTTATAAAGTATTTTCACTTTTTTTAAAACTCAAACAAATAATATTTTATTTTTTCTAGAATCATGTCATTTCTTGAAATATGTGTCACTCTCAAATAAATATCAAAATAAACACATTTTTGACATTTTTTTTTTCAAATGCATAAAAACCGACGGACAACTCTAGAAACTAATTATCAAATCTCTAAACCACTTCTGAAAAACTCAAAAAATAAAGCGACACAACTAAAATATTAAAAAACTACTAACTATTTAATTTGGTTTCTAGAAAATAATCAAAATATTTTCGCAAGTTGCACCCATGAGATTTGTTACACAAGACATTAATCTAGGGATATATTTTAAAAGGAGAGGGAGCTTAATTAAGAAGAAAGACAAATAGTCCTAATTAATATATTATTATATAAAAAGAAAAGGGGATAGCTGATTGTAGAGGGTGGCAACCTCCCTATATTTGCTTTTTAGTCCCAATATTTTAATCTTCTTCTCTTTTTGTTCTCTTATCAAAAACCCCTCCACCACCCTCATTTTCTCAAACCTCCTCCATTCTACAATTAGGGTCTGTGCAGTTGTGCAGTTTGATCTCAAAGGCTCTGGTCTCTATTATTTCTATCTTGAGGCTAGAGCTCTTTGGAATTAATTGCTTGCATATATATTCTTCAATAAATCACAAAAAATCAAGTTTTAGTTTTAAAGATAATAATCATATAATATATATTATGGCACCAGTTTCATTGCCTCCGGGTTTTCGTTTCCACCCGACCGATGAAGAACTCGTTGCGTATTATCTAAAGAGAAAGATCAATGGACGAACAATCGAGCTTGAAGTCATTCCAGAAGTTGACCTTTACAAGTGTGAGCCATGGGATTTGCCAGGTACGTATATTAATTTTACTTTTCTCTAATTTTTAATATTTAGGTAATTAATATATACTCAATTGCCAAATTAATTTGGTAAGAAATATGCGATGTTAATTCATTTGCAAAATTTGATTAATTATTTATACTTGGATTGTTGTTGATGTCTAAGAATAAGAGAAGTTGGCCAATTGGCAAGCAAAATGATTTTAAAAGTAAGTGTAAAGAAAGGTATAGAGAAAATGATCAATTTAAGTTATTATAACATGATTTGATATTTTAGAAGATCTAAGATAAATTCCGACAATTATATTGTAGTTTCAAACCCATTGAGTTGCCAAGATCAATATGTAAACACTTTGGAATTTTATTTATTTTGAGTTTGTTCTAGCATTGAATGCTAAGTGACGATAAATTTTTCATGGATTATTACTTCATATCGTAATTTTTAAGGTATTTAGGTTGTTAAATGAAAAGAATTTTTGATTTATTTTGACCTTTTGTGTTGTTTAACATTCAATATCATAATCCTTTCGAAATATATGAAAACCAAGATTAATATCTTTTATATAAACTATATATAAATGTAGGTTTTTGACAACCACAATTCTAGAAAATCAATTATTATGGAAACTGATTTTACTAAAATTAATTGTTGCAGAATTATTTTTGCAATGGTAGGTTATTACTCACCATTAATTAAAATGTGGTTTAACACCCTCTAATCACTTGATAAGTTTATTGCATTCAACGATTTGTGTGTTAAACATCTTATTTTAGTGGTCGTAATTAAGCAAATACTCCTTATATTAATTGCAGACATATAAGTGCTAATTCAGTTGTTATCTATTTACTATATATTCTCTCCGCGTCGTTCACTTTCCACCAAAGTATACAATACATTTTTCTTTGATAAATTTTGAGACGGTCAAATTAGTGCAATTTAATATTTCCGATTAATTAATAACAAATTTCATTATTTTATATGTACATACATATATATATATATATATATATATATATATATATATATATATATATATATAAAGGAAATTGGTCCATGGTCCCTACATCTTTTGATGTTCTATTAATCACAAAGATAGAGTTGTGTACTTGCGGAGATTTCTTACTTCAAGTCAAAAAGCAAAGAAAAGAACATTCCTTTTTTTTTTTTTTCAGCATGTCGGAATGTCCCTTTAATTTCGTGTAGCTCTTCTTTATATATAAACTAGCTTAAAACCCGTGCTATGCACGGAATTAAGTATACGATTTTAATACTATATTAAAAATTGATATTTTTGTCTATTTCATAATACAATATTAAAACTAAAAATTGATAATGTTAATAGCTAATAAAAAATAACATGGATACTTGAAAATGAACAAAAACCCGTGAATATATGAATTAACTCATAAGAAATGCAAAAGTTTGAATATTTGTTTTACTAATAAAATAGTCAAGACTACACTGTAAAGTCAAAATCTCAATGTATTTTATCAGGAAATGCAATTTAACATTCGTTTAGGAATAAATATAAAATATATGAAAATGCACAAAAAAATAAATTAAGATGTTCATAACTTTTAAAAGATGTGAGATCTTGGGAAGATGAATTGTGTTCATAAGATGTTTTTTCCTTGATTTCTAGATGAATAAGATGCTTAGTTTAAATTCACCACAATTTTACAATTTTTTCTGGTTTCTAAAAAGGTTCTATTAATTTTTCTTAATTTTTAATATTTATGTTAGCTCAACATATATTTCTTTGTTTCCTTTTGTACTTTGTTGTATTTGGAGTTTATATTTTTGAAATTGTATCTTATAAATATATATACGTGGAGTTCATTTTTTTTTTTCTTTTCTTGTTCATTTAAATAGTTCACTTCATTAATTTTTCTAAGTTCACCTAAAAGTATACGAAACGTGGCTAGTTTGTATAATTGCATTAATTATACATACATATATATTTATATTTCACTTTATTACTTATAAAGTCAAAATCAAATAGTGAATTTGTTTGGTTAGTGGAATTTTTATTTTCATGGATCAATGTATTTAATTTTATAAATATTTGTACGATAACTTTTGGCTTCTTATTTTCTTTTGCCTCAAGTCAATTATATGACCAAATTTAATTGGAGTTCTAGTTGAAAGTATTTTGATTAAAAAAAAAAGATCTATACTTTTTCTTGAAAATGTCTCATAACTTTTAAAATGAAAACTTACTAATTAAAATCATACTAAGTGATTTACGTGCATAATATAATATAATTTATATTTTGATAAATCTCTTAGAGTTTTGTGGCAAATAATATAACTATAGGGGTGTATTTTCACTGATTAAAAAAAAAAAAAAGGATCTATACTTTTTCTTGAAAATGTACTCAAAGCTTTTAAAATGAAAACTTACTAATTAAAATCATACTAAGTGATTTACGTGCATAATATAATATAATTTAGATTTTGATAAATCTCTTAGAGTTTTGTGGCAAATAATATAACTATAGGGGTGTATTTCCATCAATAAAAAAAGTTATTTTTAACCTCTAAATTTGGAAATTTCGATTAAATATGATAAAAATGACCTCAATTAAACATGCTATTATAAAATTACACTCGGACTTCAATGAACTTTCTGGTTATAATTGACCCAAAAAAAAGTAATCTGATTCAAAATATCTACTTTTTTAATAGGACCAAATTACTTAGCACAGAAAATATATTTTATTAAAAAAAATAATCAACGGGACTATAAATTAAGCCCAATCATGAAACAAAAGAGATGAATTTGTTAACAAAAACCAATCAACAAAACTATAAAAGAGAGGAACTTGTTTACTCCATTAGAAGTGTCTTTCGTTGAAGATAAATAATGATCACCCTCCTCAGATCGCGATAATGGCTGGAAAAAAAAGTTAACAATTAGTGTATAAAAATAAAACATTGGAGGCAAAATAAAAAATATGATAAGCTGAATTCAAATTAATCAGACAAAAACGAACAAAAACATATAGTATGGACTCATTAAGCACTATATAAAAAAATTAATAAAAATGTAATTAGATTAGAATACTGAAATGCATACCAGCTTCTAAGAAGTGGATTTAGTTGAAGATAAATAATGATCACCCTGCTCAGATCGTGATAATGACTGAAAAAAGTTAACATTTAGTTATATAATATATAATTTTTTATATATATGAACAATACTCACTAAAAAACACCTTATAGCAAATAATTAAGGAAAAAGATTAGAAGAATTACGATTAATTCGTGATTGAAGTAGCTAGGATTTATAAGATTACTACTCCATTCTCATTTACCTGTTACTCCAATCTCAATCATTATGAAAAACATTTAGTGCACAAAAATGGAGTTGAAAAGATGACAATGATTTTTGCAGGAAAAGATTGTAGTATAAATTCATTTTATATATTAATTGGCTTGTCTTAGAAATTAAGTTGATTAGCATAAATAAAGGGTAGATTAAGAGTATTAAGTTGACTTGGAGTAGATTATGGGTAGAATTAGTCTAAATAATTGACTTAAGTTTAGATTAATTATCCTTACCTAATTAAAGTAATGAACTTAGAAAAGAAAACATGAAAAATTCAGCTAATTACTAATAACTGAATTATATATAGAGGTGAATATTTCCTAAATTACGTCCATTAGTGTATTAAAGGAGTACTTTTTTTTAATAATTTTAGCAATTATTTAATGAGAATTAATTACGTTAATGACCAAGAATTGAATTATATATAGAACCATACATTGGGGGTATGTTTAATATGTTATAGGTAATTGATCCAAATTAGAAAACGTAAATTACGGCCATAACATTGGGGTATGCTTAATATGTTATAGTTAATTGATCCAAATTAGAAAACGTAACAAATCTTTGAAATTTGTTCAACTGCCAAAATTAAATGCAAAATTCGGCTTTGAGAATAATGAACTTAGTGCAAAAAAAATTGATCAGTTTGGCAAGTCAATAAATGGATCAGTTTTAAATGTAAATTGGAGAGAAAAAATTAATTAAAGACATTAATTGAGAATTTTTAGAAATAAAAAAAATTCAAAATTCTAGAAAATTAGGATTTTGGTCAAAACAACTAATTGGGGTCAAAATACACCCTTCAAATATATATATTTATAAGATTAGGACACATATCATTAATTATTTTATGCATTTATGTCAGTCATATATATATATATAATTAATTCATTTTCTAATGTATGTTATCCGATATTCCACCCTTCATTATGCAGGAAAGTCATTATTGCCAAGCAAAGATCTTGAATGGTACTTCTTTAGCCCTCGAGACCGTAAATATCCAAATGGTTCAAGGACAAATCGGGCAACAAAAGCTGGATACTGGAAGGCCACAGGAAAGGACCGAAAAGTACTTTCACAAACGAGGGCAGTTGGAATGAAAAAAACCCTAGTTTACTATAGAGGAAGAGCACCTCACGGAGCTCGTACCGATTGGGTTATGCACGAATACCGTCTAGATGAAAGAGAATGTGAAAATCCATCGGGCTTGCAGGTACAATTTTCTTTGGATTTCTACTAAGATTTAAAATCAATCCAGTTAAACAAGTCGAGCAGAATCAGACAACATGATGCTGAATAAATCATCAAATAAAATACGTAATTTAAGTTTGATTTGTTACGATAATGAGCTTTTATCCAACAAATTCGAAATGAATCTCCCCTAATTAACTTGTTTTGATTTTTGTCCAATTGCAATCATTTATAAACACAATATTTTTATAATCACTAATTGCCTAAAGTACCCTTTCTTGGAACTTCCTTTTTTCAGGATGCTTATGCACTTTGTAGAGTAGTGAAGAAGAATTTGATTATCCCAAAAGTTGGAAATCATTATGTTACTTCAGCCAATGAAAGATCCTTCAGCATTGATATGTATTCTCAAGGAAGAATATCATGTGATGATTTTGATAACAATTCAGACTATTCCATGCCATTGGCATCATCTTCATCCACGGCCATAAACATAAGTAATACTGCAGGTTCATCAAATGAAGCCCAATGGACACAATACTTATCCGATGAGGCATTTAGCTTTAGCAATAATAATCCATACTCCAATTGTGCTCCAATCCCATATCCACCATCAAAGGTAAATCCATTTTACTACCTTAATTGAGACAAATGGTCTCAAAGCACACATTATTTGTTAGTTGTCCTAGACTAGTCCTAATTGATTTGAACCGTTGGATCAAGGTAGATCTTTTGAGCCTATATGTTTGTAGGCGCTCTAGCAACGCAATTGAATGGGTCGATTAGGGTTTGAGTAGGTCAAAGATTGGTCCGAGTTAGGAAATAAGATTGGAAGGTAAAAGATGGTCGGGTCAAGTCACTAAAGATCATCATGAACGATCTAATGCCAATTTACTCCCTATAAAATGCATAATGTTCAATTTACCCCATTCGATTTGAAAAGAGCACTTTTTCCATCAATGAAAATTTACCTCCTTCAGTCGGAGAGTGTAACTCACTCGCAAAAATTGAGAGTGAGCATGGAAAGTATTTTGTTAATATAAGGGGTTAAGTGTTAACATTTATCATGACACATGGGGTAAATTGCCACATATCATAACACAGGGGGTAATCTGCCACATATCATAACACACGGGGGTAAAGTGCCACATATAAGAGGGATAGTTTTGTCAATTCGTATTTTTTTAGGTTAAAATATGCCAGGAAAGTAGTGTGAAACTATAAGATTATAGGGGTAAAGTGATATTTTTAAATCACAAGGAGGTAATTTGAACATTATGCAAATTATAGGGGGTAAATTGCCATTAACTCCATTATGAATGTACTTTTCATATTGGGTTTAATTGGTTGACCCATTGGATATTATGTTATTCTTATCTTATTGAGTGTATTTTATTTACTTCATCTAGTCAATTTGAATGTTATTGTTGGTTTGGGTATAACAACAACAATTGTCCTCGTGGCAGAGAGGTGTCCAGGTGTAGCTTGCACAGTGGAAACGTGACGCTTTTAGCACAATAGCACATGTTTGGTTCTAGGTTTATTAATTTCAAAGTGATCTAGGAAAAAAAGAATTAAATTTGAGTTCCCTAATCGTGCAATAAGAGCACTAATAATTAAGTGATCATCTCCAAATAGAATTACTTATTCTTAAGATTGAAGCCTACAAAATTGTAATTATCTTTACATTGATTTCTTTTTATATTTTTCCAGGTTGACATAGCATTAGAATGTGCAAGGCTACAACATAGATTCTCATTACCTCCATTGGAGGTCCAAGACTTTCCTCAAACTGCAACACTTAATAATGATCCTAGGATGTCACATTCTAGTATGTTCCATGAAAATAAAAATCAACCTGATATTCTAGAGGAAATTATTTCGGTTGCTCAAGCTTCGCAAGATCTTCAAAATCAAGAATCATGGGCTGGAATTTATGCTCCAATCGACGACTTCTCGTTTTTCCTCAATAGTAATCAAGAACATGAATTGGCTTCCTCCAAATATATGAACAATGTAAGTGAAGAACAAAATTACATGAGGCAGATTGAAATTGAAGATCAAAAGGATGAAGTGTTTAGAAATGGTAGAATGGTTGAGAATTTGAGATGGGTAGGGATGTCAAACAATGAACTTGAAAAGGTAAGTTACTAACTTTAAAATTCAATATTTTCATGAATTGATGTTAAAATTTAGAGATTTTAATTTATATTGCAACTGATTTTGTTCTTGATAGGCATTTTCTGATGAATTTAAGACAGTTCAAATAGAGAATATTTCCAATATCCAGAGGGATGATCATGATTTTCAAGGTTTGTCATTTTGATTTCAACTTATAACAATTTTATTTATTTTATCTTAGATGATTTATATAAGTTTACTCATTAAAATTAAATGATTATGCAGGAGAAACATGTAACGAAAACTTCAATGACAATATCTCAATTGGGCATCTAAATGACAACATAGGCAACAATTTTTTGGATGATGAAGACCTAAATGATTTTTCAAGCACTCCAAATTTTGAGGTTTATGAGAATACCAAAATCAATCATGGATTGCTAGTTTCGACCCGACAGGCACCCAATACATTTTATCACAAAGTGGTGCCTTCAAAGATTGTTCGAGTTCATCTAAACCCCGCGGTAATGCAACAACTTCCGATTACAAAATCGTTCTTCAATGCCATACCGAAGAACGATGGTTTATCCGAAAAGTTCATAACATTTTCAAGAAGTATTATACAGGTCGTGAATTCGAAGATTTGGGTGAAGGAAGATAAAGAAAACAAAAGTTCAAAAGTTGTAGTTGAAGGAGGGAATTTGTGTGGCGAGGTTGTGAGGGCTAACTACTTCACCTTTACTTTAGCTTTATGTGCCATTTGGGTGCATATTTTAACACCTTACTCTTGACTTGTTTAATTTCTAGGATTAAAATCATATTTGTAACATGAAAGGGTAAAGAATTAGCCTTTCAAATATTTGGGGATTTTTTTTTCTTTTTTTTTTTTTTGGGTTGGTCTTGGTGTACGTACTGTAATTTTATGGAGTTTGACATACTATTCATATAATTATAATTGAAAATCATAATTTAAATTTGACTCGGACACGCCCAATTTATTTGTAATATTATGTTATTTCTAAGAAACATAATACCCCCATCAGAGAGTGAAATAGAACATGAAACCGTAAGCTCCCAAGCAGTGGGAAGAGTCAGGGCTTTGACCGCGTGCCTGTTGAAGAATGACCTGGCGACTCATAGGCAATGGCTTGATTAAGGGAACCCACAGGAGCCGTAGCGAAAGCGAGTCTTCATAGGGCAATTGTCACTGCTTATGGACCCGAACCTGGACGATCTATCCATGACCAGAATGAAGCTTGGGTGGAACTAGGTGGAGGTCCGAACCGATTGATGTTGAAGAATCAACGGATGAGTTATGGTTAGGAGTAAAATGCCACTCGAATCCAGAGCTAGTTGATTTTCCCCGAAAGACATTGAAGCGTAGCAGTTGACTGTACATCTAGGGGTAAAGCACTGCTTCAGTGATGTGCATATGCCAAAGAATTAGACATACCTAACAAGAGATTTGTATTTATGAGTTAATGACGGGATAATTCCACATTAGACAAACCCACAAGCCCAAATTTTAGGATTGCATACGGGTCTGAAATAAACATTTTCACTTGAACAAGTAGATACCAATTAGTCATGTTGTACTTGTCCAATTGTCAAAACTTTTCAGCCCTCTAAATATGGATTCAATTATGATTAGTTTATTTCAGTAATTCGAAATGAGCCCAATACGGCCCAATTTAACAAGGTCTGACCCACTCTCACACTCTTGGTTTATTCTTTCAACTTTTGAGTTAAATGCACAAACACTCTTTGTGTTTTACCTAACTATCAAAACCTCCTATGTTATTCTTTTATTAGCAAAAGAACCTATTTAAAATTTCTTCATAAATCATAAGGAAGTTTTTGTCAATTTTTAAGTAAACATGATCGTTATTGTCAATTTTCAATGTTAATAGGGGGTTATTGATCATTTTTTAGGTTAAGATATGTGTTTTTCAATCCTTTGGTCGAGGGTATAATAGTCACTTTGGCTTGGTAGGGGGATTTTTGGCTAATAAAAACTAAGCACAAGGAAGTTTTGGTAATAAAAATAACATGGTTTTTTTTAATAGTTAGGCAAAGCAAAGCACAAGGGATATTTTTTGCATTTCACTCTTCAACTTTTTACTGAAATTCAAGAAGAAGAAAAAAAGAAGCTCACAATAACACATTGGTAACTTCTTTAAAGTGAACCCTTTTTTTCTTTTTTTTTAAGATCTTCTTTAAAGTGAACTTACATGATGATGCTCTAATTTTTGTTTTTGGCTTTCCTTTTTGTTCTCACTTGAGAAAGCATATCTATATTGTTTGTTTAAGCAATTTGTCCTCTTTGAGACTGGATTGAAAATATTCTTTTTATGATTACAAATTTGTTGTATGATTTTTTCAAATTCTAAATATTTTATTTCTAAATGTTTTTCCAATGCTAAAGGTATTTGTTGTGTTCAAGTTTAGTTGAATTGAAATCAAAATGGACCGAACAAAATGTTTTTCAATTAAAAAGTAAACTTATCAAAACACTCGTATCAATTATAGATTTAAATGAGTAAATAAATCAAACATTATTTTGATTCAACAACGAATCCCTTACACTAAAACAAATTCAGGAAAAATGCACCAAACTATCAGGTAAACTTTTTTTTCACCAAACTTTCTTGTATTTTCAAAAACCCTGCATAAAACACTATATTCGTCTCCTTCCGTCCATTTTTCAATACGCGTATATTCCATGCAAACAATGTGCGATATTTGTTTTTTTTTGTATAATTTTTTTCAGCCAAAATTATATTGTACTTTTGAATGTTTGTGCAAAAATACTTGTACTTTTAAACGTTTTCACAAAACCCCCTTGTCCTTTTAACGTTGTTAGTAACTAACGGAGATTTGGTGTTTTTATGCAGGATTTTTGAAAATACAAGAGAGTTCGATAAAAAAAAAAAAAAAATCACAGAATAATTTTATCCAGTTTTCGCATAACACAAGGTAGTATCGTAAATTTTCCCCCAACAAATTAAAATATTGTGCAGGGATAATGATTGATTTGCTAGTACTAATAAGAAAGGGGAAGTGGTAATTGCCATTGGTGGTGCGTATCACATGCTATGTTGTCATAAGGGGCAAAAGAGCAAAGTGATGAAAAGAAGATGCAGAAATAAGGGGAAATTTTTGTTCACGGGTCTCAAATGGATTAACCACTAACCAACACACTACTTTTACAGACAGAATTCAAATAATTCATTCATGTACCCAACAAATTCCAATTCCATGACCCCACCATCTCCTCATGCTACCTTTCCGTTTTGATTTAATATATATAATTTAAATGACCTACATATACACGTCAATTATTAGTTCAATTACAATATATTTTATAATTAACGACATCTTTTTGTTCATATATCAAAGTTCCGTTTTCCAGGCATATTTCGGTCAGCCGAATATATAAAACTTTTTTAAAAACGTTAAATTTGAAAAAATTATGAAAAAATGTTACTTAAGAAAAAGAGAAAATTTCAAGGTAAACATAGAGTTTCAAAATACACCTTATTTTCGTTTCGATTGATTATAAAACAGAAATTTTTTGATATTTTCGACCGAAAAAATGGAAATTTTGATTCATTCTTCTCATATTTGTACTTTTAAGTTACTTAACGAATATCACTTGCTATTAGCCTTCATGACAGCAATGACGACATCATTGCAATTAATTTTAATCAAATGTCCATTTTGCTTAATATAATTAATATTGATTAACCTATTGATTGATCCATTTAATTAATTGACCTATTTTTAGGATATTTTAGTAAATTGACATTAAAATATTTAGATATTTTCTAAAATTAATAGCATTTTACGTATTATAACTTTATTTAACGATAGACCTGATAGATTTTTGTAAAAAAAAAAAATTAATTTTGAATCATATCTCTTCGGGCCATAATCATGTGCATAGAATTTTTTTTTTCAGATACATCGTCATTATATCAGAATTTATCTAACAGTACATTACCATTATATCATAATCAACATCCAAAGTACGAGGAATAACTACCAACAATACTAATAATAAATTAGAAGAAAACTCACAATAGTGAAAACAGAACTCAAAAAAGAACTCAAAACCTCTAGGTCATGAAGCCTCAACTTTACCACAAGGCTACAACCTCATCAGATCGATTAGTAAGATTGTAGGATATCTATGTAATAGATGCAACAATATATCCCAAATTAATTGTTGCTATGAATTTACATACCTTATCTTTAGAGCGCATTTAAACACATAAACACTCACAACATTCGGCTGTGATTTGATCCACACTCTGGCCTACGTCACGAAATAATTCCACTACATATGTTAACATATGAATTAGAAAGGACTTGTAAGCTTTCCCCAAAATCCGTGACTCCCTGTCTCTCCCTCTCTATATGTACTTTTAACTGCATAAATCATACAAATCATATTGAAAGAGAAAATTGAGAAGGGCTCTTAATTTTTCTTTGTTCAACCATCATGTATACAACATTTACAGATTTTTGGTGCCCTTTGCATATAATTTTGTTATTGGTCATAGTTATTTGGTTAGCTGGTGAAAGTGTGATTATTGAAGCATCTACTCCAGCAGTGAAATTAGTTGGAAATATTTCACAAATTGAAGATGCTTCATACCTTCGCATATATTATGGGCAGACTTTTAAAGTTATCAAAAATGGATTTGATGGGAAAAGTTATCTTCTAATTCAGGTATGTATTCTTCAATTGCATTTTTGGTACCGAGCTTTATACATTATTCATTCTCTATAGATTTTGTATGTGACAATTAATGTATGATGTCATTGACTGGGTTTCTTCTGTGCTGCATTTGAGGATAGTTTCTATGTGGTTAGGAAGGAAGGAAGGCAGTGAGATAATAGATAATTGTAAACAATTTTATGTTTTTATTTTGGTTAATTGGACCCGAAAATTTTAGATAAAAGCTGAAAAAAATGATAATCTAAAATTCATTACATGTTTTCTTTAAAATAGAAGAAAATATGTCAATGAGATTGTAGTCTAGTGGTAATCACTGGCAAAGTTGAGGCTTCAGGTCCCAAGTTACTAATGTGGATTTTCCTCTAGTTTAATACTAGTGTTTGGTAGTGGTTATGTATTTGTAATTCTTTGTATTTGGGCAGTTATTGAAATTATTTCTGATATATACAATTGATGATGAAAAAAAAATATATATGCTCCGAATGCATTTTGATCAAATTGTGTTTGGAGAATATAATCACTCTTGTAGGAATATTATCCAGCTACGTAAGTAGAATTTATTGCACTTATTTTGTTAATGATTTTGATAAGAGATGTGGGATTGAATTAATTAAAAAGTAGTTTTAAGAAATATGTCATGATATTCTAATATTATGTTAGGGCATCTCCAATTCTGGGGCAGGGTTTGGCCGTGTCCCTGCACAAGCTCTTGCCTAGTCTGCTCCAATCATAGGCTTCTCCCTCCAATTAATACCACTTTAAATTTTTTCCTCTCTCACCTTTTGAAATTATTATAAGAATAATTAATTATTATAAGAATAATATACTACAAATAATAATAATAATAATGATGATGATAATAATAATAATAATATAATTAAATTAATAATAATATTAAAATCTTAAAATAAATAATAATAATAATAAGTATACTATTAAAACATCGATTCAATTCACGGAGTACAACATGAAATACAACAACGAAAAACAACATTTTTGTTTGGATACGCCAACATTCTAACTAATTAAGGCCAAAACCCGGTTTCGTTGAGATCATTTGACGAACCTCCAAATAAGTTCCTTGTAAGACTTTTTTGTTGTATTTCTTTCCTTTTATTCTTACAATACTATTTTGAATTTGGAGTGAAAAAAGAGCAGACCATCGACAAATGAACTTATTTGGAGGTTCGTCAAATGAACGCAACGGCGTCGAATTTTGGCCTTAATAGTTAGAGTGTTGTCGTGTCCAAAAAATTGTTTTCCTTTATTGTATTTGATGTTGTTTTTTAAAATTGTATTTTTATGTTGTACTCCAAAATTGAATCGATGTTTTTAATAGTGCACTTATTATTTTATTTTTTTTAATTTTAAGATTTCAATATTATTATTAATTTAATTATATTATTATTATTTGTAGTATTTTGATTATTCTTTTAAATATTAATTATTCAAAAGGTGAAAGTAGGGAAGAATTTAAAGTGGAATTAATTGGAGGGGGAAGTTCCAGGATTGGAGACGATTAGGCGGGGGCAGGGCCAGCCAAAGAGCTCTAAAGACCTGTCTCTGCCCCTAGGATTGGAGATGCCCTTATAGGTCATCAAAGAGATATGAATCACAAATATGGTGATTAATTTAGTGGAAGAGACTAGTCACTACAAAGTAGTGGACCCATATTCAAATCTTTATTGGATATGAATCACCAATATGGTGATTGGTTTAGTGGAAGAGACTAGTCACTACAAAGTAGTTGACCCATATTCAAATCTTTCTTGGGAGAGTTTCTCACTTAATATATCTGACGCGCCTTGAAAGTGATTAAACCCTTGGGAAACCCCCAAAAAAAAATATGAATCACAAAACTAGTATGTATTAACTTCTTGTGATGGAAAGTTTCTAATATATATATATATATATATATATATATATATATATATATATATATTTGATAATTTAGTTCTAATATATACATTATAAGGGAAAAGTGGCAAAACTCGTAACTATGGTTAGCTTCAATATATGTCCATCTAAGATTCAAGCTAGCAATTAGGTCCTCTAACTAAATTAATTTGACAATTTTAGTTATATGTCAGCCCGAAATTCTTAAAATTGCAAATGTCGTCTTGTAACCCAGACTTGCTAGCATCAAATTCCTTTTAAGATTTGGATTGACAATCAAATTTTGTAACTAAATTAATTTGACAATTTTAACTATAACTCAGCCCGAAATTCTTAATATTGCCAAATTGAGTCACGTGTAGACCATGTGACTCAATTAATTCGGGATTTTTACAGTGTGATGCCCAATCATCCCTCCCTTTCCACTCGGCAATTTCGCAAGCTATGTTGGACCCCAACTAGGACAAAATTGCGCGAAAACATAAGAGAAAACAATGGAGGGAACGCCATTCTCATCCCTCAACTTATAATTAAAGTTTTGCCTCCATTCTGCTCAATGCATGATCAAAATCCCCAATTAATTGAGTCACATGGTCACACGTGACTCGATTTGTGAAAACTAAGTATTTCGAGCTAAAATGATATTGAAATTGCAAATTAATTTAGTTATAATATTTAATCGTTAGCCTGAATCTTAAAATGACTTTTTTGGTAGCAAGACTTAGTTACGGAAAATTCTTGTCCAAGCCTGGCTTGGCCAAATCCATCCAACCACCAAGCAAGTGTATTGCACTTGCTTTGTGATTGGTCACTCTCCTGGGAGTTACATCCGTTCTCAAAGCAAGTGTACTGCACTTGTCTTGTAGTTATTTTGGATTCGGCCAAACCCGGTGTGTGTAAGAATATCCCCTTAATTACATGACGATTTTTGCAATTTTAAGAATTTCGAGCTGAAATAGGATCAAAATTGTCAAATTAATTTAGTTACAAACATAATTGTCAACTGGAAACTGGAATCTTGAAATGACTTTTTTGTCAGCAAACATTAGTTACAAAACCGATTTTTGCAATTTTTCCTATTTTAAGACTTTCTTAAAAAAAAATCAATATCTACTACGTGATGTTGACATGCCAATTTTGACTAATTTTACTAAAATAAAGTGATTATGAAACAACAATATTATATCGAAAATACATAATAATAAAATTGGTAAAAATGAATATAAAAATTTAATAAAAAAATAAATATTTTAACTTAATATTATAATTATCAATTATATTTATTTAAGTAAGAAATCATGACATTTCTTTAAGAAATTTTGGCGCCAAGTGATTGGCTTAGTGGTTGAATAAAAGGTTAGATTTTAATGAGGTCATGAGTACGAATAATTGGGGCTAGACACCATGTAGGTGAATTGTCTAATATGTGACACCTACCATAATGGTGATTTTTTTTTTTTTTTTACATTCCCTTACAATTATTTTTGTAAGTGTGCAATGTGTTTTGTAGCAGTAGCACCTATAATAAAATAAGTTATCTTAGAATTAATGTACAGTCTATTTTTTTTTTAAAATCTAGCTATTTTATGCTTTGTTGGGATCAAATTACCAAGCAGTCTCTTATCTCTCTTGCTAATTTTACATAAAGCATATGAGTGATAATTAGTTGAAAAAAAAATATAGAGGGTAACAACGACATTTCATTAGATTAATTGTAAGTCAATTTATAAATTATTCAACAAAATCAATAATACAGTAATTGTTTTATAATTGAAACACCTTTATATTTATTTCAGTTGATGAAAGAGCAAATATTTGTCGACGTGTGCAAGAACTGTCGCAGAAACCAAGCTTGTATTGTTAAAAAAAAAAAAAAAAAAAAAGAAGGTTCTATTAGGATAAAAAATTAATAAAGAAATTTGATGGTTACTTATAATTTCTTTGATAATTTTATACAGAATAATTCAAAGATGGCAGCAAGAACAAAATATTGCACGGCAAGAATCAAATCATTTGTCATTCCATTAGCTAACTATTCAATTGAAACCGATTATTTTCCAGGTAAATACAATTTCCAGTTTTAATAATAAAACATGGCCTCTTACATTAATTAACCTCATTTGATCTGATTTATAACTACTATTTTCCTTTTACTAAAATTGTATTTCCTCTTTTCTTCTTAATTTGCAGTTTCTTTCTTTGAGGTGAGTTTTGTCAGTTTATGAGGCATTTTGAATTAATGGAGCTAAATGCAAAAAATACGGCATGTGCTTTGTCTAATTGACAAAACTCTCATGTATTCTATTTTACTAGCAAAAATCCTCATATATATTTTTTATTAGCCAAAAATCACCTACATTGACATTTATTAGTTTACTGCACCCATTTGAAATACCTTCAGAGCTCAATAGGGGGATTATTGTCAATTTTTAGATGAATAAGGATGTTTTTGTATTTTATGGTGGGATAAAATTGTTATTTTCTCTACAAAATATGTACTATGGCCTGGGAGGATTTTTGTGCTAATAAAAATAATTCTAATTGACAAAACCCCCCATGTGTTGTTTTCTATTAGCAAAAAATGTCAATGCATGCACTGACATTTAATTACCTTACTGCACCCATTTGAAATGACTTCATAAGTCAATAGGGGGGTCATTGTCAATTTTTTAAGTGACCAGGAGGATCATTGTCAATTTTTTAGATAAATAGGGGTATTTTTCGTATTTTATGGTACATGTATAATTGTCATTTTTCTGCAAAATATGTACCAGCTTGAGAGTTTTTTTTTTTTTTGTTAATTATAAAAAAATAACATAGGAGGATTTTTGCTAATAAAAATAACACAGAGGGTCTCTGTCAATTAGGCAAAAACATAGGGGTATTTTGCATTTCATTCTTAATTTGCCCCTCTTAATTAGGAACAATTTTATATTTATCAATTTCATTCTCAATGCTATATATGACAATGCAGCTTCTTGGGTTACTTGGAAATTTGAAGGGTATGACATCAGATTTAGTGGCTTCTGAATGTGTACTAAATTTATATAATGAGGGCCAAATACAAATAATGAACAAAAGTGAGCCACAACAGTTTAACCAATTTGCAGCTCATTTCATTGTGAATACTGATCAACCTCAATCCTGCAATTTTGCAACTTTTCTCCCTATGGGTGAAGAGGCCCCACTCCAGGTATCTAATTAATTTCTACACTTCAAAATGTATGTTTTATATATATAGAACTACAAGTATGTAAATAACTATGGAGTTAATGGCAATTTACCCCCTTGATATTTATAATATTTAATTTATCTCCCTGTGATTTGAAAAAGAGTACTTTATCTCCCTGTAATCTTATAAAATTTCGCACTGCTTCCTTGACATTTTTATATATGGCACTTTACCCATTTGTGTTATGGTAATCTCCCTGTAATCTTATAAAGTTTCGCACCGCTTCCCTGACATTTTTATATATGGCACTTTACCCCTTTGTGTTATGATAATGTGGCAATTTACCCCCCAGTGTTACAAAAATACTTTTCATGCCCATTTTCAATTTCGGCAAGTGAGTTACACTCTCCGGCTAAAAGGGATAAATTGCTTCTTTATAATTTTCATGGGGGTAAAGTTCTCTTTTTTCAAATCACAAGGGCTAAATGAACACTATGCATTTTACAGAGGGTAAATTCGTATTAGCTCTATAACTATGCTCAAGAATATGCAGGAAATTACTTACATACCATTCTTTAAATTTGCAGAGAGCAGAGTGGATTAAGTATTTGGGAGTTTTCGCAAATTTAGAAACAAGAGCAAATTATGTCTACGATTTGGTATGCAAAAATTCAATTTTTTTAGGGTGATTTATTTCCGGACTCCATGAGATTTAGATCGACTAACAAGGAACCCTTGACGTTTAAGAAATTACAAGCAGACCCCATGTTGTTTAGACTATATATCAAAACTTCCCTTATAATTTCAACAATTCTACAAGGACACCACCTACAATTTTTGAAAATATTTACAAAAAACCCTTGTTATTTTTGGAACCACATGGGATTTTCTGTCATTACGGTAAACTTTAGGGGATCCGCATATAAATCACCCTTTTTTTATTCTGCAGAAGAAAGTATGTTTGATTCAATATTATGCAGCTGTAAAGTACAAAATGAAAATTTTGGCCTCATTTCCGGCCTTTTACTTTTAGATAAATTAATCGATTTTTTCGCTCTTTCAGATTAAGCAGAATTATATGTGCTTGAGTAAGGCTGCAGCCATCAGGAAAGCTACATTCAAACCAATAGTTGCTTGGATGGCATATAACGATGTACGAAAATAAATATGTTTTTGCCTATTATTTCTTTTAATTCTTTCGTTTTTTGTTTGTAGATTTAGTTCAAGATTTATTATGCCAAAAAAAACTTTTTTATATATATTTCTGCCTCACATTTGTTGAATTTGTGTAGGGTGTTTGGTCTTTCACAAAAGAGCCTTACAAGCTAAAGGTATGTACTTGAAGAATCTCTCACTCATATAAAGTAAAATAAAAATAAAAATAATGATAGAATGTTCTATCATTTGTGTACACATGATTGAACCCTCGACACTTTTGATTCCATACTTTATTTGTACTTTTGGTCCCAATTTTTCAAAATATTTTACATTTTTGGGACCAAAAGTGCAAAACTTTGAAGTCATCGGACAAAAAGTGCTAAATAGATATTCTTTAGGACCAAGAGTGCAATATATTATTGAAAATTGGGACAATGGTCCAAATTTGTAATAATGTGTGGGCCTAAAAGTGCAATAATCCTTTTAAAAATTGGGCCAAAAAGTGAAATTTTATAAAGTACGGGACTAAAAGTGTCGGGGGGTTCAATCGTGTGGTACGAAAGATTCAATTTCGCCCTTCCTTTTTTTCTTGTCTTGATGTGAATAAGTATATCTAGATTGACATTTCCATTGGTCATACATGCAGTATGTGGAGGATTCAGGAGGGGAAAATGTAGATGACACCATAAATAAAGTTACATATAACATCTCCATACCAGATGATTTGGAGTCATTTCATGCCATTCTATGTGTAAGTCAGTTTGTGTACTTAGTTTAGCTTCAATTATATATTCTTGCTTTATAAATTTTCTGAAAAATCCAATTTCAAATTTTACTTGTAAACTCATACTAATGAAACTCTTATTTGATTAGACTGTAGATGTGGTGATTGATGAAACCTACACTTCTGATCCAGTTGGCTATAATGTCTCTACCTTTTTTCAATACTTAAATGTGGAAGATCAATCTTGCTTTGCTTTCATGGCCAATCAAAGCATTTGGAGATATGATAAAAGGATTCAAAATTCTATAATTCTTGGTAAGTTTAAATTATGAATTAAATGGAATAAACAAAGTTGGAGCATTTTTGGGTACTATTTATGTAATTTTTTTAACAGTTTGGTCCCGTTATGTTTTTCTTGACAGTTTTGTCCCCACTATCAATTATATGTTTCATTGTAGTCCTTCTCGGGCGGTTCCAGGGCGATACCGACGTCACGTGATTTGCACATGACAAACATGAAGGTATTTTCGAGAAATTCACGCAAAATAGCAGGGTACAATGAACACATTTCAATGGAAAATATGAAAATACCCATGTTATTTTGCTTGAATTTTCCGAAAAAATTGTCATATTAGTCACGTGCAAATCACGTGACATCGGAGTCGCCCTAGAACAGCCTGAGAAGGACTGCAATGAAACAAATAATTGATAGTGGGGATTAAAATATTAAGAAAAATATAAGGGGGACCAAACAGTAAAAAAAAGTATATAAGAAGGACCAAAAGTGGTATTTACCCTTTCTAATTTTATAGTGTGTACATACAAGTTTAAATGAGTTGAGTTGGAGTTAGATCAATCAACCCATTGTTTGATTTTTGTATCGAACTTGAAATTTTGTTTAAACGTTTGATTCTAAAATGAACTGAGCTCGAATGATTTCTCATAGATTCTGGCTTGAATGATTAATATTTTTATATGCATTTATCATTTTTCTTATAAAGTCGAGTTGGAATCAAAAAGATATGAAACAATCTATGTTTTTCAAGTTTGGTTTATTATGCATATGAACTTTTATTATCAATCTCGAGTAGCCTGATCTGATTTTCAGTACTATCAATGTAGTAAACGACTAATATTTTTCCATTCTTTGCTCGAATTTGATGAAGATTGGTTCAATGGAGCTATCTCTCAGCCTCATGTAGTCCTGGCAGATATCATTGAAGCTCTATTTCCTTCAGGAAATTACACGACGACATATTTCAGAAATATAGCTAAGGTAGGATTGAATTCTTTCATGCTACATTTTCTATATCATTTTCATGCAAATGCAACAAAGTGAAAATAAAATAGAGTGTCACGAATCACGCTAAGAAGCTCTGAGAACAATGATAATGTCTTTGTTCTGATTGAGGAAGATTTATTACGTAGTGCACAAATTATTTAAATTTCCTTTAATTGCAGGGAGAAGAAGTTGTGAACATTGGTCCTGAAATGTGTGACAGAAACAGCTCCATTGCCATGGAACCCCTAAACATAGCTTGCCAATAGAGTCAGAAAATTTCTCCTAACATTCTTCCAATTTTGGTATGATACAAACAGTATTTGAACATTATTTTCACATGGCATTTTGTATAAGAATTGATTGACCTTAAACATTTTCAGAGAAAAAAAACATTAGCAGACTTGTTTGTATAGATAAAAACACTATCACATACCAGATGCTATAAAAGTGTTTCTACATTGGTTTTACATCTCTAATGGGTTTTTTTCCTCTTTAAATTTGGAAAACAAGAATGTAAATTATATCTTCTTAGAAACAGGTCAAATCGACTTCAGTCAAATAATATGTTGTTCGAGTTATTGAGCTTGATATTGCATTTTAAGTTTGGTCTATCGGTGACGAACCAAGAAAAAACGAGTTTGAATTTATTTCGAGCACGATTTGAATTGAGTAACTTGATTATATTTTTATGTCTTTCAGTTAGCTTAACTGGTTGATAGTTCAGTTTCACTCATTATCTAGCAATAATTGTTACTCAAGTTTGGTTTGTTAAGTATAACAAAACGAGCTCAAATTGTTTTTTACCTATGAAACTTAAATCGAGTCTCAAATAGTTTGGTCATTTATTGATCTTATTCTAAAACGAGCTAATGCCAATTTACCATATGTGAAATGCATAATATTTAATTATCTCCCTGTAATTTGAAAAAGAGCAATTTACTCCCTTGTGAATATTTTAAAGAAGCAATTTACCTCATTCAGCTGGAGAGTGTAATTGAAAGTGGGCATGAAAAGTGTTTTTGTAACATAGAGGGATAAATTGCCACATTTATCATAATATGAGGTAAATTATCACATTAATCATAACACAAGGAGTAAACTGTCACATTATCATAACACAACGGTAAAGTGCCACATATAAAAATGACAGGAAGACGGTGTCAAACTTTTATAAGATTACAAGGAGATAAAGTGCTCTTTTTCAAATTACAGGGAGGTAGATTGAACATTATAAATATCGCGGGGGAGTAAATTGACATTAACTCATTCTAAAACTATAAAATGGAATGTACATTTCTTTAACACAAATCTACCTTTCATTTCACCAGTCTAAAATACTTATACTTAATTGTTCATATTTAAAAGATGGTCAGTTTCAACTCACACTTCTAATCATCTAGGTGGTTTACTTTTCATGTGTGTTTAACTCCTCCCATATGCAAAAGCCAGCCACCAACTTTTTTCACACTTTATATCAAGATTGTAAAATTTCACTTTTGCAAACACAACAAAAGTCCTCACAATCATCATACAAAGAGGAAAATTCAAAACATTATACCAAGTTAAATTACATGAACACATACCACATCTGCCCACAAGAATGCTCAAACTAAAACTAATTCAATTTACAATCTCCACAATTCCAATTCTCCTCTTCATCTTCTTCATACTCTTCACCATCAATTACAAATCTCCCAATTCAACATTCACCACTAAAACCATGACACTCCAAAACACATCACACACACAACCTAACTTCACCCTTCTAATCGGAATCCTCACTCGACCCGACAACTACGACCGCCGCCACTTCCTCCGCCTCATATACGGGATCCAATCCACTCCGATAGCCAAAATCGACATCAAGTTCGTCTTTTGCAATCTCACAAAACCCGAACAAAAAGTTCTCGTATCACTTGAGATAATGCGGTACAATGACATAATTACCCTCAATTGTATCGAAAACATGAACAACGGAAAAACTTACACGTATCTATCTAGCCTTCCTCGAATACTTACAACAAAGTACGATTACATCATGAAGGCGGACGATGACGTGTACATAAGGCTAAAACCTTTAGCATTGTCTCTAAATCCATTACCAAGACTAGATTTGTACTATGGTTTTGTTATACCTTGTCCTAGTATGAATCCTTTTGTGAGTTACATGTCCGGGATGGGATTCGTGCTGTCTTGGGACCTTGTTGAATGGATCGAGAGCTCGTTAATTCCGGTTAACAATACGGTTGGACCGGAAGATAAGATGGTTGGACAGTGGTTGAATAGGGGAAAGAAGGCGAAGAACCGGTTTTCGAATAAACCGGCAATGTATGATTATCCTGGAACTAATGGAAGATGTTCACATGAACTCATACCAGATACAATTGCAGTTCATAGATTAAAGAGGTGGGATCAATGGTTACATGTGCTTAATTTTTTCAATGTAACAAAAGAGATTCAACATTCAAAGCTCTATGATGTATAAATAGATTTTTAAACATTACATTTTCTCTACAATAGTTTCAAGAATTTATTATCCTTGAATTAGCAAATTCCAAGTTTTGTGATGAATGCATTGCAGAGGAGATCTTTTTGCCTCAATTCAATTCTTGATTGAAACAACAGAGCTTTTGATTTGCTTCAAGATAGACTTTAAATTATAACAGAGCTTCTGATTGCTTCAAGAATGGAAATTTTAATTTATAAATAATTAATACAAATCCACAAAATAAAATAACATAAAGACTGTAATTTTAAAAAAATATATAAATTGAAGAGAAACACAAACATTGACGTAAGAGAAAATAAACGAGTTAATGACAATTTATTCCCCTGTGATATTCATAATATTCAATTTATCCCATTTGATTTGAAAAAGAGCAATTTACCCCATGGGAAAATTTTAAAAAAGCAATTCACCCCTTCAGCCGGAGAGTGTAAATTGTCACATTTATCATAACATAGGGAGTAAATTGTCATATTTATCATAACACATGGGGTAAACTGCGACATTATCATAATACAGATTCATAAAATTATAGGGGGATATAAAGTGCTCATTTTTAAATTACAATGAGGTAAATTCAACATTATGAATATCACGGGGGGTAAATTGCCATTAACTCGAAAATAAACTATATCACATAAATGAATATAAGTAGACTAAAAATTATTAAAACTTAAAAGGACGAAAAATAATTCTTATGTCTAAACTCAAGACCACTAGTATATGATATAATCATTTAATTCCCTTTAATATATATATATATATATATAGCACTGATCTTGTGCTATTAATTAAAAAGTTTTTTGTCAACTTGTTGAGGATATTGAGAATAATTACTCTTAGTAATAAAAGAATTAAAAAGATTTTGCATTGATATAGTGGCAAAAGGATAGAAAAAATGGGGGAGAGATTTAAAAAAAAAAAAAAAATTAGAAAAAACAAGGGATTATTGTATTTTTGGTGCCACAACTATATCCCACTGGCATTTCTACCCCGTAATTTATCGGTTGGCATATTTGGTACCACAACTTCAACATCAGTGGCAATTTTGGTGCCAATTGAGGCTCAATTTCAAAATTAGCCCGAAATTCCCTCATGTGCCGGCCATGTGACATGAAAAATTAGGATTTTCACCATTCAACATCTTTTTCATTAAAAAAAAATACCAAAATTTAAAATATTTAACTTTTCATATAACATTCACCAAACATTCCCTTAATTAAATTGTTACCTCCCTTCTTCTTCTTCCCCCCCAAATAAAAACATCCAAGTAGCCTAGTTCTTGGTGGATGAAAATAATTTTTTATTTTTTTTAATGAAAAAATGCGTTGAATGGTTAAAATTCTCAATTTTCATGTCACATGGCCCGCACATGGGGAAATTTCGGGCCAACCTTGAATTTGGGCTTCAATTGGCACCAAAATTGCCACTGATGTTGAAGTTATGGCACAAAATGTGCCAACCCGAAAAATTATGGGGTAGAAACGTCAGTAGGCTATAGTTGCAGCACCAACAATGCAATAATCCCAAAAAACAAAGATGACAAAGAGAAGCCTCAAGTTGTAGTCAATTTATTTTTGCCGCCCAGCACCGGATTTTTGGGCCAAAACCAATAATAATGGCTTTGGGCCTATTTTACTGGGTGAAACTTTGGGCCAAAAGCCCATCCAAATAAGACATCTAATTTTGAAATTAGGGTTTGCACCAAACCCTAGCCGCGCCACCTCCTTAATAACCACCTATATATAACCTTCAAACCATAAAAATTCAAATATAGTTTTTTTCAATTAGTCACTAAATTTCCAGCTTCTGGCTTTTTTTGTTTTTTTTTAATTATTCACGTTGTTAAAATTGCGTCGATTTACTGATTACCGCCGCCCTAAATTAAAAATGGGCGTTGCGTATGAGCCGACGCTAAATTATTTTCTTCCGTTTCTGCTTTTCGATCGGAGCTTTTTTGTACCCAAGCTTTACTCTCATCAGAATCGGTGAAATTTTATTATTTATTTGATTTTCGATTTAATTTAATTTTTATTAGATTTTTTGTAGAGATGGAAGTGATGAATATTTCCCCAGATGATTCGAAGCTGAAATTGCTGAGCGCATTTTTGTTTTTTCTCCATTTTCTAGTGGAGAAAATCCAAGCCAGATTTTCTGATCCATCTTTACATATAATTTCTAACTTTATTTTTCTATTAAAAAACACTTTTTTTCTTTTTTCGAAGTAGAATTGCGAAATTTAAATGGTGTGGATTTGATGATTATTTCCCCAGATGATCGAAGTTGATTATACAGTGCTACTATAATTTCTCCTATGGAGAAATGCAAGCCAATAAATCTGATCCTTTATTCTTTTATTTAATAATTTTAAAGACATCACTTAATTTTTTCCTAAGTATTCGAACTTTTAATTTAATTGTAAACAAAAAATAAAAGATAGAGTTCTAGGACTAACATAATTGCTGAAGTTTTATAAAAGGTAAAATACTAAATCAAAATATTAAATGACTAACTAATTTATGTTTTGAAAAAAGAAATCCAATTTTCATCCATATCAGCCTTTACTGTCCTTATCTTCAAAGCTGCCACCTGGACTGGACTCGACTTGATTATATTCACTTCAAAAACCAATTTATGTTTTTTGCTGATTTAATTTACGATATTTCAAAAGTATCTTTATAAATAAATTAAGATTTTGAAAATATCTCATTTATGGTGTTTTTGACATTTTACATCCTAGAAGTATTTGGTTTTGGCACTTTGCATCCTGGTATGTGTTTTAGTGAGAAATTTTTTTGCAAATTATATTTATATTTTGTCCTTACATAGACACTGATTTGCATCAGTTGTGATATTCATACAAAATTATATAATAGATATAAGTTTTTCTTTTTCTTGTTTCCAAAAAGATTCTACACGACATACTCTACAAATTTATCTACTGGCATATCAAATTTAGGGATTACAAAAAAAGAAAAAATAGTTCTTATCTAATTACTAATAGCTCAGTATTTTGTTAAAATAAAAAAAGTCGAGGTGGAAGGTGCTAAAAATTTATATTTTCAAGTTGCAAAGTGTCAATATTTTATATTTGTAGGGAGTAAAGTGCCAAAATCTATTTTTTTTCGGTGTGCAAATGCCAAAAAATATTCAGAATTGACTATTATACTCTTTCACTAACAAATTTTCTCACTACAACACACACTAGAGTGCAAAGCGTCAAATAAATTATATATTTTCAGGGTATGAAATGCCAAAACATTTAAATCGGGGTGTAAAGTATCAATCCCTATATTTTAAGGTGCAAAGTACCAATCCCTATATTTTCAAGGTGCAAAAGTGTCAAAACTACCCATTTTTTGTAATATCATTGCTGAAATAAAAATCATGGAAAGAAGAAATATGTTGTAAAAGATAGATTATTTTAGGGTAAACACCAATACTGGTCTTCCTTATCATTAACTTTTTACAGAGTGATCCCTCTTGTATTTTTTTTTTCACGTTAGTTCCCACTATGAATTATTTATTTCACTTTGGTAATTATTGATATAATCTTTATTATGTCAACTTTGTATTTTGGCAATATGAATTGAGAATTAGTCTTTATACTACATTTTGTGGGATGAAAAGTGTCAAAACTACCCATTTTTTGTAATATCATTGCTGAAATAAAAATCATGGAAAGAAGAAATATGTTGTAAAAGATAGATTATTTTAGGGTAAACACCAATACTGGTCTTCCTTATCATTAACTTTTTACAGAGTGATCTCTCTTGTATTTTTTTTTTCACGTTAGTTCCCACTATGAATTATTTATTTCACTTTGGTAATTATTGATATAATCTTTATTATGTCAACTTTGTATTTTGGCAATATGAATTGAGAATTAGTCTTTATACTACATTTTGTGGGATGAAAGTAAAATATCGAAAGAATAATGGTTGTGATGTATAATTTGGATTATATCAATCGAGCGGATTCTAACATGAATTTGGTTCGAGTTCGATAATTAACTTTTTATTCATTTAGATATAATGGATTTAAAATCCAAAATACTTGAAGCAAATATAAACTAAAATAGATTAAAGATCTTAATTTTATAATAGATAAAATATTATATAACACGATTTTTATTTTTATAAGAATCATTAATACAATAATATCATTGGTTGTTTATTAAGTGGAATGGGAAGAAATTCTCAATTGCTTAATCCGCAGAAATAGTCATATTTGTAGGTTTGTTCCCTAAAAGTATAAAAGTTAATAAGATTAATAAAATAACTACGGCAATAATATATTGTCTAGCCTAGTACTTGAATCCTAACAAATTTGATCTAAACCCAAAATTATCACAACAATTAGCTTTACATCTACAATTTGCAGATTCATCTATTAAAATTGAATATGAAAAAGAAAATAAAACACTATTAATCAAACAATAAGCTTAATTATAAATTTCGAAAACAATCATATACTATAATCATTTTAACATTTTAACAATAATTAGTTTGCTCTTGCTCTCACTAATAACCAATTCCAGTAACTTGGTAAAATTTAATACTATTAAAGAGAGAATATACTAAAAATTAAATTTTATAAGTTAATGAGGATGTAGCTTGATGGCAAAGTTGTAAATGATTTTTAGTCAATTATTACTAGTACTTGTAGTCTTAATTTTTTTTTTTTTTTTATGAAACTAAAACTAGATTTGCCATGCCCATATTTTTATGGTGAACCAAAAATTGACTAAACAAATATGCAATTTTGGATCAATCTTAACTAATACCACGTATCCTTTTATAATTTTATTGATACAATCCAAATGGGTTGTGGGTTTATCTTGGGCTGATGTGTGGGTTTCGGCCTGATGGGTTGCATTGATTTTTTTTTGGAAGCCGAATGACACTATTTTTGCAGTCTACTTGGCCCTATTCAATATTTTACAGTTTCTTTTAATGTTTATATCATTTAAATTTATTTTTCGTGTTACCTAGTTTGTAGGTAATAACAATGTCACAATTTCACAATTATAGTAGCTTTTTTTTTAGTAACAATTGTAGTAGCTTCATTAGCAGCCTAGAATTTGAAATTTGTAAATATAGTTAGATAGATAATTATTGTTTAATAAGCAGCCAAATTTTTTAATATGCGTGTATTTACCTATTTGTGAAGTTTTATTTATTAGAATATTTTTGGACTTTATTCATTTTCTAGTAAAAGATGCATGAAATCTTATATAGTACTATAATTTTTATGGGGTGTTTAGGTTGAAGAAATGAAAACATGGAATTTTATTGATGCCTTCTCAACATAAAGTTGAAAATAAAAATGTAAATTAAATGAGCTTTGGTTAAAAATTAAATTTGATCAATAAATTTTTTAAGTTGTTTTGTTACATTTATACAACGTCCCACACAAATAAATAAATATAAATAAAGTTGAATAAATTTGTAACATAGTCTCAAACGAGAGTCCCACTAAAATAAGGCTGTAAAATTCTTCAAATTACACAATTATGTTTATAAGCATGAAAATTAAAAAAATGTCAAATATGACTTCATTTTGGAACACAATCACATATTCACAAACTTAAAATCAAAATTTCCACCCATAAGACATTTTAAGTATTTCCGTCCAAAAATCAAACTAATTAATTTCTAAACAAGATAATAAACTATTTCTTACATTGGATGACCAGTACATAAAATTTCTTTCTGACTAATGCCTTAAGTAGTAATCAAGATAAAGTTAATAAATTACTTCATAATGCAACAAATCGAAGCCAAAATTTGCATTAAATTTCTAAGACGAAGGACATTGATTTATCGAGTTACAGTAGAAGTAAAATTTGACCAGTATCTGTCAAAACCTAATATTCTATTAACATTTTCAAATAATAACTTTTCCTTTTCAAATAAAAATAAAATTGATTTGAATATTAACATACATTTTTTTTTTTGGAATTGAGAAAAGTTGGAAATAGCAACGAAAATGTTGTTCCTTGTCAGGGGCAATGGAAGTCGCGGTAGTTTTTTGGGAGGACGGAGGTCGTGGTGGCGGCTCAGGATGGAAGTTGTGGTTGAAAATGAGGTCGACGGCGAGACGAGCCACGCATAGTCGACGATTCATTGTCTGGTCGTAGTTTGAACGACTGGACGACGGGTATGAGGATGCCCGGTGGTGAATTTCCGATCGGTGGCTGGGCGCAAGGTCGCTTAGAAACTGGTGGTTAGTGGCTCACTGAATTGTGGGTGGGTAGGTGGGTGGGAGGTGGATTGTCGGAGGATGGCCTGTACAATTTTGAAGAAAAATATCACGGCATGACATTTTGCAGGGGCAAAATGGCGCAACACGGGGACCCAGTGGACGGGAGCATGGCTCGAGGAGCCCGGGTCTGGACTTATCCAACCAATGGAAGGATTTGGGGGAGCACGAAGCCAAGCAGGGGCGAGGCTTCGCACGTACGGGATGCTGCTCGGAAGAGCATGGACAGGACCCGAGGGATGGCCTTGGCAGCTAGGCAGGTGGTCGGGTTGGCCTAGCAGCAAGGAAGGGCAACCAGACAGGTGGCATGGCCGGGCTGGACGGGACAGGCGCGTGGCACGGGCAACCAGAAGGGCGGCCCAACCTATTGAGCAAATTACGGGACAATCCAGCCAAGCCGGCTTATTTCATGGAGCAGGCTAATAGGGCAAATAAGCATGGGAGTGTAGGTTTCTAGAAAACTCCAGGAAGTTCTACACAGTTTCGGATGGATCCAGAAATGTCTACACATGTGCAGAGCATTTCAAAAGGTTCTACACTTAGGCGGAAGGTTGCGGAATATTATAGGTCATCCTAGGATACTTTGGAGAAGTGTAGAAGACCTTGGATGGTTGTAGAATCTTAAAGACTACTGTAGTTACTTAATAAACTTGTGTAGAAAATTGTTGTAGGGAATTGTAGAACATTCTAGTTGTAGGAACATTATAGATAGTTAATCATAGCCACTAGATAGGATTAATCTTGGTCATCTAGTATGGATGTCAACTAGTATAAATAGGGTCTTCCAATTCCTTTGTAATCATCCAACTAAGAATCCAACAACATTATATCAAGTAATATTTCTAAGTGTTGTGCAAAGTGTTAGCCATTCTAGCCAACTCCTTCTATACACCAATCTTTGGGATGAGAGTAAGGTTGAGCTTAACCAACCGCGGGGCGGAATCGACAAGCCGGGGGTGAAGTCGAGGCTAGGTGTCGCACAAGTGCTTTGAGATAGTTAACCCTGTGACAAAAAGGTCCAACTGATAATACGCAGCAACCTTGGGAATCCGGACTAAAGCAAAATCTGTTGAAAAAAGTCAAATCTAAGTTTAGCAACTCAAAGAAAATAATCAAATTAGTGAAATTAAAAAGAAAAAAGGAAGAATCATACATGAAGTACTAGCGCGACTGCTGAAAAAAAAAAAAAAAGATTCTCTTTCCATTTTTCTTTGCTTTGGCCAAGGCTGAATGTATATGAGCCAACATGGCTGCTCCCCATGCAAATGTATCAACACCCGAGATTTCTCTAAGGAATTTAAGATAAATAATTGTGAGTTTTAATTTTGGAACAATTGGGAGAACAACACCACCCAAGATATCCAACAGATATGCTCGAGCATATCTATCTATAACCTCATCCCCCCATTCAGATGGAACTTTCTTAAAAAAATCCAACTTCGTTAGTCTCAAATCTAAACTTTCTCTATATTTAGGAGTAGTTCCTAATAATTCTACACATGTATCTACTGCTTTCAATTGGAAACACTGACTGCTTTGCCCGTAATTGGAAGTCCAGTTATATAAAAGATATCCTATAATCCTAAATACAGTTATTTCCTCCTATGTAAAATGATGAGTAATCTACATTGTAACTCTCTACAAGAAATTCAGTCGAATTTTTATTTAATTGGATGTTTTATATCTTAGTAGCATACTTATAAAGGCATGTGTTTTCAATCTTAGACCTCACTTGATCATGAAATACCCGCGTTGTAAGATGCTCCATGTGATCCATAGATATAATACCATAACCTGTGTCAGCAGCATTCTATAGACAAAATAATTGATTTCAATGGCAATGGGGAATCGTATTAAAGGTTAAAATGAAAAAATGGTTCTAAAAGAAGAAATACGTACCACGATCTCAAAATTTCAGTGGTTGTTAGAAAATCTGAAATATAGGAAACAAAAGGTTGTTAGTTTACAAAATTATTTTCATCCTTATGTTGAGAAGAGATCAAGAAAAATTATATTCCATGTTCTCATTTCTTCAACCTAAACCCAATCCATCACCACATAAAAATTATAGTACTATATAAGATTTCATGCATCTTTTACTAGAAAATGAATGAAGTACAAAAATATTCTAATAAATTAAACTTCACAAATAGGTAAATACACGCATATTCAAGAGTTGGCTGCTTATTAAACTATAATTATTTATCTAACTATAAAAATAAAAAAATAAAAAAAATAAAAAATTGGACTTTAATTGAACCGCCGGTTCATTGGATTTACCGGTTTTGGACCTGTTTTCACCGGTTCGAACTAGTTAATTTCTAGGGTGGTTTTGAGGGTTCAGCCGGACATGACCATGGTCCGATTAGCGGTTAAATCGGGCGAACCGGCCGGTCCGATCCAGTTTTGAAAACACTGCATGCCACGAGCCTACCGCTCCTGTCCCGTCCTGGGCCGGCCATGTCACCTGCCTGGTTGCCTTTCCTTGCTGCTTGGCCAGCCCGACCACCTGCCTAGCACTGGCTCCTCGAGCCACACTCCCGTCCACTGGGTCCCCGGGTTGCGCCATTTTGCCCCTGCAAAATGTCAGGCCGTGACATTTTTCTTCAACATTGTACAGGCCACCCTCCGACAATCCACCTCTAACCCACCCACAATTCAGCGAGCCACTAACCACTAGCTTCTAAGCGACCTTGCGCTCAGCCACCGATCGGAAATTCATCACCGGCCTTCTTCATACCCGTCGTCCAGTCGTTCAAACTACGACCAGACGATGAATCGTCGACTATCCGTGGCTAGTCTTGCCGACGACGTCATTTTCAGCCACAACTTCCATCCTGAGCAGCCACCACGACCTCCATCCGCCCAAAGAACTACCGCGACTTCCATTGCCTCTGACAAGGAACACCATTTTCGTTGCTCTTTTCCAACTTTTCTCAATTCCAAAAAAAAAATGTATGTTGATAGTCAAATCAGTTTTATTTTTATTTGAAAAGGAGAAGTTATTATTTGAAAATGTTATTAGAATATTAGGTTTTGACACATATTGGTCAAATTTTACTTCTACTGCAACTCAATAAATCAAGGTCATTCGTCTTAGAAATTTAATGCAAATTTTGGCTCCGATTTGTTGCATTATGAGGTAATTTATTAACTTTATCTTGATTACTACTTATAATTAAGGCATTAGACAGAAAGAAATTTTATGTACTGGTCATCCAATGTAAGAAATAATTTATTATCTTGTTTAGAAATTAATTAGTTTGATTTTGAACGGAAATACTTAAAATGTCTTATGGGTGAAAATTTTGATTTTAAGTTTGTGAATCTGTGATTGTGTTAAAAAATGAAGTCATATTTGACATGTTAGTAATTTTCATGGTCTACTGATTTTCTCCCATAGTAGGTTAAATCGGGCATCATCGAAAAATCGAACTCCTCTTAACCCATTTGTCTTATAAAAAAGTCCTTATAACCTATGATTATCCTATCTGTTGAAGCCATTGCCATTTTCATGCAGAGGAAAGCAATCATAGGTATAAAATCAAGCAATAAATCTAACAGGGGCACAGCATACAAAATACGACCTACTAAATCCTAAAGCCGACTCCAAATCCAAGTTAGTACAGCTGATATTAGAGAGAATCAACAACGTATAAGAGCACAAGCACTTCCACATAGCATCCACCATCTATAGTACATATCATCATCGATTTCTAATAATATTTCACCAACAAAATTGCGAAGTAATTAGCAGAAGTAAACACCAACACATATTAATTCAATTTTTGTAAGTATCATTCTGAAAATGAAAACAAAAGCATCTAGGTGACTTAAAGAACAATGTCATATCCATCAAAGAAATCGCCACGAGTACAAAAACTGCAATAGCTCACTACCAAATACAGTACTTTAAAAGAACAGACATGACATGAATAAATGCAATTAGCGCAATCTCCTGGCCTCTCTTTCAGACTCGAGCAACGTGAGAACATCACCCTCTCTAACAGGTCCTTTGACATTCCTCATGATGAAACGGTTCTGGTCATCGATAAATTTCACTCTCACTTGAGTGACTTGCCCTCGGGACCCGGTCCTGCCTATAACCTTCACCACGATGGCATGCTTGATTTGTGATTCCATTCTTCTGAGCAACCAATGTGTCTAAAAAGATCAAACCAATGGCTCAACATAGTAGTAGTGATATAGTTTTCAAAAATATTCGTAAAAGCTAAAGAAGAAAGTTTGTCTAGCAGCACCATAGTAGCGATACAGTTTAAAAAAGGGTGATTTACACTCGGACGCCCTGAGGTTCACCGTAATTACAGAAAATTACAAGGACAACCTTTAAGGGGGGTTTTTGTAAACATTTTTTGCGGGTTCCTTATAAGGATTGTTGAAGTTGTAAGGGGTGTTTTGGTACATAGCCTAAACCAAAGGGGGTCTCCTTGTAATTTTTGAAACGTCAAGGGGTTTCTTGTAAAACAACTAAACCTCAGGGGGTCCGGTTGTAAATCACCCTTTTGAAAAAGACCATCATCAAAGCTAAGAAGAAAGTATGTCTAGCAGGTTGAGCTGCCTAGAAATTTATTTTTTATCATGATAAATTTGTGCAACACCCCTTCGACCAAACAAACAGCTACTAGAGTAAGCAAAATTGAGGACACTTTCCCTCTTTCAAAAGTAACTAACAATTCAGATCCGACAATCAAGCAGAAACAAAAATAAAACACTTTCGAAGGATACAATGTAACTCAACTACTGAAGCACATTACAGGACCACTTTCGTGACAGTATTCTAAAATATTAGAAGAGTGATTTACACTCGGACCCCCTGAGGTTTACCATAATTACAGAAACCCCCTATGGTTTTCAAAAATTACAAAGACACCACTTAGGGGGGGGGGGGGGGGGGGGGGTTGTTTGTAAACATTTTCGATGGATTTTATTTAAGGGGTGTTTTGCTACATAGTCTAAACCATAGGGGATCTACTTGTAAATTTTTAAACGTCAGGGGTTCCTTGTAAAAGGACCAAACTTCAGGGGGTCCAGTCGTAAATCACCCATATTAGAAACAACAAAGCAACTGATAACATAAAAACTTCACTCCAAACAGTCAAATAAATACTCCATAATGACATGATAGCTAATATACATACGTTGATGCCGACAACACTTTATCACCTACCTTTCAGTAATTCCACATTAACAAGTATGGAAGTCCAAATTAAATTGGTTTACAAACTAATAGCAAGAATTCCAAATCTTAATACTTTTATGTTGCTTTATATTAATAAAAGAAAAAAAACCTAATAACTAAATATCCAATGCTATATTCTAAAAGAAAACAATCACATTTCCATGTTGAGATATAATATCACCTAGAAGGATTCTGCGATCAACCGTTTTCTTAAAGTTCGTTTTGAAGGAAAATGAAAACTCATAGATCTAATTGTGAGTGATATGGAGTAATTCTCCATAATTATCAATTATTGGACATTGAAACAGAAAATACATATCAACATAATAATTATGCGTAAAATGAAGAGAAAGATATGGTAATGGTGATGAATTGCAGATTTATGAATTCGGAGAGAAGGTGGCGCCGCTTACAGTGCTTTGAAGAGAGAAGGTTGCGCCGCTTACACTGAGGTTGTGAGAGCCCCAATCTAAACCCTAGCAAATCTAATTTATATGTCACCAAAGCCGCAATGACATAATTACCCGCGACTATATACTACTAATATGAGGACTTAATCGTCATTTAAGATTTGGTTAGGAAAACCAAAAATTCAAAGAGCCCCCTAAACTTACAATTAACCTGCATTTTTTCCTTTGAACTTAAATTTTTTGCACCTGTCCACTCTGAACTTACATTAAGATTACACTTTATTCCTGAACTATTTTCCAAGCACTTTTTCGGCCAAGGAGTTCAAGGGAAAAAGTGCAATAAGGGTGTAAGTTCAGAGGAGAAAGTTCAACTCATAGATAAGTTCAAGGGGTAAAGCTTGATTTTCTGATTGAAAGTATTATTTGTTTCTTTAATTAATAAGTTTACACCTTTATTCTTCAAATGTCAATCATCAACTAGAAAATTCACGATTTCAGATTGTCAAAGTATTTTTTATTTATTCTGTTACAATTTTTTACTAAAACTTCATTGAAGATATTAATGCAAAAGTAACAAGATTAACTAAAGATGAAAATATTAGTGTATGCTCGTTTTTATACTCATCACCCACTCTGTAATGTCTAACTAATATATTTGTATCTTTTTTATGTTTGTTAATTTTGTATTAAATTTTTTGCTATTTCTATATTTTACATCTTATTAAAATGTACATAATTTGAAAAATTTTCATTTTTTTTTTTACTTTAAATTATAATTGGTTGCAAACAAATGAGTTTTGCCCCCTCAATTTACATCAAACTTTCACTTTTCACACTAAACTTTCCCCCTTGAACTCTTTGGCTGAAAAATAGTTCAAGGAGAAAGTGCAACATTAATGTAAGTTCAAGATGGACAGTGCAAGAAAATTAAGTTTAGGGAAGAAAGTGCAGTTTTCTCAAATTCAAAATAAAGAGTTAACTTGATTTTTTCTTTCGGTAATTAAGGGTTATAATGATTTACGAATGAGTTTTGGCTCAATTTCATTTTGATTTGATTTAAAAAATTTGTTTACAATAATAAAATATTAAAATGATGAAATATTTTAGTTATTTTTTTTCCTTTATTTTCAATACGTAATTTAGATTAGAATAAGAAAGTAAAGATTTCAAATATCTTCATCTTTAAAAATAAGTTAAAAAAATGTGTAGTGGTTGAGAATTAGTGCGATTAAAAATCATTACTTTAAGAATATTATTTTTAAAAAAACAAAATTACAGTAGTAGTAATTTTTGTTTCCCTTTTCATTTGGTTGTTTTAATCATGAAACGGTGTGGTTTCATTGATTTTGGGCATGGATTGTGCCTGTGTTGATTTTCTTTTATCTTTTCCTTCCTTTATTTCGGTGGTCCGACTTTGGTTGTGGGTCTCGTTGCTGGTGCGGTTGTCGAGGATCCCACCATGATCTGTTCTGGTGGGGTGCTGGTGCGGGAGCGAGAGCGAGAGCTAGGGATGCACATGGTTTTCGAGACCGTACCGCACCGTACCGTGCAATACCAAACCGTACCGAAGTTTAGGTTTTTTTTTCTCAAAACAGTAGGTTTTGGTATGTATGAAAACCGTACCGAATTTTTTGGTATGGTATAGGTTTTGGAACTTGGATACCACAAAAAATCGTACTGTACAGTAAATAGAAATAAACTATTTATTTTCTAGTTTACGCAATTAAATTTAAACTTTATTATCTTCCAACCTATAATTATGACACATAATCTAATATTAGTAATTAGAACTTAAAAATTTTTACTCAACTACTCATGGAGAACATATAATTGTGTTCCAAATAAGTTTTTCATTTACAAAAAGTTCAAAAATAAAATTTTGATGCATAAACGACTAACTAGTAAATAATTATAACTTTAAAAGAAATAACAAACGGCAAATAAATTATCGTCATTATTTCTTTATTGAGCTACTATTTTTTAGGCTCATTCATTTTATAGGATATTAGTTCATATAACTCTTTCCTTTATAAAGTATTATGTAAAAAGAAAATAAAAACATCACCAATTTATTCCATTAGAAATTTCTTTCAATTATCAATCGACTATAAGAGGAAAAAAGTAAGACACAAAAAAAATTTCTAGAACCGCAAAACCGTACCGTACAGTACCGTACCGAGTGCATTGCAATTGGTATTGATTTCAAAAGTGAAGTTTAGTATTAAATATTTATAAACTGTAACAATTGGTATGATACAAATTAAACTAATAAAACCGTAATACCGTACCATGTGCGCCCCTAGCGAGAGCGGGAGCTATGCGTTGTTGAGCATGGTGGTGGGGATGTTGAGATGATTCTGTGAGAGTTAATTATAAATGCATTTGCCTTAAAAAAAATCAGTGTGACAAAATGTGTTCCCAAGAAAAATTACTCGAACAAACTAGAAAAGATAAGTTCTTACGAATTGTTGTGATCATAGTAGAAATAAATAAATTTAAGTAATTATGTAAGCCACTCGTTGCCCGTCATTTTATTATGCTAACTTTTCATGTCTGGGTACTCTAATCCCTTTTCGAATTAAACAAATAATGAGTTTTAGTTTATATTTTGTGCAATCATCCCAAATTAATCAAAACCTAAACTCTAATCCCTTTTCAAATTAGACAATAATGAGTTTTAGTTTTACATTCGGGGCAATCATCCAAAAATTAATCAAAATCTAATTAGGCCACTAATTGCTCGTCATTTTTCAGGTAGATATTGAATTTAAGTTCGCATTAGGTTGAATCATAGCTACGCACATAAAGACTAGTTTAATTTCTTATCAAATCCTCAATCACCTTAAATCTAATCATTAATTAATATAAAGATTGAGGTAAATTGCCCCTTAATAATTAGGCCAATCACAGTCTTAATTTTTTGTATCCAGGCCTACTCAAAATCAAGAAATTCTTGCCCGAGACGGGTCTAGGAGTGTTCTCGTAGACTCTGCTCCAACTTGTCAATGTGCATGCTAACATGTACATTTTTTATTTTTAACCTTAGTTATTTTGGTAAAATATTTTTTGTACAAATTCATATGAAATGAAGTTTATTTCTTAACTAAAATAAATAGTTGTCAAGGTTGAGATATGAACACCAAAAAATTAATGATAAAATAAGAATTTGACTTTATGGTTTTTTTCTTCTTAATATTCTGATATTTTATATTTTCTTTTACATTTTATTATAACATTCAATAACTCAACAAGGTAGGGGGATAGAGTGGGCTGGACTTTTCTTTTTATGGATGCATACTAATGAACTAAGACTCATGTGAACTGGGGGCCCAAAATGATTGGGGCCCAACGGCCCAAGCTGGCCCTGCTTAAAAAATATTTACATAATTTTTTCTCAATATTTACCCGGATCGACTTATTTGGCATACAAAGAAGGGTTGTTGTTTTGCAAGGCAATGGTGGGCTTTGCAAGAAAAAAGACATTTTTCAGTGGCTTAATTAATTGGTTTTATCTTGATTTGGATTCGGAGGCGGTTGAGGCGCTTGTTGCTAAGGAAGCTATAAATTTGACATTTTTCTCCGTCGGAGGAAGATAGCTCTTGAAGGGTACTGTAGTCCGGTGATAGATAGTATTTTTAGTCCCGAAGAATGTTTGACGAGCATTGGCCCTATTGTTGAAGATATTAAGAGATAGATTCGCTCTTTTGAGTTTGTTCGTGTGGAGCGTATAAGGAGAAAAGACAACAAAGTAGTACATTCTAGTGCTAGATTAGCTACTTTTGTTGAATTTATTGAACTTCCAAAAGCTATTCCAATTATTGCGTGTAGTGAGCAAGTTTGATATTAATAAATCGTTTCTATCAAAAAAGAAAAAAAAAACTCTACTGCAGGCGTGTGTCTTCCCTATTTTTAGGAAGTTTGAAATTCTATTAGAATATGATTTCGAAAATTAATAATTAAATTCAATACATGAAAGTAATTCAGCAAATTTTCACATAAATTATTATGGATTAATTAATTAAAATTTCAGTAGTCAATTCAGATAATATTTATATTCTCAAAAATTATTTCAGGGACTGTAAAAAGAGTGTAAATTCATATAATCTACTAGTTCTGTTGTGATGCAGCATATGAGGATTAAATAAACATTTAATTTCAAACACTTTGGTTAATGGGATTTTTTTTACCCGAATCAGGTTTAATCGAACACAAAGTAACTACATAGCAAGTGTAATATACTTGCTTTGTGATTGAATACAACTTCTAGGAGATTAACCAATCACAAAGCAAGTGCAATACACATGATTGATAGATGGATGGGTTTGGCCAAACGAGCTTGGACAAGAACTTTCCTTGGTTAATTATTGAACTTATGAAAAGGGTAAAAATTTTTTTTTTCAAATTACATGGAGTCAATTGAACATTATGATAATCACAGGGGGTAAATTGCCACTAACCCCAACAATGCATATGATTTCATTATAGTACTTCCTACAACGTGTTTCACTAGAAAATTTACAGATTTCATTTTCCACTAAGTAATTGATTGAAAACAAAAATTACTCCTTCCATTTATTTTGCCACCCTGAGTTTTGGTAGGAAGTTTCATGTAAAAATTCAAAAAATGAAACTATTAAATATTTTACATTTATGCCGTTAAAAGTAGTGTTAGAGAATTAGTGGTGTCAAATCATTATTTTAAGTAAAAGGGTACTTTTAAAAAAAAATCATATTAGGAAAAAAAATATCATTTTGAGACATCCAAGAAAAGAAACAGAAGCAAAAGTAAAAGGATGGATAAAATTGCAGAAAACGTCTCAAACTAATCAGTGAATTTGAGTTTTCGTCCCAAACTATATCACATCACCGATTTTGTCCCGTAATTTAATATTTTTTTGGAATATCGTCCCACCGTTAATTATGAGATGGTAATTGTGCATGTGTCCGTTAAATTGCCACATGGTTGCTTACGTGTCATGAAGTGGTACATAGCATGAACAATTATAAATATTGCAGAATTCGTCCCAAACTAATTACAAGATTGAACCGTCATTTCCATTAAATTAGAAATTTAATATTGGGACTAAGTTCATGCAAAATGGTAAATTACGGGACGGAATTCGGCGAGTTGATATAGTTTGGGACAAAAAACCAAAATTAGTAATTAGTTTGGACAATATTCCAAAAAAAATTAAATTACGGGACGAAATTCAATAAGGTGATATAGTTCGAGACGAAAATCCAAAATTACTAATTAGTTTGAGACGTTTTCTTCAATTTTGCCAAAATGATGGAATGAGTATATAAATGTACAATCGCACTGTTAATACAGCACCATAGTTTATTTAATACAGCACCATAGTTTATGCAATAACACAATATCTTATAAAAAATTAGTATGGTACTAAATTCATATATAAAAATCGTTTTATACCACTAATTGCATCATCTAAAATCGTGTCCAATTTAAAGAAAAAAACAAGGAAAGAGAGAATACTTGTCAAACAAGGAAATTAACTAACATATTTTAATTGAATGTGATGCAAGACATGAGCTATATTGCACATGTACAGAATTAACCTCAATGAAAAAAATAATAATAAGATAAAGATACATTATAACTCACCTTTGATGGGTGATTTTGTTCACTAGCTAGCAACAAGTTTTGTGCTACACTTTTTTATAAGCTTCCAAATCATTTTTATATCCGTTTTAACTATTTTGCCAGTTAATTTATTATTTTGTTTCTAGGAAAAATCTCACATTATGAAAAAGGTTCGAGATCACTATCTTTGAAAGTTTGTCGACGAAAAATGTTCAAATGTTGGGTGGCGAAGTGCGAAAACGTTCAAAGGTTGTCTGACAAAATGGAAAACGTTCAAAGCCACAATTAAAGTTGGACTAAATATTCTATTAGTTTCTAGTTTTTTGCATCTTAGAGGGATGTCTGATATATATTTAATAGTTGAGGGAGTTAAGTGAGAATTCACAAAGATTAGGGGATAAAATGGAAATATGTTCAAAGGTTAGGGGTCAAAGTGGAATTTTCCATTGTTGATATTCGCATTGCAGATTGCACATAAAAATACAAAAGCAAATTGCTGCAAAAGTACCAACATTAAGGGGAGTGGAAAGGACCACGTGGCATGCAATGAACCTTCTGAGCTGTGAACCAGCAAGTGGTTATACAGTGCATCTCTATCTTTCATATATTGGTTAAAATTTAAAAATTAAAATTCGTTTCACTTTTCTTTTAAATTTGTAATTTTTTAGTGATTTATAGGACATGAAATTTTATTTTTCTCTTTCCACGTAGTGTTGGATGGCAGAAAAAATAGTTATCAAATTTTCTGGACTTGATAGGAAAATTGTAGGAAATTTTCACTTTGAGGGGTTTATCATAATTATTTTATCCATGACATTTTTTTAAATAAGTATGCTTAATCAAAATAAATTATCTTATAGATTATTTTACTTACAAACTAAATTAATTTTAAATTAAATGTAAACACCCATAAAAATTGCCAAAATGTTCTAAACTACATTACAAGTCTGATTTAGATTTTCTTTTTCTCAAGAAAAATCTTATTTATATATACACAACTCATAACTTATTAATAATAGATAAAGCAAAAGCTAAAATTGAGAACAAAACCCGTCCATCTGAATGACTCTTATACTAGCTTCTACAATTTATTTTAATATATTTTAATTAATTTATTTAATTATTGTTATTTTTATTTGATTTCATAACTCGTTTTGTAATTTAAATTTTTTTAATATTGTAATGATAATTTGGTTTTGTCATCAGTTTAAAATCTTTTATGGTTTTAGAAACATTCATAATCGAATAATGTGTATAAAATTATAATTTTCGTAAACTTTCTTGACATTCAAATATCGGTAAAGAAAATAATTTTCCTGAAAATCACTTTCTTTTTCTTTCTTTTTCTTTTCTTTTCTTTGTACTACATTTTTTCCACATTTTCTTGACAATGACAATGACAACAAAGATTGTTGCTTGTTGGCTACGGGGAGGTTTCATGATCAAAATGTCATTAATTCAACTTACACTAATGTGGATATTTTTTTATTTTAATATTAGTTTGTTTAACCAATTTATCTTTATAATTTGATACATTGATACCAATGAAATATATTCGATCTAGTAACTAATGTAACGATGTATTTTCTGTCAAAAGACACAAATTATTAGAGAAATTTGAATGTGTGGTTGTGTCCCTACGCCATATATTCAGGATTTACACCGAATATTCAAAGTTCATGTGTAAGCATATCCCAAGCACTCTGCAAATATTTATTTATAAGTCAAAGATTAGAATTCAAAAAAAATAGAAAAAAAAAACACTCTTACAACTTGCGTACGTGTCTATTTTTATATTTTGAACAACAAAATGCATGTCTATTTAGCAGATTAACATTTGTTATACTTCATCAATTATTTATGAATTATTCTAAACACGCTTCTAGAAAATGCTATTTATATAATTTGTTATTTATTGTAATCATGTATATATATAATATATGGTGCATACGTATTTAATTAGTTGACTCAAATCAAGAATTATTGACTTATTGTTCGAGCTTAGCCGTAAACTACTTAGCGGTTCAACTGTATTTCTCTTTTAATTAAATTATATAGTTAATAATGGATATCAAGAATTTATCAAAATAAATAAATAATGGATCTCAAGAGTGTTCATATTAGATTAAACTTAACTATGATAGTTATTTTGAAATGTGAAGTTTCGAAATTAATTAATTGAACCAAATTGATAAACCAGAGTTGATTCCATTAATCTCCACTCCTAACAGTGAAGAAAATGAACGAACATATATAAACACCAATTAATAATTTGTAACTTGAATTCTTTAATTATTTGATTAATGACCAATTTCGACAAAATCAAAATTAGGGGAGATGATATAAATATATAGCAATTGTTGTGCTCTATTAGCTCGCCATTTTATTTTGGTCTCGAAACTCTAATATTTACTATTTATCAGAGTGAAATCTCTGATTCACAATATCGGTTTAACCATTCGTTTTCAACCACAAAGTAAATACACATTTTAATCGTCGTGTAATTGATTTCTAGGAGTATCTCTAGTCAAATCTTATATATATCTTATATATATATATATAGGAGAATGGTCTTTGACCAATTTGGACTGAAATTCTTTTTTCTCCTAATTTTGAATTATTTTTAATCATAAAATAGTGCAATTAGTCAGTTGGCAAGTAAACATTTATGGTAAATCCCATTGATTATTTCCGAATTTTTGAATTTTTTTAGTAATGATTTACTTCCCTTTATATAAGAGTAAACTATTCTTAATTTTCATTAATTATTCTTAATTTGTCATTAATTATTTGGAAGGTTACGTATTCAAATTTTTACTCCCTACAAACCATGCTAAATATTAGGAATTCTACAAACCATGGAATATTATATAATGCTCATAACTAGGTTGTAGTTTACAAAAATCCTCAAATGTCTTCTCCAGCCTCTCGGCTGCCACCACCATACAATAACCATAGCTACCTTTATTTGCTCATCAAGTGGTTTAGGTACTTAATTGATATCTTATAATATTGTTAAATATATCTATTATATTTCTTAACTATTATTTTCATATTTTTGTAGTCTTTAGCAAAGTATGTCATACTTTTTACAAGGAAGGTGTGCATTTTGAATTTGTTGAGTATTTTATTAAATTTTATTCTTTTTTTTTTTATCACATTTGAAGATCTATATGTACATTTTTTCATATTTTTGTAGTCTTTATCTATTATATTTCGTAATCATTATTTTCATATTTTTGTAGTCTTTAGAAAAGTATGTCATACTTTTCATCAGATCTACGAGGAAGGTGTGCATTTTGAATTTGTTGAGTATTTTATTACATTTTATTCTTTTAATCACATTTGAAGATCTATATGTACATTTTTTTTCTTTCACATTTTTGTTTCTTTGTCTTGATTTATAAATATTAGCTATTTATGATTTTGTTATTCTTTCTTTTATGTATTTTTCGAATTTTCTATTCATATGTTTTATGATTCTCGATTTAACATTCTCTTATGTAATTTCTATTAATTAGATAAGGATTTCTTGCTTTAATCATTCAAAAAATTCAAACTAAATCACTCTCTTATTATTCGTTGATTTAAAAAATTCTTCCTCTTGAATCTTTAAGTTTCAATTTCAGAAGTAAGTGCTTCAAGAACAACAAAAAGAAAATAGATTTTTACCGATTAGAGGTTCTTTCAAGAAGAAGTTAAAAAAATGGTCTCTTCCTGGTTTTAATGAGTATCATCATTCAAGGTGGAGAGTATATCTTTTTGGCTATTTCAATCTAATTTTTTTGATTTGAGTCGTTGGTAAATTTATTCACAAAATTTTATGGGGTATTATATTCTACTTAGCTACTTTGAGATAATTTGGTCTATTGTAGATTTTAAATAGTAATTTATTATTGTGCTTTGGCTAAAGTGAGGTTTTTCGAGATTTATTTAGAATTTTCCAAGAAAATTATATACTATTCGTGATCTACTCTCTTTAGCACATACTAAATTAGCTTGATTTAATGATCAATTAGTTTTTTTTAATATTTTGTAATGATATTTATTTTCTACCATTTTCGATAGTTTGTTTGCGAGATTAACTAACTAATTTACTATTCCTCTATATACTATCATAATTGGATTCCTATAATTTTTAAATTAATTATACTACTATATTATTTTCATTTAGTATTTTCTTCTCCTTCTATTTCTTATATGGGTATTTTTATGTTTGCTATTTTTACATACCTAAATCAAATACTAATTTTCAATTGTTTGAATATACTCACTAGATACATTTCTTTTCCCACTTTTTAAGGTTCTTTTAATTTCACTTTGTCTAAGTCACGTGTTTTCAGTTTACATATACATGTCCTATTACCTAATAAATATTTTTCTTTAATTTTGTTTTCTCAATAGTAATATGTACAATAGTAAATCACATATTTCTTTCTTTTGGATTTAATCGATTTTAACTTTTTGATAATATAAATATTTATGAGAATCTTCCTCTGATTTAAGACATCAATAGGTTTGAAATTCGTTTTTGGTTTTATATTATTTTATTATATAATATTATTTATGGCTGTATTTTTCTATATATTTGCATTAATATGTGAATTATATGAAATTGATTATGATTATTGCTTAATTTTGTTTTATAGGTTCGGAAGAACTTGAAGTCTTTGTTGCAGAAAATCTTGATGAAGCTAAGTAATATTTGTAATCTTGATCAAGCAAAGTAAGTTTTGATAGAAGGTAATTATTTATTCTTGAATACTTTTTGGCTCATAGAATTTATATCTGTGAAAATTTTTTATTAAAGTATTAATGTGTTTGACTTACTAGAAATTAGCCGAAACATGAACTTCTGGAAGTTTTCATCTTGATACTTGAATCAAGAAATGGAATTCCAATTGCCACAACACTTGAACTAAGAAATGAAATCCCGTTTGCTATGAAAGATATTGAAGCTATCTCATGTTGTTTGAAATATGCGCTATAAATATCGAAATTTCATATTGAAAAGGAATTATAGAACTATATGGCTTCTGTTGTTGGGGTTTTGGTTTTTGGCGGAATAACAAAAGTAGAACGTTCATACTTGATGACTCACACAATTTAGCGTTTGATTCAACGAAATATAAAATATCTATTGTATTTTGTGTTCTTATACATTGGTATGCTTCGTATTCTTTTATGAGATTTTTGTCAATGTAAATGGACTTCGAAAAAGGGAGATTTTACAGTGATTGATTCATACACAAAATGTTGCTTCCATAATTATTTCATCGTTTAAAAATAACCTTCAAGCTTTGTAAAATAAATTTGGTAGGTTGTTTTCTATCTTTAAAAAACTATTTTTTTTATGACACGAGGACATGCAGGTGCATATCATAAGAAAATTAGAGGGCAAGAAGAGAGTCAAGAAGAAACATGGACATGTAATTCCCTTCGATAGCCTAGATTAAATATATATACCGTAGCAATTCCTTCTTTTTAATTAATTTTAATTGTACTTTATTGTATTCATACATTTTCATCTGTGTAATTTCAAGTAATTATCTAAATTAATCAATTATCCTTAAACTTTCAATTGTCCCCCAGTTTATGTTACTATTTATTCCATCATTTCTCCACTTTCACGTGAATTTTGTTCATACTTTTGTTTGATGATGATAACTCAAATAAAAAATTAAAATTTATTTTATTTAGTTATGTTTTCTATGATTTCACCTAAAGTCCAGAAATATGACAAATAAATCAAAATTGGCGATTAAAATATATCAATTACTTGATTATTATTTTTCTAAGGTAGTTAAGTTATATTGCTAGCTAAAGCAATTCATTCATAATTGTATACACGCTTCAATTCAATAAGTCGATGTGGTGTTCCAATAATTATGAATTCTTATCAAAATTAAGTTTTGAGATTAACCACGTATCTTATGTAAATAAATAAAAAATTTCATGCCGTATTTTTTTCCCTATATATGCGAGTTTTAAATTACTCATATTAATATAAATTATTTTAATGTAATTTTGTGCATAGCACGGGATTAGGCTAGTATATATATATATTGCATTTGTCATAAAAAACTCAATGTGGCCAAATTTGTTCCCAAGAAAAAATACTCGAACAAACTAAAAAAGATAAGGTTTTATCAGTTGTTGCCCGTCATTTTATTACACTAATCTTTCCTCTCGGGGTAATCTAATCCCTTTTTTACAAATAATGAGTTTTAGTTTATATTTGGTGCAATCAACCACAAATTAATCAAAACCTAATTAATCAGGCCACTAATTGCTCGTCATTTTCGTGTAAATTTGAAATTAAGTTCGCATTAGGTTTGAATCATAGCTACTCTCACAATGACTCGTTTAATTTCTTATCAAATCCTCAATCACCTTATATTTAATCATTAATTATTAAGTTAGGCCATTGTGGTGACTCTACATAATTCATATCTACATAATCTTAATTTCTTGTCTCGAGACCTATTCAAAATCTAGAAAATTCTATGGTTTGAGGCTCGACATATTTGACACGAAGGCAACAAGACGGTACATGAATTAGATAAATTATCTAGTACAGATACGTTTTCTTCATAATTCTTCCTGATTTAATTCATAATATTGTAAACTCCAAGTTGATTTATGAATGAAGATTATCGTTTTTTTTTTTTAAATATTACGTCGTACTTTAACAAACATCTTATTTAATATTACGATTCGAGTCAAATTTGATAAAAAGATAAAATTCAAAGTTTTATTAAAAGTAGAGTATCGGACCAAATTTTAGTTTGCTCAAGTTACAATTTCTTAAAGAAATTTATATTTCACCTTTTTTTTTTCTTTCTAAATATGATGTGGGCAATTGGATACCACATGCAATAAATTTTCCATAATCTTACCAGGATATGTGGGTCCCGGAAATACATACTGTAGTGAAATAAATGAATTCTACAACACCAATAAGCAATCGTCACGTCACCAAAATGCACTGGTCTTGATAAGGTTATCTTTCAGTCATTGGGTGATTATATTCACGTGTCGTTGACTAAACGCCTAATTAAAGTCCTAATACTCAATATTTGTGGAAGCCACAGGCAAAATCCGATTTGGTTAGTTCAAATTATGTTTTGGTTGCAATTTTCTCCCTTGAGAAATATATTTTCTATCAAACTCAAATACCTATTTTAGCTTAATTCTTATTACAATTTTATCATTTTTCTTTCTTTCACATACAACATATTTTTCTTAATTAAAATTAAAACTGCCTCGTGGTGATTTTATGAATTATTGTATGAAATATTTAGATAATAATTGAAAAATACCTTCCACTAACGAATAAACTTTTAGAAACCAAGACTCAAGTGAACAATAAAAGTGTTAGGCCAGTTTCAAGAACAAATGTAAAAAACTCATATTTTAAGAAAAAGCATAGGGTCAATATGTTTTAAGTTTTTCAAAATTATTTCGTATTTGGAAAAAGCGAAACAAATATGTTTTCTACTTTCTGAAATAAATTTATCATCTATTAATTTTCTCAAACAAATCTCCCAAAAGCCACAAAAACAGTGGGCCTTATTTGGAAGGGTTTTGACTAGGTTTTGTAGGTCTCAGTTTCAAAAAATGATTTGGGTGGTTTCGGTGAAACCTTTGAAACCTCATTTTGTTAGGTTTTAGATGTTGGGTTTTGTGGTTTTGAAAAAGTTGAAATCCTGCTTGGATTGAGTTTGGATGTCGGGGTTTGGGGATAAAAGTAGGTGGTATGTGTCAAATCAATATCTTTTTTTGTAGAGTTTGAGGGGAAAAATAGGCGGTGTGTCAAATCAATGTTTGATAGGTTTCAAGAGTTTGGATATTAGTTTTTGAATATGTTTGTGATGAATTTCATGGGTTTTGCCAAACTCCATTTGGAAGAGTTATGGCTCAGTTTCGATAGACCAGCGAGACTGGGCCGGAACCCAGCCATTTGATCCATTAATTTCATATCTCTAAAAAAAACATACACAAATTCTACTTTGATTTGACATAAAGTAACTCATTTCTTACATAATCTATCTCACATAACAAACATGATTTGACATATATAAATGAAAAATTCTTACATAGACCAGATCTAGGAGCTTAGTGGTAAACCTTGTGGTCTAGGATTTATCAACTCATTTATAATTACTTAAAATTCAATTATTAGATTTAACTAACCCAACTAGATGAAACTAGAGTTAAGTAGAAATAAATAATTAAGTGTGAGCCATCTTTTTAATTATCATTAAATTAATATTAGTTAAAATTTAAAATCTTCAGTTTATTTTAGATGAATAAAAAGGTTAATTATTATGATTTAAATAATTTACCTTCATTATACTAAACCAAAATTGAAAAATAATAAATATTACTTTTAAGGAAAATCTTTTACATTGTGGACTTACTATTAATTCATGAATCATCGAAGAAAATTATAGTGAAATATGTATAAACTATAAATATATAAAACACATCAAATATTTCATGTATAAGATAAAACTATACTAAAACAATTTAGTAATAAAGTGAAGATGATATAACCATCACGTACTCTAACTTATTTTTTTTCTTTTTGGAATTTTTTTTTTAAATTGATGTGTAGGAAGAATTAAATTAAATATTTTTTTTTGGATAACTCTCGTGCTATTTTTCTGCTATTCAAAACTAAAATTGGAGCCGTTCATTATTTTTTATTTTTAACTTATATATTAATTATAGTTTTTTTGGGAATATTGTCTAATTCTAACATTATTATGTATATTGAACATAAGTTGCAAAATTATAACATACGAAAAATAGAATTAGATCCATCTAAAATAAATTGAAGATGTTAGATTCTCATTGATATTTAAAATTTTATGAAAATAATGAAGGTTGGGATTCTAAATAAATTAGGCTCAAATATTTAATTATCTAAAATAAATCGAAGATTTTTAAATTCTAATTAATATTAATTTAATGATAAATAAAAAAATGGCTCACACTTAATTATTTGTTCTACTTAACTCTAATTTTAATTTAGTTGGGTTAGTTAAATCAAATAATTGAATTTTAAGTAATTATAAATGAGTTGATAAATCATAACCACAAGGTCTACCACTAAGCTCCTAGACCAGGTCTAGATAAGAATTTTCCTATATAAAGTCTTACACATCTTATACCTACTAAGCTGCTATTCAACCTAACTCTTTCAAAAAGACATATACCTACTTTATTTCCCAAACTACTCAAAACTCAAACAAACAATATTATGCAACTGTTGGGAGAGGTTCCCACTTAATGTGTCCGACGCACCTCAAAAGGGATTGAACCCTTGGGGGAAAAAAAAAAAACAATATTATGCAAATCGAAATTATTTCAGAAACTTTCACTATCCTCCCAAACACCAAACAAACATGCCCATAGTTTTTGGAAAAAAAATTGCTCCAACAGCTTGGTCAAATTTTAATAACCCTCAAAATATTTGAGTACGAACTCTTAAATTTGAGAATCCAAACTCAAAGTGTAAAATTGATTCCTTTTCTACTTTTATGCAAAATTGAATGACATCCTGCTGCAAAAAATTAAAACCACAAATTGTTTGAACTTGAAAAAGAAATATGATTTTCAAGTTAATGCGGAAAAAGAGTAAACATAGCCTCAATATGTTTTCTTTTTAAATAAAAAAATTTAACAGTATTTGCTAATATTCAATAATTCGAATATCATTTGAATCTAATAATAATTGAAATTTGTTTGTTAAAATACACACTAGCTTTTTAAGTAAAGTGGTATGATCGTTTAAAAATAGTCTTTTGAAATATCAATTAAATGTTGAAATGTAAAGTAAATATTAAAAAGTGATAGCTAGTGTACAACAATATTCATCCATTAAATTTTAAGATAAAGAGCCAAAATTTAAAATAGCAGTTGGAGGTAGCCTTACATATGCTTTCTTGATTATTGTTTTGGAGTCATAATCATACCAAACAAAAGATTTTTATTTTTACTTTTCTTATTTAAAACTGTGTCGTGGTTATATATATGAATTCTCGTATCAAACATTTAGATAAGATTTCACTAAGCCCATCTCCAGCTGAAGTAGATAATAACCCCCTCATGCCTGTCTGTTTGCCTGACTATTTGTCTTGCCTAGTATGTCATCTCCAACCGATCTAACAATCCAAAACATTTAATTCAATTTCAAACTTTCCCCACTCTCACTTAACAATAACAATAACAATAATAATAATAATAATTGATCTTGAAATTGTATTTTAAATTAAGTTGCAATAATAATAATTTTTGTTACCTCATATTTTAATATAATAATAATTATATTTTTTTTTAAATTAAGTCGTAGATTATCAAAATACACCCAATTTATTTACAAACACACATAAGTATTTTAATTTATTTAAAAAAAATGACCAATTACATAAAATTGACTATTTTTTTAACACAAGTTTTTAAGAATTTTTACACACACATACATGTTTTATTATTTTAAAAAAAAGTGACCAATTAATTTTTTTATACACGCACACACCACACACACACACACACACACACATATATATATATAGATATATATATATAATTAATATAATTATTTTTTTTAAACACATTTTAAAATATTTTTTAAAATTAAAAATAAATAAATATATATATATATATATATATATATATATATATATATATATATATTAAACACATTTTAGAATATTTTATATTAAACACATTTTAGAATATTTTTTAAAATTAAAAATTATATATATATATATATACACATGACCTCGCCTGCCCGCAAGCAGGCAACCATTGCCTCTATGCCTGCTTAGATGTCCCCCGGTTGTCCTCATGCCCGCCTTGTCCTCCGAAAAATTTTCATCTCCAGCCGACGACACCTCTCATGCCTTTCTGTCCTCTTCAGTTGGATATGGCCTAACCAAAAAAAAAAAAAAAAAAAAAAAAAAAAAAAAGGAGAAAAAAAAAGGAAGATCGTTATAATTATGATAATTAGAGAGAATGAGTATGATAAACCTAATAGTAAATTAATGTAATTAGCCCTAGTTTATCGAGCGAAGAGCGACCATCACTTGGGCAAAAACAAAATGCCATAATCACAAAATACTATTTTCTATTCAAAAGCTAAAATAAGAAGATGGGGAAAATGTGCATTATGCGATACTTACATAAAATCTCCCCAATTGTACAAAATCATCTTGTTCTTTTAGATTCTCTGAATAGAAATCCTCCGTCCGTAAGTCTGTCCACTTTCATTAGTTTTTTGACAAGCGTGTGTTTCATCCGTAAGTCTGTCCACTTTCATTAGTTTTTTGACAAGCGTGTGTTTCATGCTGCTTTGATGCGATTTTTCTTGTATTTTATCAAATTTTTTCAGCTTACGCTTAGCATGTAACCACATTGTACCTTTTTAAATAAGCACGAAATTTTCATTGACACTTTTAATTTTAGCACAAAATTCCCATGTACTTTTTAAACTTAACACATATAATATTCTTGTACTTTTTAACTTAGTACATGATCTCCTTATATAGGGGTAACTTAGATATATATCAACTAAAATTTAACGGCGTTAGACAATTAACGAAGTAAGAGAAACATGTGCAGAGAATCTGATAGTACAATGTGATTCTGTACAATAAAAACTTCATAAATAAATTTGGTGTAGGACCAGTAGGTATCTAATATCACAGGGGACTATTGTGCATTTTCCCTTAACAAAAGGCAATATTACATATTCGTTTGCTAATTTCCGAGCCGTTACAAAATAATTCTTTATATAATTTTTTTTTTTTTTGATAATCTAGGTTACCAAGCTTACGCCAGGCCAATCCTGGACCCTAATTCTTTATATTTTTAGCTCTACACATTTTATCTTAATACTTTACATTTAATTATTTAACTTTCAAGCTCTCAAATTTAGTACTCTCTCCGTCCCTTAATCTTTATCCCTTGGTACTTGACTAAATTTCAAAAAAATTATAATAAATAATTTAATTAATATATTTAACTAATAATTTGATAATATCATTTGACACTATATATATATATATATATATATATATATATATATATATATATATATATAAATATCTAAAAGGTTTAATACGCAAATATTGTGAATAATTTAACATGATAAGTCACTTAAAAAATTGAAAAGTTCGACCGGGTACTGTAGCTAATAGAGTAAAAACAATGGACCGGAAGGAGTATTTGTTTTTTTATATTAGACTCATTTAATCTTCTACTCGACACTTCTAGTCCTCTATCTGGCACCTTTAGTATCTGTATTTTTGAGTCAGATAAAATTTCTTTGAAGCTAAGGCTCTATTTGAAAAGGTTTTGGTTCGGTTTCAAAAATTGATTTGGAGGGTTTCGGTGAACTATTGAAACTCAATTTGGTTAGGTTTTGCATGTTGAATTTTGTGGTTTTGAAAAAGTTGAAACCCACTGGTCTGAATGTTGGAGTTTAAGGAAAAAATAAATAATATATGCAAATCAATGTTTTTCAAATTGTAGGTTTACGAATATGTTTGTGATAAATTTATGATTTTGTCTAACTCCATTTAAAATAGTTTTGACTCAATTTTATGAGACCCACCAAATTATGCCAGAACCCTTCCAAACATGCTCTAAATAATTTAGTTCGATAGATTAAATTAAATGTGTCTACCTAAAATATAAATGTAATTGTACTACTTGTCTTGTTACGACAATTTTCAGAACTATAGTTTACCCGTGTCTTAAACTAAACCAAACGGGTCGATAAGAGAGAAGCCCCCCCTTTTTTTTCTTTTTTTCTTTTTTTTTTTTTAAATAAAATAAGGGCCCCTTTGAGAAAGAGCCAAAATTTGTAAAACGCTTTTTACAAACTTCCCACTTCAAACATGACCCAAAGATTCCATAATGAATGTGAATCACTCATTTCCCGTCATCACCACCACAACAAATTGCGAGTCACAGTATTTAACTAAAATCTGTGAAATAAAACAGAGAAAATCCTACTCTTGCTTAGCAGAAAAAAGAAAAAAAGAAAGACGAAGGAAGAAACCAACGGCCAGATTTTCAAATTCTTTGGTTCAATTTCTTGAAGATTAAATAGCTAAGGTGCGTGTGGTGTCAGATTGTGAAATTTTTGGTTGGCCATTGTTGATTTTGCTTTCTATTGATGTTGATATATACTTCATCCTCTATTTTTTATTTTTATCAAAATTGTTGCTTTGCAAGTTTCCGTTTCATTAAAAAATTGAGTTTTTACTGTATGAAGATAGCTTCAACGTGTGTGGACACTAGAAAAGTGAGGTTATTTTAATCGAGTTGACTAAATATAGAAAGTGCCCACGACCCCAAGAAGAAAAGCTAATCCTAGACCTTATTTTATTTTGAGGAATTTCTTGTGGGATTTTCTTTTTAATCCCTTTTGGATCTGGTATGTTGTGTAGTCAAATAGCATTGATTTTTCTCGTGATTTATTTAATGGGTATTTAATTAGGTGGCTTATGAATAGGAACACCAATGTGTATTTATAGTTCTGATGTTTGCTGTTACAATTGCTCATTTTGCAGAAAACCCCTTAAACAAGTTCAGATATACTGTGCAAAAGTTAGTTCAAAATCTTCTTGAATCCAAAGTTGGTTTTTCAATTTTTCTGGTGGTTTTGCTTTAATAGCAAAGTGGGTATTGTTTAAAGTTGATAAACTTTAGTGGGATTTCCTTATTTTACATATAAAGTCAAGGAGAAAAGATAAAAGATAGGATAAAATCTTGGAATTTTTTAAACCACGAAAAGGTACCAAGGTTTTATCATGTCTGTTGCTTTGTTGTGGGTGGTTTCTCCCACATCTGAAGTCTCAAACGGCACCGGATTCTTGGACTCAGTCCGAGTTCTTGATTCGTTTAACTCCGTTGCCAGATGTCGAAATTTGATTGGAAGTGGAAGGCCTAAAAGGGGTCAAAAGAATAGGCTGAATTATAGATCTATGAATAAAGGGGGTTTAAGTTCAATGAATGGGGGCAGTTTTTCTGTGATATCGAGTATCGTAGCTAGTCCAACAGGGGAAATCGCGTTAACATCTGAGCAAAAGGTTTATGATGTGGTTTTGAAGCAAGCAGCTTTGGTTAAGAGACAGTTGAAATCGAGGGAGAATATGGAAGTGAAGCCAGATATAGCTCTTCCGGGAACTCTTTCCTTGTTGAGTGAAGCTTATGATCGTTGTGGTGAAGTATGTGCGGAATACGCCAAAACATTTTACCTCGGTTAGTTAGTCCTCTTTACACTGTTCTTTATTGTGTCACTCGAGTTTAGTGTTAGTTAATTTGTCTGATATAAAGAATAGATTCTAATCTAATCCTTTTCGTTTGGTTCTTTTCAGGAACATTGTTAATGACTCCCGAGAGACGAAGGGCTATTTGGGCAATTTATGGTGAGACTCTTCATCTCATAGCACAAAGCATATCTAATGACATGGAAAAAAGTTCTATTTGGTTTAAAGGGGCAACTTTTACCTTCAAATTAATTGTCGTCTTAAATTTGAAATTTCATGATTGTAATCTATTGACATTATGCTATGGATGAGTAAAAGATTTAATTCAAAGTTAGGATGCATATTGTTTTGATTCTTGAAAACTACATGAAACTAATAGAACCATTTAAAAAAATAGCTCGAGTATCTATTGGACTATGATCATTACGACATACTATACTAGAATTTTTTCGTTTATTTTCTTCACCTGGATATCTTTCCTGGTTCCAATTTGAAAATGGAAACAAGTTGTGACCCTTCTTTTATTTTCTTTCCAATTAAAAAGTGTGGTGTAGAAGAACAGACGAGCTTGTTGATGGGCCAAATGCATCACATATCACTCCCGCAGCCTTAGATCGTTGGGAGACAAGGCTCGAAGATATATTCCGAGGTCGTCCTTTCGATATGCTTGATGCAGCTTTATCCGATACCGTAAACAAGTTCCCAGTCGACATCCAGGTTAAAATTTGAAAATTTCTTGCTGTTATTGAATTACGTGTAAAATTATCCGTTTAATTAATCTAACAAATAGTTTTTTTTCTTTCTTTTGCAGCCATTTAGGGATATGATCGAAGGAATGAGAATGGACCTCTGGAAGTCGAGATACAAGAATTTCGATGAATTGTATCTATATTGCTATTATGTAGCTGGTACTGTTGGACTAATGAGTGTGCCAATAATGGGCATAGCACCCGATTCCAAGGCAACGACAGAGAGTGTCTATAATGCATCTTTGGCTTTAGGGCTCGCGAATCAGTTGACCAATATACTTAGAGACGTCGGAGAAGAGTAAGTATAGAAATAAACAATCCATTTCGTCAATGTAAAACTGCATTTTAGTCCCACAGGATTGGACTCTCCAACAACTTAAATCTCGATTTTAAAAATATTTTGCACTTTTGGTCCCATCTCCCCCTTTACATTCAATTTGGACTAAAAGTGCAACACTTAAACAATTCCATGGGACCAAACTGCAATTTTGTCGATTCTTCTTTGATGCATTGTTCTTATATATCGGGTTCGTTTTCCAGTGCAAGAAGAGGAAGGGTCTACCTACCTCAAGATGAATTGGCACAGGCGGGGCTTTCAGATGACGACATATTTGCTGGGAAAGTTACGGATAAATGGAGAAACTTTATGAAGAAGCAAATTAAGAGGGCAAGGAAATTTTTCGATGAGGCTGAAAAAGGTGTCACGGAGCTTAGTTCAGCTAGTAGATGGCCGGTGAGTTTTCATTTATTTGAATAAAATTTAAGTAGATACAGTTCCATTCTAGCCGGAAACAATTAATGTATATATATAGATCGATATTATACGGAAATTCCATCTAGTAGCGAGATAAACTAGTAAAACGTTGATTTTGGAACCTGCAGGTTTGGGCATCGTTGCTGTTATATCGACAAATATTGGATGAAATCGAAGCGAATGACTATAACAATTTCACAAGGAGGGCTTATGTTAGCAAACCAAAGAAGATTCTTGCTTTACCAATGGCATATGTAAAGTCTCTTGTTCCTCCATCTCTTGTAAAGGCATGAATAGAATAACTATGGATTTATTATTATTTAGTATAAATTATTATTTAAACAGTTGTGAAGCAAACCAAACATATTATGAACATCAGAAATCATGGCAATGTAGTGAAATTCACATACACAAAAAAAAATTAAGTTGGGATTTCTTTCTTCCTTTCTTCCTTTCTCCTTTCTCATTTTCTTTTTCTATTTTTGCTCAAAATATTTATGAATGGATGGCGACGCTCGACTAGAAAATTCTAGTTCAAACTTGGCCTAACTCAAATTAATCACTTGCGATTGGCCAATATTTTAGAAGATATTAGAAGTACGATCAATCACAAACACGTGTAATGTTTTCGTATTATGATTGAGTTAGTGCTGACAAGGCGGATTTTTGATTTATCCTTCTATTTTCTTTTTCCTTTTTGCTCAAAAGATTTATGAATGGATAGCGACGCTCAACTAGAAGATTCTAGTTCAAACTTGACCGTACTCAAATTATTCACTTGCGATTGGCCAATATTTTAGAAGATATTAGAAGTATGATCAATCACAAACACGTGTAATGCTTTCGTATTATGATTGAGTTAGTGTGGACAAGTCGGGGTTTAGAGAAGAAAACTTATTTTGAAAAGCTTAGAAAAAAAATAAGAACAAAAAATCAAAGACAAAGGGAGTAGATATCTTCTATTTTTTTTTTTCATTTCCATGTTACATGTTTCCTAAATTTTCTTTCAAAATTTCTCCACGTGATAGTCCCAATCATATCAGAAAATTTGGCAGAGCATCTCCGCCCCCCGACCGCCCCCCCCCCCCCCCCCCCTCAAAATGCTCGAATAAAACATATAATGAAACAAAAGAGAAAGAAGAAGAAGAAGAAAGAAGAAAGAAGAAGAAAGAAGAAACAAAGGAGTCGTGTTGATTAAACTGACCAAATTAGTTTCTAGTAGTCAATATTGCATCCAAGTGATAATTAGGTAAAGAAAGGTAGTTATCCACTTATTTGTTGGTTCAAATTTGAATATTTCATTATAATAATAATATTATTAGTGGCAGAGCTAGACCAATATTGTAAGGGACGAAGAATTTTTCGGTAGTAAACTAGTTTTTTTATGTTCTGATAAAATGATAGCTAACGTATAACACTATAATTTTATCAAACAAAAGATAAAAAAATAAAGTAGCAATTTTTTTCCCAATAAAAGCTCAAATCATATACTAGCTATTTTTGAGAGCCCACTAAATGGTTCCAAAAATTGAGGAATTAATAAATCACAAGGTACCAAAATTAATACTAAAGTGAGTAAAGTCTAAAACCCCTTTTTGTGAATAAAGAAAAATCAACATAACTGCATAATAATTGAAATAGAAAAAAAATAAACTATATAAAAAAAGGAAAAAGTTCTCATGGGTTATTGCAATAGCCCAACCAGTGGGCTAATTGGATTTGCCCGTCATTAAAACACATAATAGTATTAATATATTATTTCCAAAATTTCTTGGGGGCGGTCGGCCCCCAATCCCCAAAGAGCTTCGCCCTTGATTAAATTGTCAACACACATTATCAAGTCGACAATAATTAAAAATTAAAAAAATTCAACACTTGGAATTTAGTAGATTACTAGTAAAGTAAAAAAAAAAATAGCTATTTAAAATGTCTATTATAATTTATACATCTAAAATATATATAAATAACGTCTTAAAAAATATATCAATCAATTCGTGTAGAAAATATCTTAGTGTCAATGTGTATACATGATTGTAATTTGTAACATTTCACGGTCTAATATAATCTAAAAAATAAAAATCTATCTATCCACCACCTTAAATTATTGCCAAGAGTTTCTAGTTGATTAATTGAGTAATTTACATTAAAGAGTAGACATAAAATAAATGAGAGTTAAAAAGACAAAAACACCCCTTATGCTCTGTCTAACTCCCAAAAAAATCTTTGTTTTATTTTAACTCCCAAAAAACCTTACGTGTTTGGTTTTAATTACCACACTCAACTCAAGTAAAATTTTAATTTTGACTTTTGACTGAATGACAAGATTACCCCTATGTGTGTTTTTTTTTTAATTTATTTATTCTTTTTGAAAACTTAGATATATAATACTTGGATTGAGTGTAGTATTTTAAACCAAACACATGGGTGGTTTTGAGGATTTAAAATGACACAAGGTTTTTTTTTGAAAGTTAGACAAAACATAGTGGGTGTTTTTGTCTTTCGATGTCAGGGGTAAAATTGTCATATCAAAAGCAAAATATGAACAAATACTTGCAATTTTAATGTTTGAATCACACTCTCTTTTTTGAGGGTGAATTTGGCATTTAATTAAAATTACATGAAAATTTTTTAAAGTTAAAATAACATAAATGAGTTTTTAAGATTTAGACAAAACATAGGGTGTATTTTTGTCTTTCGCTCAATAAATGACTATAAACATCAATTCAACTTAGAACTTTCCCGCATTAATAAAATGTTTCACCAGATGTAGAATGTGCTGCCCATACTCGTTTTGCTTGCACGAGCTACGAGCCACAGGTTGTTACCACGCGGCAACCACCAGACAAATGCATAATAGGGTAGATGGAGAAAAATGAGCCATATCATTAGGGGTTGTAATCGAGCCGAGTAGTATCGAATGATACACTGTTCAAACTTGATTTAAATTTTATCGAGTTTGAAATTAAGTCTTTGATCTTGATTTGATTGTTAAAGGAGTCGAGCTCAAACGAGTTTTTACCGAACGAGCTCAAGTAACTTGATATTTTACATGTATATAATCAATTTTGAACTTATCGAGTCGAGCTTCAAAAGTTATCGAATGGAAAATAATGTTCAGCCTTGTTTGATTAGTGGAACGAGCTCGAGTCGAATATCGGATAGCTTGATTTTGTTTTCAACCTTACTTATCATATGTACCAAATGAAATAACAATTCTTATTAAAAAAAAATGAAAAAACAATAAAAGTAATTTGAATATCAATGAATTATTCCCATTTAAGTATTTAATTAACCTAATTAAATAAAATGAAGATATGAATCCGAATAAACAGATATTTAATTTATCATTTTGTTTTGTTAGCTACTCCAAATTTAACACCACCCACCACATTGAAGTGTAATTTGAATCTCACACCAAACTTTCTTGTTTAGTAGCAACACAATAAATGCACTAGTACTCCATAAAGCCCAACAACAATGAAAATAATTCCTCTATATAAAGAATGAAGTAGCAAAATTAATACCAGACATGAAGTTTCTGAGAATTTACTTAATTTAAATAAAATTCAAAATCTGATTTAATTTATTTGGGAGAATAATGTCAGTTGTTAAAGTGTATGGTCCAGCCAATGCAGCTTGCCCACAAAGGGTTTTAGCCTGTCTTATTGAATTGGGAGTTGAATTTGAGCTAATTCCAATCAAACTTGAAATTGGGGAGCAAAAGCAACCAAAATTCTTACTCAGACAAGTGGGTTTCTTTTTTCTCTTTAAGTTTATTCAATTGCAAAATTATTTTAACATTTTTTAAGGATGTGTTTAAAATAAAATGTTAATTTCTACTTTCTAGCATTTATTTTGTATCTCATTTAGTAGAAAATAAAATATACTCATTAGTCATTACCTTTTATGGTCCAAGTATTCTTTTTTCCTTAAATCCACAAATTCTTATTGGGATATATATATATATATACTATGGATTTTACTCGGGAAAATTAAATACATTGAGAATATTGAAGTTTCTTTAAATGATAGAATATTGGGAAAATTATTTTTAACATTTTTTGAAGATGTGTTTAAAATAAAATGTTAATTTCTAGCATTTATTTTGTTTCTCATTTAGTAGAAAATAAAATTTAGTCATTAGTCATTACCTTTTATGGTCCAAGTATTCTTTTTTCTTTTAAATCTACAGATTCTTATTGGGATATACTATGAATTTTACTCGGGAAAACTAATTAAAAACATTGAGAATATTTAAGTTGCTTCAAAATGATAGAATTTTTGTGCTTTATTGTTTCTCCGTTTCATTTTTTCTTATTTTTTTCTCACTAAACTCCAGGCACAAATTAGGAGAATTTATATTTGTTCGGAAAACAACTGTTTATATTAAATAAATTTATATTGGTATTTACTTAAGGCAATATTAAATTACTATATAACTATTTGCAAATGGCAGCCCTTTGGACAAGTTCCTGCAATAGAGGATGGTGATTTCAGGCTTTTTGGTAATATAATATCTTTTTTTTTAAAAAAAAAATATGTTCTTTAATATTTCTAAAATAATTCATTAAATTTTATTTTTCCTTGTTTAATTGGATGCAGAATCTAGGGCAATAATTAGGTACTACGCAGCAAAATATGGTTCTGATGAAGGAGGACCAAATCTTTTGGGAAACACACTTGAGGAAAGAGCTTTAGTTGATCAATGGCTAGAAGTTGAAGGCCATAATTACAATTCCTTGGTTTATATTTTGGTCCTCCAACTTTTGGTTTTGCCTCGAATGGGTCAAGGGGGCGACATGAAATTAGTACAAGAAATCGAGGGCAAATTGGATAAAGTACTCGACGTGTACGAGGAAAGGTTGTCTAAGAGCAAGTATTTGGCCGGAGAGAAATTCACTTTAGCTGATTTGAGTCATTTGCCAAACACAAGGTTTCTCATGAATGAAGGAGGAATGGAGCATTTGATTAAGAAGAGGAAGAATGTTTACGCTTGGTGGATCGATATTTCAAGTCGTCCTGCATGGAAAAAAGTTATGGAGCTTCAAAATTAGTTGCACTAAAAAATAATAACAAGTAAGAAGACATATGTACCATTTTTATGCCAAGTTACCAATATGTGTATTGCATAAATTAAGTTCCTTTGTTTATTGTATTTGAATTTCATTTAATCTCTATCTCTACTATTATAAAAGCATGAATATTTCTTAATTTTTTTGTGCAGACTAAAATACCCGTATGTGATTTTAAAAAGCAAAATAAACTCTAACAAGTATAGTTAGATTAGGAGACATTAGAAGGTTAACACTATACAATTTTAACTAAAATATTTTCATAGGAAAAATAAACTTAAAAAGAATAGTTAGATTAGAAATCACAAGGTATAACTAGATTATAGTTTTTGATAAACTCTAAAAATGAAATATATAGAAAATATACCTTTATTTATAATATATTTGTGCATCGTATTGTTTAAAAAAAATCAGTGATAATTAACTGAACACGCGCAACGCGTGTGCATCTTCCTACACTTAAAAAAAGTGTTATGAAAATGATATATTGCAGGTGTTAATTATAATATGCTTACGTGGTGTGAATTTGCATTATAAACTAAAGAAATTGTTTGTATATATTTTTACGGAATTAATAACTATATTGGATTCTGATTCATGTTGGACTTAGTGTGAGTTTCGTATATATGGTCCATGAGCTTCAAATCTAGTCATGCTTAGTTCCATATTGTATGCTCGAGTTGTCAACTACTCGAATTAAAGTTCTTGCCTTTATTCTTTGGAGGATGTATTGGAAACTACATTGCATTCCTTGGTTACATTATTAATGGCTGACGTCTCAAACAATCGGTCTTTGCAATTGAACTCAACTTTCTCCTACGGTTTATGCAGTTGATAACATCCTCCTCTTTCCATTAGCGAGTGTTGATGAATTCGACCACTCACACTATCCTTTGGGTGCTGTAAAAATGATCGAGAAACTTTTGATTCAGTTGGTCCCGTCCATCAATGCAGTTTGCTCACAAGTCAATATACGAATCAAATGTATTATCTTCCAATGAACGATCGAATTGCTTGACAAGTTGATCTTCGTAGATCCTGCATCATTGCATGTCTCAACAAATGTTGCCTTGTATTGACTTTGCCATTGAGTTGTTGCTCATTCGTAGAAGACTTCGTTTTCATTTGAGTAATGGCGCTTTGCGGATGTATCGTCTTGTTCAAGCTCCTCGATTGCTATTCCATCATAACATTCACCTCAAAATAGCTTCTTTGGCCCAATAGCTTACTAATATTTAATCTTGTTCTTGAGTATGCTTAGTGAGTCACTCTATCAATTTAATCAACATGAACAATTATTTCTCTATGATTGTAGTATTTATCGTCATAGCAGATGACACATCGAAATAGAGAGAATATGGTGAAGATCCATTGCTAGACAAATAATCATCTTCATTGGAATCTGCGGAGAAGGCAAATTTTGTGTTCGACTTTTTGGAACATCATTTTGCTTATCTTATTTGAATGCCTTGTTATTTGGATCATCCATCAACTCATTCGGACTCATTATTTTTTTGGAGTCAATGACTTTGTCTTGGAGAAAAGATATGAGAGGTAAAGAAGGTCCAATTGAGCGTGCGATAATATGTAGCAACAAAATATCAAAGTGTTGAAATTTATTAGAAATAAATAATCGTATAAATTAAATTTAAAAAATTTAAAATAAAATACATTGTAATATCTATAAATCCTCTAATTCTAATCTCCAATAACGATCTTTGAATTTAGTTGATTTGAATTCATTATTGATAATTTGATCTTCTCCTGAGTAGCTTTTATTTCGACAAACAATAGGATGAGACCACTTGAGGCGCTTTGATTTTCTCCAAAGTCATTGTTGATTGTCAATAACGTTAATTTGAGGCCTTCACAATTTGTTCTCAAATTTAACATTGAAACTAGATTCGGTCTTCTTGAAGAATGCCTTAAATATAATGAATTTCTGAAAGAGGTTTTATGCCCATTCTTCAATTTGAAAACTACTTTAGGATAGTTTTTTTCTCTTGTGATTTTCTTCTTGGATATAGCCCCTATTATAGGTAAGGTCTATAGCGTTATGTCATATTCACACGATGAGTGGCACACCTCGATTGATTCTGAACATTTATATGACGATAATATATTTGATTGTATATTGTTGCATTGAAAGAGATATCTATGCGCCCATGAAGTTGTAGCTCAATGGTAAAATTGAGACCAGAAAATCAGAAGTTTCAAGTTCAAATCTCACTAGTGTGAGTTTTTCTTTAACATTAATATTAGTGTTTGTAAATTGATTTTCTTTGTAATTTGATTGCAATCAAATATATTTCTGGTATCAGCATACGATGTAATTGTATGATTAAAATTTCACAAAAAAAAAAAAAAATATTCTAAGCAAAGAAAAAGTAATTACTTGATTATTATTTTGAAATTAAATTTAATATAGTTCCAAAAATAATAGAGAATTAAATTAATAACTAATATATTTCACATATGTAATCATTTAATTGGCCATTCTACACTAATTTTTTTTTTTTTGATAATTAGGCCATTCTACACTAATTAGACATAAAATAATTACATATTATCACAAATAATAGCAACAATTAACGACGTCAAGACGTGGCCCATATATGCCCACACAAACATATAAAGTGAGATAATTTATAGCGTTCATTTCAAGCTTACCTAATTCCCGAACTAACCGTACAACTGTATAACTAGAAATCACATTATTATTTTTATTAAAAGAAAAAAAGACATTTATTTATTCAAGAACATTGTCGGCCGCCGGGCTGTCGGGAGGTTGGCGGCGGGAAGAATTGATGTAATCTTCAAGGGCTTGGAGTTGTTCTGGAGAGGGTGGTTCTTGGTTGTTCTTAATGGATCTGTGTACATCGTACGTTGTCGAGGCCATGAATAAAACCCTGTTATGAATCATGTAAATGAAAATTCTAAATATATATTTAAATTAGAGATTTAAAATAAGAAAAAGAAGAGGTTGAAAAAAGCATACCCGGAAGCAAAAACTACAATTTGCCTTGGAAATATATTCTTCCCAAATATCCTCATTTTTTTTTTTCTATTTCACTTACGTTTTTCTCCTCTTCAATTTGATTGAATGAAAGAATGTCCTTTGATTTAGTTTTCATCTATATCGCAAATAAAAAAAATATGAGATGTCAATTTGGATGGTTATGCACATACATGCGTCACACGGTATGTGTTAAATTTTTTTATTTTTAGAACCGGTATGTGTTAAAATCTTGTACTTGTATAATTAATCACGGGAAAATTGTTTTTTTGGTATTAGGATAGGATATGCTAACTTGCACTTTTGGTACCATTGGATATAAAAATACAAATTTGGTACCATATGATAGATTTTTATTACAATTTTGGTACCAATCTCAATTTTTCTCCAAAGTTAATGGCAATTTACCCCCTATGAAATGCATAATGTTCAATTTACCCCTCTATAATTTGGAAAAAAATCAATTACCCCTTGTAAAATTTTTAATGAAGAAATTTACCCCCTTCAGTCGGAGAGTGTAACTCACTTGCCGAAATTGAGAGTAGGCATGCAAACTATTTATAACATAGGGGGATAAATTGCCACATTTATCATAACACGGAGTAAAATACCACATTTTTATAATAAAAGTGGATAAAGTGCTGTCTATAAAAATATCAGGAAGGCGATGTGAAACTTTTACAAAATTTCAAGGGGTAAAATGATCTATTTTAAACCACAAGGGGGTAAATTATCATTAACTTTTGGAAAAAATTGGGTTTGGTACCAAAGTTGCAATGAAAACTTATCCTATGGTACCAAATTTGCATTTTCATATCCATTGATACCAAAAGTGCATGTTAGCCTATCCTATGGTACCAAAAAAACAATTTTCCCAATTAATCACCCTCAAATAAGAGCCCAACCGAGTCTAATAGTGTTGAGTGAAATATTGTAAAGTTTTATTTGAATTGTATACCGAGTTTAAAATTGTAATTGAACGTAGTTTAATTTCTGAATGAATTGATTCTATTGATACTTTTACATGTATTTCGTCTACTTAACTTATCGAGTCGAGTTTGAACCAAATTTAAAAAATTATCAAACGCAAAATATTATTCAAGCTTGTTTGATATGTTTAAACTAACTTTTATTGAACGAATTCATTCGAAAATCAAGTAACATCGTTCTATTTTTAGTCCTACCCACTAAAATAATTTTTTAATGTGAAATATAAATTTTTTTGTTAACTTTTGAAACACAACAAAATCGTACTAATTAGTTATGTCTTGAGTTTGATAAATTTGGTTTTAATCTCGTGAAGATTTAGGGACTATTGGCAACTTGCACGTATCCTTAAAAATAAGTCATTTGACATATTGCATCCTTAAAATTAGATTTTGACAGAATTATTTTTGACCAAATAGAACATCAAAAAATTGGAAATCCTGATTTTTACAGAGGTATAATTATCCTTTTAACTCATTTCCGTCCAAAAACTTAAGTTTTGTGCCTAAATTTTCATTTTTCTTACAATCGATATTTACATCTTTCAACCATTTTTTGCACGTTTCTTCACCATTTTTGTTGATCTATATTATGTTTTTGACATCAAAGTTTCTCGAGATCGAAATCAGATCTTTAAATCTCAAAAATTAATGTACATTTCATTTAATATAAGATTTTTAAAGCTTAAAAATTAATTTACATTGCATTTAACATAAAAATGGTAGCCAAGACATAATAAAAACATGTAAACACAATAAACTCAACAAACCACCAACAAGAATAAACAACAATAGTCATATTAATCTAGGCTAATTCATATAGGTTCAAACCAAAAGCATGGGACTTTTGTAGATTAAGTGGAGCAGATTTTTATGTTTCTTCTTTTCAAAATTAAGATTAATTTAATGTGTACATGGACAAGCTTACCCTTGAACTACACATTTAATTTAGGTAGCTTAAATTTTTGGAGAGAAATTAATTTTTTGAGTTAAAAGGACAATTATGTCCCTGTTAATATCAGGATTTTCGATTTTCCGTAAATCTCTTTGGCCAAAAAAAATTAAAGGATGCACTCTGCCAAAACTTATGTATTTCTAGGGTGTACTCTGTCAAAATTTAATTTCAATGGTGCAATCTGCATGCTGCCTAAAGTCCGAACATTAGTCACATATTGTTTGAATTACTCCAATTTATATTCTTAACCATGCACATTTAGTATTCAAATCGTCACTTATTATTATTTAACATTTGGGTCATATAACTTGTTCATCAAGTTGTCTGTACAAGTTGTGCGAAAATTTATAGACCTAGAATTTATAAAGTTACTCTCAAACTAAATTTATTGACCCTGTTTTGGATGTATTTAGGCTCTGCACGTGTTGGACTGACAAATATTTTAATTGAATGTTTCGAATTTTTTTTTTTTTCTAAAATTTTTGTGCGAAACAATTGACCATGGATTTGGATGTATCTTGGTTGAATTTTTTTGATTGAATGATATTATTTGGAGTGAAAAATGTGAGTTATGAATTGAATGTCTTTGGGATATTGGAGATCTTGGGTAAAAGTTAGGAAACAAAATTCAATAATTAAAGCTTTTTTCCTCCAATCTTCTCAATTAATTTCGTTATTTCGACTGAATTTCTTCTTCATAATATCTCCAATATTTATTTCATTCCTCACAACCCCAATTTCCCCCCTTTTTATTCTAATTTCCATGCACAAAATGTGTTCGAGAAAATGTTCGAGATATCAATCATCGATTGCAACTGCGGGATATGAGCTATCTAGATTGCACACTTCTTTGACAAAAAGTGTTCAAAGTTCGAACATTGGGATGAAATTTCATCATGCATGTACAATGTAACCCATCTTGTTCAGTTGCAATCGATGTTTGATGTCTCATATATTTTTTGTACAGGGGGAAGGAGAATAAAAAGGAAAAAATGGAAGCTGTGAATAACGAAATAAATGAGAGAAAGAAAGAGGAAGAAAATGATTGAAAATGAAGAAGTGAATGGAGAAAAATGGAGGGCAAAAACTTTACTTATGAGTTGAGGAATGAGGATGGTCTTCCCTACATTTCCCCTCCTATCATTCCTCCATTTTTTCCTAATTGACGTCCAAATCAACTAACGAAACCATATTAAAGAAAGAGAGGAATGATTGGTGCCATACTAGAAGAAAATTCAAATAATCAAGTCAAATGACCAACACGTTACTCAATTTGGGAAAATTAGTAATTTCGGGCCAAAATAAAACTGAAATTTTCAAACTAATTTAGTTGCCAAACTTAATTCTCGGTCCACCAATCTTAATATGACATATTTGCTTGAAACCTTATTTATAGGATTTTTCTATAATTAAGTGAGTCACATCCACACTTGATTCAATTTCTGAAATTAAGAATTTCCATTTGGAGTAGAACTAAAATTAGCAAATTAATTTAGATACAAGAATAAATTGTCAGCCAGAATCTTAAAATAATTCTTTATTAGCTAGTTTTAGCTTTATGATGAAATTCGCAATTTTAGTTTTAGTTATATGACGAATTTTGCAATTTTAGTTAAATACATCAATTTGTATTTTAAATTTAAGAGGGACGAATGTGTTACACTACATTGATAAGAGGGACGAATCTGCTACGAAAATTTAAAAGGAACAAATGTCTTATATTATATTGATAAGAGGGACGAATCTGCTACAAAAAATTTAAGAGGGACAAATGTGTAAAAATTTGCCCATTAGAAGGATCAAAAGTGTCATTCACTCTATTAAATACTCCGTATTAAATAAATAACTATATACGTCCTGTAGCCTGTAGTCTGTAGGTCAGGACTCAGGAGGTTAGGTTTTATTATCTGGGCCCAAAACGGTGAATCCCAGGATATTGACACAAGACTTGTTTATCGTTTAAGAGAAATAGGCCTTGTTTGGGAATCAATGTTTTTAATATATTTTGGCCCAATGGACATTGACACAAGCTTTGTTTGACCAAATAAAATTTTCATATAACTGGGCCAAAATGATTCCAAACAAGGCCTACATCTATGAAACGGCCCCTCCAAGATTATAAGGGCCTGTTTGTTTGGCGTTTAGGAAAGTAGTTTGGGAGAGTAGTGGAGGTTTGTGAAATGATCTCGATTTGCGTAATGTTGTTTGTTTGAGTTTTGAGAGAGTGGTTTGAGAAATAAAGTAGGTGTAAGTTTTTTTGAAAGAGTTGGGTTGTAGGTGTAAGATGTGTAAAATTTTATGTCAAATCATGTTTGTTATGTGAGATAAATTGTGTAAGAGATAGGTTACTTTATGTCAAATCAAAGTAGAGTTTGTATAGAGGTTTTGTTTAGAGATAAGAAAATTGTTGTTTGTTTGGCTTTTGAGAGAGTAGTTTGAGAAAATTAATGGATGAAAAAATTATTTCGGAAAATAGAAAACATGTTTGTTTGGCATTTTCCAAACGCGAAAAAATTCTGGGAAACGCCAAACAAACAGGGCCTAAGATTTTTTGGTAATTTGCATTGTGGAAAGGTGTTTTACATTTACAATCTCGACTTAAAATATTGGTAATTTGCACTTTCCACCCTAGAATATTTTTCGATGAAAACAGCTTGTCTGTGAAAGGGGTAGAGTAGTGCTTTTCCACCATTTTTGGCAATTTGCCCAGTGAAATTATAAGTTTTCTAGACTTTAGGGGTGTTTGCAAATGCTTTTAGAAGTCCAAAAGCAGTTGCTTAAAGTAAAGTAAAAAATAAGTACTTTTTTAAAAGCAGGAGGTGTTTGCAAATATATAAAAAAAAATGTTTAATAATTACAAAAATGCCACCTAGAAGAAGCAATGGAAGAAGCACCTTCTTAGCTGCTTCTTGCCAACCTGCTTTTACATGCTTTTCAGTTGAAGAAGCAATAGCAGAAGCACCTACTTGCAAACACTATCAAAGTGCTTTAAGCACAAAAAAAGTAAAAAAGTACTTTTTAAAAGCATTTGCAAACACCCCTTTTGCTTCCTAAAGATATAATTTTTATCATTTTGGACCCTGACTTAAAACTATGTCACTTTGTACACAAAAAATATAATTTGTTCGGCACTTCTTAGAATATAAACTTTCACTTTGCATCCTGAAAATATAAACTGTTTGACACTTTTGCGCGCTAATAGTGTTCTCATTTTAAAAAGGCTCCAAGGTACAAAAAATAAATTATATATTTCAAGGTGAGAAGTGCCGAACAAATTATTTTTTCAGGTGTAAAAAGTGCAAAACAAATTATATTCACAAGGGCCAAGTGCCAAAATTTTCAATTAAGGTTGCAAAATGCCAAGATATAAGAAAGCAAAATGCCAAAATCTTATATTAAGGTCCTATTTGGAAGGGTTTTGGCTCGGTTCCGTGGGTTTCAGTTTCAAAAAATGATTTGGGTAGTTTTAGTGAAACCTTTGAAACCTTGTATGGTAAGGTTTGGATGTTGGGTTTTGTGGTTTTGATAAACTGAAATCCCACTTGGATTGAATTTGGATGTTGGGGTTTGGGAAAAAAAAATAGGTAGTAAGTGTCAAATCAATAACTTTTTTTATAGAGTTTGGGGAAAAAAAGTAGGTGGTAGGTGTCAAATCAAAGTTTTATGATTTTAAGAGTTTGAATGTGGATTTCTGAATAGGTTTGTGGTGAGTTTCACGAGTTTAACGAAATCACATTTTGAAGGGTTTTGACCCAAACTGACAAAATCCGAGAGACCAGGCCAAAACCCATCCTCATATGCCCTTAAGATAGCAAAATGTCAAAATTCTATATTTCTAGAGAACAAAATACAAAAAACCTATATATTCAGGATGCAAAAAAATACCAAAAAAAGGATGGAAAACTCATTATTTAGCTCCTCCTTGGAGGAGTTTTTTTCCTCGAAAAACACACTAGGGTACAAATTTCAAATAATTTGTATATTAATGGTACAAAGTGTCAAACATTTTAAATCAAGATGAAAAGTGCTAAAAACCTCTATATTTTCATGGAATTTTAACCGTGCAAACCACATGAGAGTAATTTTTTTTTGGGGGGGGGGGGGGGGGGGGGGGGGGGGATGGGGTCGAGTAATTTATAACAAAGACAAAGTTGACTTGTCATTTTCTTTGTCCACTTATTATTTCCTAGCAATTTCAGTTAGTGGTTAATTTCTCCAAGGGCACCATAGCTTACCCACGAAAGAAAAGAAAAGAAAAGAAAAGAAACAACATATAGTATGATTTTCTTTCCCCTTTCCTTGTTGGGGTATTGGACATTGGGTACATACGTACGTGACATTTTTCTCTCAAAATTAAAGAGCAAAACAATTTAATTACAGAAAGACAATTTTACCCTTTTAAAGAGTGTTCTTATTGCTTTGAATAAATTACGAACATCTCCCTAAAATAAAGTCTAATTTGAAAATAACCCCCCCCCCCCCCCCCCCCCCCCCCCCCCCCTCTCCCTATTAGATGTTTAACCCCATAATTTTTTTTTGCATATTTAACCCCGCTACAAAAAACTAAATTAACCCTCCAAATATAATAAAAATTTTATTTTCTTTAAACATTATTTTCAAATGGAAACTTGCACCATAGCTTCCTAAGAAAAGAAAAGAAACAACATGTGATTTTCCCCTTTCTTTCCTTTTGAAATGGAAACTTGTAGGAAGGAAAGGAAGGAAAGGAAGGAAAACCATAATGGATGAGAACATGGAAATTCTCTATGGTTAAAAGTAATTTAATTTTTTTGCTTCCCAATATTTTTTTGAAAAAATCAAATCTTGTTACAATATATATATATATATATATATATATATATATATGATGTAATTAGAAGTTAATGTTTTATTTTTCTGAAAAAATCACTCTCAAGCTGTTGATAATGTTTCAAATATTATTTTTGGATGTATTTATGTTCTATATATGTTTGAATGAAAAATATTTTAATTGAATGTTTCAAATATTATTTTTGAAATTTGTGCGAAATAATAGACAAAAGATTTAAATGTATTTTGTTGAAATTTTTAGGTTTTTTTTTTTAAATGATTATCTGGAGTGAAAAATGTGAGTTATGGATTGAATGTCTTTGGGATATTGAAGATTTGGGTAAAAGTTAATCGACATTTATCAAATCATTTCTTTATAAAATCAAGTAATGAAAATTTGCTAAGATTGTTCTATAACTAAAGCTTGCAGGCAAAAAATGTTCTTTTAAGATTTAGATTATAATTAAGTCATGTAATTAAATTAATTCATAATTCAGCCTGAAATTATTAGTTTCCTCAAATTCGATCAGATGTGGGTCACGTGGCACATTTAAATTGGGGATTTCCCTTTGTGATGCCTAATCATCCCCATGCAACAACTTCTTTTGCTATTGTGGACTCCAACTAGGATAAATCGGAGGGAAAAAATATAGGAACTAACATTCATCAACCTATAATTTTTTGTTTTTTTAGAAAGACCCATCAGGATGAAATCTATAAATGAGAGTGTGTGCAACATTATAGTAAATGTTTGAAATAGTAAATGCAACATATATCATGGGTTACAAAATTTCAAACAGCCCTCGGGAGTTCAACAATAGAAAGCGAAATAGTAAATACTACTTTAGCTAAAGCGTGTGCAACGTAATTACTTTCCCTAAACAAGTGGGAACAAACAAATGAGTCAAAGCTTCTAGCTAAAAAATTTATCTCCTAAAAAATGTGACCTAGTGGATGGAAAAAGTAGTGATCTTTATGTCCTCTGATTCCATTTACTACCAACTTGTAGTCCCCTTCTAAAACAAGATGCCGCCAGTCTTAGTGATTCCAAATTCGAGGCCACGCAACATAGTTGTAGCTTCTGCTGCTTCACAACCAAGTAGAAAGTCATGTCCAATGGAGCGCCAATCCAAACAAGTACCAAAGTGATCTCGGGCGATAAAGCCAATACAGAAGCAGTCATTTTGATCATCCATAACATCTACATTAATTTTAATAACTCCAGCCGGCGGAGGAATCCAATTTGAGGTAGCAGGTCTGATCGAAAGGGATGAAGATGGGATAGACGAATTCTGAAATCTGTTGTAGAAATTGCGAGCTGAAGAGACTATCCACTAGAGAGAAATCTAATCCCTCCCAAATACTCTTGTTTCGACTATACCAAATCCACCATGTTAAAATTGAGACATATCCTAATTCGGAGGAATCCATATGCGAGAAGAGATGTGTAAACCAGTCCATCATATCTTGAGAATCACATGCATATTCCGAATACGCATGCCCGTATAACGCCCAACATTGCCTTGCAAACGTGCAATGAAGCAAACAATGTAGAGTATTCTCCTTTTCTCCTTCACACCGGTGGCAAGAATCTTCAGTTACGAGTTTTCGGTGCCTAAGAGAGGAACATACATGTAACACATTCTTACAACCAGACCAAATAAAAAGACGGACTTTATGGGGCACCTTGATATTCCAAATACGGTTCCCTAATTAGAGCTTATGGATTGGGAAGCTCCAGCTCTAATTTGTAATCGATCCCAAACACGTTCCCTAATGTAGTCGAAGACTTCTCTTTTCGATTTTCCTACCAAGAGAGGAAGGCCGAGGTACCTTTCATGTTTAAGCTCTCAACGAATTGGGAGGTAATTCAGGATAGAAGAAATCGTGGCTTCATCTGTACTCTTTGTAAAAACAACACTGGATTTCTCAAAATTAATCTTTTTCCCTGAAGCTGCACCATAAGCTTGTAACAAATTATTCACATAAATAGTTGCTTCCTCCGATGCCTGACATAAAATCAGAGTATCGTCATCAAATAAAAGGTGAGAAACCCTTGGTGCGCCATTACATACAGAAATTCCTTCCTAGTGTCCTCTAGCCTCCTCATGACAAATAAGAGAACTCAAGCTTTCTGCGCAAAAAAGAAAGAGATAAGGGGAAATGTGGTCTCCTTGAAAGATGCCCCTTTCCGGCTTAACATAACCAAATTGCACCCCATTGAACAAAAGAATAAGAGACCGAAGAAACACAAGTCATAACCAAATCCACAAAATGCAAATCAAAGCCTAATCGGATCATTACTGCCGTAAGGAACTCCCACTCTACTCTATCATAGGCTTTACTAAGATCCAATTAAAGGCCATCTGAACCACCTTTTTCTTAGTCTATTTTTTCATATAATGTTAGTTTCAAAAGCCACAATTACATTATCAGTGATTTGTCTACCAGGAACGAAAGCATATTGATAGTCAGAGATGACGGAGTTCATTTTAGGCTATGAAGCACGGATACTTCAAAAAATTCCACTATGCAGAGTCGAACTCTTTACAGACTCGGACAATGTGTACTTCTTTTACAAAAAATATTGACATTAGGGCCTAAAATTAGAGTTATTTGGAGTTCTTTTATCTGGTGTTTCTATTCAGTGCCGGTGCCGCATTGTTAAACTCCATTGCACCTAAACCATACTCTTTCTCTCTGTGTGGCAAGAAATGTACTATCTTTTAACCTCTAGGTAATTGCTATAAAAAAAAATCTGAAGCAATAGAAGAAAAAAAAAATTTAGGCATTTTTTGTGATATTTTCTTTTGATTTTGTGTTTGGAATATTAGAATGAATGTTAATTCATTGACTATGATGCTAATTTATTTTATTTTTATATAAACTATATAGTTTTTTTTTATTTTTTAATATACGTATCCATGTCGTGTCGTATCTTGAAGATTTTTTAGAAAACGAGTCGCCGAATCCGAATCGTGTCGAGTCCGAGTCGTCGAGTCAGTGTCTGTGCAACATAGATTATAGGCTTCAGGCGGTTGGCTATAGTTTTGGATGCAATTTTGTAAACAACATTACATAGACTGATGGGGCTGAAATGGGTCATATATTCGGGTTTTTGGCATTTAGGAATGGGTCACATATGCGGTTGGCTAAAGTTTTTTGCATTAAAAAAAAACTATAAATAAAGTTCTTTTCCTCCAATCTTTTCGACTCAATTTCTTCTTCATTATCTCTCCAATTTATTTCGTTCTTCACAACCCAATTTCCCCCCTTTTAATTCTAATTCCCATGCACAAAAAGTGTTTGAGAAAATGTCTGAGATATCAACAATCTATGGCAATTGCGGGAGATGAGCTAGCTAAATTGAACACTTCTTTGAGATAAAGTGTTCGAACACTGGGATGAGATTTCATGCATATACAATCTAACCCATCTTGTGCAGTTGTAATCGATGTTTGATATCTCAAATATTTTTTCAAACACCTTTGTACAGGGGGAAGGAGAATAATACCGAAAAAATGGAACCTGTGAAAAAGAAATAAATGGGAGAAAGAAAGATGAAAAAAGTGATTGAAAATGACGAAATTAATGGAGAAGAATGGAGGGCAAAAACCTTACTTATAGATTGAGGAATGAGGATGGTCTTCCCTCCATTTTCCCCTCCTATTATTCCTCCATTTTTGTCCTAGTCGATGTCCAAATCAACCGACGGAACTATATTAAAAAAAGAGAGGAATGATTTGGTGCCATACTAGAAAAAATCTCAATTAATTGAGTCAAATGGCCCACATTTGACTCAATTTGAGAAAATTAATAATTTCCGACTGAAATATGATTGAAACTTTTAAACTAATTTAGTTTCATTTCAGCCCGCCAATTTTAATATGACCTTTTTGCTTGAAACCTAATTAGTAATTTATAGGATTTTTCTCTAATTAATTGAGTTACATCTACACTTGATTCAATTTAGTGAAATTAAGAATTTCGATTTGAAGTAGAATTGAAATAATCATATTAATTTAGGTACATTAATAAATTGTCAACCTGAATGTTAAAATGACTATTTTTACATGATGATAAATGATACATATTCTATGGTAATTGAGATAACGATTAGAAGTTTATTATGATTCTGTTTGTTTGGTGTTTGAAAAAGTAGTTTGGGAGAGTAGTGGAGGTTTGTGAAATAATTTCAATTTGCTTAATGTTGTTTGTTTGGGTTTTGAGAGGGTGATTTGAGAAATAAAGAATGTGTATGTTTTTTTTGGAAGAGTTAGGTTGTAGGTGTAAGACTTTATGTCAAATCATGTTTGTTATGTTAGATAAATTGTATAAGAGATATGTTACTTTATGTCAAATCAATGTAGAGTTTGTATAGGTTTTGTTTAGATATAAGAAAATTGTTGTTTGTTTGGCTTTGAGAGAGTAGTTTGAGAAAATTGAGAGGTGAAAAATTTATTTCAGAAAGTAGAAAACATGTTTGTTTGGCATTTCCCAAACACGAAATAATTTTGGGAAACGCCAAACAAACATGCCCTATATATGTGTGTACACATGGGTGTAGGGCTGTTAATAGGTCGGATTCGGACTGGATCAGGGCCGATCCGGATCCGAGTCCGATTTCCATTCCTTCTATCCAGATCGGGGTCCGAATCCGCTCAGATATTGAATATTAGCAACCGGATCCGGTTAAATTATCCGGATCCGTTTAGTACATTTAATAATAATTTTTTTTTCGTTTTTCTCCAAATCACTTGCAGATTCCACCATCGTGAATTAAAAATGTAACATTTTACTTCTTTGCCTCAAAATTGTAGAAGATGGAATATGGTGGGCAAATATAAACGATAACAAAGTAATAAACAAAAATATAAGTAAAAAAGATATAAACTGGGACAAAAAAGAAGAAAACTCAATATTGAGAAATGGAAGAGAAGACAAAAATTGAAGGATGAATGCTAGAGTTTTGATTTTTCTTATTAAATAGCATAAATTAATATGTTGTTGTAGGCTCAATTAGTTATCAGGAAATTCCAACAACATTTTTCATGCATTTCTTTTTAAGATTATTTATAATATAGTAAAAGATTTTAGTGGAACATAGATAGTTTTTTTTTTTTTTTTTTGGTTTAAATACATAATATATTAACAACATATAGTAATATATATCGGATACTGATCTAAAACGGATTGGATCAGCCTAGATCCATATTCGTTTCATATAATTTGGATTACGGATCTTCTTAATCGGATCAGGTCCATCGGATCACTAATCGGACAATTATCCTAATAAATCGTAACGAATTCGGTTCGGATCGGATCCGAATTGAAATCCGCCCCATTGACAGCCCTACATGGGTGCAGCTTTAGTTTAGGAAAATGGTTGTAGCCCGCTAGCCTGTAGGTTAGGTTTTATTATCCGGGCCGAAAACGGTGAATCCCAGTTTTCAATTGTTTTTTAATATTTTGGCCTAATGGAAATTGACACAAGCCTATTTTGGCCCAATGAATTTTTCATATAACTGGGCCAATTCCAAACAAGGCCTATATCTCTGAAACGACCTCTCTAAGATTATAACTCATAAGAATTTTCGGTAATTTGCATTACGGGAAGGTGTTTGACATTTTCTCTCACTTAATTTGTACTCTAAAAATACGAGTTATTTTGCATGTGCATGAAAACAGCTCGTCGGTGAAAGGGGTATTTTCCACAATTCTTGGCAATTTACACAATGAAATTATAAGGTTTTTAGATTTTACACCCTAAAAATATAAGTTTTTATCACTTTGGAGCCCGACTTAAAAACTATGTTACTTTGCACCCAAAAAATATAATTTGTTCGGCACTTCCCAACTAAAAATATACACTTTCTCTTCACCTTGAAAATATAAATTGTTTGACATTTTTGATTAAGGCTCCATGGTGCAAAATATAAATTATATTTTTAAGGTGCGAAGTGTCAAATAAATTAATTTTCAGGTGTGAATTGCCAAACAAGTTATATTTACAAGGTGCAAGTGCCACTTTTTTTGATTAAGGGTGCAAAATACCAAAATCTTATACTTCCTCTGTCCCATTTATTTTGGTCCCATAGTACAGTTGACCAGTCAACTTGACTAAATTTATAAAAATTATAATAAATAATTTAATTAATATATTTCACAAATAAGTTGATAATATCATATGACACCATATATATTAATTAATATTTGAAAGGTTTAATCCACAGATATTTGAATAATTTAACATAATAAGTCACTTAAAATATTGAAAAGTTTGACCGGATATTGAAGCAAATGGAGCAAAATAAATGAGACAGAGGAAGTATTTCAAATTGCAAAATGCAAAAATCCTATATTTTTATAGTACAAAAAACCTATATTTTCAGTGCGCAGAAATATAAAAAAATGGTGGAAACTCACTATTTTGTGCCTCCTCGGACGAGATTTTCCCCCGAAAAATACACTAGGGTACAAATTTCAAACAATTTGTATATTTATGGAATGTCAAAAAATTTAAATTAAGATGAAAAGTGGTAAAAACCTCTATATTTTCATGGAATTTTAACCGTGCAAACCACATGAGAGTAATTTTTTTTTTTGTTTGGGGGATGGGGTTGAGTAATTTAAGACAAAGTTGACTTGTCATTTTCTTTGTCCACTTATTATTTCCTTGCAATTTCAGTTAGTGGTTAATTTCTCCAAGGGCACCATAGCTTCCCCACGAAAGAAAAGAAAAGAAACAACATATAGTATGATTTTCTTTCCCCTTTCCTTGTTGGGTTATTGGACATTGAGTACATACGTACGTGACATTTTTCTCTCAAAATTAAAGAGCAAAACAATTTAAATAGTGAAAGTCAAATTCACGCTTTTAAAGAGTGTTCTTATTACTTTGGATAAATTACGAACATCTCCCTAAGATAAAGTCTAATTATAAGAATATCCCCCACATATTAGTGTTTAACCCCAGAAAAAATTTAAAAATTACATATTTAACCCCTCTTTAAAAACTAAATTAAGCCTCTAAATATTATAAATTTTAATTTTCTTAAACATTTTTTTCAAATGGAAACTTGCACCATAGCTTCCTAAGAAAAGAAAAGATGCAACATGTGATTTTCCCCTTTCTTTCCTTTTGAACCCATAATGGATGAGAACTTATTGGAAAGTCTCTAAGGTCAAAAGTAATTTAAATTTTTTGCTTGCCAATATTTTTCTGAAAAAATCAAAACTTGTTACAATATACATATGATGTAATTATAAGCCAATGTTTTGTCATAAGCTGTCTCATTTCTTGATAATTTCCCATCATGTAGAATTTGAAATGAATTTTTTAATGGAAATCTATCTGTCACATTCCCCATTAATGAGAGAGATGGAGTACATTGCCCAATTCATATTTGCTCAGTCAAAATCAGTATGGGGTTCAGGATGTAAAGGACTATCATTATTATTAGAGGATATTTAATGAGAAACACGTTGGACAACAAATCATGCCATAAAAGGGAAAAATACCATACTATTATGTGTTATGCGAAATATGCATCAAATTATTTTATGAATTTTTTTTCTCATCAAACTACCTTGTACTTTAAAAAACCCTACAAAAAAACCCAATCTCCATGAGTTACTAACACTGTTAAATTTTAATTGAATAGTCTAAACTACCCCTAGATATAATTACAGGACAAGGGAGTTTTGCGCAGACATTCAAAAGAACAAGGGAGTTTTGTGCCCAAAAAAATATGCAAAAATCAACAAAAATCGCACATTGTTCGTGTGAAACACATGGACATTAAAAAATGGATGGAAGAAAACGGATCGAGTGTTTTATGATTTTAAAAATACAAGAAAATTTGGTGAAAAAAAATTTACACGTTAATTTTGTGCAGGGTTCACATGGTAATAAAGATAAGCAAGCATAATTGCACAAAAATAGGCCACCAAAAATTTTTGATCACGTGATACGTTGGGCCATATTTTCAGAGAACGTATGGACACACTTTTTAGGAAGTACTAAAACTAAAAATCAAGTCACCCGTATTTATTTTGTAGGGCTAGTTTATTTGTTGATCCAAATAATTTGGACATTTATGCTCTTCAAATTAAATTATTTTATTCTGATTTAATTATTGGATTGGCTTCACCGGAATCATTAACTGTGGATCCAAAATTATGGGACTTTTACCCGATCCATACAAATATTATCCAAATAAAATAGAAGCTTAAAATTATCAATTAAGTTGAGAATTATATATCAAGTCACTAATAATATGCAGTTTTGAGAAAAAAACAAGATGCTTACAGAATTAATAGCCTTATTCAAACTGCATGTTCTAGAAAAAATAAAATATTTGAAATGGAGAGAGTAGTGTTTGATTAATGTAAAATAGAATAATTAGTTTGAACATTTTTCTTTTCTTTTTTTTTTTTAGGAAAATCCGAACCGAGTAAATTCATTCATAGTCAATATCAATTTCGTAATTAATACCAATTTAGTACTAGACACGTAGTGGTACATATTTTAATTCGTCCTACAATAACGTAATTTGTATAATAGTTAAATATACGTGTGGACCTTTTTTTGTTGCAGGAGAGATTAATTTTATAATAAAGATGTAATATTAAATATACATGCGTAAACATGCATGCTGCCAATATAATATGTTTACGTGTTTACGTATATGAGTGTCTTTTTTATTTTATTTAAGGGTGAAGATCGATGTTGGATTGATGGTTGAGGAATAATTCAAATTGCTAATATTAATATTTTCCATAACAATGAATATTTAATTATAAATGTAATAGTTGAGGAAATTTTCTGAAGACACTTTCAAATGAATTAATTAATGAAACAACTCGACTCGCGCGTTGGCACACCAACGATTTGATTAATTGTCACCATTACTGCTAGTGAACACAAATTTAAGTAACAAAAGTTGTTAATTAGCATTAATATTGCTGTTACATTTTTTTAATTTTTTTTTCAATTTTTAATTACAAGTTTTGAGAAGTTTTATCCTATCAAATAAGTACAAGAAATTTGTGTTTTGATACCATATGAGAGAGGCTTTGTCGTCTGTGGTACTCAAATTTTGCATAAATGCATATTTAATGGTTAATAACTTAATACGTATTCCATCCGTTTTTTTTTATTTGTCGTTTAGAAGGATTATACACATATTAAGAAATGTAATAAATAACCACCTTTTTAAGTAAAAATCCTTAAACACCATTTTAATCAAATAATCACAGCATTAATTAACATTGATTACAACTATTAATAAGAAGGGTAAAATTGGTAGAAATAATTAATTTTACATTGAAGTCCTCAAACGACAAATAAATGTAAACAATTTTTTTTTTTATTTTGATCAAAGCAACAAATAAAAATTATTTGAAAAGAGTACCATAGTTTAAGTTGGCGTTGCATATCATATTTTTTGTTTTTTTGATAAAAGAAACGTTGCATATCATATATATAATATATTGGGGGAAAATGCATATTACTACCCTGTGATATCGAAAACCTGCAAAAAACTACCCTGTGAATTTTTTTTTGCACCAGACTTCCTTGTGTTTTCAAAAACCCTGCAAATTACACCCATTCTCCGTTAATCATTGACACCGTTAATTTTTAATTGAATTGTCTAAATTACCCCTTACATATTAATAAAAAATTTATATTTTTATTAACGGGGAAAATGCATATTACTACCCTGTGATATCGAAAACCTGCAAAAAACTACCCTGTGAATTTTTTTTGCACCAGACTTCTTTGTGTTTTCAAAAACCCTACAAATTACACCCATTCTCCGTTAATCATTGACACCGTTAATTTTTAATTGAATTGCCTAAATTACCCCTTATATATTAATAAAAAATTATATTTTTACAATTATAAAAACTCTCACTAATTTTTCTCTCTCGCTTCTCATATGGAACAAACAAAGAAAAGAAGAGATATTATGTGCGAAGTTTAAAAGATACAAAATTATGGGTATAGTATAAAAGTATAAGGGAGTTTGAACAATCGTTTAAAAGTACAAGAATTTTTTGCGCAAACATTAAAAAATATGAGTTACTTTTCTACAAACATTAAGGAAAACATAGAAGTTTTTTGCAAACATTTCAAAGCATAAGGAAGTTTGACGCAAACTTCCAAAATTACAAGGAAGTATTTTGCAAACGGTGGAAAACACAAGGAACTTTTACGCAAACTTTAAAACACACAAGGAAGTTTTCTGCAAACTTTAAAAAACACAAGGAGGTTTTATGCAAACTTTAAAAAACACAGGGAAGTTTTCTGCAAAGATTCAAAGTTACAAGGGTATTCTTGTCATTTTGAATGAAAAATTATGTCAGAAACAAAAAAAATTGCATTTTTGGCGCGTAGAATACACGCGCGTCAAAAAATTGACGGAGGGAGACGGAATGGGTGTAATTTGCAGGGTTTTTGAAAACACAAGGAAGTCTAGTGCAAAAAAAATTTCACAGGGTAGTTTTTTGCAGGTTTTCGATATCACAGGGTAGTAATATGCATTTTCCCCAATATATTGGCTTGACTTTTTATGGAAGTTGCCGTGTGAAATACATATGGTACGAGCTTGACGTTCTGCTAGTCCTTAAATAAAGAAAAAATTAAATAACAAAACATTTTGACTCAGAAAAACTTGACTTCATACGGCATTTTTGCCATGAGTTACATATTTTGTTTGTGTACATTAATTTATACTACTGCAATGAATTGTAATAAATTTAATTGAATTATTCACTAGAGAGCTTTGGAATAATTAAATTAAAATAAACATGTTTACTGTTGAAATAATAAACTAAGTTAAATAATCTAATTACATGCAATTTAAAAGAAGTGTGTAGATAAAATATTAATATGTTATATTTATTATAAAGAGTTCATGCATATGTCTTTTGATTTAATCCATGTACTTAGTTAAAGAGGAAATATTCAATTAAATGCGATTTATGTAATATGTTAGGTTCATGTTATGGAAAATTTATAAATACTAACAAATAATGTCAAGTAAATTGTAATATCGAATAGAAAAATGTTTTGACTTCATATGTCCTCCGCTACTATATAGTGAATTTGAGTTTGAGTGTTGAGTTAATTTTATGCTTTTCAATTTCTAACATTTACATGGTAATTGAACAGCAAAGTGGTCTATGTGGTCAAAAGCGAAAATATGTGAATTACATAAATATAAATATGTTGTTAAACCAACACAAATAATTTCAAAACATATTGAAATTAGTTTCACATTGTCATATTTTTTGAAAATTTTAAAGAAGCGATTTACATTCCTCAATCGGAGAGTGTAACTCATTCGCTAAAATTGAGAGTGGGCATGAAAAATATTTTTTTGTAAAATATGGGGTAAAGTGCAACATTTATCATAACATAGAGGGGTAAAGTACCACACTTATCATATCACAGCCTCACAGGGGGTAAAGTGTCATATTTATCATAACACAGGGGGATAAAGTGTAACATATAAGAGAGGTAGTTTTGTAAATTCGTATTTTTTAAATTTAGGAACTAGTGTAAAACTTTTAGAAGATTATATGGGATAAAGTGTTCTTTTTCAAATTACAAGGTGTAAATTGAACATTATATAAATTTCTGGCTAGCGATATTGACAGAGCAGAATTTGTTGCTGCCGGAGTAAATTTTAAAAAGTTCCTAAAATACCCTTTAGTAGTTGAAACTTATTAATTACGAGGTCATTAATTACTAGGTCTTTCCTTTTTGTTTTTCCTAGTACTTGCATAACTTTTTCTAGTTTGTACATGTCTGACGCAATTAACATTAACGAATCTGTACCAAAAAAAAAAAAAAATATTAACGAATAATGGTTTCAATTGTTTCTTTCTTTAATCATATTCTGTATTTGATTATCTCATATCTCTTGCAATTCACATTAACATTTAACAAATCATGGCCTTAATTTTTCCTAAATTATATTAATAACTTGGTTTTAGCTTCATTGAAGCATTACAGTATTTTTAAGAGCATCAGTGACATAATTATTGGTAAATGAGAAGCCGTAATTGATGATCAATTTCTTAGTTGCTTATTCACAGTATATTACACCCTCAATTCTAAAATAATTGTCGTTTTAGAGATTTTTTCTTATTTCAAATTAATTGTCATTTTTAATAACACATCTTTCAATTTTACCCTTATTTACTCCTTAACCAATTATTTTCTCTCTTCTAACCACATAAATAGGGGTATTTTAGGTATGACTCTAAATTTTTCTTAAATTCAAGGCTAATTACTAGCTTTCTTAATACATGTGCAAATCTCTAAAGCGACAATTATTTTGGAATGGAGGGAGTACTAGAAATAATTAAATTTTTGAGGAAAGAGAGTACATAATTAATAAGCTTATTAATTAAGGGCATATTTGGAATTTTTTAAAATTTGCTCTGACATCAACAAATGCTGGCAATATAGCTAGCCTAAATTTATAGGAGGTAAATTTCCATTAACTCATATAATAACTATTAAAAAATAAAATTGAAACGCGAACTCTCAAAGCAAATCGCGACCCAAAATATTTCTATTAAAAAAAGTATGCGGAAGCGTCAAAGTTATTAGAAGAAACTATTCGGGTTACCTGGTAGAGGCATAGAGCATTTAAAATCCGAACAAAATAAAATAAAAATGCTACGAACTCAACGAAATAACAAAAAAATTCAATTTTAAAGACCCAATAGTTGATACTAGTATATTCTCAGTACGCGTTCCCGCATGCTTTAACTCCTTAACAAGTGTTGTCGCGTACATTAAATTTTTTTAAGCACAAAAATAAGGATTTCTGTATGGAGAAAAGTAAATAAGTTAAAAAATTAAATTAATTAAAGCATTAAGGGCAAAATAGGAATACCAAAAAATTATTACACGATGATATGACTTCTCTTTATAATAGTATATATTAACCACTTGTACCTCATAGTAACCCCTTCCCCTTTTTCACCCATTCCTCTTTCCCTTTTCTTAGTCATTTCTAATGACTATCTTCCCATTCATTTTTCTTCAAAATAAAAAAGAAAATCTTCCCATATGCAAAAAATATTAGTAATACGCAAAAATAATAATAATTAGTGTTAATATTTTTTTTTTAAAATATATATATATTTTTTTAATTAATACACAAAAGAAAAGAAACGAATAGAAAAAGTGAAAAATAATTTACAGGTGGATGTGGGTTTAAATGAAAACCGTGTGGCATTAATGCATTAATTACATTTACTGGTGGCAGTGGGTTTAATTGCATTAAATGAAAGCATAATTGCATTAATATTAATATAGAACAGTTTAATTAAGTGTATTAAATGAAAAAAATAAAATAAAGAGGGCAAGCAGATGTCGTAATATAGTTCCATCTCAACATAATAAAATACCACCCTATTCGATTATTTAGCTTGGCCCATAATACACACACAAAAAAAAAAAAAAAAAGGGAAAGGTAAAAAAAAAAAATCATTTGGAAAATCAAAACCATGAGTCAAGATATTTTCCTACCGGTTCAGGATGGATGAAAAGATATGAAATAGTAATACATGAACACGTATAATCAAATTAGCTATACAAAAAAAAAAAAAAAAAGACATGCAATCAATTTAAAATAATTTTCACACTTATGAAATATGAAATTAGTCTCAACAACCCTTGTTTGTTTTGGACCCACTTCTTTTAATTTCTTGAGAAATTCTAACGACCAAAAGGGCCTGTTTGTTTGGCGTTTTTCAATTTTTTTTCGTGTTTGGAAAATGCCAAACAAACAAGTTTTTTACTTTCTGAAATAAATTTTTCATCTTTCAATTTTCGCAAACTACTCTCTCAAAAGCCAAACAAACAACAATTTTCTTATCTCTAAACAAAACCTATTCAAACTTTACTCTGATTTGACATAAAGTAATCTATCTCTTACACATTTATTTATCATAACAAACATGATTTGACATAAAATCTTACACATTTTACACCTATAAATTAACTCTTCCAAAAAAACTTACACTTACTTTATTTTACAAACCACTCTCTCAATACCCAAACAAACAACATTACGCAAATCGAGATTATTTCACAAACCACTACTACTCTCCCAAACTACTTTCCAAACACCAAACAAACAAGCCCAAAGCTTGAATCATTTTTCTAAACAGATTATCCAGAGTCAAAATTCTAAGAAAATTAAAGAAAAGAGAATGCAATGACATGTAAAATTTACATATATATATATATATATTTAATTATCTTGTAAATAAAAAAGGATGAAGTGGAGAGGTCAAGCAGCCAAGCATAGTGTGAATATATACCAAGTAATTAATACATAAAAGTTCAAGTCAAAAGTCATCAGATTCCAAATATAAAGTAAAGTACTGTATGCTAGTGTGTGTAAAATCATTGAAACTTTCTTGTTAATTTCGCAACAATATGCAACACATTTCCTCCACCTAGACAAGGTGGACCTTCCTATACAGTTACGGGGAAAATGCAAGATACTCCCCAGTGTTATGCTAAACCTGCAAGAAATTATCTTGTAAAATTTTTATTGCGCCAAACTTTCTTGTGTTTTCAAAAACCCTGAGAAAAATACCCAATTTGTAAAAAAATAGATCGTTTTGGATCGACATATTTCAAGAAATATTTTTTAAAATATATCACGTGAAGTTGTAGGGACCAAATTGAAGTATTTTAGAAATGGTTTCTTGAAATTTGTCGATTCAGAACGACCTATTTTTTACAAATTAGGTGTTTTTTGCAGGGTTTTTGAAAACAAAAGGAAGTTTGGCACAATAAAAATTTCATAAGATAGTTTCTTGCAGGTTTAGCATAACACAGGGGAGTATTTTGCATTTACCCCATACAGTCACACATTTCTTCCTTCCTATATATATGTGTGTAGTTACATAAGATTATCATATCACACTTCACTTAACTTACCCTCCACAATTTTATAATTTCTCAAGAAGCAAATAAATTTTAGTTTTCAAAGCTTCAAATTGAGCATAATGGATCGATTGCCTAAATGCCAAGCCAATTATGTACCTCTTACTCCTCTCACTTTCTTGAAGAGAGCATCCATGGTTTACTCGAACCGCACTTCTATCATCTATGCCGGTGTACGTTTCACGTGGCTTCAGACGTACGAAAGGTGTTGCCGCCTTGCTTCCTCCCTTCGTGCGATGAACATCGTCAAAAATAACGTTGTAAGTATTTTACAACAAATGCATCGAATAATTCTATCTCAAATCGGGTTTAGTCGTACATAAAAAGAAAAAAAATGTTCTTTTTAGCTTCAATCTTGATTTTAACAATTTGTATTGTACTTATATATATAGGTATCAGTGTTGGCACCAAATATTCCGGCCATGTATGAAATGCACTTTGCGGTGCCCATGGCAGGTGCAGTTCTCAACGCCATTAACACGAGACTAGACGCTAAAAACATCGCCACGATTCTTAAGCACTCGGAAGCAAAGATTTTCTTCATTGATTACCAATACGTGCCACTAGCTCGTGATGCCTTGCGGTTATTGATGGCCAACTCCGAAGCATTTATGCCATTGGTGGTGGTAATCGATGACATCGACTCCCCAACCGGGGTCCGTCTAGGCGCCCTGGAATATGAGCAACTCGTAGCACGAGGCAACCCAAGATACGCCCCAGAAGAAATTGCTGATGAATGGGATCCAATCACCTTAAATTACACATCCGGAACCACCTCCGAGCCGAAAGGAGTTGTTTATAGCCACAGGGGAGCTTATTTAAGCACCCTGAGCCTGATTTTGGGTTGGGAAATGAAGATTGCACCCGTTTATCTATGGTCACTACCAATGTTCCACTGCAACGGTTGGACTTTCACGTGGGGTATAGCAGCCCGCGGTGGCACAAACGTGTGCATCCGCAACACGACCGCGAAAGAAATGTACGAAAGCATCGAAACACACAAAGTGACACACATGTGTTGCGCGCCTATAGTTTTTAACATCTTGTTGGAAGCGAAGCCTCACGAGCGCTGCCCAATAACCACCCCGGTCGAGATCCTAACCGGCGGCGCCCCGCCTCCCGCAGCCCTCCTCGAGAGGATCGAGAAGGTCGGGTTCCACGTAGTCCACGCGTACGGCCTAACCGAGGCGACGGGGCCCGCGCTCGTGTGCGAGTGGCAAAAGAAGTGGGACAAGCTTTCGAGCGCGGAACAAGGGAAGTTGAAAGCGAGGCAAGGGATAAGCGTACTTACGTTGGCAGATGTGGACGTTAAGGATCCAAAAACGATGAAAAGTGTTGATCGAGACGGGAAATCGATGGGAGAAATCGTGCTTAGAGGAAGTAGCATTATGAAAGGGTACTTTAAGGATGAAGGGGCTACCAATAAAGCTTTTAGGGACGGGTGGTTTATGACGGGCGATGTCGGGGTTGTGCATCCCGACGGGTATTTGGAAATTAAGGATAGGTCGAAAGATGTGATAATATCGGGGGGCGAGAATATAAGTAGCGTGGAGGTGGAGGCAGCGTTGTACAAGCTCCCGGCGGTGATCGAGGCTGCGGTGGTGGCGATGCCGCATCCTAAGTGGGGAGAGAGCCCGTGTGCATTTGTCTCGCTTAGAAACGAGGCTGTGGGTACGGTTAAAGAGGCCGATGTTATTAAGCATTGCCGGAAAAACTTGGCGCATTTTATGGTGCCGAAGAAGGTGAAATTTGTTGATGAATTGCCCAAGACTTCGACTGGGAAAATTCAGAAATTTCAGTTGAGAGCTTTGGCAAAGACTTTTGTTGTTTCAAAAGAGAATGATTCATCCTCTTCTGGCAAAAGGCCCGGCGGTAATAATAATTCACAAAATAATTGGGACAAGCCGAGTTATTACCATCAAAATCAAGAACAGATTATGGCTTTTTCTCGTCTTTGATATGTAATGATATTAATATTGCTATTAATTTACTTTATAACTAGTATGAGTCCAGGTATATGTGTATAGTACATAAAATGTTTGTCTAGCCAGCTTTAAGCGAATTGAGTTTAATTAGTTGAATGATATATATGTAATGAGGAAAGGGTGCATTTTTCTCTTTCTCTTTTTCTTGGAGGGCGTTTTTAAGGGTATTAAGGTCTTTTTGATTTAATCACTTTCGAGATAAGTCGAGCACATTAAGTGAATATCTCTTTTTGCATGGATTTGAACTTGAACTTTGTCACATTGTGACGACTAATTTCTTTTGTCACATATATCTAAGTAGTGGTATTTTCTTTGATATTAGGAAGTATGTTTACCATACTATTTAGCTCCTCTTTGGTGACGTCCAGGGAAGCTTTTCCCTTTACTTTTTGCAATTGATTGATTGAATGGCTTTTTAAATTTCAAGAAATCATAATAGTCGATAAAATTTAAAAATAATATGGTAATTTCGGAACTCTTCCAAAGATGGTCTTGTAATTATAATAGGTACACATTTAGTACATTAACTTTCATAATATTTTAATTTTAGCTCATTGAATAACAAATTTCGTCGTAACTTTTAATAAATTCCAATTTTCGTCTTACACTTACAAATTTATCGAAAGTTATATGACGAAATTTGTTACACATATAACTAAAATATAAGTCACTTAAAAAATTAATTTCTGAATATGTCATTTATGGTCAATCCGATCCTTATAAAATGTTGGAAGCTTTCTCAAAGGAGTTTCTGAATATATGCCAAGAACACAAGGAGATAAAAAGGCTAAATCACGATAATCGTCCATAAGGTTTAAATTTGTTTACGCTTTCGTCTTTCATAAATAAAGTCTTATACTTTCGTCCCTCTCATAAAGTATGTGTTACATCGATCACTTTTTGGTCAATTTTCGTAAAAAAATACCACTTTTCTGGTAAAACACTGCATTTCCTTGTCTTCTTTGAAGCTTCTTTATTTTCAACTTTGTCATGTGAAGGGATTGACCTGAAAAGTGGAATGTTTTTGCCGAAAATTTGTCTGAAAAGTGATCAATGTAACACATATCTTGTAAGAGGGACGAAAGTGTAACACTTTATTTATAAGGAATGAAAACATAAACAACTTTAAACTTGAGGGACGATTAGTATGATTTAGCAAAAATGGGGTTGTCCATTTGCAATTAATGTTCATAGCACGTACGTGCCAGTAACGGAAAGCTCCACATTAACGTTTGTTGAGTTGCTCCTTGTTAAATTCTAGAGTGAATCACACTTTTGGTTATCCTTATGAGCCGTCTTTTGCACATTCGTCTCTTCTAAATTTTTCCTAGCAGAAACATCTCTCTTATCAATGTAGGGTATCACCGATTCATTTTCGACTATTACATGGTGGAGACGGTCTCACGTACAAAACACATGCATTACTTGAAGGCCATTTTCATCCCTTCACCAAATATTAGACCTTCTAATTAAGCAATGAAAGGGATTTACACGAGAGGCCGTCTCAGCCGTGAAATAGCCAAAAAATTAATCGGTGATACACTACATTGATAAGAGAGATGCATCTGCTATAAAAAATTTAGGAGGGACGAATATGCAAAAGTCGACCCATAAGGAGGACGGAAAATGCGATTCACTCAATTCAGAATATGATTGAATGAAATGCGTGAAATTGGACCGTCTCAATTCATTAATAATTAATGTCATTTAGTACAAAGTCTGTAATGAAGATTATGGCAAAAATGCATTCAATTCAAATGGCACAATATACCTCAAATTCTATTGCAGTGTAAGTTTATCTTTTAGGTGCATTTTTTGCAAAATTGATGAGCAGTATTTCAATTACAAAAATAAAATTTTGCATTTTAGTTGAGGATTCAAAGTGTAATAATTATAGTTATCACAACTTCCGTTGACAAAAATGTTATCATTACTTTTTTAGGGAATCTATAGGTCAGAACATCATTATAAAGATATTAAAACTTATTATGGAAGCAGTTTGATTGGGTTTTAAAAAGTGATTTGGGAGTTTCTGCGAAACTTTGAAAATCGATTTAGATAATGGTACTTTCAACGAAATATTGAGATAGTGAAATATTATTAAATAATAGTTAGTAGAGTTTGAAAATTTAAGTTGTAATTTGATTGTTGGGGTTTAGAGGAGAAAAGTTAGCAGTTAATATCAAATCAATCACTTTATATGTGTGAAAAAAATATGACAAATGTCAAAACAATCATTTTATAGGTCTCAAGTATAGTTTTGTATGTTCCGGTTTGGATTCATGAAACTGAGTTTTAATTTAGATATATTATCAAATCCTCTACGTAATGGGGGTTGGCTCGGTTTGAGTGAGATCAAACCTAACAAAACTACTTACATATTGAGCCTAACATAACATCCAATTAATGAATTGATTGGGGTCTTAAGTTTATCTCTAAATCAACTATTTCATAAACATCTTACAGCCCATCCTCTTACACAATCTTAGTCTAATTAAAATGATGTGTCATATTGCTATCAAAAAAAATTATGTCTCATATTATTAACTACTATTGGGAAGACAAATGACTTGGACCATCATGTGATGACTTGAGTTGGACCCTGTCAGGTTGGGAATGGACTGGATTGAAACGAGTTAGACCATGTTAAACTTTTGTTTAATAATTAGAACGAGTTGGAGTTAGGGTCGGGTGTGACCGGACCATTACCTTTTGAGATTTGTTAACAATATGTATTATACTCAATTAAAATTAAGAAGTTTTATTTAAATCTTGTTAATGATGTGTAATAAATTTAAATATTAAGAAACTTGCACTTTGATTATATATGAAAAATAATTGTTTCTATATTCAAATGAGAGAATTTCAATTTTGGTATTGTAAGTAACATTACTTTAAGGTTACGGTACCATAAGTTACAAAGTCAAAACATTTCATACAAAAAGTTAACGGTGCTTAACACATTTGATACTTCCGTCAAATTTTTGACCGAACTTCCAAATGTTGGACGGAAATTGATGGAAAATTTGCAGAATTGGTCACATAATTAAAGATTGCTAGCAAACTTTGTCCCGCATATTTATTAGATTTTTTAAATTTCGAAAAAAAAACTTAACATAATTAGACTTTACATATAATATATATAAATTAAATAAGATTTTATACAAAATAAATTGGTATGAAATGTCTTGGCTTTGTAACTTATAGTGCAGTAACCTTAGAGTAAGGTTACTTATGGTACCAAAATCAAAATTTTAACATAAGCTTAATGTTTTAACATGTATATAATGATAAATAAAAAATTTGAACATACATCTCGAGACCAGAATAATTGTCATCAAATCCTCATATTGGCCTACAAAAAATTTATGAGATTATTGGGATATATTCAATATTGTAAGTCATTCTTTGAAATTGTACTCTATTTCAATGTTTAGTCATATTTTCAAATTAGTGCATCAAAATAAAAGAGGTGTTTCTCAAAATTATTTCCAGTGTAGCTTAATAATTTTCTATGTTACAGATCTAGATCATTCATAATATTATTCCAAAGTAGATCTAAAATTCTAGATATTGACGTCAATATAGTTTTGAACAAATTTAAGAATGAAGGATATTTTGTTGTTAAAAAAATGTGAGTATTGACAATTCAGTTTGACCGAGTCACGTACACACTGTGTTGACTTGACTTTTGTTTCTCTTTTATTTGGGCAAGTGTCATTTAGAGGAATAATTAATGACTAAATTAAAATATAGAATTAACCATCTGAATGACTGAATCTCAAGATGTTCTTCGGAAAAATCATTAGACTTCATTGAGACAGATAAATTCATTATTTCAAAACCGTACACGTAACTTTCACCTCGTACAATTCAAGTACCAATAGAGATATCCTAAGAGAACAATCAAGTTTTATAGGGTATTTTTCTATGATATACGAATATTTTTAAAAATTATAAAATGTAGTGTTGAATACTTCTCGAATATGATTCTCTTCGGATACTCGTGCGATACGTATTCGACACTCTCCATGGCGTGTTCGTAAATCTAAATTAAAAAGAAAAATTGGACACGCATGTCGGATACTTCCTTTGGCGTATCCAAGACATTTTAATTTTGAATTTTTTGCAAAATCACCACAATTGCTATGAACAATATCAGGCATTGAACCACAATTTGTATTATATACAACTGCAATACAAAATAAATCATTTTATAATTGGATATGTTATATATATCATAAAACAATGATCATAATGTATAATTAGTACTATTAAGTTACTAGACGATTCTATTTTCTAGTAGTTATGTAGTTGAGTGATTTATTACTTATGAAACTAAACTTAATCGCATCAATTTATAAATATTTTTCTTTTACCTATTTCAATATGTATGAATATATAGACATATTTTTTATATCTGTAATTATATCGTATCGTATCTTACAAATTGTAAAAATTAGTGTAGTCGTATCCGCATTATACCATATCCGTGTTGCCATATCCATATTCTGACAACATACTATTTCTAGATACTCCAAATATAGGGCATGTTTGTTTGGCGTTTCCCATAATTTTTTCGTGTTTGGGAAATGACAAACAAACATGTTTTTTATTTTCCGAAATAAATTTTTCATCCATTAATTTTCTCAAACTACTCTCTCAAAAGCCAAACAAACAACAATTTTCTTATCTCTAAACAAAACATATACAACTCTACTTTGATTTGACATATAGTAACCTATCTCTTACACATTTATCTCACATAACAAACATGATTTGACATAAAGTCTTACACATCTTACACCTATAACCCAACTCTTCCAAAAAAACCTACATCTACTTTATTTCTCAAACCACTCTCTCAAATTCCAAACAAATAATATTACGCAAATTGGAATTCAAACCTCCACTGCTCTTCCAAATTACTTTCTCAAACGCGAAACAAACAGGCCCGTATACATTTATATTACTCCTGAAAATATACCTTTGGGCCGTACAACCTCCTCTCTTTCCTACATTGACTATTGGAACGAATAACAAGATATTACTCCCTCGGTTTCAAAATATATGTCTTTTCACATGTATGCACATAAATTAAGAAAATCATTGAATATAGATGAATTTTAAGATGAAAAATATGAAAAAGACTAAGGTACCGTTTTAATTAATTATCCCCCACTAATGTTTGAGAAAATTTATGAGCATAAAGGGAAAAAATGGAAAAATAGTAATTAATGTTTTATTGAAAATCTAAAGTGACAGATAATATGGCACAAGAAAAACTTTTCAAAGCGACATATATTATAAAACGGAGGGAGTAATATATATGTCTTTATTTCATTTGTCCACACCTTGAACTGACAGGATAGCTATCTTTTATTCTCACTTGACAATCCAATTTAATTAGGGGAAATAGCATTTGGGAATTGGGAATGGCGACAGTTGACACCAATGTTTGTGGAGACAAATTATCTCGTTCTTCACATGGATGGGCCCATTAGAAGTGATTTTCATGGAGACCATATGACATATTAGAAATGGAACAATTTGATAGAATGAAATAACAATGTAATTTACCAAAAAAAAAAAAAGAATAACAATGTAATGATTTAAAATTTTGATTTATTAGTACAAATGATTGTGTATATATTGTCATAGGGTCTATTTGGATGGGTTTTGACCCGGTTTTGCAGGTCTTGATTTAAAAAAATGGTTTGGGTGGTTTCGATGAAACTTTTGAGACCTCATTTGGATAGGTTTTGGCTGTTGGATTTTGTGGTTTGAATAAGTTGAAACCCCACTTGGCTTGGGTTTGGATGTTTTAAGGGAAAAAGTAGATGGTAGGTGTCAAATCAATGTCTTTTTAGAGAAATTTGTGAAAAAAAGTAGGTGGTAGGTGTCAAATCAATGTTTTATAGGTTTGAAGAGTTTGAGTGTGAGTTTCTGAATATGTTTTTGATGGTTTTATGGGTTTGACGAAAACTCATTTGGAAGGGTTTTGTCTCGGTCTCGCGAAACTCGCGAGACCGGGCCAAAACCCATCCACATACACCCCTAGTTCTTGGCTCATCGACTTTTGTTGATCCGATTTGTGAGTCTATCCAGAGAATTGACTCACGAATTATTGTATTTATTTTTGGATTTTTGGCAAGTTAATTGCATGTGATATGTCTAATGGGTAATTTATTTTCCTATGATATGAAAATAAAAAGTTTACCTAATTCTGAAATGAAATAATGAACAATTTACCTCATTGCTAGTGAAGGTGTTGCATATACACATATAGCGCGACCGAGACTTCATTTTCATATAAAAAATTATCAATTTAACATTATCCAACACAACATATTCACCTCACTTTACCCTATGTGATATGCGTAAATAAGCAATATATATCCCCGTGATATGCGTAAATGGACACTTTAACTCTATGTGATATTGCAGAATGGACAATTTACCCCTTTGTAAAAATATAAAAATTAAGAGGAAGATAATATGTTTTTTTTTATAAAAACACATGGAGATATTTTGCTGTTTTATTCATCACATGGAGTTAAACTAATTATTTAACTCTGGGAGTTAATTTGTTATTTCATTTATTTATAGTATATGCTTTAGTCAAAATGTTTCCGCCCAATCATGTATAGTCCTTTTCATTACAGTATGTAGTACCTTTTAAATAAAAACAACATTATTTATAAAATTATAATAATTGGGTTCAACATAACTTACTTTTCTAAGAACATATTGATCTTTTCTTATAAATTATAATGCACCTATGGATGCTGGTTATGTGGGGAGCAGAAAATGACTCGTCATAATCACCAATTAACGAGCCATTGTAACGAAACATGCATAACGAAAATTTCTGGTTCTTATTACCTCCTACAAAAATATCTTAGCAAATGTGGATCACGACATTAGAAAACCAAATGAAAGAGAACATGTACTTAATTATTAAATATTAATATCTAAAGTAGGTGTTGGATATCACACGAAATCAGTTGTCCCCAAAATCAATTTGTGTTAGGAAAGGCGCATACCCTTCTCTTATATTGCATTCACACAAGCGTCCACGATATTGGATTGGATTGTGACTTTATCCGCACACTCAGTTTGGGTGTCACGGGACAACTGTTGTCACCCGCACACTCAGTTAGGGTGCCCAACTCTCCCTCTCAGCAATTGCTCTTGCTGGGAATCGAACCCGTAATCTTAGCTCTAATACCATTTCTAGGACCCCAGACGCTCCATTGCCCCAAAATCAATTAGAGTTAGCAAATGCACATACCCTTCCCTTAAAGTGAATTTACACAAGCGCCAACGATATTCGATTGTAACTCCACCCGCACACTCAATTTGAATGCTATGGGGCAATTAATATCATCCGCACACTCAGTTAGGGTGCCCAATAATGTGATTATATCAAAAGAATATATTGTGACATGATGACGACGACCATCTCTACCCATGAATAATTATTTTATGCAACAACATCATGCGAATGAATGAGACTGTTTTTAACCCCTAAGGACATGTTTGGTTTTTGAATTTCACAAGGTAAAATGCTGAGGGAAAAACACTTTTGATACCAAACTTTATTCTAAAAAACACATTTGGTACCAAACTTTTTCGAAAAACACATTTCATACCATGATTCACAAAATCTTGACACATTTAGTTTTGCCGTCAATTTTCGGACGAAATTCAGCACGTGCCCGTTAAATTGACAATGGGATGGAGAATATGCATGGGTTTTAAAGACCACACATGAACGACACGTGCTTCGTCTGAAAATTGACAGCAAAACTAAATGTGTCAAGATTGTGTGAATTATGGTATGTAATGTGTTTTTTGAAAAAACTTGGTACCAAATGTGTTTTTTGGACTAAAGTTTGGTATGAAAAGTATTTTTCCCTGGTAAAATGCTAATAAAAATATTTTTCTTACATCAAATAATGCAACATTGTGCTCCATATTTGATTCATTTTCATTTTACTTTGTGGAATCCATGAATCAAACATAGTCTAAATCTAATGACAAGTTAACTTCAATATCTCAACCTACAGTGTATTGATATGAACAGCGATTGTAAATTTGCATTTGTAAATATGAGTTTACAGCTATGAAGCACGGATACTTCAAAAAATTCAAGTATGCAGAGTCGGACTCTTTCGGACTCGGACACGCGTGCGACTCGGCTCGGACACGCGTCGGACTCGCCACGTGGCGAGTCCGAGAAAATACGGTTTTGGACTCGGCGGGGATACGGTCAAGGACTCGGTCAAATGCTCGGTCAAGGACTCGGTCTTGGACACGGCGGGGGTCTTTTTGCAATTTTTATCAAAATTGTGGGTTTAAATTGAAAATTTGAAACTTAATTAACAAAAATCAGAAAATACTTTTGTGAACTAGTCGATTAAACTTCTACAGAGTACTCTTCCTCGTCATTCCAAACACAAATTAAACAACTCCTAAACTCCCCAATTTCATTCATTTCATAAACCTTAGTTCAAGAATTCTCTTCCAATTTATTCAAATTTACAGGTACTTCTCTTCCTCTCTACCTCATTTTTGTGCAATTATGTTTTATTTCCTTGAAATTTGAGTTGGGTTTTTATCAATGTGTACTTCTTTTACAAAAAGTATTGACATTATGGCCTAAATTAGAGTTATTTGGAGTTCTTTTATTTAGTATTTCTATTCAGTGTCGGTGCCGCATTGTTAAACTCCATTGCACCTAAACCATACTCTTTCTCTCTGTTTGACAAGAAATGTATTATCTTTTAACCTCTAGGTAATTGCTATAAAAAAAATCTGAAGCAAAAGAAGAAGAAAAACAAAATAGGGTGGTATTTCTATCTTGTAATAAAAAAACTAATTTTATTTAAAGATTTTGAACAATTTTTCATGTAATTGACTAATTGTTATGTACTTGGAGTGATTATTTTTCTTATGAGACTTGTTTTGATATTTTTTTTCATGTTAATTAAACTTGTTTTGAATCATTTACGATGTGCTTAGCGTGAATTTCGACATTTTTTGTGATCTTTTCTTTTGATTTTGTTTTTGGAATATTAGAATGAATGTTAATTCATTGACTATGATGCTAATTTATTTTATTTTTATATAAACTATATAGTTTTATTTTTATTTTTTAATATACGTATCCATGTCGTGTCGTATCTTGAAAAAATTTTAGAAAACGAGTCGCCGAATCCGAATCGTGTCGAGTCCGAGTCGCCGAGTCAGTGTCTGTGCAACATAGGTTTACAGTGAAGAGAAAATGAAAGATGGAGATATTTTCACAAAAAGATAAAAAGAAAAGATGGTGATGCTGAACTTTAATAACATGCTGAACTTTAATCATAAATAATGTAAGGCTACAATTGATTTGTACAATTAGGTCTCAATAGAATTATCCACAAAATATCAAATCAAAATATAAGTAAAAGTTCTACCTCCAAAAAACACAATTACCCTTCATAGATGAAAGTAAACTGCACACACACATGGAGAAAGTGAGAAATCAGAAAATATATTCAAGGTTATTGTTTACAGTATATGATACAGCAAACAGCAATCCTCGAGATAATTTGTTTGCACAATTGTACGACAGTCGGCAGTCAGATAATTTGCTTGCACAAAAACAAATCATTTACAACTTTGGTTCATGAAACCAGAAATATTGAAGCATGGCTTTCGGACACACAGCATTTACCATGAAACTAGGTCACGCTTGCATAGTTCTCGACTGCATCTGCTGATATGAAAAACACGCAACAAACTACCAGATAACATGATGACTGAACGAAAGGTAGTGATTAAGCACAGCATGATGATCGGGATCCTTCTGCTGGTCTGTCAACAAGAACCATTCCTGCAGGATTTTGACTAGTTTGGGCTCTAGGTAACCTTTTTGCTGTAAATGAATATTACGATGCTAAGTTAGGAACATTAGAAAATGAATTTTACTAAGTAAAATCAAAGCTAGCGGAGTTGCATTGATAAATACAAGCAGCATATTACTTGCAGGTTACTTGTGTAACGACGAAAAGAATAGTCGGTTGTGCAATATTTGTTTTAATAGTGAATTTATGATGGAAATTTGAAATCATGCAAACTCATTAATCCTAAAGATAAACAAAAACCCGATAAGACAAAGCTTTCAACGTAATCTTTGAACAAGATTCTGTATAAAAGAAACCCAATAATAAATAATTCCATCAAGTAATAAATCTCCTTTTCAAAGCATGAAAATGCTTATTTGCTCGACTCTCAATCAGGACAACTATGCTCTCCCAAAAGGTGGATATTATTTATTAGCTAGCTCTATTATTAGCATCTTTTGACAGCACATGCCCTGCACAAAATGGTTGTTTGGACAATATCCATCAAGGGGCACAACCCCAGGAGCCATCGTCTAACTGATGCAGGATGATATCGTGTAGATTGTTGAGGACGATATTTCGTAGATTAGTTGTCTTCTTTTAGTTAATTTTTTTTCCCTTAGGAGTCAATATTATTGTGGTTTCCTTTCGGCTATAAAGTCCGGCTTGTGGACTGATTTTAGATTTATTATTGATCATTATTAGTATTTTCGAATAGAAGAGAATATCTCCCAAGGATTTATTGGATTCCTTTCCTTGCATTCATATATGTAAATCATTGATTCTAGGCTTCTAGCTTGCCTGCAGATTAATAATCTGATCCTGTTTCAATAACTCTATATAAGATAATAATTGTTAATACCCAAGGGCCTATCATGAAGCCAAGTGTTGTTGCTTTTTGTCTTCTATTCTATGACATAGGCAGTTTGAACCCTTTCATGTTGCAAGTCTCACCGCCAGAAATTGAGTGTTTGGTCAAAAATGTTATGGTGGCTTTTACTTTTTTTACCGTGAAAATTCCACGGTTTACAAAACCAACACATTTGCTACTTTTGTCCAACTTAGGAGTAAATAATACTATAAATGTCAATAATACCAATATACTCTTTATATATATAGATATATACACACACATACATATATATTATATGAGTATATAGATATACACAAACACACATTTATTCTAAAAGCAATTATGCAAGCTAGGCCAAACTCGGCTTAAGTCCTAAACGACTATGAATGCAATACTTATTGAATACAAAGAACAAACTGCATTTTGAACCCGTCATAGTTCTATCGCATTTAGTTAGGCAATTTATATATCATGGAGGGAATAATCCGCTAGAAGTTCAAACCAAAACCAAACTTAGAAATCCTGTTAGAAGATCTAACATGACAAGAAGGTGATAGTTCATTGACTATATTCATGTCTCAAAGTTGGCGACAAAAGCCACAATAGTTCAAAATTTGCTCAAGGCTCAAGCTATATATTTCCCGATTTACCTTTTCCCATTACAGACTTAAAGAAGATCTAAGATGACACTATATGTTTCTATTAACAATTTGAATTATCTAAGACTAAACTTAACTTTATTCGGAAACACATCCATAATTATTTATTCACTGATAAAGAATTCAGTAGTGTTCGAGACATCAACGTAAGCAAAAAATGCAAATAACAACAAATGAAATGAAACCATAAGACAAAAAAAAAATCAAGTGCCTCGGGGGCAATCAATGTGAACAGAAAGCATGTTAACCTAGTATCTATTGTAGAAGTTTCGAAATTCCATAGCACTTTAAAATTTACAACGTTCAAGTACCCAGATGAAAGAAAAGATTAGAAGCAAAGACAGAAACATACCTATCTCATAGAACATATCATTGACGTTAACTGCAGTTTTGGCGGAGGTTTCCATGAAAAAAAGACCATTTTCTTCTGCATAAATCCGTGCTTCCTGAAAAAATCATTTGTAAGGAACACAACAAACAATGAGATTACTCTATTTGTTGAAATTTGAATGTCAAAATAGATAAATGAATTTACATGAAGTGTGTTCACCAGTAATGTAAACTATAGTTCTAAAAGAGGAGGCTGAGGAGAAGATTTCAAGAAATTGCCTTTACTAATTTATTTTGTTGAAGATAATGGAAATAATTTTGGAATGAAAGCATAAAGTATAAGAAAATAAGACAGCAGCTAGTGAGGATTAAGGAAGAAAAACATTCAATGCACACGTGTCAAAGGACTTCAGAAAGATTCTAAAAATTTTAAGACATTCCAAAGCCATTTATTTTTCCCTAAGCTTCTTAACCCATTTTTTTTTAATCTTTCTAGCTTTATTTAAATTTCTCTTCATAGGCAATTAAAGCAGAAATTAATCAAAGAGTAATCAACACAAACATAGGTGCCACTCAATATTTTCGCCAACATTGACAAGAACTACATCCAGAAAAAGCATGCAAAAAGAAGCTAAAATAACCAAAAACCTAAAATTGAAGGTAAATGAACTTGACAAGTTATAACGAAATATACTTACTTCTGCAGTCACCTTCCTCTTATCTTCAAGATCAGCTTTATTTCCCGCTAGTGCCATAACCATGTTAGGGTTACCTGCAAAAAATTACAGATGTTATAAAAGATTTAAGACTAAAAATGTCTGAAAATCCAGAAATATCAACTGCAGAATGATCATTTGATCATAAATAAATAACATTGAAAAATTATATATGAGTGAACAACTAACAAGAAGTAGTTCTTCCTCATCTACCTCTTGGACTATTATATTAGTCTATTATTTCAGAGAAAAACATTATATGTTTACATTTACTTATTTGGTTTCAAAAATGTTAAACTCAGCATTAAACCACAAAAATAGGATGTTAAACCCAAGTGTTGTATCAACAAAGGAAAATTATGTTTTCCAATCATGTTGCTATTGTAATAGAAGAAAGCAACATAAAATATGCACCTTGCTTTTGTAATTCTTGCACCCACTTCTTAGCCCGTGCAAATGAATCCTACAAGATCAAACAGAGCCTGAGAAAATATCTATATAACACAATCCACTGAAAAAAATCCTCATTTACATCATGTAACACATCACTTAAGCTCAGCCGGTTTAGGTAAATTCCATTTGAGGATACCTACAGACTCGTAAAAACTAGCAAAACTACTTCAACTCACTGCCCCAACATCACTCACTGTAAATAAATCACACCATCCCACTTAATAAACTGTTTCAACTATTACTGAATATTAATACAATGAAAAGCCTACATAATATCAAACCACAGATATAGATTCATATCCATAAGGTATTCCACTATTAACCAACTAGGAAGCAATCATATTCTCACACTATATTACTCAATAACGATACAACAGAACACCCTGCATAATATATCAAATCAAATGTACACTTATATATGAATAAGGGATTCCACAAACACCAATTAGAAATCACATTTACTACTATTATTCAATAACAATACATAGCTACAGCCTCCTTAACATAGCAAATCACATATACACATGAAGATTAGGATTGTTTGGATACCGTGCTAGTGATGTCGAATACTATGATCGCTGCAGCAGCGCCTCTGTAATACATCGGGGCTAAGCTATGGTACCTCTCCTGGCCAGCAGTGTCCCAGATCTCAAACTTAACAGTAGCATTATTTACAGCCACAGTCTGCGAAAAGAAAGCTGCCCCAATCGTCGATTCCTACACAATTTTTCTCATGATCACTAATCATTCATAGACACAATCCTCAAATTCATGATTACTCAGTTGATGAAATTAACAATGCTAAATAGTTCAATATTAGGGGAAATTACTTGAAATTCGAGAAATTGGCCCTTGACAAAGCGAATCACAAGGCTTGATTTACCGGCGCCCATATCCCCAAGTAATACCTTAACAAGTATACCCAAAAATCAAAAAAATCAAATTGAATATAATAAACGGAAAAAGAAAAAAATAAAGAAGATGATAATGGAGAAATTGCACTTACGAGTTTTGCGTTGAGATTGTTGTGACTCATATTGGCCATATTGAAGAACTGATTGAAATTGTTTCGAAAAATTTCAGATGAAATTGAAGACAGAAGAAGATGAAATGAGGTTGTTGGGTTGTGACGTGTTTGATTTTGAGACTATTTGTATACCAAACAAACGTTTTCGGAAGGAAGCTGCCCCTTTAATTGTTAGTTGTTTGCTTTAGAATTTTCTCACCGACCAAACATTATTTGGGACTTTAGTTAATTTAATTTAACATAGCTTTCATGTAAATTTGGAAGTTTAGTGAATAATTTAGGAAATGTTGGTTATGAAGTTTGACCTAAACAAGAGGAGATTTATTTTTTATTGGGCAAACACGATCCAATTTTCATTTAGTTCCTTTTGTTAGATCATAGTTTAGGCAAGAGGTCGAAAATTAATCCAAACCAGCTCCCACTCTTATTAATTGGGGAAATTCTTACACACACCGAGTTTGACAACGACATGACAAGTGCAATACACTTTTTTTGAGATTGATGTAACTCTCAGGAGAGTGACCAATCACAAAGCAAGTGCAATACACTTACTTGATGGTTGGACAGGTTCGGCCAAGCCAGACTTAGACAAAATTTTCCTATTAATTGAAAGTGATATGAACTACACCATATTATTAAAATTTGACTTGTGATTAATCATTTAATTAAAGATCATTCAAGTTCGATCTATTTATAAGAGGACGAGCACACGTTCAATACCAAAGTTCATCTTCTTAAATGTCAAAGTTTTATTTTTATTTTTAGAAACAATATCAAAGTTCATCTTCAATCAAAATTCAAATATTATTTACGTAAAAAGGCGAAAATTATATAACTTTTCTAACAATTAACAGACAAAATAGGATCAATGAGTTTATAAATAAATATTAAAAATGTAGTAAATGTGTATGTTTCTACCATTCAATCGTTTTTTTTATACTTCAGCATTTTATGCATATCATTTATGTATAGGCCGTTCCCTGAGGTTTGGACTATTTCGCGTCCATTTCCCTCGGAAAATCATAATTACAGAACTTTCCCTGAAGTTTGCAGAACCTTACAAAAATTCATATGAGTCCCTAAACTTTAATAAAATCTAATTTATACATAAAAAGGAAAAAAGAAAAAACTAACCCCTATAGACCAGCCGTCCCCACCCCATCTTTCCACCTCGATCCCAGGCCGACAACGGATTGACTTCTCATTATTCTCTTAAAAACACTATCTCGAGAAGTTCAACTTCTATATCAAAGACATCGGTGATCTATTTAAGAGGGGGAATAACGTCAAGGAAAACAACACCATCATCTATATTGTCAACATCCTCATCTACATTGCCAACATCATCATTTTTCATTGCCAACACCATCATCTACTTACCACCATTCTCATCTACATCTACATCTACATCTACATCTACATTGATGAGCAATTGGAGTTTGAAGATGATAGTGACATTTATGATATTGAAGAAGAGAAAGATAATCCATGTTATAAAGATGATGACCGTGATAAAGATACAAATGAAGAATTTTGACTAGATATGATCATATAAATGAATCTATTTAGTCTTTTTAGACTTGGAATGGGAGAAACTACCATTACATTGTTTTTAGACTTATTTGCTCAATTTCAAAGTTATTTTTGTAATTGGTACTTTTGATATTTGGTTATTAAATTATTAAGTATGAACTAGTTTGAACTAGTTTGTTTTAAAACTTAAATTTGCATATTATGTGTTATTTGACGCATATATTTATTATATATTGATTGTCTTTAAATTTAGTCATTTATGTTATATAATTATAATTGTTTTTTAGAACATATAATCATAATTGAAATTATACATGATCACTTCACGTCAAAAAAGGTAGCGTTTTTCACCTCGCCTCGTTTCATAGCGAGGTGAGGCCTTGTCGCTTCGCGTCGCTTTTCTCTATTAACAACTATGATTTGTTGTATCCATAAATATTGATGAATTGGTGCTTGAATTTTCACACAACTCTAGATTTCATTAGCAAAAATTATTTTGATTTTTTGCAGACGAGCCCAATAGTGGATCTGTGTGAGACTCAAACGACTTTTCATCGCCATCGCAAAAAACGACTGAGGCTCTCTTTAGTTTTGATATATTTTTTTAAATTACTATTGTGTTTTTTTTGCCAAAAAATCTGATACAAGACAAAGTTTTAAGGCCAAAAGTTACTAATTTGTAACAATTCGGTCATTTTCTTCCCCTGATATTGTTGATTTAGAATTAAATACTTCACGATTTAGGTGTATTTTCTGTAGATATGTGTTCGTCTTTGTAGATCTTTGTAGATATGCGTTCTATATGGTATTTTACCGTTGATTTGTGTTCGTCATTGTACATCTATATAGATTCATGTTCGTTTTTATATATTTGTAAAAAATAGGCCAAAATATTTTACACTTGTTTCATGGAAATTATTTTTTCTTCTCTGAATTTTTTTTACATAAATTCCGGGCGCAATTTCTGAAATTTTTATATAATTTTTGTGGTGCTTTTTCTGTATTTATTGTCTCTAAAAAATGGTTATTTTTCGATTCTTTCACATAAACTTGGATTGCATAGTAGTAATATAATCCTTAAAATTTCTGGAATTTTTTTGGTGATTTGTGCAAATTTTCTGATAATTTTTTAGGTGTTTTTCTGGAAATTTAATCTATTAAAAATTAAGTGGAATATAGCTAACTCTATTAGTTTATATTTGTGATAATTAAGTGTTTTTTTGTTTGTTTGTGATAATCATGACAACGCAGTTTAGTTTAAATTTGATAAATAGGGATTAGTAAAGTAGGGTGTGTGATGCTGTCATTTCTTAGAATGTGATCTCCAAAAAATAAATGTACACAATAAATGATAGCATATCATCACAATCTGTAAGATTTTGGATGTACATACTCCATCTCTAGTGTAAAAAATAAGGGTAAAGAAGACAATTTTCATATTTTAAACTCTTTATTTAAGGCAATTATACGATATAATCGAAATAATAATTTATTAGAATAAAATGGTAATACCAAAGTATAACCATATACAACTGTCATAAATTACGGAGTACACTCTCATTATAAATATTTGGAAGTCCAATGCATGTGCATAATACATTCAATGAAATTTGGTTCGGTTTACATATCAAATCAAACTTGGACAATATTAATATTTGGTGTACAGGTAAAGCTCGAAATAATCTCGACTCAATAAGCTAAATAATAATACAAAAAATACATCTTCAAAAATATAAAACTTCTTGATATAGCCTCAAATTCAACTAAATACGCTCCGTGCTATTCATGGATTCTAAGTAAATTTTCTTTTTTGATAACTAGGATTCTAAGTGAATATATTTGTCAAGTATCTTGCATAACATGTTAGAAATTCCTAATACATGCTAAATTCTTATTTACTTAGTTCAAATACAATTTACTTAATTATGATGATACGTAAATTGCATCCAGTAAAATGTTAAGCGTTGATAATATATTTTGTCGGCTTATTATGTCATGTTTTCATTTTGCTCATGGTTTTTTGTGTTGACCCTATTTGTTTGATATATGTCCCCGATGACAACCTGGATGGAAAGAGCCGACATGATTGTCATAGTTCCCCGTAGGCCTGACCTTACAACTCAAGTGAGGAGTTACACTTGGAGAGTAAGGACAAATTTGGCAAGTAAGGAACAACCTTAGTATACTAAGGGTGACTGGATGACTACATCAATAACTCAGGGTTATTTGAACTATGTGTTTCGCTTTTTACATTTGTGATATATGTTTAGTTTCCTTATAATCTCATGATATATTATGCTGCATCCACGCATCACATGCACCCGTGCACCACATACCCACTAAGTTGGACGATCAACTTACGTGCATTTTATCATTCTTTTTAGATGCAGGAGTTTCAAGTTATGATGGTTGAGTCGCTCTGTCAGTTTTCGGGATCCGGTTGGTCATTGAGGGGTTGTCTTCCATATTTGAGAAATTTAAAAATCATCTTAAAAAATGACCAGTTTACAAAATCATCTAAAATACTAAGATATTTAAGAAATATATTACAAAAATTGACTTAGACGTTATAGGAGTTTTGAAACATCAGTTCCAAGGAGGATTTTAAAAACAAATAAGAACCTAAACAAAGGTACATCTACTCTCATTTTTTTGTTTTGACAAAATTATAAAAATAAAAGAGAAAGTTAAAAGTTTAGAGTGGAATCATTTAATCACAACATATCAAAATATTTGATCATTCTAACCCCAATACACAATTCTGCCGCCTCCTTCCCTACAGTTCAAGTTGTTTAAATTTCTAGCACTTTGCTGACTTAAGCATCAGAGGAGGTTCTACCGGCAACCCCCCACCCCAGAGTGTAACCTTTGTTTTGTAGTTACTTGGAAGCAAGGAATTGATTGTACATTGGAGCGAGGAATACCGAATTCGGAAATCAAGTATATACCCTACATCAAATGGTTCAAACAACAATTGAAGAAAAACCTTAAGATCGAGACAATGAAATAATTCGACAAACAAAAATACAACAATTTTCCAAATTACTAGGGTGAGACCGCAACCGGGACGACCTAACCACAAACCGAACTATTGTTTCCCGCTGAAAATATTGAAACATGGAATGTATAAGTTGATCTTCCAACTTAGTGAGGTTGTAGTGCACATGTGCGTGTGATGCGTGGATGCAACATAATATACGTGAGAATATATAACAGTACAATAAATAAACACATGCGATAACAATTTAAGCACGTTAAACAAGTAACCAACAATTGACGATACCGTTCTCCTCTTACCCTAGAGTCCATATTCTGACGCCCCCACCGAACACTCCAAGTAAGGAGCTACCTTACATAATTATGCGCATAGACGTATAGTGCCAAGTGTTTGACTTCCCTCCCCAAATGTAACCTCCACACTTGGTTTGTGAATCCAGGTCTACGGTAGATTGAGGTAACCTTCCAACCCTAACCTTTCAGGTTACCCACGATCCCGCACACCAAAAATAGAGGCCCACATAACAAAATATCAAACAGTACAGTACAATAACAATACAGTAATATGAAATCGATAAACAACTCAGTAACAATAATCAAAACGGTTCAGTGTACATTATCAAGGAATTGATAAGCACATAGGCATTTAGTATAACAATTCAACACGAATAGCTCGTCCTAGTAGTCGAGTTATTCATTGTATCCTACATCGCATACTCGTTCGTTTAGTGACTAAGTTACAGTTATGACTCGACCTACTAGCACATTCAGACTGACACAGAAGTAACACACAACACTCACATATGTAGCTTACGATTCTCGAGAAAACTGCGGGAAAGTGGCTTCTCCGATTCCTGTACACGTTTTTTGCATTTCCGAAAGCCGGGACAAACAGGCCCAACCACTTTATGAAATATTTTCCTTTGGGAACATATTTCAGAAGCTAATCTCATAAAGTGGGCTGGTAGGCCTCTTTCAATTGAAAAAACCCTACTCTTCTCAACCTCTCTCCTCTCTCCTCATTCACACATTCTCCGCCTTCTCTCAATTTCTTTCTCTGTTCATTCACTGACTCAACAATGGAAGATTCTCTGACCTATTTTCTGTGCTACATCACTTTAATTTCGTCTCTTCACTTCAATCACTTCTTCCAACTCCCCCTCCCCCCGTGAATACTTGGTCGTGGTTTTGTGTCTATATATGTGGATGGATTTGTGCTTGAAATTTTACACAACACTATAGCTAGATTTCAGTGGCAAATAAATTAGGCTTTTTTTTTTGGCACACGAGCACGACGGAGGGACCCTGTGGATCTGTGTGTGACTCAAACGACTTCCCGTTGTCACCACCGCTGAAACAACTGAAGGTACTATTCAATTTTTTAAATCGATTTGGTGTTGCCAAAATATTATGATACGAAAACAGGGTTCTATTTGGTCATTTACCTCCCTGATATTTGTTGATTTCGAAGTAAATACATCACGATTTATAAGTATTTTATGTAGATCCGAGTTCATTTGGGTGTTTTGCCGTTGATTTGTGTTCATGATTGTATATCAAGACTAATCCATGTTTGTTTCTGTGTAAATTTTTTATGCTGTAATTTTTTTGCTGCTGAACTATGTCAATATGCTGGAATTTATGCTGCTGAAATATGCTGAAAATTTACTATCAAGAAAAACATCAAAAAAGAAATAATTTCTTCATTTTTCGGTCCCCGAAACCACTGTGCTTACGTGAACTTGAATTAAAAAATCAGCTTTATCTTTTACTTTCTACATGGATGGTGATAAATAAAGGAAGAAAGGAAAAATGGTTTCATTGTTGCAGAAAATTGTTTTTCCAATTCAGTGTATATTTCTATGTATATGGACAAAGATTGTTTCTTCCGTCTTCATTCTGAACTATCTACTAGGGGTTTAGTAGATGATCATGATCGGACTCGTGTTGGATCACAAGAAGCATTGGCACTGTTTCTTCAAATTGTTGGACTCGACCATAGGTATCGAGACTCTTGCGAGCGTTTCCAACACTCTTCGAAAACAATTTCTAATCAGTTTCATCGTGTGCTGCATGCCATAAATCACCTCGCACCAGAAATAATTTGCCCTCGGAACATGGAATTGATTCCAACACAAATTATGGAGAATGACCAGTTATATCCATACTTTCAGGCAAATAACTTAAATCTATTTTGCAATATTCATTAATTTTCAAAAAATTATTTTCATTTAAACTTAAAATATTTTGTACTTTTAAAATTTTGTAGGACTGTGTCGGTGCAATTGATGGCACATATATATCCGCAAATGTTCCTTTTGAAGATCAATTACATTACTACAGCAGGAAGGGCCATCTATCTCAAAATGTGATGGCCATATATGATTTCGATTGTTGCTTCACGTATGTCTATCCTGGTTGGGAGGGCAGTGCCAATGATGCACGTGTTTTGTTAGATGCTGTCCAAAATGATCCAAAATTTCCCGTTCCACCACCAGGTCATTTACACAAATTAATTTAAAATAACATTAAATTAAATATAAAAGTATGTATATATATGCGATATGTTCTAAACTATTACAACATCGTAAATCAATATTTACAGGCAAGTATTATCTCGTGGATTATTGCTATACAAATTTTTGATGGTTCATGTCCCCCTACTGCAGCCAAAGGTACCACTTGGAAGAATTTTTGTAATCGCGAACCAAATGGAGAACAAGAATTGTTTAACCAGATGCATGCCAAATTTCGTAATGCAATTGAACGGAGCTTTGGTGTACTGAAAATGAGATTTCCAATATTGCGCGGTCCAATGCCACAATTTTCTATGACTACGCAAATCGATATTGTAATCGCTTGTTGTGCGATCCACAACTTTATTCACAAATTTGCCGTGGATGATGAGCTTTTCTGTTATCATGACGATGATCTTGAATTAGAAATGGGGTTAGCCGGAGAAAGTCGGTTAAATGCGACTAATGATGAAATACAGCTAATGGGTGATATAAGAGATGCAATAGCGGAAGCCATGTGGAATGATTATACTGCTTAGATTTATTTAGATGAATCATTTTGTCTATTTTAAATTTTCAATGTATCATTTTATTTTGAATTATGGTAATCTGTCGAACACGCATTTTAATTTCAGTTGATTAATTTTGCGTAATCTACTTTATGGAGATCATGTCGTAAATTATAAGAATTAATATTACATATATTTTTAAATTTATATTTCTTTAAAATCATAAATTATTCTTACTAATAACTGTCACAAAAATGACACCAAGGCAGAGAACAATCCCCGAAGCATTCGCCAATGCACCATGGACTATTCGCCAGGAGTTTCGCGTGTTTTTCGGGCTTCGAGAGTATATTGCGGCCGGCCTACCGATGACACGAGCGGCACACGATGACATTATCGAATATGTCTTGATGGTTATGGGAAGTTTTGACAGAAGACCAATACTCAAGTCGCCCCTACGTACATGTTTTGATGACCTTGTGAATCGTTTTAACACATTTACAAAGTTGCTAAACTATGAAGGGGTCATAGAAATGGGTGGGCCTGAAATGATCATCATCCCCTATCATATTCACCCATTAGCCGCCGTAAGTAACAATAGCCAAAATATTTTCGTAATTATAATGTTACTATTATAATATGTCGGTATGTATCTAACTTGTGTATTTATTTGCAGGATATTCCTGGATGTGAGCGCTATTTTAGCTCTTCTGAGGACCACTATGAAAGGATGAAAAATGTCTTTGGTGGTACTGAGTATGATGAGACTGTCGTCATAGAGGTCTCCGAAAGTTTGAACTCGGATCCTCCTGTTCTTGATCGTCGTATCCCGCGAGGAGCAATAATTCATGACGTCTCGAGCCAGACATCATATTCGAACGATGCGCAATACATCAAAACTCGATGCCAAGATATTCCATTAGTGATGCTTCATCACACATTGGTCTCGTTGACAACTGGGAGCGTGCAGCGTTTTTGACTCGGAGACGGTTGGCCCGTCGTGGAGGGAATAACAGTCATGATTGGTCGGATAACACTACTGGTCCAAGCCCACCTTCGTGGAATTAGTCACATTCATTGTGATTTTGACGTTAATTTTTATTATGCTAGACAATATGAAGACAATTTAATATGTAATAACTAGTATATTTATTTAAATGTTATTTCCGTTCGTAGATTAATCAGGATATTATGTAATAACTATTAATCTTATGTCATTTTATTTTAAGGATATTGTTTAATTTCTGGCAAATTTAATATGTCATTTTAATGTATTTGTCGGTGAGATAAAATAATTAAAAGGATTTTATTATAACATTTTCAAAAAAAATTCCGGAAAAATTAAAATTAAGTAGTAATATTTTTTATAATTTTAATTATTTTAAATAATTATTTATAAAATATTATTTACCACATATATTACATATAATATATATACACTAACAAATTTAATTATATATAACTAACTGATATGACATAAAGTCTTATACTATCTTACACCTAATTAACTAACTCCCTACACCCTAAACCTACCAAAATAACCTACATCTTCATTATTTCTCAAACCACTCTCCCAAAACCCAAACAAACAACATTACGCAAATCGAGATTATTTCCCAAACCTCGATCACTTTCCTAACCCACTCTCTCAAAGGCCAAACAAACAGGCCCTATACATTTACGATCATTATTATTTCTAGTTTACAGATTATTTTTTGAATTTTATTTATAATTTATATTATTTATTATTATTAAAAAAAATACTTATTTATATGTGGGAGTACAAAGTGCCTTTTTTTATGTTTTGGGGGTACAAAGTGCTTATTTTTCATGTTTTAGGGATTCAAATTGCAAAAACCCTACCGAGGTTCCATTTGGATCAATGGTGGTTAGATTTCGCTTATTTTCGTTGCAAAAAACTATAGAATTTTTTTCTTTTACATAATCATCTACTTATTTGAGCATAACACTAACTAATTAGTTGAATAGTAAATAGTATACTAATAACAAGTTACTCAAACAATTAACAACATAATCCACATAAGACTACTAAAAAACACAACTTGTTAAGTTGTTATCATAAAACATCAAAGTAACGGAAATAAATTAGAAAAGAAACATAAAAAAGTTTAAAGAAAAAAGAACCTACTCCAGCTAAGCTCAATTAAACCCTTCAAAGATTCAAGCAAACAAAAGGGTGTGATTTGTAAAGCTAGTTGTACTAGTGGATCTATGAACAGTTGGCCTATTATTATTCCCAATAAAGCCAGTATTATTTTTCCCACTAACAAGTGGAGAGATATTATTATTATTATTATTGTTATTATTATATCCCATTTTCCCAATAAGTCTTGTACAAGTATTGTTTCTTGGCAAACCTCCATACATTTTGCATGTCTTGAGCCTTTTGTTGTAGGGATTCTCAGGTTTGATAAGGTCTTCTAAGCATCCCACATTTGATAAAGATGTGAATGATTTTGATTTCCCATTGTAATGCTTTGACAACCCTCTCCTACACAAACTCAAAAATATGTAAATCAACCCTTGGATTCTATAAAATTAATGTCCAAAAATTAAGCTTGTATCAAATATTACAAGTGTTCGTTTCGGGAAAAAACACCCTACACACTTATGTTTTGAGAAACCTGTGCAAAACCCCTGTATTATTTTTATTGTAAGAAATTCCCTTGTATTTTATCAAATTTTGTAGGAAATCAATTTTCCGTAAAAAAAAAAAAAATGGAAGCGCGTGAACATCACACACGTTTGTTGCGAACAAAACAAAGGTTTTGTTCAAATTAAGGATAACACGGGGATTCTTTGCATAATAAAAATAAGTGACGGGTATTTGTACATATTAAGAATAACTCAGGGGTTCTTTGCATAATAAAAACTATATTAAAATGAGAAATCGTGTATACGAAGGTTAAAAAATAATATCATTTTTTTTATTAACTCTATAAACAATTTATCGTTAAAGGAGAAATGTGTAAAATTTGGTAAAACACAAGGTTATTAAAAGTAAAAATTGACATAAAATTCGGTAAAAGAAACACAGTTCTCTCAAAATTTAAGACCTCACACTCACACCAATGTAAATTATAATTAAAGCACAGGATCAACATACTTACAATTCAATCATATGGGACTAAAAATACGATTTTACCTCTTTGAAACAACTAATAAATAAAAATAAGGTTGAAAGTTTTTGAGAAAATCGGAGTGTAATTAACTTACTTGAAAGGAAGTTGTTGGAGTAAGGAGGACATGTCTTGCAAAGGGCAAGACGAATTCACTTCTTCTTTGTCTTCGTCTTCGTCTTCATCTTCATTTGATATAGTGTTGGAAGAATTAGACAAGTTATCATGATCAAGATCTTGATCAACCATAAGTAATTGTTCATCCATGATCCCATTTCTGATTTCTTGGTTGGAAATGGACTCCATTTTCGACATGTCCCAAAAGATTACTATGTTCACCTATCTTTTGTGTTGATACAAATCTTGACTTTAATAATTCTTTGAGCCAATAATCCACTATACACTTGTGTACTTATTATAGTTTGCAAATAGTGTGAAAAGTAGTTAATTAATGGTGGAAGAGTTTACCAAAACGGCCGTGGATTTCGATATAAATAGGATGATATTTAGGGGATTGGTCACTTTGGATAAGGTAGTAATAGGGGAAAATGGATAAGGGCCAAGGCTATAATAATGATAATTGATGGTGGAGTAATTATTCATTTTTGTTTTTTATTTATTATTTTGATAAATTGATGATGAGTAATTGAGTATTTAATATTAAAGTACAAATTTACTTGTTTGGGAGTGTGAATCTATTGTAGTGTATATATGTGAGATTCGAGGTTATCCATTTCCATCTAGTTGTCCCCCCCCGCCCCCCCCACCCCCCAAATAGCACACCTCATCATCTGTCCTACCGACCAAGAAACGGTAAAAATGGAAAGTTGCAAAACGCAATCGCTTTCTTTGGAGCGTGATGGACCATTGCAGTTTCCTAAATGGGAAAGCTACGTAAAAAATTATTATAAGCACCTTTAGGTTGGAAGGAATTTAAGACTAAATTGTGTTTCACACCTTCTAATCTTTTTATCATTCTTATGTGTGGAGAATTCTTATCTAGATTTTGTTTGATCATGCAGAAGACTTATTTTATGATGGATTACTTTCTTATAAATTTAATTCAATCACAAAGTAAGTATATTGCATGCATTAGTCATGTATGTTTGCATTCATTAATATGATTGGTTTATATATAGATTTGAGTGAGTAAATGATAAGTAAAATGCAAATGAACGAGAAATGAAGCTCAATGTTGCGTCGTTGGACGAAAAAAAAAAAGCATTTTCCTTAGCATTTTACTAACTGAAATCAAAGAATCAAACATAACCTAAATGTTTTTATGGGTCTATTTGTTTAAGTTCTGGCCTGGTCTCGCGGCTTCGTGGGATTGAATCAAAACCATTTTAAATAAAGTCTGAATATAGGTTTCGCGAGACTCGGGTTTCAACTTATATATTTATACATAATAAATCTCAAACCTATAAAAATAATAATAATTTGACACATACCACCTAATTTTCTCTATAAGAAACATTGATTTGATATCTATCACCTGTTTTTTTCTTCCAAAACCCAACATCCAAACTCAATATTCAAGAGAGGTTTCGACTTTTTCAAAACCTAAAACACAACATCCAAGTTCAATTCAAATAAGATTTCAAAGGTTCTATCGAAATCACCCAAACCAATTTTTCGAAACCAAAACCAAGCGAAACGTGGCAAAATCTAACCAAATACACCTATTAGTCTTCAAATTTTTCTGCCAAAGCATTTTAGATTAAAAAAACTAGGAATGGTGAGGTTAATTCTGTCAAAGGAAATATGATTTTTGGGTAATTTTTGATATTTTTAAAATTTAAAAGTGTAAGTTGTCAATAGAGAAGTTTTTGGGGTACAAAATGCAACTAGCCAAAATAAGTAACACAGTATATATACTATAAATAAATATCAAGGCAAAGTTCTGATACGCGCGTTATCCTTTAACTAAAACTACAAAACCCGTGGGGACAAGTTTATTTTTCGGTGTGCAGCTGACTAATTTTATTCCACTGCGGCACCGTTTTGCACCGTTGTATTGTAGCACACAGGTTTCTGTTTTTTCCTTTTTCTTAAGTTTCAAACTATGTTGCACTAATACGGCGATAAAAATTTTGAAAAATTTACAGGATACGATGCGATATGGATATGAATCTAAAAAATATATATTTATATATTTATGCGTATTAAAATAAGTACAATAATATATTTATATATTTATATATTCATACATTTTAAAATAGATCATATTAAGTTTCATAACTAATAGATTACTCAATTACATAACTTTTAGTAAAGAAATTGTTTAGTAATTTAATACTATTAATTATATATCATGTTCATTGTTTTGTTATGTTATATAAAACATGTCCCGTTATAGACGAATTATATTGTATTGCAGTTGTATATAATACAAAGTGTAGTCCGGCGTCTTACATTGTTCTTAGCATATGTTGTGACTTTGGAAAAGTCAGAATATGAAATGTGTTGGATACACCTCAAGAAGTATCCGACACGTATGTCCAATTTTTTTTTAATTAAATTTACCCACACGCCAAGTGGGATGTCAGATATGTATATATCACATGAGTATCCGAGGAGTATCATATCCACAAAGTATCCGACACTATATTTTATAAATTTTTTAAGTATCCATGCATCATAGGTTACAAACATATTCTCTTAAAGACATGTATTAAAATCTACTTAATTTTTTGTTTCTAGAAAGTATATCATGGTAAATATAATTAATAAAAATGATATGTATCATTTGAAGAATACGCTCATGTATTAGATTCACAACGACGTGTATTTGTACTGGAGACTCAACCTATATTAAATATGTATCATTTGAAGAATAAATTCAAAGGACATATCCATGATTGAATAGATCACCAACGAGAAATATATTGAATCAAAATGCTAAAATTTCAATAAAAATTTACTGGTGATTTGGGTAAAAATCGTATATATGATGTGTACAAGGCAAAATAGTCAATACAAGCGCAAATCAATAAGAAATCCTATTATAACAAGCTATGAATTCTAATTTGTGGTGGAAATCGATCAATAGCTCAGATGATGTGTTGGGCAAGGTTGACTCCCAACCTGAATAGAGTCGGTCCCAGACTATTTGAGGCCCTATATTGTGAAAAATTATTTCATGCAATTTTTTTTTTTTTTTGCTTTAGTAGATGTAAAAATGCTTATTTAATCTTCATATTCTAGTATTTTCTAACATAACTTTGTTTTTTGTAGATAAAATGGCTAATTCACATAATTTTTCTTGTGATATATTTGATCGTAAAAGATTTTATTAATTTTATTTTTGAAAAACTTTCTTCAACAAAAGTAATTGTTACATATATAGTGAATATAATTTTATAACAAATGCATCTACTTGGATACGTATCAAATTCTTTTCCCATATTTATATGGGTAAACATAACTTTTGATAAGACTTTTAGTATAAATTAAACCAACTATATCTGATATTTAAATTATGTTTTAAAGAATTTTATTGATTGATACAATGTTCTTCAAAGTTTTGTCATCTATATACTATAAAGTTGTAACATCTAATAAAAATTAAAAAATACTTGTGCAAATTGAAATTATTCAAATCTAATTTTAAAAAAAAAAAATAATAATAACAGTAAGATACATATTTTTTGATAAATCAGAACAAAGCCAATTTAAAAGTCAAATAAAATAAAACTAAAAACTATAAATCTTGAATTATATGTATATTATTTTATAGAGAAAGAGAACAATATCCAAAATTGAAATATCAAGTATAAATTTTGTTTGATAACTTAATGGTAGGATGAGATGATACCCAAGATCTACCTAAGAGGGGGTGAATTAGGTTGATAATTCTTTTTGCAAAGTATTTTGTTCCAGAAAGAACCAGTTATAAGTTCCAGAAAAAATAAGTTTATCGTTCCAGTAACTTTAAGTACAATGTTCCAGTAAGTTTTAGTTTATGGTTCCGATATACTTAAGTGTAATGTTCCAGAAGAGTAAAGTGTGAAAATTAAAATAAAGCAAGGAACAAGATCAGTTCAAAAAAGGATGATTCTCGGCCAAGAGGATTTAGGAAACAATTGTAAATCAAGTTTGACTTTTTTGAGTATGGCCGATTAAGAAATTAAAGGAGAGATCTTGCTTCTTTTGAAAGATAAGTGAATAATAAGCAAGAATAAGTGATATGTAATTTTCTGCCAAAATAGGTGAAAATCATTTTGAATATATTTCAAAAAGTGGACGGGCTGATTTTGATATATTACTATAGCCTAATTAAAAAATGATCATTGTATTAAAAGACTTTGGGTCAAAATGAATTTATAACTTTAGAAAATAGTTTGTGCCAAGATAGAACTTTTGCTCTTAATAAATTGAGATAGATTGAACCTATGACCTCAACTTTCTTGTGTCGAGAGTTAGGCCCTTCCAGTGGTGTATGGGTCTTCAATTTATTCTTCGACTTGGCCTTTTCTTCTTGACATTTCTTCGAGGGCTTTACTTCTTCACAAATACGCATTGTTCTTCCAACATATTTAATATGATAAGTATTTGGCCTGCTAAGATCAAAACTCAAGGAAACATTACGATAATTGTTTGGCAATCATATGTCATTCGGCTAACATGATAGAAAGAAAATAATAAAGAATAAAAAATTAAAAATCCAAAATTTGGTTAAGAGAAAGAAGAATAAGAGAAAATAGACTTTAATAGACTATTAGGATTCTTTCATAAACTTCCTATTTATTTGTGAATCCATAAATGCACAAAAGCTTTGAGTGTGACTATTAGCTGTATCTTTTTTTTGGGGTAAATGCAAAATACTCCCCTGTGTTATGCTAAACCTGCAAGAAACTACCCTGTGAAATTTTTATTGCGCCAAACTTCCTTGTATTTTCAAAAACCCTGCAAAAAACACCCAATTTATAAAAAATAGGTCGTTTTGGATCAATATATTTCAAGAAATCATATTTAAAATACTTCAAGTTGGTCCCTACAACTTCACGTGATATATTTTTGAAATTATTTCTTGAAATATGTCGATCCAAAATGACCTATTTTTTACAAATTGGGTGTTTTTTGCAGGGTTTTTAAAAACACAAGGAAGTTTGGCGCAATAAAAATTTCACAGGGTAGTTTCTTGCAGGTTTAGCATAACACAGGGAAGTATCTTGCATTTCCCCCCTTTTTTTTTTTCTTTCTATTAAGACCATTAGACATCAGTGAAGGAATAAGATAGGCTAGGGTGTGGATTGAGGGCCCATAAAAGATGGAGAAAACATAGTATGGGCAGTGACTTTAAATGAGCTTTTTTTTTTTTTTTTTTAATACAATATATATAATGGATGTACATATAGTGGGATGGGGCCCCGAAATCTTTGGGCCCTAGGCAACTGCCTAAGTTGCCTAGGCCCAAAGTCAGCCCTGAACCTGAAGATGATTGAGCTAGGACATACCAAGCTGCAAACCATGTCGGAGCTTCGATCCAACTATTTCGTGGCGTAAATCTTGTGTTCCCCATAGTGATAAGTGATGGGTTATTTATAGATGAGAAAGTCCCGCGAGTAGACCCGTCTTAGCTGGATGTCGGATATTATTCGAGTTGACCCAACCTCGATTAGCATTGAGGTCGAAAAAGGCCTGATTGAGCTCGAGTTTGATTGAGGTCAAGCATACCTGGAACTTGGCTTATGGTTGATCCTGAATACTTTTCAACCCTCCACGTCAGCGCCATGTAGGTATATAAAATATGGTATATCAAGTACTCCCCCCACTTCTCGAGTCGAATGTATTTCGAGCTCAAATAAGTAAATAAAAATGAATATTTGGGGTCGGTCAACGTTGAGGTCGCGCAATATCATATTAAGATCGTCCAAGGCTAAAATCGAGCTCGGACTTGGCCGAATTGAGGTTGAGCTTGGTTTGTGATTGATTCAAGATTCTTTGATGTGCAAGTAGGTGCCACATAGCTGATACAAATATGGTATATCAATCGGAGTTGCACACAATATTCTTTCATATTATAGAATTCATCTATGACAGAGTCAAATTGAATTTCAAACAAAATTTCGTCTCAATGTAGATAATCAAACAATTTGTGAGATGTTAATCTTCGATCAATTGTTGTGGTGATAACAAGAGTAGATAGCAAATTAATCAAACGATCAATTAAAGGGTACACGATAGACATTCTTGCACTGCCCCCCAAAATGTAGCTGCATCCATCCATCCTTGAATAGTTGAATACATTCATGTATTAGATTCACAACGATGCGTATTTGTACTTTAAAAACTCGAGACTCAACCTGTACATGATGACACCATCATCTTTTTCGCCCTATAATTTTGAGGAAAAAATTTAACACTATAAAAACTGTTAATTCCCCAATATACTGACAAAAAAAGGTTACAAATAAATACAAAGGTTTATAGTATCCATCTCTACTTTTTTCATATTTTTATTTATTTGATAATTTAGTTTTTTCACCTATGCCTACATATATCAATAATGCTATAGGAGTAAGATTGACAAATTGTATAGAATTTATTCGATCGTGAGCGATCACAGAAGAAAGAAAACAAGCCACGCACAGTCACAGTTGTACAAGGAACATGTACGTACGTATAGTCACACCATGTAAGAGAAGAAAACTAAAACGAAACACTAACGCCAAGAAGAGCCAGGAATTGTGATACGAACTCGGGATGACCTGGCCAAGCAGCTCCGGTAACAAGATTTCCATCAGTAAAACACTTGTGGATGGGTTCAGGCTCTAACCATGTTCCTCCTCCCAGAATAACATTAAGTTTCACCGCAGCGTACGCGGTACACTTCTTGCCCTACAATGGTTTTGTTACAAATATATCAGTAAGAAAAAGATTTCAAACGGTGACGAGCTTAATTAGTTATCATAGGACAGCGCATGAAGAATCAAAAGCAATGGAACAACAAACATATTACACAATAAAAAAAACTGTCTCATGCAAGCAAGAGAATTGAGAAGGTGGGGTAAAAAATGCAAGTGAGATGGCTTATGTCGTAAGATACGAGTTCAACATGTGTTCCTCTTAGGCCAATCATGAAACTAAGCCTTCATATAATAGTAGTTGCGTAAAATAGTGAACTCATTAATAGGTTTTTTGGATTCTAAAGGTCACGACATTGCATCGAGCCAAATGTCCATGCATAACTATATATTAAAGTTGCAACTTAGTGTTGTTTTCGAGCTTGTTATCATAATCAGTTGGATGACCATTTTCAAATTCATTTTTAAAGAATAATTTTTTGTCGTGAAATTTGCAAAGAAAATGAGGTTCAAGAGGGCAGAAAATCCCAAAATCCATTCCCATTTCAAGAACATAAAAATCAGATAAATGATCAAACAACTGTTTTAACAAGAAGATTACAGTAATAAACAGAAGATAAACGCGATGAGTTTTATATGTAAACAAGTTACTCTCGTAGTACTAGACAACTTTTGAGGTAAAATTGAATTTTCAGTCCCTCAATCCCGAACCCTCTAAACTTTTGGTTCCATGCTTTACGAAATTGCACTTTTGGTCCCAATTTTTCGAAATGTTTCACATTTTCGATCCTTTCGGCTGTTTTTCATCCCATTTGGTACCAAAAATGCAAAACTAAGTCTCATGGGATCAAAAGTACGAGCTGAGACTATTCTACAGAAGTGCCAAAATTGGATGCGAATGGTGGCGATAATAAGACCTAAAGTGCAAATTATTTTTTATTGAAAGAGCAATTTTGTAAAGTGCAAGTTGAAAATTGTTTGGGTCCAATCATGTGGGACTAAAAATGCCAAATTGCCCAACTTGAGAAATGCACAAAATATAAGTATCCAAACCAAAACATAAGTATCCAAATCAAAAGAAAAGTAAACTAGAATAAAAAAGCAAGAGTAAAAATGAAAAAACTACCGTCAAAACACCTGCCGCAGATAAAATCTGTTGACCATGGCAGATAGATGCTACTGGTTTCTTTGATTCCATAAATTCCTTTACCAAGTGAATAACACTCTCATTAAGTGCCAAGTACCCTGGAGCTCGCCCACCAGGTATCACAAGCCCATCTTAGCTTGAGACATCCAATCCTTCAAAATCAGCAGATAAAGTAAAATTATGTCCTGGCTTCTCAGTATAGGTTTGGTCCCCTTCGAAATCGTGAACAGCTATAGGGCATATATCACCCGCGCGCTTTCCCGGGCAAACAGCATCTACGTGGCACTCTAGAGCTTGAAGAGACTGAAACGGAACCATAGCTTCATAATCTTCCATGTAATCCTGCTCCATTACAACAAAAAGAACGCTTCATAGTATAGTAAGAACTAAGAAGTCATTTGGTAGCGGTTATAGAATAATGCTGAGAATATTTTGCAGGAAAAATGACAATTCTACCCACACCAAGAAATGCGAAACACCCCTATTCACCTAAAAATTTGATAATAATCCCCTTGTTAACTTTGAAAATTGGCAATAACCCACCTGTTCACTTAATAATTGGCAATAACCTCCCTATTGAATTATGAAGGAATTTTAAATGGGAATTTTTGCTAACAGAAGAAGAATGCAGTAAGGTTTTTGCTAATAAAAATAACACAGGGGGTTGTTTTGCCAATTAGGCAAAGCACAGGGGATATTTTTGCATTTACCTCTAACGAATATGGTAGTATACTTTTTTAGTTGTTCGTTAGTGGCATCTAAATTTGGAATAGTGAAATTTAGGCGAAATCACAACCTAAATTTGTTGTTGGGCCATGAAATTTATATTATCAAAGGGTTGGATATGCTATAGTTATGTTTGTATTGGTGCTTAAAATCGTGGTGTCACTGATTTATGAGTCGATCGTTTCATTTATAACACTACCAAACAAGAGATAAATATTGATAAAAGAACCAATCTCACCTAATAAGAAACGACTTCTAAATCTTCAATATTAGCTTACCAAAGATTAATAAACTCAAAACCAAAACCATTGAAACTTACCCCGCAAAGAATTAAAGAAATAGAATTCATTTGCCAGAACCTGATATTTTGGCTCCCAATGCTTTGATGAAAAGCCGAATAAACTTGGGATGACCCTCATATGTAGCTCCGGTTATGAGGTTCCCAATTTCCCATCAGTAATACAGAAGGCCATGGTGTCTGGCTCTACCCAATGGGCACCTGCAGCAATAAGTGCAGGTCTCACAGCAGGATAAGCAGTGCACTTTCGAACTTTAACTGAACCAGCTGCGGCCAAGATTAGTTGACCGTGGCAAATGGAGGCAATTGGCTTTTGCAAATCTTGAAATTTATTAACCAAGTTTATAACCAATTTATTAACTGCAAGATATTCCGGAGCACGTCCTCCTGGTATAATGAGTCCATTGTATTTCGTGGGATCTACTCATTGAGTGCAAAATTGTGGCCCCTGGACTCGGAGTATGTCTGTAGTCATTTGAGAAAGAAGATGAGTTCTAGTGGAGTCATTTCTAATCTATAGAAATTATTGAAACATGATCACAAGGGGAAGAAAGAGCTTAGATGAAAATATTCACTCAAATAGTCCATGTGATGTTTAGCTTTTCCGTTGCCTAACCACAGTTCACAAAAGCCATATTTGTTTCTTGGACTTCAATGAGTAAAAATGTTATAATATTTTTTTCTTACATCAAATGATAGAAATAGAGCTCCATTTCCTCATCATTTTACTCATTGAAGTCCAAAAGTCAAACATAGACAAAGTCATTTATATATCACCACCCACAAATGTCTTTAATCCAAACCTTCAATCCGAACAACTTCACTAAGTTTGACCAACCAAATAGCAAGTTTTTCTTCTTTCATATGAAATTTCAATCCAAACAACTTCACTTTGTTTGAAAATGATCAATCACAATAGTAAGTTCGATTTCTTTAATCTGAACCTTAAATCCAAACAACTACAATATGTTAGACCAATAAAAATAGCAAGTTCGCTAACTTCAATAAACCCGAAATTACACAATTACAAGAAAAATCCCAACTTACTACCGTTCACTCAGTTCGAACACAAAAAAAATCTAATAAAAGGATGAATCATTTTTAATCTATTAAAATATGTACAACAGTTGTATAAACCTGGTGCCCTGTAGAATCGTGGATTGCTGTGCGACAAATGTCACCGGACTTCTTGCCGAACAGATAATCCATATGCCAACAGCGCTTGAAATGGAACCTTAACCTATGCGAAAAGGAATTAAGTGGGAAAGCTATAAAAAAAAACCCAAAAAAATACGTACATATAAGATTTTTCACCTCGTAATCTTCCACATAATCTCCGCACAACAAGAGGACCCTTTTCTGGAAACCATTTTTTGTTCCTCCCACAGGCCACAAGTGAAGACGAATCGGTGGAGGAGGTTTAAGATTGACATAAAAAATGCGTTTCTAATTATAAAAATTTAAACTTTTTTTCACATTGATGTGGCGGATATGAAGTACTTGTTCACTTCAATATCCTTGTTTTTTCTTTTTGACAAACTATAATATCGTAAATTTACGGGTGTGTTTGCAAACTCTAGCAAATAAGTTGAAACAAGTGATTGTGAGTTAAACTCGGTATAAGCAGGAGACGCTTACATTTTACTTAAGCTGAAACTAATTTTGCAAATATCATATTGTTTCGTTCGAGTTAAGAAAAACTAGTAAGTTATTTGCAACATAGTTTACAAACACACCTTTAAAAATAGTTGACAAACATTTGGATTCTCCCTCGGACTTACTCCCTCTGTCCATATATTTTTATTACTATTTTTTTTTATGTCCAATAATACTAAATAGATTTTAATTTTTAAACATTCTCTCACAAAAAGTAATTATTTGACATCAATAACTCTCAATCACTACTTTAAAGGATATATATGTAAAAATACCTAAAATTTTCACATTTTTAACATTTATCTAAAATTCTACACAAAAAATAAGAGGATAAAAAAAGGGAAGGAAGACTATAATTTTTGTTACGGATTTTGGGTGAGAGTTGCAAAACTACGGGAGTATTAACTATTTATTGAGACTAAATGTCACACATTGGTTGAAAATCATAGTTAAGTCCACTTTATAAGGTCTTGGGCAATCCTCATCTTATAAGCTAGCTTTTGAGGTTGAGTTAGGCCCAAGCCATGTGAATGGACTTAGCCCATGTGGTGAATTCTAATATGGTATCAGATCTCCGGGTTAAAGTGGGCCACCTCCTTCCGTGATGGACTCCTCCTTGTACGCATGATGGGCTTTAATATTTACCCACACAATTCATCCAGATAACAAAGGACTGGGTTGTCATTATTTCTTCGGTTAACAAAGGCCCGGAGTATCTTTATTCATGTGTTAGGTCTTCACCCACATGTCGCAAATTCACAAGGTTGGGCTTTCATATGTCACGTGTTGGGCTTGTTTCTCCCACATATTTAGCCCGCCCATACGTGAAGGGGGAGTATTGAAACTAAATGTCCCACATTGGTTGAAAATCATAGTTAAGTCCACTTTATAAGGTCTTGGGCAATCCTCACCTTATAAGCTAGCTTTTGAGGTTGAGTTAGACCCAAGTCATGTGAATGGACTTAACCCAATTCATGGGGTGAATTCTAATACTTTTGAATAAATATTTATTTATGGCCTCAAAAGTTGTTATTGATAGATTTTGGCTTTAAATCATTATTTTAGGCAAAATAGCAATTTACGTCCCTTAATTTTCATTGGTCCGCAGAATCAGGACACTTAATTTTTCAGTCCGCGGAATCAAGACACTTAATTTTCCATCAAGCATTTTACGTCCCTTAACTTTCACTGGTCCGCAGAATCAGGACACTTAATTTTTCAGCAAGCATTTTACGTCCCTTAACTTCCACTGGTCCGTAGAATCAGAACACTTAATTTTCCAGTAAACATTTTACATCCCTTAACTTTCACTGGTTCATGGAATCAGGGCACTTAATTTTCCGGAAAGCAAAATACGTCCTATAACTTTTCTATACCCCCAATTTGAGTCCACTTGACCGCATTTTCAGTCCTATAAATTTTTTGGACGTCTTATAACTTCACATCCATTATGCTCCTCTGTTTTTAGTCGGCTTAGGTTGATTCTTAATTATAGAGCACTATGTTTTGTTTTCAATAGTTGTACTACTCAGTGTAGTTAATATCGTACGATTCACGATACGATTCATGCGATACGATTCGATTCCGACACAAAACGATACGACTCGGACTCCGTATCGTTTTGGGCCTTGTTTCGTAACGTACCGGTCCGATACGATTCGGTATCGCATGTATCGCGATACGAAAGCGATACATGCGATACAAGTAAAAAACGGATTTTTGTATTCTGAATCGGGTCGGACCGATAGGATCCGACCAGATCCGGTTCACAGCCCATTTTTTTTAAAAAAAAAAAGAAAAAAGAAAAAATTGAAAGTAAAAGACGTAAAAAAACAGAGCAATCAGCAATCCATTAGACCCTAAATTATAATTACGATTCTTTTAAAACCCTAAATCTCTACTTCATTTTTCTCTTCAATTTTCTATAAAATCTATACCGAAACCATAAATTAACAACTCAAGCAACCTAAATTCATAAGTATTATTCTCATTTTCAATTCATAAAAGCTAGAATATCAAACTTGTTCTTCATATGATGTACAATTTTATTGGGTTCTAAAAATACGTATGTGATATGTTGAATTTGACACAAATGTTTTTTGGTAGTTAATTGGGTTTTGATAATAATTTGTTTTTAATGTGTGGTTGACCTTTTTTTTTTCAAGAAAAAAAAAGTTGAGGATTTTGAACTAATTATGCTTTCTTGCTGAATTGTTCTCACATGTCCCATATGGTGTGTTGAAATTACTACGGTGAATTAAAGGAACTTGTTGCCTGTATGATGCGAACTAATTAATTTAAGTTAAATGTTTGATTATAATTCTTAGCATTCCATGAAACTCTTTTGAGTGCATAACATGTATTCACAGGCATACTACTGTCTGATCAATTTATAGATTGTTAATTGTTTAACTTTGAACCGACTGAAGAGGTTGATGAAAATGAGGGGCAAAACTTTGAACAAATTGAAGAGGTTGATGAAAATGAGGAGGAAGTAGAGGAGTTTACTAGATTGGATGTTGAAAATGAATTGAGTGACATTGATTTTGAAAATAATGTTCAGTTATTATACATTGGTTTTATTTCGTGAAAATTATTGTTTGAATTTGTTTTATGACTTGAAAATTCAAACTTGGAACTTGGTTTATTTTCAATGATTTGTTTGACTTTAAAATGTTAATTTTTATGTTTATTATGTGGGGAATATATTTTATATTATTTCTAACAATTGATCATGTATCTTACGATGCACGATACATATCTCGATACGATCCGATACGAATGGAAAACGATACGCGATACGATTCACGGTTTGATAACCATGGTACTACTTAATGTTATGAATGAATTGGAAGCATCATGCACATTCTATTACTTCAATTCTCAGTATTACTTTATAAAACTTATAACTTTTAAACTGCAAAATTCTAAGACCTATTTGACACATAAATCCTATTTGACACATTTTGGCTACAAGACATTAAATTCCACTTGACAAAACAAACATTCACTTGACAATCATTTAACATTGTCTACAACTATTTAGCAACATCAATATTAATTCAAATCCCCAAATTAATTGTCCAGTTAGCAATTATGAAATTTTCGGCGAATTGTGGACTGAAATTGCGGTCAAGTGAACTAAAATTGCTGGTATAGAAAAGTTATATGACATATTTTGCTTGCCGGAAATCAAGTGTCCTGATTTCGCGGACCAGTGAAAGTTAAAAGGATGTAAAATGCTTGCTGGAAAATTAAGTATCCTGATTTCGCGGACCAGTGAAAGTTAAGGGATGTAAAATACTTGTTGAAAAATTAGGTGTCCAAATTATGCGGACCAATAAAAGTTAAGAGACATAAATTGCTATTTTTCCCATTATTTTATGTTAATTAGTAAGAATTGTTTAGAAGAATGATTTCATTTTAGGAAAGTGAGCCTTTAGTTCGATATCCCTGAAAAAAGCATGTGAGATAGAAATAAGATCCAACCTTGAGAATTACTATGTGTGGATAGTGATAGATTTTAACAGATATGCTATGAAAACATGAAATACGTAAACCATAGAATCATATATATTTCAGGACCTATTCGCAGATGATTAAGCAAGATATGTTTATATTAAAGAGATGCGTACTTGAATCCATTCACAAAGTAGCGGACAAATCACGAAGGTGGATTATGAGGGTTGTGGTCTTCTAAACCTTATTCACTATTGTCTTAGCTTTCTCTAGATGAGAAAGATGAAAGTAAAAAGTATGAATTGGCTTAGGGACCATAACCTTATATATAGGAGAGTATTAACACTAACTCTAATAGGACTATAACTGTCAGTCCATCAAGAACAGTTACAGTTCAATTAGGTCTCTACACATATAATGAGTCCCCATACTTTAATTAATTGATATTATTAAATGCAACATAATTATTATTATTAGATCACAATTAATTAGGCACATAAATGAAATAGTCTATCATATACAATTATTAACATGTAAGTCCACATTATTAGACTGACAAGAATAATAATTCTAACAATCTCCCACTTGGACTACAATGTTTTCTTTAGATTGTATAATCCTAAGTGTGCGCAAAATTTGCTATTTCAACCACGAAATATCCCAAACAATCTTGTTCATCAATTATGTTAATATAGGATCAAAGCGGCATTCGTCGCATGAATTCATGACTAAACCTTCAATGGTCAAGATACCAACATAATCAATAACATAGATCAAGTATGGATGTATAGCATGAAAATTACATCTTATGTGATCTATATCATGTCAATTTCCAACATGTCCAACTTAATGACTCCGAGAGTCTAACTTTCCATACCCAATGTTTAACCACAGTAGAAAGTCACATAACTTTTTTTTAGAGTATTCAAAATGTAAAATAAATTAATTTCATTTATATCATCAAAATCAAAGTCTGTACATAATAAAACCATGCAAAATGTCTATAAAGCATAAAACTAACGACAAACTCCCACTAATCTAATACATAATCAGTCCTAATTATACGCTTGTGAGCAACATGCTCATGAAACACCTTAGGCGATATGCCTTTGGTGAGTAGGTTTACAATCTTGGAGTTCGAACTTATGTGATCTATAGACACTTGAAGACTCTGAACTATTTCTTTCACAACAAGATACTTAATGTCAATGTGTTTAGACTTTGACGAGCTCATGTTGTTCTATGAGTATGACCCAGCGGCTCTATTGTCACAATAGATCCTCAATGGTTTCTCAATTCCGTCGACCACTTGCAATCCAGTGACGAAATTCCTCAACCAAATGGCTTGGTCAGGCTATGACTCTGCTTCCATAGTAGAAGAAGCCACAAGTGTATGTTTGACACTCTTCCAAGATATAGCTCCTCCAGCCATCATAAAGACGTATCCAGATGTGGATCTCTTGCTATCAATGTATCCAGCAAAGTCCGAGTCGGAGTAGCCTATGATCTCCAGTAGATTCGATTTCCGATAGACGAGCTTGTGTTCCTTTGTTCTTTGCAAGTATCTTAGGACCCGTTTGACCCCTTTCCAATGGTCCATCCTCGGGATGCTTTAATACCTACCTAACATCCCAACTATGTACGCAATATCTGGACGCGTACACACCTGTGCATACATAAGACTCCCAACAGCAAATGCATATGGAATCGTCTCCATTTCCTTCTTCTCAAGGTCTATATTTGGACACTAGAGCAAACTGAATTTATCGCCTTTATCGACAGGTGTATCTCCTGGTGCGCATTTATGCATGCCGAAACGACTAAGCACCTTATCGATGAAGGCTTTCTGGGATAAATTAAGCATACCTTTAGATCGATCACGATCTATCTGTATCCCCAGAACGAAAGATGCTTCACCAAGATCTTTCATCTCAAATTTACTCGAGAGAAATTTCTTAGTATCATGCAAAAGCCTGACACCACTGCTTGCTAGTAGATTGTCATCTAGGTACAACACCAAGATGATAAACTTGTTCCCACTGATCTTGAGATATATGCACTGATCAATGGTATTTTCCTTGAATCCGTAAGAGTTAATCACCTGATCAAATTTCCGGTAGCACTGGCGGGACGCCTGCTTCAAGCCATAAATGGACTTCTTAAGTTTACATACAAGGTTCCTTGAGTCTTTCGACCCAAAGTTCTCTGGTTGCACCATGTAAATTGTTTCTTCAATTTCACCATTGAGAAACGTTGTTTTAACGTCCATTTGATGTAGCTCTAAATCATAATGAGCCACTAATGCCATGACAATCCCAAGCGAATCCTTGGTTGAAACCTGTGAGAATGTCTCTTTGAAGTTAATTCCTTCCTCTTGAGTAAAACCTTTGGCGACTAGGCGAGCCTTATATCTTTCGATATTACCTTTAGATTTACGTTTGGTTTTATAAATCCATTTACAACAAATTGGTTTCTTTCATAAAGGTAATTCGACAAAAGATCCCAAACACTATTGTCGTCCATGGATTTTAACTCATCTTTCATGGCTTTGATCCACTTATCAGAGTTCGGAGATGATTCGACCTCACTATAATGAAGTTGGATCAGTTTCCAACCCCAAGTCGAATTCATGCTCATTGAGCTAGACATAATCATTTGATGTTGTCTTTCTCCTTTCTCTTGTGGATCTCCTTATAGGCTGCTCAAGTTGAGGTTGTTCCCGGAGATTAGGAATTTCCCTCGGAATCACCTCTGAAATTAGGGGTGGTTCTTCAACTTGTATGGGATTGGGTTCCTGAACTAAAGTAGTGGGAGTAGGTGTAGTAATGATAGTGTTTGGTATAAAATCTTGATTTACAGGTTAAATTGTGATAGGAATGGTTACCGTATCATTGTAAACTGTAATTGTAGCAGGAATGTTTACACACTCCTCTTCAAACACTACATCATTTCTAATAGTGCTCCCACTATAGTAAGAATCCTTCGATGAATTTGGCGTTCCCTGTTTCGAAAAAGGATCTCTTTGAGGGGTCATAAAACTTGTAACCCCTCCATCTTTCTGAGTATCCTACAGAGTAGTAGCTAGTAGTCTTAAAGTCCAATTTCCTTTCGTTAGGCCTATAAGGTCTAGCCTCAGCTGGACAACCCCAGACATGCAAGTGCCTAAGACTAGGCTATCTTGCATGTCCACATCTCATATGGAGTTTTAGCTACTGCTTTGCTTGGTACTCGATTAAGTATGTAAATTGTAGTCTTAAGAGTCTCGCCCCAAAGTGACCTTGGTAGAGAAGAGTGGTTAAGCATACTTCTCACCATGTCCATAAGTGTACGGTTTCGCCTCTCAGCTACACCATTTTGTCTTGGAGTCCCTAGCATGGTGTATTGAGGTACAATACCGCATTATGATAAGTATCTGGCAAAAGGCCCGGAACGTTGTTCCCCAGATCCATCGTATCTACCGTAGTATTCCCCTCCACGGTCAGATTTGACAGCTTTAATTTTCTTGCCTAGTTGATTATCGACTTCGGCTTTGAAAATTTGGAACATGTCCAATGATTGAGACTTCTCATGGATTAAGTAAAGGTGACCATATTGAGAGTAGTCATCTATAAAGCTGATAAAATACAACTTTCCATTCCAAGTAGCCTTAGAGAATGAACCACAAATGTCGGTATGTATCAACTCTAAAGGTTCACTACTTCTATATGCACTTTTATTTCGTTCGTTTGTTTGTTTCCCCTTAATGCATTCTATACAAATTTTAAGGTCCGTTAAGTCAAGGGAATAGAGAATTCCATCAGACACAAGCCTTCAAATTCTCTGTTGAGAGATGTGCCCTAATCGCTTGTGCCACAATAATGATGAATTCTCATTAGTTAATTTTCTTTTAGCACCTCAGTTACTTGAATGCATGTTTTCATTATTGGTTGTAAAGGTGCCCAATTTGTATAATTTATCTATTAATGTTTCAGTACCAATAACTTTTGAATTTAAAGAAACAGTAAATAATCCATTTCCAAGTGAACAAGAATAACAAGATTTGTCCAAACATGAAACAAAAATTAAATTCCGTTGAAAAGACGGTATAATAAAAGTTTCTTCTAAATCCAAAAACAAACTAGAACTTAAATAAATCCTAACAACACCTATAGCTTCCACAGCAGCCCTGTTCCCATTGCCTACATAGATGTATATTTCATCATCATTTAGCGCTCGGTAGTAGGGCAATCCTGCAAGGTGACACATATGTGAGTAGTAGTTCCCGCATCTAATCCACCAAGTGTCACTAGGTACCAAAGCCAAATTAACTTTAGAACAAACGAACTTGAGAAGTTTACCTTTCTTTACACGCCAAGCGGCGTATCCTAGGCATAATTTCTTTAAGTGGCCAGCCTTTTTGCAAAAGTGACAGGTAATAGCCGAATCATGTCCTTTTGGCTCTTAGGCTACGAAGTTCCAGGAGGAGTTACAGTTTCTTTACCCTTGTCCCTTTTCCGTTTCTTGGCAGCATTCTTGGAGTTAAATGCTAAGTGAGCACTATCAGTCCGCTCTTGTTTCAGTCTCTCATCTTCTTGCACACATTGAGCTATAAGGTCATTCAATGTCCATTTCTCCTTTTGAGTGTTGTAGGAGATCTTAAAAGGACTAAAGTGTGCAGGAAGTGAGATCAAGACTAGGTGCACCAGTATGTCGTCAGAGACGTCCAGCTTAAAGGCCCTCAGTCTTGTCACAAGATTGGACATTGCCATGATGTACTCCCTGATGTTTTCTTCGCCCTTATAGCGCATGGAAACGAGCTTGGTCAGAATATTGCTCGTTTCAACCTTTTCACTAGCAGTGAATCGGTCCGCCAGTTCCTTCAGAAACTCTTTGGCATTCTTATCCTCGGATATACCGCCCCTTATGGTTTCCGAAATGGAATGTTGGATCATCATCAGATTCATGCGGTTCAATCGCTCCCACTTTTCATGAGCCACCCTTTCAACATCAGTGCTTAATTTCAGGGGTCAGATTTGCGGGACACTCAATTCTTAATGCATGGTCCAAGTCCATACAACCGAGCACTATCATGATGTGCTCTTTCCATTTATTGAAGTTTGTGCCATTAACATCAGTGCTTTCAGGGGTCATAAAAATGATGCTATTCCATATGAGCTATGGAAAGGAAGGCAACCTAGCTACAAATACCTCAAAGTGTGGGGGTGCTTGGATAAGGTGGCGGTTCCAAGACCTAAAAAAGGTCTAAAACCGTCGATTGCTCTTACATAGGTCGAGATGAGAATCGCTGTAATTTTTGATTTTTAAATCTGAAAATAGTGAGGTTCACGTTAACACAATTATTGAATCTCGAAATGTGATATTCTATGAGAATATATTTCCACATAAGAAGGACTCAAACGTCACATCTCAAAAGAGGACATACAAATCAATTTCTGAAGGAAATGATTCTCAAGTCAACGAAGAAGTCATAGAAGAGCCTAGAAGGAGCAACCGAGCTAAAATAGCTAAATCCTTCGGTCCAGATTTCTTAACCTATATGATTGAGGATGATCCTCAAACATATAAATAAGCTATGACTGTTCCCGATGCGGCGCATTGGAAAGAGGCGATAGACAGTGAGTTACAATCCATCTTAAGTCATAATACTTGGGAATTGATTGAACTTCCTATGGGAAGTAAGCCAATGGGATGTAAATGGATTTTTAAAAAGAAATTAAAACCCGATGGGTCTATCGATAAATATAAAGCTAGATTAGTAAATAAAAATGGAGAAGTTGGAAATGTGCAATAAAGAAATTGAATTTTGACCCCGACGTTCCCATTGAACAACAATTGCTTGAAATTCCTGAGTTGGTGAATGAAGAGCAATATGAGACTCTAGTTGATCATTGGATGTCAGACAATGCAGAGGTATGGTTTTTTTGTTCGATTACTTATTTTTATTTTATATTTTTGGTGAATTTACAAACCGTTTGTTATTTGAAAATACTACAGAAAATAAGTCAAAAGAACAAACAAACTCATGCCCAATTGGAGTATATTCATCGTATGGGAAAGAGAAGTTATGCACGAATGAAAGAAATAATGGTATTGTTTTGTTTGAGATTTTGGTAATTGTGAGTTTGTTGCTAGAATAAGCTTTACTAAATTGTGTAATATCACAATTGTGTAGAAAAAAGATTTAGGAAGATATCCCACAAGAGCTGAGTTATTTAAGAAGTGTTATCTTAGAGCTGATGGTACAAGTGAAGCTATACGAGAAGCAATTGTAAGTGTATACATTAATAATTTTCATTTAGTTTTCATATATCTTAATTCATTAATTATATCTCATTCACTTTATAATATAGGCACAAATGGAAGAGCTAGCTGCACAAAACCGTGAAAACGCAAATAGCAGTGATGATATTCATAATCCTGATGATGACTTTGCAAAGGTAATGGGCAAGGATAATGATGGACAATTGCGCTTGTATGGAATGGGAGTGACGGCAGCAGATGTTTATGGGGAAAAACCAAGTCGTGCTGCACTTCATAGGCAGGCCATGGAGTATAAAGAGAAGTATTTTCAGCAAGTAGAGAAATTTGATGCTTTGAATGCAAAGGTAGAAGAGTTGACAGCAATTGTGCAAGGTAGATCACGCAATTTTGAGCAACCTGATGTAGGAAGTGCTCGAGTCGCAACTCCAAGAGGGCAATTTAATTCTCAAAGCGCTCCAGTCGCATCTCCAAACAATCACATTTCATCAACTTCAATTTCTCGTCCAATGCATATCAAGGTAAAAAAAATTTAAAATTTAAAACTTTTTCATTCATTATGAACTATGAGGGGAGGTGGATGCCATTTACTAGATTATGTTCAGTTTTGATGCACATGAGTAGTGCTTGTGATCATATTCTACATTTAAATAGCCTTTTTTCTCTTTAGACTCATTGCTTAACTTGGAATTGAAACTAGAAGCAAAGTTTATATATATATATATATATGTTGACTTGATTTGTGGGCATAATTTTGTATATTTGGTATCTTTGTAGCTGTTGCAATTTGTTGTTGATGATTTACAAAATAATTTCGATTTGATCTAGTTGGCTAGTGGATTTAATCTTTGTTTACAAAATGCAATTTGCAGGTTGGATCTTATGTCGTTTTGAAAAGTGGGGGCAATTTGAATTATTGCAAGTGGTATAGCTACTAAGATGAGTAATGTTTTTGTGAATGGTATAGAGTTGGAACACGGCTTCTGTGAGATAATAATTCAGTATCAAGAGAAAAGAGATGCAAGATGGTTATTTTCTCATAGTCATTTTCAAACAATTGGAGATGTTCTTGGAGTACCTATTGTTTGGCCTTTGTCTATGGTATTTTTCTTTTCTTTTCTTGATATTCATTACATGTAACTTCTTAAAAGAAAAGACAACATTATATATATTCTCTATATTGAACAGGTTGCTTTGGATGAAGAACAAAATTGATACAAATTGGACAAGTGGGTGCTAGAATTCTTGAGCTTTAATGGAAAATTATGAAGATATCAGTAATTAGTTTTGATTTTGTTTTCTAGATATTGTGCCAGGTAGATTTGTTTTAGGTTGTACTTGTTAATTTCCAAGAACATATAATTGTAGTTTTGCAGTCTTGGAAATTTCTATGGTATTAGAATATTATTAAAGATACTTCATACATTTTGGATGGGATATTGAAATTATTTTAAGAATTGATTATTTGCGTTAGATTGGTCAATTATATTGTTATTGTATATATTATATATATGATCGTGCAAGAATATATGAATACCGTAAAAGTGAATGGAAATAAAATAGTTTAGGACAATTTTTGAAGTGTTCTCAGAAACTGAACACGGGACATTTATAGAAGTTATATGAAACTACTTTTAGGATACTTAAATGTGATCTAATAAATCAGTTTAAAAACATAAATAAGTGTCTCAAGATTAAGAATTACTGCACATGTAACTTCTTTCGGGATATTTACATGTGTCTCCACAATGTTCTTATGGAACACATATAAGTGTCCTTAGACATAGTTATCTAGGGACACATATTAATGTTGTTAGGCGGAATTATCTAGGGACACATATATAAGTGTTCCTAGAAATCACGGGACACACAACCATGTGACACTTTTTTTAAATGTCCCAAAATCTCTAAGTGTCCCAAGATATGCAATCTTGGGACACTTTTCTGTGTCTCGAAACATGAATTTTGTTGTAGTGGGTATTGACAAAAGGAAGGGATAAACTTCTTTGATACCTATTTACCAGAGACTAGGATAACATCCATAAGACTATTAATAGCTCTAGCAGCTATACATAATCTTGAAATTCATCAAATGGATGTTAAAATGGCTTTCCTTAATGGGGAATTAAATGAGGAGATTTATATGGAACAACCAGAAGGTTTTATTGTTAAAGGAAAAGAGAACAAAGTTTGTAAACTTGTTCGATCTCTTTATGGCCTTAAACAAGCTCCTAAACAATGGCACGAGGAATTTAATAGTGTCATGATTAAAAATGGCTTTCGCATCAACGAATGCGACAAGTGTGTATACATAAGACAATACGGACTAGCAATTGTCATAGTTTGTCTTTATGTAGACGATATGTTAATATTTGGAACTAACATGGAGGTTATTAAATCCACGAAGAAAATATTAACAAATAATTTCGATATGAAGGATCTTGGGGCGGCCGACATTATTTTAGGAATTAAAATAACAAGATCATAGAGTGGTATTAAATTATCTCAGTCACACTATGTGGAAAATGTACTCGAGAAATTCAAGAAGCATGGATTAAAGGAACTAACAATCATTTTCTCCCATTAGTGGTGCTACACAAAAACAAAGGAGATAGTGTATCACAAAATGAGTATGCTCGTATAATTTGATGTCTCATGTATATCCTGAATTGCATGAGGCCAGACATCGCTTACTCAGTTAATAAATTGAGTAGATATACGAGTAATCCAAGCAAGCTTCACTGGGAAGCACTAATGAGAGTGCTTGGATACCTAAAGAATACATCAGAATATGCATTACACAATGAAAAATATCCAGCTGTCTTCGAGGGATATAGTGATGCAAATTGGATCTCTTATTCAGAAGAATCAAAGTCCACAAGTGGGTATGTATTCATAATAGGAGGAGGCGCAATTTCATGGAAATCTTCTAAATAGACATGTATAGCTCGATCCACAATGGAGTCGGAGTTTATAGCTTCAGATAAAGTTGGTGAAGAAGCTGAGTGGCTTCATAACTTTCTAGAAGATATTCCACTATGGCCGAAACCTGTTTCAGCCATAGGTATACATTGCGATAATCAAGCGGCTTTACATAGAGCTCACAACTTTATGTATAATGGTAAGTCGCGACATATTCGTCGTCGACATAACACCGTGAGACATCTACTCTCAAATGAAATAATTTCCATCGACTTTGTGAAGCCAAAAGAAAATCTCGCGGATCCGTTTACTAAAGGTTTATCTGGTGAGAGAGTAGAATGTGCATCGAGGGGAATGGGCTTAAAGCCTAAATTAGACTAAGTTACCTTGTATGGAAACCTAACTTGACGACTATAGATCCCACGGACCAAGTTCAATAGGCCAACCAGTCCTGGCTAACTTAAAAATAAAAGCACATAAGAGTTTTAACTCTATCCCATTTCTATGATGCAATAAGTGCATACCTACCGCGTTATTTCATAGGTTAAGCAAAACTTTTAATGACATCTATATCTTGTTTAAAAGAACAAGTGGAGTATGGTAGAATACTCTTGATAGAAATGGTCACCTATGTAAGTGTGAGCTAGGTCGGCTCGTTGAGAATTTCTTTATAGGCTGGAATTCTCTAAAGCACTCAAATTACCAAGAACGTTCAGGACCAAAATGAACACAATCGAGAGCTTGTAACAAATTGGTATAATATTGTGTTAAGTTTATTGTCTTGGTTTACACTAACAACCGACGATTCAAGATGAAATATTTCACCGATTGGCTAAGTAAATCCGATAAGCTTCAATTAGGGAAGGTTCAAGATGAAATATTTCACCTATCTCGATGCGGTATTGTCCCTAAAGATTAATTCGACATGATATGTTCTGTGAGACGGGACATGAAGAAAAAATTTCATTCATGTGGGGGATTGTTGGGGTTTTTATGTAAAACAAATGTGTTTGAGTCCATTTGGATTGAGCCCATAAAAACATAATATGAATGAAATTGAGGGAAGAAGACACTATCCCACATTGAATTGGAGAGTAAAAATTTAGCTAGTTATCTCTACTATTATAAAAGCATGAATATTTCTTAACTTTTTTGTGCGGACTAAAATACCCTTATTTGAATTGTTATTTAATTCAACAATAAATATAGAAAAGTAATTGAAGAGGAATATTAAACATAAAGTCTTATTATATTTATCTTCTACATAAAATCCTAAAATTCATAAATTCTCTCTTACATCAATTTTTGTTATTTTAATCTTCTCTTATAACAGATAAAAACGAACCATGAAAATACTATATTATTTTAAATAGCCCCTTAATAATAGATAAACATTATTATATTATAGCATCAATATTTATTTAAGCAAGAAAATATTAATTTAAAATTTTAGTACAACATAAGTCATAAACTCTCTAAATATAAAAATTTAAATTAAATTCTCTCAAATATCTTGATGCTACAAAAAAAAAAGGTAAAATTGAATCGCATCTTACTATGATAGAAATAAAAATACTTATGACTTAGCTAATTACGTAATTTTACTTTGGCTAGAATAGAAAAAATACAAATAATATTCAATAATATCAATACATGCATAACATCGAATTTTCATGGAATTATTTTCGTCAAAAATGGGTGAAATTGGTGGAAAATTGTGCAATCTATAAAAAAAAAATATGAAGTCATTGAAAATATGAGATATCGATGAAAATTCGGGTGAAATTGACGAACACTGGCGAAATTGGTGAAATTTCGGGTGAAACTGGTAAAAAAGTGCCCTTGAAATCGATAAGCACATGTGTAATCGATGAAAATTCGGGTCAACTTCGTGAAAAAAATGATGAAACCGATGAAACGACAACATCAATGAAAAACAGGTGAAATCGGTGAAAAAATGAATAAAGTGGGTGAAAATGTTTCAGATTGATGAAAATTCAGGTTGGTTAAAAGAACATGTGAAGTCAGTAAAAAAAAAGTGCAAAATAGGTGAAAACAGGTTAGTATGATAAAAACGTACGAAAAATTAGGAAAAAAGAGTTTAACAGATAAACTAAGGTGAAACCGGTAGAAAAATGTTTAAAACGGAAAAACGACGAAATCATAAAAAGGGTAAAAATAAGTTATAACCGATAAGAAAAAATGGGTAAAACGGTAAAAAAAAAAATTAAACCGGCTAAAAAACATGTTAAACCGGTGAAAAATGAATTAAACTAAAAATAGGTGAAAACGGATTAATTTGATCTATTTTATGACATAATCAAATTAATTTTACTCTAATTTAAAAAAAATACCCATAAAATTAACTAGACACGTACAAAGTACGTGCGCTTTCCTAGTATGGCTAAAAAATGGTATAAGGGTTGGGCCTCTTTGGGGTACCAAAGATTTTTGAGAAGTGAAGACCTAGGTCAAAGTTCCCCACATGCGCGCGCCGCCGCTGCCGTCCGTCCGTCCGACCGACTGGCAGGCTTAGCTCGGCACGGTCATGAGCTCGGGCTTTGGGCTTCAAAAAGATTTAATATTTTAGAGAAAAATCAATTAATATCTTGACCCAAATGCTAAAGCCCAATTAACTAAAAGTCCAAATTCCAACTGATAGATCTGCCAACCGAACAAGATCCGTGGATGACCCGTTCGAATTAAATGGTTATATGCGAATAGACACACCCTTCCAAACAAAGCCCTTCAATAGCTATAAATAAGATAAGAATCTGGCTAATTCTTACTCCAAATTTTTCAAGCAAATAAGCATAATTACTCTCTATTTTCTCTCTTCCATTCTTCAATTTAAATATCCGTCGAAGTTCTGTTTGTTCAAGTTCGCCGTGAGTTCTTTATTCGTGCAAACAAGGAGCATCAGACTGTTGTATCTTGAGAGACTACCGGGAATCAACTGCGTGCGCTGGCAGCCCGAAAATATTGTCTTAAAGAGACTGTATCCGTAACCTCAATCTTATTTCATTTTATTTCCTCATTTTCGATACCGATTCAGTGAGTTAATTTAATTTTATAATTACTTGATTCTTGTTTTAAAGCATATAAAAATAGTCTAAAATCCTTTTCGAGTAAACAAAACAGAATCTGTTTCCTTAATAATTAATTCAACTTTTTGTACTTAAGTTTTAAAATTGTCATATAAATTTATAAATCCGTTTCTGTTTGTATTTTGAAGTCTAACAACTTTAAATATTTTATTAGAATAAATTGAATTCATTTACTTACCTTGTAACTATAGTACTGTTCCTCTTTTTCCATATAAAAAATCATTGTTTTAATTTAAAGCAAATTTACTATAAATTAAAATCTCCACTACTTTGAGTATTTAAAGTTTCTCTATATATAGTTTTATACTGTAGACTATTTTGTTATTTAATTGAACTATAGTTATTTATTACTATAATTATAAGAAATATAGTTGAGTATATTTCTATTACACAGATTGTTAAACACTAACAGAACAGTCCAGGATAGATAGCCCCTCTTCCAGTGCCTCACTTTTGATGAATGGCTGTCAAGATAAAGTGAACTTGTTTTCTGGAGTGCAGCCATCATTTTCCTATGGGAATACTTGTTTTATGAACTCTGCTATCCAATGCTTCAGGAATGTATGTATTGTGAATTGTGATGCATGCAATTTTGATTCTTTCATGTATTCTGGAATAGATAGTTTTTTTCTCTCCATTAGGTCTCCGTTCTTCTCGCAGCTTGCTGTGGCTTTTGATGACATTTTTTATCACATAAAATGCAGACACCATATTCTTCTAGCAGATTTTTCTTTTAAAATGCAAACAACATCCACTTTTTATTCTCAAACATTTACGAAATTTTCAAGAATCTCTAATCCAAGCAAACGTTTTAAGCATTTGAAAACACTACCTTAATGTTGTACGATGTTACATGTGATCTTTATTAGAATATGGAGTTGATTCCCAATATTTATCTGAAGTAATTCATTTTGATAATGAGGGAAAAACACTTTTGATACCAAACTTTAGTCCAAAAAACACAAGCTTTTTGAAAAAACACATTTCATACCATGATTCACACAATCTTGACACATTTAGTTTTGCAGTCAATTTTCGGACAAAATTCAGCACGTATCCCTCGTGTGTCCGTTAAATTGACAATGGGAGAGAAAACCTGCACTGGTTTTAAAGACCCACAATTGACGACACATGCTAAATTCCGTCCGAAAATTGACTGCAAAAGTAAATGTGTCAAGATTGTGTGATCATGGTATGAAATGTGTTTTTTCAAAAAAATTGGTATCAAATGTGTTTTTTGAACTAATGTTTGGATCAAAAGTGTTTTTCCCTCTTTTGATAATAAGGCCAATATCGATCAACACTGGTCTGCCCAGTTTGCAGAAAGTTATCCGTAACATTTGACCCATTTAGGAATCAGGGTCTTTAATTATGAGGTTCTATAGTCTGTCAATTTTTCAGGAGGCTTAGTCCAGATTGATGGCCTTTGATTTAATTGAGTAAAAAGAATTTGCAGTTTGATTTAAAACTTTTGGTCTCCAAAATGCAACTTCATCAATTGAAAATTATATCTCAGGAATTACTTACAGAGTAAGGTTTTAGTCTCAACCTATTCAAGAAAACTTGTTTAATATGATATGAATTTAACTAAAGCTGAGATTTTCCATTTGTGTGACCCTAAAAAGCCTATTAAATTGGTTGTTACTTGTCCAGAGAAAATGATTCAAGACTGTGATACTTGTATTCTAAACCTGCTGCCAGAAGCCTGTAATCCTGCCTTGGCACCAAAATGGGCTCAAGAGTCTATTTCATTGTACAAGTGTGTTGAGAAAACTTTGACTGTACGTAGATACAACACGCACTATTATTGACTTCATGTTTCATCAATCATCATATTGTTGAATTAAAACTGGCCTAATGGCATACATCTGGTTTATGGAGTTAATTTGACCTTTCGTCCTTATTACGTTGGGACTCGATAGGTGGTACGAACTTGATGACAGCCATGAATCTAATTGCTATGGCATCTGCAGTATAAATACACCAAACAGAAATGTGATGAGTGTTGTCCCTAGAGCATTAATTAGTTTGTGAAATTAAAGGACACATTTTTTGTAGATGTACATAAGCAACTTGAAACGAATCTTGTCGACTAACATCATTTTTACTAAATATGGAGGAGTCACTTGAGGTACGCTTAGAATGTACAGTCCCTTTTCACATTACTTTGGTACATATAAAAATAGGCAATTTAACTCCCTGTGAAATGAAATAATGAGCAATTTATCTCCTTGTGATATAAAAATAGGCAATTTACCTCCCTATGAAATGAAATAATAAGTAATTTAACTCTCTGTGATATGAATTAATGAGCAATTTAGAGGGAGACAATGTGCTTCTTTTATAAAAACACGGGGAGGTATCTTCCCATTTTTCTTATCACAGAGAGTTAAATTGTCTATTTAGAATATCACAGTGAGTTAAATTACCTGTTTAGAATAACACAGTGAGTTAATTTGCTATTCACTCTATGCAAAACCATATATAACTTTTGATATCTAGAGTTCCCTCTTTTTATTTTCTCATATTCCTTGTTTCCTAGAACCGCACTGCTATAATTCAGAACATCTGTTGCATTTCCAGTTCCTTCACTATGGATCTAGAAGATAATTCACATATCCTGATAACGGAAAACTGGAAAAGTGCGTTTTGGCTTAGTTATGGGTCATAATAAACACTGAGACCCGCATGATCGAATGATCTTTTATACTCATTTGGGATGTATTAAAATAGGACTGTTTTCCAAAATGAAAATATTTTTCGCAAAACTATCCTCTGTCATGGTCTTGGACTGTTGAAAATGATTCGGTCATGACTATCTCTGATATTTGCTTTTACTGTATGATAAGGGATAAAATTAAGAAGAAAGGGATGAGAGATTAGAGAAATTGGGGATGGAATTTGAGAGAATTTGAGATGAGAGAATTTGATATTCACTCTTTTGATAAAGTCTCCGTTTACTATTCTGCCCTATTTAACTAACAAATCACACAAGGTAACAAATGTTTGCAACATAAGCTAGAAGGACTAAATGTGCAATTTTGATGATTAAGAAGGATTGCAGTGTTGGCGCACAGCCGCAACATAAAATGATGCTCCCTCCGTTTCATGTTAATTGGCACATTTGCCAAATTGTTTTTGTTTCAAATTAATTGGCATGTTTGGGTTTTCAAAACATTTTTTTCAATTTTGCCCCTTTCTCTTATTATTTTTTTTATTTTTTTTGTTTCTCAAGGGTTTAATCCCTTTTGAGGCGCGTTGGACACATAAAGTGGGAACCTCTCCTAATAGGGATTCGAACATGAGTCCGCTACTTTGTAGTGACTAGTCCCTTCCACTAGTCCTTTTCTCTTATTGGAGTTAGAAAACTCAATGCCAATGGCCACCACTCACTAATAAAAAATTAAAAAATAGTTATCATTATAAAGGGTATTTGAGACATTTTACCATAAAAAAATATGTAATTATGAGATTTCTTAATCCGTGTAAAAAGTAAGAATGTGTCAGTTAATATGAAACGGAGGGAGTATTCTATTGCCACATGTCCATTTTCAATTGGTTCCAGCTTTTCAAATATTTTAAATGGGATACAAGGGCGTTTTGGTTGTCAGGGTCGTGACATGTGACACTATTAATAGTCAACCACTGTTTTTAGGGACACAAATTTATATCCAATTTCTTTTACTTTTTTAACTCTTAAATTAAATTCCGTGTCAAAAGTGAAAGGAGCAAAAAAATTACGAAAGGAGGCAAAGTATTTATATGGCAAGTGCAATAAACTTGCTTTAGGAATTGATGTAATTTTCAGGAGAGTGACCAATCACAAAACAAATGCTATACACTTGCTTGGTGGTTGGATAGGTTTGGCCAGGATTGGACAATAATTTTCCCATTATCCTGACATTAAAATAGTAACCGTTAAGATTAAATTATTAGATCTCAAATGATTTTTCTTCTTAATTAATGATATTTCATTCAAAAAAAAATATTATCTTCAATCAGAAGAATTTTTCCCACCGGCGCGATTGGGTTATGGTCAAGAAATCCCACCGATTTAAGCTACACTACATCTAATCATAGTCTTGAATATTAACCAACAATCTTTAACTAGATAATTAATTCGTGTATGTTCCACGTTGGTATTAAATCAATGAAAAAATGTGTTAGATAAAAGAAAAACGAGTTAAAGTAAAAATAAAAAGGGTACAATTGATAAAATAACGAGGTAAACCGACAAAAAATGAACCAGCTAAACCCGAGATAACAAAAAAAAAAGGATCAAATCGATAAAAGAACAAGAACATAAAGATGAGTTAATTAGCAAAAAAAAGATGAAATATGTGAGAAAAATATGTTAAATCAACATAAGAATCAGTACAATCGACTAAAATTGGGTTAAACCAGTGAGAAATGATGAATTCATTAACAAATAGGATAAACCACAAAACGGGTGAAATCGATATTTTTTAGGAATGTTATTAAGAAATTATCATTTATTAAAGACCTAAAAATATTAAAGAATATCAAAAAATAAAATTAAGCCATATTTGTTCTATAGAATAAAAAAATATACTATTTAATTAATTGAAAACCTTATAATTGGCTTAATAAGAAAAAAGTCAAAACATAGGAATGGTTAAAAAAGGTGAAAATGGGTAAAACTCGATTAAAAAATATATGGTAAAAATGGTAAAATCAATGGTAAAATGTATTAGATCAAAGAAAAATGAGTTAAAGCAACAAAAAAAATGCTAAAATCGATAAGACAACTGGGTAAACCAACAATAAATGGGTAAATATGTAACAAAATCAATGTTATCGACTAAACACGAGATAACAAAAAAGGGGTCAAATCGATAAAAGAACAAAAACATTAAAATGAGTTAAATTGACCCCAAGAAAGGTGAAATAGGTGAGAAAATATGTTAAATTTGCAAAATAATAAATAAAATTGATTAAAATTGGGTTCAACCGAGGAGATTGAGTGAATTGATTCACTACAAGAAAAACGAGGATTTCCGACGGAATTTCCGACGGATTTTTCCAAAATTCCGTCGGAAATCGGCATTTTCCGACGGAAAATGACCGTCGGAAACTCCGTCGGAAATATGCTCGTCGGAGATTTTCCGACGGAATTTCCGACGGGCATTTTCCGGCGGCCCAAGTCCGTTGGAAAGTCCGTCGGAAATTTTCCGACGGACAACTTCCGACGGATAATTCCGTCGGAAATTAGTGTTGGTCAACTGTTTGACCTTAATTTCCGACGGAATATTCCGTCGGAAATTAATAATTATTATTTTTTAAATAATTTTTTTTTTAATTTCCGACGGAATATTCCATCGGAAATTAATTATTATTATTTAAAAAATAATTTTATTTATTTATTTCCGACGGAATATTCAGTCGGAAATTAATTATTATTATTTAAAAATAATTTTATTTATTTATTTTCGACGGAATATTCCGTCGGAAATTAATTATTATTATTTAAAAAATGATTTTATTTATTAATTTCCGACAGAATATTCCGTCGGAAATTAATTATTATTATTTTAAAAATAATTTTTATTAATTAAATTTTTTTATCCCGTTTATATATTTAGTACACCATTCATCAAATTTAAATTGAAAACTAATAGTCATAAATTAATCTCAATCATAGTCATAATAATCTCAATAATCTTCATAATAATACACCATTCAACAAATTTAAATTAAAAATCTAATAATCATAAATTAGTCTCAACCATCACCCGCATAGTTCAAATATGTAGGAAAATAAACAGTATCAATCATCATAGTAGGAAAATAAACAGTATCAATCATCAGAGTCGGAGTCGGAGTCAGAGTCGTTGGATTGTTGTGGTTTCTGGGGTTTTTTATGCATCATATTGGTAGGCAACTGGCTAAACATTCGTCGGAATTCCTCCATCTCTCGACGATTTGCTTCCATCTCCCGTCGATTTTCCGCAAGCTCTTGTTTCATACTGTTGTATTCCTCCATCACTGCTTGACTCTGAGATACCTGTTCTAGCTGAATCAATGTATACATTTAAGTTCATAGTTGGAAAAGCTAGCCGCATTATAATATATACATATTAGCAGATATGTATATATTATACCTATATTTGAAAAAGGGCACCAACTTCTTATTAGCCACGTGCACCAGCTTCTTAGTTGGTGCAAATGACATTTAATTTATGACATTGTACTTTTGTGGAAAAAATCTTAGCCAACATATTTTCTTTAATTTATACCTATATTTGAAATTAAGTTTTATACATATGACAACTTTATACATATACAATAAATCAAATATAAACTAAGTGAAGCAAACTATTAGATGCATGTCGTGTTCAATGTGCAGTTGTGCACTGATTTAGAATGGTAACTAGTGCTTTGTTAATTAAAGCATATAATAAGTTACATGGCCACTAAAATCACAAAATGTTTGAATCTCAAATGATTTTGAAAATAATAACAAGCATTAATTTATGATAGCATACATAATACATACACACAATCAGATCGATCGATTCTCGAATTGAAGGTCTAATTGACCAAAGTCAACACTGTTGACCTCGGGGTTATGTACATTGAGGTTATTCGTAATTAGATCGATCGATTCTCGAATTGAAGGTTTAATTGACCAAAGTCAACACTGTTGACCTCGGGGTTATGTATATTGATGTTATTCGTAATCAGATCGATCGATTCTCGAATTGGAGGTCTAATTGACCAAACTAAACACTGTTGACCTCGGGGTTATGTACATTGAGGTTATTCGTAATTAGATCGATCGATTCTCGAATTGGAGGTCTAATTGACCAAAGTCAACACTTTTTTCTTTTAAGTAAAATTTCCGATAGATTAGTCCCGTCGGGATATTTTAATTAATTATTTAGACCGATCTTTTTTCATAATATTTTTCTTTTAATTATTGCCAGCGGAAATTATAAATATATTTGTTCTTTTTTATATATATTTTCCGACGAACATAACCCGTCGGAAAATTTCAATTTATTGAGGTCTTTATTTTTTTAATATTTTCTGACGGATTATTTCCGATGAAAATTATTAAAATATTTTTTATTTTTTTATATCTTTTCCGACGGAATAATCCGTCTGAAAATATTATTTATTTTTTCTTTTTTTGTTCCTAAATGTTTTCCGACGGATTATTTCCGTCAGAAATTATTAATATATTTTTTATTTTTTTTATATATTTTCCGACGGAATAATCCGTTGGAAAAATTTATTTATTTTTTCTTTTTTTTTCCCTAAATATATTCAGACGGAATAATTCCATCGGAAATTATTAATATATTTCTTATTTTTTTTTATATATTTTCCGACGGAATAATCCGTCGGAAAAATTTATTTATTTTTTCTTTTTTTTCCCTAAATATATTCCGACGGAATAATTCCGTCGGAAATTATTAATACATATATATATATATTTATATATTTTCCGACGGGTATAGTCCGTCGAAAATTATATAATATATTTTTTAATTATTTTTAATAGAGTTTCCGACGGAATATACCCGTCGGAAATTATATAATACATTTTTTAATTATTTTTAATATAATTTCCGACGGAATATACCCGTCGGAAATGATTTTCTAATATTTTTTTAAAAAAAATTGCTTTTTCCGACGGATTTGGTTGTCCGTCGGAGATTAAGTAGAATTTCCGACGGAATTTTTGTCCGTCGGAAATTTTCGTCGGAAAAAGCTGCTTTTCTTGTAGTATATTAACAAATGAGATAAATCACAAAAAATGGGTGAAAGAACGAGTTAAAATAATAAAAAATAAATTGTAAACTCAATATAAAAGTGGGTGAAATCTGTGAAAGTACATGTTAAAACAACATAAAAATATGATAAAATCAGTGTAGAAGCGAGTTAAATCGATAAAATAGGGTTACTCGACAAAATTGAAGAAAATTGGTAAAAACAAGGTAAATTTTTTAAAAAAATTCGATTGAAAAATATATGATAAAAATTATAAAATCATGGTAAAATAGATCAAAGTAAAATGAGTTAAAGCAACAAAAAAAATGCTACAATCGATAAAACAACTGGGTAAACCAACTATAAATGGGTAAATATGTAACAAAATCAATGTTATCGGCTAAACGAGATAACAAGAAAGGGTCAAATCGATAAAAGAACAAAAATAAAAAAAAATGAGTTAAATTGACCCAAAAAAAAAGGTGAAATAGGTGAGAAAATAGGTTAAATTAGCAAAATAATAAATTAAATTGATTAAAATTGGGTTCAACTGAAGAGATTGGGTAAATTGATTAACAAATGAGATAAATCACAAAAAAATGGATGAAAGAACGAGTTAAAATAATAAAAAAGAAATTGTAAACTCAATTTAAAAGTGGGTGAAATCGGTGAAAGTACTTGTTAAAATAACATAAAAAATATGGTAAACTCTGTGTAGAAGCGAATTAAATCTATAAAATAGGTTTACTCGACAAAATTAAGGAAAATTGGTAAAAACAAGGTAACTTTTTAAAAAATGGATTAAGCATGTTATTGAAAATGGATGAACCTAGTAAAAGACAGGTATAACAGGTAAAACTGGTGAAATCGATAAAAAAATAAAAAATAAAAAACGTGTTAAACCTGTGAAAAATGGTTTAAATGGATATCGATGGACAAGGTTAGGAAAGAAAAGAACTGATGTTGTTCATTCATTCAAATGTTAGTTTAAGAATAATAGTTATGTATACACGTAGTTCAATAGGATACCGACATCCGAGACTAAAGACGTAAGCACATACGTCACAAACCACACAGACAAAAGCAAAAAGCAAAAGATAAAAAGACAGATCTCTTTAAAGGAGAATCTGTATTAATACAACTCGACAATAACAATAAAACTTAATAATTTGCCTCATTAATGACTCGTGGGTCATGCCAACTTTCCAACACAGTATCTCCATAGTCCCATGGGTCCTGAGAATTTTGAGTAAAATCATCTGGCATGGGGGTGTCTTGTTCTTGATTATCTGAAGTGTCTGTATGAATCCTCAATCTTGGTTCAGTAAAATGTTCAAGATGTATCTCTGGTAAACCAATAGTTAATGTACATTGTATTTCAACTCCAGGAGTATGAACTGGAACATGATTTTGGACACATAAATGTTCAAATACTCATTTTGCAACTTTAGGCCAGTACTTCATACCACCATCAGTAGTGGAATGAACATAACTGTAAGTGTTTGGAATGAGCTGTTGTCTTGATCCCAGACAATAAGGCCTATGTAAAATAAGAACAGAAAAAAGGTTTTCCATATTCTTACTTTCTCTGATGATACTTTTAAGAGTTTTGACCCATACTTTCTTTGTCCAATAACCATACAAGAATTTTGTGAGGTTAAGATCAAGAGCATTCATGCGGATGGAATTAAGTAAGATTTGAGTATTAACTTCAAGAGCAAACCATTGTATCATACCAAGGCACCATAAATACCAGAATCCTTCTGTTGGAAGTGTAATACGATCCTTGAGAGTAAAGATAGGAAGGAAAAGATAATCTGGAAAAAATTAGCCTTTTCAAGTGGTATATTCATGGTTAACAAAAACTTGGCCTGGTAATAGAACAAATTGTTTTTGGCAAAGTTCTTCAGTTGTTTAGCAGTAGTGAAAGGAGTTGTTGTAAGAGGAAACTCAGGAAGAACTGGTTCAAAGGTATAGGAAGGTCCAGGGGGAGTTGAGGATGAAGCCATTAAGATCAGAGGTATATTTTTTATTGAAGAAAGAAGATGAATTTGTTTAGACCGGGACAGGAGATCCGGAATGAGGTTATGGTCTCCTTTTATATGCTGGACTGAAAACTGATATTTAGAAAACCAATCCTTTAGCCTTAATAATTGAGGTTCTGGAATACCCTTATTTTTTAACTCAAGTATTTTTGGAAAGGATGAGTTGTCCATTTGTACAGTGAAGTGGTGTCCAACCAGATGGAATTCAAACTTTTTAATTCCATATTTGATGGCCAAGATTTTTTTGTAGACTGTATGATAATGCTTTTCAGCATCTCTGAATTGTCCACTAACATGTCTACAAAAGTATTTCTTTCCATTGTCTTCTTCAATAAGTATGGCTCCCCAATATTCATCACTAGCATCAGTTTGTAGAATACGTCTTCCTTTATTTGGAATCTTTAAAGGAGGTGGATTCTGACAAATCTGCTTTAATTTCTTGATAGTTGTGGTCTGTTCAATTCCCCAAGGAGTGGCTCCTTTGCGTAACATTTTGGACAGTTGACACGTGTATCTAGAGCTGTGTGGGATGAAATCTCTCAAATAATTGATTATTTCCAGAAACTGTTGAATTTCCTTTGTGGTTAAGTTTTTGTCTGGAAATTTAAGCAATTCTTGAGCAATATGAGGATCTGGATGATATTGTCCTTCTGAAAAATTCATTCCGAGGAATTCAATAGACTGTTGTCCCTCATGACTTTTCTTTTCAAATAGCATAATCCCATATTGTTGGACGATTTCCAAGAACTGATTTAATAGTGCTTCATGAGACTGTTTATCCTTAGAGAATAAAAGGATATCATCAATGTAGATTAAGGCACTGTGTAAAATGGGCTCAAATATTCTGGTCATTGCTTTTTGAAATAGTGATGGGGCAACCTTAAGCCCAAAAGGCATAACCGTCCATTGAAATTGGGCCGTAGGTATACAAAAGGCTGTTTTATACCTATCTTTTGGATCAATACCCAATTGACAAAAGCCAGCTTTGAGATTAAACTTTGAGAATATTTGGGCTTGGGCTATGAATGAGAATAGCATTTGAGTTCTGGTTAAAAGGAATTTATCATCTGCAAGAAAATGGTTTAAAGGTTTGTAATCAATGACAAGCCTTTTCTTTCCCCGTACCTGCTCAGATCTTTTCTAGGTAAAGGGAATTTATCAGACTGTCGAGACGTAGAGGCTTATGGACTATCATAATGTCGAGACGCAGAGACTTATGGACTATCAAGTCCAGATGGAGCAGAGATTATTTGGGCAGCTGAACACTATGCATGATACTCAGTTGCAACTTCAGGTAACTGTGCAACAACTTCAGGAAATGATGCTGAAGGACTTCCAAACCCGAGGGGTTAATGTGGATGATGAAGTGGAGGAAAATGATGATGAAGATGATGATGAGGAGGAGGAAAATGATGATGAAGATCAGGGTATTGTCTTGACTTTTATTGTTTCAGATTTTTTTAGATAAATAATGGACTTGTTTTTATATTGTAATTGTTTTTTAGATTGGTTTTGAAATTGTGTTTAGCTAAATGATGGATTTGTGTTTATTAAATTGGTTTTGGAATGTTGATATATAATGTTTGATATAAATTCTTAATATATGCATTTTCAGGGTAATAATGCGGAAGAGAATTCTAATCATGGTGATCTCGGAGTCGATAATGAAGATTTGGGTAGGAGTGAACCAAGGTCAAAAAGGAGAGAAGATAGGAAAAAATGACTATTTGGCCTAGTAGGCAAAGAACTCCATATGTCCCAAATGATAAGAAAAAGAAATCTACTAAGTAATTAGTTTTTTTTTGTAATATTTAATACGAAAAGGCCTGAACATGCATATATAATTCTTTTTGATTATTTTTGTTGTTAAATGAGTTGAAAATGCAAATTCGGGTTACATTGAATTGAATTGTAATTATGGATTTTTTTATAAATTTTGGGGGTAAAATTGTAATTTTTGAAAAGTGAGGGACCAAAATGCAAATTCGGGTTACATGCGAATTCCTGCTGAAGGAACATTTTAATTTTGTGCAACTAATGGATTGAATTACAATTATGGATTTTTTTTATAAATTATGGGGGTAAAATTGTATTTTTTTACAATATGGGGTTAAATTGCAATTTCTAAGAATATTGGGTAAATTTAACTATTTTTTTTAAATATGGGGTCAAATTGCAATTTCAATAAATTGGCTAATATTTACGAAGTTATGATTTACAGAGGATATAATGTTACTGTAAGTGTTTCTTATCCATTCGGATGATAACTTGATCAAATCTTACAAAATTGGCTAATATTTACGAAGTTATGATTTACAGAGGATCTAATGTTACTGTAAGTGTTACTTTTCCATTCGGGTGATAACTTGATCAAATCTTACAAAATTGGCTAATATTTACGAAGTTATGATTTACGGAGGATATATTGTAATTGTTTTTTAGATTGGTTTTGGAATTGTGTTTAGCTAAATGATGGATTTGTGTTTATTAAATTGGTTTTGGAATGTTGATATATTATGTTTGATATAAATTCTTAATATATGCATTTTCAGGGTAATAATGCGGAAGAGAATTCTAATCATGGTGATCTCGGAGTTGATAATGAAGATTTGGGTAGGAGTGAACCAAGGTCAAAAAGGAGATAAGATAGGAAAAAATGACTATTTGGCCTAGTAGGCAAAGAACTCCATATGTCCCAAATGATAAGAAAAAGAAATCTACTAAGTAATTAGTTTTTTTTTGTAATATTTAATACGAAAAGGCCTGAACATGCATATATAATTCTTTTTGATTATTTTTGTTGTTAAATGAGTTGAAAATGCAAATTCGGGTTACATTGAATTGAATTGTAATTATGGATTTTTTTATAAATTTTGGGGGTAAAATTGTAATTTTTGAAAAGTGAGGGACCAAAATGCAAATTCGGGTTACATGCGAATTCCTGCTGAATGAACATTTTAATTTTGTGCAACTAATGGATTGAATTACAATTATGGATTTTTTTTATAAATTATGGGGGTAAAATTGTATTTTTTTACAATATGGGGTTAAATTGCAATTTCTAAGAATATTGGGTAAATTTAACTATTTTTTTTAAATATGGGGTCAAATTGCAATTTCAATAAATTGGCTAATATTTACGAAGTTATGATTTACAGAGGATATAATGTTACTGTAAGTGTTTCTTATCCATTCGGATGATAACTTGATCAAATCTTACAAAATTGGCTAATATTTACGAAGTTATGATTTACAGAGGATCTAATGTTACTGTAAGTGTTACTTTTCCATTCGGGTGATAACTTGATCAAATCTTACAAAATTGGCTAATATTTACGAAGTTATGATTTACGGAGGATATATTGTAATTGTTTTTTAGATTGGTTTTGGAATTGTGTTTAGCTAAATGATGGATTTGTGTTTATTAAATTGGTTTTGGAATGTTGATATATTATGTTTGATATAAATTCTTAATATATGCATTTTCAGGGTAATAATGCGGAAGAGAATTCTAATCATGGTGATCTCGGAGTTGATAATGAAGATTTGGGTAGGAGTGAACCAAGGTCAAAAAGGAGAGAAGATAGGAAAAAATGACTATTTGGCCTAGTAGGCAAAGAACTCCATATGTCCCAAATGATAAGAAAAAGAAATCTACTAAGTAATTAGTTTTTTTTTTTGTAATATTTAATACGAAAAGGCCTGAACATGCGTATATAATTCTTTTTGATTATTTTTGTTGTTAAATGAGTTGAAAATGCAAATTCGGGTTACATTGAATTGAATAATTAAAAGTGAGGGACCAAAATGCAAATTCTGGTTACATGCGAATTCTTGCTGAATGAACATTTTAATTTGTGCAACTAATGGATTGAATTACAATTATGGATTTTTTTATAAATTATGGGGGTAAAATTGTATTTTTTTTACAATATGGGGTTAAATTGCAATTTCTAAGAATATTGGGTCAATTTAACTATTTTTTTTAAATATGGGGTCAAATTGCAATTTCAATAAATTGGCTAATATTTACGAAGTTATGATTTACGGAGGATATAATGTTACTGTAAGTGTTTCTTATCCATTCGGGTGATAACTTGATCAAATCTTACAAAATTGGCTAATATTTTTCGAAGTTATGATTTACGGAGGATATAATGTTACTGTAAGTGTTACTTTTCCATTCGGGTGATAACTTGATCAAATCTTACAAAATTGGCTAATATTTACGAAGTTATGATTTACGGAGGATATAATGTTACTACTGTAAGTGTTACTTATCCATTCGGGTGAGAACTTGATCAAATCTTACAAAATTGACCAATATTTACGAAGTTAGGGTTAGGGTTTATACGGCGTCTGGCATTTGAGATGTAAAACGCTAAAAGCCATGCCAATTGACGTTTGGCGTTTGATCTCAAACGCCAAAAGCCGTATATTTGGGTAATTTTGCAAAACGCCAAATGCCGTATTTAACAACAAATTATAATATTTATCATAATAAGTACATGCCAATAAAAATCAATTACAACAAACATTGTTCACTAAACATCAATTACAACAAACATTGTTCACTAAACATGAATTATTACAAGAATGGTCAATAAACAAAGATCTAAGATTGACTTTCGTTATTGCCCGAACTCTGGCCGCGTTGAGGACATTTCGATGCGTTGTGACCGGTATTTTTGCAAATCGAGCACTTGTATTTTTTCTTCAAATTTTCAAGGGGAGAAGTAAAACGTGACAGTTTAGGCCTTCCACGGGTTCGAACGGCGTTTGGAGGTAACACTACTCTCGCCATAACATCATCGGGAATGTTCATCCATTGGTCTTCAGATGGAACGGGTTCTGTGAGCTCAAAATATGCTTGACGCGTGTACGCGGTACTATAGTATTTGCTAACAAGCTCATACACATACTTCCTACTATCTTTTGGTCGCGAGTCCTGATAGGATAGTGCCCAGCAAGCCAACTCAATAGCTTGTTATAGGACTATTTTATCTTGAATGAATCTTTGATTTATTAATTAATACGCAAAGTTTATTTATTTCAAGTATAAGATAAACTAATGGCCAACTTCATCTCTCGCGAACACATTTAAGCGATTGGTTGAAACCCTGAGATCACTCATGACTATGGGACGATTCACTTCAGTATTGAGTGCAATCATGAAACAGTCTCTAAGGTCGTGATCTCAAAAGTGTTCCAAGTCATAGATTCCTGTCGAGACGGGGTATCGAGGATTATGCATGATTCACATGGAGTGAATTTGTGGAGTTTCATGAACAAGACATTTGATGTCAGTGCATATGACTAGGTGGTTCGATAGGATGTTTCGAGGATTATGCATCGAACGACCCGAACAGAGAAACTCATTGTGGAAGTGCGTAAAGCATATCAGTGATGGGATGTTTCTCAGGACTTATAACAGTGTACGATTTAGTCCTTAGACTTGAGGTGCTAGGGCGAATTCGGTATACGGGTGTGCGTGTTTTGATTTAGGAGCCGGTCACGTAGCCTGACCATTGTGCGCCTACATTGGGTACGTACAGTCGTATACGCGGGTGGTTAGCATCAAGATGGGATCTACCGACTCATTGTAATGAATGAGGGAATTTCCTGTACGTTCTTAGATAATAGATTCCGAGAAATCCATGGCCATGGTCGGTGACGGATTTGGAAAGGGGTTTCCAAATTTAGCAGTCACACTGGAATTATTATCCAGAATTAGAAAGTACATAATCGAGATAATTAGAGGTGCTGACTAATTCACACACCCTAGGTCTCAATCGGGAAATTAGTCGTTAGAGGGACCGTATGTACATGTTACTTATAAGAGGTAAGGTTCACTAATGTCAATTCACCTGAAGTTGGGCCTCATGGGCTTGTGGCTAGACATCGACCATGAGGTGTGGGTACTCCTGAATTAATGGGAGATTAATTCTGGAGTGGTCAATTAAAAGTAGTTTATTGATCGGAGCAATTAATTAAATATTAATTGCTCGTTAATTAAATCACAGAAATGTGAGCCTGCGGCCAATTGATGGTGAACCTAGAGGGTCACACACAATACAGTTGGAACTGTGATAGTCAATTGTAGAAAGAATTGATTTAAAGGGTTAAATCAAAGTAAAAGAATTAAAGGGTTAATTCTAGGAGAGAGAAAATTAATTAGAATTATCTAATTAATTGAATAATTAATTAAAGGGTTAATTAAAGTATTAAATCATTAATTTATTGGAACATTTAATTAAAGTGTTAATTAAATGAATGGGCCATTTAATTAAAGTGTTAATTAAATGACTGGGCTATTTAATTAAAGAATTAATTAAATAGGAGGGATAGGCCAACTTAACTAGTGGCCCATTAGCTAAGGAGAGATAGAGTTTGATGTAAACTAAAAATAGGAGTCTTGGAGACTCAAAACCCTAAGCAAGAAAAACACAAACCCTAGCCTCTCTCTCCCTAGTAGCCGCCGCCCCCTCCCCTTTGCCCTAGCCGCCGCCGCCGTCCAAAACAACCACACCGCTGCCGTGGGATCGGTCGTGCACCACCTCTCTCTACCTTCTACATCTACATCTAGAGTTGGATCTTGATCCAACTCTCGAATCTGACGTGTTTCTTTCCTAGTTCTGAGCCTGAGGACTGAAGCAATCACAGATCTAGCTGGTGTGGACTTATCTCTAGAGGCACAACACTTGGGGTGCTCTAGTGATCCGAAAAGAAGACCGGAGAAACCACCACCTTGCCTGTGGTGAGGTAAAATTGCATTTACCACCCTATTTATTTTAGTAATTGCTTGCTAAAATGAATTCAACCTTATTCATATGTGCTAATAAGTGTTCCTGGAATTTGGTGTATGAAAATTGAAAAATTTTAAATTCCGCAACGTTGTATTTGACAATCATACCCATAAAATCCCAACAGTGGTATCAGAGCCAACTTATTATGCACATATGAAAAAGGCCTGAACGCATCAAAATTATATGCTTATATGTGTTTGTTGTGTTCTGATCTTTGATTCTTGCTTGTTATGATAAATTAAATGTTCGGATCTATGCACTTTTCGTTTTTGGGCCAAAAATGTAATTTCCGAAAATTGGAGGGCTAATTTGCAAATTGCGATTTTTAAAAAAAAACTGGACAGAAAATAAAATTTGTTTTTCTGCAATTCTGGACCAAATTGTAATTTCTGGAATTTTTCAAAATCTGGACCATTTTGCAATTTACGAAAGGTTAGGGGTGTTTTTGCTTTTTGCGTAAATCTGGGGTCTGTTTTGTAATAAACAAAAGTTTCTGGAAATTTTGTCAATTTTCTGCTTTCTGGTCCAATTTGCATATTCTTGAAATTTTGGGGCTGATTTGTAATTTCCGAAAGTTGAGGGGTCAAATGTAATTTTCGAAAATTCAGGGGCCGAACTGCAATTTTTCAAAGTTGAAAAACAGAAACTGTTTTGTGCACTAAAAGAGTTTAGTAAATCCGGAAAGTTAATTTTATCATAATTAGTAGGGACTAAAAGTGAGAATCAAAGGGTCATTTTAAAAAGGGGTTTTAAAAATGATGTTAAGAGATTGTTTTAGAAAGGGGTTTTAAAACTAGAATCTAAAGTATTTTAAAAGGTTGTTTTAAAATAGGATAAGAAATAAGAAAATGGGGTTTGCTTGTTTCTTGCTCTACGTGAAACTGTTTACGTGGTTTTCGATCGCGCCGAGCCTTGACCCTTAGGTTAGATGTGATTGGTTATTTAATAATCTTATTGGTTTTATTGGGCCTGCGAGCCTTAAGTTTTGGGCCACTTTGAGCCATTGTAATAGATAAGGCTTTACTGTTTTATTAGTTTAGGATGGAGGCCCGTTACAAGCAAGGTGGGAGCCCAAGAAAACTAAAGGCCATGTATGCATGGTAAATGTGTAATAGAGTAGGCCTCTTTGAAACCTATTAGATTGACCAATAGGACCATCGTCTTTGGCTCGATGGTGGTCCGCATAGGAGGCTCCCGATCGAAAACATATTGTGGTAGCATGCATGCTAGGTGTGTATGTTTTTATTTACGTATTTATTATTTTTAGCATGTATGGTGATACGCGCTAGTAATTTAGATCGTAAATAAAAGATAATGCATAACTGGAACGGTGAGATCTCGAGTAGAGTTACCTCAAACTCTTAAACCCGAAAACCCCCTCTTGATAATAATATTAAGTCATATTGGATACATTAAAATGAAGTTTTAAGATCCAAGCCTTCCATCAATAGGAACTAGCGTGAGTTGTCCACTTGTCGATTAAGGTGATCCAGAGTCTGGCACCCGAGTCGAGGAAAGAGACAATACGCGAAACTCCTTGATTCTCGTTTTTAACTAAACTTGACAAGGGTGGGGACTGGTCGGGACATAAACATCGACCATAACCAAGTTATGGGGATTTCATGACCGGGCCAGTTGCTCATCAAGATTGATGGGTTAGACTTAACGAGTAGTACCACTCATGATGTAGCAGTGCTAGATGAGTGCGAAAATCGAGGCAATATAGCTTGAAGGTTGTGTAGGGACACAATTGGTAAAAGTATACCTACCTAGGGAATTAATTGTATGGCCGCGAGTTGTGGGTGCAATTAATGTCTGCTGGGACGTCAAGACCTGCTAGGAAATAAGATTTCCCGAACAATTGAAGGGGTAATTGTTTCGAGAAAATAGTGGGAGAACTTTTTCAATAACAAGTCCAATAGTCGTTAATTATAAGTATTAATTTAGATCAGTCAGCTGAACGTTATCATTCTATTTTGTAGATCATTTTGCGAAAATGTCTAAGAATCCATTATCTATCATCCTTGACACTAACAAACTGAACGGATCAAATTTTATCGACTGGCTAAGAAATTTGAGGATAGTCCTCGACTCCGATCGTCGGAGCTATGTTCTCGATGCACCAATGCCTGGAGCGCTTCCGGAAGGTGTTTCGGAAGAGGAACGAGCCACCCATGCTAGATGGGTTGATGATGATATTCAGGTTTGTTGCCTAATGCTAGCATCAATGACCAATGAGCTACATAAACAGCATGCTAAGATGCCTCATGCTGCTGATATACTTCTCCATCTCCGAGATTTATTTGGAGAGAAGTCTAGGACCGAAAGGTTCAAGACGACGAGGGAGTTGTTTAATCTGAGAATGGCTGAGGGAGCCAGTGTCAAAGATCACTGTCTTCGTTTCATTAATCTGATTGAAAAATTGGAGAATTTGGAAGTAGACTTGCACGTTGATCTTAGGACTGACCTCCTACTCCATACTCTACCGCGCTCATTTGATCAGTTCGTGTTGAATTTCAACATGGAGGAGAGAAATCTCGCTCTTCACGAACTGACCAACATGTTGGTAACGGCAGAAGCTACCCTTAAGAAGGAGAAATCTGTCTTGATTGCTGAGCAACCCAAGGCTGCAAAGCCAAAGAAGGGCAAGAAGAAGAAGAAAGTGTTCTCTTCCAAAACAACCAAGAAGGTTGTCGAGAAAAAGAGAAAGAGCCCAGAAGATGAATGTTTCCACTGCAAGAAAGCAGGGCACTGGAAAAGGAACTGCCCTGACTACCTTAAAACGGTAGCCAAAGGTATTTTCTTTATTGAAGTTAATATTTCAATTAACTGTGCATCATGGGTGTTAGACACCGCAGCTGGTTCTCATATCTGCAATGATTTGCAGGTGATGGGAGCAGTAAGACCGCTTAAACCCGGGGATAGGATCCTGCGCTTTGGAAACGGAGCAAGGGTTGCGGCAGAGGCCATAGGGGACGTTGAATTAGTTTTAAGGAATTTTACTTTAGTTTTAAAGGACTGTTTGTACGTACCGACGATTATCAAAAACATTATTTCGATTTCTTTGTTGGATAATGATGGTTTTGGTTTTTCCATTTCTAATGGAATTTTTAGCATAATAAAAGGTGGTTTTACTTATGCTAGTGGTACTTTGATAGATGGTCTTTATTCCCTTGAACCAACTAATTCTAACGTATTGCACATTCAATCAAAGAAAAGAAAACAAGATGATAATAGTCCACAGTTATGGCACGCTAGGCTTGGACATATATCCAAGAGTAGAATTCAAAAGTTAGTTTCCTCTAGGGCTCTTGAAATACAGAACCTAGATGATCTCTCAACTTGCGAGTCCTGTCTGAAGGGAAAGATGACCAAAACGCCTTTCACTGGGAAACCGGAGCAAACCAAACAAACCTTGGATTTGATCCATACCGATGTTTGTGGACCACTGAGTGTCAGTGCAAGAGGAGGATTCTCGTACTTCATAACCTTCACAGACGACTATAGTCGTTTTGGGTATGTATACCTAATGAAGTATAAGTCCGAAGCTTTTGAAAAGTTCAAAGAGTTTCGAATGGAAGTTGAGAACCAACTTGGACACAGTATTAAGGCACTTCGATCGGATCGAGGTGGGGAATACTTAAGTCAAGAATTCCTCGATTATCTTGTAGGGAATGGAATTATCTCACAGCGTACTCCTCCTAGAACACCACAGTTAAATGGTGTGTCTGAGAGAAGGAACCGAACTTTGTTGGACATGGTTCGTTCCATGATGAGTTTCGCCGATCTTCCTTTTTCATTTTGGGGCTTAGCCCTCTTAACGGCTTCAAAGATACTTAATATAGTACCTTCAAAGTCGGTGCCGACGACGCCACACCAAGAATGGTTTGGTAAAGCACCCATGTACTCGTATTTACGAGTATGGGGATCTCCTGCCTATGTTAGGAACAAGAAAGGATATAAACTAGACAGTAGATCTAGTTTGTGCTAATTTGTGGGGTATCCAAAGGAATCCATTGGATACCTGTTCTACGACCCTAAAGAACGAAAGACGTTCGTGTCTAGGAACGCCCACTTCTTAGAGGATGACTTCCTCACTAAAAGAAGCGGGGTGTCCGTAGAACTTGATGAAGTCCAGGAAGTGGACCCATCCCCAAAAACAGTGGGAGTTGATCCTGAACCTATTGAACCATCTAGTACACCAGTACTTCGAAGGTCCGATCGAGTTCGTAGAGAGCCTGAAAGGTATGGCTTTATTCACGAGAACGATCAATTGGATGGTGATCCAAGGACATACGAAGAAGCTATGTCAGACATAGACTCGGGTGCATGGCAGGAAGCCATGCAATCCGAAATGGATTCCATGCATTCCAACAAGGTATGGACCTTGGTTGATCCACCTGAGGGAACTGACCCTGTAGGCTGTAAGTGGATCTTCAAGCGCAAGCTTGGAATGAAATGAGGGGTTTTGACTCATAAGGCTCGCCTTGTGGCGAAAGGTTATTCTCAAAGGCCTGGAATAGACTATGAGGAAACCTTTTCTCCAGTGGCAATGTCAAAATCCATTCGGATACTATTAGCCATAGCCGCGTGGTATGACTACGAGATATGGCAAATGGATGTAAAGACCGTCTTTCTCAATGGAGACATTGATAAGGAAATCTTTATGCAACAGCCAAAAGGCTTTACATCTAAAGGAAGTGAGCATAAGGTCTGCAAACTTCAAAGGTCAATTTATGGCCTAAAACAGGCATCCCGAACCTGGAACAAATGTTTTGATGAGACGGTCAAAGGGTTTGGCTTCATCAAGAACATATATGAGTCATGCGTGTACAAGAAATTCGATGGGGGTTCAGTACAATTTATTGTGTTGGATGTCGATGACATTCTGTTGATCGGGGACGATATCAGAACGTTGACGCAGACGAAAGCGTGGTTATCCACGCAATTCTCCATGAAAGATATGGGAGACACATCTTACGTATTGGGAATACGTATCTATAGAGATAGATCAAAGAAGATGTTAGGACTCTCCCAATCTCAGTACCTTAACACTATACTGAAACGGTTCAGTATGGAATAATCCAAGAAGGGATTGCTTCCAATGAGACATGGGATCTCTCTTTCTAAATCCATGTGCCCTACAAATGATGAAGAAATGAAGAGAATGTCTCTCATACCTTATGCATCTGCCATAGGCAGCATAATGTATGCGATGTTATGTACTAGACCTGACGTAGCACACGCTCTGAGTGTGACGAGTCGCTACCAGTCAAATCCCGGGGAGGAACACTGGACCGCTTTAAAGGCTATCCTCAAGTACTTGAGAAGGACTAAGGATATGTTCTTGGTCTACGGCGGTAGTGGAGAATTGAAACTCGAAGGATTGACGGATTCGAGTTTCCAGTCTGACGTGGATGATTATAAATCAAATTCTGGATATATATTTTGCCTCAACGGAGCAGTGGTGGACTGAGCAGCGGTGAGTTGGAAGAGTTCCAAGCAGTCCACCACTGCAGATTCAACCACTGAAGCAGAATATATTGCCGCATCGGATGCAGCAAAGGAAAGTGTTTGGATGAGAAACTTCATCCAAGAGTTGGATGTAGTACCTAGCATTGCAGAGCCCATAGTAGTCTTCTGTGACAACAATGGGGCAATCGCTCAAGCAAAGGAGCCGAGATCACACCATCAGTCCAAACACGTGATGAGGAAATACCATGTGATTAGAGAAATCATTGGTAGAGGAGACATTCAAATGGAACGTGTCGACTCAAAAGATAACGTAGCTGATCCACTAACGAAGCCACTATCGCAAAAAGTGTTCGAAGAACATCTTGTGAAGATGGGTCTTAGAAATGTTTGTGATTGGCTTTAGGGAAAGTGGGAGATTGATAGGATAGTGCCCATCAAGCCAACGCAATAGCTTGTAATAGGACTATTTTATCTTGAATGAATCTTTGATTTATTAATTAATACGCAAAGTTTATTTATTTCAAGTATAAGATAAACTAATGGCCAACTTCATCTCTCGCGAACACATTTAAGCGATTGGTTGAAACCCTGAGATCACTCATGACTATGGGACGATTCACTTCAGTATTGAGTGCAATCATGAAACAGTCTCTAAGGTCGTGATCTCAAAAGTGTTCCAAGTCATAGATTCCTGTCGAGACGGGGTATCGAAAGAATCGTCAAGACTTGTAGGATTATGCATGATTCACATGGAGTGAATTTGTGGAGTTTCATGAACAAGACATTTGATGTCAGTGCAGATGACTAGGTGGTTCGATAGGGGATCGAACGCATCGAACGACCCGAACAGAGAAACCCATTGTGGAAGTGCGTAAAGCATATCAGTGATGGGATGTTTCTCAGGACTTATAACAGTGTACGATTTAGTCCTCAGACTTGAGGTGCTAGGGCGAATTCGGTGTACGAGTGTGCGTGTTTTGATTTAGGAGCCGGTCACGTAGCCTGACCATTGTGCGCCTACATTGGGTACGTACAGTCGTATACGCGGGTGGTTAACATCTAGATGGGATCTACCGACTCATTGTAATGAATGAGGGAATTTCCTGTACGTTCTTAAATAATAGATTCCGAGAAATCCATGGCCATGGTCGGTGACGGATTTGGAAAGGGGTTTCCAAATTTAGCAGTCACACTGGAATTATTATCCAGAATTAGAAAGTACAGAATCGAGATAATTAGAGGTGCTGACTAATTCACACACCCTAGGTCTCAATCGGGAAATTAGTCGTTAGAGGGACCGTATGTACATGGTACTTATAAGAGGTGAGGTTCACTAATGTCAATTCACCTGAAGTTGGGCCTCATGGACTTGTGGCTAGACATCGACCATGAGGTGTGGGTACTCCTGAATTAATGGGAGATTAATTCTGGAGTGGTCAATTAAAAGTAGTTTATTGATCGGAGCAATTAATTAAATATTAATTACTCGTTAATTAAATCACAGAAATGTGAGCCTGCGGCCAATTGATGGTGAACCTAGAGGGTCACACACAATACAGTTGGAACTGTGATAGTCAATTGTAGAAAGAATTGATTTAAAGGGTTAAATCAAAGTAAAAGAATTAAAGGGTTAATTCTAGGAGAGAGAAAATTAATTAGAATTATCTAATTAATTAAAGGGTTAATTAAAGTATTAAATCTTTAATTTATTGGAACATTTAATTAAAGTGTTAATTAAATGAATGGGCCATTTAATTAAAGTGTTAATTAAATGACTGGGCTATTTAATTAAAGAATTAATTAAATAGGAGGGATGGGCCAACTTAACTAGTGGCCCATTAGCTAAGGAGAGATAGGGTTTGATGTAAACTATAAATAGGAGTCTTGGAGACTCAAAACCCTAAGCAAGAAAAACACAAACCCTAGCCTCTCTCTCCCTAGTAGCCGCCGCCCCCTCCCCTTTGCCCTAGCCGCCGCCGCCGTCCAAAACAACCACACCGCCGCCGTGGTTGTGTAGATCGGTCGTGCACCACCTCTCTCTACCTTCTACATCTACATCTAGAGTTGGATCTTGATCCAACTCTTTAATCTGACGTGTTTCTTTCCTAGTTCTGAGCCTGAGGACTGAAGCAATCACAGATCTAGCTGGTGTGGACTTATCTCTAGAGGCACAACACTTGGGGTGCTCTAGTGATCCGAAAAGAAGACCGGAGAAACCACCACCTTACCTGTGGTGAGGTAAAATTGCATTTACCACCCTATTTATTTTAGTAATTGCTTGCTAAAATGAATTCAACCTTATTCATATGTGCTAATAAGTGTTCCTGGGATTTGGTGTATGAAAATTGAAAAATTTTAAATTCCGCAACGTTGTATTTGACAATCATACCCATAAAATCCCAACAAGTCCATGGCAGCTGCAATTGCGTGCTCCCACGGTATTTGGTCAATTTGAAAGACACCACATGAACACGTTCTTTCCGCTAAATCCACAATTCCAGACCACTCAGTAGATTCCACTTTCCATGTTTCATACCCTAATGCACATTTGCGCCACCTGGATGCATTTTCATATCGCTTATGTATCACATCCTCCTTCGATGTGGTAAGTTCAGACGACCATTTCGCAGACTCCTCACGATGCTCTTTAAACCACTTTCCCATCAAATCAATAATAAATTTGAGGAAATAACATATGGGATACTTTTTTGCATCTCTGATCCGATTATTAAGGACCTCAACAGTGTTAGATGCCACTATCTCATATTTGTTCACGCGATGGTGGACCCTCGACCATTTCTCAAACGTCACCTCATTCTGTAGCCAATTTGCACATCCTGGACTCTTGGTTTTCGAGTAACCAAAAATTTTTTGGAACTCATTCTCATTGTAAGCGAAAGCAGCTTTGTAAAAATACCCGGTTACCCCATCTTTCAAAAACTTTGATTCCAAGTTCGTTTTGAGGTGTCAGTAACATGCCCCATGATCTGCTAAAGGGTAAATATCTTTTACCGCTTTTATAATCGCTTTGCCCCTGTCTGAAACAATAACCAGATATTCTCTGTCTGGTATAACCTCTCTCAAGCGCTCTAGGAACCAAGTCCAACACGCCCCGTCCTCGGTGCCATCAGCTACCACCCATGCAATTGGATAACAGTGATGTTCACTGTCCGTCGCACTTGCAATTAGAACGGTTCCTTTATATTTATGCCCCATAAATGTTGCATCAATTATAATTACATTTCTTGGGAAATGGAATCCTCGATTAGCCGCTCCTAAAGCCATGAAGAAATATTTAAACCTATTTTCGAAGTCCGTATGGATGCGAGTGTACGTGCCAGGATTCTTTTGCTCAATCATGTAAGCATAGGAGGGTAGCTTGGTAAAATTTTCTTCGAATGTACCCATAACAAGATCTTGAGCAACTTGTTTCGCCCTCCAAGCTTTTTGATAGCTAATGGAAACATTTTCTTCGGTGCGCATGAAGTTTCTCAGTGCATCTGGTTTTGAGGGTTCATTGGCATTCATAAATAATTCTTTCGTCCATAAACCAACCACACGACTTGATGCTTGTCTATGATCGGCACCTCTATCCGTTAGCCCACAAGTGTGAATGTCTCTATATGTCTGAATAACAAATTCATCACCTTTCACTTCCTTAGTCGCATATATTCGCTATGGACAATCCTTTGTGATACATCGAGCTATCTTCCTATTAGGGTCAGACTTATACGATCTAACTTCAAAATTTTTACCTACAACAGCTGAATCAAGTGCATCCATGAAATATTTTTTGTTTTTAAACCGCTGACCAACTGTCCAACCTGATCGATCACTCCTCCCCTGACTGGAATTTGATCCCGAATAATTTCTTGCAACATCATCAACGTTATCAAAGCCTTCATGGCTAGGTGGTTCGTACTATTCTGGCGCGTGACCATAACCACCACCTATATCACCACCACCAACATCAACACGAACATCACCACCACTATAACCACATTCGTTGTCAAAGTTACGGTGTTCACCACTTACATCAGCACCACCATAACCACCTTCACCGTCAAAGTTACAGTGGTCATAACCAACATTACCACATTCGTTGTCATACGAAGACCATTGACTAAATACAGGAGTATGACATCTAGGTTCATCTTCCTCAACTGTATGTAAAGTTGGATTAGAGGCAATGATCTCCTCATCACCATCACCTTGTGCACTTGATCCTATGATATCACATCCATCAAGGTTATTATTGAAACTAACTTTGTCACAAATTTTTTTTTCCTTTACCCCGGGTCATAAGTTTCTTCGAATTCTCTTTTCTCCCCGGAGTTGCCTCTATCCTCAGAATTTCTTCTCTCGGAGGACAAATCACAAACAAATTTAAATCAATAGCATTATGGACATAGTACTTTGTTATCTCCCAATCTGATTCATTTGATACGATCACTATTTCGTTCTCACCACATTTGCGATATATCTCAATATTATTAACATACCGATCTAAATTCAACTTTTCGCAAATTTTGTCAAGTACTTCCTCAAACGAAATTCTCCTATCCACCAATATTGTTTCCACAAAATTTCTATCACCACTCCAATACCATTTTCCATCCGTTTGGCGTGTAAAATCACCGCCATACCGAAGATATATTATAATTTTGTCAATTCTTACAAGTAAAAACAAAAATTAATACACAAATTATCTAAATAAAAAATGCATTCTCGAATTTGAACTCTGGCATTTGGCGTTTGTATGGCGTTTGGCGTTTGTAAATTCCAAACGCACATGAAGATATGCATGGCATTTGCACATACAAACGCCAAACGCCATGCTTATCTTCATGTGCGTTTGGCGTTTGAACATACCAAACGCCATGAAGGAAAGCATGGCGTTTGGCGTTTGGCGTTTGGCGTTTGTACATAACAAAACGCCAAACGCCACAAAAAACGCGAAATTTGCAGCAGAAATATTTCTCCATTTTGCGAACTAAATCACTAAAAAATACATCAAAAATTCAAGTAACTTGCAACTGTTAACCTTTTATGTTGTTCTTCTTCCTTTTCTTCCTTGGGAGAGAGTTGAGTTAGGATTTTTGGAGAGAGAATGAAAAATGGAAGAAATGGGGTTGATTTTGAATTTTTAAAATTTAGGGGTATATTTCTTAAAGTTTAGTTTAATTAGGAAGAGTTAATTAAGTTGGTTATGTTGGTTAATTAATCCTATGGCCTTTGTGAAATTTTTAAGTTTTTAATGGCTTTTTTGAGAATAAACTTTTTGAATATGGCTTTTTTAAAATTGGCTCATTAGTAATATGTTGTAAGTATTTGTGGGGTTTCACTAATATCACTCCTGGCAGGCTAATAAACTATTATCTATTTTTAAGGGTGACAAATGGGTTGATCGGGTTGAGTCCAGACGTGTAAAAATATAGGTCGGATCGAAGGTGAGTCAATTTAATGGGTCATGAACGGTCGGGTTGATAATGGGTCGGGTGGGGTCACCTCGTTATTTTTGTTGATGTTGTGTAATTTAAAAATTAATCTTATTTGAATTTTAAATATATTTAATAATTTAATATTGTAAAAATTTTCATTAATTAAGGAGAGAAAAATAAAAAAAGAATATTCTTGAGTAAAAAAATAAGTCATTAAATGTTGACTATTTAGTTAAGTGTGTATTTTTTCACGAGACCCATTAATGAAACACTAGTAAATCCAGTAAAAACTTATATAAATGTTTACAAAATCCAACACGACAAAATCCATTAATAATAAAAAAAAAATATATGAGTTGGGTTGAGTTGGGTTTGGTCGGGCCATTCAAGGGCCACCCAATGGGTCATGGTCTTGACCCATCTTGCATACTTCTCTATTTTACTGCCGTTGGTGCAACCAGAGGAAACGAGTCATTCCCATCTTAAGTTGTTAATCCAAATCAATAAAAAAATATTCACATCAGAAACACTTCTTTCTTTTATTTGACTTATTACCTTTAATATTAATAGTAATATTGAAAGAATAATATCCTTAACAAGGCCAGCCCCAGACATTCAGGGCCCTTAGGTAAATTCTAAAATCGGGGCTTTACGTTATCAAAAAAGTTATAATAATTTTATTTTTTTAACACGTACTAATCAAATATTGACATATTATTATTTCTTATTTCTAACATGTTAACTTCCAGATAGTTCGCCAAAGAATGTAAAATCCAAGAATACAATGTTCCGATAATGAAATTCAATGATTTTTAATTAAAAAATGAAAATGTATTTTTGGATACAAAATGCTAATTATTAGTGAAAATGTCAAACCGCGCCTGTAAGTTAAGACTTAAGATCGAAAATTCCACTTTTTTATAGCAATATAATGCAATTTAGTTCATCTTGTGTTCATGTTATCCAGGGGAAGTTGAGAAGTCAACTTCATCAGCATAAACAACGAATTATGTAACTAAGCTAGGCAGCTACGTTATTATCTAAACACTAATATTTAATTATAATGTACGTATCTTTGCTTAAAGAAATTGCAAGTTGCTATACTATAAATTGTACTTGTCATGCTACTTGGTTTTCACAATGAAAATTTGTACTACGTTAATTACTTGAGCTATAATAAATTTGATGGTTATGTACATGATATATACATCCAAAATTGGTTTACGAGACTGTCCTCTCAACGTTTCTAAGTTACAAGAACCAAAGGCTATTTGGAAATAATCTATTCCGGTTTGGGCTCATTCAATTGAGTCAAACCTAATTTGGAAATAAATTTGGACATGTTTAGACTCAAATATCCAAATTTACTTAAAGAACTATAAAATTATTGGTTTGACACATGTAACCTACTTTTAAAACGACAACCAAAAATTGATTAAACTAGCACTTACTATCTATTTTTCTCTCACAAACCCTAGTCCAAACCATAATAATATTATACTATTTCAATATTCCATTAAAATCGCTCTCAAAATCAAGTTTCAAAGGGTTAATATGGAATTAGTTGGTCTCAAGGAGACTTCTAGGGTGCGGCCTCAAGTAACTGAACTCACATGCCACACCCCCCTTAAATCACGCCACATGGCGCTTGTAACTCCCGGGTAATTTGCCAGCTCAACCTGTTTTTTTATAGTCCAAAATAACCTTTTATTTAATTTTTAAAATAAAATTAAAATAACAAACTCAAATTTTCTATGACCTTTTCATTAATCTTAAATTTAAATCATTTAATACTCAATTATTAAAAGTCACTTATAACCTTATGTTCAATTGGTAAAAAAGTATAATTGATTTTCTTCCATAATCTTTCCAACTTCAACGTGGATTATAGAAAATTAGGGTAAAAAAATATCTTATCGATTGATTAAGAAACTTTAATTCGACTCTTCATGTAATTAGGCTAAGATCAATTTTTCATCACGATTTTCATTCTTTTCTTACAAATCTTAAAATGGTTTGTAATTCGAAATTCTTGAACTCTGAAGATGATGCAAGGCGAGGTGTTTCCGATGAAGTTGGTAAGTAAATTTTCAAAATTTCTTATTTTGATCGAATTTATATGAATTGAGGTTTCCGAATTCGTGAAACACATTGGTTCTGAAAAAGTTGATGTCAAGTAGGCATTGTTTGAGGATTCTGAAAATCACCTTTTACTTGATCTAGTTATTTTAATAATTTATTTAATTAAAATTACGAGATCAAACAGTGATTTTGAGTAATCAGTTTTGTTTATGTTTGATTGATTTTATATTAATTTATTTATGTAAAATCAAAAGTAGGGCACGAATTTGAGTGGTTTAAGAATGGTGCAATCCCTCTAGTCACTCTTCTTACTTAACACAATGGAAGGCTCTGCACTAATCTCTTAGACTAATATAACACTTAGCGTTTACAACTTCTACGCTCAAGTGGAACTTTTACTCTTGTTAAAAATCACAAAATTCAAACTGCTTGAGTTTAATATCTTCTAAGCCCTCGGCTACAACTAATTTCTCTTAGAAACTAACTCTCAAATACAACCTTGTATGCAAAAACTCTTAGTTTTTCTTCAACGAATAAGTTGTTCTTCTGGAACAAGTTAGTGGTTTTTCTCAATATGTTCTTGAATGATTTTCTTCTGATAAGATTCGTAGTTGTAAGAGTGCAAAAGTTCTTGTCTTCATTCAAATTGAGTTCTATTTATAAGGGTGGTTGATACTGATGACGTTGAATCTTTCCTCAATTTCAGGAATGCCCTTATTCTCTTCACCAACTTCAAACTTCTATATTTGTAGGCGGCTCTATCACTGTCGCAGTCTGTCAATGTATAGTTATGTCAACTGCATTAAATGCACCTTTTTTTCTGAGGATACTATGTTGTCTTCTTCAACACATGAATTGACTTGGTTGATCTTTTGAAGTGGAACTTAGTTGATTGTCCTCCGTTTGAATTGTCTACTGACTTAGCTCCTAAGCTAGTCTGTTGTTTAGTACTTAGCTGATCAGGATCTCTCGGCTGATTGTCTGAGATGAAGCGAGTACTCTCTTGTTCCTTTGTGAAGTCTTTACTCTTCTGGTGTCTTCTGACTTTAGCCGCATTCACTTGAACTTTGTTGTTGATGATGTTAATCAATCAAAACCAAATTGATTAGCTTATTCAAACTTTCTTTGCATACGATACTTGGTGTTTTCTCAAAATATTAGTAATATGTTGTAAGTATTTGTGGGGTTTCACTAATATCACTCCTAGCCGGCTAATAAACTATTATCTATTTTTAAGGGTGGCAAATGGGTTGATCGGGCTGAGTCCAGACATATAAATATAGGTCGGATCGAAGGTGAGTCAATTTAAATGGGCCATGAACGGTCTGGTTGATAATGGGTCGGGTGGGGTCGCCTCGTTATTTTTGTTGATGTTGTGTAATTTAAAAATTAATCTTATTTAAAATTTAAATATATTTAATAATTTAATACTGTAACCAAAATTTTCATTAATTAAGGAGAGAAAAATAAAAAAAGAATATTCTTGAGTAAAAAATTAAGTCATTAAATGTTGACTATTTAGTTAAGTGTGTATTTTTTCACGAGACCCATTAATGAAACACTAGTAAATCCGCTAAAAACTCATATAAATGTTTACAAAATTCAACACGACAAAACCCATTAATAATAAAAAATATATGAGTTGAGTTGGGTTGGGTTAGGTTTAGTCGGACCATGCAAGGGCCACCCAATGGATCTTGACCCATCTTGCATACTTCTCTATTTTATTGCCATTGGTGCAACCAGAGGAAACGAGTCATTCCCATCTTAAGCTGTTAATCCAAATCAATAAAAAAATATTCACATCAGAAACATTTCTTTCTTTTATTTGACTTATTACCTTTAATATTAATAGTGATATTGAAAGAATAATATCCTTAACAAGGCCAGCCCCAGACATTCACGGCCCTTAGGCAAATTCTAAAATCGGGGCTTTACGTTATCAAAAAAGTTATACTAATTTTATTTTTTTAACAAGTACTAATCAAATATTGACATATTATTATTTCTAACATGTTATCTTCCAGATAGTTCGCCAAAGAATGTAAAATCCAAGAATAAAATGTTCCAATAATGAAATTCAATGATTTAATTAAAAAACGAAAATGTATTTTTGGATACAAAATGCTAATTATTAGTGAAAATGTCAAACTGCTGTAAGTTAAGACTTAAGATCGAAAATTCCACTTTTTTTATAGCAATATATTGCAATTTAGTTCATCTTGTGTTCATGTTATCCAGGGGAAGTTGAGAAGTCAACTTCATCAGCATAAACAACGAATTATGTAATTAAGCTAGGCAGCTGCGTTATTATCTAAACACTAATATTTAATTATAATGTACGTATCTTTGCTTAAGTCTTCGTAGTCTTTAGCATGGTTATCTGTACTACCAATAAAGAAATTGCAAGTTGCTATACTATAAATTGTACTTGTCATGCTACTTGGTTTCACAATGAAAATTTGTACTACGTTAATTACTTGAGCTATAATAAATTTGATGGTTATGTACATGATATATATACATCCAAAATTGGTTTACGAGACTGTCCTCTCAACGTTTCTAAGTTACAAGAACCTAAGGCTATTTGGAAATAATCTATCCCGGTTTGGGCTCATTCAATTGAGTCAAACCTAATTTGGAAATAAATTTGGACATGTTTAGACTCAAAATATCCAAATCTACTTAAAGAACTATAAAATTATTGGTTTGACACATGTAACCTACTTTTAAACCGACAACCAAAAATTGATTAAATTAGCACTTACTATCTATTTTTCTCCCACAAACCCTAGTCCAAACCATAATAATATTATACTATTTCAATATTCCATTAAAATCGCTCTCAAAATCAAGTTTCAAAGGGTTAATATGGAATTAGTTGGTCTCAAGGAGACTTCTAGGGTGCGGCCTCAAGTAACTGAACTCACATGCCACACCCCCCTTAAATCACGCCACATGGCGCTTGTAACTCCCGGGTAATTTGCCAGCTCAACCTGTTTTTTTATAGTCCAAAATAACCTTTTATTTAATTTTTAAAATAAAATTAAAATAACAAACTCAAATTTTCTATGACCTTTTCATTAATCTTAAATTTAAATCATTTAATACTCAATTATTAAAAGTCACTTATAACCTTATGTTCAATTGGTAAAAAAGTATAATTGATTTTCTTCCATAATCTTTCCAACTTCAACGTGGATTATAGAAAATTAGGGTAAAAAAATATCTTATCGATTGATTAAGAAACTTTAATTCGACTCTTCATGTAATTAGGCTAAGATCAATTTTTCATCACGATTTTCATTCTTTTCTTACAAATCTTAAAATGGTTTGTAATTCGAAATTCTTGAACTCTGAAGATGATGCAAGGCGAGGTGTTTCCGATGAAGTTGGTAAGTAAATTTTCAAAATTTCTTATTTTGATCGAATTTATATGAATTGAGGTTTCCGAATTCGTGAAACACATTGGTTCTGAAAAAGTTGATGTCAAGTAGGCATTGTTTGAGGATTCTGAAAATCACCTTTTACTTGATCTAGTTATTTTAATAATTTATTTAATTAAAATTACGAGATCAAACAGTGATTTTGAGTAATCAGTTTTGTTTATGTTTGATTGATTTTATATTAATTTATTTATGTAAAATCAAAAGTAGGGCACGAATTTGAGTGGTTTAAGAATGGTGCAATCCCTCTAGTCACTCTTCTTACTTAACACAATGGAAGGCTCTGCACTAATCTCTTAGACTAATATAACACTTAGCGTTTACAACTTCTACGCTCAAGTGGAACTTTTACTCTTGTTAAAAATCACAAAATTCAAACTGCTTGAGTTTAATATCTTCTAAGCCCTCGGCTACAACTAATTTCTCTTAGAAACTAACTCTCAAATACAACCTTGTATGCAAAAACTCTTAGTTTTTCTTCAACGAATAAGTTGTTCTTCTGGAACAAGTTAGTGGTTTTTCTCAATATGTTCTTGAATGATTTTCTTCTGATAAGATTCGTAGTTGTAAGAGTGCAAAAGTTCTTGTCTTCATTCAAATTGAGTTCTATTTATAAGGGTGGTTGATACTGATGACGTTGAATCTTTCCTCAATTTCAGGAATGCCCTTATTCTCTTCACAAACTTCAAACTTCTATATTTGTAGGCGGCTCTATCACTGTCGCAGTCTGTCAATGTATAGTTATGTCAACTGCATTAAATGCACCTTTTTTTCTGAGGATACTATGTTGTCTTCTTCAACACATGAATTGACTTGGTTGATCTTTTGAAGTGGAACTTAGTTGATTGTCCTCCGTTTGAATTGTCTACTGACTTAGCTCCTAAGCTAGTCTGTTGTTTAGTACTTAGCTGATCAGGATCTCTCGGCTGATTGTCTGAGATGAAGCGAGTACTCTCTTGTTCCTTTGTGAAGTCTTTACTCTTCTGGTGTCTTCTGACTTTAGCCGCATTCACTTGAACTTTGTTGTTGATGATGTTAATCAATCAAAACCAAATTGATTAGCTTATTCAAACTTTCTTTGCATACGATACTTGGTGTTTTCTCAAAATATTAGTAATATGTTGTAAGTATTTGTGGGGTTTCACTAATATCACTCCTAGCCGGCTAATAAACTATTATCTATTTTTAAGGGTGGCAAATGGGTTGATCGGGCTGAGTCCAGACATATAAATATAGGTCGGATCGAAGGTGAGTCAATTTAAATGGGCCATGAACGGTCTGGTTGATAATGGGTCGGGTGGGGTCGCCTCGTTATTTTTGTTGATGTTGTGTAATTTAAAAATTAATCTTATTTAAAATTTAAATATATTTAATAATTTAATACTGTAACCAAAATTTTCATTAATTAAGGAGAGAAAAATAAAAAAAGAATATTCTTGAGTAAAAAATTAAGTCATTAAATGTTGACTATTTAGTTAAGTGTGTATTTTTTCACGAGACCCATTAATGAAACACTAGTAAATCCGCTAAAAACTCATATAAATGTTTACAAAATTCAACACGACAAAACCCATTAATAATAAAAAATATATGAGTTGAGTTGGGTTGGGTTAGGTTTAGTCGGACCATGCAAGGGCCACCCAATGGATCTTGACCCATCTTGCATACTTCTCTATTTTATTGCCATTGGTGCAACCAGAGGAAACGAGTCATTCCCATCTTAAGCTGTTAATCCAAATCAATAAAAAAATATTCACATCAGAAACATTTCTTTCTTTTATTTGACTTATTACCTTTAATATTAATAGTGATATTGAAAGAATAATATCCTTAACAAGGCCAGCCCCAGACATTCACGGCCCTTAGGCAAATTCTAAAATCGGGGCTTTACGTTATCAAAAAAGTTATACTAATTTTATTTTTTTAACAAGTACTAATCAAATATTGACATATTATTATTTCTAACATGTTATCTTCCAGATAGTTCGCCAAAGAATGTAAAATCCAAGAATAAAATGTTCCAATAATGAAATTCAATGATTTAATTAAAAAACGAAAATGTATTTTTGGATACAAAATGCTAATTATTAGTGAAAATGTCAAACTGCTGTAAGTTAAGACTTAAGATCGAAAATTCCACTTTTTTTATAGCAATATATTGCAATTTAGTTCATCTTGTGTTCATGTTATCCAGGGGAAGTTGAGAAGTCAACTTCATCAGCATAAACAACGAATTATGTAATTAAGCTAGGCAGCTGCGTTATTATCTAAACACTAATATTTAATTATAATGTACGTATCTTTGCTTAAGTCTTCGTAGTCTTTAGCATGGTTATCTGTACTACCAATAAAGAAATTGCAAGTTGCTATACTATAAATTGTACTTGTCATGCTACTTGGTTTCACAATGAAAATTTGTACTACGTTAATTACTTGAGCTATAATAAATTTGATGGTTATGTACATGATATATATACATCCAAAATTGGTTTACGAGACTGTCCTCTCAACGTTTCTAAGTTACAAGAACCTAAGGCTATTTGGAAATAATCTATCCCGGTTTGGGCTCATTCAATTGAGTCAAACCTAATTTGGAAATAAATTTGGACATGTTTAGACTCAAAATATCCAAATCTACTTAAAGAACTATAAAATTATTGGTTTGACACATGTAACCTACTTTTAAACCGACAACCAAAAATTGATTAAATTAGCACTTACTATCTATTTTTCTCCCACAAACCCTAGTCCAAACCATAATAATATTATACTATTTCAATATTCCATTAAAATCGCTCTCAAAATCAAGTTTCAAAGGGTTAATATGGAATTAGTTGGTCTCAAGGAGACTTCTAGGGTGCGGCCTCAAGTAACTGAACTCACATGCCACACCCCCCTTAAATCACGCCACATGGCGCTTGTAACTCCCGGGTAATTTGCCAGCTCAACCTGTTTTTTTATAGTCCAAAATAACCTTTTATTTAATTTTTAAAATAAAATTAAAATAACAAACTCAAATTTTCTATGACCTTTTCATTAATCTTAAATTTAAATCATTTAATACTCAATTATTAAAAGTCACTTATAACCTTATGTTCAATTGGTAAAAAAGTATAATTGATTTTCTTCCATAATCTTTCCAACTTCAACGTGGATTATAGAAAATTAGGGTAAAAAAATATCTTATCGATTGATTAAGAAACTTTAATTCGACTCTTCATGTAATTAGGCTAAGATCAATTTTTCATCACGATTTTCATTCTTTTCTTACAAATCTTAAAATGGTTTGTAATTCGAAATTCTTGAACTCTGAAGATGATGCAAGGCGAGGTGTTTCCGATGAAGTTGGTAAGTAAATTTTCAAAATTTCTTATTTTGATCGAATTTATATGAATTGAGGTTTCCGAATTCGTGAAACACATTGGTTCTGAAAAAGTTGATGTCAAGTAGGCATTGTTTGAGGATTCTGAAAATCACCTTTTACTTGATCTAGTTATTTTAATAATTTATTTAATTAAAATTACGAGATCAAACAGTGATTTTGAGTAATCAGTTTTGTTTATGTTTGATTGATTTTATATTAATTTATTTATGTAAAATCAAAAGTAGGGCACGAATTTGAGTGGTTTAAGAATGGTGCAATCCCTCTAGTCACTCTTCTTACTTAACACAATGGAAGGCTCTGCACTAATCTCTTAGACTAATATAACACTTAGCGTTTACAACTTCTACGCTCAAGTGGAACTTTTACTCTTGTTAAAAATCACAAAATTCAAACTGCTTGAGTTTAATATCTTCTAAGCCCTCGGCTACAACTAATTTCTCTTAGAAACTAACTCTCAAATACAACCTTGTATGCAAAAACTCTTAGTTTTTCTTCAACGAATAAGTTGTTCTTCTGGAACAAGTTAGTGGTTTTTCTCAATATGTTCTTGAATGATTTTCTTCTGATAAGATTCGTAGTTGTAAGAGTGCAAAAGTTCTTGTCTTCATTCAAATTGAGTTCTATTTATAAGGGTGGTTGATACTGATGACGTTGAATCTTTCCTCAATTTCAGGAATGCCCTTATTCTCTTCACCAACTTCAAACTTCTATATTTGTAGGCGGCTCTATCACTGTCGCAGTCTGTCAATGTATAGTTATGTCAACTGCATTAAATGCACCTTTTTTTCTGAGGATACTATGTTGTCTTCTTCAACACATGAATTGACTTGGTTGATCTTTTGAAGTGGAACTTAGTTGATTGTCCTCCGTTTGAATTGTCTACTGACTTAGCTCCTAAGCTAGTCTGTTGTTTAGTACTTAGCTGATCAGGATCTCTCGGCTGATTGTCTGAGATGAAGCGAGTACTCTCTTGTTCCTTTGTGAAGTCTTTACTCTTCTGGTGTCTTCTGACTTTAGCCGCATTCACTTGAACTTTGTTGTTGATGATGTTAATCAATCAAAACCAAATTGATTAGCTTATTCAAACTTTCTTTGCATACGATACTTGGTGTTTTCTCAAAATATTAGTAATATGTTGTAAGTATTTGCGGGGTTTCACTAATATCACTCCTAGCCGGCTAATAAACTATTATCTATTTTTAAGGGTGGCAAATGGGTTGATCGGGCTGAGTCCAGACATATAAATATAGGTCGGATCGAAGGTGAGTCAATTTAAATGGGCCATGAACGGTCTGGTTGATAATGGGTCGGGTGGGGTCGCCTCGTTATTTTTGTTGATGTTGTGTAATTTAAAAATTAATCTTATTTAAAATTTAAATATATTTAATAATTTAATACTGTAACCAAAATTTTCATTAATTAAGGAGAGAAAAATAAAAAAAGAATATTCTTGAGTAAAAAATTAAGTCATTAAATGTTGACTATTTAGTTAAGTGTGTATTTTTTCACGAGACCCATTAATGAAACACTAGTAAATCCGCTAAAAACTCATATAAATGTTTACAAAATTCAACACGACAAAACCCATTAATAATAAAAAATATATGAGTTGAGTTGGGTTGGGTTAGGTTTAGTCGGACCATGCAAGGGCCACCCAATGGATCTTGACCCATCTTGCATACTTCTCTATTTTATTGCCATTGGTGCAACCAGAGGAAACGAGTCATTCCCATCTTAAGTTGTTAATCCAAATCAATAAAAAAATATTCACATCAGAAACATTTCTTTCTTTTATTTGACTTATTACCTTTAATATTAATAGTGATATTGAAAGAATAATATCCTTAACAAGGCCAGCCCCAGACATTCACGGCCCTTAGGCAAATTCTAAAATCGGGGCTTTACGTTATCAAAAAAGTTATACTAATTTTATTTTTTTAACAAGTACTAATCAAATATTGACATATTATTATTTCTAACATGTTATCTTCCAGATAGTTCGCCAAAGAATGTAAAATCCAAGAATAAAATGTTCCAATAATGAAATTCAATGATTTAATTAAAAAACGAAAATGTATTTTTGGATACAAAATGCTAATTATTAGTGAAAATGTCAAACTGCTGTAAGTTAAGACTTAAGATCGAAAATTCCACTTTTTTTATAGCAATATATTGCAATTTAGTTCATCTTGTGTTCATGTTATCCAGGGGAAGTTGAGAAGTCAACTTCATCAGCATAAACAACGAATTATGTAATTAAGCTAGGCAGCTGCGTTATTATCTAAACACTAATATTTAATTATAATGTACGTATCTTTGCTTAAGTCTTCGTAGTCTTTAGCATGGTTATCTGTACTACCAATAAAGAAATTGCAAGTTGCTATACTATAAATTGTACTTGTCATGCTACTTGGTTTCACAATGAAAATTTGTACTACGTTAATTACTTGAGCTATAATAAATTTGATGGTTATGTACATGATATATATACATCCAAAATTGGTTTACGAGACTGTCCTCTCAACGTTTCTAAGTTACAAGAACCTAAGGCTATTTGGAAATAATCTATCCCGGTTTGGGCTCATTCAATTGAGTCAAACCTAATTTGGAAATAAATTTGGACATGTTTAGACTCAAAATATCCAAATCTACTTAAAGAACTATAAAATTATTGGTTTGACACATGTAACCTACTTTTAAACCGACAACCAAAAATTGATTAAATTAGCACTTACTATCTATTTTTCTCCCACAAACCCTAGTCCAAACCATAATAATATTATACTATTTCAATATTCCATTAAAATCGCTCTCAAAATCAAGTTTCAAAGGGTTAATATGGAATTAGTTGGTCTCAAGGAGACTTCTAGGGTGCGGCCTCAAGTAACTGAACTCACATGCCACACCCCCCTTAAATCACGCCACATGGCGCTTGTAACTCCCGGGTAATTTGCCAGCTCAACCTGTTTTTTTATAGTCCAAAATAACCTTTTATTTAATTTTTAAAATAAAATTAAAATAACAAACTCAAATTTTCTATGACCTTTTCATTAATCTTAAATTTAAATCATTTAATACTCAATTATTAAAAGTCACTTATAACCTTATGTTCAATTGGTAAAAAAGTATAATTGATTTTCTTCCATAATCTTTCCAACTTCAACGTGGATTATAGAAAATTAGGGTAAAAAAATATCTTATCGATTGATTAAGAAACTTTAATTCGACTCTTCATGTAATTAGGCTAAGATCAATTTTTCATCACGATTTTCATTCTTTTCTTACAAATCTTAAAATGGTTTGTAATTCGAAATTCTTGAACTCTGAAGATGATGCAAGGCGAGGTGTTTCCGATGAAGTTGGTAAGTAAATTTTCAAAATTTCTTATTTTGATCGAATTTATATGAATTGAGGTTTCCGAATTCGTGAAACACATTGGTTCTGAAAAAGTTGATGTCAAGTAGGCATTGTTTGAGGATTCTGAAAATCACCTTTTACTTGATCTAGTTATTTTAATAATTTATTTAATTAAAATTACGAGATCAAACAGTGATTTTGAGTAATCAGTTTTGTTTATGTTTGATTGATTTTATATTAATTTATTTATGTAAAATCAAAAGTAGGGCACGAATTTGAGTGGTTTAAGAATGGTGCAATCCCTCTAGTCACTCTTCTTACTTAACACAATGGAAGGCTCCGCACTAATCTCTTAGACTAATATAACACTTAGCGTTTACAACTTCTACGCTCAAGTGGAACTTTTACTCTTGTTAAAAATCACAAAATTCAAACTGCTTGAGTTTAATATCTTCTAAGCCCTCGGCTACAACTAATTTCTCTTAGAAACTAACTCTCAAATACAACCTTGTATGCAAAAACTCTTAGTTTTTCTTCAACGAATAAGTTGTTCTTCTGGAACAAGTTAGTGGTTTTTCTCAATATTTTCTTGAATGATTTTCTTCTGATAAGATTCGTAGTTGTAAGAGTGCAAAAGTTCTTGTCTTCATTCAAATTGAGTTCTATTTATAAGGGTGGTTGATACTGATGACGTTGAATCTTTCCTCAATTTCAGGAATGCCCTTATTCTCTTCACCAACTTCAAACTTCTATATTTGTAGGCGGCTCTATCACTGTCGCAGTCTGTCAATGTATAGTTATGTCAACTGCATTAAATGCACCTTTTTTTCTGAGGATACTATGTTGTCTTCTTCAACACATGAATTGACTTGGTTGATCTTTTGAAGTGGAACTTAGTTGATTGTCCTCCGTTTGAATTGTCTACTGACTTAGCTCCTAAGCTAGTCTGTTGTTTAGTACTTAGCTGATCAGGATCTCTCGGCTGATTGTCTGAGATGAAGCGAGTACTCTCTTGTTCCTTTGTGAAGTCTTTACTCTTCTGGTGTCTTCTGACTTTAGCCGCATTCACTTGAACTTTGTTGTTGATGATGTTAATCAATCAAAACCAAATTGATTAGCTTATTCAAACTTTCTTTGCATACGATACTTGGTGTTTCCTCAAAATATTAGTAATATGTTGTAAGTATTTGTGGGGTTTCACTAATATCACTCCTAGCCGGCTAATAAACTATTATCTATTTTTAAGGGTGGCAAATGGGTTGATCGGGCTGAGTCCAGACATATAAATATAGGTCGGATCGAAGGTGAGTCAATTTAAATGGGCCATGAACGGTCTGGTTGATAATGGGTCGGGTGGGGTCGCCTCGTTATTTTTGTTGATGTTGTGTAATTTAAAAATTAATCTTATTTAAAATTTAAATATATTTAATAATTTAATACTGTAACCAAAATTTTCATTAATTAAGGAGAGAAAAATAAAAAAAGAATATTCTTGAGTAAAAAATTAAGTCATTAAATGTTGACTATTTAGTTAAGTGTGTATTTTTTCACGAGACCCATTAATGAAACACTAGTAAATCCGCTAAAAACTCATATAAATGTTTACAAAATTCAACACGACAAAACCCATTAATAATAAAAAATATATGAGTTGAGTTGGGTTGGGTTAGGTTTAGTCGGACCATGCAAGGGCCACCCAATGGATCTTGACCCATCTTGCATACTTCTCTATTTTATTGCCATTGGTGCAACCAGAGGAAACGAGTCATTCCCATCTTAAGTTGTTAATCCAAATCAATAAAAAAATATTCACATCAGAAACATTTCTTTCTTTTATTTGACTTATTACCTTTAATATTAATAGTGATATTGAAAGAATAATATCCTTAACAAGGCCAGCCCCAGACATTCACGGCCCTTAGGCAAATTCTAAAATCGGGGCTTTACGTTATCAAAAAAGTTATACTAATTTTATTTTTTTAACAAGTACTAATCAAATATTGACATATTATTATTTCTAACATGTTATCTTCCAGATAGTTCGCCAAAGAATGTAAAATCCAAGAATAAAATGTTCCAATAATGAAATTCAATGATTTAATTAAAAAACGAAAATGTATTTTTGGATACAAAATGCTAATTATTAGTGAAAATGTCAAACTGCTGTAAGTTAAGACTTAAGATCGAAAATTCCACTTTTTTTATAGCAATATATTGCAATTTAGTTCATCTTGTGTTCATGTTATCCAGGGGAAGTTGAGAAGTCAACTTCATCAGCATAAACAACGAATTATGTAATTAAGCTAGGCAGCTGCGTTATTATCTAAACACTAATATTTAATTATAATGTACGTATCTTTGCTTAAGTCTTCGTAGTCTTTAGCATGGTTATCTGTACTACCAATAAAGAAATTGCAAGTTGCTATACTATAAATTGTACTTGTCATGCTACTTGGTTTCACAATGAAAATTTGTACTACGTTAATTACTTGAGCTATAATAAATTTGATGGTTATGTACATGATATATATACATCCAAAATTGGTTTACGAGACTGTCCTCTCAACGTTTCTAAGTTACAAGAACCTAAGGCTATTTGGAAATAATCTATCCCGGTTTGGGCTCATTCAATTGAGTCAAACCTAATTTGGAAATAAATTTGGACATGTTTAGACTCAAAATATCCAAATCTACTTAAAGAACTATAAAATTATTGGTTTGACACATGTAACCTACTTTTAAACCGACAACCAAAAATTGATTAAATTAGCACTTACTATCTATTTTTCTCCCACAAACCCTAGTCCAAACCATAATAATATTATACTATTTCAATATTCCATTAAAATCGCTCTCAAAATCAAGTTTCAAAGGGTTAATATGGAATTAGTTGGTCTCAAGGAGACTTCTAGGGTGCGGCCTCAAGTAACTGAACTCACATGCCACACCCCCCTTAAATCACGCCACATGGCGCTTGTAACTCCCGGGTAATTTGCCAGCTCAACCTGTTTTTTTATAGTCCAAAATAACCTTTTATTTAATTTTTAAAATAAAATTAAAATAACAAACTCAAATTTTCTATGACCTTTTCATTAATCTTAAATTTAAATCATTTAATACTCAATTATTAAAAGTCACTTATAACCTTATGTTCAATTGGTAAAAAAGTATAATTGATTTTCTTCCATAATCTTTCCAACTTCAACGTGGATTATAGAAAATTAGGGTAAAAAAATATCTTATCGATTGATTAAGAAACTTTAATTCGACTCTTCATGTAATTAGGCTAAGATCAATTTTTCATCACGATTTTCATTCTTTTCTTACAAATCTTAAAATGGTTTGTAATTCGAAATTCTTGAACTCTGAAGATGATGCAAGGCGAGGTGTTTCCGATGAAGTTGGTAAGTAAATTTTCAAAATTTCTTATTTTGATCGAATTTATATGAATTGAGGTTTCCGAATTCGTGAAACACATTGGTTCTGAAAAAGTTGATGTCAAGTAGGCATTGTTTGAGGATTCTGAAAATCACCTTTTACTTGATCTAGTTATTTTAATAATTTATTTAATTAAAATTACGAGATCAAACAGTGATTTTGAGTAATCAGTTTTGTTTATGTTTGATTGATTTTATATTAATTTATTTATGTAAAATCAAAAGTAGGGCACGAATTTGAGTGGTTTAAGAATGGTGCAATCCCTCTAGTCACTCTTCTTACTTAACACAATGGAAGGCTCTGCACTAATCTCTTAGACTAATATAACACTTAGCGTTTACAACTTCTACGCTCAAGTGGAACTTTTACTCTTGTTAAAAATCACAAAATTCAAACTGCTTGAGTTTAATATCTTCTAAGCCCTCGGCTACAACTAATTTCTCTTAGAAACTAACTCTCAAATACAACCTTGTATGCAAAAACTCTTAGTTTTTCTTCAACGAATAAGTTGTTCTTCTGGAACAAGTTAGTGGTTTTTCTCAATATGTTCTTGAATGATTTTCTTCTGATAAGATTCGTAGTTGTAAGAGTGCAAAAGTTCTTGTCTTCATTCAAATTGAGTTCTATTATAAGGGTGGTTGATACTGATGACGTTGAATCTTTCCTCAATTTCAGGAATGCCCTTATTCTCTTCACCAACTTCAAACTTCTATATTTGTAGGCGGCTCTATCACTGTCGCAGTCTGTCAATGTATAGTTATGTCAACTGCATTAAATGCACCTTTTTTTCTGAGGATACTATGTTGTCTTCTTCAACACATGAATTGACTTGGTTGATCTTTTGAAGTGGAACTTAGTTGATTGTCCTCCGTTTGAATTGTCTACTGACTTAGCTCCTAAGCTAGTCTGTTGTTTAGTACTTAGCTGATCAGGATCTCTCGGCTGATTGTCTGAGATGAAGCGAGTACTCTCTTGTTCCTTTGTGAAGTCTTTACTCTTCTGGTGTCTTCTGACTTTAGCCGCATTCACTTGAACTTTGTTGTTGATGATGTTAATCAATCAAAACCAAATTGATTAGCTTATTCAAACTTTCTTTGCATACGATACTTGGTGTTTCCTCAAAATATTAGTAATATGTTGTAAGTATTTGTGGGGTTTCACTAATATCACTCCTAGCCGGCTAATAAACTATTATCTATTTTTAAGGGTGGCAAATGGGTTGATCGGGCTGAGTCCAGACATATAAATATAGGTCGGATCGAAGGTGAGTCAATTTAAATGGGCCATGAACGGTCTGGTTGATAATGGGTCGGGTGGGGTCGCCTCGTTATTTTTGTTGATGTTGTGTAATTTAAAAATTAATCTTATTTAAAATTTAAATATATTTAATAATTTAATACTGTAACCAAAATTTTCATTAATTAAGGAGAGAAAAATAAAAAAAGAATATTCTTGAGTAAAAAATTAAGTCATTAAATGTTGACTATTTAGTTAAGTGTGTATTTTTTCACGAGACCCATTAATGAAACACTAGTAAATCCGCTAAAAACTCATATAAATGTTTACAAAATTCAACACGACAAAACCCATTAATAATAAAAAATATATGAGTTGAGTTGGGTTGGGTTAGGTTTAGTCGGACCATGCAAGGGCCACCCAATGGATCTTGACCCATCTTGCATACTTCTCTATTTTATTGCCATTGGTGCAACCAGAGGAAACGAGTCATTCCCATCTTAAGTTGTTAATCCAAATCAATAAAAAAATATTCACATCAGAAACATTTCTTTCTTTTATTTGACTTATTACCTTTAATATTAATAGTGATATTGAAAGAATAATATCCTTAACAAGGCCAGCCCCAGACATTCACGGCCCTTAGGCAAATTCTAAAATCGGGGCTTTACGTTATCAAAAAAGTTATACTAATTTTATTTTTTTAACAAGTACTAATCAAATATTGACATATTATTATTTCTAACATGTTATCTTCCAGATAGTTCGCCAAAGAATGTAAAATCCAAGAATAAAATGTTCCAATAATGAAATTCAATGATTTAATTAAAAAACGAAAATGTATTTTTGGATACAAAATGCTAATTATTAGTGAAAATGTCAAACTGCTGTAAGTTAAGACTTAAGATCGAAAATTCCACTTTTTTTATAGCAATATATTGCAATTTAGTTCATCTTGTGTTCATGTTATCCAGGGGAAGTTGAGAAGTCAACTTCATCAGCATAAACAACGAATTATGTAATTAAGCTAGGCAGCTGCGTTATTATCTAAACACTAATATTTAATTATAATGTACGTATCTTTGCTTAAGTCTTCGTAGTCTTTAGCATGGTTATCTGTACTACCAATAAAGAAATTGCAAGTTGCTATACTATAAATTGTACTTGTCATGCTACTTGGTTTCACAATGAAAATTTGTACTACGTTAATTACTTGAGCTATAATAAATTTGATGGTTATGTACATGATATATATACATCCAAAATTGGTTTACGAGACTGTCCTCTCAACGTTTCTAAGTTACAAGAACCTAAGGCTATTTGGAAATAATCTATCCCGGTTTGGGCTCATTCAATTGAGTCAAACCTAATTTGGAAATAAATTTGGACATGTTTAGACTCAAAATATCCAAATCTACTTAAAGAACTATAAAATTATTGGTTTGACACATGTAACCTACTTTTAAACCGACAACCAAAAATTGATTAAATTAGCACTTACTATCTATTTTTCTCCCACAAACCCTAGTCCAAACCATAATAATATTATACTATTTCAATATTCCATTAAAATCGCTCTCAAAATCAAGTTTCAAAGGGTTAATATGGAATTAGTTGGTCTCAAGGAGACTTCTAGGGTGCGGCCTCAAGTAACTGAACTCACATGCCACACCCCCCTTAAATCACGCCACATGGCGCTTGTAACTCCCGGGTAATTTGCCAGCTCAACCTGTTTTTTTATAGTCCAAAATAACCTTTTATTTAATTTTTAAAATAAAATTAAAATAACAAACTCAAATTTTCTATGACCTTTTCATTAATCTTAAATTTAAATCATTTAATACTCAATTATTAAAAGTCACTTATAACCTTATGTTCAATTGGTAAAAAAGTATAATTGATTTTCTTCCATAATCTTTCCAACTTCAACGTGGATTATAGAAAATTAGGGTAAAAAAATATCTTATCGATTGATTAAGAAACTTTAATTCGACTCTTCATGTAATTAGGCTAAGATCAATTTTTCATCACGATTTTCATTCTTTTCTTACAAATCTTAAAATGGTTTGTAATTCGAAATTCTTGAACTCTGAAGATGATGCAAGGCGAGGTGTTTCCGATGAAGTTGGTAAGTAAATTTTCAAAATTTCTTATTTTGATCGAATTTATATGAATTGAGGTTTCCGAATTCGTGAAACACATTGGTTCTGAAAAAGTTGATGTCAAGTAGGCATTGTTTGAGGATTCTGAAAATCACCTTTTACTTGATCTAGTTATTTTAATAATTTATTTAATTAAAATTACGAGATCAAACAGTGATTTTGAGTAATCAGTTTTGTTTATGTTTGATTGATTTTATATTAATTTATTTATGTAAAATCAAAAGTAGGGCACGAATTTGAGTGGTTTAAGAATGGTGCAATCCCTCTAGTCACTCTTCTTACTTAACACAATGGAAGGCTCTGCACTAATCTCTTAGACTAATATAACACTTAGCGTTTACAACTTCTACGCTCAAGTGGAACTTTTACTCTTGTTAAAAATCACAAAATTCAAACTGCTTGAGTTTAATATCTTCTAAGCCCTCGGCTACAACTAATTTCTCTTAGAAACTAACTCTCAAATACAACCTTGTATGCAAAAACTCTTAGTTTTTCTTCAACGAATAAGTTGTTCTTCTGGAACAAGTTAGTGGTTTTTCTCAATATGTTCTTGAATGATTTTCTTCTGATAAGATTCGTAGTTGTAAGAGTGCAAAAGTTCTTGTCTTCATTCAAATTGAGTTCTATTTATAAGGGTGGTTGATACTGATGACGTTGAATCTTTCCTCAATTTCAGGAATGCCCTTATTCTCTTCACCAACTTCAAACTTCTATATTTGTAGGCGGCTCTATCACTGTCGCAGTCTGTCAATGTATAGTTATGTCAACTGCATTAAATGCACCTTTTTTTCTGAGGATACTATGTTGTCTTCTTCAACACATGAATTGACTTGGTTGATCTTTTGAAGTGGAACTTAGTTGATTGTCCTCCGTTTGAATTGTCTACTGACTTAGCTCCTAAGCTAGTCTGTTGTTTAGTACTTAGCTGATCAGGATCTCTCGGCTGATTGTCTGAGATGAAGCGAGTACTCTCTTGTTCCTTTGTGAAGTCTTTACTCTTCTGGTGTCTTCTGACTTTAGCCGCATTCACTTGAACTTTGTTGTTGATGATGTTAATCAATCAAAACCAAATTGATTAGCTTATTCAAACTTTCTTTGCATACGATACTTGGTGTTTTCTCAGTATTCAGTTTGAATCTTGTCAACTTAGTTTTTTCTATTTCTTAGCTATTTGACTAGGTTTTTTAATCAAACTTAGATTTTCTCATTTAGCTTTTGTTATCATCAAAACCTATCAATTAACTCGGCTGTTAATTATTTAGTTGTTAGTTCTTGAGTTAATAAAATTTTCAACAATTTTCCCCTTTATGATGATGACAAAACCTACCACTAAGAAACCTATTACTAAGAATATGTTCCCCAGTTATCAGTTTGTCTTCACACAAAATTTTTAAGGTAGAAATAATGATGGATAATTGTTCTTCAACATGTCTTCATAAAAATGCATTGTCTTGAACAGATTACAAAAATGAGTAATGTAAAAACATAGTTTATCAAAACATAATTGAAAACATCAAGAAAAGTATGAAAATATAGTTGAATCAGTAGGATCAACTGAGGTTCTAGGATTATGAAGTCATCAACAATGAATGGATCAATTGTAGCTTTTCCTTGACTTCTTCGAAGTGGTTCATAATCTCTATGTTGCTGATTACTCCTTCTCCTTCTTGAAATTGCAACTACTGCCTTCGCCAGATGCCTTTCTTCTTCTTCTTCTGTCTTCTTCAGCTCTATCAGCTGCGTACTTTTTATTGTATTCCTCTCTTCTTCTCCTTTCAAACTCTTACTTCTTCTTCTTCTCCCTTTCTTCATTCATCATCTCTGTGTCAAGATTGTGTGAATCATGGTATGAAATTATTAGTACTTTTGCCATCAATTTTCAGACGGAATTCAGCACGTGCCGTCAATTGTGGGTCTTTAAAGCCCGTGCATGTTTTCTCTCCCATTGTCAATTTAACGGGCACATGAGCGACACGTGCTGAATTTCGTCCGAAAATTGACGGCAAAACTAAATGTGTCAAGATTGTGTGAATCATGTTATGAAATGTGTTTTTTCAAAAAGTTTGGTACCAAATGTGTTTTTTGAACTAAAGTTTGGTATCAAAAGTGTTTTTCCCTCAAATTTAAAATAAAAAAGTGTATTTGTTTGCTTTTTTAGATAAAACTAACATGTCTTATAAAAACTAAACAAACATGCCCTGGGGTCTTTTTTTCACTATGACGGCTGTCTATACTCTATACACATATACTTATTCAATTTAATAAAGTCTATATGTGTGATCATAAATTTTAACTAATTAGCTTGGTTTGCAATTCTTATATATATATACTAGCATTTGCCCCGTGCTATGCACGGTTTATACACAATAATTTAAAATATATTTTAATTGAAATCAATTTAACAATAATTATTAAAAAATTATTGACTTTTGTTATTTATATAAAAAACTAATGTTAATTTACTACACTCAATACATAACAACAAATGGCGCAAAATGCTACATTTTTCCTTTCAAAATTGAATAAAAGTTGATGAACATTGATCAAGTATGAGCAAATCTATATTGATTTTTTTTACATTAAGCTATCAACTTAAATATTTGACGTTAAAAATGAATCAAATAATAATTAATTAATAATGAACTAAATATAAAATTTTCACCGACCGACATAATTAAAGTAGAAAATTGATGAGCTATATGTATATCAAAATTATCAAATTTCATTATTTATAGATACTTGGTTGATATCAAGTGACCTCATAAACACCACTTCTATGCGGTGAAATATAAAATTCAAACAGTTCTACTATAGTGCTTCAATAAATATAAACTAAAATTCCATACAATAAATTTATCAGTTATCACTATTTTGAAATTCTAAACTACTATGGTAATTTCTCCAAAAAAAAAAAAAAAAAACTCCTATAATAAGATTTTAATCAATTCTCAAGACCAAAAATACAAAAATATAAAATTGAGTGGAAAAAAAAACTAAACCTCTTTAATTGAATTTTTCTATTAAAAATTAATCATATAAAGTATTAGTTGTTGCAATATATTATATCACTCATGAAATTTCGAGACATGTTGGACATATTATATGAGAACCTCTTCCTACGGATATACGAATTTGGGTTCACCACTGTGTGAGGGTTCACTTCAGGTACAATAAAATATTTATTTTACAAACCTTTACGTATTTCAAACCAAACATTTCATAAAATATATAAATTTGATTTATTTGATCATGATTATAAGAATTAAACGATAGTGATACATGTTCAAATTAATTAAAAATAACAAACTCTAAGTTTGGAGTTTTCCTACTTCAATCTCAAAGATTGTTATCTAATTAAGTAGTCAATAAATTTGTAAAAGTTACAATGACAAAATAAATAAATTCAAAGCTTTTGTAATAACATAAAATTGAAAATTATGACTTCAAAGTTGTAATTCTAAAAAAAAAGAATAAAAAAATTAGTAGACAGCAGAGAAGCACCAAATATTAATAAAACTAAACCAAATTAAGATTTTTGATGAATGAAAAATTAAATATTTGAATTAAGTATAATCGAAACCTAACAACTAATGAAATTGCAAAACACAAAAAGGAAAATGTTCCCAAATAAAAATCTTAAAATTATATAGGTATTATATGAATGGGAAAAAAAAAACAGAAAATCTAATATTCTTAAGTAAGAGCATATTCATATGTAGTATATAAACACAAAGTATATTGATTTTGAAAATTAACCACCCCCCCCCCCCCCCCCACCAGTAAACTATTCAAATCATTAGGTGAGACAAATAAAATTCTCAGCCTCCCAAAAACATTAAACATAAAAATAAAAAATAAAAAATAAAAAGAAGAAGAATCAAGATGAGCCAAATATTTGAAATATTTAGACTAAGAGAAAAATTAATAGAATATGAAAAAAGAATAAAAATATATAGAAAAATTATATGGGCATGTAATAAAACATATACCAAATAGGCCATCATCTAATAACCATAAAGTAGTTATGTTAGGAAAAATCATGTTCAAATTAAGTTAAATGAATTATTAAAAAGCATAAATAAATAAAAACAAACCTATAAACATAAAAATGGAATTTGATGTAGAAAGATCATCAAATATGAAGTTCAAAGTCGCTCTGCAACAAATATGTAGAACAAACAATGTTAGATTTTTAGTTTGAACAATTGAATCGATAGAAATAAGAAATTCAACATGGATTGTAAAGTATAAAATAGGGTTCTTATATATATAAGAGTTCTTATATAAGAAGTACAATGACTTATGGTAAATAATAGCTAAATTTAAGGGAACAATTAATGAAGCAATAAGGCTAATTTTTAGGAATTTTAAAATTTGAAACTGAAATAATATTTTGACCTTAATTATGTCCGTTTTTAACAATTCTAGCATAATTAATGATAATTCCTTTTTGAAGAGTGATATTAAAAAATATTATTAATTACATCCTTAAATTACGTGAGTATATATACAAAGTATATAGCAATAAACTTCATTACATTAATATTTAGAGATTTCTAATAATAGAATTTTATAGGATTAAAAAAAAATCAAAACTCTAGAAAATTAGTATTTAGTCAAATACACTCAATTGAGGTCAAAAGACACCCTTCAAATATATATATATGTATTAGATTAGATTAGATATATATATATATATATAGGAGAATGGTTTTGATTTCAATTGGACCAAATTCTAATTTCTGGTAATTTTGAATTATTTTTATTGTCTTAATTATTTATATGAGTTAACCAAGAACCATATAAATTCTATAACAATTATGTTATTTATGATTTTATTATGGTAAGAAAGTCATATAAACCGTCAGTTACTACTTACTAATTAAACCCGTAATTTATGCCAGCACAATGATTTTATTATGCATGGTAAGAAAATCATAAAAATAATCAGTTGCCAACTAAACCCGAAATTTTTGCCATCAACCTTAAAATTAATTTTTTTACCATGGTAAGAAAATATAATAAGTAACAAGGACTTTTCCGTTTTTTGTTTGGTACATTAACTTCCTAATAACATTGGCTTGGTAATTAATGACTTATAAAATTCTGAAATGCCAAAATCAAGCCAATTTGCCAAAATTTCCTAAGTAACGGATTACATGGTTAGTGGCATTTTGAATTTTTCCTCCTTATAAAAGAAAATTTTGACCTCTCAATTCATTGTATGTTTTTTTTTTTTTTCATCTCATACATTTTGTCTTCTTCTCACTCATCTTTTTTGGTTTTTATAATATAATTACTTCATTAGCTATCCACCCATCTCTTACATTGTATGTAGTATATTTTGTATTTTATACACTAATTTTTTTTTTCTTATGTTGATTTCAGGAACAATAATGGTGATAACAAATGAATAAATAAGAGGAGAGGGACATCTGCAGTGATTTTATTCACGACCAAGAAAGAAACGCATTTAACATAACTAAGATCACAAGATTTGGGGATCATATGGGAGGCGTCACAACTGAAATTTTAATTGTTGAGTTAGATTTTTTAACTTTGAATTTTTTCCTCAAGGAATTCGATTATAGTTTCATTGTCTATCTATGACTACTATTAGAATAATGATTAACTTATTTACAAACGTTATCCTCTCTAATATAATGGTGTACTCTTTGTTTAAATGTTATATACTATCACAATTTCATTATTCAAAATATTATGATCTTTTTAGTCTTTTTCTTTTTAGGTGACCTTTTGAGTTATATTCATATTCCAAACATTTACTGAATTTTAATATTCGAATATTTTACTTTTTTAATTTCTACTAAAATACTTTATTAACTCATTTGATAGTTATAGAAATAAACTTAGGTGTATTTTTCTTAATTTAAAAAGTTGGGGGGGGGGGGGGGGGGTTTAATTTAGTCAATTGATTTAATCATGCAAATTATACTCATTTAATTGATTGATCACAATTCCACACTTAAATTATTCCTTAAGTTTAGGTGTAACGTAGCTTATTACAGATCAAGACATGTTTTTAGTGTATATAGGGAAAGAGACCATTATTACCATACTAATTCTTTTTTAGTGCAAATTGCCTTTTTTTTATTTTTAATTTATTCTTCAATTTTTAGTGACATTATTTTTCTACTTACTTGCAATCCAGCATCTTATTGATATTGTCTTATATTTGTTAATTTTTATGTACAAAGGAATTGTTGTTCTTTTGAAGAATTCATTCTGTATGAAAAAATTAAAAAATCATACCCTTAATACTTACTCAGATTTTATAATTAAGATAATAAATTTAATCTCTATAATTCGTTAAGTACAGTATTTTTCATTAAGGGTATAACATAATTGATTCAAAAATTAGATCAATACCATTTGAGCTACTATTTTTATCTTCTTGAAGAATTATTATTGTTGAAATGATAGGTCCTTTTTTTTTTTTTTTGAACCACCGAGTGAAACTAAATGAGTTACAAAAATATTATTGACCCAATTTGTTGTTTCGTGATCCACCAGCCAAAAAAATGATCAATTTTATTACTTTTTCTATTTGAACTAAAATGTTGTGCAAAAATTGTACTAAAATGCAGTACTTATCCTATAAATAAATTTCCATTTAGAGTTGGTGTACATAAAATAAAAATCATTCTTATTTGTACACATAAGATTTATTGATCCGTTATAAGACTCTTTGTAATATCTTTGATTCTTTGCATAGCCTATTTCCGTGCTATGCACAAGCCTAAATCATTTACACCAATTTACATCAAAATAAATTACAATGTATTTTGATCAATGTAGTTCTCATGCTTGTGAGAATTACAACTTAAATATTTTTTTACAATGTCAGGAATATTTGTAAAAATATAAAATTATCAAAGTGAATGTTACATATATCATTTTCTTCATGGAATATGGACTATGAATGGTCGACAATTGCATCATGTTAACCCAAAAAAAAAATATCAATAGAAAATTGCTCAAACTATCCCTCAGATTTTGTGAAAATAACTGACCACCTTTTAAGTTTGAAAAATTATTCATAATACTTCGTAAATGTTTGCTTCATTACATTTATACTCTTACAACATTAATACTTACTCAGATTTTATAATTAAAGTGATAATAAATTTAATCTCTGTAATTCGTTAAATACAATATTTTTCATTAAGGGTATAACATAATTGATTCAAAAATTAGATCAATACCATTTGAGCTACTATTTTTATCTTCTTGAAGAATTATTATTGTTGAAATGATAGGTTTTTTTTTTTTTTTTTTGAACCACCGAGTGAAACTAAATGAGTTACAAAATTTTTATTGACCCAATTTGTTGTTTCGTGATCCACCAACAAAAAAAATGATCAATTTTATTACTTTTTCTATTTGAACTAAAATGTTGTGCAAAAATTGTACTAAAATGCAGCACTTATCCAATAAATAAATTTCCATTTAGAGTTGGTGTACATAAAATAAAAATCATTCTTATTTGTACACATAAGATTTATTGATCCGTTATAAGACTCTTTGTAATATCTTTGATTCTTTGCATAGCACGAAAATTTATAGTCATAAGATTTTTTTTTCTGTGCATAGCACAAGATTATATTAATAACTTATGTTAATAATCTTATCATAAAAGTACTGTTTAGAATAATCTTACTTTTATGTGGATGTGGATGTGGATGTGGATGGGTTTTGGCCCGGTCTCGCAGGTTTCGTGAGACCGAGCCAAAACCTTTTCACTTGAGTTTTCGTCAAACCCATAAAACCATAAAAAACCTATTCAGAAACTCACACTCAAACTCTTCAAACCTATAAAACATTGATTTGACACCTACCACCTACTTTCCCCCCCAAATTTCACTAAAAAAGACATGATTTGACACCTACCACCTATTTTTTCCTCTAAACCCCAACATCCAAACCCAATCCAAGTGGGGTTTCAACTTATTCAAACCAAAAAATCCAACAACCAAAACCCATCCAAATGAGGTTTCAAATGTTTCATCGAAACCATCCAAACCATTTTTTTAAAACTGAGACCCGCAAAACCGAGCTAAAACCCATCCAAATAGACCCATAGATTCCATGTTCATATTACTATAAGAGATAGCGCGGGGACCATTTATTTGAAGTTGCTTAATGATCAAGCGGAATATATATATTTCATAACAAAGCTTCTTATCTTAAAATATTGCAAGAGAAGGTATAAATTTAAGTTATTTAATAAATAGTCCTTTCATTTAAATGACATATTGTATTTTTTAGGAGAATGGAAAAAAGTTCTTACGGGAGAAAATGAATTCATTCTTATACCGAACATTTTCATTTATCATTCCAGTACCATCAAAGTTTACAAGGCCTAATGTTTGTTGTAAAATTAATATTGTTTTAGCTGTTGATTTGTCGGAAGAATGTTCTCATCTTTCCAAGAGATCACATCTTTCAAAAAGATAAAAATCTTAATTTATTTTTGTGTGTATTTTCATATATTTTATATTTTATTCTTAAACCAATGTAAAATTGCAATTTGTGATAAAATACATTGAGATTTTGACTTTAAAGTGTAGTCTTGACTATTTTATTAGTCAAACAAATATTCAAACTTCTGCATAACAATTCTTTTAGCTAATTAAATTTTACTTTCGAAAAGATAGCTTATTTTTATGAGGTTATTCATATATTCACGGATCTTTGTTCATTTCCAACTATCTATGTTATTTTTTATTTTTATAAGATATTAACATTATCAATTTATAGTTTTAATATTGTATTATGAAGTAGACAAAAATATCAATTTTTAATATAGTATTATAATCATATACTAAATAGCTACTACAATTCCGTGCATAGCACGGGTTATAAGCAAGTTATCTTATATACTCCAATCATGGTTCAACTTGACTTTATATATATTTACCTCATTTGAATGTTATTCTCTATGTTTATGTCTAGCTAGGATTGATCCTTCCATAATACTAAAATATGTATCTTTTTTAAAATAAAAATAAACTTAATGGATTGTGTACTACTGTCCAGTTATTATTTATGTTTGAGATTTATGATTAAAAGTGAATTATCGTATACATACGATACGATACGAGTTAAAATATAAGAGAGATAAGATTCTTCACCAAAATTTTATTTAGGATCAAACGATATAGTACAAGTTGAAACTCTAACTCTCCACACACATAAAGGATCAAAATTTGGAAAAATTATTTTAGACAACCAGTTATTTTATTTTTTATTTTTAAATCAAAAGGAGTTTTGTTAGACTTAATTTTAGAAGCTGCACCAGCTAATACATTAGTATTTAATCCTCCATTCATGTGATCACATGGTTAAAATGAGATGTAGTTTTCAATCACTATAAAGTAAAGAATTAAGTACTCTAGTCAATTAGTTGGCACGACTTGTTCAATGAATAAATTACAATGTGAATACAGTACTAATAATTGGTTAATTTACAATTGTTATATCAGCAAGAAATTACAAGTTGCTATTAAGTACTCTAGTCAATTAGTTGCTGTAAAATATACTTAATCATGCTACTGGGTTTTCAAATTGAAAGGGAATTAAATACTAATGTATTAGCTGGTGCAGCTTCTAAAATTAAGTCTAACAAAACTCCTTTTGATTTAAAAATAAAAAATAAAATAACTGGTTGTCTAAAATAATTTTTCCAAATTTTGATCCTTTATGTGTGTGGAGAGTTAGAGTTTCAACTTGTACTATATCGTTTGATCCTAAATAAAATGTTGGTGAGAATCTTATCTTTCTTTTATTTTAACTCGTATCGTATATTCGTATGTATACCATAATTCACTTTTAATCATAAATCTCAAACATAAATAATAACTGGACAGTAGTACACAATCCATTGAAGTTTATTTTTATTTTAAAAAAGATACATATTTTAGTATTATGGAAGCATCAATCCTAGACTTAAACATAGAGAATAACATTCAAATGAGGTAAGTATATATAAAGTCAAGTTGAACCATGATTGGAGTATATAAAATAAATTGCAAACCAAGCTATTAGTTATGAATTTATGATCACACATATAGACTTTATTAAATTGAATAAATATATGTGTATAGAGAGCCTTCATAGTGAAAAAAAGACCCCAGGGCATGTTTGTTTAGTTTTTATAAGACATCTTAGTGTTATCTAAAAAAGCAAACAAATACCCTTTTTTTTAAAAAAAAATTGGATTACATAAAAGTTTTCATTCGATTTTCAAAAATTAATTACTCTTAAAAATTGTTTATCTTATCTCTAGAGATCCATATTTTTTCCTTTTCTTTTTTGAGATCTAAACCCCATACACATACAAACTCATCTTTTCTCCATAAAGGGCAAAAAAAAACGTTATTTGGATTTAACACTGACTAAAAACTTTTTTGGGTCTGTCTAAAATGAGATTTTGAGTGATGGGAGCACATGAGATATCATTTATCTTGGTGACACATGTCCCCTTAGAATTTAACTTTAAATAATTTATTTTCTTAAAGACAAATTTATCCTTTTTAATGAGTGAATTCAAAAACACCCCCTGTGTTTTGTCTAACTATATAAAAAAAAACATATGTTATTTTTGTTGGCAACAAAACCTTGTACTTTTTTTTTTATTAACAATGAAAACCCCTCTCAAGTCGAAATGACAATTTTACCCCACCAAACAATGCAAAAACATCCCTATTACCTAAAAGGCTAACAATAACCCCTGATAACTTTAAAAATTGAGAATACACCCCCTCCTCCCCCTTTTTTTTTAAAAAAAAATTGATAAAATTCTCCATATGATTTATGAATCCAATATCAAAAAGTTGACAAAAATCTTATACCCCACAATTACATGTTTTGGCACTTTACCACCCATATGTACAAATTAAACACTTTAACCCCTCAAAAATAAAATTAGTTTCACTTTACCCCCTCAAATGATTTTATGCAATTTTTGTTTGACGGAAAATGTACATGTGCCCCTCACATGAATTTTCAAGGGGTAAATTATTCACATCACTTCTTACTTGTCCAAATATTGACTCATGTCTTGTGAACCAAAATCTAAAGTTAAGTAGAAAAAAATGTATTTGTAAAGAGAGAGGAAAAAATGCGCGTCAGTGAAATAATTGGGCGAAAAATCGATGTTGGAACTAATTTACCCTTAAAATACACAAGTGAGACGCATATCTATGTTTTTTGGTGAACGGAATTGGCTCAAAATCATTTGAGGAAAAAAGTGCAACTGATTTTATACGTGCTTATTTAATTTATACTTTTGGGTGGTAAAGTTCAAAATATATAACTTTGAGAGGGGGTGTAAAGTGCATTTTTCCCTAAAAATATTTTAAATGATCTTATACTGATGGTCTTAATTGTCAATCCGTATAAAAAATTGATTACTTGAGAGATTTTTTTTGTATAAAATTTTGATTACTTGAGATTGTTTTTTTGGGAAAGAGATGAAATTAATTAGAGATAAGGGAGAAATTTTTAAACATATTAATTAAAGGGTTAGTATGTAATTTAACATATGTTTATTTTTTCTAATGTCCGATGCCACGTCATCATTGGACATTTTGACCAAAACTTGTGGTTCATATTTGTTATTGACTTTTTTTAGTGGTTGAAATGAGACATCTCATGTACACCTATGTTCGATAAAATCTAATTTTATAAAGACCCACATTTTTTTCATAAATCACAAAAGAATTTATGTTTTACCTTACTTCACTCACATAACAACTTTGATTTAACATGAATTGAGTAACTTATGTGTTACCATACTTATCTTTTTTAGTAATATGTAAAAAGGATCACCAATTTTCTAAAAATTAAACATACTGTTCATTTTCTATCTAATCTAAACTAAATATATATAAAAGGGGTGAAATAAAGTTTCCCCCCTTAAAGTATAGGGGTGGTACCAGGTATCCCTCTAAAGTATCAATTGTAACACTTTCCCCCATCTGTTATAGTATTGAATATTTTATTCCAAAACTAACTCCATCCCTTTTATAACAAATAAATTGTTACTTTTTTAATTTATCAAAAAAAAATCTTTATGAATTATTAATTCATTCATCCATCAAACAATATTATATTTCAATTTCTTCATTTCTTTTGTTTCTTTTGATTTTATGGTCTCAAATTCTTTCTTTATTTTCATCTCATTTTTTCAATTTCTGCTTCAATTTGTTTTCTTTATTTTATGTTTCAATTTTTTTAATTTCTATCTCATTTTTTCGTTATATTTTTAGGAGTTTTTATTCGGTGATAATTATCTCATTTATTTTCGGTACGAATTATTATTCAAAATGTTGGGTAATTCTCCTTCAATTATTTTCTCGCAAAATTCAAGTTTGACACTAAACAATATTATGTTTCAATATCTTCATGTCTTTATCAAAAAAAAATTATTAATTATGAATTCATCCATCCACCAGACAGTATTATGTTTCAATTTCTAAATTTCTTCATTTATTTTGTTTCATTCGGTTTGAAAAAAAAATGAGATGAAAATAAAGAAAAATTTTGAGATAGAAAAAGGAAGGAAACAAAAGAAATTAAAAAATTAAAACATAATGTTGTTTGGTGGATGAATGGATTCATAATTAATAAAAAGACAATTTGTTTTTGATAAATTAATACAAAAATTTATTATTTACGAAAGGGGCGGGGTACTTTTGGAATAAAAACTACAAAACTATAACAAATAGGGGTAAGTGTTACAATTGATACTTTATGCGGGTAACTGATACCACCCTCATACTTTAAGGGGGGAAACTGTATTTCACCCAATATAAAAATGTGAATAATTTAAGTTTTTTTTGTGAAGACAAAAATTAATGACCTTATTCAAATTGTAAAGTAATATTTGATAAAATATAATTGGACATGGATTTTGAGAGAATTGCACTTGTGGTACAAAACTATATATCGATTCTCACTTGTGGTACTATATAAATTGAGGCCGACACATTTGGTACTACAATTTAAGAAATCGAATCACTTTTGGTACATCCGTTAAAAATGACTGTAAAGTGATGACGTACTTATGTTGACTGACAATTCTACACCATAACATTTCAGGTTGGCAAAATAATCCCACATCTTCAAATTTGTTGACGATTTTAGCCCACACTGTTGCCCAATTTTAAAATTGGCTCGAATAAGACACATGCAGACAATTCGGAGATTTGACTTATTATATTTACTTATCTATTTAACTATTTTTGTTTTATAAACAATAATAATAGATCAAATAATAATCTGATATAAATCCGACAAAAAAATAAAAAAAATATATTTTTTAAAATTTAAAATTTATATAATAGTATTAATATATTTAATATTTATTAAAATAATAGAGTTATATATTATTAATAAATATTTATAATTTCAAAATAATAAAACCAAAAACACCCATCCCTCCTAAGATGTGAGGTTATTTTGCCAACATGAAATGTTATGGGGTAGAATTGTCCTTCAAATTGGTCCGCACGTGTATTATTCGAGTCAATTTTGAAATTGGACAACAATGTGGACTAAAATCGTCAATAAATTTGAAGATGTGGGGTTATTTTGCCAACATTAAATCTTATGGGGTAGAATTGTTAGTCAACAAAAGTAATGAAATAAATATTGCAATAAGACTTAACTGCCACGTTATCACTTAACGACCATTTTTAACGACGGTACCAAAAGTTATTCAAATTTATAATTTGTGGTACCAAATGTGTCGGCCTCAATTTTTATGGTAGCACAAGTGAGAATCGTCATATAGCTTGGTACCACAAGTGCAATTCTCTCCATGGATTTTTCTTAAATTATCCCATCAAAAAATTGGTAGGAAAATATTTTGAAGTGAAGGGAAATTTGTAACTTGTTTTCTTGCTAACTAAACACCATATGAAAAAATAAAAATTACATTTCTTTAAATATGTAAGAAAATCAAAAGTATATTCAACACGTCAATAATTTGCAAAGATAACGTTCTTCGAGAGGATAGTTTCTTAAAGCTCAATTGACTCCACATGAATCAATTGGCTAGTACTTTATAGTCTATGAAATCGGGGAAAACATTAGATATCAAATTCTAAATAACCCACTTCTAAGAACAAACATTTAAAATCAAATTCTTTTAAATAGTATTCTATAATTTTAATTTTCCTCTCATATAACACATAAAAATGAACAAACAATTAAAATCAGATTGCGCCTTACTGTATATACATCAATGTAATTGTCTTTACTATATCATATTTGGAAGTTATCATTTCAAAAGCTCTATTTATTTGTTTTGAAGGGTTACACGTCATTGTTAAAGCTCTATTTAAAGTATTTAAATATTTTTTATTACAGCAAAATAAATCACTTAATATCATATGTTTTCGTTTTTGTCAAGTACGAGAACTTTTTATTATCACGAATTTGTAACGTGAATGTGATACTCTATTATGGAATATGAACTAAATAAATTTCTTATGATCTTATTATAGAACAAAATTTTACAAGATCTCATGACTTAACCAATCATCATTATTTAATAACAACTAGTTGTCTATACATGAGTCATGATGTTTTATGACATATATAAGTTGAAAAATTTCTTTTTTCAAATACACGAATACCGAAAACATATAAAAGTTGTTGCAAAGTTGCTGTAAAATATACTTAATCATGCTACTGGGTTTTCAAATTGAAAGGGAATTAAATACTAATGTATTAGCTGGTGCAGCTTCTAAAATTAAGTCTACCAAAACTCCCATTGTTCATAACTGGCTGTCCTTTGATTTAAAATAAAAAAATAAAATAACTGGTTGTCTAAAATAATTTTTCCAAATTTTGATCCTTCATGTGTGTGGAGAGTTAGAGTTTCAACTTGTACTATATCGTTTGATCCTAAATAAAACGTTGGTGAAGAATATTATCTTTCTTTTTATCTCAACTCGTAACGTATGTATACAATAATTCACTTTTAATCATAAATCTCAAACATAAATAATAACTGGACAGTAGTACACAATCCATTAATAGATCAAATAATACTTTGATATAATTGGTCCGCACGTGTCTTATTCGAGTCAATTTTGAAATTGGACAACAATGTGGACTAAAATCGTCAGTAAATTTGAAGATGTGGGGTTATTTTGCCAACATTAAATCTTATGGGGTAGAATTGTTAGTCAACAAAAGTAATGAAATAAATATTGCAATAAGACTTAACTGCCACGTTATCACTTAACGACCATTTTTAACGACGGTACCAAAAGTGATTCAAATTTATAATATGTGGTACCAAATGTGTCGGCCTCAATTTTTATGGTATCACAAGTGAGAATCGTTATATAGCTTAGTACCACAAGTGCAATTCTCTCCATGGATTTTTCTTAGATTATCCCATCAGAAAATTGGTAGGAAAATATTTTGAAGTGAAGGGAAATTTGTAACTTGTGTTCTTGCTAACTAAACACCATATGAGAAAATAAAAATTACATTTATCTAAATATATATGGAAGAAAATCAAAAGTATATTCAACACGTCAATAATTTGCAAAGATAACGTTCTTCGAGAGGATAATTTCTTAAAGCTCAAATGACTCCACATGAATCAATTGGCTAGTACTCTGTAGTCTATGAAATCGGGGAAAACATTAGATATCAAATTCTAAATAACCCACTTCTAAGAACAAACATTTAAAATCAAATTCTTTTAAATAGTATTCTATAATTTTAATTTTCCTCTCATATAACACATAAAAATGAACAAACAATTAAAATCAAATTGCACCTTACTGTATATACATCAACGTAATTGTCTTTACTATATCATATTTGGAAGTTATCATTTCAAAAGCTCTATTTATTTGTTTTGAAGGGTTACACGTCATTGTAAAAGCTCTATTTAAAGTATTTAAATATTTTTTATTACAGCAAAATAAATCACTTAATATCATATGTTTTCGTTTTTGTCAAGTACGAGAACTTTTTATTATCACGAATTTGTAACGTGGATGTGATACTCTATTATGGAATATGAACTAAATAAATTTCTTATGATCTTATTATAGAACAAAATTTTACAAGATCTCATGACTTAACCAATCATCGTTATATATTTAACAACAACTAGTTGTCTATACATGAGTCATGATGTTTTATGACATATATAAGTTGAAAAATTTCTTTTTTCAAATACACGAATACCCAAAACATATAAAAGTTGTTGAGATTTAAAATCACAATCAAACAAACAAACAAACAAACAAGTGGGGTTATTTAAAGATCCATCTATATATCTTCAAAACCTTTCTTCACCCTACTCCTCATTTCAATTAATTTCCTCCCTCCCCCATCTCTCTCTAGATCTGTTTCTCTCTCTAAATAACCAAGATGAGTGATGCTGCAGTGTCATTCCTTCTGGACAACTTGAAAGAGCTTATACAGTATCATGCCAAATTATTATCTGGGGCGGAAGGTGAGCTCAAGAGCCTGGAGAAAGACCTTAACACAATGCAAGCCCTACTGGTAGATGCCTCCAAAAAGAGGTACAAAGAAGAACACTTCAAAGATTGGGAGAGAGGTTTAAGGGATGTCATTTATGAAGTGGAGGACACCATAGACAGTTGTGTTACACAGGCTGCCACAGGAAAGAGCAAATTACTTCCTAGTTTTTTCACCGGAAAGGGCGTAAACCTCGCCGAAAAGGTCAAAAACCTCAGAGAAGGTAGCGTCAAATCTGTGCTCGACAAGGCAACAATCGACTTAGCAAATCTTGAAATTGTCGACGCATCCGACAGAAGCAAGGAAAAAATGATGGACCCAAGGAATAAGGTGACAAACTATCCCCCTTATCCCATTTATTTTATTTCGCCAAAAAATCATTTTTCATATCATAGAATATATAGTCTATAATTAGACGGACATTACAAACTTGGTAATTCCTTTAGTTTAAGTGACGGAATTTACAGTGGTCACTTACGTATAATCAATTTCAAATTCCGTTGAGTAGATCTCTGATCAATTTTTGTTGTTGAACATAGTGGGTGAGGTTTTTTTTATTTATTTCTTAAACATATTATTAATTATTTTTTATGAATATTATAATTATTATAAAATATTATTAATTTGAATCTAACGGCCACGTGGAAATTACGTCCAAAAAACTAACGATAATATCAAGTTTGCAACGTCCATCCGATTTTGATATGAATTTGACGAGTATGGTATCAAAATTGAAATTAGGCCTCATCTATGGTGTGAAAAATGAATTTTCGCCATTCAATTTCTTTTTTCTTTTACCTTTTTGGTTACAATTTTATAGGAGTTTTAATTACCAATTGAGATTCTTTCGATTTTTGTTGTACATTTAAAAATTACGATTATTTAGATTAATGTGTAAGAATGACACTAATCTCAAGAAAATTAAAAATAAATTGTTATTGCGAATTGAGGGTACACATAATATGTTTGACAATGTCTTGACAAAATATGGATAATTTAAAAAAAAAAAAACTAAGATCCATTCCTATCCCTAACCCCATTTCCATCCCCATCCCCCCGGGATTTGGGTTTGGGGGAAGGGGGTTTACGGGAGGATGGGGTTGGAGATAGGGATGGGTTTTAGTTTTTTTTTAATTATAATTATTTTACTAATAATATATAACTTTATTTTTATAATAATATTAAATATATTAATATTATTATTAAAATTTTAGATTTTAAAAAAATATGTTTTATTTTTAATATTTTTTCGGATTTATATTAAATTATTATTTGTTCTGTTAATATTATTTATAAACTAAATTAGTTTTATGTAAAATATATATAAAGTCTTCAAATTGGTCTGCACGTGTCTTATTCGAACCAATTTTAAAATTGAATAACAATATGGACTAAAATTATCAGCAAATTTGAAGATGTAAAATTATACCTGAAATGTTATGGATTAGAATTGCCAATCAACATAAATAATGGTATCAATTTTGCAATAACACTTAACTGCCACATTAATTAACGTCCATTTTTAATAGTGATACCAATATGATTCGATTTCTTAAATTGTGGTACCAAATGTGTCGGCCTCGATTTTTATGGTTACACAAGTGAGAATCGACATATAATTTGATACCACAAGTGCAATTCTCTCCATATGTAAGCGACTCAAAATGGGTTCGGTTATTACCCTTAGATACAGATTTAAGCGTCCTAACATAGGGCAATTGTCAAAAATAAACCAACTAGAGTTACAATGAAAAGCATAAAATGTGCAAGTTTGCTTTTCAATCAACAAATATTCAAAATAGATCTATTTAACAAGAGATTCACTAGTCTACAAAGTCAAAAAAATTGCTTGATCAACATGTAACCTAACAAATAACATACGTTCAAGCACTTCATTGTCTTCTCGATGCACATGTGCAAAAACATCACATTGTTTTCACCTGTTTAAAAGCATATTGCAAAATATGTAATTTAATGACTCTAATTCAAAGTAGATAATGACATAAAGGTTATTCAAGTTGTGGAGAGGTTCTTACCAACTAACAAGGCCAAGCAATATTTGAACCATAAGCATCTCCATTAATTTGATATTTAGAAAAGGTCTAAGCAACCAACTTGTACACTTGGGTCTAAACCATAAACATATCCAGTCACCACCATTTTTGAAGCATCTAACTTGCTTCTTAGAAAAACATCATCTCCAACCTAAGATAATCAAATAAAAGATTTCAGGGACTCAAATCCATTCATAGGCAGCCACAATTAAGGCAGCAAATGATGACAAAGTTCACTATGAATGTCTTAAGGAAATACTAGGAAAGACAATAACAGTTTGAAACATGTGTATCCAAAAATGATATAGAGCGTAACTATAAAGAATAGGGTATTTTAAATGGTTCCGGACAATTATGCAACTCAGACAAACATTTCTTTAATGAAGAAACTTCGAGAAAGATCCAAACAGTGATGCTGAAGAGCCGGGCATAAACATGCTACAACAAGAAAAGAAGAATATGTTGGGTGTTTGGGATATGAAAGGCTAAGAAAATAATTTTAGCAAGACAAAGTAGACTTATTATTTCATCAAGATAATAAGGCTACAATATTTTGAGGCTTTTTGCACTAAGCCTTCATACAAGAGAATAATTTATCTTCTCAAAACTAACTTGCTAATTGATTGATTTTTTCTATATGTAAAATTCTACACACTACATACATATATATAGGCCTATGAACAACCTTTCTACTCTACACTATAAGCAACTAGATTAATTTGTTGGATACATTAATTTAATTCAAACTTAGTGGCTAAGCATGCATGACTAAGCTTCTTGAGAGTTCTTCAATGCTAAGGCTTCAATTTCATTGGTTGATTTGGATGACTAGAATGTAATTCTAGATAAGTCTTTTGTGTTGCAAACTTTAACTACAAATCATCAAAGTATGATTTCTTCATGCTTAAGGTTCTTCATGCTTAAGTAACTTCATGCTTAAGGAATTATGAATTAATTTTAACACCCCCTCTTAATTCATAATTCGAACACCATTTCGAAATTGCTCTAACTTCTCTGAATTGACTGCTTTTGTAAAGCTATCTGCAAGTTGATCTTTAGTGTTCACAAACTCCAATTGAATTTCTTGATCTTGAATGAGACTTCTAATGTAGTGGTGTTGAAGTTCGATATGCTTTGTTCTGGTATGAAAAACTGGATTCTTTGTCATCTCTATACTGGACATATTGTCACAAAATATTGTTGTAGGTGTATCTTGTCTTTGCTCAATGTCTATCAGAAGTCTTCTAAGCCAAACAGCTTCACGAGCTGCGTATGTGGCAACAATATATTATGCTTCTGCTGATGAGAGTGACACAGTCTTTTGCTTATTTGATGCCCATGATATGATTTTTGAATCCAAACAAAATACATATCCAGCTATACTTTTTCGATCATCAACTGATCCGGCCCAATCACTGTCAGTATATCCGATAAGTCTGTTTTCTTTTTCTTTGACATATTTGATGCCAAAATTTCTCGTACCTTGAAGGTAACGTAGAATTCTTTTTGCTATTGCATAATGCAATTTACTCGGGTCATGCATAAACCTCGAGATTAAGCTAACCGGATAGACAATGTCAGGTCTGGTGTGCGTGAGATAGATTAGAGAGCCTACTAAGCTTTTGTACGTCTTTGTATCAACTTTTGCAGCACCATCATTTAGCGTCAACTTTTCATTTAGTGCCAGCGGAGTAGATATGGGTTTGCAATTTATCATCTGGAACTTCTTCAATAAACTTTCAAGATATTTTTCTTGAGAGATAAATATTTCCCCTTTGGTTTGACGAACTTGAATTCCAAGGAAATATTTCATTAGACCCAAATCAGTCATCTCATATTCTTGCATCATTGCCTTTTTTTAATTCTTCTATCATCAATGGATTTGTACCTGTGTATATCAAATCGTCTACGTAAAGACAGATAATAAGAAAATCTTTTTCACCTTCTTTCTTCACGTATAATGACGGTTCACTTTGACTTCTTTGAAATCCATTTTTCTGAAAGTAATTATCAATCTTGTTGTTCCAGGCTCTTGGTGCTTGTTTTAGCCCATATAGCGCCTTTCAGTGGCGATAAACTTTATCTTATTTGCCTTAGACAATATAACCTTCAGGTTGTTCGACATAAACTTCTTCACCCAAATCTCCATTGAGAAATGATGATTTGACATCCAATTGATAAACTGGAAGTTCCATTTGAGCAGCTAATGCTAGGACAATTCGTATTGTCTCCATTCGAGCAACTGGTGCAAACGTTTCATTGAAATCAATTCCTGGTTGTTGAGAATAGCCTTTTGCTACTAGGCGTGCTTTGTGCTTTTGAATTGAACCATCTTCTTTGTACTTCGTTTTGTAGACCCGCTTTAGTCCAATTATACTTTTATTCTCGGGTAGATCCACTAGTTCCCATGTTTTGTTCTTTTCGATGCTTGCTATTTCCTCATCCATAGCATTTGTCCAGATTTCTTCTTTCACAGCTTCTTCAAAAGTATGTGGCTCACAAGCAAAAAATGCCACATCACATGATTCATAAATTTCTCTTAAACTTCGTACCTTACGTACTGGACTTTCTGATTCTGGATAGAATTCCTCAGATGGTCCTGGAGAACTTGAACTTGGACTTGAAATTGGACTCGAGTTTGGACTTGTCAGATCAGATTGATTTAATGATGAGCTAGGTAGATTCACATTATTTGTTTTTGTATTTTCTCCCCAATTCCATGATTGTTTCTCATTGAATATAATATCTCGAGATATAATAAGCTTATTTGTGTTTGGGTTTAGTAAACGATATCCCTTGGATTCGTCACTATAACCAACTAAGATAAACTTTTCTCCTTTATTATCAAACTTTTCTCGCTTCTCTTTAGGAATATGAGAATAAGTTAAACAACCAAAAACTTTGAGATTGTTTACCTGTGGTTTTCTCCGATGCCATGCTTCATAGGGAGTCTTATTTGGAACTGCCTTTGTTGGTGAATGGTTTAAAATATAGACTGCTGTAAGTACAGCTTCTGCCCAAAAACTTTTTGGAAGTCCTTTTTCGGCCATCATGCTTCTTGCCATTTCAACGATCGTGCGATTTTTTCGCTCTGCAACTCCATTTTGTTGTGGAGTATATCGCACTATTAGTTGTCTCTTGATTCATTTTTCTTTGCAATAATTTAAGAAGGCGTTTCTAATAAATTCTCCTCCTCGGTCTGTTCTGAGAGTCTTTATTTTTCTGCCACTTTGATTTTCAACATTCGCTTTGAACTCCAGAAATTTTGGAAATGCTTCTGATTTTTGCTTCAAAATATAAACCCACATCATTCTGCTATAATCATCCACGAACAATAAAAATTATCTATTGTCGTTAAGAGATGGAGTTCGAGTTGGGCCACAAATATCTGCATGTATTAGTTCAAGAGGAGCTTTGGCTCTGTAGGATGTCTTTGAAAATGGTAGGCGATGCATTTTGCCATAAATACATCCTTCGCATGTTGTGTTTCGATCTGGAATATTTGGAAGACCAAAAACCATATTTTTTCTTTTTAAGAGATTGAGACCTTTGTAATTCAAATGTCCATACCTCAGATGCCATAGGTTATGATATTCTTCTGTTGTGCTCTGGAGAATTATATTCTCGATCAATGGCAGATTAAGAGGAAAAACATTATTTGAGCTCATTTTTATTTTTGCCATTGTGAGATTCTTCTGCTTATCAATAATGACACAATGATAATTATTAAACTCCACTTTATAATTCTTCTCTAGTAGTTGACCCACACTTAACAGATTTTGAGTCAAATTTGGAACATAAAAAACATCTTTGATAAAATTTATTTGTCCTTTCTTTGTCTGGACTGCTATTGTTCCTTTCCCATCGATTTTATGTTCCTTGCCATCTCCAAGTTTTACTTCAGATGAATAAGTCTCATCAAGCTCCACAAACATTTTCTTATTTCCACACATATGATTACTGCAACCGCTATCAACGTACCACGTATTTTCAAATAGTTGTTGAGAATTCAAGCATGAATAAAATACCTGATTGGTATCTTTTTCTTCGGTGTAATTGGCCTCATTTTTCTCACCATTATATCTATGCCAACAATCTCTTTCTGAATGATTGGCGTTTCTGCATCTTTTACATTTGTAGCAGCAATCCTTTGTGTCGTGGTTATTTTTCCTGCATATTCGGCAAAATAAATCTGAATTTTGATTTGCATTTCTTTGGTTAGAGAAACCTCCTCTTCCTAGATCACGTCATCGGAAGATTTGATTTCTTCCACGATCTCTGCCTCTTGATACTTTGGATGTGGAGGCCATATTCTTTTCTGATTGACCATCTCCTTTTTTATTTTTCTGGTCTGCTAGATTAAGCTTTACTTGAAAAGCTTGTTCCAAACTGTGGTTGGAAAATATGCTCATTCTTTTCTCATGAGCTTCTAAAGATCCCATGAGTTCGTCTAAAGAAAGTTTTGATATATCTTTAGACTCTTCAATCGCAGCAACTATGTGCTCAAATTTTACTGGCAAGCTTCGCAAGACTTTTTCTACAATTCTTTTATCTTCGACAGAATCACCATAGCCTCTAATTTGATTAACAATTATAGAAACTCCAGAAAAAAATTCTTGCATAGTCTCGCTATCTTTCATGAGTAGATTATCAAATTCTCGCCATAAATTTGCAGTTTCATGGAGATAATTTTTTCGTAGCCACCAAATTGTTTTTTCAAAATATCCCATGCATCTTTTGAAAACTTAACACCCGTAATACGCGGAAGTATAGATCAACTTACCCCTTGGTGCATAAATGACAAGGCTCTTGCATCTTTGGTCTTGTTCTCTTTATGCTCCTTCTTTTTGGCTCCAGTCAACGCAACTTCTTCCTCCGGAGTATATATTACATACCCCTCTTCTACGATATCCCAAAGATCATGGGACTGGAATAACGTTTTCATAAGAACGCTCCATAACTCATAGTCTTGACTAACAAAGATCAGAACACCTTGTTGGGAATATGTGAAGGCAAGCTTATTGCTATTGCTTGGATTCATTTTTTAATATATGTGAGGGGTTATCAGGCCAAGGGCGGCTCTGATACCACAATCTGTTGGGTGTTTGGGATATGAAAGGCTAAGAAAATAATTTTAGCAAGACAAAGTAAACTTATTATTTCATCAAGATAATAAGGCTACAATATTTTGAGGCTTTTTGCACTAAGCCTTCATACAAGAGAATAATATATCTTCTCAAAACTAACTTGCTAATTGATTGATTTTTTCTATATGTAAAATTCTACACACTACATACATATATATAGGCCTATGAGCAACATTTCTACTCTACACTAGAAGCAACTAGATTAATTTGTTGGATACATTAATTTAATTCAAACTTAGTGGCTAAGCATGCATGACTAAGCTTCTTGAGAGTTCTTCAATGCTAAGGCTTCAATTTCATTGGTTGATTTGGATGACTAGAATGTAATTCTAGATAAGTCTTTTGTGTTGCAAACTTTGACTATAAATCATCAAAGTATGATTTCTTCATGCTTAAGGTTCTTCATGCTTAAGTAACTTCATGCTTAAGGAATTATGAATTAATTTTAACAGAATAACATTATTTAGTTTAAGTACTGACAGGAACGAAAAAGCCTAGAAACAATGAGCTAGTAGAATTACATTGTTCAAGACCAGCCCCTCAAGCGACCACCATGGTGTTTCAAGGAAAAGAAAGACGAAAATATCAATTACTCATTGATATCTCTAAATTATCCATGGCACAAGTTTCTCAAATATTATACAGATATTGAGCATGCCTATATTTCTAGTGTCCATCAAACATGCTACTTTTATATAGAAGTGGGAGAGCAAGAATATTTTATATAAATCTATCAACCTAGCCAACCGACTTATATCACCTTTTATATTATCGATATGGGGATACATTGAATTCTTAGTCATTAGGAGAGGTAATATCATATTACCTGCAACGGTTGAACATTTGCATTTGATAAAGTTGAATGAGTTCCAAGACTTTCATATGGTGTAGAACTAGAATGACTAGTTTGCTTCATCCTTTCTATTTATGCTTTTAACTCCTCAAAGATTGTTTCCTTTGACATGCCCTCTTCATACTCTGAAATCATGCAATAATGGTCTTTGATTAGGTACTTCATCCCAAACATCCTTTTGGGTTACACGAAAGCCAAACATAATCCCATTTCCACCATCTCTTCTTCCAGTCACTTGACCAAAATATCATTTGTTTTTTTTAAGAAAGCAATCTTGAATATTCAAAATATGTAAAACTTTTGAAGAGTAATTAAGGTGGAAAAGGTTCATTATAAGTGAAAATCTTGAAACATTATATAATACCTTGATTGGCAGAGGCTTCACTTGGTATGACTGAAAACATATTCAGTGCATATTGCCTTCTTCTACTATTTTGAGCCATCAATACAAACAAAATCAAGTCAATCCTCATAGGATTTTTTTATTAACTACGATATGCCACCCCTTTTGTAGGATCTTCTACAAAATTATCTCCTTTCTATTCAATTTGGAACGAAATTGCAAAACTAAAACAGACTTATGGGGCAAAAATTGCAAACATATGCTTATACCAGAATTATAAATACCCCATCCATATCCCAACTCGTAGAGAAAAGGTTGGATCAAAGTTATCGTTGGGCCAATTTTATACTCAAAAGCATATAGAGGAGTTTTGTTATGCGTATTGCAAACATGCATGAGCAAAACAATAACAATATATTCCCTAAGAAGCATATGGACAGTTTAACAATGGCATTATGAGAGGAAAATTTTACTCTTACCCGTTTTGAGAAGAAATCCCTGAACCGCTGAACCCTATAAAGAATAAACAAAATTTTAACACAAACTCATATCCAAATAAGAAATACAAACAATAGAGTCAAAGAATGAAAGCAAAATAAAAAAGGCTTACATATAATGGAACCCCAACAAAGAGTAATAGCCAACAAAGATTATAAGAAACATCTCTATATCATAACCAAGTTAATACCGCTATACCCATTAACACATGGAATAGCCCAATTCATTCACATTATTAACAAATGAAAAACTTCCATTCTAATTTATAAGTGTGTCTCCCATTTACTTTTAATACATCATATTTTCTTTTGAAAGAACTTTAGTATTATAAATATAACACTTACAAAAAAAAAATAATTACATGTTAACACTCCGAAGTCTTCGATTACAAACACTCAAAAAATAGATACCGAAAACTTATATCATCTCTTCTTTTCTTTCATTTGTTTGTAGTGAAAATGGAGTATCCCTATCCCATTGTTCCTACTTTATTTAAACGCCTAAACCCTTCAAATCCAACTCCGAAAACCCTCGGCCACTTCCCCTCCCAAAAATGGCTTCCACAATATCTCGATTAATCCTTAACCAAGGTTTATCTGAGTCCGTATTTCCACAACCCGCTATTAATCCAAAATTTCGCAGGTAGTATTCAACCTGTTATGTGGTCCAAGCGTGACCCCAAAAAAGAAAATAAAGAACAATGAAATATAATAAACATAAATTACTTGAGAAAATAAAATTAAAATTTAAGATAGATATGAGCAGAAAAAATTATCTTACCTAATGGAAGATGGAGAAGAAGTCGCTAATTGTGGAAATGGGGTTGAGTTGAATTGCTGAAGTATTTGAGAAATTGGGGAGAAATGTTTTCTCTTTCTTATGTATTGTGTGGTTGAAAGGAAACTGATGGAAAGTGAAGGAAAGTTATTATTTTACTTCAACTTTCGTGTAGGAAATTTCCATCAATTTGATGGGGAAATCCTAGAAAAATTCTGGGAAAATTTTACAGTAAATTGCAAAACACCTCTCGTACTTTGTCTAACTATCAAAAAATTTCATTTGTGATTTTTTCTTACCAAAAACTCATTTGTGCTTACTTATTATTAACAAAAAAATACTCTCTCAAGTCATAATAACAATTATACCCCCACAAAATGATGCAAAAGCACCCCATTTTACCTAAAAAATTATCATTAATCCCCTGTTAACTTTAAAAATTGACAATAACCCATTGTTAACTTTGAATATTGATATAAATTCGGTGACTGAAAAGATACAATAGCGTTTATGACTTATCCTCCTGCAATGAGAATCAAATACTTGAAGAGGAAGTTTAATATCGCGATCAACAAAACCATTGATGACAATAGCAATGATTTTTATGATTTATTTTAAGTTATTTTAGTTTATTTATTTCATTATTGTTAGCTTTTTTTTGAATCAATAACTCGATTTGTACTTTATATTTTTCAGAAAATAATTTGATAATTTTTATTTTGCAATCACTTTTAATATATTTTACAAATTTAAAAGTATTCATAATCAAACATTGAATTAAAAAAAAATATTATATTCCTAAACTTTCTTGACAACCAAACAAGCTATTACTTTCTTAGTATTTGTTATTTTTTTAAGTGTAAAAAGAAGTTAAAAAATGTGGCAGAAATTTGGTAGTGTAACGAATATAGCTTAATCAGATTTTCATTGATCGAATATGACTTAGAATGTCAATATTTAATCGTATTTCTTAATTTAGAACAAAAATGAAAAATTATGTATAATTTGAAAACTAGTCCCCAAAAATATGCATCCAAAAGTGTTGGCTCGGCCTGCCCAGCCTACTAATGTAATATTAAAACTTGGTTGCATGAACTTAAGGTACATAATGTTTGTTTTTTCGAATATTAAGTTTCGATTAATAGATTTTGTGCTACTTAACAAATGCTTCATCTCTATATGACGACTCATCACTTAATTGTGAATTAACAGGCCCCGAGACAAGACAATGTGGTTGGTTTTGAAGATGAGACGGATAAATTAATCGGATATCTCCTCGAAGATTCAGAAGCACTTGAAGTTATTTCCATTATTGGTATGCCTGGTCTTGGAAAAACAACAGTAGCATGGAAGATCTACACCCATCCTAAAATCCAATATGAATTTCACATTCTCATTTGGGTTGTTGTTTCTGAAGAGTTCAACATAAAGGATGTGCTTCTCACTATTATAAGGAAGTTCAGCAAACAGGACATGTCTAGCAATAGTGTTGAAGATTTAGTAAAAATGGTTCATCATTATCTAGAGAATGAAAAATTCTTGATATTCATGGATGATGTGTGGACACCTAAGGTATGGTCCGAAATCAAGAATTTCCTGCCAATGAAAAACAATGCGGGTAGAGTTATGATAACCAGCCGCAATAAGGAAGTTGGTAGTCATGCAAATCTTTCGAGGGAACCCCATAAGTTGCGGTTCCTAACGAACGATGAAAGTTGGGAGCTACTCAGGTTAGAAGTATTTGGTAGTCCAGACAGAGTCCCGTCCGAGTTGGGGAACTTCGGGATAAAAATAGCTAACAATTGTCATGGACTTCCCCTTGCAATAATAGTGATAGGGGGGATTCTCATTGATAAACTTTCAAAAGGAGACACTGAAAGGAATGATGATTGGGAAGCAATCTCTAATGATACAGATCTTTATATTACTACAGAAGATAAGGACAATCATATGGGAAAGATAATAGCTTTGAGTTACACTAAATTGGATTATGACTTGAGAGATTGTTTTCTATATTTGGGGATGTTTCCGGAAGACACTGAAATCCCAGCCTCGGAACTGACACGTTTGTGGGTTGCAGAAGGATTCATAAAACAAAAAAATAAGAAGAGCTTGGAGGATATTGCACAAGATAATTTGAACGACCTTATCAACAGGAACTTAGTGATGGTTGCTAAAATAAAGCCTAATGGTAAAGTTAAAACATGTAGCCTTCATGACACCATACGTGAATTTTGCAAAAATGAAGCTGCACTAAAAAACCAAAACTTATTCCAGGAAATTAGAAAGTCGTCCGAACAAGGAATTTTTGTACCTCCACCTGTGGAAATACAAAAATGCCGCCGCCTTTGTATCCATTCTTTTGTCACGGAGTTCATATTGAGGAAAACAAAGTACCCACAAGCCCGTTCTTTTCTGAGTTTCTCCGAACCCATCAACTTGGAGAACAAAGATATTCCATCCATCACTGATGCCTTTGAACTACTCAGAGTATTCGACGTCAAATCCATTAAATTCCTCAAATTTCCTACTAAGATTACCAACCTAGTTCACTTAAGGTATCTCACACTCGCATTTGATAAGTTCAATACGCTTCCTGAAGGCATATCAAAGCTTTGGAACCTACAGACTCTCATAGTGGACACAACGTCAAATACCCTCGAAATGAAGGTAGACATATGGAAAATGATGCAACTGAGGCATGTGAAAACAAAAGCATCCATTATACTACTCAACATGAATAGTAAAGGGGAAGGAGGTGAGAACCTTCAAACACTTAGTAGACTATCCCCCGAAAATTGCACAAAGGACGTGTTTAAAAGGGCCAAGAATCTAAAGACATTGAGTATTCGTGGCGACTTAGACAAACTTGTGGATTCCAAGTGCTTGGAAAAACTGGATCTTCTTCAAAAATTGAAGCTGATGAATCATTCACCCCATAAAAAAGCATGTGAAAATCCACTGCACTCCATTCCTTGCACATTTCCGAAAATGCTCAGATTTCTAACATTGTCCAATACCTATTTGGATTGGACAACAATGTCTACACTAGGAAATGTTCATACGCTCCAAGTGCTCAAATTGAAAGATAATGCATTCAGTGGAAATTCCTGGGAAGCTGTTAACATCAAGTTTCTTCATCTTGAATTTTTGTACATTGTTCGCTCAGATCTAATGTTTTGGAAAATCGAAGGTGATCCCTTTCCTAAGCTTAAAACACTTGTAATTGAAAACTGCGAGAAACTCCAATCAGTTCCAGATGACCTTGTAAGAAAGCTTGAAAAGCTTGACCTGAAACGTGTCACACCAAAAGCAGTTGAATCAGCCAAGAAAATAGAGGATGAACTAAAAATCAAAAGGGGTGGTTTCAAGCTCAACATTTTTCCTGGAGATGAGAAAGTCTAATACGTATCTTAGCAGGCCGACTGGTAAGAATTTAAATATTTTGTTGTAGTACTTGAGGTTTATTTGAGTTTGCAGCTTAAAAACTATGATTTCAGAAGGTACGTACATCTTCATGTTAGTCTTTTCACATTATTATATGGAGTGAATAGCAAATTAACTCCCTGTGTTATTTTAAATAGGCAATTTAACTCCCTGTGATAAATAAAAGGGCAAAATACCTCCTTGTGATATTCTAAATAGGCAATTTAACTCCCTGTGATAAGAAAAATGGCAAGATACCTCCCTGTGTTTTTATAAAAGAAGCACATTGCCTCCCTCTAAATTGCTCATTAATTCATATCACAGGGAGTTAAATTGCTCATTATTTCATTTCATAGGGAGGTAAATTGCCTATTTTTATATCACAAGGAGGTAAATTGCTCATTATTTCATTTCACATGGAGTTAAATTGCCTATTTTTATTTCACAGGGAGATAAATTGCCCATTAGACATATCATAGGGAGTTAACTTGCAAAAAACCCTTATTATACGTGATCAACTAGTTAATGTCAATTTACCCCATGTAAAATGCATGATATTCACTTTACCTCTTTGTGATTTGAAAAAGAGCATTTTGCTCTCTATAAGTAAAAAATTTAAAGAAGTAATTTACCTTACTTGGTCAGAGAGTATAACTCACTTGCTGAAATTGAGAGTAGACATGAAAATTATTTGCACTTTTTCGAGCAACTTTACAACGACGACTATGATTCTTGCAGGTAGCATATAGCAAGCTGTTATCGCGCCAACGAGTCAAGATATGCTTTCAATCGATTGCCCTCAACCAACCACCTTCTCTAATGTCACTTCTTCATTGCTTGAACACCTTACGATTCAATATCTCGAACATCACAAAAAATTTACCGTTTTTTTTTTTTTGTTTTCAGTTACAACTATTTTTCTTTTCTACAGGTATGTGTTTTTATGTTTAATCTCCCTTTGGTTTGTGTGTTTCATGTATTGTTTACAAAAGATTTTTCATGTTACTTCCAATAATTTTCAATGATTATTGATTGAAATGGGTATTTCCTCTTACACTCATAAACAATCGCTATTTGCAGTTACCCCCAATTTTTTTTTATTTTTTTGGCAATCACACCCCTTCTATTGACAAACCATCAAATCCACCATTAATAACTTATTAAATGTCCATTTTACCCTTCCCCTTAACAACTACTTGAATTAATTCTTTTTTTGCAAATTACTTAAATTAATTCTAGTAATATATATGGAAATTCTAATCAGGGCATCAAAATAAAAAACATGTATGTTTCTACACTTGAAACTATTAACTATTAAGCATTGTGTTATTGCATATGATGTTTTTATTTTGATGCCACGGTTACAATTTTCATCCATAGACTTATCAACACCATTGTCCGAGTTTTTATGTTATAATCATGGGAGAAACTAGCTAGCTAGCTTATATTTTTTGTGATATTTTTAGGCAAACTTACAATATAAATAAAATAATATTCAATGTTTCTAAGTTCATATTATTAGAACTAGAATCAATTCAAGTAATTTAAAAAAAAAAATCAATTTTTTTTTCTCGAATTAATTCTAGTAATAGGAACTTGAGAACATTGAATATTGTTTTATTTATATTGCAATTATGCAAAAAAAAAATCACACAAAAAATACCACGACGACGGGCCTTAATTTTGTTTGTGAATTTTATTTTTTTAAACTTTTGAAATGACACGGAAATGATAATTTTATTTCATTTGAACTCATCAACTATATATAAAGGTATATAAAGAAATTTTAGTTCATATATGCACTATCAATTCCAGTTTCTTTGTTTCTATCATATGTCCAAACTGCTGTCTTTAATTTATTTTGTCTGCACTCTGGATGAGTACTCATAGAGTGCAGAGCCCGACCCAACAATATTAAGGCCATGGGCGAGATTTAAAATTAGGCCCTATGTGATGGAAAAAAATCATTTTTCTGACTTTTTTAGATACAATATCCTTAGAGTAACTTTTATCCGTTGAGCGACGCCCTTCCACTTGCCACCGTCGGATCATTAAGGCCGACTTTCATCCCTGCTCGACGGGTGGGTCTTGCAATCAAGCTCTTTTCTGCCTTTGCACTTGAGGGCCAATCTCCGTCCGGCCCGAGGAAAACTTTGCACGCCTCCGTTATCTTTTTTCCTCGTGCCATAGTTGATTGTAATTATATTTTTATTAATTTTAATTTAACGTGTTTTAGTGCAAACAACTTTTACAACATTATGAGTATTATTGTATTATTAATGCATATCCCTAAAGGATAATTTTTGGCTTGTATGGATCAAAATCAATAAATAACTCTAATTTATATATGACTTTTTTTTTTTTTTTATAACCTAGGTGTCCAAGCTTACACCAGACTAATCCTGGACCCTCAGAACCCTTGCCCTAGAACCCTGAAGGATGTAAATCGCGGGATCCCACCATACTGATGTACACTCTGCGCGCAAAGGGGTCTTGACCACAAATGACCCTTAGAGAGACTCATAAAAATGCATCCATCCAAGTTCCAATGGGATTCGAACCCCCACCCTCGCCGCTGGAGCAAGCCTTATGAATTGTTGGTCAACCAGTTGGAGAAATGCCCCGGAGGCGACTTTTTTGTTTACTCCTAAAACAATGCTACAAAAGAGGCTTATGAATCAGCCAGGATGGGTGAATAACTTTGCTTTAACTTGAAAATGAAACCAAGATATCAGATCGGGTATGGTTGACAAAAATATTTTTTTTTAGTTTAATTCGTTATACATATCAAGTTTAATACCTATACATATTGTTTCATAACTTTTGAAATTCAATTGGAGCTCAATTTAATAATTAAGCTAAGAATTAACAAAATTTATAGAAAATATCATGTTATTAGTGATCGACTCGTGTTAGATTTTGTAAAAGCTCGTATCGGTAGAGTTCACAAAATACCAAGTTTAAAAAAAAAAACTCTCGAGCAATGTATTCTACTTTATTCGTTTATATATATTAAAATAAATTATTGAAAAGCACTACCATATTTATAAACTTTTGGAGCCCTCCGACCCAAGGGACTAATTGAGTTATTTTATGAGAGAATTTAATTTTTGGTACCAAAAATTACGGGCCTGTTTGTTTGGCGTTTCTCAAAATTTTTTCGTGTTTGGGAAATGTCAAACAAACATGTTTTCTATTTTCCGAAATAAATTTTTCATCCATTAATTTTCTCAAACTACTCTCTCAAAAGCCAAACAAACAACAATTTTCTTATCTCTAAACAAAACCTATACAAACTCTACTTTGATTTGACATAAAGTAACTTATCTTTTACACAATTTATCTCACATAACAAACATGATTTGACATAAAGTCTTACACATCTTACACCTACAACCCAATTCTTCCAAAAAAACCTACACTTACTTTATTTCTCAAACCACTCTCTCAAAACTCAAACAAACAACATTACGCAAATCGAGATTATTTCACAAACCTCCACTACTCTCCCAAACTACTTTCCCAAACGCCAAACAAACAGGCCCTACCTTACTTTAAGGATTTGGCACCATAATTATTTTGCCCGACACATTTGATACCATTATTTGACGGGACGTTACACATTTCATACTCCCGTCAAATTAATGACGTAATTAAACACGTGTGGAGCACGTGCCCACAAATTTGACGGAATTGATGAAAATTTTGTAGAATTGGTCCTATAATTAAAGGTTGCTGCCAAAGTTTGACCCATATATTTTATGGATGACAAATTTACCCCGCAATACTAAAATTTGAAGCATTTCAGTCACAATTGAATATAGTTAAATTATTAATCCTATTTAATAAATTTTATACATTATTATTAAATCTCTTAAAATAATTATATTATATACATATATATATATATATGTAATATATGTGTGTGTATATATTATATTAGATATCTTAAATTAATTAAATTTTATATAATAATATATAAATTAAATAATATTTTATATAAAATCTGAAGAAAAAAATCTTCTTAAAATTATATAAATATTATTAATCATATTTAATAAATTTTATATATTATTATTATAAATCTTAAACTAATTATATTTTATATAATATATATATATATATATATTTAATTAAATAAAAATTGATAATAAAAAAATGAAAAACTAAATATAATATTTATATAATTTTAAAAAGATTTTTTTCTTCAGATTTTATATAAAATATAACTTAATTTATATATTATAATAAATAAAATCTAATTAGTTTAAGATATTTAATATAATATATATACATATATATATATATAATTTAATATTTTTAAGAGATTTAATAATAATATATAAAATTTATTAAATAGGATTAATAATTTAACTATTTTTGCAATTGTGACTGAAATGCTTCAAATTTGTGTATTGTGGGGGTAAATTTGTCAACCAAAAAACATGTGGGGCAAACTTTGACAACGATCTTTAATTATAGGACCAATTTTACAAATATTTCATCAATTCCGTCAAATTTGACGAGCACGTGCTCCTCACGAGTTCAATTCCGTCGTTAATTTGACGGGAGTATGAAATGTGTAACGTCACGTCAAATAACGGTACCAAATATATCGGACGAAATAATTGTGGTACGAAATCCTTAAAGAAAGATAATTTATGGTACCAAAAGTGAAATTCTCTCGTTAATTTATACATGTCAACAAGAAATTATATATTTTGGGAAAATTTTAATTTTTAGTGCTATGGAACTGGATCCGTTACTCGATTGGTCTTGTATTTTTTTAAATTTTAGTTTTGATTCTTATTTTAAAAATATTTTGCAACTAGAAAAGTGCACGTACGTTGTATATGTCGAGTTAATTTCATGAATAATTTTCATAAATTAGAGTAAAATTAATTTTATTATGTTACAAATAAAGCAAATTAACCCGTTTTCACTTATTTAACTCATCATTAAATTCAATTTTTACCGGTTTAACCCCCTTTTTTAGCCAGTTTCATTCATATTTACAAGTTTAAAATATTTTTTTATTGTTTTACCCGTTCTTTTTATCAGTTATAACTCATTTTCCCTTTTTTTACGATTTCATCGATTACTTTTGTTTTATCCTTTTAAACCATTTTCTACCGGTTTCAACCTGTTTTTGTCGGTTAAACTCTTTTTTAATTGATATCACTCATTTTTATCAATTTAACCCGTTTTCACCTATTTTGCATATTTTTTCACTGACTTAACATGTTCTTTTCAACATTTTTACCTTAATTTTCATTGATTTCACATTTTTTCTCCGGAGTTTACCCTTTTCCACTGACTTTATTAACTTTTTTCATCGATTCATCCGTTTTCACTGAAGTCATCGATTTCATTTTTTCCCACAAATTTCACCCGAATTTTCATCAATTTCACATGTATTTATCATTTCATGGGGCATTGTTTTTACCGATTCACCTTTTTTCACTAACTTCACCAGTTTTCAAAGATTTCATGGATTATTTTTTATCGATTTCACATCTTTTCCACTGATTTTACCCATTTTTCACGAAAAGAATTCCATGAAAATTCAAGGTTAATTATTGAATATTTTTTATACTTTGCTATTCTAGCCAAAATAAAATTACATACATAGCTAAGCCCTAAGTATTTCTTATTCATTCATAGGTAAAATGCGATTCAATTTTAATTATTTTTTTCTAACAAAATGATAATTAAGAGAATTTCATTTTAATTTTTTCTATTTAGAGAGTTTATGACTTATGTTGTACTAAATCTATGAATTAATTTTTTTACTTAAATACATGTTGATGCTAGAATATAATAATATATATATATATATATATATATATATTAGGAGCTATTTAAAATAATAGTTTTTTTTCTTATGGTTCGTTAATATTAAAATTATAAAAATTGGTATAAGAAAGTATTTATAAATTTTATGACTTTATGTAGGAGATAAATATAATAAAGAATTCATATCTAATTATACATTTTCAATTATTTTTACATGTTTGTCATTTAATTAAATATCACTTTACAACTTAAATAATGGCATTTTAGTCCGCACAAAAAAGTTAAAAAATATTTGTGCTTTATAATAGAGATATATAAAAAAAAATCGGATGTGAACTTGTAAATTTTTGGGGGGTTCTATTGCAATAATTAGAAATTTTCAAGATGTGAATTTGTAAAATAAAATTAATCAAAATATTACATAACCAAAATAAAGTTTTTTTTGGTGATTTACACTCAGACCCCCTCAAGTTTGGGCATATTACAAGAAACCCCTCAATGTTTGAAAAATTACAGGGACACCCCCTCTGCTTGATGCTCCGATCGAGCTAGCTATGGGCCAGAGCCAGAACTCGTAAAACTAACGGAATTTGATGACTTCATCAATTATTTTATTGGTTTTCAAATTTACCCCTAGTCGAATATACGCACAGGGGTGTCTATATAATAGTATTATACCGCAGGGGGTGTCTGTGTAATAATACTATACCTCATGGGGTATATTTAAAAGATTACAATAACTTGAGGGAGTTACTTGTAGCCAACGGTCATATTTAAAAAAAACATGATAGAATTATAATGTAGTTTTAAATAAAAATATTCAAACGATTCTTTAAGGTCATCCAAAGAAGCATTTGGTGATGGAGGAGGTGTCAATCGAAGTTCTAGGTCTGACTCATCATTATCTTCGTTCTCTTCAACATCTTCAATCCAAAAAAAATATCCCAATATGTCGAGCATCTAAGTTTACCATCATCTTTCTTTAAAGCATCTTCATTTTTTAATATATGACCGTTGGCTACAAGTAAACTCCTGAAGTTATTGAAATCTTCCAAATACACCCCTTGTGGTATAATATTATTACACAAACTCCCCATGTGGTATAGTATTATTACACTGATACCCCCTGTGGCATAATATTATTACATAGACACCCCTTGTGAGTATATTCAACCAGGGGTAAATTTGAAAAATCAGTAAAAAAAATTAATGACGTCATCAAATTCCATTAGTTTCTAACGCCGTAAGGGGTTCTTTGAAAATAGGCCATACTAGAGGGGTGTCCCTGTAATTTTTTAAAGAACGAGGGATTTCTTGTAATATGCCCAAACATGAAGGGGAATGAGTATAAATCACCTTTTTTTTTATCATGATGTGAAGAACTTTGTATATAGATGACAAACTTTAGAGGAAAATTAGTCTTAGAGAGAGACATTTTTATGTTTTCCCCCAAGAAATGGCCATCAGCATTCTCACATGCCAATTTTGCTTTCAAAATATGAAAATTCCCAATTTTAAGTGACATTTTTCAGCGAAATTAAATTGTTCCGACAAAAAAGGACTAAAATTAACAATGATGTCAACATAAATGATGTAAAATGAAGGGATGCCACAATAGAGGACAAAAAATGAAATTTTGCCGCAAAAAGGGCAGTCACATCTTTTTTTTTATCTCAAGAGTAAAGGGCAATGGCATTTCAGACACAATTCTTCAAAAAGAGGACCCTTTAGAAATGAATTAACTACAGGACTACTTATGCATGCTATAAGAGCAAGATTGAACAAAAACTATAGCTGACAAATCTATACCCAATCGCGGTTTTAACGATCTAATGTTGTATTCTCGCAGTTTCTACTTCTCACTACGGAAGACATATACGTAAAACGCCTCACATTAAAGACATACAAGCCCAGATTGTACAGAATTTATTTGCGAGCGATCACAGAAGAAAGAAAAAGAACATATGAACCACACACACAAGTAAACAAGCTACGCACAGTCACAGTTGTACAAACATGTACATATAGTATCGCCTTTTTTAAGAGAAGAAAACTAAAACGAAACGCTAACGCCTAGAAGAGCCATGAATTGTGATACGAACTCGGGATGACCTGGCCAAGCAGCTCCGGTAACAAGATTTCCATCAGTAAAACACTTATGGATGGGTTCAGGCTCTAACCATGTTCCTCCTCCCAGAATAACATTAAGTTTCACCGCAGGGTATGCGGTACACTTCTTGCCCTACAATGGTTTTGTTACAAATATATCAGTAAGAAAAAGATTTCAAACGGTGACGAGCTTAATTAGTTATCATAGGACAGCGCATTTAGAATCAAAAGCAATGGAACTGGAACAACGAACATATAATAAAAATAGTACACAATAAAAAAACTGTCCGAGCTTGTTATGATAATCAGTTGGATGACCATTTTCAAATTTGTTTTTCAAGAATAAATTTTTGAGGTTCAAAAGGGCAGAAAATTCCAAAATCCTATTCCCATTACAAGACCATAAAAATCAGATAAATGATAAACCAACTGTTTTAACAAGAAGATTACAGTAATAAGTAGAAGATAAACGCGATGATTTTTATAAACAAGTTACTCTCGTAGTACTAGACAACTTTTGAGGTAAACTGAATTTTCAGTCCCTCAATCTCAGAAACCTCTAAACTTTTGGTTCCATGCCTTACGAAAATGCACTTTTGGTCCCAATTTCTCGAAATGTTTCGCATTTTTAATCCATTTGGCTGTTTTTCCATCTCATTTGGTACCAAAAATGCAAAACTGAGTCTTATGGGATCAAAAGTACGAGCTGAGACTATTCTACATAAGTCCAAAAATTGGATGATAACGGGCCAATAATCTAAAGTGCAAATCATTTTTAAAAGTTTAAAGTGCAATTCTGAAAAGTGCGAGTTTAAAACTGTTTGGGTCCAATCATGTGGGACTAAATATGCCATTTTGCCCAACTTTTTCACATATATTTTAGTTTACTAAAATAACAAAGGAAGAGTAAAGAAAAATTAGCTACCTTCAAGACACCTGCCGCAGATAAAATCTGTTGACCATGGCAGATAGATGCCACTGGTTTCTTCGATTCCATAAATTCCTTTACCAAGTGAATAACACTCTCGTTCAGTGCCAAGTACTCTGGAGCTCGCCCACCAGGTATCACAAGCCCATCATAGCTTGAGACATCCAACCCTTCAAAATCAGCAGTTAAAGTAAAATTATGTCCAGGCTTCTCACTATAGGTTTGGTCACCTTCAAAATCGTGAACAGCTGTAGGACATATATCACCCGCAAGCTTCCCGGGACAAACAGCATCTACGTGGCACTCTAGAGCTTGAAGAGACTGAAACGGAACCATAACTTCATAATCTTCCATGTAATCCTGCTCCATAACAACAAAAAGAACGGTTCATGATATATTAAGAAGTCATTTGGTAGCGGTCATTGAATAATGCTGAGAATATTAGTTATCTTATTACGAAAATGAGTGAAATGCAAACATACCCCCCCTGCTTTGTCTAATTAGCAAAAATCATCCTTGTGTTATTTTTATTACTAAAAACCCTCCCTTGTTCTAATTTTTATTAGCATAAAAACTCCCTCCCAAGACGGAGAACATATTTTGCAGGAAAAATGACAATTCCACCCACACCAAGAAATGTGAAACACCCCTCTTCACCTAAAAATTTGATAATAATCCCCTTGTTAACTTTGAAAATTGGCAATAACCCCCCTGTTCACTTAAAAAATTGGCAATAACCACCCTATTGAATTATGAAGGAATTTCAAATGGGATTTTTTCCTAACAAAAAAAAAAAAAAAAAAAAAATGACACAGGGGGTTGTTTTGCCAATTAGGGAAAGCATAGGGGATATTTTTGCATTTACCTCTAACGAATAAGGTAATATAATTTTTTAGTTGTTCGTTAGTGGAGTCTAAATTTGGATTAGTGAAATTTAGGCGAAATCACAACCTAAATTTGTTGTTGGGCCATGAAATTTATATTATCAAAGGGTTGGATATGCTATAGTTATGTTTGTATTGGTGCTTAAAATCGTGGTATCACTGATTTATGAGTCGATCGTTTCATTTATAACACTACCAAACAAGAGAAAAAAGAACCAATCTCACCTAATCTTGGTCAACAAACGACTTCTAAATCTTCAATATTAGCTTATCAAAGATGAATAAACTCAAAACCAAAACCATTGAAACTTACCCCGCAAAGAAATAGAATTCGTTTGCCAGAACCAGATATTTTGGCTCCCAATGCTTTGATAAAAAGCCGAATAAACTCGGGATGACCCTTATATGTAGCTCCGGTTATGAGATTCCCATCAGTAGTACAGAAGGCCATGGTGTCTGGCTCTACCCAGTGGGCACCTGCGGCAATCAGTGCAGGTCTCACAGCAGGATAAGCAGTGCACTTTCGACCTTTCACTGAACCAGCTGCGGCCAAGATTAGTTGACCGTGGCAAATGGAGGCAATTGGCTTTTGCAAATCTTGAAATTTCTTAACCAAGTTTATAACCAATTCATTAATTGCAAGATATTCCGGAGCACGTCCACCTGTTATGACAAGTCCATCGTATTTTGTGGGATCTACTTCATCGAAATTTGCATTGAGAGCAAAATTGTGACCCCTTGACTCAGAATATGTCTGCAGTCATTTGAGAAAGAAGACAAGTTTTAGTGGAATCATTTCTAATCTATAGAAATTATTGAAACATGAGCACACAGTCTAAATACAGTTGCATATACCAAAGGGAGTAATCTATCTGAATAATGTAAACCAAAACAAGGGGAAGAAAGAGCTTAGACGAAAATATTCACTCAAATAGTACATGTGATGTATAGCTTTTCCATTTGCTTAACCACAGTTCACAAAAGTCATATTTGTTTCCTGGATTTCAATAAGTAAAAATGTTATAATTTTTTTTCTTGCATCGAATGATAGAACATGGAGCTCAATTTCCTCATCATTTTACTCAATGAAGTCCAAAAGTCAAACATAGACAAAGTCATTTATATATCATCAAACTTAATCCCACAAATGTCTTTAATCCAAACCTTCAATCCGAACAACTTCACTAAGTTTGACCAACCAAATAGCAAGTTTTTCTTCTTTCATATGAAATTTCAATCCAAACGACTTCACTTTGTTTGAAAATGATCAATCACAATAGTAAGTTTGATTTCTTTAATCTGAACCTTAAATCCAAACAACTACAATATGTTTGACCAATAAAATAGCAAGTTCGCTAAATTCAATAAACCTGAAATCACACAAGAACAAGAAAAAATCTCAACTGAGTGCAAACATACAAAAATCTAAATAAAGAATAGACCTTTTTACATCTAATAAACAGAATACAGATACAAAAGTTGTTCTATAAACCTGGTGCCCATTAGAATCGTGGATTGCAGTGCGACAAATGTCACCGGATTTCTTGCCGGGGCAAACTGCGTCAACAGATAATCCATATGCCAACAGAGCTTGAAATGGAACCATTACCTATGCATAAAGAAATTAAGAAGGAGAGCAATAAAAACCCGAAAATACATATACATGTAGTGTATAGAGTTTTCAGTTTTCACCTCGTAATCTTCGACATAATCTCCACACAACAAGAGGACCCTTTTCTGGGATGCCATTTTTTGTTCTCCACAAGTGAGATTAATATGAACCTTTTCTTTTTCTTTTCTTCTCTCGCTGGAGGAAGTTTTAAGAATGACCTTGAAATGCGCTTCTATTTACTCGTTCTGCCCCGAATTATTTGTCATTTTAAATATTTTCTCACATATTAAGTTACCTACTAAATAGCCTCATTTTTAGGAAAAAAATAAATTATATACCTAAAATACTCTTATTATTTATTTATCTCACCATTAGCTATTTACACGTTATTCAAGTTTTACATTTTTTCTCTTACTTTTTCTCTTACATACCTAACATATGTACTTTAATAGTGCATTGAAATCCTAATATGATAAATAATTTGGGACAATTTTTTTTCTTTAAAACTATAAATAATTTGGGATAGAGGGAGTAAAAGAAATATAAAAGTCTTCGCAGAAGCACGTCTTTTCACACTATCTGTGGCGAAAATGCAGGCTTATTAGATAAAGGAGTTTTTTTTTTTTTAAAAAAAATTAGAGTAAGTAGTTTAGCAGTGTTTTTTCTCGGTTTGATTTTAAAAAGTGGTTTGTGAGTTTTTGATAAAACTTTGAAACTCGATTTGAATAATGATTTTAATGAAATATTGAGATAGTGAAATATGTTTGGTTCTTGGGGTTTGAAGGAGAAAAGTAAGTGGTAGATGTCAAAGCAATAATTTTATATGTGTGAAAAAAAAATGACAAATATCAAATTAATATTTTTATTTTTTTATATGTCTTAAGTTGGGTTTTGTAGGTTTTGGTTTGGATTACAACTGAGTTTTGACTGAAACCTCTTTAAACTTATTATCTAATGAGGTTTGACTCGGTTTGATTGAGACCAAATTCAGCCAAACTACTTCCGTATGGAGCCTTAGACTCACACTCGGACTTAGTTGCATTTTTTCAACATGCAGTTCCTTCAACTACAAAAATGATGGGTTACATTACAATTAAATTTAAATAAAATAAATTTAGAGTTTTAGTGTTTTATGAAGATGCACAATTTTAAGCAATATTTGCCTTATTATACAACAAAAGAAGAATGGAGGGCCCATTTTGGTATTAGATGGGAAGTTTATGTGCAGAGGAAATTAACTCATGATCCTTTTAGCGATTCTTGCTCCAAGGCAAAGGATTTTTCGAAAGGCCATTTCAGTTTTATGACAAAAAAACTCAGGCTGAGTTGAAATGATTGTAAATTGGGTTAAATTGTCAAATATTCAATGTACTTTTTATCCTTGGGATTGAGTTAATGGCAATTTACCCCTATAATATTCATAATGTTCAATTTACCTCCATTTGATTTGAAAAAGAGCACTTTACCCCCCTGTAATTTTATAAAAATCTCACATGGCCTCCCTCAAATTTTTATATGTGGCACTTTACCACCCTGTATTATGATAATGTGGCAGTTTACCCCCTAGAATATAATAAATGTGGCAATTCACACCCTTGTGTTATGATAAATGTGACAATTCACCCCTCCCCCTATGTTACAAAACACCTTTTATCTCAATTTCGGAAAGTGAGTTACACTCTCCAGCTCAAGGGGATAAATTGTTTCTTTAAAAATTTCACAGGGGGTAAATTGCTCTTTTTCAAATCACGTGGGAGTAAATTGAACATTATGAATATCACAGAGGGATAAATTGTCATTAACCCCCTTGAGATTTGTAAGAATGAAGACGAAGCCCAAAGAAATGAATGGTGATAAGTGCAAATTGAAACGAGTTAAGTCAAAGAATAAGACTCAAAATTGAAGAACATGGAGTAACTCTTGTGCTCAAAGAGAAACTATGAACAAGTCACAATCAAATCAAAGGAGAAAACCATAAGATTTTCATATTTAATATTGATGGGGTAACACGAGACTCAGATCGGCAGAAGTAAACATAGAATAATTGAATAATTCGAGATCCAATTCAAGAGAAGTTACTCTTTTCATGTTAAAATATTTGATTAAATTATTTCAAACCTTAAATACATAATCTATCTAGGCCCACTATATTTTACTCAATACTAGTGTTAATCGACTATGCTATATATACTCATTCTTTTATAAATTCCATACTCGATAATTATTTATTTGCAAGTCAAACCCACAACTTATAGTATCAATTTAAATAAATCTCACCTCCTAATTAACTAATCCAAGCTAATCAATCTAGCAATTAACAAATACTGTAAGCAAAATATGTAAAATTATCAATTAAGTCAAGTTTTATCTATTCATGTTTTTTTTAATCTACTAAACTGTGTATTTGTAGCTCGACTGAAGTGCGCGTTATGTATAGGTCCTCCTCGATATATATGGTGACTCCAGTAAGATTCGAACTTGAGTTTCGACTCTGAAGGTCGCAAGCCGTTGCCACTTGGCTCAACCAACTATCTAGCTATTCAATTTAACTTTTATAAATCATCTAATAATTAACTCATTTTACTCATAATCTCTAAATATAAACAATAATTAAGGATATAAAATTCGACCTGTTGCCGTAGTCGGTTCGATCCGATCCGATCCGCCAACATAATTCGAGCCCTCAGGCAGTAACGATTTCCCATGCACCTATCATCCCAAAACCAACTCCTAAGTCACATCATGTATATGGTACTGTGTGCGGCAGTGTGTACATACATAGTTATTTGTATGTGTGTACGGTAATGTGTGTGTAACAATCTTATAATTCATTTAAGGGGTTAGTGGCAATTTATTACCTGTAATTTGAAAAAGAGCCATTTATTCCTCTGTAAAAAATTTAAAGAAGCAATTTATCCCCTTTAGCTGGAGATGTAACACACTTGTTAAAATTAAGTGTAACATGAAAAATGTTGTGTAACATAGGGGGTAATTTGTCACATTTATAATAACACATGGGGTAAATTGCCACATTTACCATAACACATGGGGTAAATTGCCACATATAAAAATGTCAGGGAGACAGTGTTAAACTTTTATAAAATTATAGGGGGGATAAAGTGATATTTTCTAAATCACATGGAGGTAAATTGAACATTATGAATATCACAGGGGTATTAAGTCTTCGTTTAAGTCTAAAATCCTTGAGTCTTATAAGTGTAACCCCCATTTCTTTTTAATTAAGTTCAATTTTGTTTCAAGTTACTTATCTCAAAGTGTTCATCCAAATAAGATATTGGCAAAATAGCAATTTACGTCCCTTAACTTTCACTGGTTCGCAGGATTAGGGCACTATTTTCCAGCAAGTATTTTACGTCCCTTAACTTTTATTGGTCAACAAAATCAGGACACTTAATTTTCCAGCAAGCATTTTACGTCCCTTAATTTTCACTGGTCCGCAGGATCAAGACACTTAATTTTCCAGCAATCATTTTACATCTCTTAACTTTCACTGGTCCGCAAAATCTATAACTTTTCTATACCCACAATTTTAGTCCACAACTCGCCGAAAATTCCATAATTGCCAACTGAACAATTAATTTGGGGATTTGAATTAATATTGATGTTGTTAAATAGTTGTAGACAGTTTGTTAAGTGATTGTCAAGTGGGTGTTTGTTTTGTTAAGTGGAATTTAATATGCTGTAGCGAAAATATGTCAAATAGAAATTATTTTGCATAGTGCTCTATAAATAAGAATCTACCTAAGCCGACTAAAAACAGAGGAGCATAACGGATGTAAAGTTATAGGACGTCAGGAAAATTTATAGGACTGAAATTGTGATCAAGTGGACTAAAATTGCGGGTATAGAAAAGTTATAGGACGTATTTTGCTTGCCGAAAAATTAAGTGTCATGATTCCACGGACCAGTGAAAGTTAAGGATGTAAAATGCTTGCTGGAAATTTAAGTGTCCTGATTCTGCGGACCAATGAAAGTTAAGGGACGTAAAATGCTTGCTGGAAAATTAAGTATTCTTATTCCGTGGAGTGGAAAATTAAGTATCCTGATTCTGTGGACTAGTAAAAGTTAAGGGACGTGAATTACTATTTTGCCTAAGATATTTGTTATAGATTTTCGGCGAGTTACAGTAATTATATATAATTACATAAACTCTCAGATCGATTTCTGCTCTAATATCACATTAAGAAGGGGTTGTCTACGGTTCCTCGAGGTCATTCTTGAGGAATCGTTTTATGTAAAATCAAAGCCATTAAAAATTTATAATATTCAATCTTGACCATTTAATATTGTACAAGAGTGTACAATAGTCAGTTATTAAAAAAGTTAGTGTATAACATAAAAGGTGATATCATACTTTCTGTAAATAACCTTGTACACTATGAAAATTACCATTACATCCCTGAATTAATTAATTAAAAAGAAAACTAAATTATGGTTATTGAAGATTCAAACCCATCTTTCCCCGATGTTTACCTCTGGAGAGATGATTTCAAACGTCGTCAACACCCACCGGAGAATCTCTTTCTCCACCCTTCCTCCTGCCTCCGTCCATTCAGTTCTACTCGCATTTTGTGCCAGCATTTGAGGAATCGAGAAGTGCATATCCGGCCAAACTAATTTCTCACTTTCCCCGCATCACCGTGGTGCGCTCAGGTGGGTTTTGATTTTTCTTTTCTTGACATCCAATTTAAGTCATATATATGTTTAATTTTCTTTTAGGTGCTACTGCATTTTTAATTGAAAATGTCTTTCGTTTACTACATGAATGTGCAGACACGGACATTTATTCAATTTTCTAATGCCAATTGAAAGAGAATTCATGTGACGAAAGTAGAGTAGTTGGTCATTGATTACTTGCCCATTGGTTATCATATTTCTGCCTATTATATATATGCATATAACTAATATGTGTTATAATTAAGAAGTGCATTTTTGTATTGTGAGAGGAAAAAAATTGAAAAATTCATGGGTTATGATACTACTTTTTCCTCAATCAAATCCATATGCCTTTTTGTATTTGTTCTAGTGGTTACAACTTCAGCTCAGAGTCCTTTAATGGCTTTGAAACCGTAATATAAATGCAAGCACAAATCACAAACATAATTTAATTTTCAGTGTTGGAAGTTTACCTATAGGTGCCGATGAAGGAGACGGTCAAAAGAATTGGAATTTGGGAGAAAGGATGCACAGTTGGAAAAAAGGTTTAAAAATGATCGATGAAGAAGGTGGATTTTTTTTGTGATAGCAGAAGGTATTAAAAATTAATTTGTTATACTATAACTATTAAAAAGGGTAAAAAAGTATTTCTAAGTTAAGTATTCTAAATCTGGGGGTGTTGTACATGTGAGCATGTGTCAAAATTTTATTGGATGAAACGATTCCTCAAATAATGAAATTTAGGGGAATATTGATACTCTGATATCATATTAAGAAAGATAAAATTTAGGGGAATATTGAATATCATTGATGATAATAATAATGTGATACATTACAAAAAAACCTTAGAACTATTTATACAAGATAATAAGTGACAAAGTACTGAAATACCCCTCACTATAGTAACATAACATTTAATTCTAATTAACTCTAACAGTGATCAAGTCTAATGTATGTTTCAACTGCAATTAAGACATAATAGGGTGAAATTCAGTTTCCCCCCTTAAAGTATGAGGATGGTATCAGTTACCCCCTTAAAGTATCAATTGTAACACTTATCCCCCTCTGTTATAGTTTTGTAGTAGTTCCAAAAATACCCCCACCCCTCTCATAAAAAATAATTTCTTTATTACTTTATCAAAATAAAATTGTATCTTTATTAATTATTAATCCATTCATCCACCAAACAACATTATGTTTAATTTTTTCATTTCTTTTGTTACTTTCCTTTTTTTTATCTCAAATTTTTTCAATGATTTAACTCGTTTTTCATTAATTTGATCGATTTAAATCATTTTGACCTTTTCCACGATTTTCATCAATTTTATCACTAATTTCGTTGATTTAAACCTTTTTTTTACCTATTTAGCATGTTTACTCACCATTTTCATCATTTTAACCCCTTTTTGACCAATCTCACATATTTTTCCCTAATTTCATCAATTTAAGTTATTTTTTATCGGTTCAACTCGTTTTTTTACTATTTTCATCGATTTAAACCATTTCTGACTGAGGTATCCGATTATTCACCGATATCATTTGTCTTTGCGCTAATTTCATCGAATTAAAATATTATTGATCGATTTAACCTAATTTTCATCGAGTTACACGATATTGATCGATTTAACCTAATTTTCATCGATTTCATCTTTTTTTTTTCAATAATTTCATCGAGTTGCACTGTTTTGATCGATTTAAATTATTTTCACCAATTTTTTATCGATTTAAACCATTTTTATCCATTTGACCCATTTCCCACAAATTTCATCTGTTTTTTCATTAATTTCATTGATTGTATCGATTTAAACTAGTTTTTCCACCATTTTCAACCTCTTTTTACTAATTTTATCGATTTAAACCATTTTTTACCGATTTAACTCGACTAATCATCGTTATCAGTAGTTTCATCGACTTAACCATTTTTTTTTTAATTATCACTAGTTTTTTCTCACTAATTTCATCAATTTATATCATTGTTTTGTCAATTTGACTCGTCAATCAAAACATATTTTGACCGATCCAACCCATCACCAATTTAAAACGTTATGGTTTGATTTAACTCAATTTTTCGCAAATCTCACATGTTTTTAACTAATTTCATCAATTTACCCATTTTTTTCATCGAATTCACCCATTTTTCATCAATTTTATCGATTTAAAATATTTTGACCAATACAACCTTTTTCATCGTTTTCACCCATTTTCATCGATTTTCGCCATTTTCGTCAATTGTGTTTTTTCACAAATTTTATCAACTTGATTTGTTTGACCGATTTAACTGTATTCACCCATTTTTCATGGACTTCACTTATTTTTTAACTAAGTTAGCTGATTCAACATGTTTCAAAACAATTAAAGTCTTTTTTTTTACCAATTTCATTCGTTTTTACGAATTTTTCATCAGTTTTACATGTTCATGATAGGTTAAACCCATTTTTAATCGAATTCATCAATTTTTTTCTTCAATTTAACCGAAATCATCCGTTTTCAATGACTTAACCCATCTTCACCAATGTTTTCCACCAATTTACAGATTTACACGTTTTTTCACCGAATAACTTATGTTTTCACTAATTTTATCTAAGTGTTAAATCCGTGAAAATATATGAAATTTATGAATTGATGAAAAATTTGGTTAATCCATTGGAAATTAAATTTAATCAATGAAAAATCTGGTTAGATCGATTGAAAACATCGATGTTATAAAATCGGTTAAAAGTGTTATAAAAACGATGAAATTAGCTAGAAAATTGATCAAATCGGTGAAATTATTGAAAAAATTGTGAATCCTATTTAAAAAAAAAGTTAAATCCATCAAAAATTGATTAAATTGATGAAATTGGTGAAAAATATGTTAGACTGATTAAAACGAGTATACCTTGTAAAATTAGTGAAGAAAATCATTGAAGTCGGTAAAAAACGAGTTAGATTGGTTAAAAAATTCGATGAAAAACGTGTTAAATCATAAAAAATGGTTAAACTAGTGCAATTGGTGAAATAATCAATAAAATTGAAGTAAAAATGGGTTAAACTGCATAAAAATGAGTAAATCGATGATATCGATTAAAAATGGGATATACCGGTGAAATTGGTAAAAAAAAAGTTAAAATGACGAAAAAATAGATCAAAATTAGCGTGAGGTTGATTGGGGTCCAATTTGAATATGGATCTAACACAGAAGGGTGATCCGTGTGGAGGGTGGTTTGTGCCCGGGTGCGGTGATGGTTGGGAGGTGGCGGAGGATTGGGGGGGTGTTGGGGGGGGGGGGGGGGGGAGCGGAGGGGGAGGAGGAGATTGGACAATTGAAGTTTGCAATTTTTTTTTTTAAAGTTGATCCAGTATGTTTCCACAATTTTCATTTATGGATCCATAGTGCGTTGGATCCAGCAGATTTGATCATGTTGAAATTTAGTGTATCCCATATGGATCGATCCATATTACCACCCTTATGCCGAGTTGATTTATTAATGACCTTAGTCACAATGTAATTGATTTAAGTGTAATTGCATTTACTCTATGTTCCTAGAAATTTGATTAGTTGGACATAATTATTATTCTTGGATTGGGGAGAACTATCTTACTTAAGAGAATTTAATTTATCGGTTCTTGTTTCATAGTGCTTAGATATAAAATCACTTAAACTTTTGTGTGTTATGAAAGAGAAATAGTGACGTGTTTTTTTCACCGGAATGATTTCACTATTATGGATCACCTTTCCCGACAACTTAACAACAAATGTCTTACTTAGATTTATTTCAAATTTTCTTTGATAATTTGTTGTTATTATTCGTGGAACATATTTCTATCGTTGGTTTTGTTGCTGTTCAGTTACACATTTGTTACTAGAGCTAAATAACAACGGTAAATTTTCCGTTGGAACAATTTCATCGCTATAGATAAATTTTTCCTACAACATAACAACCGAATTCCTACGAAAAATATTTTTCCCAATTTTTCGTTGGTAATTTGTCGTTATTATTGGCGAAAAATATTTCTGTTGATGGTTCCGTCACTGTTCAGTTACTTAATTTAAATAGCGACGGATAATTTTTCGTTGAAATGATTTCGTTGCTATGGATAACTTTTTCCTTCAACTTAACAACCGAATTCCTATAAAAAATATTATTTTCCGATATTCCGTCGTTAATTTGTCGCTATTATTGAAGGAACACTTTTTATTTGAAATTTTGTTGGTATTTCGTTACTAATCCATTACTAATAGTGACAAATTTGTTTTCGTTGATATCAGGTCGTCGTCGATGCCCCCTTTTCTTGTAGTGGTGGATTGATGGATGAATTCATAATTAGTAAAGATTTTATTTTTTGATAAAGAAATGAAGAAATTAAAACATAAAATTATTTGGTGTTAAACTTGAATTTTGCGAGAAATAATTTGAAGGAGAATTAAAAAAAAAAATTGAAACATAAAATAAAGAAAACAAATTGAAACAAAAATAAAGAAAAAAATGAGATGAAAATAAAGAAAATTTGAGACCGTAAAACTGAAGGAAACAAAAAAAATGAAGAAATTAAAACATAATGTTATTTAGTGGATGAATGGATTCATAATTAATAAAGAGACAATTTTATTTTAATAATAAAATTTATTATTTATGTAAGGGGCGGGGCACTACAAGAAAACCGAGAAATTTCGACGAAAATTTCGACGGAAAATTTCGACCGAAATGGGTCGTCGAAAAAAGTGTCGTCGAAATCAAAATTTCGACGGAAATTTCGATGGAAATTTCGATAGAAAATATGAGATTTATGAGATTTCGACGGAAAATATTTCCGTAAAAAAATCTCGCAAATTTCGACGGAAAATATTTCCATCGAAATTTTCAAATAAATTTTTTAATTTTTTTTGCAGCGGTTCCAAATTGGTCGGAATTTTTTTTCAATCATGTTCACATAGATGTCGAGTTTTCACACAATCTAAAATAACGAAAATTATGCATTCGAATTAAATATCAAATAACATTCAAATATTAACATCAAACACATTCAAGTACCGAAATCCCAAAATTATATATAAAGAAAATAACTATCATACTACACAACAAAGAGCATTCAATTTTAATTTTAACTACAACGTACTAATCAGTCATCTTCATCACTCATGTCGTCATCATCATCTTCGTTCTCCGTGTCTTCTTCTTCTTCTTCTTCTTCTGTTTCAACGCCATCAATTTCTTCTTCATACGGTGCTTCAAAGTCTTCTTCATTTAGCCTGCTTGAGTTTGTAGAGACAAAGAAAGTTAATTCATACGGTACCATTCCTTTAGTCTTCTTCATAGTTACCATCATTAATTCAAAACATTGGCATCTTTATTTTATAGAGACAAAGAAAGTTGAATGGTGTTTATTTTTCAAGTTTAAAATAAATTACAACATTAATTTTTACAGTGTAAAATAAGAAAGTCTTGAAGACAACTAAGATTGTTCAAGTCAAACAAAACACAACAAGTTCTGCTGTTATTTCACACACATGTAAGACTTGCAAAAAGTCCTGCTGCTTTAAACAATAATCAGTTCATTCCTTTGACGTTTTATTTGGAAGAGGAATATAAAGGCCTGTATATATAAGACCAATAAGGCAACCAAGAAAGAGAATGCACCTGGCTAATGATAATTTTTTAATTCTTCAGCTAGCAAGCTAGACGATCAGCATTATTAGGTACATAACACATAACCAGAAGAAACAAAATGCATGTCAAAATAAGTGAAACGATTAGGACAATGACTACAAAATATTCTCTGTTAGGAAAAACCTACAACCAAATTTAACGAAAGAGCAAAAATAATGAACACAAGATTTACGTGATTCGCCCAAAATAGGCTACGTCCACGGGCTGCTGCAGATCTTTCACTAAAGGGAGATAATTACACAGTGTTTACAAACACTCAACACTCACAACTCTCTTACACTAAGAAAATTGCTCACTCAATTTTCTCACAATATCTCTCATAGGAAGCTGCTAAAATTGCTCTCAATTTTAGCCCCACTATGAACTGCTCTCGTGTATCTTGTTAATGTATTTTGATGGTGTAATTTTTCAGCTGAATGAAGCTGCTATTTATAGCCTCCAAGCCAGCAAAAATATGACGTGAAACCCGGCGCACCAATCCTTGAAATCTGCTGAAATAATGTTGCCATTTTTCTTTGCTGCATGGGGGATTATTTCTTCACGTGACAAAGATATCACTTTGACACCATTTGTCAAAGTTTGTGGGTCTCACAAAGCAAAGTTGGAAGACTTTGCATATGGTACTTGAGTACCTCTACTGTACCAACAATCTCCCACTTGAAGACCGATTTCAATCTGTCTTCACACCTGATCAATGCAACAGCCGTTCCGATCTTGTCAATTATGGAGTCCAACTGAAGCTGAGCATAGCTTCAGTTTATCAACAGTTACAACCTTTGTTAGCATGTCTGCTGGATTCTTACTCCCTTGAATCTTCTCAAGTGTTAATACTTCATCCTCTAACAGAGATCTGATGAAGTGATAACGAAGCCCAATGTGCTTTGTTCTGGAGTGAAATGCAGAGTTCTTCGCCAAATGTATTGCACTCTGACTATCACTGTATAGAACATTCTTCTCATTTATGAATCCCAACTCATCTAACAAACCCTGAAGCCAAATCATTTCTTTACTGGCTTCTGTCACTGCTACATACTCTGCTTCTGTCGTGGACAATGCAACAATCTTCTGTAACCGTGACATCCAACTGACCGCCGTTGATCCCACAGTGAATACATAACCTGTGGTGCTTCTTCTGTGATCAACTTCCCCGGCAAAATCCGCATCTACGTACCCTTGCGCTTTGACTTCTCCTCTGCCAAAGTACAAACACTTATCTGGAGTGCCTCGTAGATATCTCAAGATCCATTTGACTGCTTCCCAGTGGATCTTACCCGGGTTTGACATAAACCCGCTAACAACTCCCACTGCATAGCCAATGTCTGGTCTCGTACAAACCATTGCGTACATCAAACTCCCAATGACTGAGGCGTAAGGAACCTTGGCCATTAAGTCTCTCTCTTCGTCTGTCTGAGGAGACTGATCCTTGGATAGTCGAAAGTGACTAGCCAATGGTGTGTTGACTGGCTTACTGTTGCCCATATTGAACCTTTGCAAAATACGACTCATGTATTATGCCTGAGATAACTGCAAAACTCCTTTTTGCCTATCTCGAGTGATTTGCATCCCAAGAATCTTCTTTGCTGGACCCAAATCTTTCATGTCAAACTCTTTTGACAATTGCTGCTTCAAGCTTTTGATCTCATTCATATCTGAACCAGCTACTAACATATCGTCGACATAAAGTAGCAAGATGATATAACTTGAGTTATACCTTTTGAAGTAGCAACAGTGGTCGGCATTGCATTTCTGGAAGCCTTCCTTGTGCATGAAGTTGTCAAACTTTTTGTACCACTGTCTTGGAGCTTGTTTCAAACCATACAAGCTCTTCTTGAGTCTACACACCATATTTTCTTTCTCTTTCTCTGAGAAACCTTCTGGCTGACGCATGTAAATCTCTTCATCTAAGTCTCCATGAAGAAACGCAGTCTTCACATCCAACTGTTCTAGGTAGAGATTTTCAATAGCAACAATACTTAATACAGTCCTAATAGTATTAAGTTTCACAACAGGAGAAAAGATCTCGGTGTAGTCAATTCTTTCTTTCTGCTGGAATCCTTTGACTACTAGTCTGGCTTTGTATCGTTTCGAGCCATCCTGCTCTTCTTTCACAAGATACACCCATTTGTTATGAAGGGCCTTCTTCCCTCTAGGTAACTCAACAAGTTCCCATGTCTGGTTGGAGATCAAAGACTTCATCTCGTCTTTCATGGGAAGCTCCCACTCGCCGGCATCTCCGATCTGACAAGCCTCATAATAGCACTCTGGTTCTCCTCCATCTGTCAGCAACACATAGTTCATGTATCTCCTGTTAGGCACATGTGGCCGAGAAGACCTTCTCAATACAGGAGTTGGAGAATGGAATTGATTTGCATCCTCCTGCTCAACACGTTCCTCTGGCTCGGGATTTTCAATTGTTTGGTTTGTCACAGGACTGACGGGAACGTCATCCGCTTCTGCATATACTGGCTCAATCTCAATTGGGTCAGTGGCATTTATCGAATGCCTATCTTTGTACATAATTCTTTCATTGAAAATTACGTCTCTGCTGCGGATTATTTTCCTGTTTGCATCATCCCAGATGCGATACCCGAACTCATCATCGCCATATCCAAGAAATGTACACTTCTTGGATTTTGGATCAATCTTATTCCTGCCTTGATCACTGATATGCACGTATGCCATACAACCAAAAACTTTGAGGTGTGATAACTTAACATCTTTACCACTCCATACCTCTTCTGGAATTTTATGCTCCAATGGTACCGATGGACCTCGATTAATCAAATAAGCAGCTGTGTTGACTGCTTCTGCCCAGAACATCTTGGGTAGGCCTGACTGCATACGCATTGTTCTGGCTCTCTCGGTCAACGTTCGATTCATGCGTTCTGCTACACCATTTTGTTGAGGTGTACCCGGTACAGTTCTTTCCATCTTGATCCCGTGCTCATAGTAGAACTTCTTGAATTTGGAGGCTTCATATTCTCCACCATTATCGGTTCTCAGCTTTTTGATTTTGAGACCTGTCTCATTTTCTACCATGGCTTTCCATTTTCTGAACGTGTCGAACACTTCAGATTTATGTCTCAAAAAGTAAACCCATACTTTTCGAGAGTGATCATCTATGAAAGTCACAAAGTAGTATTTCCCACCAATCGATGAGACAGTCGTTGGACCCCATACATCAGAATGAACAAGCTCCACCTTTTCCTTCTTTGGGGTTCTGCCACTTGTCTGAAAGCTAACTCTCTTATGCTTTCCAAGTATACAGTCTTCGCACATGTCGATGTCAATCGACTGTAGATTCGGTAGCTTTTCTTTGGAGTGCATAATCTTCAAGCCTTTCTCACTCATGTGACCAAGTCTTTGGTGCCACATGTTTGGATTTTGGTTGATTGCTGCAACTGCAATCGAACAACACCCTTTTGCCGCCATATAAAGAGTGCCGCTCTTCTTTCCTCGTGCAACCGCCATTGCACCCTTTGATATCTTCCAATCATCTCCATGGAAGATTGTAGTATAGCCTTCACTGGCTAACTGGCCCACAGAGATTAAGTTTTTTCTCTGGTCGGGAATATGCCTGACATCCTTCAACTTCCACTCAGACCCGTTCAACCTAATTTTCACTGTTCATTTACCAACAATATCACAAGGTTGGTCGTCGCCAAGATATACTTTACCGAGATTTCCTGACACATACTTCTCAAAGAGTCTTTTCTGCGAAGTAGCGTGAAATGATTCTCCAGAGTCTAACACCCAAGACTCTTCCTTGCTCTCCAAAGAGCATATCAACACATCAACTTGTGTTGATGTCGAGGCAACATTGGCTTCGGTCTTCGCTGCCTGATTCTTCGGTGCACTCTTGCACTGATTTTTGTAGTGTCCGATCTTTCCACAATTCCAACACTCAACAGTCTTTGAGTTTTGGGAATTGCTGGGATTTCTCGACCTGGATCTGCCATTCTTTGATCTTCCTCGGTGGTTTGATCTTCCACGATTGTTGTTTGTCGATCGACCTCTTGACTCCGTCCACAAAGCAGAGGGGGTCGAAGTTTCGCCTGACTCTCTCCGCCGGATCTCTTCGTTTAGAACGAGATCACGTACATCGTTGAATTTCAACTTATTGCTTCCCGACGAGCTACTCACAGCCGTGACCGTAGCATTCCAACTTTCTGGAAGGGAGGACAAAAGTAACAACGCCTGTACTTCATCGTCAAACTCAATCTCGACCGAACTCAACTGAGTCGTGATTGTACTGAGCTCATTCAGATGTTGGGCCACCGATGCCCCTTCGGTCATCCGCAAATTAAATAACCGCCTCATTAAATGCACTTTATTTGAGGCCGAAGGTTTCTCGTACATATTTGAGAGTGCCTTCATAAGACCCGTCGTGGTCTTCTCATTCGCTATGTTAAAAGCGACATTGCGAGATAACGTTAACCGGATAACTCCGAGAGCTTGTCTGCCAAGGAGTTTCCACTCATCATCCTTCATGGATTCTGGCTTATCTTCTTGGAGAGGCAAGAATAAATTTTTCTGATAAATATAATCCTCTATTTGCATCTTCCAGAATCCGAAGTCCGCACCATCGAACTTTTCGAGTTTCATTTTCCCTTCGTCTGCCGCCATTACTCCCACTTAAATCTGGTTGGCCCGGAATAAATATTCCTGAGCTCTGATACAAGTTGTTAGGAAAAACCTACAACCAGATTTAACGAAAGAGCAAAAATAATGAACACAAGATTTACGTGGTTCGCCCAAAATAGGCTACGTCCACGGGCTGCTGCAGATATTTCACTAAAGGGAGATAATTACACAGTGTTTACAAACACTCAACACTCACAACTCTCTTACACTAAGAAAATTGCTCACTCAATTTTCTCACAATATCTCTCATAGGAAGCTGCTAAAATTACTCTCAATTTTAGCCTCACTATGAATTGCTCTCGTGTATCTTGTTAATGTATTTTGATAGTGTAATTTTTCAGCTGAATGAAGCTGTTATTTATAGCCTCCAAGCCAACAAAAATATGACGTGAAACCGGCGCACCAATCCTTGAAATCTGCTGAAATAATGTTGCCATTTTTCTTTGCTGCATGGGGGATTATTTCTTCACGTGACAAAGATATCACTTTGACACCATTTGTCAAAGTTTGTGGGTCTCACAAAGCAAAGTTGGAAGACTTTGCATATGGTACTTGAGTACCTCTACTGTACCAACAATCTCCCACTTGAAGACCGATTTCAATCTGTCTTCACACCTGATCAATGCAACAGCCGTTCCGATCTTGTCAATTATGGAGTCCAACTGAAGCTGAGCATAGCTTCAGTTTATCAACAGTTACAACCTTTGTTAGCATGTCTGCTGGATTCTTACTCCATTGAATCTTCTCAAGTGTTAATACTTCATCGTCTAACAGAGATCTGATGAAGTGATAACGAAGCCCAATGTGCTTTGTTCTGGAGTGAAATGCAGAGTTCTTCGCCAAATGTATTGCACTCTGACTATCACTGTATAGAACATTCTTCTCATTTATGAATCTCAACTCATCTAACAAACCCTGAAGCCAAATCATTTCTTTACTGGCTTCTGTCACTGCTACATACTCTGCTTCTGTCGTGGACAATGCAACAATCTTCTGTAACCGTGACATCCAACTTACCGCCGTTGATCCCACAGTGAATACATAACCTGTGGTGCTTCTTCTGTGATCAACTTCCCCGGCAAAATCCGCATCTACGTACCCTTGCGCTTTGACTTCTCCTCTGCCAAAGTACAAACACTTATCTGGAGTGCCTCGAAGATATCTCAAGATCCATTTGACTGCTTCCCAGTGGATCTTACCCGGGTTTGACATAAACCTGCTAACAGCTCCCACTGCATAGCCAATGTCTGGTCTCGTACAAACCATTGCGTACATCAAACTCCCAATGGCTGAGGCGTAAGGAACCTTGGCCATTAAGTCTCTCTCTTCGTCTGTCTGAGGAGACTGATCCTTGGATAGTCGAAAGTGACTAGCCAATGGTGTGTTGACTGGCTTACTGTTGCCCATATTGAACCTTTGCAAAATACGACTTATGTATTCTGCCTGAGATAACTGCAAAACTCCTTTTTGCCTATCTCGAGTGATTTGCATCCCAAGAATCTTCTTTGCTGGACCCAAATCTTTCATGTCAAACTCTTTTGACAATTGCTGCTTCAAGCTTTTGATCTCATTCATATCTGAACCAGCTACTAACATATCGTCGACATAAAGTAGCAAGATGATATAGCTTGAGTTATACCTTTTGAAGTAGCAACAGTGGTCGGCATTGCATTTCTGGAAGCCTTCCTTGTGCATGAAGTTGTCAAACTTTTTGTACCACTGTCTTGGAGCTTGTTTCAAACCATACAAGCTCTTCTTGAGTCTACACACCATATTTTCTTTCTCTTTCTCTGAGAAACCTTCTGGCTGACGCATGTAAATCTCTTCATCTAAGTCTCCATGAAGAAACGCAGTCTTCACATCCAACTGTTCTAGGTAGAGATTTTCAATAGCAACAATACTTAATACAATCCTAATAGTATTAAGTTTCACAACAGGAGAAAAGACCTCGGTGTAGTCAATTCTTTCTTTCTGCTGGAATCCTTTGACTACTAGTCTGGCTTTGTATCGTTTCGAGCCATCCTGCTCTTCTTTCACACGATACACCCATTTGTTATGAAGAGCCTTCTTCCCTCTAGGTAACTCAACAAGTTCCCATGTCTGGTTGGAGATCAAAGACTTCATCTCGTCTTTCATGGCAAGCTCCCACTCGCCGGCATCTCCGATCTGACAAGCCTCATCATAGCACTCTGGTTCTCCTCCATCTGTCAGCAACACATAGTTCATGTATCTCCTGTTAGGCACATGTGGCCGAGAAGACCTTCTCAATACAGGAGTTGGAGAATGGGGTTGATTTGCATCCTCCTGCTCAACACGTTCCTCTGGCTCGGGATTTTCAATTGTTTGGTTTGTCACAGGACTGACGGGAACGTCATCCGCTTCTGCATATACTGGCTCAATCTCAATTGGGTCAGTGGCATTTGTCGAATGCCTATCTTTGTACATAATTCTTTCATTGAAAATTACGTCTCTGCTGCGGATTATTTTCCTGTTTGCATCATCCCAGATGCGATACCCGAACTCATCATCGCCATATCCAAGAAATGTACACTTGGATTTTGGATCAAGCTTATTCCTGCCTTGATCACTGATATGCACGTATGCCATACAACCAAAAACTTTGAGGTGTGATAACTTAACATCTTTACCACTCCATACCTCTTCTGGAATTTTATGCTCCAATGGTACCGATGGACCTCGATTAATCAAATAAGCAGCTGTGTTGACTGCTTCTGCCCAGAACATCTTGGGTAGGCCTGACTGCATACGCATTGTTCTGGCTCTCTCGGTCAACGTTCGATTCATGCATTCTGCTACACCATTTTGTTGAGGTGTACCCGGTACAGTTCTTTCCATCTTGATCCCGTGCTCATAGTAGAACTTCTTGAATTTGGAGGCTTCATATTCTCCACCATTATCGGTTCTCAGCTTTTTGATTTTGAGACCTGTCTCATTTTCTACAATGGCTTTCCATTTTTTGAACGTGTCGAACACTTCAGATTTATGTCTCAAAAAGTAAACCCATACTTTTCGAGAGTGATCATCTATAAAAGTCACAAAGTAGTGTTTCCCACCAATCGATGAGACAGTCGTTGGACCCCATACATCAGAATGAACAAGCTCCACCTTTTCCTTCTTTGGGGTTCTGCCACTTGTCTGAAAGCTAACTCTCTTATGCTTTCCAAGTATACAGTCTTCGCACATGTCGATGTCAATCGACTGTAGATTCGGTAGCTTTTCTTTGGAGTGCATAATCTTCAAGCCTTTCTCACTCATGTGACCAAGTCTTTGGTGCCACATGTTTGGATTTTGGTTGATTGCTGCAACTGCAATCGAACAACACCCTTTTGCCGCCATATAAAGAGTGCCGCTCTTCTTTCCTCGTGCAACCGCCATTGCACCCTTTGATATCTTCCAATCATCTCCATGGAAGATTGTAGTATAGCCTTCACTGGCTAACTGGCCCACAGAGATTAAGTTTTTTCTCAGGTCGGGAATATGCCTGACATCCTTCAACTTCCACTCAGACCCGTTCAACCTAATTTTCACTGTTCCTTTACCAACAATATCACAAGGTTGGTCGTCGCCAAGATATACTTTACCGAGATTTCCTGACACATACTCCTCAAAGAGTCTTTTCTGTGAAGTAGCGTGAAATGATGCTCCAGAGTCTAACACCCAAGACTCTTCCTTGCTCTCCAAAGAGCATATCAACACATCATCTTGTGTTGATGTCGAGGCAACATTGGCTTCGGTCTTCGCTGCCTGATTCTTCGGTGCACTCTTGCACTGATTTTTGTAGTGTCCGATCTTTCCACAATTCCAACACTCAACAGTCTTTGAGTTTTGGGAATTGCTGGGATTTCTCGACCTGGATCTCCCATTCTTTGATCTTCCTCGGTGGTTTGATCTTCCACGATTGTTGTTTGTCGATCGACCTCTTGACTTCGTCCACAAAGCAGAGGGGGTCGAAGTTTCGCCTGACTCTCTCCGCCGGATCTCTTCGTTTAGAACGAGATCACGTACATCGTTGAATTTCAACTTATTGCTTCCCGACGAGCTACTCACAGCCGTGACCGTAGCATTCCAACTTTCTGGAAGGGAGGACAAAAGTAACAACGCCTGTACTTCATCGTCAAACTCAATCTCGACCGAACTCAACTGAGTCGTGATTGTATTGAGCTCATTCAGATGTTGGGCCACCGATGCCCCTTCGGTCATCCGCAAATTAAATAACCGCCTCATTAAATGCACTTTATTTGAGGCCGAAGGTTTCTCGTACATATTTGAGAGTGCCTTCATAAGACCCGTCGTGGTCTTCTCCTTCGCTATGTTAAAAGCGACATTGCGAGATAACGTTAACCGGATAACTCCGAGAGCTTGTCTGCCAAGGAGTTTCCACTCATCATCCTTCATGGATTCTGGCTTATCTTCTTGGAGAGGCAAGAATAAATTTTTCTGATACAAATAGTCCTCTATTTGCATCTTCCAGAATCCGAAGTCCGCACCATCGAACTTTTCGAGTTTCATTTTCCCTTCGTCTGCCGCCATTACTCCCACTTAAATCTGGTTGGCCCGGAATAAATATTCCTGAGCTCTGATACAAGTTGTTAGGAAAAACCTACAACCAGATTTAACGAAAGAGCAAAAATAATGAACACAAGATTTACGTGGTTCGCCCAAAATAGGCTACGTCCACGGGCTGCTGCAGATCTTTCACTAAAGGGAGATAATTACACAGTGTTTACAAACACTCAACACTCACAACTCTCTTACACTAAGAAAATTGCTCACTCAATTTTCTCACAATATCTCTCATAGGAAGCTGCTAAAATTGCTCTCAATTTTAGCCTCACTATGAATTGCTCTCGTGTATCTTGTTAATGTATTTTGATGGTGTAATTTTTCAGCTGAATGAAGCTGCTATTTATAGCCTCCAAGCCAGCAAAAATATGACGTGAAACCCGGCGCACCAATCCTTGAAATCTGCTGAAATAATGTTGCCATTTTTCTTTGCTGCATGGGGGATTATTTCTTCACGTGACAAAGATATCACTTTGACACCATTTGTCAAAGTTTGTGGGTCTCACAAAGCAAAGTTGGAAGACTTTGCATATGGTACTTGAGTACCTCTACTGTACCAACATTCTCCTATTACAAAAATCATTTGATATCATTTGCACTGATCTAAAATTAGTTAACCTCATCCAATAAGCAAATAGAGCATCATCTCACTTGACACTAATTGTGTGAAAGACTTTTTCAGTGTGGGCTAGTACTGTAAGTCTGTAAGTGAATATCATCTATCTATCTTGTGCTCAGAATCCGCGAAATCTAAGGAGCTTAGGTTGCAACTTGAAAGGTTGACATATATATATAGGATGATACATTGACATATTTACATCTCTTTACTGTCGTAAGTATCAAAGCAGAGCTCAGGACTTAATTCTTTCCGATAAATTAATCAAGTCCAAAATCACACCTTGCTATATTATCAAGTGATTTCGTACAATAATAACATCTAGAACACGCAAATTAAATCTACATTGGTTTGTTAAGTTTAAACTCTCAAAAGCTCCATGTGAAGAGCTTTTCTTTCTTAATTACAAGTTTCTATTTTCTTTGAGTCATTTTCCATCCATCTGAAACATAACGGAATACACAATGCAAATACATATTTCCCATTGTTCCATGTTAGATGAAATCTTGCAGGGTAGAAAGCAAGCAAAGGCAAGACAATCCAATCCAATTCAACACAATTCAAACAAAAAATAATATACTCCTATTAATAGGCAATTAAGATTCCATCTAGTCTAAATCAACCTAAAAGTTGGAGTTCTAACCACAAAACTAGATGAAACTTTTTCTTCTCATGTTGGCAATTGGCTCGAGTGTATAATACACTACTGATATCATCTATCTTCTCAACCCAGCAAAAGATACAATTCTCAATTTGCATTTTCAACTAAAAGAATATTTGACAAAAAATACCCAGATAAATTAGAAAAATAAAAAGAAATCGTCAAAATTAGGGCAAATAGAATGGAGAATTACCAATTTTCGGAGAGAGTGATTGTATTTAGCTACCATAGACCGTTCGCGTTAGGATTCTGAAGGTGAAATCAATTCATATTGTGAGTTTTGGGGGTTTTGGAAACTGCAGAGGCTGCAAACGGCGGCGCGGCTGAGGAGGAAAATGGAGAAGAAAGTTTAGGCGGCGCAGAAGATCGAAGAAAATGGAGGAGGAGGAAAGAAGAAAGAAGAAAGGAGAAGGAGGAAAAATGGGCTCGGAGAGGGAGAGGGAGAGGGAGAAAGAGGCGGGATGGGGAGTGGGGAAGAAGGGTTAGATTTAAGTTTACAAATTTCGACGGAAATACATCCGTTGAAATTTTAAAAATTTCGACCGATTTATTTTCCGTTATATTTTTTGACGGATTATTTCGACCGATTTTGTATCGGTCGAAATTTCTATTTATTTATTTTTAAATTATTTCAACCGAATTTAAATCGGTCGAAATTAATTTCGACGGAATTTTTTTCTGTCAAAAGTAATTTCGACCGAATATTTTTCGGTTGAAAAATTTCAACGGAAATTAATTCTGTTGAAATTTTAACAAATATTTCAACCGATTTATTTTGTTGAAATTTTTCGGTTGAAATTTCATCTTTTTCTAGTAGTGAAATCAAGGGCCGGCGGCGTAGGAGAGGGATAGGCGGTGGAGCTAGGTGGTGGATCGGAGCTAGGCGGCGGTTGTTGTTCTTGGAGAGGGAGAACAATGGGTTTTTTTCTTCTAAGTAATGAGACTGAGCTCCCGTAAGTGTGTTGCTCTCAAATGAAATTGCAACAGATTTCGACGGAAATTTTAAAATTTCGACGGAACAAATTCCGTCGAAATTTATTAAATTTTCGACGGAATTTATTTTCCGTCGAAAATTTTAATTTGGACAGACAAAATTCCGTCGAAATTTATTAAAATTTTGACGGAATTTATTTTCCGTCGAAATTTCTTTATTTATTTGTTTTCCTTTATATTGTTATATTTCGAGGGAATAAAATCCGTCGAAATTTCTAAAATTTCGACGGACTGAAATTTTCGTCGAAATTTATTTTTTGTTTCCTTTTTTTTTTCTTCTTCGCGAAAATGTTGAATTTCGACGGAAACTATATCTGTCGAAAACTTTGAACATTTCGACGGATTACTTTTTCCGTCGAAATTTCTATTTTTTTTCGTTTTTTATATCTTAATTTCGACCGAACATAATTCGGTTGAAATTATTTTCGACGGATTTTTTCCGGTCGAAATATTTCGACGGAAAAATTTTCCGTCAAAAATTTAATTAAAAGTTCTACGGATTTTTTTCCGTCGAAATTTCTCGGTTTTCTTGTAGTGGGGGTATTTTTGGAATAAAAACTACAAAACTATAACAAAGGGGATAAGTGTTACAATTGATACTTTAAGTGTAACTGATACCACCCCATACTTTGGGGAAACTGTATTTCACCTTAATTAATATATCAATTTTACATTCAAATTTGTTTTGAATCCATTGTCCTAAATCCTGACTGGCGCATATAGTTAAGTTCTCAAGAAGATATTGCTACCCAGGCTTCAGGGGCTTTGATTAATTGCAATCTAGTTTTCAACTTTTCATACAAAAATGAGAAAAAAACATCTTATTTAAAGAATATGGATATAGTGATATTAGATTGATACTATATGATGACAAATGTTATTTGTTATGTGAATAATAGTTAATTGTGCTATGATTGACTGAATATTATATTATAAATGAAGGTTTTTAATTGTCTTGTAGATTTGAATATTTGATTACTTTATTTTTTATTGTAATTATTATTGTGTAAGTATAATTAATTATGGAAGAATGAGCTGTTTAAGAACATGCCCATATAAATGTGTCGAACTCGGATCGAATCCTTTTAGATTGGATCTGAATGGATGATCTAGATGGATTCACCTTTTTTCTTTTTCCTCACTTCATTATAGAATCAAATGGATTTCGATCTACATTAAGCTAGCTACTTTATTTGCGTGTTACTCGTAATATAAAATCTACAACATTTAAGGGCCTGTTTGTTTGGCTTTTGGAAAAGTAGTTTGGGAGAATAGTGGAAGTTTGTGAAATAACCTCGATTTGCGTAATATTGTTTGTTTGGGTTTTCAGAGAGTGGTTTGAGAAATAAAGTAGGTGTAGGTTTTTTTGGAAGAGTTGGGCTGTAGGTGTAAGATGTGTAAGACTTTATGTCAAATCATGTTTATTATGTGAGATAAATTGTGTAAGAGATATGTTACTTTATGCCACATCAAAGTAGAGTTTGTATAGGTTTTGTTTAGAGATAAGAAAATTGTTGTTTGTTTGGCTTTTAAGAGAGTAGTTTGAAAAAATTAATGGATGAAAAATTTATTTCTGAAAGTAGAAAACATGTTTGTTTGGCATTTCTCAAACACGAAAAAAATTTGGGAAACGCCAAACAAACAGGCCCTAATACATTATTAAATTAATCGAAAGATTTAATTCGACACTCTTTATTTACCTTACAGACTATTTTTCTTAATTTAATATTTTTTATCACTATTTTTCCTAATGTTTTACGAAATATTTTTAATTTCTTTTCAAAAAATTCCAATATTTAATATGTCAAAACATATACTATGAACGAAAATTCTCTGTTTTCGTACATCATATATGCCTATGATAATGACAACTTTTTTAAGAAAAAAAATAGAAGTATTTTATTTGTGTTTTGGTATGATAATTAGTGAAGTTTGCCCCAAGTTTCTTTTCTTGTATGGTCCAAGTGGTAATATGTAGATATTATTTGGTGTATCAATTATTATTGATAGGCGAGGTAGTAAATTTTATCAAAATGATTTTGCTTAGCAAGAAATGTTTCACAAAGAAAGTTCAAGCACAACACTTTCAGCTTCACATTTCCAATCACTCGGAGTTCAAAGAGGTATCCACAAATTCCTGAGTGATGTCTACGATTGAATAGTACGAGAAAGTCTATAATGTACCATTTAATTGATCGTTTAATATTGACACTTCTATTGCAAGGAGTGAGCGCTCATTTTCAACAATGACGTTGGTAAAAAATAGGCTTGTAAACAAATTGGAATATCAATACCTTGTCGATTGTTTGGTCACATACATTGAAAATTGAAGAAATCGCTGAGAAATTTGATATTGATTGTATCATAGATGAAATCTATGATATGAAAGAACGTCATGATCAACTTCAATAATTTTATTAAACTATTTTTTTTAGTTTGAATTCAATATAATTCTTATTGACGACTCATTTCCTAATATAATTATTCTTGTGGGCTTATATGAATAATATAGTCTTGTCAATAAATTTTAAGAAGACATAAATTCTCCGACTGCCATATTTTCAAATTTTGCAACTATACAAAAACATTCAACTAATAAAATGGCCACAAATTTCAATTGAAATACACAAGTTCAAGAATCACAAGCAAAATAAAAAATCAGAGAAATATAATTTTCTTCCCATGCCAATATCTCCGTCGAATTCTCCCCATCGGCGGAGATTTTTTTTCATATCTCTTCAAATTCTTGCTATGAATTCTCAACATTGAATCACACATTGATATGTAGATAAAAATATTGTTAGAAATCTTAGTTGAATAACCTAACGCAAGGTACGAATATTTGACATTTTAAATTTTTTTTTAGCTTTTAAGTTTGCTTTAATTAATTTGAAGTTAACTTAATTTAAATAAATTAAATTTAAAATGAAGCTCCATTTTTTTTTACGCCTATTGGTGGAGTAAAAACTTTATACAGGTATCGAAACACTGTAGAAGACATTAAAGATGATTCAATGATTTTTTTTTATGTTGATTACTAGAGATGCTCCAAGGCATCAAAACGCCAATTTGGTGTCTGCTGCAGCGTTTTGAAAAGTATTCGACGAAGAAATAAACAGATGATGCCGAATTTTTTCACGGGATTCAATCGAAGTAATGTTTACTGTAAAGTTTCCTGCAAAACAAGTAAAGACTCAGTCGGGGCAATTCTAACGAAGCTATTTCAATATCGTACCATTTGCACCTCGCATTTCATACCCCTTTCTTAGTATCAAATGCAAAAATAGAAGAATGCAGCTTTAGGCCATGACTGAAACACTCTCCAAATATAATGTTACAACGTTAGATAAACATAGAAGCAAATTCACTGGCTTTCTTATTAAGCTCCATATACAAAGAGTTTTCGGTAGCATAACTTTAGCTAACTCGAAAATTAGTTTCGAATTTGAACAAATGACGTTGTATATGATGCTACATTGGATTCAAACATATTACTATCATTCATTAAGGTTTGTCACCAACGGGCTTCTCGACTCACCACGCTTCTTCGCATACCATGACTGAAACACCGGCTTTCTTCATAGGAGCACATTCGTTGGCTTTCTTCATAATATATACAAAGAGTTTTCGGTAGCATAACTTTAGCAAACTCGAAAATTAGTTTCGAATTTGAACAAATGATGTTGGATATGATGCTACATTGGATTCAAACATATTACTATTATTCATTACGGTTTGTCACTAACGGCTTCTCGACTCACCACGCTTCTTTGCAGACCTCCTGTTAAACAAATATTTTGATGAGCAAAAAAGAAATTACACATTGTCCCTAATTTTAGTTGAAACATACAGAATACTTGATAATATATACCTCCTAGTTGATTGTCTTGGTTTATCTCCAACACTGAGTGCTGATAAATTCCTGGACAACTCACGACTCGAATTATCACTTCTCGCGTTTGTAACCACCGGCCATTTAATCGAAAGTGTCAAGTCCCTACATGCATTGAATAACAGCAGCTTACGAAATCAAATAAAGATGAAAAACGAATATATTTTCTTACGTACCCTTCAATCCTTTTGCACAGGCAGCGACTCATAAAGTTAACCGTGTAGTTTCCAAAAACGGCATCTAGTTTGTTTGCCAGTTTTGGTACCTCGATTATTCGAACTACCTCCCATACTTTGATAACTTGAATATCTTCGGAATTTTCCCTAAAAATGTCAATACTCCAAATCAGTTTTATCGGCCCTTTAACATCATATATCTCCAATAACTGAGAACACGGTCCTTCCACGAGGCCAAGATTATCGTCTTTGACCAGTTGACGCCAGCCATTTGAGAGCTTCACCAATATAGAAACGACGTCTTCGTGGATTTTTAAGTGCTGAAATTTGATCATGGACTCATGGAATTGAGCAGAGAAGCAAACCTGTAATAAAACAAAAATACATTAACAAGGAAACTTCTTAAGAGTATGTCTATTAATAAATGCTACAATAATATATATACCTTCCAATTCGATGTTTTGAACAAGATTGAATTCATACTAAATAATGAATTCAACTGGCCAAGCTCAACTAAGGAATTGCTAATTGCTAGAGACAAGCTCTTATCCTCGTACGCATTGAAGAAACAACCTCGACTTTTGGCATCAAGAACCAACTTTTTCCAAACAGAACCACTGTTCAACAAAGTTGCACCATTGCCTATTATCCATAGACAATACCTGTAAAAGGATCCAGAAAGAAGGAAAAAAATCCTCAAAAATGTTCTAAATATCATTGTTTCATGAACAAGGGCGAATGATAGTAGTACCTAGCTCGAGTCAAAGCTACATTGGTTCTTTGGTGATTAGATAAGAATCCGACAGAGCCATTCCCATTGCATCGAACTGTGGAGATTATTATAATGTCTTCTTCACCACCTTGAAAACCATCCACCGAACGAACATTTACGGAAAATTTATCATTTATATCCGTACTATAAGTTTTTCCAAGTCTTTCTTGAATAGCATGAACTTGAGCTTTATAAGGCGATATGCAACCAACACGAACCTTTTGCCTCGAATGAGCAGATTCTATGTCAAATTTATCGATGGTCAAGAAAGACAAAAGAGAGTATGTAAGGAGAATTAAAAAAAAAAAAAAAAAAAAGAGGTAAACAGAAATAATACCTTGATAGAGTTTCGATACAATTGCAGCAACCACAGAGACCTCCACCATATTTTTCTTACTATACCTTTCGTCAAACTCCTCTTTTCCATTGTTTACATCTATGAAAGAATACGAGCCAAAGATTTTTTCTTTAAGGAAACGACGTTCATAAGTTCTTTCAATGACATTTTGTCCATTCTTAATTTTCTTTCCATAGAACTCTCTATTTGGAAATAAGCTTATTGAAGGATGCATTCTGTACTGAACATTCAAAAGGTGTTTACTATGTCCTAACATCACAAGCCTCTCGAACAAACTCCTCCCAAAGTCGACTTTCTCACAAATCTGTCAATATGAAAAAAATTGTTAATGAAACAAAATAAATGAATGAACTAGATATGGGACAGAAAGATTGATTTCATTTAATTTCAAGACCTTGCTTTGAACCATAGCCGGAAGTTGTTTCTCGTCTCCAACAAGTACAACATGGCGAATACCAGAGAGCTGTAAAGGAATCGAGGATTCACATTCTTTTAATTGTGCAGCTTCATCGATTATGACCAACTCAATCGGTTTACTTCCTTCTGTATACAATTTAGCCGAGCTTGAAGCAGTGCAAAAAATCAAGATTGCATTTGTTAGACAAAAGCTTCTAATTTGATATTGTTCAATGTACATTGGAACCGAGAACGATCCACGAAAGGATTTCAATACTTCCAAACACTGTAATCTCATAGAACTCATAATATTTGCAGATTTAGTCCCTAAAGTATCTTCATTGCCTTTTAGTTCTTGCCTTAACGACCCTTTAGAACTATTTATCAAAGTTTGAAGTATTTGGAGAACTTCAAGAACACTAATCATTTTCTTTACAACTTCCAAAGGAAGATGTGAAGTAGGCATATGTGTGTACAACCCTGTAACGCAAAGCATTAGTTGCTCTTCGTACTTACTGAATGCTTTAGTGAAAAACTCCTCAAATGTACATAGAATTTTCTCATTGTTGCCACTTGCTTCTTCCTTTTTATTCTTATTTTTATCCTTCTTGGATTCTCTTCGTTCACGATCCTTCGAATTTTTCTTCTTAGCTTCCTTAAGATCGCGGTTGATGACCTCCTTCCAAGATTTCATTTGAAGTTTCCCTTTGCGGATTCCAATCTCGTTTTTTCCTTCATTTTCTTTCCTAGAATTAAGGTCATTCCTCTCCTTTTCCTCCTCGTTGTCAACTTTCTCGGATTCTTCCAAAATTTCATCTTTCTCTCCTCTCGAGAATCGGAGATATTGGTCTTCAGGGTCTTCGAGTAAACCAACCATTGATAATAAACTACCGTTCCACCCCGTTAGTGGTGCAAAACATTTAGCTAATACCTTAACACGATGATCAAGAAATATATTAAAAAGATCTTCATGGTCATCAATCTTCATTCGCTCCCCATTACCAAACAAAACAACATCTCCTAGACCGTAATTCTCGTACACTAATGTACCACCTAGCAAACTCATCAAGCGCTTTGTGACTCCTATCACGGCAATGTTAGTTGGAGCACATGTCAATGTTCGGCATTTCATTTGCAAGAGGGCAAATACTAATGCGGAAATTGTTTTCGTTTTTCCAGTTCCGGGAGGACCCCATATTAGCTTCACACTGTTTTTATGATGACATTCTCTTGTGGCTATGCAGTTTAAAACTGCATGCTTTTGGGAATCATCGAGTACAAGAGGATCGATACATTCCCTTGATTTCGACACATTAAGGCTCTCAATTTCGTTCGAGGAACAAATACTACATAGTTCTTCTTCCACCTGCACTCAATACACAAAAGGGACAATAAAGAACAAACAATTTAGGAGTGAAATGCAAAAATACCTATGTCATTTTCAATAGCAAAAACCTCCCTGTGTTATTTTTTTGTTAGGAAAACACCCTCCCTTACCAAAATACATATTTTGCAAGAAGAATGACAATTATACCCCTACAAAAATACCCCTCTTAACCTAACAAATTATTAAAAAAAAACCCAATAACTCTGAAAATTGCCAATAACCCCCCTGCTCAGTACAAAAATTGACAATAACCTCCCTATTGACTTGTGAAGAAATTTCAAATGGAGTCTTTTGCTAATAAAGGAAAAAACACGTTTTTTTTTTTTTTTTTTTTTTTGCCAATTAGACAAGTCACATAGGGTATTCTTGCATTTAGCTCAAAAATTTAGCATACTTAGAATATTTCAAATTCAAGAAATCTTACAGATGGATTAGTTCTCGAAACAGAGTTAATGATGTCAAAATTTCCTCCTTTCATGTCCGGATGCAATGCTTTCCATATCCGTGAGTTTGTAATCAAGTTTGTAAGATAAACAGCGAAAACTTTGTCGCCCTTTATACCGTTTTCTTTGTCTTGTTTCTCAAACATAATAGGCTTCGAAGAAAGGATTTTAATCTCATCGGAATCTTCTTTCCTCATGCCTTTAACCAAAGCTATAGTATATGGTCTTTTAGGCCTATCAAGATCATCAATACATCTCGGTTTCACCTCGGTTAGTGCAATCAAATCACCATACTCGGGTTCATACGCTCCTCCCGGTTTTAATGAAACAACGTAAAGCAATTCCTCATCCTTTCCCGTACTATCGACATCATATATCTTACATGAAGGTGCATGAAACAGAGTTGTCAATTTGGAGTTCAAATCAGCATGAGTTTCTTCAATAATTGGGCTTATAAATGAATTTAAGTAATTTTCTGCTGATGTAAATGTTTTGGGAATTTGATTAACCTGTAGTTTCCGATTAACCATTCAATAATCAGTGAAAAGAAAATAGTAATATGATCTAAATACAGAACAATGTTTATTTACATCCAACAAGTAAGAAAAAAAATGAACAATAATTAATCAAACCTTATCTTTGTAAAGATCTTCATTCATTATATCAGCAATGGACCAAGAAAAAACAAAATCAATTAATTCTAAAGCTTTATTTTCCTTCTTCTTAGTCTTCTTCATCCAAGTGTGGCTAGTCTTCATTATGTTACTTTTTCCTCTTCTTCTTCTTTCCAGAACAAAAATATCGAAAAAAGATTACTAATATAAAATGTTTTATTTTATTTTTAGGCTGCTTTACATTCCAGCAAAGATAGTATATGTATACAAGTATATATATGATGGAAAGTAATATACTTACAACAGTGGTTTGGAAAATAATGTTTTTGTGTAAATGTATGTATCATGTTCATGTATGCAATACTATGCATAGATTCAAAAAAAAAAAAAAAAAAATGGCAAAGTGATATTTGAAGTATTGGGAAGTTGAAAGAGTTTTTTGGAATTGAGAAACTGAAACAGTATTTAGAATTTTTGTTTGCCCAAAAGGGTATGGAGGGAAATCAGTGAATTTTTTGTCGGTTTTTTTTTTTCTTTTAATTATTTTTTACTTTAAATCCAACGGCTCAGATCAATCTTGGATTCTAAACTTTTTTTTTGTTTTTCAAGGGTTTAGTTTATTTTGAGGCGCATCAGACATATTAAGTGAGAATCTTTCCCAACAGGAATTCAAACATCGATTCGCTACTTTGTAGTGATTAATCCCTTCAATACCAATCATATGTTGGTTCTTGGATTCTAAATTGTATGCTCTTCATTCGGTCTATTTATATGTTGTATTTTACTCTGTTAAGTACTTCAGTTTAATAAATAATAATAATAACAATATAACAAGTGCGTCAGACACATTAAGTGAGAACCTCTCCCAACATAAATTCAAATATCGTTTCGTTACTTTGTAGTGATTAGTCCCTTCCATACCAATCATATGTTAGTTCTTGAATTCTAAATTGTATGCTCTTTCATTCGGTCTATTTATATGTTGTATTTGACTCTGTTAAGTACTTCAATTTAATAAATAATAATAATAATAATATAATAACATGAAGATTTGTATAATGTTGTTATCATATGTTAGTTTATGTTCTGATGATTACGGATACTTTCCCTACTTTTACAATCTTCAAAAAGCATGTGAAAAGATTTCATTGGTAGAATATAAAAAAATTAAATTATTATCTATATGAACAAACCTAAAGTTATCTTTGATTCATAACCAAACAATTGCCATAGTAAGATTCTTATTGTACGAAAAGGGAAAAGAACATGGTCCATACCTTCTTTGTAGAGCTATTACAAATATAAAAGAAATCTCTGAAACTATATAATGTTCAAAGTTAACAACGAAATTCCTTTCCTCTAATTTGCTTATGCCTTTTTTGTTTAATTTATTTGATACTCATTATGACTACAATATTTGAATATATCAAGACTTTACTTACAATTAAAATTAAGAAGAAATTTATAATTTTTGTAAATACTAGAAAAGTGCATGTACGTTCTACGTGTCTAGTTAATTTCATAGATATTTTTTTGTAAATTGGACTAATAATAACTTTCTTATGTCATAAAATAGAACAAATTTATGACTGATATTTAATTTTTTTTATTAATTATTATTGATTTACCAAAAAAAATAATGGCTTTAAATTGTTGTAATAAAATATAAAATATGATTGATTTGGTCATGGCATCTTATAAAATTTGTTCTACAATAATATCATAAGAACATTATTTAGTTCATTCCATAATAGTAGTTTTCATATTAAGTTTTTCAGTTATTCATTGATGACACGGTTTCATCCGATTCTTCACAAATTTCAACCGAATTTTCATCGATTTCACATGTATTCATCGATTTTACGAGCACTTCTTCTTACTGGTTTCACCCGTTTTTTCACCAACTTCACCAGTGTTCACCAATTTCACCCGAATTTTCATCGGTTCATATGTTTTCACTGAGTAATATTTTTTTAACCATTTAATATATTTTTTTTAGCGATTTACCCATTTTTTTATCGGTTTATAACCTTTTCATTGATTTCCCCTTTTTCGTCGGTTTTTTTCGATTTAAACCAATTTTCCACCGATTTCACTCGATTAAAGTTTAACTCTTTTTCACCTATTTCACTGATTTTATATGTTATCCACCTGAATTTTTCATTGATTAAACATGTTTTCACCGACTTTACGTTTTTTTGACCAATTTTACCTTTTTCACTGATTTTACCCATTTTTCATCTGTTTCTTTACAAATTTCACCCAAAATTTCATGGATTCATATGTTCTCACTGTTTAGTTTTTTTTTAACAATTTATATTTTTTAGCGATTTACCCCTTTTTTATCGTTATAATATTTTTCATTATTTTCCCCTTTTGATCGATTTCTTTTATTTTTTCTTTTCAACCGATTTCATCTCGTTTTTGTTGGTTAAAATCTTTTTTTTAACTAATTTCACTCGTTTTCACCTATTTCCCATGTTTTTCACTGATTTCACCTGAAATTTTTATTGATTAAATATGTTTTTACCGACTTTAAGATTTTTTGACCGATTTTACCATTTTCTCGCTGGATTTCATCAGTTTCATCACTTTTCTTATAAATTTCACTCGAATTATTTTTTCACCAACTTTACCTTTTTTTTTTACCAATTTCACCATTTTTCACTGATTTAAGCCTTTTCATCTATTTTTCACAAATTTCACTCGATTTTAAATGTATTTACCAGTTTCACATGCATTTTTTTAACGGTTCCACCCGTTGTTTCACCAACTTTACCAGTATTCACCAAATTACCCGGAATTTCATCTATCCACATATTTTGTCGATTTCATATTTTTTTTATTGATTTATGCAATTTTCATCAATTTCACCATTTTTTTGACCAATTTTACTCGTTTTTCACGAAAAGATTTTCATTGAAGTGCGAGGCTATGCATGTCTTGATATTCTTTATATTTTGCTTCTTTAGCCAAATAAACATTAAATACGTAGCTAAGTCATAAGCATTTTTGGTTTATTTATAGGTAAGATGCGATTCTATTATTATTTTTTCTTATGGTTTTTTTATGTGTTATATGAGAAGATGATTAAAATTATAAAAGTTGATATAAGAGATAATTTCTAAATTTTAGGAGTTAATGTTGAAGATAAATGTAATAAGATTCCATGTCTAATTATACCTTTACCATAATTAATATAATAAGGCTACATGTCCAGTTATTCTTCTTCAACTATTTTTACATATTTACCATTGAATTAAATATCACTTTACAACTCAAATAAGGGTATATTAGTCTTCGCAAAAAGAGAAAAAAACTTAAATTATTCACAATTTTAGATATAGTATAGATATAGAATAGATATAGAATAGATTATAGTAGTGGATGCCCATTTTAATAGATTTGTAATTTATGTAACTTATGACTTTTGGTAGCCCTATAAATAAAGGCTTTGCATTGTGTATAATACAAAAATAAAATGAAATATTCTCTCCCTACTCTACTCTCTAATATTTACTTGTTTATCTTTTAGCTTATTTTATAACACGTTATCTTATCAGCACAATTCGCTTGATTCATCTAGTGTTCTTGTTGAATTTGATCAAGGTATAATATCCAAGTTCTCCTTTAAGTCAATTTCACTTATCATTAGTCTATTTTATCTTAAACTTCCGGTATTGCTAATGAATATAATAATTGGCATATGTGCTGAATAAATTGCTCTTTCAAATGCATGAATTTCTATAATTCTGTAATCTTTCAATCTTTTTAAAAGAAAGAAATATAAAACATCCTTTTTCCTTTTCATGCATATTAAGCTTGTCTCTAATTTACTCTTGTTTTTCAAGTGTTAAAAAAATGTTATCTTATAAACTACATTAAGCTTTGCAGAAACTATGCAGAATGAATTTATATATTGAAAAGTGCATAATTTTCTGGATATTATGAGATGTTTATATAGTTTCTTTTCAAAGTGATAAATGTTTAATGTATCATACCTATCATTACTCATAGTTGTTTTGAATTCTAATATTTGTTTCCATAAAAGAAAATTATCATTTGGGAGATTGAACTAAATAAATTGCTCATGATAACATAACTTCAGTTCTGGACATTTCAAATTTCAGTTTAGTTTTTGCTTTAAATATGAATAATTATTTGCTTTCTAGGAAGTTACTATTAGTTGTAAATGGTTTTAATAATCATATAAAATGAATTTTGTCTAGATTCAGTTGCAGCATGTAAAATTAATATGCAAAAGTGTAGAGGCTAAGTATCCAGCTATTGCTATTAAAAGTTTAAACTGATTTGTGTTCTTAAACTATTAAACTTAAGTGATATATGATGATATTTAGGAATTAATTCAACAAATCTTATTATACAGTTTAATATGATTCATATTAGGAGTACTTGCTAATGAATATTATTGAGATAATTAAAAGGTATTTTAGTGTACTGGTTTAATGTTTGTAATGTATTATTCTAACAATTATCTTAATTTGATCAAACTTGCATTATGTCGAATATTATGAAACTCGAGTTTGCCGCCCTTGACATTTCGGGCAAGAATTATATGTCATGGATATTAGATGCTGAAATTCACCTAGTCGCTATGGGTCTAGGAAATGCAATTGTGATGGATAATGAAGCATCTAATCAAGATAAAGCAAAAGCAATGATATTCCTTCGTCATCATCTACATGAAGGATTAAAAGCGGAGTATTTAACAATAAAAGACCCGCTCGAACTATGGAATAATTTAAAAGAACGCTATGACCATCATAAAACAGTAATATTACCGAAGGTTCATTATGATTGGATACATTTACTACTACAAGATTTTAAAACTGTAAGTGAATATAATTCCGCAGTTTTCAAGATTGGTTCTCAATTAAAATTATGTGGAGAAAAGATAATTGATGATGACTTGTTAGAGAAAACATTATCAACCTTTCACGAATCTAAAGTGCTCCTGTAGCAGTAATACCGCGAAAAAAGTTTTAAAAAGTATTTTGAGTTGATCTCATGCCTTCTGGTGGCTGAGCAAAACAACCAACTATTGATGAAAAACCATAAAATTCGACCCACTGGTGCTGCTCCATTCCCAGAAGTGAATGTAGCACTGCATGCTAACTTTGAGCCTGGAATATACCGTGGTCGTGGTCGTGGTCGCGATCGTGGTCGTGGTCGTGGTCGTGGACGTGGACGCGGTCGAGGATGTAATTATAACAGTATCATGGTGGCAACAATAACTTCGGCCACCAAAAGAAAACAAATGATGAAGTGAAAGGAAACGGTGGTCCAAGTAATCCTTGAAAAGGTACTGAAAATATGTGCCATCGATGTGGTATGAAAGGGCATTGGGCACGTACTTGTTGTACGTCTGAGCATCTCGTAAAGCTTTATCAGGCCTCAATAGAGAAGAACTCGGAAACTAACTTGACATTTCAAAACAATGATGCAAATGTCAATTTTGATTACGAAGATTATGACGTCGGTATTGAAGCAAATCTTGCTTACAAGGATAACAACATTGTTGATTTTACTCATATGGATGTAGAAGAATTTTTTGAGACTCTCAGTGGGAGAGTTAAGGATGAGAATAAAAAGAATAATTAAGTCGTTATATATATTTGAAGTTATGTTATCAATGTTATTTACTTTCTGCATTTTATTTCGTATTTGTTGGCTTTATTTTAGTTGTAAGTTCTGTTTCACCAATGAATAAAGTGTCTCTTATAATATATTGTTTTTTTTATTGAAGAATATGGATTTTCCAACATATTTGGTTAGACTCAAGATCAATCATGACGACATGTGTCTCGCAGACTGTGCTACAATGCATACTATACTTAAAGATAAAAAAATATTTTTATGAATTAATAGCAACTAACGTCAATACCATGTCAGGTAGTGCAAAACTAATTGAAGGCTCCGGAAAAGCTACTATATTATTACCCGGAGGGACAAAGTTTAATATAAATGATGATTTATTCTCTAGTAAGTCTAAAAGAAATTTATTAAGTTTCAAAGATATCCGCCGAAATAGATATCATATCGAGACTACAAATGAGAATAATAAGGAGTACTTACACATCATAGTTGTTATATTAGGAAATAAACATGTTATAGAAAAATTATCCCTCTAAGCTTCTGGTCTATACTATACAATTATTAGTATAATTGAAACACATGCTATAGTAAACCATAAGTTTACTAATCCAAAGATATTTATTATTTGGCATGATTGGTTATGCCATCCCGGATCAACAATGATGCATAGAATCATTGAGAATTCACATGGTCATTCGTTGAAAAACCAGAAGATACTTCAATTCCCAAAATTCTCATGTTTTGCTTGTTCTCAAGGTAAATTAATTAGTAGAACGTCTCCAGTTAAGATTGGGATAAAATCTCCAGCATTTCTGGAACGAATTTAAGTTGATATATGTGGGCCCATACATCCAACATGCATCTACAAGATGGTCACATGTGTGTTTATTATCAACTCGCAACTTGGTGTATGTGAGATTACTTGCTCAAATAATTGGATTGAGAGTTCAATTTCCTGATCATGCAATCAAGACAATTCGACTTGATAATGCTGGTGAATTCACATCTGAGGCTTTCAATGATTATTGTATGTCAATAGGAATAACAATTGAAATCTTGTTGCTCATGTTCATTAAACACCTCCAATTAATTACTAGGCCATTACTTATGAGAACAAAACTTCATGTTTCAGCTTGAGGATATGTTATTTTATATGCAGCAGCACTTGTACATATCAGCCGAACAAATTATCAGAAATTCTCCCCATTACAATTAACTTTCAGCCAGGAGCCAGACATTTCCCATCTAAGGATATTTGGATGTACGGTATATGTTCCAATTGCTCCACCACAACGCACAAAGATAGGTCATCAAAGGAGGTTGGGAATATATTTTTGTTTTGAATTCCCTTCAATAATTAAATATCTAGAACAAATGATGGGGAATTTATTTACGGCATGGTTTGTTGATTGCCATTTTTATGAAACAATGTTTCCAATATTATTGGGGAGAACAAAGAGTTGGTAAAAGAAATAATATGGAATGCATCATATTTGTCTTATCTAGATCATCAAACATGTCAGTGTACACAAGAAGTTCAAAAGATAATTCATTTACAAAATATTGCAAATCAACTGCCAAATGCATTTACTAATCTAAAAAGGGTTACTAAATTTCATATACCAGCTGAAAATGCTCCAATTCAGATTGACATCGTAGTACGACAATATGTTAGTGCAAATGAAAGCATGTCACGATTAAAACATGCCAGAACAATCGGTTCCAAGGATAAAAATCCTCGTAAAAGAAAAGGAGCAAAATATGAAGATGGTCATATTGTGGAGGCGAGCACTCATGAAGAGTCGCATGACATAACTAATCATAGCACCCCAGAAGAGGTTCAGAAATCTGAAAATAATGAAAATGAAGAGATCTCAATAAGTTATGTCACTATGAGAAAAAGATGGAACCAGAAAAATAATAGTTATCAACAATATTTTTGCATAAAATATTGTTGTTGAAATTCTAAATGAAAATGAGGATCTAGAACCGAAATGTGTCGAAGAATATAAAAATAGAAATGATTAGCCAAAATAGAAAGACTCAATTCAAGCAGAATTAAGTTAACTTTCAAAACGTTAAGTTTTTAGACCAGTAGTCCAAACCCCTAAAGGAATAAAGCCCGTTGGATATAAATGAGAAAAATGAAGTTGGTAGATATAAAGCACGGCTAGTGGCACAAGGATTTTCGCAAAGACCTGGCATTGATTATGAGGAGACGTATTCTCCTGTGGTGGATGCAATTACTTTTAGATATTAGATTAGTCTGGCAGTACGTGAAAAAACTTGATTCGCATCTAATGGATGTTGTTACAGACTAATTATGTCTTGCTTGATACTGAAATTTATATGAAAATCCCTAAAGGATTTAAAATTTTAGTTGCATATGGAAATTCCGGGAAAATTATTCAATACGCTTGCGTAAATCTTTGTATGGATTAAAACAATATGAGCGTATGTGGTACAACCGATTGCGTGAATACTTGTCAAAAGAAGGTTATAAAAGTTATCCAATTTGCCCATGTGCTTTTATAAAGAGATCCGGATCAAAATTTATTATAATTGATGTATATGTCGATGATCTAAATATTATTGGAACTCCCGAAGAGCTTCCAAAATATGGTTGATTATTTAAAGAAAGAATTCGGGATGAAAGACCTTGGAAAAATAAAGTTTTGTCTCGTCCTGCAGATCGAACACTTATCGAATGGAATTTTTCGTCATCAATCGGCTTATATAGAAAATATCTTAAAGCGATTTTATATGAAAAAGGCATATCCTCTAAGTATCCCAATGGTTGTAAGATCGCTTGATGTGAAAAATGACTCTTTCCGTCCTCACGGGAATGATGAAAAAAATTCTTCACTCATGAACTTCAGAGGAATGGTGACATAGATGTTCAACAAATTCGTTCATGTGAAAATTTGGCAGATTTGTTAACCAAGGCATTGCCGACTGCCACGTTTGAAAAGTTGATCAATGGAATTGGGATGTGCCGACCTAAAGATATTAAGTGATTTTGTCATCAGGGAGAGTAAACGACATACTGCACTCTTTTTTCCTTCTCTAGGTTTTTATCCCAATAAGTTTTTCCTAGTAAGGTTTTTAATGAGGCAATAAATAATGAACATCCAATGGAGAGTGTTGTAAATATCATAATAGTAGATGCTCATTTTAATGAGTTGTTGTAATAAGGCTATGTAGTGGATAATTAATATTTGTAACTTATTAACTTATGACTTTTGGTAGTCTTGTATAGCCCTATAAACAGAGGTTGTGTATTGTGTATTATACATCAATAAAATGAAATATTATCTCCCTACTCTATTCTTTAATCTTTACTTGTTTATCTTTTAGTTTATTTTATAACAATAATGTCTCTTTCATTAAAATATTTGTTTAATTAATAGGAGGTATATGAAGAAGCATGGTGAGTCGAGAAGCCGATGGTGACAAACTATATAATAATAATTGTTGGTGGTATTTAAGCATGTGTGTAGTCGAAATATAATCATAGTATATTCGTAATGAATTAGAGTATATAATTAACTATTATGAAATTTAACTTAAGTTATGGATGCCATTGCAATTTACAAGTTGTATGATGTCAAGACAATACTCTTGCACTTGGTTGCATAAGGAATTAACACATAACACAAATATGTGTCAAAGCAAGAATAAGTGTGGCAAGGCAAGAACAAATGGATGCTTCTAAGTATAGCCATGTATCACCATGCATGAGAAGCCACCCATCACTTTCCTTTGTAAGACATGTATGAAGCCACCCATCACTCTTCTTTGTATAACATGTGTAATCTTGAACTCCTATAAATAGGTGAGTTCATTCATCATTTTGTAAGAATAAGAACAAGAACAACTACATAATCTTATATCTCCCTTTACATATTACTTTGTTCATCCCTTTTTCTCCTAAGTTTTATAACACGTTATCAGCACGAATTTGCTCCATAACTCGATTTCCCGAAGTTTAGCTTGACCAATGAAATATATCACACAAACAAGAAAGAAATGAGGCAAACACTTTGAAAGGCAGATTTTCGGATTTGCACAAAACAGCTTCTGTTTTTCACTCATTCCGACCATTTCCACCGTTGGATCATCCTCAAATTTTAACCGAAGGTTCCTCACACCAGGTTCTTCACTTTGACCGTTCGGATCTTCCTTACAACATCTGTAGGTGACACGGCATCCATCAGAAGTTGACGAAAAAAAAAAAGGGGTTGAGGAAGGTAGCAATTGCCTCTATCCGAAAGGATTAAAATCGACAAACAAGTAATATGCATACTTTATTATACGTAGTATAAATAACTTGAAATTCGAATTAATATGCATACTTTATTATACGTAGTATAAATAACTTGAAATTCGAATATGAACAAATTGTTTTCGGCTTGAAAGAAAGCCTAATAAGTTTTGAGCTTGAAATAAAGCTTTAAAGTTTAAGCTTGAAAGAAAGCTTCGAAAATTTTAAGACTTGAAAGAAAGTCTAGGCAAAAAACTCAAACCCGAAGTTTTGAGTATATTTTCGGCTTGAGCCTACTATATTTATGCTATAGAAAAATGGCAAATATTACCAAGCTCGAGTTCGCTGCCCTTGACATTTCCGGAAAGAATTATTTGACATGGGTTCTTGATGTTGGCATTCATTTGAGTGCAATGAACCTCGGAAATACTATCAAAAAGGGAAATGCGGCAACCGAACAAGAAAAGGCAAAGGCTATGATTTTCATTCGCCATCACATCCATGAAGGGCTTAAATCTGAATATCTTGGGATGAAAGATCCCGCTGCCCTATGGGAGAGCTTGGAGGAAAGATATGATCACCAAAAGAGTGTGATACTCCCAAAAGCTCGATATGAGTGGATGCACCTGCGGCTGCAAGATTTTAAAACAGTGAATGAGTATAACTCCGCAATGTTCAAAATTGTATCTCAATTGAGATTGTGCGGAGATAATATCACTGATGAAGATATGTTAGAGAAAACATATACTACTTTTCATGCCTCTAATATGCTCCTGCAGCAGCAATATCGTGAGAGGAATTTTAAGAAATACTCTCAATTAATTTCATGCCTTCTTGTGGCTGAACAAAATAATGAATTGTTGATGAAAAATCACAACTCCCACCCCACCGGTTCCCAAGCATTTCCAGAAGTAAATGCAAATGCTTCATTCCCAGAAGTGAATGCAAGTAATTATGGAAACTATCGTGGTCGTGGTCGTGGTCGTGGACGCGGCCGTGGTTATAGTGGTGGCTCTGGAAGGAACCGAGGTGGTCCTAATAAAAGGACTGCACCGTACCACTCAAAGGGAAACAATAGTGGTGTTAAATATGAAAAAGGGAAGGGTACTAAAAGGTACAAAAATGATACTTGCTATATGTGTGGAGTTAAAGGACATTGGTCTCGTACCTGTCGTACACCAAAACATCTTGTTGATCTTTATCAAGCTTCTATAAAAGAAAAAGAAAAAGAAGCTAATTTTATCAATACAGTTGAAACCACTCATTTGGATGTTGCCGATTTTCTCATTGAGCCCAGCAGTGCTCATGACGATGAATTACTTGACGGCAATAGAAAATGAACTTGTCATTTTGTATTATGTATCTTAATGTTTTTTTTATTATGTGTATATATATATCTAAATATATACAAATTTTGACCTATGTATAAAAGGCATGTTTTCTAACTTATATCTCATTATCTTTATGTTATAGAAAAAATGAAAAATAACGTTGATGTGAGCGTGAACAATGGAGATATTTGTTTGGTTGACAGTGGAACCACACACACGATTCTTCGAGATGACAAATATTTCTCAAAATTGAAATTAGCAAAGGCTAATGTAAGTACAATTTGTGGTACTACAAAATTAATTGAAGGCTCCGGAAGAGCAAATATAATATTGCCCGGGGGTACAAATATTTTGGTAAAAGAGGCATTGTACTCTCCGAAATCCAAAAGAAACTTGTTAAGTTTCAAAGATATACGTTTGAATGGATTTCATATTGAGACCATAAATGAGGGGAATATGGAATATCTTTGTATCACATCCATGATTTCATGCCAGAAGCATGTTTCATGCCAGAAGCATGTAAATGAAAAACTCCCAGTTTTCTCATCGGGTTTATATTATGCGACCATAAGAGTTTTTGAATCAAATGTTGTATTGAACCAGAAGTTCAATGATTCAAAACTTTTCTCGCTTTGGCATGACCGACTTGGCCACCCGGGAGCAATTATGATGCGTCGAATAATAAAGAATTCAAGCGGGCATCCTTTAAAGAACCAGAAGATTCTTTTGCCGCAAGAAAATGTGTGTGTGGCATGCTCACAGGGGAAATTAATCATCAGACCGTCTCCTATGAAGATTGGTGTTGAATCCCCAATGTTTTTACAACGAATTCATGGAGATATATGTGGGCCTGTAGATCCACCTTGCGGACCTTTTTGTTATTTTATGGTCCTAATAGACACATCTTCAAGATGGTCTCATGTATGCCTACTATCAACGCGTACAATGGCTTTTGCCAAGCTTCTTGCTCAAATTATAAAATTGAGGGCACAATTTCCTGATTATCCGATAAAGACAATCCGTCTTGATAATGCCGGTGAGTTTACATCTCATGCATTTGATGATTATTGCATGTCAATTGGAATTAATGTTGAACATTCTGTTGCACATGTTCATACCCAAAATGGCCTGGCTGAGTCATTTATAAAGAGGTTGCAATTAATTGCTAGACCTTTACTTTTGAGGTCAAATTTACCCACCTCTGTTTGGGGACATGCAATATTACATGCTGCTTCACTGGTCCGGATTAGACCAAGTTCATTCGAGGCGTATTCGCCATTGCAGCTTGTGACAGGCCAGCAGCCTGATATTTCTCATTTGAGAATTTTCGGATGTGCGGTATATGTTCCAATATCACCGCCACAACGAACAAAAATGGGTCCACAGAGACGACTTGGGATCTACATTGGTTTTGATTCCCCGTCTATTATCAGATATCTTGAGCCCCTGACGGGTGATATGTTTAAAGCAAGATATGCTGATAGTATTTTTAATGAGACAGTTTTCCCGCCGTTAGGGGGAGATAAGAAGCCAGTTCCTGAAGAACGGCGTGAAATAGAATGGAATGTGCCATATTTGTCTCATTATGACCCACGTACAAATACTTGTGAGCAAGAAGTAAGAAAGATTATACATTTACAAAATGTTGCAAATCAATTGCCGGATGTATTTGTTGATACAAAGAAAATAACAAAATCTTATATACCGGCTGTTAATGCACCAGCACGGATTGACGTCCCTGAAGGACATATCCCTGCAGGACAATTTGAAAAACCACGAATGAAACGTGGACGCCCGGTTGGTGCAAAAGACAAGAATCCCCGAAGGAAAAAGATACCAGAAGTATGTATTCCTCCTGGAGAGGAAACTGTTTCAACACAAAGCGCTATAGAAAAATTAACTGATCAGTCTGAACTAAGAAATGCCCCGGAAGAGGCAAATGAAACTAATGCTCCTGAAGAGGCGATATTTGAAGAGATCTCTTTGAATTATTTAAATACCCGAGAAAACTGGGATAGAAAGAAAGTAATTGTAGACAATGTCTTTGCATATGGGGTCGCACTAGATATTATAAATAAGGATCCCGAAGATCCCGAACCGATATCGGTTGATGAATGTCGACATAGAAATGATTGGCCAAAATGGAAAGATGCAATTCAAGCTGAGCTGAACTCGCTAGAAAATCGCAAAGTTTTTGGACCGATAGTTCGCACGCCCGAAAACGTGCAACCGGTCGGGTACAAATGGGTATTTGTACGAAAACGGAATGAGAAAAATGAGATTGTGAGATACAAGGCACGACTTGTTGCACAAGGATTCTCACAAAGACCTGGAATTGATTATGATGAAACATATTCCCCTGTGATTGATGTAATCACGTTGCGGTATTTGATTAGCTTTGCAGTCTCTGAAGGACTGGACATGCGTCTCATGGATGTGGTTACCGCATATTTATATGGATCACTTGATAGTGATATATATATGAAAATCCCTGAAGGATTCAAAATCCCTGAAGGATCTCATAATCAAAGGTCTCATGGACTGTATTCAATTAAATTGCAACGATCCTTGTACGGATTAAAACAGTCTGGCCGGATGTGGTATAATCGGCTCAGTGATTATCTCGTAAAGGAAGGATTTGTTAATAATCCAATTTGTCCATGTGTTTTCATTAAAAGATTTGAGAATGGATTTTCCATTGTTGCGGTATACGTGGACGACTTAAATCTTGTGGGGACTCCTGAAGAGCTCACAAAGACCGCAAACTATTTGATGAAAGAATTTGAGATGAAAAATCTCGGGAAAACAAAGTTTTGTCTCGGCCTGCAGATCGAACATTTATCAACTGGAATATTTATTCATCAATCGGCATATACAGAAAAGATTATGAAGAGATTTTATATGGACAAATCTCATCCATTGAGCAGTCCCATGGTTGTCCGATCTTTGGATATAAAGAAAGATCCTTTCCGTCCTTGGGAGGAAAATGAAGAATTGCTTGGTCCTGAAGTACCTTATCTAAGTGCAATTGGAGCCTTGATGTATCTTGCAAATTGTACAAGGCCAGATATCGCTTTCTCAGTTAATTTGCTGGCAAGATATAGCTCTGCACCAACACGAAGACACTGGAATGGAGTTAAACATATTTTGCGTTATCTTCGTGGAACGATTGATTTGGGTTTATTTTACTCTAGATATTCCGACCCACATGTAGTGGGTTATGCAGATGCCGGTTATCTTTCTGATCCACACAAAGGTAGATCACAAAGTGGATATGTATTTACTTGTGGTGGCGCAGCAATATCATGGCGATCTGTTAAACAATCTCTAGCAGCCACTTCTTCCAATCATGCTGAAATTTTGGCATTGCATGAAGCAAGTCGAGAATGTTTATGGCTGAGATCAATGGTTCAATATATTCAAGAATCTTGTGGGTTGCCTTCAACAAAGAATATACCAACATCATTATATGAAGACAATGCCGCATGTATTGCTCAAATAAGAAATGGATATATCAAAGGAGACAGAACGAAGCACATATCACCAAAGTTTTTCTTTACCCATGAACTTCAGAAAAAGGGTGATATAGACGTGCTTCAGAATCAGTCATGTAACAACTTTGCTGATTTATTCACTAAAGCATTGCCAACTACATCATTCAGAAAGATGGTTTACAACATTGGAATGCGGCGACTTGTGGATCTTATGTCAGCATCAGGGGGAGCGTGTAATTAACGACACTTACACTGTACTCTTTTTCCTTCGTCCAAGTTTTTGTCCCAATGGGTTTTTCTTGGCAAGGTTTTAACGAGGCAGTGTTACACGCTTATAAGCCCCATATGGATATGTACTCTTTTTCCTTCGTCCAAGTTTTTGTCTCAATGGGTTTTTCTTGACAAGGTTTTAATGAGGCATACTCCAGAAGCAATGGGCATCCAAGGGGGAGTATTATGAAATTTAACTTAAGTTATGGATGCCATTGCAATTTACAAGTTGTATGATGTCAAGACAATACTCTTGCACTTTGTTGCATAAGGAATTAACACATAACACAAATATGTGTCAAAGCAAGAATAAGTGTGGCAAGGCAAGAACAAATGGATGCTTCTAAGTATAGCCATGTATCACCATGCATGAGAAGCCACCCATCACTTTCCTTTGTAAGACATGTATGAAGCCACCCATCACTCTTCTTTGTATAACATGTGTAATCTTGAACTCCTATAAATAGGTGAGTTCATTCATCATTTTGTAAGAATAAGAACAAGAACAACTACATAATCTTATATCTCCCTTTACATATTACTTTGTTCATCCCTTTTTCTCCTAAGTTTTATAACATTAACTATATTATAGGTTTTACAATGGAACATTACTAAGATCGAATATAATCTAAATTAAGGGTATGTTTGTTTGGCGTTTCTCAAAAAATAATGTCAAATACACATGTTTTTTATTTTTTGAAATAAATTTTTTATCTTTTAATTTTCTCAAATTACTCTCTCAAAAGCTATTTGTTTGTCTCTAATCAAAATTTATACAACTCTACTCTTATTTGACATAAAGTAATTTATCTCTTACACAATTTATCTCACATAACAAATATGATTTGACATAAAATCTTACACCTACAACTCAACTCTTCCAAAAAAACCAACACTTACTTTATTTGTCAAACCACTCTCTCAAAACCCAAACAAATATTATTACGCAAATCGAAATTATTTCACAAACTTTTACTACTCTTTCAAACTATTTTTCCAAACACAAAACAAACTAACCCATAAATTTTATGATACTGATTGTACGGCAAAACTTTAGATAAACAATAGGTAATTTCCAATTGAAAAGAAACAATAACTTTGTTAGTAAGTAAATGAATTGAACTTTAAAACATATAATAATATATGCAGTACACTAATGAGGTTCAATAATATAAGTTTCTGTTCAAAAAGTCATATGATGTCAAGTTCCTTTTTTTTTCTTTTTTTTCTTTTTTGAATTATCAAAAAAAAAAAAAGGATCAAAAAAGAAAAAAAAAGGAACTTGACTTCATATGACTTTTTGAACAGAAACTTATATTATTTAAAGCTATAGACAGAAACTTTAATAAAGCATTAGTGCATATACTGAACTTGACTTCATGTGACTTTTTTAACAGAAACTTATATTAAAGCTATCAGAAACTTTGATAAAGCATTAGTTAATCATTTATTAAATTAAAAATAAATTATATGTAATTGCATAAAAGACAGAATAATTATATAAAACAGAACACTTAGTTGCTTAATAAGAATCGAAAATCAGAACTAGGAAATCAGTGATTAAGATTGAGGCCGCGAATGCAATCTCCTTAAAATAATATTTATGGAATATCTACGATGTACATAGTCGATTTCCGATAGTCTTCCAAGATACATCAGTCTGATGCTCCTTGTTTGCACGTACAAAGAACCCATTGCGAACTTGAACATACAGAACTTCGAAAGATATTTTAAGAGAAACACGGAATAGAGAAAATAGAGTATTTTTACTTTATTTGCTAGAAAATGGTGTGAAGAATTAATCAGATTCTTCTCATATTTATAACATTTAAAGGGTTGTTTCTGGAAGGGTATGTTTGTTCAAATAAACCAGTAACACTAGTTCAGCCCGTACAGGTGCCACCGATTCGGGTTTGAACCGAACCAACACACACAATTTGGAAAAAAGGCTCTTTGGTCAAAAAGGGTCATCTCGTGGATCCTAATCGAATCACCCATGAATCTCTCATGTTGGATTTGGACTTTTAATTGATTGGACTTTAGTAATTGGGTCAAAAAGTTAATTTATGTTTTTCCAAAATATTAAATCTTTTTGAGGCCCAAAGCCCAAGCCTGTGACGGGCCTATGGTGGCGGCGCGTGTGTTCGAACCTAGGTTAACCCCTTTAAAAACTTGGTACCCCGAAAGGGCTCAATCCTTAAATTCCCATTTAGTTTTTATAGGCTCAATCCAATTGAGTTCCAACCAATTGGGTTTGGCCTAAAATCTCCAACAATAATAGTTTTATGTTTGCATCCATTGTAGCATCATCCATCATCATTTGTTTAAATTTGAAACTAATTTTCCATTTTGCTAAAGTTATGCTACCCAAAACTCTATATGGAGCTTATGAAGAAAGCCCCTAAATTTTGCTCCTATGTTTATCTAACGTTGTATTTGGAGATGTGTTGGCCTAAAGCTGCATTCTTCTATTTTTGCATTGATACATAGGCCTCAAAACAAGTTCTGATGTTTGAGTCCATATCAAGTATATAAATGTATAGAGATGTACCTTTGAAAAATGGTTTTTTGCACTTTGCACCCCCAAAACATGGGAAATAGGCACTCTGCACCCTCAAAACATAGATTTAGCACTTTGCATCCCCGAGATATGAACAATTCAACACTTTGCACCCTCTTTTATTTTTCTCAAAAAACCTAGGGACAAAATAGGTAATTCAATTTTGGATCTTTGGCACTTTGCACCCCCGAAACACGAGAAATGGGCATTTTGCACCCCCGAAATAGAATTAGCACTTAGCACCCTCGAATTAAGAACAACTCGTCAACTTGCACCCCCAAAAAACAAAAGATTGACACTTTTAACCCCCTAAACACAAAATTAGCACTTCGAACCTCAAATTGAAAAAAAAAAAAAAACTTAACAACTAGCACCCCCTCATTTTTTTTGGCAAAGTTGACCACAGGGGGCAAAATAGGTAATTCATTTACTTTTTCCTTAAATTTGAAAATACGATTATGAATACAAGAATACTCATTTCTCTCTCCATCTTAAAATTTATTTTTGTGATATGATTCAGTCAATTTTATGTATTGACTTTCCAGAAACTTTTCGAATTCTTTTTGGATATTTTGAGGACATTTGAAAAATTGGTAATTAAATAAATATGTTAAAATAGATTTTGCAGATGAATATTCTAGTATTCATAATCGTATTTTGTAAATTTAAAGAAAAAAGAAAATGAATTACCTATTTTGCCCCTAAAGTTTTTTGACCCGGTGGTCAACTTTGCCGAAAAAAATGAGGGGTGCTAGTTGTTGAGTTTTTCTTAATTTGAGGTGCTAAATGCTAATTTTGTGTTTAGGGGTTTCAAAGTGTCCATTTCTCGTGTTTCGGGGGTGCAAGTTGATGAGTTGTTCTTAATTCGACGGTGCTAAGTGCTAATTCTATTTCGGGGGTGCAAAATGCCCATTTCTCGTGTGTCGGGGGTGCAAAGTGCCAAAGATCCAAAATTGAATTACCTATTTTGTCCCTAGATTTTTTGAGGAAAATAAAAAAGGGTGCAAAGTGCTGAATTGTTTATATTTTGGGGTTGCAAAGTGCTAAATCTATGTTTCGAGGGTGCAAAGTGCCTATTTTCCATGTTTTGGGGGTGCAAAGTGCAAAAAACCCTTTGAAAAATTAAACTTGCCTTTTGCACTAGTACTAGACTGAAATATCAAATGAATCTATTCACCAACAAGTGATTGGTCTATTAAAATGACTAGTCACTACAAAGAATCGAATCCAGGTTCGAATCTCTGTTAGGAGAGATCCCACTTAATGTGTTAAACGCGTCTTGAAAGGATTAGAAAGGATGTATTCAAATTGTGATCTATGGTATGCTGCATCCATTTGAGCAAGCATATTAAGAGCTAAGTACTTTACTAAAACACATAATCCATCTCATTACATGTAGATCTCCATGCCTATGTTTAGAAGACTGGCACACGAATCAAAGACTAGACATGCTTCGTTTATTCTACAAACCTTACAAATCAATAAATCATCGACTTCCCCTTTTCATTACAGCAAGAGGTTGTATTGACAATTTCACTATCTCCATACCCTTCTTTGCTATGTATGCTTTGTGCATAAACCTGCTGTAAATTAAGGTTGAAGGAATTAAGAGAAAATTGTATTTTTGGTACCGAGCTTTACTATCTATGCTTTGTACATAGCTAGCATTAACATCCTGTTAGAATTCACCGCATGGATTGGCTAAGTCTAATTACATGGTTTGGGCATAACTTAACCTTAAAAGTTAGCTTGAGATATGAGTATTGTTCAATACTTTATTACAAGGACGGATCTATTCACGCCATTGGGGGGCCCTGGCCCCCCAAGATTTTGAAAATCTTCTTTAGTATGTGTAATGTAATTATTAATTAACTATAGTATGTCTCAGTTTTTTATTTGTGTAGGATGTCATAAACTCAAAGTCCATTAACCCAAAACTAATGCCAAAAAGAAATTAGCTTGTTTGGTTGATTTACGGTATACATAAGCACATATTTTATTTTTCCTATTTTAACTTTTTTAAGATTTATATGCATGTGGATTAAAAATTTTAAAATATATGCACCTGATTAATTAAATTGTTTATTTCCACATTTATAAGAAGAAAAAAATTCTCTCCACAAATAATTTATTTGTCTTTCAATTATTTTTATCCAATTGAAATTGCATCTTAGTATATTTAGTTGTTTATTATATCCATTGTGAATCAATTACAATGAGAAAAAAATATGTTAGAATAGTTTGATACAAATTATATTATATGCAAGAATGTCATGCATGTAGACCTTCAATAATATTTTTATTAATTATATTTATATTTAACTTAAAATTTAGTCTAATGACAATCTATTTTGTATTATTAATATTATTGTGGGTTTATGCAAATTAAGTAGTTCGGATATTATTTTAACGAGTTTCATTAATATTTAACTTTGGCCCCCCAACTCATAAATCCTGGATCCATCCCTGCTTTATTAGGTGGACTTAACTATGGTTTTCAACCAATGTGAGACATTTAGTCTCAATACATCCCGAAACTTTGTTAATTTTCTGCGGATTGTTTATTGCGTTTCATGAATTAAAACTTGTACCGTTAGAAATCTCTCGTCAAGAGTTTTTTCAGCCATACAAAGAATACCAAATTTGGCCTTGTAATGAAGAAGTTGTGGCGGTTTTCATCTAAAAATTGACGGATAAAGGAAATATGTCTAGGTGGATGAAATCTTGGTCTTAAATGTGTGTGTTGTTCTTTTTTTTTTTTTTTTTTTTTTTTTTTTTCAGAAAGCAGGTATCAAATGTAGAAAGCAGGTATCAAATGTATAAAGCATGTGAAAGTTGATATGAAAGTGCAGTTTCCTTAAGGAAAAATAGGGTTTTTTGCACTTTGTATACCAAAACCTGATAAATAAGCATTTTGCACCCTCGAAATACATAAATGATACTTAGCACCCTCGAAACATAAAAAACTCATCAACTTGCACCTCTAGTATTTTCCTACGGGTGAAATAGGTAATTCATTTCGAAATTTTAGCACTTTGCACCCCCAAAAAAATTCGAGGCAATCGAACATTTGAAAAAAGTACGTATTTAGTAAATTACACAAATAACCCTATAAGAAATACAATATAAACCTAAAATAAATATGTTTTAGAAAGATATTAGATTTTCTAAATCCATCGTTTCCTCTCTTAAAATTTCCCATTCTCCAAAACTTCAACCCCACCTTCACCTTCATCTTCATCTTCCACTTTTCTACTTGTTCATAGGGTCCAATTAACATTATAAATAAGCCATATAGTTTATTTGAAATTTTTATATTTCCAAGATAACAAACAAAGAATTAGATTATGTCTAGTCTAATTTATGTACTGATCTACATATTTTCATGGAAATATTTTATTTGTTTACTCTGCATAAGGGATCGGTGACGTAGGGGAAGACGATTGAAATGGGATGTGTGTGTGTTAATTTTCTGGAAAATTGCAGCTTCATACTTAAACTCTAAATATTTGTTTGATTGAGTGCAATTTGAATTGTCAATTGGGTTCTATATTTTCTGATTTAATTCAATGTAGTCCCTAATAACTTGAATATCATAATTTTTAACCCTTCAAATAAACAGAATTATCAAGTAATAATTAATAAGCCATTCTCTAATTTTTTTTCATTCACAATATGAATATTTTAAATTATTGATTAAAATAGTGAAAGTGATTTTTATTAGTCTTTTTAATTCATATATTTTTACATGTAATATACGTAATCAAAGAGTATAAATTTTGAAATATGACAAAAAAGGTATAGTTATCTTTCTACAATTAGATCATTTTTAATTAATTTAAAAAATGGGACACTTGTTGACGTGAAAAAGGGTATCTCACGCGCTCCTCATTCGATGAAATCACATTTTAGACAAATCCATTATGCATCTTTACGGAAACTTTTCAAATTTTTTTGGAAATTTTCGAGAACAAAATTTCCATCCGCCACTTTTTCTGCCCATTATTAAAGTAAAAAGCATGGAGTAACTTTTGGATTTCATCTTCATCAATCCGAAAACAAGGAAGATTTAGTAGTGGTAATTCTTAATACTTAAGAAAACTTATCAAGTAAAAAGGTTGCATGAACAATAATTCTTGAACAATTTTAGGTTTTAAAGCTAGAGCTTATAAATTGATCAAGGACTCTTCCTCCAACACTTAAAGAATATTCCGAAGCTACAGAGGTGATCGGAATGGATAGTATATATCTCGGGCCCTGTTGGATAATATTCGAAATTTCAAAGTATTTGCTTTAAAGACATTGAAATCGGATTCCGATTTTTCCTTACATATGGAACTATAGTATCCAAATATGTAACAATGTTAGATAAACATAGGAGTAAATTAAGTTGCTTTCTACATAAGCTTCAAATTAGTTCCAAATTTGAACAAATGATGTTGGATGATGCTACATTGGATTCAAACATGTTACGGTTATTCATTTCGGTTCGTCACCAACGGCTTCTCGACTCACCACGCTTCATCGCAAACCTCCTGTTAAACAAACATTTTGATGAGCAAATTAAAAAAGACATGACACATATTGTCTTAATTTTAGTTGAATCATACAGAATAATTGATCATATATATATATATACCTGGTTGTTGATTGTCTTGGTTCATCTCCAAGACTGAGTGCTGATAATTGTCTCGACAACTCACGGTTTGTAACCACCGGCCATTTCATCGGAAGTGTCAAGTCCCTACCCACATCAAATAACCGCAGCTTACAAAATCAAATAAAGATGAAAAACGAACGAATATATTTTCTTACGTACCCTTCAATCCTTTTGCACAGGCAGCGACTCATAAAGTTAACCGTGTAGTTTCCAAAAACGGCGTCCAGTTTGTTTGCCAGTTTTGGTACCTCGATTCTTGGAACTACCTCCCATATTTTGATAACTTGAATATCTTCGGAATTTTCCCTAAAAATGTCGATACTCCAAATCAGTTTTATCGGCCCTTTAACATCATATATCTCCAGTAACTGAGAACACGGTCCTTCCACTTGGCCAAGGCAATCGTCTTTGACCACCTGACGCCAGCCATTTGAGAGCTTCACCAATATAGAAACGACGTCTTCGTGGATTCTTAACCACTGAAATCTGATCATGGATTCATGGAATTGAGCAGAGAAGCAAACCTGTAATTATTACAAACATAAACATCTTAATAAGGGAACTTTTTAGTTTGTGTGTCTAATGATAAATGCAGCAATAATATATATACCTTCCAATTTGATGTTTTGAACAAGATTGAATCCGTACTAAATAATGAATTCAACTGGCCAAGCTCAACTAAAGCATTGCTAATTGCTAAAGACAAGCTTTTATCCTCGTACGCATTGAAGAAACAACCTCGACTTTTGGCATCAAGAACCAACTTTTGCCAAACAGAACCACTGTTCAACAAAGTTGCACCATTGCCTAGTATCCATAGACAATACCTGTAAAAGGATCCGGAATGGAGAAAAAAAAAATCCTCAAAAGTGTACTAAATAACATTGTTACACGAACAAGGGCGAATGATAGTAGTACCTAGCTCGAGTCAAAGCTACATTGGTTCTTTGGCAATTAGATAAGAAACCGACAGAGCCATTCCCATTGCATCGAACTGTGGAGATTATTATAATGTCTTCTTCACCACCTTGAAAACCATCTACCGAACGAACATTTACGGAAAATTTATCATTTATATCCGTACTATAAGTTTTTCCAAGTCTTTCTTGAATAGCATGAACTTGAGCTTTATAAGGCGATATGCAACCAACACGAACCTTTTGCTTCAAATGAGCAGATTCTATGACAAATTTATCGATGATCACGAAAGACCGAAAGGAGAAAGTATGTAATGAGAACTCAAAAATACTAAATAGGAATAATACCTTGATTTAGTTTCGATACAATTGCAGCAACCACAGAGACCTCCACCATATTTTTCTTACTATACCTATCGTCAAACTCCTCTTTTCCACTGTTTACATCTATGAAAGAATAAGAACCAAAGATTTTTTCTTTAAGGAAAAGCCGTTCATAAGCTCTTTCCGTTACATTTTGTCCATTCTTAATTTGCTTTCCATAGAATTCTCTATTAGGAAATAAGCTTATTGAAGGATGCATTCTATACTGAACATTCAAAAGGTGTTTACAATGTCCTAAAATCACAAGCCTCTCGAACAAACTCCTCCCAAAGTCGACTTTCTCACAAATCTGTCATTATCAAACAATTAGTTAATGAAGCAAAATAAAAGAATAAACTATATATAGAAACAAAGATTGATTTCATTTCATTTCAAGACCTTGCTTTGAACCATAGCCGGAAGTTGTTTCTCGTCCCCAACAAGTACTACATTTCGGACACCAAAGAGTTGTAAGGGAATAGAGGATTCACATTCTTTTAATTGTGCAGCTTCATCGATTATGACCAACTCAATTGGTTTACTTCCTTCTGTATACATTTTAGCCGAGCTTGAAGCAGTGCAAAAAATCAAGATTGCATTTGTTAGACAAAAGCTTCTAATTTGATATTGTTCAATGTACTTTGGAACCGAGAATGATCCACGAAAGGATTTCAATACTTCCAAACACTGTAATCTCATAGAACTCATATTATTTGCAGGTTTAGTCCCTAAAGTTTCTTCATTTCCTTTTAGTTCTTGCCTTAACGACCCTTTAGAACTATTTATCAAAGTTTGAAATGTTTGGAGCAATTCAAGAACTCTAATCATTTTCTTTACGATTTCCAAAGGAAGATGTGAAGTAGGCATATGTGTGTACAACCCTGTAGCGCAAAGCATTAGTTGTTCTCCGTAATTTTTGAATGCTTTAGTGAAAAACTCCTCAAATGTACATATAATTTTCTCATTGTTGCCACTTGATTCTTCCTTTTCATTCTTATTTTTATCCTTCTTGGATTCTCTTCGTTCACGATCCTTCGAATTTTTCTTCTTAGCTTCCTTAAGATCACGGATGATGACCTCCTTCCAAGATTTCATTTGAAGTTTCCCTTTGCGGATTCCAATCTCGTTTTTTCCTTCATTTTCTTTCCTAGACTTAAGGTCATTCCTCTCCTTTTCCTCCTCGTTGTCAACTTTCTCGGATTCTTCCAAAATTTCATCTTTCTCTCCTCTCGAGAATCGGAGATATTGGTCTTCAGGGTCTTCGAGTAAACCAATCATTGATAATAAACTACCGTTCCACCCCGTTAGTGGTGCAAAACATTTAACTAATACCTTAACACGATGATCAAGAAATATATCGAAAAGATCTTCATGGTCATCAATCTTCATTCGCTCCCCATTACCAAACAAAACAATATCTCCTAGACCGTAATTCTCGTACACTAATGTACCACCTAGCAAACTCATCAAGCGCTTTGTGACTCCTATCACGGCAATGTTAGTCGGAGCACATGTCAATGTTCGGCATTTCATTTGAAAGAGGGCAAATACTAATGCGGAAATTGTTTTCGTTTTTCCAGTTCCAGGAGGACCCCATATTAGCTTCACACTGTTTTTATGATGACATTCTCTTGTGGCTATGCAGTTTAAAACTGCATGCTTTTGGGAATCATCAAGTTCAAGAGGATTGATACATTCCCTTGATTTCGACACATTAAGGCTCTCAATTTCGTTCGAGGAACAAATACTACATTGTTCTTCTTCCACCTGCACTCAATACACAAAAGGGACAATAAACAACAAACATTTTAGGAGTGAAATGCAAAAATACCTCCTATGCTTTTTATGATTAGCAAAAATACCCGTGTCATTTTTACAATAATTAAAATAACACGAAGGTTTCTTAGCCTACTAGGCAAAACACAGGGCGTATTTTTGCATTTAGTTCAACAATTTAGCCTACTTGGAATATTTTCAAATTCAAGAAATCTTACATATGGATTAGTTCTCAAAACAGAGTTGATGATGTCAAAATTTCCTCCTTCCATGTCCGGATGCAATGCTTTCCATATCCGGGAGTTTGTCGTCAAATTCGTAAGATAAACAGCGAAAAGTTTGTCGCCCTCTATGCCGTTTTCTTTATCTCGTTTCTCAAACATAATAGGCTTAGAAGATAGGATTGGAATCTCATCGGAATCTTCTTCCCTCATGCCCTTAACCAAAGCTATAGTATACGGTCTTTTAGGCCTATCAAGATCATCAATACATCTCGGTTTCACCTCGGTTAGTGCAATCAAATCACCATACTCGGGTTCATACGCTCCTCCCGGTTTTAACGAAACAACGTAAAGCAATTCCTCGCCATCGTCCATACTATCGACATCATATAATTCACATGAAGGTGCATGAAACAGAGTTGTAAATTTGGAGTTCAAATCAGCATGAGTTTCTTCAATAATTGGGCTTATGAATGAATTTAAGTAATTTTCCGCTGAAGAAAATGTTTTGGGTATTCGATTAACCTGTAGTTTTCGATTAACCATTCAATAAAACAGAACAATGTTTCTTTATATCCAACAAGTAAGAAGAAAAAAAAAGAATAATAATTAATCAAACCTTATCTTTGTAAAGATCTTGATTCATTATATCAGCAATGGACCAAGAAAAAACTAAGTCAATTAATTCTTGAGCTTTATTTTCCTTCTTCTTAGTTTTCTTCATCAAAGTTTGGCTATTGTTCATCATGTCTACCTTTTCCTCTTCTTCTTCTTTCCTGAACAAAAATATAGAAAAAAGATTACTAATACAAATTCCATAAAATTTTTTTTTTTTTTAAGGTTGCTTTTGAAAATTAATATACTTACAACATGGGTTTGGGAAATAATGTGGAAAAGGCAAACTTGACAAACTGAAGCATAGTTGAAGACAAGTGATTTCTAGTCCAAGAAACAAAACTAGGAACAAGAATAGATTCTTAATATATATCACTTTCTGTGTGTGTGTGTGAATGTATATATCATGTTCATTTATGCTATAAATACTATTCATGCAATAAAAAATTAAAAAAAAATTAAGGGAGACTAGGCGATATCCAAAGTATTGGGAAGTTGGAAAGAGTTTTTTGGAATTGAGGAAATTTAATATGATTCAGAAGAAGTTTTAGACCTTTTGTTTGCCAAAAAGGGTATGGAGGAAAATCATTGATTTTTTTTGTTTTCACTTTGATTTCCACTAAATCCAACGGTTCAGATCAGTCTTGGATACTAAATTGTATGCTCTTTCATTGATTCTATCTCAGTCTATCTTTATATAGGATTTTAAGTCCATTTATAAGTACTTCAGTTTATAATAAATGAAGTAATAAAGTAACATGAAGATTTGTATAGTATTGTGTCATATTAATTAATTGCCAACTTTTTAATGAAATAAAGCTTTATTTAAAAAAAATAGAGCTTTATTTAAATTAGTATAGACCAAAAAAATGGTCTACTAGTTGAGTTCTTTAATGAGTAAATCGTAATTTTCATCCTCCTTATGAGTCAATTTTTGCAAATTCGTCATTTTTTAAGTTTTTCGTAACAAATTCGTCCCTCTTATCAATGTTAAATCCAAAATACATCATAAAATGAACGAAAATTGATTTATTTTGAATTTAAAATGGATGAATGTGTTACACTACATTGATGAAGAGGAGCACATCTGCTACAAAAAATTTAAGAGAGACAAATCTTCTACGAAAAATTTAGGAGGGATGAATGTGCAAAAATTTGCTTATAAAGAGGATGAAAATTGCTATTAACTCTTCTTTAATTGACTCATTAATTCTATATACATTTCTATCTTCTACTATTGGTCAAAATAATTCCGTACTATTGGGTTAATATATACCCGTTGATTAAGGATACTTTCCCTACTTTTACAATCTTCTTATCGTGAAAACATTTTATTGGTAGAATATTAAAAAAAAAAAATGGACAAAGATTTTAATTATTATCTTTATGAACATACCTAAAGTTGTCTTTGATTCATAAGTCATAGTAAGATTCTTATTGTACGAAAAGGGAAAAGAACAAGGTCCCTACTTTCTTTGTAAGAATCAATCTCCTTAATTTGATATATTTTGCTTCAAGAGTTTAAAATTTTAAAATTCTGGGAAAAATAGGAAGTTTAGATTAAATTAAAAGAATATACCAAGAGTATTTTAGTAATAATTTTTCCCTTAATTTTTGCTCATTTTAGTTTTGACATGATGGTTTACAATTAGTGGTATAATTTGATTTTATTTTAAAAAAATAAGGCTTGTTTGTGGACATAAGGAAATATGAAACACTAGTAAGAATTTAGGACGGAGGAGTAATATAATGTTAAGCTACAAAGCTAAATATATCACCGTTAATAACTTAATATACTAAATAATAATAACTTAAATTTTGTCACAATAATATTCTTCACTAACTTATTCGTGCCAATATTGTTCAGTTGCACCTTTTTTTAGACCTAAAAGGTGTTATCCTTGAGATTTATTCTTCAGTACTAACTTAAATTTTGTCACAATAATATTCTTCACTAACTTATTCGTGCCAATATATTCTTCACTATATTGATGAAATCTCTGAAACTATAATGTTCAAAGTTAGCAACGAAATTAAACAAAACTAAGGGAGAATTACTCAAATTACCCTTGAGATTTAGCGTGGTTAACAACGAAATTTGAATCAACAAGAGTAAACAAAATTAAGGGAGAATTTACTCAAATTACTCTTGACATTTAGCGTAAATTACACAGATCATCTTTCATGTTTGAGAAATAACTTAAACTACCCTTAGGTAATGGGTTCATTATAGTTGCCCCCTTAAGACTTTAATTTCATCAAAAAATAAAAATTAAATTCCCCTTTTAATTTTGAAAATTGGCAATAACCGTCATGTTCACTTAAAAATGATAATAACCCCTTATGATTTATGAAGGAATTTTGAATGAATTTTTTGATAATATAAAAAGAAGGGGTTTTTTGTAAGTTAACTCCCTGTGATATGTCTAATGGGCAATTTACCTCCCTGTGAAATAAAAATAGGCAATTTAACTCCCTGAGAAATGAAATAATGAGCAATTTACCTCCTTCTGATATAAAAATAGGCAATTTACCTCCCTATGGAATGAAATAATGAGCAATTTAACTCCATGTGATATGAATTAATGAGCAATTTAGAGGGAGGCAATGTGCTTCTTTTATAAAAATACAGGGAGGTATCTTGCCATTTTTCTTATCACAGGGAGTTAAATTGCTTATTTAGAATATCACAGGGAAGTATTTTGCCCTTTTATTTATCACAGGGAGTTAAATTGCCTATTTAGAATAACACAGGGAGTTAATTTGCTATTCACTCTAAAAAGAAGAGAGGGTGGAGGGGCATATATTTTTTTTTATAATTAAACAAAAAACAAGGGTTATTTTTGCGTATATCTCAAGTTTATTTAGTACATTAGAGGAGGTATTATAATTGAGTTTAATGAAGCATATCTGGATCTGAGTTTTTTTTTGGTTAATTTACTCCATAATTTAGGGGGGTAAATGTATTTTCTTCCTTTCCTCTAATTTGCTCCTGCCTTTTTTGTTTAATTTATTTGATACTCATTCTGACTACATTTGAATGTATCACGACTTTACTTACAATTAAAATTAAAATTAAGATGAAATTTCTAATGTCACTTTCATTAAAATATTTGTTTAACAGGAGGTATGTCAAGAAGCATGTTGAGTACATCAACAAGCCGTTGGTGACAAACCATATAACTAATAATTGTTGGTGGTGTTTAGCAATATGTATAGTCGAAATATAATCATACTATATTTCGTAATAAACTATAGTATATAATTCACTATAGTATATGTTTTACAGTGGAACCGTAATGAAGATCGAATATGATCTAAACTCTTAGGTATAATCAAAAATGAATTAAAACACTAAATATATATATTTTATGATACTGGTTTTAGTGCAAAACTTTAGATATACAGTAGGTAAATTTTAATGGGAAAAATGCACCAAATCCGTCGGTGTTTTGGGAAACTTGTGCAAAACCCCCCTGTGTTATTTTTTTTTCATAGAACCCCCTGTGTTTTAAAAACACTTGCAAGGAATCCCCTTGTGTTTTATAAAAAGTGTTAGGCATAATGCTTTTAAATCATGTATTTGACATTCTTTAATTTAAATAAATAAATAAATTTGAAATTCATAATTCATATAATCATTCGATTATGCATTTAATACATAATATAAACATCAGAAAATTCTAAGTCTATTAAAGAGGCTACGACTTAAGTATATGTGTTATACTGGAGGATTAAAGTTATAGCTAATAGACTAAAAAGTCCGTAGTGAGTTAAAGTTTGGATCTTTAACTAAAAACTACTAGTACGGGTCACGAAACATTTACAATGTAGTAATTTTGATCCGAATTATTGTTGTAGAGACATCGAAGGTGGAGGTACTTTGTGTAATTCGATTACAGAGGACTGGACCAGACATGATCTAGAATCATAAATAAAATACCATTGATATTAATATTCTAGAACATGTCAACCGATGATCATATGCGAATTGATCTAGATCATGAGTAGGCATAAACTCCTGTTTATGTTAACGAGTTCTTTTGACTCATAGGTAATGGCCCGTAACAATGTCGAGCCTAAAACTTATGTCTTGAAGATCCGTTGAGATAAATGGCTGGGAATGTGTTCTACAGATATGGAATCCAACCCTTCTTGCGAGAAGCTGAAATATTGATTCCCTTAAGTGTTAGTTCTGGAACTGAACAGTAGAGCGCTCTGATTTATGAATAAGTTCATAAATCAAATTGTTTACTAGTGAACTAATGGAACTTAAGGATAAAGAAGTAATTAGAGGGGCAAAACGATAATTATGCCTAGCTCTAGTTACGAATCAATTATTGGAGGATAAAATTGCATGTAGCAATTATACCAATGGACTATCTTGATCTTTAGAGTAAAATATATTGTAATGACAAGAATGCAATTCCAAGTCTTTAGTGGAGTCACTTGGAATTAATAAATCGAATAATTAAATTAAAAAGTTTGATAAATTATACGATTTATTGGAGCTTGAAGTTACATGTCCATAAGTCCTCAACCACGGCTCCTCATAATCTATATTTGAACTCAAGAAATTTGAACGAATTCATCCATGCATGTTGCATTTTGGAAATAGTTTCCTAAAATGAAAATTCCGAATTAATTAGATGATATTTTATTAATTAATTTAGAATTAGTTAATTAGTAAATATCATGATTAACTGTATTAGATTTAATTATAGAATTGAATCTAATGAAAATTGAATACTAGATTCAAGAAAAAGGAAATATTGGCATTTATAGAATTTCTAATTGTAGAAATTCATTATTTACTATGTAAATATATATGATATATTTATATAATAAATAAAAAAAATTATATATATTTATATATGTAATTTTCGAAATTATATATATAAATATATTTATGTATGTTTTAATTACTTACAAGAGTTGTATTTAATTAATAACTCTTTTAAGGTAAGAGGGAGAATAATTATTTTCCTAGTAGGAAACTTTGAGTGAGTAATGATAGGAGTTTAACTCCTCCCATATCTATATATATACATATAAGATATAGATCTTGGATGATAGATTATTGATTTTTATGAAATCATTAAGATTACATTCAAAAACAAAAAGCTCTTCAACCCTAAATATACAAAAGCCACCCTTTGTTCAAGAAACAAAAAAGAAATTTTCACCTTGAAATTTTGATTTTCTAAAACGTGAAAGAAAAGTTCGATTCTCTTAAGTTGGTGCCCACACACCTATTAGAAGGAGAACGTGGTTGATATCAATGGTGAAAAAGATCAATTTCGTTTGTTCATCAAACTCAAGAAAAGTTTGAAAGCAAAAGTTCAACCAAAAGATCGAAGGATGTGAATCTTTTTGTAAGTTTTCTTTTTCTTTCTTTTGCATAATTAAAATAATTATCTTTTATGGGATCCTTGTATTTATGTAAATTATTTTTTAAATATACTGGGAACATGATCCCACCAAATTCCGCAATTGGGTCGAATTAGTTCGATCCTGTTTACTCGTCGGGTCGAATAGTTCGAATCCGATTGGGTAAAACTCCAACAATCGGTATCAGAGCAGTGCATAACGATTTTATTTTAATTGATTGTGGGTATATGCATCTTTAAATTGATCTGGGCCATTAGCATAATTTTGAATCGTGGGTCTTAGAATTAAGTTAAGAACTTAACCTAAAATGTTTGGGTTTGGTGCACTTTGAAATATGAGCTTGATAGAGAAAATTACAAGAAAGAGTTTGAAGATGAAGTTCTGTAAATGAATCTATTTTTGCAATAATTAGGTCCATTATTTTTTTTTTCTGGGTTGTAATTTTACTCATAGATTATAATTTTAGAAATACCCAAAAACGTTCGACCCACCGTTTTGATTTACGCTTATGTTATGATTGATAGCATGTTCATGCATATTACATGTCATTCATGATACCCACAATCGCTTTATTATGTTCATGCATCACATATAGATTTATATTCGATATATATATATGTTTTTATGCATGCGCGTATAATTGTTTTATAAAAATAAATTTATTTAAATAATGAATTAGTTTAATTGTTAAATTTATGAGCATTATTTAAAATTAGGTGATTCTTGAGTTTGGTAAAAATTAATAAGGGTTCACCTAAAAGTTAGTCTGGTTAGAATGTCTAAAGAAATCAAAGTCCAATTTGATTGGATAATTATTAATTGTAGGTCCCATCTCAACTTAGATAGTCTAAGATCACCTAATGTCCAATTAGATTGAAAGATAATCTACATAATAAATTAGACCCAATTTGGATTTTAATCCTAAATTAGCTTAGGGATTAAAAATCTAGTAATGTTAATGAAGATTATTAAAACGTTAATATTTATTTTTATTTAGATAAAACACATGTTTTAAAATTATTGAATGGGAGAAGGATATATGTCGATATATCCTACGGTCTCCATTGTTAGTTTAATAAAGTGAGATTTAGGTAGCGCCTCGCGGTGCCTATATTGCATCCTCCATACGGAAGGTGTCTTACCTATATCAATAATAGGATTTATTGATGTATTTTAGCTTGATCTACCATACGGTGACAAGTCTAAGTTAAGTCATAAAATCTCAAACAATAGATTGCACTCATAAACATGTATTTAAGTTAGTTGAATACATGTCGTGGATTAGTAAATTCATTTATGTGTTTTTCTTAAGAGTTGCATTCATACATCACGTTTAGTATTCCAAAATATGATGTTTATTATGAATGTATGATCGAATTTCAATTTATATATTTATTCAATAGTTATGTCTATTATAAACTCATTTGTCGATTTCCTCTCGAACGAAAACCTAACTGGGGAATGTTACTACGTTAATTGAAAATTCAATATTAGCATATGAATGATAAGTTAGGATTAAGAGTTCGTTCTCACAGAGGATTGTCCTCCAGAACCTTTTGCTGGTGCTTCTCGTACCGTACGAGATAAATATGATAGTTGGATCCGAACCAACAACAAGGTGTGTTGCTACATGCTTGCTTCCGTGAACGTTGTTCTTAAGAAGAAACATTAGTACATGGAGAACTCATACGAGTTATGAGAATCTTTACAAGTCATGTTTAGCAAATCTTTTGAACAAAGTCGACATGAATCACCTCGTATATTCATGAAGGCTAAGTTTAAGGACACTTCGGTAGGAGATTATGTACTTGACATGATCAAAATTGTGCACAAGGCAGCAATACAAGAGGCCACCATTGAAGAGATGACTCAAATTAGTGTAATTATTGGGTCACTCATGCCAAACTTTTTCTGCGTTCACATCCAACTATATTAAGAATAAGTTGGTTTAAAGCATGACTGGATTGCTAAAAATGAATTGCAGACTTTTGTAGCCATATTTAAACATAAGGATAAAAAGTATGAGGCAAACGTTGTCAAGCAAAGTTCGTCTTCCTTTACTGTTAAGAACAAAAAGAGGAAGAGGGCGAAAGGTGGGTCTGACACAAAGAAGATATGAGCATCCTATGGCAAGTGAAATAAAAACAAGTCCATGAACGAAATGCATAAGGGAAAATGTTTTGAATATGTAGTTCATGGGCATTGAAAGAGAAACTATAAAGGGTATCTCTGCGAGATGAAGAACAAAATGAAAAGGTAAATTTGATTTACTGGTTTTTAGAAACTTTATTAGTGGAAAATGATTTGTCATTCTAAATTTTTTTCATTTAGAGGCCACTAATCGCGTTTGTTCTTTATATGTTTAGTTCTTCAAAGGACTTGCCAACGGAAATGTCACAATGAATATTGGAAATGTGGGATCATTTTTTTTGTAAAGATCATATTAGCAATTCGCTTATAATTTAGGAATAAATTCATTGTTTTGAACCATGTATACTTTATTCCTAAACTTTTCTAGAAATTTGATTTCTCAATTATGATTGCATGAATAAAATTGTTATTTTACTTTTTCTGATAATAAGATTGTTATTTCAGAAAATGGTTATCATGCAAACATAGAACATGGACTGTATTATAAATGTCTGAAAATGATCGATAAATAATTTATGAATTATTTTAGGTAGCAAATTATTGATCAATCATATGTTCTAAAACTTCTAAGAGTGATAACACGTATCTTTGACATCTAAGATTAGTACATATTAACCTTGATAGGATAAACATGCTAGTAAAAGAATGTCCTTTTAGATAGTTGAAAGTCAACACTCTTCATGTTAACGTAAAGCAAAAGAAATCTTCTGGAAAGATTAAAGAATTCTTAGAGATGTTGAAAAACATTTAAGTAAATCACTCAAAACTCTTTGATAAGATCAAGGAAGAGAATACTTGAATTATGAATTCAAGGACTACTCGCTGGAGCATGGAATTCAATCCAACTCACAGCACCTGAAACTCTACAATAGAAGTTTCTTAGAAATGGTTAAATCAATAATGAACTATACTCATCATTACCAATATATGTCTTGTGATAGACACTAGAAATCACAATCTGCATTTTGATGTAACAACAAACAAATCAATCCATAAGACTCCCATAGAGTTGTGGAATGTTTGTAAAGTTAGTTTACAATATTTTCACTTATGTGAGTGTTTGGCACACGTGCCGAAAGGAAGGACTGAAAAGTTGAAATTGTGGTATAAAGTGTGTCTGTTTCTAGGCAAACTACTCGAAACTAGAAGTTGTTGATTTCGTAGCACCCAAGATAAAAGAAGATTCGTATCGACGAATATCATTTATTATTGAGGAAATCTAGATAACAAACTTTAAACCTCATAGTTAAATAATATTGGAAGAAATCTGAGCTGATGAGATCGGCACACCTCAATTAACTATTGATGAATTACCTCAACGAAAGACCACAATTCCTAATTAGAACATCATGGTACCTCACCATAGTGGGAGGGTAGTTAAACTAATCACCTTCTACGAGCATGATGAGAAGTACTTCTAGTAGTGTACGACACAAATCAAGATGATCTATTTTCATACAAGCATGCAATGGAAGATTATAATAAGGAAAATGGCAAGGTGCGATGAATCCCATTACGTCTAGAAAATTTGTAAATCCACATGATGAGATCAAATATATTTGATATAATTGGATCTATAAGAATAAGAGAGGTATGAACAAGAAAGTATAGACTTTCAAAAGGTTAGGCTGATAACAAAGTGGTTATATCCAAAAAGGGAAAGTTGACTATGAAGAAACTTTCTCACATGTTGCTATGCTTAATTCCATACACATCCTCTTATCCATCACATCCAATCTTTATGATATGGAAATTGGATGTCAAGACAGCTTTTCTGAATAGCTTTCTTAAGGAGAGCATCTATAAGATGCAGCTAGAAGGGTTCATTGATCAAGGCCAAGAACAGAAAGTCTGATAGCTGCAAAAGTCCATTTGTAGATTTAAGCTAGCATGTAAGTCCTGGAATCTAAGGTTTGATGAAACGATCAAAGTCTACTGATTCGAGGAAAATCATTGATGAACCTTGTGTATACAAGTATATCAAAGAAAATAAGGTGGTCCTTTTAGTAGTTTATATCGATGATGTCCATCTCATTGGGAATGACGTAGGATATCATCTGTCGTTAAAAACGAGGAGTTCGAGTGAAACGTATTCTCAAGTGTCCTAATAGAGCAATGTATTATATGCTCGTGTACTCAGGTGAAGACCTCAACCTTGTAGGATAACTGATTTTGACTCTTAGTCAAAGGAAGTCCAAAGTCGACATCTTGAATTCACTCTTGGTGGTATAGTTGGTATTTGAAATAATTGTGTACTATATGACCATATAAACTGAATTGCAGTTTGTGAAGCAGCTAAAAGACAATTACCAAATCGTGCCATCAAAATCGTTTGAAGCATATTTGGAGCAAATGGGTTTGAGAGACATATCTCATATGCTTAGAGCAACTAGGAAATTGTTAGGCATAATGCTCTTAAAGCATGTATTTGACATTCTTTAATTTAAATAAATAAATAAATTTGAAATTCATAATTCATATAACCATTTCGATTATGCATTTAATGCATAAAATAAACATTAGAAAATTTTAAGTCTATTAAAAAGGCTATGACTTAAGTATATATGTTATACTGGAGGATTAAAGTTATAGCTAATATACTAAAAAGTCCGTAGTAAGTTAAAGCTGGCATCTTTAACTAATCACTACTAGTATGGTCCACGAAACATTTACAATGTAGTAATTTTGATCCGAATTACTGATGTAGAGACATCGAAGTGGGAGGTACTTAGTGTAATTCGATTACATAGGACTGGACCAGACATGATCTAGAATAATAAATAAGATACCGTTGATATCAATGTTCTAGAACATGTCAACCGATGATCATATGTGAATTGATCTAAATCTTGAGTAGGCATAAACTCCTGTTTATGTTAACGAGTTCTTTTGACTCATAGGTAATGGCCCGTAACAATGTTGAGCCTAAAACTTATGTCTTGCAGATTCGTTGAGATAAATGGCTGGGAATGTGTTCTATAGATATGGAATCCAACCCTTCTTACGAGAAGCTGGAATATTGATTCCCTTAAGGGTTAGTTATGGAACTGAACAGTAGAGCGTTCTGATTTATGAATAAGTTCATAAATCAAACTGTTTACTAGTGAACTAATGGAACTTAAGGATAAAGAAGTAATTAGAGGGGCAAAACAGTAAGTACGCCTAGCTCTAGTTACGAATCAATTATTGGAGGATAAAATTGCATGTAGTGATTATATCAATGGACTATCTTGATCTTTAGAGTAAAATATATTGTAATGACAATAGTGCAATTCCAAGTCTTTAGTGGAGTCACTTGGAATTAATTGATCGAATAATTAAATTAAAGAGTTTGATAAATTATTCGATGTATTGGAGCTTGAAGTTACATGTCCATAGGTCCTCAACCACGGCTCCTGATAATCTATATTTAAACTCAAGAAATTAGAACGAATTCATTCATGTTGCATTTTGGAAATAGTTTCCTAAAGTGGAGATTCTGAATTAATTATATGATATTTAATTAATTAATTTAGAATTAGTTAATTAGAAAATATCATGATTAATTGTATTAGATTTAATTATAGAATTGAATCTAATGGAAATTGAATACTAGATTCAAGAAAAAGGAATTATTGGCATTTATAGAATTTATAATTGTAGAAATTCATTATTTACTATGTAAATACATATGATTTATTTATATAATAAATAAAAGAAAAAAATTATATATATTTATATATATAATTTTCGAAATTATATATATAAATATATTTATGTGTTTTAATTAGTTAAAAGAGTTGTATTTAATTAATAATTCTCTTAAGGTAAGAGAGAGAATAGTTATTTTCCTAGTAGGAAACTTGAGATGATAGATTATTGATTTTTATGAAATCATTAAGATTACATTCTAAAAAAAAAGCTCTTCAACCCTAAACATACAAAAGCAACCCTTTGTTCAAGAAACAAAAAAGAAATTTCATCTTGAAATTTTGATTTTCTAAAACGTGAAAGAAAAGTTCGATTCTTTTAAGTTGGTGCCCACACACCTAGTAAAAAGAGAACGTGGTTGATATCAATGGTGAAAAAGATCAAAGTCGTTTATTCATCAAACTCAAGAAAAGCTTGAAGGCAAAAGTTCAACCAAAAGATCGAAGGACATGAAGCTTTTTGTAAGTTTTTTTTTTTCTTTTGCATAATTAAAATAATTATCGTTTATGGGATCCTCGTATTTATGTAAGTTATTTTTGAAATATAATGGGAACATAAATCCCACCAAATTTCGCAATTGGGTCGAATTAGTTCGACCCTGTTTATTCGTCGGGTCGAATAGTTCGGATCCGATTGGGTAATACTCCAACAAAAAGTTGCACAAAATCCATTTTTTCGTTAAAAGTGACGGAGAGTGTATCTCATTTGCGGTTAATGAGACTGAAACTCAACTTTAATCAATTTAAATTGAAAGATTTTATAGAGAAAATGTACCAAACTCACCTGTTTTGGAAAACCTGCACAAAACCCCTCTGTGTTACTTTTTTATTTTTGCATAGAACCCCCTATTAATTTACAAACACTGCAAGGAATCCTCTTGTGTATATAATATTATTATACAAATTTTAGTTATTATAATATATAGGTAAATAGATTAAACATGGAGGGTAAAATAGTATTTAACCTAAACAAACTAACATTGTCTATTATTTAACCGTTTAAAAAATAGTGTGCAATATTTGATAAAACACAAGGGAATTCTATGCAAAGAAAATATCAAATGGGAGATTTGGTTTCCTAAAACACAAATGAATTTGATGCATTTTTTCCAATTCTTTATTGAAAAGCAAAAGTAACTTTGTTTGAAAAGTAAGTAAATTAATTGAACTTAGAAACATATAATGAGATCAGGAACTTGAGATCATATGACTTTTTTGAACAGAAACTTATATTAAAGCTATAGACAGAAACTTTAATTCGGAATCTTTAAAGCATTATATTAGTTCATCATTTATTATATTAATTTATATGTAATTGCATAAAAGACAGAATAATTATACAAAACAGAACACACACTTGATAAGAATCGAAAATCAGAAGTAGGAGATTATGTGATTAAGAACTTAAAGACAATATTTTCGGTCTGCCTACAGTGCACATAATCAATTTTCAATAAACTCTCAAGATACAACAGTTTGATGCTCCTTATTTGCACAAACAAAGAACACACGGCGAACTTGAACAAGCAGAAGTTCGAAAGATATTTTAAGAGAAGAATGCAAGAGAGAGGAAATAGTATTTCTACTTTATTTGCGAGAAATGGTGTGAAGAATTGGCTAGATTATTCTTTGTTTCTAGAGGGTATGTATGTTCGGGTATAACACGTAACAGTGGTTTGGCCCAAACAAGTGCCGCCGATTCTGTTTGAACCACACACCATTTGGAAAAAAGGCGCGGACCCTCTTTGGTCAAAACGGGTCATCTCGCGGATCTCTCATGTTGGGTTTGAACTTTTATTTTATTGGGCTTTAGTAATTTGGTCAAAAAGTTAATAGATATTTTTCCGAAAAATTATATGTTTTTTAGGCCCAAAACCCGAACATGTGTCGGACCGGCAGCACGCATGTTTGAACCAAGGCTCACCTAGGTTCTCTCCCCTTTAAAGACTTGGTCCCAAGACAATGTGGGATAAAACTCTTCTTCTTTGATTTTATTCACATTTAGTTTTTATGTGCTCCATCCAATTGGACTCAAACCAATTGGGTTTTGCCTAAAATAATTTGTTTGAATCCATTGTAGGCATCATCCATCATCATTTGTTAAATTTTCCAGTTACTAGCCGCTAAATTTTGCTCCTATGTTTATCTAACGTTGTAACATTGTATTTGGAGTAGGGTTGTCAATGGGGCGGATTTCAATCTGGATTCGTCTGAATCCGATTCGATTTGTCTGAATCCGGTTCGATTTATTAGGAATATGTTCGATTAGATATTCGATGGACCTGATCCGATTATAAAGATCCATAATCTGAAATACATTGAGCGAATATGGATTTAGGTTGATCCGATCCGTTAAACAATATTTATCCGATAAAAAATAAAACATAAAGAGAACGAGACAACTAATAATATATCAAACTCACAAATGAAATAAATACCATCGAAGCACATAAGAAACATGAAAAGCATGTAAATAAAAGAATCTTAGTACACTAATACAATTCTCACAATATTACAATTAAAAAATAAAATAATTATTTAATAAGGAATATTAGAATTCACAGAAGACAATTCAAAATTTTCATTTCTAATATTCATCCAAGCATGATATCAACCTAATATCAATATATTCATATCAGTAAGATGTTTTTTTTTTTTTTCTCATTTTTGCATGAAAACTATATTGCAATTGAAGCCCATGAAGTATGCTAACGAAGACATAATTGTGTGGTATTAAATAAACCATGAAATTCATTAACAACTTGAAGATTGAGAAAACGGATTCAAACAAATATGATTGGTCGTGTATCAATTCCAATCGTTGAAATGTGAGATATTTTCTCAAGTTTCTAGAAAGTTCAAGATTCATCAACATATCTCGTGAATATGCTTGAATCATTTGGTAGAAGAAACTTTCCTCTCAAAAATCATTCTACGTACAAAAACAAATAACAAATCAAAATATCACGTTGATATCAATTTTACAATTGATTCAACTCTCATAAATGCAACACCAATTATGGCTTCTCATCTCACCTTAGTTCTTCACATACCTCCTGTAGAATGAATACTTTGGTATTAAAGTCATTAGAATTATTAATGTCTTAATTCTAGTTGAAACATACATAATACTTGATCACGACATAGTAAGTAGCATCGCAAATGTAAACGAAAAACGCAAATTATTAATTCATGACAAATAGCTTAATGAAACTCGATATAGTATACCTGGTTGTCGATTGTCTTGGCTCATCTCCAAGACTAATAGCTGCTAATTTTGCGGCCAACTCATCACTCGAATAATCACTTCTTGATTTTGTATCCACTCTCCATTTCATCGGAAGTGTCAAGTTCCTACATGCAACGAAATAACAGCTCGGTATGTAGCATTCTATAACAAGGGAAAAGAAACAAGTTTGCTTACCCTTCAATGCGTTTGCTCAGGCAGCGGCTCATATAATTAACCGTGTAGTTTCCAAACATAACATCGAGTTTGTTTGCCAATTTTGGTATTATATCAGTTCTTGGCAAAATATCCCATATTTTGATTACTTGAATATCTTGTGTATTTTCTCTAAGAATGTCAATAGCCCAAATCAGTTTGAAAGGCTTTTTGACATCATAAATCTCCAATAAATGAGAAGAACGCCCTTCCATGTGGCCACAAATTTCGTCTTTGTATATCTGGCGCCAGCCATTTGAGAGCTTTACCAACAGAGAAACGACGTTATCATGGATTCCTAAGGACTCGTGTCTGATCATGGACTCATGGAATTGAGCAGAGAAGGAAACCTGTAATAAAATGTATACATGAATATGGAAAATTTAGAGTGATTGATAAATGCTGCAATAATATACCTTCCAATATGACGTTTTGAACAAGATTGAATCCGTACTAAATAATGGATTCAATTGGTCAAGCTCAAGAAAAGCTTTTTTAATTGCCAGAGCTAAACTCTTATCTTCGTAAGCATCGAAGAAACAACCTCGACTTTTGGCATCAAGAATTAACTCTTTCCAAACACAACCACTTTCTAATAAAGTTGCAGCATTTCCTAGTATCCATAGACAGTACCTGTAAAAGAAGCCGTCAAAACATTCTTTAATAAGAAAAAGAATCTAACTTGAATCCAATGTAGGAGATAGTACCTTGCTCGAGTCAAAGCTACATTGGTTCTTTGGCAATTAGATAAGAAACCGACAGAACCATTCCAATTGCACCTAACTGTGGACATTATTATAATGTCTTCTTCACCACCTTGAAATCCATCTACCGAACGAACATTTATGGAAAATTTATCGTTTATATCCGTACTATAAGTTTCTCCAAGTCTTTCTTGAATCGCATGAACTTGAGCTTTATAAGGCGATATGCAGCCAACACGAATCTTTTGCTTTGAACGAGCAGATTCTATATCAATTTATCGATAGTCAAGAATGACTGAAACGATAAAATATATAATGAGAATTTCAAAGAAAGTAAATAGATATAATACCTTGATAGAGTTTCGATAGAATCAGAGAAATCACATAGACCTCCACCATATTTCTCTTACTATACCTATTATCAAACTCCTCTTCTCCATCGTTTACATCTATGAAAGAATAAGAACCAAAGATTTTTCCTTTGAGGAAACGACGCTCATAAGTTCTTTCCGTTACATTTTGTCCATTTTTTATTTGATTTCCATAGAAGTGACTATTAGGAAATAAGCTTATTGAAGGATGCATTCTATACTGAACATTTAAAAGATGTTTACTATGTCCTAACATCACAAGCCTCTCGAATAAACTCCTTCCAAAGTCAGCTTTCTCACAAATCAGTCAATATAAGAAAAAAGTTAATGAAAAAATAAATAAACTCTTCTCAAATAGGAATGAAATATAAAAAAGAATGATTTATTTCAATTACCTTGCTTTGAACCATTGCCGGAAGTTGTTTCTCGTCTCCAACAAGTACAGCATTTTGGACACCAAAGAGTTGTAAAGGAATAGAAGATTCACATTCTTTCAGCTGTGCAGCTTCATCAATTATGACTAGTTCAATAGGTGTCATTCCTTCTATGTGCAACTTAACAGAGCTTGAAGCAGTGCAAAAAAGCAGGTACGTGTTTTCTAGACAAAAATTCTTAATTTCATAGTATTGGCAGAAGTTCGGAACCGAGAATGATCCATTGAAGGATTTCAATAAAAACAGGCAGAAAATTCTAATATAGTACATAATATTCTCCTCGTTTTTTTTAAGGAGGGATTGCCTTAACCCTTCACTAGAGACAACATAATGGTCTAATTTAGTTTGAAGTATTTGGAGATACTCAACAAGTCTAATAATTTTCTTTACAACTTCAAAAGGAAGACATGAAGTAGGCATATGAGTGCACAATCCTTTTACGCAAAGAATTAGCTGCTCTCCATACTTCCTAAATTTCTTGGTAAAAAATTTCTCAAATGTCCATAGAATCATCCCATTGTCGGTTTCTTTATCATTCTTTTTATCCTTATCATCCTCACTCTTGGATTGGATTTTCTCACGCATGGCCTTTGAGTTTTTCTTCTTGGCATCCTTTAAATCACGAATGATTAGCTCTTTCCATGATTTCCCTTCAAGTTTTCCTTTACGAATTTCATTCTCATTTCTCTCATTCAAGTCCACCTCCTCTTCCTCATCACTGTCATTGTAATCAGATTGTTTCAAATTCTCCTCCTCCTCTTTTGCTAAGTATCGGAGATATTGGCCTTCAGGATCCTCAAGTAAACCAATCATCGATAATAAACTACCATTCCACCCCATTAGTGGTGCAAAACATTTAACTAATACCTTAACACGATGATCAAGAAATATATCGAAAAGATCTTCATGGTCATCAATCTTCATTCTCTCCCCATTACCAAACAAGACTACATCTCCTAAACCATAATTCTCATACTCTAATGTACTACCTAACAAACTCATCAAGCGCTTAGCGACTCCTACCACAGCAACATTAGTAGGAGTACAAGTCAATGTTCGGCATTTTATTTTCAAAAGGGCAAATACTAATGCGGAAATCGTTTTCGTTTTTCCAGTTCCGGGTGGACCCCATATCAGCTTCACGTTATTTTTATGATGACATTCTCTTGTGGCTATGCAATTCAAAACTGCATCTTTTTGAGAATCATCAAGTCCAAAAGGTTTGATATCTTCCCTTGCTTTTGAAACATTAAGGCTCACTATCTCATTTGAGGAACAAATTGCACATTGTTCTTCTTCTTCTTCTACCTGCACTCAATACATAAAAGGTACGGTAAACAACTAACAATTTACGTACTTAGAATATTTTCAAATTCAATAAATCTTACAGATGGATTTGTTCTCAAAACAGAGTTGATGATGTTCATATTTCCTCCATCCATATCTGGATGCAATGCTTTCCATGTTCGTAAATTTGTGGTCAAGTTCGTAAGATGAACCGCAAAAAGCTTGTCCCCTACTTTGCCCTTTTCCTCGACTTCTTTTTCAAACTTGATATGTTTGGAAGAAATTATCCGAATCTTAAGAGAAAGTTTGTCTTTCTTGCATTCATCCTTCATGCCTTTAAGTACTAAAGCAATAGTGTATGATCTTTTAGGCCTACCAAGATCATCAATACATTTCGGTTTCACCTCAGTTAGTGCAATCAAATCTCCATACTCGGGTTCATATGCTCCTGGTGTTAACGATAACATGTAAATAAATTTTTCAGGGTGATCAACATCTCTTTTCCTTTTGACATCTATTATTTCACATAAAGATGCACCAAACAGAGTCCTAAATTTGGAACGAAGATCGGCATGGGTTTCTTCAATGAGTGGATTAATGAAGGACTTAAAATAGTGGTCTGCTGATGAAAATGTTTCCGGAATTCGATTAACCTGCAATTTGGAACCATTAATTGGAAAACTACATAAAAATACTATATACCCAAAAATGATTATAAGCAAAGAAGTCATATTTATAGAAAAAAAAATGAAAAATCAAACCTTCTTCAAGTAAAGCTCATTGTTCATTATATCAGCTATGGACCAAGAAAAAATCAGATCAATATATTCTTGAGCTTTAGATTCTTTCTTCTTTTTCTTCACCGTAGTGCCCATCATCTCTCCCTTTTCCTATTTATCTTATTTCCTGAATCAATTAATTAAGAAAAAACATACCCATATTACATAAATATTCCAACAAAAATAGATCTATACAAGTACAAAATGATGAAACAACTTACATTTAAAGCAAGGGTTTAGGAAATCATGTAAAAGAAAAAAAAATGTAAACTTTAGCATATATATATAACTATAAGTCTAATAATCGCATAAGGAATGAACAAATAACTACTAGGAAGAAGAACCCAAAAAGAAAACTGTTCCAATATTACATTTAAATTACCTTATCGTGTATGCATGGAGAAAATTAGGAAAATAGAAGAAAAGAAAATAGGAGAACAGAGCAAAATTAAATCCAATGTTTGGGGAAATAGAAGAAAGATGATCGTACAGTACGGTCTTTGTTTGAATTATATGCAATGGAGCGAAGGGAAAAAAATACTAGTACTAAATTTGGGGGAAAATGCATATTACTACCCTGTGATATCAAAAATCTGCAAAAAACTACCCTGTGAAATTTTCTTTGCACCAGACTTCCTTGTGTTTTCAAAAACCCTGCAAATTACACCCATTCCGTCTCCCTCCGTCAATTTTTTGACGCGCGTGTATTCTACGCGCCAAAAATGCTATTTTTTTTGTTTCTGACGTAATTTTTCATTCAAAATGACAAGAATACCCTTGTAACTTTGAATCTTTGCAGAAAACTTCCTTGTGTTTTTTAAAGTTTGCTTAAAACCTCCTTGTGTTTTTTAAAGTTTGCGGAAAACTTCATTGTGTTTTTTAAAGTTTGCGTAAAAATTCCTTGTGTTTTCCACCGTTTGCAAAAAACTTCCTTGTACTTTTGGAAGTTTGCGTCAAACTTCCTTATGCTTTGAAATGTTTGCAAAAAACTTCTATGTTTTTCTTAATGTTTGTAGAAAAGTAACTCATATTTTTTAATGTTTGCGCAAAAAATTCTTGTACTTTTAAACGATTGTTCAAACTCCCTTATACTTTTATACTATACCCATAATTTTGTATCTTTTAAACTTCGCACATAATATCTCTTCTTTTCTTTGTTTGTTCCATATGAGAAGCGAGAGAGAAAAATTAGTGAGAGTTTTTGTAATTGTAAAAATATAATTTTTTATTAATATATAAGGGGTAATTTAGGCAATTCAATTAAAAATTAACGGTGTCAATGATTAACGGAGAATGGGTGTAATTTGTAGGGTTTTTTAAAACACAAAGAAGTCTGGTGCAAAAAAAATTTCACAGGGTAGTTTTTTGCAGGTTTTCGATATCACAGGGTAGTAATATGCATTTTCCCCGTTAATAAAAATATAATTTTTTTATTAATATATAAGGGGTAATTTAGGCAATTCAATTAAAAATTAACGGTGTCAATGATTAACGGGGAATGGGTGTAATTTGCAGGGTTTTTTAAAACACAAGGAAGTGTGGTGCAAAAAAAAATTCACAGGGTAGTTTTTTGCAGGTTTTCGATATCACAGGGTAGTAATATGCATTTTCCCCACTAAATTTGTTTGATTTGTTTTCTTATACCCTTGACCCTAACCAATCCAACGGTCCAGCTCGATCTTGGACTCAAATTATAGGCTCGTCTTTTGTTTTTCTTTTTTCTAGAACAATTAGGGTAATTATGGAAGTTTTCGACGAAACTTTGAACTCAACTTGGATAATGGTTTCAATGGAATATTGAGATAGTAAAATATTATAAAATAGGTTTTGAATAGAACTGAAAATCAAATCAAGTTACTCGAGTTCGATAAAAGCTCGTTTGAGCTCGACTCGTCACATAAATCAAATAAGCTTGAACATCATTTTTCGTTCGATAACTTTTAAAGCTTGGCTCGAGCTCGATTGACTCGATAAGCTAAAAAATTTAAAAAATTACATGTAATATATATATATATATATATATATATATATATATATATATATATATCAAGCTACTCAATACTAGGCTCGAGTTTGTTTGATAAAAGCTCGTTTGAGCTCGACTCGTTTAACAATCAAACCAAGTTCAAACACAAAATTTCAAGGTCGATAAAATTCAAATCAGGCTTGAACAGTGTGTCGTTCGACACTACTCGCCTAAATTACATCCCTAGTTTTGAAAACATGGGATATGATTTTGATTGAGGTTTGATTTTTGGGGTTAGGAGGAGAAAAATAAGAGATAGATGTCAAATTAATAACTTTATATGTGTAAAAAAAGATGACAAATGTCAAATTAATAATTTAATAGGCATTAAGTAGGGTTTTATAGATTTCGATTTGGGTTGAAACTGAATTTGGATCGAGACCTCTTCAAATTATTTAGTTAATTGGGTTTGGTTCGATTTGAGTTACACCATTCTGAGCCTTATAAGTTGATGTTCTTGTACACCATAATTAAATGTCCGTTTTAATTAGGATTGCTAATTATGGGGATGCTAATTCAAAATGGATAAATAATTATTCTCCATTAAAAAAATGTTTCATGGACTTAAAATGTGTGAACTATATATCCTACATAAGATAAATATGGAGTTGAGATGTTCCTATCAATTATCCACTAATAAATAATATAAAATATTTAATTATATAAATAAAGGAGGGAAAAACACTTTTAATACCAAACTGTCCAAAAAACACATTTGATACCAAGCTTTTTAAAAAAACATATTTCATACCATGATTCACACTATCTTGACACATTTACTTTTTCCATCAATTTTCGGACGAGATTCGGGATGTGCCGTCAAATGTGGGTCTTTAAAACCATGCATGTTTTCCCTCCCATTATCAATTTAACGGGCACGTGCTGAATTTCGTCCCAAAATTATTGGTAAAACTAAATGTGTCAAGATTGTGTGAATCATGATATGAAATGTGTTTTTTCAAAAAGCTTAGTATCAAAAGTGTTTTTCCCTCATAAATAAAGTAACATTGTCTATTATCCATAGGTAAGATAATAATACTAAAGTACTTTCATTTGTGTTCTTATTTTAAACCTCGAACTATCACTTAAGAAATAACTATTATAGATTTTCAACAACGCTATTTTTGTTACGAAATCCTCACATAATTTGTGGATGCCATAACAATTTACATTACAAGATTTATGGTGGCTACATAATGTTCTTCCACATGATAGATTAAAGAGATAACACACATCAATACAAGTGGCAATGCAAGAAGAAGTGTGGCAAATCTAAGACAAGTGGGAGCTTCTAAGCATATACAAGTATGTAGTCAAGTATCACAATGCATGGATGCCACCCATTACCCTTTTATGGAAGAAATGTGTATTACTACTTGTAGTCTTGAACTTCTATACATAATTTAGTTTATTTCATCATTTGTACTAGTAGGGGCAAATCAAGAATTTATGAGTTGAGGGAGGGAGGACTTAAATACTAATGAAACTTGTTAAATAAAATTCAAATTACTTTATTTGCATATACCCAAATAATATTAATAGTACAAAATAGATTGTCATTAGACTAATTTTAATAAAAATATTACCGAAGGTTTACGTGCATGACATTCTTGTATATCATAAAATTAAATTTATCTATGATAGAATTTGTATCAAACTACTCAATATTTTTTTTTTCATTGTAAGCGATTCGCAATGGATATAAACAACTAAAGATACGAAGATGCAATTTCAATTAGACAAAAATAATTGAAAGACAAATAAGTCATTCGGTGGAGAGAATTTTTTTTTTTTTTTTTGAAAAATTAGATCATGCTCTTTAATTAAATCTTTGATGATAAAAATATTACTCAATTAGAACATAAGAAATTAATATAAAATTTTAAAATATAAATGTGAAAATAAACAATTTAACTACTCAAGTGCATATATTTCAACAATTCTTATCGACATGCATATAGATCTAAAAAATAAATCAACCAAACTAGCTAATTTCTTATTGGCATTAGTTTTGGATAATGGACTTTGAGTTCATATATGGCCGTATACACAAAGAAAAAAATTGAGCCATATTATAGTTGTATTAATTAATAATTACATTACACATATAACACATATACATAATAAGACTTTCAAAATTTGGGGAGGGTGTCAGGCCCCCCAACGTCATGAACATATCCGCCTCTGTGTACAAGAACAATCAACAATAAAAAAAAGATAGTTAAATGAAATAAGAAATAATATTTCTCCATTTCATAGTTTTCTTTACATATTACTTTATCTACTACAATTTGTTCTTCATTTAATTTTATAAGAATTTTTGCAACAATTGATTAAATATCTCGTAGTATACATGTAGGTAAATGCTTTGACAACCGACTCATTTTATGTTGGAACTCAAATCTCAATATATAAAATGAAAAATTTGAGCTTAGTGTGCAATGCTTATAATCATGTGACGTTGAAAAGTGTGTTGTAAAAGAATCAATCAGAAGAATTTTGAGGGTGAGATTTTATCAAATCCGACTTAAAATATAAAGGGTAAATTACGAATACCCCCCTCAGGTAAGGTCTAATTATAAAAATCCCCCTCACGTATTGGGTATTACAAAAATACCCCTCAGGTTTGTCACATTCTTACAATTAACCCCTTGTTCCTAAAATGTTCCAATTTTGCCCTTGGAAGTTATTTGTAATGTTTATAATATGTTATAAATTTTAAAAATTGGGTGTTAATTGTTTTATCTTGTAAATATAAAAATAATACTCATATATTTACCACCAAAATAATTGATATAATTTATAATTTCGCATAAATTGCAATAAATATTTCAATTTATAATACAATATAAATTTTAATAAATTAAAATATCTTATTTATAATACAATATAATTTATTAAATTTACTAATTTAAAAAATAAATTCATTTAACTAATGTGTAAACAATTCATATTTATAAAATATATTATTAAAATTCTATTTAATTTAATATTTTACAATTTAAATTGCTAATAAATATATAAATACCTTTTCTTTTGCAATATTTATTAAAACTTATGGACAATTATAAATTTTATCAATTATTCTGGTAGTAAATATATAATTATTTTTTTTCTAATTAATAAGATATAATAATTAGATCCCAAGTTTTAACATTTATAAGACATTACAAACAATACAAATAACATCCAAGGGCAAAATTGGAATATTTTATGGGCAAGGGGTTAATTGTAAGAAGGTGACAAACATGAGGGGGATTTTTATAATATCCAATACGTGAGGGTGGTTTTTGTAATGAAGGCTTACCTGAGGGGGTATTCGTAATTTACCCAAATATAAATATAATATTAATTTTGCGGAGTTGAAAGAGGATTTGATTTGCGTCCTACCCGTTGATAACTCTAGGACCATTCTTTTTTCATTTGAGAAAAAAAATGAGATATTTTTCAATAAAGCATTTCAAAAGTTAAAATATCACAAATTAAAATAAAAGATCGTTTACATTATAAGCATCTCTAATAAAAAATCCTTTAGCTTCTTCATGCGTTGTTATATTCCCTTCCCAAAGTATATCAAAGTATATGGTGAACATTAAATGTTGGATTTATATGGGTATTAACTCAATTGGTTTGAACCTAATTGGAGTTAAGCCCATGAAAAATAGAAATAAATGAAAGTTGGAAGAGAGGAAGAGAGGAAAATGTCTTCATCTTACATGGAGAAGAATGAAAAAGTTTTTGCTACTTATAATGCAAAAATTTGTACTAAGGGATGGGCTCCTTGTGGGTACCAAGTTTTATGAGAGGAGAAGACCTACATGACCATGGCTTCACCACACGCGACACCATTCGACCGGTCAGCTCATCACGACACGGTCCGGTCTAGGGTTTGAGTTTGGGATTGGAGTTCTACAAAATATTATCTTTTTGGAGAAAATTTAATTCATGTTTTGGCCCAAAATTTAAAAGCCCAATAATTAATTCATACCAAATAGATCCGCGTAGCTGATCCAATTGACCTGAATAGATCCGCGCCTGACCGTTTTCCTTGTTCAGATCTACGCACCTCTTTCAAATGAGTGAGTGTGTCGGTTCGGTTTGATTGCACCTTTTCGGACTAAACCAATGCTACTGATTAAATCCGAATAGGCATGTCCCTCCAGAAATACCCTTTTTGCTGCTATAAACAGAGGAAGAATCTGGCCAATTCTCTCATCCCGTTTTCTAGCAATATAAGCAGAATCCTATCTTCTCTCTCTATTCTTCTCTTAAATATTATTTAATATTCATGTTTGTTAAAGTTCGTTGTGAACTTGTTCTTTGTGCAAAGAAACAAGTATCCGATTGTTGTATCTTGGGAGACTACTGGGATAAATTGTTGCACCTTTGACAGCCCAGAAATATTGTCTTAAGGACATTGCATTAACAAGTCTTAGTCGATCATTTTCGTTTCAGAATTATTTCAGTAAGTGCGCTATTGTTAGGGGTGAGCAATTGGACCGGACCGGACCGCCCCGAACCGGATCGATTTTCGGTATATAACCGATTTGGTCATTTCTGGACCCCAAACCGTTTACCGGACCGAAATATTCGGTCCGGTTCGATAAAAAACCGAACAAACCGGTTCAGTTCCGATTCGGTCCGAATAAAACCGAAAATTATTAAATGTTTTTAATTTTTTTGAAAAATAGCCCCAAATCAAGGCAACCATATCCAACAAATTTTCCTATTGATTCTCAATAACTTGGTCCAAGATTTTCTCTCTAGTGGAAAAGATTCACACCAACCACAAATCAAGGCCTAAAATACCAAAAGCTGAAAAATAATTTTTTTGTTCCTTTACATTCAATACTCTCAAATTCTCAACACCATAAACCATATTTTCATCTCCTCAACACACAATTACACCCACCGTTAACTCTTTGCCAATAAATCAAAGAAAAACTACAAGCTAGGAAAAAATAACTTGGGAGAGGGAGAGATGTGCGCGACTGACGGGCTGAGGGACAAACGGCGACGACGGTGCATCAGTCATGCAGTGATGGGGTGGTGCGGCTTGTGGGTGGTTAGGGTTGTGGCACAAGTTGGGAAGTAGGATCTTGAAGGGCGGCGACTTGGAGGTGTGGAAGTTCGGGTTTGTGTTTTGGGGGAAGAAGTTTTTTTTATTTTTTTTTTATTTTTTAATGAATGAGAAGAAACTTATAGTTTTAAAAAAAAAATAAGAATTTCGGTAAAACCGGTTCGGGAAACCGACCGGTTTTACCGAGAACCGATAGCACCCAAGGGCCGGTTCTAGGGCGGAAATCGTTTACCGGACCGAAATTTCGGTTCGATAAATGATCTGGATCGAAATTTCGGTTCCGGTTTGGTCCGATCGGTAAAACGGACCGCGCTCACCCCTAGCTATTATTAAATTATGATTTTGTTTGTTCTGCGAGAATAAATTACACTAAAATTTATAATTTGAGTTAATTATAAATAATTATTCTGTGGGAATAATTTACTATGGGGCCGTTTGGTAGGACCTAATAGGAGGTATTAGGTCATATTATATGTGTTAATATGGGCTAATACAACGTTTGGTGACATTACTCAAATACTGGGTCAAATAAACGACCCGGTATTAAGACTAGATTATAATCTACCCAGGCACGGATGGATTAGTTAATCCGGGTGAATATGGATTCGGTGAAATGTCACTTTTAAACTCAAATTTATATATTACCTATTTTAACATATCTTTAAATATCATAAATTCTATATAAATAAATCACAAACTAAAATTTATATCAATTTACAATTACATGGAGGCATTCGAACTAAAACATTGAACAAACCTTGATCGGCTCATACTCTTATACGTATTATACAAATGGCTTTGATGAATTGATATATCTTAATATGTTCAATTAAGTAGTGAAAATATATTAATATATGCCTAAACTCATACCTTCACCAAACATATTAAGGTTGATTGCTTTAATGTAATATGACTCAATCAAATCTACCAAACATATTTTTTATATGACCTTCAATTCGGCTCTGATCTAATCCACCTTAATCCCATACACCATACCAAACGACCCTTATAGTTTTTAATTATAGTAAACTATTCCAAATAAAGTCTGAGTACAAATTTCGTGAAACCAATGTTTTAACTTATATATCCAAACATAATAAACTCCAAACCTAAAAAAGAGAATAATTTGTCTCATACCACATACTTTTATATTTTATAAAAAATATTGATTTGACACTTACCACTTATTTTTCCCGTCAAACCTGAACATCGAAACTCAATGCAAATGAGCCTCAGCTTTTTCAAAACCTAAAATCCAACATTCAAATCCAATTCAAAAGAAATTTCAAAGGTTTCACCGAAATTACTGAAATCAAAATTTTGAAATCACAACCAAACTAAAAATGCCAAAACCTAACTAAATAGATCCTAAAGGTCTCTAAATAAAGCACCTTAGTCCTTAGACAAAATTGCAGAATCCATTCCAAACAAGAATTACTTCTTGTGGGGTTTTCCCACTCGAGAAGTCATCCAGAGATTGAGAAAGCAATAGAGAACTAGAACAAGTACTACGTATCCATGTTTTTTTTATATATCTTTAATATTAATTTCCTAATTGATGAGAATTTAATCTGCTTTTGGGAAGTGACGATGTTTGTAGATGATCAAACTAATATACTTTGTTAAAATATTCTCCTAAACCAAAGTATTTGACTTTAATCTATTTAATTACCCTTATTAATTTTACGTTTCCTCGCTTCTTGAACTGTAGGTTAACAAAAAGAAAAAAATCTATTATTGAATCATCTTTGGCATTCAATTGCATCTGTCTGTTCTTTCGGTTGAATGTTTTCTTCATTTTCTTTGTGTGTATTATGCTGGGATTGTGTGTATTTATCTTAAAACCTTGTACAAAGATCATACAAAAATCTACGTTCATAAATCATTTTTCCTTTTTTACTATGGTTGCATAGTTTTTTTTTTTATTTAAATTTTTCAAAAGATTTTGTTTCTTTCGTTTGTGAACACGCTGCTAGATATTCCTTCCATGTTCATCATTTTTACTGATAAATTTGTGATATTTTAGTTAAAGGTTAGTAGGTGAGTTCTGATATAATGATGGCAATAAAAAATCTGAAAAATCACAATTATAATCGTTTTTGTTTAAACAAGTAAAATTTCGAGGGAGACGAGTCACAAAGACAATTATGCCCCTAAGATATCAAAATTTCTCGATTTTCCAGCAATTTTTTGAGTCATTTGCATATATGGCCTTATGGAAAGTTTAATTTGTAAAACTAACTTTTTCATTTTTTATTTGCAAAACTAGCATTACTTAGATTAAGTTATTAATTAACTTTAAATTAAATAAAAAATTACACAAAAATCCCGAAAATGTCGCCGTGTCGGCGGCAATGTCGCTTGTCACTTGGGCGCCCAAGTGACAAGTGACAAAAAATTGAGATGAAATTTTATTGAGTTTTTTGTAGTGAAAGAAATTTGAATTGGGAGTGAAAATAAATTTTTATGGATGTTTTGTATTATTATTATTAGGTTAATTGATTAATTAGACTTAATTGTGTTTAAATGAATTTAATTGTTATTAAAACCAAGAAGAAAGAAAAAGAAAAAAGGGAGAGCTAGTTTTGCAAAAAACATTTGTATTATTATTATTAAGGGTGCATTATGTGAAAGGGTCTTAAATAAATTAGTATAAAGAAAGTGTGATAAAAATAACAAATTTAAAATTTACATCACTCCACTCTTCTCCTCCCTTCATTGCTTTACCGCGCCGCCAGCGGCAGCTCGCCCCACCATCCAACCGCAGCTTGACATTTCCCGGCGAGCCCTCTCCGCCATATCCCGACGATTCCTCTCCGCCATTATTCCTGACGTATCCCGCCCCTGCCCCAGCTGCCGAACCGCTCCACCGCCCCACAGCCACCGGAACCATCCCGCCCAAACCCTAATCCCAGCTCGAATCCCACTGTATTATCTCTTTTCTCTCTTGATTTAATTTGTTTGGAGTTTGTTATTTTTTCCTTTTTCTTTGAATGTGAGTTGTTAGTTGGATTTTCTTCTAAGGAGGATATGAGTTGATTTGCTAGTATGGATTGGGGATTGAATTGTGCTTATGTAGATTAACATTTTCTTGTTTGCTTTTACCGAGAGATATATAATATAAAGTTGTGTTTTGAAACTTAACCTATGTTTTGTGCAAGCTTGCTTGCTTTGTTTCTTTTGGTCTTTTGTAACCATATATGTGTAACGTGTTCTGATATTAGGTGGGTTCAAGTTCAACTGAAATTTTTATGTAATCTTGGTAATGGGATTTGAGGATGAGAACTTTGAGTTGTTTGAGAACTTGTTACTGCTTTTATCAAAGAAATGTGTTGTATATAAAAGTGAACATTGAACTGATATATCCTTAAGAAATTTAGAAATTTAGATTGAATGGTCAATAAAGCAAGTGGATATCTGATGGCTAGTAAAACTTGAGAAACAAAAGCACATGAATCATCGCATGGATATGTCTTAAAGTCTTTAAGAAAAATGGGTTCAATGTGGTCTTTTAATCATCACATGGACATGTCTTCTAATCTAGGGTTGAATTAATATCGAAATTTAAATTTTGCTGATTTAAAGTGTAGAAGTAGTACCTTTATTTTCTTAGTTTATCAACCCACTTTGTGAAGAAAAGTACAAGAAGAATTAAAATCTAATAAATTAAAATGGAAATTACTTTCAAGTGTAGAAATGTGGTATTTCTAATTCAATTAGAATTTACTTCAAGTGTAGGAAGAAAGTTTCTTTATTCAATTACTACTTGAATAGGTAACTCAATATTGAGAGTCTCTATTTGCAATTAGCCGATTGGAAGTGATAAGTTTCAAAGTTTTGAGCTTGAAGAATTTAATTGAGTTTATTCATATGTATATGTATTAATTAATCTACAACTCAGCACCTTGTTAAACTGTTAATCCATTGTGTTCTCCTATGAAAGTAATGATTCAATGGGCTCAATTTCACTATCTATGTAGTTTTGCTGGAATATATATGCCACCTTCAAGACTTATAATAGTGGCAAACGGAACTCTATCCAGACATATAATAGTGGCAAGTGAATTTTTTTTATGTACATACAATTGTCTAATTATTTCTTGTTCGACGGTGTTGCTTGTAGTTCTTACCTCGATTGAGTCTTGTAACAAGTTTGTTTGTCATAGGTTATATTCTGCTGGTGTTTGGGGTCAGTCTGCTTTTGAGGTCTGTTTATTTCCATTATTTGATGGATCTATTAATTGAGTTTTTCTTGTTGATGTAGTTGGGCTTTTTCCGTTGATTCTAAGATCAGGTGATTTTTTTTACATCACATTGTATTTAATACTCTTATTGACTTTCATTGTTTTTCTGTTATTGTGGTGTGTTGCATAAATTACTTTACTTGTCAACTTTTGTTGTATATTGCAGCTCTGTAATTTACTTCCTCATAGCACATGAACAAGCTATTATCAGTTTTTCTGATGACTTGACACAATTATCAACATTTTTATTTTTGCTTATCTCTTATATGATTTATATCATCAAATTCAGGAGTGCTGTTGTGTCAGTTTTGAGGAGGTTTCTCTAGGAAATAAGGACTGGTGCTCATCTTGTTCTGTATGGGGCTAGGTACATGCTGAATAATAACATTTTTCTTGATTTATTAATCATTCTTCATCAACATTTAGCAAAACAAGTAAAATTGTTATGGCACATTGTTAAATATGCAGGCATTACCACAAGCCAGGTGACTTCTTTTGTTTGCTGAATCACTCGAAAGAAGTATCTGGATTCTGGAATTCTCAATGATCTGGAGTCTCTCTCTACAAGGCTTGCAAGAACAGTGCAAAGTTACAACTTTTGGTATGTCAAGTTATAATTAAAGACTGGTAGGCGATGCATGTTTCTTCAAACTATTTTGGTGGCTGTGATTTTAAATTTGTTAGATTCCTATTTTTAGATTTAAGATAAGTGTGAGACTCATTTCTGCTAAAACATCTATCTTTCTTGGTGCCAAATTTGTTCTGGTAACTATGCCTGCTTTATGCATGTTTTTATATTATAATCTTCCCTAATATTGTCAATTCTTGGTTCTACTGGAATTCTGTTTGGCTCTAGAATCATTGTCGATTCATATGTTTGTTAATGTTGCATCTAAAGTATCAAATATGATAATATAAGAAGCAATAAAATATAATATAAGAAGCATTTCAACGCCGATATAGCAGGCCAGAGTTATGGGTGAACCGCACCGCGTGTGGCGCCGTGCATAGTTACCTAGATATGTATAATATTGTTTATCCGAAAATTACTATATTTTTCTTAATTAGTTGTGGCTATATTTTGCATGAATTTATTGCATTAATTGGTGTAGTTAAGAGTTATTACTATTTAAAAATTTGAAAAAGCTTCCCAATTTGCAAAAGAAATCATCAATCAGTCAAAAATTAGGATTAAAATAATCCAAAATTATAAGAATTCACCATTCAGTCAAAATCCCATAATTTAGTCAAAGACCGTGCTACTATAATATAAGTATGGAAGCCCAAAACTATGATTAGTCATATGTCCTCTTAAAAATCCAATAAACCTTTGCTTTGACAGAACATAACACACTTCGGAGCCTCTTTTCAAGACAGGACACAAAATCATGCAGAGACTTCTGTAAGTAAACTCTAATTTTATACAATCTTATCTCTTCTGTATATGCTAATTCATTTACTTACTTTGGTTTAATTTTTTATGCCCAATATATGCGTCTCTTCTGATTGAACAGGTTTACTTTCCGCCACAGATCTATACCAAATTCGCTTTGGGAATTGAGAGCACCAGAAATTGTGCGTTTTCTTTTTATTTGGCTATTACGAAATTTTTCTTGTTGATTTGGTTTGGGGAAGTTGTAAATGTAGTTCTCGGTAGTAAGGAATTAAAACCTTTTATGTTGTGTACCAATATGATGATTGGAACCTCAAAACAGAAGTAAGATTAGATGCGAGCTTGAAGCTTTTGTTAGTTTTTATATCTTTTTAACTGACGAAGATGAGGTGCTTGTTATAATTGCTTTAAGAAGGTTTTTTGTGTGGTAAAGGCTTTATCTTTAAGACATTTATTAAGGTGGGTGGACCACTCAATAGAGAATATTGCTGAACTATATGAAAATCATTGATAGGGTCAAAAGAATGCTACCGGCAGTGTTGAAGCATGGCGGTCCTCTATTAAAAAAGGTAACAACCACTTACACTTAAGTATTGCTTATATGTATGTCTGTGAATTATATATTTATATAAGAACAGAAAAGCTACATATCTGCACTGGTAGGCATGTATCACATGGAAAAGTAGAAGTCTTTGTTCAAATTTTATGTTTATTTTTTTTATCATTCAATTGTGAATTAAATAGAAGGTTGAAAAAGATTTAATTTTTGAGGAATCTTGGTGGTGAAGCATATTGGCAGGACAAACCAGTCTCGGGATGCAGGCAAATGGAAATTGTTGAAGCACTCTGCTCAGGAGAAGAAGGAAACAGAAAAAAAGCTTCCTCCCTGCTGTCAAGGCTTGTTAGAAGAAGACAAGACTTGCAATCTCGGGATTTCATTTTTATTTTTGAATACTGTTCTAGAAAACCTGATCCATTGGTAATGTCCTTGTGCATCTTTTTCTGCCTTTGTTGATGTCTTTGTATTATTGGTCTGAACTATGACGTGCTTCTGTCACTTTTCTCACTTGCAATATTTGAAAGTACCATCAGGAGATTATGTAACTCTGAGTGGATAAGTAAACTGCGAATGTCAGTCCATTTGTAGGTTTCTGTTTTCTTTTTCTGGGGTGGGGGTGGGAGTAGCTAGTGATCCTGGAGAATATAATGAATAAATGTGCATCTATTTTCTTGCAGTTTGCGATGGAAACTTGGAAACTTATGGAGGCAAAGAAAATTGCACCGAGTGGCAGATGCTTTTTTCTAACTATTCAAGCTCTCTGTAAAGGTGGTTATTTGAAAGAGGTATTTTCATTCTATACTGTAAAGTAGGATAATCCTCAAGTTTGAAACATCCTAGAAGAATTAGTGGAAGCTTGCAATCTGTTATAATAGAATAAGTAGAAGAGAGACAAAAAAAACCTAGATATGGCCTACTTCCATGGGCGAAGTTCCCCTAGGATAATAGATATCTCATCTTGTGTTACATCCATCAGTGTATATAAGACAATTGCAACATGTATGTATGCTTGCTGGAGGAAACCACTATTAAGACCATGAATAAATTCATAATGATGAACAATCTTGTAATTACAAAGATTGCCCCCTCACTTGAAATAAATTATCACCCTCGTTTGCGGAAGCGCAATTGCAAAACGTCCTCCGTGTATTATTCAATAATAGAGTATGTGTTGGTGTGCATACGAAAACTCTCACCTGTATAATCTTCTCTGCACATACTCATTACTTTTCTATGAGCTGGATAATATCTCCTTGGTAAACTTTTTTCAGGCATTCAATTTAGTGAGCACTCTAGAAGAACCTTCAGTTATGAACCCACCATTACCTGTGTACAACAATTTGTTGCAAGCTTGTGTTCAACTGCGTAGCTTGAAATATGCTAATGAATGCTTGACTATGATGGAGCATCAAGCAGTGGGAAAAAGTGAGATAACTTATGGTCTTCTTTTAAAGGTATGCAAGATGTTAATATGCATATTTGGATGGTTTTTGAGATTGTCCAAAGTAATATTGTTAATGTTTCAAATAGAACTAGATGATTATTGAAGTACCCTTTCAAATGTTGTTAGTTACATTTCAGTTATATAATCAAGTTATTTTGATGTTTGTACTTGTACGTACTCGGAGATACCCTTTGGTTTTAGGGTAAATTTAACAGTTGTAGTTTTGACAAGGGTAGTTAATGCTGATAAAAGATGTCCACACCTTTTATTTTTCTGGAAATTGCTATGGTGTGTCTTTGAATAGTTTCTACTGATTTCCATTAAATATCTCATTTGTGTTAATAAGCTCACTGGCTGGACTTTTTAACCTCATGAATTTTATTTTGTTATCTGTTTCTGCTTCATGTATGTTTTTCTTTTTATGTATTTATGTACTTGATTCTATTACTGTCTTTCACTTGTGGTTCAATTTACTTTGGGATTTTTGTAATGTAGTAGTATTCCAATTTTTTCATGTGTTTTTCTATGTTGATCAGTTTTGTGCCATTTTATTTGAATTTGGATACAGATTTAGATCTAGACATCAAATGTTATTGCTCATATTTTAGGATTACGAGGTGCATATAAAGTATTGCCTTTTGGACGACCAAAGACTGTTCACAGAATCTATAAGCTAATGTTAAACTATTGCCCTTTAGCAGAATTTAAAATGCAATTTAATGGGAAGAATATAAGTAATAACTTAAGTGACATGAACTAAGGGCAAACTTGTTTATGTAACTTAAGAGTTGAATGCTTATACTAGGGAGTTTTTATGGTACATGTTTGAAGAATCAGTAAAAGCAACCTAAGTCTTGTGTTTGCCTAACCACATCAAACTTCATGGTCTGCTTTCATATTAATGTCTAGGTATGCAGCCAGCAGCAGGTAAAGGCACTTTACAGTCGATGAATACAAAATTCAGGGTAAAAGCTTTTGTTAACCCTTAATGTAGTTTGTACCAAAAAATTTGACATTTCCAATCAAAAGTCACTAGTAGAAAACTGAAACTCGTGATGCTTAATCTTCCCGTGATTTACTAGAACTAACCTGGAGGAGGTGCTTGATGATAATGTTTTTAATATTTCAGACTTTGAGGTCCTTTTAAATAATCTTCTCTCTTTGTTCTAATTGTAATCTACATTATCTCAGTGGCGCTTTACTTTCTTTTCTTTTCTTTTCTTTCATGCATATTGAAGATATTCGAGGCCTTTTAAATAATATAGACTATTCTGTTTCTAAAATTTCCTTTTCAGCTTGCTGTATTGCAGGAGGACCTTTCAACAGTCCACGAAATATGGAAAGAGTGTATCAAAAGATACAATCCAAGCATTATGATGCTTGGGCAGTTTATAGAGTCTTTAACAAAATTGAAAGATTTGGAATCTGCAAATGTGGCATTACAGCAAATGGTGAATGTAGCTTTCCAGCAGAATTTGCGCTTCGTTAAAACTAATGAAGGAAAGTGGCATCACTTGAGGTTGGACATTCCTATACCTTGGCATGAAAAGTTGACATGGAAGGACGACGGGGAATATAACCATATTCCTATTAATTTACAATCTGAAAATCACAAGGCTGAAGAAGTCAAGGCTAGTGTGTTAAGTTTGTCACAAAAGCCTGTTGCTAGACCAGCAATGACGTTGTTGAGCCGGTCCTTTAATAACGTCTTGGAAGCTTGTGCTAGCATGCGAAATGTTGTATTGGCTGAGCAGTTATTTTCACAGGTAGCACAAGCAATTTTGTCATGCTTTGTTTCTATGATGTTGTATTACTATATGCGGAGAGTACCTTCAATACTGAACTCTTGATCTCTTGTTGCCAGATGCAAAATCTTGGCTTGGAACAAACACACTTTACATACAAGGCCTACATAAGAGCACTGGTTTCTGTGAAGGGTTTCCATGATGGCCTGGAAACGGTATTTATAAGATCTTTTGTGAAGTTATTTCAGCTTTCTTTGGATCTGCAAAGATGTTAATTCATGAACTTTGATCTGAGTGCAGCTTAAAGTCATGCAACAAAAAAATATCAAGCCTTTTGATTCAACCTTTGCAGCCATATCAGTTGGCTGCAGTCGCGCTTTAGAGCTAGATTTAGCTGAGAATTTGCTGGATCAAATACCAAAATGTCCATATGCATATCCATATAATGCTTTATTAGAAGCATGTGATATCTTGGTGAGTTCCCAATACTGCTTTTGTACCTGCAATCTAGTTAGACTTGTCATTTAATTGTTAGTTTTACTTACCTAAATAATTCAAATTACCAATTTGTTACGTAACAACTATTTGTTGTGTATAATATCACATTCCAATTGTGTTTATTCGTATTTGTGATGGGGATGTGTTATCCATATTCGCGATAATCACCACAAATAAATTTATTTTCCATTTTCTAGTATCGCAGTACAGCTACATGCCTACATCTGTTGGTTCTGCTACAGTAGATTTTTTTGTTTTGTTTTACAAAACATAGGACTCATCATGCGGGAGGCAATAGGAAATTCAGTTTTCTCTTAGTTTACTTATATGCACAATTATTTTCTTTCTTTAATCATTGTTTTCTTTAATATGTTGCAGGATAAACCTGAACGTGCTGTTCGGGTATTTGCTAAAATGAAAAAGCGAAATGTAAAGCTAGATATCAAGACATATGGGGCACTGATTAAGCTATTTGGAAATGTTAATGCGCGTTATGAAGAAGGCAATCTGTCGTCACAAATTGATGTTGCTACAAGGATAAATGTCATGGAAAAGGATATGATGAGTCATGGTATCGAGCACAGTCATCTATCAATGCAATTCATGGTAAGTGCTGCATCATGAGAAGCCAATTACTTAATACTACAAAATTAAAAACTTCTCATCGTATAGGGATGTGGAATGCAACTGTTGTTCTTAACTAATATCTTAATTTATGATATCTAGAACATTAATGTACCAAAAGAGCTATTATAAATCAATCGGTCTCTGCATCACTAAGAACACAGTTGTGCCTGGTATCAGAGAAATATGCAGTTAAACTTTAATGAGGAACATGTCGCTGGTTAGGCATTTTTGGGGAGTTCCTTTTTTTTTTTTTGTCAATAAATGACAAAATGAAAAAATAGTCTATTTGATGCATGAATTAAAGATCTTTGGTTGGAATCAAAACTCACAAGCCCGTTACCCCATACTCTTTGGCAGCTGAGAGCACTTGCAATGGAGGGAATGATAAAGGAACTGAAGAAACAGTTCGTCAATGGAAACACTGATCTACAGATATCCAATTACGAGACTGTTCTGCATTCACTTGTTAAGGCTGAAGAAGTAAGTATTTCATAGTCTCTGGTGATGTTTTCTTATGTTAACATTCTCATATGTCAAAAAGTATTGATAATTCTTTCTATTTAGACTCATATGGCAATCCGGGTATTCAAGAACATGGTTTCACATGGATTCCCACTGAGTCAACCTATCTATACTACCATGATTAATTGCTGTAGCAGTATAGAATGTTATAGATCTGCTTGTGCCTTGGTCTCTATGATGATCCGCGGTGGCTGCCCTCTACATATAAGGACTTACACTGCTTTCATGAAGGTATTTTCTTAGACTATCAATCATGTATAAGCAAATTGTGGTTTATATCAATCTTGGGTTCAAGTGTAGGATTGCTTGTCTACCTCTTTTTTAACTTTTCATTCTTGACCATAACTCTAGTTCCTTTGTAAGTTCTCAAGATACGATTTCAAATGAATGAATATGATAGTTTTATTTTTTGTTCATCTGGGGTAATTCAGAGAAAGGTCTCTCGTATACAAATTCATTTTGCATTAGATAAAAATTTTAAGTATTTACTGCCATTAGACATCAAACCTGCGAGCTTCAGCTTATTTTAGGTCTTCAGTTCTGCAAACTCTTTATTTAATTTACATAAAATTGTTTATATATTATTCAAATATAGTTGAATTATGTGATTCACTCAGAGTGACATTTTATTTTGTGATAGGTCTTGTTGAAATTTGAAGACTTTAACGAGGCACTTGAGCTATTAGATCATGCAATCTCAGAAGGGATACAACCTGATGTAATATTGTATAACACAATTCTTCGAGTAGCTGATGAAAAGGTAATTTATCGTTTGGCAATCAGGCTATCAGTATGAATTACATAAATTTTAAAGAATGGGTAAACTAATAAGTGAATATTTCAGGGAAGAATTGATGTGATTGAGCTGATTCTGGAGCATATGCATCAAGAGAATGTCCGCCCTGATTCGGGAACAATCAGACTTGTTTTATCTGCATATGTAAACAATGGTTTTGATGCCACCGCCATTGAAGCATTACATGTTTTGAGCATGAGAATGATTTCTGAACAAGATGATATTCTTGAAGAGGCCAAATTAAAATACGAGAATCTAATTTTTGACGAGGACTTAGACTTTGAGTCTCAAATAATTGAGATTTTTAAAGAGTCTGTGAATCTTGCCGAGGCCTTATTGTTCTTAAGATGGTGTGCGACTTTAGAATGCCGTATATCTTGGTTACCGAATGAAAGTTTGTGGGCAAAGCGTATTTCAAGTGATTATGCTTCTAGACAATCCAGCTCATGGATTGAAGAATCAAACAAAATTGGATGACAAAAGATTTGTTGCTTTTTTTTTTATCTACTGTGTGTATTTACAGCTCGAACCGAAGAGTGCATTGGGTATAGGTCCTCCCCAGTGTGGTGTCTCCAATAGAATTCGAACTTGAGTTTCGCCTCTGGGGGTCGCAAGCCACTAGCTTTTTGTTTGGCCATGAACATACACCATTCTGTTCAACAGCTGTGAAGCAAGATAGACCATTCGCTTGGAGATGCTGAGAATACATGGAAGAGCAAACTACTGAACTTGCTTGAAGCTGTAGTAGAGTCTCACTGAAGACATCTGAAGTTGACATTAGGTTTGAAAGCTTCAAAGACCATATATTTATAAGAGAACTCGACCAAGGAATGGCGTAACTTAAAGAATGGACATGATCGTAGTTGCAGAAGTTGAGGATCACAGTGTAAATCTCTTTGTTTGTTTATCATGTAAATTTTCTTTCGATGGAGGCAGGATAATCGATCAGTCTTCTCCGACATTTTGATCCTAAGCAATTGCTAAATTCCATTCATAGAGGACTTACTGCAGGTCTGTTATTCTACATTCATTCAAGTAGGTGCTAGTTACCAGGGTTATGAATTGGAATTTCATACATGGATGTAGGTTTTATACTTGAAGATTCTAACAACTCATTATGTTTGAGTTTCATGTCAATCGGGCTATCGGCTACATATCTCTGTACGTTTCTCGTGTGGAATTGATGGGGAACTCCAGAATATATTATGTGCCTGTTTTCTTTTCAATTAGCTTGCTTCATGTAATATGTTAAGAGTAGCCATCAAAAACAATTTGATGGAAAACTAAATTACACCACTGTTCTGTATCCTGAAGAGACTTCAGGGGCTTTAATTGTAACATAGTTTTCATGCAAAAATGAGAAAAAAAATAATTAAGGAATATGGATATAGTGATACACTGATACTAGGTTGATACAATATGATGACAAATCTTATTTGTTATATATGTGAATTAATAATAATTAGTTGTGCTATGATTGAATGAGTATTAGAGGATGAATTTTTTTAATTGTCTTTTGTGAATTATAATATTACTTTATTATTTTATTTATTAATTGTAATAGAGCGAAAGATAAAAACACCCCCTATGCTTTGTCTAACTCTAAAAAAAAAACCCTGTGTTGTTTTAACTCCTAAAAATCCCCCTGTGATCTCAAAGAAGTGCCAAATACACCCCTAGAAAAGAGAGTGTGTTTCATATGTCAAAATTGTAAGTATTTGTTCACATTTTGCTTTTGATATGACAATTTTACCACTGACATCGAAAGACAAAAACACCCCCTATGCTTTATTTAACTCCCAAAAAACCCCTCATGTGTCATTTTAAATCCCCATAACCCCCTGTGTTTGGTTTTAAATACCACACTCGACCCAAATATTATATACTTAATTTTTCAAAAAGAATAAATAAATTTAAAAAAAAAAATAAACACATAGGGATAATCTTGTCATTCCACCAAAAGTCAAAAGTAAAATTATACTTGGGTTGAGTGTGGTATTTAAAACCGAACATAGGGAGGGTTTTGGGAGTTAAATTAACACATGGAGTTTTTTGGGAGTTAGACAAAGCATAGGGGATGTTTTTGTCTTTTGCTCATTGTAATATTGTGCAAGTATTAAGGGTCTATTTGGAAGGGTTTTGGCTCGGTTTCGTGGATCTCGATTTAAAAAAAATGGTTTTGGTGGTTTCGATGAAACATTTGAGACCTCATTTGGATAGGTTTTGATTGTTAGGTTTTGTGGTTTGAATAAGTTGAAACCCCACTTGAATTGAGTTTGGATGTTGGGGTTTAGGATAAAAAGTAGGTGGTAGGTGTCAAATCAATATCTTTTTTAGTGAGATTTGTGGTGAAAAATATATAGTAGGTGTCAAATCAATGTTTTATAGGTTTGAAGAGTTTGAGTTTGAGTTTTTGAATAAGTTTTTGATGGTTTTACGAGTTTGACGAAACCTCATTTGAAAGGGTTTTGGCTCGGTCTCGTGAAACCCGCGAGACCGGGCCAAAACCCAACCAAATAAACCCAACCAAATACACCCTAATTACTTGGAAGAATGTGCTGTTTTAGTGTTTCGAGTGAGACGCAAACATATGAAAATGAGAAGTCTCAAATGGAACATGTTGCTCTTGAGGTCAATGCATGGCAAATAGAGTAAAATACAATGAGAATATGATTAATGCTAGCTATGTACAAAGCATATATAGTAAAGCTCGGTACCAAAAATGTAATTCTCTTAATTCCTTCAACCTTAGTTTACAATAGGTTTATGCACAAAGCATACATAGCAAAGAAGGGTGTGGAGATAGTGTGTCAATACAACCTCTTGCTGTAATGAAAAGGGGAAGTCGATGATTTGTAAGGGTTGTAGAATAAACGAAGCAAGTCGAGTCTTTGTTTCGTGTGCCAGTCTTCTAAACATAAGCATGGAGATCTACATGTAATGGGATGGATTATGTGTTTTAGTAAAGTACTTAGCTCTTTATATGCTTGCTCAAATGGTTAAAGAATACCATATATCTCAATTTGAATAGATCCATTTGATGTTGGTTAAAAAGGACACCAATTTTGTTATGTATTGTGAGCATTGTATTAGTTTGGGATGAATTCTGCAATCTTATATAATTGTTTATGCTTAAATTTGCCACGTCATGACATGTGAGCAACCATGTGGCAAATGAGACGATATTCCAAAATAATATAAAATTACGGGACGAGTTTGACTAAATGATATAGCTTGGGACGAAAATCCAAAATCATTAATTAGTTTGGGACATTTTTTGCAATTTTGCCTATATATATATAATGATAAGAAATTGTATATTTTCTGAAATTAATGAAATTAATATTCTTATAGTTCGTATTTTATTTACATAAATAGATATCAAATTTGAATTTTGAGGTCTAAGCGAATCCAGGCCTTTCAATGATAACATATCAAATTATTTTTCATTTAAATACTATCATAAAGTACCAATATACATACCATAATTAACTTCACACCCATTTGTTAAATAAAGTTTACAAGCTTTAATAACTCAAAACTGTAAATCACTTGATCTAATAGAGTACTCAAAATATATGTAAGACCTTGTTCGCATTCAAAACAAAATGCATTCACCTCCCCAAAGTAATTTTTTATAAACAAATTAACCCACAAGAGATAATGTAACTAATTTTGGATCCAACAACCTCATGCCTTTAATAATTACCACCTGTTTGTTCATAGTCTTATACATCTTTAAGACTAACTGCTGCTAATTTTGTGGACAACTCATGACTTGGATCCTTACTAGAATAATCACTTCTTGCATTCGAATCCACCGGCCATTTCATCGGAAGTGTCAAGCCCCTGCATCAAAGTACGTAACAGTTCAGTCGCATCAATTACGACAATATATATTAAGAAAAGAACATGAATCAATGATTTTACTTACGTACCCTTCAATGCGTTTACAAATGCAGCGGCTTATATAATGATCCGTGTAGTCATCAAATAAAACGTCAAGTTTCTTTGCGAGTTTTCGTATTACTTCCATTCTTGGCAAAATGTCCCATATTTTGATAACTTGAATATCTTGTGAATTTTTCTCAAGTATTTCAATACTCCATATCAGTTTTAGCTGCTCTTTGACATCATAAATCTCCAATAATTGAGATGAACGCCCTTTCGTGTGGCCAAGGCTTTTGTCTTTGTACATCTGACGCCATCCATTAGAGAGCTTTACCAACACAGAAACGATGTCGTCATGGATTCCTCCCGAGGGCTGAAGTCTAATCATGGAGTCGTGGAATTCATCCGAGAAGCAAACCTGTAATAAAAACAAAAATGTGATACCAAATTGTCACAGAGGATATTAACTAGAATATTGCCTATTAATAAATGATTGCACCTTCCACTTTGAAGTTTTGAACAAGATTGAATCCATATTAAATAATGAAATCATCTTGGCTTTGTTAATTGCCAGAGCCAAACTCTTATCATCGGAAGCGTTATAAAAACAACCTCGACTTTTGGCATCAAGAACCAACTTTTCCCACACACAACCACTGTTTAGCAAAGTTGTACCATTTCCAAGTATCCATAGACAGTGCCTGTATATGGATCCATAAAAAAAATCCTCAAAATGTACTAAGTAACATTGTTGCACGGACAAAGGCGAATGAAAGTACGTAGTACCTAGCTCGAGTCAAAGCTACATTAGTCCTTTGGCAATTAGATAAGAAACCGACAGATCCATTCCCATTGCACCGAACTGTGGAGATTATTATAATGTCTTCTTCACCACCTTGAAAACCATCCACCGAACGAACATTTACTGAGAATTTATCATTTATATCCGTACTATAAGTTTTTCCAAGTCTTTCTTGAATTGCATGAACTTGAGCTTTGTAAGGCGAAATGCAACCAACACGAACATTTTGCTTTGAGTGAGCCGATTCTGTGCCAATTTTTCGATAGTCAAGCACTTAAAAGGAGAAAATCTATAATGAGGTTTTAAAAAAAAAAAGTTAATAGAAGTAATACCTTGATAGAGTTTCGAAACAATCCCAGCAACCACAGAAACCTCCACCATATTTTTCTTACTACGCCTATGATCAAACTCCTCTTTTCCGCTGTCTACATTTATGAAAGAATACGACCCAAAATTTTTTCCCTTGAGGAAACGACGTTTATAGGCTTTTTCCTTGATATTTTGTCCATTCTTAATTTGATTTCTGTAGAACTCGCTATTTGGGAATAAGCTTATCGAAGGATGCATTCTATACTGAACATTTAAAAGATGTTTACTATGTCCTAAAATCACAAGCCTTTCGAACAAACTTCTTCCAAAGCCGGCCTTCTCACAAATCTATCAATATCAAACTAGTTAATGAAACAGTTAAACTCTATATACACATCAAGATTGATTCATTTCAATTACCTTGCTTTGAACCATGGCCGGAAGTTGTTTCTCGTCCCCAACAAGTACAGCATTTCGGACACCAAAGAGTTGTAAAGGAATAGAGGATTCACATTCTTTCAGCTGTGCAGCTTCATCAATTATGACCATTTCAATTGAAGTATTAATTTCTTCTGTATGCAATTTAGTTGAGCTTGAAGCAGTGCAGAAAATCAAGCAAGCATTTTCTAGACAAAATTTCTTAATTTCATGATATCGAAAGTTTTCTGGAACCGAGAATGATCTACGGAAGGACTCAAATACTTTCAGGCACTGTAATTTTGTCCTTTTGATATCTTCATTTCCTTTTAGTGCTTGCCTTAATATTCCTTCACTCGATACATTATTTACCAACCTTTGAAGCGTTTGAAGCAATTCGAGAAATCTATTCATTTTCTTTACAACTTTCAAAGGAAGATACGAAGTAGGCATATGTGTGTACAATCCTGTCATGCATAACATTAGCCGCTCTTCGTACCTTTTAAATGTGCTGGTGAAAAATTCCTCAAATGTCCATAGAATTTCATCTTTGTCACTTGCTTCGGCTTTTTTATCCTTATTCTTATCCTTATCATTACTTTTGGATTGGCTTTTCTCACGCGTGCCCTTTAAGTTTCTCTTCTTGGCATCCTTTAGTTCACGATTGATTAACTCCTTCCAAGATTTCATTTCAGGTTTTCCTTTGCGAATTTCGTTCACGTTTGTCTCCTCCACTTCATCATCATTGTCGTCATCGTCATTATCAGATTCTTCCGTCTTTTCCTCTTTCTCTCTTGCCAGGTATCTGAGATATTGGCCTTCAGGATCCTCAAGAAGGGATATTAATGATACTAAACTACCATGCCAACCCGTTAGTGGTGAAAAACAACTAGCTAATACATCAACACGATGATCAAGAAATATATCCAAAAGATCGTCATGGTCATCGATCTTCATTCGCTCCCCGTTACCAAACAAGACTACATCTCCTAAACCGTAAGTCTCGTACATTAATGTACCACCTAGCAAACTCAGCAAGCGCTTAGCAACTCCTACCACCGCAATATTAGTTGGAGCACAAATCAATGTTCCGCACTTCATTTTCAAGAGGGAAAATACTAATGCGGAAACTGTTTTCGTTTTTCCAGTTCCAGGTGGACCCCATATTAGCTTCACATTAGTTTTATGATGACATTGCGTTGTGGCTATGCAATTCAAAACCGCATCTTTTTGAGATTCATCAAGTCCAAAACGGCTGATACCTTCCCTCGACTTCGATAAATTAAGGCTCGAGCAACGACTACAACGTTCTTCTACCTGTACTCAATAGAAAACAAACAATTAATATAACATCATATTTAAAAATAAAATAAAAACATTCTTACAGATGGATTAGCTGTCAGAACAGAGTTGATAATGTTGAAATTTCCTCCATCAATGTCTGGATTCAAAGCTTTCCATATTCGCGAGTTTGTGTTCAAGTTTGTAAGATAAGTAGCAAAAAGTTTGCCCTTTTCTTTATTAAATATGATAGGCTGGGAAGATAGTATTCGAATGTCAAGAGACGAATATGAGCGTTCGACTAAAGCAATTGTATATGATCTATTAGGCCTATTAAGATCATTAATACATTTTGGTTTAACATCTGTTACTACAATCAAATCTCTAAACTCGGGTTCGTAAGATCCTGGTTTCAAATATAAACGGTAAGTCAATTTCTCGGGTTTTTTATCATCCTTTTTTCGGATTCTTTTGACACCAAGTATTTCACATGAAGGTGCACGAAATATAGTCGTGATATTGGAACGAAGATCAGCATGAGTTTCTTCAATAAGTGGATTGATGAATGAATTGAAGTACTGGCCAGCTGATGAAAATGTTTCTGGAATTTGATTAACCTGTATATAAGTAGTTTAGAATTAAATAACCATTCAATTAGTAATAAGTATATATCAAATTAAATACAGAACAACACTATATAAAGATTAATAAAATGAAGAATCAAACCTTATCCTTGTAAAGATCTTGGTTCATTATATCAGCTATGGACCAAGAAAAAATCAAATCAATAAATCCTTGAATTTCATCTTCTTGCTTCTTCTTCTTCTTAATCATAGTTCCCAATCCCATCATTTCTCCTTTTTCTTATAATTTCCTGAAAAATTAATTAAGAAAAAAAAAATACCATTATTAATTCCATTAGTCATTCTTTTCTTTTACATTTTCTGATTGCTTGATTAACAACATATGAAAGATCTATAAAAAGTACAAACTTATGAAACAACTTACAACAGGGGTTTGGAATTTTTTTTGGAAGATTAATTATACACTTATAGCTTATATATAGATGACAAATTATTACAGTAAAGTTGCTAATGTCATCATTTACTTGTAGTGTTCTGTGTGAGTGTTTGATTAATATATATATATATATATATATGGTTATTCTTCTTCTTTACAGAACAAAAATATAGAAAAAGGATTACTATTATATATTCCATAAAATGTTTATTTATTTATTTTTAGGTTGCTTAAGTTTCCAGCAAAGATATGTAGTACTAATATGTGTACAAGTTTAAAATGATGAAAATTAATATACTTACAACATGGGTTTGGAAAATAATGTGGAAAACACAAACTTGACAAACTGTAGCATAGCTGAAGACAAGAATAGTTTCTATATATATTCCATAAAATGTTTATTTATTTATTTTTAGGTTGCTTTATTCCAGCAAAGATATATTATCTATAATTCTACCTAATATATTAAAACTTAATGGAGCAAAAGTATGAAATATTTATTTATAAAAAATATAAAATTATTATTCTAAGTATAAGTTGTTAAAAGTTACAACTCAACCCAAATTTACAATAGTTGATCATATGGTAATCTATAATCAGGATAATCGTAACCTAAATCTACAATCGTTAAATATAGTCACACTCAAAGACAATTCATGATGATCAATTGAGTGTTGAGTTAACAAATATAGCTTTATCTTAAAAAAAAAAACACAATTCTTAAATATCAAGCATATCTAAATTGCTTTACTTTATTAAAAAAAAAACTAAAATAATAAATACTAAATATTTTATATAATTAATGTAATAATAATATTTTATTAAAAACATATGAAAGATCTATAAAGTACAAATTTATGAAAAAACTTACGACAGGGGTTTTGAATTTTTTTTGGAAGATTAATTATACACTTATAGCTTATATAGATGACAAATTATTACAGTTTAGTTGCTAATGTCATCATTTACTTGTAGTGTTCTGTGTGAGTGTTTGATTAAAAATATATATATATATATATATATATATATATATATATATATATATATATTATTAAAATTAATAAGAGGTAATGGAGTCTTGACTGACCAAAATAATTTCGCCTTTATTTAAAGCTTTAGTAAACTAAACGACATCGTTCCGTTAATTATGTGGGTTGTTGGTTGTTGTACATTGTGTTGTACCGATTTTCTTTTTCATTTAATTTCGCTGTTTTTAGAGGTGGGACTTTAATGGGTGTTGGCTCCACTCTGAATTTATGGTCCGTTTTTTCTTTTCTTTTATGAGTGAAAATGTAGTGGCATTAATTACATTTCTTTTTCTTTCTTGGAAGACTTGGTCGTTAAGCTTTGACAAAGTTGTACTCTTGCACAACTGTTCACATTTATCTCTTCTTCAATACGCTTTCTCTCACTTATTTATCAAAAGGAAAAGAGGAACAAAAAGAAAAAGTGTCTGTTTTTTGACATTTGAGAGAATAGTTTTTATAAAGGTGATATCTCCATCTGCCAAAGCGAAATTGAGGCGACTATTTGTGCCAACTCTAATGACTTCGGGGTGGGGGAAGATACCCCTCCCCCTAGTATTTTAGTCATCTCTAATGATTTATTCTATCAAATTCATTTAATTATAAATTTTTTTATTCTCTACTCTCCTTACTTATTATTATTATTACATCAAAAATAAATTTAAAATTGACATTAATTTAAAATCAAAAATACATTAGAGAACATAGAAAAGAAAAAGTTATATTAAATATTAAATTAACCAATATAAGGAAATTCATCATCTCCGTCATATTCGTTGCCACCATTGTTTGTACCGTTGATATTCGTTTACAAAAAACATGTATTGTCATGATTGTATCATATTATTTTAAATAACTCATTTTTAAACAACTAGTATAATGAAATATATTCATATATTTTTCACAAGTAAAAATTTAAAAACAAAAGAACAGATTGACCAAAATAAATTATATACATGACAAAGATAATTATTTTGACATAATACACAATTTATAGGATTTTTTTAAAAAGGAATTATTTTTGGATGATAAATACAACCCTAAAATTATTAGAACAAATCAATATTAAAATAATAATGTTAATTAAATTAAATAAAATTTATATTTTTATAATTAAAAATAATTATCTCCAAATTTAGAAATTTTTTTTTTTTAAAAACAGAACCAAATAAAACCAAAAAAGTAAAAATAAAAATAAAAAAGGAGCATTTGAGGGAGAGGGTTTGGGCGGGGAAGCTCCCCCTCCCTCTATGTTATTTGTCGTGTTCCTCCCCCTAGTCATTATAGTTCATTTTTTTCCCCCTTTCCCCGCTCATACCGTCTAGGTCATCTCCCCACTTGTCATTAGAGATGCTATTATGAATCCAAAAACGGGATTATTCGATTCTCTGATCCGGGTCAATTAAACTTTCTGAATGTGGAGCCTTCATATTGATAGGTTTCTAAAATTACATGTTCAAGTACTCTGAAAATAGAGCAAAATTTAATGAATTTTCTACGCAAATAATATGAGTAAATTTTGTGTACCGGAATTTTTATTAGAACCAAAAGATAAGAGGAAATAGACAGCTTTCGTCATGGCTCAAAATTTTACGGACTAATTATTATAATTATAGTATTTTGTAATTACCAAAGAATTCATTCTTACATTGAAGTACTAGCTAGTCGGAAGGATTCTGTTTCGCTACATAATGGAAAAGAAGGAAGAACTCGATACGGTATGACTTCCGTGTACATTATATTGTCTAGCAAAATTGCATTTTTAGTTATACTAGATTACCAAAGTTATTTTTCACTTTTGTTTTTTCTGGTTTAAACCATTTTTCTTCCAGTGAAAGGTTTCGCCATATTTTAGTCGGTTAAACTTTTTTCTTACTATTCTACTCGTTTTGATCATTTTACCCTATTTTTACCTATTTCACATGCTTTTTCAATGATCTCACATGATTTTTCATCAAATTCACCTGAATTTTCGTTGATTTCGCATGCATGTTTTTATCAATTTTACTTGTTTTTTCCACCAATTTCAGTCGTTTTTCACTGCTTCACCGGTTTCATCCGTTCTTTCACGAATTTTCATCAATTTCTCAAGTATTTTTAGTTACTGATTTTACCGGTTATACACTGATTTTACCGTTTCACTAGTTTCATTAATTTTTTTCACGAATTTCACCCAAATTTCATCGATTTTATATATATTTACCGATTTCACGAGCATTTTTTTAAACGATTTCACCCTTTTTTTTTATCAACTTCACAAATGTCCACCAATTTCACCTGAATTTTCATCGATTTGACATGTTTTCATTGATTCATAAATTTGTTTTATCGAATTTACTAATTTTCCGTCGATATCACCCTTTTTTTCATAAAAAGAATTCCATGTAGACTCGAGGTTATGCATATCCTGATATTCTATGATATATTTTGCTTCTCTAGCCAAATAAAAGTTACATACTTAGCTACGATATATTTTATTCATTCATAAGTAAGATGCGATTCTAATTTTTTTTGGGTATAGTGAAATGATATTTAAAAGAATTTGATATTAAGTTTTTCTAGATGACTCTTTATGACTACTTAATTACATATTGATGCTAAATAATTATTTTATATATATATTTTAGGAGTTATTTAAAATAAATATATTTTTTATTTATGATTCTCTTTTATGTGTTATATGAGAAGAAAATTGAAATTATAAAAAGTTATGTAAGAGATAATTTCTAAATTTTAGAATTTATAATATATCTTAGGAGCTATTTAAAATAACAATTTTATTTATTTATTTATTATTCTCTTTTATGTGTTATAGGAGAAGAAAATTGAAATTATAAAAGTTATGTAAGAGATAATTTTTTAATTTTAGGATTTAATGTAGGAGATATATATAATAACTTAAATAAGGGTATTTTAGTCCGCACAAAAAAATTAAGAAACATTCATGCTTTTATAATTAGAGATAGGATGGGATTCATAGCACTTTTGATTCCATATTACTTTATAAAATTTCACTTTTGACCCCAATTTTTTAAAGTACCAAAACTTACGTTTGTTTGAAATCTCCAAACTACCTTAATGAGCATACGGTTTATAATGAGATACTACTAAATTTACTTCGTATTAATCTCTTATATTTTCAACAAAAAAATGAGTTCACAAACAAGAAATGGCATGGATCAATGGGTGGCATTGTTGATGCATCAATAGACAAAGTTTGGGCCATGGTCTCAAAAACCAATAGATTATTCGAATGGATGCCAATGGTCGAAAAATGCACAAATTTAGAAGGAGAAGAAGGTGTTCCAAGGTAGGGTTTTTGGCAAATTAACTCCCTGTGATATGTATAATGGGCAATTTACCTTCCTGTGATATGAAAATATGCAATTTACCTCCCTGTGATATGAAATAAAGAGCAATTTACCTCCTTGATAGTGGAGGTGTTGCACACACACTCTATAATGCGACTGAAACTTCATTTTCATGTAAAAATTGACCAATTTAACCTTACTCTTGACAACATATTCACCTCACTTTTCTCCCCTGTGATATACGTAAATAGGTAATTTATCCCTGTGATATGCGTAAATAGACACTTTAACTCCCTGCGATATTACATAATGGGCATTTTACCCCCTTGTAAAAATGTACAAATTAAGAGGGAGGCATTGTGCTTCTTTTATAAAAACACAGGGAGGTATTTTGTTTTTTTATTTATCACGGGGAGTTAAACTGCATATTTAAAATAATACTGGAGTTAATTTGCTATTCTTTCCGGTTTCATGTTCCCACAAAAAGAGGAAGATAGGTCATGGATCAAAGAAAAGTTGGTTCTCATGGACCCTTTATCTCATATTTATGTTTATCGAATGGAAGCAAGCAATGTAGGTTTGGATGGATCTTTAAATTCATTAAGACTAGTATGTTACGACGATGATTCGACTCTAGTTGACTGGAGATTTGAGATAAATCCAATTGAATGTCTGCATTATATTGTTGATTACATGGGATTTGTAAACAAGTCTTGTATTAGTAGGATTGAGGCTGCTGACATTGAAACTTCATCTAAGAATTGTGCCTCATTAGAACATTCATGTTGTTCCGTTGATAATGTATATTTCTTTGGAAAATACTCTCCTACATTATTTCTTACATGCTTATATCTCATTTTCTATCGTAGAGTACTACTTAAAACTTTATTTTATCTTCCACACAAGCTTCAATAATATAATATATGAATTCCACTTTATTGATATTTTTTAACATCTATTCCATCCGTTTCATTATTTTTATTTCATTAGCTACAGTACATGGTCAAACATTTTAATCTTTTAAGTGATTTATCATGTTAAATTTTTCGCATTTGTGGTGTATTAAACCTTTTAAATATTAATATATATGGTGTCACATGATATTATCAACTTATTAGTGAAATACATTAACTAAATTATTTATTATAATATTTATAAATTTAATCAAGTTGACCACCAAGAAAAATGGGATGAAGGAAGTATATATTTTATTACTTTAAAAAGAAAAAGACACCAATAATATTGGGACGTCTAAAGAATAAGATTAATTTAATTAAGCAAATAATTTAAGAAAAGCAAAAGTACTATTTATACCGGCTTAATTTCACTTTACACCCTAAAAATATATTAATTTGACACTTTGCACCTTCAAAAAAATTTAATTCCACTTTGCACCCTCAAAACATATATTGCTTTTCACTTTGCACCCTTACTGAATTTCAAGCCAAAAAACAGGGGTATATTGGTCACTCCCTTAAAAAATCAACATATATTCTCTCTAGAATATAATAATATAAAACTCATGTGCAATTAAGAGTAAAAGTTGATAAATTACCCATTAAAATAACTCTGGAAAAAAATATCAATTTGGAGGGCAGACAAATGAATACTTTACTTATTTAATACTCGACCTACTATAAAATATTATTCTAAAAAAATGTTTATATAAATTAAAATAAGAAAATATAGCATCAATAAAAAAAAAATCATAGTCTTGTTTTTACAGTAAAGTGGTGGAGTGTAAGTCCAAATAAATTCGTTGGAACGACTGTCAAAAATATTTGTCACTTGAAAAAATCATCAAATAAAAATTTCCGACACGATGTTTTCCGACAAAATTTTTTGGTCCCAGTTTTCGTCGAAACAAATTTCTCGTAAAATCCATCGAAAATTGACGTTTTTCTAGTAGTGAGCTAAAAAATATCGAAAAACAATGTTCCATACAAATATAATATATGAAACTATATATATATAACACAAGAATCCCTAAACTCCAACATGGGCACACATATAATTTATTATCCGTCTTTACAAATTTATATTTACAACGTGTAACGTCTCATTTTTTTATTTTTTTTGGAAGTTATTTTAATGGGTAATTTGTCAATTTTATTCTAAATTGCACATAAATCACATATTATTATATTTTGGAGGGACTTTATGTTGACTTTTGAAGGTAGTGACACAAATATCCCTGCATTTTTGCCTAAAATTCATCCAAGGTGCTTAACAATATATGTTTTGAGGGTGCAAACTGAGATTAATTTATTTTAGGATACAAAGTGTCAAATTGATATATTTTTAGTGTGCAAAGTGAAATTAAGCCATTTATACCGTAATTTGAAAAGATTGTATTTGGCGCCAGGTAGGGGAACGTACGACTTTCTGCTTAAGAAACAAACGCTCTACCCATTTAGATACAGGCGCTTTTTGTTGAACTTATTGTACAACAACTTCTAGCATCAAAAACCCCTTTTAGTGTATCCTTTGCAGAATTCAACACGTGTCGGATGGGTCATTTTATACAACTATACCTTGCATGCTTTTAATATAATTAATAAATATACATTAAAAATAAATAATTATGAAAAAACATTGATAAAAAACTAAATTAAAATTTAAAAAATCGCTTTAAAATCAAGTAAGCTTTTAATGTATAATCCTGAGCAAATTTTGAAAAATTTAAATAATATATACATATATTACCTTATTAAAATCAAACAGAACTTTGATTGTAGTGAGTGACCATTGATACAATGATTGTGTTAGAATCATATTAGACAATAACGCATAACATGAACCCTATATAAAACGAAAACCCTACACATTAAAATGATAATAATTGAAAAACATAAACATAAATTCGGATATTTTAAATATTATATTCTTTTGTAAGTGAAGTTAATTTTAGCTGCAATTATAAGTAATTTTCATAAACTCTTATAGTGTTAACATATAATTTATAGTGGTTGACCGTTATTTATGTTAGGAACACATGAGTTTTGTCGAAAATATTTAAAAGTTTTTTTTTTTTTTTTTTTTTTGAGAACCAAATTTTTTTGTTTTTGAATCAGTGAAAATGAAAATAAAGTGTAATTCTGAAACTCTTTGTTTGCCTTGAGATTATCTAGCTTATTATTAATGTAGTAATCTCCATACAATTTTTCATAGTATTTATGAAACATTGCCGAATTTTTTTTATTATTTACCTGACCAAAATATACAATAGAAACAAAATTAATATAAAAGAAGAAAATTATTGATTAATAAAAAAATGTGTAATTCTTTTCAAAAAATTAATTTTAAGAAAAACATTAGAATAAGTTAAAAAAAATATTTTGTTCTAATGTAAAGTAAAAGATTAAAACATGATTTTTATCTATTAAACTTTATACCAAGGATACCATGGTTATTTACATTATCACAAGTTGTACACAAAAAGTGTGTTAGTACAATCTACATTTTGTAATCAATGGCCAGGTCTATATATAACTATTGGTGGACTATAGAAAAACCCTTCTCTTAATTACAAATCAGAATCAAGAGACCCACATTCCAAAAACTTAAATGAAAATAACTGAAATAAATAAATGGAAAAACGATGAAAAATGCAATTGTGATAATAATCGTACAATAATTATATATAAAAAAAAGTTAATAGTCGTACAACGATCTACCTTTAAATAGCTTTATAAAATGTGGTGACATGAATTGGTTTGCTTTTTTTTTTCTTTTCCTTGTTTTGTCCTTTGATTTTGTACCCTTTTCTTTAGCAATTTAAAGATATTTTGCCCAACTCCCTTTTTTTTTTTTTTTTGGTTAAGCTTAAATATGTCCAAATATGTTCCTCCGTTCCTAAGTCTCTTAAATTATAGTGATAGATTCCATCTTTTAAAAAGAAAGGAAATAAATATCCATCATCGAATATTGACCCTAACTTTTTAGGCACCAAAAAGTCCATAAGAGCCCTTAGTACAAAACCCACCAATTTCCTTACCTTTTCTGGGTTCTCTCCACTTGAAAATGAGTCAAATTACTAATCAAGATAGGAACAAGAGGGTGAAAATTGTTATATTATGACCATAACTACTTTTCCAACACAACTCAAAACAGCTTCTTAAGACCAATAGGATTTCTCGAGATTTTTTCACTTAACCCATTTGCCAAATTAGAATAACTCTGGTTCTATGTGGTCGGGTTTTGGTCCGGTCTCTTGGGTTTTTTGAGAACGGGCCAAAACATTTTTAAATGATCGTTTTCGTCAAACCCGTGAAATTTAGCACAAACTTATTCACAAATCTACACCAAAACTCTTTAAACCTATAAAAAATTGATTTGATACCTACAATCTATTTTTTTTTTTTTATCAAACTCTCTAAGAAAGACTTTGATTTGACACCTACAACTTTTTTTTCCCCCACACCCCAACATCCAAAACCATTCAAAGTGGGGTTTCAACTATTTCAGAACCACAAAACCCAACATTCAAAACTTAACCAAATGGGGTTTCAAAGGTTTCACTGAAACCACCTAAACGATTTTTTAAAACCGAGATCTGTGAAACCGGATCAAAACCCTTCAAAATAGGGACTCAGATGTGAAGTCATGACAAGACAAAATATTTTTTTGTAGAAAAGTAAGGTGCAAACATATTGTTTGCCAGATGGCTCATGGTTACATGCTCATATAATTTATGGTGCAGTTCAATTAATTCTCCTAAATTAAGTTTTTATAGAATATTATTTATTCAGGTTAATCGTTTAATTTTGACATTTTCATCCTGATTTTGTCTGGATTAAGTTTCTACAGGGTAAATTATACATGCTCTTCATTATGGACAGTTTATCTTTAGTATGTGGTCGAGTTAGCAAACCATTTTTTGTGAAATCTTACATATTTACAAGGACAATTGACACTTAACCCCCATAGGTTCTTAATTTTTACATTTAACCACCTTTAAATGATATAAAACAAGAGTACCCCCTGAAAGTGTTAAAATCCTTTCACTTAACCCCCCATCGGAATCTCCGATGAAAAATCCACCAAAAAATCGTCACATGATGCGGATGCCCCATGCATTTTTAAAAGGGCAAAACAATCAACTATATTATTCGTTCTAACACAGCTTCCAGAAGAAGAATTCTTTTGCATTTAATCCCAAAAAGTAAAAATTGTGTATCAAGTTTGTGCATTAAAAAATCCATAATATTAATTGAATTTAGCAAGTTTATCCTTTTCTTTTATACACTAAAATCCATTTTTTTCCCTTCCCATCATTTAAGATACAACCAGATTGAAGAATTTCAAAACAAAATGAAAAACAACATCTACTAACTCTCAATTTAGACTTTAGAACATCCAAGTACCACTTTGCATACAATCTACCCATAATTAATTTGAGTTGATAATGTGAAAAAGCGGCAGAAACATTATACCGTACTAATTTTTTGGTCTTAGTATCAGGTTTCCACTCTCCAATATATAAATTTGGAAGATGAATTGAACAACAGTAGCGGAACTCTATTTTTCTGTTTTCTGAAATAGTTTTGAGAAGGTGTAAATAACCAAAGTTAATCTGTATTTTAAGTTAAAATTGAAAAAAAATAAAAAAATCTATGCTATAAGTTGAAAAGGCCAAAATGCCAATTTTACTCTTTTAAAAATAGGCGCGTGCAGCATGTGACGATTTTCCGGTCGATTTTTCGGTGGAGATTCCAATGGGGGGTTAACTCTTGTTTTATTTTATTTATAGGTTGTTAAGTGTAAAAATTAAGAACTTCTAGGGGGTCAAGTGTCAATTGTCCTATTTACAATGGTCTAAGTTATTAGTTCAGTTTTGTAGCTTAGTAATTAACCCATTTTATCAAGATAAATTACAAAACATCTTTTTTCTTAAATAAAAATAAAAAAATTATAAAGCATCGTAAAAACTACAAAACGCGTGCTTTGTTACAAACCATGTATCTAGTCATTTCCCTTCCTTTATGATACAAATGAGGGCAAATCCAATGAAAAAAATCTATTCATCGAAAAAATAAAAAAAAACTCAAAAAAAGATTAATTTCCCCCAATTCTGCAATTGACCTCAATTGAGCACAAAAACGTGAAATTGAAGCTAGGACAGGCCAAAACGGAGCTCAAGGAGGTGAAATACGAACAGAATTACAACTAATTCGAAGTAAAATTCAAAATCGCGAAGAACCCTAACAATAGCGGCGGCCATGGAGTTCTTCTTTGTTTTTTTGTTTTTTTTGTAAATATTAAAAACAACTAAGGGCATTTTGGACATTTTACGTGTTCCGTTAAAGTTGACTAACGGCCGTTAAGTCAAGGGGGTGTTTTTGTAATATTTCAAACAGGAGGGTAATTTCTTGTAATTAGGCTTATAGTCAGGGGGTGTCTATGTAAATTTCCCTATTTTTTAATTCTTTTGATTTAGAGGTTATTATGTCTTTTATTAATTGAAGATTATCTCAACTTTTATTTAAAGTCAAAATAAAATAAAGGTAAAATGGTCTATTTACAGACCGAGTCAACTCGCCGAGTTACATACTAGTTACGCGCGCCACATAACATGTGAGGGCGAGTTACCTTGCCCGCACCCTAGAAGCCCCGATCTAACTATTAGAGATTAATAGTAACTTTTGTTGATTTTTGAATGTTTGGATTGATTGAAAGAAACAATATCCATGGTGATTTGAGGATAATAAAGTGTTAAGATTTCATGAAATAAGAAGCATCCAAGAAACACACACAAACAATCAAATAACAACTCAAAAGAAATCAACCTATTATAGCAAGCAAAATGAGAATATAATACCTAGATCAGCAAAAAGTAGTAATACACCTGTAAGAATTAAAAAGAAACTGTTAAGATGCCAGAAATAAGAAGCTCTGATGCAAAAGAAATTGGACAAAACATGCCCTAAAAAATGCAGACAAAACAAGCACACCAGAATAATAGCAAAATAAATCAAAAGCCACCCCTTCTACCTAGACATACTAAGAAGTCAAGATATCAGCAAAAAAATAGAAATACACCAATTATTTTCAAAAATCTGAAGCAGAAAACTTATGAACCCTGATGCAAAAGAAAGAAAAGCAAATATAACATGACATAGGCAAAAAATGAAGAAAACTTACCTTGATCACAACAAAAAAGATACAAAACTGGAAGAATTAGAAATACAAAAGTTAAAATATAGACAACAAACAATAAGAAAAGCCAAGGAAAATATAAATTGTAGAAAACCTGCAGAAAACGAGAGCAAAATAACCCAAAGAATTGCCGAAAAAGGAACAACCAAATCTTATGCAACTATACATGAAGCAGTTGCGTATCAAGTACAAATTAAAAAATTACGACAAAAGCAGCTGCGTGGTTATGGAAATCATTACAAACTACATCGAATCGAAACATAGGCATAAAGTCAATTACCACTTGATTAAGCCTAAGAAACTGTGCAATTTCAGCAGCAAAACCATGTGACCTCGACGAATCAGAATCATGAAGCCGCCCAAAACTATCCGAATAAGTAGCTTGAGGCAATAAACAATTCGACAAGAAAAGTCAACCAAACAAGAAATACGGCAGCCAACTACGTGGCCACAATAAATCCACAAACCCACGACCCAAAATTAATTCTAATCCAATCGAGAATCACAGAGAAGAAATCTGGAAATAGAAATTGGAAATAGGCATAGATGGATTTGAGGAATCTTAAACTACGGCGTTTGAAGCGTATAAGAGGAGGCAATGTTCACTATTGCAGTTTACAAAGGAAAAGACGGACCAGGGGCCCCACTAAATTTAGTCGTACCGTAAAATAAAATGAAAAAGAAAAGAAGAAGGAATTTTTTTTATGAAGGAACTGTTCACATTAAATAAAATACGACGTCGTTTAACCAATTAAAGGGAGAAAAAAATTGGAAAATAAATCAATTTCAACAACTATGTACTGTACACTTGTAGTTTCTTAATATATATATATGGAAAAATTGAAGAAAACGTCCCAAACTAATCAGTGATTTTGGATTTTCGTCCTAAGCTATATCACTTAGCCAAATTCGTCCCGTAATTTTATATTTTTTTGGAATATCGTCCCACTTGCCACATGGCTACTTACGTGTCACGACGTGGCAAATTTTAGCATGAACAATTATACAAGATTGTAGAATTCGTCCCAAACTAATTATAAATTTTGGTTTTTGGTCCCAAACTATATTAACTGGTCGAATTTCGTCTCACAATTTGTCATTTTGCATGAATTTAGTCAATTATTAAATTTCTAATTTTATGGAAATGACGATTCATCTTTTACCTTTTTAAGGGACTAATGGCAATTTACCCCCTATAATATTAATAAAATTCAATTTACCCCCTGTAATTTGAAAAAGAGCAGCTTACCCCCTTGTGAAAATTTTTAAAAAGTATTTCATCCCCTTGAACCGGAGAGTGTAACTCAATTGCATAAATTGAGAGTGGGCATGCAAAGTGTTTTATAACAAGGGGATAAATTGCTACATTTATTATAATACATGAGGTAAATTGCCACATTTACCACAACACATGGGGGTAAACTGTCATATTATCATAACACAGGGATGTAAATTGAACATTATGAATATTACATGGAAATAAATTGCCATTAACTTTTTTTTTAAGAAAAATAGTATGAAATTTCGAAATTCCTATGTGCTTTTGTGAAAAAAAAATCCTATCTCAGTTCACTAGGAAAAATTTGTGCATTTTTGTTATTAATAAATAATAAATATTCATAATTAGTTTGGAAATAATTCCTTTTACCCATGTCAATTCAATTACGGGACGAAAGTCGGGGTGTTGATATAGTTTGGGACGAAAATCAAAATTTGTAATTAGTTTGGGATGAATTCTGCAATCTTACATAATTGTTTATGCTTAAATTTGCCACGTCATGACATGTGAGCAACCATGTGGCAAATGAGACGATATTCCAAAATAATATAAAATTACGGGACGAATATGACTAAATGATATAGCTTGGGACGAAAATCCAAAATCATTAATTAGTTTGGGACATTTTTTGCAATTTTGCCTATATATATATAATGATAAGAATTTGTATATTTTCTGAAATTAATGAAATTAATATTCTTATAGTTCGTATTTTATTTACATAAATAGATATCAAATTTGAATTTTGAGGTCTAAGCGAATCCAGGCCTTTCAATGATAACATATCAAATTATTTTTCATTTAAATACTATCATAAAGTACCAATATACATACCATAATTAACTTCACACCCATTTGTTAAATAAAGTTTACAAGCTTTAATAACTCAAAACTGTAAATCACTTGATCTAATAGAGTACTCAAAATATATGTAAGACCTTGTTCGCATTCAAAACAAAATGCATTCACCTCCCCAAAGTAATTTTTTATAAACAAATTAACCCACAAGAGATAATGTAACTAATTTTGGATCCAACAACCTCATGCCTTTAATAATTACCACCTGTTTGTTCATAGTCTTATACATCTTTAAGACTAACTGCTGCTAATTTTGTGGACAACTCATGACTTGGATCCTTACTAGAATAATCACTTCTTGCATTCGAATCCACCGGCCATTTCATCGGAAGTGTCAAGCCCCTGCATCAAAGTACGTAACAGTTCAGTCGCATCAATTACGACAATATATATTAAGAAAAGAACATGAATCAATGATTTTACTTACGTACCCTTCAATGCGTTTACAAATGCAGCGGCTTATATAATGATCCGTGTAGTCATCAAATAAAACGTCAAGTTTCTTTGCGAGTTTTCGTATTACTTCCATTCTTGGCAAAATGTCCCATATTTTGATAACTTGAATATCTTGTGAATTTTTCTCAAGTATTTCAATACTCCATATCAGTTTTAGCTGCTCTTTGACATCATAAATCTCCAATAATTGAGATGAACGCCCTTTCGTGTGGCCAAGGCTTTTGTCTTTGTACATCTGACGCCATCCATTAGAGAGCTTTACCAACACAGAAACGATGTCGTCATGGATTCCTCCCGAGGGCTGAAGTCTAATCATGGAGTCGTGGAATTCATCCGAGAAGCAAACCTGTAATAAAAACAAAAATGTGATACCAAATTGTCACAGAGGATATTAACTAGAATATTGCCTATTAATAAATGATTGCACCTTCCACTTTGAAGTTTTGAACAAGATTGAATCCATATTAAATAATGAAATCATCTTGGCTTTGTTAATTGCCAGAGCCAAACTCTTATCATCGGAAGCGTTATAAAAACAACCTCGACTTTTGGCATCAAGAACCAACTTTTCCCACACACAACCACTGTTTAGCAAAGTTGTACCATTTCCAAGTATCCATAGACAGTGCCTGTATATGGATCCATAAAAAAAATCCTCAAAATGTACTAAGTAACATTGTTGCACGGACAAAGGCGAATGAAAGTAAGTAGTACCTAGCTCGAGTCAAAGCTACATTAGTCCTTTGGCAATTAGATAAGAAACCGACAGATCCATTCCCATTGCACCGAACTGTGGAGATTATTATAATGTCTTCTTCACCACCTTGAAAACCATCCACCGAACGAACATTTACTGAGAATTTATCATTTATATCGGTACTATAAGTTTTTCCAAGTCTTTCTTGAATTGCATGAACTTGAGCCTTGTAAGGCGATATGCAACCAACACGAACATTTTGCTTTGAGTGAGCCGATTCTGTGCCAATTTTTTGATAGTCAAGCACTTAAAAGGAGAAAATCTATAATGAGGTTTTAAAAAAAAAAAAGTTAATAGAAGTAATACCTTGATAGAGTTTCGAAACAATCCCAGCAACCACAGAAACCTCCACCATATTTTTCTTACTACGCCTATGATCAAACTCCTCTTTTCCGCTGTCTACATTTATGAAAGAATACGACCCAAAATTTTTTCCCTTGAGGAAACGACGTTTATAGGCTTTTTCCTTGACATTTTGTCCATTCTTAATTTGATTTCTGTAGAACTCGCTATTTGGGAATAAGCTTATCGAAGGATGCATTCTATACTGAACATTTAAAAGATGTTTACTCTGTCCTAAAATCACAAGCCTTTCGAACAAACTTCTTCCAAAGCCGGCCTTCTCACAAATCTATCAATATCAAACTAGTTAATGAAACAGTTAAACTCTATATACACATCAAGATTGATTCATTTCAATTACCTTGCTTTGAACCATGGCCGGAAGTTGTTTCTCGTCCCCAACAAGTACAGCATTTCGGACACCAAAGAGTTGTAAAGGAATAGAGGATTCACATTCTTTCAGCTGTGCAGCTTCATCAATTATGATCATTTCAATTGAAGTATTAATTTCTTCTGTATGCAATTTAGTTGAGCTTGAAGCAGTGCAGAAAATCAAGCAAGCATTTTCTAGACAAAATTTCTTAATTTCATGATATCGAAAGTTTTCTGGAACCGAGAATGATCTACGGAAGGACTCAAATACTTTCAGGCACTGTAATTTTGTCCTTTTGATATCTTCATTTCCTTTTAGTGCTTGCCTTAATATTCCTTCACTCGATACATTATTTACCAACCTTTGAAGCGTTTGAAGCAATTCGAGAAATCTATTCATTTTCTTTACAACTTTCAAAGGAAGATACGAAGTAGGCATATGTGTGTACAATCCTGTCATGCATAACATTAGCCGCTCTTCGTACCTTTTAAATGTGCTGGTGAAAAATTCCTCAAATGTCCATAGAATTTCATCTTTGTCACTTGCTTCGGCTTTTTTATCCTTATTCTTATCCTTATCATTACTTTTGGATTGGCTTTTCTCACGCGTGCCCTTTAAGTTTCTCTTCTTGGCATCCTTTAGTTCACGATTGATTAACTCCTTCCAAGATTTCATTTCAGGTTTTCCTTTGCGAATTTCGTTCACGTTTGTCTCCTCCACTTCATCATCATTGTCGTCATCGTCATTATCAGATTCTTCCGTCTTTTCCTCTTTCTCTCTTGCCAGGTATCTGAGATATTGGCCTTCAGGATCCTCAAGAAGGGATATTAATGATACTAAACTACCATGCCAACCCGTTAGTGGTGAAAAACAACTAGCTAATACATCAACACGATGATCAAGAAATATATCCAAAAGATCGTCATGGTCATCGATCTTCATTCGCTCCCCGTTACCAAACAAGACTACATCTCCTAAACCGTACGTCTCGTACATTAATGTACCACCTAGCAAACTCAGCAAGCGCTTAGCAACTCCTACCACCGCAATATTAGTTGGAGCACAAATCAATGTTCCGCACTTCATTTTCAAGAGGGAAAATACTAATGCGGAAACTGTTTTCGTTTTTCCAGTTCCAGGTGGACCCCATATTAGCTTCACATTAGTTTTATGATGACATTGCGTTGTGGCTATGCAATTCAAAACCGCATCTTTTTGAGATTCATCAAGTCCAAAACGGCTGATACCTTCCCTCGACTTCGATAAATTAAGGCTCGAGCAACGACTACAACGTTCTTCTACCTGTACTCAATAGAAAACAAACAATTAATATAACATCATATTTAAAAATAAAATAAAAACATTCTTACAGATGGATTAGCTGTCAGAACAGAGTTGATAATGTTGAAATTTCCTCCATCAATGTCTGGATTCAAAGCTTTCCATATTCGCGAGTTTGTGTTCAAGTTTGTAAGATAAGTAGCAAAAAGTTTGCCCTTTTCTTTATTAAATATGATAGGCTGGGAAGATAGTATTCGAATGTCAAGAGACGAATATGAGCGTTCGACTAAAGCAATTGTATATGATCTATTAGGCCTATTAAGATCATTAATACATTTTGGTTTAACATCTGTTACTACAATCAAATCTCTAAACTCGGGTTCGTAAGATCCTGGTTTCAAATATAAACGGTAAGTCAATTTCTCGGGTTTTTTATCATCCTTTTTTCGGATTCTTTTGACACCAAGTATTTCACATGAAGGTGCACGAAATATAGTCGTGATATTGGAACGAAGATCAGCATGAGTTTCTTCAATAAGTGGATTGATGAATGAATTGAAGTACTGGCCAGCTGATGAAAATGTTTCTGGAATTTGATTAACCTGTATATAAGTAGTTTAGAATTAAATAACCATTCAATTAGTAATAAGTATATATCAAATTAAATACAGAACAACACTATATAAAGATTAATAAAATGAAGAATCAAACCTTATCCTTGTAAAGATCTTGGTTCATTATATCAGCTATGGACCAAGAAAAAATCAAATCAATAAATCCTTGAATTTCATCTTCTTGCTTCTTCTTCTTCTTAATCATAGTTCCCAATCCCATCATTTCTCCTTTTTCTTATAATTTCCTGAAAAATTAATTAAGAAAAAAAAAAATACCATTATTAATTCCATTAGTCATTCTTTTCTTTTACATTTTCTGATTGCTTGATTAACAACATATGAAAGATCTATAAAAAGTACAAACTTATGAAACAACTTACAACAGGGGTTTGGAATTTTTTTTGGAAGATTAATTATACACTTATAGCTTATATATAGATGACAAATTATTACAGTAAAGTTGCTAATGTCATCATTTACTTACAGGGTTCTGTGTGAGTGTTTGATTAATATATATATTCTTCTTTCCAGAACAAATATATAGAAAAAAGATTACTATTATATATTCCATAAAATGTTTATTTATTTATTTTTAGGTTGCTTACGTTTCCAGCAAAGATAGTACATGTATACAAGTATAATATATATATGATGAAAATTAATATACTTACAACATGGGTTTGGAAAAGGGTTTTTTGCAAGTTAACTCCCTGTGATATGTCTAATGGGCAATTTACCTCCCTGTGAAATAAAAATAGGCAATTTAACTCCCTGTGAAATGAAATAATGAGCAATTTACCTCCTTGTGATATAAAAATAGGCAATTTACCTCCCTATGAAATGAATAATGAGCAATTTAACTCCATGTGATATGAATTAATGAGCAATTTAGAGGGAGACAATGTGCTTCTTTTATAAAAACACAGGGAGGTATCTTGCCATTTTTCTTATCACATGGAGTTAAATTGCCTATTTAGAATATCACAGGGAGGTATTTTGCCCTTTTTAGAATATCACAGGGAGGTATTTTGCCCTTTTATTTATTACAAGGAGTTAATTTGCCTATTAAGAATAACACAGGGAGTTAATTTGCTATTCACTCGTTTGGAAAATAATCTGAAAAAGACAAACGATTTTTTATTTTATTTTTAGGTTGCTTTATTCCAGCAAATATATTATCTATGATACTTTCCCGGGTGGTCTATGTTGACTCATAGCTGGAGAAGAGTCACCACCAACTCTATATAAAATTGAAACATGGTACAAAATACAACCCCACAAAACTTTTTCCCGCCACTCCAACATTATTGGCGATTATAAAACTTTAACAAAAAAAATGGGATAAATTTTCAAGTAAGAAGTTGAAGGAGAATTACTTAACATCTAGAATAATAATTTATAATGAAAATAAAAGAGATAATTATCATCAAATAAAAACTTAAAAATATTGCAAAGAAAAAAATCGAGATAGAAATAAAGAAACTATTGAAACAAAAAAAAAAAACAAATTGAAACGAAAAATAAAGAAAAAAATGAGAAGAAAAAAATCGAGACAAAAAACGGAAGGAAACAAAATAAATGAAGAAATTGAAACCTAATGTTTTTTGGTGGATGGAGGGATTCATAATTAATAAAGAAATAATTTTTTTTTTATAAAATAATAAAGAAACCAATTTAGTAGTTATAAAAGGGACAAGGGTAGTTTTGGAATAAATAGTCCAAAACCATTACATAAGGGGGTAAGTGTTACAACTGATACTTTAGGGGGGTAAATTGTACCATCCACATACTTTAAGGTGCAAACTGTATATTACCCAATATTTTATTATAATTTAATAGTTTATTTAAGTTTCACGATTATATTAATATATTAAAACTTCATGGAGCAGAAGTATGAAATATATATTTATTAAAAATATAAAATTATTATTCTAAGTATAAGTTGTTAAAAGTTACAACTCAACCCAAATTTATAATAGTTGATCATATGGTAATCTATAATCAGGTTAATCGTAACCTAAATCTACAATCGTTAACCATAGTTACACTCAAAGACAATTCATGATGATCAATTGAGTGTTGAGTTAACAAATATAGCTTTATCTAAAAAAAAAATACACATCGCTTAAATATCAAGCATATCTAAATTGCTTTACTTTATTAAAAAAAACTAAAATAATAAATACTAAATATTTTATATAATTAATGTAATAATAATATTTTATTAACAACATATGAAAGATCTATAAAGTACAAACTTATGAAACAACTTACAACAGGGGTTTTGAATTCTTTTTGGAAGATTAATTATACACTTATAGCTTCTATATAGATGACAAATTATTAGAGTTTAGTTGCTAATGTCATCATTTACTTGTAGTGTTCTGTGTGAGTGTTTGATAAATATATATATTATTAAAATTAAAAAGAGGTAATGGAGTCTTGACTGACCAAAATAATTTCGCCTTTATCTAATGCTTTAGTAAACTAAACGACATCGTTCCGTTAATTATGTGGGTCGTTGGTTGTTGTACTTTGTGTTGTACCGATTTTCTTTTTCATTTAATTTCGCTGTTTCTAGAGGTGGGACTTTAACGGGTGTTGGCTCCACTCTGAATTTATGGTCCGTTTTTCTTTTCTTTTATGAGTGAAAATGTAGTGGCATTAATTACATTTCTTTTTCTTTCTTGGAAGACTTGGTCGTTAAGCTTTGACAAAGTTGTACTCTTGCAAAACTGTTCACATTTATCTCTTCGATCTTCAATACGCTTTCTCTCACTTATTTATCAAAAGAAAAAGAGTAACAAAAAGAAAAAGAGCCTGTTTTTTTGAAGTTTGGGAAAATAGTTTTCATAAAGGTAATATCTCCATCTGCCAAAGCGAAATTGAGGCGACTATTTGTGCCAACTCTAATGATTTCGGAGTGGGGGGGAGATACCCTCTTCCTCTCCCCCTCCCACTCGTTTTTTAGTCATCTCTAATAATTCATTCTATCAAACTTATTTAATTATAAATTTTATTCTTCTCCACTATCGTTACTTATTATTATTATTACATCAAAAATAAATTTAAAATTGACATTAATTTAAAATCAAAAGTACATTAGGGAACATAGAAAAGAAAAAATTATATTAAATATTAAATTAACCAATATAAGGAAATTCATCATCTCCGTCATATTCGTTGCCACCATTGTTTCTACCGTTGATATTCGTTTACAAAAAACATGTTTGATTTCAATATGTAATTGTCATGATTGTATCATATTATTTTAAATAACTCATTTTTAAACAACTAGTATAACAAAATTAATTCATATATTTTTCACAAGTAAAAAATTAAAAACAAAAGAACAGATTGACCAAAATAAATTTTATACATGACAAAGATAATTATTTTGACATAATACACAAATTATAGGATTTTTTTTTAAAAAGAATTATTTTTGGATGATAAATACAACCCTAAAATTATTAAAACAAATCAATATTAAAATAATAATGTTAATTAAATAAAATAAAATTTATATTTTTATAATTAAAAATAATTATCTCCAAATAATACACAAATTTTATGATTTTTCTTTTTAAAAAACATAACCAAATAAAACCAAAAAAATAAAAAAGGAGAATGTGAGGGAGAGGGTTTAGGCTTGGGAAGCTCCCCCTCCCCCTTAGTCATTAGAGTTGGTTTTTTTCCCCCTCCCCCCACATACCCTCTAGGTCATCTCCCCACTTGTCATTAGAGATACCATTATGAATCCAAAAACGAGATTATCCGATTCTCCGATCCGGGTCAATTAAACTTTTTGAATGTGGAGCCTTCATATTGATAGTTTCTAAAATTACATGTTCAAGTACTCTGAAAATAGAGCAAAATTTAATGAATTTTCTACGCAAATAATATGAGTAAATTTTGTGTACAAGAACTCTTATTAGAACCAAAAGATAGATCTATTTTCCGTCGAAATTTCTCGATTTTCTTGTAGTGAGAGGAAATAGACAGCTTTCGTCATGGCTCAAAATTAATTTTACGGACTAATTATTATAGTATTTTTTAATTACCAAAGAAGTTTTGGAAAAATGAACAGTAGCTATTTTTTAAGAATTCATTCTTACATTGAAGCACTAGCTAGTCGGAAGGATTCTGTTTCGCCTACATAATGGAAAAGAAGGAAGAACTCGATACGGTATGACTTCCGTGTACATTATATTGTCTAGCAAAATTGCATTTTTAGTCATACTAGATTACCGAAGTTATTTTTCACCTATTTAATAACCATTTTTTTGCCGATTTTCATTCATTTTTACAAGTCTAGTATTGTTTTCTTTTTATTGTTTTCTTGTTTTTCATCAACTTCTTCTGGTTTAAACCATTTTTCTTCCAGTGAAAGGTTTCACCCTATTTTAGTCGGTTAAACTTTTTTCTTACTATTCTACTCGTTTTGATCATTTTACCCTATTTTTACCTATTTCACATGCTTTTTCAATGATCTCACATGATTTTTCATCAAATTCACCTGAATTTTCGTTGATTTCGCATGCTTGTTTTTATCAATTTTACTTGTTTTTTCCACAAATTTCACTCGTTTTTCATTGTTTCACCGGTTTCATCCGTTCTTTCACGAATTTTCATCAATTTCTCAAGTATTTACTAATTTCACGGGCACTATTTTGACCAATTTCATCCATTTTTTCACCAACTTCATAAGTGTTCATCAATTTCACATTGACTTCATAAGTATATATTTTATTACTTTAAAAAGAAAAAGTCACCAATAATATTGGGACGTGGAAGTATGTCTAAAGAACAAGATTAATTTAATTAAGCAAATAATTTAAGAAAAGCAAAAGTACTATTTATACCGGCTTAATCCCACTTTCCACCCTAAAAATATATTAATTTGACACTTTGTACCTTCAAAAAAGTTAATTTCACTTTTCACCCTCAAAACATATATTGCCTTTCACTTTACACCCTGATTGAATTTCAAGCAAAAAAACAGGGGTATATTGGTCACTCCCTTAAAAAATCAACATATATTCCTTCTAGAATATAATATTATAAAACTCATGTGCTATTAAGAGTAAAATTGATAAAATTACCCATTAAAATAACTCTGGAAAAAAAATCAATTTGGAGGGCAGACAAATGAATACTTTACTTATTTAATACTCGACCTATTATAAAATATTATTCTAAAAAAATGTTTATATAAATTAAAATAAGAAAATATAATATCAATAAAAAAAATCATAGTCTTGTTTTTACAGTAAAGTGGTGGAGTGAAGTCCAAATAAATTCGTTGGAACGACTGTCAAAAATATTTGTCACTCGAAAAAATTATCAAATAAAAATTTCCGACACAATGTTTTCCGACAAAATTTTTTTATCCCAATTTTCGCCGAAACAAATTTCTCATAAAATTCATCGAAAATTGACGTTTTTCTAGTAGTGAGCTAAAAAATATCGAAAAACAATGTTCCATACAAATATGTATGAAACAATATCATATCTATATAACACAAGAATCCCTAAACTCCAGCATGGGCACAAATATAATTTAATATCGGTCTTTTCAAATTTATATTTACAACGTATTAAATTTTTTAGAGTACAAAGTACCTAATTGAATTGATATAATTTTAAGGTGCAAAGAGAAATTAAGCCATTTATACCAGAATATGAAAAGATTGTATTTCGCGCCAGGTAGGGGGTCGAACGTACGACTTTCTGCTTAAGAAACAAACGCTCTACCCATTTAGGTACAAACACTTTTTGTTGAACTTATAATATATTAAGAAATTTTTGCCTCTCTTATCGGATAACATCTAGCATCAAAACCCCTTTTAGTGTTGCACATGCTATTCCCTTTGCATGGGTCATTTTATACAACTTTACCTTGTACATAATAGTTGTAATTCCAGGATTACCCCTGAGCACTATATCATAAAAAGAAAAATAAAAACACATGCTTTTAATATAATATTTATACATTAAAAATAAATAATAATGAAAAACATTAATAAAAACTAGTTTCTAAATTAAAATTAAAAAAATCGCTTTAAAATCAATTTAGCTTTAAATGTATAATCCTGAGCAAATTTTGAAAAACTTAAATAATATATACATATATTACCTTATTAAAATCAAACAGAACTTTGATTGTAGTGAGAGATCATTGATACAGTGATTGTGTTAGAATCATATTAGACAATAACGCATAACATGAACCCTATATAAAACGAAAACCCTACACATTAAAATGATAATAATTGAAAAACATAAACATAAATTCTGATAATTTAAATATTATATTCTTTTGTAAGTGAAGTTAATTTTAGCTGCAATTATAAGTAATTTTCATAAACTCTTATAGTGTTAACATATAATTTATAGTGGTTGACCATTATTTATGTTAGGAACACATGAGTTATGTCGAAATTATCGATTTTTTTTAATGAGAACCAAAAATTTCTGTTTTTGAAAAATCAGTTAAAATGAAAATAAAGTATAATTCTGAAACTCTTTGTTTGCCTTGAGATTATCTAGCTTATTATTTTTAATGTAGTAATATACAATTTTTCATAGTATTTATGAAACATTGCCGGATTTTTTTTAGTATTTACATGACCAAAACATACAATAGAAACAAAATTAATATAAAAGAAGAAAATTATTGATTAATAAAAAAAGAATGTGTAATTCTTTTCAAAAAATTAATTTTAAGTAAATCATTAGAATAAGTTTTAAATTTTTTTTGTTCTAATGTAAAGTAAAATATTAAAACATGATTTTTATCTATTAAACTTTATACCAATGATACCATGGTTATTTACATTATCACAAGTTGTACACAAAAAGTGTGTTAGTACAATCTACATTTTGTAATCAATGGCCAGGATTGAAATCCTCAATTTATACGGTTAAGATATGGGTGTTGCACATGCAAAACCCTACAACTATTGGTGGACTATAGAAAAACCCTTCTCTTATTTACTAATCAGAATCAATAGACCCACATTCCAAAAACTTAAATGAGAAAAATGAATAAACGATGAAAAATGCAATTGTGATAATAATCGTACAATAATTATAAAAAAAAAAAGATAATAATCGTACAACGATCTACCTTTAAATAGCTTTTTAAAATGTGGTGACATGAATTGGTTTGCTTTCTTTTTCTTTTCCTTGTTTTGTCCTTTGATTTTGTACCCTTTTCTTTAGCAATTTAAAGATATTTTGCCCAACTCCCTTTTTTTTTTTTTTTTGGTTAAGCTTAAATATGTCCAAATATGTTCCTCCGTTCCTAAGTCTCTTAAAGTATAGTGATAGATTCCATCTTTTAAAAAGAAAGGAAATAAATATCCATCATCGAATATTATGTTATATTATGACCATAACTACTTTTCCAACACAACTCAAAACAGCTTCTTAAGACCAATAGGATTTCTCGAGATTTTTTCACTTAACCCATTTGCCAAATTAGAATAACTCTGGTTCTATGTGGTCGGGTTTTGGTCCGGTCTCTTGGGTTTTTTGAGAACGGGCCAAAACATTTTTAAATGATCGTTTTCGTCAAACCCGTGAAATTTAGCACAAACTTATTCACAAATCTACACCAAAACTCTTTAAACCTATAAAAAATTGATTTGATACCTACAATCTATTTTTTTTTTTTTATCAAACTCTCTAAGAAAGACTTTGATTTGACACCTACAACTTTTTTTTCCCCCACACCCCAACATCCAAAACCATTCAAAGTGGGGTTTCAACTATTTCAGAACCACAAAACCCAACATTCAAAACTTAACCAAATGGGTTTCAAAGGTTTCACTGAAACCACCTAAACGATTTTTTAAAACCGAGATCTGTGAAACCGGATCAAAACCCTTCAAAATAGGGACTCAGATGTGAAGTCATGACAAGACAAAATATTTTTTTGTAGAAAAGTAAGGTGCAAACATATTGTTTGCCAGATGGCTCATGGTTACATGCTCATATAATTTATGGTGCAGTTCAATTAATTCTCCTAAATTAAGTTTTTATAGAATATTATTTATTCAGGTTAATCGTTTAATTTTGACATTTTCATCCTGATTTTGTCTGGATTAAGTTTCTACAGGGTAAATTATACATGCTCTTCATTATGGACAGTTTATCTTTAGTATGTGGTCGAGTTAGCAAACCATTTTTTGTGAAATCTTACATATTTACAAGGACAATTGACACTTAACCCCCATAGGTTCTTAATTTTTACATTTAACCACCTTTAAATGATATAAAACAAGAGTACCCCCTGAAAGTGTTAAAATCCTTTCACTTAACCCCCCATCGGAATCTCCGATGAAAAATCCACCAAAAAATCGTCACATGATGCGGATGCCCCATGCATTTTTAAAAGGGCAAAACAATCAACTATATTATTCGTTCTAACACAGCTTCCAGAAGAAGAATTCTTTTGCATTTAATCCCAAAAAGTAAAAATTGTGTATCAAGTTTGTGCATTAAAAAATCCATAATATTAATTGAATTTAGCAAGTTTATCCTTTTCTTTTATACACTAAAATCCATTTTTTTCCCTTCCCATCATTTAAGATACAACCAGATTGAAGAATTTCAAAACAAAATGAAAAACAACATCTACTAACTCTCAATTTAGACTTTAGAACATCCAAGTACCACTTTGCATACAATCTACCCATAATTAATTTGAGTTGATAATGTGAAAAAGCGGCAGAAACATTATACCGTACTAATTTTTTGGTCTTAGTATCAGGTTTCCACTCTCCAATATATAAATTTGGAAGATGAATTGAACAACAGTAGCGGAACTCTATTTTTCTGTTTTCTGAAATAGTTTTGAGAAGGTGTAAATAACCAAAGTTAATCTGTATTTTAAGTTAAAATTGAAAAAAAATAAAAAAATCTATGCTATAAGTTGAAAAGGCCAAAATGCCAATTTTACTCTTTTAAAAATAGGCGCGTGCAGCATGTGACGATTTTCCGGTCGATTTTTCGGTGGAGATTCCAATGGGGGGTTAACTCTTGTTTTATTTTATTTATAGGTTGTTAAGTGTAAAAATTAAGAACTTCTAGGGGGTCAAGTGTCAATTGTCCTATTTACAATGGTCTAAGTTATTAGTTCAGTTTTGTAGCTTAGTAATTAACCCATTTTATCAAGATAAATTACAAAACATCTTTTTTCTTAAATAAAAATAAAAAAATTATAAAGCATCGTAAAAACTACAAAACGCGTGCTTTGTTACAAACCATGTATCTAGTCATTTCCCTTCCTTTATGATACAAATGAGGGCAAATCCAATGAAAAAAATCTATTCATCGAAAAAATAAAAAAAAACTCAAAAAAAGATTAATTCAAATTCTCAATAATTTTTATTGAAAATTATACCGTCTTAAAGATCAATGCTATCAGTAAGTTGATCCTTCTTCGAAGGATAATCCTTAAGTTCATTTTTCTCAAAATTAATAACATGATTAGCGTTATAGGAGGTGCAGTAGTACAATCTTAGAAATATTTTATGTATGAATTTATCAAATCAACCTACTTTTTTCAATGTTATTAGAATCGGATCGAACCGGTCGATTCAACCGGTTCGACCATGAACCGGGAGCCTGTCCAAATATGTGGTGAACCGGTTCGGAAACCCCTAATTAATCGGTGAGAGTTGGATCGGTGGTGAACCGAGTTGAGCCGGTCAAAAACCAGGGGAATCGACTGCTGGATGAACCGCCGATTCGATCCTTTTTTTTAATTTTTTTTGGGTTTAATGTTGAAAAATATTTAAAGTTTGTAGGTTGTGGAAGTTGAACCCTATACCTTAGAAAAAAGTCAATGACTTACAACCACTTAAGCCAAATAGCTTTTAAGAAATTTTCTCTAAACAAATTTACATAACTAATGAAACATTTGCAAGTGTATGTATTATAATTAATTTGTGATAACTAATGTTAAATACCTAATATTTCACTAGTTCATCAAATGAAAGATTTTTCTTTTGTAAATTTAAGTATTAAATCTCTTTCAAGTGATATAAGATTTTGAATATGAAATATATTTGTCTTTTTTTATAACTAATGTTAAATACTTAATACGTATTTCACAAGTTCATCAAATGAAGAGTTTTTCTTTTGTAAATTTGAGTATTAAATCTCTTTCAAGTGATATGAATTTTTTAATATGAAATATTTTTGTCTTTTTTTATTTTATTTTTTATTTCGAACTATAATATTAGGATAAAAAGGGGCAACATTTTAAATTCATATTTATATATTATGCAAATTTAGTTTTTAAGAGATTAGATTTTATATTTTGTATATCGTAAAGTTTATTGTAAAATTATTAATATATTATTTTGTTTTCTTTATTTTAAATAATTTTTAATTGAATATTGTTATTTTTATAATTTTAAGAATTAGTTTTTTATTTGAATTATTATTATGATAACATAAATTAACAATATTATATGATAACTTGAAATCTATAAACTAAATTTTAAGTTTTTGTAAGTATTTCAGTGATATTGTTTCATTTTTTTATACGTAGTATATATATTGAAATTAAATATTAATATTATATACTAATGATGCCATATCGGTTCGACCAGTAACCTGATCGGTCCGACCAGTAAAATTAGTGGTTAGTTGACTCACCGGTTCATTGTCCGGTCCGATTATAAAAACATTGATTTTTTTGTCAATGTAGAATCCAACATGCTCCCTTGCCGTGTTGTATTTCAATTAAATTACTTTAGTCTTTTACTTTAAACTACATGGTATAGGTCATATAGTGTGAACAAGATATTCCAATATTTTTAATTCTACTTTAGTCTTTAACTTTCACTTTCTATTTCAATCGTACTCCATGATAAAGAAAGGAACATGACATTACTGCAAATTACTTCTAACTTCAATGTGCATACACAAAAAACGTGAATTTGATTGCTACAACCAAACAATAAACAGCGGCCACACCAAACTTCAATCAAGCTCACTATAATTACAGAAACCAACACATGAATAAAACCAATCTTAAATATCAATTCTACAACACAAAAATATATTAAAAAAATGTTAAAATAGAATCGCAACTTGCCTATGAATAGAAAATGTTTTTGACTTGGGTAAGTATGTAATTTTTCTCTGGCTAGAGAAAAAAAATATAAACAATGTTTGAGAATATCAAGACATGCATAATCTCAAATTTTCAAGGAATTCTTTTCATGGGGAACGGGTGAAATTGGTAAAAAAATGGCTAAAATCAATGAAAAATGGTGAAACGAATAATAAAGTCCATGATGAAAACATTAAAAATCAAAATCAGGGGGAAATCGGTGAACAAACGGGGCAAATCATTGGAAATTGGTGAAACAAAAAAAAAAGTCTATGAAATCGTTGAAAACTTTTAAAATCAATGAAAACCCAGGTGAAATTGGTGAACACATGTGAAGTTGGTGAAAAGGGGGGGGGGGGGGGTGTGTGCGGTTGAAACCCGTAAAATAAAGTGCCCTTGAAATTGGTAAGTTCATCAGAAATCGATGAAGATTTGGGTGAAATTCGTGAAAATACGAATGAAATCGATGAAAATGGGGTAAATTCTTTGAAAACATGTGAAATCGATCAAAATTCAAATGAAATTGATGAAAAAACATGTATAATCAATGAAAAACATGTGAAAATGGGTTAAACTGGTGAAATTTAACCAATAAAAATGGTTTAAACCGGAAAAAATAAAAGAAACGAGGAAAACAATTAAAAAAGGTTATAACTGATAAAAAAGAGCAAATCGGTAAAAAAATACTAAATCGTAAGAATGAATTAAACTGGCAAAAAGGCGAGTTAAATTGGTAATAAACATATCAACTAATGAATTAAATAGGTGAAAAAAGGCTCCTGTAGGTAAAAAAATGCATTTCAAATGACTGAGTAAGAGAAATAATTTGAAATCTACATAATGGACCCAAATCCATTTGATAAAAAACTAGTCCTTAATATGCCCACGCAACTCGAAAGGAAGTAAACCCTTGTGAAATAAAAATAAAAATTAAAAAAACCCTAGGATTTCATTATTATTTTTGTCAGCCAATGCAAAAGATTTGGGTTAGAGATTTCAAATTCATCTAGTCCAAATCGACCCATCCACTTTGCCCTTAGTATATATACATCAACATAATTGTCTTTATTGTATTATATTTGGTATCGCATTCACGTTACAAATTCGTGATGATAAAAACTTTTCATATTTGACATATAAGAAAATAAATGATTTTAATTTTTTTATTTTGTTGTAATAAAAAAATATTTAAGTACTTTAAATAGAGCTTTGACAATGACGTGTAACCCTTAAAACAAGTAAATAAAGCTTTTAAAATGATAATTTCTATTCTAAAATATGAACTAAATACTTTTCTTATGATCTTATTATAGAATAAAATTTTACAATATCTCATGTGTAAACTTGTCATCTTATAAAAAATAATGTAATAAAAAAAATTGAATATCAGTCATTCGTCTATGATGTTTTATGACATAATACAGTTAATTTTACAATAGTTTACAAAAATTACTCACGAAATTAACTCGACATGTACAATGTACGTGCACTTTCTAGTATCTTATAATTTTCAAACTTTGATCACATGTAATATCTTATAAAATTATAATATAATAATTAAATATCCAAATAAAATTGTATAATCGATTTTCAATAATTATTAAATAACTGAACCAATATTATTGAAATAATTCATTATTCTAAATATTTATTAGGTTGCATGTCTTGAAAATGATGTTAGTAATATACAGTAAAATAAATTACTTCTATTTATGTTCTTAAGTTAGGGTTTGAGGTATGAAAATACGTATTGTTAATAATTCCTTTTGATGCATTTTTTGTAATTCTGTATTTTGATATATATAACTAATTGAATGTTTACTTTAATTCCAAACTACTTATATACAGGTTAATCGAATTCCAAAAACATTTTAATATCCCAAAACGGCCACCTTCCTCTCACTCTCTCACGGCGTCATTCTAGCCGTACCTATCCGCTGTGATCTAAACTGAGATGCAGAAAGCTTTTGGACCTGTTTGTTTGGCATCTTCCAAAATTTCGTGTTTGAAAAAAGCAAAAAAAATACAATAATTTTCTTACTTATAAAAAAAAAAAATCTATACAAACTCTACTTTGATTTGAAATAAATTAATCTATCTCTTACATAATTTATCTCACATAACAAACTTGATTTGACATAAATTTTTTACACATTTTACATTTATAACCTAAATTATTTCAAAATAAAATAACATCACCTTATTTTCCAATCCATTCTTCCAAAATTAAAATAAATAACATTACGTAAATCAAAATTATTTCACAAACTATTCTCCCTAATGCGAAACAAAGTGACTCTTTTTCTTTTGATATAAGTGAGAGAAAGCGTATTGAAGAAGAGATAGTAGAAGAGATAAAACTATGTGATGTGAACAAGTTTTGCAGAAGTACAACTTTGTCAAAGCTTACCGACGAAGTCTTCCAAGAAAGAATGAGAAATGTAATTAATGCCACATTACCACTACATTTTCACTCATAAAAGAAAAGGAAAAACGGACCATAAATTCAGGTCGGCCTATGAAAATCGCGAAATTAAATGAAAAAGAAAATCAGTACAACAACCAACAATTAGTAAAACTTAAAAAAAGTGAAATTATTTTGGTGAGCACTGCTCAAACCCCCATTGCCTCTTATTAGTTTTAATTAATTAATATATATATAATCAAACACTCACGTAGAACACTACGAACCTGTTTGTTTGATATTTGAGAGAGTAGTTTCGGAGAATGGTGGCGGTTTGTGAAAAAATCTCAATTTGCATAATATTATTTGTTTGAGTTTTAGGAGAGTTGTTTGAGAAATAAGGTAGGTGTAAGTTTTTTTGGAAGAGTTTAGATTATAGGTTAAAGAAGCGTAAAACTTTATGTCAAATCATCTTTATTACGTGAGATAAGATATGTAAGAGATAGATTATTTTATGGGTAAAAATTTAATTTTCATACCATAAAACATGTCAAAGTCCATTTTTCATACCAAAAGAACGAAAATCATATTGTAGAATAGACGAACATTTCAAAAACCATACTTCCGTGAAGTTTTTTAACGGAAATGCAACTTGGACCGTTAACTCTAACTGAGTGGGAGAACAACTCACGTGCCCAACACATGTTGTTGACTTAGTAAACCCAAAACTTAGAAATTTGCAATTTGGCTAATTTTAAAAATTGATAATTGCCTATTTATCCCAAAAAATTAATAAAATTGTAAAATTGTCCATAAAGTCTATATATGTAGAAATAATTAAACTAATATGATTGCCAATAAAATTTTCCCCATTTTTATCAATTTTTCATCAATTTTACCGATTTAGTCCGTTTTTCATCAATTTAAAATCATTTTTCACCGACTTGACCACCTTTGCACCGTTTTTATCAAAATTTTCACCAATTTCATCGATTTAGTCCGCTTTACACCAAATTTTACCGTTTTTCTCCAATTTCATCAATTTAGCCCTTTTGTTACAGATTTAGCCCTTATTTCACCAGTTTAACACAATTTCATCAATTAATCAATTTATCAATTTAGACCTTTTTACCGATTCAACGCGCTTTCTCCGTTTTAATCAATTTTTTCACCATTTTCATCAACCTAAATCAATTTCCCACCAATTTAACCCCTTTAAACACCATTTTTTTATTATCAATTTTCACCAATTTCACCAATTTGGCCCCCTTTTTAGACCATTTAAGCCTGATTTTTAACCGTTTTCATCTATATATGTTTTCACCAATTTAGCCATTTTTCACCATTTTCATCATTTTTAACCAATTCCACCGATTAAGAAAGTTTTTTCACCGATTTAGCCCATATTTGATCGAATTAGTCTATTTTTCATCGTTTTAATTGATTTAGACCTTTTTCATTGATTTTTAACGTTTTTCATGTTAATGTTAATTATGTGATAAGATGATCTAATTGATCAATTGTATCATATATAGTTTAATGTAATTTCCCTTCTAATTGCACAAAAAATTGGCTCGGTCAAACTCGGGCTAAAATTGGTGAAAATAGATAAAAATGATGAAAAGGGGGGCTAAATCGGTGAAAATGGTGAAAAAAGATGGGCTAAATCGATAAAAAAAGGATAAATTGGTGAAAAATTGATGACAATTGTGAAAAAGGGGCTAAATCAGTGAAATTTGTGAAAAAAATCGATAAAAATGATGAAAAATGGATTTCATTGGTGAATTTTGTGGTCAAGTTTTTGTAATTATTCTTATAGTCAGAGGATGCCTATGTAATTTATCCGTAAATAAAATATCAATTTTTTCAGCTACCTAGTAATTAATTTATTTTTAGTGGTTCAATATGCAATTTTGATAAAATTCCAGGTCAAAATCCCCAATTTTAAGTCATGAGTCCCACACGTGTTGCCATTTTTGCAATTGGGCCGAAATGAGACCAAAATTACTTGACTTTTATAAATTATGGGGTAAATTTGTCAGCCCAAAAAGTTACGGGGTAAATTTTTCAGCGAGCATAAGTTATGATACTATTTTTGCTTTTTCCCTACAAAATTACCTCATTTTGTGCCTCTCACGTGCGTACTTAACGGACCATAGAAACTTCCGTTAGTTTTTTAACGGAAGTATGTTTTTTGACAACTTGGTATGCAAAATGGACTTTGACCTATTCTGTGGTACCAAAATTGAATTTTTTTCTTACTTTATGTCAAATAAAAGTAGAGTTTGTGTAGTTTTTTTTTTAAGATAAGAAAATATTTGATTAGGAGAATAGTTTGAAAAAATTGAGAGAAGATAAAATTATTTCGAAAAGTTGAAAACATATTTGTTTCGCATTTCTAAAGATGATTTTTTTTTTTGGAAAATGCGAGACAAACCGGCCTTCCAAGTAAGTAATGACATTAGCAACTTCACTGTAATACTTTGTCATCTATATATAAGCTATAAGTGTATAATTAATCTTCCAAAAATATTCCAAACCCCTGTTGTAAGTTGTTTCATAAGTTTGTACTTTTTATATAGATCATTCAAATGTTGTTAATAATGCAATAAGACATCGTTAAATTTTCAGGAAATTATAAGAAAAAGGAGAGATGATGGGAACTAAGAAAAAGCAAGAAGAAGTAACTCAAGGATTTATTGATTTGATTTTTTCTTGGTCCATAGCTGATATAATGAACCAAGATCGTTACAAGGATGAGGTTTGATTCTTCATTTTATTAATCTTTATATAGATATATATTACTAATTAATTCCAAACATTGTACAGGTTAATCGAATTCCAGAAACATTTTCATCAGCTGGACAGTACTTTAGTTCATTCATGTATCCACTTATTGAAGAAACTCATGCCGATCTTCGTTCCAATATGATGACTCTATTTCGTGCACCTTCATGTGAAATATTTGGTGTCGAAAGAACTAAAGACGATAATAACTTTAAGAAATTGACTTACCGTTTCAATTTGAAACCAAGATCGTCGTTTATTAATGTAAAACCTGATGGATCTTATGAACCTGATTTTGGAGATTTGATTGTACTAACAGAAGTGAAACCAAAATGTATTAATGATCTTAATAGACCTAATAGATCATATATTTTTGCTGTAGTTCAAGGCGAATATTCTTCTGTTATACAATCTTCCAAGCCTATTTTTGGAGGAAAACTTTTTGCTACTTATCTTACGAACTTAATCACAAACTCGCGAATATGGAAAGCTTTGAATCCAGATATTGAGAGAGGAAATATGAAGATTATCAACTCTGTTCTGACAACTAATCCATCTGTAAGAATGTTTTTTTCCATGTTATTGCATTAATTGTTTGTACTATATTGACCCTTTTGTATCGAGTGCAGGTAGAGGAACATTGTAGTCGTTGTTCGAGCCTTAATTTGTCGAACTCGAGGGAAGCTATCAGCTCTTTTGGACTTGATGAATCTCAAAAGGATGCAGTTTTGAATTGCATAGCCGCAACAGAATGTCGTCATAAAACTAATGTGAAGCTGATATGGGGTCCACCCGGAACGGGAAAAACGAAAACAATTTCCGCATTAGTATTTGCCCTGTTAAAGATGAAGTGCGTTACGTTGATTTGTGCTCCAACTAATATTGCTGTGGTAGGAGTCGCTAAGCGATTGCTGAGTTTGCTAGGTGGTACATTGATTTGTGCTCCAACTTACGGGTTAGGAGATGTAGTCTTGTTTGGTAATAAGAAGCGAATGAATATCGATGAACACGACGATGTTTATGATATATTTCTTGCTAATCGTGTTAGTGTATTAGCTCAATGTTTTGCACCGCAAACTGGTTGGCAGGGGAGTTTGGTATCATTAATATCTCTTCTTGAAAATCCTAAAGACCAGTATCTCCGATACTTGTCAAGAGAGAAAAAGGAAAATACGGAAGAATCTGATAAACATGTGAACGAAATTCGCAAAGGAAAACAAGAAACGAAATCTTGGGAGGACTTAATCAATCGTGCACTAAAGGATGCCAAGAAGAGAGACTTGAAGGACGAGCGTGAAAAAAACCAATCCAAGAGTGATGATAAGGATAAAAATAAGGATGAAAAATCCGAAGCAAGTGACGAAGATGAAATTCTATGGACATTTGAGGAATTTTTCACCAATACATTTAGAAGGTACGTAGAGCGGCTAATGTTTTGCATAACAGGATTGTACACACATATGCCTACTTCGTATCTTCGTTTGGAAGTAGTAAAGAAAATGAATAGATTTCTCGAATTGCTTCAAACGCTTCAAAGTTTGGTAAGTGCTAATGTATCCAGTGAAACACTAAAAGGGAAGGAAGAAATCGAAAGGACAAAATTAGAGTGCGTGAAAGTTTATGAATCCTTTCGTGGATCATTCTCAGTTCCGACCTTAAATCATTACCATGAAATTAAGGAATTTTGTCTGGAAAATGCTTGCTTGTTTTTTTGCACTGCTTCAAGCTCAGCTAAACTGCATACAGAAGAAATTACTTCAATTGAAATGGTCATAATTGATGAAGCTGCACAACTAAAAGAATGTGAATCCTCGATTCCCTTACAACTCTCTGGTGTCCGAAATGTTGTACTTGTTGGGGACGAGAAACAACTTCCGGCAATGGTTCAAAGCCAGGTATATAATTCATTCAAATTTGAAATGAGTTTATTTGCTTCATCAACTAATTGTTTGATACTGATAGATTTGTGAGAAGGCCGGCTTTGGAAGAAGTTTGTTCGAAAGGCTTGTGATTTTAGGAAATAGTAAACACCTTTTGAATGTTCAATACAGAATGCATCCTTCGATAAGCTTATTTCCAAATAGTGAGTTCTACGGAAATCAAATTAAGAACGGACAAAATGTCATGGAAAGAGCCTATGAACGTCGTTTCCTCGAAGGAAAAATATTTGGGTCGTATTCTTTCATAAATGTAAACAGCGAAAAAGAGGGCTTTGATGATAGGCATAGTAAGAAGAATATGGTGGAGGTCTATGTGGTTGCTGAGATTGTATCCAAGCTCTATCAAGGTATGTAATATTTCGTTTTATTAATTTTTCTGATATCTTGTTATATTTTCTCGTTTTAAGTGCCTGACCATCGATAATTTTTCATAGAATCTGCTCATTCAACGCAAAAGGTTCGTGTTGGTTGCATATCGCCTTATAAAGCTCAAGTTCATGCAATTCAAGAAAGACTTGGAAAAACTTACAGCACAGATTTAAACGATAAATTCTCAGTAAATGTTCGTTCGGTGGATGGTTTTCAAGGTGGTGAAGAAGACATTATAATAATATCCACAGTTCGTTGCAATGAGAATGGTTCTGTCGGTTTCTTATCTAATTGCCAAAGAACCAACGTAGCTTTGACTCGAGCTAGGTACAATTATCTATCTTTCACCTTTTTTGAGAACATTTGGGGGATTTTTTTTCATGGATCCTTATACAGGCACTGTCTATGGATACTTGGAAATGGTACAACTTTGCTAAACAGTGGTTGCGTGTGGGAAAAGTTGGTTCTTGATGCCCAAAGCCGGGGTTGTTTTTATAACGATTCCGATGATAAGAGTTTGGCTCAGGCTATTAGCAATGCCAAGATGATTTCATTATTTAATATGGATTCAATCTTGTTCAAAACTTCAAAGTGGAAGGTGCAATCATTTATTAATAGGCAATATTCTAGTTAATATCCCCTGTCACACTTTGGTGTCACATGTTTTTGTTTTTATTACAGGTTTGCTTCTCGGATGAATTCCACGACTCCATGATTAGGCTTCAGCCATCGGGAGGAATCCTCGACGACATCGTTTCTGTGTTGGTAAAGCTCTCTAATGGATGGCGTCAGATGTACAAAGACGAAAGCCTTGGCCACACCGGAGGGCGTTCTTCTCATTTATTGGAGATTTATGATGTAAAAGAGCAGCTAAAACTGATTTGGAGTGTTGACATACTTCGGAAAAATTCACAAGATATTCAAGTTATCAAAATATGGGACATCTTGCCAAGAAACGAAATAATACCAGAACTCGCAAAGAAATTTGACGTTTTATTTGATAACTACACGGATGATTATACGAGCCGCTGCATTTGTAAACGCATTGAAGGGTAAGTAAACTCGCTTTAATCATCGTATTATTTATATACGAGTGAATACATAATGTAATGCTACATACTGAACTGTTACTTTGATGTAGGAACTTGACACTTTCGATGAAATGGCCGGTGGATTCGAATGCAAGTAAGGATTCAAGCCATGAGTTGTCCACAAAATTAGCATCAATTAGTCTAAAAGATGTACTAAGGTCATTTCCAATGGGTTCCCGGGTCAGCCTCCGGGGCAGCCCTCGAGCCAGCCCGGGCTCTGGGTGATCATCTCCAGCAACACTCTATATGTATGTTTTGAGTACTCTATTAGATCAAATGTTTTACAGTTTTGACTTTTGAGTTATTATAAGGTATGTATTCTATTTAACAAATGGGTGTGAAGTTAATTAATCTATGTATATTGGAAAATATAATTGTATGTAATGCATGCTAATAAAATTTTACACATGACGGTTAATTATGAGTGTAAACATAAAAACATGTGAGCAAAATTAGCATATATGAGAAAAAATATAAAATTTGTTATCAGTAAATATAGATGCATTTTGGTTCATTCCAATTCCGTACTAGCAATTGAGGTCCTCTGGATTTACCCTTTGTCAAAATTGATTTTAATTGACCAAATTCTAGAAGAAGAAGATTTTACTGAGACGTGTACTTTATTGCCAATATTTGACGCCTTACTTTTGTTGTCTTGAATTATCTATATGCTATTTAACTTAATTTTCGAAAAAAATATATGCTATTTAACTATTAAATCTTTTAACTTCTCCATTTTCCCAGTACACCTGTTAATAAAATTTATCATTTGTACTTACATTTTGTACCTAAAATGATTTGTCTAACTTCAAAAAAACTTGTGTTATTAAAAAACCCCCTTTGTTAGTTTCATTACACCTATTAATAAAATTTATATTTTGTACCAAAAATGGAGTCTTAACTTTTTGTGCTTAGAAAATGAGTGAAAGACAAAACACCCCCTATACTTTGTCTATCTCCAAACAAAAACCCCCTGTGTTATTTTAACTCCAAAAAAACCCTCTGTGTTTGGTTTTAATTACAACACTCGGCCCAAGTAGAATTTGACTTTTGACTTTTGATTTTTGGTTGAATGACGCAATTACTCCTAATTAAGTATTAGGCTTTTTATTTATTCATTTTAAAAACCCAAGTATATACTAATAGGGTTGAGTGTGGTTAAAGCCAAACATAGAGAGAATTTTGGAAGTTAAAATAATACAACAAATTTTTCGCAAAATAGAATTTTTACCACTTGTAAAAATGTAAAAATCAAGAGGAAGACAATACGCTTATCTATCTATCTATTCTATATTATTATTATTATTATATTATTATATACGTATAAAAGTACGAGTTTGGCAAATAAACTTTTTTCCCTTTTTTGTGAAGACTAATATATCCCTACTTAAATGATAGATAAAATAATTGAATAATCATACTCTACATGAAAAAAAGGTCTACGTTAATATAAACACTGATGTATCAAAATAATAATAAATACAACAAAATAATTGAATAATCATACTTCTACATGAAAAGATATCTCAAAAAATAGATAATAACAATACAACGAAAATAAATAAAAAATTAATTCTAATCAATCTAAAAAGACCAACTTCAATATAAACACTTCAAAATACAACACATATATAAACACAAGGTATAAACTCACGCCAAAGAGGACATTGAATTATAAGTGTAATCTAATTAGAAAAAAAGACGTTGAAAGTATTAAGGCAATAAATATGATAAGAGAAGCATAAATGGAATTAAATGAAATTTCTTTCCGAATAATCTTAACAAAATCAAGAAAACAATATGGCATCAATTACTGAATACAAAATCAAGTTTGAACTTTTTGAGATTAATTTTTCTCCATCTTTGTTAATTGGTCTTTTTTTAAAAATAGGTTAAATCAACAAAAACATAAGTAAAATAGATTAAAATTGGGTTAAACCGGAGATAATGGGTGAATTGATTAATAAATTAGATAAAATCGACTAAAATTAGGTCAAACCGGGGAGAATGAGTGAATTAATTAAACCACACAAAAAAAAGAAATGGTAAACTTAGTGTAAGAGTGGGTGAAATTGATATCTCTTTGGAAAATTTTAAGAACCTCAAAAATAAAATAAAATTACCACACTCATGCTATATGAATAAAATAGCACTATTAAGTTAACTGAAAAACTTATAATTGGCTTAAACAAAAAAAAAAAGATCAAAACATAGGAATGTTTGAAACCGGTGAAAATGGGTAAACTTCGATTAAAAAATATATGATTAATTTTTTGATAAAATCAATGAAAAATGGGTTAGATTGAAAAATGAATTAAAGCAAAAAAAATGTGGTGTAATTGATAAAACAACAAGGTAAACTGACAAAAAACGGGTAAAACTAGTAAAAACTAAATGATATCAGCAAAATACAGGAAAACAAGTAAAACAGATCAAATCGATAAAAGAACAAGAACAAAAAAATGAGTTAAATTGGCAAAAAAAATTGTGAAATAAGTGAGAAAAATGTTAAATCAACAAAAAAAATAAGTAAAATCGACTAAAATTTGGTTAAACCGGAGAGAATAGGTGAATTGATTAACCAATGGGATAAAATCAACTAAAATTGGGTTAAAAAGAAGAACGTGGATAAATGGGATAAACCACAAAAAACGGATGAAATCGGTGAAAGACGGAAAAATATATGATAGATAAAATGGTAAAATCAATGGAAAATGTGTTAAATAGAAGAAAATGAGTAAAAAAAAATGGTGCAATTGATAAAACAACGAGTTAAGCGGATAAAATCGGTAAAATGAATGAATGTTATCGGCTAAACACGGGACAACAAGAAAAAGACAAATCAAATCGATAAAAGACCAAGAGCAAAAAAATGAGTTAAATTGGCATAAATATAAGGAAATAGGTTAAATTAGCAGAAGAATAAACAAAATTGACTAAAATTGGGTTAAATCAGAGAGAATTGAGGAATTTATCAACAAATAGGATAAAATCAACTAAATTTGGGTTAAATCGGGAAATTGGTGAATTGATTAACAAATGAGATCAACTACAAAAATGGTGAAATAGGTGAAAGAACGGGTAAAAATAGCGGGTGAAATCGATATTTCTTTGAAAAGTTCTTAAGATATTATCACTTATTCAAGAACCTAAAAAACATAATAGAACATCAAAAAATAAAATTATGTCACCTTCGAGCTATATGAATAAAAAAAAAGTATTATTTAGTTAACTGAAAAACTTATAAATGACTTAAGCCAAAAAAAGTCAAAACATAAAAATGTTAAAACCGGTGAAAACGGGTAAAATTCGATTAAAAAATACATAATATGAAGGGTAAAATAAATGAAGAATGGTTTAGATCGGAGAAAAACGAGTTAAAGCAACAAAAAAGTAGTGCAATCGATAAAAGAACAGGGTAAACCGGCAAAAGTCGGGGGTAAATATCTAAAAGTGAATGATAACGGCTAAACATGTGATAAAAAAGGGTCTAATCGATGAAAGAACAAGATAAAAAAAAAGAATTAAATAGACAAAAAAGGTTAAATAGGTGGTAAAATAGATTAAATCAACAAAAAAATAAGTAAAATCGACTGAAATGAGTTAAACCAGAGAGAATGAGTGAATTGAATAACAAATGCGATAAACCACAAAAATGGGTGAGATCGGTGAAAAATGGGTTAAAATAATAAAAATGGTAATTTTAATGTAAAAGCGGATGAATCGGTGAAAAAACATGTTAAAATAACAAAACAAAATGTAAACTCAGTGTAAAAGCGGGTTAAATAGATAAAATAGGTTTATTCGGCAAAATTGAGAAAAAATGGTAACATCGGGTCAAATTGGTTAAAAAATGGATTAAGCATGTAATTAAATGGATGAACTTAGTAAAAGACATGTATAACCGGTAAAACTAATGAAATCGATAAATAAAAAAGGGGTTACACCTGTGAAAATGGTTTAGATGGAAATATAAATGTCAAGTAAGAAAATAATTGATATTATCTATTCGTTCAAATGGTAGGTTTAAAATAATATTTATGTAGACAAGTAGTTTTAGGATAGAAATACTTAGTAATTATAGTTTGTTTTTTATTTTCATGTTTTGATTTTAGATATTTATGATCTCAACTTTAATTTCTTGGTAACAACATAATAATTAAGAAATTTAGTCAAAAAATTATGTAGTATATCATTAGGACGATAGTATGATAAAAAATCATTATATATATGATGCAACTAACGTAGAAAATTAGTTAATCATATGCAACACACATACACTTTTCTAGTATAAAAACACAAGGAGGTATTTTACCTTTTTATTTATGAGTTAAATAGAATAACACATAGAACTCGAAAAAATAATATAGAACTCATTGTTTAGATAATATCACATCAATGTAGACATATAAACCAATGATGAATAAACCTGTTTGGAACGTGTTGTACACTCAATCAACAATAAAAGTTCAATGAACCTCTAAATTGAAATAAGAAGACCGTTTAAAAGGTACCAAATTCAGAAGGGGCTCAAAATTTAAATTACTTTTGGTCTGAGACCTTATGTTACAAATATAGGAATTTTTTTTGTTTGTTGTGAAAAGGAAAATAGTAAAAATTTAGATTTAAAAAAATAAATACTTACCAAGGCAATCATTGACAGTAATAGCTGCATTGCAACGAGTAGGAAGGCTAAGTGCACGTGTGGCATTAATTTGAAGTCCGAGACTTGGATCATTCCTATTCTTGACAAGCAAGCATATGCATTCTCGGTTAGTCTGCAGCACTGGTTTCAGCCCACTATAACAATCTATTGTCACCGATTTCACACAAATTTATCGATTTTATATGTTTTATCGATTTTACGGGCATTTTTTTGATTGATTTCACCCATTTTTTTATCAACTTCACAAATGTCCGTCAATTTGACCTGAATTTTCATCAATTTGACATATTTTCATTGATTCCTAAATTTGTTTTATCGATTTCACTAATTTTCCATCGATATCACCTTTTTTTTTTTTACAAAAGGAATCATATGTAAACTCGAGGTTATGCATATCATGATATTCTTGGATATATTTTGATTTCAAATCATTGGAATTTCAAATCCATTTATTTGAAATCCCTCTTCATTTTTAACCTCCCGTCCAAATGGGCTCGTTTTCCCACTGATTACATGTTTATTCACCAATTTCACATTATATTTAATTGATTCACATGTTTTCACCGACTTCACCTTTGTTCCCCCAATTTTTAACGATTTCATCCGTTTTTCACTAATGTCACCGATCTCATTCGTTTTTCACGAATTTCATCCAAAGTTATTCGATTCCATATGTATTTATCGATTTTATAGGTGCATTTTTACCAGGTTCACTCGTTTTTCACCAACTTTACCAGTGTTCACCAATTTTTTATCATCTTCACATGTTTTAACCGACTTTTATCGATTTTATCGATTTCCATTAATCGATTTCACCTATTTCCCTGAAAAAAACTCCATGAAAATTCTAGTATCACCAATTTCATCAGTTTTTCAATGAATTTCACAATTTTGTATTACAGGTTTCACACGTTTTTTCACCAACTTTACTAATATTTATATTCAAGGTTATTCATGTCTTGATATTTTTGGATTTTGTTTATATTTTGCTTCTCTAGCCAAAGAAAAATTACGTAATTAGCTAAGTCATAGGCATTTTTTCTTTAACACGTACGTTGTACGTGTCTAGTTAATTTCATTACTAAATTTTATAAATTATAGTAAAATTAACTTTGTCATGTCACAAACTAGCACAAATTAATGACTAATGTTCAATTTAATTATTATCAAAATTATTATTTCATCAGATAAATGATGACTTTAAATTATTGTAATCAAATATAAAATGATGATTGATTTGTTCTTAAGATCTTGTAAATTCTTTTCTAAAATAAGATCATAACAAAATTATTTAGTTCATTCCATTATAGTAGTTTTCATTTAAAAAATACTATTTTAAGAACGCTATTTATTTGTTTTAATTTGAAATAATATCATGTCATTTGAATGCATTTGTTTACATACATAAGCCAGTTTTCACATATTTAATCCTTTTTTCACGGGTTTAACACGTCTTTTTACCGATTTTATTCATTTTGCATCATTTTAATATATATTTTTATTCGATTTACCCGTTCTTTTATCTGTTTAACCCACAGTAATTGTTTTTTCCATTTTTCGTCGATCTTTTGTTTTTCCGGTTTCACCCTGCTTTTGCTGGTTAAACTATAATTTCTTTTTATAGATTTCACTCGTTTTTACCTATTTCACACGTTTTCCCATTGATTTACATGTTTTTTCTCTAATTTCACCTCATATTTCATGATTTCACATGTTTTCACCGACTTTACATTTGTTCACCGATTAACTGATTTCACCCATTTTTAACGATTTCATCCGTTTTTCACTAATTTCACCGGTCTTATCCGATTTTCACGAATTTTATCCAAAGTTTCGCGATTTTGTATTTATCGATTTCATGGGCGCCTTGTTACTGGCTTCACTCGTTTTTTACCACTTTACAAGTGTTAGCCAATTTTACCTAAATTTTTATCATTTTCACATGTTTTAACCGACTTTTTTCGATTTCACCACCTTTCATTAACCGATCCCGAATTCCATGAAAATTTGAATATCATCAATTTCATGATAGAATAGTGTCCGGCAAGTCAACTGTATGGCTGCCATTTATTGTAATAAATAAAGGAACTATTCAATTTAGATTAATAAATGCATCTTAATTATATGGTCATCTTTATCTTATGTAATAATTATCTACGCATAAGGATATAAGTCCTTAGATCACAGGGCTATGGGACAACCCGTGGACTGATCTCCAAGGCCGTGATCTAGAACACATTCAAGAGTCGTAGAATCCAATCGAGATGGGACATCGTTGGATTCGGTTAGACTCTCACTAATGTGTATACTCCGATGAACTGGAGGACGCTGGGTTCCACGAGCGTGACTGGGATAGTCGATACACATAAGTGGGTGACTTGTCGGGATGGCAAGTGCACTGAATATCCCAATTAGGAAATAACTCACCATGGAAGCGGTAGTCGCATATCGGAGTTGAAGTTATTCCTATTTACAACAGTAAACGAGGAATGATCCCCAAACACTTGAGGTGATAGGGTTTATCTGGTGCGAGAACGTCTATACTTAGATGTGAGTTCCGACCGACTGGAGAACGCCAGAAAGTCTCTGTGGATTCACGTTGGGTATAGAGGGACTCGTATGCAGGTTCATATCATCAACAAAGGATCCATTGACCCGACTTGATAGGTTGGGAAATTCTCCTATGGATTTCTGTGAGAAATTAATTCTGGTAAAATCCTTGGCCGAGGTATCTGACGGCTTTATGAAAGTAGCTCATAAAGATTAAGTCAAAGAGAATTATTTCGAGATCAGAATGCATAAAGTCAAAACAAAATAAAAGGGAACCGATGAAAAATCCATGCCCTTAAGTATTGACTGGGAGATCGATCGATGGAGAGATTGTAGCGTATATGGAAATTGTAAATGATTAAAAGGTTCACTGAATTAATTCACCAGTGATTGGGCTCCATGGGCTTGTGGCTAGACATCGACCGTGGAGTGTGGGAGAATTCCCAAATTAGCAGGGGTGCTAATTTTGGAATGATCAGTCGACAGAGTGTTCGATTGATTTAGAGTATTTAATACTCGAGTAATTGAATGAATATTTAATTATAACCCACGGCCAATTATGTGGTGAACATACGGGGGCATACACAATACACATGAAGCGAAAGCGAGGAAATGAAGAACAACTGAGTCAACTAAATCGACTGGGTCGATTGGGGTGACTGGGTCGACTGGGTCGACCCAATTGGAGCGAAAGTGATCCAATTGGAATTGGATCAAGACTGGAAATTAAATTGGAATTTAATTTGTGAGTTAGTTAATTAAATTGGATTTAATTAATAATGAGAATATTTAATTAAATAGACTTAGAGTCTAATTTAATTAAATGAGAAAGAAATAAATTAATTGGGCTATTTAATTGGGAATTAAATAAAGTCCCAATTAATTAAATCTAGTATGGGCCATGAATTAATTAGAAGACTTAGTCTTCCAATTAATAGGGCCATGGCCCATGTAGGAGAATTAGAAGACTTGGGAGTCCTAATCCTAGGAGGATTAGGATGATGAGATTCATATAAGTAGAAGACTTAAGGTCATATCTCATACACACTAATCAAGAGCCAAAAGCCAAGTCAAGAAAATTCTCTCCCTCTCTCCCTAGTGATCGGCCGAACCATCTCTTCCTTTTGGAAGAATTTTTCGATTTTGTTTTCGTTCCAATCTTGTTCTCTAATCCTAGATATTAATATATCCTATGTTCTAGCCGATTAGGATATATTATATTTCGTGATATTGTGGTGTATCAACTCGTAGAGGCGCAACACGTGGGGCGCTACAACAAAGCTTGGATCGACTTCTACCGAGGGAAGAAAAGCACGACTTTGCTAATTACCAGGATTTGCTAGGAGACAGGTATAATTTGGATCTAATTATCCTTGTCGTTTTAATATTCATATATATACAACCAGTTTAGTATCCTGGCAAGATTCCGTAAGAGGTCCTTAAAATTTTTGTTTTCCGCTGCTTGAAGGACTGTTTATCTTACCAAATCCCAACATTTCATCCATTTTTCACAAATTTCACCTGAATTTTCATCGATTTCACAAATATTTGTTTTTAGATTTATTTTCTATCATCTTCACTAATTCACTATACTAATATTCCTTATTCTAATGCCACGGTGTGGTGGCTAGTGTTGATCAGCCTATGCATTTACATGGAATTAGCTTTTATGTGGTTGGATATGGACTTTTGAAATTTCGATAGGGAAATGATCTATAAGATATATTTTTTCAAGTGGTAGTGTTTATGTAAAAGTATGCTTCTTCAAGATTTTTCCTATTTGCCATTTATAATAAAATTGAAGTAAGGGTATATTAGTCTTCACCAAAAATTCAAGAAATTCTATTTTCTGAACTCGTACTTTTATATGTATAATATAGATTTATCGATTTCATGGGTATTTTTTTGACCGGTTTCACCCGTTTTTTTACCAACTTCACAAATGTCCATCAATTCACCTGAATTTTGATCGATTTGACATGTTTTCATTGATTCATAATTTTTTTTTATCGATTTCACTAATTTTCCATCGATATCACCCTTTTTTTTTCACAAAAAGAATTCCATGTAAACTCGAGGTTATGCATATCATGATATTATTGAATATATTTTGCTTTTATAATAATAGAGATAGAGATAGGACGGGATTCATAGCACTTTTGATTCCATATATACTTTATAAAATTTCACTTTTTATCCCAATTTTTTTAAACTACCAAAAAGTACGTTTGTTTGAAATCTCCAAACTACCTTAATGAGCATATGGTTTATTATGAAATACCACTAAATTTATTTCCTATGATTTAATATCTTATATTTTCAACAGAAAAATGAGTTCACAAACAAGAAATGGCATGGATAAGTGGGTGGCATTGTTGATGCATCAATAGACAAAGTTTGGGCCATGGTCTCAAAAACCAATAGATTATACGAATGGATGCCAATGGTCGAAAAATGCACAAATTTAGAGGGAGAAGAAGGTGTTCCAAGGTAGTGTTTTTGGCAAATTAACTCTGTGATATGTATAATATGCAATTTACCTTCCTGTGATATGAAAATAGACAATTTACCTCCCTGTGATATGAAATAATGAGCAATTTACCTCCTTAAAAGTGGAGGTGTAGCACACACACTCTATAATGCGACTGAGACTTCATTTTCATGTAAAAATGACCAATTTAACCTTACTCTTGGCAACATATTCACCTCACTTTACCTCCTGTGATATGCGTAAGTAGGCAATTTACCTCCTGTGATATGCGTAAATGGACACTTTAACTCCATGCGATATTGCATAATGGACATTTTACCCCCTTGTCAAAATGTACAAATTAAGAGGGAGTCGTTGTGCTTCTTTTATAAAAACACAGGGAGGTATTTTACCCTTTTATTTATCACAGGGAGTTAAATTGCCTATTTAGAATAACACGTGGAGTTAATTTGCTATTCTTTCCGATTTCATATTCCCACAGAAAGATGAAGACAGGTCATGGATCAAAGAAAAATTGGTTCTCATGGACCCCTTATCTCATAGTTATGTTTATCGAATGGAAGCAAGCAATGTAGCTAGGTTTGGATGGATCTGTAAATTCATTAAGACTTGTATGTTACGACGATGATTCGACTCTAGTTAACTGGAGATTTGAGATAAATCCAGTTGAAGGTCCGCAGTATATTGTTGATTAAATGGGATTTGTATGCGAGTCTTTTATTAATAGGATTGAGGCTGCCGACATTGAAACTTCATCTAAGAATTGTGCCTCATTAGAAAACTCATGTTGTTCTGTTGATAATGTACTCAAGGACTAATGTTTAGTAATTAAAGGTCGATTAGTCTAACAAAAATCATATACAAACAACAAGCTAGCCTGAACGATAAGTTTTTCAATTCTACTCAACTAGTTTACATCCCGATCATATATTTTATAAAATAGTAATAACTAAGACATCCAATTTAATTAAAATTTATAACGAAATAGACGTTAATCTGAAAATTTGACTAAACACTAAATAAATATTCCAAGCATCATAATAATCTCTATCTCTACTATTACGAAAGCATGAATATTTCTTAACTTTTTTGTGCAGATTAAAATACCCCTATTTAAATTGTAAAGTAATATTTAATTATGGTAAATATATAAAAGACTAAAAGTAATTAAAGAGGTATAATTAGACATGAAGTCTTAATATATTTATCTCCTACATAAACTCCTAAAATTTATAAATTCTAACTTACATCAATTTTTGTAATTTTAATCTTCTTCTTTTATAATAGATACAAACGAACCTCAAGAAAACACTATTATTTCAAATAGCCCCTAATATATATATATATATATATAAATTATTGTATTTTAGAATCAATATTTATTTAAGTAACAAAATATTAATTTAAGGATTTAGTACAACGTAAGTCATAAAAACTCTAAATATAAAAATTTACTTTGGCTAGAATAGAAAAATATGAAGAATATTCAATAATATCCAGACATGCATAACCTCAAATTTTCATGGAATTCTTTTCGTGAAAAATGGGTGAAATTGATGGAAAATAAATCGATAAAAAAAAATCTATGAAATCATTGAAAACGAGTGAAATCGATGAAAATTCGGTGAAGTTGGTGAAAATTTGGGTGAAACAGATAAAAAAAAAATAGTGTCCCTGGAATTGATAAATAAATGTGAAATCGATGAAACTTCGTGAAAATGATGTAATCGGTAAAACGACAACATCCGTGAAAAAAAAAAATGAAATCGGTGAAAACTTGTCAAATCAATGAAAATCCAGGTGAAATTGGTGAAAAGAACGTGTGAAATCAGTGAAAAAATTGCAAAATAGATGAAAACGGGTTAATATGATAAAAACATGTGAAATCAGTAAAAAAAAAAAAATCGACAAAATAAGGTGAAACCGGTAGAAAAATTATTTAAAACAAAAAAAAACAAAAGGACAAAATCGTAAAAACAGTGAAAATAAGTTATAACTGATAAAAATGGGTAAGACAGTAAGAAAAATTAAACTGGTAAATATGAATAAAATCGCATAAAAACAGGTTAAACTGATGAAAAATGAATTAAACTAATGAATTAACTAGGTGAAAACGGTTAATTTGCTCTATTTTATGGCATAATAAAATTAATTTTACTCTAATTTACAAAAAATACCACGAAATTAAATAGACACGTACAACATATGTTTACTTTCCTAGTTTAATATATAAATGTTTAAATAACGCTATTATATAATTAAAGTTATAGCCCTTATTCATCAAATAATGAAAATGCTAATTATATGATATACAAGAAAGGTATATGTGAATTGTTAAATTCAGGGAAAAGAAAAAGCACAAACTTTTTTTTAATTGCAAACACTTTCATATATGTATAAAGCAATTTTTTACTATAGAAACCAAACACTTACTGCTTTTCTAATTTTCCAAAAACATTTGCAAACAACTTGTAGTCAGATAAGATCCCAGGAAGATATTGCTACCTAGACTTCAAGGGCTTTAATTGCAATATAGTTTTCACGCAAAAATGAGAAAAAGCATCTTAGTTAAGGAATATGGATATAGTGATACTAGGTTGATACTATATGATGACATATCTTATTTGTCATGTGAAGAACTAATAATTAGTTGTGCTATGACTGAATGAGTATTAGAGGATGAATATTTTTAATTGTCTTTTGTGAATTCATTATATGATTCCCTGCAATTTGCTCTTGGATTATGTGTTTTAGTAAAGTATTTGGCTCTTCATATGCTTGCTCAAATGGCTGCAGAATACCATAGATCACAATTTGAATGGATCAATTTGATGTTGGTTAAAAAGGACACCAATTTTGTTATGTATTGTTAGCATTGTATTAGTTTTACTAAGATGCTTGTTTTTATATGCTTTTCATGTTTCTATGACATTTCAGATGGATCTTCTATCACACTTTCGTGTCACATTTTAGTGTCACATATATAGATGAGTTGAAGTGTATAAATTTTTAATTTTTACCCAAAATGTGATAGAAGATGTTTTGGTATAAAATAGTATCAAAAATACCATTATAGGGTAAATTCTATTTTGCCCCTTTTCACTTTCTTTATTATGCTTTGTGTTGGTTATTTTTATATGAATATACATTGTGTATTTGTGTTATTTTTATATCAATTTCATCATTTAGTTTCCTCCAATTATTACTACTCTGCACAATTAAATGACCCATTTGCTTTCAGTTTTCCTCTCTACTCATTGCTGATTTGAATAAACAAATTGATCCAATTAATGGCTTAAATGGTCACATCACACCAATTTAGATAAATAATTTTTTTTAATATAATTAAATTATATTACCTCGATCCGAATTAGAAAGAAAAAAAGTTCAACAAAGTAAAAAAGTGAAGCTTCCCCATCACAACAAACATTAACACAAATTAAAAAAAATGAATACAAGATGATTAGACCGACCACCTGGAGACGAAAGCCCACGCGGCAAGGTTGGGGACGACAAAATTTGAATTCTTTAAAGAATATTTCAATCTCCATTACGGCCAACAAGCACAAAAGTTTCCAATATTTTTCAACGAGGCTCAGGGTGGACTAATCTAATACATTCCGGCTTCCAAGCATTGTTCAATCTAAAAAAAATTGCTCGGAAACAATCATTTCCCATACACACTTCATGAATAATATGTGAATTAATTTGTTTCTTTTTTCAATCTAATTTTAAAATTAGAACTTATTAATTTTAGGGATTAAATATGATATTTTTTATTTTTCTTTTCTTTTAAATAAATAACGAGAGAATTTCACTTTTAGTACCACAAGTAACCCTACTTTAAGGTTACGGTACAATAATTTTAAAAACATACACATTTGATACCACATGTTAACTGTGATCGATACATTTGGTACTTCACTCAATTTTTGGACGGAAAATTCAATTTCGGATGGAAAGTTGATGGAAAATTTGCATAATTAGTCCTATAATTATAGATTGCTGTCAAAGTTTGTCCCACATATTTTCTGGCCAATAAATTTACCTCAAATTTCACTTGGCTACTTGCTAGTAAGGACTTGCAATAAACCAAAAAAGTGTCTACATGTAATGATAACAAATTGTATATTTTCCGAAATATATAATCTTATAGGTCTTATTTGTCCTTATTTTTTTATCCAACCAATGTTTTAACCCCTTTTGAAGCGCGTCAGACATATATAACCTCTCCCAACAAGGATTCGAACTTGGGTCGTCACTTTGGGGGTGCTATTCATTCCAGTAGACTAATCACTTTTTGGTATCTTATAGTTCTTATTTATTTATAAAAAAAATATTAAATTTGAATTCAACACTTTCAAATCCCCGACTTTGTATTTACAGCTCAGACCGAAGAGTGTAAATGGTATAGATCCTCCCCAGTGTGGTGTTTCCAGTAGAATTCGAACTTAAGTCTTGCATCTAGGGATCGTAAGTCATTACCACTTGGTTCAACCACCTTGAGTTGCATCCTACTAATCTTATTTACACGTAATTCTGTTAAATTAATATTGTAAGTACAAAAAACTCTAAATTAATTTAATCTCAAATTTAGGACCTAATTTAATTTTCAACTCAATAAAAATATAAAGTCCTAATTGAAACCCAATTCAACCTCAAAATCAAGTTTAAAGTAAATGTTATCTAATTCTATAATTCAATCAAAATTTTCGTATAGTAATCAATCCTAAAATTATAATTCAATTATAAACCCTAACTAATTAAAATTTCTAATACAAGCCCTAAATTATAATTATTACCAAATTAGGCTCAATCGAATTTTCAACAACACTATATATATAACTTAAGTTCTAATTTAAAATGAGACTTACAAAAACCCTAAATGAATTTAATCCCAAATTTAGCCCTAATTTAATTTTCAATTCAATAAAAATATAAATCCCTAATTGAAACTCAATTCAACCTCAAAATCAAGTTTAAAGTAAATATTATCTAATTCTACATCAACCGAAGAACAATTTCTACTAATTAATATCTAGATCTAGAACAAAAACATGATTCTGTTATATAAAATACCAAATTGGATATGAAGAAGAAAGAATGGTGGTGCTACGGCGATGGTGGTGCTACGTACGGCGGTGGTGTCCTTTGGTGGCTGAAAGTGAGGTGGTGGTGGTGTCCGTGCAAGAAGGATGAAGAGGCTAGCCAGAATTGAGGTGGTGGTGGTGTGGCCGGCCGTGCGCAAAAGGAAAGAAGAGAAGGGATTTTTTTTTTTTTTTTTATATATGTAGAAGAAAATGGAGACAGAGAGAAGCCGTATGTTGAGGGCTTATTCACAAAAATTCCCACCAATTTCACAATCGGTGGAAAACTTCATGGGATTTTCATTTGGTCTGCAGATTTTCATGGGATTGTGTGTCATGTGCAGTTTGCAATTGCAGAGACAAAAATACATTATTAGATGCATATAAATTGTTTATTTAATATTCCCTCTATCTCAAATTATTTATCGTTTTTCATGTTTTCACCCATATTAATATACCTACTAAATAGTCTTAGTTTTAGGGAAAAAATAAATTATATACCTAAAATATCATTATTCATTATTTATCTCACCATTAACTATTTACAAGTTATTAAAGTTTACACTCTTTTTCTTACTTTTTCTCTTAAATATATACCTAAAATATGTAATTACTAATAGTGTATCGAATTCATAAAGTGACAAATAATTTGGGACAGATGGAGTAGTAATAAATAGTTAACTGAAATAGTAATAGAATAAAATTTATATTCCAACCTTATGACTACTTAGGTCATCTCCAACAGCTCCCTTAAATTTCAGCCTCTTATCTTAAAATATAACTAATGAACAGTGTTATACTCTTCCACATTTTACTCTGCACTCCAACAACTAATTTATATTTTAAGAGACTACTTTTTAATAATCATATCATTTTGCTCCAACAGCTAATTTATATTTTGACAAATTACTTTTAATTATTATTTTATATAAATAATAATGATATATTTATAATAATAATTGATTTAATTTCATAATAAAAAATAGTTTTTTTAAAAAAATATTAATTTTATTATTTGAAAAAAATATTCCGACGTTTAAATTTCAACAGGCACTACAAGTAAATTGAATGAATTTTTTTGATATAATATTGAGTTATAAGGTCAAACTTGTCACTTTTTATAATTGTTAAGTGACAATAAATTGGGTATTTCACTTCATATATATATTAGTGAAAATAATTAGAGAAAAAATTTCATTATTGACATTTAGTGATGCCCCAAAAATGATAATCAAAATATTATCACTAAATCATTGTGACAATATTAATTATCGTGAATATGTCACCAAAGAGGTTTCACTAATTATCAATAGTGACAAATTTCTTGTAGTAATATTCAAATTATAAAATTTGAATTTACAATTTCAATTCAAATTTGCATGCATTTGAATTTTGTCCAGAATAATTTATTGTTTTGTAGGAAAGTACAAAAGTTTTTTCCTGCAAACAATTGCAAATAACAATTTGCATTTGTCCATGACAACTTTTAAAAAAAGTTCTGTCAAAAGCCACGCTCTCTCTCTCTGGCTAGTTAACGAAGTTCAAATCAAAACAGATTCCTTATTTGTACATTGAGCCTTTTAGCGAGACCAGGAGAGTAAATGCTTTTTGAGTTCCAGGCCTCATACTACAAGGCGCTTATCTAGCCAACGCTTAGATCCGGCTCTACCCAAACTTTTGAAAAAGGATCTTAGAGTGTCTAGGGTTGGGCACTGTGTATGCTTTATCGACTTTTTTTTTTCTTTTCTCAGAGGGATCACATAAATTATACATGTGCTCTTGGAATATAAAGCCCACAAAAAAGAGATTTTTTTTTATATGTAAAAGAAATGGGGACAGAGAAGCCGTCTGTTGAGGGCTTATACACAATCGGTGGGAATTTTTATTATTCCCAAGTAGCAAAATTCCGACCGAGTTGTTATTCGGTCAGAATTTTGCATTTTTTTTAATTTCAAATAAATTCCGACCGATTTCCAATTTATCCGGTTAATTCGAAAATATATAACTTAATTCCCCATTTAAAATCGATCGAAATTTTTACAACCTAATTTCAATTAATTTTATTTTCAGTCGAATTCATGAAAATTCCCACCAATTTATGTTCGATTGGAATATTTCGGGGAAAATTTTCTCTTTTTCTAGTAATGTATATATATCTCTCCTATTCTATAATAATTGTATAACATGTGCGACACTCATAATTGACAGTGACATTTAAAATTTAATTAACATGCATTACATACAATTAATTTTCATTTAAATACTATCTTAAAATTCCAACATACAAACATTAACATCACACGCATTTGTTAAATAAGTTTCGAATACACACTTTAAGAACTCAAACCGTAAAACATTTGATCTAATAGAGTACTCAAAATATACATTAGCCAGTACGTAACACAACAGCATATAACACATTGTTCGACATTCAAAAGGAATTGCATTTACCTCCCCAAAGTGATTTGTTATAAACAAATTAACCCACAATAATAATGTAAATTTTGGTTCCAACTACCTCATAGTTTTAGTACATCTTTAATTAAGACTAACTGCTGTTAATTTTGTGGACAACTCATGACTTGGATCCTTAATAGAATAATCACTTCTTGCATTCGAATCCACGGGCCATTTCATCGGAAGTGTCAAGTTCCTGCATCAAAGTAACAACTCAGTCGCATCGATTACGACAATATATATTAAGAAAAGAACATGAATCAATTATTTTACTTACGTACCCTTCAATGCGTTTACAAATGCAGCGGCTCATATAATGATCCGTGTAGTTATCAAATAAAACGTCAAGTTTCTTAGCGAGTTTTCGTATTCCTTCGATTCTTGGCAAGATGTCCCATATTTTGATAACTTGAATATCTTGTGAATTTTTCCTAAGTATGTCAATACTCCAAATCAGTTTTAGCTGCTCTTTTACATCATGAATCTCCAATAATTGAGAAGAACGCCCTTTCGTGTGGCCAACGCTTTCGTCTTTCTACATCTGGCGCCATCCATTAGAGAGCTTTACCAACACAGAAACGATGTCGTCGTGGATTCCTCCCGAGGGCTGAAGTCTAATCATGGAGTCGTAGAATTCATTCGAGAAGCAAACCTGTAATAAAAACAAAAATATGTGACACCAAAATTAATGTAACAGAAGATCTGACTAGATTGCCTAACTATTAATAAATGATTGCACTTTCCACTTTGAAGTTTTGAACAAGATTGAATCCATATTAAATAATGAAATCATCTTGGCTTTGTTAATTGTCTGAGCCAAACTCTTATCATCGGAAGCGTTATAAAAACAACCTCGACTTTTGGCATCAAGAACCAACTTTTCCCACACACAACCACTGTTTAGCAAAGTTGTACCGTTTCCAAGTATCCATAGACAGTGCCTGTAAATGGATTCATAAAAAATCCTCAAAATGTACTAACATAGTTACACGGACAAGGGCGAATGAAAGTACGTAGTACCTAGCTCGAGTCAACGCTACGTTGGTTCTTTGGCAATTAGATAAGAAACCGACAGATCCATTCCCATTGCACCGAACTGTGGAGATTATTATAATGTCTTCTTCACCACCTTGAAAACCATCAACCGAACGAACATTTACTGAGAATTTATCATTTATATCCGTGCTGTAAGTTTTTCCAAGTCTATCTTGAATTGCATGAACTTGAGCTTTATAAGGCGATATGCAACCAACACGAATCTTTTGCTTTGAACGAGCAGATTCTATAACAAGTAATGAATAATCAAGAGGAGAAAATATAATTAGATTTCAAAAAAAGTATAACAAAATATTACCTTGATAGAGCTTGGATATAATCTCAGCAACCACATAGACCTCCACCATATTTTTCTTACTATGCCTATCGTCAAACCCCTCTTTTCCGCTGTTCACATTTATGAAAGAGTACGACCCAAATATTTTACCTTTGAGGAAATGCTGTTCATGGGCTCTTTCCATGACATTTTGTCCGTTCTTAATTTGTTTTCCGTAGAACTCACGATTTGGAAATAAGCTTATCGAAGGATGCATTCTATACTGAACATTCAAAAGGTGTTTACTATGTCCTAACATCACAAGCCTCTCGAACAAACTCCTCCCAAAGTTGGCTTTCTCACAAATCTGTCATTATCAAACAATCAGTTAATGAAGCAAATAAACTCGCTTCAAATTTGAATGAACTGTAGCTCAAAATCAAGATTAATTTTTTTCAATTATATACCTGGCTTTGAACCATTGCCGGAAGTTGTTTCTCGTCCCCAACAAGTACAACATTTCGGACACCAGAGAGTTGTAAGGGAATACAGGATTCACATTCCTTTAGTCGTGCAGCTTCATCGATTATGACCATTTCGATTGAAGTAATTTCTTCTGTATGAAGTTTAGCTGAGCTTGATGCAGTGCAAAAAATCAAGCAAGCATTTTCTAGACAAAATTTCTTAATTTCATGGTATTGAGAGAAGTATGGAATTGAGAATGATCCACGAAAGGATTCATATACTTTCACGCACTCTAATTTTGTCCTTTCGATTTCTACATTCCCTTTTAGTGCTTCCCTTAATCTTTCACTGCATACATTACTTACCAAACTTTGAAGCCTTTGAAGCAATTCAAGAAATCTATTCATTTTATATACACCTTCCAAACGAAGATACGAAGTAGGCATATGTGTGTACAAATCTGTTATGCAAACTTCTAGCCGCTCTACGTACCATCTAAATGTCTCCGTGAAAAATTCCTCAAATGTCCATAGAATTTCATCTTCGTCACTTGATGTCCATAGAATTTCATCTTCGTCACTTGCTTCGGATTTTTCATCCTTATTTTTATCCTTATCATCACTCTTGGATTGGTTTTTTTCACGCTCGCTCTTCAAGTTTCTCTTCTTGGCATCCTTTACTTCACTAGTGATTAAGTCCTTCAAAAATTTCATTTCAAATTTTCCTTTGCGAATTTCATTCACATTTCTCTCCTCCACTTCATCATCATTATCATCATCATTGTCTTCGTCGTCATTATCAGATTCTTCTGTATTTTCCTCTTTCTTACTTGACAAGTATCTGAGATATTGATCTTCAGGGTCTTCAAGTAAACCAATCATCGATAATAAACTACCATGCCAACCAGTTTGTGGTGCAAAACATTGAGCTAATAGACTAACACGATTAGCAAGAAATATATCATAAACATCGTCATGTTTATCGATATTCATTCGCTTCTTATTACCAAACAAGACTACATCTCCAAACCCATAAGTTGGAGCAAAAATCAATGTACCTCCTAGCAAACTCCTAGCAAACTCAGCAAGCGGTTAGCGACTCCTACCACAGCAATATTAGTTGGAGCACAAATCAATGTTCTGCACTTTATCTTTAAGAGGGAAAATACTAATGCGAAAATTGTTTTCGTTTTTTCCAGTTCCGGGTGAGCCGGAGCGTGGCGCGCGTGTACGTATGGAGATCTAGAGCCGGTGGAGCCGCGGAGATCTAGAGCTGGAGCCGGTACGTGGAGCCGCGGAGATCTGGAGCAGTTGCCGAGGACAGAGGTGGAGGTGGAGGTGGAGGTGGAGCCGGAGACGGCGACGCCGGAGAGAGAGAGTGTTTCTTGAGGTGTGGCCGGGAAGTGAAATGGAAGGAGGAGGGTGTTATACACTTTAAATTTCAACCGATATATTTCAACGGAAATTTTCAGTCGAAATTTTGGAAAATTTCAACAGATTTTAAAATCTGTCGAAATGTTTTGAAATTTCAACAGAAAAATTCCGTTGAAAATTTGAAAAAATTTCGACGGATTCACTTTCCGTCGAAATTTGTATTAATTCATTTATTTTTTTTTTTGTCAAATAATTTCGACAGAATTAAAGTCTGTCGAAAATATTTTCGACGGAAATTTCTTCCGTTGAAATTTTTCGAATATTTCAACTGATTAAAATCTGTTGAAAATAATCAGTTGAAATTTATAACTTTTCTAGTAGTGTAAATGTTCCTCTACCTGCACTCGGTACAAAAGGGTCAATATAGTACAAACAATTAATGTAATAACATCGAAAAAAACAATCTTACAGATGGTTTAGTTTTCAGAACAGAGTTGATAATCTTCATATTTCCTCCATCAATGTCTGGATTCAAAGCTTTCCATATTCGCGAGTTTGTGATCAAGTTTGTAAGATAAGTAGCATAAAGTATGCCATTTCGTTTGTCGATAGGCTTGGAAGATTGTATAACAGACGAATATTCGCCTTGAACTAAAGCAAAAATATATGATCTATTCAAATCATATATACATTTTGGTTTCATCTCTGTTAGTACAATCAAATCTCCAAACTCAGGTTCATAAGATCCACCAGGTTTTACATTAATAGACGACGATATTGGTTTCAAATTGATCCGGTAAGTCAATTTCTCAGGGTTATTATTTCTCAGGGTTATTATCGGCTTTAGTTCTTTTGACACCAAATATTTCACGTGAAGGTGCACGAAATAGAGTCGTAATATTGGAACAAAGATCGGCATGAGTTTCTTCAATAAGTGGATACATGAATGAACTAAAGTACTGTCCAGCTGATGAAAATGTTTCTGGAATTCGATTAACCTGTACAATGTTTGGAATTAATTAACAATTCAATTAGTAATATATACCTATATATATATATAAAGATTAATAAAATGAAGAATCAAACCTTATTCTTGTAAACTTTGCTTTGCTCTTTATAAGCTTACGATCCTTTTTTCACTCTTTTCCTTTTCAGCAAACTTCGTATTAATATACCTATATATATATAAAGATTAATAAAATGAAGAATCAAATTGTAAACTTTGCTTTGCTCTTTATAAGCTTACGATCCTTTTTTCACTCTTTTCCTTTTCAGCAAACTTCTCAGATGATGAGTGTGGATGATCTTTGATCAAGAGTCCATACCCTTTGTCATGGTTGCCTCTAGGTTTTGCTTTTGAGGATTCCCTGTTTTCCTGAAAATGATCAGAAGACGATGAAATAGCATTTTTATATTTTAATTTCATTTTCTTTTTATAAAACTTCTCGAAATCATTTAGAAGAAGGGTAACGTCGTCAGCAGTGTATGCTTTTTCTGAATTCAGCAGAGTCTTCTGTTTCGACTTGTCTGCTAATTTTCTTGACTTGTATGACGCGATAAGTGCAGCAGTAGGGTCTGAACTGGTTGACACATCTAATCCCATTCTTGGCATTTTAAACTCATACGCTTTGAGGAATGAGAACAGTTCGGAAAGAGAAATCTTCCCTAAGTACCTTGATTCCTCGATGGCTGTCACCTTCATGTTGAATTTAGGTGAAAGAGCCGCGAGAACCTTCATGGTGATCTCCCTGTTCGAAATTTTTTTACCAAGCCTTAGAACTTCGTTCAGAGTTTTGGTAAATCTGGTATCCATTTGATCAATCGTTTCACCAGACTTCATTTTGAAATTTTCAAACTCCTCAAGAGCCACACTGAGCTTATGTTCTTTGATACCGTCGTTTCCTTCGCTTAGCTCACAGACTTTATCCCACATCTCCTTAGCTGTTTGGAAATGCTTGATCTTCTGGAATCTGTCTTCATCTAGAGCTTTGAACATGATGAACTTGGCCTTTTTATCAAGATTTACTAACTTGATTTCTTCGGGTGTCAGCTCATCCAACTCTTTGTCAACAATCTGATCAGGCTGGTCAGCAACCTTCATAGTTTTCTTAAATTTGAATGGTCCTTTTGTAATACCTGTAAACATGTTGTCATTGTAAGCAGCAAGAAGGATTTCCATCCTGATTTTCAAAAATTTCAAAGTCCATATGGCCAATTTGAGGAACATGGCTTATGTACTCTATTTTTCAAAAAAATTTGATTTTTCAAAATATGCCCTTTTTGAAAAATTTGAAAAACACACCAAGGATCAAGTTCGTTTGATCAGGCAGAGGATCAGATGAACCAATCTGCTCTGATACCATTTGTTGGTCCAAAAGTGGTCAGATGAGGTCTAGAGGGGGGAGGGGGGGGGGGTGAATAGACCTCTAAACTTTTTAAAAACTTTTCTCTAACTCTTCTGTCAGCAGACTAAGCTGATCTGATTCGTGAGACTACTATGCCGATTTAGCACTCAGTAGATTCAACAGGGTTGACCACTCATCTGATTTCACACATCTGATTCAGATATACTTAGAGTTTCAAAACTTGTGTGCAGCGTATTTTATCAAGTATGTTTTTCAAACAAGTTCCTCTTTAAAGTTTTACCCCAGTTTGTAAATTCCTCAATTTAAAAGATTGTTCTTTTAAAACAGTTTGTTTACTTATGAAAATATGCACGTTAAAAACAAGTAATCAAACACATGAATTTTTATAGTGGTTATATAGACACAAAGTCTTTTAGTCCACTCTTCTAAATCACGAAGATTTAAGTTCCACTAGAAACACAAAGTGACTAGTACTTGAGCTTTTACAACAAATGACAAGCCTCAAGTAGAACACTTAGCTCTCAGGTAGATCACTTAGAAAAACTATTCTAAAACACTTAGCAACTAGAACACTTATGCTTTACAACAAATGATAAGCCATAAGTAAGAACTCTCTGTTCACTCTCGAAAAATCACACAGATTAACCTTGCTCACTCAGTATAGGAAATCACTCAGAAGACCTATACTACGAAGTTATATCACTCACAAATATGGATATAAACTCCTCACAATTTACAGTTGAATGTCACTCAGACAGACAAAGGTTTTATCTTTGTTCGTCAACAAAAAGCTTCGTCAACAGATGACTTCGCTTATGATCAGACGGCTCAACTGATGGATCTTGCTCTAAGGATATGATCTTGAATTGTGCAAGTCTCTTTTCAATCTTCAGTACCTGGTCTATTTATACTCTCATATTTGAATTTTTGCCCGTTGAAGATAGGCGAAATTACATTTTAATCCTAAGAAACGGTCTTCTTTCTGACGGCAGCTTTTGCAAACTTTTCACTGTACACTCTGTTGTACGGATATCTACTTTATGTCAAGTCGTATTTTAAGCACTCATCTTGTTACTGTTGATGAGCTTACTGACCGACTTCACTTCGCTGATGGGATTACTCTGCTGATTCAAGAATGAACACATCTATCTTGACTCGGCGATGATAACCAATCTGATCTTACTGATCTGATATCCCACTTAGATGATTTGATCACATAGCTTCCAGACCGTGAGAGAGGTTTTACTAAGCTTTTCAGTTCTTAGTTGATGACTTCCTTTTTAACCTTTTAACCTTTTTCCTTTTTGTCATCTTCAAAACCTTCTCCAATACCAACCAACAAATTTTCTGAATATTTATGTGATAATATGATTATGTTGTGAATGTGATCAAGGTTTTAAAGATTTTTTAGATGAAGATAATGATGGGACTGATGAGGGTGATGGTGATGGTGAAAGTGAGGGTGATGAGGGTGAAAGTGGAGATGAGGAATCTGGTGATGGTGAAAGTGAGGGTAATGAGGGTGAAAGTGAAGGTGATGAATCTGGTGATGGTGAAAGTGAAGGTCAGGAAACTGATAAGGGTGAGTTAGGATATAGTGATAATGAGGGAGGGGAGAAAAATGTAAGAGTTGAAAATACGAAGGGGGGTAAAAGAAATAAAGAAAATCAACCAATGACTGAAGAAAATGCAATCAGTGATTATGAGTCTGATGATCATTGTGAAGCTCATCATAGTTCAGATGAGGAATTTGAAGATGACCCAATGGCTGGGTATATAGGGAGGAATGAGTTCATAATTCCTTATAATGTTTATTAGCCTATGAAATTTAGAGTTGGGATGGAGTTCCCAACAGTTGATCATTTTAGAGAGGCATTGAGAGGGTTTGTGATTAAAGAGGAGTTTGAGATTTTGAGGCTAAAGAATGAAAGAACAAGAGTGACAGCAACTAAGAGAGCAACCAATAGAGAAGAGCTACAAGTCATTATATTAAAACTTATGTTTGCCTAAATTTACGAAGACTAATGTTTTTGATTAACTCATTCATTGTATTTGCAGGTGGCTGAAGATGGAGGTGCTGGACCATGAAATGCTGCTGGAGGCTGATATCCCACTAAGCCAAGTAGTCGATCATTTAAGGAGATCAAGAAATGAAAGTGTGGTGGTGAACAATCAAGAGCGCACCCCCCCCCCCCCCCCCCCCCAATCCTCCTAAGTTGCACCTGATGAATGAATTTAATGAATTTGTTTAAGAATTTATGTTATGGTTATGGTTTTTGATTAATTAGGATGTGTTTTTGGACAAAAGTTGATGGCATGGTTTTTTGTGTGTTTGTTTTTTATGGATTTATGTTTTGATAATATTTTGGACAAAATTTGGATGTTAGTTAAATGTTATGGATTGTAAAGGGGGATATTAGTAATGTTTTAGTAATATTTTGGATACAAATGTTATGTTATGGATGGTATATGTAATGAACCATATTAATTATTATGGTTGGTTATTTATCCTATGAATTATTAAAAGGGAATTTTTGTTTTTATTTTAGCATTTGTGTATCAAATTTTCTTTGGTATTTTATTTTAGCATTTATTCAATTTTCATTGGTATTTTATTTTGCATAAAATATGAAAACAGTAGAATTATTGCATATTTTCTTTGGTAATTTATGCATTTTACTTGGATTTTATTTTGCAAAAAAATTGAAAAAACCAATTATTCTATTTTGAAACTAATTTCCTGAATTTATACACAATAAAAATTGATTATAAGGACAAAGTTAAAATACAACATTGACACCCTTTCATAATACTAAACATTACAATAAACCCCCTTCCCAAGCAAAAAACTGAAAAGGGTAAAATTGTCCATGAAAATTGCTACAGTAAACAGAGGGGTAAAATGGGAAATTCAAAAAAATTCGGTAATGACGTCAGCAAAAACTAACGGAACATTAACGGATGTAATCCTTTTGAAACCTCAAGGGAGGTCCCTGTAATTATGATAGTCGAAGGGGATTGGGCGGTAATTACACCTAACCTCAGGGGAGGTCCCTGTAATTAACCCATATATGTAATGATAACAAATTGTATATTTTCTGAAATAAATGAAATTAATATTCTTATAGTTCGTATTTTATTTACATAAATAGATATCAAATTTGAATTTTGAGGTCTATCACTTTTGAATCCTGGCCTTTGATCAATGTTAACATATCAGATTATTTTTCATTTAAATACTATCATAAAGTACCAATATACATACCATAACTTCACACCCATTTGTTAAATAAAGTTTTACAAGCTTTAATAACTCAAAACTGTAAAACACTTGATCTAATAGAGTACTCAAAATATATGTAACACCTTGTTCGACATTCAAAAGAAAATGCATTCACCTCCCCAAAGTAATTTGTTACAAACAAATTAACCCACAAGAGATAATGTAACTAATTTTGGATCCAACAACCTCATGACTTTAATAATTGTTTGTTCATAGTCTTATACATCTTTAAGACTAACTGCTGCTAATTTTGTGGACAACTCATGACTTGGATCCTTACTAGAATAATCACTTCTTGCATTTGAATCCACCGGCCATTTCATCGGAAGTGTCAAGCCCCTGCATCAAAGTACGTAACAGTTCAGTCGCATCAATTACGACAATATATATTAAGAAAAGAACATGAATCAATGATTTTACTTGCGTACCCTTCAATGCGTTTACAAATGCAGCGGCTTATATAATGATCCGTGTAGTCATCAAATAAATCGTCAAGTTTCTTTGCGAGTTTTCGTATTACTTCCATTCTTGGCAAAATGTCCCAAATTTTGATAACTTGAATATCTTGTGAATTTTTCTCAAGTATTTCAATACTCCATATCAGTTTTAGCTGCTCTTTGACATCATAAATCTCCAATAATTGAGATGAACGCCCTTTGGTGTGGTCAAGGCTTTCGTCTTTGTACATCTGACGCCATCCATTAGAGAGCTTTACCAACACAGAAACGATGTCGTCATGGATTCCTCCCGACGGCTGAAGTCTAATCATGGAGTCGTGGAATTCATCCGAGAAGCAAACCTGTAATAAAAACAATAATGTGATACCAAAGTGTGACAGAGGATATTAACTAGAATATTGCCTATTAATAAATGATTGCACCTTCCACTTTGAAGTTTTGAACAAGATTGAATCCATATTAAATAATGAAATCATCTTGGCTTTGTTAATTGCCAGAGCCAAACTCTTATCATCGGAAGCGTTATAAAAACAACCTCGACTTTTGGCATCAAGAACCAACTTTTTCCACATGCAACCACTGTTTAGCAAAGTTGTACCATTTCCAAGTATCCATAGACAGTGCCTGTAAAAGGATCCATAAAAATTTATCCTGAAAATGTACTAATTAACATTGTTACACGGACAAGGGCGAATGAAAGTACGTAGTACGTACCTAGCTCGGGTCAAAGCTACATTAGTCCTTTGGCAATTAGATAAGAAACCGACAGATCCATTCCCATTGCACCGAACTGTGGAGATTATTATAATGTCTTCTTCACCACCTTGAAAACCATCCACCGAACGAACATTTACTGAGAATTTATCGTTTAAATCCGTGCTGTAAGTTTTTCCAAGTCTTTCTTGAATTGCATGAACTTGAGCTTTATAAGGCGATATGCAACCAACGCGAACCTTTTGCGTTGAATGAGCAGATTCTATGAAAAATTATCGATGGTCAAGCACTTAAAAGGAGAAAATATAATGAGATTTCAAAAAAAAAGTAAAACGAAATATTAAATACCTTGATAGAGCTTGGATACAATCTCAGCAACCACATAGACCTCCACCATATTTTTCTTACTATGATTATCATCAAAGCCCTCTTTTTCGCTGTTTACATTTATGAAAGAATACGACCCAAATATTTTTCCTTCGAGGAAACGCCGTTCATAGGCTCTTTCCATGACATTTTGTCCATTCTTAATTTGATTTCCGTAGAACTCACTATTTGGAAATAAGCTTATCGCATGATGCATTCTGTACTGAACATTCAAAAGGTGTTTACTATGTCCTAAAATCACAAGCCTTTCGAACAAACTTCTTCCAAATGCAGCCTTCTCACAAATCTATCAGTATCAAACAATTAGTTAATGAAGCAAATAAACTCGTTTCAAATTTGAATGAACTGTATCTCAAAATCAAGATTAATTTTTTCTATTATGTACCTGGCTTTGAACCATTGCCGGAAGTTGTTTCTCGTCCCCAACAAGTACAACATTTCGTACACCAGAGAGTTGTAAGGGAATCGAGGATTCACATTCTTTTAATTGTGCAGCTTCATCAATTATGACCATTTGAATTGAAGTAATTTCTTCTGTATGCAGTTTAGCTGAGCTTGATGCAGTGCAGAAAATCAAGCAAGCATTTTCTAGACAAAATTTCTGAATATCATGATATCGAAAGTTTTCTGGAACCGAGAATGATCCACGGAAGGATTCAAATACTTTCAGGCACTCTAATTTTGTCCTTTCGATTTCTTCATTCCCTTTTAGTTCTTCCCTTAATCTTTCACTGCATACATTTTTTTGGACACGATTTTTTTTTTTTTTGGACACGATACTGCATACATTACTTACCAAACTTTGAAGCCTTTGAAGCAATTCAAGAAATCTATTAATTTTATATACAACTTCCAAACGAAGATACGAAGTTGGCATATGTGTGTACAAATCTGTTATGCAAACTTCTAGCCGCTTTACGTACCATCTAACTGTCTCCGTTAAAAATTCCTCAAATGTCCATAGAAGTTGAACTTTATCCTTATTTTTGTCCTTATCATCACTCTTGGATTGGCTTTCTTCATGCGTGCCCTTTGAGTTTCTCTTCTTGGCATCCTTTAGTTCACGATTGATTAACTCCTTCCAAGATTTCATTTCAAGTTTTCCTTCGCAAATTTCGTTCAAGTTTGTCTCCTCCACTTCATCATCATTATCATCATCATTGTCTTCATCATCATTATCAGATTCTTCCTCCACTTCATCATCATTATCATCATCATCATTATCAGATTCTTCCGTATTTTCCTCTTTCTCTCTTGCCAAATATCTGAGATATTGGCCTTCAGGATTCTCAAGAAGGGATATTAATGATACTAAACTACCATGCCAACCCGTTAGTGGTGAAAAACAACGAGGTAATATGTCAACACGATGATCAAGAAATATATCCAAAAGATCCTCATGGTCATCGATCTTCATTCGCTCCCCGTTACCAAACAAGACTACATCTCCTAAACCGTAAGTCTCGTACATTAATGTACCACCTAGCAAACTCAGCAAGCGCTTAGCAACTCCTACCACAGCAATATTAGTTGGAGCACAAATCAATGTTCCGCACTTCATTTTCAAGAGGGAAAATACTAATGCGGAAACTGTTTTCGTTTTTCCAGTTCCGGGTGGACCCCATATTAGCTTCACATTAGTTTTATGATGACATTGCGTTGTGGCTATGCAATTCAAAACCGCATCTTTTTGAGATTCATCAAGTCCAAAACGGCTGATACCTTCCCTCGACTTCGATAAATTAAGGCTCGAGCAACGACTACAACGTTCTTCTACCTGTACTCAATAGAAAACAAACAATTAATATAACATCATATTTAAAAATAAAATAAAAACATTGTTGAGTAACTAAATCTTACAGACGGATTAGTTGTCAGAACAGAGTTGATAATCTTCATATTTCCTCCATCAATGTCTGGATTCAAAGCTTTCCATATTCGCGAGTTTGTGTTCAAGTTTGTAAGATAAGTAGCAAAAAGTTTGCCCTTTTCTTTGTTAAACATGATAGGCTTGGAAGATAGTATTCGAATCTCAAGAGTTTCAACTAAAGCAATAGTATATGATCTATTAGGTCTATTAAGATCATCAATACATTTTGGCTTTACTTCTGTTAGTACAATCAAATCTCTAAACTCGGGTTCGTAAGATCCTGGTTTCAAATATAAATGGTAAGTCAATTTCTCGGGTTTTTTATCATCCTTTTTTCGGATTCTTTTGACACCAAGTATTTCGCGCGTAGGTGCACGAAATATAGTCATAATATTGGAACGAAGATCCGCATGAGTTTCTTCAATAAGTGGATTGATGAATGAATTTAAGTACTGGCCAGCTGATGAAAATGTTTCTGGAATTTGCTTAACCTGTATATAAGTAGTTTGGAATTAAGTAAACATTCAATTAGTATTAAGTATATATCAAATTAAATACAGAACAACACTATATAAAGATTAATAAAATGAAGAATCAAACCTTATCCTTATAAAGATCTTGGTTCATTATATCAGCTATGGACCAAGAAAAAATCAAATCAATAAATCCTTGAATTTCATCTTCTTGCTTCTTCTTAATCATAGTTCCCAATCCCATCATCTCTCCTTTTTCTTATAATTTCCTGAAAAATTAATTAAGAAAAAAAAAATACCATTATTAATTCCATTAGTCATTCTTTTTTTTTAACATTTTCTGATTGCATGATTAACAACATATGGAAGATCTATAAAAAGTACAAACTTATAAAACCACTTACAACAGGGGTTTTGAATTTTTTTTGGAAGATTAATAGAATAATTATACACTTATAGCTTATATAGATGACAAATTATTACAGTAAAGTTGCTAATGTCATCATTTATTCCATAAAATGTTTATTTATTTATTTTTAGGTTGCTTAAGTTTGCAGCAAAAATAGTATTATACACACTGGTTAGTACTACTGATAATACTTCATAATGTGGCTAATTACTACTAATATGGATCGACTGTACTAAGTTTGTGGAGTCAATACTATGTTATGTGAGTCTATACTACTACATGTGAGACATAATACCATGTAATGTGAAGAATTATCCGGTAAATTGATTAGTATTAATGGTAATACTATATAATGTGACTAATTACTACTAATATGAGACCGTACTAATTATGTGGAGTCAATACTATTACATGTGAGACATTATACTATGTAATGTAAATAATTATACACATTGGTGGTGTTGTACTATTATATATGAACTAATACCATACAATGTGAAAACATACAATTTTTATGGTGATGTGATATTAATTTGGGTAGAAAAAATAAAAGAATGAAAGTAGAAATATTTATGGTAGCTAACTTTGAAATATTAAAGAATATAAGATAAATTATAGTTTTGACCTGTTATACATGTAACTCATAATTAACTAAGTTTAATTTTATTCTATATTATGAAATTTATGTTGTTGTAATTACATATTTATGATCCAATGACAGGTAACTCATAATTAACTAAGTTTAATTTTATTCTATATTATGAAATTTATGTAATTGTAATTACATATTTATGATCCAATGCTTTAAATTAAATTGACATCACATTAAACGTCACCTTATAAGTCCCCTTGAAAATGTAGTGGCATTAGTTACACTTCTTTTTCTTTCTTGAAAGGCTTTGAGCCTTTGACAAAGTTGTACTCTTGCAAAACTGTTCACCTTTATCTCTTCTTCAATACGCTTTCTTTCACTTAATTATTTATCAAAAGAAAAAGAATAATAAAAGGAAAAAAAGCATATTTTTTTGACATTTTGGAGAATAATTTTCACAAAGGTGATATCTCCATCGAAATTGAGGCCACTATTTGAAGTTGCTCCTCTGGAATTCTTGATTGAAAAAGCTGGTGGAAAAATATTTGTGCTAGACAAAGTGATAAATGACTTTAGCTCCTATTGGTGCCTTGAGAAATATCATAGTGCAATTCAAAGACTACAGATTCTTCTCTTGATTATTACTCCCTCATGTTCATATTAATTGGAACATTGTTACTTTTCACACAGATTAAAAAATTTCATGATTAATCACTTTTACATGGTAAAATATCAAAAATACTCTTTCTAGTGACTCTTGAGCTTCCCAACCTAGATGTAAGAGAAGGACATAATTGGAAAAATTTGCATTGGAAACCTAAATGTGTCAATTAATATGAAACATAAAAATTCAACAAATATGCCAACTAATATGAACCGGAGGGAGTAGTAATTAATTTTCCATCAACTTTTTTCATTTTTTTTTTTCTTCTGTCAGACAATTTCTTTAACAATCTCTAGCTAGCTAGGTTTCCTCAAATTTGTGTGGAAAACAACTACTCCCTCCGGTTCATATTAATTGTCACATTGTTACTTTTCACACATATTAAGAAAACTCATGATTAATCACTTTTACATGGTAAAATATCAAAAATACCCTTCCTAGTGACTCTTGAGCTTCCCAACCTAAATGTAAAAGATGGACAAAATTGGAAAAAATTGCATTGGAAACTCAAATGTGCCAATTAATATAAAACATAAAAATTTAGCAAATGTGCCAACTAATATGAACCGGAGGGAGTATTTAATTTTCTGTTGTTTTCAAAAGGTTCCTTTCTTGTATATACAGAAATTAATTAAGGTGATGCTTTTTAGGAAGCATTTTTCATCGAAGTTTTCGTAAATTCTTCACTATCAATTCGATCAGAGATAATAGCAAAAAAAAAAAAAAAAATCGATCAGAGATTATCAAATAATAACCCCTTTGCATTTTTATATATTAGGATTTTGGAAGTTGTCCACAATATGTTGTAGACTTGTTATTTGCTTATATTAATTTGCAAACATATATATATATATATATATATATATATATATATATATATATATATATATATATAGTATTTATGTTATACTATGGTTTTATGATATCATCACACACTCCGTTTAATTTATTGTGATTTAGAAAAGTTGGAAAAATCAAAAGTATATTAGGGAACATAGAAAAGAAAAAATTACATTAAATATTAAATTAACCCATATAAGGATATTCATCATCTCCGCCATATTCATTGTCAACATTGTTGCTGCCGTTGATATTCATTTACAAAAACATGTTTGATTTCAATATGTAATTGTCATGAATGTATCGTATTATTTTAAATAACTCATTTTTAAACAACTAGTATAACGAAATTAATTCAAATGTTTTTCACAAGTAAAAAATTAAAAACAAAGAATAGATTGACCAAAATAAATTATATACATTACAAATATAATTATTTTGACATAATACGCAAAGTATATGAATATTTTTTTTAAAAAGAATTATTTTTGAGTGATAAGTACAATCCCAAATTATTAAAACTGTTGGATGAAAATGAAGATGAAGATGGAAGGTATAAAGTGAAGGGAGGTTTTGATGATTTCCAAAACATCAGAATCAGCTAAGTATGGAAACTTAGTACAAACCTTAGAAGATATTTGACCAAGGAAGAAGTATTTCAGACTAGTCAAATATGGTCCAGAAGACTACTGATCTGTTGCTGAAGAAAGGAATCAGACTGGTGGACTATCAGCCGACTCAAATAAGATTAGTTCAAGTTTGGGATCAGCCGAGTATACATCAGACGAGTGATTTCGATCAGCAGAGTGGAAGGGATCAAGAAGTCTGATCAACGGTAATAAATGCACTTGGAGTAATAAATGCTGAAGAGGAAGGGTATTTATGACAAATGATTGAAGAGAAACCTCGTATCAAATTGGTGCATTTAATGCGATCTGACAGAAAGTACAGCAGAGTGTACAGTACTTAGTCGCAGGTAGCCGTTTCTGCAGAAGGACCAGTACTCGAGGATTTGAACACCTGTCGATCTCTCAACGGGCAGATTTTCAAATCTCAAGTATAAATAGTTCAGTTCGTGAGTTGAAGAAGAAGAGACAACACATTTTTGAGAGCAAAAATCTGAAGCAAAATTCTTCTAAGTCTCAAACTCAAGAACAGAACACTCATCAGCCGAGTCATCTGTTGACGAAGCAGAATAGAGAGAAAACAGAATATACACACAAATTTGAGTGATTTTGTTAGAAATATGTTGTGAGAAGTAGATATCCATCTAAGTGAGTGATATTACTTCAGAGAATAGGAGTTTCTTTGTGATTTCCTATTGCGCACTTGTGGCCGTTTCATTTGTTGATAGGCGCAAGCATTGTATACTGTAATCTGTGTGATTTAGTATAACCCAAGATCTAAGTGACTTGGAAGAGTGGACTAAAGGATTTCTATCCATATAACCACCATAAAAATCCTTTGTGTTTTTACTTGCATAATTTTCTGCATATTTGAAAGAACATATTTAAAACACTTAAAGGTTAACTGCTGAAAAGTTTTAAAAAGGAGTTTGTTAAAACTGGGGACAAAACTATTTCAAAGTTAAAGAAAACTATTTGTGAAAAACATTTGACAAATTCGCTGCAAGTTAGTTATTATAAAACTCTGATTTTGATAAAATTAGCTGAGTGAAATCAGAAGAGTGGTCAACTCTGCTGTTCAAAGCTTTGTGCGAGATCAGCATAGTCAACTTACGATTACTGATCAGCTTAGTCTGCTGACAGAAAAGTTAGAAGATTTTAAAAGGTAAATTTTAAAGACACCCCCCCCCCCCTCTAGACCTCATCTGATCACTTGGGACCAACAAGTGGTATCAGAGCAGGTGGTTCATTTGAATCATTTGCCTGATCAACGAGCTTGATCCTAGAGTGTTTTTCAAAGGTTTTCAAAAGTTTTCAAAAGAGCATCTTTTTGAAAAACAAAAATTTTTTGAAAAATGGATTGTATCAGGCTAGTTCCCCACATAGGCGGTATGAGCTTTGAGGACTGGAAAATAAGCATGGAAATTTTCCTTGCTGCTTACAATGATAATATGTACAGGTGCATAACAAAAGGTCCGATAAGAGTCACCAAAACAATCAAGGTTGATGGCCAAGATACGGTCGTTGACAAAGATGAAGACTAGATGACAGCTGAAGAAATCAAGCTGAAAATTCTAGACAAAGTTGGAATCTTCATCATGACTAAAGCCCTGGACAATGAAAGGTTTGACAAGGTCAAACATTGTAAAACATCAAAAGAGATGTGGGATAAAGTCCGTGATATGAGTGAAGGGAATGATGCCATCAAAGAACACAATCTAAGCATAGCCCTGGAGAAGTTTGAAAACTTCAAGATGAAATCTGGAGAAACCATTAACCAGATGGATTCAAGGTTCACTAAAGTGCTGAACAACGTGTTAAAGCTGGGTAAGACGTTCACAGACAAAAAGATTACTCTTAAAGTCCTGAAGGCGCTACCACCCAAATTCAACGTGAAGATCACAACAATGGAAGAATCAAGGGATCTGGGGAAGATCTCTCTGACGGAGCTGTTTTCTGTACTCAAGGCGTACGAGTATAAAATGCCAAGAATGGGTATAGAAGAGACCTCAACTTCTAGTCCCACTGCTGCCCTGGTTGCTGCAGAAAAATCCAGAAGATCAGCCGGAAGAACTATAGAAGTGGACTCATCTGATGAGATCCCAGTGCTCAACAAAAAGGAGTACACTGCTGGCGATGTTGCTTTGTCATTGAACGGGTTCAAAAAGTTCTATAAAAGAAAAATGAAGAACAAATATAACAATGCTTCTACTTCTAAACCTACCTCTAATTCTCATGATATCAAGGATGATTATAAATCCAAAATGATGTGCTATAATTGCAGGAAATTGGGACATTTCATCAAGGACTGCCCATATCCTAAAGCGGAGAAATATACAGAGGAGGAAAAGAAACAAAGGAAAGAGAGAAGAGAGAAGAGATACCAGAAAAGAAAAGTGTTGTTGGCTGAAGCTGAAAATATGGCAGCCATCTACTCATCTAATTCAGAATCAGGCACGTCAAGTGATGACTCTGTTTTTGAAGAGACACCTGCACTGCTCTGTCTCATGGCAAAGGAATTTGATGATTCTGACAATGAGCTTAAGGACGAGATGATTCTGCTGAAAAAGCAAAATGCTAAACTGAAACGCAGTGTTGAAAAACCTGAAGAATCAGCCATGTATAAAAAGCTTTCGCATGAATGTGAATCTCTGAGAGCAGAATGTGAAGTTCACAAGGGAAAAATCAAGGAACTTGAAGCTACAATATCTTTACATAATAAGTCGTCTGTTCCAAAGTCGTCTGTTGTGACAATAGATAAATCAACTGAACAGAGTACACCCTTAGTAAAAGAAAATTTAGAACTGAACAGAGCTGAGAAATTTGTATCTGCTGATAATAGCAACATTATCCTGTATGTTCAGACTGCTAAATCTACTTCACTGGAAATTGAGAAAAAGGAGAAGAATCCTCCTAAGGCTAAGGGTAAAAAGCCTGAAAATGAAAAACAGACTGGTAAAACCAAACAGCAGAGTAGTCCGAAGAAGTCTGCTGATAAGAGTAAAACCAATCAGACTAGTAAACCTAAGTCGTCTGTTAAAGAGCAAGTAAAGAGCAGACCAAAGAAGCAAAGAAATTATAACAACAATGCTTGGTTAGGATTAGGAGTAGGAGTAAAGCAGTGAAGAAATGGTACCTGGACAGTGGATGTTCAAGGCACATGTGTGGAGACATACATGAACTGGCAGATGCTGTTGCTGTGAATGGTCCAAGAGTTACTTTTGGAGACAGCAAAGAAGGCAAGGTTGTCGCTGTTGGAAAGCTTATCAAAGGAAACATAGAGATATCTGACGTCTCTTATGTTAATGGCCTGAAGTACAATCTGCTGAGCATAAGTCAATTTTGTGACAAGGGATTTTCCGTAGTGTTTTCATCAGATAAGTGCTATGTTGAACAAGTTGGAACAAAAAAGGTTATTTTATCTGGAAGAAGACAGGGAAACATCTATGTAGTCGACTGGAATTCTGTGGACAAGAATTCTAATGTTTGTTTGGTGGCTTCTACACCAAGTGAAATCAGTTGGCTTTGGCATAAAAGAATGAATCATTTGAATTTCAAGACCATAAACAGATTGATAAAGAATGATCTGGTAGAAGGAATTTCAAAAACAGTCATGAGCAAAGACAAGCTTTGTGACACATGTCAGAAGGGTAAACAAGTGAAGTCATCTTTCAAAAGCAAGAAGCACCAATCTTCAACCTGAATTTTGGAGCTATTACATATGGATTTGTTTGGCCCTATTGATCCAATCAGCAATGGTGGAAAGAAATACTGCCTAACTGTTGTGGATGATTTTTCAAGATTTACTTGGGTGATTTTCATGAAGAAGAAAAGTGAAACCAAGGAACATCTTACAAATCTGATGGAACTGATCCAGAATGAGAAGAGTCAAAGAATATTAAAGATCAGGTCAGATAGAGGGACTGAATTTACAAACTCTACTGTTGAAGAGTATTGTAACTCCAGAGGAATCAATCATGAGTACTCTACTGCCAGAACCTCTCAACAAAATGGAGTTGCTGAAAGGAGAAACATAACTCTAAAAGAAGCTACCAGGATAATGATAGCTGAAGCAAAGCTGGCCCAAAGATTCTGGCCAGAAGCCACAAACACAGCATGTTATACACAGAACAGGTGTATGATTAACAAAGTCAAAACAAGACACCCTATGAGCTATGGAACAACATAAAGCCTAATTTACATTATCTTAGGATTTTTGGTTGTAAATGTTATATTTTGAACAATGGGAAAAATCACCTTACTGCATTTGCAGAAAAGGCTGATGAAGCTGTTTTTGTAGGTTACTCTACTGTTAGTAAAGCTTATAGAGTGTTTAACAAAAGAACTTTACTTGTAGAAGAATCTATTCATGTAGTATTTGATGAACCAAGCCAATCATCTGAAAAGAATCAAAGTGCAAACCCAGAGATATCTGCTGATTTTCAGAAATTGAGTGTGGAAAGAAAGGAGGAATATGTACCCATCATACTACCTGATTTAACTCAAGCTGTTAACTCAAGTGCTGTTCAAAATCAGTCTGCTGATTGTCTAACAGAGGAGTTGCAAACAGCTGACAGACCAGAGACTGTTCAACAGACTACAACTGTTCAACAGACTACTACTGAGACTCCAACAGTAGTGTTGCAAGATCAATCAAGAGGACAACATCCAGATTTGCAACCTGATCTCAGATGGCTCAAAGATCACCCACCTGACTTAGTGATTAGTGATCCTTTGGATAGAGTGAGAACTAGAAGGTCAACTGCAAATGAAACAATGTTTGTAAGTTTTCTTTCACAAATTGAGCCTAAGTTGATTGATGAAGCTCTTGGTGATTCTCACTGGATTGAAGCAATGCAAGAAGAGTTGAATCAATTTGAAAGGAATGAAGTCTGGTACTTAATTCCCAGACCTACTCATCAAAGAGTAATTGGCACTAAGTGGGTATTCAGGAATAAAATGAATGAAGATGGTATTGTTACCAGAAACAAAGCAAGACTAGTTGCCAAGGGTTATTGCCAAGAAGAAGGCATTGATTTTGATGAGACATTCGCACCAGTTGCAAGGCTTGAAGCAATCAGATTATTCTTAGCCTATGCTGCTTACAAGAACTTCACTGTCTATCAGATGGATGTGAAGTCTGCTTTTCTCAATGGAGAATTGCAAGAGGAAGTATATGTTGAACAACCTCCTGGCTTTGAAGTTTATCAACAAGGAGATAAGGTGTATCGTCTGAAGAAAGCTCTCTATGGACTGAAACAGGCTCCAAGAGCATGATGTGTGAAAGGTTCTCTAAGCTGATGCAGAACAAGTTTGAAATGAGCATGATGGGAGAACTAAACTACTTTCTTGGATTACAAGTTAAACAGTTACCTGATGGTATCTTTATTAATCAAGCAAAGTACACAAAAGATCTGTTCAAGAAATTTGGTTTGGAAACTAGCTCATCTGTTAATGTTCCTATGTCTACTGGACTTCGTTTGGACAAAGATGAAGGTGGCAAATCAGTTGGCATTATCAAATACAGATGCATAATTGGGTCACTGTTATACTTAACAACTAGCAGACCTGATATTATGTATTCTGTTCGGGTTTGTGCGAGATTTCAATCAGATCCTAAGGAATCTCATCTCTTAGCTGCTAAAAGGATATTAAAGTATCTCAAAGGCACACATGAATTGGAATTGTGGTACCCAAGGGAATTAGGATTTGAACTTACTGGATATTCAGATTCTGACCTTGCTGGCTGCAAAATTGATAGGAAGGGTACTACAGGTACTTGTCAATTTTTAGGCAGTCGTCTGATCTCATGGATGAGTAAGAAACAGACTTCAGTATCCATATCTACTGCTGAAGCTGAATACATTACTGCTGGAGCATGTTGTGCACAAATACTTTGGTTGAAGCGTCAACTAGAAGACTATAATCTCAAGATCAGTGGAATCCCTATCTACTGTGACAATACAAGTGCAATCTCACTTACTCAGAATACTACTAGTCATTCCAGGACTAAGCATATTGAGATCAAACATCACTTCATCAGAGACCATGTTGAAAAAGGAAATGTTATTATTGAGTATGTTCATACAGACAACCAGATTGCTGACATTTTCACCAAACCATTAAGTGATGCAAGATTTTCTACTCTAAGAGTGGAACTGGGCTTGTTAAATTTGGATTCATAAGCTGAGGGGGGAACCTATCAGAAGAAAGGGTTCAACAACTTACTAATCTGATATCAACAAGTGTTACATTTCAAGAAGACTGACTCTCAACAGACTAGTTGACTGATGAATTCTTGAATTCAGGGGGAACGTGTAAGACTAGCGCTACCCTTGTTTTAAAGATGAAATCTTCAATGACAGTTAGTTGAAGTTGTTTTAATCAGAAGATTCGTTCTTAATTCTTGAAGATTTGAAGATTATTTATCTTGCTGGATTGACAAACAGCAAAGGAAGATCACTAGATATTGGTTTCACTAGTGATATATTGTATCAGATAAGTATTACTTTACTCATCTATTTTTACTTATGTAAGCTTATATTTAAGTGTTGTACAAAAACATTTTTATCTAAAGCACGCTTTTATAAGTAATAGACATGTGGCGTTTCAAATTCCCGCCTGTCTGACATAATTAATAAATTTTGAATTCTGCAATTCTCGCCCGCACGATTAGAAACTGACAGATTAAATCAAACCGTCCGCGTAAAACACGGAAACCGAAGCAATTCAAAATCTATAAATCCAGATCTAATCAGTAGGGTGAACCTTACGCACCCAAAATTATCTCAAGTGAAAAAGAAGTTACTGATTCACCTATTTTCTGTCTTAAAGTGTTTTAAATTCTCTCAAACTACTTCAATTTCACTAACAATGGCCGGAGCTGAAGGACGCTACCTGAATTACGAGAAGTTCCACGCTTCTGGAACTCCGCTAATGAAGGAAATAATGGTTAAAATCAAAGAGGCCTCGCTGGTAAAAGTTTTGGAAGCTCATGACGATTATGTGTTCACTGAAGACGTGGCTGAGTTTTACAGAACTAGGAAGAATGATTTAACCAAGATGACTTCTGTGGCTACTGTTGGTGGTAAGACTATCTGTATCACTCCTGCTCTTCTTAATGAGATTTATGGTCTAAAAAATGAAGGAGGAGAGGTATTTACTCTGGGTTCAGAAAAGGAGGAGGAATTTTGGTTTATTTGTGCAAAGGAGGGAGAAGCGATGACTGGAACTCTGATGAAAACTCAACTAAAGGACGAGTTTCAGAGGTTCGCAGACATCATTGCGAAGATTTTGGAGTGTTCTACTACCTCTTTGGATGGGTTACCTAGAAGAAGGTACAAAACCATGGCTTGTATCTACTATGGGTTATCAGTTAACTGGGTTATTCATTACTTTTATCTTCTGGCGTTGAAGAAAAATGGAATATGTGATAATGTTGAGTCATTTGCTTGCGACTCTTGGTTGTTCACTTGTAAATGGGAAGACAGTTCACAAGCTGAAGGAGATGAAGGTGTATGAACCGGTAAAAGTTGAAGCCGCTCCAAAAAGAAAGGTAAAGGGAAAGGCAGAGAAGTCTGCTGCTGCCAAGAAGCCTAAAGTTGATACAAAGGCTAAGTCTGCTGATCAAACAACAAACCCTGCTGTTGAAGCCAGATCAGTAGAGTCTGATGCTGCTGATAAGATAGTCACTGAGGTGACTAAAGAAATTGATGAGATGACTACTGAAACATCTCCAGAGAGAACTGAGTCTGACGAACCAGTTCAAGTGAAAGAGGTTGGACGAAGGACAAGAAGTTCAGTAAAGAGGACTGATGAACCTCGACAAACTGAAATAATTCCTAAGCCAAAAGCAAAAAGGAAGTTAACTTTAGGTGGTCAAAGAGTTACCTTCACTGTTGATCCAACAACACAAGTCAGAGAAAATCTTGCTGCTGAAAGACCAGTAGATGCAGTAGAAAAAGCTGCAGAAGACAAGACTGCAGAGGATCAATCTCTCAACAGGTCTGCTGTTTCTGAGCAGCCGACTAGTTTGACAGCAGAGGAGAATGTCCCACTCATTCATCCTACACCAATAGCTACTGCTCCACTGCAGATAGTGGAATCCCCTGCCGCCAGAAGGAAGAGAACTGGTAAGGCAAAGATTAAAGTGGTTACTGCTGCCGAAAAGAAAAAGAGAGAGGAAGAAGAAAAGAAAAAGAAAGAAGAGGCAGAGTACCAACACGCTCTTAAACTTAGTGAGCTTCAAGCTCAGGCTAGAAATATGTCTGCTGCTGAGATAGCTGCTAAGGAAGCTCAAGACTTGGCTCAAGCTTTAGAAGCCAGTACCAAGGATGCCCATGGCCCAAGGTACAGTGGTGGAAGTACAATTGGAGATAAGAAGAAGCCTAGGCCTGTTATGCCCACACCCAAACTGCCAAAGAAGAAAAGATCTGAACTAAAGCATGCTCTGGAAATAGTTCAAAATGATCCAGAGGTGTTCAAACAGTATGAAGCAGTTCTTGAAAGGTATAACGACATATTGGTCCGTCAGAGTCTCTTTGCTGCTGAAAAGATAAGATATAATAGATGGAGAGAATATCGTCTGACAAAGACCAAAGAGCAGATAGTACAGTGGAAGGAGTTTGCTGCAGAGGAAAGATGGATTCTGCAGTTTCTGGAAACTGGGTGCTTAAGGCAAGCACTGGATTCAGATCACTTCCTGGATATGGTTCATTTTCGGCTAAGGAAGTTGGCAAAATCTGAAGCCAAGAAACTACAAAGCTCTGTTCCTGAAACTCCAGCAGAAAATGAAGATCTAAAGGAAAGAGCAGTAAAGCTGGCAGTTTCCATAACTTTGGAAATGTGGGCTAAGAAGACCAGATATCAGAAGGGTCAACCAAGTTCTCTGACACCCCTGCCAAGCTTACAACAGATTGTCTTCGGACCGGCTATTAAAACTTATGAAGATCTACCTGAACAGACAACATCACCATTTGTACCTGCTCTTATATTTACTCATAAAACTGTTGTTGCTGATAATGGTGTTGATGTTGTTACACAGGTAAATGAGCCAGTACAGGTCCAAAAGAAGACTGATGAGAAAATCTCAACATCATCAGAGCATTTGCCCCAACAGCTGACTACTCTGACTGATGAACCAAAGGAGTCTGAGAAAACTCCTGAGATTGTTCCAGCAAGCACAGTCATTCCATCAACTTCAGCAAGCATGCAACCAACTATTTTGGAGTCCATCCAGCAGTTGATTGCAAACTCTATGAAGGAAATGGAAGATAGACACAGAGAGCAGTTAAAGAAATTTGAGGAAGTGGCCTCAACTATACTGTCTGCTGCTGCTACTGAAAGAGTTCCCAAGGCTGCTGATCCTAGCCCTTTGATAGTGGAAGAAATAGCAAGTATCAAAAATGAAGTACAGGCTATCAGACTAGATGTGGAAACATTTGGTGCAAGGGTCAAGAATAACACAGCTGGTTGGAGGGACATAACTGAAGTTGTTGCCAATGCAATGGTAGCTCAAGAGAAGAAAACTGAGAACATGTTGAAAGCGTTCACCACCTCAGCTGATCTGATTCTGAGTTCTCAGATTCAACTATGTGATCAAGTGGATCTTACATTTCAAAAGATTGAGTCCTATGCTACATTGCAGCAACTGAAAAGGGAGAATCATCTTCTGGCGGTGGATAAAAACATCAGACTGCTATGTGAAGCTGTTAACATCACTCCAGTTCTGCCTGAAGAACCCGTTAACCCTGCTGATGATGACAAAAAGGGGGAAGATGGAGGTTCTACAACGAAGAAGGGTGCTGATGCTAATCATTCAGCTGAAGGTACTGAAAAATTGGATTCTGCTGAAAAGGATGCTGATGATGCAAATTCAAGTAGACCAGATGATGATTTAACTGAGGCAGAGAACGATGCTGATGAAGAGCCCAAAGAACCAGTGAAATCTGATAAGGAGATTGCTGCTTCTAAGGACTCGGCTGCTGAACAGCTAAATCCATACGTCAAGTATAAGAGAATAGAGGATCTCAGAAAAAGATTTGAAATGCTTGAACAAGATCTCTCTAGTTCCGAACAAGAAGATGAAGACCTTGAAGAAGAAGAAACACAAGAAGAGAAGAAGGACTAGACTAAGTTGTTAGACTAGGTCTCTTGTAATCTTTTTGTAAATCATTTGTAAAATTTTACTTTCTGTTATCTCATCTGATGAACTTATAACTTGTAATCAATTGATATATTCTATAAAAGTTCAAGTTTCCAACAAATTATTTCTATCTCATATATTTTTGAGGACTTAAACTTTAGCCTTAGGTACAGGTACTTAGCTGAAGTTTTGTCATCATCAAAAAGGGGGAAATTGTTGGATGAAGATGAAGATGGAAGGTATAAAGTGAAGGGAGGTTTTGATGATTTCCAAAACATCAGAATCAGCTAAGTATGGAAACTTAGTACAAACCTTAGAAGATATTTGACCAAGGAAGAAGTATTTCAGACTAGTCAAATATGGTCCAGAAGACTACTGATCTGTTGCTGAAGAAAGGAATCAGACTGGTGGACTATCAGCCGACTCAAATAAGATTAGTTCAAGTTTGGGATCAGCCGAGTATACATCAGACGAGTGATTTCGATCAGCAGAGTGGAAGGGATCAAGAAGTCTGATCAACGGTAATAAATGCACTTGGAGTAATAAATGCTGAAGAGGAAGGGTATTTATGACAAATGATTGAAGAGAAACCTCGTATCAGATTGGTGCATTTAATGCGATCTGACAGAAAGTACAGCAGAGTGTACAGTACTCAGTCGCAGGTAGCCGTTTCTGCAGAAGGACCAGTACTCGAGGATTTGAACACCTGTCGATCTCTCAACGGGTAGATTTTCAAATCTCAAGTATAAATAGTTCAGTTCGTGAGTTGAAGAAGAAGAGACAACACATTTTTGAGAGCAAAACTCTGAAGCAAAATTCTTCTAAGTCTCAAACTCAAGAACAGAACACTCATCAGCCGAGTCATCTGTTGACGAAGCATAATAGAGATAAAACAGAATATACACACAAATCTGAGTGATTTTGTTAGAACTGTGTTGTGAGAAGTAGATATCCATCTAAGTGAGTGATATTACTTCAGAGAATAGGAGTTTCTTTGTGATTTCCTATTGCGCACTTGTGGTCGTTTCATTTGTTGATAGGCGCAAGCATTGTATACTGTAATCTGTGTGATTTAGTATACCCCAAGATCTAAGTGACTTGGAAGAGTGGACTAAAGGATTTCTATCCATATAACCACTATAAAAATCCTTTGTGTTTTTACTTGCATAATTTTCTGCATATTTGAAAGAGCATATTTAAAACACTTAAAAGTTAACTGCTGAAAAGTTTTAAAAAGGAGTTTGTTAAAACTGGGGACAAAACTATTTCAAAGTTAAAGAAAACTACTTGTGAAAAACATTTGACAAATTCGCTGAAAGTTAGTTATTATAAAACTCTGATTTTGATAAAATCAGCTGAGTGAAATCAGAAGAGTGGTCAACTCTGCTGTTCAAAGCTTTGTGCGAGATCAGCATAGTCAACTTACGATTACTGATCAGCTTAGTCTGCTGACAGAAAAGTTAGAAGATTTTAAAAGGTAAATTTTAAAGAGGTCTATTCACCCCCCCCCCCTCTAGACCTCATCTTACCACTTGGGACCAACAAAAACAAATCAATATTAAAATAATAATGTTAATTAAATTAAACGAAATTTATATTTTTATAATTAAATATAATTATCTCCAATTTATACACAAATTTTAGAATTTGTTTTTTTAAAAAAAGAACTAAATAAAACCAAAAAAAACAAAAAAGAGCATGTGAGGGAGATGGTTTGGGCTGGGGGAAGCCACCCTCCCCCCTGGCCCCCTCCAAGAGCCATCTATTTTATTTGCCTTTTTCCTCCCCCTAGTCATTATAGTTGATTTTTCCCCCCCTCCCCCCACATGCACTCTAGGGCATCTTCCCACTTGTCATTAGAGATAGGTTTCTAAAATTACATGTTCAAGTACTCTGAAAATAGAGCAAATTAATGAATTTTCTACTCAAATAATATGAGTAAATTTTGTGTACAAGAATTCATTCTTACATTGAAGTACTAGCTAGTCGGAAGGATTCTGTTTCTGTCCAGAAGCTACATAATGGAAAAGAAGGAAGAACTCGATACGGTATGACTTCCGTGCATGGACGGATCCAGCCCTATTTTGGGGGGGCCAAGAATTGTGGATTTTTATTTTAGTATTAATATAATATATAAGAATTTTGGAATATTTTTGCAAGTACTATTATTAATTTTATATATCAATATCCACAATTGAGCGAGCCACACCCAATTCCAAGCTCAAGAAAGGCTTCTTTTTCTTACATTCACCGGCCCAAGAAAATTACTATAAAAAATTTGACTATTCCAATCCTAAATTAACAATTACACTGTACTAAATCCAAATAATAAAATAGAGCCACCACTTGAAGTTCAAAGATTTATCAATAATTTTGAGTTATATTTACAATTGAAGGATACAAGAAATTCTATAATGTATGTTTAATTATTCATTTGATTGTCTTGATATTTTCACATTACCACCGTAAAAACTGATCGAGCGATCACTTTCAACAATGAAGTTGATGAAAAATAGACTTAGAAACATGAAAGATCTATACTTTGTAGATTGATTGATTATTTACATTGAGATTTTTTTTTTTGAAAAATTTGATATTGATTACATTATGTAGATGAAAACTATGATATGAAAGAATATAATGTGCAACTTTGATGATTTTTTATTAATTTTATAGCATTTTTTTAATTCAATAGGGTTCACATCTATAATATATTCTTATGTAAATCAAATATACTAAATATATATGTCAATTAGTTTCAAAGATAGTTAAACTCGCCGCCGTCCCCCCCCCCCCCCCCCCCGACTCTCCAATCCTGGATCCGTCCCTGCTTCCATGTACATTATATTGTCTAGCAAAATTGCATTTTTAGTCATACTAGAAAATTACACGTACGTTGTACGTGTCTAATTAATTTTATTTGATAATTCTTTTTGTAAATTAAAGTAGAATTAAATTTATTATGTTATAAAATATCACATGTAATGACTGAAATTCAATTTATTGGACTCAATAGAACTGAAATATCTAGCTTAGATATTTTGCATTATTTGACAACAAAAATGAAATCCTACTTTTTGATCAAATGGATTTGGGTCCATTTTTAAGTAGATCTCAAATTGTGTCACTTGTCATTTGTACTGCATTATTTTTCACCTATTTAATTCATTAGTTTAATCGTATTTTCACCGGATTAACCATTTTTTGTCGATTTTCATTCATTTTTACAGGTCTAGTATTGTTTTTTTTTATTGTTTTCTCGTTTTTCATCAACTTCTTTTGTTTTTTGTGGTTTAAACCATTTTTCTTCCAGTGAAAGGTTTCACCCTGTTTTAGTCGGTTAAACTTTTTTCTTACTATTCTATTCGTTTTGATCATTTTACCCTATTTTCACCTATTTCACATGCTTTTTCACTGATCTCATCAATTTCACCTGAATTTTCATTGATTTCACATGCATGTTTTTATCAATTTTACTTTTTTCCACAAATTTCACTCATTTTTCACTGTTTCATCCGCTTTCACGAATTTTCATCAATTTCTCAAGTATTTACTAATTTCACGGGCACTGCTTTGACCAATTTCACCAGTTTTTTCACCAACTTCATAAGTATTCATAAATTTCACATTGATTTCATCGATTTCATCGATTTTATATGTTTTCGCTGGATTCATAGATTCTTTTTATTAATTTCACCCTTTTTTCACGAAAAAAAAATTCATTAAAATTCAAGGTTATGCACGTCTTGATATTCATGGATACATTTTGCTTCTCTAGCAAAATAAAAATTTGGTATTTAGCCAAGTCATATGCATATTTTGTTCATTCATACGTAAGATGATTTTTTTTTTTTTTTTTTTTTGTAGTAGAATGATATGTAAAAAAATTTGATATTTTAATTTTTTTTTATAAACATAAATTATTCACAATTTTCTACTAGCTTCACCCAGTTTTTGTTAGTTAACCTCGTTTCTTACTGATTCATCCGGTTTTGTTATCAGTTTAACCTATTTTAACCTAATTAACATGTTTTTCACTGATTTCACATGTTTTTTTTCACCAGTTACACCTGAATTTTCATCGATCTCACATGCATATTTTTACTAATTTTACCCATTTTACACTGATTTCACCGTTTCACTAGTTTCATTCATTTTTTTAACGAATTTCACCCAAATTTCATCGATCTTATATGTATTTACCGATTTCACGGGCATTTTTTTGACCGATTTCATTCTTTTTTTACCAACTTCACAAATGTCCACCAATTTTACTTGAATTTTCATCGATTTGACATGTTTTCATTGATTCATAATTTTTTTTTATCGATTTCACTAATTTTCCATCGATATCGCCCTTTTTTCAAAAAAAGAATTCCATGTAAACTCGAGGTTATGCATATCATGATATTCTTGGTTATATTTGGCTTCTCTAGCCAAATAAAAATTACGTACTAGCTATGATATATTTTATTCATTCATAGGTAAGATGCGATTCTAATTTTTTTTTGGTATAGTAAAATTATATTTAAGAAAATTTGATATTAAGTTTTTCTAGATGACTCTTTATGACTACTTGATTACATATTGATGCTAAATAATTATTTTATATAAATATTTTAGGAGCTATTTAAAATAACGATATTTTTTATTAATGACTCTCTTTTATGTGTTATAGGAGAAGGAAATTGAAATTATAAAAGTTATATAAGAGATACTTTCTAAATTTTAAGATTTAGAATATATTTTAGGAGCTATTTAAAATAACAATTGAAAATAGACAATTTACCTCCTTGTGATATGAAATAATGAGCAATTTACCTCCTTGATAGTGGAGGTGTTGCACACATACTCTATAATGCGATTGAGACTTCATTTTCATGTAAAAAATGACCAATTTAACCTTACTCTTGACAACATATTCACCTCACTTTACCCCCCCTGTGATATGCGTAAATAGGCAATTTATCCCCTGTGATATGCGTAAATGGACACTTTAACTCACTGCGATATTGCATAATGGTTATTTTACCCCCTTGCAAAAATGTACAAATTAAGAGGGAGACATTGTGCTTCTTTTATAAAAACACAGGGATGTATTTTGCCTTTTTATTTATTAGGTTCATATTCAGTTTGAGGTGCAGCATGCCCATTGTTGAAGCTTTTATGCCTAATTAATCAATCCACAATAATTACTTAATATTTTAATATTAATAAAGAATACTCCTAGCAAAAATTAACTTAGAAAGAATTCAACTTATCCACGGCCGTACAAGTGGAATATAACTTTCATGTACTATATATGTAATGATCATATGAAAGTCTTTTTTTTTTTTGGTCAGAATATGAAAGTCCTTTTTTTTTTTGGTCAGAATATGAAAGTCTTTTAAAGTATGTATGTATAAAATATAAATCTATTTACATTGCCATTGGTGATTGGACGAGTTTAATTAGCATAAACAATCTGATTTTCCGCACATGTATATGAATTTGCGCACATATATACTGCATTTTCATTTTATTCTCATCAAAAGGTCAATGTTGCAACCCTGTGTTCTTGTTTCGTACGTATGTATGTGCATGTTCCCACAAAAAGATGAAGATAGGTCATGGATCAAAGAAAAATTGGTTCTCATGGACCCTTTATCTCATAGTTATGTTTATAGAATGGAAGCAGGCAATGTAGGTTTGGATGGATCTTTAAATTCATTAAGACTTGTATGTTACCACGATGATTAATTGGAATCTAGTTGACCAGAGATTTGAGATAAATTCAGTTGAAGGTCTGCAGTAAATTGTTGATTACATGGTATTTGTGTACAAGTCTTGTATTAATAGGATTGAGGCTGCCGACATTGAAACTTTATTCAAGAATTGTGCCTCATTAGAAAACTTATGTTATGTTGATAATGTACTCAAGGACTCTCAACAAGCTTATTGTGTTTGTCGAAACTTTACATGAGATATGAATCGTCAAAAACATTATTTTATAAATAATCATTAACTTTGGAAAATACTCTCCTACATTATTTCATGGGTCTGTCTAAAATGAGATTTTGAGGGATGGGGAGCACATGAGATATCATTTATCTTGGTGACACATGTCCCCTTAGAATTTATTTTTAAATAATTTATTTTCTTAAAGACAAATTTATCCTTTTTAATGAGTGAATTCAAAAATACCATTGTGTTTTGTCTAACTATAAAAAAAAACCTATATTATTTTTATTAACAACAAAACCTTGTACTTTTTTTTATTAACAAAGAAAACCCCTCTCAAGTCGAAGAGACAATTTTACCCCACCAAACAATGCAAAAACATCCCTATTACCTAAAAGGTTACCAATAACCCCTGGTAACTTTAAAAATTGGGAATACACCTTCTCCTCCCCACTTTTTTTGAAAAAATTGACAAATTCTCCATATGATTTATGAATCCCATATAAAAAAATTGACAAAAATCTTATCCCCCACAGTTACATGTTTTGGCAATTTACCACCCATATGTACAAAATAAACACTTTACCCCTGAAAAATAAAATTAGTTGCACTTTACCCCCTCAAATGATTTTATGCAATTTTTGTTTGACGGAAAATGTACATGTGCCCCTCACATGAATTTTCAAAGGGTAAATTAGTCACATCACTTCTTACTTGTCCAAATACTTGACTCATGTCTTGTGAACCAAAAATCTAAAGTTAAGTAGAAAAAAAATTATTTGTAAAGAGAGAGGGAAAAATGCGCATCAGTTAAATATTTGGGCGAAAAATCGATGTTGGAACTAATTTACCCTTAAAATACAAAAGTGAGACGCATATCTATGTTTTTGGTGAACGGAATTGGCTTAAAATCATTTGAGGAAAACAGTGCAACTGATTTTATACATGCTTATTTAATTTATACTTTTGGGTGGTAAATTTCAAAATATGTAACTTTGAGAGGGGGTGTAAAGTGCATTTTCCCTAAAAATATTTTAAATGATCTTATACTGATGGTCTTAATTGTCAATTTGTATAAAAATTTGATTACTTGAGAGATTTTTTATTGTATAAAATTTTGATTACTTGAGATTTTTTTTTTTTTGGGAAAGAGATGAAATTAATTAGAGATAAGGGAGCAATTTTTAAACATATTAATTAAAGGGTTAGTATGTAATTTAACATATATTTATTTTTTCTAAATGTCCGATGCCACTTCATCATTGGACATTTTGACCAAAACTTGTGGTTCAAATTTGTTGTTGACTTTTTTTAGTGGTTGATATGGGGTATCTCATGTACACCTATGTTCCATATAATCTTATTTTAGAAAGACCCTTATTTCATACAGGCATATATCTCATTTTCTATCGTAGAGTATTACTTAAAACTATGAGGGAAAAACATTTTTGGTCCCAAACTTTACCCCAGAAAACACATTTGGTACCATGCTTTGCAGAAAAATTGATTTCGTACCACAATTTACATACTCTTGACACATTTAGTCATTCCGTTAAATTTTGGACGGAATTTTCGCGCGTGACTGTCACACGCGCGTTAAGTTCAAAATGGTCACGAGTTTTGCACGTGATAAATCGGTCAAAACACTTTTGGTCCCAAACTTTACCCCAGAAAACACATTTGGTACCATGCTTTGCAGAAAAATAGATTTCGTACCACAATTTACATACTCTTGACACATTTAGTGTCTCCGTTAAATTGATAAAAATCACATATAATGAACAGACAACAGTTTCTCTAAAAGATTTGATAAAAATCACAAAATATACTTAAATCATTGAAAATATTCTTAACAAAAGTACCTTGATACATGACTTGGTGCACTTTGACTTGCACTTGTATCCATGGATCAAAATTTCGTTTCGAATGTATGTTTCGGAGAGCCAAATATTGGAAACTTTTCGAGACTATTCGGAAATGTTTTGGAAACACTAAGGAAAATTTGTAAAAAAAGTTACTAAATTTAGGAAAATAACAGAGTTTAAGGCAAATAAATAGTTTCAGAATTACATCTTGTTTTCGTTTCGCCTGATTCAAAAACGGAAACTTTCTATGTTTTCGATGGAAAAGATGGAAATTTTGATCGGTGCTTGTATCAACATTGGAATACAAGTGCAAGTCAAAGTGCACCAAGTCAGGTATCCAAGGTACTTTTGTTAAGAATATTTTTAATGATTTAAGTATATTTTGTGATTTTTATCAAATCTTTTAGAGAAATTGTTGTCTGTTCATTATATGTGATTTTTATCAATTTAACGGAGACACTAAATGTGTCAAGAGTATGTAAATTATGGTACGGAATCTATTTTTCTGCAAAGCATGGTACCAAATGTGTTTTTTGGGGTAAAGTTTGGGACCAAAAGTGTTTTGACCGATTTATCACGTGTAAAACTCGTGACCATTTTGAACTTAACGCGCGCGTGACAGTCACGCGCGAAAATTCCGTCCAAAATTTAACGGAATGACTAAATGTGTCAAGAGTATGTAAATTGTGGTACGAAATCTGTTTTTCTGCAAAACATGGTACCAAATGTGTTTTCTGGGGTAAAGTTTGGGACCAAAAGTGTTTTTCCCTCTTAAAACTTTATTTTGTCTTCCACACAGGCTTCTATAATATAATATCTCAATTCCACTTTATTAATATTTTTTAACATCTACTCCCTCCGTCCCACTATTTTTACCCCATTAGCTACAGAACACGATCAAACATTTCGTTATTTTAAGTGATTTATCATGTTAAATTATTCACATTTGTGGTGTATTAAACATTTTAAATATTAATATATATGGTGCAATGTAATATTATCAACTTATTAGTGAAATATATTAGCTAAATTATTTATTATAATTTTTATAAATTTAGTCAAGTTGACTGGTCATCTGTAACGAGAAATAAAGAAAAATGGGACGAAGGAAGTATATATTTTATTACTTCAAAAAGAAAAAGACACCAATAATATTGGGACGTGGAAGTACTATGTCTAAAGAACAAGATTAATTTAATTAAGCAAATAATTTAAAAAAGCAAAAGTACTATTTATACTGGCTTAATCTCACTTTGCACCCTAAAAATATATCAATTTGACATTTTGCACCCTTAAAAAAATTTAATTTCACTTTGCATCCTCAAAACATATATTGTCTTTCAGTTTGCACCCTGACTGAATTTCAAGCCAAAAAACAGGGGTATATTGGTCACTCCCTTAAAAAATAAACATATATTCCCTCCAGAATATAATAATATAAGATTCATGTGCAATTAAGAGTAAAATTGATAAATTATCCATTAAAATAACTCTGGAAAAAAAATCAATTTGAAGAGCTGACAAATGAATACTTTACTTATTTAATACTCGACCTACTATAAAATATTATTCTAAAAAAATATTTATATAAATTAAAATAAGAAAATATAATATCAATAAAAAAAATCATAGTCTTGTTTTTACAGTAAAGTGGTGGAGTGTAAGTAAATATGGCCTCAATAAATTCGTTGGAACGACTGCCAAAAATATTTGTCCCTCGAAAAAATCATCAAAAAAAATTTCCGACACGATGTTTTCCGAAGAAATTTTTCGGTCCCAATTTTCGCCGAGACAAATTTCATAGAAATTCCATCGAAAATTGACATTTTTCTAGTAGTGAGCTAAAAAATGAACTTAGTTGGGTTTTTCTTGTAGTGAACTAAAAAATTATCAAAAAACAATATTCCATACAAATATAATATATGAATATCGGTCTTTTCAAATTTATATTTACAAAATCTGACGTCTCATTTTTTATGTTTTTTTGGGAGTTATTTTAATGGGTAATTTATCAATTATGTTCTTAATTGCACATAAATCACACGTTAGTATATTTTGGAAGGACTTTATATCGACTTTTGAACGTAGTGACAAAAATACCCCTGCATTTTGTCTAAAATTTATTCAGAGTGTAAAGTGAAAGACAATATATGTTTTGAGGGTACAAACTGAGATTAATTATTTTTGAGGATGCAAAATTTCAAATTGATATATTTTCAAGGTGCAAAGTGGGAGCCATTTATACCAGAATATGAGAAGATTGAATTTCGCGCAAGGTAGGGGGTCAAAAGTGCGACTTTCTTCTTAAGAAACAAACGCTCTATCCATTTGGGTACAGGCGCTTTGTGTTGAACTTATTGTACAGCAACTTATAGTATAAAAACAAGAAATTTTTTGCCCTTCTCATATTTACAAATCAGAATCAAGAGATCCACTTTCCAAAAGCTTAAATGAAAATAACTGAAATAGATAAATGGAAAAACGATGAAAAATGCAATTGTGATAATAATCGTACAACGATCTACCTTTAAATTGCTTTATAAAATGTGGTGACATGAATTGGTTTGCTTTCTTTTTCTTTTCCTTGTTTTGTCCTTTGATTTTGTACCCTTTTCTTTAGCAATTTAAAGATCTTTCGCCCAACTCCTTTTTTTTTTTTCGTTAGTCTTAAATATGTCCAAATATGTTCCTCCGTTCCTAAGTCTTTCAAAGTATAGTGATAGATTCCATCTTTTAAAAAGAAGGAAATAAATGTCCATCATTGAATATGGACCCTAAATTTTTTAGGAACCAAGAAGTCCATAAGAGCCCTTAGTACAAAACCCACCAATTTCCTTACTTTTTCTGGGTTCTCTCCACTTGAAAATGAGTCAAATTACTAATCAAGATAGGAACAAGAGGGTGAAAATTGTTATATTATGACCATAACTACTTTTCCAACACAACTCAAAACAGCTTCTTAAGACCAATAGGATTTCTCAAGATTTTTTCACTTAACCCATTTGTCAAATTAGAATAACTCAGGCTCTATGTGGATGGGTTTTGGCACGGTCTCGTGGGTTTCGCAAGACCGGGTCAAAACCTTTCCAAATGAGTTTTGGTCAAACTAGTGAAATTCGGCACAAACTTATTTACAAATCTACACCAAAACTCTTGAAACCTATTTTTTTTTCCCCAAACTCTCTAACAAAGACTTTGATTTGACACCTACAACCTATTTTTTCTCCCACACCCCAACATCCAAAACCAATCCAAATGGGGTTTCAACTTTTTCAGAACCACAAAACCCAACATCCAAAACCTAACTAAATGGGGTTTCAAAAGTTTCACCGAAACCACTCAAACCATTTTTTTAAAACTGAGACCCGTGGAACCGGTTCAAAACCCTTCAAAATAGGGCCTCAGATGTGAAGTCATGACAAGACAAAACATTTTTTTCTTGAAAGGTAAGGTGCAAACATATATTGTTTGCCATATGATGGCTCATGGTTACATGCTCATATAATTTATGGTGCAGTTCAATTAATTCTCCTAAATTAAGTTTTTATAGAATATTATTTATTCAGGTAATTAATAGTTTAATTTTGACATTTTCATCCTGATTTTGTCTGTGGATTAATTTTTCTACAGGGTAAATTATACATGCTCTTCATTATGGACATTTAATCTTTACTATGTGGTCGAGTTAGCGAACCATTTTTTTGTGAAATCTTACATATTTACAAGGACAATTGACACTTAACCCCCAAAAAGTTCTTAATTTTTACACTTAATCACCTATAAATGAAATAAGACAATAGTACCCCCTGAAAGTGTTAAAATCCTTTCACTTAACCCCCCATCGGAATCTCCGATGAAAAATCCACCGGAAAATCGTCACATGATGAGCATGCCCCATTTTTAAAAGGGCAAACCAATCAACTATATTATTCGTTGTAACACAGCTTCCAGAAGAAGAATTCTTTTGCATTTAATCCCAAAAAGTAAAAATTGTGTATCAATTTGGTATAATACCATTTGAGGTAATTGAAATTCTCAACCATACCTTATAATTTGCTCTATGAGTTAATTCTTGTTGTTGATATCGGGATAAAATCGCATAAATCGATTTGGGACAAAATTATAATTTTTGAAAATTGAGGGACCAAAAGTGCAAATTCGGGTTTCAGAAAATCTGGGGCCGAATTGAAAATCTTAATTTTCTGAAAATTCTGGACTGAATTGGAACTCTGGGTTTTTCGAAAATCTGGGGTCAAATGGCAATTTCTGAAAATTAAGGGACCAAAAGTGCAAATTTCGATTTTTGAAAATCAGGTGCCGAATTGAAAATTTTAATCTTCTGAAAATTATGGACTGAATTGCAGTTCTGGGTTTTTTGAAAATATGGGGTCAAATTGCAATTTCTGAAAATTAAGGGACCAAAAGTGAAAATTTGAATTTTTGAAAATCAGGGGCCGAAATGAAAATTTTAATCTTCCGAAATTATGGACTGAATTGTAATTCTGGGTTTTTCAAAAATCTAGGGTCAAATTGTAATTTCTGAAAATTGAGGGACCAAAAGTGTAAATTCGGATTTCTGAAAATCTGGGGCAGAATTGAAATTTTTTAATTTACTGAGAATTCTGAACTGAATTGCAATTCTTGGTTTTTCAAAAATCTGGGGTCAAATTGTAATTTTCAAAAATTGAGGGACCAAAAGTGCAAATTTGAATTTCTGAAAATCAGGGTCCGAATTGAAAATTTTAATTTATGAAAATTTTGGACTGAATTGTAATTCTGGGTTCTTCGAAATTCTGGGGTCAGAATTGCAATTTCCGAAAATTGAGGGAGCAAAAGTGCAATTCGAATTTCTGAAAATAGTAGCCAAATTGCAAATTTTAATTTTTTGAAAATTCTGGACTGAATTGCAATTCTAGGTTTTTTTAAAATTTGGGATCAAATTGCAATTTTTGAAAGTATACAATGTTGACTTTTTTTTGAGTGGATTTCAAATGACTAGTTTTAGGAGGAATTTCAAATCCGCTTAAAATTGGGCTGAAATCCATTGGACTAAAATCCAGGATTTCAAATGAATTGATTTAATTTTGTATCCCAATAGCATGATGGATTTGACAAGGGATTTCAAATCCATCCAACCCAAATCCATCCATCCAAATGGGCCCTAAGATTTTAGTTCTAATAAACTTAAAAATCTCAGAGTTGAACTCAACACAATAAGATGATAACAATTTACAGTAGAAAACAAGCAAACAAAAATCCTTCTACCCTACTGCATAATTTGAAATGGAGATATTTGCACTTTTGACGTCACAACTTAGGTTTACTGGCGTTTCTATCACACATCTTTTTGGGCTGGCACACACTTTCAATTTTGATAGCAATTTTAGTGTTAATTTTAAAATAGCCCTTATCAAATTAGAAAATTATAAAAAGACCATTAAAAAGTTAAAAATTTGAAAAAGGCCATCGACTTTGATTAATTAATTTAACTAACTTAATTAACTCTTCATAATTAAACTACAATTTAATAAATTATTAACTATACCCCTAATTTTAAAAAATCAAAATCAAACCCTTTCTTCCATTTTTCATTCTCTATCTAAAAACCCTATATCAATTCTCTCCCAAAATAAAAAATTTGCTCACACATTTCACTCAAATAAAGAGAAAAAGGAAGAAGAACAACATAAACCTGAATTTTCAAGTGAATTTTTGAGTGATTGGTAGGCAAAACACGAAGAAAAAAAATCTGCTTTTTTTTTTTTGCATTTTTGTGACGTTTGGCATTTGGGAAGAACAAAAGCCAAAAGCCAAACGTCAAATGCCAAACGCCCTACTCACCGTGGTGAGTTTATCAACAGATAACTTATGTTTATCGAACCCACCGCGGTGAGGTGTACACTCACCGCGATGAGATTCTGGCGTGTGGAATTACAAACGCCAAACACCATGTGTATCTTCATGGCGTTTGCAAACGCCAAAAGCCATAAGTTGAATTTTAAACACATTTGTTGGATGAAGATGAAGACTTTGAAGTGAAGGGAGGTTTTGATGATTTCCAAAGTCATCAGCTAAGTGAAAGCTTAGTACAAACCTTAGAAGATATTTGACCAAGGAAGAAGTATTTCAGACTAGTCAAATATGGTCCAGAAGACTACTGATCTGTTGCTGAAGAAGGAATCAGACTGGTGGACTATCAGCCGACTCAAATCAGATTAGTTCAAGTTTGGGATCAGCTGAGTAAGCATCAGACGAGTGACTTCGATCAGCAGAGTGGAAGTGGATCAGAAGTTAGTGCAACGGTAATAAATGCACTTGGAGTAATAAATGCTGAAGAGGAAGGGTATTTATGACAAATGATTGAAGAGAAACCTCGTATCAGCTTGGTGCATTTAATGCGGACTGACAGCAAGTACAGCAGAGTGTACAGTGTTCAGTCGCAGGTAGCCGTTTCTGCAGAAGGTCCAGTACTCGAGGATTTGAACACCTGTCGATCTCTCAACGGGCAGATTTTCAAATCTCAAGTATAAATAGTTCAGTTCGTGAGTTGAAGAAGAAGAGACAACACACTTTGAGAGCAAAAATCTGAAGCAGAATTCTTCTAAGTCTCAAACTCAAGAACAGAACACTCAACAACTGAGTCATTTGTTGACGAAGCAGAACAGAGAGATAACAGAAAATACTTGTAAAATCTGAGTGATTTTGTTGAGATAGTGTTGTGAGAAGTAGATATCCGTCTTAGTGAGTGATATTACTTCAGAGGATAGGAGTTTCTTTGTGATTTCCTATTGTGAACTTACGGCCATATCATTTGTTGTTTGGCGTAAGCAGCGTATACTGTAATCTGTGTGATTTAGTATAACCCAAGATCTAAGTGACTTGGAAGAGTGGACTAAAGGATTTTTATCCATATAACCACTATATCCTTTGTGTTTTTACTTGCATAAATTTCTGCATATTTGAAACAGCAAACTTAACACACTTAAATGTTAACTGTTGGAAAAGTTTTAAAAGGAGTTTGTTAAAAACTGAGGATAAAACTATTTCAAAGTTAAGAAAACAACTTGTGAAAAACACTTGATAAATCCGCTGCAAGTTAGTTATTTTTAAAACTCTGATTTTGATAAAATCAGCTAAGTAAAATCAGAAGAGTGGTCAACTCTGCTGTTCAAAGCTTTGTGCGAGATCAGCTTAGTCTGCTTACGATTCTTGATCAGCTTAGTTTGCTGACAGAAAAGTTAGAGAATTTTTTAAAAGATAAATTTTAAAGAGGTCTATTCACCCCCCCCCCCCCCCCCTCTAGACCTCATCTGACCACTTGGGACCAACAACATTTTTTATTTAGATAGTTTGTGTATTAATTTTAGTTGTTTACATGTAGAAATTGAAAAAAATATATTTTATCTTCATTATGGAGGTGAATTTACACGCCGAACTGACAAAAAATTGGATGGATTGGTGATAAAAGATTTGTGGAAACAATGTTGGTGGATAGAAATTTCGTTTGAGGAAAAACTACAAGTGCTCGATTTGCTAAGGTACCGGTCACAACGCATCGAAATGTTCTCAACACTTTCAGAATTCGGGCAATTACGAAGGGCAAACTTAGATCATTGTTTATTGACACGTATATGTTGTAATAATTGATGTTTAGTTAACAAAATTTATTGTAATTGATGTTTATTGACATGTATTTGGTGTACTAATTGATGTTTATTATAATAAAATTTATTGTATTTAACGCAGGATTTGCAACGAACCAGCAGAAAAATGGCGTTTGACAAACAAACGCCAAACGCCATTGTGAATGGCATTTGCATGTCAAACGCCATACCCTAACCCTAACACGAACGGAGAAGTAACACTTACAGTAACATTATATCATCCGTAAATAATAATTTTGTAAATATTAGTTAATTTTGTAAGAATTGGTCAATTTACCTCCCGAACGGAGAAGTAACACTTACGGTAACATCATATCCTTATTAAATCATAACTTTGTAAAGATTAGTCAATTTTGTAAGATTTGATCGTTATCTCCCGAAATGAGAAGTAACACTTACGGAAACATTATATCCTCCGTAAATCATAACTTTGAAAAGATTAATCAATTTTGTAAGATTTGGTCGATTTATCTCCCGAATGGAGAAGTAACACTAACAGTAACATTATATCCTACGTAAATCATAACTTTGTATAGATGATCAATTTTGTAAGATTTGGTCAATTTATCTCCCGAACGGAGAAGTAACACTTACGGTAACATTATATCCTCCGTAATCATAACTTCGTAAAGATTAGTCAATTTTATAAGATTTGGTCGCTTTATCTCCCTAATGGAGAAGTAACACTTACGGTAACATTATATCCTCCGTAATCATAACTTTGTAAAGATTAGTCAATTTTGTAAGATTTTGTCATTTTATCTCCCGAATAAAGAAGTAACACTTACGTTAACATTATATTCTCCGTAAATCATAACTTTATAAAGATTAGTCAATTTTGTAAGATTTGGTCGATTTATCTTCCGAACTGAGATGTAACATTTACGGTAACATTATATCCTCCGTAAATCATAACTTTGTAAAGATTAGTTAATTTTTCAAGATTTGGTCGATTTATCTCCCAAACGGAGAAGTAACACTTACGGTAACATCATATCCTCCATAAATCATAACTTTGTAAAGATTAGTCAATTTTGTAAGATTTTGCCAATTTATCTCCCAAATGGAGAAGTAACACTTATGGTAACATTATATTCTCCGAAAATCATAATTTTCAATTCAACAGATATCAATCTAAATATCAACAACAAAATAACGAGCAAGAATTAATCATAGAACACGGTAATAATATACAATTATCATATGTTCAATCATTTTTGTATTAAATATTACAAAAAAAAAAACACTAATTATTTAGAAGGCCTCTTCTTCTTATCATCAGGAGCATAATGAGTTCTTAAATGCTTACTAGACCTAATGGTTCCTTTGTTTTCCCAATATCTGGATATAATGTGGTCGCAACGACTTTCATATAGCAAATTTTTCGGCCCATGCAGCCCTTTGTGTGACCTTTCCTTCCAAAACCACTTTATCATAGTGAAATGGATGTAATTGTGGCAGGGTATGCGTCGGTATCAAACCATATTCCTACAAATCAAACATAAAAACATATTTTTTTTAAAATGAAGTCCGGCGTTTGGAACTTCAAACGACACGGCTTCTGGCGTTTGGTTTTTCAAATGCCAAGGCTTCTAGCGTTTGGGGCCCAAACGCCATGGAGACCTCACCACTGTGAGGTTTATACTCACCGCGGTGAGGTCTTCATTTCGTCTGGGACCAGACGCCATGAAGATCTTCGTTGGCGTTTGGCGTTGGGTACCAAATGCCAAACGCCAAAACAACAAACCCTAGATCTGAAATTTTAAAAAAATCAAAAACTTATATTGTATGGCCTTGGTATTTCTTCTACGTTCATTATCTCCCCATCACCTCCGCTTGCAATGTTTTCATGATGTGTTATCTCTAATTTCAGAGAATTTGGAAAAAAAATTGGAGTTGAAAATTTTTTGGGAAAAAGTGGAAGATAGAATAAGAAAGAGGATAGGTTTTTTTTTTTTTTTTTTTTTGTTAATTATTGGAGTAGGGGGTTTGCTATGGATTAAGGAATAGGGGTTTTTTTTTTTTTAATTTATTAAGTTTTTATTTACCTTCTTTACTTAATTTAAAAGGAAAAAGTAATTTCACAATTTGATCATGGCCTTTTGCCAAATTTCCCACAATGTTGATCCAAATTGAGCCCAATTTCAAAATTAATCTCACGTGCAGGCCATGTGACTTGTAGATTGGGAAATTTGACCAAATCAAGGGGGGATTTTAGCTAGTGCTTTTTCAACGCCTCCATCAAATTAACTACAAGAGATGAGCTTCAAACAAATCTCATATCATATGAGAGAATTTCACTTTTGGTAACACAAGTAACCCTACTTTAAGGTTACATTACTATAACTTTAAGAACATACACATTTGGTACCACATGTTAACTGTCCTCGACACATTTGGTAATTCAGTCAATTTTTTGACGGAAAATTCAATTTCGGACGGAAACTTGATGAAAAAATTGCATAATTAGTCCTATAGTTATAAATTGCTGCCAAAGTTTGCCCCACATATTTTTTGGCCGATAAATTTATCCTAAAGTTCACAAGTTCTTATAAATTTTATATATTATTATTATTAAATTTCTTAAACTAATTAGATTATATATATAATATATATAAACTAAATAATATTTTATATAAAATCTAATAAAATATAAATTAAATTTATTAATTTTTTTTAATTTCGAAAAATATCTTTTAAACTAATTAGATTTTATATACAATATATATAAATTAAATAATATTTTATATAAAATCTGAAAAATAAATATACTTATGAATTTTTTTAAATTTAAAAGAATATCTTTTAAACTAATTAGATTTAGAATTTTTTTAAATTTTTTTAAATTATAATAAATTTAATAATTAGAATTATTATTATTATTTATATAATTTAAAAAGATATTTTTTGAGGTTTTATAGTAAATATTATCTAATTTGTATATATTATTATCTAATTAGTTTAAAAGATTTCTTTTTCAATTTAAATTTTTTTATAAGTTTAATATATTTTTATTTTTCAAATTGTTTATAAAATATTATTTAATTTATATGTGTTATATGTAAAATCTAATTAGTTTAAAAGATTTATTTTCAAAATTAAAAAATCCAATAAATTTAATTCATTTTTTTGTATTTTATATAAAATATTATTTAGTTTATATATATTATATATAAAATATAATTAGTGTAAGAGATTTAATAATTATAATATTTAAAATTTATAAATAGGATTTATAATTAATTATATTTGCAATTGGGACAAAAATGATTCAAACTTGTGAATTATGGGGTGAATTTGTCGGCCATAAAATATGTGGCGTAAAGTCCTTAAAGTAGGATTATTTGTGGTATCAAAGTGAAATTCTCTCCATATCCTATTATATGATATGACATACTGTAACACACAACGTGTCCGTGACTTGGAAGCGGTTTATTCATTTTTCTTTGATGAAATTGCGAGACAACATACCAGTTAGCCAACCAATTAATAGATTCAATCTGTTTCAATAGACTACGAAAAATTTCCAGTTAACAAGAATACAACCGCTTAAAGGCGTATGAATTAATCTGATTTAAAAAAGGAGCATTATATCGTCCCGTGAAAATTTTAAAAAAGCAATTTACCTCCTTCAGTCGGAGAGTGTAACTCACTTGTCGAAATTAAGAGTATGCATGAATACAGTGGGGTAAATTGCCCCATTTATCATAACACAGTGGGATAAACTGTCACATTAGCATAACACAAATGGATAAAGTGCCACATATAAAAATATCAGACAGGCGATGTGAAATTTTTATAAGATTACAGGGGATAAATTCCTCTTTTTCAAATGACAGGAAGGTAAACAGAATATTATCCATATCAAAGGGGGGTAAATTGTCACTAACTTAGTGTAAAATATCATCACTTCATTCTATAACATTTCCTCTTAGAAACCTTGAGGCTATTCTATTTTAAAAATAAACCAAAAAAAAAAAAATCAAATCTTGCTCCTTTTAGTAGCACTCCATGTTAGAACAATAAAAGAGGAAATGAGAAAGATAATTTTGTTTATTGAATTGTGTTGTTAATGGTACTACTAAATATATAGAGGTCTTTATGCAGCCATAACTCTTATCATTACTTAAACTAATTCAATTTTTTTTTCTTTTTTTTGAGAAACCCAGCAGGGTAAAAACACTAATGATTAAAATTGTTGATTATAAGATCATGAATAAAACTGGGGATAACAACTGTGGAAGGGGAAATGCTAAAAGCTATCTTAAATAAAGCATGAGCTACTAAATTATTTTCCCTAAACACGTGGGAACACACAAAAAAATCGAAGTTATTAGCCATAGCCTTAATGCTCTCAAAAAAGTGCCCCGAGGGATGAAATCTATTATACGATTCAACTCCTAGGATTCCACTAACAACTGATTTACAATCCCCTTCGAGCATGATCAGGGCGGATCCAGGAATTTGGTCCAGTGGAGGCTAAAGTTCTATCCTAAATTTAAAAAAAAAAAATTATTCAATTAATCAAATTTAAATTCATATTTCATTCACGAGAAAATATATGAATAGATGTGAATTTTGACAAAAAATAACTTTCACAAGTTACTTTAATTACATATGATACCTCATTATGTAATGTATTAAATTAAAAACTAATACGAAGAAACCACATCATAAAAAATAATTTGAATTCTCTTGATAGTTATTAAGAAAGAAAGAAAAATTTAAAAAAAAAATATTAAGGAAAAAATCAAAGAAAGAAAAAAGAAATTAAAAGAACAATTGTTAAGAAAGAGAAAAATACAATAATGTATTATATTATGGATAAGTAAAATCTTGATATATGAGTCCTCTAGCATGTTTAGTTAAGTTAGTTAGTGATGAATTGGGTGACTCAGGATTGAACCTTTGTGCATCAAGATTTGTTTTAATTATAATAAAAAAAAGAAGTCTGGGATTCAAACTCCAGACCATATAGAAATATTCCAATACTCTAACCAGTGAGTAAAGGAAGACAAACTGCAATTATTATTAACCGTTATTTTAATAATTAGAATACAACCGCCCAAAGAGCACAATAAAAAAAGATTTTATCAAGCAAAACTTTATGGGTTTTTATATGGTTAGTACCACTTGTGCTAAGTATTCATTAGGTCCCCCTTTAATTATCGTTGGATCTTATTTATTTTCTAATCTACCATTCATTTTTTTTAAGGATGACCTGTGCTCTAGGTTATTGTACTACATAAATTTAATCTCTTTCCTTAAGTGTTCACAAGTAATTAAATCTTATTGCAAAGTTGATCTCATTACTTATGTTGACTAACAATTTTACCCCATAATATTTCAACTTATCAAAATAGTCTCACTTCTTCAAATTTATTGACGATTTTAGTCCACATTGTTGCCAAATTTAAAAATTGACTCGAATAAGACCACGTGCAGACCAATTTGAAGATTTTATTTATTATATTTACATAACTAATTTGATTTATAAATAATATTAATAAATTAAATAATATTTGAACATAAATCTAAAGAAAAATTAAGATTCTTGACTGATTTAACCCATTTTTCACTAATTTATCGATTTAAGTTGTTTTTTACCGATTTAACCTATTTTTTCACCGTTTTCACCCGTTTTCCTACTAATTTCATCGATTTTAAACCATTCGCGACCGATTTAACTCATTTCTTCATAGTTTGCATCTATTTTTTCATTAATTTCATCGATTTATACTGTTTTTGACCGATTTAACCCGTCTTCTAATTTATTTCATTGATTTAAATTATTTTTGACCGATTTAGCCCATTTTTCACCGTTTTATTTCATTTTCCCACTAATTTCATCGATTTAAACCATTTTTTACCGATTTAACTTTAATTCTTCATCGTTTGCATCGATTGTTTTCACTAATTTCATCGATTTGAACGGTTTTTGACTGAGCTAACCCCTTTTTTTCACAAATTTCATCAATTTGAACCGTTTTTATCGATTAACCCATTTTTCATTAATTGCATCGATCTAAATTATTTTTGACCGATTAAACCCATTTTTCACCATTTTTCCACTAATTTCATCGATTTTATACATTTTTGACAGATCTAACTCATTTCTTTACCGTTTGCATCGATTTTTTTCACTAATTTCATCGATTTGAATGGTTTTTGATTGATTTAACTCATTTTTTCACTAATTTCATCGATTTGAACGATTTTTGACCGTATTAACCAATATTTTCACTAATTTATCGATTTAAATTGTATTTTTTAACCAATTTAACCCATTTTTTTCACCATTTTATAGTTAAAAAATAGGTTATATCGGTAAAAAATAATATAAATTGATGGTGAAAAAATGGGTTAAATTGGTCAAAAACCGTTCAAATCGATGAAATTAGTGAAAAAATGGGTTAAATTGGTAAAAAAAAATCGTTCAAATCGATGAAATTAGTGAAAAATCGATTCAAACGGTGAAGACATAAATTAAATTGGTCAAAATGGTTTAAATTGATGAAATTAGTGGAAAAGTGGGCGAAAACGGTGAAAAAATGGGCTAAATGGGTAAATAATAATAATTTAAATCGATGAAATAAATGAATAAGCTGGTTAAATCGGTCAAAAACCGTTCAAATCGATGAAATTGATGCCAACGGTGAAGAAATAAGTTAAATCGGGTGAGGTGGGCTGGGGTAGGTTTTTTAGTTTTTTTTAATTATAATTATTTATTTTATTATTTTAATAAATATTAAACAATTTTTATTTATATAATTTATTATTTTAATAAATATTAAATAAATTAATACTGTTATATAAATTTTAGATTTGAAAAGAATATGTTTACTTAATTTTTTAAAATTTATGTTAAATATTATTTATAAATCAAATTAGTTATGTAAATATAATATGTAAATTTTTTAAATTGCCCTGCACATGGCTTTATTCAAATCAAATTTGAAATTTAGCAACAATGTGGCATAAAATCGTTAGTAAATTTAAAGATGTGGGGCTATTTTAGTAATTTGAAATGTTACGGGGTAAAATTGTCAGTCAACATAAGTAATGTCATCAACTATGCAATAAGACTTAACTGCAACGTCACCACTTAAAGGTGATTTTTAACGGCGGTACCAAATGTGAGCGAATTTGTGAAATTATGGTACAAAATGTGTTGGCCTCAATTAGTTTGGTACCAAAAGTGAAAATTGACATATAGCTCAGTACTAAAAAATGCAATTATCTCTTTAGTAAAATTATTTTTAAATCATTACCTTTTCAGAAGGTAACAGGTCAAATTTACTGAATTTTAAAGGGGACCTAATAAGAATTAGCACAAACTGGAACTAACCACAGAAAACCCCAAACTTTATTGGGGTGTTAACCACCAACATCAAGTTGAATTATAAAGGTATTTCTCTTCTTTTCAGTTTTATATTTGTGTAATGAAAACTTGTTAACCTAGTTTTAAGGATTGTTTTAGCTTTCATTAGATTATGTATTCATTGAATATTATATTTTGTTAGTTGATATTTTGCATCATCTCCATTATATTGTCTATGAAAGTCTACGAAATTTATTCATAAAAATAAAAAGTTGTGACTAATTAGTGCAATTACCTTTAACTTATCAAATAACAAAAATACGTTAAAGTTAAGAATGTTGAGACTGCAAAATTCGCCACAACCCGAATGAATCGCATAGTATCTTAAGATTTGTTGGGTTTGATCTATAGTATTAAAAACCCGTAAATATTGAATGAGTACAAATCACACTAAATTGCACCGCAAACACCCCTAGTTATTTTCTTATATATTATTCCTCAAATTAGTCAAAAGATGAAAAATGAACAAGACACCAATTATTGATTTTTCTTTTCTTTTTTACCTTTTCGATTTTTTATCTCTTCATTATAAATCTCTCTTATGATATGATCATAATATGGAATATCTTCAACGCCCAAGTCTTGGGCTCTTTGAAGAAGGGAAGGAAATACAACTTCAAATCCACAAGTCATGTGCCCGACATTCGCGTTTTAACACATTTTCTTTGACATAATATGATACACCTTGAATTAATTAATTAATCGGATGCTTAGCTTAACGTTAGTTGAAGAATATGTAAATACATATAATTTAAATTCAAGATTATATAAACGCTAGTGATATTGTCATAGCACAAAATATTGCTGCCAGAGCAACACTTTTATTTTGACTAAAATAACCTTGCGCTTTTAATTGGCAGTTAACAAAATTAAATCGTTCTTCCTCGTTTTACTTAAAATCATGGATCAAAATTTTCATCTTTTCTGTCGAAAACATCGAAAAGTTTCCGTTTTAGAATCAAACGAAAGGAAAACAAGATGTAATTCCGAAATTATTTGTTTGCCGGTGATTCTCTTATTTTTCTTAATTTAGTAATTTATTTTTACAATTTTTTCTTAGTGTTTCCGAAATATTTCTGAAAGGGCTCGAAAAGTTTCCAATATTTGGCTGACCGAAACATGCACTCGAAACGAAATTTTGATCCATGCTTAAAATGACTAATCCTCTTCCATATTCCTACACGGCTACACCCACCTAACATCTTCATTCATACATTTTAATATTTCCTTTCTAATCTATGAGACAATAGTCTATTGCATTCTTCTGTAATTGGCCATTCCAAAGAATCATTTTTCCAAAAAAATTCCCTAGATATAAGAATGAGTCGACAAATAAAATTTTAGATTCACAATTCATTACTTGAATTTTTTTTCCTTTTTTACTTGATTGAGTTTTTGCAAGTATTTTCTGGTGAATTTTGGTGGTTTACAGATTTGTGATTTATTCATTCTCAAAATTAAAATTGTGATTTATTCAATTTTGTTCTCATATTTGAGATGGTGATACAAGTGTGCAACATATATTTTGTCAGGAAAGTGACTCACACACTTTAATGGAGCTGTAAGTCGGGCAGGGGTGACTGATAAAAAAAAAATGCAAGGGGTAAATGCAAAATACTTTCCTGTGTTATGCTAAATCTGCAAGAAACTACCCTGTGAAATATTTGTTGCGCCAAATTTCTTTTTGTTTTCAAAAACCCTACAAAAAACACCCAATTTATAAAAAATATGTCGTTTTGGATCGACATATTTCAAGAAACCATTTTTAAAATACTTCAAGGTGGTCCCTACAACTTCACGTGAGATATTTTTTAAATTATTTATTGAAATATGTCGATCCAAAACGACCTATTTTTTATAATTTGGGTGTTTTTTGCAGGATTTTTAAAAATACAAGAAATTTCGACGAAATAAAAATTTCACAAGGTAGTTTCTTGCAGATTTAGCATAAAACAGGGGAGTATCTTGAATTTTCCCCAAATGCAAAGCAGGGTAAAGATGCTCTAAATTTGGTTAAAATAGAACTTCTAATATTTTTAGTTTTTTGGTGTTATACATAATGCTTTCAATTAAAATGAGCAATAAAAATGGAGAAGACGTAAGAAATGCCAACCATGAAAGGAAGAAAACTGAATTAGTTTTTAGAGGGGTTTTTTGCAAGTTAACTCCCTGCGATATGTCTAATGGGCAATTTACCTCCCTGTGAAATAAAAATAGGCAATTTACCTCCCTATGAAATGAAATAATGAGCAATTTAACTCTCTGTGATATGAATTAGTGAGCAATTTAGAGGGAGGCAATGTGCTTCTTTTATAAAAACACAGGGAGGTATCTTGCCATTTTTCTTATCACATGGAGTTAAATTACCTATTTAGAATATTACATGGAGGTATTTTGCCCTTTTATTTATCACAGGGAGTTAAATTGCCTATTTAGAATAACACAGGTAGTTAATTTGTTATTCACTCGTTTTTAGAGGAAAAAACTTTTAGAGGAGAGAGAACATAATTGGATTTTGGGGGATAAATTCATGTATGGTAATCAAGGGTATATAAGTCAAAATGAAAAAATTGCTTTGGAAACAACATTTTATGCTCTGACAATATCGCCAGCCTTATATAATTACTGTATGTCTAATATTTTTCACTTTCGTCTCACTGTGAATGTTCCATGATTTCAATGCTGTCACGCCTGAATAGGAATTTTTGGCCACCATGTCACCTAGTCTTCCACATGGAAAATTAAATACTATTGCTGAAGTGGATAAATTGTAAATTTTGGTCCCGTAATTATTGTTTTTTGGCAAAAAAGTCCTATAACTTTTTGGGCTGACAAATTAGTCCTATAACTAAAATATTTTGGCAATTTTAGTCCTATTTCGATCCAAATTGATGTTTTTTTTCCACTTTGTCCGTCAAATCACCCGCCCCTTTTCACGAGAAAAAATTAAACCATACTTAATATACTTTAACTTAGATTCAATGTAATTTTTGTAGTTATTAAAGTACGAAATTATTACCAACGTTACATAAAGACAAGATACAAACTAGTCTTATAGAATAAATTCCTATGAGGCATTTTAGTCGAATAAATTGGAATTTATACAAATAAAAAACAAAATCATGTCACTAATTATTTTTTCATCTGAAAATGAACGCCTTTGGTGTGCACTTATTGAACCAACGAAACCATCTTAAATCAATTAGTACCCACCGTGGGGCCTGTTTATACAATAGATAGAAATATGCCTGCTACGCGAAGAAACATTTACAACCAAGCAGACGGTCAACCTTTCGTCAATATCGGTCCGATTGATGGTCAATCCCAAGCAGATTGCCCTTGGTGATCAGCACATACATACGACCATCGCTAATTTAAGGTCTATCATTGGAACAATGTGTAGAGAATTCTTAAACACGGAAAGAGAAAATCGGGGACCTCGACTGAACCCTCAAGGGGTCGAGAACGAACGTGCTCCTTCGAGGGTGGAGAGGGATGCATCTTGGGATAGAGAGAATAGGAGTGCTCGGAGAACCGCTGTTAGAGGAGCTCCACTGATTGTTAACCCTGCTCAGGCAAGAACTTTTGTTCATTCTGAGCATATGAAAACTGTAGATGGTGCTTCAGTGATCGATGAGAGCTGCCCGAAGACTCGTGACAAAGGGAAACATCCTGTTGTTCGAAGGGTTTCGGAGGCCGAGCTCGAGAAAATCATTGAGCAGAGAATTGCCAAGAGTTTGGCTGAAGATGGACTATCCAAGAATTTTCAGGCACGCGGCAAAGAGCGCGAAAATGTGGTGGTGATCAATAATTGAAGAAACCTTCTCCCTATGCAAGCTCGAGAAAGGGAGCTTCGAAACAACATAATGAAGTGTTCCCATTTGTGTGAGGAAATTCGTGAGGCGAGAGGCTTAGAAATCGTGCCCACTCGCCTACCCCATTACAAGGGAACAACGGATCCCAATGACCACATCAACAGTTTATCAAAGTCTTAAATCTTTATGCACACACCGAAGACTTATGTTGCAAAATTATTGTTACTACCTTTGATGGAATAGCAATGAATTGGTTTGGAAAGCTTCCACCTAATTCAATCTTTTTTTTTTTGATCAATTATGTGATAAACTGAGGCAAGCCAAAGAAAACCTAGATTGTCGGCCAATCATTTGGGGACTATCAGACGGCTTGAACTAGAATCATTGCGACAGTGGCTTGCGAGGTTCAATATCGAGCTACTAAAAGTTGATACGCCTCAAATCGAATTCTTGTCCTCTTTGATGCTTCGGATCGTTTGTAAATATATAAATCATCAAAGTACAATGTACAAAAGGGACAAGCCCAAACAAAGCAAGAAAACGTCAAAACATGTAGACCCAATAGACAAAAATACGTCCCTACAAAAGTATCAAATCATACGGGTACAGTGAAAATAAGATCATGTACACGTGCGATTTGATCTTGGCATAAATATAAACTCCGCAGCAACTTGAGAAGAAGATGAAGTGAAGTTTCCATCCTCTTTACAAATTGCATCAATATGACGCTTTTTGGTATTCCGTTTAACCAAAGCATGGAAGAATTTAGAACACTTGTCCATTTGCTTGATGTACGAACATTTAGTTTGCTGGAAAAGGAAACTCAACTCCGCATTGGACAGAAAAAGAGCTTGTTTCTTAATTTCAATGACCCTATTCTTGAGCACCAAATCTGCCAGCTAAGATTGGAGCAGAACCTGTGCTTGTTTAAGTTGAACATTAGCATTCTCCAAGCGAACAGAAATGTGAGAGAAATGTTTTGAATTGAGCTGCTTGAAATTAACTTTGAGGACTTTGAGCTTCCGGCACAAAGAGAACTGGGCAGTACCCCTGAAGGTTTGATTCCAACCGACCTGAACCGTGGCTAAAAAGTCTTCATGATCTGCCCACATATTAAAAAACTTAAAGGGCCTATTGATCGACGTATCATGCTGCACAATCGAAACAATACAAGGAGAGTGATCCGAGAGGCATCCCGATGGCAAAAACTGCACGACACAATTTAAATTTGCAAGGTGCCACGCATGATTTCCCATAACTCTATCTAACTTGGAACACACCGTTCCATTTGTCCAAGTGAGAAACATCCCTATGTACTGAAGATCCGAGATGGCGAGATTATCACAACAGTCCACAAAGTCTTTAATTTGATAATGAGTGACATCCGACCCATTAACTCTTTCATCATAATTTCGGACACAATTAAAATCTCCGAGCAAAATCCAAGGGGTCATCAAAGTAGCCCCATATTCAATAAGATTATCCCAAAGTGGCCAACGACCAACGATAGTATTATAACCATAAACAAAACTAATATGTAAAATATTAGATGTTACCTTACAAGTGGCGACGCAATGAATCACTTGAGGCGAAATGTCCACCGGTTCCACTCTGACCTTAGAAGGATCAAAGAGCACCAAGATCCTTCCCAAGCTATTATTTTCGAAATTATGTATATGATGCCAGCCATTAAAACTTGATGCCGGATTTGTAAACGCAAGTATACGCAATCGCAACAAGTAATATAATGATAAGTAGAGTATCGTCTCCACAGGGAATTAATGAGCTAAAATAACTAATTACTAAAAGATCACCCTTGTTCTTATCCAAATTAAACGAAGTTATGATTATGATTATAACTAAGCAACAATGAAATTAAAACTGTATTTTAAATTGACAAGATTAACTATGATGATAAAAGCCTAGGATTACAACTTCCTTCAATGTCAAACTAATTGCTCTTATTTTCCCAACAACTCTATTTCAATTAAGTTTCATTGCTAGTCTATGGCACTTAAGTTTCTACAATTTCTTTCCAGAATATTGTAAAACTAATCTAACCTAATCAAAGAGCTATATTCCTATGCCAATGAAGTTAGGCTAAATTGAATCAAGAACAAGCCCTAATTGTGACTACCTAAGGCAATTAAGTATATTCCTATCTTAATTTCTAAACAAATTACCCAATTCAAAGTGGGTGCAATTCGTACAAAGGTTACCCAATCTTTAACCTAAAACCTAATTTCCTCTCCCGATTCAATTAGATTTGTGAAACAATAGTTGATCAGGCTATTGAAATTAAAGCACAAGAATGGGTAAACAACAAATCTCAATATAATAGAATAAGGAAAAATAAGCAACAATCAATTCAAACAAAGAATTCCACTGCAATCCTAGAAAAGTAAATTTAGTTCATAGTAAAAACGGAAATAAACTCAAAAATAATAAACATCATGAGTAGAAGATCACAAAAGAGAAAAGTAATTGAAAGAGATAAGAAAAGAGAAGTAGATCTGTCTTCAAATCTTCAAGAATTGTGTTCTCCGATGTTTTCCACGCTCTCCAATGATATTTTCTTGTTCTTGGTTTCTCTCCTGTCAAAAGGTGTCCCAAGATCTGTTTTCTCTCTCTTCCTCCTCTTAGATATAAGTTTTCAAGTCAAATTAGGGCACTCTAATTAAAATCCGTGGAAATCTCTGTCCCGGCGGAGAATTAGTTTCGCCCTAGCAGAGACGCTGCTGTCCAAGATTTTTGTCTGCTTTGTGATTTCACTCCAGCAGAGAGATTTTTCGCTCCAGCGAAGAGGCTTATGTTTGCACTTCCAAAAATCAAGAGAAAGTCTGAAATATTCACAAGAAAAAACCAAAATGAGTATGTGAATCAGTAATGAGATAAATCAAGCTAAACCAAACGAAAAAGATCCAAGAACTCAAGAATCAAAAGCCATTCCCCGCAAAAAGATATAAAAATTAACTCTATTTTGTAGAGTTAACAAAACTGCCAGCCAAAATCTGCCGTAACTGACCCGGGTTGAGCTTAGTTTCTAAAACTCCAATAATATCAATATTATGTTCTTTAATAAGGGCTTTAACTCCCTTATGTTTTAGAGGCATGTGAAAGCCTTTAATATTCCACGAAGCAAACCTCATTATGGAAGAAGAAGGGTCTGACCCTTCGAACTACCTTCCGGATAAGATTGAAGTGTGGGAGTAATTCTCTTCGGAATGCCTTTCTTTGCCTCTACAACATGTGTATCCTCAAGAGAATTAGAAGAACTAGATCTTACAACATCTACATGCTTCTTCTTCTTTCTCTTAGTAGCCTAAATAAAAGGTTGTTCAAGTGCCGGAACAACTGTTGAGACAGCAGGAGCTGCTACCGGAACATAATCAGCAATCTGGGCAGCAGGCAAAACTGAAGCAGCAGGGACTGCCTGATTGCTTTCCGGGGTCTTTTCCAGCAAACTACTAACAGGAACATGCAACCGGTTCTGAGGGGGGGACTTTGGTAATAGCCAAGGTCTTTTTGGTCTTCGTAGTATCATCTTTACAACCCGAGGTAGCATATCCAAAGATCTAGCAGGCATTACAAAATTGGGCTCATACTCATAGACAACTGGTTGTTTTCGAAGTTTCCCATTAGTTAAATTAAAGATAACGGAATGAACAAGATCAATTGAGGCATCAATCTCAACCATAACCCTCGCATAGGATAATCTTTCCTTAGTGAGAGTAAGATTGTCCGTAGCAATGGGCTTCCCGACCTTAGAAACAATCTTGCTCAAAGCCCTAGCTGTCCAACACTCATGAGGGATATCCGACAAGTTCACCCAAACCGGTACATCGCTTATGCCTTCATCTCCAAACTAAAAGAATTTGGGCATAATTTTAAGGAAAGAGGCCTCCCATAAATGAAATAACGTCCTCCATCTAAGACTTTATTTCTATCTTCCTCATTCAAAAATTTGAAAACAAGCCAACCGGAATGATGAAGGTAAAAATTATATTTAACATTCCAAGACTTACAAATTTGATGAATGGCTCCATGTCCCGAAAATTTGCCCGCAAAATAGCCAACAAGGCAAAAGCCCCAAGCACTTTCGGCTTCATCAACATCTTCTTCTTAAAGAGTGAAGACATCTTCGGTATTAAACTTCTCTAACTTAATACCACGTCCCAAGTTTCGATTGTCTTTGAACATTCCAAGCCAAGGGGCTTGCCTTGTTCAAATCGGGTTTAGGATTGTCAAGGGAAACAGGTGTTTTTGGGTCAGGAATTTTCACAAACACCTAGTCTGCACCCTGTTCTTCAGCTTCAGAAAGTGGTTCAACAATTTTATCAAACACCTTGTGGGCAGGTGAATAACAGAATTTTTAGCCTGCTCAGACTCCGTCCCATGGCCCCCAACTTCATCAAGATCAATATCTAAATCACCAAGAGAGCAAGAAACACTTGGACTTGAAGCAACTTCATCCCCCAAATGTTTGTTCCTTTGTGATTGCATTTTAAGAGAAGATGCATCAATCATAGAAAACCTTAAGTTCTTCAAAACTTTCCCAGCTGCTGCCCCCTTCAATGGCTTAAGCTTCTTTGGTTAATTCTTACCCATAACAATCAAATAAAACCAAAGAAAGGGAACAAAAGCTTCAGCAAACCAGTGGGCAGAACAGATCACACGAACAACAGAAAACGTGGAATAGAGATTCTGGATGCGAACCAGAACAGGCCTGATCAGAATCCAATCGAATAGAACGATGGCCGCAAGAAACATGACTGAACAAACGCGTGAAAACAGTAGGAAACAAGAGAGAATCAAGTGGGGAAACTTCTCAAGGGAGGAGAAAGCACAAGGAGAAATCTCCAAGTTGAGAGCTTCTCTCTCTAACTTTCTCTTACTACTACTGAGAGCTCACTGAGAGCTCTTTCCTCTTTGATGCTTGATCTAACACGGAGCGGACAATTTGGTAACCCTCTATGTAGGAAACAACTAAAGTCATTTGAAAGGATCATGGAGATAGCTGAAAAATACATGATTCAAGAAGAAATGAATAAGATGAAAACTCACAGAACAGACAGCCGTTGGTTGGTAAAAAACCTGAACGATCTCCGATTCCCATGGTCGGAGATTACGGCGGACAGAGTAGCAACCAAAAAAGAAGTATTTGACAAAGACTGGATGCCCATCATGATGGCTCAATCAAAAGTGGCTCCTCGTGATCTGGACCAAAATTGTGACTCATTAGAGGGGATGATTAATGTAATTTCTGGAGGTCCTGCTGTATAAGATAGCAGGAACGCTCGAAAATGAACTACTAGGTCGATAGCAAGTGGGGTTACCCTTACTAGAGAGATATTGTCTAGTATAAATTTGTGTGCGATGTAAATTGAATTCTAGCTAATATAAAAATTATAATATAAAATAATAAATTAAATATTGAATATTGAATTATTGTGGCTTTTATAATGTGGCTTTGGAAAATGTTATTGTTATAATTGTTGGCATTTTGTAATGTCGTTACATATGTATATATTTCCATTTAAAAATGTTATGATATTGTAATTTGATAACATTTGTAAAAGTAATTGATAGCCAAAATTTTGGCATTAAAAAATGCTGCCAATTATTAATTTTCTAACATTACATAATGCAACTAATATGGACTGTTGTGACATGTAAAATTGACACAACCCCATAATTTTGTAGCACCTAAATGTGCCATTAAATATGCCTATCTTGACATGTGTTAATGTTATTAAATGCAAATATGGTAACATTTTAGTGTGTCAGAGTATATTACTGTTGTGGCATTTGGACATGTTGTTTTATTTCATTATTGCAACATTATGCAATGTTATGAAAGGATTCCATAGTGACACCTGTAAATGTCACTGATTTTTAGTGACATCGCTATATGTGGCATTTTTTGAAAATGCCATTATATCAAAAAAATGCCACAATCACCCTAGTTAATGACAATTTTCACTGCCACTAAACATCATGTTTGGATGTAAAAACATTCAATAAAGATGGCACTGGATATGAACTCACTTTTTTTGCAATGTGCACAACTATATATTAGTTTCTTTCTCGTGCTATTTACCTTTGCTAATTAGTTGTTCGACTAAAATGCCTCATAAAAATTTATTCTATTAGATTAAATTGTTATCCAGTGTTTTATGTAATGTTGGTAATAATTTTGTTACTTTAATAACTATAATTAACTCATTGAATCTAAGTTAAAGTATATATTAAGTATGGTTTAATTTTTTCACGTGGAAATTAAGGGACAGGTGATTTGGCAGACAAAGTGGAAAAACAACAATTTGGATTGAAACAGGTTTAAAATCGCCAAAATATTTTAGGTACATGATTTTTTTGCGAACGAATAATAATTACGGGTCAAATTTGCAATTTTCCACATCAGCAACATGCTTTAATTTTTCACGTGGAAGAGTTGGGTTACATGGCAGACAGGTGGCGGAAAATTTCCAAATCAGGCCCGAATAGGACTAAAATTGCCAAATTATTTTAGTTACAAGACTAAATTGCCAGCCTGAAAAGTTACAGGACTAAATTGCTAGTGAGCAATAGTTATGAAACCAATTTTACAATTTGAGCAATAGTTATGGAACCAATTTTACAATTTTCCCGTATGTTGGTGGGGTTTAAGGCTTTCAGGTCCAGAAAAAATCACATTAAATCCAACATGTTCTTTGTCTTGCAATGAGATACTTGCGTTGTGCGGTTATCGCTATTTGGCTTCTGAATAGGAGCCTGAAAAATTGCAATCAAATTTGTTTAGTGATTTGTACCAAAAAAAAAAAAAAAAAAAATTAATATGGATCAAAATTTCCATTTTTTCCATCGAAAAGTTCCCCTTTTTGAATCAAGCGAAACGAAAACAAGATGTAATTTCGAAACTATTTGTTTGTATGAGACTCTCTTATTTTTCTTAATTTAGTAATTATTTTTACAGTTTTTCCTTATTGTTTTCGAAACATTTCCGAAATGTCTCGAAAAGTTTCCGATATTTGGCTAACCGAAACATAAATTCGAAACGAATTTTTGATTTATTACCAATATTTGAATTTGAATTTGAATTTGAATTTGGAGATTCAGATCTTCTTCCAGGAGATCTACTCACCCTTCTCCCACCACCATTATTCGTTTAAAAAAATTGGAAATAATTCTCCTGTTAACTTTGAAAATTCTCTGTTCTCTTAAAAAATTGACAATTACGTTTTTATAATTTATGAAGAAATGTGAAATGGAGTGCTTCGCTAATTTAAAAAGAACACATAATTTTTTGCTAATAAGAAATAGGACATTTTCGGATATAGCTTGTTTTTCTATTTTAAAGTGTGAAAGAGAATGTGCATTAAGTTCAGGCTCTTGAAAATAATTTATTCACTGTGTCTAATATTTTTGGCTCTTGCAGATTGCTTCTCGCACATGGCCATTAACGAGACAGTGCAGTTCAAGTAGTTCCTTTATTAATAACTATTATAGTAAATATAATATTTGTTGTACCTATTGTGCAGTTCTTGAAAAGCAAATTGTGTATGCTCAAGAAAAGCATCTTTTACATATGGATAGAGCTTGGTATATTTCAGAAGATTTGACAGTGAAGTTCCAAAAAAAATTGTTTCTTCAAAAGTGTATAAAGTATAATAACTTTCACGTTTTTTTTTTCATTTTTTTCTAGAACTATTTAGCATTACAGAAATAGCAGTAAATAAAAGTTACGTTGCTTAGGGTTCATGATAAATTGTTCTCATTATATCAATAATTAGGTAAGCAATTCTATAGTATTTTTATTAATTATTGTTCATGACTTGTTTTTTTTATAAATTACATTGATTAAAAATAATTAAATAAGATGCGCTCCAAAATCTACTTTACGGACTACCCAATTAATTAGACCTAGACTATGTCCAGTTACTTCATAATTCCTAAATACATTACAACGCCTTAATTTCTTTTCCTACAACTTGGATGTCAAATTTTCCAAAAGAAAACATATATCAATTGTCCACTCCGTCACCCCAACTTCACCAAACTTATCAATAAAAATGTACCACTGAAACAAAAAAAAAAAAAAAACTACTATATAACAGGAAAAAACACAACATAAGACAATTTTTTCACAGAAAACTTGGAAACCCAAACAACGAGATGAAAAATCAATAATAAAACAAAGTAATACAGTTCTATCATGTATTATATAATTTACATACACACTACTCATTATCATTAATAAATACACGTTGAAATACATTTTCAATAAAAAAATACAAGCAACCAACACCGCGCATAGCGTGGTGTAGGCGCTCTAATATATATATATATATATATATATATTTAAACTAATAAGGGTTGATAGATTTTGAAACAGTAATTCTGATTTTAATTACCATATAAATTTGCCCTATTTAATGCCTATACGCTGTCGTTTTATTGAGCTTCCAGCTGATATGTGCTTCCACCAATTTTGTTTTCTCTTTAAATTTTGCTGCTTATATTTTGGTCGTACGGTTCATGTGGGCCAGGCCTTAAATAATTTTTTTTTTTTGTGGGAGCTCCTAAAAAAAACAATGTAATGTTTCTAAATTGCAAAATTGGGTATTCTTCTTCCCACTCTTTCCTCTGATTTTCTTCTTCCCAGCTCTTTCCTCTGTTGTGCCCACGACGCTGATGCTTCCCAATTAATGCTTGTGATGATTGCTTCTCAATTCTTCCCTGTAAAAAAATACCAATTAGTTGCTGCTTCCCTTTGATTTGAATAAAATAAGCCTCTCCCTTTTTTAATTTCGGCAGCTCCGGAGATGTCAGGTGGGGGATTTGTTCGTTCCTTTTGTAGGCCCCAACTCTGTAATTTTAATCCGGCAGCTTCGGAGGGGATTGGCTCGATTATAATTCGGTTTTTTTTGGGGGAATTTAACTTGATTTGCCTAAGCTGCCTGCTCATTAGGAATGGTTTTAGGCTCGGTTTTTTTACTCGAGTGGTTTGTTTAAATTAATGTGCATCTGGACGGTGGGATGTTGGTGGCTTCATCTCAATGCGTCACGTGGGTAATCCTTGTGTGCTGCTTGGGTAAAAAAAATTTAACTGGTTTCATCTTTATTTTGAATTGTTACTGCGTGATATTTTAGTAAACTATTCCATCAAATCGTTTTTTCGCGCAATTTGAAATGAGCTATGACAGCTGCTTATCACATCAAACTCTGGCCTCCTTCTTTGCCGACCTTAATTTCATTTGCTCTTGCTAAATAAAATTTCATATGCTCTTTTTCCTATAACTGGAGATTTGCTTGTCTCGTCACATACATATATCTGTTTTCTGAAGTTTGTTTTGTTTTTGTGGCTGCTTTTCTCGACACCCCTGCTTCTTCGTGAGTTTTTTGTTGTTTTTTTGGTTTATTCATGCAAGAGTTGAGTTTCTGTTGATTTGTTTTGTTATCATCTGTTGCTTTGTTTTGTTACCATTGTGTGTGTGACAAAAAAAATTTCTTTACTTAAATGAAGAACCATTCTACAATCACCCCTCACAAATATGTTTTTTTTGGCCCTCAAATTATTTGATCTTATTGTTTTGCCTTGTGTTAATGGTCAAACTGTATTAACTGGTTTTTTTTTCCATGCTCTTTATTCATAGTTTATATGGTTATCTAGCTAAGCATCATTATGTTTTCCCATATTTTTTTAGCCTTGTGTAATGGCTTATATGTTTTTTTTTATACTACACCTTCCTATATTAATTGTTTCATTTATATTTGCAGGACTGCCTGTTTGTTTGCAATTTCTTTGCTGCTCGTATTTTCAGGTGTTCTTACTTTCTCTCCTTTGTTATTATTGGATGTTTGCTTTGGTTCCCTTTGTGTTGTTCTTAATGGCATTTTTTCTTGGCTTTATGATATTTTTATCCATCATGCTTTCATTTGTTCATCAATTGTTAACTTATTTTATCTGTTCATGCTTTCTTATTGTTGGATGTGTTTTGTACTTTTATTAGATGTGTATGTTTCTGTGAAGATATTGTGGTTTCTTAATGGTATCTAAACTGATATTGTCACTTTTATTGGCCATCTAAGTTTTACAGTTGGATTCTCTGTATATATTGTTTTCGTTGTTTTGGGGTTGTATTATGTCATTAGTGTTCTGCTCGTTTATCCGGGTAGAAGGCCATTGGTTGTCAGCTATTCTCGGGGTAAGGGTAAGGGTAGGGTTGAATCGGTGTTGCAGGATTCATCGATTAATTCTAAGCGTTATCGTCCAATATTATCTGATCGATTCTGTTCTGGAGTTTATGCTGGACTATGACATATTTCGGTCATTGTAAGTGCTTGAGTGGTTCTTTGGTTGCTCATGGTGTTTGTTGAGATGAGGTTTTTGGTTGTCCTACTCTATTGGACATAATAGCCTTTGGTGCATCTAACGTCTCCATATCTTTTGTGTTTGAAAACACTCTCTGAGCCTGTTGTATTTTGGGAAGAAATGCTGACTTCTTCTTCTGTATTCCATTCTTCCAGTTTGCCTGCAGTTGCAACCTGTGAGTTGTGTTCTTACTATTGGTTTATTTATTTGGTAATTTTATTTTTATTAATCTTTGGGTAAATTTTCTATTTGTTAGGCATGGTGGATACTGAAGATGCAATTAAACTGGCCCGTAATCAGAGGCGTCGTTTGCGATATGCTTCTATGCTTTCCGAGGATAAAAATGCGCTCCTTACCAAACGTCGCGTGCAGCGTGCTGCACGTACTTACTTAGGTCAACAACCTGATTTGCCTTGTGTTGCTTCCTCTTCTAATGCAAATGAGGCTTCTTCTTTTGGCACTGATTTTTTATTGCCTGTTTCGAAAGACTTGCATCCGCCTTCCTCATCTGTGGAATCTGCTTTGTTGTCTACGCAGTCTTTCGTTCCTTCCAGTTACGTATTTTATTCACTTCAAAAAATTTATAGTATATTTTGATGTTTGTTTATTTCTATTTGTACGTGATTTTTTTTTCTTCTATTTTGTAGATTCTTGTTCGTCTAAACGGCTGTTTGGTGTTTTTATAAAAAAAACCCTTCGACGTTTTGACAGGCTTCGAGATGTTCCTTCTGCTCCTTGGGTCTTGCCTAAACAGGATTCTTGCATTTTCTGTGGTGCGCGACGTTTTTATCATGAGGTCCCTGGTTTCTGTTGCGCAAGTGGGCAGATTGTTTTGGCGCCTGTGGTGTTTTCGCCCATATTAATATTCTTGTTTACCTATCCCGATTCTTAGATGGCCAAGAATGGGGTGTACTCTCTTAAAGTCTATGGAAAAGTTTCCCATTTCATGAATCCTATTGATGGGTTTGCTAACACAGAGGACTTGTTGCAGTTGTTTTTTCTGGATAGTGCAGAAGGTTTGGATGAGGGTACTTTGGAAGCTAAAGATTTGAGGTGAGACATAATGGACCTTTTAGTCCAGGCATTGGTGAGTAATCCATACACTAGATTTTTTAAGAGGCTGTCTTCTTGGGATGACTTAAGGGATGCTCGGATTGTTATAAGGACTAGCTCGGGATTGGATCAAAGGAATTGTAATGTCCTAACTATCGATGAAGTTGCTGGTGCTTGGAAAGACGGTGATGGTAGTTCGACTGGTTCTGAACGTGATATTCGAGTGTATACTGAGCCTGGTCGTGGTTATAAGGTCAATTATTATTATAGTTGTTATAATCCGTTGCAATATCCTTTGCTATTTCCACATGGTGAGCAAGGATGGCATCCGGGTTTTCCAAAGAAAACAGAATTACGTGTTAGTTCTCTTGTGAAACGTAAAGATTCTGCATCAATATTAGTGCCTTTTGATGTATCTAATATTGGTTCTGCCGAAGAGTTGCTTGCGGCAGAGGAAGAAGGTGAATATCTCATTTTGGTTTGATTATATTCATAATTAAAATATTATTTCTGTAATTCTCTTTACCATATTAATGTATTTCTATTATTATGTACAGGACTGCAGCGTAATAAAAGGAATCGCGGAAATGTTTCTTGTAGAGAATATTCATGTTATCAAGCTCAAATGCGTGATGGGGACAATTGTTATCTTTTACATGCTGGGAGATTAGGACAAGAGTTCATTATTGATATGTATATTAAAGTGGAAACTTCGCGCTTGGATTATTATCGTTCCGAACAGCTTCAGCGAGAAATTCGCACAGAATCTTTACAGGGTATTATTGATAGTCTTATAATTGATGATCAGGTGAGTCCAAATAATGTAGGCCAGAGAATCATTCTTCCTTCTTCTTTTATTGGTGGACCTCGCGACATGAGAAAGAGGTACGTAAATGCAATGTCACTTGTTGAGAGGTATGGGAAGCCTGATGTATTTCTGACAATGACATGCAATCCTGGTTGGAGTGAGATCGTTGATAACTTGCTACCTTGTCAAAAAGCAGATGATAGGCCTGATTTAATAGTTCGTGTGTTCAAGGCCAAACTTGAGGAGCTTAAACATGAGATTGTAAAAAAACAAATTTTTGGTGAGGTTGCAGCATATGCAAGGGCGGACCTACATAAGGGCTAGTGGGGTCTATAGCCCCCACTGAGATTTATAATATATATTTTTTAGTAGTAGTTGTAACATATTAACTACATTTGCCTACTGGATAAGGTATTGATAACTTGGAATGATAACCGGAGTTAGAACCCTGCATGCTACTTTTGCAATTTTTTTAGTTTTTTTCCTTTGATAAGAAGTAAAATTTATATTAGCTTTAGATACATAAAAAGTGCCTTTGCTCATTGGTTTTGTTATGCATGTTTATCAACATTGTCCCGTGTTCAAATTCCAAGAGTGTCATTTCTTTTCTTAATTATTTTATAGTTTTGTTTCTTAGCAATTATTCTTTTAATCTATTTTATTTTCTCAACAATTGTTCTTTTAATTTATTTTTCTTTTTCAACAATTGTTCATTTAACATCTTTTTCTTTCTAAATAATTGTTCTTTGATTTTTGTTATATCTTAATATTTTTTTAATTTTATTTCCTTTTTAATAATAAAGAGAATTCAATTTTTTTATTATACGTTTTATTTAATACATTACCACATAAACCCCCTCCCCCCCCCCCCCCCCTTCTAAACAAATTGATCTAGCTCCGCCCCTGGCTATTATGTATGGATTTCAGAAAATTAAAAATCGCTGCGATTAATTGTGAATATAATTGATGTCATCCGAAATTGTATTTCGATTATTTAATTTATCCTAGAATCTTAAAGCCCCATGTATTAAAGTTTCATTTTTGACGTATGTTTCAGTCAGTTGTATATTAGAAACTTCTAGAGATTTTTCGAAAATTTTCGAGAAATCTTAGGAAGAATTGTAAATAAAAAGAAAATATGTTGAAGTAGAAACTACTCTATATTCTCGTTTTGGTTGACTCAAATACAAAAACTTTTTGGTGTTTTCGGGGAAAACTTATCAAAAATTGATCCATGCTTAGCCCCCTCTGGCCTGTATTCCTGGATCCGCCCCTGAGCATATGTGTACACTATAGAATATCAAAAGCGAGGATTGCCTCATGCTCATTGGGTTATTATTTTAGCATCTCGCCATAAGATATTTGCACCTGCTGTATACGACGAAATTATATGCGCTGAACTGCCAGACGGTTCACATCCCCTCTTGCGTGCTTACGTTGTTAAACATATGATGCATGGCCCCTGTGGAGAGTCTAACAAGTTATGTGCATGCATGCGTGATGGTAAATGTAAGAATTACTATCCGAAGGAATTTGCAGACAGTACTACTAATAGCCAAAATTCGTACCCTATTTATCGTAGAAGAAATGATGGCCGGTCAGTTTTTTATCGGAAAGTGAGGCTTGACACCAGATCTGTTGTGCCATATTGTCCATATCTGTTGGTAAAACTGGATTGTCATATAAATGTAGAAATTTGTGCAGATGTCCATTTAGTAAAATATTTATATAAATATATCTATAAGGGCCACGATAAGCTTGCCTATCGTGTTGTTTCAGAGGATCCTGTGGGCCAGCGGGATGAAATTCATGAGTATCAAGATGGTCAGTATATTTGTGCACCTGAGGCTTTTTGGAGAATTTTTGGATTTGCAATGAGTGAAATGTATCCTCTCGTTATTGTGTTGCCAGTTCATCTGCCAAATCATCAGCCCCTACGTTTTGGCATGCATCAAACTCTTCAACAGTCTGTTGCTAATCCTTTATCTTCGCAGACAATGCTAACTTAATTTTTTTTGACGAACTCTTCTAATTCAGAGGCCATGAAGCTCAATCTGTTGTACAAGAATTTCACAGAATACTTTGTTTGGGAGGCAGTGAAACATAAATGGAAATTGCGTAAAAAAGAAACTGTTGTGGGACGCCTTTGTACAGTTAGTCCTATGGAGGGTGAATGATACTTTGAAAGACTACTTCTGAATAATGTTCGGTGTCCTTGTTCTTTTGAGTTTTTGGGAGGCGGCTGTTCGTAGAGGACTTTTGCAATCAGATGATTACGTAGACAGTTGTCTAGCGGAGGCAGTCCTTTATCAAATGCCATATTCTTTTCGGGTTCTTTTCGCTATGCTGCTTGTGTATGGTATTATCGGTGATCCGCAATCATTGTGGGATAAATATTATGACTCCTTATCAGAGGATTTTGTTAGGAATGGATCTTTTACAAGTGTCGAGGTTTTGACCATGACAATTGCAGCTACGGAGACATTTTTGACTTCAATGGAGAAATGTATGAGTGATTTTCCTATTAAGTTTCCAGTTCAATGTCCAACACGCAAACACAGATATAGCAAAGATTATGAAAATGAATTATCAGTCAAAGTTTCTATGGAAGATATGTTGCTGGTTGAGAAGCTAAATACTGAGCAGAAAATGGTATATTATACTATTGTGGCAAAAATTAATGCGAACGAAAGCGGTGTATTCTTTCTGGATGGGCCTGGTGGCACCGGGAAAACGTTCTTATACCGTGCTTTGTTAGCATACGTTCGTTCAAATGGTCTCATAGCTTTACATGTTGCCACTTCAGGTGTTGCTGCATCTTTGCTTCCCGGGGGGCGGACAACATATTCTCGTTTCAAACTTCCGTTTGATCCCGAGGATAAATCTGTTGGTAAAATAAGCAAACAAAGTAGCCTTGCTAAAATGATCGTTGAGGCTAAGCTTATCATATGGGATGAGGCTTCAATGGCCAATCGTTTTTCTATTGAGTCTTTAGATAAATTATTGGTTGATTTTTGCGATCCTAGAAAGATATTTGGTGGAAAGATTGTTCTTTTTGGAGGAGATTTTAGGCAGACACTCCCAATTGTTGTTCACGGATCAAGAGATGCTATGATAGGAGCAAGCTTTGTGAGATCGTCGTTGTGGCGAAAGGTTACTAAATTTAAATTACATGAGAATATGAGAGCCAAGGAAGACCCAGCGTTCACTTCGTACATTTTAGGTGTTGGTAATGGCGAGGTTCCATATTTATTCGATGAAAACATCCGTATACCGTCTCATATGCTAATTCCTTTTACTGACACTAATAGCTCTCTTGACAAGTTAATTGAAAGTGTTTACCCTTCATTGGATACATTCATCACAAACCCAATTTCTTTGATTGATAGAGCTATCTTGACACCAAAAAATGATTGTGTTGCTGCATTGAATGATCTTCTTATGGAAAGATTTCCTGGTCAAGTTAAGGAGTATTTAAGTTTTAATCGGGCAAATGATTCTTCACAGCAGGCAGAATATGAAGATTTTCTGAACGGAGTTTGTGCCAGTGGATTGCCTCCTCATTTGTTAAAGTTGAAAAAGAATTGTCCTATAATGTTATTACGAAATCTGAATCCTATACAGGGTTTATGTAATGGAACGCGTTTGATTTGCAAAGAATTGGGCGATAATTTTATCGGTGCGGAAATTGCTACCGGAGATTTTAAAGGGACATACGTATTTATTCCACGAATACCTATCGAATCGTCGGATAAACTGAAATGTCCAATACCATTTAAGAGGATGCAATTTCCAGTGCGTCCGTGTTTTGCTATGACAATAAACAAAGCCCAAGGCCAAACTTTAGAATTTGTTGGTATATACTTAAAGGAACCCGTATTCTCGCATGGACAACTATATGTGGCTTTGTCTCGAGCCAAATCAGGAGCTGGTGTTAAAATGCTTATACATCCAGATTCTAAAACTATTGGCCATATAGATTATACCAAAAATATGGTGTATGGAGAAGTTTTTTTGTTAGCGGAAGGTGTTTATTTGTCAAGTTTATTTTTATTATAACACTGAATATGAGGTATGATCACATATATATGTGTGTGTCCTTGCGTGGAAAATAAATTTTGTTGTTATGAATTGTTTGGATTATAAATCATGTATATTTGTTCCTACTTCATATGTTTGAAATTATAGAAGTGTTCTTATTTATTTCTTTCTAATATTGTTTTATTTTATATGCAGTGAAATGACGACTCGAACGTTGCACATCAAGGAGGTTAACAAGGACACTAAATCATGGGTTGTCCGGGTTATGGTTGAAGCTAAAACACAGCCGCGATTACCTGCAAGAGGTGTCAAGCGGTATCAGCGTCTTCTGCTGGTAGATGAGACGGTAAGTTATCTTTACTTAATTTAATATTCAGAGGCTTTCCAAACTATATTATTTCATTATATTATTATAGCAATGTTTTTATGTTTTATCGTTCCAACAGGGCCAAAAAATTTCTGCGACTATGTTTGATCCTGATATTGAAAATTTCAAGGATATGTTTTGCCTGTATAAAACATATACGGTTTCAAATGCATTTGTTTCAAAGATTGAGGAGAAATACGACAAGTTTGGACATCTATATCAGTGGATAATCAATTCAAAAACTGCGTGTAATCTAGACCCTGAGAGTGGAATTTCACGATCTCTTATCAAATCTGAGTATGCCTCTATTGGGAATCTTAACAGCCTCGTTGGACAGAATGTCTTAGTAGGTATGTAAATATAGCCTAATTTTTTTTTCAGTGTTATTACTTTCAGGTCTAAAAGTGTTTTCTAATTGCTTCTGGGATACCTGTAAATAGATGTTGTTGCAATCGTCATTCAGAAAGGAGAATTGCGATCATTTATTCTAAATAATAGAAACGCAAAACTTCGTGAGTTTGCTATTATGAATCAGGAGTAAGTTTGGTTTGTCTGAAACTTTACATTCTGTTTGTTTCATTCTTCTTCATAAGTTAGTGCATAATTAAAAAATATTTACTCTTCTTCATAAAATGTTTAGAAAAAAGGTGGTTATGCTTACGCTGTGGAACGCGGTAGCTGAGGCCGAAGGTGACCTTATTGACAAAGCTACAGATACATTGCCGATTATTAGAGCAACTCAACTTTTGGTTTCTCCACATCGCGGTACAAAGACTTCTGTACAAGGAACTGTTAGGGTCGATAAATTAGTTTTGCGAGTAGAACTTTTATAGAAGACCTTATATGCATTATTGCTGCGGATGGATCTCTTGGCTCTACCACAACCACTGTAATAGAACTTGAGCCACAAATTCCCGAGGTTCATGATCTGAAAATTTGGTATGAAGCCTTTTTTTTTGGTTTTACAGAATATATATTTTATTGTTTCTTCATGGTATTTGCTTTGTATATATATTAAGGCGATCCAACAACCTTAAGTGTATTGTTGACGCAATTGGTGCAAAGGACTATTTTGAACGAGTCGAATCTTCCACTGTATTCCCAACTGATCAGATTTGTGTGATTAGTGATGTTCTTTCTGAAGAAAATGTATAGACCCAAGTCTTTTTACTTCATGTATTGTATAAAATGGTCTGATATTTTGTGCAATTGGTTTGATTCCATATCGATACTTATAAAAAAAAACTTACCTATTGAAATTGTAGAATGATAGATTTACTGTTGAGGTCAATGCCATCGTAACAAACACGGAACAAAAATATTATTACATGGCTTGCAAAAAATGCTTTGCCGCTGTGGATGCTGACTATGATTATGAATATACATGCGCAATGTGTAGAGATAAGACACAGGCAAAACCAAGGTTCCCAGGCTATATACTTCTCGATTTTTTTGATTACCTGATTTATTTTTATTTTAGTATCTGATTTATATAAATTTATATATTGAAATATATAGGGAACGAATTCATCTTAGCATATTTGATTCAACGGGATCGCTTGATGTGACTGTCTTTGGTCCTCCAGTAATAAATATAATGCAGATGGATTCTGAGATGTGCATGAAGTTATCTGATAAGGTCAAGTTTATTATCATATTATGTTCATCTTAAAAATGATAATATCTTATTAAACCTGATCAATTTATTTGTACAGGGTGAACCAGTGACAGCTGAATGGATAAATCATAGTCTATCGGGCAAAACTTTTTACATGAAAATCAGAAAAAAGGAAAACTTCGGCGGTGGGAATCTACAGCAACAGTACACGGTCATTAACTTACGTCTTAAAGAAACGCACGAGGATTCAACAATCACCGAACAACCACCAATTCCAAAAGAAGACATAATTGTCCCTGAAAAGAGTTTGAAACATGCTGTTGTTACAAACCTTTTCCCAGGTAAAAAAGGATATCATCTATATTATGCAAATGTTATAAATCAGTTTGGTTTTAAAAATAATATATATATATATATATATATATATATATATATATATATATATATATAATTTAAGAAATTATTTAATTTACACAGGAGAGGCAAGTGAATCAAACGAAAATGCAAAATCTGGTGTCTATGACACCTCTGTTTGAAGATGAGTACATCTTATAACTTCCTTCAATAGTACATTTCAATATATTAGCATATGACATAAAACTGTGCCGGTTTTTTTATGGGTTTGTTTTGTGCTTTTGAATGTAATATAATTACTAATTATGTTAGCATATGACATGACCCTGTGTTGTTTTTTGTTGGGTTGATTTTGTGACTTTGGATGTAATCTAATTACTGGAGAAGCCTACCTGTTTTGTTATTTCCATGTTGTTTAATTTGTTTAAGAATCTAAACCAAACTTTGTCAAAATTTAGATTCTATTATATTTTAGGAAATTTATCTACAAATATAAACTGCTCATAGGTTTCATCTTTATAAGAAATAGTAATTTTACATTTTTGGGTTATAACTGTACAAAAATGAATGATGGTCTATAGAAAAGTCTTTACATGGAGAAAGACAGGGAAACAATTTTTTTTTTTTTGAAAATAGAGGTATATAAAACAGAAAATCAAACTAAACAATTATTCATTCTAACAAATCAACATATTTTACCTAAACCTATATCTTCTAATAATAGAATTACTAGGACCACCTAAATAATTGTAAGAGAAATTCTATTCATTGGTTGATCTTCGCTCAGGATTATTCTTGAAGTTATTCTCCATAAAACCCATATGCCTTTGGAATCTCCTCGTGCTTCAAATAGAAAAAAATATATATAATTTAAACGATTAAATAAACTTCTAAAGTAACCAAAATCTATATTTGGTTCCATAATAACTATTATATTTGGATTGTATTTATCTATCGAAGATGTAATAACATCAGTAAAATCATCTTCGTATAAAACATCAATATTCCAAACAAAAATAGTAATAGAATTAAAAGAATTCAGCTGCATTGCAGATTCATCAATTAATTGCAAAATTGATATTTTAACTCCATCCATGAATGTTGAATACACCTCAAGCTTTACTTTCTCCACAGAGTGACATATTGTAAGCAAATATTTGGCTCCGTCATTCTCATTGAACATTATTGTTGAAGAACCTTGGCTAAAATATAACTGATTTATATTCATATTTTTTTTAAATAACTTAGTGTGCTTATAATTCAAAATAGAATGCTGCATATATATAGTACTAAAAAAGGACCACAAATTTCTTAAAATAATAGGGCGATTACCACTACATTACCAAATTTTACTAATTCAGTCCTTATATTATTTTCAAATAGATTTACATGTTGTTAAATGCATGGGAAAAAAAATTATTTGCACTATTAGTATACTTGCATTCTAAGTGTGCAAAACTCACAACCTGATAAGATAAAATAAAAACGTTAAGAATGCCAAAAAAAAAATTTAACCCCTTTATTTCTAAAACTAACAACTATATGCTTACCCCAAAATTAAATTAAAAAAAACACAACTTCATCTCAATCATGCAATGTTATACACATGCCAAGAAATATAAATGCCGAATATTTATTTTCCCTATTTGTTATAATGAACAATAAATAAATTTTTATAATTCCAAATAATTACTCATTAAAACAATTTTTTTTAAAGATATACAATTTTAGCTACATAGTAAACATCTCCCAATTTTTTTTCTTACCGATTCTACGTAAATAGGTAAGAAAAATCCTATTGGTTGTTTTTGAGCCTGTATTCAGACTAATGTTATTTAAACTTTGCTTCACAACTATTAAAATAATAGAAACCCATCATCTTATACCCATCACATCACATGCAAAACACAGGTGTAATGCTAAAGGACCTCAGACTGACTACTAAAATGCACGCATATCTATTTTTTAGTTTCCCAATGTATGTGACCAACTATTTATTCGAGGTATATATTTTCAGATTTTAGTATATTGTCTCAGTTTTAAATTAATAAGCACACTCGAAAAATATTTATGTTCTCTGTTATTAATAATACATAGATTAAATTTACACAATCAAATTGAGTGCTTAAAATAAAGAAAAATTTAAATTTACACAATAAAATTTAATGCTTAAAGTAAATAAATCATAATTTAATAATAAATTAAAATTGTTATTCTGACAATTTTTTTTTAAAAATAATTTATTTAATAAGTTTTAAAAACATTGTAAAAACATCGAATGTACCAATTAACTTAATCCATATATATACATTAATCTAACCATATATATATAATGTATACTAATGAATAGTATACGACCCTCCTATCTATATACATTGAAATGCTATGCCAAACAACGACCACAAATTTTATATTTCGTTACTGGGGGCACTAAATAATGAGATAAGCTTTTTCGTGTATAAATAACAACATAGCATGATCCTTTTGTTCACAATCGAAACGTCAATCCACATCCATCTTTTTTAAGTTCTGATGGAGAAAAATAATAATGTTTCAAAAGATACTTCTTCAGAAAAAAATTATGATGGGGTGGAAAATAAGATATCAGATTTAATAAACAAGTATGTAGTATTTGTTTTTTAATAAAGTACTTTTTATAATAATTTTATCTTTATGTTGTTTTACAGATCCAGTACAAATAGTTAGAGTTTGCGCTTATAACATATTATTTGATTTACAATTTTTATTAATTGAATTATTTGTGAACTTTATAGTAAAATATATGAACAATTTTTAACTAAGTTTCTGACGTATTTATGCAATACTCACATATATTTTTTTTTTCCAGAGCGCAATCAAATGTCTGCATGGAAGTCAAATTAGTACGTTACTTGTACAATAGCCTTTACAAATCAAAGCACCAAGACGCCAAAAACAACCGTACTCAAGAGGCTATTATTCGTTCCGACAACAAAAATTAAACGTACTTTTTCAAATAGACTGTATCTTTAATATATAGATCCTTTTATTTTCAAATAGTTTTTTACATTCCATTTCCCTGCATCCAATAAGACTAAGCCAAAATCAATACATTCGGACATATATATATATTTTTTTTCATTGTAGTTCTGAATGATGATTATTTAACTGCTCTCTATCATAATCAATAAAAACAAATTGAAATTATTATTCTAAAATTCCTTCTAATAAATCATTCAATTGTCAAGCTTACAATAAAAAAACAATATTTCAACTGAGTTAATGTCATTTTAGCACAACACCAAATAATAATAGGTTATGAATTCAAATTTTAGCATTATTCATGAACTGACCGAATGATATTTTTTATATTAATTTGCATATATTTTTTTTATTATAACATGAAGAAAAAAATTGCATCAATAAGTGTTCCATATATTTATACGTAGTCCTCAATAATAACTTCATTCAATACAAACAGGACAAAATATGACAGGAAATTTTACAGAATATTGGTACTTTATTAAAAATGTTGTTTGAACATTTGGGCTGATGTTGATTTTAAAATTTCATTGGCACAAATACCTGCACATCTTGAAATGCTAAATCCTATGCAGACCTCCTTATCGGCGAAATTCTGCATCTTCATACATCTTAAATATTTTTTATCAAATACCTTAACACATATATATTCGTATACCAAAAGGGTCATTCCATCATATTTGACCATTTATAATAATATATATATCACGTTTAGTGGATATTTCTTAATTACAAATGAAACTTTACATTTCCAAGTAAACCGAAATTAGTAAATATTTATTGGAATTTATTATGACAGGAATTTTTCTTTTAAAAATTACACGAGTAATTATTAAATTATCTTAAATATGTACTCGATGAATTAATAATACTTACCTTATAAATTACTCACTAACTAATGTATTTTAATTCCACAGTCCACACAAATAAAATAATATTATAAATAGCTTATTTATTTTATTTTATTAAAATTTCTAATATACATTATCAAAGTCAAATTACATACTTTGTACATCAAAATACAAAAACAAAACACGTAAAATATATTAAATAATTAATTTCAAAAGTCCAAAAATCCGGAATTAGTCATTTCTTTTGGGTAATACAAATGAAAATTAAATTTATTTTACAAAATTACACCAGCAATTATTAAAGTAACTTAAATATGAACTCGATTAATTAACAATACTTACCATATAAATTACTCACTAATAAAAAAAAACCCCAAAAATGAATAAAAAAAAATTCAAATTAACAACCACCGAACAAATACTTTAAAAAAATTATATTACACTATATTCATATATCAAATTTTTTATTTACTACATAAAACAAACTATTTATTATTCCTTATCTACTTACCAACAAAGGGTTCAATTTCCAAGGCATTCTTAATTTAATATTAAAATCAAATATACTACAACCAACTTATATAAAAACCCATCGCATTGTATAAGAAACACCACATATAAAAAAAAAACATTCCCAGTACAAACTTATTCAGGTTAAATATTTTAAATGAATTGTACTTTCGACCTTCATCTATATAGCAAAGGCAGGTTCTACAATGACGAAAATCGAAGACTTCGATACTCAAACGGAGTACTCACCGTGATATCGGCTACAAATGTAAATAGATATAGTTTCATCGACTTAATACGTGACATCAATCGTATCGGAGGCTACATACCTGAAGAGACATGGTACATAATCCCAAATCATGGATTCGCAGAAGGAATACGACTCCTATCAAACGACACTGAACTTAAACAAATGTTTAGTATAATGAAAGCATCTCATACGAATAAGATGACCATCTACGCGCAAGAAAATTTCTCCATTCAAAACACAGCAACAAATGAGGCCTATCATATTCCAACAAACATGCCACTACCGGTCGAGCCCTTCAACAACTACGCTGTGCAAGAAAACATGCGGATGAACGAAATTAGAAGACAATTGCGTGAAAGGCCATAGAAAGTTATATTATAAAGTGTCTTAGTCAAATTAATTACTTTACTTATGAAACTATAAACCTTTCGATTTTTATTTTATTTATTTCTATGTCTACCAATAAATAAACAAATTTATTTAATAAGGATTTAGTTATAAATAAATTTGGGTCAACATTTGTTTGGTAAAAAAAATACATAAACAAAATTTCACATGCTATTAAATAAATATTTTTATACCCAGACATGCTATGAAATCCAAAAAAATAAAGTTTCTAAAAAAATTACAAAATATGAACGGAATATTTTACTCTGCAAAACATTGGAACTTAACCTTTGTCTGTATACCATTAAATTACTATATTTAATATTCTATAACAGTATCCATGGAAAAACTAAACGGAAATACATATGTAAACACTATATATACACCAAATATGTTGTATAGAAAAACCACATCAGAAAATTCCATCGACATCACAACACCTAAATTTTCAGCCTATCTATGAAAACCTTACCATAAATCCTTTATATTCAAAGCTTCGTTCTTATACATATGGATGGAAAGGGATATATCTTTGAAAAAAAAATTCGAATTATAATCGTAAATATTTAGAAATATATCCAGTTCCATCCGTATGTAAAAGAAAAATTGCATTGTTCATCCTCCCAAAAAAAACAAGGATATCAGATTTTCCTAAGGTAAGACCCTGTACAATTTTTTTTTTTTATATTAATTAACATATTTTAATATATTTTTTATATTATTTATTTATATAATCACGCTTCACTTAATTGATTTCAATAACATTACTACCTTTGTATAGGTATTTTTCGATTTTCTCATTCTAATATATTTTAAAATATATTATAATTATTTTTATAATAACCTTTAAATGAACGGCCTCAAAAAAATTTAATCGTATTAGTTTAATGATTCGAGCAAAATAATATATATTTATCAAAATCTATTACCTATTATGTATGTCTTTTTGCAAACTCAAGATTAGTAAACAAAAAATAAATTATTATTATTATTAGAAAAAACGTTACTCTATCTAAAACTCAATGGGCCAAATTTATATCTTGTTCCAGGCCAAATCAGGGTCGGTTATTTAAGATAAAAAAACAAAATTTTTCTCTTAATCAGTTAACCCAATTCACCATTACCCAATTTTTAAAATAGACAGAAAAATGGAACTTTGATCCAACAAACATAGCCCAAACAAATAAATCTCAGCCCAATAATATTTCACAGAAATATACGACCACTGCTCGGCAATTTACGCGGGATAAAAATAATGATTACTCAGCCTTAAATTTACAGCGCAAGTTTACGTGTGTCAGGGAAAAAAATCATCAGCTTAATTAATTGCTTTTATGAATATATCTCACATCTTCTTCGACTCTTCATCTTCTCAAAGCAAACGCAAAATATAGGTATGGCAACATGAATGTATCCTTTGCTTAAAAAATCATAAATAATTTTTTTTCTTATTGTTCTTACAGATTCCAGAAAAAAAAAATTGCTCATTGCTACATGAATTTCAACATAGAGAGACTATAACACAAGGTAAAGATTTCAATTTTTTTTGTACATCAGCCTTCCTGTGTAAACGGTTACTTCATTTAATGGAAAAATTAATAACTATTTACAGATATAGTAATACTAAGTTCTTCTGCATGTGATGTTTGTTGACTTGTATTTTCTGGATTAAATCATTTACGAATGTATATTTTAGATTTTAGGTATTGTGACTTAGATATTTTAAATCACATTTAATTGAATTACGGGAGCCCAATCGTAGATAATTTTGGCATCATCCATTTGTGATTTTTTTTTCTGTTCAAATACATTTAATTATATTATTTGCATATGAATAAAGTTTGCCTTCTCCCCCCTGTCCTTCATAAATGTTATGGATATGATATTGTTAAAGCTATTTGGTGACTTATATTTTTTGGATTATTTCATTTACGAATGTATATTTGAGATTTTAGGTTAAAATCACATTTAATCGAAATACGGGAGTCCAATCGTAGATAATTTTTGCATCATCCATTTGTGTAATATTTTTTTTTTCCAGTTGAAATACATTTACATGTATTATTTACATATGAATAAGGTTTGCCTTCTCCCCCCTGTCCTTCAGAAATATTTTGGATGCCACATCGTTAAAGCAAGCTTCAATATAGTTTTTGCCATGCAATATTCACTTACAGACACATATAGTACAATAATTAGATTCTGTGTTTATTGCATTTGATATCTAGAACAGTAAATAGTTGCCCTTTAAACAACAACGCATAATTATTGTGACTATAAAACATGCCCCTTTATATCTTTGCTAACGTTTCTCAAGTCAACCGCTAGAACTACTGGTCTTAGAACCCAAAACAAATAGGTTTATTATTTATTCACTTATTTCAGAACTACAGGCCGAACTCAAACGCGAATAGGTATTTTATTCAACAAATCAGAGATACCGAATTTCCCTATGTTGTGCTATTTCACTTTGACTACTTTAGCATATTTTCTCATTGCAATCTAAACTCAACCCTCCCGGAGTTCATTATCCGGGGAACTCTATTTTAAATTTTTTGGTGTACTCTGTCAAATCAACTTTTTCCCTCGTTTAGTATGATACTCCCGTTTATCAAATTACTTAAACATGAGAGGCTTATCAAATTATATCTTATGCATTACTACTATTGCTTACCTCTCATTTTATCATTTGTAATTCTAAACTAACATTTACCAATACACATGCAGTTTATTATATTAACATTGCATATCATTAACTTATATTAAATATTTTTACTCACAGATTCATCAAATAAATACTACTGCACAGTAGCCATGCAGGTAAGACACATAATTCTCTTATAATTTCCAAATAAATACATTTCCAACTATCTATTTTATACATGTAGCAAGAGAGAGGATTCAAACCAAGAACCTATGTGTACAATGAGTCTCAGGTACATTTACTCATACATTTACTGATTTTTAAACAACAATTAAAAGGAGTATAATCTATCTATGCAGACAAGAAAGAGAGCAAACAAATGCGAACTTTATCTATACTACGAAGGTCGCTTTTATAGACGCGATGGAGGAGGCATAGGGTATTCGGCTGACCCTGGTGCTATACTAATGAACATAGACTCCACAAAATTAAATCTGAAACATTTGGTTCATGTTATTTACAAATTGGGAAAATACATACCAGAAGGCCTTTGGTACCGCGTACCGAATGGAGAGTTTGCTGATAGCTTGCGAACAATAAGCAGCAACGAGAACATAAAGCACATATTTGATCTTCTCATGGCATCGGGGACGTACAAAATGCCAATCTACGCACAAGAGCAGCTTATACGGCTTACTCCAGAAGGGCACCTAATCCATGCACTACCTTATGCTGTACCAAGAGTCTTCAACAAAATCAACAAGGAAGAACCGCTGAAAATCATCCAGGGAATGTCAAAGAAAGAAGATTCATATGATCACATCTACCAAGTTAGCCACAGACAGATCCACAAGGAAGAGGAATGAAAAAATGAAATGTCCTTCACTGTTTAAACTTTTAATTTGTAGTTTACCATATTCTGGACCTATTTTGATTTGTAATTATGATTAAAACTTTGTTCGGTTTATGCACAGAGTATTTTGGACAGGCATTTTTTTTGTTCATCTTTACATACAGCACCCATACTGGGCACCCGACACCGCGCCTTGCGCGGTGCTTCCTTCCTAGTATATATATATATATATATGCGTGCCGCCCACGAAGGTTGAATCAGCATATTTAAAAAGAAAAGAAATATATAGCCTCGGATTTAATATTGGATAACTTTAGAAGGCAAAATTGCAAACTTCATCCCAAATTATAAATGTTTTTCATATATCGTCCCATGTTATAATTGAGTTGTATTTTAGTCCCATTAATTTAGAAAAATCAGCGACTTTTGTCCCTTTGTTAAATTTGGATAGAAATCACCGCTTAGTTGCTAATTTTTACGTGTCAAATAACTTCTCATGTTGACATATACGTATCATGTTGAGAAATTGAAAAAAAAATACCATTGCAATATTAGTCCTTAAAAATCTATTTCTTTCATTCTTTATCCCATATCATAACACATAAATATACACATTAAAATATATTTCTTATACTTTTATTCTTATTTTCTCGTATTTTCACAGGTTTTATACGAGAAATTTCGGAAATTTTTATTCTTCCTAAAAGATAATCCTTTAGACAAAACAAATAGTCAATAATAATTCGTATTTCCTATATGCATTTTTTCTTTGTCCCCTCGCATTTATCCATTTATTATGTTTGTACCATTGGTGCTGTTATCTCATCAGCAAACAATGAACTTTTAGTCATGATCCATAGACGCATTTCTGGATGCACCGATGTGACAACCAACGATTAGATCCTCGCCAACAAAGGATAGGCAGGATAGATCACACCGATGCATAAACAAAATAGGGTTTAAGCTTGCTACGTAACAAACGTGGCCAAAATTTGGAGAAGATAAGACCACTTGCAGGGACTATTTCGCCAACTTATTTGGAAGCGTCTAACAAACTTGTTGATAAGGTTTCCTAACTGCACGCACAAGGAAAGTTGTAACCACATCTACCATCGATCCGCACCCAACACTTAATTCAAAAACAATGATAGAAGGCAAGGCCGCTCCCCAAAATGTCTATAAATAGATACCTATACTCGGCATGGCAAAGGGACAACCTTCACACAATCAATCACACTCTCTACGAGTCAATCAAGCACAATGCCAACAACGACTTGCTTCTAAAGCTCTACCAAGTGGACTTCGCACTCATCTTAGCTTCTCATAACTCATGGTGATTTGCAATCTTTATTTTTCTTAAATGGTAAATTAGTAGTTTGTATAGGTTATTGATAATTTAGATAAGACATTGTTTACATGACCATCGTAGATCAATGGGTATAATATACGGCATCCTAGATCAACGTATATTGTGCACGGTCATCATAGATCAACGTGTATTCCAACTGTACTTCAATGAATTGTTTCAATGTGTACTCCTCCCAACTTGTAAAGTAGTGTATTATTCGCCACAAATCAAAATATCACCCATACAAAATGCACTATTTGCACGACCATCACCGGATCAACAGATATAATCTACAGCATCTTAGATCAACATATATTATAAACGACATCCATCGATCAACAAGCATTCTGACTGCACTTTAAATTTAAGCTCGCACTGTTACGGCTATCTTTGATCAACGTGTAGTCCAACTGCACCACATTCCCACAACGACACTATAAATTGCTTAAGCCATACGGACATACAAGCATAGAAAACCACCAAGGAGTAATAGTTTGTATTACTCCGATCAGTCGATTGACTTAGTTAGTTTCACATATGTGCACTACGCTGCCAACGAAGATCGTTAATTACCTTGTAAGTTGTTCGCAAATTACTGTAGTGACTCGCCAAACACTTTTTTTTTAATATTGATCGCACCTGACTGTCGAACTGACCTGGGAACTTCCCCACATACTTTAAATATCTTTTAATTCCTCGCATTTTCTCTTATTACTCACAATCTCATGGATTGTAAGAGAAATTTAAGGATAAAACAAATTCGATATTTCTTTTACACAAATTATTAAATCTAAACATTCCACATTTTAGTAAGAATTATCTCCTTTTTTCTATGTTCCCTCAAACTTTTTCATGTTTCCATGAAGTTTCATAGATGTTCCTAGTAATTAATATATACTAAATTTATTTCTTGACACATAGTTTCAAAAACTTTAAATATTTACCATGTAAAAAATTTCCACACTCTAAAATAATTGAATTTCAAACACACACAAGAAAAAAAAAACATGGTAAATATGTGAAAATAGAATCAATAATATTTCTGAAAAAATATTTTTTATCCATAAATTGCTTGTATTTTCATGAGAATTTGAGATTAGATAAAAAAATATATATAAGCGAACATAGAGAATTTGAGAAAATGTTTAGTAGAATGTGGAAAAAACTGATTTTAATTAAATTATTTACTTTTTTTATACGAAAGCATATGCTTTTTATTTATAAGCGGTTTATATCATCTATGAGCATTAAATCTGATTTACTTTTTATCGTTCAAAATATTATTTCTACCCAAATAATATAATTATAATTAAATTGCTTTTATCAGAATTATGTTCTAATTTATAAAACTTCCATTTCTTTTCCCATATTTGCATTTTCTTCCTAGAAAAATACCCTTCCTAATTTTTGTGCTTCAGTGTGTCCAGATTGGATACGTTTTGACACAAAAAACGCCTTCGTGGCAACATAACAGAGCAAACCGTTTAAAAATTAACGTTGGTACAAGTTTTGTAAAAAATATTAAATTATCGGACTAGAACTGATACTCACATAAAGTGTGGGATGACATGTAAAAAAACAACTTTATTGTGGGTAAAATTAATATCAAGTGCTCTTACATGTTACTTCTTGTCGTGTTAACGGTAAACAATAATCATTCATATTGTAAACGCTGCGCATCTGCTTTTACCGATGGAATATAGAAAATTGAACGAAATTCATCCAACTCTAAAAGCGTCAACGCGACTTCAGGAGATGGCCTGTAGTGGATCTATAACAGTTAACGGTGTCGTTATAACCGCCTTGGGAAATTCTTACCCACATCGAGTTTGGCCGAAACCAAAGTAACCACAAGATAAGTGCAATACACTTGCTTTGAGATTAGATGTAACTTCCAGGAGAGTGATCAATCACAAAGCAAGTGCAATACACTTGCTTGTTGGTTGGATGGGTTTGGCCAAGCCAAGCTTGGACAAGAATTTTCCGCAGCACTGCATACTGGAGACGCGTGGCGTTTATGTCTTCTTGGGTATTCTGACACCCGCACCGATTGAAAAGTGATGCATCGATATTTATATGTTTTTCTGTGTTTAATTAATTGAGTATGGGTGCAGTTTCAATTGTCTTTGTTATTTTATATATTATGTGTCATGAACATTGTATTATCTTTTTCAATATATCAAAAAAATAAAATGTGTATTGTTTTTTTCTTCTTCTTAATTCAGTATATTTGATGTTTTTGATACATGCATATATCTAGGGCTTTTCAATTATACACATTTATGTCTTGAAGAGAAGAATCAGAGGATTTATCTATAGAGATTGTAACCACTTTTAATTATATCAAATATATTATTTTGTTCCACTTGTTTTATTGTCTATTTAAACTTTTTGCAGACATTTAAAATTTGTTGTAAACTATGATATGATAAACTGTAACACACAATATGTGCGTGACTTGGAAGCGGTTTATTCATTTTAGACTTATATACATTGTACAGGCATAAGAAAATTTAGAGATGTATTCAAAAGATATAGATTTTGCTTTGATGAAATTGCGATAGAACATGCCAGTTAGCCAACCAATTTAATAGATTCAATCTGTTTCAATAGACTACGAAAATTTCCAGTTAACAAGAATACAACCGCGCGCCCAAAGAAATGTATGAACGAATTATTGAACTAAAGCCGATAAATGCCAAGTTCAAGACCACGTGCAACGCATATGACCAGTTTTGTCCGAATAATGTAGGGTGATATGAAATGTGCAATAAATGTGTTAAAATTATGAGTTAATGTCAATTTAACCCTATGATATGTAAAATGATCAATTTAAACCCCTCTGATCTGAAAAATAGTATTTAAACCTCCTCTGAAAATTTAATTTATCTCTTTCAGCAAGAGAGGTAACTCGCTTGTTGAAATTGAGAGTGGGCATGAAAATTATTATTGTAACACAGGGGTGTAAATTGTTACATTTATCACAACACAGAAGGTAAACTATCACATTATCATAACAATGGGGTAAAGTGTCACATATAAAAATATCAGGGAGGCTGTGTGAAACTTTTATAAAATTGTAGGGCATAAATTACTCTTTTTCAAATCACAAAGAGGTAAACTGAACATAATGAATATCTCATGTGGATAAATTGTCATTAACTCATTAAATTATAGTATGAAATGTAGAATTCGATATGCCTCAATATCCAAAATACAAATCACCCTATTGAATGGTATCACAAAAAAACAATTTTGCCATTAACTTAGTGTAGCATGTCATCATTTCATTCTATAACAATTCCTCTTAAAATCCGTGAGGCTATTAAACCAACCAAAAAAAATCAAATTTTATTTATTTAAATGAGGCTATTCTACGAAATATATAGAGGCCTTTGTGTAGCCATAACTCTTATCATTACTTAAACTAATTCAATTATATGGTGCCGTAATCATATGAACCATAAAATTCCAACATAATATAAAATCCACCCCTGGCATTAGATGGGACTAATTAAGAATACACTCACCTGTGAAATAATGTTGGTATCAATCTCACTAAAGATGATTCCTTCTGCAAGATGAATGCTCGGCCTTTCGGATAATTAAATATTTAAAGAAAACTATGATATTAGGGTAAATTACGAATATCCCCACGAGGTAAGATCTAATTATAAAAATTCCCCTAACTTATTCATTGTTACAAAAATCCCCCTGAACTTTGTCACCATCTTACAATTAACCTCTTATCACTGAAAAGTTATATGGTTATTAGTAATGTTTGTAATATTTTAAAAAAAAATGTAAGTTTGGGTGTTAAATTTAATATCTCATAAATTATAAAATTGATAATTATATATTTACCACAAAAAATTTAAAAAAATTGTATAATTGCGCATAAATTTCCAAAAATACTTTTTTTTTACATATTTATTAACACTTTAATTTTTATAATAATAAATTAAACAAAATTTCATTAATAATAATCTATAAATAAAAGAAATGTATTTATAAATTTAATTAAATTAATTATTTTATACTTTATTAGTAAATTAAATATTTTAAAAAATAATAAGAAAATTTAAAAATCCAATAAAAAATTTTTAATTTATTTTTATGTTTATAATAATAAAATTTATTAAATTATTATTATAAAATTAAAATAATTTATTCAATTAAATGTGTAAATAAATTTCTTATATTTATTAAATATAATTAATAAAATTTTGTTTATTTTTTATTATAAAATTTAAATTGTTAATAAATATGTAAAAAAATTAATATGTTTTTAAACTTATGGGCAATTATACAATTTTATCATTTTTTTGGTGGTAAATATATAATTATCAATTTTATAATTTATGAGATATTACAATTAGCATCCAAGTTTATTTTTTTAAGATATTACAAACATTACAAATAACCCCCTAGGGGCAAAGTAGGAACTTTTCAGGGGTAAGGGGTCAATTGTAAGATTCGTAATACCTAATACGTGAGAGAGATTTTCGTAATCAGACCTTACCTCAAGGGGGGTATTCGTAATTTACCCTTGATATTATAATGTTACTTCTAGTTGTTCAACGGAACTGCTAAATCGACCCAGCCCAAATCGACTGCAATTTATATGTTGAATGTTTGATGGGTTGCTTTTGGGCATATTAAATAGACCGCAAGTTGCAATCGAATTTGATTTTATACTTTTTTAGACCACAACCGCATTCAACCGCATATATAAATTATGATTTTATTATTTTATTTAGTCCTAAAATTAAGAAAATGAGAAAGATAAGTTATGTATATATCTTAACAAATTAGTCGCGTTCCACAGCGCAAAGCCGGCTATACTAAAAAAAAAAATTACTGTCTTACGTAACTCTCTAACTCTACGTGAAAAAAAAACTAAAAGGAGCCAAACTATAATTGAAAATGTTAAAAAATATTCTGCAAAAAACAAAAAGTAAAACAAAATAAAAAGGAATTTATCAAATAAAATTTTATTGGGGCGTTAACCACCAACATCAAGTTCAATTATTAAGGTATTTATCTTCTTTTGAGTTTTATATTTGTGTAATGAAAATTTGTTAACCTAGTGTTTGGAATTTGTTTTAGCTTTTATTAGATTATGTATTCACTGAATATCATATTTTGTTAGTTGATATTTTGAATTATCTTCATGGTATTTTCTATTGAAGTTTACAAAATTTATTCATAAAAATAAAAAGTTGTAACTAATTAGTGCATTTATATTTAACTTATCAAATAACAAAAATACGTTAAAGTTAAGAATCACTACAAGAAAAATAAATTTTAGTGACAAAATATTATGTGACATTATTGAAATTGTCACTTTTTGCAAGTATTGATTGACAAAAATAATAGTTTTGTCACAATAACAATAGTGACAAGTGCAATAGTGACAAAATATATTTTTAAGTTGTCACTAATGGCTATTAGTGACAAGTTTATGGAACTTATGATGTATCTATTGACAATTAGTGATACCGTTCTAGTGACAACGTATCACTATAATTTACTGATAACTTTTTAGTTGTTACTTTTGGGATATTACTAAATGTCAATAGTTACAACTTTTTCACATTTCTCGTCACTAATGTGTCTATGTATATCATTTTAATGACAATATTTAAATTCTTGACATTTTGTCATTTTATATTTTATCACTACAATTTAATTTTTTTGTAGTGAATGTTGACACCGTAAAATCCGCCCCAACCCAAATGGATCACGGAGTATCTTAAGACTTGTTGGATTTGATCTAAAGTATTAAAAACCAGCAAATATTAAGTGAGTACATGATCGCACTAAATCATAATATGGAATATGTTCAACGCCCAAGCCTTGGGCTCTTTGAAGAAGGAAAAGAAATACAACTTCAAATCCACAAGTCATGTGCCCGACATTCGCGTTTTAACACGTTTGATTTGACATAATATGATATACATGTTAGCAATTATTCACATAAGCATGAACAATAATGGATCGATTATAATTATGCCAATTGCTTTAAACGTAAATTAGGTATAGAGATACCTATCTTCATGATGTGGACAATCGGTAGCGGAAATACTGATTGAATGGAAGACTGGTTTCTCTCTCCCGCCACAGTTTTGAGTTTCTAATAATGTGTTAAGTTATGAGGGAACTTAACAGCTCTGAAAGCATGTAAACTCAAGGACCAGTTTCCTCATTATATAGATGTAGAACCCTAATCCTCACTACTCAAGTATTCTTCATATATGGGCCTAACCCTAATGGGTTACTCATAATGGGCCATAAATTTACATTCTCCCACTTGGCCCATGAGAGAATTACCATTCATCGCCTTTGCATAGTAAACCACATATACGAGTCATGGCGGTCCTAAGTTATCATTATCTAACAAAATTCCTTCCATGTACCCACTACAACAAAAACTGGATCATGGGACACTTTCAAGGGGACATTTATTTTTATGTGTCCCAAACTTTTAAGTTTTAAGACATTTATTTTTAAGTGTCCCATAGGAAATGATTATGGGACACTTAACTCTGGAGCGGGAAAAGTGGCGCCCAATTTGTTCCCTTTTTTTATTTCACTCAAATTCCCTTATTATTTTTGCCCTCATTCTAATTTCTCTTCTCTATCAAAAAAACCTCTCTAGCTTCTCTATCAAAAACCCTCTCTTCTCTATCACAACACGTAAGAAATCAAATAACAAAGACTAATCAAGCAACAGGTAATTTCTTCTTCTCTTTCTCACAATCGGCCCAAATCCTCTGTTTTTCTTTTTCAATTTCTCTTTCTTATTTTCGGTTTTTCCTTCAATTTGGGTCACAATCGGCTTTCTCACAATCGGTTCTTGACATTCAGTTCTTCTCTTTCTCACAATCGGTCCAAATTCCCTTCTTATTTTCAGTTTTTCCTTCAATTTGGGTTTTCTTAATCAAGCAAACATGAGCAGCTGCTCTCCATTTATCTTCTTTGATTGTTGCTTATCTTTGATTTTCGGTTTTTCCTTCAAAAATCTAAAGTTCTATGATTATTGCTTTACCTAATTATTTTGTTTTTATGTGTTGCACTTACAGATTTGAGCAGCTTCCAATTTCATCCGGGTTTCCTCTCAATTCTTTATCTCACTATCTTTAAAGTTCTGTTCTTACTATTGATTTTTGCTTTAATTGATTATTCTCTTTTATTTGTTGCACATACAGATTTGAGCGATTCACATTTTCATCCGGGTTTTCTCGAAGAAATCAGTAAGGTATGGATTTCAATTGCTATTATCCCCTATGATAAATATGATTTAGTTTTATTTATGATGTGGGTACGTTGATATTGGATTTTTACTGAAAAATTTCAACTTAAAAAGTTCCTCACTGTCTTTTATAGAATAGAATAGATAATAAGTTTGTTGTTGTGGGGGCTCTTGCCTGATCCGTGTGACTCATCTTACCTATATTTGTCTTCGTTTCAATTTAATATTAAATGTTTTTTACAACTCACATGAGATTCTTGATGAAATTGCTTTTCTGTAAGTGAAACAGTAACTATGTGGGAATTTGGATATTATTCTTGAGTTATAATCAAATTTTCTACAGCACAATAAAATTTGTTCATGGGTCAAAGATAGGGAATAGATAATTTATTTTCAACTTTGATGGTTCCTTGTAACTTCAATACATGTATCTTGCATTTTTTCTTACATATGATTCCATAAATCACATAACACGTTTACTTTTTAGTAGGTTAATAATGGATAAGAGTTGGATACATAAATCAAGGTTATCAAAAGAATATGAAGATGGGTTAAATCGATTCCTTGATATGGCATTTGATAATGTATCTCTTAGTGGAAAGATCTTATGTCCTTGCAAAAATTGTAAGAATGGAAAATGGTTAAATAGGGAGACTTCGAAAGAACATTTGATAGTTGATGGGTTCTTGAAAGGTTACACGCATTGGGTTTTACATGGGGAAGATACATCATCTAGTCAGCCTAAATTTCAACAAAATGAAAATTTTGATATCTTTAATGACATGCATGACTTGGTACACGATGCTTTTGGGATCAAAGATACTAGTGGAGACTTTGAAGAAGAACCGAATGAACAAGCTAAGACTTTTTATAAATTGTTAGAAGATGCTCAACAAGAATTATATCCAGGATGCAAACAATTTTCAAAACTTAGATTTATAGTAAGACTTTTTCACCTAAAGTGTATGGGTAAATGGTCTAACAAGACATTCACAATGCTTCTCGAATTGTTGAAAGAAGCATTTCCCGATTTAACCAAGTCATTGCCCAAGTCTTACTATGAAGTACAAAAGATCATTGGGGCTTTAGGACTGAACTGTATTAGAATTGATGCATGTCCCAATGATTGCATGTTGTACTGGAAAGAGCATGAGAATGATATTGTATGTCATGTTTGTAATACACCCAGATATATTCAAGCTGAAATTGATGGAGTAGATGAAGAAGTTTCATCTGTTAAGTGCAAGAAAATTCCAGCAAAGGTGTTGAGGTACTTCCCTTTAAAGCCTAGGCTACAAAGACTCTTTATGTCATCTAAAACAGCATCATTTATGAGATGGCACAAAGAGGAATGTACTAAGGATGGTTGCATGAGACATCCTAGTGATTCTCCTCTTTGGCACGCTTTTGATCGTCAAAATCGTGATTTTGCCAAAGATTCAAGAAATGTAAGGCTTGGCCTAGCAGCTGATGGTTTTAGTCCATTTAGAACTATGAGTGTTACTCATAGTACTTGGCCAGTCATATTGACCCCATACAATATGCCTCCATGGATGTGTATGAAAGAACCATTTTTCTTTTTAACTTTGCTCGTCCCTGGTCCATTGCCTCCTGGAAACAACATTGATGTTTACTTACAACCCTTAATTGATGAACTTAAAGAATTGTGGGTTGGGGTTGAAACTTATGATGCGTCAACAAAACAGAACTTTAATATGCGTGCAGCTTTGTTGTGGACTATTAATGATTTTCCGGCGTATGCAAATTTGTCTGGTTGGAGCACAAAAGGACAACTAGCTTGTCCGTCATGCCATAAGGAGACATGCTATAAATACTTGCACAATAGCCACAAACATTGTTACATGAACCATCGTAGGTTTCTGAGTCGATATCATCCTTATCGAAAAGATAAAAGATCTTTTGATGGTAACGAAGAAAGTAGAATGCCACCTACTACTTTAACGGGAGATATGGTGCTAGAGGAGTTAGGTGGGGTTAACATAAAATTTGGAAAGAAAGTTAATGATAATCCACATCTTCCTCATAATTGGAAAAAAAGAAGCATATTCTTCGATTTGCCATATTGGAAAACTAACATGCTTCGTCACAATTTGGATGTAATGCACATTGAGAAAAATGTATGTGATAGTGTGATTGGAACTTTATTAGGTTTGGAAGGGAAGACAAAAGATCATGAAAATTCACGTCTTGATTTGGTTGATATGGGCATAAGGCAAGAACTTCACCCCATTACCCTTGAATCCGGGAAAAAATACTTGTCGGCTGCGTGTTTTTCAATGAGTAAAAAGGAGAAAGAAATATTTTTGGAAATCCTAAAAAATGTAAAAGTTCCAGACGGATATGCTTCTAATATCTCTAGATGTGTACAAATCAAGCCAAACAAAATTTCAGGTTTAAAGAGTCATGATAATCACATCTTGATGCAACAATTGCTTCCAATTGCTTTGCGTAAAGTCTTACCAAAGCATGTTAGAACCCCTTTGATTAAGTTGTGCACTTTTTTTAGAGAGCTTTGTTCTAAAGTTCTTAATCCTGGAGATTTGATTCGTTTGGAAAAAGAGATTGCCAAAACTCTTTGTGACTTAGAGAAAGTATTTCCTCCATCCTTCTTTGATATCATGATTCATTTATCTATTCATTTGGCATATGAGGCTCGGATTGCGGGACCAGTACATTACCGTTGGATGTATCCAATTGAGAGGTATTTTCAATTTATATGAAGATTTTCATATTAATTAATTAATTCATTCACAGGTACTTGTCTACATTGAAATCATATGTGCGTAATCGAAGTCGTCCAGAAGGTTCTATTGCAGAAGCATACTTGGTGGAGGAATGCTTGACTTTTTGCTCTAGATACTTAGACGATGTAGAGACTAAATTTAATAAGGTTGGAAGAAATGATGATAGTGGTGGTGAAGTCACAATGGAGTTTTCTGTATTCTCTAACCCAGGGAGTCGTATCGGGAGGGAAGACTCTATAGTACTTGAAAAAGAAATGATTGCCAAAGCACACCAATATGTATTATTCAATTGCAATTCAATTGAGTCCTACATTGAGTAAGATCTCAAGTTCAGTGTTATCACTTTATCTTATTTAATATGATGTCATATACTTATCTTTCATGTTCAAATTACATGTAGAGAACACAAAGCTAAGGTTGATTATGAAAATCCTCGTCTTAGTAGAAAGAATATTGAACAAATCCACAGTAAAACATTTGCCAACTGGTTTTACAAACATGTAAGCTAATCTACTGATTCACATTTTTATTCACTTTCTTTTTTATCTTAATTATTCATTTATTATATATCTCATTAATATGATAGCAATTTTTGTATTACAGGTGGAAAATTTACATCTCGCTGGAAATCAAGTGTCGGAGGAACTTAGGGCCCTAGCACGAGGGCCTAATCCAGTAGGAAAACGATATAGAGGGTTTATTGTCAATGGGTTTCGATTTCATGTGAAAAGTTATGAAATTCGAAGAAAAACCCAAAATAGTGGGTTGGTTGTTACTGCACAAACTAGCAGTTTTGCTAGTAGAAATGATAACAATCCTATCATTGGTGATTTCACTTACTATGGCGTTTTAAAAGATATTATTGAACTTGAATACTTTGGTGGGAGAAAAATTGTGATGTTTGATTGTGATTGGGTGTCAGTAAGAAGTGCTCAAAAGCGGGATGAATATGGCTTCACTTTAGTTAATTTATCTCGGTTGAGGCAACATAGTGAGCCTTTTGTTTTAGCTTCTCAAGCACAACAAGTGTTTTACGTGGAGGACCATGTCGAGAAGGGGTGGAATGTTGTTGTCAAAACAAAAGCTAGGGATATATTTGACATGGATCCAGTTTTGAGTTTAGATGCAGATGCACTTCAGCAAAATGACACCAACGACTCACAATTTGATGATGAAGATGAACAACTCAATTTGGTTAGGGAAGATGTAGAAGGAACTGTAGTTTGAAAACTGAGGAGTGACTTTGAATAACTAATTAGTATTTGAGTATTATTTTGGTTTTCATTATTGGATTATGGATTTAATATTAGTTTATATTTCTGAGTTTTTATATTCTTTCCATTTGTTTAATTGCTTGATAAATATGTTGCCTTATTATATGCTTAAGTATAATCATTATATGATACACGGTAAGTTACATTTAAATCGAGTATTTCTAATTCCTTTTGTATATTAATTCAAAGATTTAGTTTAGTTGTAATCACGTTTTTATTGTGTGCAGATAATGCCCCCTAAAACTAGACCTCGTAGCAAGCGTGCAAGACGTCCTGTGCAACTACTTCAACATCTAGTTCTGGAAAATGGTGCAAATGAAATTCAAAGAGGTTATATTGTCTAATTGTTTATTTACTATACTTAGTACTTGTACCTTTTGTATTATTACACTCCCAATGAATCATCAAAACTAAATTGAAACTGTATAACATAAAGGATCACGTAGTCATGGTGTGAGTTCAAATCCACCTAGTGCATCTACTCTACGACGCAATACAAATATCAATCAAGACAGTCAACAAGTTGATCCTAATCATGATGCAGCCGAGCCTGGTGAGTTAATTTTAATATATACTAACGTGTTTTCAGTTTAAATCTTTGATTATGATTAAGAAGAAAGTTCATTTATTTAATATTGTTATAGTTGATAACAAGAAAAAGAGAGGAAGGGGAAGTACTTGCATGCCAAAAATATGGGGTCAGCAACCGGGAAAACGTATTGTTGTAACTTTTAATGATCTTGGACAGCCAAATGATGAAAAGACAGCAAGCAGTTTGGCTCATTTTTTGGGTTCAATTGCAAGGAATCCGTTATATTGCCCACTTAAGTATACGGATTGGAGATTAATGCCGACTTTTTACAAGGATGAAATGCTTAGACTTGTCAAGGTTATAGGTTCTATTTTATTTCAATTTTTTTAAGTATTATATGAGTTCTTAGTTTATATTAGTCTATAATGCTCTAAATTTCTCTTTTTATAGGGAAAGTTTGAGATTCCTATAGGACATGAGCCATATATCCTAGGATCTATTAACAAAAAATGGAGAAGTTGGAAATGTGACTTAAAGAAATTAAACTTTGATCCTGATGTTCCTATTGAGCAACAATCGCATGAAATTCCTGCGATAGTGAATGAAGAACAATATAGTGTGTTAGTTGAGCATTGGATGTCTGATAATGCGGAGGTATGTTTTCTACAGTTCCTATTATGAATTTCTCATTTTGATTTTATTTTGGTGAGTTACAAGTATTTTAGTTATTTGAACTTCCACAGAAAATAAGTCAAAAGAACAAAGAAACTCGTGCAAAGTTGACGTATATTCATCGTATGGGAAAGAAAAGTTATGCAGTAGTGAAAGAATCAATGGTAATGTTTACTTTGAAATTATTGTAGTTGTGAGTTTGTTGGTAGAATAAGCTTACAAAAATGTATAATATGACCATTTGTATGTAGAACAAAGATAATGGTAGATATCCCACAAGAGCTGAGTTGTTCAAGAAGTGTTATTCAAAACCTGATGGTACGAGTGAAGCTATACAGGAAGCAATTGTAAGTGATTACATATTAATACATATTCATTAAGTTTTCTTATATCTAATTTATATTAATTTCTTCACTTTTTATTATAGACTCAAATGGAAGAGCTAGCTGCCCAAAACTCTGAAAACTCAAATAGCAATAATGGTATTCATGATCCTGATGATGACTTTGCAAAGGTAATGGGCAAGGATAAAGATGGACAATTGAGACTGTATGGAATGGGAGTGAAAGCTGGAGATGTTTATGGAGCAAAGCCAAGTCGTGATGCACTTTTTAGGCAATCCATGGAGTATAAAGAAAAGTATTTTCAGCAAGTAGAGAAATTTGAAGCATTGAATGCAAAGGTAGAAGAGCTGACAGCAATTGTCCAAGGGAAAGCACGCCCTGGTGAACAATCTGACGCTGGAAGTGCTCGAGTTGCATCTCCAAGAGGGCAATCAAATTCTCGAAGCCCTCCACCCGACAATCACATTTCATCACCATCAATTTCTCGTCCAACGCGTATCAAGGTAAAATAAGATGCATTTAAACTTTTCCATTCTTATTCACTCTTGGCGATCTGATGCAAATATTTCAGTTTTAGTCGCATGTAATCTCATCTGATTTATATTTTAAAAAAAGCTCTATGCATCAAGATAATACTTCATGCATATTCTTCCAAGTATAACGGTTACTATTCTTGTATTGAATGTAGCAATGTGGCTGTTGCAATTTGCTATTGAAATCAATGAAATTTCGATTTGATCTAGCTGGCTGGTTGATTTAGTCTTTGTTAACATTAAGCAAATCGCAGGTTGGATCTTGTGTTCTTTTGAAAAATGGTGGAGATAGGAATGAAGTTATTGCAGGAGGTATTGTAACTAAGACAAGTAATGTTTATGTCAATGGTATGGAGTTGGAACGCGACTTCTGTGAAATAGTAATTCAATTCCAAGTGAAAAGAGATGCAAGATTGTTATTCCCTCATAGTCATTTTCAAACTATTGGAGATGCTCTTGGAGTACCTATTGTTTGGCCTTTGTCCATGGTATTTCCTTTTTCTTTTCTTGATACCATGCTTACTACATGTATTTTTTCAAAAAGAAAAAAGCTTTGTTTGGAGTTGTTACTACATGCTTCCACATAGTCATCAAATATATTTTATATATTGAACAGGTTGAATTGGATGAAGACGAAGACTGGTTCAAGTTGGAGGATGAACTTTTTTGAGCTTGAACTTTGAAGATATCTATAGTTAGATTTGGTATCCTTATTCTAGAAACTATGCAAGTTTATATTTTAGATTGTACTCATTTCCAAGAACATATATATGTATTTTTGTTGTCTTGGAAACTTTCTATGACATTAGAACTACTATATCTACATATACTTAATATTTTTGGAAGTGATACTGGGATTGTTTAAAAGAATCGACCATTTGCATTATATTAGTTATTTGAATTGTCATTTAATTTGTTGAAATATTTATGCATGTTGAGTAAATTTTGGAATAAAATAGCTTAGGATTCTTGGAAGTGTCCTATAAGTATTATATGAGACACTTTTAAGTATTGAAATATATAATACAAAAGGCATATATAAATGTTTATGGATTTTTGAAAACACAAATAAGTGTCTCAAGAATGAAATTAATAAAAATGTCAATTCTCTGGGAACACTTATTTGTATCTCGAAAATGATCTCATGGGACACATATAAATATCCTCAGACCGCAAAATCTAGGGACACTTATTTGTATCTCGAAAATGATTTCATGGGACACATATAACTATCCTCAGACGCATAATCTAGGGACACTTTTTAGGGACGAATAAAATTGTTCCTTGTTATCACGCGACACGAAATTATGAGACACTTTTTTCAAGTGTCCCAAAGTTTCTAAGTGTCCCAAGATAAACATCTTGGGACACTTATTTGTGTCTCGAGACATGATTTTTGTTGTAGTGACCACAATATAAGTGACCCACTACACAAGACCTATAATTGGAAACTTTCATAATGTACATCCCTGTTAATGTTCACATAATGTTCGTAATAGTGTACACAATCATTAAATACCAGGAATATTACTTTTAGTTACAGAAACATATAAATGGCGCTCAAAAGTGTCAATATTGATTCCTAAATGATCCTACAATACAATAATCAATTACTATCAAGACTCATTCGGTTAGCATGCTCATAAATATCTTGTGGTAACGATTTATTCAAAGGATCAATAATAATCAGATCAGTTCTGATGATAATTTGACACTTTATATTTCTGAATATCTTCTTCGAAGACAAACACATTTAACTCCAAATATTATGCACCTTTGGAATGTTTGTCGTTCTTAAAGATGTACTGCAAATCTTTCAGCGACTTGGCAGTAATGTTAACAAAATCAGGTCATGAAATAATATTATGCAGCTTTAATGGTGGCCTCGAAACACGCCACAAGTATAGATTTCGTAGCGATAAAACTTTGACAATTTCTTTTGAACTTTTCATGATATCGTCCCTCCAGCCAAAAGGAACAAATAGCCAAAAGTGAACTTAATACTACCAAGATATCTACAATCATGACTGATTCTCATAAAAAGAGTAACTCAGTAAAGATCCAACATATGGTATCACATTATCAGACAAGTGATATCTACAAAGTTGTATTCAAGCACATAGCTCAAGGAGACTACATTTTCTGATGAGAGAGCATAAAGCTGAATTCTAGCATCCAACAAGTGATATCTGATGGGATCTATCAGATAAGAATCACTTCAATGTCAAGTGATATAGAAGAATAATCAGCAAAATCAGCATGATGAAAGAAACAATTAATTTTGTACATGTCCAAATTAGCAGCCTATATAATCTTGTACTTCTTGTGTATAATCTTAAATACCATAAAATCACCAATTAATTTTGTTTGGCTTATTTTTCATGAGATGTGGCTTAAATTAGTTTGGCTTATGTTTCATCATCTTTGTATATTATATACATTCATATATATGCGCATGTAATTTGGCCATTTTTGCCAAGGTTTTAGCATTACAATTTGTTATTATTTATGATTAGGCAATTATTGAAATAATTTCTAATGTAATGATTCATCGATGATTAATATATTTAAAAAAAAAAAAAATTCATTTACCAAATATTTAACATGTTTTATTGGAAAAAGACCAATTCAATTTGCATTATCTTAACAATTAGCATATGTTGATTTTTTAGGTGGATGGAAATGAGCTAATGCCAATTTAACTCCCTCTAAAATTTATAATGTTTAATTTATTCCCTATAATTTGAAAAGGATCATGTTACCTCTTGTGAAATTTTAAAAATAACAATTTACCTCCTTCAGCCGTAGAGTATAACTCACTCGTCGAAATTGAGAGTGGGCATAAAAATATTTTAACATAGAGGAGTAAAGTGCAACATTTTTCATAACACGAGGGGGTAAAATGTCACATTTATCATAACACGAGGGAAAAAGTGTTACACTTATCATAACACATGGGGTAAAGTGCCACATATAAGGGGTAGTTTTGTCAATTTGAATTTTTTTAAATTAAAAAATATCAGAAAAACAGTGTGAAACTTTTATAAGATTACAGTGGGTAAAGTGTTCTTTTTCAAATCACATGCGGTAAATTGTCATTAACTCGGAGGAAATGTGAAAAAGTGAAGAATACTACATCAAATAGATGAGAAGAATGGAAATGACCTTTTTTTTTTTGGCATTTCCCTTGATTTTTTTGATTTAGTAGCAAACTCTGTATACAAGGTTCAAAACCAAAGTCTATGAGAACTGACATCATGAGTTGTTTCTTTGCATCCATGAGCTTGCTTGAATTTTAGGCTCAAGGCCATTTTTCTAGCAAGGTACGAGTCCTGATGTTGAGTTCTAATTAACGTTGTATGAGCTGGTTCAAATTAGATTGGACGTAACCCAAGAGACTCAATTGAGTCGTGGGGTCAAATGGAATCAACCCACATTTACTGGTACGGTAGACATTTGTGATGAATGCACGTAAAATCCCCGAAAATCCAAATATATCATTAGCATGAATTAAAGTTTTATTTAATTTGGATGTATGTTTCGGACAATTAACAGTTAGAAACTTTTTGAAAAATTTTAAGAAACATTTGAAAAAATTGTAAATCAAACAAATATGTTAAAAGTATAAACTACTCAGTATTTTCATTTCGATTAATTAAAAAACATAAATTTTTCAGTGTTTTTTATTGAAAAAAAAAAGCATTTAGTGCACAAAAATGGAATTGAAAAGATGGTAATGGTTTCTGCAGGAAAAATTGTAGTATATATTCATTTTATGTGTTAATTGACTAATCTTAGAAATTAAGTTGATTAGCGTATATAAAGGGTAGATTAAGGGTATTAATTAAGTTGACTTGGCTTAGATTATGGGTAGAATTACTCTAAATAATTGACTTAAATTTAGATTAATTATCCTTACTTAATTAAAGTAATGAACTTAGAAAAGATAACATGCAAAATTCATCTTTGGGAATAAACGGAAAGATTAGCTAAAGACATTAATTGAGAATTTTCAGAAGAAAAAAAAATCAAAACTCTAGAAAATTAGTATTTGGTCAAATAAACTCAATTGGGGTCAAAAGATACCCTTCAAATATATATATGAACTAAGCTTAAAACCCGTGCTATGCACAGAATTGTAGTAGCTATTTAGTATATGATTATAATACTATATTAAAAATTGATATTTTTGTCTACTTCATAATACAATATTAAAACTAAAAATTGATAATGTTAATATCTTATAAAAATAAAAAAATAACTTAGATAGTTGGAAATGAACAAAAATCCGTGAATATATGAATAACCTCATAAGTTTGACTAATAAAATAGTCAAGACTACACTTCAAAGTCAAAATCTCAATGTATTTTATCACAAATTGCAATTTTACATTGGTTTAAGAATAAAATATAAAATATATGAAAATACACACAAAAATAAATTAAGATTTTCATCTTTTTGAAAGATGTGATCTCTTGGAAAGATGAGAGCATTCTTCCGACAAATCAACAGCTAAAACAGTATTAATTTTACAACGAACATTAGGCCTTGTAAACTTTGGTGGTACTGGAATGATAAATGAAAATGTTCGGTATAAGAATGAATTCATTTTTTCCCGTAACAACTTTTTTCCATTCTCCTAAAAAGTACAATATGTCATTTAAATGAAAGGAATATTTATTAAATAACTTAAATTTATACCTTCTCTTGCAATATTTTAAGATAAGAAGCTTTGTTATGAAATATATATATTCCGCTTGATCATTAAGCAACTTCAAATAAATGGTCCCCGTGCTATCTCTTATAGTAATATGAACACGGAACCTATGGGTCTATTTGGATGGGTTTTAGCTCGGTTTTGATGGTTTCAGTTTAAAAAAATGGTTTGGATGGTTTCGATGAAACCTTTGATACCTCATTTGGATGGGTTTGGGTTGTTGGATTTTTTGGTTTGAATAAGTTGAAACCCCACTTGGATTGGGTTTGGATGTTGGGGTTTAAAGGAAAAAATAGGTGGTAGGTGTCAAATCATGTCTTTTTTAGTGAAATTTGGGGGGGAAAAGTAGGTGGTAGGTGTCAAATCAATATTTTATAGATTTGAAGAGTTTGAGTGTGAGTTTTTGAATAGCTTTTTTATGGTTTTATGGGTTTGACGAAAACTCATTTGAAAAGGTTTTGGCTCGGTCTCGCGAAACCCGCCAGACCGGGCCAAAACCCATCCACATCCACATCCACATAAAAGTAAGGTAAATATATAAATACATGGAGTTCATTTTTTTTTTTTGGTTTTCTTGTTCTTTCAAATAGTTCACTTTATTAATTTTTCTAAGTTCACCTAAAAGTATATAAAACGTGGCTAGCTATACATACTTATATTTAGATTTCACTTTAAGTATTATCAAATAATTATTAAATGGGCCGACTTTTCTCTCTCCTTGTGAGATTTGTAAAACTCTAGGGTTTTACCCCTCCTTCGGGCAGCCGCCTCCTCCGGCGAACCTCGAAGCTTCCTCTCTTGAGATGGTTTCATCTCTTGTTTTTCCCTGTCTTATCCACTCATCTCCCTTTCTCATCTATCTTGGCACCCGAAGCACCACCATTCCCTATCACCCTTATTCCTTGCTAACCGCCACCACTCAACCATCTCCGCTCGTCTCGTCGGTTAACTTGCTCCACTCCGTTTCCCCCAAAACTTTTGCAACTTTGCCACCACCACCAGATCCGACGCCATCACCACCACCAGATCCGCCGCCACCACCACCACCACCAGAGCTGCCACCACCGCCAGATCCACCACCACCACCTCCAGATCCGGCTCGGTCTCGTTCCCTAGACCTGCCTCTAAACCAGCCGGATGTACCCCCTAATCCTTCAGATCTAATTTATTATGCTTTATTTTGTCTTGTTGTTTTGTGTTTTTTTTTTAGTTTTTGTGGTAGATACTTTTGTGGTTGTTCACAATGGTCTTTGAAGATTGTGTTCTTTGAAGAGAAGATCAAGTTTTGGGATGTTGGTCATTGTTTTAGCACTTCATTTTCATCCCAAGTTTTTTCTTAGGATCAGTTCGAAGATTTGGCTCCGATTTTCACTTCGTCTGGGAATCAATTTGTTGCACAGAGATGTGCACTTGCTCATTTTCTTCATCTTTTTCTTGTCTCTTTTTTTTGTTTTGTTTTCCCAAAATTTTGTTTGATCTTCATTGTTCACTTTCTTTTTAGTCATTGTGGTCACTATATTGTATTTGTAATCTGTTTTGTTTAGTAATGAAATTTGTTTAATTATCAAAAAACAATATTTAGATTTCACTTTATTTTTTATAAAATCAAAATCAAAGAGTGAATTTGTTTGGTTAGTGGATTTTTTTTTCATGGATCAATATATTTAATTTTATAAGTACTTGTATGATAAACTTATGTCTTCTTATTTTCTTTTGTATCAGGCAATGTTATTAAAACCGGACCGGACCGGCCGGTCCGACCGGTTCGATCGCGAACCGGAGGATGGTCCGGTCCGGTTTACCCCCTAAAACCAGTTGACTCAAAAACTAGTATGAACCGGGTTGAACCGATCCAAAACCGGCGAACCGGTTTGGGCCGGTTCAACCCGATTTTGAATTTTTTATTTCTTTTTCAATTTTTTAAATTTTATTAATGTTAAAAATAAACTAAAAATTCTTGTAGAAGGTGGAATTTGAACACCTAACCTCTTGCATGAAACAAAACTTCCTTACCAGTTGAGCTACATCATTTTTGTTGAATTTTTAATACAAAACAAATTTATAAATTACAGAAAACATGTAGCCAAATTTGTTTATAAATTAGATTATGATAACTCAAATCAACATTTACACATTATCAATGAAAATTAATACTCAAATAATAATTTTTTATTAAAATTTGTTCTATAAGATATTTCTTTCCAATATTATTTTAGGATAAAGAGTGTCAAATTTTGAAAATCAAACCGATATATTATGCAAGTTTGATTTTGAATATTAGACTTTTATACATAATCATATTTTCAAATTATTAATCTCTTAGTTTGTTGTATTTTTAACTTACACTTTTAAATGTTTATAAAACATTATAGTCATAATATATTTATATGAGCTTACAAATTAGTATCATATTACAATGATATAAGTTATGTAAATATTATGTGATTTAATTTAAATATATTCTAAGATTTTATATATTTTTAATCAATTGTAGGATAATGTTTAAATTTTATGCATATTATATATACTTTAAAATTAAATATATTTATTATATCATTATGACGTTATCCGGTCCGACCAGCGGTCCGACCGGTTCGACCAGTAAAACCAGTGGCCAGTTGGCTCACCGGTTCACTGTCCGGTCCGATTCTGAAAACATTGGTTTCAGGTTAAAAGTATTGAAATTTTGATTCATGATCATTAGTTCCTTCATTCTAAACAGCCAAAATGGGTTTTCAAAATCCAAATCCGGTTGCCACATACACACATTCAGTGAAAATGATGATTGAAAATTGAAATAAAGCTCAATAGGGAAAATATTTATTAAAATATAAAAAATGCATTAGCTTAACTAAAAATATGAATATTTTATCGATATCTAAAAAAACAAGAAAAATAATTTTTCGGGCCGGCCGACCATGAATGAACCTAGCTATATGGAGATATCTTCATTTTGTTCAATGCATCCTTTCTTTTATAAAAGGCAAAACAACTGCAGCTAATTCAATATGATGTGAAGAATATCCATGATTGGCTCCTTGTATAATTTGCAGTGCATCTTCTATTGGGATTACTTTATCAGCTGATCCATGCACTGTCAATACCCTGTACATGTATTCAAACTCATTTAATAAAATATAATAAAATGAGGTCAGTTAATTCGAAGATTTGAAGTTGAGGTAATAAATACAACGAGATTGATAGATATGTTGTTTAATTTACGAAATTAATATAACTTACATGCATCTCTTGTCAATTGAATGGCATGCTTCATTCATATTCAAATTGAGTCGCTCCATCATACTTTCTTTAGTGACTCGATAATCTAGTTCTCCTACGAAAATAAATGATTCGGAACTTGTCATGATATTTAGTGAAAAAAGACAACAAATATTTATTACAAGACACAAATGGATGAAAAGATTGAAAAAACTAGGAGTGTGGAATTTAAGCAAAACATACTACTTTTTCACACACACACACAAAAGAAGAAGCAAATGAATACCTGTTTTTAGTTTTAACATCAATGTATCCATCCTTGTCACTACAGAAAATTTGAATTTTAGTGACAAAATAGTAAATGACAAAGTGACAAGAATTTAAATATTGTCACTAAAATAATGTGTATAGACACACTAGTGACAAGAAATGTAAAAAAATTGTCACTATTGACATTTAGTGATAACCCTAAAGTGACAACTAAAAAGTTGTCACTAAATTATAGTGGCAATATTTATTGTCACTAAGTTGTCACTGAAAGGGTGTCACTAATTGTCAATAGTGACAAATTAAGTTCCATACACTTATCACTAATAGCTATTAGTGATAACTTAAAAATATATTTTGTCACTATTGTACTTGTCACTATTGTTATTGTGACAAAACTAATATTTTGTCACTAAATATATGGAAAATGTGACAATTTCAACAATGTCACTAAAATCCATTTTTCTTGTAGTGTGTCGAGTCTTTCCATGAATTTTTTACCCAGACGTTCTTTGATGCCTCTATTGAGAACATATCGACCAGATAAATCTACCACAATACCTATATTATGATACTTAGATGCATACAGGAGTACGACATTGCCACCTGTAGATAGAAATGGAGAATCGATGGTTCAGCATATTGAAACCCAAATAAAGCAGAATGTTCCTGAGCCCGATGGATCATTCCTTTTTCCGATATATGCAATAGGGGATTTCACCAAGTCCACCACTGAATGATGAACTTTCCATTTTTCGCCTCCGACCCAAGAAAAGACACAGTCAAGCCAAGCCGCCTGAATGGAATTCATATCTCCTTCGTCTGGTCGAGAAGGGAAAAAGCCCGGAGAACCACATTTTATACATATTTGCCTGTATACCTTTACTATGCCCAATAATTGCAGTTGTAGAACGGTTTACTTGAATGAAGTATTCAATCACAGCTCTCAAGTCTTCAGCCTCGCTCAAATAGTTACCATAATGAAAAGCACCTTCACTTTCCCTGCAAATCAACTCAATAAAGATATATTACTCAAGAATACAAATGGGAAATTAAAGCCCAAAAATGACGGCAGGTTAGTTAAGTTTGTCATTATTAAATAACTGAGGAGAAGACTTATATGTCATTTTAAAATTAAAGCTTACCCGTTTCCAGAAAAATCGAAGCGAAATGCACTTATTCCTTCATTTTCAAAAACAACAGCGAGGTTGACTATGGCTTTCTGTTCCTGCAGATTGAAAAGTGTAAGGTGTGAGTGAATCCAATAAATTAGTCATAAAACTATGAATCAATAGACACTTTTTTGGTCCCTTAATTTTCAGATACTGCAATTTGACCCCAGATTTTTGAAAAACCTAGAGGTTCAATTCAGCCACACATTTTCTGAAATCCGAATTTGCACTTTTGGTCCCTCAATATTCAAAAATTATAATCTTGCCCCAAATTTATTTATGCGATTTTATCCACATATCAACAACAAATAACGACCAAGAATTAACTCCTAGAATAAATTATAAGGTATGATTGGAAATTTCAAATATCGCAAATAATAGATACCTTTGAGCTTCGAAAACCATGACATAGGACTACAATTTTTTCTGATCCAGTCTCATGCAACACGCCCACAAGTTTTTCGCCACGCTTATTATGTATTGTTATCTTTTGCTGCATATATAGCTGTTGCAACATCGTAATTAGTATGCATCAGTAACCATCTACAAAATAAAGTTATTTCCAGAAATTAACTAAGTAACGTGGAGGTGTGCGAGCGAGAGCATTTTATATTATATTTATGTTCTTGTAAGTTTTAAAAAATCATTACTTTATGTTAAATAATATTTAAAAATAATAATTTTATTTTGAAAAATAGTGTGTTGTTTTGAAAAATTCCAAAAATAAAATAAATAAAAAGGAATGGAATAATATTTAAATAAATAGTGGACAAGAACTCTTCTATGATGTGACTGATTTCTTGTCACTATTGAAACTTGAAAGACATCATTTATGTATACGTACGTGGACCCATTGTCCCCATACATGCAATTTAATAAACTTATTTTATAAGATAAGATACTATCCGCCAATTTTGTTATAAAAAAAAAATACCATCCGCAAACTGTATACTGATATTGCTGAATAAGAGTAAAACACGAATTTTAGTCTAATGGAGTGCGATCTAAGTTTCATAATAAAAAATAAAAATAAAAAAGATAAGTCTTCAGCATCAGAATCAATCATAAACCGCAGTTTCTATATTCAAAGTATATTTCAAGAATTATTTGGAGTCTATATTCAAAGTATATTTCAAACATAATTCATGCAAAAACGAGAATAAACGATAATTATTTTAATTATGCAAAAGAAAGAAAAAGAAAACTTACTGAAAAGTTTTGGATGAACAAACGCTATTTCAAGATAATTGGATTGGATGAACAGACTCTCATTCAAGATAAAATTAAAAATTGTTTTTGTAGGTTTAGGGTTAAAGAGTTTTTTCTGTATATGTAATCTTGGTGACTGCATAAAGTATGAATTGACCCCTGTATATATAAGAGTTTTATCCCTTGTTCTAATAGGACTCTAATGTAAATAAGGTTTAGTAGGACGGTTGAATCGGATCAAAGAATAAAGTTTTGGTCTATTTTGAACCGTGGATTTGTGAGGGTTTAACGTGTGGAGATACGGTTGGGGCGGCTCCAGTTGTTTTGCTTCTTTTGATTTTACGCAATCAGGCTACTATTGGATTGGGCCTGTTCTTATTAATAGTCGATATTAGGGCTGTCAATAAGGCGGATTTCAAATCGGATTCGTTCGAATTCGGTCCGATTTATTAGGATAATTGTTCGAGTATAAAGATTTATAATCTGAAACACATGGAGCGAATATGGATTTAGGTCGATCCAATCCGTTAAAGATCCGTATTCGATAATACATATATATATATATATATATATATATATATATATATATATATATTAGTAAAAGTAAGTATCATTAATAATATTTCAGTGTCATTTTAACAAGATAGTAATTTATAACTCATTTATAAATTTATTTAAACCAATAATTTCATATAGAAATATGAATATTAGTAAAGGATGTTTGAACATGTGAGTTAAAATTAAATTAAATTGTAAAGTTAATAAACTTGTTTTAGAAAAAAATATTAATGTTATCTTTTTAAATGACAATTTTATTGGATCCAAAAAAGATCCGTTATCCAGCTAAATCCGACCAAGATCCATTGGATTAAAAAAATCTAGATCCGAGCACAATCCGAACAAGATCTGAATCCAATGGGATCCGATCCGATCCGATATAAATGGAGCCGAATATGAACGAGTCTGATCCTACCAGAATCCGACCAATTGACAGCCCTAGTCGATATCATAGATCAAAATTGTTAAACTATGTTAGCTTCATATCTTGTGGGCTTCTTGTTAGCAATTATTCACATAAGCATGTACGATAATGGATCGACTATAATCATGCTAATTGCTCAATCATAAATTAGGTTTAGAGATACCTGTCTTCATGGCGTGGACAATCGGTAGCGGAATTACTGATTGAATGGAAGACTGGTTTCTCTCTCTTACCACAGTTTCGAGTTTCTAATAATGCGTTAAGTTATGAGGGAACTTAAAAGCTCTGAAAGCGTGTAGAGAGAGGACCAATTTCCTCATTAATATAGATGCAGAACCCTAATCCCCACTACTTAGGGATTCTTAATCTATGGGCTTAACCCTAATGGGTTAATCATAATGGGCCATAAATTTACATTCTCCCACTTGGCCCATGAGAGAATTAACATTAATCGTCACTGCATAGTAAACCACAAATACGAGTCATGGGGGTCCTAAGTTATCATTGTCCAACAAAGTTCCTTTCCTTTCATGTACCACAATGTAAGTGGCCCACTACACAAGACCTATACTTGGAAACTTTCATAATGTCCATTCCTATTATTGTTCACATAATAGCCATAATAGTGTACATGATCATTAAATAACAAGAATATTAATTTTAGTTTTCAGAAACATATAAAGGGAGCTCAAAAGTGTCTATTGATTCATAAATGATCCTACAATACAATAATCAATTACTACCAAGGCTCATTCGGTTAGCATAGTCATAAATGTCTTGTGCTAACGATTTATTCAAAGGATCCATAATTATCACACTGGTTCTGATGATATTTTGACACTTTATGTTTCTGAATATCTTCTTCAACGACAAATACATTTAACTCCAAATTTTGTGCACCTATGGAATGTTTGTCATTCTTAGAGAAGAATTGCGGCATAACTATCTCATAAATATTTCAACGACTTGGCAATAATGTTAACAAAATCAAGTCATGAAATAATATTATGCAGCCTTAATTGTGGCCTCGAAACACGCCACAAGTATAGATTTTGTAGTGATAAAACTTTGGCAATTTATTTTGGACTGTTCATGATACCGTCCCTCCAGCCAAAAGGAAGAAATAGCCAAAAATGAACTTAATACTACCAAGATATCCAAAATCGAAATCTAAATATCTGATAATATCAATTAAAATCAGATCTTTTATATGTAAGCATATAATCTCTATGTTTCTTGAAAATAACATAAACATATTGACAACTTTCTAAGTCAAGATTATTTTAAATTGCCAAACATGATGTGTAGTTGGTGCGTGCATCAGTATATACATCAAACCTTAAGTAATGAAATATTTTTCATTTCTTTTCGCTCAAAGTATTATTTGGCATTAGACTAATCTATATTTTTCTCTTAATTTTGGGACTACATTTAAATTTACAATTTCTGCATCCCAAACCTTTGATATAAGTTTATGAAACAACTAATCCGTCCATGTGATTTATTATAAAATATTTCAATCTCAATCACATAAGTTGTCTCTCCAACATCTTATATCATAAAAAATATGAGAAATTTATAAGTCCAATATAGCAAATTAAAATTGTTATTTGCCAAAAGGAATATCATCAATATATTAAATGATAAACTAACTCCCACTGACATTTAGATATATACACAAACAAAATAGTGTTTTCTTTAAATCTTAAAGAGGCAATGATATCAGTGTTAGGAGTTTTTTAAAATCACTATATTGACTTTTTAGTTTACACACTATATATCCTTTTCATTAATGAAAAAAAATGTAATATTTTTCTCATAAACTCACTCTTATAGTTTCATTCAGAAAGACGATTTTTCACATCCATTTAATGTAGTTCTAAAAATGAATTACAAGTGTCAAAATAATTTTGTGATAATCAATGTCTATTCTTTACAGTAGAATCCTTGAAAATCAATCAAACTTACATTGTTCAATATTGTCTTTTGAGTTGAATATGATTTTAAATACACGCCCAACTCATTTTGATCCTTATGGCAATGTGACCAATCTGATTCGTGATTGTAATTCAAGGATTTCAACTTATCTTTATTGACATCAATTTATTGCTCAAAATTTTCACTTATAATGCCATGTGAATGTGACACCGGATCATAATTCACCAAAAGTTACTTCCAACTTTTGATGATAAAAGAAATCACTCAGCGTTGCAAAACCGCATTATGTTATGAGATTTTCTTAAGTCAACTGTTTGTGACTCACAAGTTACAGGTTTATTATATGAGTAGTAATTTTAGTTTGTTGATCAGTTTTTAATTGATCCACATATATAGGAGTTACATCATGACAACTTATTCATTGTCACTCCCACTGAATTCATCATTCTCAATGAACCCTTCAATTTTTCGGTTTTCATAATTTATAGGTTATGGTTAAAAAGAAAGTAACAAATCATTTGGAATTCTTAGGATAACCAATAAAGTATCCATTAACAGTTCGAGAATCCAATTCTTTTAAGTGAATTAGCTTAGATTATGTCGTACAACACCAATCGTGCAGGTGTCTTAAATTGGGTATCCCCCAAAATGAAAGCTCGCGATGAGATTTTTGTTTTACTAGAACCCAATTGAACAAATATGACAGTTTTAAGCACATAAATCCACAAGGATTTGATCCACGATGAATTACTATCATGATTCTAACCATATCTAATAATAGTTGATTATGTCTTTCAATCACACCAACATTCATGGCGTGCTTTCCATATTGCATGGAGCACATATGATAATTTTGTGAGATAATTGTTAAATAAATCGAGGCATTTATTCAATTTAATATATCTCTTCATAATATATTCTCCATGTTTATCAATTTTCCCTTTTCCTATCTAAGTGTCTCTCATTAATATCTCAATGATATTTGAAACTTGAGACTATTCGTAAATTAGATAGAAATTGTCTTAATGGAAAATTTATAATAACAAAGAAAATTAGAATACCATTCACGATAAATGAGAAAGAGTTCAAGGAAGGCTAATAGAAAAGTGTGTAAAATTTCAAGAAGCAAAATGCTTGTTATCATGTAACATTTCACATCACCAAAAAATGTGAATTGTAAGGGATCTATTATTAGGATTATATTTCAGTTTAAATAAACCAATAATAAGTAACCAAAATCAATTAAGGGTTACTTGAATAAACTGAAATGTTAATTTCCTAACTATGTCACAATCCCAACATTTTCTTGTGAACATGAGTACATTCAAGCCACTATATATCCCACAAAATAATAATTAAGTATGATATAAACTATAACAAGGCTAAACTTTCATCTCCTTTTGAATCATAATTTACATTTCGGGAAAATTCTTTATGATAGTGCTAAATCCAACATTTATATGTTCACAACTACATAATTAGCTTCTTGAGTCACTATGTTGATTGTTGATGAAACTCAAACCTTACTGTTTGATAAGTGTCTCCCCCTAAATTGAACATATGTACGAGAAAATTCTTTGAGAATATCCATGTTCAGGAAGTAACGATTTCATAATAACATATAAGGAGAGATTCATCAGTAGCGATACCTAATGATGATAAGTTTAATTAGATTAATCATCTGCAATGCACGATTTCACATGCTTTTTGACTCATCATACTTGTAAACATGTTTAATTTGAGTTGTCAAGACGAGATATTTATCTAAATAGCGAAAAATAATATCTCAAAATTATTACACTCTTCATCTTAAGGAAGGGTATTATTAATTATTCGGTATGAGGGTAAATCTCATGAATTTCATACTAAATCTATTAAATATATAGTAGGATTCAGTAAAATACTATAATACACTAACTAATATTCGTTATTGGCCTGACTCATAATGTTAACTAAAAAAATGACTGAGGGTCCTATAGGTCGACTCTTATGCTTTTTCATTGTAAAATGATTTATTTATCATTTAATTGATAATAAACATTATATTTATGCATATAAATTCACTAGTACTGATCAACCCATTTGGGTGACTAACAAATCATCATAATAATAATTTATACACAATATTAGAATTATCAAATACTAAATAAATAAATTGCACATTAAGGAAATTCACTAAATATACAAGTCAGACAACTTTGGTGACTAACAAACTAATATATATTAGTAAATCATTTTTTCGTAATATGCTGATTAATATTTGGCAATAAATAAATCGATGTACTATTTTAAATTCACTAACAGTACTGATCAGGCTACTTTGATGACTAACAAATCATCATAATGTGAATTTGAAATAAATACACAATAAATCTGATAAAATCACCAATTAAGTTAATTTACACAATAGAATTGACCAATCATATTAATCAGACCATTATGGTGACTAAAAGACTAATACGACATCAAATTCTCTTATGTAATGTGAAATTTAAATATTGGTAAAACACATATTTATATGCAATTTAAAATTCATTCACTATACTGATCAGGTCATTTTGGTGACTAACAAATCATCATAATATGAATCTAAATAATAAGTGTATAATATACCACATTATACCAATAATTATGAAATAGTACATAAAGAAATTATTAATTATATCAATAAGGCCACATTGGTGAATAACAAATCAAAATAAATTTCGAGATCCTTTTTCATAAATGTACAATTAAATATTCAGGAAAAAAATTAGTGTACCATGAAAATTTACTAACCATACTGATTAGGTCACTTTGGTAACTAACAAATCATCATTATGTAAATTTTAGTACACAAATTGTCACATTATACCATTTAAATAAGTTACAGAGTAAGTATATTAATTATATTAATCAGGTCACTTTGGTGACTAACAGATTAATATAACACTTACGAATCCCTTTACATAACGTAACTTAAGTTCAGGTAGTCATTAAATTAATATGCATTCACTAACCCATAAAGATCAGGCCACTTTGGTGACTAACAGATCTAATAATGTGAATTTTTACTTTTATTGCAAATTTTAAATTTTGGGTTTATGAATTATGTTAAATAATTAAGTAAAATTATACTAACTTTAACCCATCGAAATCATTAATACGGAGGAAATCCGCATGGCAATAAGATGCACTTTCTCTTTGCCTAATAGAATAATAAATTCTTACCACATAAAATAGGCCCAATTCAAGAGAATAAATTGAATCCTAAGTCATAACACATGATGGTTCAAGCATTAAATTACCCCCAAAATCAATTAACCAATAATTCAAGCTTGAAAAACTTTTCATAATGAAATCGAATCTCTCTTTGACACAAAATAATAAATTTTCATATATATTTTAAGCCCAGTTCAAGAGAATTGTAATGATTTTATAACATAATGTTTCTTTTTGTGTTTGGACAAAAATAATTAACTTTTTACCAATATATAGAATATATTCAATCATAATATTCTAATACAATTTTTTTTTAAATTCTTCAACCTATAGCTCATTCAGGCCCAAAAAATAAAATAAAATAAAATAAATCACCAACTGAAAATATTCCCACACTTATTAAAGTAAAAATGAGTCCCATTGTTTTACCCCAAACAAACATTAAAACTCAGTTGCCCAGACCAAGTTTTAAAAGGTAAATACTACATGGCTCAATTGTTGGTTGTTAAGAAATAACCCATATTGTTGCTGACTTTAGACAGGCCCAAATATTCTAAGTCCAGAACATGCTAGGCCCATAAAATCCAAAAATAGCCCAAAATCAGCAACCTAATTTTGCTTCTTGAAGAGGCTCGGCCAACAAGTACAAGTACATACATAAGATTTCTTCAAGCATATCATAAGTTTTGATTCATGATCATGGTTGCATCATCAAAATAATCATGCTGATAAAAACAAGTCTGGAACTTTAACTTTGCTTACTAACAGCATGTTTATCAAATCAAGAAAAATTGTTTTTAACAATCAATTATTGTATCATTAGATCATATTTCAAATATCCAACATAACAACAGTAATTATGAGATCATTCGATTCATGTACTCTAAATCCCACAAGAAAATACAGATCTAAAGGAAAACATAAATTTTAGATCATATAATTTTGTATGGGAGAGAAGGTTCTAGAGCCTGATCGCGGATATTGATTCAGAGGTGATATACAAGCTGGTTCGGAAGACTGATACGAGAGAGCATCCTTTAGACCACATATTGGAAGATTGTAGGACTCTGCTTGCAAAGCCCTGGAATATATCTATACATCATATCAGAAGATCGGCAAACTCGGTGGCGGACGCTTTGGCCAAGCTTGGCAACATTTTGGGCGAAGGCTTGCACTGGATGGAAGAACTACCAGACTCTATACGGGAGCTAGTTGATAATGCATTGATTGCCCCTTTTGGATAAAAATAAAATAAAATTCAAGAACCAAATTTAGTAGCCCAACATGGGCTCTGATACCACTGTTAGCAATTATTCACATAAGCATGAACAATAATGGATCGACTATAATCATGTTAATTGCTTTAAACGTAAATTAGGTATAGTGATACCTGTCTTCATGACGTGGAATCGGTAGCTGAAATACTGATTGAATGGAAGACTGATTCTCTCTCCTGCCACATTTTCGAGTTTCTAATAATGCGTTAAGTTATGAGGGAACTTAACAACTCTGAAAGCGTGAAGAGAGAGAACCAGTTTCCTCATTATATAAATGTAGAACTCTAATCCTCACTATTCAAGGATTCTTCATCTATGGTCTAACCCTAATGGGTTACTCATAATGGGCATAATTTACAATACCTTGAATTAATTAATTAAACAGATGCTTAGCTTAACGTTAATTGAAGAATGCGTACATATGTAATTGGACGGCCCATGTGGAAAGTCTAGAATTGCAGTCATCTAGGGTGTATGTGGATAGGTTTTGGCCCGGTCTCGCGGGTTTCGCGAGATTGAGCCAAAACTCTTTCAAATGAGTTTTCGTCAAATTTATAAAACCATCAAAAACTTATTCAGAAACTTATACTCAAACTCTCCAAACCTATAAAATATTGATTTGATACCTACCACCTAATTTTTTCCCCAAATCTCATTAAAAAGACATTGATTTGACACCGACCACCTACTTTTTTCCCTAAAACCCCAACATTCAAACCCAATCCAAGTGGGATTTCAACTTATTCAAACCACAAAACTCAACAGGCAAAACTTATCCAAATGAGGTCTCAAAGGTTTCATCGAAACCACCCAATTATCTATTTTTTTTAAATTGAGACCCACGAAATCGAGCCACAACCCATCCAAATAGACCTCTAATAAAGCTACTGGGCCCACTTCTCAACTCAATCTGACCAACTTATTTACTTTTCAAGCCCAAGTAATTGAAGTACGTCAAATTAATTGCCAATTTAGTGGACGTCCCATTAATTTGTCTTTGCCAAGGCTGTGTGCCAGAGATTTTAATGTAATGTTATTGTCCTATTTCCAAGGTGCAATGTGAAAATCATTTTTCAAGGGTGCAATCTGCTAATTAATTTTCAAGGGTGTAATCCACAAAATAATTTTCAAGGGTGCAATTTGCAATATAATTATAAAGAATGATAACATGAAGGGTAAAAATGATTGAAGAACATAATTCTTTTTATTCAAGTAATATGATTTATATTCAAAGAGGATGATTTTTTTTTTTAAATAAACAAAGAGGATGCTTTTTATTGATTCGTTTCATCGTCTTTTCATTTTCTTTCGTTATATATATTCAAATTGGTTTATGGGACTTAAATTGCTTTCATGTTTAACCAATATAAAATTCTGAAATTTGACCAGCAAGAACGAGCAAATATGACAACACTCAATTTTACCTAATTAGTTACGGAACTTCAATTTTTTTTTAACATGAAATCCCAATTTTTCTCTTACAAGTCACGGCTCACTCACGTGCAAATGCAAATATTAATTTTGAGAAGTACGTAGTATATTATGTTATTACAATAATGCTATTCACGTCACTACAACAAATATGATCTATGGTGGCACCATGCTTGCTGGCATTTTAAAGAAAATGTCACAAAATATTATTATAGTCATATTTTTGAAAAATGTCACAAACTATAAATGTTAGTTGTACTGATTAGTGACATTTTTATACTATAGTGATATTTTATAATGTTATTTTTAACTACAATTGTGACATTGATACATTTAGCCACACCGCTACAGGTGGCACTTTGCTAGTGACATTTTATATGTAACGACATTTTTCAAACTGCCACTTATAGCGGTGTGACTAAAAGTTAAATGTCACTATCATAACAAGAGGTAACATTATAAAATGCCATAATAATATAAAAATGTCACTAAACAGTATGATTAACATTTATAATTCCTGACATTTGTAAAAAATGTAATTGTATTCATTTTTTCTCACATTTTCTTCAAAATGCCATCAAGCTTGATGCCACCAAAGATCATTTTTGTTGTAGTGCGTTAAGCCTCCGACAAAAACAATGGATGAAAAATGTTGCAATTTGCAAAGGAATCTATAATTTCCGGATGCATCTTGCTATAATCTTTTCTTTTAGGTTGCAGACCGCTAAAAGGTGATATTTAGAGGTTGCAATCTGCAAATTAGTCGTTTTTTTGTTTTATGAATATTAGACTTTGCTTACAATTTCTTACTGCAATTACTTTTCAGTTTATATTTGGGCTTTTCTTCAGTTTCATTTTTTATAATTACTTTTCTTGTCAGTTTTGTAAAACCCCGAAAATTCATTTTCTTTTCTATAATTTTATTTACCTGAAACTGAATTTTTTTAATTATGTGGGTTTAATAATTGAAATTAGAATTCATATCTATTATGTTAAAAAATTCAACGAGTGAGCATTTTTTTTATATTTAAAGTGATATAATATATTAAATCAATATTAACTTGATTTATTGGTGTGCAAATTATGAACTATAAAAGACTCACTCATGTTTTATCTTGAGGATTGGAATACATAAATAAAATAAAAAGGGGACTTCTTGAATTGTCCAAACACTTTGAGAACTATAATGTTACTAGCCACTTCTTGATGGTGTTAATTGCAAATTTTCCATTAAATATGAACAAAAGTCAACCTATTTTCCCTCGTTCTCTTCTTCTTCTACATTTACACACATTAAAACACACACAAAACCCCATTCATAAATTTGTTTATAACTTTCTCAATTGTTAACCAAATCTAGAAAATAAGTAGTCAAAATTCATCTCCTCGACGAGAGATTTCCATTGGTAACATTATTCGTCGGAAATTATTGCCGGAAAAGTGACGACGTTGGCGGCAAGTGGCGGCTTCAAAGTGGGTCTTCTTGCATGGAGGTTTTTCGACCACCCTTCCAATGATTAGGCTCTAAAATGGTGTTCTAGGCACAAAGGAGAGTCCGGTGGTAATTTTGGCTCATTTTCCGGTGGCGATCAATGGTGGTCACCGAAGGTCAACTCTGGCTGGTCCAAACAGCGGCTTCATCTCGACTTGAGTTTTCCGTATCCGGTGTCCATTTTATGAATTGAGTTTGTTTAGGTGAAGGCGACAAACAATCATCTCTTTAATCTGTAATAGGTGAGAGCCTTATCTTGTTTGTGATTATATGTTTATTTATTGTATGAGCATGTTGCGATGTGTATGCTTGAATATTATAGTAGAACATTTAGAATTTTGCGTTTGCGATGTTGAGCATGTTGCGATGTGTATGCTTGAATATTATAGTAGAACATTTAGAATTTTGCGTTTGCGATGTTCGCAGTAATTGATCACACTTTATGAATTGAAATTGGTTACATATAGTTTTCAATTTTAGCACAATTTGTTATAATAAACCGTGCATAATTGATGGAAATTGCGGTACATGACCTTTATGATTGCATAAATATATATTTTTGTAGTGCTTGCATTATTTGTTTACTTGATATATATATATATATATATATATGTATATTGTCAGTTTGCTAAATGTTGTCGGGGTGTAGTACTTTATCTCACTCTACATGTTTACTTTTATGTTATACGTGTATGTTTGGGTGTGAAAATGATGTTCGTGTGATGGTGGTCGGTTTGGGTAAAACTTGATCTACCACTATCTTGATCTTACATCAATGGGATAATGTTATTGGTATATAAGATCTTTCGTGGCAGCGACCGGTCAATGCATTTCGTGGTTCGTGAGTGATAAAATTTGTGTAGTGCAGCATCAACAAACCCAAATTTTGGGTTCCGTATCCTTTCTATGTGATTATAAATCTTTGAAGCGTTAATTCATGAAAAATATTATGTGATTTATGAATGAGTATCAAAGGTGCACTACTGAAAATATTAATACATGATTAGAATCTGAATATAGGTTATGAGTATTGTTATTTATTTTATGTCACATACGTACACTATATTATATAATTTTCAGTTGCACTCACTAAATTCATCAACTTATGCTTGTTTTGTTGCTATTTTTATACAATTCAGGCATCGTGATCAATTGGGAGTAAGTTTGGTCTGGACATGTATTATGTGTTTGTATGTTACATTGTTTGTTTCTTTCTGTATATTGAAATTCTTGCGATTTCGTCATATGTGTTGAGTAATTGGTCGGCATCTGAATCCCACTAGCCCCATGTAGTTACGAGTTCTGTGTACTGATCTGTCTGATTATCTGTTTTGGCATGTTTGCTTCACTCATCACGTGCACGTGCGCACCGGCCTCACTAAGTTGGACGATCAACTTACGCGCTCCGTGTTTCAATCTTTTCAGCTACAGGTGTTGGGGTTTGATAGTTCTGGTTGCGGTTAGGTCGTCCTGATTACGGTCCTACCCTAGTTTCAAAAAGCATATGTATTTAAATGTTTGAAATATGTCATTTTTCGGTTCGTCAAATCTTTTGTACATTTGAAGTGTTTTATGATAATTCGACTAAAAGTGGTCAATTTTATAATTAAAATTGATGGGGTTTTATTGAAGTTGATTTCAAGTCTTATAAAAATCATTATTTTTATATCAATTGTTCATGGCTGATTTATTTCAGTTGGGCCTCAATCGTTTTAATAAGCTATTGATTTTTATATCTCTCAAGCCTTATTTTAATCAAGTATTTGGTCATGATTCAAATCAATCACTTCCGTTTTGAATATTTGTCATTAGATTTGATTTTATAGATTTTGTCAAAAAAAAAAAATGTATCTTAATCAGTTTCATAAATTAATTGTTCGATCGAGTGATATCCAACTACCCGCGGAGTCGGATCGTTACAAGTTTGTGTTTATATTTGTGTGTTACAAATTTATGAAATATTCTTGGCAGAAGTATTTGTTATAAAAAATTACAAGGGAACATATGTTGCGTGGATATGGATACGGATACAGCGATACAATCGAAAATTATAAGAATACGACTCTACGGATTTTTAAAAACTATAGAATATGATATGGCTGAAATATGTGTGTGTGTATTTGAAAAAAAAAAATCAATTTTAAACAAATGTATAATAAAAATTATGAAATGTAAACTTAGTTCAATTTTAATTTGATTTTGAATCGAAAAATGTGTCTTCTCTCTCAATTAAGTGTTGAATAAAGCTATAGTATTAACACATATAAAAAAGTTTCAAGTGTTTTATGAAGATCAATTTTTTTTAAACTGATTCATGAAGATCACTTTGAATTATACATAATTTAAAAATTATATATAGAATTACATGTCCAGGAAGTGGTCCGATAGGCCCTTTGGTGTATCCGATACGGTACATTTTTTATTTTTTATTTTCTTATTTTAGGAAATGCCACGGTGACATATCTAATGCGTATCACATGAGTATCTGAATATCTGAGTTTCCGAATATCCAATACGTATCTGATATTGCACCGTGTGTTCAATTATGAAGTATTTGTGCTAACTAGAAGGGAACCAAGCAGCTCACTTTTTAGGCAAATTAATTATAAAAAATGGTGCAATTTTGAATATTGGGATTTTGGAATTTTTATCTAAATAAAATTCTGTCTTGATTCTAAAAAAAAAAATCACTTTTCTAAATTTCTGAAGGTAATAGGTCTTTTTGTTGGAGCCACAATCCAACTAAAAGAGCTCTTTAGTAAATATTATGATTGATTGAAAAAATGTTATACTTTATGATATTTTGTCACGTAGTTTTCTTATTCTGCACCCGCAAAAGTATATTATTCTAATATCTCATAATTGAAATATTGACACATCACATCCTCAAATTACATATATTTTTTTTAGCTAAGTTCATTGGGTGCAAAATGTCATTTGCTTTGCCAAATAATATGTGAATCAATGGTGTAAACTGTAATGTGAGAAATACAATTTACCATGATAATAAAATATCAGAGACAATTAACTTCATGATTTAAAACTACGAATTCAAGACTAAATTGTCATAATTATTTACGCCAAATATGTTTGTTATATTCAGTTTCAATTTATTCTCAACCTAAGTAAATTAGTCTAAAATTCAATTTACTAATTACATTCCAAGAGATCATGGTCAAATAAATTATAGCAACTCAACATTTCAGCATTCATATGCTTCTTAAATTTTGATGGACCCTCTTTGCATCTGGTCATCATAAGCAACCAAAAAATACAATCTGTTTCAATAGACTATGAAAATTTCCAGTTAACAAGATTAGAACCAAGCCAAACAAATCTACGAACGAACGAACTAAAAGCCTAAAGGTTACAAGTTGCAACCGTGGACACAAATCGATTGATTCAAGATAACATATAAATTACGTTGTTGTAGCAGCAACATGCGTCATTTGAGTACCTCTTGGTCCAATTCTTCCACGCCCGATACCCGTCTGTCGATTATCACAATTCCTTTTCTTTGCACTCAATCTCTTACCACAATCGAATCTTGAAGTAGTAGTAGTATTAGTAGTAGTATTAGTAGTAGTAAAGGGTTCGTTTGACTCTGCTGAATTATGCTCCCAACCAACAACGCTATTGCTACCTGAAGATTCTTGCTCCTCCAATTCTTCTTCACTCCTAATCGTCGTTACATATTTATGAAAACTCGGCTCAATCAAATCATCATTACCTACAATAATCTCAGATTCCAGAAAAGGTGATGATGATTTTATCTTAGCAGCGGTAATATTCTTGTTCATATGCTCGGTGATGCTAGAGTCGAGATCAGCAACGGCTTCAAGGATAGAGCAAGAGGTGGTGTTCTTCTTTTGATGGAAATTTTGGATATCTTCTAGCAAAAGTGCAGCGTAGGAGGATGTATTATTAGGATTTGATAGAGTTTCAGGGTTGATGTTGTCTAAGTCTCGGGAGAGTCGAGAGGATCGAGTTCTTGTATGTGTGTTGGGTTTTGGGTTTTCGGGTCCGGAAGAAATCACATTCAATCCAACATTTGTCTTGCAATGAGATACTTGCATTGTGCGGTTATCGCTATTTGGCTTCTGAATAGGAGGAGCCTGAAAATATGGCAATCAAATTTATAGAACATTCTATAACAATACATTTCATCAGTAAAAGAAAATAAATTTACTCACTACTACTTGAGGCTAGTTAGAAGAATACAAATGAGAATAATCATCTAATTTATTGACTAGTGCCGTTAATTTTTTTTTTTTTTATCTACTCGAATGTGTATTTACAGCTCGGACCGAAGAGTGCAAATGGAATAGGTCATTTCCAGTATGATGTATCCAGTAGGATTCGAACTTGAGTTTTGCATCTGGGGTCGCAAGTCACTACCCCACTTGGCTCAACCACCTTAGTTTCGTTAATTATTTATACTAATGTAATACATAAAGGTCTTCATCTAACAATAAAATTATAACAATATCCTCACAAAAAGTAAATTAAATTAATACACTCACCTGTGAAATGATGTTGGTATCAATCTCACTAAGAGGGTTTCTTCGACAAGGCGAATGCTCGGCTTTTCTTGAATTGCTTCGACTAAGTGTCGGCACAATCTGCGACTTTACATTCTGATTCTCATTTGAAGCCCCCCTCACTCTCACTGGCGATCTAGTACGAGGGGACGCAATGGTCCTGTCATTTCTCTTAACTTGGTTCTTCTTAGCAGCCACCAATGAATTAAGCTCACCAACACAACCATCACTATTCTTGTCCATCGCAAATGACGACACCGTAGCTGGCACCGAAACCAACTTCCCCGGCCTCGAATTATTACCATTAGCATTTGAATTTGAATTTGAATTTGAATTTGGATTAGAGCTTTTAATTGGAGATTCAGATCTTCTACCTGGAGATCTACTCACCCTTCTCCCACTACCTCTCTCTCGACTACCCGACCTCTGTTGTTCCTTTTCACGACTAGGTGTCCGCCGCCGCCCTTTTGACTGGCTGCGTTGGCGCTCCCGGTGCCGTTTATCTCTCTCCTCACCATTATCAACATCTTCATCTACATCAACAACATTTTTTCCGTCTTTGTCGAAATCGTAACTTCTTTTAGCCCCTGATTTTTGGATGGAGGAACTACGGCTGAGCCGGCCACATTGTATCAAAATGGCGTCTAATTCTTCTTTCGTACAACTAGAACTCATAACTCCTCCTCCTCCAATAATTCCATTAACATTTATTGGATTATTATTATTAGTTGATTCAATTATCTTTGCGGTGGCGATTTCCTTATCCTTTTCCTCTTCGATTTCATGGCTTTTTCTGTTTTTGATGATTATGATCTCTTCCTTGATTAGAGTTTCTTCTTCTGCTTTCTCCTTTTCGGGTTGGGTTTCAGATGTGATTTTTGAAACGGGAGAAGAAGAAGAGGCACAGACGTTTTTCTTGATTAAACAATTACCCATTTTGCTTCAGATTAGTTAACCAAGAAAGAAGAACAAGGGGAATGAGAAATTGTATTGATGGGGATGCGAAGAAGAAAGGATAAGGGGTTAAAGGGTACAGAATTCAAGAAAAAACAATTGAATTGAAAATCGTATTTTTTTGTCGGGGTCAAGAAGAATAAAAGAGGAATTTCAAAATTTTGACAGAGGCGAGTCTGTCTGTCAACATAGCCGTTCTGTTTAAAGAGATTTTTAATTTTACTTTTTTTTTTTATGGAGAAAAGAAGAAAAATTAAATATAACGTAAACTAACATTGTTCCCCTTTGTGAACGGGAATATTAATTTGAATTTTGACCCGATTTTGAATTTGGTTCCTTTTCAACGGTCTTCTTATTTCAATTTGGGCAAGTTTACGGATACTAATTACGAAAATCCCCTTCATATTTATAGCGTCTTCAATTAGTCATTTACTTCTTAAAAGTTTCAATTTTGCCCATAAGAAGTTATTTGTAATGTTTGTAATATCGTATAAATTATAAATATTGGTGCTAATTGTAATATCTCAAAATTTATAAAAGTGGTACTAAAAATTTATTTATGCTAAATAAATAAATAATTTTTTTATATTTCATTAATAAATATTGAATATATAATACAAAATAATCTTTATTAAATTTAAAGTTTTAAATTAAAGTATAAATTTTATTAAATTTATTGATATATAAAATTTAATTTATTTAAAAAAATATATAAATATTTTTTATATTTGTAAAATATTAATTTAATTTAATTTATTCTTATACAAATGAAATTGTCAATAAATATGTCAATAAGCTTTTTTTCAATATTTATTGAAACATATGGACAATTATGGATTTTATCAAATTTTTTGTTAGTAAATATATATAATTATCATTTTTATAGTTTATGAGATATAATAATTAGCACACAAGTTCTAAAATAATCCTACAGGGGCAAAATTGAAACTTTTTAGGAGCAAGTGGCTAATTGTAAGACGCTGCAAACCTGAGAGAGATTTTCGTAATACCGAATACGTGTGGGAAATTTTTATAATTAGACCTTACCTCAGGGAATGTATCCGTAATGTATCCTTTCAATTTAGAGGTTGATTCAAGTTTTTATTGTTATTGATTGTACAGTACACGGATCCAAACTCGTTTTTCATCATTGGTTTGTAATTTTTTTAAGAAAACATCATTAGTTTGTATGTCTACATTTATGTGATTGTATCTAAACAATGACTTTTACTTTATTTTTTGTTTATTTTTTTTAATGAGCATAATCAAATCGAAACTTAAAAGGCAAACAAAAATTATAAATAAAAAATATCTATATTTTTAAGAAAATTTAACCATTTTTTCTTTAAAATTAAAGTTATAGACTCATTACATGACATGGAAATACAAATTTTGGAGTAAGAATCTGAAATCGCCAATGTTTTAGTGTCAAGTGTTCAGCACATGATATTTCCAACGAAAATTAAATTTCCTAGTCAAAGTCGGGGACACAATAAATGATTTAAATTGACAAGGTACTACAATACATGACCAATTTAGAAACACATCTATTTTAAATGACCAATGAATAAAATTATGCCTATGTTATGTATTGATTTAAATAACTTAAAAAAAAAACCGTAGATCTTTTTTTTGGATAAGTTCATATTTGAATTCTTATACTAGATCCTTTTTTTTACTTTGCATAATTGTGATTCCCATTTTGGGTAAATTTTTATCAGATTCCTAAAGTTAAGACTAAAATAAACCTAGATGAGTATGAGCAATAAGACCTTGAAATGTTTATTTCACAGGGTAAAATATAAGCCGTTTTATTATTGAAATGAGAAGAGGAGAATCCTAAAGTCCTAATACTTATAAACATGAGATGAATTTAATTAATTACATTGAGAGAACTTAATTAAGATCAGATATATCCTTGTCTTTGTCTATCTACGCAATAAGCAAATGCACTCCAAATGAAATTGTAGAAATCATAAGCCCGGATAGAGCCACGAAACCATATCTCCTGCAAAGAAAAGGTTTAAGAAAGTGTGTCAAAATTCTTTTAGCAACCAACAGGTGATTGGTCTAGTGGAAGGGACTGGTCACTACAAAGTAGTGGACTCAAGTTCAAATCCTTGTTGGGAGAGTTTCCCACTTTATGTGCCAGACGGGTCTCGAAAGGGATTAAACCCTTGGAAAACCAAAAAAAAAAAAAAAAAAAAAAAAAAAAAAATCTTTTAGCAGCATAAAGCACTGTCGTAAATTAGTCCATCTGAGTTATGGGCAAGCAAATTAAATTTGCCAATAAAGGAAATGTAAGGAAAAGAAAGTGAAATCAACAAGGCTCCCAAGCCTAATTCAATGGGGAAAACGAATTTACATTTAACTTAGGATTTACATTTAACTTAGGCTACATACTATAAATCAGCTAATTTTGTTAATTTATTGGCACAACTTGCAATAATCGATGGAGGATCCTCTATCACATTTTTGTGTCACATAATAGATTCACCATTTAAGTGTATGAGTGGACCCACACAAAATTTTAAAAAGTACACTTGTCAATAGATTTATATATATGATACAAAAATATGACACCGATAAATCTATACGTGTGACACATAATAATTGAATAGTTGTATCTGAAAAATTGGGAGTAAATGCATAATATTACCATGTGTTATGTTAAACCTGCACGAAACTACCTTGTGAAATTTTTATTGCATAAAACTCCCTTGTACTTTTATAAACTCAGCACGAAACCCCTAATTTGTAAAAAAAAAATAGGTCGTTTTGGACCGGCATATTTCGAGAACTATTTTCAAAATACTTCATATTGGTCCTTACAACTTCACATGAAATATTTTAATAGTTTATTGAAATAAGCCGATATGGAACACCTATTTTGAACATGTTGAGAGTTTCGTGCTGAGTTTTTAAAAGTACAAGGAGATTTTATGCAATAAAAAATTTACAAGGTAATTTCTTACAAATTTCGCATAACACAAAAGAATATCTTACATTTTTCCCAACAAATTGTGACTATTCGTAATATTCACAATCATCATCTATAAATAATAGAAATATTCTTTGATTTCTTCCCCTTTTTGATTTCTTCTACGGATTCAAGTCCACCATTACACGTAATGTTTAGTTTATTCTAAATATATCTACTGCCGATTTCATACGATATCCAATTTGAAGTATGATTAAAGAGTTCTAACAATATGATATTGAAAATAGAGTAAAATGTAAAAACACCCTTTTTTTTTGTCTAATTATCAAAATCCGCCATGTGTTATTTTTCTTAACAAATATACTTACTTTTTATTAGCAAAAAAACCCCGCATAAGTTGAAATGATAATTATTTTGCCATCAAAGGATGCAAAAACTCCCTCTCAACCTAAAAAATTATCGATAACCCCCCTTGTTAACTTTAATGTTCACTTAAAGTATCGACCAAAGCGTCCCCATAATTTCCGAAAGAATTCCAAATGAACTTTTTTGTTAATAAAATAAAAACACAAGTTTTTTTATACTACTTAAAATAACACATGTTTTTTTTTTTTTTTTTTTTTTTTTATAGTTAAATTAAACAAAGAAAAATACTCACGCGTTGGGAATACGCTTTCGAGATTGACCGGTAGAATAATCCTTGAAGTAGAAAAAACGTGTAAAAGAGTAAACAATTCCAAGCGATGCAGAAATCAAAGGGTGCCTAATTCCTCCCAATATCATCAACATAAAAAACATGGGCATCAATTCCAATGAATTCTGGTGCCCCCTCTGCACCCAAAAATTACCATCCATTTTATAAGACACTATTCAGTAAAAAAAGAAAAAAGTGAAAATATATAGCATAGTTTACATTAATATACGAGAAAATGTACAAAACTACCCTGTGATTTTTTTTTTGCACCAAACTCTTTTGTACTTTCAAAAATCTTGCATAAAACACTCAATCCGTTTCCTTCCGTCCATTTTTAACGACGCGTATGTTCCACGCGAATAATGTGCGATTTTGTTGTTTTTGCATATTTTGTCAGCATTAAACTTCCTTGTACTTTTGAATGTTTACGCAAAACTCTCTTTTTCTTATGAATGTTTGCACAAAACGCCCTTATACTCTAATTATATATGGGGGTAATTTAGGTAATTTAATTAAAAATTAAAGATGTTAGTAACTAACGAAAATCGGGTGTTTTATGTAGGGTTATTGAAATTACAAGGGAGTTTGATACAAATAAAAATTTAAAGGATAATTTTATGCAGGTTTCACGTAACACACAGTTGGACTGTGCGTTTAATAGGGATAAATGCAAAATTCTTCCATGTGTTATGCTAAACCTGCAAGAAACTAACATGTGAAATTTTTATTGCACCAAACTTCCTTGGGTTTTCAAAAACCCTGCAAAAAAACCCAATTTGTAAAAAATAGATCATTTTGGATCAACATATTCCAATAAACCATTTTTAAACTACTTCAAGTTGATCCCTACAACTTCACGTGGTATATTTTTAAAATTATTTCTTGAAATATGTCGATCCAAAATGACCTATTTTTTACAAATTGGGTGTTTTTTGCAGGGTTTTTGAAAACACAAGGAAGTTTGGCGCAATAAAAATTTCACAGGATAATTTCTTGCAGGTTTAGCATAATACAGGGGAGTGTCTTGCATTTTCCCCGCGTAATAAATGGAATCAAATTTACCTGTACACAATTAAAGAGCTTGGCGTCCTTGTTTTCAGCTTCTACGGCGTACATAGTTGGATAATAAACCTTATATCTGCCAAAAAAATTGATTTCACTCAAAATTTCAAATTTCATAAATCAGTTAGGTATAAAAATGAATGAAACAAATAAGAAAAAAATGAATGAAATAAACAAAATTTACTTCTTGCGGGCTTTTCCAACTTGAGCAAACATCCAGAAATTGAGAAAGCAATGGAAAACCAGAACAAGAACTACATATCCGTACTCTTTCGGAAATAATTCCACTCCATTACCCATGTTTTTCTTTCTTTTATTTATTTATTTATTATTGTTTCCTCCTAATTGAAGGGGGTTCCATCTGTTTTTGGGAATTGATGATGTTAATTAGGAGATGATCTAATTAATAGACTTTGTTAAACTTTTCTCCCAAGCCAGAGTAATTGACTTTGATCTTCCATTTTTCATCAACAATTCATGGTCTTGTGCAATATTATCTTTTTATGTTTTGTTGAGTTGATTGAGTAAATTGAGTTTTATATAGTCTAAAGTCTCTAGGCTAGATGTATTATTGACTTTTGGTATGCTTGATATTTTCAATTTTCTTTTATTATTGTTTTGCAAAATATCTGAAATTTTATTGACATTGACTTTGAATTTTATTTTCAAAAATATAGGAAAATAATTGGAATTTTATTAAAGCAGATTTTGAAAGGTGAAAATGGCCGTTAAATAAAGTTTAAATATTAACACGAGGAACTGACTCTTTATACTTTGAATTAATCTATCTATCTACTTATAAATATATTTGAGATCAGTTTCTCAACTATCATTATACAAATCTATATATCTATCTACTTATAAATATATTTGAGACTAGTCTCTCAACTGTTATATACAAATTTTGACAAATTTCTATTTTTATTGAATTTAGAATTTTTTTAATTATGAAAGATAAAGAGAAAAAATTAAACTTTTTAATTCCACGGTTTCTCCCCTATTCCCTCGCCTTATAATTCTCCAACTGCCTTCTTCCTCCCTTCTTCTCCAATAAAAACCAAAAATCTGATAATTTTTGTATTCAAAACTAAAAATAAAACGGATAACATCTTCACAGGAAAAAAAATGAATGAAAAAGGGGGAGGCGATTTCAGCATTCAAATTTACTCTTGAAACACCGAAGCAGGTTGCATCGTTTTATATTGAAGGTGGACTAAATTCGAAGAAAAAATTATCGCACCACATTTCAACGAGTATTCCAATTTTAATTTAGTTAATTTGCTTTTTCTCTTTGTTTATTATTATTATCATTCTTTACACTACATATCGACCATAGTTTAGTTAATCGGTTTATGCTGTGAATTAAAGGGCGATAGAGAGTTCTTCTCCAACTTGTTTTTGTTGAGTTGGGCTTTACTTATATTGTATAGCGTAAAGTTTGAATTAAACGACATATGATATTTTGAAAGACATAGTCTTATTGATGGGGTAAGCTTTTTACAATTCTATTATCTAAATCCATCGTATGCATTTAGGTCTTTGTTTAATTTTACATGTGAGGATGTTTTCATTCTTTTTGGGTAATGTCCATTTTCAGAATTGCATTTTCATTTGTTTTTGGAATTTTTAATAATTGCTTTCATGAATGTTTTATCATTAATATTTGGTGACATTGAGTAACTTCATAATTTTAATGTTTTGAAGGATAGTTAAGAAATATAAGTATAATGTTTGAGCTTAATGAATATCACTATGATTTTTTCCAAGAAATTAAACCTCATACAAGTCTTTCATACAGACAAAAAGGTTTTGCTCTCAAGCTCCAAAAGAAAATGGCTATTCTTAAACAGCATCAATGCAACCAAAAGTCAGCTAAATATGTTATCAATATCATTCGTTCGGAGGAAATATTAGAATTTAGTTCTCCAATTGAAAGTTTTAAACCATTTTTTTTCTTATTGCATGATTTTACAAGTTCTCAAGTATCCATATAGTGTATATCCATTGTTTTTTTAATTACTTATTAATATATTTGAGACCAGTTTCTCAATTGTCATATACAAATTTTGACCAAATTCTATTTTTATAGAATTTAGATTTTTTTTTTAATTCTGAAAGATAAAGAGAAAAAAAATTGAACTTTTTAATTCCACGGTTTCTACCCTATTCCCTCGCCTTATTTTTCTCCCAAATCAACCAATTTTCTCCAACTGCCTTCTTCCTCCCTTCTTCTCCCATAAAAACCAAAAATATGATAATTTATGTATTCAAAACTAAAAATAAAACGGATAACTTCTTCACAGGAAACAAAATGAATGAAAAAGGGGGAGGCGATTTCAGCATTCAGATTTACTCTTGAAACACCGAAGCAAGTTGCATCGCTTTCTACTGAAGGCGGGCTAAATTCGAAGAAAAATTATCACACCACATTTCAACGAGTATTCCAATTTTAATTTAGTTAATTTGCTTTTTCTCTTTGTTTATTATTATTATTATCATTCTTTACACTACAAATCGACCATAATTTAGTTAATCAGTTTATGCTGTGAATTAAAGGGCGATAGTGAGTTCTTCTCCAACTTGCTTTTTGTTGAGTTGGGCTTTACTTATATTGTATAGCGTAAAGTTTGAATTAAACGCCATGTGATATTTTGAAAGACATAGTCTTATTGATGGAGTAAGCTTCTTACACTTCTATTATCTAAATCCATCGTATGCATTTAGGTCTTTGTTTTATTTTACACGTGAGGATGTTTTCATTCTTTTTGGGTCATGTCCATTTTCAGAACTGCATTTTCCTCTATTTTGAAATTTTTAATAATTGCTTTCATGAATCTTTTATCATTAATTTTTGGTGACATTGAGTAACTTCATAATTTTAATGTTTTGAAGGATAGTTAAGTGGTATAAGTATAATGTTTGAGCTTAATGAATATCACTATGATTTTTTCCACAGAAAACCTCATACAAGTCTTCCATTCAGACAAAAAGGTTTTGCTCTCAAGCTCCAAAAGAAACTGCATCAATGCAACCAAAAGTCAGTTAAGTATACTACAAGAAAAACGAGAATTTCTGACGGAATTTCCGACGGATTTTTCTGAAATTGACGGAAAATGCCCGTTGGAAAAGTCGTCGGAAATATGCTCGTCGGAGATTTTCCGACGGAATTTCCGACGGGAAATTTCCGGTGGACCAAGTTCGTTGGAAAGTTCGTCGGAAATTTTCCGACGGACAACTTCCGACGGGATTTCCGATGGAACTATCCGTCGGAAACTATTGTCGGGTCAACTGTTTGACCTTAATTTCCGACGGGATGTTCCGTCGGAAATATTTTTTTTTTTCATTTTTTTTCTAAATTTCCGACGGGTCAACCCGTCGGAAATTTAAATAAAAAATTTTTAAAAATTTTTTCCGACGGGTTGTATTAGATATATTGTATATAGTATTTGCATAATATTTCATAATTATTGTTCCCGTCGTTTGCATAATTTATGAATTTATTTATTTTCCCTGATTTAAACCTATATCAATTAAATCACCAAATACCATACAAAATCAACAAATCCCACAAAAGTATCAACAAATCACGGATAAAATCAGCAAAATAAATCAATAAACACGTCGAAAATCATAAAATATCTTACAAAATCAAATTAATCTCAATCGTCAACAAAAGTTCCATAATAAAATAGGCGCAAACACAAGATGGACAAAAATGTAATAAATAGGCTCAAAATTACAAATTCAAGTAAATATACTATCGAAGGAGTATATGATACAATAACAATGAAATCTCACACATAATTTTAAGAGCATAATGTCGGTAGATACAAATTCAAGATCCAATTACACATAATGCATTAAAAGAGCTCAAAATAATTACAAAATGTCACACCGAGTCAAATTATGCAAACAAGTGGATTAAACATCAACGAGTTGATATCTTAGCTTACAAATATCTACCTTGAGAGTTAACACATTTACAGCAACCTTTTCAAAATGTACATTTTGAATCAATACAAATTATCAACTCCATTGAGAGTTATAACAAATATCATTTTAAATAATGGGATAACACCTTCTTGTTAGATTAATATATTTATCAGTTGAAATAAATGAACAAGAAAATAAACAACTGAAACTTTTCTTTCATGAAAAAACTAGCTCACAACAACCATTTCATCCCAATTTTTTTATGCAATAAAGTAGAGAAGCTATAAAAAGAAAAAGCGAGCAACTTAATTAACAGGAAATAAACAAACATTTGGGAGCTAGTTTCATGTTATACATTTGGCACTTACGTAGAAGTCAAAATGATCTTTTATACTTCAATCGACTGATTTCATATACAATTAAGTTTTGCAATGAACAAGAATAAATTGAAAGAGAATTAATATTTCTCGTAATACCGTTAAAGCAATGTCGTTGAAGTAGTGATATAATATATCTAATGCACCATAACTACTATATACAATATATCTAATGCACCATAACTACTATAAGAAATAATTTAACACCAATAATAGTAAACAACTACTTTAAGAACACATTAACATTAACCAAATCGCATCAAACCAAAAAACAGGAAAACTATATATAGTTCACAATGAGTCAAAATTTGCTTAATTTAATTAAACACAATAGTTATACATAGCAAAATTGGCTTAATTTAATTGAACACAATAATTATACATAGAAATAATTATACATAACAATAATTATACATAGCAAAAACAGGAAATAATTTTCAGCAACACATGAAGTAGATCCATTAAACCAACTTAAATTGAGAGGAGAAAGTGAGTAGGGGTACCTTTTTAGTGGCATACGTACGGGCTCGGAGCAGGGCAGGGACTACGACGACGTTGAATATCACAAGCTAGAAGGTGATCCATCACATCAATAACACGTTGAATATCAATTGTTCTATCAAAGCTCAATGGAACAGGAGCAGCCCCATTGTCAATGGCTTCATCAACAGAATAGTATGTCGAAACAATACCTGAATCCATCTTTGGGTCCATTATCTAATAAAGATAGATGAATTATATAAGAAAAACTCGAGACGGGATAAATGAGGGAAACAGAGAGACAATAATATATGAGCATTATAAGTTAATTCTAGGCTGTACACACTGGTCGTCAATGAAGCAGCATTAGATCTTTTGAACAAAGACCTTTTGAATAGTGAATGTATAAAACAATTTTCTGAGTAGATCTGATGAACACCATTTTCTACATAACTCTAACATAATTCTATGCTCAATGAACCACTGTGTCCTTATAACCAGAGAATTCACATAAAATTGAAGTCTTAAAAAATCAAGTTATAACGTGTTACAAAGATAAGATATAAGATGTCATATTCCACAATGCAGCATAGAGTAACACAACTAAGCTATCTTTATGAAAGAAAACTCACATTTAAAATTCATTGGGAGGCAGCAAGTAAAGAATGCTTTCTAATCTTCTATACTCTTTGCAAACTCTCTCTAATTAATTACCTGGCAGATTTTCCATGTCTGAAAACCTATATCATAAATTATGGAATTTGACCAAATAATGTAATTGAACCAGATTTGGCTAAATTTTTACCAACATTAATTATAAATTTTCAGAAAACAAATTAAACAAATCTCACCTTATATTTTAGAGAGGCGTCGGTGGGGAGTGGAGGAGATGGCCGGAGGGAAGCGAAGGAGTGGCGGCGTACGGCGTACGGGCTCGGAACCTGTTGGGTGGTGGCAGGCCGCGCGGTGGGTGGGTGGGAGAGAGAGGAAAAACGTGGTGGGTTGAGAGGGAGAGGGAGAGGGAGAGGGAGAGAGAGGGGAAGTGGGAGGATGGGTGGTGGCGGTAATGGCGGTGGTGGCGGTGGGGTTTGTAGCCGCGGCGGAGGAGAGAATAAAAGGAGAAATGAAAGGAAATGAAAGAAAATGAAAGGAAAGCTGCGCGGCTAGGGTTTTAGTCGCGTAGTTTTTCGACGGGAATTTCCGACGGGTTTGCCCGTCGGAAATTTCAAATTTTTTTTTTTTCAAATTAATTCAAATTTATTCATCAATTTTAAAATACCATAGCTTGATTAAACTTTTATAATTAAAATTGTTTTATAAATGAAGAACGACTAAAATCGTGCAAAACGCCCTTAAGTCAATAAAAAAACTATTTTATTTCAATTTCGTTATGTATACTGAGGTTATTCGAAATCAGATCGATCGATTCTCGATTTGCAACGTTACTTGACCAAAGTCAACATTAATTGTTGACCTTAGGGCCGGGTTATGTACATTGAGGTTATTCAAAATTAGATCGATATCGATTCTCGAATTGAAGGTCTAATTGACCAAAGTCAACACTGTTGACCTCGGGGTTATGTACATTGATGTTATTCGTAATCAGATCGATCGATTCTCGAATTGAAGGTCTAATTGACCAAAGTCAACACTGTTGACCTCGGGGTTATGTACATTGATGTTATTCGTAATCAGATCGATCGATTCTCGAATTAAAGGTCTAATTGACCAAAGTCAACACTGTTGACCTCGGGGTTATGTACATTGAGGTTATTCGTAATCAGATCGATCGATTCTCGAATTGGAGGTCTAATTGACCAAACTCAACACTGTTGACCTCGGGTTTATGTACATTGAGGTTATTCGTAATTAGATCGATCGATTCTCGAATTGGAGGTCTAATTGACCAAAGTCAACACTTTTTTCTTTTAAGTAAAATTTCCGATAGATTATTCCTGTCGGGATATTTTAATTAATTATTTAGACCGATCTTTTTTCATAATATTTTCCTTTTAATTATGGCCAGCGGAAATTATAAATATATTTGTTCTTTTTAATATATATTTTCCGACGAACATAACCCGTCGAAAAATTTCAATTTATTGAGGTCTTTATTTTTTTAATATTTTCCGACGTATTATTTCCGTCGGAAATTATTAATATATTTTTTTATATATTTTCCGACGGAATAATCCGTCGGAAAATATTATTTATTTTTTCTTTTTTTTGTTCCTAAATGTTTTTCGACGGATTATTTCCGTCGGAAATTATTAATATATTTTTTTATTTTTTTTATATATTTTCCGACGGAATAATCCGTCGGAAAATATTATTTATTTTTTCTTTTTTTGTTCCTAAATGTTTTCCGACGGATTATTTCCGTCGGAAATTATTAATATATTTTTTATTTTTTTATATATTTTTCGACGGAATAATCCGTCGGAGAATTTTATTTATTTTTTCTTTTTTTTTGTTCCTAAATGGTTTCCGACGGATTAATTCCGTCGGAAATTATTAATACATATATATATATATATTTTATATATTTTCCGACGGCAATAATCTGTCGGAAATTTTTTATTTCTTTTTACTTTTTTTTTAATATTTTCCGACGGATATGTCCCGTTGGAAATTATATAATTTAATTTTGGATTTTTTTAAATGCCATTTCCGACGGGTATATTCCGTCGGAAATTATATAATATATTTTTTAATTATTTATTATAGAGTTTCCAACGGAATATACCCGTCGGAAATTATATAATATATTTTTTAATTATTTTTAATATAATTTCCGACGGAATATACCCGTCGGAAATGATTTTCTAATATTTTTTTAAAAAAATTGATTTTTCCGACGGATTTGGTTGTCCGTCGGAAATTCCGTCGGAAAAAGCTATTTTTCTTGTAGTATATTTTACAAGTTCTCAAGTCTACTTAAGTATGTTATCAATATCATTCGTCGTTCGGAGGAAATATTGGAATTTAGTTCTCCAATTGCAAGTTTTAAACCATTTTTTTCTTATTGCATGATTTTACAAGTTCTCAAGTATCCATATGGTGTATATCCATTTTTTTTTCATTACCAGATTTTTTTTCACTTTGTGTTTGCAAAATCTCAAACTGGACATTGATGGTTGTCATCTAGCAAGCATAAAGGAAATGCTATATTGAAACAATGCTTTCAACGTATGTGATTTGAATGAAAATGAGAAGAAGCCATTAAAGGAAAATCATAGTTCTTGAGTACACAGTAAAAGAGAGAGAAAATACTTAATTAGATTTACAAGTTGCAATTGGTATGTTATATTTACCATCCCTTTAATGGAACCCAAGAATAAAACACAATCTGATTACTTAATGTTAACCGACTATTTACTATGTGTCTAAGAAGTTGCACCTGGTCGAATTCCTAAGAAAATAAATACTAATAGGCACATTCCATTTATTGCTAAGTCCATGCATCAGAGGTTAGATTTTATATTTACTAAACATGTGTAATTATTCATGTTAATGATTACCCAGGAATGCAATATTATTTGGATAAACAAATGCACTTTTAGGGCTCAGACATGCATATATGTATCTCTATAGATTTCAATGTATATATATTAGACTTGACATGTGTACTTTTTTCTTTCTTTCTTTAGATTGGTTTACAAGTTTAGTTTGAAGAAGCTACTTGATAAATAAAGTATCAAGATGAAGTATTTGTTTGATACCTATAAAATGTGGTAATCATGTTTTAGTAGAACTTCTATATGATTATTTGGTTCTTATTTGATTCGGAAGAGAAAAACTCATGAACGATTGTATATGTAAACTGATTGGTGTAATTTACTAATTTGAATGTGGCACTACTAATAATCTTTTTTAGAGGAAAAATCTGTCTTGGTGGGGTTACTAACAAGAAGAAGACCGTGTCAACAAAATATACAACACGACATAGATGTTGGTTGATAAAATGTGGAGATTTGGATGACTTGGATGTGCTCTTAAGAATGATTTTTTGCTAGATGAATTTGAAATATGGTTTGGAAGATTTGGATGCATTCTTAATAACTATTTATTCGGTCTTTGTATAAATGGTTGTTACTGAAATTTAGTTTACGTTTTCATTTATTCTCAGCATTAATTTTACCCCATCATTGATGAGATGTGTATTTTGATTCATATTTCATTATCTTTTTTTCCAAATCCTGTATATATTCATTAGTGGTGCTTATTTATCTATGAATTTGATAGAAATAGTGTCCGGCAAGCCAACTGTATGGTTGCTATTTATTGTAATAAATAAGGAACTATTCAATTTAAATTAATAAATGCATCTTATTAAATGGTCAACTTTATCTTATGTAATAATTATCTAAGCATAAGGATAGAAGTCCTTAGATCACAGGGCTATGGGACAACCCGTGGACTGATCTCCAAGGCCGTGATATAGAACATATTCAAGAGTCGTAGAATTCATTTGAGAAAGGACATCATTGGATTCGATTAGACTCTCACTGATGTGTATACTCCGATGAACTGGAGGACGCTGGGGTCCACGAGCGTGACTAGGATAGTCGATACACAAAAGTGGGTGGCTTGCTGGGAAGGCAAGTGCACTGAATACCCCAATTAGGAAATAACTCACCATGGAAGCGGTAGTCGCATATCGGGGTCGAAGTTATTCCTATTTGCAATAGTATACGAGGAACGATCCCTAATACTTGAGGTGATAGGGTTTATCTGGTGCGAGAACGTCTATGCTTTGATGTGAGTTCCGACCGACTGGAGATTACCAGAAGGTCTATGTGGGTTCACGTTGGGTATAGGGGAACTCGTATGCAGGTTCATATCATCAACAAATGATCCATTGATCCGACTTGATAGGTTGGGAATTTCTCCTATGAATTTCTGTGAGAAACATATTCTGGTAAAACCCTCGGCCGAGGTATCTGACGACTTTATGAAAGTAGCTCATAAAGATCAAGTCAAAGAGAATAGTTTCGAGAACAGAATAAATAAGGTCAAGACGAAGAAAGGGAACCGATAAAAAGTCCAAGCCCTTAAGTCTCTACTGGGAGATCGACTAATGGAGAGATCATGTCGTATATGGCAATTGTAAATGTTAAGAAAGGTTCACTGAATTAATTCACCAGTGATTGGGCTCCACGAGCTTGAGGCCAGACATCGACTGTGGAGTGTGGGAGAATTCTCAAATTGGCGGGGGTGCTAATTTTGGAATGATCAATCGACAGAGTGTTCGATTGATTTAAAGTATTTAATACTTGAATAATTAAATGAATATTTAATTATAACCCTCAGTCAATTATGTGGTGAACCTACGGGGGCATACACAATACACATGACGCGAAAACAAGGAAACAAAGAATGAATGGATCGACTGGGTCGACCCAATTGGAGCAAGGCGAGATCCAATTGTATTGGATCGAAATTATGAATTAAATTGAAATTTAATTTGTACGTTAAATAATTAAATTGGATTTAATTAATTATAGAAATATTTAATTAAATAGGCTTGGAGTCAAATTTAATTAAATGAGAGACTAATTAATTAATTGGGCCATTTAATTGAGAAATTAAATAAGACCTATATTAATTAAATAGATTGGACCATTAATTAATTAGAAGACTTAGTCTTCCAATTAAAAGGCAATGGCCCATGTAGGAAAGGAGAAGACTTGGAATCCTATTTCTAATAGGATTAGGAGATGGAAGATATCTATATATATGAGAATATATATCATATCTAAAATACAAGAAATACACATAAGAGAAAAATAAGTCTTGCAAAAACAGTCTCTCTCCTCTCTCTCTCGATCTCTCTCTCTTTCTCCAAGAAGAGATTTCGATTTTCTTGCTCTTTTGTTCTCTAGTTTAGATCTTGATAATATCTATGTTCTAGCCGATTAGAATTATCAAGGTTTTCGTGATATTGTGGTGTATCAACCCGTAGAGGCGCAACACGTGGGGCGCTATACAAACTTTGGGATCAAAGGTGAAAAAGAAAGGAGAAAGCTTATCTACCCTTTTGCCGAGCTCGGATTTGCAAGGAGATAGGTACAACTTATACATAAAGTTTATTTATCGTTTTATATATTCATATATATACATCCAGATTATATCCTGGCAAGATTCAACTAAGAGACTCTTAAAAAGTTTTAATTTCCGCTGCCTGAAGGGTCGTTTTTCTTACTGAATCCCAACAGAATTGTCTAATTATCTTATCTATCTACGGTTTCAAATTAGTATTTTTTACAATGTTTGTAATTTTTTTTCTGGAATAGCTAATTTTTTTTTTTTTTTTTTTTTTTTGTATTTTTAGATTGTTGCACATACACAAAAATATTAATTCTTTTTATTCTCGACATATATATACTTAATCAGTATTATTTTCTCTTAATAATAGACTAAATTGCCTATTCTAGAGTAAAAAATTGAGAATAATAGTGTTAAATGGTAAAACTTATGTGTATTGAAATTGCTAATATAAGAAAATTTAAGTGTTTTCAAGTATCCATTTTCCAACAATATTCTACCTAATAGATTTACAATATAAACAACTCATTTTATTTGTAGACCCAAAAACTCCCTTTTTACCTATTTATAAATAATGAAAATTGTGTTTTTATTACGTAATTTATGTGTATAAGAGTTGTTTAGTTATAGTGTTTCTTTTTACCCTATTCCTTATAATTCTCATACTAATTTGTCAAAAATTCTACATAAATGCAATTTAATATAATCCCGTGTATAGCACGTGGCATATACTAGTTTTTATTATTTGGCCAAGTTCTCCCTATTATTAGGGCTGCGAAATGCCAATTATATGGCAAGCTAATTTTAATTGAGGATACAAAGTATCAATATTTCAATTTCAATGTACATAGTACCAAAACAATGTATAATTGGGCCCTGTTCGAATGGCCTGATTAGGCCCCAATTGGCTGAATTGGCCCAGACAAAAAGGAACAATTTCGTGTTCGGCTGGCCTGATAATTTATTGGGCAGCCCGTAGTTATCGGGTGAACTGGTGGGCCACCCCACCTAATTAGGCCGATTGCAATCTCTGGGTTGGACCATATATTATTTAATTGGGCCAGATATCAAATAAATGAGATAAAAATGCCCCTAAATTTCTCCTTTATTACATGATAATTGCCACTAAATAATCTGGTGGATTAGAAAAAAGTCCTTCTTCTTCATCTTCATTTCCCACCTCCATTTTCATTTTCCCTCCACCCTAGTACATGGTGAGAACCCTAAAAATTAAAATATTTTATTTTTATTTTTTATTTTTGTCTCTATTATTGTTTACTCTTTTGTTAACAAGAACTAAGAATTAATTCTTGAATCCTCAAACTTTGAATGCAATATTAATTTGTTCCATTTTTTTTTTTTTTTTGTTAACATAGCTCAAGGTTAAAGGCACTTGAACAAGTTGAAGAAGGACAAGAAATAGGGTAAGAACACATTACCCATAAGTTCTAGTATCTATATTTTGTATTTCATTTATCTTGATTGGAATGTAATTTTTTCCCCTTTTTTTTTGTTCTGCTGCTGCTGTTGCCGTAACTTTTTTTTTTTCATGAACTGTTTTTAAGTTGTAGTGTGGTACTAGGGAATGGTGTATGATGTTTTACATATTTTATTTCCAATGCTTGTGTTTTTTTTTCCTTTCTAGTTTCTTTGGACATATTTGGTGTTTTTTTTGAGTGATATGTTTTGGAACAATTTTCATATATCTAAATTCAAGTTCTTGGCATATCAAATACAGAATACCGCTTGGGTATGGATTCGGAGAGGAACGAACAACTCCTAAATTTCTTCCGCCAATTTTTTTGGAAATGTGTTATAATAATATGTTTATGTCTCATTGCACACGAAGCACACTCTATTTCCCAACCGTCTAATCGAAAGTGAAAAATGTATAGCATCATACGTAAAAAATACAAACAAGCCAAGTATTTACATCGCGTAACCACGAAGACGGATGTTAAAACTAAGGCTGTGTTAAGGTTCACTATGACTTCTTTTAGTAAGCTATGTACTTTGTTGCATAACCTTGGTGGTCTAAGGGACACTAAATACGTGCCACTCAATGAACAAGTTGCAATGTTCTTGTCCGTCCTATCACATCACAAGAAAAATCGAATCGTGGGGTTTGCTTATCGTCGATCTGGGGATACAGTGAGCAAGTGTTTCCACCGTGTATTGAATAGTTTGCTTATATGCCATTCAATTTTACTATCACAACCTATACCGATTTCAGAAAATGATGAAAGTTCCAGATGGGGTTGTTTTCCGGTACGTACACTTATTACTACTTAATTTGTTCTATATAGGTTAAACATAAAACAACTTAAGTACTTTTTCATATATTTTTTGTAGGGTTGCTTAGGGGCTCTGGATGGTACTTATGTGAAGGTACTAGCACCAGCTGCCGATAAACCACGATATAGATCAAGGAAATGAGATGTTGCAACTAACGTGCTCGTTGCTTGCGATGTAAATGGAAAATTCACGTATGCATTGACTGGACGGCAGGGTTCCGCAGCAGATGGTCGGGTCTTGAAAGATGCTATTACCCGCCCCAACGGACTTCGAATTCCGGCCGGTATACGATTTGAGTATAAACCATTTATGCATCATATATTCTCGTTCATACAATTCCATAAAGTATTAGAATAACAATGTTAATTTTTTTTGTTTTATGAATATCATAGGAACATACAATCTTTGCGATAGTAGATACACGAATGGGGAAGGTTTTCTGACACCTTATAGGGGAGTGCGCTACCATTTAAAGGAATGGGGTGTAGGGCAAGATGCTCCCCAAAATTATAAAGAGTACTTTAACATGAAGCATTCCCAGGCAAGAAACGTCATTGAACGGTGTTTCGGTCAAGTTAAACGGAGGTGGGCAATACTTAAAAGTGATGCTTCCTACCCATTGAAGACTCAAAACCGAATTATCATGGCTTGTATTCTTATTCACAATTTTCAGCTAATGACAATGCCCAATGACATGTCAGATTCAGATTTGACTAGTGAATCAGAAAGTGATGATGAGTGGGAAGGACAGGGTCCTAATTAACGGTGACATCGTTGATGTTGTTGAGCCCTCACAAGCGTGGACTGATTATCGAGATACTATGGCTCGTGCTATATATGACGAGTGGTTGTCAAGTCCTTGAGATAAACGCACTTGTTGCGTTTTGTTTCGGAAATTACTTTGTTTGATTGGATATTATGTTTGGGGTTGGTTGTGATGATTTTTTTTATGATTGTGCTTTAATTACGATGGCACATTATTATGTATATGTGGACAATTTGTTTGTATGATTGTCGTTTTTATTTTAATGTTTGGAACAATTCATGCATTTTATTGATGAACTTATGCTTGAAAATGGGTTAGCCCAGGTTAATGTTTATTTCGTAATGCGTTCAGTGTTTAACAATCCTAATTCATTTCTTCGTTAATAACTTCATATAGCAGGAAAACCTAAATGGAGCCAATACCAAGGTATGCCGGAACATCGCGCTCTACAAGAACTCCACAAGGACCACGTAGAATTTGGAGTACCAATGAGGAGCAAACATTGATTTCTTGTTTGCATGAGATGGTTTCAACTGGATGGAAGGCCGATAATGGGTTTAAGCCGGGATATTTACAGGCCTTAGAATCTTCAATTAGTACAAGTATACCGGGAAGCGACATTAAAGGCAGGCACATAAACTCAAAGCTCACAGTTTGGAAAAAACAATACTATTTATTGCTTGGCATGTTGGGTACTAGTGGCTTTGGATGGAATGACGATGCTAAAATGATAGAGGTCAATGATGATGTTTGGGCTGAATATGCACGGGTAAATGAGAATTTGCTAACTTTTATAAATAATAAGTTTGATTATATATTTGTTTGTGTTCTAATCTTCTTTTTATTCCTCGAAAGGCTAATCGTGAAGTTCGTGCGATGAGGATGAAGTCTTGGAGGTACTATGATGATTGGTGTGAATTGTTCGGAAATGATAGGGCTACAGGGGATCATGCTCAAGGGTTCACTGATGTTGTGGAGGACATATTATTGAGTGAAAACCTTAACTCAAACAATATGCAAATAAGCACAGAAGCGGTAGTGGAACCGTACATTCCATCATTTGATATTCATAGTCCATATGTCGATTTAACGATGGATGCATCTAATTGGGGTGGGGATCAGATGAAAGACAAAATCAACTCTACTCCGGATACATCTGATGGTGGAAGAAAAGCCAGATCGAAGGTCAAGCAACTTGGTGTTAAGATTGGTTGGAACGAGAAGAAGAAGAAAATTAAATTGACTAGAGAAAGAAAGGTGAAAACACCCGAAACCGCAAAAAATGAGTCTATTGTGCCTGTCTTGACAAGTTTCATTGAGGAGGCAAAATCTACTTTCATGAATCTTACACCAAGAATGAACAAGGAGGAAGATACGGTGGACGAAAAGGCTACGAAGGTCATTGCCGCACTGGAGAAGGTTCCGAGGCTAACCGAAGAAAATATGAACTTTCTTTGTTACAAGATTATGGATGACCAAAGGCATGTGAGCTTGTTTTTACGTTCGAGCGAACGTAATCGTGAAATACAAGCACACATGATGCTCGAGGGTAAGATGCCATGAGTTATGGTTTATGATTTTTGGGGTGTTGACTATCTTATTGTGAAAAATGAAACATTGTTACTTTGATGTTGTGTATTTTGTGATATTGGTAAGGGAAAATTAGAATAGTGTTAATTTGGCCCAATGGGGTTTTTAGTAGTTGGCTTCATCTTTTGGTATGATACATGCAAACATGGCTTGGGAAGTCTTATGAAATTATGTGAATTTTGGAGTCATGTTTGTTCAAGTAATTATGAGTTTTTGGAATTATTAATGTTGGTTGTAATTTGATGGGGTTGTCGTTGTAATTATTTTGTAATGAATGATGGAATACTTGGTGTTAAAATTGTACAACTTTGGATTAGTAATGTTGTTAGATTCCAAGTTTGCGGTTTGATATAAATCATAGAAAGTTTGTGGTTTGATATGTAAATCTGGAAATTGTAAGTTCTATGTTATATGTGAATTCAAAATGTACATGTTTAAATCTGGAAATTCATATGTACAAGTTCTATGTACAAGTTCTATGTACATATGTAAATTCTATGTTATATGTACAACTTAGAACTTGTACATATGTAAATTTGGAAATTCACCAAGTACAAGTTCAAAATCTGGAAATTAATTTTTTGGCACAACTTAAGTTTGATATGCAAGATTGAAAAAGTTGTGAACAATTTTTCCTGCTGCAAATAATGAAATTAACTACCCATCCCTTTTCAAACTTTATCAAAGCATGTGAAAGCTTTTCAAACTTTATCAAAGCATGTGAAAGCTTTTCAGTTAACTTTAACTTCATTTTTCAGTTTTCCAGTTCAATGAGTTCAATTATTTCATCTTTTTCAGTACTATAACGTGCTAATAAATAGATTTTTATATACAAACAGGCTACCAAACAACAAAGATATTTATAAAGAAGCAAGAGGAAATGAAAATAAACTGCATATATTATATAATGGCAGCCCTATAAAGGCTGCCTAAATACATCATAAAATTTGACAACTTAAAAAAAAAAACCATCCTTCGAGTGCAGAACCAAACCTATTCAATTTAACATACGGTTCTTCATGCATTCATTGAACAGAAAATTTGCATGAACAACCGTAGAACAAACACATTCAAAATATCATAAAAACATAACCAAACACCACATACCCCACCACCATCCTAATCAACATCACTCAACCCACCACCATTGACATCATCAGCTGCCCCTGAACTTCCTCCCTCATATAGAACAATAGCAAGAGGATTTACCTCTTCGAAAGGGGGGGCAGCAGCCTCAGGATGAAGGTTATCATCATAAATGGAAATTGGCGAGACAATGAGGGCATCCTCATCATTGGCAGACAAGTCAATGGGGCGGACAGAGGAGCCGAGGAGGGATCGGGGAAAGTGGGCACATTCCTTCATCTCAAATATGTACTTCAGCTTCCGATAATGACGATGCTCTTGAACCCGAAATCTCCAATAGCTAGTATAAATTTTAAAAGCATTGAGTTAAATTAACTTTAAACAAAACAGTCCACTTACGGTAGCGGAGATTGCAGCCCAGTATGCATTAGAAACGGTGGTGCGGCAGGTGTATGGGTCATAGTGTATCCTCGGATGGGCCAGAAACTCTTCAAAGTCGACATATTCCAGTCGGATTCATTCCGACTTCAGACGTAATGATGCAAGGTGGAACCTTCGCCGAAAGTTTGTGGTCATTTTCTCACTGATCCTTTAAAGACATTGACGAAGATCGTCAATGTCTTTCACAAGGTCCCTCCTGGCAGCACGGAAGAGCTTCGTTATCATGTAAGCTTCCTCCTCAGGACTCCAACCATCATAACGGGCATTGAGGTCAGCTCGTTGTCTCTTTGTCAAAGGCATTTTGTTACCTGCAGTTAACAAAAAAAAAAAAAAAAAGAATTACTTGTTTTAGTTGATGATATTAATATGAAGGAATAATTTGTAAAAGAAATAGCAAGAGGAAGAAGAATTTGGTGAGACTATGAACTTACTGTTTTTATTGGAGGGAGAGAAGTGGTGTTCGGTTGAAATAGAACTAGCCATATATATAGGCAGTTCAAAGTTCAACCCTCAATTAATGTTGGTAAGTAAAGAGTTGCCATCTTAAATGGTACTTTTTGGTATCTTAAATGTTAGTAAGAGACATAAGAGATTTATGTCATTTAATACAAGCATTGGAAATGAAAAAGGTAATAAATTATACATGCAAAAAGTAACTATGGAAAAGACACAACATGACTTTTAAATGAAAGATAGGACAACTCAAAAATAAAATAATATGGTACAAGATGAAATCTTATAGATTCTGCATATGTAATATTCATCATGACATGCAGAATATGGATGCACAAATAAGCTCTAAATGTGCCAAATTGAATGCACAACATATTACCAAATATATTGACAACTCAAGAAAAAAACAAAAAAAATGATAAGGGTGAGGAAGATTTATAGAGTCTGCCTCCAGACTTTTCATCCACACCCTTACCAATTTTTTAATGCACCAATAAACAAATGAGCACAAGTGAATAAATTCATGTTACCTATGATTTGACAACTCAACAAAGCCATTTTTTTTGGCAAGGGCAGGAGAATATATCTATATGTCCATATGAATGCACTAAGAATCCATAAATACATAACCTATGCATTAAAAATCCATAGATACATCAACAAAACCATATGAATGCACCCAAATGATGCTCAAACATGTTAAAACACCTAAAAAGTTCATATGCACTACAAAAAATGTATTATGACACAACCAAGACATGCCAAAATGTTTATATGTCCAATTACAAGGCACTAGGCACTAGTGATCATGTCACCCAAAAAACAGAAAATATGGAAAGAATGAATCAGAAACATGGTAAACCTATATTACACTATTTGCATCATATATTATTGTATCTTACACAAAAAATAGGTATTAATACACACACGTGTCATATAAACATAACATATCAGTTGTCCCAGCAAACCAATTAATTCACATTATCAGGTAATTATAAACCAAGCAGTAATGAGCAAGCATAATAGAGTACAAATTTTCATAATCTTGAAATTATAAAGCAAAGTCTTAAGTGATGCCTTTATTTCCAGAAGAGATGCATTTAAACGCATGTTCTCTTCTTGGAGTAGCTTGTTGTTGGCTTCTACATGGTTGATTCGTTGCAATAATCCAGGGATTATTGCTAGTTCATGATCAACCCATTCAAAGAAGCTACACCTCTGGCCCTGAAAAGCATTCACAAACAAGTAAAAAGCATTATACAACTATCACATAAAACATACATTACTGAAATAATTGAAATAAAAAATTCAATGTAATTTCATAACCTGAACCCCTGCACATCTCAAAAATCTTCTGCCGGGATTTGTTGGAGTTTTAGAAGTAAACAACCTGACAATGTTACCACAATAGCATGTTCGGCCAGTTATGTGAACACCGACACCTCCAACTCCACCAGACCAATTACTACGTCCTGTACTATTGGAAGAGTCATCCATTCCAGATTCATCAGAACCTACATCAAACAATGAAATAACAATTAGTACAGAATAATTGTTGACAAACGAAAAACCCAACCCTAAAACCCTAAAATATAAAGACTTAATTAAAAAACCCTAATTTATTGAAAAATCTAAAACATTGAGAACGATTTTAACTTACACTCGGTCTCTGACTTCGATGGCCCCGTACAAAGAACCCAGAAATGGGTTGATAAAACCAAACCAGAAATCTTCGGGCAAACACTTTCAAAAAAATTCACAAATCCTCCAAAGAACCCATAAATCTTACGGCAAATCGTAGTAAAATGAACTAAACGGGCTATTCAAAAGGAATATAATCTCAGATTCCAATGGTGATTGAACTTTACTTTTGGTGGGACGAAGACAGTGAGAAATGAAGAGGAGAATGGTGGAGGAGACAAATTGGAAATAATGAAATGTCAGATTCAATGCCTAGCAACTCAGATTACGATTTGATATCAACTATAAAAACAAAAATGGTGATTGAAGTTGAATTCTGGTGGGACGAAGACGAGAAGAGAAGAGAACGGCGGAGGAGGAGAGAAAACGTAAGAGATGAAATGTGTTCAAACCCTAGCAAGTGTGTCGATTACATTGACTTTGATCCAATGGTTGAGAGTGTCCTAAAAATCAATGGTCAGATCTCATTAATCATGGGGGTATATTCGTAATTACACTGTAATCGGGCCAACCGAACGGAATATTAATTTGTTGGGCCAAAGTCCAATTAACACAAAATTATCTGCCAAACACATAACTGATTATTGGGTCCGATAGTTTAATGAGGCCAAATTAGAAATTGTGCCGATTACCATCGGCCCAAACGAACGGGGCCTTGGGGTACAAAATGTCAAATACTCTATTAACAATATTAGATGAAGAGTGATTTTTATTTTAGATCGGCATGATTAAATCACGTTTGGTTTCTTAAACCTACATAATTTGTTGGGGAAAATGCAAGATATTTCCCTGTGTTATGATAAAACTGCAAGAAACTATCTTGTAAAATTTTTATTGCGCCAAACTTTCTTGTGTTTTTAAAAACCCTGCAAAAAACACCCAATTTATGAAAAATAGGTCGGTTTGGATCGACATATTTCAAGAAATAATTTTAAAAATATATCACGTGAAGTTGTAGAGACCAACTTGAAGTATTTTAAAACTGGTTACTTCAAATATGTCAATCCAAAACGACCTATTTTTTATAAATCGGGTGTTTTTTGCAAGGTTTTTGAAAACACAAGAATGTTTGGCGCAGTAAAAATTTCACAGGATAGTTTCTTGCAGGTTTAGCATAACACAGGGGAGTATTTTGCATTTACCCCTAATTTGTTAGATGTTTGGTTACCACAATATGGTTCGCGATAAAATAGGGTTCGAAATTAATTCATTATTAAGTTGAATAAATAATCTTGGGTTGGACCCATGATTTTCTAAACAGGAATGTAATTGCACAATAATTTTACTTTTTAATCATGTGTGATAAGAAAGAAAAAAAAAGGTAAGATACATTGTTCTCTTCTTTGAATAAAAATAGGAGTATTATAGGTATTTTCGACAATCACAAATGTAATGTAGATTACCGCCAATATGATTATATGACTTATCATGCTTTTAATCTTAAATTAAATTACACACACCAAATTAAAGAGATAAGGCTTGATTACAAAAATTCCCCTATGTGCTGGGTATTAAAAAAAAAAAAAAAACTCAAGTACGTCATCGTTTTTAGAACAGTCAATCATGCCTTGTGAATCGAGCTTTAAATGGCTCAAACTCAAATACCGTCAAAATTCATAGCTATAAGCTCAAGTCCGACTCATATATTTTTTTATTTCTTTGGCTCAAAATCGGCCAATGTATCTAGATCTTTCGGACTTCGGATTTATATCGGGCTTGTTAATAGTAATACAAGCGAATTTTACTCAAACAAATAAAAAGTTATACATTACCGAATCACATATGAATAGAGTAGTATTACTTAATACCTAATACATAGCTGCTAGATTTTCCAGAAAATATCGATAAGCTATGTTCTCCACTCAAGATGTTAATCTAAAGTACAAAAACTTTTTTCTTGCATTTTTAATAAGTCTTCATTTCGTCATATACATGAATTCTTGGAGATCTATTTCTAGAAGTGGCATGAATACTGTAAACATCAGTGTTTTAAAAATCGGATCGAATCGGCTGGTTTGACCGGTAACCGATTACCATTTCGATCCGACTAACACTCAAAAACCAACATTGTTCCTCATCAGTTTGAACCGAAAAAATGGGTCAAAAATCGGTAAAACCAGTTAATCAGTGAATCGATTGAACCACTGGTCCACTTATAGAAATAAAAATTTCACGCAACGGATTTTTACTTCTTTTCCGCGGCCTTTAAACTTCAAAAATACTAGAATCTCTTCTTCTATTTTTCACTTTGAATCAAACAAAATCAACAAGAAACTAAATATCTTTTATATAATAAGTTATAGAAATATATTTTAGCATCAATTTCATTAGAAAACTCATTTCTTCTACAACTTCAAGTATTTGATTTTTTTTATATAAATGTTTCGGTGACAAAATTCATCAATATTTTATCTTTTACATAGGTGATTAGTAATAAAATTATTATTTTTGATATGTTGTTCATCATAATTTAAATTATTGTCTTGATATCATGTTATCATACTTGTAATTTTGTTGCTATCATTCATTATCAAATCAAGATTTGTAGGAAAAATAATTGACCATGAGATAACATTGAGTTTGTGAAAATAAACTTGAAAAAATGGATAAGATTTTTTTTTTAAATAGTTGATTACATACATTAAAACTTAAATAAAATTAATACTTCGTAATGACGTCACATTGGTTGAACCAGTGATTAAAACGGTTAAACCAATCAAACCAGTAAATTTACCAGTTCGATGTCCGGTCTGGTTTTTAAAACATTGGTAAACATTGAAGTCTACCCACTTAATACATATATTATAGTCTAACAAAGATATTTTACATGAATATAATATACACATTTAATAATAATTATAAAAAAAAAGGAATGCACAAAAGCATGCTCATAACTTGTAAAAACAACAAAAGTAAAAAATCTAGGTATTTAATATTAATACATCAATTGATGTTATATCCAGAGAACACTAATTTTTGTGAGTGACAATGAAGTTTTGAAATCATACTATATTAGATAAAAACCTTTTATCTGCCCATTTTTAAAGATACGTTTGACAAGAGCAAAGTTTTAAAGTCCCAAAACTCTAATTTATTGATGTGTTAAATTTTTTTTTTCTCTTTTTGTTAAACTTCATCCTTTGGGCTTTGCCTTCAATATATATATATATATATATATATATATATATATATATATATATAATATTCTAACAATTGGTATAGTTGACCAATCACCTTGATCAAATTTTAAATATCTATAATAAATAATCTAATTAGTTTATTTCAACAATAATTTGATAATATTGTATAACACCATATATATTGTTATTTGAAAGGTTTCAAATGTAATTGATGTTGAAAAATCAAGTTGATAAGTCACAAAGATTAAAGAGTTTGACTTGGACATTGTAGCTAATGGAGTAAAATATTTGGAACAGAGGGAGTAATTTGTAAATATAACTTTAACACATATAATTAATCGTAATACTTACAATAATTATATATTCGGGATTTATTGAGATTGAGCAGTATTATGCTCAAGTTCAACTCATAAGTTGATCGGGTTTAATATAATAGCTCAAACTCGGCCCGACTCACAATAATTCGGATCGGTTCAATTTTAATCGGGTCGAGCCATCAGACTTTGGATAGGCTCGACTCAATTAACAGTCATAACCGTCTTACAATTGGCTTCTTACGCCGTTAACTTGGACAACATCTAGAATATTCCCTGTAAAGATCCAAATTTGCCCATGGGGTGTTATATATAATGTTTGTAGTATTTTATAAAATTTTAAAATTTTAATATTTTGGTCACTTGTAATATCTTATAATATTATTAATATGATAATTGAATATTTGCTCCCAGAGTTTTCGATAAAATTGTATAGTAGCCCATAAGTTTCAATAGTTATTATTGGTCCCAAGTTATCAGAAGGTCTAGAAAAAAAAGGGGGGGGGGGGGGGGGGGGGGGGAGATTTTTGCTATTTCAACATATTTGAGTTTGTTATTATTTAAGGTATATGTTCTTAGGTTAGACAGACTTCAAAGTATCAAACTGTTCTTTTAAATTGATGTTTCAAAATCAACAGTTTGTTAATTAGAGTTTGAGTATTATGTAGCAGATTTTTCTTTGAAAACAAATTCCAAACTCAGTTCCTCCTCAATCTAACAGTTGGTTCTTCACAAGCACAAGTCAAACACACAATTAAGCAGTTTCTATGAACATATAAGTAAAGTGCATAAAGTAAATAACATAAGGTTTATAGTGGTGAAATTGATGAAAAATCCGGGTGTATTGGTGAACAATGGTGAAGTAGGTGAAAAACGGATAAACCGGTAAAAAAAAAAAGTGCATGAGAAACGGTAAATACATTTAAAATAGATAAAAAAAATCGATTGAAATTTGTGAAGAATAGATGAAAACGGTTAAATCAGTGAAAAAACATGTTAGAGTTGGTTAAAAAAAAAGATAAAGTTGGTGCAAACATGTGAATTCAATGAAAATTGATTTGAGTGAAACTTGTAAGCAAAAGGATGAAACCAGTGAAATCCAATGAAAAATGGGTAAAGTAGGTGGAAAAAAGGGTAAAATTAGCAAAAAAAAAGCATAAATTCGGTAAAAACATATTTTAATCAATGAAAAATTCAGGTGAATAACATGTGAAATCAGTGAATAAACAAGTGAAATAGGTCAAAACGGGTTAAACTGGTAAAAACGAGTGAAATTAGTTAAAAAGAGAGTTTAACCGACAAAAACGAGGTAAAATCGGAAGAAAAATGGTTTAAACATAAAAAAAAAAAAAAATCGACCAAAAACAGGAAAATAATGAAAAAGGTTATAACCGATACAAAGAGGAAAATCGCTAAAAAAAAATATAAATCGGTTTAAAAAGTATTAAATCATGAGAATATAGGAATCGCTGAAAATTTGTGTAAAATTTATGAAGAGATGAATGAAACCAGTGAAAAAGTATAAAATCAGTCAAAAAAGCATAAAGTCGGTGAAAACATGTTTAATCAATGAAAAATTCAGGTAATAACATGTGAAATCGGTGAAATAAGTGAAAACAAATTAAACTTTAACCAAAAAATAAGGTGAAATCGGTAGAAAATTGGTTCAAACCGAAAAAAAAAATCGATGAAAAACTCTAAAACAATGAAAAAGGTTATAAGCAATAAAAAATGGGTAAATCGCTAAATATATATATTAACCGGTAAAAAAACAGTGAAAACATATGAATCGATGAAAATTCAGGTGAAATTGGTGAAGTTGATGAAAAAATGTGCCGGTGAAAATAGTAAGAAAAAGTGCTCGTGAAATCGATGAGTAAATGTGAAAGAAAATCCAGGTTAAATTTGTGAAGAAACAGATGAAACCGGTGTCATCGATCAGTGAATAATTGATAAACTTATCATGAAAATACTAGTATGGAATTAACTAAATAATGTTCTTATGAATTTATTTTAGAACAAATTTTATAAGATGTCATAACAAAAAATTTCATCATTTTATATTTTATTACAACAATTTAAAGCCATTATTTTTTTGGGTGAAACAATAGTAATAATCATAAGAAAAATAAATTTCATAAAAAATAAATTGAATATCAGTCATAAATCTATGATATTTTATGACATAATAAAGTTAATTTTACTCTAATTTACAGAACAAAAAAATACCAATAAAATTAACTAAGCACGTATAACGTACTCAGGGGCGGATCCAGGATCAAGAAGTCAGGGGGGCCGAGTTTCAATATAAGTGAAGTTAATTAAAAATGATATTTAAATATTTTTTTTGTATAAGCCTAAAAAATTAACATAAATTTTAAAAAATGTATTGTTAATGAGAACTATGTTGGATTTCGGATGCAAATTAAATTTTACACAAGATTATCAAAGTTGCACACGACGTTGTTTCGAGTCATAAAATTAATCTAATATAAAATCAATATCAAGATTTTTATAAGGTATTAATCTTCTATCTAATCACTAAGCCTAATTTGTCGATTATGTGGAACTAAATAAATTTAAATGTCTTATTATTGTGATTTTTATTTTTTTACTTGTCTCCAATTCAACTTTAATACACAGCATATTAAATTGTTAAAACTAAAAAATAAAAAAATAAAATTTAATCTTTATCATTTTGGATTAAGATCCCCTTAATTGTCACTTAAATTATTTTCCCTCCATAATTTATAGGCAAAGAAAGAGTCGTCCAATAATCATTTCCTATACTATACTTTGAATTATGTCGCAGGGTAAAGTAATTTAATTACTTGTTCAATTCCAAGAATATCTTTTCAACTTCCCCAGACGTTGAATTCTGCTTTATCCTCCTTCTTTCTCTTCTCTTCTCTTCTCTTCTTATTTTCTCCATGCAAATATATAAGCAACTTCAACTTAATAATTTTGTAACTATATAAGCTAAAGTTTATCTTTTTCCACATAATTTTCCAAATCCCTGTTGTAAGTTGTTTCATCATTTTGTACCTTTTATATATCTTTCATTGTTAATAAGAAAATGTAAAAGAAAAGAATGACTTATGGAATATTAATAATGGGATTTATTTTTCTCACTTAATTTTTCAGGTTTTAAGAAAAGGAGAGATGATGGGATTGGGAACTATGATTAAGAAGAAGAAGAAGCAAGAAGATGAAATTCAAGGATTTATTGATTTGATTTTTTCTTGGTCCATAGCTGATATAATGAACCAAGATCTTTACAAGGATAAGGTTTGATTCTTCATTTTATTAATCTTTATATATATAGTGTTGTTCTGTATTTAATTTGATATATACTTATTACTAATTGAATGGTTATTTAATTCCAAACTACTTATATACAGGTTAATCAAATTCCAGAAACATTTTCATCAGCTGGCCAGTACTTCAATTCATTCATCAATCCACTTATTGAAGAAACTCATGCTGATCTTCGTTCCAATATTACGACTATATTTCGTGCACCTTCATGTGAAATACTTGGTGTCAAAAGAATCCGAAAAAAGGATGATAAAAAACCCGAGAAATTGACTTACCGTTTATATTTGAAACCAGGATCTTACGAACCCGAGTTTAGAGATTTGATTGTAGTAACAGATGTTAAACCAAAATGTATTAATGATCTTAATAGGCCTAATAGATCATATACAATTGCTTTAGTCGAACGCTCATATTCGTCTCTTGACATTCGAATACTATCTTCCCAGCCTATCATATTTAATAAAGAAAAGGGCAAACTTTTTGCTACTTATCTTACAAACTTGAACACAAACTCGCGAATATGGAAAGCTTTGAATCCAGACATTGATGGAGGAAATTTCAACATTATCAACTCTGTTCTGACAGCTAATCCATCTGTAAGAATGTTTTTATTTTATTTTTAAATATGATGTTATATTAATTGTTTGTTTTCTATTGAGTACAGGTAGAAGAACGTTGTAGTCGTTGCTCGAGCCTTAATTTATCGAAGTCGAGGGAAGGTATCAGCCGTTTTGGACTTGATGAATCTCAAAAAGATGCGGTTTTGAATTGCATAGCCACAACGAAATGTCATCATAAAACTAATGTGAAGCTAATATGGGGTCCACCTGGAACTGGAAAAACGAAAACAGTTTCCGCATTAGTATTTTCCCTCTTGAAAATGAAGTGCGGAACATTGATTTGTGCTCCAACTAATATTGCGGTGGTAGGAGTTGCTAAGCGCTTGCTGAGTTTGCTAGGTGGTACATTAATGTACGAGACTTACGGTTTAGGAGATGTAGTCTTGTTTGGTAACGGGGAGCGAATGAAGATCGATGACCATGACGATCTTTTGGATATATTTCTTGATCATCGTGTTGATGTATTAGCTAGTTGTTTTTCACCACTAACGGGTTGGCATGGTAGTTTAGTATCATTAATATCCCTTCTTGAGGATCCTGAAGGCCAATATCTCAGATACTTGGCAAGAGAGAAAGAGGAAAAGACGGAAGAATCTGATCATAATGACGATGACGACAATGATGATGTTAATGATGATGAAGTGGAGGAGACAAACGTGAACGAAATTCGCAAAGGAAAACCTGAAATGAAATCTTGGAAGGAGTTAATCAATCGTGAACTAAAGGATGCCAAGAAGACAAACTTAAAGGGCACTCGTGAGAAAAGCCAATCTAAGAGTAATAATAAGGATAAGAATAAGGATAAAAAAGCCGAAGCAAGTGACAAAGATGAAATTCTATGGACATTTGAGGAATTTTTCACCGACACATTTAGAAGGTACGTAAAGCAGCTAATGGATTGCATAAGAGGATTGTACACACATATGCCTACTTCGTATCTTCCTTTGAAAGTCGTAAAGAAAATGAATAGATTTCTCGAATTGCTTCAAACGCTTCAAAGGTTGGTAAATAATGTATCGAGTGAAAGAATATTCAGGCAAGCACTAAAAGGAAATGAAGACATCAAAAGTACAAAATTACAGTGCCTGAAAGTATTTGAGTCCTTCCGTAGATCATTCTCGGTTCCAGAAAACTTCCGATATCATGAAATTAAGAAATTTTGTCTAGAAAATGCTTGCTTGATTTTCTGCACTGCTTCAAGCTCAACTAAATTGCATACAGAAGAAATTAATACTTCAATTGAAATGGTCATAATTGATGAAGCTGCACAGCTGAAAGAATGTGAATCCTCTATTCCTTTACAACTCTTTGGTGTCCGAAATGCTGTACTTGTTGGGGACGAGAAACAACTTCCGGCCATGGTTCAAAGCAAGGTAATTGAAATGAATTAATCTTGATGTGTATATAAAGTTTATCAAGTTTGAAAAGTGTTTATCTGTTTCATTAACTAGTTTGATATTGTTAGATTTGTGAGAAGGCTGGTTTTGGAAGAAGTTTGTTCGAAAGGCTTGTGATTTTAGGACATAGTAAACATCTTTTAAATGTTCAGTATAGAATGCATCCTTCGATAAGCTTATTCCCAAATAGCGAGTTCTACGGAAATCAAATTAAGAATGGACAAAATGTCATGAAAAGAGACTATAAACGTCGTTTCCTTAAGGGGAAATTTTTTGGGTCGTATTCTTTCATAAATGTAGACAGCGGAAAAGAGGAGTTTGATGATAGGCGTAGTAAGAAAAATATGGTGGAGGTTTCTCTGGTTGCTGGGATTGTTTCCAAACTCTATCAAGGTATTACTTCTATTAACTTTTTTTTTTTAAAACCTCATTATAGATTTTCCCCTTTTAAGTGCTTGACTATCGAAAAATTGGCATAGAATCGGCTCACTCAAAGCAAAAGGTTCGTGTGGGTTGCATATCGCCTTACAAAGCTCAAGTTCATGCAATTCAAGAAAGACTTGGAAAAACTTATAGTACGGATATAAATGATAAGTTCTCAGTAAATGTTCGTTCGGTGGATGGTTTTCAAGGTGGTGAAGAAGACATTATAATAATCTCCACAGTTCGGTGCAATGGGAATGGATCTGTCGGTTTCTTATCTAATTGCCAAAGAACCAACGTAGCGTTGACTCGAGCTAGGTACTACGTACTTTCATTCGCCCTTGTCCGTGTAACAATGTTAGTACATTTTGAGGATTTTTTTTATGAATCCATTTACAGGCACTGTCTATGGATACTTGGAAACGGTACAACTTTGCTAAACAGTGGTTGTGTGTGGGAAAAGTTGGTTCTTGATGCCAAAAGTCGAGGTTGTTTTTATAACGCTTCCGATGATAAGAGTTTGGCTCTGGCAATTAACAAAGCCAAGATGATTTCATTATTTAATATGGATTCAATCTTGTTCAAAACTTCAAAGTGGAAGGTGCAATCATTTATTAATAGTTAGGCAATCTAGTCAGATCTTCTGTTACATTTTGGTGTCACATATTTTTGTTTTTATTACAGGTTTGCTTCTCGAATGAATTCCAAGACTCCATGATTAGACTTCAGCCCTCGGGAAGAATCAACGACGACATCGTTTCTGTGTTGGTAAAGCTCTCTAATGGATGGCGCCAGGTGTACAAAGACGAAAGCGTTGGCCACACAAAAGGGCGTTCTTCTCAATTATTGGAGATTTATGATGTAAAAGAGCAGCTAAAACTGATTTGGAGTATTGACATACTTAGGCAAAATTCACAAGATATTCAAGTTATCAAAATATGGGACATCTTGCCAAGAATCGAAGGAATACGAAAACTCGCTAAGAAACTTGATGTTTTATTTGATGACTACACGGATCACTATATCAGCCGCTGCATTTGTAAACGCATTGAAGGGTATGTAAGTAAAATCATTGATTCATGTTCTTTTCTTAATATATTTTGTCGTAATCGATGCGACTGAGTTGTTACTTTGATGCAGGAACTTGACACTTCCGATGAAATGGCCGGTGGATTCGAATGCAAGAAGTGATTATTTTAGTAAGGATCCAAGTTATGAGTTGTCCACAAAATTAACAGCAATTAGTCTTAATTAAAGATGTACTAAAACTATGAGGTAGTTGGAACCAAAATTTACATTATTTTTGTGGGTTAATTTGTTTATAACAAATCACTTTGGGGAGGTAAATGCAATTTCTTTTGAATGTCGAACAATGAGTTACATGCTGTTGTGTTACTGGCTAATGTATATTTTGAGTACTCAAATATTAACTATCCCGACCGATTTCAATCTGTGGGAATAATAAAAATTCCCACGGATTGTGTATAAGCCCACAACAGACGGCTTCTTTGTCTCCATTTCTTTTACATAAAAAAAAAATAAATAATCTCTTTTTTGAGGGCTTTATATTCCAAAAAATTGTATGCTATTGAAAGTTCTGTAGTCTCTCCTTGTGTAAATTACGTCTTTATGCACCGTCCATGTATAAGTTAAATTATAAGAATTTTGTTAAAATTATCACTAAAATTGCTCTCCAAGAGCACATGTATAATATATGTGATCCCTCTGAGAAAAGAAAAAAAAAAAGTCGATAAAGCATACATAGTGCCCAACCCTAGACACTCTAAGATCCTTTTTCAAAAGTTTGGGTAGAGACGGATCTAAGCGTTGGCTAGATAAGCCCCTTGTAGTATGAGGCCTGGAACACAAAAAGCATTTACTCTCCTGGTCTCACTAAAAGGCTCAATGTACAAATAAGGAATCTGTTTTGACTTGAAGTTCGTTAACTAGCCAGAGAGAGAGCGTGGCTTTTGACAGAACTTTTTTTAAAAGTTGTCATGGCCAAATGCAAATTGTTATTTGCAATTGTTTACAGGAAAAAACTTTTGTACTTTCCTGCAAAACAATAAATTATTCTGGACAAAATTCAAATGCATGCAAATTTAAATTGAAATTGTAAATTCAAATTTTATAATTTGAATATCACTACAAGAAATTTGTCACTATTGATAATTAGCGAAACCTCTTTAGTGACATATTCACGATAATTAATATTGTCACAATGATTTAGTGATAATATTTTGATTATCAATTTTGGGGCATCGCTAAATGTCAATAATTAAATTTTTTTCTCTAATTATTTTCACTAATATATATATGAAGTGACAATACCTAATTTATTGTCACTTAACAATTATAAAAAGTGACAAGTTTGACCTTATAACTCAATATTATATCAAAAAAATTCATTCAATTTTCTTGTAGTGCCCGTTGAAATTTAAACGTCGGAATATTTTTTTCAAATAATAAAATTAATATTTTTTTAAAAAAACTATTTTTTATTATGAAATTAAATCAATTAGTATTATAAATATATCATCATTATTTATATAAAATAATAATTAAAAGTAATTTGTTAAAATATAAATTAGCTGTTGGAGAGAAATGATATGATTACTAAAAAGTAGTCTCTTAAAATATAAACTAGTTGTTGGAGTGCAGAGTAAAAAGTGGAAGAGTATAACACTGTTCATTAGTTATATTTTATGTTGGAATTTAAGGGAGCTGTTGGAGATGACCTAAGTAGTCATATGGTTGGAATATAAATTTTATTCTATTACTATTTCAGTTAACTATTTATTACTACTCCATCTCTCCCAAATTATTTGTCACTTTAGGAATTCGATACACTATTACTCCCTCCGGTTCATATTAGTTGGCACATTTGCCAAATTTTTATGTTTCATATTATTTGGCACATTTGGGTTTCCAACGCAATTTTTTCCAAATTTGCCCTTCTCTTACATCTGGGTTGGGAAGCTCAAGAGTCACTAGGAAGGGTATTTTTGATATTTTACTATGTAAAAGTGATTAATCATGAGATTTCTTAATCTGTGTGAAAAGTAACAATGTGCCAATTAATATGAACCGGAGGGAGTATACCATATTTTGGGTATATATTTTAGAGAAAAAGTAAGAAAAAGAGTGTATAACTTTAATAACGTGTAAATAGCTAATGGTGAGATAAATAATGAACAATGATATTTTAGGTATATAATTTATTTTTTCCCTAAAACTAAGATTATTTAATAGGTACATTAATATGTGCGAAAATATAAAAACGGTAAATAATTTAGGACTGACAGAGTATTAAATAAACAATTTATATGCATCTAATAATGTATTTTTGTCTCTGCAATTGCAAACTGCACATGACACACAATCCCATGAAAATCTGCAGACCAAATGAAAATCCCATGAAGTTTCCCACCGATTGTGAAATTGGTGGGAATACATCATCGGTGGGAATTTTTTGTGAATAAGCCCTCAACATACGGCTTCTCTCTGTCTCCATTTCTTCTTTCCTTCTGCCCACGGCCGGCCAAACCACCACCACCTCAATTCTGGCTAGCCTCTTCATCCTTCTTGCACGGACACCACCGTCGTACGTAGCACCACCATCGTCGTAGCACCACCATTCTTTCTTCTTCATATCAAGATCTAGAGATATATATATATATCATATTTCAATTTGGTATTTTATATAACATAATCATGTTTTTGTTCTAGATATAGATATTAATTAGTAGAAATTGTTCTTCGGTTGATATAGAATTAGATAATATTTACTTTAAACTTGATTCTGAGGTTGAATTGAGTTTCAATTAGGGTTTTATATTTTTATTGAATTGAAAATAAAATTAGGGCTAAATTTGGGATTAAATTAATTTAGGGTTTTTGTAAGTCTCATTTTAAATTAGAACTTCACTTATATATATATATAGTGTTGTTGAAAATTCGATTGAGCCTAATTTGGTAATAATTATAATTTAGGGCTTGTATTAGAAATTTTAATTAGTTAGGGTTTATAATTGAATTATAATTTTAGGATTGATTACTATACGAAAATTTTGATTGAATTATAGAATTAGATAACATTTACTTTAAACTTGATTTTGAGGTTGAATTGGGTTTCAATTAGGACTTTATATTTTTATTGAGTTGAAAATTAAATTAGGTCCTAAATTTGAGATTAAATTAATTTAGAGTTTTTTGTACTTACAATATTAATTTAACAGAATTACGTGTAAATAAGATTAGTAGGATGCAACTCAAGGTGGTTGAACCAAGTGGTAATGACTTACGATCCTTAGATGCATGACTTAAGTTCGAATTCTACTGGAAACACCACACTGGGGAGGATCTATACCATTTACACTCTTCGGTCTGAGCTGTAAATACAAAGTCGAGGATTTGAAAGTGTTGAATTCAAATTTAATATTTTTTTATAAATAAATAAGAACTATAAGATACCAACAAGTGATTAGTCTACTGGAATGGACTAGCACCCCCAAAGTGACGACCCAAGTTCGAATCCTTGTTGGGGGAGGTTATATATGTCTGACGCGCTTCAAAAGGGATTAAAACATTGGTTAAATAAAAAAATAAGGACAAATAAGACCTATAAGATTATATATTTCGGAAAATATACAATTTGTTATCATTACATGTAGACACTTTTTTGGTTTATTGCAAGTCCTTACTAGCAAGTAGCCAAGTGAAATTTGGGGTAAATTTATTGGCCAGAAAATATGTGGGACAAATTTTGACAGCAATCTATAATTATAGGACTAATTATGCAAATTTTCCATCAACTTTCCATCCGAAATTGAATTTTCCGTCCAAAAATTGACTGAAGTACCAAATGTATCGATCACATTTAACATGTGGTATCAAATGTGTATGTTTTTAAAATTATTGTACCGTAACCTTAAAGTAGGGTTACTTGTGGTACTAAAAGTGAAATTCTCTCGTTATTTATTTAAAAGAAAAGAAAAATAAAAAATATCATATTTAATCCCTAAAATTAATAAGTTCTAATTTTAAAATTAGATTGAAAAAAGAAACAAATTAAATACACATAATATTCATGAAGTGTGTATGGGAAATGATTGTTTCCGAGCAATTTTTTTTTAGATTGAACAATGCTTGGAAGCCGGAATGTATTAGATTAGTCCACCCTGAGCCTCGTTGAAAAAAATTGGAAACTTTTGTGCTTGTTGGCCGTAATGGAGATTGAAATATTCTTTAAGAAATTCAAATTTTGTCGTCCCCAACCTTGCCGCGTGGGCTTTCTTCTCCAGGTGGTCGGACTAATCATCTTGTGTTCATTTTTTTTAATTTGTGTTAATGTTTGTTGTGATGGGGAAGCTTCACTTTTTTACTTTGTTGAACTTTTTTTCTTTCTAATTCGGATCGAGGTAATATAATTTAATTATATTAAAAAAATTATTTATCTAAATTGGTGTGATGTGACCATTTAAGCCATTAATTGGATCAATTTGTTTATTCAAATCAGCAATGAGTAGAGAGGAAAACTGAAAGCAAAAGGGTCATTTAATTGTGAGTAGTAGTAATAATTGGAGGAAACTAAATGATGAAATTGATAGTTGAAACTTGGAACAACACAAATACACAATGTATATTCATATAAAAATAACCAACACAAAGCATAATAAAGAAAGTGAAAAGGGGCAAAATAGAATTTACCCTATAATGGTATTTTTGATACTATTTTATACCAAAACATCTTCTATCACATTTTGGGTAAAAATTAAAAATTTATACACTTCAACTCATCTATATATGTGACACTAAAATGTGTCACGAAAGTGTGATAGAAGATCTATCTGAAATGTCATAGAAACATGAAAAGCATATAAAAACAAGCATCTTAGTAAAACTAATACAATGCTAACAATACATAACAAAATTGGTGTCCTTTTTAACCAACATCAAATTGATCTATTCAAATTGTGATCTATGGTATTCTGCAGCCATTTGAGCAAGCATATGAAGAGCCAAATACTTTACTAAAACACATAATCCAAGAGCAAATTGCAGGGAATCATATAATGAATTCACAAAAGACAATTAAAAATATTCATCCTCTAATACTCATTCAATCATAGCACAACTAATTATTAGTTCTTCACATGACAAATAAGATATGTCATCATATAATATCAACCTAATATCACTATATCCATATTCCTTAACTAAGATGCTTTTTCTCATTTTTGCGTGAAAACTATATTGCAATTAAAGCCCTTGAAGTCTAGGTAGCAATATCTTCCTGGGATCTTATCTGACTACAAGTTGTTTGCAAATGTTTTTGGAAAATTAGAAAAGCAGTAAGTGTTTGGTTTCTATAGTAAAAAATTGCTTTATACATATATGAAAGTGTTTGCAATTAAAAAAAAGTTTGTGCTTTTTCTTTTCCCTGAATTTAACAATTCACATATACCTTTCTTGTATATCATATAATTAGCATTTTCATTATTTGATGAATAAGGGCTATAACTTTAATTATATAATAGCGTTATTTAAACATTTATATATTAAACTAGGAAAGTAAACATATGTTGTACGTGTCTATTTAATTTCGTGGTATTTTTTGTAAATTAGAGTAAAATTAATTTTATTATGCCATAAAATAGAGCAAATTAACCGTTTTCACCTAGTTAATTCATTAGTTTAATTCATTTTTCATCAGTTTAACCTGTTTTTATGCGATTTTATTCATATTTACCAGTTTAATTTTTCTTACTGTCTTACCCATTTTTATCAGTTATAACTTATTTTCACTGTTTTTACGATTTTGTCCTTTTGTTTTTTTCTGTTTTAAATAATTTTTCTACCGGTTTCACCTTATTTTGTCGATTAATTTTTTTTTACTGATTTCACATGTTTTTATCATATTAACCCGTTTTCATCTATTTTGCAATTTTTTCACTGATTTCACACGTTCTTTTCACCAATTTCACCTGGATTTTCATTGATTTGACAAGTTTTCACCGATTTCATTTTTTTTTCACGGATGTTGTCGTTTTACCGATTACATCATTTTCACGAATTTTCATCGATTTCACATTAATTTATCAATTCCAGTGACACTATTTTTTTTATCGGTTTCACCCAAATTTTCACCAACTTCACCGAATTTTCATCGATTTCACTCGTTTTCAATGATTTCATAGATTTTTTTTATCGATTTATTTTCCATCAATTTCACCCATTTTTCACGAAAAGAATTCCATGAAAATTTGAGGTTATGCATGTCTGGATATTATTGAATATTCTTCATATTTTTCTATTCTAGCCAAAGTAAAATTACGTAATTAGCTAAGTCAAAAGTATTGTTCATTCTTTCATGAGATGCGATTCAATTCTATTTTTTTAGTAACATAATGACATTTAAGATAATTTCATTTTAAATTTTTATATTTAGAGTTTTTATGACTTACGTTGTACTAAATCCTTAAATTAATATTTTATTATTTAAAAAAATATTGATTCTAAAATACAATAATTTATATATATATATATATATTAGGGGCTATTTAAAATAATAGTGTTTTCTTGAGGTTCGTTTGTATCTATTATAAAAGAAGAAGATTAAAATTACAAAAATTGATGTAAGAGAGAATTTATAAATTTTAGGAGTTTATGTAGGAGATAAATATATTAAGACTTCATGTCTAATTATACCTCTTTAATTACTTTTAGTCTTTTATATATTTACCATAATTAAATATTACTTTACAATAGGGGTATTTTAGTCTGCACAAAAAAGTAAAGAAATATTCATGCTTTCGTAATAGTAGAGATAGAGATTATTATGATGCTTGGACTATTTATTTAGTGTTTACTCAAATTTTCAGATTAACGTCTATTTCGTTATAAATTTTAATTAAATTGGATGTCTTAGTTATTACTATTTTATAAAATATATGATCGGGATGTAAACTAGTTGAGTAGAATTGAAAAACTTATCGTTCAGGCTAGCTTGTTGTTTGTATATGATTTTTGTTAGACTAATCGACCTTTAATTACTAAACATTAGTCCTTGAGTACATTATCAACAGAACAACATGATTTTTCTAATGAGGCACAATTCTTGGATGAAGTTTCAATGTCGGCAGCCTCAATCCTACTAATAAAAGACCCGCATACAAATCTCATGTAATCAATAATATATGCGGACCTTCAACTGGATTTATCTCAAATCTCCAGTCAACTAGAGTCGAATCATCGTCGTAACATAGAAGTAAGTCTTAATGAATTTAAAGATCCATCCAAACCTAGCTACATTGCTTGCTTCCATTCGATAAACATAACTATGAGATAAGGGGTCCATGAGAATCAATTTTTCTTTGATCCATGACCTATCTTCATCTTTCTGTGGGAACATGAAACCGGAAAGAATAGCAAATTAACTCCACGTGTTATTTTAAATAGGCAATTTAACTCCTTGTGATAAATAAAAGGGTAAAATACCTCCCTGTGTTTGTATAAAAGAAGCACAATGACTCCCTCTTAATTTGTACATTTTGACAAGGGGGTAAAATGTCCATTATGCAATATCGCAGGGAGTTAAAGTGTCCATTTACGCATATCACAAGAGGTAAATTGCCAGTTACGCATATCACAGGAGGTAAAGTGAGGTGAATATGTTGCCAAGAGTAAAGTTAAATTGGTCATTTTTACATGAAAATAAAGTCTCAGTCGCATTATAGAGTGTGTGTGCTACACCTCCACTTTTAAGGAGGTAAATTGCTCATTATTTCATATCACAGGGAGGTAAATTGTCTATTTTCATATCACAGGAAGGTAAATTGCATATTATACATATCACAGAGTTAATTTGCCAAAAACACTACCTTGGAACACCTTCTTCTCCCTCTAAATTTGTGCATTTTTCGACCTTTGGCATCCATTCGTATAATCTATTGATTTTTGAGACCATGGCCCAAACTTTGTCTATTGATGCATCAACAATGCCACCCACTTATCCATGCCATTTCTTGTTTGTGAACTCATTTTTCTGTTGAAAATATAAGATATTAAATCATAGGAAATAAATTTAGTGGTATTTCATAATAAACCAAATGCTCATTAAGGTAGTTTGGAGATTTCAAACAAACGTACTTCTTGGTAGTTTAAAAAAATATATTGGGATAAAAAGTGAAATTTTAGAAAGTATATATGGAATCAAAAGTGCTATGAATCCCGTCCTATCTCTATCTCTACTATTATAAAAGCAAAATATATCCAATAATATCATGATATGCATAACCTCGAGTTTACATGGAATTCTTTTTGTGAAAAAAAAGGGTGATATCGATGGAAAATTAGTGAAATCGATAAAAAAAATTATGAATCAATGAAAACATGTCAAATCGATAAAAATTCAGGTGAATTGGTGGACATTTGTGAAGTTGGTAAAAAAACGGGTGAAACCGGTCAAAAAAATACCCATGAAATCGATAAATCTATATTATTATTATACATATAAAAGTACGAGTTCAGAAAATAGAATTTCTTGAATTTTTGGTGAAGACTAATATACCCTTACTTCAATTTTATTATAACTGGCAAATAGGAAAAATCTTGAAGAAGCATACTTTTACATAAACACTACCACTTGAAAAAATATATCTTATAGATCATTTCCCTATCGAAATTCCAAAAGCCCATATCCAACCACATAAAAGCTAATTCCATGTAAATGCATAGGCTGATCAACACTAGCCACCACACCGTGGCATTAGAATAAGGAATATTAGTATAGTGAATTAGTGAAGATGATAGAAAATAAATCTAAAAACAAATATTTGTGAAATCGATGAAAATTCAGGTGAAATTTGTGAAAAATGGATGAAATTGATGAAATTCGAATTTTCATGGAGTTCTTTTCATGGAATTCGGGATCGGTTAATGAAAGGTGGTGAAATCGAAAAAAGTACGTTAAAACATGTGAAAATGATAAAAATTTAGGTAAAATTGGCGAACACTTGTAAAGTTGGTAAAAAACGAGTGAAGCCAGTAACAAGGCGCCCATGAAATCCATAAATACATACGAAATCGCGTAACTTTGGATAAAATTCGTGAAAATCGGATAAGACCGGTGAAATTAGTGAAAAACGGATAAAATCGTTAAAAATGGGTGAAATCAGTTAATCGGTGAACAAATGTAAAGTCGGTGAAAACATGTGAAATCATGAAATATGAGGTGAAATTAGAGAAAAAACATGTAAATCAATGGGAAAACGTGTGAAATAGGTATAAACGAGTGAAATCTATAAAAAGAAATTATAGTTTAACCAGCAAAAACAAGGTGAAACCGGAAAAACAAAAGATCGACGAAAAATGGGAAAAACAATTACTATGGGTTAAACAGATAAAAGAAAGGGTAAATCGAATAAAAAATATTAAAATGATGCAAAATGAATAAAATCGGTAAAAAGACGTGTTAAACCCGTGAAAAATGAATTAAATATGTGAAAACTGGCTTATGTATGTAAACAAATGCATTCAAATGACATGATATTATTTCAAATTAAAACAAATAAATAGCGTTCTTAAAATAGTATTTTTTAAATGAAAACTACTATAATGGAATGAACTAAATAATTTTGTTATGATCTTATTTTAGAAAAGAATTTACAAGATCTTAAGAACAAATCAATCATCATTTTATATTTGATTACAATAATTTAAAGTCATCATTTATCTGATGAAATAATAATTTTGATAATAATTAAATTGAATATTAGTCATTAATTTGTGCTAGTTTGTGACATGACAAAGTTAATTTTACTATAATTTATAAAATTTAGTAATGAAATTAACTAGACACGTACAACGTACGTGTTAAAGAAAAAATGCCTATGACTTAGCTAATTACGTAATTTTTCTTTGGCTAGAGAAGCAAAATATAAACAAAATCCAAAAATATCAAGACATGAATAACCTTGAATATAAATATTAGTAAAGTTGGTGAAAAAAACGTGTGAAACCGGTAATACAAAATTGTGAAATTCATTGAAAAACTGATGAAATTGGTGATACTCGAATTTTCATGGAGTTTTTTTTCAGGGAAATAGGTGAAATCGATTAATGGAAATCGATAAAATTGATAAAAGTCGGTTAAAACATGTGAAGATGATAAAAAATTTGTGAACACTGGTAAAGTTGGTGAAAAACGAGTGAACCTGGTAAAAATGCACCTATAAAATCGATAAATACATATGAAATCGAATAACTTTGGATGAAATTCGTGAAAAACGGATGAGATCTGTGAAAACATGTGAATCAATTAAATATAAGGTTAAATTGGTTAATAAACATGTAATCAGTGGGAAAACGAGCCCATTTGGACGGGAGGTTAAAAATGAAGAGGGATTTCAAATAAATGGATTTGAAATTCCAATGATTTGAAATCAAAATATATCCAAGAATATCATGATATGCATAACCTCGAGTTTACATAAGATTCCTTTTGTAAAAAAAAAAGGTGATATCGATGGAAAATTAGTGAAATCGATAAAACAAATTTAGGAATCAATGAAAACATGTCAAATTGATGAAAATTCAGGTCAAATTGGCGGACATTTGTGAAGTTGATAAAAAAAAATGGGTGAAATCAGTCAAAAAATGCCCGTAAAATCGATAAAACATATAAAATCGATGAAATTTGTGTGAAATCGGTGACAATAGATTGTTATAGTGGGCTGAAACCAGTGCTGCAGACTAACCGAGAATGCATATGCTTGCTTGTCAAGAATAGGAATGATCCAAGTCTCGGACTTCAAATTAATGCCACACGTGCACTTAGCCTTCCTCCTCGTTGCAATGCAGCTATTACTGTCAATGATTGCCTTGGTAAGATCATCTCCAACAGTCCGTTTAAATTCAGGCCTCTTATCTTAAAATTTAAGTGGTGAACAGTGTTATACATTCCCACTTTTTACTCTGCACTCCAACAGCTAGTTTATATTTTAAGAGTTCACTTTTAAACAATCACATCACATCACTCCAACAACTCATTTATATTTTAACAAACTACTTTTAATTTTTATTAATATATAAATAATAATGATATATATATTTAATATTTATTTAATATATAATAATTTGAAAAATTAAAAAATTATTATCTCATAAATTTTGATATATAATCGTACTCTACATTTTGGGGATTCGTGCAATTTTTGAATTTGAGCTCCAACGGCTATATTCCCAACGGCTATAATTTTTGAATTTGGGAAAAAAATTTAGTGCGTCTCCGGGTGCTCGTCGTTTCTTTGGTGTTTGATGGTGTTTCATAGACGTTGAAATCCGTGTTTGATGTCATATCGTCAAAGTTCAAATCCGGCAAATTTGATTCTTGTGGAGGATGATTCCCATTGTCGTCTCCGAATAAAGTTCGTTGGATAAAATCTCCGTCGGATGCGAACATGTTAGAATAGAAACCACTTGAATTTTGATCCATCTACACACAAATATAATTTATTTAAACAAACAGTACTACTGTAAATTAGAACTAACAAAAATACATATATTGATTTCAAATTAAAAAATAAAAATCAATTTTAATGTTTATTCAAAAAATTGTATATTTTCTTTTTGGGAAAAATATTTAAGATCGTGTTTGGCTCTGTTTTTGCATTAACTTAAAAATTAGATTTCTAGTTAATGCAAAAACATTTCCAGCCAAACAAGGTCTTAGAAAGGTTTGTATACACTAATTAAATCTCACAAAGTCAAAACCCCACAAACACACCACCACACATTCACGGCTACACTCAAAAATCAAAATCTCTCAAAATCACTCCACCACAAACACTCCACCAGGCTACACACAAACACTACACACAAAAATCAAAATCTCTCAAAATCACTCCACCAGGCTTAATCTCTCAAAATCAAAACACCACAAACACTCCACCACACACTCTCGGCTACACACAAGGTTTGGGCTCGGGTTAGCACTTTTAGGGTGGGTTTGGGCTCGGGCTCGAGTAGGTAGTCTCCATCGGCTGAAGGTGGAGGGACGAAGGCGGCAAGGTGGGTTTGGATTTGTTTTTTCGGATCAATTGGTTTGTGGGTTTAGGGTTCGGATCTAGTGGTTTGGGTTCGGGATCTGGTGGTTTGAGTTCGGGTTAGTGGTTTTGGGGTGGATTTGGTCGTCGGTGGCTGGAGGTGGAGGGAGGGGATGCGATGTTGGTCGGGTTTGGTCGGCAGCAGCGCGGCGGCAGCAGTGTTGAAGCAAAAACATACCTTTTTTTATCCGGCAAATCTTTCTTTCTTAATTTTTCAGATGCGTTAAAATTATTCTTTACTTTTCTGATGTAGTAAAATTATTGTGGTAAAAATTAATTTTATAGACAAATTTGTATTTCATATCTTCATTTATTTTGATTTAATGTTGTTGGTTGGGGAGTTGGGGAGTTGGAGCCGTGTAGTAAATTATTATTTGCAGTCACTTTTTTGGTTCAGGAAAAGTACAATTTTCCTGCAAATGGCAGGAATAAATTTTGAGTTTGGACTCTCAAATATGAGAGTCCAAACTTAAACAAATAAGAGGTCCCTAAATTATAAATGGTCTCTTGGAGCAACATATTTTGAGGATTCTTAAAAATTTTCTTATAATTTGAGTTTTAAGAGTCCTCTTGGAGTTGGTCTAAGTATTTATTTTTTAAAATCTAAATTTTTACTATTTTCCTTTTCACAACAAACAAAAAAAAATTCCTATATTTGTAACATAAGGTCTCAGACCCTAAGTAATTTGAATTTTGAGCCCCTTCTGAATTTGGTACCTTTTAAACGGTCTTTTTATTTCAATTTAGAGGTTAATTGAACTTTTATTGTTGATTGAGTGTACAACACGTTCCAAACAGGTTTTTTCATCATTGGTTTATATGTCTACATTGATGTGATATTATCTAAACAATGAGTTCTATATTATTTTTTCGAGTTCTATGTGTTATTCTATTTAACTGATAAATAAAAAGGTAAAATACCTCCTTGTGTTTTTATACTAGAAAAGTGTATGTGCGTTGTATATGATTAACTAATTTTCTACGTTAGTTGCATCATATATATAATGATTTTTTTATCATACTATCGTCCTAATGATATACTACATAATTTTTTGACTAAATTTCTTAATTATTATGTTGTTACCAAGAAATTAAAGTTGAGATCATGAATATCTAAAATCAAAACATGAAAATAAAAAAGGAACTGTAATTACTAAGTATTTCTATCCTAAAACTACATGTCTACATAAATATTATTTTAAACCTACCATTTGAACGAATAGATAATATCAATTATTTTCTTACTTGACATTTATATTTCCATCTAAACCATTTTCACAGGTGTAACCCCTTTTTTATTTATCGATTTCATTAGTTTTACCGGTTATACATGTCTTTTACTAAGTTCATCCATTTAATTACATGCTTAATCCATTTTTTAACCAATTTGACCCGATGTTACCAATTTTTCTCAATTTTGCCGAATAAATCTATTTTATCGATTTAACCCGCTTTTACACTGAGTTTACATTTTGTTTTGTTATTTTAACATGTCTTTTCACCGATTCATCCGCTTTTACATTAAAATTACCATTTTTATTATTTTAACCCATTTTTCACCGATCTCACCCATTTTTGTGGTTTATCGCATTTGTTATTCAATTCACTCATTCTCTCTGGTTTAACTCATTTCAGTCGATTTTACTTATTTTTTTGTAGATTTAATCTATTTTACCACCTATTTAACCTTTTTTGTCTATTTAATTCTTTTTTTTTTGTCTTGTTCTTTCATCGATTAGACCCTTTTTTATCACATGTTTAGCCGTTATCATTCACTTTTACATATTTACCCCCGACTTTTGCCGGTTTACCCTGTTCTTTTATCGATTGCACTACTTTTTTGTTGCTTTAACTCGTTTTTCTCCGATCTAAACCATTCTTCATTTATTTTACCATTCATATTATGTATTTTTTAATCGAATTTTACCCGTTTTCACCGGTTTTAACATTTTTATGTTTTGACTTTTTTTGGCTTAAGTCATTTATAAGTTTTCCAGTTAACTAAATAATACTTTTTTTTTATTCATATAGCTCGAATGTGACATAATTTTATTTTTTGATGTTCTATTATGTTTTTTAGGTTCTTGAATAAGTGATAATATCTTAAGAACTTTTCAAAGAAATATCGATTTCACCCGCTATTTTAACCCGTTCTTTCACCGATTTCACCATTTTTGTAGTTTATCTCATTTGTTAATCAATTCACCAATTTCCCGATTTAACCCAAATTTAGTTGATTTTATCCTATTTGTTAATAAATTCCTCAATTCTCTCCGATTTAACCCAATTTTAGTCAATTTTGTTTATTCTTCTGCTAATTTAACCTATTTCCTCATATTTTATGCCAATTTAACTCATTTTTTTTGCTCTTGGTCTTTTATCGATTTGATTTGTCTTTTTCTTGTTGTCCCGTGTTTAGCCGATAACATTCATTCATTTTACCGATTTTATCCGCTTAACTCGTTGTTTTATCAATTGCACCATTTTTTTTTACTCATTTTCTTCTATTTAACACATTTTCCATTGATTTTACCATTTTGTCTATCATATATTTTTCCGTCTTTCACCGATTTCATCCGTTTTTTGTGGTTTATCCCATTTATCTACGTTCTTCTTTTTAACCCAATTTTAGTTGATTTTATTCCATTGGTTAATCAATTCACCCATTCTCTCCGGTTTAACCAAATATTAGTCGATTTTACTTCTTTTTTTTGTTGATTTAACATTTTTCTCACTTATTTCACAATTTTTTTGCCAATTTAACTCATTTTTTTGTTCTTGTTCTTTTATCGATTTGATCTGTTTTACTTGTTTTCCTGTATTTTGCTGATATCATTTAGTTTTTACTAGTTTTACCCGTTCTTTGTCAGTTTACCTTGTTGTTTTATCAATTACACCACTTTTTTTTTGCTTTAATTCATTTTTCAATCTAACCCATTTTTCATTGATTTTATCAAAAAATTAATCATATATTTTTTAATCGAAGTTTACCCATTTTCACCAGTTTCAAACATTCCTATGTTTTGATCTTTTTTTTTGTTTAAGCCAATTATAAGTTTTTCAGTTAACTTAATAGTGCTATTTTATTCATATAACATGAGTGTGGTAATTTTATTTTATTTTTGAGGTTCTTAAGAATTTTCCAAAGAGATATCAATTTAACCCACTCTTACACTAAGTTTACCATTTCTTTTTTTGTGTGGTTTGATTAATTCACTCATTCTCCCCCGGTTTGACCTAATTTAAGTCGATTTTATCTAATTTATTAATCAATTCACCCATTATCTCCGGTTTAACCCAATTTTAATCTATTTTACTTATGTTTTTGTTGATTTAACCTATTTTTAAAAAAAAGACCAATTAACAAAGATGGAGAAAAATTAATCTCAAAAAGTTCAAACTTGATTTTGTATTCAGTAATTGATGCATCACCATATTGTTTTCTTGATTTTGTTAAGATTATTCGGAATGAAATGTCATTTAATTCCATTTATGCTTCTCTTATCATATTTATTGCCTTAATACTTTTAACGTCTTTTTTTCTAATTAGATTACACTTATAATTCAATGTCCTCTTTGGCGTGAGTTTATACCTTGTGTTTATATATGTGTTGTATTTTGAAGTGTTTATATTGAAGTCGGTCTTTTTAGGTTGATTAGAATTAATTTTTTATTTATTTTCGTTGTATTGTTATTATCCATTTTTTGAGATATAAATGTAGAAGTATGATTATTCAATTATTTTGTTGTATTTATTATTATTTTGATACATCAGTGTTTATATTAACGTAGACTTCTTTTTCATGTAGAGTATGATTATTCAATTATTTTATCTATCATTTAAGTAGGGGTATATTAGTCTTCACAAAAAAGGGAAAAAAAATTATTTGCCAAACTCGTACTTTTATATGTATAATAATAATAATAATAATATAGAATAGATAGATAGATAAGCGTATTGTCTTCCTCTTGATTTTTACATTTTTACAAGTGGTAAAAATTCTATTTTGCGAAAAATTTGTTGTATTATTTTAACTTCCAAAATTCCCTCTATGTTTGGCTTTAACCACACTCAACCCTATTAGTATGTACTTGGGTTTTTAAAATGAATAAATAAAAAGCCTAATACTTAGGAGTAATCGTGTCATTCAACCAAAAATCAAAAGTCAAATTCTACTTGGGCCGAGTGTTGTAATTAAAACCAAACACAGAGGGTTTTTTTGGAGTTAAAATAACACAGGGATTTTTTGTTTGGAGATAGACAAAGTATAGGGGGTGTTTTGTCTTTCACTCATTTTCTAAGCACAAAAAATTAAGACTCCATTTTTGGTACAAAATATAAATTTTATTAATAGGTGTAATGAAAATAACAAAGGGGGTTTTTTAAATAACACAAGTTTTTTTAAAGTTAGACAAATCATTTTAGGTACAAAATGTAAGTACAAATGATAAATTTTATTAACAGGTGTACTGGAAAAATGGAGAAGTTAAAAGATTTAATAGTTAAATAGCATATATTTTTTTCGATAATTAAGTTAAATAGCATATAGATAATTGAAGACAACAAAAGTAAGGCGTCAAATATTGGCAATAAAGTACACGTCTCAGTAAAATCTTCTTCTTCTAGAATTTGGTCAATTAAAATCAATTTTGACAAAGGGTAAATCCAGAGGACCTCAATTGCTAGTACGGAATTGGAATGAACCAAAATGCATCTATATTTACTGATAACAAATTTTATATTTTTTCTCATATATGCTAATTTTGCTCACATGTTTTTGTGTTTACACTCATAATTAACCGTCATGTGTAAAATTTTATTAGAATGCATTACATACAATTATATTTTCCAATATACATAGATTAATTAACTTCACACCCATTTGTTAAATAACTCAAAAGTCAAAACTGTAAAACATTCGATCTAATAGAGTACTCAAAACATACATATAGAGTGCTGGAGACCACCACTGGAGATGATCACCCAGAGCCCGGGCTGGCTCGGGGGCTGCCCCGGAAGCTGACCCGGGAATGGCCCCGGGAAACCATTGGAAATGGCCTTCGTACATCTTTAAGACTAATTGATGCTAATTTTGTGGACAACTCATGGCTTGAATCCTTACTTGCATTCGAATCCACCGACCATTTCATCGAAAGTGTCAAGTTCCTACATCAAAGTAACAGCTCAGTAGCATTACATTATGTATTCACTCGTATATAAATAATACGATGATTAAAGTGAGTTTACTTACCCTTCAATGCGTTTACAAATGCAGCGGCTCATATAATCATCCGTGTAGTTATCAAATAAAACGTCAAATTTCTTTGCGAGTTCTGGTATTATTTCGTTTCTTGGCAAGATGTCCCATATTTTGATAACTTGAATATCTTGTGAATTTTTCCGAAGTATGTCAACACTCCAAATCAGTTTTAGCTGCTCTTTTACATCATAAATCTCCAATAAATGAGAAGAACGCCCTCCGGTGTGGCCAAGGCTTTCGTCTTTGTACATCTGACGCCATCCATTAGAGAGCTTTACCAACACAGAAACGATGTCGTCGAGGATTCCTCCCGATGGCTGAAGCCTAATCATGGAGTCGTGGAATTCATCCGAGAAGCAAACCTGTAATAAAAACAAAAACATGTGACACCAAAGTGTGACAGAGGATATTACCTAGAATATTGCCTACTAATAAATGATTGCACCTTCCACTTTGAAGTTTTGAACAAGATTGAATCCATATTAAATAATGAAATCATCTTGGCATTGCTAATAGCCTGAGCCAAACTCTTATCATCGGAATCGTTATAAAAACAACCCCGGCTTTGGGCATCAAGAACCAACTTTTCCCACACGCAACCACTGTTTAGCAAAGTTGTACCATTTCCAAGTATCCATAGACAGTGCCTGTATAAGGATCCATGAAAAAAAATCCCCCAAATGTTCTCAAAAAAGGTGAAAGATAGATAATTGTACCTAGCTCGAGTCAAAGCTACGTTGGTTCTTTGGCAATTAGATAAGAAACCGACAGAACCATTCTCATTGCAACGAACTGTGGATATTATTATAATGTCTTCTTCACCACCTTGAAAACCATCCACCGAACGAACATTTACTGAGAATTTATCGTTTAAATCTGTGCTGTAAGTTTTTCCAAGTCTTTCTTGAATTGCATGAACTTGAGCTTTATAAGGCGATATGCAACCAACACGAACCTTTTGCGTTGAATGAGCAGATTCTATGAAAAATTATCGATGGTCAAGCACTTAAAACGAGAAAATATAACAAGATATCAGAAAAATTAATAAAACGAAATATTACATACCTTGATAGAGCTTGGATACAATCTCAGCAACCACATAGACCTCCACCATATTCTTCTTACTATGCCTATCATCAAAGCCCTCTTTTTCGCTGTTTACATTTATGAAAGAATACGACCCAAATATTTTTCCTTCGAGAAAACGACGTTCATAGGCTCTTTCCATGACATTTTGTCCGTTCTTAATTTGATTTCCGTAGAACTCACTATTTGGAAATAAGCTTATCGAAGGATGCATTCTGTATTGAACATTCAAAAGGTGTTTACTATTTCCTAAAATCACAAGCCTTTCGAACAAACTTCTTCCAAAGCCGGCCTTCTCACAAATCTATCAGTATCAAACAATTAGTTGATGAAGCAAATAAACTCATTTCAAATTTGAATGAATTATATACCTGGCTTTGAACCATTGCCGGAAGTTGTTTCTCGTCCCCAACAAGTACAACATTTCGGACACCAGAGAGTTGTAAGGGAATCGAGGATTCACATTCTTTTAGTTGTGCAGCTTCATCAATTATGACCATTTCAATTGAAGTGATTTCTTCTGTATGCAGTTTAGCTGAGCTTGAAGCAGTGCAAAAAAACAAGCAAGCATTTTCCAGACAAAATTCCTTAATTTCATGGTAATGATTTAAGGTCGGAACTGAGAATGATCCACGAAAGGATTCATAAACTTTCACGCACTCTAATTTTGTCCTTTCGATTTCTTCCTTCGCTTTTAGTGTTTCACTGGATACATTAGCACTTACCAAACTTTGAAGCGTTTGAAGCAATTCGAGAAATCTATTCATTTTCTTTACTACTTCCAAACGAAGATACGAAGTAGGCATATGTGTGTACAATCCTGTTATGCAAAACATTAGCCGCTCTACGTACCTTCTAAATGTATTGGTGAAAAATTCCTCAAATTTCCATAGAATTTCATCTTCGTCACTTGCTTCGGATTTTTCATCCTTATTTTTATCCTTATCATCACTCTTGGATTGGTTTTTTTCACGCTCGTCCTTCAAGTCTCTCTTCTTGTCATCCTTTAGTGCACGATTGATTAAGTCCTCCCAAGATTTCGTTTCTTGTTTTCCTTTGCGAATTTCGTTCACATGTTTATCAGATTCTTCCGTATTTTCCTTTTTCTCTCTTGACAAGTATCGGAGATACTGGTCTTTAGGATTTTCAAGAAGAGATATTAATGATACCAAACTCCCCTGCCAACCAGTTTGCGGTGCAAAACATTGAGCTAATACACTAACACGATTAGCAAGAAATATATCATAAACATCGTCGTGTTCATCGATATTCATTCGCTTCTTATTACCAAACAAGACTACATCTCCTAACCCGTAAGTTGGAGCACAAATCAATGTACCACCTAGCAAACTCAGCAATCGCTTAGCGACTCCTACCACAGCAATATTAGTTGGAGCACAAATCAACGTAACGCACTTCATCTTTAACAGGGCAAATACTAATGCGGAAATTGTTTTCGTTTTTCCCGTTCCGGGTGGACCCCATATCAGCTTCACATTAGTTTTATGACGACATTCTGTTGCGGCTATGCAATTCAAAACTGCATCCTTTTGAGATTCATCAAGTCCAAAAGAGCTGATAGCTTCCCTCGAGTTCGACAAATTAATGCTCGAACAACGACTACAATGTTCCTCTACCTGCACTCGATACAAAAGGGTCAATATAGTACAAACAATTAATGCAATAACATCGGAAAAAAAACAGTCTTACAGATGGATTAGTTGTCAGAACAGAGTTGATAATCTTCATATTTCCTCCATCAATATCTGGATTCAAAGCTTTCCATATTCGCGAGTTTGTGATTAAGTTCGTAAGATAAGTAGCAAAAAGTTTTCCTCCATAAATAGGCTTGGAAGATTGTATTTCAGAAGAATATTCGCCTTGAACTACAGCCAAAATATATGATCTATTAGGTCTATTTAGATCATTAATACATTTTGGTTTCACTTCTGTTAGTACAATCAAATCTCCAAAATCAGGATAATAAGATCCATCAGGTTTTACATCAATAGACGACGATCTTGGCTTCAAATTGAAACGGTAAGTCAATTTCTTAGCGTTATTATCGTCTTTAGTTCTTTCGACACCAAATATTTCACATGAAGGTGCACGAAATAGAGTCATCATATTGGAACGAAGATCGGCATGAGTTTCTTCAATAAGTGGATACATGAATGAACTAAAGTACTGTCCAGCTGATGAAAATGTTTCTGGAATTTGATTAACCTGTACAATGTTTGGAATTAATTAACCAATCAATTATATATAAAGATTAATAAAATGAAGAATCAAACCTTATCCTTGTAACGATCTTGGTTCATTATATCAGCTATGGACCAAGAAAAAATCAAATCAATAAATCCTTGAGTTACTTCTTCTTGCTTCTTCTTAGTTCCCATCATCTCTCCTTTTTCTTATAATTTCCTGAAAAATTAAGTGAGAAAAAAAGAAATCCCATTAGTCATTCTTTTCTTTACATTTTCTGATTGCATGATTAACAACATATGAAAGATCTATAAAAAGTACAAACTTATGAAATAACTTACAACAGGGGTTTGGAAATGTTTTTGGAAGATTAATTATACACTTACTAACTTAGCTTATATATATAGATGACAAATTATTACAGTGAAGTTACTAATGTCATCACTTACTTATAGGGCCTGTTTGTCTCGCATTTCCCAAAAAAAAAATCGTCTTTGGGAAATGCGAAACAAATATGTTTTCAACTTTTCGAAATAATTTTATCTATCTCAATTTTTTCAAACTACTTTCTCTATAGCCAAACAAACAACTTTCATATCTCTAAAAAAAACCTACACAAACTCTACATTGATTTGATATAAATAATTTATCTATTACATATCTTATCTCACATATCAAAGATGATTTGACATAAAGTTTTACACTTCTTAAACATACAATTTAAACTATTCCAAAAAAATTTACACCTACCTTATTTCTCAAATCACTCAAAACAAACAACATCATGTAAATCGAGATTATTTCACAAACGTCCACCACTCTGCCAAATATCAAACAAACAGGTTCGTAGTGTTCTGCGTGATTGTCTGATTATATATATATATATATATATATATATATTATTAATTAAAACTAATAAGAGACAATGGGGTGTCGAACGGTGCTGACCAAAATAATCTTACTTTTTTATAGCTTTAGTAAATTAAACGACGTCGTTTAATGAATTATGTGGTTGTTTGTTGTTATACTATGTGTTGTGCTGATTTTCTTTTTCATTTAATTTCGCGGTTTTCAGAAGTCGACCTTTGATGGGTGTGGGCTGCACTCTGAATTTAGTCCGTTTTCCCTTTTCTTTTATGAGTGAAAATGTAGTGGCATTAATTACATTTCTCATTCTTTCTTGGAAGACTTGGTCGTTAAGCTTCGACAAAGTTGTACTTCTGCAAAACCATTCACATCACATATTTTTTTTTTTTTTGATAACCCAGGTGTCCAAGCTTACACTATACTAATCATGGACCCTCAGAACCCTTGCCCTAGAACCCTGAAGGATGTAAATCGCGGGATGTGCCTCCACCAAGCCTCGGGATCCCACCATACTGCTGTACACTCTGCGCACAAAGGGGTCTTGACCACAAATGACCCTTAGACAGACTCATGAAAATGCTTCCATCCAAGTTCCAAATGGGATTCGAACCCCCACCCTTGCCGCTGGAGCAAGCCTTATGAATTGTTGGTCAGCCAGTTGGAGAGATGCCCCGGGGGCAAAGAATTGAATTTGTTCACATATTTTTATCTCTTCTTCAATACGCTTTCTCTCACTTATTTATCAAAAGAAAAAGAGTCAGTTTGTGTGGCATTTTGGAGAATAGTTTATGAGAGTAGTGGGGATTTGTAAAATAATTTTAATTTACATGATGTAATTTGTTTGAATTTTGGGAGCGTGATTTTGGTAAATAAGGTTGTGTAATTTTTCTTGGAATAATTTAGGTTGTAGGTGTAAAATGTGTAAAGACCTTTATGTCAAATCATGTTTGTTATATGAGATAAATTATATAAGAGATAAATTATTTTATCTCAAATCAAAGTAGAGTTTATATATGTTTTTTTATTTTTTTTAGAAATAAGAAAATTATTGTTTTTTTTGCTTTTTCCAAACACGAAATTTTGAGAGATGCCAAACAAACAAGCCCAAAAGCTTTCTCTCATCTCAGTCTTTTATCACAGCAGATAGGCACGGCTAGAAGGACGCCGTGAGAGAGGAAGAAGAAGGTGACCGTTGTGGTGGTGTGCGGCCTGCAGCCACGGTAATAATTTAATTCAATTCGTATCTTCATGCCTCAATCCCCAACTTAGGCCATTGATAACGCCGTGAAAATGTCGTTATTACCTATCTCTTTAAGCCCAAAATATCTTGCTTTGATTCGAGTTTTGTGTGCTTTTGCTTGTTTTTGCGTTCTTTTGCGTTTTGGTCCCTTGTTGGGATTTTGTATGTTTTCTTTTGTTTTCGTCGTTTTTTGTCGTGTTTTTGTTCTGTTTGTAGGTTTGAGAATTTTGCAAGGCCAAAGAGAAGTCCGAGAGGTTATGATTCAGTGCAATTACATCAAATCAAGACTTGGTGGCCGTAGATGCAAGCCTTTGCGCAGCTTGAGCTTCAAAGGAAATAGAACCCGAAGCAAATTTTACAAGAATGAAGATAGCTACTCACTCAAGCATGCACAACTTTATCATGGCCGATCCAAATAAGCTGAATTTTGGATATGTTATAGATGAGTGAGTTAGCTACGCTACGGACTTTACGGATCCGTATTCGGAGTTCGGAATCAAAAGATATGCTGCTCGGAAGGAAGTGCGGCAGAGCAGGAAACCTACGGCCTGTTTCTCGCGGCCGCGAGGTTCAGTCTCGCGGCCGCGAGACCCCTGTTCCAGCAGCTGTTTTCTGCGGGAAAAACAGGGGGTTTTTTGTATCTTCCCCCTTTTCCCCCACTTGTATTTAAAAACCCTTTAGGGGACTTTTTGGTCTTGTTTCCCTAGGTTAAGAGGGTCAAGAGGAGACACACTATGAGAAGACACACATACCTTGCCTCCCTTTTCCTCTCAAGCTTCCCTAAACTCTCTCTTTACTTTTTCTTTCTTTTTCTTGTATTTGAAGACTCCACCAAGGGGGTGAGTTAATCACCACCCTTGGGGAGTGATTAGGTGGTGATTAAAGGGAGGAGAATCCATCTCTCGACTATATTCCGATTAGGTGATATCTTTCCATTTCCTAGTTGTTTATGATTAGGAGATGAATATTGTTATTTTCTTTTTGGATGAATGATTGAGGATTTGAATTCTCCGGATTTATATATATTTATGTTATTGTTTGGTTAAATGATGTCTTGGTGATTAGTATGGTGCTTATATGTGTTCGTTAATCTGATTCCGTCCTTATCGTTCATCTTATGGTTTGACAACCTTTGAGATGAGATTTATTGATTCTTGATTGCTAGACATAGTGATTTTGAGGATTTGATTATGAATTTGGATTGTGATTCGACTTTAGGATAGACATATACCTATGTCGTTTCATATTCGTTTAAGGTTTGAGTTTAATGCATCGATTAGATTTTAATCCACTTAGACATAAATTGGATTAGTTTAACTCGATAGGTTTGTATGCAACTCGGAAGATACATACGAACGTCCTTGAATCCTTGAGTAGCAACACGAGCATAATATATTAATTGTCGAGTCATTGTTATCGTTTGATTAATTATGTTTGGATGTTGGGCTATGTTTGAATTGTTGGATTTATTGTTTTATCGCACTTTTGGCCAATGATTGTAGTAGATTATTGTTTAAGTACTTTGATTTGCCGTAATCATGTAATCGGACTTAATTCTACCTTGAATGCATCCTAGACATAGGACTTTGAAGGTTAGGCGAGTGACGATTTGTGGATTTCGACCTAGGATAGGCATATACCTAGTGTGGTCCGTGTTTGTAAAATGAGTTCGTTCGTGAATGCATCAAATAACGTAGATTCTCTTTATTCGGGGATTTGGGTTAGTCTTAGGTCCCGGGTGACAGCGGTACGCCTTTGATCCCTCTGAGAGCATCGAGTGACAACGATGTTTGTGATTGATCCGGAGATGGAGAGTTTGGGTAGATTGGTAGAGTTAAGTGAGACCGACAGGGAGACTTAACTAATTTAGAACTCACAAACAACAACTAAACCTAGGATTGTTTGCATAGCTAACCTAACAACCGCATGATTTATCTGCTTTAATTGATTGCTTATAAATCCTCCTTACCGCATAATTAACTCCCCAATTTACTTGCTTTCGTAGTTAGATTTACTTTACCGCTCGTAGTTAAATAAAATCACCCTTATCATATATTTGGGTTCGATAATTTTGTGTCAAGCGTTCATAACTGAAATAAGCCGTCGATTGATTCGTTTATTCCCACCGTTTACCCATTCGTGGGGATTCGATACTCGGTATGTACTTACCGTTTTATATTACTTGTAACGACCGTATACTTGCGTAGTTTGCGTATTAGTATTTGGAACGCAACAAGTTTTTGGCGCCGTTGCCGGGGAATGTGGTAACGTGTGGAGTAAATGACGATATTGATGGCTAGTTTTGTGTTTGATAGCTTGATACTTCGTGCTAATCTTGATCTTTTTGTTTCTTTGCGATGTTCGGCCGATCTATTTCGAAGAGCTTAAGGATTTTGATGAGCCTAGTGGGGAATCATGGACGATGGGAGTAGTTTTGGTGACGATCAAACCATCCCTCGTATCGAGTCAAGCTCGTGACTTAAAACAAGCATTATTTCCCTTTTTCATCATTTTGTTTTGTTTTGTTTTTGTTTGTTTTGTGTTGTAGGTGATGATTGTGCATGATAAAGAAGTAATGGCAAGCATGATTGAGGATTCGAGACGGAAGTTAACCACGGGATGCACGGACTCCATGATCGACAAAAGGGCGTAACCTTTACATTTTTTTGCATTCCGTTTGGTTTATTTTGCGCTTACAATGATATATCTATATGTCCGTACTTGATTGGTTTTAATTATCCATGCTTGCTTGAATTGGATAGAGCCGTGCTCGATCATATACCTTGTTTTTTTCTTTGTTTTGTTTTTGTTTTTGTTTGTCTTTCCTCTGTGTGCTTGTGTGGTTGTTGTGTCGACCTCCCTCCATTTTTCTCAATTCACACAATGGGGACATTGTGCGTTTTAAGTTTGGGGGAGAGAGGTCGCAAGTACTTGCATACATGCTAGGTCGACCCGCCAAATTTTTTCAAATTCTTATTATTATTTGAGCATGCTTCTACAAAATTTGAGCACATTGGCTAAGGCTAGGTTGTATTTGAGGTGGATAAAGAACTTTAGTGATAATAGGTTTTAGGACTCCTCTTGCGTAACTTAGATTCTCTCCAAACTTTAGTTTGAAAACTAAGTGTGATATGAGCAAAATGGCCTAAGTTTGGGGGAGTGAACCCTTTTCAAGAATGAAAAACCTTTGAACACCTAGCTCTTAAAAGAAATGAGTAGAGAAGTTGCTAAAATGTATGCTCTTCTATGAGAGAAAAGAAAGGCTATGCCTTCAATTGATGAAATTGATGAATCATTTATGTAATTCCTCTATTTCGTTGTAATAGTGCAAGGTTTGTAGTGAAAAGTTCATATGTAATGCACAAAGAAAAGGAATGGTGCTAGTAGCCCACAAAGTCAAATGTTTAGAAGCACAAGCAACCATCAATAGTGCTAGATTTGTGTTGTAACATCATTGTAAAAGCACGAAATGCTATATTATCATTGTAAATCAAAAAAAAAAAAAAAGCATTTATGTGAGAAAGATCTAGGGACTAAAATTGTTAATTAGTTCAAGAAAGGGGAAAACACTCTTAAATTACCTACAACTTAATTTCACGATGTGATTGGAGCATAAGGTTTGAAACCTAAGGTTAGGAGATAGTCTATGTTAACGTGAGGAGCCCATGCAAGTAGAACCGATGATTTTAATCTATTGGGGCGTATTCACCTAAGATAGAATCTAGCCGAAGCCATCACACACACACGTGGAGCTTGTTTTAGGAATAATTTGAAAGTGTTAAGCTTTGGCATTTTGATCTTAAGCATGCACGTTTAGTACTTGTTATGTTTTCTTTGCTCGAGGACGAGCAAGTGTTTAAGTTTGGGGGTGTTGATAACGCCGTGAAAACGTCGTTATTACCTATCTCTTTAAGCCCAAAATATCTTGCTTTGATTCGAGTTTTGTGTGCTTTTGCTTGTTTTTGCGTTCTTTTGCGTTTTGGTCCCTTGTTGGGATTTTGTGTGTTTTCTTTTGTTTTCGTCGTTTTTTGTCATGTTTTTGTTCTGTTTGTAGGTTTGAGAATTTTGCAAGGCCAAAGAGAAGTCCGAGAGGTTATGATTCAGTGCAATTACATCAAATCAAGACTCGGTGGCCGTAGATGCAAGCCTTTGCGCAGCTTGAGCTTCAAAGGAAATAGAACCCGAAGCAAATTTTACAAGAATGAAGATAGCTACTCACTCAAGCATGCACAACTTTATCATGGCCGATCTAAATAAGCTGAATTTTGGATATGTTATAAGTGAGTGAGTTAGCTACGCTACGGACTTTACGGATCCGCATTCGGAGTTCGGAATCAAAAGATATGCTGCTCGGAAGGAAGTGCGGCAGAGCAGGAAACCTACGGCCTGTTTCTCGCGGCCGCGAGGTTCAGTCTCGCGGCCGCGAGACCCCTGTTCCAGCAGCTGTTTTCTGCGGGAAAAACAGGGGGTTTTTTGTATCTTCCCCCTTTTCCCCCACTTGTATTTAAAAACCCTTTAGGGGACTTTTTGGTCTTGTTTCCCTAGGTTAAGAGGGTCAAGAGGAGACACACTATGAGAAGACACACATACCTTGCCTCCCTTTTCCTCTCAAGCTTCCCTAAACTCTCTCTTTACTTTTTCTTTCTTTTTCTTGTATTTGAAGACTCCACCAAGGGGGTGAGTTAATCACCACCCTTGGGGAGTGATTAGGTGGTGATTAAAGGGAGGAGAATCCATCTCTCGACTATATTCCGATTAGGTGATATCTTTCCATTTCCTAGTTGTTTATGATTAGGAGATGAATATTGTTATTTTCTTTTTGGATGAATGATTGAGGATTTGAATTCTCCGGATTTATATATATTTATGTTATTGTTTGGTTAAATGATGTCTTGGTGATTAGTATGGTGCTTATATGTGTTCGTTAATCTGATTCCGTCCTTATCGTTCATCTTATGGTTTGACAACCTTTGAGATGAGATTTATTGATTCTTGATTGCTAGACATAGTGATTTTGAGGATTTGATTATGAATTTGGATTGTGATTCGACTTTAGGATAGACATATACCTATGTCGTTTCATATTCGTTTAAGGTTTGAGTTTAATGCATCGATTAGATTTTAATCCACTTAGACATAAATTGGATTAGTTTAACTCGATAGGTTTGTATGCAACTCGGAAGATACATACGAACGTCCTTGAATCCTTGAGTAGCAACACGAGCATAATATATTAATTGTCGAGTCATTGTTATCGTTTGATTAATTATGTTTGGATGTTGGGCTATGTTTGAATTGTTGGATTTATTGTTTTATCGCACTTTTGGCCAATGATTGTAGTAGATTATTGTTTAAGTACTTTGATTTGCCGTAATCATGTAATCGGACTTAATTCTACCTTGAATGCATCCTAGACATAGGACTTTGAAGGTTAGGCGAGTGATGATTTGTGGATTTCGACCTAGGATAGGCATATACCTAGTGTGGTCCGTGTTTGTAAAATGAGTTCGTTCGTGAATGCATCAAATAACGTAGATTCTCTTTATTCGGGGATTTGGGTTAGTCTTAGGTCCCGGGTGACAGCGGTATGCCTTTGATCCCTCTGAGAGCATCGAGTGACAACGATGTTTGTGATTGATCCGGAGATGGAGAGTTTGGGTAGATTGGTAGAGTTAAGTGAGACCGACAGGGAGACTTAACTAATTTAGAACTCACAAACAACAACTAAACCTAGGATTGTTTGCATAGCTAACCTAACAACCGCATGATTTATCTGCTTTAATTGATTGCTTATAAATCCTCCTTACCGCATAATTAACTCCCCAATTTACTTGCTTTCGTAGTTAGATTTACTTTACCGCTCGTAGTTAAATAAAATCACCCTTATCATATATTTGGGTTCGATAATTTTGTGTCAAGCGTTCATAACTGAAATAAGCCGTCGATTGATTCGTTTATTCCCACCGTTTACCCATTCGTGGGGATTCGATACTCGGTACGTACTTACCGTTTTATATTACTTGTAACGACCGTATACTTGCGTAGTTTGCGTATTAGTATTTGGAACGCAACAGCCATCTCTGGGTCGGGGTGGTCTCAGGGGTGAGAGGGTTTTCGGTCTCCAGCGGCTAGGGGTGCAGGGCGGAGTAGGGGGCGGGGCGGGGCGGGCGCAGGGCTCGGTGGAGGCCTGACGCGCCCCTCTTTAAGTCAGGTGGCACCAAGTGGCGTCACCTGATTGGTTCCGCCTTTTTTATTTTTTTATTTTTTTGTTTTTTAATGTTTTTATATATTTAAAATTAATTATTTAATGAAATTTTTAATAAAATTAAAATTTCCTCCTAAATTAAATTAAATTTGTAGAATTGAATTATTTAATAAAAATAAAAATATGGAGATATTTTTTTTGCATTTAATAAATTCTAATTAATTGTTTGATAAAAAAATGGAGATAAAAATAAAATTTGTTAGTACCAATTTTATTTGAATATGCAAAAATTGGGCTTGTCCGAAAGCTAAAGAATTGGACTGCATTCGTGTCCGCAGATCGCGGGCTCGCACAAGTCTTGAAGGTCCGAAGTGAATTTCGATCCATGATTTGCACCCCCCCTCCCTCTTGCGCGTGAGGGAAGATACTTTTGGTAGCTAGATTGTTATACCACTACATTGTCAAATCATATATAAATCTCAAGATTTTTCCTTTCAATTTCAATGTGGGATAAAACCACTTCTATTTTTTTTCTTCCATTTCAAAGGGTGATCTTTGAGAATCAATTTCTCATTCACCCGAACTCCGATTTGGACATACCATATATCGTTTTAATATACTAACGGAGTAGAATATAATTCCGCAAAGACCCGAATGGATTTTATACTTATCAAATTTATTTTAATTTTTTTATTGTAATTAAAAGTTAAATAATTTAATTACAATATTGGTGGCTTTATATTTATAAAAATATTGAATTAGTTGAAATATTAATTAAACACTTAGACAAACAATTTAATTTTCTTCTTATTTTTGTGTGTGCCATTTATTTAATGTTGTAACTCGTGTTTTGAGTCAATTTTAATTTTATTATTATCAACTCTCTTTGATTTTTAATATTTAAATATTATTATTATAGTTATTATTATTAATATTAATATGAAAAATAAAATTAAAACTATTATTATCATATTGAGAGTGGAGAAAAAAAAGTGAAATTAAATGGGGCTCGGTGCCCTGCCATTGGAGACGACCAGGAAGGGCTAGGGGCAGGGGCAGCCTCAGGGCTGCGGAGCCCTGGCCCTGCCCTGCCATTGGAGATGGCCTTAAGAACATAAATAGGAGTAATTTATTTTACTGTATAATACCAACATGCAACCTAATAAATTTTTAGAATAATTAATTATTTCAATAATATTGGTTCAATTATTTAATAACTAATGAAACTTATGAGCGATTATACAATTTTATTTGGGGGTAAATATTTAATTATTATATTATACTTTTATAAGATATTACATGTGGTCAAAGTTTGAAAATTTTATAAGATATTGGAAAGTGCACGCACATTGTACGTGCCGAGTTAATTTCGTGAGTAATTTTTGTAAACTATTTTAAAATTAACAGTATTATGTCAATAGACAAATGACTGATGTTCAATTTTTTTTTTATTAAATTATATTTTTTTATAAAAAATAATGACTTTAAATTATTGTATTTAACTATAAAATGATAACTAGTTTACACATGAGATGTTGTAAAATTTTGTTCTATAATAAGATCATAAAAAAATTATTTAGTTCATATTCCAGAATAGAAATTATCATTTTAAAAGCTCTATTTTTTTGTTTTAAGGGCTACACGTCATTGTCAAAGCTTTATTTAAAGTAGTTAAATATTTTTCATTAAACAAAATAAAAAAATTAATATAATTTATTTTTGTATTTGTCAAATATGAAAAGTTTTTATCATCACAAATTTGTAACGTAAATGTAATACCAAATATAATACAATAAAGACAATTATGTTGATGTATATATACTAAGGGGCAAATTAAGTGGACAAATCTTTTGGACCGGATAGATTTGAAATTCGTGATTTAGACCGGATGGATTTGAAATCTCTAGCCCAAATCTTTTGCATTTACTGACAAAAATAATAATGAAATCCTAGGGTTTTTTTATTTTTATTTCTCAAGGGTTTACTTCCTTTCGAGTAGCGTAGGGCATAATAAGGCCTAGTTTTTTAACAAATGGACTTGGGTCCATTATGTAGATTTCAAATTATTTCTCTTACTCGGTTATTTGAAATGCATTTTTTACCTACCAGAGCCTTTTTTTACCTATTTAATTCATTAGTTTGATCTGTTTATTACCAATTTAACCCATCATTTTGCCAGTTTAATTCATTCTTACCGATTTAGTATTTTTTAAACGATTTGCTCATTTTTATCGGTTAAAACTTGTTTTAATTGTTTTCCTCGTTTCTTTATTTTTTCCGGTTTAAACCATTTTTATTGGTTTCACCCAGTTTTTATTGGTTAAACTAGATCTTTATTTACTGATTTCACCAGGTTAATCCATTTTCACATGTTCTTCACTAATTACACATGTTTTTTCACCAATTTCATTTGAATTTTAATCGATTTCACATGTTTTCACATAATTTACCCCATTTTCATCGATTTCATTCGTACTTTCACGAATTTCATTCAAATATTCATCAATTTCAGATGAACTTACCAATTTCAAGGGCACTTTATTTTACTAGTTTCAACCCCCCCCCCCCCCCTTCCTTTTTCACCAACTTCACATGTGTTCACCAATTTCACCTGTATTCTTATTGATTTTAAAAGTTTTCACCGATTTCATAGACTTTTTTTTTGTTTCACCAATTTCCAATGATTTGCCCCATTTGTTCACCAATTTCCCCCATATTTTGATTTTTACCATTTTTCATTGATTTTAGCCTTTTTTTTTCCACCGATTTCACCCGTTCCCCACGAAAAGAATTCCATGAAAATTTTAGGTTATGCATGTCTTGATATTCTTAAACATTGTTTATATTTTGTTTCTTTAGCCAGAGAAAAATTACGACTTACCTAAGTCATAAACATTTTGTATTCATTCATAGGTAAGTTGCGATTCTATTTTAACTTTTTTTTAAAATATATTTTGTGTTGTAGAATTGATAGTTAAAATTGGTTTTATTCATGTGTTGGTTTCTGTAATTATAGTGAGATTGATTGAAGTTTGGTGTGGCCGCTGTTTATTGTTTGGTTGTAGGCTTGTAGCAATCAAATTCACTTTTTTTGTGTCAGCACATTGAAGTTAAAAGTGATTTGCAGTAATGTCATGTTCCTTTCTACTCCCTTATTATGGAGTACGATGAAATAGAAAGTGAAAGTTAAAGACTAAAGTAGAATTAAAAATATTGGAATATCTTGTTCACACTATATGTCCTACCAAGTGGTTTAAAGTAAAAGACTAAAGTAATTTAATTGAAATACAACACGGCAAAGGAATAGATTGTTTTCATTAGACCATCTCCAACAGACCTCTTAAATTCATGCCTCTTATCTTAAAATTTAAAGGGTGAACAGTGTTATACATTTCCACTTTTTACTCTGCACTCCAACAGCTTGTTTATATTTTAAGATTCTACTTTCAAATAATCACACCACACCACTCCACTCCAATTTTAACACACTACTTTTACTTTTAAAATTTCACTTTGGACTCTCAAATATGAGAGTCCAAACTTATAAAAATTTAGCATTCTTATTTTTTAAAGATTCCCTTGGAGTTTATTTGTTGTGCAATTCTTATAAATTTTCTTATATTTTAGGATATAAGAACTCCATTGGAGAAGGTCTTACGTCGGGCATGTTGGATTCTACATAGACAAAAAAGTCAATGTTTTTATAATCGGTCCGGACAATGAACCGATGAGTCAACTGACCACTGATTTTACTGGTCTGATCGATATGATCATTATTAAATAATATTAATATTTAATTGCAATATACTACGTACAAAAAAATGAAACAATATCACTGAAACACTTACAAAAACTTAAAATTGGTTTATAGATTTCAAGTTATCATATAATATTGTTAAATTATGTTATCATAATAATAATTTAAATATAAAAATAACAATATTCATTTAAAAAATATTTAAAATAAAGAAAACAAAATAATATATTAATAATTTTACAATAAAATTTTGCGATATACAATTAAATTTGAATAATATATAAATATGAATTTAAAATGTTGCCCATTTTTATCCTAATATTATAGTTCGAATTAAAAAATAAAATAAAAAAAGACAAAAATATTTCATATTAGAAAATTCATATCACTTGAAAGAGATTTAATACTCAAATTTACAAAAGAAAAACGTTTCATTTGATGAACTAGTGAAATACTCTGTCCCAAATTATTTGTCGTTTTACATGTTTTCACACATATTAAGGTACCTACTAAATAGCCTCATTTTTAGGGAAAAAATAAATTATATACTTAAAATACCCTTATTCTTTATTTATCTCACCATTAGCTATTTACATGTTATTCAAGTTTTACACTCTCTCTCTTTCCTTTTCTCTTACATACCTAAAATATGTAATTAATAGTGTATTGAAATCCTAAAGTGACAAATAATTAGGGACAAATTTTTTTCTCTAAAATGACAGATAATTTGGAACAGATGGAGTATTAGGTATTCAACATTAGTTATAAAAAAAGACAAACATATTTCATATTGAAAATCTTATATCACTTGAAAGAGATTTAATACTTAAATTTATTAAAGAAAAATCTTTCAATTGATGAACTAGTGAAATATTAGGTATTTAACATTAGTTATCACAAATTAATTATAATACATAAGCTGTTTCATTAGTATATGTAAATTTGTTTGGAGAAAATTTCATAAAAGGTATTTGGCTTAAGTGGTTGTAAGTCATTGATCTTTTCCTAAGGTCTAGGGTTCAACTTACAAACTTCAAATATTTTTCAACATTAAACCAAAAAAAAAAATTAAAAAAAAAGGATAGAACCGGCGGTTCATCAGATCCACCGGACCGCAGGTTCTCCGGTTTTTGACCGGTTCAACTCGGTTCACCACCGGTCCATCTCTCACCGATTAATTAGGAGTTTCCGGACCGGTTCATCACATATTTGGACAGGCCCTCGGTTCGCGATCGAACCGGTTGAACCGATCGGTTAGGTCCGATTTTAATATCATTGAAAAAAGTAGGTTGATTTGATAAATTTATACATAAAGTATTAACTACAAGAAAAACGAGGATTTCCGACGGATTTTTCCAAAATTCCGTCGGAAATCGGCATTTTCCGACGGAAAATGTCCGTCGGAAACTTCGTCGGAAATATGCTCGTCGGAGATTTTCCGACGGATTTTCCGACGGGATTTTTCCGGCGGCCCAAGTTCGTTGGAAAGTCCGTCGGAAATTTTCCGACGGACAACTTCCGACGGGACTTCCGACGGATAATTCCGTCGGAAATTATTGTGGGTCAACTGTTTGACCATAATTTCCGACGGAATATTCCGTCGGAAATTAATTATTATTATTTAAAAAAATAATTTTATTTATTAATTTCCGACGGAATATTCCGTCGGAAATTAATTATTATTATTTAAAAAAAATAATTTTATTTATTAATTTCCGACGGAATATTCCGTCGGAAATTAATTATTATTATTTAAAAAAAAATTAATTAATTAAATTTTGTTTATCCCGTTTATATATTCAGTACACCATTCATCAAATTTAAATTGAAAACTAATAGTCATAAATTAATCTCAATCATAGTCATAATAATCTCAATAATCTTCATAATAATACACCATTCAACAAATTTAAATTAAAAATCTAATAATCATAGTCTCAACCATCACCCGGATAGTTCAAATATGTAGGAAAATAAACAGTATCAATCATCATAGTAGGAAAATAAATAGTATCAATCATCAGAGTCGTTAGATTATTGTGGGTTCTGGGGTTTTTTATGCATCATATTGGTAGGCAACTGGCTAAACATACGTCGGAATTCCTCCATCTCTCGACGATTTGCTTCCATCTCCCGTCGTTTATCCGCAAGCTCTTGTTTCATGCTGGTGTATTCCTCCATCACTGCTTGACTCTGAGATACCTGTTCTTCGAGAGTTTGAAGTCTCGTCACAAGCTCCGGGTCGGAAGAAGTAGCTCCGGAATAATGTGCTTTTTGTGTTGATCTCAACAATTCCATATTTGGATGAAAAGCTAGCCACGTTATAATATATACATTTAAGTTTCATTCTTTATGTCTCAAAACAAATAATCAATTTCTTAAGCAATTTTTTTTTTCAAAACTAATTTCTCATAAAGTAGTGATATACATTTTCAGACACATACAGAATAAGGCATATACGTTTTCAGAAACATACAGAATAAATGTAGGCATGTACCTACAATTCAGATTTTTCTAATGTACAGTGGAAACTGAATGAAATGTGTTATTTTCATTAGGGTATTACAAATACTACAAACCAGAAAGATTCTTTTTTTCACACTCTCACATATGTGCAATTTCAAGCAACTACTGATACAACATGGACATTTTCTATTACAGCATATTGCCATTAGATAGTAATTTTCAAACAATATATCCTTCAATCAACTAATAAATTTGGAAACTTTCATGAAATTTCACAATCTTAAATGTATGTTTGGTTTACAGGGTATATTAACAATCAACTATATAAAAATGTTTTCATCGATTTGAAACTTATAATTCTTATCTAAACATTTAATTGTCCCTTTTCCTCAGCTAGATTAAGTAATTCATACTACTGCCAATTATATTGATCTCGTAAGGTAAAATCGCTTCTTTCTATAACTATAAAAGAACCATCATATTTAGGCTACCAAGTTTCAATACAATAATAAGCCAAAAAGGAAAAATAAACCATCAACAGGTGAGGCAAACCAAATCAATCTAGATGCATCGTGCAGAAGTAAGCAACAAAAATTTCAAGTTTCTATCTTCATAACGACCCAATGCCAAGACAGGGACCCGAAACCTCACTGAACAAACAGAGTAAATATCACACTACTACACAAATTAATCATTCAAACTTTCTCCAATATTCAATATCAGAATTAGTACAAATCTAAACATTTCAATTAAGAGATTGAATGTGTCTCCACCTTTACCAATACTCGAATTACATACATTTACCAAAGACCAAACACGCACACATACAGAAACATATATACAACAATATAGATATATGTATATATAAATTTAGAGAGAGAGAGAGAGAGAGAGTACGGGCTCTTCTTCGGGCTGCGGCGTATGGGTGGAGCAGGGCAGGGGTGGAGATCCGGCGATGGGCTGCGGCGTACGGGTGGAGCAGGGCAGGGGTGGAGATCCGGCGAAGGGCTGCGTACGACGACGGAGCAGGGGCAGGGGCAGGGGCTGCGGCGTACGGGTGGAGCAGGGCAGGGGTGGTTTCAGCGGTGGGAGAGAGAGGAAAACGCGGTGGCCGTCGAGGGAGAGAGAGAGAGAGAGAGAGAGAGAGAGAGAGAGAGAGAGAGAGAGAGAGAGAGAGGGAAGTGGGAGGATGGGTGGTGGCGGTGGAGTTTGCAGCCGCGGCGGAGGAAAGAAGAGAAAAGAAGAGAAGAGAAGGAGAGAGTGAAAGAAATGAGGGAAAGCTGCGCGGCTAGGGTTTTAGTCGCGCAGCTTTCCGACGGGATTTCCGAAGGGTACGTTCCCGTCGGAAATTTCAAATTTTTTTTTTTTTCATTTTTTAAATTAATTAAAAATTATTATTCACCAATTTTAAAATACCATAGCTTGATTAAATTTTTATAATTAAAATTGTTTTATTAATAAAGAACTACTAAAATCGTGCAAAACGCCCTTAAGCCGGTAAAAAAAAACTGTTTTAATTAAATTTCGTTCTAATTGACCAAAGTCAACACTGTTGACCTCGGGTTATGTACATTGATGTTATTAGTAATCAGATCGATCGATTCTCGAATTGAAGGTCTAATTGATCAAAGTCAACACTGTTGACCTCGGGGTTATGTACATTGAGGTTATTCGTAATCAGATCGATCGATTCTCGAATTGAAGGTCTAATTGACCAAAGTCAACACTGTTGACCTCGGGGTTATGTACATTGATGTTATTCGTAATCAGATAGATCGATTCTCGAATTGAAGGTCTAATTGACCAAAGTCAACACTGTTGACCTCGGGGTTATGTACATTGAGGTTATTCGTAATCAGATCGATCGATTCTCGAATTGGAGGTCTAATTGACCAAAGTCAACACTGTTGACCTCGGGGTTATGTACATTGATGTTATTCGTAATCAGATCGATCGATTCTCGAAGACCAAAGTCAACACTGTTGACCTCGGGGTTATGTACATTGATGTTATTCGTAATCAGATCGATCGATTCTCGAAGACCAAAGTCAACACTGTTGACCTCGGGGTTATGTACATTGAGGTTATTCGTAATTAGATCGATCGATTCTCGAATTGGAGGTCTAATTAACCAAACTCAACACTGTTAACCTCGGGTTTATGTACATTGAGGTTATTCGTAATTAGATCGATCGATCGATTCTCGAATTGGAGGTCTAATTGACCAAAGTCAACACTTTTTTCTTTTAAGTAAAGTTTCCGATAGATTATTCCTGTCGGGATATTTTAATTAATTATTTAGACAGATCTTTTTTCATAATATTTTCCTTTTAATTATGGCCAGCAGAAATTATAAATATATTTGTTCTTTTTAATATATATTTTCCGACGAACATAACCCGTCGGAAAATTTCAATTTATTGAGGTCTTTATTTTTTTAATATTTTCCGACGGATTATTTCCGTCGGAAATTATTAATATATTTTTTTATATATTTTCCGACGGAATAATCCGTCGGAAAATATTATTTATTTTTTCTTTTTTTTGTTCCTAAATGTTTTCCGACGGATTATTTCCGTCGAAAATTATTAATATATTTTTTTATTTTTTTTATATATTTTCCGACGGAATAATCCGTCGGAAAATATTATTTATTTTTTCTTTTTTTGTTCCTAAATGTTTTCCGACGGATTATTTCCGTCGGAAATTATTAATATATTTTTTATTTTTTTAATATATTTTCCGACGGAATAATCCGTCGGAAAATTTTATTTATTTTTTCTTTTTTTTTTGTTCCTAAATGGTTTCCGACGGATTAATTCCGTCGGAAATTACTAATACATATATATATATATTTTTTATATATTTTCCGACGGCAATAATCCGTCGGAAATTTTTTATTTCTTTTTACTTTTTTTTTTTAATATTTTCCGACGGGTATATTCCGTCGGAAATTATATAATATATTTTTTAATTATTTATTATAGAGTTTCCGACGGAATATACCCGTCGGAAATTATATAATATATTTTTTAATTATTTTTAATATAATTTCCGACGGAATATACCCGTCGGAAATGATTTTCTAATATTTTTTTTAAAAAAATTGATTTTTCCGACGGATTTTGTTGTCCGTCGGAAATCCCGTCGGAAAGTCTACTTAATTTCCGACGGAATATTTGTCCGTCGGAAATTTCCGTCGGAAAAAGCTGTTTTTCTTGTAGTGAAACAATGGATTTCAAATGAGTGGATTAGAAATCCTTTGTAAAAAAAATTATCCAAACAAGGGATTTCAAATGAATGGATTTCAAATCATTGGATTTTCAAATCCATCCATTTGAAATCCCTAGTCATTTCAAATCCATCAATCCAAATGGATATAAGGTAATTTGATTTGATTTTTCTAATCACATTCTCGTGTGTAAATGATCGATAAAAATGATTTTTCAAGGAATGCAAATGTAATTGAATATAATTTCTTTTATTTCTCAAATAAAGCAATAAAATATTGTTAAAAGAAATAAAGATAACTTTGAATAGATTGCAACAATCTAATAAGCGCAGTTGTATGTTAGCTAGATTATTGGCAGTAAAGTGATCAACGTATGATCAGGACTGGGGCTGTTAATGGGCAGATTTCAAATCGAATTCAATTCTTATTCGGGTTGATTTCTTAGGATCTTTGTCTGATTAGAGATTTGCTAGATCTGATTCGATTATTAAAATTTGTAACCCGAATTAATTAGAGCGAATATAGATCTAGGTCGTCCAGTCAGTTAAAGATCCGTATCGGACAATAAAAAAAGTTACATATAACATTAAAATAAGTAATATTAATACTAATATTTTATCATAAGTATAAGAAGATACTTCATTGAAATTTAAATTTTATGTCTATTTTCATTATTAATAAAGAGTTTGAACACGTGAGCTAAATTTAAATGAAATTGAAACATTAACAAAACTTATTTTAGAAAAAAATAGTGGACTAAATTTTGAAAGTTGAGATTTTATTGGATTAAAAAAAGATCTGCTATACAACAAAATCCAGACAAGGTCCAATGAACTCGAGAAATTTAGATCCAAACAAGATATGAATTGAACTAGAATTTGATCCGATATAAATGAAGCCAAATATAGGTTGATTTGACCCGAATTAGACCAATTGACAACCCTAATCAGGACAAAAAGACAACACCTGCGAGTCCAACAACATATTCAACCAAGAGAAGGGATAAATCACACCAAAAGAGAGAGCATTATATTTGCTATTGTTGAAAATGTGCTTAACACCATGAGAAAATCAACATAAATTTATCTGAACACATAAATTTTGTAGTAACACCAAAAGAAAATCAAAATCTTGAAAACAAGAGACCTGAATATCCTTAAGAATTTTTTTATAACTTTGAAAGCATATATATCTCAAGACGATTAATCTCGATAGCAAGTTATAGGCTTTCTCAACTTAATACTTCCTCGCGTTCCACCCGAATTGGTTAATCCAACACTTATACCGCTGCACGTACCATTCAAAAATTTATCAGCATCGACAATGAAAGGATATGTGTACTTTACAGAGGCCAAGAAATTCACATCAAATTCAAGCACAATATTTGTAGTGTTAAAACGTGGCCAAGGCGCAGCTCGTATGATTGCGTTAAACGAATCCCTTTGTGAAGATTCTTGGTAAAATCGTGGAAGAACCGTTCTTGATGGATTCGCGTCCAAGCACTTAATTGAAACATTTAGGTATTCATATGTAATTCCGGAGAATGCATTTAAATTATCAACAGAAAAGCTAATGTTCCATTCTGCTGTCATGTGTGAAGGATCGTTGGACATGTTGTCGTACAAGGAAACCGAAACCGAAACCGATTTGATATTGAAATCGGGATTCGAAACGAATAGGCTGAGCACAAGCAACATAAAAGAACCCAAAACACCTATCCCAATTATTTGAGCAACAACATCAATGAAACAACTTACTTCATGGGATGAGCGTCGAGTTTCTTCATCTGCGCCGATGGTATTTAAGGGGTAGACTGTTGGGCATGATGATGAACTCAACATCGTCATTTTTTATATATGAGTGTGATTTAATTAATTGAGAGAATGATTAATTTGTTGTTTTTTTTTTTTATTAAGAGAAAATCATTAGATAGATTTTATTGGTATTAATGTAGTTTCAATAGGAATAGAGTTGTTGAATTAATAGGACTCTGAAGTGTAACAAATTGATATCAGATATATTTCTTGCAGTTTATCCTTAACCATAAGGAGAGAAATTAAAGTGGAAAATTCATGCTATAGTTGAAAATGTGTATACATATAAATATTAATTGATCGTAATAATATTGTCCATTCAATGCATAAAGACAAGTAAAATTATTATAGATTAATCGAACAACAAATTCTGAATATTTGTTCATATGATTTTTTATCCGGCTAAATTACATTTATGGTCCCTCAAGTATAAATTGTTTTATACTTATATCCCGTTTGCTAAAAAAGTTAAACTTAAGTCCATCTTATATAAATGGTGTTATACTTATATTCCTCGTGCCAAAAATTTATACTTAAGTCCCTCTCATATTAAATTGTTACATCGATAAGAAATTTCGGGTGAAAATACAATCACGTGACTATTAGTAAGGTTATTTCCGGGCTTTATGTGTCAAAATATTTTGACTTGATATGGGTGATAAATTTTATCGATACGAAGAATATAAGTTTAACACATTTTATATTAGAGCGACTTATGTGTAACTTATTTGCAAAAGAAATATAAGTGTAAAACACTTTATACTTAAGGGATTATAAATGTGATTTAGCGCATTTAACCTCTCCTTGTGTAGGTAGACTACAATATTTATCATCTATGTAATTCATAGCAAATGGATATGTTTGCTATAAATTTTGCATGGCTTGCCTCGACGTGCAAATGACTCGATATGGTGTAACATAAGTGCGGGCGTGCCAATGTTTGTGCGTGCAAACATAACGGTTTAAAAATTGGGCATATTGATATCAATGTAAAATATAATTAAATGTCCTGATAAGACTGACTTCTAATCAATCGATTGCGGCGGAAAAGGCAAACACTACCCCTGATTCTTTTACATGCCTGCCTGGTCGCAGGACTTAAATAATTTATGATAACCTTTCTGAAATGCCAAAGTTTCATAGCCGATTGATGGCTTACTCAGTACATCAATGAATTTACAAATCAGTAATTGAGTTGATAATCAATCAGTTTAATTTGCATCGACTTGACTTCAAAGACATAACTAACATGTTGATCATGCCTCAATGAAAATCACTTGACGTAAAACATACTTTAATAAAATCAAGAGATATGGGCCAAATACTTTCATATATTAATTAAACGTGAAAGAAATACATGAGTCTTAGCCTACAATGAGTTCCCCGATTTATAGACATTACAAAGTATGCAAAACGATAAGAAGTCTCCTGTGTTGGCATATGTTTGCCAAAATGAGCTGATGATCCTTTTAACTCTTGAAAATTACTCTTTGATTGACAGGTAAACCCACCAAATGAGTTGATGTATAAATTAGTGCAAACGTGTTGACATAAAGTAACACCGACGGCAAGTAATTACCATCAGCGGATCGCCCAACCTTTGCAGATGGCTACCAATCGGGCTCCTAACCAGCGGATGGCTACTGGAAAGGGCATCTACTGAGCAGATGGCTACCCAACAGATAGCTATCAGGAAGATGGCTACCTGAAAACGAGCCCATCAAGCAGATGGCTACTTGATGAGTTTGCCATGTAACTACGTGGGCACTTACATGACGTTTGCAGCGTACTATTTTGCTTAAAATCTAATAGTTTCGCTCGACACAGCTTCGCTGACGGCGGAAGCAGCTTTGCAGCTTACTCTGGAGCGGCGGTGCTGGACTTCAGGCTGCCATGTCCTGCTGTCTACGGAGGATTGACGATTGATATCAAGGAATTGGTAATGCTGACTGACTGACAGAAGCAACGTATGCTGGACTTCCGGAGAGGCGTTGAGCCGATTTCAGTGTAGACTGAGTTGATTGATTGAGTTGTTGTCCCTTTGAATGTGTCATCCTTCTGATATTTATAATTCCCTGACGGACAGTTCTCCTGATGAACGTCCACTTCTTCCGCTTCCTGCATGATCTCCACTACTTGGGCAATTATTTGCCATGTTTGTGCTCCATGTTCCTTTGAAGATTTAGTTGGCAGTTAATTTTGAATTCTGCCAAATCCCCTATCTTTTAGCCTTTATAACCAACTTTGAGATATATTAGGAAGTGGTTACTTTTAATCTCTTTCTTTGGCCAGATAATCACGTGGCTGTTTTGTAATCTTTAATTAATTAAATTAACATATTTAATTAATTGGCCATGTCTGCTACTGGGTCGGTCTCTTCACGTGACTGAGCCCTTTAATTATCTTGGGCCACTTAATTACTCTCTGGCCCAATTAAGTAATCAATTTACTTTATTAATTCATTTTTTTCGGCTGAGATGGCCTACTGGGCCGATCTGGGCCAATTCGTATTAATGGCTTTGGGCCATGAATTCATTAATCCCTCAATTGGGCCACTAATTAATTAATCTCTTAATTAATTAATTCCTTCTTGGCCACAATTATATCTTGACTTAATTGGGCTTAGTCCATTCTGGTCCTGCGACCCATTTGTCAGTTTCATTTCGGTCGGATCAATCTTCTGGGCCAAAGTTGGCCCGACCCGTTTTCATCTCATTGGCCTTGTTATTTTCGGCCCATTGTTACTTATTGGCCCGTTATCAAGCCATTATTCCTCGACAAATCGAGGGTGATTTTTTGGGTACAAACAGGATATTTACGAAAATGGGATTATTAAACTCTCTGATAACTTTTAGCCCATGAAAAGTTCAAGTGACAGGAAAAATGCATTAAACCTATCGGTGTTTTAGGAAAATATACACAGAATCCCCTCTTGTTATTTTTTCTTTTTTTTTTTTGCGAGGAATTCCTTATATTTTATAAAATATTTTACAAAATCCCTTTTTTCGACCATAGTAACGGAGAATGTCTCTCACTGGCGTTTAATGAGAATGAAATTCAATTTTCTATAAATTGGAAAATTATCAAAAAACCCTAAACTAAAAAAAAAAATCTTTTCTTCTTCTTTGTACCTTATTAGAATTCACCATATAGATTAGGTTAAGTCCATTTACATAGCTTGGGCCTAACTCAACCTCAAATGCTAACTTATAGATGAGAATTAATTGTCCAAGACCTTATAAGGCTTCAATCCATGTGAGGCATTTAGTCTCAATACTTCACATTCACGTGTGGGCTGGCTGAATATGTGGGTGAAGCAAGCCCATCATGTGAAATTATATAAAGTCCAACCTTGCGAATTTGCGACATGTGGATAAAGCCCAACACACGAATAATGACACTCCGGGCCTATGACACTCCAAGCCTTGTTTAACTGGAGGAATAATGACAACCCAAACATTTATAATCTGGACGAAGTATGTAGGTAAATAATGAAGCCCATCATACGTATAAGGAGGAGCCCATCATGGAAGGAGGTGGCTCACATCAACCTGTGCCTCTGATATCATGTTAGAATTCACCACATGAATTGGACTAAGTCCACTTACATAGTTTGGGCCTAACTCAACCTATTTATCCGAAAGGCCGAGCATTCACCTTGTTAAAGAAATCCTCTTTGTGAGATTGATACCAACATTATTTCCTCTTTTATATTATGTTGGAATTTTATTATTCATATGATTACGGCACCATATAACTGAATTAGTTTAAGTAATGATAAGAGTTATGGGCTGTTATAGAATGAAGTGATGATATTCTACACTACGTTAATGGAAAAATTGCTTTGTAGTGATACCATCCGAAGGGTGATTTACATTTTTGATAACGAGGCATATATAATTGTACATTTCATATTATAATTTAACGAGTTAATGACAATTCATCCCCAGTAATCTTATAAAAATTTCATATCAACTCCCCGACAGATTTATATGTGGCAGTTTACCATTATGTTTTATAATAATGTGGCAGTTTACCCTAAGGGTGTGCAAACGGTAAAATCGAATCGTACTGTACCGAATTTTGGTATACCGACTGATTCGGTATTTTGAAATCTTGTACCGTTTGCCAAATCGAAGATTTCGGTTCGATTCGGTACGGTTCAATTTGATTCGGTACAAAAAAACCGAAAATTTATTGGACCTTTGAATTTTCTGAAAATTCAAAGGTTTTTAGTTAAATAATATATATACATGAGCAAATATATATATCATCACAATGTAAATCTTGCTTTTGAATCTTTCGTTGGTTACATCAGAAAGCACCGACCCTTCAATTTCATCCCTTTCTTAGTATATATATATATATATATATATATATATATATAAATCAATTCCCAGAAAGTATCTCTTCATCCGTAATTGCTGTTGTTGGGATTCAGCAAGAAAAATGACCCTTCAGGCAGCGTAAAACGAAAACTTTTAAGAGTCTCCTAAAGAATCTTGCAAGAATACAGTCCAGATGTATATATATGTATATGAATATATAAAACGATAAATAAACTTTAGTAACTAAGTTGTACCTATCTCTTTGCAAATTCAAGCTCGGCAAAAACGTAGATGTACTTTCTCCTTTCTTTTGCACCTTTGATCCCAAGCTTTATCTAGCACCCCACTTGTTGCGGCTCTACGAGTTGATACACCACAATATCACGAAAACCTTGATAATATTAATCGGCTAGAACATAAAAATTATCAAGATCTAAACTAGAGAACAAAAGATGAGCAAAATCGAAATATGTTTCTTGGGAGAGAGAAATCGTGCGCGAGAAAGAGAGAGAGAGAGAGAGGAGAGAGAGTTTTTCAAGACTTGTGTTAGATGTATATCTTACTTCTCTCCTAATCCCATTAGGTATAAGCTATGGATACAGTACGATACGGATAAGGTGGTATGAATTTTTGAAATTTATTGAATAAGATACGAAATGCATACGGATGTAAAAATATAATTTAAATTTATTTATAAGTAACTAAATCATTTAATTTAAGTCGTAAAAGTAAAGATAATCCACTATGATATAAACAAAAGTTACATAACTCCTAAAGTGAACATAATTCGTTCTTAACATAGCGCATCAATGTAAGGAATTCATTTTTGAGATTTCATGACCTAGGAGATAGACTTGAATAAAGAGATAGAGTAGTGATACTAGTCATTTATGTTTAACCCTAATAACTTTATCATTTTAATAATTTAAATATGACCCGAAATATTACATAAAACACATATCGGTTAATCCTGATGCCAATTATTGTATCCGATACGTATCTATTTTAATTTTTATTTATTTTTATTATCGATACACCACGTGGCATATCGAATACGTATCCCACGCGTATCCAATGCGTATCGGTATCCTCCGTGTATCCTATATAGTACTTTATCTTTTTTCGGAGTATCCGTGTATCATATGGTACTAGCCTATTCCCGTGCTATGCACAAAATTATATGAAAATATTATTCTAAACAGTACTTTTATGATAAGATTATTAACATGAGTTATTAATATAATCTCGTGCTATGCACAGAAAAAAAATCTTATGACTATAAATTCCCGTGCTATGCAAAGAATCAAAGATATTACAAAGTCTTATAACGGATCAATAAATCTTATGTGTACAAATAAGAATTATTTTTATTTTATGTACACCAACTCTAAATGGAAATTTATTTATAGGATAAGTGCTGCATTTTAGTACAATTTTTGCACAACATTTTAGTTCAAATAGAAAAAGTAATAAAATCGATCATTATTTTTGTTGGTGGATCACGAACCAACAAATTGGGTCAATAAAATTTTTGTAACTCATTTAGTTTCACTCGGTGGTTCAAGAAAGAAAAAAAAGGACCTATTATTTCAACAATAATAATTCTTCAAGAAGATAGATGTATTATTTAGTAAATAAAATTTCACAAATATTGGCTATATAGGCCAAGATTTGTACTGCAAAATGATAATTAAGTTAAAAGGTTTCTGATTTTTTTTTTGGGGCTAAAAGGTATAGTTTTTGGCATACAATTCTAAGTGACAATAATATATTATTCCAAAACTAATTATTTTAATTAACTCCCAGTACTATGCTCAAAATGATGACTAAAAAACAATGATAAAAATAGTAGCTCAAATGGTATTGATCTAATTTTTGAATCAATTATGTTATACCCTTAATGAAAAATATTGTATTTAACGAATTATAGAGATTAAATTTACTATCACTTTAATTATAAAATCTGAGTAAGTATTAAGGATATGATTTTTTAATTTTTTCATATAGAATGAATTCTTCAAAAGAACAACAATTCCTTTGTACATAAAAATTAACAAATATAAGACAATATCAATAAGATGTTGGATTGCAAGTAAGTAGAAAAATAATGTTAATAAAAATTGAAGAATAAATTAAAAAAAAAAAGGCAATTTGCACCAAAGAAGAATTAGTATGGTAATAATGGTCTCTTTCCCTATATACACTAAAAAAATGTCTTGAGTTGTAATAAGCTACGTTACACCTAAACTTAAGGAATGATTTAAGTGTGGAATTGTGATCAATCAATTAAATGAGTATAATTTGCATGATTAAATCAATTGACTAAATTAATATCCCCCCCCCCCTCTAAACTTTTTAAATTAAGAAAAATACACCTAAGTTTATTTCTATAACTATCGAATGAGTTAATTAAGTATTTTAGTAGAAAATAAAAATTAAAATATTCGAATATTAAAATTCAATCAATGCTTTGAATATGTATAGAACTCAAAAGGTCACCTAAAAAAAAAAGACTAAAAATATCATAACATTTTGAATAATGAAATAGTGATAGTATATAACATTTAAACAAATAGTACATCATTATATTAGAGAGTATAACATTTGTAAATAAGTTAATCATTATTCTAATAGTAGTCATAGATAGACAATGAAACTATAATCGAATTCCTTGAGGATAAAATTCAAAGTTAAAAAACTTAACTCAACAATTAAAATTTCAGTTGTGACGCCTCCCATATGATCCCCAAATCTTGTAATCTTAGTTATGTTAAATGCGTTTTTTTCTTGGCCGTGAATAAAATCACTGCAGATGTCCCTCTCCTCTTATTTATTCATTTGTTATCACCTTTATTGTTCCTGAAATCAACATAAGAAAAAAGAAATTAATGTATAAAATACAAAATAAACTACATACAATGTAAGAGATGGGTGGATAGCTAATGAAGTAATTATATTATAAAAACCAAAAAAGATGAGTGAGAAGAAGACAAAATGTATGAGATGAAAACAAAAAAAAAAAACATACAATGAATTGAGAGGGCAAAATTTTCTTTTATAAGGAGGAAAAATTCAAAATGCCACTAACCATCTAATCCGTTACTTAGAAATTTTTGGCAAATTGGCTTGATTTTCGCATTTCAGAATTTTAAAAGTCATTAATTACCAAGCCAATGTTATTAGGAAATTAATGTACCAAACAAAAAACGGAAAAGTGCTTGTTTTAGGCTAAATATTCATATTATGTTAAATGTAATTACTTATTATATTTTCTTACCATGGTAAAAAAATTAATTTTAAGGTTGATTGCAAAAATTTCGGGTTTAGTTAGCAATTGATTGTTTTTATGATTTTCTTACCATGCATAATAAAATCATTGTGCTGGCATAAATTACGGGTTTAATTAGTAAGTAGTAACTGACGGTTTATATGAATTTCTTACCATAATAAAATCATAAATAACATAAATGTTATAGGATTTATATGGGTCTTGGTTAACTAATATAAATAATTAAGACAATAAAAATAATTCAAAATTACCAGAAAGAATGTTTCTCCAGTTGGAAATTGGCACATAATAATTGTCTTCGGTTTCACACGAGAAATTATATCAGAAACTGTAATACAATTCCGATCATAAAATGTCAACTAATAAGCACTAGTACAGACACATCATAAAAACAGATACTCAATCTTCGAAGAAATGCAACATATCGAGCAAGTATAACGAAACATACATAATTTATTTGGAGGTCGAATGGTCAATTTAGTCCATTGAAATCTGAACTGAAACTATTTCGACTAAATATATCAGAATTAAGTAGCACTGTCAAATCAAGACAAAAAATATATACTTCAAATTGAAAATCATTACACGAAAGGCTATTCACAAACATCAATAATTCGGAACCAGATTTGAATTAATCAAACCGAAAAAGCTAATACATATATATAGATTTATATAAAATTGAGATAGCAATATAAGCCTCACCGATTGAGTCAAAGTTTTAAAAAATTTTGACAATAAAAAAAACTCTAAATTCTAAGAAAAAAGAATTGAGTCAAAGTTGTATGATTTGGGTCAAAAGACCATTCTCCTAACAAAATTGATCATTTAAAACTGAAAATAAAATTAACACATAGTGGATAAATTTGAAAAAGAAAATAATTAATGGATGAATGTGTTCTTAAAAAAAATTAATGAAAAAAGATAACCAATAAAGTGAATATCAATAAGTAGGACTATTTTCTCCCGCCTTTCTCCATATCTATATACTTTTAGTTTTTGGTTAACATTTTTCTTTTTCAAAATATCAATGTTCATATCTATAATTTGACTGAAAACCTATAAAAAAATATCGATATGAATTCAAAATAAGATTTGATCTTAGTATCTGAAAAATTCAATGATTTACTTTCAAAATTATGCTACCAACCGAAAACTTACAATTCATTTAGTAGAATTGATCTTTGAGACTTGAACTCCCGAAGATGATATTTTATTGAAAACTCTTTTGCGTAAAAAAAAAAATAATTAGATCAAAAGATGTCTAAAAACCCAATAAAAGAAAAAAAAAATATAGAGAAACACAATAAATTTAATAATCGAAAAAAAGGGATGTGAAATTTAAACAATGTGCAAAGGCATGAAGAGTGTTATTCTGAGCAAAAGTTCAAGACGTTCAAACACGAACCTGAAAAAAAAAAAGAAAAAAAAAACATGGTTAGTCTATAATGTAAAAGAAAGAACAAAATATGAAGAAAAAAAGTTGATTAAATAATTGAAGAAAAAAGGGATATGAAACTAAATAATGAGCAATGACATGACCAATTTTCTGAGCAAAAGTTTAGTTTAAGGTGTTCATATTTATAATGAACTTATCTCTATTCAAATACTAATTTCCGTAATTAAGGATAACTATTTTGGGGGCATGATTTTAGCATATCAATTAAGAATCAGTTAATATATTTTTAAACTAAAATTGACTTCAAATTTGAAAATCCTTCAATCTTGCATTTTTATAGTGAATGAATTAAATTCCTATTCCAATTATATTTCCTTCTTAAATAAACTATTTTGGTGGCATAATTTTATCATATCAATTAATAAGTTATAAGATAATTTTGAACTAAAATCGATTTAAATCTGAAAAACTTTCAAATTGTAGATAAGAGGTTACCCAATCATTAATTTTTTGACAATAAAAAAAACTCTAAATTCTAAGAAAAAAGAATTGAGTCAAAGTTGTATGATTTGGGTCAAAAGACCATTCTCCTATATATATATATATATGATAGGATTCTAACTCTTCTCTTTTCCCTCATGGGTTAGGGGCCTTTAATTTGAAAACCAATTCTTCTAATTGATTAAAGGTTCAATCTCTTTAATTAATTATGACCCTATTTAATTTTTCAATTAAATGTTCCAATTAATTAATTAATATTTTATTTAATTAAATTAGACTCTAAGCCTATTTAATTAAATATTTATTTCTATAATTAATTAAATCCAATTCCATTAATTAACTTATAAATTAAATTCCAATTTAATTTAAAATCTTGATTCAATACAATCGGATCTCGCCCTGCTCCAATTGGGTAGAACCAGTAGATCCATTTATTCTTTGTTTCATTGTGTTCGCTTCGTGTGTATTGTGTATGTCCCCGTAGGTTCACCACATAGTTGGCCGTGGGTTATAATTAAATATTCATTTAATTATGCGAGTATGGCATACTCTTAATCAATCGAACACTTTGTCGACTAATCATTCCAAAATCAACACCCCTGTCAATTTGTGAATTCTACCATACTCCACAGTCGATGTCTGGCCACAAGCTAGTAGAGCCCAATCACTGGTGAATTAATTCAGTGAACCTTTAATCATTTACAATTACCATATATGACATGATCCCTCCATTTGTTAATCTCCCAGTCGAGACTTAAGGGCTTTGGACTTTTCATCGGTTCCCTTTCATTGTCTCGACCTTATGTATTCTAATCTCGAAACTATTCCCTTTGACTTATTCTTTATGAGCTACTTTCATAAAGTTGTCAGGTACCTCGGCCGAGGGTTTTACCGGAATTCGTTTTTCACAGAAATTCATAGGAGAAATCCCCAACCTATCAAGTCTGGTCAATGGATACTCTGTTGATATACAATATGAACCTGCATACGAGTTCCTCTATACCCAACGTGAATCCATAGAGACCTTCTGGTAATCTCCAGTCAGTCGAAACTCACATCAAAGTATAGAATTTCTCGCATCAGATAAACCCTATCACCTCAAGTAATAAGGATAGTTCCTCGTATATTATTGCAAATAGAAATAACTTCGACTCTGATACGCAACTACCGCTTCCATGGTGAGTTATTTCCTAGTTGGGGTATTCAGTGCACTTGACCCACTTCTGTGTATCGACTATCCCAGTCACGTTAGTGGACCCCATCGTCCTCCAGTTCATCAGAGTATACACATCAGTGAGAGTCTAACCGAATCCAATGATGTCATATCTCAAATGAATTCTACGACTCTTGAATATGTTCTAGATCACGGCCTTGGAGATTAGTCAACGGGTTGTCCCATAGCCCTGTGATCTAAAGACTTCTATCTTATGCTTAGATAATTATTATATAAGATAAAGATGGTCATTATGAATAAGGTGCATTTATTAATATAAATTGAATAGTTCCTTATTTATTACAATAAATAGCAACCATACAGTTGGTTTGCCGGATACTATTTTCATCAATTGCTTCTTCTTCCTCTTCTTCTTCTTTCTTGTTGTTTCTTTAATTTTTGGAGTTATAGTACGAAGAGAAGGCATACATAAATGTGGATGAATTAAATTGTTGTTGAATCTGCATCTGCTCATAAATTGAGAAGACGCTTCTTAATTCAGTTTAGGATTAAAAAAAAAAATCGGTATTCCGTTTCGGTTCGATAAACCGACCGGTAATACTGAAAACCGAAGGTTACCAAGGTTCGGCAATGGGACACGTACCGTATACGGAACCGAAATTTCAGTTCGGTATGCGGTACGTGCCGAAACTTCGGTTTCGGTACGACCCGGTCGCACTACAACAAAAATGATTTTTGGTGGCATCATGCTTGATGACATTTTAAAGAAAATGTCACAAAATATTAATATAGTCATACTTTTGAAAAATGTCACAAATTATAAATGTTAATTTGACTGTTTAGTGACATTTTTATACTATAGTGATATTTTATAATGTTATTTTTAACTACAATTGTGACATTGATACATTTAGCCACACCGCTACAAATGGCATTTTGCTAGTGACATGTTATATATAACGACATTTTTCAAACTGCCACTTGTAGCGGTGTGGCTAAAAGTGAAATGTCACTATCATAACAAGAGGTAACATTATAAAATGTCATAATAATATAAAAATGTCATTAAACAGTATGATTAACATTTATAATTCTTGACATATTTAAAAAATGTAACTACATTCATTTTTTGTGACATTTTCTTCAAAATGCCATCAAGCATGATGCCACAAATGATCATTTTTGTTGTAGTGTCGGTTTACCAGATCGTGCATACCCTAGTTTACCCACTGTGTTATGATAAATGTGGCAATTTACCTCCTGTGTTACAATAACACTTTTCATGCTCACTCTTAATTTCGGCAAGTGAGTTATACTCTTTGATTGAAGAAGGTAAATTGATCTTTTAAAATTTGAGAGAATTGCATTTTTGGTACAGAGCTATAGGTCAATTCCCACTTTTAGTACATAGCTTTATGTGTCCAACACATTTGGTACAGAACTTTAACAAATTATGACACATTTGGTACAACCGTTAAAAATTGCCGTTAAAGGGTGATGTGGCAGTTAAGTCTAATTGCAAAGTTGATGCCATTACTTATGTTGACTGATAATTTTACCCCATAATATTTCAGGTTACCAAAAAAGCCCCACATCTTCAAATTTAGTGACGATTTTAGTCCACATTGTTGCCAAAATTCAATATTGACTCGAATAAGACCACGTGCGGACCAATTTAAAAATTTTACTTATTTTATTTAAATAACTAATTTGATTTATAAGTAATATTAATATATTAAATAATAATTTAACATAAATATCACCAAAATTAAGAAAAAATATTCTTTTTAAATATAAGATTTATATAATAGATTAATGCTACTATATAAATTTTATATTTAAACCACAAGTTGAACATTATGAATATCACCGGGGAGTAAATTGTCATTAACTCATATGAAAGAGACTAGCTCTCACAGTAAGACGAACTCATGTTTGAATCCTCACTGTAAGAGATTCCCATATATTGAGTATGATACGTTTCTAAGCTTGAATACCAATTAACAAAAAAAAAAAAAAAAAAGGAAAAACCACATAGCTAGTGATGGGATAAACTAAAAGACGTGTGTTTGGTCCTTTATTTTTCTCCCTGATTTCTAATTTTTCCATTCCTTTTTTATTTTATTTTCAAAAGGAAGGTCATATATGAATATGATAACAATTTGCTTCAGGTTTGTTTCAATTCGTCAATGTATGTTCGATCTAATGTAAGTTATTAGTCTCCATGATATAACGAACTAGGACATAATATTGGGATAGATTCACATAATGTACATGTTCGATGCACGTCAAAATAAAATTAAGTCATGCAATAGGTTATGAGGAATTTATTTTGTCCACTCAATAGGTTAAAAAGCCATTTTCAATGTGTTAATTATCCCCACCTCCAAATGGTTAGTTCAAGAATCGAACTAACAGAATTCCGTTCAATATCTATATAATAACTGGTTGGGTAAGAAAGATCCCAAATGCTGGTGATGCTATTTGACCAGACCAGACCAGACCACATCTTCATTCATGTGAGATTCAATATTGAATATATTAATATTACTTATAAATTAAATTAGTTATTTAAATAAAATAAGTAAAATTTTCAAATTGGTCCGCACGTGGTCTTATTCGAGTCAATATTGAATTTTGACAACAATGTGGACTAAAATCGTCACTAAATTTGAAGATGTGGGGCTTTTTTGGTAACCTGAAATATTATGGGGTAAAATTATCAGTCAACATAAGTAATGGCATCAACTTTGCAATTAGACTTAACTGCCACGTCACTCCTTAACGGCAATTTTTTACGGTTGTACCAAATGTGTCACAATTTGTTAAAGCTCTGTACCAAATGTGTTGGACACATAAAGCTGTGTACCAAAAGTGGGAATTAACCTATAGCTCTGTACCAAAAATGCAATTCTCTCTTTAAAATTTTCATAGAAGGATAAAATGTTCTTTTTCAAAACATGGGGGGAGAGGGGAGTAAATTGAACATTATTTATATCGCAGGGATAAATTGACATTAGCTCATAATTTAGCACACTATTGCACATTTCATACCACCTTACATTATTCGGACAAAACTGGTCATATGCGTCACACGTGGTCTTGAACTTGGCATTTATATATCTGATCTAGTCCACTCGTTCATACATTTCTTGGGCGGTTGTATTCTTGTTAACTGGAAATTTTCGTAGTCATTGAAACAGATTGAATCTATTAAATTGGTTGGCTAACTGGCATGTTCTATCGCAATTTCATCAAAGCAAAATCTATATCTTTTGAATACATCTCTAAATTTTCTTATGCCTGTACAATGTATATAAGTCTAAAATGAATAAACCGCTTCCAAGTCACGCACATATTGTGTGTTACAGTATATCATATATATGATATGATATGAGATGAGATTTGTTTGAAGCTCATCTCTTGTAGTTAATTTGATGAAAGCATTGAACAAGCACTAGCTAAACTCCATATTTTATTTGGTCAAAATTTTCAATTTACAGGTCACATGCACATGGACGATTTCAGGCTAATTTTGAAATTGGGCTCTATTTGGACCAAAATTGAAGGTGTGACACTAAATAAGTCGGCCCAAAAAGATGTGGGGGTAGAAACGCCAATAAAGTTAAATTGTGACACCAAATGTGAAAAAATCCCCATTTCAAATTAGGCAGGAGGGTAGAAGGAATTTTTTGTTTGCTAGTTTTCTACTGTAAACTATTATCATCTTATTGTGTTGAGTTCAACTCTGAGATTTTTAAGTTTATTTGTTAGAGTTAAAATCTTAGGTAATTTGATTTGACTTTTCTAATCAAATTCTCATGTGTAAAAATGATAAAAATGTTTTTTCAAAGAATCAAATTCTCATGTGTAAATGATAAAAATATTTTTTTCAAAAAATGTAAATGTAATTTAATACATATATATATTTTTTTTATTTCTCAAACAAAGCAACGAAATATTCTTAAGAGAAATAAAGATAACTTTGAATAGATTTTTGTTTGATAATTTATAACTTTGAATAGATTGCAACAATCTAATAAGTACAGTTGTATGTTAGCTAGACTATTGGCAGTAAAGTGACCAGAAGTTGGAAGTACGATAAGGACCAGGGCTGTTAATGCGCGGATTTCAAATTGAATTCGATCCTTTATTCGGGTCGATTTCTTAGGATTTTTGTCTGATTAGAGATTTGTTGAATCTGCTTCGATTAATTATATTTGTAAGCCGAAAATTGGAGCGAATATGGATCTAGGTTTTTCAATCAGTTAAAGATCCGTATCCGACAATATATTAATTTTTTACATATAATATTAAAATAAGTAATATTAATACTAATAATTCATTGAAATTTTAAATTTTGTCTATTTTCATTATTAGTAAAGAGAGTTTGAACACGTGGGCTAAATTTAAATGAAATTGAAATGTTAACAAACTTATTTTTAAAAAAAATAGTGGAGTGATTTTGAAAGTTGAGATTTTATTGGATTAAAAAAATATTTAATATACAACAAAATTCAGACAAGGTCCAATGGACTCGAGAAACTTAGATCCGACCCGAATTTGACCAATTGATAACCCTAATTAGGACAAAGAGACAACACATGCAAATCCAACAACATATTCAACCAAGAGAAGGGATAAATCACACCAAAAGAGAAAGCATTATATTTGCTATTGTTGAAAATGTGCTTAACACCATGAGAAAATCAACATAAATTTATCTGAACACATAAATTTTATAGTAACACCAAAAGAAAATCAAAATCTTGAAAACAAGAGACCTGAATATCCTTAAGAATTTTTTTATAACAATAGTAATAACTTTGAAATCATATATATCTCAAGACGATTAATCTCGATAGCAAGTTGTAGGCTTTCTCAACTTAATACTTCCTTGCGTTCCACCCGAATCGGTTAATCCAACACTTATACCGCTGCACGTACCATTCAAAAATTTATCAGCATCGACAATGATCGGATATGTGTACTTTACAGAGGCCAAGAAATTCACATCAAATTCAAGCACAATATTTGTAGTGTTAAAACGTGGCCAAGGCGCAGCTCGTATGATTGCGTTAAACGAATCCCTTTGTGAAGATTCTTGGTAAAATCGTGGAAGAACCGTTCTTGATGGATTCGCGTCCACACACTTAATTGAAACATTTAGATATTCATATGTAATTCCAGAGAATGCATTTGATTCTGCTGTCATGCTGGAATCGTTGTCGTACAAGGAAACTGAAACCGATTTTATACTGAAATCGGGATTCAGAACGCTTACGCTGATCGCAAGCATCATGAAAGAAAACGCAATTCCTGACCCAATTGCGTAAAGAATTGTTTGAGCTACAACACGAATGAAACGACTTACTTCAAGAGATGAGCGTCGAGTTTCTTCATATGCGCCGATGGTATTTAAAGGGCAGGGCCGACTTTAGCACTAGGCAATTTAGGCAATTGCCTAGGGCCTCAGCCTCCACGGGGCCCCAATTTCTTACTGTTCATATTATTATATACTACCCAATATATACTATCCAATACACATATGGGCCATATATATTCATTCATATTTTCTTTTAAAAGATTATCATCCAAAAATCTGAATTAAAATAATTGCAACCCAACCTCCACAATGCCCTATCCCCTATTAACCATATTCACCAATTACCCGCCGTATACACATATATGTACTGCTCACCAATACATCCATTAAAAGAAATTTTTCCAACAAGAATTCCCGAGGTCATTGTTTTAAGTTTTAACTTTATTTTCCTCTTACTCAAATAACTTTTTTCTTTCTCTTTCTAGAAAATCATATTTTTTTCTTTCTTTAAAGTTTGCTTTTTCACTCATCCATTCATTTATTTCTTTCTCTCATGCAAGGCTATAACAATTATTCATCAAACAAAATTAAGATTTCAATTTTCATTTCAAATTTGGACATTTCAAATTAAGATTTCAATTTTTCATTCCAAACTTAGGCACTTCTCGCATATATTTTAAGATATGTCTATATTCAAAGTATGTAAAAAAAATCGGTTTTATTAGTTGGGTTTTTTAACTAATTTTTCCTAAATAAAGAAAAAATTTATTGGAATCAATATGTTATTTTGTGCATATTTTGTATTTTAAGAAGATTTAAATTTTCAAAATGAAAAAGAACGCGACAAAGTTGTACTATGAATAAGATTTATCTAATAAATTTCACATATAATTTTAATTTTACTATGAACATATCTCTTAGAAAAAAGAAGGGTCTTTCTTTTATTATTTTGATATGGAAGGAGCAAAAGTAAGTTTTACATATAATATAATTTTATTTTTTTTGTTGATAAGCCCGACTTTAGATTTCGCCTAGGGCCCCGAAAATTGTAGAGCCGGCCCTGTTAAGGGGTAGACTGTTGGGCTTGATGATGAACTTAGCATCACCATTTTTATACATGAGTGTGAATTAATTAATTAAGAGAATGTTTAATTTGTTTGATTGAGAGAAAATCTTTAGATTAGGAATCTGCAGGGTAATGATTTTATAGGTCGAGAACTAGAATTAAATTAATGTAGTTTGATTAGGAACAGAGTTGTTGAATTATTAGGACTCTGAAAATGTAACAAATTGATATCAAATAGGAGAATATTTCTTGCAGTTTATCCTTAACCATAAGGAGAAAAATTAAAGTGGAAAATTCATGCTATAGATGAAAATGTGCATACATATAAATATTAATTGATCGTGATAATATTGGCAATTTAATGGTTTCCCCTGCATAAAGACAAGTAAAATAACTATAATACTTGTTCATATAATTTTTTATCCGGCTAAATCACATTTATGATCGTTCAACTATAAAGTATTTTACACTTATATCCCTCTTGCTAAAAAGTTACTCTTAAGTCCATCTTATATAAAATGTGTTACACTTAGATCCTTCATACAAAAAAATTACACTTAAGTGTATTTTTGGGTTTTATGTGTCATAATATTTGATTTGATCAAGGTAACACATTTTATCAGTGCAATCTGGATGGAAATGTGTCTATTAATGTAACATATTTTATATATGATGGACTTAATTATAAATTTTTTGCTTGAGGTATATAAGTGTAATACATTTTATATAAGAGCAACTTGAGTGTAACTTTTTCGACGAAAAGAATATAAGTGTAAAGCACTTTATACTTAAGAACAATAAATGTGATTTAGCGTATTTAACGTCTCCTCTTTATATATATAAGGTAGACTACAATATTTATCATCTATACAATTCATAGCAAATGGATATGCGTACATTTTACAGAAAATGGGATTATAAACTTAGTTACAGAGGAATTAATAAATTGATAATTTTTCTGATAAATTTTAGCCCATCAAAAGTTCAAGTCACGTGAAAAATGCATTAAACCTATATGTGTTTGGGAAACCTGCATAGAACCCCCTTGTGTTATTTTTTTTTTTTTCGAGGAATCCCTTATGTTGGACAAATGTTGTACAAAATCTCTTTTCCGTTCAAAATAACGGAAAGTGTTTCTTACTCGCGTTTTATGAGATTGAATTCGATTTTCATTAGTCTAAATTGGAAAATTACCAAAATACCGTAAAGTAAAAAAAAATCCTTTCTTCTTCCTTGTACCTTCCATCCCACCCACCCACCCACCCACCTTTGAAACATTTCTTCAAACACCACTTGTGCTTTGCCTAACTATAAAAAAAGTATTTGTGTTATTTTAACAAACAAAAATCCCCTTTGTTCTTTTTTTATTTGCAAAAAAGCCCATTTGAAATTCCGTTGTATGTACCTTTACTAAATGAAATGGGAAAGCTGATTTTGTCTGAGGGGATTGAAGACGAGATAGTTTCAGGGATTAATGTGTTGTTTCTAGATGGGTCGTTGATAGCTGGGCCATTGCGGAGTGGACTTATTGAAGAGCATAAGTTGACTGGATCGGGGGAATTAAAAGAAGCCCAATTTTAGTCATTGGACCAGTGGCCCATTTATGCTTAGAATTATTATAACTAGTTATGTTTGATTTCAATTGTAAAGAAGGGAATATTCCCATGCGTCATTTTCAGTTAGTTGGGTATGATATGTAAACATGATTTTGGAATGAAGGAGGACACTTTTGAGACGTCAACAATTCTGTTTCTCATCTAATTCTCTCTTTATAATCTCATCTTCTTCCTGACTTTATTTGCAAGTTACTCTTTTATGTTGTGTAATTACAGAAAATTATAAAAAAAATTACAAAAATATTGCTAGAATATTACATATAACTGCCATTTGACCTTGGGAGGGTTTTTTTACTAATAAAAAGATAACACATGAGGGTTTTGTTTGCTAAAATATCACATAGTTTTTTTTTATAGTTAAACAAAGCACATGGAGTATTTTTGCATTTCACCCTAAGTATGGAGGGTAAAATAGTACTCAACTTAAGAATATGAAGGAGTTAAGGATAAAAGGAAGAATGTGCTCATTTTGTAAACCATAAATAGTATAGGGGTTTTTATGCAAGTTTTTCAAAACACATATGATGTTTTTTCCTCCAAATCACAGTTAAACAAAACAATAAGCAAAACAAAGACCCATATTAAGGAGTCTCCATGATAGAATTAATACAGCTTTTTTTTCTAAATCAACTTTTATTGAAACTAAAACTCTAAGAATTGTAAAATTATAAAAAAAACCTATTAATAATGATTAGAAAAAGCAAACCCTCTTATAAAGGAAACAACACAGAGCCATTAAATTCCAATTTTATTCGATCTTTTTAATCCGCACTACCAAGAAAAGTAGGAAAAAATAATAACTACCCAAACAAATTTTTTTTATTCAAGAGGTATGATATATTATTAATTTTACAAGCTATTAAATTGAATTCTTAGTCATTTTTTACTCATAGTTAAATAGTCTTTTGAATTTAAAGTTTATATTGGAATCGAAGGATAAGATCCACCAGATTCTTTCTGAAACTCCTTGGATTACCGTGGTTGAATCACTGACATCTTCATCTTGGAAACCTCATATTTTGATGTTTCCGATCGAGACTAAATCACATAAGGATCAACGTAGCCTAAATTCCACGATATAAATACTCAATTAGTATGATAATATGTGTCCGCTAATTTCCAAATTATATTAATTTGTGTGCTTAACATGATATATATGTATATGAAGACGAGAAAGGGTATGGACCTCTCAGTAATGGCGACCCACCCGTTTCGATCTTACATCTCCCACATCGCACATATATAAGGCTATACTGGATTTTAAAGTGACTAGCAACATATATATAGAAAGAACAACAAAAATATAAACCTATCTTAAATGAGCTATTGCCAATTTAGTCTCATATGAAATGCATAATGTTCAATTTACTACCTTTGATTTATAAAAGAGCACTTTACCCCCTAAGAAAATGTTGAAAGAGCAATTTATCTCTGCATAATATTCAATTTACTCCCTTTGATTTGTAAAAGAGCACTTTAGTCTCACATTAACAGTGGCAATCTAGTTAAATTTAGAGTTATACACAACATGAAAAATATAGCCAATATTTCTCCATGACTTATAGAAATATAATGAAAATTATTATTTTTCCTTATGTTGTTGATGTTCACATATGCTTATATACAACAAGCAAAATCTTCTTTCTCTAAAAAACAATGCCAATATATGTTGATTGTTTCTTTCTTAGAGTATTGATAATGCCATATACCATCCACATTCACGCCATTGTTATTTACTTGGTAATTGAATTTTGCCTTCAGGGTAATCTTGCTTATTTCACTTTGTACATCCACATATATATATTACCTGCAAAAATTCACATTGCAAGGAGTGAAAGTTATTGGAGGAATTGAAGAAATATGGAATTAGGGTTTATAGAATTAGGGATTATTGTTTAATTTTAACTTTTTTCTTTTTCTTTTCTCTCTTTTATTTATAAATTGTATCTTATTATAAGAAAAAGTGCTACATGCTTTCTAAGTTAGGTTAGTTAGGATCAGTTGCTTTCACCACCTTAGTCTTGTGTAAATATCAGGGTTCGATCCTTGTTCATGTAAGTTTTTTATAATAATAAATTTTTTTTTCTTCTTCATTCTTCCTCTCCAAGAACACGCACCACACACACTCTGTAATCAATTGATTTTATTCACAATTTATGAATAGTTACAGATTACAACATGGTATCAATTTAAATACATATATATCCACTGCAATTTACGAGTTCATACTCATCTATTATTCATAAAATTGCATTCAATTTTGCAATTTTTCTTTGTTTCTCTTATCCGCCATGTCCACTAAATGTGGTGTTACTCCGCCTACAAACTTCTTCTGCTTTAAATTCCTCGATGACTGGGAGTTCTCGTTCCAGATTACCCATGGAAGATCCTTCCAGCCCATATTTTCTTCACCCCTCTGATGGCCCGTGTTTCATATTGTTCAAAACAAACTCAATGGTGACAATTATGCAGCATGGGCTCGTCAATGTCTTTGTCCCTGAATGTTAAACAAAAGATAAGTTTCATTAATGGAACAATAACAGATTATGGTCATGATGATGCGGTTCTACAAGATGCTTGGTCCATAAATAACGATATTGTTGTTTCTTGGATCCTAAACTCTGTTTCTTCGGAGATTCATCCCAGTATCATTTACACCAACAGTGCAAAAGAAATTTGGGATGATTTGAAGTCTGGATTTCAACAAAGCAATGGTCCTCGTGTGTTTCAGTTAAGAAAGGATCTTGCTACTCTTACTCAAGATAATCAATCTGTGAATATTTACTTCACCAAATTGAAATCAATTTGGGATGAACTTCATATTTATAGGCCAGTTATGGCTTCATGTAATTGTAGGAATGCCAAGAAAGTACATGATCATAAACAAGAAGAGTATGTCATGGCTTTCTTGATGGGTTTAAATTCTTCTTTTGATACTTTAAGGGAACATATTCTGATCATGGATCCATTGCCTCCTATTAGCAGGGTTTCTTCCCTTGCTACTCAAGTAGAAAGACAAAGGATGATTGGCCAGAAAAATCATATTGATTTGTCTAATTCACTGGCCTTTGCTACAAGAAATCCCACTCCACAAACCCGTCCTTACAATCAGTTCAAAACGCCATCCCAAAACACTAACCAAAACCCTTCTTTTAACCCTGCATTAAAGAAAACCAACAAACCTATTTGTGCCCATTGTAAAATTCAGGGTCACACAATTGATGAGTGTTTCAAGCTTCATGGATATCCTCCTGGTTTTCAGCCCAAATCTAGACAACATTTTTTTCAAAGTACTGCTATCCATCAGGTGTTTGATGATCAAAATTCTCAGCACAGTCAGATTCAACAACATAATGGCCTCTACTCTAAGAATGAACAATCAAATCCTTCTCCTTTGCATCCTTTGCTACAAAGTCTCAATGATGAACAATGCCAACATCTCATGAATTTGTTTTCAAGTCAGTTAAACATTCCTTCTCAGTCTTCCACTCACAATTCCACTAACTCAGTACACATATCTTGTGTTCAGGTATCTGTTCAAACAAAAATACTATTGACTTTGAATTATTTCATAATAATTGGATTCTTGATTATGGCGCTTCTAAGCACATTTGCAATAACAAGCATCTATTTACTTTCATTACCTTTGTTCAGAATGCTAAGGTTGTTCTTCCTGATAACTCTAGTTTTAATGTCAAAGATTTTGGTGATATTATAATTTTCCCTGGTCTTATACTTAAGAATGTTTTCTACATACCTCAACTTAAGATTAATTTGATTTCAGTCAGTGAGCTACACTACAAGAAAAACAACGTTTTCCGACGGAATTTCCGGTAAAATCCGTCGAAAAAATGGATATGTATATTGATGTTATTCAAATTCAGATCGATCGATTCTCCATTTGTAATTTTAATTGTTCAAATTCAAAATTCTTGACCATAAGGTTATGTACATTGAGGTTATTCGAAATGAAATCGATTCTTGTCTTAGAATTAATTAATCAGTCACTAATTCAAAATTGTTGACAATATGATTATGTACATTGACGTTATTCGAATTCAGATCGATCAATTCTCGATTTGTAACGTTAATTGACCAAATTCAAAATTTTTGACCATAGGGTTATGTACGTTGAAGTTATTCGAAATGAAATTGATACTTGCCTGAAAATTAATTAATCAATCACTAATTCAAATTTTTTGACTATATGGTTATGTACATTGATATTATTCGAATTCAGATCGATCGATTCTCGATTTGTACGTTAATTGACAAAATTCAAAATCTTTGACCATAGGGTTATGTACATTGAGGTTATTCGAAATGAAATTGATCTTGGGTCGTAATTAATTAATCAATCACTAATTCAAAATTGCACGTTGACCATAAGGTTATTTACAATGAGATTATTCGAAATCAGATCGATACTTGACTCGAAATTACTTAATTAGTTACTAATTCAAAATTGTTGACTATATGGTTATGTACATTGAAGTTATTCGAATTCAGATCGATCGACATTAATTGGCTCGGAATTAATCAGTCACTAATTTAAAATAGTTGACCTTATGTGTAATGTACAATGAGTTTATTCGAAACGAAATAGGTATATAGTTTGTCGGAAAATTAACCAGTCAAAAATTAATTTGTAAATAAATAATTTTTATTTTTATTTTTTAATGAATTTTCCGACGGGTAGTCGGAAATTAATCAATTCATTTTTTATTTCTTTTAAACTGAATTTTCTGACGGAATATGCCCCTTGGAAATTAAATATCTTTTTTTTTTATTTTTTAATGCATTTTCCGACGGGTATTACCCGTTGGAAATTAATTAATTTACTTATTATTTTTTAAAATTACTTTTGTAACGGATTATGTCAGTCGGAAATTAAATATCTATTTTTTATTTTTTTAATGCATTTTCCGACGGGTATTACCCGTCGGAAATTAATTAATTTATTTTTTTATTTTTTTTAAATTAATTTTCCGACGGTTATTTCCCGTCGGAAATTAATAATTTTTTATTTTATTTTTTTAAAATGAATTTTATGACGGATTATGCCCATCGGAAAATAAATATCTATTTTTTTAATGCATTTTTCGACGGGTAATACCCGTCGAAAATTAATTATTTTATTTTTAAATTATTTTTAATGTATTTTTCGATGGATTATGCCCGTCGGGATAAAATATTTTCATTTTTATTTAATTTTACTAAATTTTCCGACGGGTTTAATCCCCCGTCGGAAAATCCATCGGAAATCTCGATAATTTCCGACGGATTTGAACCCGTCGGAAAATTTCTGTCGGAAAACACTGTCTTTCATGTAGTGCTATTAGGTAAAGATAATCTAGCTATTAAATTTGGAAGGGGTAATTTATAATTCATGACAGTCAAGGGAAGATGATTGGAAGGGGTAATTTGCAACAAGGCCTATATGTTTTGGACTCAGACTACAAAGATCAACTTGCAAGCTCACTGCAATAAGGTTTTTGCCGTGACATGGCATAGAAGATTAGGCCACCTTCCTTTCAAAACCATGGGTTGGCTTAAGAGTGATATAGATTTAGACAACTCCAGTAGTTGTAATAATAGTCCATGTTATGTTTGTCCTTTAGCTAAACATAAAATCCTTCATTTTCCTAAATCTACTACTTCTTCTCATGCCGTCTTTGAACTACTTCATTGTGATGTATGGGGGCCATTTCATGTGCTTTCTAAAACTGGTTATATATATTTTGCTACAATAATTCATGATTATTCAATGTTTACATGGGTATGTTTTTTAGCAAAAAAGTCAGACATGTCTACTGTTATTCCCGGTTTCTTAGCCATGGTTAAAAATCAGTTTAATTGCATTATTAAGACTTTTAGGAGTGACAATGCACCTGAATTATGTTTTAAAGAGTTATGTTGTAGAGAGAAAGCATCAACACTTACTTAACATTGCTAGGGCACTCTATTTCGAATCTAAAGTCCCTATTGCCTTATGGACTGAGTGTATTGCTACTGCTGCATTTCTTATTAATAGAACTCCTTCTAAAGTTCTAAATTTTCAGTCCCCTTATCAAATGTTGTTTAATAAAAATGTTGACTACATCAATTTCAAAACTTTTGTTTGTCTAGCTTTTGCCTCTACTTTACAGAAGGGTAGAAATAAATTTGATCCTCGGGCCAGAATTTGTGTGTTCATTAGGGCAAAAATTCAAATTTCATATCATAGAACTGGCCGATTTTATTTTTCATACCAAACTTACAAGAAACGTACCAATACCCTGTCAAACGTTACGAGTGATATTTCCGTTAGTTTTGTTGATAAAATTGCCACTTGACTATAAAAATTTAAATTACTAATACTTTTTATAATATTATGAATAATTTTGGCGATTTTGCTGATTAACTCCTGTCTTTTGGCTATTTTACGAATTGACCCCTATTTCATTCCTCACGCATGACCAACATCCTCTGGTAGTTGTTCATCGGAAAAAGGAGAGGAGGTTTGTTCGTCTCTTCACTGCGAACACATACGTATACTAAATTTCATATTATGTTCGTTCAATTTTTGCATTTGAAAATTTAGATCGCGAAACCCTTTTCCTCACAAATTTCAAATCGCGATTACAGCCTTGTTTCTCCGCCTTTTTTAGAAATTTTTGTGTCATCTTACTCCTTTGATTTTGGACTTCAATCTCCATGGTTTAATTCGCTCAACAAAACTAACGAAAGTATCACTTTTGCAACGTTTGTCAAGAATTTGTATGTTTTTTGCGAGTTTGGTATGAAAAATGAAATTTGTCAAGTTCTATGGTATGATAAATTAATTTTTGCCGTTCATTGGTTATCCCTTTGGTGTTAAAGGATACATATTATTTGATATTCATACATAAGAAATCTTTATATCTAGGGATTTAGTTTTCCATGAGGGAACTTTTCCCTTTCGTACTATTATTTCTGATCATTATAATCAAAAAATTTTGAATGAAAATATTTTTCCTTCTAATAAGTTTGTTGAGGATTACTATCCCTATGATAATAACATTTCTGACCAACATACTTTAGCCCTGATTATATTTCTCCATCTCAAGATGTGGACTCTAATACAAATATATCTAATGACCATAATATAGATATTGATCATCATAGTTCTCCCTCATCTTTACCAGTCAAAAAGTCAACTAGACAAATTAAGAAACCTAGTTATCTATCTGATTATCATTGAGGTTCTTTACATGGTATTGACACTACACTGAATTCACAATCAATATATCCATTATGTAGTGTTATGCAATACATCATCCTATCTCACAGTTACTTTCATCATGAATATCTTCTTAGTCTGAACCACTTTATCATCAAGCCATTGGTCAACAAAAATGGAGGGATGCTATGCTAATTGAGATACAAGCTTTGGAGGAAAAAAGACTTGGACTCTTGTTCAATTACCTCCTGAAGAAATCCATTGGTTGTAAATGGTTTTACAAGATAAAGAGGAATCCAGATGGTTCCATTGACAGGTATAAGGCAAGACAAGTTGCTAAAGGGTATACTCGAGAAGAGGGAGTTGATTACAATGAGACTTTTTTCCCTGTAGCTAAATTAGTCACTGTTAAGGTATGTTTAGCTTTAACAGCCTCTAAGGGCTGGGAATTATGTCAGCTTGACATAAATAATGCTTTCTTATATGGAGATTTAGATGAGGAGGTTTATATGGATCTCCCTTTGGGCTATCCCAAGCATAAAGGGTCTAAGGATTCTCCTAAGATTGTTTGCAAATTACATAAGTCTCTTTATGGCTTAAAACATGCATCTAGGCAATGGAATGCAAAATTTACTGAAACTCTTTTAAAATTTGGTTTTCAACAATCTAAATCATACTACTCTTTATTCACAAAGGGTCATGATAATGAATTTTTTGTTCTATTAATATATGTGGATGATAATGTCATTACAGGTCCAGATTTAAAAACATTTCTTTCTTAAAGAATTTTTTACAGAGAAAATTTAAACTTAAAGATATGGGAACTCAAATACTTTTTGGGATTGGAGATTGCTAGATCTTCCAAAGGCATCTGTTTGAACCAGAGACAATATACTTTACAAATACTTGAAGAGACTGGTTATCTTGGTTCCAAACCATTAGCTCTCCCTATGGATCCTAAAGCTAAATTCAATTTAGAAGATGGGGACCCTTTGCAAAATGACACCCAATACAGAAGGTTGATTGGAAGATTGTTGTATCTTACCATTACTAGATCAGACATAAAATATGATGTGCACAAGCTTAGCCAATTTGTTTCTAAGCCTAGGCTGCCTCATCTACAGGCTCTTCATCATATACTCATATACTTAAAGTCTAGTCCAGGTAAAGGTCTTTTTTATTCTTCTACTTCATCACTAACTATTAAATCTTTTTATGATGCAGATTGGGCTTCTTGTTTGGACACAAGAAGGTCTACAACTCATCTTTTTAGGAGATTCTCTTATTTCATCAAAATCCAAGGAACATGCAACTATCAAAGTCTTATGCTAATGCAGAGTATAGAGCTTTCTAGTGAAATTGTTTGGATATGACAAATTCTCACAGATTTACAAGTTCAACATTCAGCACCTACTCTACTCTTTTGTGGTAACCAATATGCTATACATATAGCTAACAAGCCTATTTTTCATGAGCGAACGAAACATATCGAAATAGATTGCCATTTTGTTAGAGAACAAGTGGCACGCAACAGGATTAAACTCATCCCAATTCACATTGAAAATCAAATAGCAAATGTCTTAACTAAAGCATTACCTTTACCTCGTTTTTCATCATTGCTATCCAAGATGGCTCTCGTTGATATCCACTCTCCATCTTGAGGGGGGAGTATTGGAGGAATTGAAGAAATCTGGAATTAGGGTTTATAGAATTAGGGATTATTGTTCAATTTGACCTTTTTTCTTTTTCTTTTCTCTCATTTTTTTATTAATTGTATCTTATTATAAGAGAAAGTGCTACACGCTTTCTAAGTTAGGTTAGTTATGATCAGTTGCTTTCACCGCCTTAGTCTTGTTTAAATATTAGGGTTTGATCCTTGTTCATGTACGTAAGTTTTTTATAATAATAAAATTTATTTTCTTCTTCACTATTCCTCTCCAAGAACACGCACCACTAGGGGTGTAAACGAGCCGAGTAGTATCGAACGACACGTTGTTCAAGCTTGGTTTGAATTTTATCGAGCTTGAAATTTTGTGTTTGAGCTTGGTTTGATTTCTTAACGAACCGAGCTCTCACGAGCTTTTATCGAACGAGCTCGAGCCGAGTATCGAGTAGCTTGGTATTTTACATGTGTTTTTTCAATTTTAAGCTTATCGAGTCGAGCTTCAAAAGTTATCGAACGAGAAATCTTGTTCAAGCTTGTTTGATTTGTTTGATGAACCGAGCTCAAACGAGCTCGAGCCAAGTATCGAGTGGATTGGTTTGATTTTCAGCCCTACGCACCACACACTCTGTAATCAATTGATTCTATTCACAATTTATGAATAGTTACAGATTAGAATAAAAGTGTTCTTATAATGAAACTCCACCCACCAAAGCATGATTTTTTTTTAAGATTATAAGATATGAATTTATTTTGATTAAAATCCCGAAACTTTGTTAATTTTATGCGGTTTTTTATTGTATTTCATGAATTGAAACTTGTACCATTATAAATTTCTCGTCAAGAGCTTTTCAGCCATATAAAGAACACAAAATTTAACCTTGTTACGAAGAAGCTATAGCGGTTTCCATCCAAAAACTGACGCAGAAAAGAAATGCGTCGAGGGAGTGAAATCATTTTTTTTCTCTCTTCATATTTTCAATCGATATTGTCACTGCAGGAGACGAAAAGATTAATGGATGAACATGGAAGAAAAAACTTCCCGTAATGTTTTCTTTAATTTGCTTTTGCTGCCGGGTTAAAGAAGAAGGGCATCCATGTCATTTACTTACTTTTAACTCTGGCATTAGGAAAACTGCTCTGGCTATATCAACAACCATATTTGAAGTGTGTTTTTGACTTCAATGAAAGACTTTTATAAACTTTTATGCGGAAAACTTAACATGCTTATCAACTTATCGCATATTATAAACATATCATAAACATATATTAGGATACGAGAGATTATCGATATACCGTTTGGCATCGATTCTTCAAAATATAATGTGGCTACAAAGTAATCTTTTGATCCAAGGAGCAGTTGGGAATCTCTTCTTAATTGAACATCAATTGTGATTCACCTTATTCTCTCTATCATTTCCTTATGATACAACCAATGTGTTTATGTAAGTGATTGAAAAATCTGATTAATGAGGAGATGTTGTATCCCCCTTTTATAGATGAGAGAAGAGGGCCACATTCATAGTAACTTACATAGAAGATGAACCACCAACTATCATGGTCCTTAATCATCTTTTGTAAGTTACTAATACATTAATATACCTAAGTTGAGTTCTGTTGGGCTCATTATTATTTGGGTTGATTGGGTTTTGGTCCAATTATATAATGTGGGCTATAAAGTAATCATGTGTTCGGCTAATTAAAAATGGACCGATAATAAATCAGTCCCAGTGTATCATATCCGATTCAGTTAGCCCAATAAAAAATATTGGACAAAAATGCCCTTGGATCCGCGTGTATGTGATATGTGATCGAACCGTTTATTTCATGTGATCTTGGATGTTAGTTGGAGGGTATATCTAGTGTATCCAAACCCTAATCCCAACTTCATTTGAAATCTTCCTCTCTCTCAACTCACACGACGGCGCATACCTTTCCTCTAGGACTTTTCTTGCAACTTTTCAGAGATTTTATTCCGACAGCTTACAATCACGGGTAAATGATGAAATACCTTTTTATCTAAGATAATCCACTTTTTTTGAAGTCGTAATGAAGTTTTGATGTTGAATTTGATAGAAATGGACTCGACCTCCAATTCCACGATTCGTTTTGGGTCAGCTCAGTGCTCATGTGGGTCGCGTGTGAGAATCTACACCTCATGGACGAAGGAGAACCCTAGACGGAGATTTGCTCGCTGCCAAGGATTAATGGTTGTATTATTTTTTTATTATTATAGCAAATTATCCACCATATAAATGTTCAAATTATCTCTGTGTAGTATGGGATGCTAATAATATCCATTGTTTAATGATTAGGAGGAACACTATGATTTTTTCGAATGGATCGACCCAACTATGTGTGACAGGTCCCGTGTTATTATCTCTGGGTTGCTATTGCGTGTTAATCGCGCAGAGGCTGAAAATACCTGCCTTACCCGCCAAATAAATATGGTTGTTAATTCTTTGGAAAAGATTGAGGCTGAAAACATGGCATTGCGTCGTAAGCAAAACTTTGCAATGATCTGTGATGTGCTTGTGTTTATGTGGTTTATGTTTGTATGATATGCTCTGTAGTGTTAACCGATTTCGTTGAACACACCTGGAAGTAACATTATAATTAATATCAAAGTTTTCTTTAAATATTTATTTATCCGAAAGGCCGAGCATTAGGGTGAGTTTGGCCCAGCGGTGGGAGCTCCTAAAAGCACTTCTAGACCTCCATTGTGATTTTTGAAGTGTTTGGCCCCAATTATAGAAAATGTTTTAGTCAATCGTGATTTTAATGGTGTTTGGCCCCTAATATCATAATCGCTTTTGAGATCTCCAGAAGCTAAAAATTAACTTATTTCAGAAGCTACTAAAGTGTTACTTTTGCAAAAGCTATTATCCAAAAGCAATTATTTTATAATTGAATTTTATCATAATCACTTATTGCCAAAATCCATTTTAGTAAAATTAATTCTCCTATAATTGATTTTCGAATCGCTAGGCCAAACTCACCGTTAATCTTGCAGAAGGAATCCTTTTTGTGAGATTAATGCCAACATTATTTCACAGGTGAGTGTGTTCTTAATTAGTCCCATCTAGTGCCAGAGGTGGATTTTATATTATGTTGGAATTCTATTGTTCATACGATTGCGGCACCATATAATTGAATTAGTTTTTATGTTTTTTTGTTGTATATAATTGAATTAGTTTTTTTCGAAGAAATAAAGCAATTTGGGAATTTGAAAATTGGCAGCCAGCTGAAGTAGTTTTTTTGCGCGCAAAATTTTTGGTATGTTCAAAGAATCATCTCAGCGTTCCTCCATCCCGAACCAAATTAGACCAGGTACCTCGAATTGGCAACCTCCACCATATGGAGTCATCATGATTAACGTTGATGCTGCTATTGACAAAAGATCCAACAGTTTTGGCATTGGTCTCATCTCCCGCAACCATCTGGGTGTGTGTTTGGATTGGCATTAGGAAAGATGCGATTTTCTGCTCGAACCAGAGGCAGCAGAAATAGCGGCAATGATACGGGGATTGGAATTTGGAATAGCTAGAGGTTGGAGGCATATCATACACAATGGCGGACCTAGGTAGGGGCTAGTGAGGTCTATAGCCCCCACTCAAATATTTTGTATATTAAAATAACGGTTAATAATAATTGCAGTCTGTCTTCCTTGACTCACTGGTTAGAGTATTGGAATATTTCTATATGGTCTGGAGTTTGAATCCCAGACTTCTTTTTTTTATTATAATTAAAACAAATCTTGATGCACAAAGGGTTCAATCCTGAGTCACCCAATTCATCACTAACTTAACTAAACATGCTAGAGGACTCATATATCAAGATTTTACTTATCCATAATATAATACATTATTGTATTTTTCTCTTTCTTAACAATTGCTCTTTTAATTTCTTTTTTCTTTCTTTGATTTTTTCCTTACTATTTTTTTTTAAAATTTTTTCTTTCTTTCTTAATAACTATCAAGAGAATTCAAATTATTTTTTATGATGTGGTTTCTTCATATTAGTTTTTAATTTAATACATTACATAATGAGGTATCATATGTAATTAAAATAACTTGTGAAAGTTATTTTTTGTCAAAATTCACATCTATTCATATATTTTCTCGTGAATGAAATATGAATTTAAATTTGATTAATTGAATAATTTTTTTTTTAAAATTTAGGATAGAACTTTAGCCTCCACTGTACCAAATTCCTGGATCCGCCCTGATTATGCTCGAAGGGGATTGTAAATCAGTTGTTAGTGGAATCCTAGGAGTTGAATCGTACAATAGATTTCATCCCTCGGGGCACTTTTTTGAGAGCATTAAGGCTATGGCTAATAACTTAGATTTTTTTGTGTGTTCCCACGTGTTTAGGGAAAATAATTCAGTAACTCATGCTTTATTTAAGATAGCTTTTAGCATTTCCCCTTCCACAGTTGTTATCCCCAGTTTTATTCATGATCTTGTAATCAACAATTTTAATCATTAGTGTTTTTACCCTGCTGGGTTTCTCAAAAAAAAGAAAAAAAAAATTGAATTAGTTTAAGTAATGATAAGAGTTATGGCTGCATAAAGACCTCTATATATTTAGTAGTACCATTAACAACACAATTCAATAAACAAAATTATCTTTCTCATTTCCTCTTTTATTGTTCTATCATGGAGTACTACTAAAAGGAGCAAGATTTGATTTTTTTTTTTTTGGTTTATTTTTAAAATAGAATAGCCTCAAGGTTTCTAAGAGGAAATGTTATAGAATGAAGTGATGATATTTTACACTAAGTTAGTGACAATTTACCCCCCTTTGATATTGATAATATCCTGTTTACCTTCCTGTCATTTGAAAAAGAGGAATTTATCCCCTGTAATCTTATAAAAATTTCACATCGCCTGTCTGATATTTTTATATGTGGCACTTTATCCATTTGTGTTATGCTAATGTGACAGTTTATCCCACTGTGTTATGATAAATGGGGCAATTTACCCCACTGTATTCATGCATACTCTTAATTTCGACAAGTGAGTTACACTCTCCGACTGAAGGAGGTAAATTGCTTTTTTAAAATTTTCACGGGAGGATATAATGCTCCTTTTTTAAATCAGATTAATTCATACGCCTTTAAGCGGTTGTATTCTTGTTAACTGGAAATTTTTCGTAGTCTATTGAAACAGATTGAATCTATTAATTGGTTGGCTAACTGGTATGTTGTCTCGCAATTTCATCAAAGACAAGTCACACAAGTTGTGTGTTACAGTATATCATATCATATAATATGATATAGTTACTTTGATGGAGGCGTTGAACAAGCACTAGCTAAAATTCCCATTGATTTGGTCAAAATCTTCGATTTACAGGTTACATAGCACGCACAGTGACATTTGGCTGAATTTGGACTAAAATTGCCATCAAAATTGAAGGTGCGACACCCAATGTGGAAATTTTTTTGTCTAGGCCCGATCTTTCATACACCATACACAAAATCTTGCAAATATGTTTAGTGGATGCACTGATTTTGTTCATGGTCTATGAAAGACCTGGACTACACAAGAATTTTCCCCAAATGTGCCAGCCCAAAAGATGTGTAGTAAAAACACCAGTAAACATAAGTTGTGGCACCAAAAATGCAAATATCCCCATTTCAAATTATGCAGTATGGTAGAAGGAACTTTTGTTTGCTAGTTTTCTACGTAAATTGTTATCATCTTGAGTTCAACTCTGAGATTTTAAGTTTATTAGAGTTAAAATCTTAGGTAATTTGATTTGGCTTTTCTAATCAAATTCTCATGTGTAAATGATAAAAATGATTTTTTCAAAGAATGCAAATGTAATTGAATATATTTTATTTTATTTCTCAAACAAAGCAATGAAATATTGTTAAAAGAAATAAAGATAACTTTGAATAGATTGCAACAATCTACTAAGCGCAGTTGTATGTTAGCTAGATTATTGGCAGTAAAGTAATCAAAAGTTGAAGTATGATCAGGACTAGGGCTGTTAATGGGCAGAGTTCAAATCGAATCCGGTTTGTATTCAGGTCGATTTCTTAGAATCTTTATCTGATTAGATATTCGATGGATTGAGGATCGGATTCGATTATGAAGATCTGAAAGCCGAATTATGTGGATCGAATGTGGATCTAGATCTTTCGATCCGTTAAAGATCCTCTGACAATTAAAAAAATTACATATAGTATTAAAATAAATAATATTAATACTAATATTTTACAACAGTATAAGAAGATACTTCTTTGGCAATTTAAATTTGATGTTTTATTAGTAAAGAAAGATTGAACTCGTTTGCTAAATTTAAATTAAATTGAAACGTTAACAAACTTATTTTAGAAAAAATAGTGAGTGAATTTTGAAAGTTGATATTTTATTGGATTAAAAAAAAATTTAATATACAACAAAATTCAGACAAGGTCCAATGGACTCGAGAAACTTAGATCCGACCCGAATTTGACCAATTGACAACCCTAATTAGGACAAAGAGACAACACCTGCAAGTCCAACAACATATTTAACCAAGAGAACGGATAAATCACACCAAAAGAGAAAGCATTATATTTGCTATTGTTGAAAATGTGCTTAACACCAGTGTTTTTAAAACCGGACCGGTCATTGAACCGGAAGCCCTACTGGTTACTGGTTCGATCGGTATAACCGGTGTGACTTTATTATTATGTAATATATATATATATTTTTTTAGATTATCTAAAATACAATTATCATTCTTTGTCAATATAAATTTTTATTGTTTCATGCAAATAATCAAAATGTCTTAAAATTAAGATCAATGTCAAAAATATAAATTTCAAGTATCCCTCAAAGATACATACATTCAAAATAAGACAACAAAATTAAAAGTTCATCACATTCTCAAAGTTTTGGCTTGTTCATTTGGGTTCTATTGTTGTAACTTGATGTGTATATGGTAATTGATTTGCATAATTTCATACACAAAATAATATTATTCACAATAATGAGAAAATGGTTATGTACTTTTTTATGTAAAAAACATTGTAATATTGCATTGATTATTCCTCATTGATTGTTAAAACACTAAAATAATGAATGTTATTCCAATTAAAGTATATAAATGTAATTCTATAAAATGTTAAACAAGAGTTCAAATAAATAATAATAACAAAAAATCTCTAAATTTAAAAAAAAAAAAATTAAGTAAACCACTGGTTCACTGGTTTTACCGGTTTTGGAGCCGGTTTTACCGGTTCAAACTGGTTAATTAGGAAACTGGTTTTTAGGGGTAAATCGGACCGGATTGAGGACCGGTTAGCGGTTAAACCGGGCCAACTGGCCGGTCCGGTCCGATTTTAAAAACACTGCTTAACACCATGAGAAAATCAACATAAATTTATCTGAACGCATAAATTTTCTAGTAACACCAAAAGAAATAAAATCTTGAAAACAAGAGACCTAAATATCCTTGAGAAAAAATATATAACAATAGTAATAACTTTGAAAGCATATATATCTCAATACGATGAATTTCGATTGCAAAATATAGGCTTTCTCAACGTAATACTCCCTTGCATTCCACCCGAATCGGTTAATCCAACACTTATACCTCTGCATGTACTATTCAAAAATCTATCTGCATTAACAATCACCGGATATGTATACTTTACAGCGGCCAAAAAATTCACATCAAACTCAAGCGCAATATTTGTAGTGTTAAAACGCGGCAAAGGCACACCCCGTATGCTTGCGTTAAACGAATCCCTTCCCGAAATTTTTTGGTGAAATCGTGGAAGAACCTTTCTTGATGGATTCGCGTCCAGACACTTAATTGAAACATTTAAATATTCATATTTAATTCTAGAGAATATATTTACATTGTCAATTGTAAAGCTAATGTTCCATTCTGCCATCATGTGTGAAGGATCATTGAAAATGTTGTCGTTTAAAGAAACTGAAACTGATTTGATACTGAATTCGGGATTAACAACGGTTACGCTGATCAAAAGCATGAGTAATAAAACCGCAATTCCGAACCCAATTGCGCATACAATTGTTGGAATTACAACAGGAATGAAACAACTTACTTCATGGGATGAGCGTTGATACTGAAATCGGGATATTGTGCTTGATGATGAACTCGACATCACCATTTTTATATATGAGTGTGAATTAGTTAATTAAGAGAATGTTTAATTTGTTTGATTAAGAGAAAATGATTTTATAGGTAGAGAACGAGGATTAATGTAGTTTGATTAGGAACAGAGTTGTTGAATTATTAGGACTCTGAAAATGTAACAAATTGCAGTTTATCCTTAACCATAAGGAGAGAAATTAAAGTGGAAAATAATTCATGCTATAGTTGAAAGAGCTAATCCCACTTTCCCCCATAAACTTACAATAGAATCCCATTCCCCCCCCCCCCCCCCCCCCCCCCTCAACTTGAAACTTTTCCACGGTCCACCCTCAACTTGCTTAATTGATGACACTGTCCCCCCTAAACAAAGTTTTCGGTAATTTTCTCACCGGAAGTCAAAGCACGTGAATTCCACGTGACTCTCTTAGGAGTAATATAGTCTACTCAATCACTTTAATCAGGTAATAACAAATTAAGCTTGTTTTGATTTTCCAAAATTATATATCAACTAGGACAAAAGAATTAGAGTCTCTATCAAATTAAAACCCTACCCCATATCAGAATCTCTTTTTCTTAAACACGTTCAAAAGGTATGACCTGGAAATTGAGGGAGGAAAACTATATCATCCCACTGGAAGAAAGTTATCAATACTATGGTAATTATTCTACCTAATATTTTATTATTATTATGGAAATTATCTATTATAAACTATTATAATATAAGTGAATAGTTTTATTGAATAGATGAGTTGTGCATGCATTATATGTGTGATAATTATTTTCTATGTGAAATTTAGCTTTTTGTAATATTACCCCTGAGATGAGTTGACTATACTACCCCTGAGAGAGTCACGTGGAATTCACGTGCTCTTGACTTCCGGTGAGAAAATTGCCGGAAACTTTGTTTAGGGGGGACAATGTCATCAATTAAGTATGTTGAGGGTGGACTGTGGAAAAGTTTTAAGTTGAGGGGGGAAAGTGGAATTCTATTGTAAGTTCAGGGCAAAAGTGGGATTAACTCTAGTTGAAAATGTGTATACATATAAATATTAATTGATCGTAATAATATTGTCCATTCAATGCATAAAGACAAGTAAAATTATTATAGATTACTCGAACAACAAATTCTGAATATTTGTTCATATGATTTCTTATTCGGCTAAATCATAAATCCTCAAGTATAATGTAATTTATACTTATATGATTATATCCCTCTTACTAAAAAGTTGTTACTTTTGTGTTCCTCGTGCCAAAAATTTATACTTAAGTACCTCACTTTTCGGGCAAAAATGCAATCAGTGCATGTCACGTGACTTTTAGTAAGGTATTTTCGGGTTTTATGTGTCAAAATATTTTGATTTAATCGGAATAACACATTTTATCGGTGTAATTTGGCTGAAAAAGTGTCTATTAGTGTAACACATTTTATATATGATGGACTTAATTGTTAATTTTTGGCATGAGAAATATAAGTGTAACACATTTTATATAAGAGCGACTTAAGTATAACTTTTTCGGCTGCAAAATAAATATATGTGTAAAACATTTTATACTTAAGGGATAATAAATGTGATTTAGCGTATTTTTTCCTTATATAGATAGACTACAAAATTTATCGTCTATGCAATTCATAGCAAATGGATATGCATACATTTTACAGAAAATGGTATTATTAAACTTAGTTACAACTAAATCATACCTAATGGACCTTTATAAACTACTGGAAACAAAAAGTAAACAATGCATTAGATATAGTTAATAACCGCAGCCCATTTATGATTCCTAAATATTAAAAAAGAAGGAAAAATCTTTACGAATTCTAAGAGTCATCTAACAACGTCTACTCCATATTTATCAAAAAAAAAAAGAAAAACTAACAATATCTAATATCTCTCCTTCTTTTCCAATAAATCAGATTACTATTTCTACTCTTCTTATAAATTTCTCTTAACCAAATTTTGAATTTTGAATTTATAATTCTACTTATTTCTTTTTTTCTCATCCTACAGTCTAGAAATTCAAATTTGATATTTCAATTCTGGATTGCTCACTTTCTCTAAAAGTATTGAATTAATACCCAAATATATGTATTCTTTATAGATAATATTCACTATACCTGCAACAATTGCTTCTGCTGAAAGAAGTTTATCAAATTGAAAATCGATAAGTACCTATTTACAATAAACAATATCACAAAAAGTATTGAGAATACCTACAAAAACTAGTATATGATTATATAAACAGTACTTATATCTACTAAAGCAAGAAAAATAAATTTAAAATTTTTACTTTTTATGATTTAAGGCCCCGGTTTTAGTTTTTGCCTAGGGCCCCAAAAAGTCAAGGTCCTGTTAGTTTCAACACATATCAATCCCAAAATTATCGCTTGTAATTCTCCGTCACATTATTGTGCAAAATATGATATATTATGTTTGAGTGAAATGTTTAATACATTATTACATCAATCACTATATCATAAACTTATTCGAGTATTAAACTAGAAAAATAGTTACAGTAGTAAGACTCGAACCCAAAAACTCTTGATCTTGAGGATTCGACTTTTGCTATTAGACTACTGCCTCGTCATGATGTGATACACTAATTAAAAACTCCATATTTTCGTGTAAATTGAGTTGTTTTGCTCTTAGAATTAATTTATGCGGTAACATATCATTAGGACTGGGAATCAAACCAAGCTATTCGATACTCGATTCAAGCTCATTTGATAAAAGCTCGTTTGAGCTCGGTTTGTCACAATAATCAAACAAGCTTGAACATCATTTTTCGTTCGATAACTTTTAAAGCTTAGCTCGAGCTCGACTCGATAAGCTAAAAATCGATAAAATACATGTAAAATATCAAGGTACTAGATACTCGATTCGAGCTTGTTCGATAAAATATCGCTTGAGCTCGACTCGTTGAACAATCAAACCAAGCTCAAACACAAATTTTTAAGTTCTATAAAATTCAAATCAATCTTGAACACTATATTGTTCGACATTACACGACTCGATTACATTCCTACATATATATCATGCAGGTCAATCTGTGTATCACCTTCACGTTCAAAGTTTCCACTCTATACTTTACTGAAGTTTCTACTTAATTTACATTATGAATAAATTTGTGAGTAGTGTAAAAATGATCTTGACAAATTAAGCCAATAGTGTCCCACCCAGATCTTATAATCGAATGCTAAACACATTTCGATAACCAAACTAAAATGACAAAATGCAATAAAGGTGCTTACAAAATTCATTCATTTCTTATTAAAGTTAATTCAATTGCAACTATATAATGTTTATCTTTCTAGTTATATAGTCCCTCCGGGTTTTTTTTATTTGTCGCTTTGGCAAAACCAATTTATTTACTTTTATTTATCGTTTTAGGATTTTAATGTAAAATTATTTTTTTCTACCAAATTTATCATTATTTTTAATGCTTGTAAATAATGTTGTAATTATTTGATTAAAAGGGTGTTTTGAGGCTTTTGCTTTAAAAAGTGGTTTTTTATTACATTTCTTAATCCATGTGCAATCCTCCAAAATGACAAATAAAAAAAACGGAGGGAATACTACATAGCATTAAGTATGAGAACATTAAATGACATTATGCAGTTTGAGACGAGTATGAATTGAAGTTAGTGCATGCCTAATATGTAATTAACCAGTAATTATTGTAATTTGTTATGAAATAATCTAATGGATAATCTAAAAGACAAAGTAAACATTAAAATGAAGAGAGTAGAAGTAGGGAGAAAGTAATTTTATTTCTTATGTTTCTCCAATACATTACAATAGAGCTCTATTTATAGGCTTAGAGGAGACACTCAGAAGCCAAGTCTTCATTGTCTACTACCTAGTATCATTATAATAGCCTATTAAAGTAGTAACTCAATGGACATCCATTAATTACTATAATATTTATAACACTCCCCCTTGGATGTCCATTGTTTATTGCTTCATTAAAAATCTTATTAGCAAAATCCGGTGGAAACAAAAATTTGAACAAGGGGAAAAGTATGTTTTGCTGTGGAACTAAGGAATGTGTTACACTGTCTCGTTAAAAACTTGCCAAGAAAAACCCAATGGGATAAAAACTTGGATGAAGGAAAAAGAGTACAATTTGAAGTATATTATTAATGACACACTTTCTTGAAGTCTATTATTTATAGCATATGCCTCGTTAAAAACCTTACTAGGAAAAACCCGATGGGATAAAAACCTAGTGAAGGGAAAAAGAGTGCACATTCTTATCTTTTACTCCACCTGATAACAAAATCACTTAACATTTTTAAGTTGTCACATCCCAATTTCATTAATAAACTTTTCAAATGTGGCAGTCTGACAATGCGTTGGTTAATTTTTTTTCAAATGTTATACCACGCATCCCTTTTGATATGATAGGTCATCGATCCAAAGACACTCTTGATTTTTCTCATGCATTTGTGATTATTTCACGCATCCTCATGGCCAACCAATTGTGATTTTGAATCATTTGTATAAGTAGCACATATCAATTGAACCTCGGAGATATGAAAATATATGTTCAACTCCATTCCGATGTCAGCGTGTCGGAGAAGAACTAAATTTTGCTAATAAACTTTACAATAAATGATACATTAGGGCATGTACTATTAACAAAATACATCAATTCTTCTATAACATTGAGATATGGTACTTCAGGACTAATGAGTTCTTTATCATTCTCACGAGGTAAATGATGTGTCTTATTCATATTAAATCGTCCTAAAATCTATTATATAAAGTGATTAGGTAAGAAAGATTTCATTTGATAAGTACTTGATCTGCAGGCCGGGACTTCCATGATCTTTCACCTCGAATTTTTTATTTAAATAATCAAGTATTATTTGAAGCTCTTCAGGAGTTCCAATAATATTCAAATCATAAACACATAAAACAATAATAATAAACTCTGATGCAAATCCTTTTATACAAACAATGGGTAAATTGGATCACTTTCATAACTTTCTTTGACAATATTCAGTGAGTCAAATATACCAAATATACTCGGATTCATTTGATTCAAATAAAGATCTATGCATGCGCATTGAACAATCATCCCGGGAATTTCTAAGTGTATTTTATGATTTTAAATCCTTCAGGGACTTTCATATAAAATTTCACTATCAAGTGAGCCATATAGATCAGTTGTAACAACATCTATTAGACGCATATCTAGTTTTTCCTGTACTGCCAGACTATTAAGGTATCTAAATATAATTGCATCCGCCACTGGAGAATATGTCTCCGTATTGTTGGAAAAAGTAAGTTAATGGAGTATTTTGGACGTATTTAAAGTGGGACCCACTTTGAGAAAAGAGTCGGGTCTTTGCGGAATTATATTCTACTCCGTCAGTAGATTAAAACAGTATATGGTACGTCCAAATCGGAGTACGGGTGAATGAGAAATTAAAGCTCAAAGTTCACATATGTAATGGGGAAAAATGAAAGGAAAATGAACTTATCCCACATTGGAAATGTGGTAAGGAATACTTGGGTTTATATATGATTTCTAAACCATAAGGGTTAATAAATTAGTGCTAGAAGGCTCCCTCCTCGCGCGCAGGGTGGGGTGGGAGGGTTGCAAATCTTGGATCGAATTTACACTCGGACTTCAAGACTTGTGCGTGCCCGTGACCAGCGGACACGAATGTCGTCCCGAAAAGCCTATCCGGACGGGCCCAGTTTTGCGATTTTCTTTTTGGCCCAAAAAGACAATTGATATCTATTTTGCACATTATAGCTTGCCGGGTTGAACAATTTCTTTTGGCCCAATCACGAAGGCCCAGTTTCTGGAAGGCCCTATCAAAGAAGTTTCCGAAATGAAACGGAAATATAACTCCCGTTTCTGTAACGGACCGTAACTCACGAACGGAAATGTCATTAACTTCATTTTATTCCGATTTTACCCTCGCTTCCCATCCTATAAATACTGGCTCATTTCATCTGTTTAGACACACGAAAAACAGAACCAATCCTCTATTCTTCCTTTCAGCTCTAGAGTTCAAAGTTTCAGTTTGCTGCAATAGCTTGGTGCGAAGCTCATTTGCATATACCGTTGAATCCTGGGAGACGAACGTTCGAAGAACCTCAAGCACAAACCTCTGAAGGGTGAGGGAGCGAATTTGTCTTAAGGACACTGTGTTTTCACACAGGCCTCGGTTTGACTTATTTTCCTATTCAGTATTTAGCATTATTATTTGTTCAAAATTCTGTTTAATTTTTCGTAAAGTTTATATCATTGTGATATTTCAGTTTTTGTACTGGTTTTTCTATACGAAATTTGTAACAAACTTAAGACAAACACTCCCTTACGTTAAAAGGAAAATTGTTTACAAAACCAGTTTACGAAAAATTGCTTAACCCGACACTGTTTGCAAAGACGTTTACCAAACTGTTTGCAAAATTTGCTTAACCAGAAATTGTATCAAACTTGTTACCAAAGATATAATTTTGGTGGTTTATGAAAATGTTTTAAGGAAAAATTCTTTTGGGTTAGGTTCTGCTTCTACATAAAATTTGAAATCAAGACTCCTGTATAAGATTCTCAAAATTATTTATAAAATTTTGGCTTACAAAATTGGGACAGAGTTTGCAAAATTTGGAAAAACAATACGGACATAATATATTTGGTGACGAATTTTGGGACAAAAAATTTGGTGGTGTAATCTTCTAAAGATACTCACTTGAATATTTCTGAAATTTTCTTTGAGGAAATTGACTATTTGTGTTTTGGTTTCAGAAATGGCAACCAATGAAAACACTGAAGTTGTGGTAACTGGAACTCATCTGGAACTCCAGTCTCAATGCCTGCTGTGGCACCAATTAGTCAAGCAGAAAAACCAGAGAAGTTCAACGGATTGAATTTTAAAAGGTGGCAGCAGAAGATGTTGTTCTATCTGACCACTTTGCGCCTGGCGAGGTTTTTAACAGAGGAACCACCCAAGAAAGAAGGGGAGCAAGATACTGCCTTCCTTGTTGCTCTTGATGGCTGGAACCAGTCGGACTACCTTTGCCGACACTATGTTATGAATTGTCTGAGTGACTCACTTTATGATGTGTACTCTGACAAAAAGTCTGCAAAGGAACTTTGGGAAGCCTTGGACCGCGAATATAGAACTGAAGATGCTGGTACCAAGAAGTTTGTTGTGGGTCGGTTTTTGGACTACAAAATGGTGGACTCCAAACAGTCATGACTCAAATCCAAGAATTTCAAATAATTCTTCATGAGATCCAAGCTGAAAAAATGGAACTCAGTGAATCCTTCCAGGTTGCTTGTGTTATTGAAAAATTACCCCCTGGGTGGAAGGACTTCAAGAATTACCTAAAGCACAAGCGAAAGGAGATGAGCATGGAGGATCTCCTTGTGAGGCTCCGAATTGAAGAAGACAACAGGAAATCTGAGAAAAGAGGGCTCACTTCTACTGAACTAAGGCTAATGTCGTGGAACATGGTCAAAGTTCAAAGTTGAAGAAGAATAACAAAGGGTCCAATATGGGGCCAAAGGGCGGTATTTCCAAGAAAACCAAGTTTCAAGGAAAATGCTTTAATTGTGACAAAATGGGTCACAAATCGGCATATTGCAGGCTACCGAAAAAGAAGAAACCTAATGAAACCAATGTTATTGAAGACAGTGGTGATGTGGACCTTTGTGCTGTTGTTTCGGAGATGAAATTGGTTGACTCTAATCCTAAAGAGTGGTGGATAGATACTGGGGCTACAAAACATGTGTGCTCTGACAAGCAAGTGTTCACTACTTTTGAGCCGATCCAGAATGGAGAAAAACTGTTCATGGAAAACTCGGCAACGTCAGCTATTGAAGGCAAAGGAAATGTAATTCTCAAAATGACCTCTGGGAAGGAGCTGACTCTGAAGGATGTCCTGTATGTGCCAGAGATTCGCAAGAACATGGTTTCTGGGACTCTGCTGAACAAGCATGGTTTCCGCCTTGTTTTTTAATCTGACAAATTTATTTTAACTAAGAGTGGAATGTTTGTTGAAAAGGGATATGAGTGTGATGGAATGTTCAAACTCAATGTAATGACTATTAAGCCAAAGAATATTAATAAAGTTAATAATTCTACTTACTTGCTTGAGTATCCTAATTTATGGCATGGTAGACTAGGACATGTTAACTACGATTCCCTGCGTAGATTAATTAATTTGAAACATATCCCTAAATTTCAAATTGATCAAAAGCACAAGTGTGAAACTTGTATTGAAGCTAAATTAACGAGGTCGTCTTTTCAAAAGGTTGAAAGGAATACTAAACCACTCGACTTGATACATAGCGACATAAGTGATCTTAAATGTGTGCAATCAAGGGGTGGTTATAGTTATTTTATTACCTTCATTGATGATTGTACTAAATATTGCTATGTATATTTGTTAAAAGCAAAAAGTGAAGCAATAGATAAATTTATTCTATTCACAAAAGAAGTTGAGAACCAACTTGATAAAAAGATCAAAGTACTTCGAAGTGATAGAGGTGGTGAATATGTGTCACCATTTAGTGAATTATGTGATGAACACAGAATCATACATGAGGTAACATCACCTTATTCACCGCAATCAAACGGAATTGCAGAAAGGAAAAATCGAACATTGAAAGAAATGATGAATTCAATGTTGATAAGTTTTGGATTACCACAGAACATGTGGGGGGAAGCTAGCCTATCTAGCAATTATCTTTTAAATAAGATACCCCGGAAAAATCAGGAGAAAACTCCTTATGAATTGTGGAAAGGTAGAACACCTTCCTACAAATACTTGCGAGTGTGGGGGTGTCTTGCCAAAGTGGTAGTACCTACACCCAAGGAAGAAATGATAGGACCGAATACTGTTGATTGCATATTCATCGGATATGCTCAGAACAGTAATGCTTATCGGTTTCTTGTGCATGAGTCTAAAAATCCTGAGATTCACAAAAACACGATAATGGAATCCAGAAATGCATCTTTCTTTGAAGATGTATTTCCAGCGAAAACTAGAAAAGAAGTGAGATCATCCAAAAGAACTCATAGTCAAGACCATGAGTCTGAACAGGTAACTGAGGATGAGCCAACTGAGGTTGAGCCAAGAAGAAGTAAAAGAGCAAGAACAGAAAAATCTTTTGGCCCAGATTTTCTGACATATATGCTCGAAACTGAACCTCAAACCTTCAAAGAAGCTGTAACTTCTTCTGAAGGACCTTTGTGGAAAGAGGCAATCAATAGTGAAATTGATTCCATCTTACAAAACCATACCTGGGAGTTAGTTGATCTTCCTCCAGGATGCAAACCACTAGGATATAAGTGGATTTTCAAACGAAAAATGAAACCAGATGGAACAATTGATAAGTATAAGGCCATATTAGTAATAAAAAGCTATCAGCAACGAGAAGGCCTTGATTACTTTGACACGTATTCTCCCGTGACGAGAACAACTTCCATTAGGATGATACTTGCTATCGCAGCATTGCAAAATTTAGAATTACATCAAATGGATGTAAAAACAGCTTTCTTGAATGGAGATTTAGAAGAAGAAATCTACATGGAACAACATAAGGGTTTTTTTGCTCCAGGGCAAGAAAAGAAAGTCTGTAAATTGGTTAAGTCTTTGTATGGCTTAAAACAGGCACCAAAACAGTGGCATCAGAAATTTGATGATGTCATGCTGGAAAAATGTTTTAAAACCAGTGAGTGTAACAAATGCATCTATGTGAAAGAAACAAAAGATGGCTATGTCATTCTGTGTCTTTATGTTGATGATATGCTTATCGTTGGAAGTAATGATAAGATGATTAAATCCACTAAGGATATGTTGAATGCTAGATTTGAAATGAAAGATATGGGTCTAGCAGATGTGATATTGGGAGTTAAAATTACGAGAAATTCAGATGGCATCATTTTGAGTCAATCCAGTTATATTGGAAAGATCCTTGAAAAATTCAATAAGGATGACTCTAATGAGGCTAGAATTCCTATAGATCCAAGTCAACCTTTATCAAAGAATAAAGGTGAGAGCATCTCTCAAGTGGAGTACTCAAGGATTATTGGAAGTCTAATGTACCTGATGAGTTGTACAAGACCGGATTTAGCATACGTTATAGGTAAGCTTAGCAGATATACAAGTAATCCTGGTACTGACCACTGGAAAGCCATAGTGAGGTTACTGAGATACTTAAGGTATACGTAACTACAGACTATACTATACAAGATATCCAGTTGTTGTAGAAGGATACAGTGATGCAAATTGGATATCTGATGTAAAAGATTCAAAATCCACCAGTGGATATGTATTCATCTTAGGTGGTGCAGCTGTATCTTGGAAATCCTCAAAACAAACTGTGATAGCCAGATCCACAATGGAGTCTGAGTTTATAGCTCTAGACAAATGTGGTGAGGAGGCTGAGTGGCTGCGCCAATTCTTAGAGGGTATTCCACAATGGTCTAAACCTGTGCCAGCAGTATGCATTCATTGTGATAGCCAATCAGCGATTGGAAGAGCACAGAGTAAAATGTACAATGGTAAGTCTAGGCTTATACGCCGAAAACATAATACCATCAGACAACTACTCTCAACTGGAGTGATTACTATAGACTATGTAAAGTCAAAGGATAATCTAGCGGATCTAATAACCAAAGGGTTGACTAGAGAGATAATTGCTAAATCATCAAGAGGAATGGGACTAAAGCCCATGGAATAAAAACTTAGCGAAGGAAAACCCAACCTAGTTGACTGGAGATCCCAAGATCTAGGTTCAAAGGGACAACCTAACCGCAAAAGTTTAGTTAAGTCACTGTGGGGGTTTTTACCCTCAAGTCCATTCCTATGATGAAAACAGTGATAACGGTTGAGTAAGGTTAAGCCAAGCTTTTAATGATTCTTGTAAGGAGAGTAACTCGGGATACTCTAAGGAAATGAATCACCTATGTGAGAGAGAAGAAGGGCCGCTTCAAAGGGAATTGTACAGGGCACAATTCTTAGAAACTCTTGCAGAACCAGGTAGATGTCCATGGCCAAAATGGACATAACCGTAAGAACTGAAACGTTACTAGGTAAGATGCTTGTGAGATGTGTGTCATCGTTTACACAAACAGCAGAACAGTTCAAGGACAACGTGTCTACTGATCAGCTAGTAAAGTAAACATACTTTATCAAGGGAAAGTTCAAAGGGTAATACCTACTTATCCTATGCAAGTTTTTACCGCTGAACTCTATCCTCTTAGAACACTCTGTTAGGAATTCGTTCAATTCTCATTATGTGGGGGATTGTTGGAAAAAGTAAGTTAATGGAGTATTTTGGACGTGTTTTAAGTGGGACCCACTTTGAAAAAGGAGTCGGGTCTTTGCGGAATTATATTCTACTCCGTGAGTAGATTAAAACGGTATATGGTACGTCCAAATCGGAGTACGGGTGAATGAGAAATCAAAGCTCAAAGTTCACATATGTAATGGAGAAAAATGAAAGGAAAATGAACTTATCCCACATTGGAAATGTGGTAAGGAAAACTTGGGTTTATATATGATTTCTAAACCATAATGGTTAAGAAAATAGTGCTAGAAGGCTCCCTCCTCGCGCGGGGGGGGGGGGGGGGGGGGACCAAGGTGGGGTCGTCGGGGGTGCAAATCTTGGATCGAATTTACACTCGGCATTCAAGACTTGTGCGTGCCCGCGACCTGCGGACACGAATGTCGTCCCGAAAAGCCTATTCGGACGGGCCCAGTTTTGCGATTTTCTTTTTGGCCCAAAAATTGCCGGGTTGAACAATTTCTTTTGGCCCAATCTCGAAGGCCCAGTTTCTGGAAGGCCCTATCAAAGAAGTTTCCGAAATGAAAAGGAAATGTAACTCCCGTTTCTGTAACGGACCGTAACTCACGAACGGAAATGTCATTAACTTCATTTTATTCCGATTTTACCCTCGCTTCCCATCCTATAAATACCGGCTCATTTCATCTGTTTAAACACACGAAAAACAGAACCAATCCTCTATTCTTCCTTTCAGCTCTAGAGTTCAAAGTTTAAGTTTGCTGCAATAGCTTGGTGCGAAGCTCATTTGCATATACCGTTGAATCCTGGGAGACGAACGTTCGAAGAACCTCAAGCACAAACCTCTGAAGGGCGAGGGATCGAATTTGTCTTAAGGACACTGTGTTTTCACACAGGCCTCGGTTTGACTTATTTTCCTATTCAGTATTTAGCATTATTATTTGTTCAAGTTTCTGTTTAATTTTTCGTAAAGTTTATATCATTGTGATATTTCAGTTTTTGTACTGGTTTTTCTATACGAAATTTGTAACACGTATAATCAGTTTCAAGTATCTGCGAAAAACCTTGTAGCACTAGACGTGTTATATATCTTTCGACTTTATTTTTCTCATTTTTGTTTTCGCATAAATACTCATTAATACCCAAGGGGCTTTACTCCTTCAGGTATTTGAACTTCTGGTTAAAAAACTTCATGTTTTGAACGTGAACTTAGTTCTGCTTGAATTGCGTCTTTTCATTTTGGCCAATCATTTCTATGTTTATATTCTTTAACAAATTTAGTTTCAAGATCCTCATTTAATTTTATAATTATATGCAAAAGTGTTGTCGACAACTATTTTATTTCGGTTCCATTTTTTTTTCTCGTATTGACATAACTTATTGAGATCTCTTCATTTTCATTGTTTTCAGGTACCTGAACCTCTTCTGGGGTGTTATCATTAGTTATGTCTAATGACTTTTCACGAGCATGCCTCCACAATATGACCATCTTGAGTATTGCTCCTTTTCTTTTACAATAATTTTTCTTTGAAACCGTATCTTATTTTCATTTGCATTAACAAATCGTCCTATCGGGACATCGATTTGAATTGGAGCATTTTCAGCTGGTATATGAGATTTAGTAACTCTTTTTATAATAGTAAATTCATCTGCCAGTAATAACTCTTTTTATAATAGTAAATTCATCTGCCAGTAAATTTGCAATATTTCGCAAATGCATTATCTTCTGAACTTCTAGTGTACACTGGTTTATTCGAGGATCTAAAGAAGATAATATTGATGCATTTCGTATAATTTCTTTTACCAGCTCTTTATTCTCTCCCCATAATGTCGAGAACACTATTTGATCATGTATACTCCCCCGCTAATGTCGAGAACATTATTTCATCAAAATAAAAATTGACAAATCGTACGTAAATAAATTTTAGTCATTTGTTCAAGATAATTAATAATAGAAGGGGATTCATAACAAACATATTCTCAACTTTCTTTGTGGTCCCATCGTTGTGCGTTGTGGTGGAACAATTGGAACATATTTCGCACATTTAAAAATCTTAAGATGGGAAATATTTGGCTTTTGGCCAAAAGTCAATTTCAGTGGAGAGAAATTATCATAACTTCTTGGCTTGATGCACCCAAGTGCCGCTGTATGGAAAACAACATATCTACATGTTGTAACAAGAAGTTTTGTTCTCGTTAACTATGGTCTAGCAGTTAATTGGAGGCATTTAATAAATAATTATACTACACCATTTTGTGTATCAAGAATATGGGCAACATGACTTTCAATTTTTTTTCAATTGATAATAGTCATTTAAAGCCTCAGATGTGAACTCACCAGCATTATCAAGGTTCATTGTAATGAATAAATAATCCAAAATTGTGTTTTAAATTTAAATATTTGCGCAAATAATCCAGCAAACACTAGGTTGCAGGTTGACAATAAACACACATGTGACCATTTGTTATAGATGCATCTATTAAATGTCTAAATAGTCCACATGGTGGATGAGTGGGCCCACATATTTCACCTTGAATGTGTTTTTAAAATGCAGGTGATTCTAATCCATTTTTAATTGGAAATGATCTAGTAATCAATTAACTTGAGAACAAGCAGCACAAAAGAATTCTTTGAATTGAAGAATCTTCTGGTTCTTCAATGAACATTCGTGTGAATTCTCAATGATTTTTTTTTCTTACATTATAGTTTATCCATGATGGTCTAACCGGTCATGCAAAATAATAAATATATTTTGATTAGTAAACTTCTGGTTTTCTAAAATATGTGTTTCAATTGTACAAACACATTTAAAAATCCTAAGATGGGAAATATTTGGCTTGTGGCCAAAAGTCAATTTCAGTGGAGAGAAATTACTATAACTTCTTGGCTTGATGCACCCAAGTGCCGCTGTATGGAAAACAACATATCTACATGTTGTAACAAGAAGTTTTGTTCTCGTTAACTATGGTCTAGCAGTTAATTGGAGGCATTTAATAAATAATTATACTACACCATTTTGTGTATCATGAATATGGGCAACATGACTTTCAATGTTTTTTCAATTGATAATAGTCATTTAAAGCCTCAGATGTGAACTCACCAGCATTATCAAGGTTCATTGTAATGAATAAATAATCCAAAATTGTGTTTTAAATTTAAATATTTGCGCAAATAATCCAGCAAACACTAGGTTGCAGGTTGACAATAAACACACATGTGACCATTTGTTATAGATGCATCTATTAAATGTCTAAATAGTCCACATGGTGGATGAGTGGGCCCACATATTTCACCTTGAATGTGTTTTTAAAATGCAGGTGATTCTAATCCATTTTTAATTGGAAATGATCTAGTAATCAATTAACTTGAGAACAAGCAGCACAAAAGAATTCTTTGAATTGAAGAATCTTCTGGTTCTTCAATGAACATTCGTGTGAATTCTCAATGATTTTTTTTTCTTACATTATAGTTTATCCATGATGGTCTAACCGGTCATGCAAAATAATAAACATATTTTGATTAGTAAACTTCTGGTTTTCTAAAATATGTGTTTCAATTGTACAAACACATTTAAAAATCCTAAGATGGGAAATATTTGGCTTGTGGCCAAAAGTCAATTTCAGTGGAGAGAAATTACTATAACTTCTTGTCTTGATGCACCCAAGTGCCGCTGTATGGAAAACAACATATCTACATGTTGTAACAAGAAGTTTTGTTCTCGTTAACTATGGTCTAGCAGTTAATTGGAGGCATTTAATAAATAATTATACTACACCATTTTGTGTATCATGAATATGGGCAACATGACTTTCAATGTTTTTTCAATTGATAATAGTCATTTAAAGCCTCAGATGTGAACTCACCAGCATTATCAAGGTTCATTGTAATGAATAAATAATCCAAAATTGTGTTTTAAATTTAAATATTTGCGCAAATAATCTAGCAAACACTAGGTTGCAGGTTGACAATAAACACACACTTGACCATTGGTTATAGATGCATCTATTAAATGTCTAAATAGTCCACATGGTGTTTGAGTGGGCCCACATATTTCACCTTGAATGTGTTTTTAAAATGTAGGTGATTCTAATCCATTTTTAATTGGAAATGATCTAGTAATCAATTAACTTGAGAACAAGCAGCACAAAAGAATTCTTTGAATTGAAGAATCTTCTGGTTTTTCAATGAACATTCGTGTGAATTCTCAATGATTTTTTTTTCTTACATTATAGTTTATCCATGATGGTCTAACCGGTCATGCAAAATAATAAATATATTTTGATTAGTAAACTTCTGGTTTTCTAAAATATGTGTTTCAATTGTACAAACACATTTTTTTCTAATGAAATCCACACATTTGAAGTATAAAAACGAGGTTAATTAAGATAATAAGTTTTTACTTATTATAAGGGATTCATGAGCTCAAAAGTCTCATCAAGGAAACCTCAAATTACTCTTGTGAATAATTTAATCAAGATGAAATAATTATTAAACTATTCAGTTCTCATTTTACTTTCAATCAAGACATGAGATAGGATAAAATAGTAATGATAAAATAATTTATCATTCTTTGCTCTCAAATAATCTCAGTCATATGATACAAGACGATAAAATAACTATTATGAAATATGTGAATCATAATCGACCTTTCATTATTCCGAAGTAAAACAAAATTAGTAGCACAAATAACTACTTGTTAAACATTGTAAGTAAGTATCATTAATTATGAGAAAACATATCATTGCTAAAGAATAAACCACTATTAAGAGGTTTTAATCCTTTTCTAAAATAGAAAATAGGACATTAGAATTACTTACAATGGTCAGAAGTTGCCAGCCAAAGTAAATGCAAAGATCTAAATTTATATAGATTTACATGAAAATTCAAACTGATTGATATCATATATATAAGGAACACTTCTCAATTTTACTACAAAAAATTATCTATCTGATGATGATTAATATTTCAATATGAACCATTTGCTCATAAAAGTGGAGTGCATCTATAGGAAAGAATGTATTGGGTCTCTATTCTTTTGACATGTCAAATAACCAGAACATTGAAACATATATGTAAGTGCATATATTCCCGGAAAAAGTAAATGAAATATCAAGCACCAAATTTCAAATTTAAAAGAATGGAGATGCATAAGAAAATATCTAACCTCGTTTAAACTCTACCTCTCAATATCCAAGCTTTTATAAAAATACGTGTGGTTATCTTTTTTTTTTTTTTTAAGATTCATCCAGAAAAAAGAAATGTAGAGAAAATGGCATTATAACATTATTTGTTTGTATTCACAGTAATTGCTAGACTATGGTCACTGTAAGCACAAATAGCATATTAATTTATTACTAGTACATGAACTTAAATAAACTTTTGGGATAAAATATAGTAATACTTAGAGATCAGGGCTTAAAGCTTTTTGCAGAATCATAAACATGTATATTAAATAATAAGAAAATTAAAGGGAAACACCGATTTTTTTTCTCTTTTTCTTTAGCTTGAAAAATTGTTTTATCATTTGTAATTTATATGCAAAGAAGAACATGTATGCTGGAAATGGTTGAATGCATGTAGAAAACTGATTCATCTAAAATATTTTACCTTAGATGAAATTCAACTAAAATAATTGAGAATCAAAAAGTTTCGAGCAAAGTCGTGCTGATAATGTGTTATGAAATAATCTAATGGATAATCTAAAGACAAAGTAAACATTAAAATTAAGAGAGTAGAAATAGGGAGAAAGTAATTTTATTTCTTATCTATCTCCAATACATTACAATAGAGCTCTATTTATAGGCTTAGAGGAGACACTCAAAAGCCATGAGTTACATAAAGTACAAGTCTTCATTGTCCACTACCTAGTATCATTATAATGGCCTATTAAAGTAGTAACTCAATGTACATCCATTACTATAATATTTATAACATAATTGTCTTTGTTTATTATGTCATACAGTTCAGGACAAGTATGTAGTTTATAAAATTAGTTTTATCTGTGTATCTATTAATAGTCTTAGCCATCTTAATTTACAAGCCAAAATCAGTATAAAAAACCTGTAGCCGCTATGGGCATTAATTACCAAATAACCAATTATAAACTCAAGCATGAAAACCAACAGGTGATTGGTTTAGTGGAAGGGACTAATCACTACAAAGTAGCGGACTCAGGTTCGAATTCCTGTTGGGAGAGGTTCCCACTTTATGTGCACAACGCGCCTCGAAAGGGATTAAACCCTTCGAAAAAAAAAAAAAAAAACTCAAGCATGAAAAAGAACATCATCATCTTGATTTCGTTAATTATTCCTCTTTTGACCGGGGTTTGTTTATTTTCTCATAATAATTACTAGTTTGTTACATCTTGGATCATTTAATCTCTTTTGATAATTATATAATATGATTTTTTAATTTATACAAATCAATATATTTAGGGCTATTTATGACGGATTCTACAGCGGAACTATGTAGAGCGACAACAAAGTGTTCCATCGAAGATTGTCCCAAAATATTCATCCGTAGATATTTATTTTTAGTACAATATAATGTTGCTTCATATATGAATAACTTGTTTTGGAAAATCCTAATCGAGTATAAATTATTCAGTAGTCAGTCCTTGGCAAAATTTCAGTTTTGGCCCTCTAAAGTGGCTGCATTTCAAAATTGGTCCTTTATTGTGGTACCTCGACAATAATCATCCTTTATTGTGGCATCATCATCAATTTCAGTCCTTATTGCCGGAAAATTTTAATTATCGACTGAAATCACAAATTTATGTCTTAATTGACCTGAAAATTAATTTTTTTGGGTAAAAAATCACCAATTTATGTCTAATTTGACCAAAAAATTTAATTTTAGCCAAAAATTTCATTTGTCGAGTGACACTTAAAAATTAAGAATTTCATATTTTGACTCCATAATGTGCAAGACCAATCCATGTGATAGGTCACATATGACATAAATTGATGTTTTTTGGCGATAATTAAAAAAAATCGGTGATAAGGACTAAAATTGATGATGTTGATACAATAAAGGACGTATATTGTCGAGGTACCACAATAAAGGGTCAATTTTGAAATGCAGCCACTTTAGAGGGCCAAAAATGAAATTTTGCCGTCAGTCCTTCATCATCTAATATCCTGATCAACTTTTGTTGTCATCATTTAAAAAAAACAAAAAAAAAAATAAATACTAAAAGGCTATAAGGGGAAATTAGATGCTGATCAGCTAGCAATGCACGGATTATTTTATTCGCTGACACGTGTCCAAACAACCAAAACCATTTTATCCTTAATAGTTAATTATAGTTTGTTAAATGTTATACTAAAAGGTAAGACATATGTATAACTTTGAAAAATCCATTCTTTTAATTTGAAATCAAATAATTCATCTATCAGTACCGCCCCGCCCCGCCTTATCTCGCCGAAGAATTTTTAGTCATAAAGCTTCATTCTCTAAGGCTTCAGCATTCTTCTTAAAACCTTTCGTACCAAACTTTTATCAACTCAACACTTTTCATATCATATTTTTTCGAAAAACACATTTCATACCACAATTTCAGAATTTTGGACACTTTTGCATTTTCCGTTAAAAATTGGACGGAATAACGCGCGTGTGCAACACGCGCCCGTTAACTTCTTAAACGAGGGAAAAACACTTTTCATACCAAACTTTTATCAACTCGACACTTTTCATACCAAACTTTATCAAAAACACATTTCATACCATAATTTCATAACTTTGGACACTTTTGCATTTTTCATTAAAAATTGGACGGAATAATGCGCATGTAACTTCATAAACATAGGGAGAAAATCACGTGTTGAGTACATGTGAATTTCGGGCAGGGAAGACCTAATTTTTCCCTCCTTATACACCATTTCCCTCCACTTTTTCTCCTTCTTATACGCTATTCCTCCATTAATTTCCTCTCTCTTTCTTTAGGAAACCTCCATTAATTTCCTTTCTCTTTCCTTCTACCAAATCAAACAAATACAACATATTAAGACTAAATGTCCCACATTGGTTGAAAATCTTAAATCCACTTTATAAGGTCTTGGGCAACCCTCATCTTACAAGCTAGCTTTTGAGATTGAGTTAGGCCCAAGCCATGTGAGTGGACTTAACTCACACCATGTGGTGAACTCTAATATGGTATCAGAGCCCCATGTTTAAGTGGGCAACCTCTTTCCGTGATAGGCTCCTCCTTGTTCGCATGATGAGGTTATTCTTCCCCCACACACTTCGTCCAGATAACAAAGGCTTGGGTTGTCATTCTTCGTCCAGTTAACAAAAGGCATGGAAGGTCATTATTCGTGTGTTGGGGCCCACATATTGTAATCCACAAGGTTGGACTTTAATATGTCACGTGTAGGACTTGTTTCACCCACAGATTCAGTCTGTCCACACGTGAAAGGGGAGTATTGAGACTAAATGCCTCACATTTGTTGAAAATAATAGTTAAGTCTACTTTATAAGGTCTTGGGCAACCCTCAACTTACAAGCTAGCTTTTGAGGTTGAGTTAGACCCAAGCCATGTGAGTAAACTTAGCCCAAACCATGTGGTGAATTCTAATACAACAACAAAAATTTCTCCATTAATTTCCTTCTGCAAACATACAACAAAAACCAAAGAAAGCCATGTGAGTGAACTTAGCCCAAACCATGTGGTGAATTCTAATACAACAACAAAAATTTCTCCATTAATTTCATTTTATAAGCACCTGATATTCTACCTCTGTTTATGACGTAACGGACGCGTGTTGCACACGCGCATTATTATATCCAATTTTTAATGGAAAATGCAAAAGTGTCCAAATTTTAAAATTGTGGTATGAAATGTGTTTTTTTAAAAAGTTTGGTATGAAAAATGTCAAGTTGATAAATGTTTGGTATGAAAAGTGTTTTCCCTCATTTATGAAGTTAACGGGCGCGTGTGCGCGTGTGTCCGTCCAATTTTTAACGGAAAATGCAAAAGTGTCCAAAGTTCTCAAATTGTGGTATGAAAAGTGTCGAGTTGATGAAAGTTTGGTATGAAAAGTGTTTTTCCCTCAATAAGATTTTATTTTAATTTTCATTTAATAAAATGGGTTTTCATGAATACTTTGAAAAAGTAACAAATCTTCCATTTGAAATAACATTGTGGGTCTTGATTGAGCAAAATCACAAAATAATCGCAATGGGTGCTTTATATTTGTATTTCATGTTGATTCAAAACAAGATATTTAGTTTTGTTTTTAATATCATTATAGATGCTGATTCTTTTTTTGGGTCTTGAATACCAACGGAAATCGAGGCTTCACCAACGAAAATTTTCGTTACTGAAAACCCCTTTTCTTGTAGTGTTACTTCATGTCTGAAATAGTTTTGTAACAAGCACAATTTGTTCCCAATTTTTTTTAAGAGAATTAGTAATGGGTTTTACTTAATTCTCATACTGGAGTTTGTATTTTATACAATTCAAGTTTATGGTGCTACACCAAATTATATTTTGACGAATAGTCTTTGTATTTTTATATACTTATGAAATGTAATTTTCATATGTTTCCATTAAAAACATGAATTTAAAATTTTTCGAGATGTTTTCGCTTTTTTTTTTTTTTTTTGGTAAAATTTTCTCAAATTATTTATTGAAAATAATAATATAATAAAATATTACATCAATTGAGGTAATATTGGATGTTGAAAAATATCACATTTTTTCCTAAAATAAGTAAATAATATAATTAGCGCACTAACACAAAGTTTTAATAAAAATAATTGAGGGCAAAATGTAATTGTTAATAAATTTTAGGGTTTAAGTGCGAAATTTATATATTTGGTGTGCTAAGTTCGTAATTAAAAAAAATTTGAGTGTCAAATTGTAAATTATCCTTTATAAAATGAGTATCAGGTAGATGTTTAGCACTTTAGCTTGAGCGTGATTATTTATTCTGTAGGCGGGAACTTGATTTTTTTTACCATAGAACTTAACCATGGTTTAAAAAAATAAATGGCTCAATATTCAGTTAGCATGAATTAAATTATGTTGGAGTAAGTGGAAACGTGTCATTCATATAAATTTCCAATGCAGTGCAAGCTGATCAGCATCTAAGGCCATCTCCAATGGCGGGTTCTGGGCGCACGTGAGGGCCGGGCTGGGTTGGGTGACCGTCTCCAATGGTGGTGCGAGGCGGGGCGCAGTGCGGCACGGGCTGGGCGGTGTTCGCGGGCGGGAACTGGCTAAGGAACGGGGGTCGCGTGAAGGCTTGAAGAAGAAAGGGGCGGGTATATTTCACGCGCCCCTCTTTAAGTCAGGTGGCGCCACTTGGCGCCACCTGATTGTTCCCTTTTTTTTTTTGTTTTTAATTGTTTTATTAGTTTTAAATGTTTTAAATGTAATAAAATGATTTTAATTGTGTAAAATTTGTAATAATTGTTAATATTAGATTAAAATTTATAATATTTGTTTTAATTTGTTAAAATTAGAATAAAATTAAAATATTATTAATATTGATTTTAATTACAAATCTAATTTACAATGGTTTAATAATAATAACATTAAAAATGGTTTTAATTATTTCTTCTATTTAAAACATAGTAATTAAATTTTATAAATAATTTGTTAGTATATTTGTTAATATTAGAATAAAATTAAAAATTATTTTTTTAATTTTAATTATAATTCTAATTATTAATGTTTTAATAATAATAACATTAAAATGGTTTTAATTATTTCTTCTATTTAAAAAATAGTAATTAAATTTTATAAATAATTTATTAGTATATTTGTTAATTTTAGAATAAAATTAAATTTTATTATTATTAATTTTGATTACAATTGTAATTATTAATGATTTAATAAGAATAAAATTTCCTCCTAAATTAGAATTAGAATTACTTGAAAATATAATTAAACACCGACAAATAATTTAAATTAATACCTAAAGTAAGAAATATTTAAAAATATACTTTATTAAAAAGATACGTAAAATTATGCAATTTACATTTATTGTTAACCGTATTTTGCATACACATGGGCGATTAGGTCTTGCTGGAGTCTACAGTTGGCTTCTTTGGATCGTATAGCATCATGACGAATAATATAGTTATCCAAAGCTTGTCTTCTTGGTATTGGATTTTCCAAGTCAATACCTTCACGTGGATAAATTTTAGCACGTGCCCTACGAGATGTGCTTAAGTCATTATCGTCGTCGTCGGAGTCATCATCTTTGTATTCATCACGTTCGTCCTCCACAATCATATTGTGAAGTATTATGCAAGTTAACATAATGTTTGACAAGTCCTCTGTATGCCATCCACTGCCGGGTTGATTTACAATTGCAAACCGAGCTTGGAGAATTCAGAACGCTCGTTCGACATCCTTCCGAAATGATTCTTGATACTTAGAGAATACTTGTTCGGGAAGGGTTCTTGGGTTTCTCACCGACTGGATTAACGTTTCCCACTTAGGATATATACCGTCCACAAGGTAGTACGGCATGTAGTGTTTTCTGCCGTTCACCTCATACACAACATTGGGAAGATCACCAGTAGTGAGGTTGTCGAACAAAGGTGAACGACCAAGGACAGTAATGTCGTTCATTGCTCCTGGCACACCAAAAAATGCATGCCATATCCATGTATCGTGAGAAGCAACAGCTTCAAGCACAATCGTGGGTTTTTTCGTCCTTCCAGAAAAACTCCCCTCGCATGCAATTGGGCAATTTTTCCACTCCCAGTGCATACAGTCAATTGAACCAATCATACCAGGAAATCCACGTCTTTCCGATTTGTTTAGTAGCCTGGCCAGATCGGCCTCCGTCGGGGCACGAAGGTATTCTTGTTGGTACAATCGCAAAATTATTTTGCAGAGTTCACGAACAATTTCTGCAGCGGTACTCTCCGCAACACGAAAATTTTCGTCATTGGAATCATGAGAGAATGCATATGCTAACGAGCGCATAGCAATTGTTACCTTCAATATGGGTGAAAACCCTGCTCGATTAGTGGCATCGTACCTTTGTCGAAAGTATATATTTGCGAGTTCGCAATCCGCAAGAATATGGAGAAAAAGGGGACGGTTCATGCAGAAACGGCGTCGGAATGTTTCACCCGAATACAATGGTCTTTCAACGAAATAGTCGTTCATGAGTTGTATGTGACGTGTTTTGTGGTTCCTATTTAGAAATTGACGACCAGGAACGGAACCACCATGTACAGACGTACTTTCATAGGGCACTTTTTCTGAGCCAAATTCAAGAAACATTTTGTCATCATCGTCTTCTTCTTCTTTCACCATCTTGTTATAAGAAGAATAAAAATTATTTCGGGAAGAAGATGATCCATCACCAAAATTGTGGTTCATTTTTGTTTAAGAAATTATGTTGAGTAGAGTGAATATTTTGTTAGTTGATTCTGGAGGCTAAGAAATGAGTATGGGTTGAAGAACTGAAAGAATATTTTAAATAGGCAAAAACTTCATTTGAATAGTTCTAGTACGTCAAGGGACTAATCAATGATAGAAATTGAATTATTATAGGTACCATGGAATAGTAGCATGGGTTGTCAATTTAGAGATGGAATAGTCAATTTACAGATGCATGACAAATTGCGCATGGGTTGTCCTGCAAAGTAGCATGACAAATTAAGCATGGGTTGTCAACAGCTTCAAAGTATCATAATTATTATACGTACCATACATTTTCCGCAGCAATTCTGCACCATACCTTTTCTGCAGCTCTTCTGCACCTCTTCTGCACCATAACTTTTCTGCAGCAATTCTACACCATGCCTTTTCTGCAACTTTTCTGCACCATACATTTTCTGCAGCAATTTCTGCACCACTTAATTAATATATATACATACATACATATATTTTTTTTTCAAAGTAGACAAAAATTTACAGATGACTATATACAAATATCTATCATGGAATAGTAAATATAGAGATGCATGACAAATTGCGCATGGGTTGTCCTGCAAAGTAGAAATTCTTGTCCTGCAAAATTACATATCACCCCCCTCTAAGTTTTTACAAATTACGGAATATCATATCTATTCTGTATCCTATTTAAACGGGAGATGTATTCATTTCAGAATCCACAACTCTCTCAATCTCTTCATCTTTCAACTATTTCTCTCAATACATTTCTCTCAATCTCTCGATCTCTCAATATGTCGGCAAAATGGACTCAGACTGAAGATATAGCATTGACAAAGGTATACATTGAGGGCTCGGAGGACAATGTGGTGGGTAGCAACCAACCAAAAGAAACATTTTGGATTAAAATTCAAACAATAATGTATGTCCTGCTTGATTTTGCTGGACACCAATGTCCAAAATGATCACCAGATTCTCTTGCATCTAGATGGAAAAAACATATTTTCATAAAAATGCAAAAATGGAACGAAGCACTTCAAAGGGCATCATGAGAGGTCGGAAGCGGCGGACAAATTATGGAAGAGGTAAATGTTATGTTAATCTTGGATAAAATAAGTTTACCTTATTTTGATTTTCATTATGTCACGAATATTAACTATTTATTTTCATTTTTTTAGCATGAACTGGCATTACGTCTATACTATACCGAAATGAAGCATCATTGGTGCTTCCAGCACACATGGAAAGTGCTAGAGATTGGGTCATTTGGAGGGCAGAAAGTCAAGCTTCGCAAACAACACCCCGTACGACATCTCAACCAATGGAGGATTCTTATTTTCCAACACCTCCACAAACCCAGTTTCATTCGGAACCACTGGGCGATAATGATGATGCGGAGACTCCTAACGTACCCCGATCGAGTCAAAGACATATGGGTACAAAGAAAGCAAAACAAGGAAAAGGAAAAACTTCTTGTAGTCAAGAAACGATTCTTGACATGGAAAGGGAAAGGCTACTGACCATGAGAGAAACCGCAAGTTTGGTAGAAATTGGACGAGAGAGAAGGCATCAGGAGATGCTTCAACAAATAAGGTCAGACGAAGCAGCGAAAAATGAGCAAAATGATCGTGAAAGGGATGACAAGATAATATCAATGGACTGCTCTTCGTACACCCCAGATACGAAGGCGTATTGGAAGAAAAAAAGTAGGGAAATACAACAAAAAAATCTTGCTCGAGACTTATTTGGAGGATCGTCGAATGAAGAAACCGACTGGTTCCAGGGGGCAAATCAATAATGTTATAATTCGTGTTTTGAATTAATTATATGAAAGTTTTATAATTTAAATTTAAATTTTTAATGTTTAAATATTATAATTATAATATTTTAAATTAATTATATTATTAAAATAATAATTATTATTATTCTATCATTATTATTATTATTATTATTATTAATATCAATATTAAAAATAATATTAAAACTATTATAAAAATGGTGAGAGTGGGGAAGAAAAAAAATTGGAAGAAATTGAGTGCTGGAGACCACCACTGGAGATGATCACCCAGAGCCCGGGCTGGCTCGGGGGCTGCCCCGGGGGCTGGCCCGGGAATGGCCCCAGGAAACCATTGGAGATGGCCTAAGCTCCCATGGCCATAAGGACGAGGAAAAAGTCATATTAATATCTTTCGAGACGCATCAGACAAATTAAGTGGGAACCTCCCCCAACAGGAATTCGAACATGAGTTCGTTATTTTGTAGTGACTAATTAATTCCACTAGAACAATCACATGTTGATGGGTACCATTTATTGATTCTTTGGTATGTATAACATGAATGATAAGGCTGATACACTTCTCTTCTTACCAAGTTTTCTGTCAAATATATTTTTTTATGGTTATCAGTATAGATATTTAATTAAGAAATCACAAAGTACAAAACTTAAAACTCCATCTTTCGAAAATTTGATTTTAGATTAAATGAAAAAGAAAAAAGACAAAATAATCTATAATAAGTCAATTACATGAATTTTGTTTTTGTGTGTAAAGTATTTCCTAAAGAAAAACTATCCAATTAATAAAGCACATATTGAATATAGCGATAATTAATTACCTAGACCTCCATTGATGTTTGGTGTAATTACGTACAAAAACCTCCTCTATAGTTTCAATAATTACCGTCACCTCTCGTGCCATTAATTTTTTCTTATAATAATGGATAACATGCGCATAAAATATCTATTTTCTCTATTGTCATTTATCTAAATTACAAAAGGATAAATTTCGAAATACTAAATGGATTAAACTTAATTTATAATGGATTTACCCTAATTATTTAAATAGGGGATGATCAGGCTTTTCTCCTTGATCATGTTTTAATGCCTGTCCTCACTTTTTCTAATATCTTGTACCTTAATTTATTTAATAACGTTATATATAACATTGATTATTAACATGGAAATATGACAAAATGTTGGGCACCAAACCTATTAATTAAAAATATGATTTAGATTTATTTCATACACTTCTCTACCTTAATGGTGTATCGAGAAAAGGTGACTTTGAAAATGAATGGCTACTAGCAAAGATAGGGCATATATTAATTATATTCTCATCCCTGGTTAAATTAGGCGACTTTAAAGATTAATGGCTAATATTACAGATTAGGCTTGCATTTATTCCTTACTTATCTTGTTTTTTTTTTCTTTTCTTTTTTCTTTACGTAATAATTTGGGGTCAATTCATAAGTGTACACAAATGTGACTTTAATGATGGTTGGATATATATTGTCATTTATCAAATTGCATATTGTTATATTTTACCTGGGTTAGCCTAAGTGAAGTCATTTGATATGTATCGATATAACATATCTAAAAAGCTAGCTTGTTCAAGAGGTAAAAATTAATTGTCCATTGTATTTATGATATTCAATTCATGTGAGATATTTTAGTCACATTACATATCACTTTTAAAATCATCACTTAGAATTCTCAATCGCAAAATTTGTTATATTCAATTTTTGAATGTTTGAGCGAAATGTTTAATACATCATTACATCATAACATTCAAAGGCGGAGAGACATGACTAAGGAATATATTACTTCTACTAGTACTAAGGAATATATTACTTCAACTAGTAAAAATAATTTTCTGTTTAAATTTTTGATTAGCTAAATCTTTAGTAATGTATGTAATTATATTGTAAATAGAAAAAAGTGTTCAAAATGATCATTTGTTTTAATCATAAAATATATTAAAAAGTAAATTGCGCAAAGTTGGGATATTTATTCAATCGTACAGAATTTTGATTTTATAAAAAATAGTACAATTTAGGATGCATAGGTAAAATTTAAATTATTGTTATTGTCAATTATTTGTATGTCCAACTCTCTTTTCAAGTTGTTTCATATTAATGATTATCTATCACATATTATAGAACTAGTTATATATTTATTGATAGATACACAATTATCTCAATTGATTATACATATAATTTATATCAATTGCCATGAAATTACGACATATGAAAAAAAATTTGTTTTTATCTACTAAATTGTGGTCCACAGTCCGCACCGGTGAACTCATTTGACACATATCCACCTAGTGTGGTGACCCAAAAAAAATTCAAACTTGGAGTTCGTCTCTGAGGATGGCAAGCCACTTCCACTTGTTCCAAATATATATAATTATTTTTTCTCTAAATTAGTAAAATCCCGCCCCCCTCGATTTAAATTCCTGGCTCCACCCATGATTACAACAATCACTGTATCAGAATTTTTTTCGATATACAAAAAGTTTAGTTGTTTTTGGATTATTTGATGTGTGGTTTTTGAATAAAGCAAGTATGTGGGGAACAATTTTGCAAAAAAATTTAGTTGGTCCAAGTTTTTGTTTTCACACGCAAGAGATTTGTGAAAAGTAAAAAATGCGTGGAAGGAACACTTTCGCGAGGACATTGAATTAAGTTGTAAGATATATATAATTAAACTAGTTTCTAGATAAATGGTTATCGTGTACCTTTTTTTTCTTTCTATTTTTAAGTAAATATGTGTTCATGGGTTAGAATGTTATTTTTATAGTATTCAAGACCATACTTTACCGAAATATACATTTAAATTTAGTGAATCTCATTTTAGAAAGACCGTTGTATATATGTAAAATTTGTGTGAAATGAATCTTTTTAATTCCTTTTGGATAATAGGAATATTAATTAATTGTCCGAAGAAACTTTATTTTTTTTTTTTTTTTTGATCTACTAGACTGTGTATTTACAGCTCGGACCGAAGAGTGCAAAGGGTATAGGTCCTCCCCAGTGTGATGTCTCCAGTAGGATTCGAACTTGAGTCTCGCCTCTGGGGGTCACAAGTCATTACCACTTGGCCCAACCACCTTGGGTAAAGAAACTTTATTTCACATTAAACAGTAGCATGCTATATTTCTGGGAATTGGGAGTTGACGAATTGTTCAATGCCTGGAACATATATAGAGATAATTTTACACGCAAGAATTTTGTGAAAAGTATTTGTGCAATTGCTAATATTCTTATGTAAAAGTAGCTCGCTAGGTATTCTTTTTTAGGAATTTGATCCTAAAATTAGTGGTAATATTTAATTAGGTCCTAATTTGGTTCGGCATAAAGATCATTACGCATGTGTTCGATTTGTGTCCGTTTGAAAATCCAATGGATCGTTTAATCATGGATCCACTTGAACTGAATTCAGTATATCTAAAATTTAATAATTTAAATAATTGAACAACATAGTCTATTTATATGAATAAATTTCGTTTGATCCATTTTTCATTGGTTCAGCACTTTGTTTTTTGGTATGACCTATTTCTTTTACAGATTTCACTCGTTTATCGGTATGAACGCTTTTTTTTTCTTTGAAATGGATTTGAACTTTTTTTTGTTGGTGTAACATATATTTCACTAATTTCATTTGTTTTCAGCTTGTTTTACCCATTTTTTTTCGATTTTACACTGATTTTTTTGTTGGTTCAGCCAGATTTTAAACCGGTTCACCTGTTTAATTATTTTACCAATCTCGTTGGTTTTCCTTTTTCATTTTTTTAAAACCGATTACGTGCATCCATAAATTCTAATGACTTTTATAAAAAAAAATTAACTGGGTGATCAAAGTAAATATGCGATTTACGAATGTACTACATATGCACGTACTGGGATAATTATTTTGAATGATTTCAGGCAAAACACATTGGCAGAGCCGAGAACAAAGCAGCTCGACTTTTTTTAATGGAGTTTTATGTTTCCAATGTTTTATCTTTATCTATTCTGGATATTATAAACTCTGAGATTCCTAATTAAATGAAATCTAAATGGGTTTATCTATATAAAAAAATAGTTAATTAATTAGACCTTTTCAAAACTATAAATAGGGTAGCTATAGCTCCTCCAGACGCACAAAAATTAATATGAATCATCGATCAATATTTGATAATTAAGATTAAAAAAAAAAACGAGTTCTTCTTTTACTTCTAGTTCGACGACGACAATGATTAATTCTTAACAAAATGGTTGACAAAGCTAAACCATTCGATATCCTGTTTTTCTTCTTCTCTGGCCATGGCTCAATTTTGCGCAGCCGCGGCAATGTGCGAACAATTGTGGCTTCTGATGGCAACAGCATTATATTGCAGGTAACTAATTTATTGGTTATTAATTAATCTTTCATTAATTAGTATAATAATTGATCCTCTATCTATACGTAATTTATTAATTGAGCTAAACGCAAAGACAGTCCTTGTGTTATTTATATATATTTGGGAATTTCGTTTTCGGTATCAAATGATAGGTCATCTTGCAACTTTGATATCATTGGACACGAAAATACAAATTTGATACCACAGTTTAAGTTTTTGTTGCAACTTGTTGGTGTCTAACAATCTGTGCACTTATATGTTTCACAAAACATAGAATATAACAAATAATGTTCTAACAAATAAATTTATACATTATTAAAGCATATAAATCATACTTACCTGATTAGGATTAATTCGTAGAACATTTTAATCAACACATAAAATAGAAAATAAGACTGAGGCTTGCCGAAACAAATTTCCTTCAGACAATATTTCCGGGGCTGCCACGGTGCATACAGTTTGATTCCCGGTAGTCTCCCAAGATACAACAGTCTGTTGTTCATTATTTGCACAAATAATGAACCCACGGCGAACTTGAACAAACAGAAATTTCGGACTAAATTTTGATGAAAGTAAGAGAAAGAGAGAGTATTAATTTTCCTTTTTTTAGTTACTATCAAATTGATTCAGAATTGGCCAGATTCTGTCTCATATTTATAGACACAAAAGTGCCTCTTGGAAAGGGACACACTGTTTCGGTCCAAAGGGTACCTCTTCGAACCGAATAGACACATCTCTTACTCTTATTTATTTCATTCACATATAAAAACCCCAACAATCCCCCACATGAATGAAATTGTTTTTCGAGTTCCTTCTCACGAGACATATCATGTCGAAATTTCTTTAGGAATAATACCGCATCAGGATAGGTGAAATATTTCATCTTGAACCTTCCCTAGTTAAAGCTTATCGGATTTACTTAGCCAATCGGTGAAATATTTCATCTTGAACCGTCGGCTGTTTGTGTAAACCAAGACAATAAACTTAACGCAGTACTAAACCGATTTGTTTCAAGTTCTCGGTTGTGTTCGTTTTGGCCCTGAACATTCTTGGTTATGCGAGTGCTTTAGAGAATTCCAGCCTATAAAGAAATTCTCAACGAGCCAACCCAGCTCACACTAACATAGGTGACCACATCTATCAAGAGTATCCTACCATACTCCACTTGTTATTGACAAGGTATAGACGTCATTAAAAGCATTTGCTTAACCTTATAAACGCGGTAGGCTTGCACTCATTGCATCATAAGAATGGGATAGAGTTAGACTCTTAAGTGTTTTCTTTTAAGTTAGCCAAGACTAGTTGTCCTATTGAACCTGGTCCGTGGGATCTCCAGTCGCCGGGTTAGGTTTCCGTACGAGGTAACTTAGTCAAATTTAGGCTTTAGCCCATTCCCCTCGATGCACATACTACTCTCTAGATAGACCTTTAATATCCGGAATTAGGATTATCTCTTGACTTCATAAAGTCCTCCCATTTGAAAGTAGATGTCTCTCGTTATTGTATCAACGACAACGAATATGTCGTGACTTTACCATTACACATAGAGTTTGTTGAGCTCTGTGTATCACCGCTTGATTATCACATTTTACGTATGGCTGACACAATTTTCAGTCATATTAGAATATCTTCCATGAATTTTGTGAAGCCACTCAAATTCTTCATTTGCTTTATCCAATGCTATGCACTCTAATTTCATAGTGGATTGAGCTATATTCATTTGTTTGGAAGATTCTCAAGAAATAGCGGTGCCTCCTAAATTGAATACATATCCGCTTATAAACTTTGATTTCTCTAAATCAGAAGTTTCATTTGCATTACTATATCCCTCCTAGATCTTAGGATATTTTTCCAAAATATAATGCACATACATATGTATTCTTTCAAGATTCAAGCATTCTCATTAATGCATCCCAACGAATCTTGCTAAGATTGCTCATGTCTCCTTAGTTTATTAACTAAAGAGACGATGTTTCACATTTGTTCTCATGTAGCACACAAGATATTAATTAAATAGAATTATGAAATCCTTTAATTTCATAAGTATTTAATTTATCTATCACTCATCCACGTAATGTGCTTGAGATAATTTAATGTCATCACATGACCTCCAAATCATAATTGATTAAACCGAAGTTTTTCATATCATAAGTTAATATTTCCTCATGGATTTAATATTTTCAATATTAGTCTCAAATATTAACATATCATTTGCGTATAAACAAACTCTGATACTCAATTATCCAATTTGTTTATATGGATACACTTGTCATATTTATTAATATGAAAGACAAAATTCGTTGATGACGCTACCACAATTTTCTCGTCCTTGTTTAGGAGCTTGTTAAAGATCAACAAGAAAATATAAAAGTTTCGCAAACTATGTTTTCTTTTCCTTTAAAAAGTGGACCATCTGGTTACTCCTCATAGATATTCTCATTTAATTCACCATTAAGGAAGACAATTTTAACGTCCATTTGATAAAACCTCGTACTGTATATAGCTATTAGAGCTATTGACATTCAAATGGATGTCATCCTAATCGCTTGTGAATATTAATAAGGCACCTTGGCTACTCGTCTAGCCTAGTTTTTATCGATTGACTTATCAAAATTTTCCGTCTACATTTAATTGGTTCACTCCTCGAGGTCTACCAATTTTATGAATGTAAATCAATGTCAATCGCCTCTTTCCAATTCACGATATTGGAACGTGAGATAATTTATTTATATGTTTGAGGTTAATCCTTTTTAACATATAAGTTAGAATATCTAGATCAAATAACTTCGAGCTTTTAGCTCATTTGTCTCTTCAACTTGTCAACAAACTCATGTTGAAGTAAGAGATTGATCTCTTTAGAGATCGATTCATATTTATATTCTCGCAGAATATAGTAGTTTATAATTAAATATAATTATAAACTTCACAAAGTCGACCTTCTTGATCAATTAAATATTTTCGCAAAATATTCTATGAAATTAAAAAATATTCTAGCCTAAAATGGGTTAGACTATAGTTTTTATTCTCGCAGAATAAACAATTTATAATTAACTCTAATTATAAACTGTAAAAATAAAAAATTATGTAAGTAATATAATAAATAATATTACTTTATCATATTTTAATATCAGTAAATCACACTTACTGAAAATAAATCTGAACCAAAAGAATGATCAATTTGATAAGAAATGATTCTCAAATCCTTCTTACATGCTCAATTAATGTTACATCACGTGACTCAGTTCACATGATTACATTTATTTCAGATTTAAATACCAAAATATGAATTGCTACTATTTATAGCATAAGCTAGTAGTAATTAATATTTTTAAGTTTTTTTTTTTTTTTTCCCTTTTTCGGTGGTGAAACCGAATATCTGACCAAGTACCCCCACATTTAAGGTATTTGGATTTTTCTTCCCTTCCATAACTCATGTGGATTTATATTTGATTTTCTTGTGTGAAACTCAATTCAATATGCAGTTAGGCATCTAATGAGTTTTTCCCCCACAAGTTATTCAGTACACCCGAATTTATAGAATAATATTACCCGCACCTTCTTAGGGTTTGATTATTTTCAATTGAATAGAGTTGAGCTAGGTGAATTATTTTGACGAATTATTCTCAATTTAAGACACTCTTGTTAAATGAATATATCGTATTCACCCCCACAATTCGGATCTAAGGGTTTTTCATTTTCTTAATCCATTATCCGGATTTGTATTTCACAAATGCATCTCTTTGTATTTCGCAAATACATTTATTGCCTCTTATTTATTATTCAATAAATATCGCAATAAAATATATATGATCAAATACATTTTAAACTCCACGAGTTAGTTATGATTTAAAATCACATAATTAATCCAAAAGTTTGAACTCTTATACACATGATAATTTGGATTGCAAACAAATAAAATTATAATTATTTCACAAATAATTTATAATTATTTCTCATAAATAATTTATAATTATTTTGCGGATAAATTACAAATATTATCAATATTTCCTCAATAAATTACAAATATTATCAATATTTCCTCAGTATAATATTGATATGATAACAAATTAGAATTATCCCACAAATGAATTATATGTACTTTTGCAAACAAATTTCCAATATTTTCTCATAAAAATATTGATACAAATTATAATTATTTCACAAATAAATCATAATTATGTTTACAAGTAAATTATCAATATTTTCTCAAATAAAATATTAATTTCATAGCAAATACTAATTACTAGTCCTTAATCTCCACATAAGATGTCCCGCATAAGTATAAGCCGCACTTATTAGAAAAATGTTCATTCAAAGAATTATGAAACCACTACACATATAAAGTTAAATTCGATGTTCGAACATTTTATTATATTTTTATTCATTACGTCGTGTATATGATGCAAGAATACACATATGATTTAATTTACTTCAACAAGAATAAATAAATTAGCCCACCACTAAAATATTTATGTAAAAAAGTTATGAAAACACAAGTTTAAATAGGTTCCCAATGACCTTCTAGAAAAATCGCATATTTGTTTCTTTATAGTTTTGAATGGCTAAAAACATATCATCCATTCGAAAATAAACTGTAGCAACTTAAAGTCGTATTCATTCGGTTCATGCACCTCATGCAGATTAACGGCATTGACTTGTCAAAGTCACCTCTTCAAATTTTGATTAACCGCATTAACTCTTTTAATTGAAGAAGCACTTCCTCATAAACAAAAGAAATCAACTCTCTTGGTAAGACAAAAAGAATTGAGACACTTCTTCACATGTGACTTCACAAGTAATGAAGATTTTCTTTTTATTTCTCAGTTTTTTTTTTTTTTTTTTTTTTCTCGTAAGGATTATGTCCACACACATTTTGACAACCTTAATTAATATACTTCAAATCTCTACAGCCAATTAGTGAAAGATATTCACTGTCTTCTTGATTTACAAGTATAAACAACCGTTAAATGGCACTACCGAAATTATTTTATATGGAAGCACCGTTTCATAACTACAGATCATCAATTCACATATGCACACGTTTCACATGATTGTTTGGAAACTCACACTAGAGAATGCAGAATTCTAATAGCAATTTAAGTCCAGTGTTTTTGGAAATTGGAGTACCATTTTCACGAGGATTCAATCTATTGCACAAACTCTCTACAACTTAGATCCAGAGTAAATTTATTTGAATATATAATTAACGTCTAAGTTCCACAAATTCTTCTTTATCAAAATTTAAGAAATTCTCTTCTCAAATATGCCAGAAAATGTTCTGCTTACTCTAGTTTATGATGATTAACACATAAATACCGATGCACAGTCAAGTTAAACAAAATTATTATTGTCTTAAGATTGTCGGTGTCTAACAATCTGTGCACTTATATGTTTCACAAAACATAGAATATAACAAATAATATTCTAACAAATAAATTCATACATTATTAAAGCATATAAATCATACTTACCTGATTAGGATTAATTCGTAGAACATTTTAATCAACACATAAAATAGGAAATAAGACTGAGGCTTGCCGAAACAAATTTCCTTAAGACAATATTTCCGGGGCTGCCACGGTGCATACAGTTTGATTCCCGGTAGTCTCCCAAGATACAACAGTCTGTTGTTCATTATTTGCACAAATAATGAACCCACGGCGAACTTGAACAAACAGAAATTTCGGACTAAATTTTGATGAAAGTAAGAGAAAGAGAGAGTATTAATTTTCCTTTTTTTAGTTACTATCAAATTGATTCAGAATTGGCCAGATTCTGTCTCATATTTACAGACACAAAAGTGCCTCTTGGAAAAGGACACACTGTTTCGGTCCAAAGGGTACCTCTTTGAACCGAATAGACACATCTCTTACTCTTATTTATTTCATTCACATATAAAAACCCCAACACAACTTTCATACCAAAGCATGTTTTTCTCAGGAGTTACCCTCATATAAAATACATAATGTTCAATTTATCCAGATGTGATTTGAAAATTCGCAATTTACCCCCTGTATAAATTTTAAAGAATCAATTTACCCTTTCAGCCGGAGAGTGTAAATCACTGGCCGAAATTGAGAGTAATCATGATAAGTGTTATGTAACATATGGGGCTAAATTGCCATATTTGTCATAACATAGGGGGGTTTTTTGTCCACATTTATCATAACACAGGGGATAAACTATCACATTATCATAACACAAGGGGCAAAGTACCACATATAAAAATATTAAGGAGGCGATGTGAAACTTTCTTAAAATTATAGAGGGTAAATTTCTTTTTTCCAAATCACAGGAAGTTAAATTGAACATTATGAATATCATAGGGGGGTAAATTGCCATTAATTCTAGAGAAAAAATGGGTTTTGTATGAAAGTTGCAAATGAAAACTTAAATTGTGGTGTCAAATTTACATTTTTGAATCCAATAGTACCAAAGTTACAAGGTGGTCTATCATGTGTTACAAAAAAAAGAATGTGTTAATTGTTTGTGAATGATCGTCAGGGTGGATTTGAGGAAAGCTCTATATAAGTCGTTTTCCGAAGGGAGCTATTCACTATGATCTCTGATTCCTGCTTTAGCGGCGGTCTCATTGAGCATGAGCTTGAACAAATTGGTTCATGACACCCTTCAGACGTGATCGGTCCAGAACCTGAAGGCATCCCGAAAATGATACCGATTGAGACTCTCGTGGAATATTTTTCAACATTGACAGGGCTGGACTCAACAGATCTTGGAGTTCACTTATTGCATAGTTTTGGGCCCGAAGATTGCAGCCTAATATTCCAGGACCTGCCCCAAAGTCAGTTGCCTAAGCCCCTCAACAAAGATCAAGCCCAACAGATGATTGGTCTAATGGAAAGGACTAGTCAATACAAAGTAGCGAACTCATCTTCGAATTCGTCTTGAGAGAGGTTCCCACTTAATATGTCTGATGCGCCTAAAAAACGATTAAACTCTTGAGAAACCAAAAACACAATGATCATGGTATATTGCTAAGTGCTTGTCAGACCAACAAATTTTCTTATGACGCCAGAATAGGTGACAAAAGATGCGGTCGGTGCCGGCCCAGCCCATAGGCAACTCGGGTGTTTGCCTAGGGCCCCTTACCCCAGCCTGCTATATTAATTGTTAATGGCCCAACTTGATGTTGGTTTTTGTTTTTATAAATTGAGCCCAATTGCCCAACTAATTTCTAAGCCCTTATCCAGCATAATAAAAAAAATTTTAGAAAATAGCATCTAGAGCAGAGCCGTTTCTTTTTCATTAATACTCACTGCTCACAAGAAAAAATTACCAATTATCAATTCTATAAATATATGTGCTTCTCAGATTCATGATCTTCTTCAACACTATTTTTCTAATATTCTTCTCATCTTCTTCCTCTCTTTCTTATTATTTTGCTTTTGTGTCCTAAAATTGAAATAGTAATTTTTTTTCAAACTAGTTTATAATCAGTTTTGGACACCTTTAATTGGGAATTGCTGAATTGGGATATTTTTTTCTACAAAGGTATTTAAAAGCATACAACAATGGGTTTATACTATTTTTGTCTATTTCAAATTTACATTTATATTTTTTTTAAGTTGCTTACTTAGTTTTTACTTACTGAATCGATGAGAAATATTTATTATGACACAAGAAATATTTAGGGACTTGACTATTTTGTCTATAGAAGAAGATATGATAGAAGAATTAGAATATAAATATTGTGTTGTGAAATTTTAGTTTTACACTAAATTTAAATAAATCATAGTTTTGAAAATAAACTATTGATATAATTTTATAATATGGTATATGACATAAAATAATTAAAATATAAAACGACTGGCCTGTAGAGGAGTCACGCCACTAGACGCTGTCCTAAGAAAGTGATTGCTGAGAACTCATGTTTTGATTTCCAAGGACAAAAGATTTGAGGGATTTGTACAAGAAAGAGCCGTGCATTGCTTTGTTAAGCACTTTGATCAAAGATATTGGCATGTTCAATTGGGTTATCTGGAGAGATGCATTTGGTGCAAAAGAGTTTTGTTGGACATATCAGATGAGCACATACTGGTGAGCAATGGGTAAAACTATCTTCAAAAGGTATGTAATTCTTCAATTTAATTAAAATGTTGTGATGTGTGTGTTTTGGTTTATTAAACATGATCTATTTTACTATATAACATACACAAATTAAATTGAAAGATACAAACTCAGGAACTCTGAGTGTTCTTATCGACCCTTATTACTAAATTAATTAGTTACTTGTTTGTTGGTTGTTTGCTCCAAGACATTTGCTCCTTCACACTTTAATTTGAAGGGTAGATGTGTATTTTGATGATAATTATATGTGAATTAATATTGTTATTAGAAATTTGCAGTTGTGAATAAAGAAATGGATTAAGACTAAATTTTCATATATTTATATAGCTGGACCTGATGCTAGTACATCACCGCATGCTCAATCATAATTGGATTTGTAGCTTGTGTTCTAAAATAAAATATAAAGGATTATTAGCTATATATTTTATTATGTGATATGAATTGCACCACTAATGTTTTAAATGACAATATATTCACAAAGGCATGTCATCGGTTACAACATTGTTGAGTCAATAGTAGTATGTTATTTACATGTCTCATATACTATATGATTATGCCTCTAGCCAATGTTGAGGTTAAAAGGACAATCTAAGAAAGTGATTGCCTCCCCTCGTGCAGGTATTGGCGGCTGATCACAATCCCAAGATAAAACCCAAATGGCCTCGCCGGCATCCTCATCTGTGAGCACGTTCACAGGAAGACAAAGAACCAGACCTTATCTCTAGTGCCCAATAACAATATAGAAAGTATTTCGTGAATGCAACCTAGCTAGTGAGTGTGTGTTTACTATGACCCTAGGACACACCTATATATAGTGTTCATGAGAGACCTTAATGGTCAAAATATTAAGGGCCACATAATGGCACATTAAGGGGATGTTAATGCAATTGACGTTACAAAATTTATTTTAATTATTTGAAGTTTAAAAACTTCTAAAATTCCAACATATTGATTTAATAAACACTTTCGCGTCTAAAAGAACAAGAAAAAAATTACATAAGAGGCCCGATTTTTTATTTCACCTAGGGCCTTCAAAACCCTTGGACCGGCCCTGGATGCGGTGTCTTTACATATGCAGTAGAAAAGACGGTTAAGCATAAGGGGTGGTCCGTAGGCAACAAAAAACTTGTTATTAATGCCAGGATTATTGCCAAGGACAAGGGCTACAGGGAGCAAGAAAAATGCGGACAAGCCTTTCTTGGGTGATTGATATTTGCGTGAAAGTGAAACTACTGCTAGCTACATATAATAAATTTGAAAGTTCAATTGATTAGACTACTATATACTTAGATATAGGGATTCTTGCATTTTTTTTCTACAACGATAATTTGTTGGTATTTCTATTCCGTATCTTTTCGGATTGGCATATTTTGTGTCACAACTTCAACATCAATAGCAATTTTGGTGCCAAATTTGGAATTGGGTATCAATTGGCATCAAAATTGCCAATGATGTTGAAGTTGTAATATCAAATATGTCCACTCGAAAAAATATGGGATAAAAACGTCAGTAAATTAAAATTGTGGCACCAAAAATACAATAACCCCCTTGTATATATATGCAACTACTAACTTGCATATAAAATAGTAATATATAATAAGTACTCTGATGTTGGAGGAAGTTGAAATTGTTGGACGTTTGAACTGTTAGGCCATCTCCAACCGAGCCGTCAAAAGGCCTTGAGGAGGAAGGGGAGGTTGCCATCGCTTGGAGACGGCAAAAGAGGGTGGCGGGCGAGAGGGCATCTGCAGGGGTGGGGGTGGCCATATGGGTGGAGGAGGCTATTAAATTGATTAAAAAAAAATTGTACAATTGTGTCAAAAAAGCACTAAAATAATTTTATTTATAATAACATTGTGTAAAAGTAGTAATAAGTTTTATTTATTTTTTAATAACATTGTAATTTTTATTTTATGTTAAATTTAATAACGTGTGTACCCAATATATTCCTAAGAAGGAGGGGGAGGGGTGATTAGGTTAATAAAAACTTTTTGTTTAATATTTGAAGTTCCAAAAAGATTAAGGGTGAGTTTGGCCCAGCGATTGCATAATTGCTTTTACAATAATTGATTATATCATAATTTCTTTTAATATAATTACTTTTACAATAATTGATTTAGCGTTTGGTTTCAAGTTTTGAAAATTGATTATAGAAATGTAGTATTTTATCTAATTTACAAAACTATCCTCATATGTATACTATCCAATGATATTATTTAACTATCACAAAACAGTAGAAAACAAGTACTTTTTTTTTTTTCATATAGCTCAACTATAATAAAAAAGACGAACAAAACTACTAAAATCAATCATATATTAATTTAAGAAAAATCAAATTCAAAAAATGTTAGAAGATTCAAAATCTGAAATGTTATAAATCACAAGAAGTCAATAATTAGCTATAATTATTTTTAGATGCAGCAATTTGAGCAGCTAGCTGATTACGAAAAATATCCATTTCTTTGTCATCTCGTGTTTCTTTTCCATTATTACTATGAACTTCACCAAGATCTTGACGATTATCAAAAACATTTTCATTTTCATATTTCTTGAACTTGCGATCAATTTTGGCCTTTTTTGTAATATAATTATGAAGGGCCATCAATGCACAAACTATCGCAACTTGAACATCAAAGTCAAAAGAATGCATCTTCTCTAATATTCGCCACCTTGACTTCCAAACCCCAAACGTTCGTTCAATCGTGCCTCTCAATGATGAATGAGCTCGATTAAATATTTCTCTCGTATTTTTTGGTTGGGCTCCTCTCCGAAAATCGGGTAAATGATATCTTTCTCCTTTGTAAGGTGCAAGATAGCTTGTCGTATTTGAATACCCAGCATCAACCAAGTAGTATTTTCTTGAAAACATGACATACACATAATAATAGTTATTCTTTTATAACTAGGCATATAGTATCATGCAAGCCTATATTCACAAAGTACCTTTTGGAGGATGTGGAAATTTCAGTTCTGGATTTCGAATGGCCTGATGAAATATACGTGAATCATGAGCACTTCCTTCCCATCCCGGCCAAACAAATGTAAAACACATGTCAAAGTCACAAACAGCCATAATATTTTGGGTAGCATAACATTTCCTCCCAATATAAGGAATTTGTTTATTTGTAGGAAGAACCGCCTTAATGTGTGTTCCATCAATTGCTCCAATACAATCCTAACGATTAAAATGTAATAAAAAAAAATCAAATATAGCATTATCCTATGCAAAAATACAATAAGTAGTTAACTTATTTACCTTGAAATATGGCCCATATTTAGGATTTTGGCGAATATGCTGAGGCACTATGTCGAATGACTCTGGTGGCTTAATAATATCAATTGACATAGCAACTAATGCTCTGAGAGTATCATGAAAGTGTCTGCTGATAGTTTCTCCAGAGTGTTGAAATCTTTCTTGCAACATTCGATTACTAACACTATGACCCAAAGTCATTAAAAGCATTGCCACTTTTTCTTCGATTGTGACATTCCTACTCGCTTTTAAATTATACTTGCTCCTCAGATCTTGACATAAGTCCGTAAAAACCTCTTTTTCCATCCTAAACTGTTGTTGACATCGTTTCCAATGTCCATTTAGAACTTCCACAACAAATTTGTGACCAGTCTGCTCTAATGTCCTGCATGGTTCCTTATGAATATAATTGACATAATAAGTCACTATACATGTTAAAGCAGCCACAACAAGTTCATCAAAATCATCATCTTCTCTGATAATTTCTATTTCATCCATCGAAGACTGCAATAAAAGAGATAAAAAGAAGGAAACAAAAACTATCACATATTTGCTAAGACAAAAGCTAAACCAATTCATCACACTTGTACCAAAAAAATGAATAAACACATGATAGAAAATGCAAATTCACGTCTTTGACATTGTAATTAGTTCTATAAAAACCTCAAATAAAAAATTACTCAAACTACTACTATCCTAAATAAGTTCAATTAAACGAAGTAGATTAAATTGATTTAAATCCAGATAGCCTCCGAGCTATTGTTGCTAAATGTCGCGTATTCGCGGCGTTCTTCTTGCTTTAGCCAAGTGTATCGTGTCATAGGATCACCAAGTGCTCTGAACATTTCTCTGTTTTCAGCTTTCATGAACAAACGAGTTCCAAGCATATACATGTCATCACATTTGTTAACTTCCGGAATTTCTTCTAACATAGTCATTGCAACTTCGATAGTACAACCAAACGAGCTAGATAGATGAACTTTGGTGGGACTTGTTGTGAGACCTCCTCGTTTGTTCTTACTTTCTACAACTTCAATAATGCGGTCAAGCTGTTTTAACAACTTTTTAGCAGTTCCTTTCTTTCCACTCTGTTTTACAATATTACTCTCATCGATTTTCCTTTTCTTCAAATCAACAACATTCTTACCATTGTTATCACTTACTTTCTCGACACTGCTCGATTCTGAATTGTCTTCAACTTCAACACTCTCTCCATTTTTAGGTTGAGAATAGATTGGTGGCATTACTCCAGAGTTTGGAGCGTAAGCTCTAGCTCCATTAGCAGCTACATCCAGAAATAGTTCATCTAATAAAAAGCAATGATCTAAACCTCTCATCCGAAACTTAGCTAATTCTTCATTCTTCTGTAAATATAAATTAACGGAGTATATTAGTACTATAAGTATAATGACAAACATATACAAAAAAAAAATTAAAGTTAACAATAGATATTTCACCTGAATTTTTCTCTCCCACCATTGGTCACTTGCAGTTATCGTTTGCTTTTCATGATCCCAACCAAGTCCCGTCTCATGTCCAACAAGTAAATCCCACAAATACCACTCCTTCTTTAGAACATCATATCGGTTTTTCAGTTGGCTTTTTATCATAGTGCTTTCCAGTTTCTTGTGTGAAATTTTCTATTATATTTTTCCAACCAGGCTTAGTGAAACACGTGTTTGGTCGATTGCCAGCTCTTTTCTCAACAACACACAAATTAACAAAGATCTCGTTGGATCGAGCATCCCAAACAGCTTTTGGTTTAGCATTATTTTTTTTTCTTTTGGTATTTTTTCTCGGGCTTACTTAGTTTCTGAATTTCATTACAGGTAACTACCTCGTTTGTATCCATATATTTGAAATGAACACTACAAAAAAAATATACAACTGTCTTAGGAAACCTCTGTTCTAAGTAATTATACTTTAACTGCATGGTCCATGAATATCTCAAAACAAGCCAAGTAGTTGATTCAAATATTTATGTAAGGTAATACTTCTCACTGTCATAAATTAGACATCATCAAGGAAAGTATAGTTGGAGTGTCTAGTTTTTACTTATAAATATCTGCTTGTTGAAACAAATCAATTCCATCATTTGTCAACAACACAAGCATGGTACTTTCAAGATATGAAGTATTAGAAATTAGATAACTCCTACTTTTGAACAATTATCTCAGTAAGGAGATGCATCAATACAAGAAAGTCCCCATAAACTACAGCTGAAAGAGCTCATTAGAAATATTCACAAGATTTAAAAGGCTCTTTGGTAAATTTATAAATTCTTGTCAAATTTAACCAAAAATTAAAATATTAAGGTAAAACTTAATTTCCCCTGGTCTATTTGATTCTTTTATTTCTTCTCCATTCAAGGTAATGAAAATCATAAAGAAGATGGATTCCAACAGAGATAGTATGTATCCAAGTACCAAACCAAATTGCAAATACACTGTAATTCATATCAAAATTATCTTGCAAATACACAATAATTCATATGAAAATTATCTCTGATCCTTATAAAAAAACAATCATGAAATTTCAAGAATAAAATATGGAAAAAAACAAGGATCAAATTGTCTAACCTAATTGTTTGCAGAATTTTCTTCGTGAAGAACTGGTGGCGGGAGCTGCTCTTCTTCGACTAATTTTTTGCGGGAGTTTAAGGGGTTTCACAGATTATATAACTTGAGCAGGGGCATAAATGACATTTGCTGGAAATTGTATTCTTGCGGTGAAGAAAAGCACCAAAATACCTACTTCTGCAGATCGGGGGTTTTTTACGATGAGGAGAAGCAAAAGCAATCATGAGTGAGCGGCCAAACATCCAGATTTTGACGATTGGGCTTCAACCGTGGAATTTGGCAGCTGAATCGTGAGGCCAAACGGACCCTAAGTTTATCTTCCGATAAATATAAGAACAATGTTCCGAAGAGTTAAAATAAGTTCCAGAAGGTTTTAAGTTTATGTTCCGATGGCTATTGGTCAATGTTCCAGAGAATTGAAATAAGTTCCAGTACAGAAATAAATAAAAATATATCTAACTTAAGTTCCACTATGATAGTTAATATCATTATTATTATTATTATTAAGGGAAAGTGAGGAAAGTTGTGAAATTTAATTAAATGAACGTTAATTATCTTTCGGTTGGAGATTAATTCCTAGGTGGGTCAAAAGGGCAAGCAAGAGTGCAAGGACAAGTGACAAAAGAGGGATGGATTCGGTTGTAGATTCTTATTATCTTTATCGGTCTTAATATATAAAATATTATTGTTTAATTTTGTATGGATTAATTAATCTTGTTTTTTTTATATGCTTTAGCTTTACGTTCTTAATTTGTGAGTTCTTTCCTGATTATAATTTTTTTTCTTTTATTGAATCGTAATTGGACCACCAATAAATTTTATTTCAATAATACTAGATGTACATTATAATATATACAGTAAAATGTTTAAACTACATCATAAAGATAAATAATTTAATTTGATAGATCGGTCGTATCATTTACAACCCATGTATTTAAAAAGAGCATTTTATTCCCTGTAAAAGAATCAAAGAAGTAATTTACATTCTTTCAATGGAGAGAATAACACACTTGTCAAAACCATGAATGTGAATGAAAGGTATTTGCTAAACGTTTTATTTCAATTACCGATTTGCAATCTCCTTCGAGTATCACTTCGTTGGACCCTTTTTTAAAACAGACTTCAATAGCGAATTTGGCAGCAAAAGCTTCTGTTGTTTCTGGATCAAATGGTAGAGGAATGTGGAGAGCAACCCAACCTAAGCAGTTTCCTGTGAAGTCACTAGCCAAAAAACCCACACCAAAAGAGTTGTGTCTTTTGTCAATAGATGCATCAAAGTTAATCTTGATAAACGTACCCGATGGTGGATTCCATTTCACAAGGGATCTAGGATGGGGTAAAGGTCTAGGAGGAGAGAAAACATCCTTAAATCTTTGGAAAAATGCATTTGACAAAGTCTGGATTTCGTGTGGTTTGTTGTCTTTATTTTCCAAAGTACGCTGATTCCGGAAATACCACAAAAACCAAAAAAAGTAGCAACAAAACCCAATTCGTATTCATCAAGAGAGCGAGCAATACGAAGGAACCAAGTGGAGAAAGACTCACCATTCAAGTTGTAAGTGGTGTAGGGGACGTTTGAAACCGCCTAAGCTTGTCGTGCAAAATCGCATGTGGTCAGAACATGCATAATTGACTCACTTTCGCTCCTAAGGAAAGTTAGGCAGCTCTCAACATCCACAGATTTCCTTCTATGCAGCAGTTGCCGAACGGGCAGCGCATCTTTGCTACATCTCCAAATAAACAACTTGATCTTTGGTGGAACTTTTAACTTCCAAATACGATTCCATCAATTTGAGGACCCAAAACTGGAGTTACCAATTTGATGCAGGTTGTCCTCTTCCTTATAGCTTGGATCAGATGATAGGCTGACCTAACAGTGAATTTTCCGCTCTTCTCGTAGTGCCAATTGAGGATGTCCGATCCGCCTCTTCCGCTAATGGGAATGGAGAGGATGGCTTGTGCTTCTTCATCCCAGAACAGATTTGTAATTAAGATCCGATTTCAGCAGCCCATTTGTGGCTTTATAAGTGAGCTGACTTTTTCGCTAACCACATTTGAACCAGGTGGAGGCGTTTGAATCCGGAAAGATCTCGGTCTAGGCAGCCAAGGATCTCCCCAGATTTTAATTGACTCCCCGTTACCCACTCTCCATCGTAGACCAACTTTGAGATATTTTATGTCTCCCCAAATGCTTCTCCAAGTGAGGGATGCCGTATTTCCACACGAAGCCTCAAAGATATCAGAGTTACGAAAATATTTAGCTTTGAAAATTCTGCTTAAGAGACTATGTGGATTTGTCATGATCCGCCAAGATTGTTTAGCAAGTAACGCCAAGTTAAAGTATTCCAAATTCCAAAATCCTATGCCCCCATCCCTTTTGCTAAGACAGAGAGATTTCCACTTGACCTAATGAATTTTGTTTGCCTCTTTAGAGCCCCACCAGAAGTTTGACACCATGGATTCAATTTCTTTAATGAAATAAAGTGGTAACTTGAAACAACTCATAATGTAGGAGGGAATTGCTTGGGCAATTGCTTTAATTAGAATCTCCTTCCCGGCTTGTGATAGAAATTTTTATGTCCAACATTGTAGAACTTTCCAGACTTTATTTCTGATGAAAGCAAATACCTCTTTTTTTGATCTACCTATAGACAAAGGCATCCCCAAGTACTTCTCATGTTTCTCCTCGCGTCTAAACGGAAGTATTGACAACACTACCTCCATATGCTCTGCTGATGTGTTCTTGCTGAAAAAGACGCTTGTATTATCATAATTGATTTCTTGTCCCGAGGCCTTGCCATATACGTCAAGTATATTTTTTATGCACTCCGATGAATTTGATTTGGCTTTAGATAGGATAAGTGTGTCGTCTGCAAATAGAAGGTGGGACACTCTCGGAGCACTTTGACAAAAACGAATGCCACGAATGGTTCCTGTGTTATCTTCATGGCTTATTAGAGAGCTCAAAGATTCTGCACAAAGAAGGAAGAGATATGGGGGTAAGGGGGTCCCCTTGACGGATTCCCCTTTCCGGCTTCACAAAACCAAATTGATTACCATTGTAAATGAATGAATAAAAGATAGGCACAAATTCATTTTTGGCACCATAGAATTAGGCGTTCTTCAATTTTGGCACCATGGTGTCAATTTTGGTACCAATTCTAACTGGTTTTTTCAATTTTGGCTCTTCCGTCAGTTGACTTAACGGTCAACTGACGGAAGTGCCAAATTTGAAAATGCAAGTCAGAATTGGTACCAAAATTGACACAATGGTACCAAAATTGAAAAACAACTAATTCTATAGTGCCAAAAATGATTTTTTACGAATTTCCCTCACCATTTACTTCCAATTCACAATTTATCCCACTCGCATTTTAATAATAATATTAATAAAATAGTAAAAAAATTATATTAAAAAAATATTTAGGTACACAATAATAATAATGGCTGTAATAATAATATTTTTTTTGCTACACATGTTTTCATCAAACCATTAACTCATTAACTCAACTTCATCCAACAATGCCCCTCTTTTTTATGATGACAAAACATTCAACTAAGAACGTCTTATAAGTCTTCAGTTTGGTCTTTACTCAAAGATGAAAATCACTTGGCTGAATAAGGATATACGATTATCTTCTGATATGAACTTCCGCTTATCAGTTATATCCTTCTTTCAATTGTAAGTTGTCTCCTTTTCATTTTCTTATTTATCTTCTTCTCCTTATTATTCCAATAATGGAGACGTTACTTAGATGCATTACTTCTTCTCATTTTGAAGAGTTAGAATCGATTCCTTTTTTATTCCTTTTAAATCGTTCAAAATTATATAAACAACTTTTAAACCATATTTGAAAGTCGGGTCGAAATAATAAATGAACAAATCAATAGACTGTATAGATGTGCTATATAAAAAATATATGAATAAAATAATATAGAACTAATTTTATATACTCATAGTTAAAATAAAATACTTTAAATAAATATGCAAACTATTATATGAGAATGTATAATATATTTATATTCGCAAATTTACATTTAGCCTTTGGAGTTGATCTTAGTTTTCTTTTTTCACTGTATCTCGAGATATATTCCTTAATTTAAAATTAGAAGTATTATGAAATTTAGTTGAATGTTTTGTCTTCATAAAAAAGAGGAGAATTGTTGGATAAAGTTGAGTCAATGAGTTAATGGTTTGATGATAACATGTGTAACAAAAAAAAAAATTATTATTATTGTTTACCCAAATATTTGTTTTAATATAATTTTTTTACTATTTTATTAATATTATTCTTATTCTTATTATTATTAAAATGCGAGTGGAATAAATTGTGAATTAGAAGTAATTGACGAGGGAAATTGGCAAAAAATCATTTTTGGCACCATAGAACTAGTTGTTTGTCAGTTTTGGTACCATTGTGACAATTTTGGTACCGATTCTTACTTGCATTTTCAATTTTGGCACTTCCGTCAGTTGACTTAACGGTCAACTGACGGAAGTGCCAAAATTGAAAAAGTCAGTTATAATTGGTACCAAAATTGACACCATGGTACCAAAATTGAAAAACGCCTAGTTCTATGGTGCCAAAAATGAATTTTTGCCATAAAAGATATAAACAATACAAGTCATGATTTTTTTCACAAAACGAGCATCAAAACCTAATCTAAGCATTGCATCCCTAAGGAAACTCCATTCTAGTTTGTCGTAAGCTTTGCTCATGTCTAGTTTATTGGCCATATTGCCAACTTTCCTTTAGTCTGTTTTTTCATATGATGGGTTATCTCATAGACAGCAAGCACATTATCAGTTATCTATCTATTCGGCACAAAAGCAGATTGGTAATCAGATATAACAGAGGGCATAATAGGTTTGAGGCGGTTGGCTAAGGTTTTGGCTACAATTTTGTATATAACGTTGCATAGGCTTATAGGACGAAATTGAGTCATATTTTCTGGTTCGTTGCACTTAGGTTTGAGGACAATATGGGTAAAGTTGCTATCAGTATTAAAGATCCCATGGTTAAGAAAGTCAAGAACATAACGTATGACATCACGTTTAACAATATTCCAAAATTTCTGATAAAACATACAGGGAAACCATCGGGGCCGGGAGATTTAAGAGGGTGCATTGAGTTGAGGGCTAGGGTTACCTCTTCCGCAGTGTAAGGCTGGAGGAGGTGCAAGTTGTCCTCGTGGCTCACTCTTGGTACCATTGCGTGCAAGGCTAGGTCTATCTCGGCCCTAGAAGGCGTCGAAGAAGTGAAAACACCACGAAAATACTCCTCAATAGTTTTCTCTATTTCCAATTCATTTTTGCACCACTCGTCATGAGAATTCTTGAGGCCCCGAATCTTATTTTTTGAACATCTGCCAGAAGCTCGCTTATGAAAGAAGCTTGTATTTATGTCCCCTTCTTTCATCCAATTCGCCTTAGCTCTTTGCTGCCACATTCTATTTTCCTTATCGAGTAACTCTTCTAACTCCAAAGTTAAAATGGTTTCTTTAATCCTAGATTTCTCAGTAATTCGTCCTTTTGATAAAAGGTAGAGAGCCTTTCTTATTTCTTTTATCAACTTTAAGACATGACCAAAAAACCTTTGACTCCAATCCCAGAGGTTATGTCCGCAAGAATCAATTTTGCCCCATATGCCATTTTCGGATTGCAAACTTTCCAAGCTATCTCGAACAGCGTTTGAAAATCTCCATGGTTGAGCCACATCGATTCGAATCTGAAGCGTCTTTGTCTATGATTGTTGGGTTCTGGTGGGAGATCGCTGATTTTGACAAGTAAGGGTAAGTGATCGGAACTAGATGAATCAAGGTGCAAAACTTGAGAGTGCAGGAACTTGTCAATCCATTTCATGTTAGCACATCCCCTGTCTAGCCGTTCTCTGATTGTATGCGGATGAAGTCGACGATCGCACCAAGTAAACGGAAAGCCCTTGAAGCCGAGGTCAACTAAGTTAGTATCACATAGACATTTCCTAAAATCTTTCAGTTGCCAGTTTGGGATCAGATTTCCCCCATGAGTCTGAGATAGCATCGCATTAAAATCACCACTGCAGATCCACAGTAAATTGTTTCTACTAGCCAGCAGACGAAGAAGATCCCATGACTTTTTCCATTTAGATCCATTTGGGTCTCCATAGAAACCCGTAAATCTCCAGACAGCCGGAGAATTATTATAAAAAATAATTACATCAATATGGTTCGCTTACAAACTTTGAACATCAAGATGAAGATTTTTATTCCAAAAAAGAGGTAAGCCACCCGAATGACCTCTAGAGTTAACATGGACACCAAACATATTAAATTTTCTTTTCAATTCTTCGATCTTTCTCCCGTTTGATTTGGTTTCTGAGAGAAAGATAATTTGAGGGTCGTGGTCTCGGATAAAGTCTCCGAGCAGCTAAACTGGTCGAGGGGCCCCCAACCCTCGACAGTTCCACACTAAGCAATTCATGATGAGCGGCGGGGCTGCCCGGTAGCCTCCGCCAAGTCGGTAGCTAGGTGAATCCTCTTGCCTGATCGCATCTGATCAACCGAGATGTCCTCAACCTGCTGCATGATAATCTTTTTCCCTTTCGGGTCAACATCGACATGATCAACTGAAGTAATTTTCTCACAATCAATCCACTTTCTCTTGAGTGATTTACAACTTGCATTTCATCTTTCTCAATCTTGATATTCTGTAACGGGATATCAACTAAATTCATATTCCTGTTCGTCGTATCCAAAGTAGTGGGTATGTTCTCCTTGTTACGAACAGGCTTCCTGATAGCTGGGTTAGTTGGCTTGGTCTGTTTGGGGATTTAGTTATGGGAATGGGTAATGGAATCGGTAGATTTGGGAGAGAGGGTCTGAGATGACTTTGCTGTCGTTTTTCCTTTGGAACTAATATGAGATTTGGGGTTCTTTGGACTGGAGTTGAAGAGAGCAGCCAGTTTTTGGTTTGATTTCAAGATATAATTCTCGACAGTGATTGCGGAAGTGGTGTCTCGAAGACATTGTGTTTCAGGGGTTTGGATTTCAGATTCTTTAGTGAGAGCAGGGGGGTGAGTTGAGTTGATTTTTGATAAATGGAGGGCTGTACAACCCATGTATTTAAAGAGTGTTTTATTCCCTGTAAACACTATGAATGTGTTGGATTTTATGGGTATAAACTGAATTGGTTTAATCCCAATTGGATTTAAGTCCATGAAATAGTAATGAATGAAAGATAGAAGAGATAAAAATGTCTTCATCCCACATGGAGAAGAATGAATTTTTTTTTGACATTTATAATGAAAAAATTTGGATTAAGGGTTGGGCCCCTTGGGGGTATCAAGTTTTGTGAGGGGAGAAGACATATATGACCATGGTTTCACCACACGCGCGCGCGACGCCGCCGTCGCCCGGCCTACCAGCACGGACTCAGGATCATGTTTGGGATTGGGATTGCGATTGGGCTTTAACAAAATATTATCTTTCTGGACAAAATTTAATTAATGTTTTGGTCCAAAATTTAAAAGCCCCATAACTAATTCATACCGAATAGATCCGAGACTGACCCGTTTCCTTGTTCAAGATCCGCACGCCAATTTTCAAAAGAATGAGTATGTCGGTTTCGGTTCAAACCTAATCGATTGCACTTGTTCGGACCAAACCAATGCTTTGATTTAAATCCAAACAGACATGTCTCTCCAAAAATACCTTTTCTGCTGCTATAAATAGAGGGGGGAATCTGGTCAATTCTCTCATCCCGTTTTCTTGCAATCTAAAGCATAATCATATTCACTCTCTATTCTTCTCTTAAATATTGTTTAAATATTCATGTTTGTTAAGGTTCGATGTGGACTGGTTCTTTGTGCAAAGTAACAAGTATCCGACTGCTGTATATTGGGAGACTACTGGAACTAACTGTTGAACTTTTGCAGCCCAAAAATATTATCTTAAAGACATTACATTAGCAAGCCTCAGTCAATCATTTTCGTTTCAAAATTATTTCAGTAAGAGCGCTTATTAAATTCTGATTTTGTTTGTTCTGCGAGAATAAACTATACTATGATTTATTATTAGAGTTAATTATAAATAATTATTTTGTGAGGATAATTTACTATAATTTTTTTAATTATAGTACTTAGACATATAAAGTACTTATAATATTTTATATACACATATTGTTTTAAACAATTAACAACATGTGCATGAAAAGTGTTGCGTAAATAATAAAAGTAGCCTTATGGGGTAAAGTGACATAATATTTATCATAAAACGGGTCATAACAAAGAGGGGATAAAATGCCATATATATATCTTAACACAAGAGGATAAAGTGTCACGTTTATAACAACACAAGAGGGTAAAGTGCCAAATGTATAAATTTAATAAGTCGAAGTATAATATATAAGAGGAGTAATTTTGTCAATTCATGATATTTTTAAGTTTAAATATGTCATGGTCACCGTGTAAATTTTTTTAAGATTATAAAGGAATAAAATATTCATTCTCAAACTATATAAAGATAACTTAAACATTATACACATCACATACAATAAATTGCCATTAACTCATATTGTAAATAATTCAATCACCAACTCGAATTTATAATTTGGCACTTCACGGAACGTTTGGTGCACAATTACTCCAAATTATATACATAATCAAGTCTATTTCAATATTCTTTCTCCAAGTCTTGGGCTAAAGTATTTTGGTGGATGAGAAAATATATAGGACCGTTTGTTTGACGTGAATGGAATCTAGATTAAATTTGACAAATTCCTTTTCGAGCGTTTGGTAACAATGAGAAATGGAATCCATATTTATAAAATTTACTAGAATACCCCTATGCATATATTATGTAGTTACCAAATTACCCCATGCTTTTTTCAAACAACATCCATGTATCATTGGCACCATCAATTGACATGCTATCACTTTCTTTCGGTTACAGACATTTCAAATTTGTCCACCCCAATATTAATACACAATTTAATTCGCAAAATAGAGTTCAGAACAAACATTCAGTAATGAGTGATAGTGTATTGAATTGAGTATGACCATGGCGGATCCAACATTGAATTGGGTATGACCGGGGTGCATAAACTATATGCAAAATTTTTATATAGTTATTATTTTACAATAGATTCAAAACATCAGTATAATTATATAGATCCATGTGAAATTTAAACGTGATTCCAGTATATACCTATTAAAGGAGAAAAAGACCCCGTAGAATAAAGGACAAATGACTATGTTGAGAAAGAAAACTTGTGAGAGAGGAGAAGGAAAAACGAGTGGAAGAAAAAAAATTGGGCAAGAATGTCTTTCCTCATTATACCTATTTGAGAAGAAAAAGAACCGATAGAATGAAAGACAAATGATAATGGTGAGAAAGAAAAACTGTGAGAGAGAAGAAGAAAAAATGTGTAGAAAAAAAATGGGGCAATAATATCTTTTCTATATGGAGTATCAAATCTCTTAGGAAAGGAATCACAATACCATAGAAAAAAATGAGTTTCATACTCCTTCATTTTGCTTGCAAGATTCCTAGTTTTAAGGAATATATTTACTTTCACAAAATTTGAAAAATCTATCCAAACATAATTATTTGATATCAAGTAATTATATTAGCAAATATTATGTCATTCCCGAGTAAACAAACGGGTCCATAAAGTCATAAGAATCCATACTCGGGCCATTCACAAGTTCTAATTTGATGTTTGATTTGCTGAAATATTTTATGGGTTGTTGGCACTTTGCACCCCGGAAACAAGGAAAATAGGCACTTTGTACCCTCAAAACATAGATTTAGCACTTTGCACCCCCAAAATATGAATAATTCAGCACTTTACACCCTCTTTTATTTTTCTCGAAAAATCTAGGGACAAAATAAGTAATTCATTTTGGATCTTTGGCACTTTGTACCCCCGAAACACGAGAAATGCACATTTTGCACCCCCAAAATAGAATTAGCACTTAACACCCTCGAATTAATTACAACTCAGCAACTTACACCCTCGAAACACGAGAAATGGACACTTTGAACCCCCTAAACACAAAATTAGCACTTAGCACCTCAAATTAAGAAAAACTCAACAACTAGCACCCCTTCGTTTTTTTCGTAAAGTTGACCACCGGGGTCAAAAAAACCTACAGGCAAAATAGGTAATTCATTTTTTTTTCTTCAAATCAGCAAAATATGATTCTGAATACAAGAATATTCATCTTGAAAATCTATTTTAACATATTTCTTTAATTGCCAATTTTTCAAATGTCCTAAGAATATCCAAAAGAATGCGAAAAGTTTCTAGAAAGTTAATACATAAAATTGACTGAATCATATCACAAAAACAAATTTTAAGGAGAGAGAATGTGTATTCTAGTATTCATAATCGTATTTTCATATTTAAGGGAAAAAAATGAATTACCTATGTTGCCCCTAGGTTTTTTGCCCCCGGTGGTCAACTTTGCTGAAAAAAAGAAGGGTGCTAGTTGTTGAGTTTTTTTTTTTAATTTTGTGTTTAGGGGGTTCAAAGTGTCAATTTCTCGTGTTTAGGGGGTTCAAAGTGTCAATTTCTCATGTTTTGGGTGTCCAAGTTGATGAGTTGTTCTTAATTCGAGGGTGCTAAATGCTAATTCTATTTCGGGGGTGCAAAATGCCCATTTCTCATATTTTGGGGGTGCAAAGTGCCATAGATCCAAAATGAATTACCTATTTTGTCCCTAGATTTTTTGAGGAAAATAAAAGAGGGTGCAAAGTGCTGAATTGTTCGTATTTTGGGGGTGCAAAGTGCTAAATCTATGTTTTGAGGGTGTAAAGTGTCTATTTTCCATTTTTTGGGGGTGCAAAGTGCAAAAAACCGATATTTTATTTATAGAAAAGTTAATCTACTAGAAATTAAATATTCCACTTAAAGTTACTTTTTGAACATATCTTGCAATCAATGGTAAAGTATTTTCTGAAATATTTTCTCTAATATAAAAATTCCATTGTTAATATTCTGAAATTGTAGTGGGATTCTACATGATATATTTGAATTTTGGAAATTTATGGGTGTAGTTAATAATTTGTTTAGTTAGTTTGATTAGGATTAACTAATTACAATTATAGGTTTATCAACCTAATTCTTAAAATATCCCTTCGATATAGAAAATTGTATTGATTTATATAAAAACTTTGATGTTTAGTTGAGGTGTGGGGCTCAGATTGCACGCGCTTCACTTAATCCTTAACTACTCAGTTTCGGAGTTATCAGGGGTTACTTCTCCGGCGTTTTATCCCATACTCGTGCAAATTCTATAGTTGATACAAACCTCTTGAGTGGTTAGATGGTCGTGTTGCATGTGCCTGCCTATAAGTGGGAAACGTGACGCGTGGTCACTTGTTTTCCTCGCCACTCGAAGCACCCACCATTTTTCTTGTATTTTTCTTCACCTAAATGGTGACCTTTTTGTAGTACTTTCTTTTAACTATAAAAGTCTGGCTTGTGGACTTGTTTTAATACAATAGTTATTGATTTTAAAAAAATAGAAGAGAATTTTATCTCTCGGTTTTTTATCCTTTTTGAATTCATTTTCATGTTTTCTAAATTTATAGATTAATGATTAAAAAATCGCATGTAGAATCATCACTATTCTTCCCGGCTTCAGTTGGCATCAGAGCCGCATTCGTTTCTTTGTGGAAAGGTTTGTGGTCGGCATGTACAGGTTCGAAAGAGGAAGTCCAACACCATAAGCGTTTCTCTACGATGGAGATGTTTGAGGATCTATAGAGACATGTTGCAGATTTGTCTAAACGTTTGGCGGAGCGTGAAAGATATCACAAATGTCAAGTATTTCGAGAGCACCGTGGTCGGGAAGAGTGACATCGAGATTTTGAGTTTCCGGTCGATCTGCTAGAGTTGCCTCGAGAATAATCTTCTTATTTATGATGAATATGATACGGAAGACGTTCCTTATTATGATGAAGGACTTCCAACTTATGATGAATCTGATGTGGAAGAAGTTAAGATAAATCATACGACGAATAAGATGCTCCGTATTTTGATGAAGAAAATTTTATCTGTGAAGATCTTAGTGTACCCTTGGTTTCATCCATGGAAGATGTGGTGATAAAAAAAATCATGTTAACTACTACACTTTCAAGACTGATTCTCATCTTGATGATGTCAATTTCGTAATTGGTAAATCTTTAGAGTGCCACCATATTAATTGGGTTGAGTACGTTAATTTATCATGCCCAAATCTAGACGAAATTCCAAAATCATATATTTTTTTTACATTGATAAAAAAGCTTTTAAAGATTCGAAGAAAAATCTTCTCATACTCTAGGTCGTTCTCAATTTGAACTCGAAGAGGAAATCTTTCCAAGTGGGGGAGACTGATGCAGGAAGATTTTGGAAGCATATCAAATATAAATTTTAAAGAATATTTTTGTTTTCTTTTTAGTTACTTTGTTTCCAGAAAAGTCTTCATTGTTATCATTGTTTCCTCTAGGAGTCTTATCTATTTTTGTTAGTTATTTCTTTCAGCTATACGAGTCTGGCTTGTGGACTTGTTTTAAAACAGTTGTTTATTGATATTAAAAAAAAGAAGAAAATTTTCTCTCTCGGGTTTTTACCCATCTTGGTTTCATTTTTATGCATTCCAATTCTATAGATTAATGATTAAAACTCGTATGCAAAATAATCACTATTTTTCCCTACTTCAATATCTCGCGCGCGCACACACACACAAACACATAATATCGAAACACAAATTAATGATAATGAAACTTTTTTTTTGTAGTTTTAGATAATTCCGCACTTATTTATAAAATTCTAAACTCGAAAAGTTTAGATATGTCTATAAATATCATGTAATTATCTAATAAAAGTCTCTAGATGATCATTCTTAACAATTATATTAAGATGATCTCTACCGTCCGTTCGAGGAGGTGATTAGTTTAAAACCAACCAAAACTCAAAATCTTATGTTTTAAGAATTAGGTTGACTTAATCTTAAAAGTTCTTATAACACTATATGAATCTATTTTGTTCAATTAATTTACATCTTTGATTGTCTTATACATACTATATGTTTGAAAGAAATATTAAATTAACAAACAAAAAATGCATACACTTATAAATTTTTGAGGCCTCGACCATACCCAAGTTACCTCGCCTTAGGGCCGGCCTTGGTAAATAATTTTTGAAGGTGAATTGCTATATATAATGTTCTCTTGTTAAATTTCTAGGAAATTATATCAAAATTAAAGCACGATTAGTGGAATTCTACCTATGTGATTTAGCACAGTTGAATTAATTTAAAAGAAATTAGATGCATATAAGTTAGCAATGCACGAATTATTTTATTCGTTAACACGTGTCCAAACAACCAAAATCATTTTTACCCTTAATAATTAGCTATAGTTTGTTAAAGGCTGGTGATATTGCCAGAGCACAAATTGTTGCTGCCAGAGTAAAATTAAAATATTTACAAAAATACCCTCATCATTGAATTCCTTTAATGTTCTTATTTGCTAACCTTGTCTGTACCAGCTCATAAATTTTTAAGTTTCTATAATTAACTTTTTAAACATCACGACCACCGGCGTAGTCACCGTATTACGTTTCAGCTGCCAGCCATCACTCAGGTCAGCCTCCACTCGCACATTGAAGAAAGATAACACAACAAAATATATTTTCCCTTTTCTGAAAAATCTTATTCTCTTCGGTTCTTGTTTAATTTCAGCCTCCAAAGAAGGAAAAGAGAAACATGATATTAATTTAAAGTTAAGAAAAATATTACTACTATATTTTAATTAAAATGAATTCGAAACAATCCCAAACAAAAACAAAAAATAAGACTAGACATTCAGAAGATGCAATTGAAGGATGTTGAATTATACAGTAATTCCCCAATATTCAATATGTTGGAAAATCAGTTTTAAGATTATGAAAATCTGAACACAAATCGAAACTAAAGCAAACAAACCAATTTGAACAGTAAAAGAAAATACAATCAGTTAAATATCCGAACAGATAATTTGAACAACTTATCTCACAATTATGTATAGTAACAGAATTGATCCAACCAAATCGCAGAACTAAGTCTGCTTGCCTTGAAGAAATTATCGACCCACCTTCGGTGCAAATGGGAATCAAGAACACTTCTTCCAGGATAATTTGGCTACAGGAATTCCTCCACTGCACAGTAGCAGAAATTCCACCTCGAAGAACACTCAGAAGCAAAAATAACCCAGAGATATTTTTCCAGAAATGTTTTCTTTCGGAGATAGAACAGAGAGAATTGTGTTGTGTTGGTGTTGGTGTGTTTCTGAAATGAAAAACCACTCCTTTATATAGCTGCTGAGGAGCCTTTACAATTAAATCTGGCCATTAATTCTGAATCAATTACATATGCAGCTGAATTATTCAAATTTCAAATTTTAATTTTATATTTTAATTCAAAATTCATCCAAAAAAGATAAGTCCGAGACAAGACAATTCGCCCAAAAGCCCGAGCCCAGACCAGTCCAGATTAGATCAGAGCCGAGCAGGGTCGGGTCGGGCGGGCGGCGGCGGCGCGCGTGTGGTGTATTCATATGACCCTCTTTGTAAAGACTTATACCAAGTCTATACACTTAAGTTCATATATACTAGTACACACAAATATAAAAAACCAATGTGGGACATATGAAGAGTTTGAAACTCTTCAACTTCCTCACAAGCCTTTTATAATTTGTCAATTAGTCTTAGACCAATGTGGGCCAAACCCACATACATATTATCTATTTGGACTATCCCCACTATAATAATTTATCTATGGATTCCAACCTTTTAATTAGGTATCCATCCATATAATTACAACAATCCCCCACAAATCCATAGAAAAATAATCTATTAGGTTACCGTAATGTGCTTTGAGCCATGGTACCTTCCGGTTTGAACCACAACCTAAGTTATCCAACTTATGCTGCCACAGGGACAAATGGATCTAAGCCTTGAATTTGGCCCTTGAAGTGGTAGCGTCCATTGGTAACAACACATCACTTGCTTTTTGTTAATCTTTAGATTTGACACTATAGGCCATGTGTCCCGATCCTGTATCATGAATGTTATTTAAGGAATAACCCTATTTCCTCTAGTCGCGGCCAAACAACTACATTCACTTAGTTAAGCGTCTCAGGATGTACTGCTAGCATCCCGTCTTACAGACTCGACCTCATTCAGTGTTAATACACTTACTGGATTAGCAATAGTCAGCTCCTATCAGGTATATCAGGGGATAGACTCAGATACTTAGTATCAATCTTAGTTAGGAGCAACTTTTATATACCCAGCAGTTTGTTTATACCACATTGAACCTTCCTTATGGGATCTCCACTTGGTAGGTTGGGTTGCCACTGCTTGTATATCAATTTAGGGTTTTCAGTCCCATCCCCAGCCTGGATTTCTGAACTAAGGACAAGTCAAGTCCTTTAGTCAAAGGGTCAGCCACATTGTCTTTGGTACCAACAAAGTCAACGACTATGACCCTATCAGACACAAGTTCCCTTATAGACTTTAGTCTAACTTGGATGTGTCTCTTGGTCTTTTGATTATATTTTTGGCTTTTAATCTTTGCAATTGTGGTTTGAGAATCACAATGCACAATGACTGCTGGAAGAGGCAAGCTAACCATGGGTAATTGGACCAATAACCCATGTAGCCATTCAGCTTCAGTCCCTGTCGTGTCTAAAGCACATAACTCGGCCTCAAATGTAGACCGAGTCACCAAGGTTTGCTTGGTTGATTTCCAGGAGACAGCGCCCCCACCTAGGATGAATACGTAACCCGTACACCCATTGCTTCCGGAGTTCTTGGCTATCCAGCTAGCATCACTATACCCTTCAAGAACTACAGGGAACCTACCATATTGAAGAGATAGTGACACCGTGCCCTTCAGATACCTAAGTACCCGGTCAAGAGCTTCCCAATGGGTTCGATTTGGACAACTTGTATATCTTGCTAACTTTGAGACTGCAAACGAAATGTCTGGTCTCGTTCCATTTGCCAGATATTGCAAGCTTCCAATAATTTGTGAATATCTTAATTGAGATACAGGAACACCACTTTCATTTTTAAAGAGAGCAACTGAAGGATCATATGGTGTTTTGGCAATTCTACATTCTTTAAAGCCAAATTTCTCAATTATCTTCTCAACATAGTGAGATTGAGAAACTGCTATACCCTCAGTTGACCGAGTCAACTTGAGTCCAAGAATTACATTTGCCACACCCATATCCTTCATTTCAAACTTATTCTTTAAGAATGACTTGGTTTTATTTATTATCTCAATGTTCGATCCAATCAATAGAATATCATCAACATACAGACATAAGACAATACATTTATCACCTTTAACTTTACTGTAGATGCACTTATCATTATCGTTTACAACAAAGTCAAAAGATAAAATAGTTTTATCTAATTTTTCGTGCCATTGTTTAGGAGCTTGTTTCAAACCATAGAGTGATTTAACAAGCTTACAAACTTTTCGCTCATTTCCAGAAGCTACAAATCCCTCTGGCTGATCCATATAGATTTCCTCCTCAAGATCACCATATAGGAATGCTGTTTTAACATCCATCTGGTGAATCGGGAAATCATATATAGAAGCCAGTGCTATTAGCACCCGGATTGTAGTCAAACGAGCAACAGGGGAATATGTATCGAAAAAATCGATTCCCTCTTCTTGCCTAAACCCTTTGGCAACTAATTTGGCTTTAAACTTATCTATGGTTCCATCAGATTTAAATTTCTTTTTAAAGATCCATTTACATCCAATCGTATTACACCCCGAAGAGAGATCAACTAGTTCCCATGTCCCGTTAGAGACAATGGAGTCCATCTCACTTTTGACAGCTACCTTCCAATGCTTTGCTTCTTTCGAAACCATTGCATCTTTGAAGGTTACAGGATCACCCTCGATGTTGTAAGTGATAAAATCACTTCCAAAATCCTTGGCAATTCTAGCTCTCTTACTCCGTCTAGGTTCATCTGATTCAATCGGTATCGAATCAGAACTACATGGATTAACCCCCACATTTGTCATCTTTTCCACATGTCCAGGAATTGATGAAGATGTAAGGGCTGAATCTAAAGAATTGTCATTAGGCATTCCCGTTTTCATGGGAAATACGTCCTCAAAGAACGTAGCATCACGATATTCAACTATTGTGTTAACCTCTATGCCAGGAATTTCTGATTTAATAACCAGAAACCTGAGAGCATAGCTTGTTTCCACATAGCCTAAAAAGATTGCATCAACAGTCTTTGGACCCAGTTTCTTTCTTTTGTGTTCTGGAACTAGAACTTTTGCAAGACAGCCCCACACACGAAAGTATTTTAAACTAGGTTTTCTGTCTTTCCAGAATTCAAACGGAGTGCTTTCATTATGTTTTAGAGGAACTCTATTCAGAATATGGCAAGCTGTATTCAAAGCTTCTCCCCACATATATTTAGGCAATCCAGAATTCAAAAAAGCAGACTATTAATCATATCTTTAGATGTTCTATTCTTTCGTTCTGCTATCCCATTTGACGAAGGGGAATATGGAGGAGTCTCTTCATGAATAATGCCAAAATTTCGACAATATTCTTCGAACAAATTCGACTCGTATTCTCCACCTCTATCTGATCTTAACCGTTTAAGTTTCTTTCTAGTTTGAGTTTCAGCTTCATTCTTAAACGTTATGAATTTTTCAAGTCCTTCAGATTTTTGTTCTAACAAATAAACATAACAATACCTACTGCAATAATCTATAAAAGTAATAAAGTATTTCTTATTATCTTTAGTTAAAATTCCATTAAATTTACAAATGTGCGTATGAACCAAATCAAGTATTTCAGAATGCCTTTCAACCTATTGGTATGGCTTTCTTACTTGTTTTGCCTCAACACAAATGTGACATTTGTCTTTATGGTTTATTTCATGTTTGGGGATTAGATTTAAATTCATCATCCGTTTAACAGAACCAAAATTTAAATATCCTAATCTATCATGCCAAACATTAGAAGATTCAATTGCATTCACAACAGGAAATTTAGAAAATTTATTAGAACCAACATTTTCAACTCTTAATTTAAATAAACCATCATCTAAATAACCTTTACCAACAAAAGTCCCATAATACAAAATTACGACTTTATTGGACTTAAAGTTCATTTCATAACCCTCCCTAACTATTACAGAACCACTTATTATGTTTCTCCTGATCATAGGAACATGATGCACTCTTTGTAGTGATAGTATGCGCCCTGAAGGAAACTTCAAGTCCACGCGTCCTATCCCTAACACTTTGGCACCACTTGAATTTCCCATAGTCACGGATTTTCCATCAACAGGCTGATAAGACACAAATAGCAATTTATCAGCACATACATGCACATTTGCCCCAGTGTCAATTAGCCAATCATAAGGTTCATAAATAGTAAGAAGTTCAGGTTTTAAGGAAACATACCGAGAGAATTGCAATTGTGGTACCAAACTATATACCGATTCTCACTTGTGGTACCATAAAAATCGAGGCCGACACATTTGGTACCACAATTTAAGAAATCAATCACTTTTGGTACCACCGTTAAATTTGGACGTTAACTGATGATGTGGCAGTTAAGTTTTATTGCAAAATTGTATCAACATAAGTAATTGTATCAATTTTGCAATAAAATTTAACTGCCACGTCATCAGTTAACGTCAAATTTAACGGTGGTACCAAAAGTGATTGATTTCTTAAATTGTGGTACCAAATATGTCGGCCTCAATTTTTATGGTACCACAAGTGAGAATCGGTATATAGTTTGGTACCACAATTGCAATTCTCTCGAAACATACCCATCAACAGAGTTTTCTGGAGCTTTAGTTTCACTAGTTTCCCCCACAACCATGTTTACCATAGCCGGAGCTCTAGTTTCACCAATGTCTCCCACAACCATGTTGACTATAGCCGGTGTAGTAGACTCAGATTTGGCTTTGGACTTTTTAGTAGGACACTCCTTAGCCCAGTGACCCATCTGTCCACAATCCAGCATGGTTTGTTTGCCTTTGGTTTCTTTTTGTTTTTAGGTTTACATGGTTCACTTTTTTCTTTCCAGTTATCATATTTGCCTTAGGCTGGTACTCAATAGGAACACCACGAGTTTGTTTTTTGTGTTCTTCTTCGATACTTAAGGCAACTATAAGATCATCAAGACTCAGCTTTCCTTTTTGATGTTTTAATGTCATACCAAAGTTCTCCCAAGATTTGGGAAACTTATCTACAATTGACATAACCAGAAACTTCTCTGGAAGCTTCATTTTAGCATCAGAAAGGGAGTGCTCAAGATTCATCAGTTCATGCCCTTGTTCAGATACATGCGCTTGTTCAGATACATGCTTTCCTTCAACCATCTGATATTTCAGGAACTTGAAAACAGAATACTTTTCAAGCCCTTGCTCTTCAGTATTATATTTCCTGTCCAATTCATCCCAAAGAGACTTAGTTGTATATGTATCAGAACAGTGCACGTCGAAGAGTACATTCGATAAAGCAGAAAGAATGACTTCTCGACCAATTTGGTCCCGTTCTGACCATTCAGCTATTTGTTCAGTCTTAGGGTCAGTTTCAGTTGGTTCAGGTCTAGTCACCTGAATAACCGACAAAAGTCCTTTCATCGTAAACCAAATTTTCATACGCTGTTGCCAACGCTTAAAAAATTGGCCCGAAAACTTTTCCGGTAAACCGGATAAGTTGACTTTTGTGGCTGGCATGGACACAGTACCGAAGCCTCCTGCAGATAACATGATAATTTTAAAACACAGTTAATAATTTCTTCAAGATTGTTGGAAAATCAGTTTTAAGATTAGCAAAATCTGAACACAAATCGAAACTAAAGCAAACAAACCAATTTGAACAGTAAAAGAAAATACAATCAGTTAAATATCCGAACAGATAATTTGAACAACTTATCTCACAATTCTGTATAGTAACAGAATTGATCCAACCAAATCGCATAAATAAGTCTGCTTGCCTTGAAGAAATTATCGACCCACCTTCGGTGCAAATGGGAATCACGAACACTTATTCCAGGATAATTTGGCTACAGGAATTCCTCCACTGCACAGTAGCAGAAATTCCACCTCGAAGAACACTCAGAAGCAAAAATAACCCAGAGATATTTTTCCAGAAATGTTTTCTTTCGGAGATAGAACATAGAGAATTGTGTTGTGTTGGTGTTGGTGTGTTTCTGAAATGAAAAACCACTCCTTTATATAGCTGCTGGGGAGCCTTTATAATTAAATCTGGCCATTAATTCTGAATAAAACGGCCCAATTAAAACCCATTAACTCTGAATAAAACGGCCCAATTTAATTTCCGTAACTGAAACGTTACACAATTAAATATGCAGCTGAATTATTCAAATTTCAAATTTTAATTTTATATTTTAATTCAAAATTCATCCAAAAAAGATAAGTCCGAGACGAGACATTTCGCCCAGACCAGACCAGAGCCGGGTCGGGTCGGGTCGGGTCGGGCGGGCGGCGGCGGCGGCGCGCGTGTGGTGTATTCATATGACCCTGTTTGTAAAGACTTATACCAAGTCTATACACTTAAGTTCATATATACTAGTACACACAAATATAAAAAGTCAATGTGGGACATATGAAGAGTTTGAAACTCTTCAACTTCCTCACAAGCCTTTTATAATTTGCCAATTAGTCTTAGATCAATGTGGGCCAAACCCACATACATATTATCTATTTGGACTATCCCCACTATAATAATTTATCTATGGATTCCAACCTTTTAATTAGGTTTCCATCCATATAATTACAACACAATATTTGTTGGCTAAGAAAATATATATACTTTTCTTTTTTTTAGATCTGAACAATTAAGTTAAAATTAAGGTTCAAATTAATATTATTTGGTTCAGATCGAAGAACTGAGAAGCAAGGAAGAAATTTTAATGGAGGAAATGGGTAATTAATTTGAGTCATTTAAGAGAGAGAGAGAGGAAAAAGGGATAACTAAAGAGGAAGAGAAAATATGTAAGGGGTAAATTAGGTAGTTGATAAAATTTGCTCTGGCAGCAACAAATTGTGCTCTGGCAATAGCCTTTGTTAAATGTTATACTAAAGGTAAAACATATATGTATAATTTTGAAAAATCCATTATTTTCATTTGAAATCAAATAATTCATCTATCAGTACCGCCCCGCCTCATCTTGTAGTACTGTAGCTACTCATTTCATCCGAATTATTTTTAGTCATAAAGATTCATCTCTAAGGCTTCAACATTCTTCTTAAAACCCTCAAACAAGATTTTATTTTAATTTTCATTTAATAGAATGGGTTTTTATGAATACTTTGGAAAAGTAACAAATCTTCCATTTGAAATAACAATGTGGGTCTTGATTGAGCAAAATCACAAAATAATTACAATAGGTGCTTTATATTTGTGTTTCATGTTCCTTCGAAACAAGATATTTAGTTTATTTTTTAATATCAATATAGATGCTGATTTTTTTTTTTTTGGGGTCCTATTATATTTACTTCATGTCTGAAATAGTTTTATAACAAGCACAATTTGTTCCCAAATTTTTTTGGGAGATTTAGTAATGGGTTTTACTTAATTCTCACACTGGAGTTTGTATTTTTTACCATTCAAGTTTATGGTGCTACACCAAATTATATTTTGACGAATAGTCTATGTATTTTTATATACTTATGAAGTGAAATTTTCATATGTTTCCATTAAAAACATGAATTTAAAATTTTTCGAGATATTTTAGATTGATTTTTTTCTTTTGTAAAATTTCTCAAATTTATATTTAATTGATCAAAATATTTATTCAAAATAATAATTTAATCAATGCAAATATGACATCTATTGAGGAAATATTGAATGTTGAAAATATCATATTTTTGCCTAAAATAAGCCAATAATATAATTAGCGCACTAACACAAAGATTTAATAAATAATTGAGGGCAAAATATAATTGTTAATTAAATTTTAGTGTTTAAGTGTGAAATTTATATATTTGGTGTGCTAAGTTCATAATTAAAAAAATCTTGAGGGGCAAATTGTAAATTGTCCTTTATAAAATGAATATCAGGGAAATGTTTAGCTTGAGCGGGATTATTTTTCTGTAGGCGGAAACTAGATTTTTTTACCATAAAATTTAACCATGTTAAGAAAATAAATTGCTCAATATTCAGTTAACATGAATTAAATTATGTTAGAGTGAGTGGACACGTGTCATTCATATAAACTTCCAGTTGCAAGCTGATCTGCATTAAGGCCGAGAAAAAGTCACCATTCTTTATTTTTATTTTTTGTTTTCCAAAGGTTTAATTAATCCCTTTCGAGGCGCGTCGGACACATTAAGTGGGAACCTCTCCCAATAGGGATTCAAACATGGATTCGCTAGTTTGTAGTGACTAGTCACTTCCACTAGATCAATCACATATTGGTAGATCACCAATATTTATTGATTCTTTGGTATATATAACATGAATGGTAAGGCTAATACATTTTTCTCCGTACCAAGTTTTCTGTCAAATATATTTTTATATGGTTATCAGAATATATATTTAATTAAGAAATCAGAAAGTACAAAACTTAAAACTCATCTTTTGAAAAATTGTTTTTAGATTAAATGGAAAAGAAAAAAGATAAAATAATTGATAATAAGTCAATTACATGAATTTTGCTTTGTGTGTAAAGAATTTCCTAAAGCAAAACTATCCAATTAATAAAACATACATTGAGTTTAGGGATAATTAATTACTTAGACCTCCACTTATGTTTGGTGTAATTACGTACAAAAACCTCCTCTATATAGTTTCAATAATTACCGTCACTTCACGTGCCATTAATTTTTTCTTATAATACTGGATGACATGCATAAAATATCTATTTTGTCCATTGACGTTTATCTAAATTACAAAAGGATAAATTTCGAAATACTAAATGGGTTAAACTTAATTTATAATGGATTTACCCTAATTATTTAAATAAGGGATGATCAGGTTTTTCTCCTTAATCATGTTTTTATACTTGTCCTCGCTTTTTCTAATATCTTGTGCCTCACTTTATTTAATAACATTGATTATTAACTTGGATATATGACAAAATGTTGGGCTTCAAACCTATGAATTAAAAATATGATGTAGATTAATTATATACACTTCTCGACCTTCATGGTGTATCGAGAAATATGTGACTTTAAAAAATGGTGTATATAAACCATTCGATATCCTGTTTTTCTTCTTCTCTGGCCATGGCTCAATTTTGCGCGGCCGCGGCAATGTGCGAGCAATTGTGGCTTCTGATGGCAATATTATCATAATTAATTTATTGGTTATTAATTAATCTTTCATTAATTAGTATAATAATTGATCCTACTATTTATATGTAATTTATTAATTGAGCTAAATGCAAAGACAGTTCTTGTATTATTTATAAATATTTGGGAATTTCGTTTTTCGGTATCAAATGATATGTCATCTTGTAACTTTGATATCATTGTACACGAAAATACAAATTTGATACCACAGTTTAAGGTTTCGTTGCAACTTTCATATCAAGCCAAGTTTTTCTCCGGAGTTACCCTCCTATAAAATGCATAATGTTCAATTTATCCACCGGTGATTTGAAAAATAGCAATTTATACCCCCTGTACGAATTTTAAAGAATCAATTTACCCTTTTAGCCGGAGAGTGTAACTCACTGGCTGAAATTGAGAGTAGTCATGAAAATTGTTCTGTAACATACACTACAAAAAAAGGGGGCTTCACCTACGACCTGATTCCAACGAAAACAAATCTGTCGCTATTAGTGACGGATTAGTAACCAAATACCAACATAATTTCAATTAAAAAATCTATCTTCAATAATAGAGACAAATTACCGACGGAATGTCGAAAAATATTATTTTTTGTAGGAATTCGGTTGTTAAGTTGTAGGAAAACGTTATTCATAGCGACAAAATCATTCCAACGGAAAATTATCCGTCGCTATTTAGATTTTAGTAACTGAACAGCGATGGAACCATCAACAAAAATATGTTCCGCCAATAATAACGACAAATTACCAATAAAAAATTGGGAAAAAATATTTTTCGTAGGAATTCGGTTGTTAAGTTGTAGGAAAAAGTTATCCATAGCGATGAAATTGTTCCAACGGAAAATTTCCGTTGCTATTTTGCTCTAGTAACAGATGTGTAACTGAACAGCGACAAAACCAACATAAAAATATGTTTCACGAATAATAACAACAAATTACCAAGGAAATTTTGAAATAAAAAATATTCTATGTATGACATTGGTTATTAAGTTGTCGGGAAAGGTGATCCATAGTAGTGAAATCATTCCGGTGAAAAAAATACGTCACTACTTCTCTTTCATAACACACAAAAGTTTAAGTGATTTTATATCTAAACACTATGAAACAAGAACCGATAAATTAGATTCTCTTGAAGTAAGATAGTTCTCCCCAATCCAAAGATAATAATTATGTCCAACTAATCAAATTTATAGGAACGTAGGGTAAATGCAATTACACTTAATCAATTACATTGTGACTAAGATCATTAATAAATCAGCTCGGCATAGAGGTGGTAATATGGATCGATCTGCTGGATCCGATCCATATGAGATCCGTTAAATTTTGAACATGATCAAATCTGCTGGATCCGATCCATAAATAAAAATTGTGGAAACATACTGGATTAACTTAAAAAAGAAAATATTTGTAAACTTCAATTGTCAAATCTCCACCACCCCCATCCTCCGCCACCTCCCAACCATCCCCACAACCGGGCACCAACCACCCTCCACATGGATCACCCTTATGTGTTGGATCCATTATCCATATTCAAATTGGACCCAATCAAACTCACGTTAATTTTGACCCATTTTTTCATCATTTTAACTTTTTTTTTACCAATTTCACCGGTATATCCCATTTTTAACCGATATTATCGATTTCCTCATTTTTAATCAGTTTAACCCGTTTTTACTTCGATTTCATCGATTATTTCATCAATTTCACTAGTTTAACCATTTTGAACGATTTAACACGTTTTTCATCGAAGTTTTTAACCAATTTAACTCTTTTTTTTACCGACTTCACTGATTTTCTTCACTAATTTTATCAGGTATACTCGTTTTAATCAGTTTAACTTATTTTTTCACCAATTTCATCGATTTTAATCAATTTTTGATGGATTTAACTTGTTTTTGTAATCGGATTCACCATTTTTTCAATAATTTCACCGATTTCATACGCTTCAATAAAATTAGTGAAAAAACAAGTTATTCCGTGAAAAAACGTGTAAATCTGTAAATTGGTGGAAAAAATGGTGAAGATGGGTTAAGTCATTGAAAACGGATGATTTCAGGTAAATTGAAAAAGAAAAATTGGTGAATTCGATTTAAAATGGGTTTAACCTATCAGGAACATGTAAAACTGATGAAATATTCGTGAAAACGAATGAAATCAGTAAAAAAAAAAAAGACTTTGATTGTTTTGAAACATGTTGAATCAGCTAACTCAGTTAAAAATAAGTGATGTCGATGTAAAATGGGTGAATACGGTTAAATTGGTCAAACAAATCAAGTTGATAAAATTTGTGAAAAAATAAAACAATTGACGAAAATGGCGAAAATCGATGAAAATGGGTGAAAACGATGAAAAAGGGTTGTATTGGTCAAAATATTCTAAATCAATAAAATTGATGAAAAATTGGTGAAATCGATGAAAAAAATGGGTAAATTGATGAAATTAGTTAAAAGCATGTGAGATTGGCGAAAAATTGAGTTAAATCATACCATAACGTTTTAAATCGGTGAAATTGATGATAAAATGGGTTGAATCGGTCAAAATATGTTTAGATCGACGAGTCAAATTGGCAAAACAATGATATAAATTGATGAAATTAGTGAGAAAAAACTAGTGATAATTAAAAAAAAATTGGTTAAGTCGACGAAGCTAGTGATAACGATGATCGGTCAAAAATAATTTAAATCGATAAAACTAGTAAAAAGATGATGAAAATGGTGGAAAAACTAGTTAAATTGGTCAAAACGATTTAAATTGATGAAATTAAGGGGAAACACTAGTTATATTGATAAAAAAAATTAAATCAATGAATTGGTGAAAAAAATGGGTGAAATCGATGGAAAAATGGGTTCAATCGATGAAATTGAAAAAAAAAAACTTATGAGATTGGTGAAAAAACGAGTTAAATTGGTCCAAAACAGTTTAAATCGCTGAAATTTGTGAACAAAACGGGTTAAATCAATCAAAAAATATTTACAATCGATGAAGTTAATGAAAAAACAGATGAAATCGGTGGGAAATGGGTCAAACGGTTAAAAATGGTTTAAATCGATGAAAAATTGGTGAATATAATTTAAATCGATCAAAACAGTGCAACTCGATGAAATTATTGGAAAAAAAAGATGAAATCGATGAAAATTAGGTTAAATCGATCATAATCGTGTAACTCGATGAAAAAAAGTGCAAAAAATGGGTTAAATCGATCAATAATATTTTAATTCGATGAAATTAGCGCAAAGACAAATGATATCGATGAATTATCGGATACCTCAGTCAGAAACGGTTTAAATCGATGAAAATGGTGAAAAATGAGTTGAACTGTAAAGAATAGCTTAAATTGATGAAATTAGGTAAAAATATGTGAGATTGGTCAAAAAGGGGTTAAACTGGTGAAAACAGTGAGTAAACATGTTAGATAGGTAAAAAAAGGTAAAATCAACGAAATTAGTGAAAAAAATTGATGAAACCCGTGGGAAAGGTCAAAATGATTTAAATCGATCATACTAACGAAAAACGAGTTAAATCATTGAAAAAATTGATGAAATAAACTATTAGTTGGCTCATATATATAATTGTTTAATGAAAATACAATAAAGTTGTCCAGCTCAACTGGTTTGATCCTTTAATATGTATATATATGAGGTCAAGAGTTTAAATCCCACATCCAACAAGTTAATTAAAAATACATTGCCTAGTCGCCCGGGCGCACATTGCCTAGGCCAAGCCCAGGAGAGACCTAGGCACCCGAGGCAGCCCCATGAGTGGCCAAGGCAAGACCCAGGCTGTTAATTTAGAGAGATTTTATTCAGAAAAATGTGTTCTCTCTAGGAGGAGAGTAACCACTATTTATACATAAAATACATGCTGATATTCAGCCACTAAAAAAGCTATGTACAGAATTATCCTACAACTAATATATCCTAATTAAATGAAAGAATAAAAGATTTAATATCTAATCAAATCTGTAAAGCGTAAAATCTGCTAATCAAATATGTAACTGCTAATTAAAGCATAAAATCTGCTAATCAAGATCCTTTGACATCCCCCCTCAAATTGATGATGGTAAATCTACAAGCATCAATTTGCTGACTAGGAAATTATGTCGCTGGCGTGTCATGGATTTGGTGAAGATATCTGCAATCTGTAGAGTGGTAGATAAATGTGGGAGCGTGATAATCTGGTGATCATAGGCATCTCGGATGAAGTGACAATCAACCTCAATGTGCTTCGTGCGTTCGTGGTACACAGGGTTGGCAGCAATTTGAATTGCACTAGTGTTGTCGGCATATAGTGGAGTAGGCTGAACTTGTGAGATACCAAGCTCGGTAAGAACACCACGTAACCAAATTATTTCGGAGCATGCAGCAGACATCGCCCCGGTATTCTGCCTCAGTGGATGACTTAGAGACGGAGTCTTGTTTCTTGCATTTCCAAGAGATAAGAGCATCTCCGAGAAACATACACCATCCCGTAGTAGATTTCCTAGTGTCTGGGCAGCCTGCCCAATCAGCATCAGTATATGCTTGTAGCTGAAGCGAAGAACCATTAGGGAAGAATAAGCCACGAGTGGGTGTGCCTAGGATGTATCTAATGATGCGTCGTACAGCAGAAAGATGGAGTCGTACAGCAGAAAGATGGAGATGTCGAGGAGTTTGCATGAACTTGCTGACTGTGTGGACAGCATATGAGATGTCTGGTCGTGTGATTGTCAAATATATGAGGCTACCAACCAACTTTCTATATAGAGTAGGATCCTCAAGAAGTTCCCCTTCATCACGTCTATATTTCACATTAATTTCAATAGGGGTGTCAACAGATGCAGTGTCCGTTAGGCCAGCTAATTGAACCAAATCATGAATGTATTTTTGTTGATTTAAAAAAATACCTTGAGGCCGATGATGCACCTCTAACCCCAAGAAGTAGTTGAGTTGCCCAAGATTTTTCATGTGGAAAGTAGAATCTAACAAGTTTTGAATTTTAGAGATGGCCTCCATATCAGAACCAGTGATAACGATGTCGTCCACATAAACAAGTAGCACAACTAAGCCCTTAGATGTTCTTTGAAGGAAAAGGGATGAGTCATACTGACTTTGAGTGAATGAAAAACCAAGGAGAGTAGATCGAAACTTTTCAAACCATACTCGCGGCGCCTGTTTCAAGCCATATAGAGAACGTTTTAGTTTACAAACTGCATTAGTTGAGGAAGTAGGCATACCATGGGGAAGTTTCATGTAAATGTCCTCCTTGAGGTCACCATGTAAGAACGCGTTCTTAACATCCATTTGATGTAAAGACCATGACTGAGATGCAGCAAGGGCGAGTATGATTCGTACGGTTGTCATTTTGGCTACAGGTGCAAAGGTCTCGTCATAGTCTAGGCCATACTCTTGCTTGTTGCCAAGAACCACCAATCGAGCTTTGTAACGATCTATAGACCCGTCTGAACGAAGTTTAATGGAAAACACCAACTTACTTCCAAGGGGTTTCACAGATGGTGGACATGGAACAACATCCCATGTTTGATTTTCTTCTAGTGCAAGAAATTCTGTTTCAATAGCTTGCCGCCAACACTCATGCTCCATTGCCTGTTTATATGATGAGGGAATAGGAATAGAGGATAAAGTGGCTGTCAAAGATAAAGGAGGGGTGAAACCGTACTTATCTGGTGGTTTATGAGTCCGATTACTGCGTCTAAGGGGAGCAGGTTCAGCTGTTGGAACATGAGCAGGATCAGCAGTCAAGGAATGAGTTGGAGGGGGCCCGGGAGGTTCGGAAGTCTCTTTGGAAGTGCGTCGCTGATACACCAAGAGAGGCTTAGAAGATACATGTTCTGCAGAAGAGTTAGTAAACAATGGCAAAACAGAATATGATGGAGAAATAGGATCATGGTGTTTGGCAAAAAAATATTGGTTTTCAAAAAAAATCACATTTCTAGAAACCCGAATACGACGCAAATTAGGATCATAACAAAGAAAACCTTTTTGATGTACAGAATATCCTAGAAATGCACATTGAACTGGCTGAGCTGTTAGTTTTGTGCGTTCGTGTGCGGGAAGGTGTACAAAACAGACACAACCAAAGGTACGTAGGTTAGAATAATTTGGAGTACGACCAAATAACCGAGTGAAAGGAGAGACATGGTTCAATGAGGGAGACGGCAATCTGTTGATGAGGTGGACAGCAGTAGACAAAGCTTCACACAAAAACCGAGAGGGTACAAATGACTCAAGAAGAAGGGTGCGAACAACATCAAGGAGATGACGGTTCTTTCTCTCAGCCACACCATTTTGTTGTGGGGTTGAAGGACAAGACCGTTGAGACTCTATCCCATTAGTTTGTAGGAACTCCTGAAATAATTTAGACATGTACTCACCCCCATTGTCAGAGCGAAGGATCTTGATATTTGCAGAAAATTGGGTCTGAATATGTGCATGAAAAAGCTTAAACACAGAAAATACTTCAGCTTTAGAATGCAAGAAATAAATCCATGTGAAACGACTGTAGTCATCTATAAAGGTTACAAAATACTTGTAATTAGCATGAGAAGTAACAGGTGCCATACCCCACACATCACTATGTATTATATCAAAAGGTTGGACTACATTTGGTGTATGAGTAGGAAATGGTAGAGTTTTACTTTTGCCAAGCCTACAAGAATTGCAATCAAATTGAACAACACTAAGAGATGGTGATTCTTTATTCCCAAGTAAACCAGAATTTAACAAAGCATGTAAAACATTAGAGTTTGGATGTCCGAGTAGTTTATGCCACGCTCGGTAATCAACATGAGCAGAATTACTTGTGATAAATGGCAAAGAAAAACGTGAAGACAAAGGAAATTGGAGTGGAAAGAGACGTCCTACTTTAGGCCCCCTTGCAATCATCTTCCCTGATTGTTGATCCTGCACAATACAACCAGATTTAGAAAATTCAATTTTACAATCTTTATCAACCAACTGACCGATAGAAACAAGATTTGTGGCAAGACCAGGGGAGACAAAAACATTTGTTAGAGAAGGAGAAATATCACCGGTCGCCGTGATAGGTAATGGGTTCCCATCCGCTGTATAAATCTTAAGATTACCAGAATACTTCTTTACATTAGTAAGAAGATCAACATTGTTTGTCATATGATGGGAAGCTTCGGAATCAAAGTACCAAGGAGATGATGTAGAAAGTGGTTTACCTGAAACTCCTAAAGCAGATAATGCTGAAATGATCATTTGTTGAATCATTTCAGGGGTTACAGGTTGAACATTAGTAGTAGTGGGAGCACTTGAAGAACCAACGGAGGCAGTATATGCTGTTTCAGACTTCTTAGGGGGTCGGGTAGGACATTCCTTGATGATGTGGCCATCCTTTTTACAGTAATTGCAGAATTTTTTTGGACAGTTTGAAGCATAATGCCCAAATCCCTTGCAGCAAAAGCACTGAATAGTGGTCATATCCCTACCTTTTGGCTTACCTTGAGTTTCATAAGCTACAGGAACGTAGGTAGATTTTTGCTGCTCCATGGTGGCTTGAGTGAGAAGGCGCTGCTCCTCACGAAACAAAGCATTGAGGCATGTATCCAAGGAGGGGACAGGTTCTCGATTCATAAGATTAGACCAGGTGGCTTCAAATTCAGATCTAAGTTTCATAAGAAATTGATCCCTTTTAGTAATTTCATGTACAACTTGAACATAAGCAAGACCTTCAGGAGGTAAGCTAGCATAGACTATATCAGAATATTCAGCCCAAAGATTCATGAAACTAGAATAAAAATCAGAAATAGAGAGATTGCCCTGTTGGAGAGTGGCTAATTCATGTTCAAGCTGAAATCTACGAGCAGTATTTTGTTGGCTGTAGAGTTTCTTCAGATAATTCCACATTTCAGCTGCAGTTTTGAAGGGCTGAAGGTTTAAAATGATGCTCGATTCAACAGATCCGAGAATCCATGCCATGATTTGAGCATCCTTGACCTCCCACTTGGCGTGCTCATCCTTCTCTTTGTCTTTGTCGGGAGCAGGTTTGCTGCCATCAACATGGCCCCATAAATCCTTGCCTTTGACAAATATCCTGAAGTGGAATGCCCAAGCCGAGTAGTTTTTGCCATTAAAACGAATCAAGATGGAATCATACTTGTCTGTAGACATGATGCCGAGAAAAAAAATACACAAGAACAAGAGACTCAACAAGAACTAGGGACTGCACTAGAACTTAGAAGCGAGAGAAACGTGAGGGTATAGAACCTTGGCTCTTATACCATGTTAATTTAGAGAGATTTTATTCAGAAAAATGTGTTCTCTCTAGGAGGAGAGTAACCACTATTTATACATAAAATACATGCTGATATTCAGCCACTAAAAAAGCTATGTACAGAATTATCCTACAACTAATATATCCTAATTAAATGAAAGAATAAAAGATTTAATATCTAATCAAATCTGTAAAGCGTAAAATCTGCTAATCAAATATGTAACTGCTAATTAAAGCATAAAATCTGCTAATCAAGATCCTTTGACACAGGCGTGGCCTAGGCCAAGCCCAGGCGAGCCCGAGGCGGCCCCATGAGTGGCCCAGGCGCCCGGGCCAGAACCAGGCGTGGCATTGGCACCTAGGCCAAGCCCAGGCGATACCGAGGCGCCCGAGGCAGCCCCATGAGTGGCCCGGGCGCCTGGGCCAGGCATGGCCTAGGCGCCTCAGCCAAGCCCAGGCGAGACCTAGGCGCCCGAGTCAGTCTCAGGCGCGCCCAGGAACGACTCAATCAATGCTAAGTCGTGGTTCAATTTTTTTGCTCCGACCCGATTGCTAGTAACGGAATCAGCGCCCGAGTCAGGCTCAGGCGCTCCCAGGAACGACTCAGTCAATGCTAAGTCGTGGTTCAATTTTTTGCTCCGACCCGATTGCTAGTAACGGAATCAGCAACAAAAACCAAGCATGGCCTAGGCGCCTCAACCAAGCCCAGGCGAGACCTAGGCGCCCGGGTCAGGCTCAGGCGCGCCGAGGAACGACTCAGTCAATGCTAAGTCAGGTTCAATTTTTTGCTCCGACCCGATTGCTAGTAACGGAATCAGCAACAAAAAAGTTGTCACTAGGTTCCAACTGATTTCCATCAAATTAGTGACAAAAATAAACTAACGGAAACATTTCAATGGTAAATCCGTTGGAATGATTCCAACCGACTGGCGACAAAATACCGACATATTTTATCCAACGGAATAATTTTGATGCTATATTCCGTCACAATGTTTCCAACGGATTGGCGACAGAATACCAACAAATTTATGCAGTTGGAAATCAGTTAGTAATTTTCCTACGCATTTCCAACAGCAAAAATTGTCGCAAAAAATATTCGTGCCTGATCGTTCATCCGACGCTTTTTCCAACAAAAATACCAACAAAAATGAACCGTCGCAATATTTACCAACGGAAAAAAAAACCGTTGCTGCATTTACCTACGGGGCCTTCACCTACAAATCAACTAACGGAAAAAAAGCGTCGCTACGCATGAATACCAACGGAAATCAAGGCTTCACCAACGAAATCTGCCGTAGGTGAAACCCAATTTTCTTGTAGTGATATGGGGCTAAATCGCCACATTTATCATAACACAGGGGGGGATAATTTGCCACATTTATCATAACACAAGGATAAACTATCACATTATCATAACACAGGGGGTAAAGTGCCACGTATAAAAATGTCTGGGAGTGGAACTTTTATAAAATTATAGAGGGTAAATTGCACTTTTTCAAATCACAGGAAGTTAAATTGAACATTATGAATATCATAGGGGGTAAATTGCCATTAACTCTGAAGAAAAATTGGGCTTGGTATGGTCTATCATGTGGTCCACCTAAAAAAAAAAATACTTGTGTTAATTGTTTGTGAATGATCGTTAGGGGTGGATTTGAGGAAAGCTCTATATAAGTCATTTTCCGAAGGGAGCTATATTCACTATGATGTATGATTCCTGCTTTAGCGGCGGTGTCATTGAGCATGAGCCAGAACAGATTGGTTCAGGCCACCCTTCAGAAATGGTCGGCCCAGAACCTGAAGGCATCCCGAAAATGATATCGATTGAAACTCTCGTGGAATATTTTTCAGCATTGACAGGGCTGGACTCAACATATCTTGGAGTTCACTTATTGCATAGTTTTGGGCAGAAGACTGCAGCCTAATATTCCAGTACCTACCCCAAAGTTAGTTGCCTAAGCCACCCACAAAGATCAAGCCCAACTATTATTGGGTTTTTTTGCACTTTGCACCCCCGAAACATAGGAAATAGGCACTTTGCACCCTCGAAACTTAGATTTAGCACTTTGCACCCTCAAAATATGAAAAATACATCAATTTGCACCCTCTTTTATTTTCAAGCAAAAACTCAAGGGCAAAATAGGTAATTCAATTATAAATCTTTGGTACTTTGCACCCCAAAACTTGAGAAATTGACACTTTGCACCCCCAAAATAAAATTAGCGCTTATCACCCTCGAATTAAGAACAAATCAGCAACTTGCACCCCCGAAACACAATAAATGGACACTTTGCACCCCGAAACACAAAATTAACACTTAACACCCTCAAATTAAAAAAAAAAACTCAAACCCCTCATTTTCTCCGACAAAGTTGAACTTACCAATTTTTACTCATTCAATTGTTGTGCATAGCACGTTTAATTTGTACAAGCTATAATTTATGGCTTGTTAATTTGTTATATGATGTAATCATTCCAAATTCATGGTATTTAATTCGTATATATGTATATAAATGTAGGTTGTTCAATCGGATCGGAAACTTACCTATTTTGCCTTAGGTTTTGTTTCACCCCGATGGTCAAGTTTGCCGGAAAAAATGAGGGGTTTGATTTTATTTTTTATTTTAGGGTGTTAAGTGTTAATTATGTGTTTCTGGGTGCAAAGTGTCCATTTATTGTGTTTCGGGTTGCAAGTTGCTGATTTGTTCTTAATTCGAGGGTGATAAGTGCTAATTTTATTTTGGGGGTGCAAAGTGCCAAATATTTATAATTGAATTACCTATTTTGCCCTTGAGTTTTTGCCTGAAAATAAAAGAGGGTGCAAAGTGCTGCATTTTTTATATTTTGAGGGTGCAAAGTGCTAAATCTAAGTTTCGGGGGTGCAAAGTGCCTATTTCCCATATTTCGAGGTTGCAAAGTGCAAAAAACCCACTATTATTGCATTTTTTGTTCTACAACTATAATTTGTTGGCATTTCTATTCCGTATTTTTTCGGACTGGCAAATTTGATGCCACAACTTCAACATCAATGGCAATTTTGGTGCCAAATTTGGAATTGGGCATCAATTGACATCAAAATTTCCACTGATGTTGAAGTTGTGACATCAAATATGTCAACTCGAAAAGATACGGGACAGAAATGCCAGCAAGCTATAATTGTGGCACCAAAAATACAATAATCCCCTTAGATATATATGCAACTACCAACTTGCATATAAAATAGTAATATATAATAAGTACTCTGACGTTGGAAGAAGTTGAAAGTGTTGGATGTTTGAACTGTTAGGTCATCTTCAACAGAGCCGGCAAGAGGGCGTGAGAGGGAAGGGAGGTTGTCGTCGATTGGAGACGGCAAAAGAGCGTGGCGGGCAGGTGGGCAAGAGGGCATCCGCGGGGGTGGGGGCGGTCATATGGGTGGTGGAGGCTTGCCGGCCCACTTGCCTGCGGGTAGACGCGCTTTGGATGGCCGCATGCAACGCACGCAGCCGTCTAGGCAATGGGTGGCACCACTTGGCAAAACTTGGCAAAACTTGGAAACATTTGTTGTATCTTTTTTTTTTTGTTATTTAAAGAATTAAATTGATAAAAAAAAAAACACTAAAATAATTTTATTTATAATAACATTGTGTAAAAGTAGTAATTAGTTTTATTTATTTTTTAATAACATTGGAATTTTTATTTTATGTTAAATTTATTAACGTGTGATACCCAAGATCTACATAAAGGAGGGGGTGGGGGGGGGGGGGTGGTGATTAGGGTAATAAACACTTTTTGTTTAATATTTGAAGTTCCAAAAAGATTAAGTTTATGTTAAGATAAATATAAGAACAATGTTCCTAAGAGTTGAAATAAGTTCGAGAAGGTTTTAAGTTTATGTTCGGATGGCTATTGGTTCAATGTTCCAGAGAATTGAAATAAGTTCCAGTACGGAAATAAATAAAAATACATCTGACTTAAGTTCCAATATGATATTTATTATTATTATTATTATTATTATTATTAAGTGAAACTGAGGAAAGTTGTAAAATTGAATTAAATGAATGTTAATTACCCTTCGGTTGGAGATTAATTTCTAGGTGGATCGAAAGGGCAAGCAAGAGTGCAAGGGCAAGTGATAAAAGAGGGCTGAATTTGGTTGGAGATGGCATTACTATCTTTATCGGTCTTAATATATAAAATATTATTGTTTAGATTTAATATGGATTAATTAATCTTTTTTTTTTTTATATGCTTTAGCTTTACGTTATTAATTTGTGAGTTCTTTCCTGATTATAATTTTTTTCTTTTATTGAATCTTAATTGGACCACCAATAAATTTTATTCCAATAATACTACATATACATAATAATATATACAATAAAATGTTTAAAATACATCATAAAGATAAATAATTTAATTTGATAGATCGGTCGTAACATTTATAACCCATGTATTTAAAAAGAGCATTTTATTCCCTGTAAAAGAATTAAAGAAGTAATTTACCTTTTTCAATGGAGAGAATAATACACTTGTCAAAACTATGAATGTGCACGAAAAGTATTTCGTAAAATGACAAAAGTAGCCTTACGGGGTAAAGTGACATAATATTTATCATAAAATGGGTCATAACACAGAGGGGATAAAATGACATATATATCTTAACATAAGAGGGTAAAGTGTCACATTTATAATAACACAAGAGGATAAAGTGCCACATTTACAAATTTACTAAGTCAAAGTATAGTATATAAGAGGACTAATTTTGTCAATTCATTCTATTTTTAAGTTTAAATATGTCATGCATGGTGACCGTGTGAAATTTTCTAAGATTATAGAGGAATAAAATTTTCATTTTCAAATTATATAAAGATAACTTGAACATTATATACATCACATACAGTAAATTGTCATTAACTCATATTTTAAATAATTCAATCAAGTCGAATTTATTTTGGCACTTCACGGAAAGTTTGGTGCACAATAAACAAGTATGTTTCAATATTCTTTCTCCAAGTCTCGGGCTAAAGTATTTTGGTGGATGAGAATATATATAAAGTCATCCGAACCCGTACCCGGGCCATTCAGAAGTTCTAATTTGATGTTTGACTTGCTGAAATATTTTATTTATAGAAAAGTTAATTTACTATAAATTAAATGTTCCTCTTAAACTTACTTTTTGAACATATCTTGCAATCAATGGTAAAGTATTTTCTGAAATATATTCTCTAATATAAAAATTCTATTGGTAATAAGAGTTTGTTCTGAAATTGTAGTAGAATTCTACATGTTATATATATATATATCATACAACATTTTGGGTGCAATGTCTTTCCAAAAAACATTATCGAAATACTAATGACTTTTTAAAATACAAATAAAAATAAAAATTGGGAGTCAACATGGTATATGATTTCTCTCTTATTGTGTTGCAGGGACAATTTATTCTCAACGGAAGAAGAACGAGAACAGTGCTTTTGTTCAGTAGCAATTTGGGCCAAGTCATTTTCAGTCTTTTTTTTTTTTTTTTTTTTTTTTTTTTTTTGTTTCCCAAGGATTTAATCCCTTTCGAGGCGCGTCGGACACATAAAGTGGGAACCTCTCCCAACAGGGATTCGAACCTGAGTCCGCTACTTTGTAGTGACTAGTTCCTTCCACTAGACCAATCTTGTTTTGAGGGGAAGGGTGGGAATATGGACACTAGTGATGAAGGTAGATTTAGTGAAAGGTTATTATATTGATCTCAATGTTACGTGTCAAATACGCTTTCTTCATATAAAGTCAAGTTGGTCAAATAGTACTTCACTTTACTTTTGGAACCTAATTTGTAGTTAAATAAAGTCGTCAGGAAATGTCGGTGGTGACTCGACGATAACCCTCTGATGCCTAAATAAGTATGAGATCGAGATGAGAAAGGAACAATCGGAGCTTAAAGTCTAGTATTTAGTGCGTACCTTTTGACATATTAATGAGGGGTGTTTATAGATGGTCAAAAGTCAACTGGGTCAAGTATAGCAGATAGTCGGACTTGGGTCGACCCAAGTAAATACCATGGATCTAGTGGTATTTCGTTAATACTCAGCTTTGGAAGGGGTAATATAATCATTGATTTGTGATCTCGAACGCAAGGTCGAACAAACATGGTTTCTCATGATATCAACGTCTATTAGAAGATCGATGTCATCGATGTTGTCGATAATGGCCTACTTTTCAGGCAGATGAGTTTGACTGACGTCAGGGAATCGACTTCTTGAAGACTTCCGCGTAGAAGTTTTGACTTATGAAAATCATCCATGTAGGATAGTGAATATTTGATATATCAACTAGCTACTATACTTTCGCGCCATAATTATGCGTACAAATACACATATTTGGACTGACTTAATGGTATTTTAAGGCTCAATAACGTTAACCAATCCAAATACTTAATAGGTTAGCAAGTCCAATTATTCATATTTTTCTTTTTAGAAACAAAACCATTGATTAAAACTGAAAGTACAATGATTTCAACTTCGTTTAAATTTTATTAATTTTTTCATGTAGAATAATGTCACTCGATTTATAGCACAGTATTACATAATCGCATGGTAAATATTGTTAGACTTCGGTAAATAACGGATCCAAGTATCGATTTGATTCTAATCAACACTAATAGTATAATCCTATATCATCAATAGTCAATAATCGGAACAAGCATCAATTTAATCTAAATTAACCTCAATAGTATAGTAGTACATAAAAGTATAGCTACACTGTTGACTTTGGTAAAAAAAATGAGCCACGTATCTATTCGATTCAATTATTTAACCTAAAAAATGTAGTAATACATAACTTACAGCCAACATTGTTGACTTTGATCAATAAATATAGAGCCAATTATCGATTCGATTTCAATTAGTAGAAAGCAAACTCATTTTTCAAACACTCCAAATTTGGAGACCCAAAAGCTGCTTTTGGATCTTCAAAAGCAGTTGCAAACACCCCAAAAATGTTTTGAACACCCTGCTTTTGGACTTTCAAAAGCAACAAACACCCTTTAAACTAAATATTCTTGAAAAATCACTTAAAAGTAGTTGAGAATACAAAGTGATAGTGTTCGCATTTAAGAAAAGAACTGTTTGAATAGAAAGTGGTAATGTTTGCATTTTACGAAAAAAAAATTGTTTGATTGAAAAGTGTTTACAAATTAAGAAAAAAAAAATATCATCAAAAGCTAGAAGCAATATCCCTGCAGCTTTTGCTTTTTTGTCCTTTTTTCTAGTGAATCTAATTGATAAGATAAATTTAAACAAACACCATTAAACTCTTTTGGAGAAAAAAAAACAGAAAGTGATTCTTTACTTTTCTTTTAAGCTCTCGAAAACACCAACTAAATATGCTACTCCAAGTCCACTTAATGGGGAAGAAACACAAAAAAGAAATATATTGTCTAAGCTCCATTGCAAAGTGAAAGACTGTCCAAAAACAATGTCTAAATATGCCAAAACATAGTCCATGCAAGTTTTAGTAGACTCAGTGTAAGCAACTGCACAATATGCGAAATATGCGAAGAAGCTTCTGCAAAACAACAATGAAGTACCGGTTATAAAAGTTCAAAAAATCTACATTTAGAAATGCCACAAAAAGATATATTACTTCAGAGTGTCTGCATATTAATGAAATCCACAAAATGACATGTCCTTCATTATCATCATGCTTTACGAATACTCCAAAACATTGTGCATTAGTCCAAAAAGTGCGGAGGTATTTTGACACTTACTGCTATAACTTGTCCAGTTGTGCCAAATATTGTTCAAGTAAACTCTACTGATTTGACATTATCCATGAAACCATAAAAAAAATCCCATTCCTAACCATATATAGAGTCTGAACAACACATTTTCATCACAGAAAGAAACTACACTTGTAGGAATTTCTAACTTGAAAAATATTTGGTCATTCAATGGAAGCTTTATAAGTTCTACAATTTGTTATATCTCGAGGCCGTGCAGTTAGTAGTAGTGTAACTATTGTTCTTACTAATATAAGCAGTTACATATATACATAGAAAATTGGTTTTGGGACTAGATGAAAAGAACCAAAGGAGTTCTTATGTGAGTTGATTTAACTTTGAATCAAGGCTAATCATCCATCCACCATGCATCAAATATGTCTAATTTCAATCATACCTATGCCACTTAACAAAAATTAACAGAATAATAAAGAGAATGAATCAAACTTCCACATATGCATGTTCTTTTAACATTATAATATTGCAACATATGGACGTAAATATGAGGGTAACATGATTTCTTTATACAAAAAACTATTACTAATGTCAAATGTGAGGAAAATTTTGTGTTGCGCATATATTGTGATTGATCACTCTTCATGTATATTGTGTTTCATTGGTCCCTAAACTAATTTCCCTTGAATCAGTCACTTTCCTTGGAGTTATAACAATTCTTCACTGAAAAATGCAATATATTCTCAATCGATTTGTTTATGATAGTAATGAAATTTTGATAATTGAAGATAAATAGTACTATATAACAAGAATTGTTCTTGGGCAACTATGTTCTTTACCTTCAATCCATGTAAATTTTGACCATGATGGGGTGCCAAATGGCAAATGGTCTCCCGTTCCTTCTTTTTATCCTCAAATTCATCTGCTTCAGCAAGTTTTTTTCCATCCAACCACTGCAAAACAAACTCGACAGACCAATTTCAAATGTGAGGAAAATTTTGTGTTGCGCATATATTGAGTTTGATCACTCTTCTTTGTGTTACACTATCAACACACACATCTTTGTGAATAATTTAGATGCTAGCGTATAAATAAAAGTTTGCCATGTATATTGTGTTTCATTGGTCCCTAAACTAATTTCCCTTGAATCAGTCACTTTTGCTAAAGTTATAACAAATCCTGGCAAAGTAATTCTTCCATCAACTAGTAATTTTCACTGAAAAATGCAGTATATTCTCAATCGATCTGTCTATGATAGTAATGAAATTCTGATAGTTTAAGATAAATAGTAATATAAGTAACTATATTCTTTACCTTCAACCCATGTAAATCTTGACCATGATAGCATATGCTCTCTAGTTCCTTCTTTTTTTCATCAAATTCATCAGCTTCAGCAAGTTGGCTCTTATCCAACCACTGCAAAACAAGCTCGACGGCATCTTCGATCTTTTTCTTGTCAACATCAGCTAATTTGGAATAAATTACATCATCGTATATAAATGCATTTCTCATCTTGTAGGCATAACTTTCCAAGGAATTTTTTGCTTCAACTTTCTTCTTATTGTACTCATCTTCAGCTTTACACTTCTTAGCTTCCTTCACCATCTTCTCAATCTCTGCCTTGGACAACCTACCTCTGCTGTTGGTGATTGTTATTTTGTTCTTATTACCTGTTGCTTTATCCTCAGCTGTAACATTCAAGATACCATTAACATCAATATCAAAGCTCTCTTTGATCCTAGCAACACCCTTGGGAGCCGGAGTAATGCCAGAGAGCGTAAATCTACCCAACAAACTGTTGTCTCTTACTTTCGCCCCCTCTCCCTCATAAACATTGATTAACACACTAGTTTGGTTGTCACTAACAGTAGTAAATACTTTCTCCATTTCACATGGGACTTTGGTGTTCTTGGGAATTACTACAGACATGACACCTCCAACAGTCTCCACACCAAGAGAGAAAGGTGTTACATCCAACAGTACAAGGTTTTGTACCTTGTCATTTACCCCGCCGCTCGTAATTGCTGCTTGAACCGCAGCTCCATAAGCCACAGCCTCATCAGGATTAATGCTCTTGCACAACTCCTTTCCATTAAAGAAATCTTGAAGCAACTGTCGCACCTTTGGTATTCTAGTAGATCCACCAACAAGCACAACATCATGCACACTATTCTTATCCATATTAGCATCCCTCAGACACTTCTCGACAAGTTCCAAACATTTTTTAAACAAATCCATGTTAAGCTTTTCAAATCTTGCACGAGAAATTTGCGAGTAAAAATCAACCCCATTATACAAACAATCCACTTCGATAGTTGCCAGGGTAGTAGATGACAGTGTCCTCTTCGCTCTCTCACAACCTTCCCTCAATCTTCTCAATGCTCTAGGGTTGCCACTAATATCCATCTCGTGCTTTGTCTTGAACTCCTGAACAAAATGCTTCAACATTCTATTATTGAAGTCCTCTCCTCCGAGGAGGGTATCACCGGCAGTGGACTTGACTTCAAAAATACCCTCCTCTATATTGAGAAGGGACACATCAAAAGTACCACCACCAAGGTCGAAAATAAGCACATTCTTCCCTCCAGTAATGGTAGCCTTTTTGTCAAAACCATATGCAATGGCTGCAGCAGTAGGTTCAGTAATGACGCGCATAACATTAAGGCCAGCAATGACCCCGGCATCTCTAGTGGCCTGACGTTGAGAGTCGTTGAAATAGGCAGGCACCGTCAAAACAGCGTTCTTCACGATGGAACCAAGATAAGCCTCAACAGTTTCCTTCATCTTAATGAGTACCATAGATGAGATTTCCTCAGCAACATAATGTTTCTCCTTACCCTTGTAGGTTATTACAATGAGAGGCCTGTCTTCAGGACCGGGAATGATCTTGAATGGCCAGAGAAAGGAACTCTGGGCAGATATATCACTGAACCTTCTACCAATCAAACGCTTTGCATCTGCATAAAAAAAAACATAAAACAACCATCAGTAACTAACACTAGTTCTGCATCATAACCAAAGTAGTGGAAGAATTTAAAGTTTCAATCATTTAAACTTGATGGCAAATACAGTATAATCATTAAAATTTCTCACAAGATTAAAGTAGAAAATGACTTTTGAAATTAAATAAAAACCATCAATAAATAAAGAAATAGTATAATAAGCTACGGATCGTATGTATATATAACCAAACTTTTAACGTAGTGCAGGATATTATGGCAATGTTATATGGGAGCGTCAATTGTCACAGGTACATATTAGTCCAAATTTATATTCATCGTGCATTAAAAAGTTAATTTTACTTGCTATTTCATACTTTAATTATGTATAAAATAATTTATTATTTGATTATAAGCCTCAAATTGGAGCAAGATCAATTATAACATGACTTACACAACACATTATCAATTGAATTTCTCAAATCAGAAAGATGAAATTTTCCTACAGTTTCCCAGAAAAATCTTGAAAATTTGAAACGCAGAGAAAAAATAAGAACTTTATTTCCCTTACTTTTCCTCAGTTTCCCAAACAACCAAACAAACATTCTACTAAAGTTTAAACGCGTGAAGCATTATTGGGATCATCTCAAGCAAAAAAAATATTCAATTTATGTTACTTTTACAACACGGTGAGTGAATATTATTACTAATAATCATCAAATAATTAGTAGAATCAAAGTGAGTTATTATACATACCAAAGACGGTGTTGGTGGGGTTGATGACCGCATGCCTGTCGGCGGCATCACCAATGAGACGCAATGTGTCAGTGAAAGACACACAAGACGGTGTCGTACGATTGCCCTGATCATTGGCTATAATCTCAACATGATTGTGCTGCCATACCCCCACACACGAGTACTTCGTCCCCAAATCAATTCCGATTGCCGGACCTTCTCCCTTTACTCCCATTGTAGTAATAATCTCCAAAATTTGAGGTTGATTTGTTATGTAGGCAGTATGTGTACATATATATCAGAATAGGGTTCAACTCCATTTGGACTCTTTTTACTAAAATCTGGAATTATTTAATTATTAAGAAATTATAGATTGGTTAGAATGATAAGGAGAGGAGTCAGGAAAATAGTCAAATACTAATCCACAATAATAGGAAAGATAAGACCGTCTATTAAAAACTCGAACAATTTGGTTTGAGCTCAAGGGCAATTCATCCTCGAAAATTAAGAGCTTATTAATTCTAGATACCCTAGGGTTTTGAAAAACCATAAACCTAAAAATTAGGCTCTGAATTTGAGGGAAAAAAAAAATTCACGTTATTAGGATCAAATAAAGAGTAATTTTAAAGTGAGTTACTGTTTATTAGGATAAAAAAAGAGTAAAATTAAAGTGAGTTACCATTAAGCTACCAAAACATGTACATTGAATCCGATCGAAATCATTGTACTCCGATTTCTGAAGATCAACTCCAAGCTTTTATGAAGAATAATTAGGGTTTTTTTGTTTTGGGGGAGGGGGTTCGAACAATGAAAATCGATTTGAAATAAGGTAGTGACGCGGATGGACGCTGCGGCGACTCCGCCTCAGGGAGACGGAGGACAACGCCATTGTAGAAAATGACATTAGTGAAGATGGTGATGCAGAAGGAAGAAGTTGAAGAAATGGTACATGAAAAAGATACGTACGGGAGTTAATTAGCATATTCAATCCATGTGTTATTTAAAATAGGTAATTTAACTCCCGTAGGCTGTAGTAGATAAAAGAGCAATTTAACTTCACGTGTGTTTTCATAAAAGAAGCATACTGCCTCTCTCTTGATTTCTACATTTTTACAAGGGAGTAGAATGCTCATTATACAATATCACGGACAATTAAAGTGCCCATTTATATATATCACAAGAAGGTAAATTGTCTATTTAAGCACATCATAGGGGGTAAAGTGAGGTGAATATATTGTCCAAGTAAGATTAAATTGGTCATTTTTTCACATGAAAATAAAGTAACAGTCGCATTATAGAGTGTGCGTGTGCAACACCTCCACCAGGAAGGAGGTAAATTCCTCATTATTTCATATCAAATGGATGTAAATTTCTTATTTTTATATCACGAGAAGGTAAATTGTCCATTACAAATATCACAGAGAATTAACATGCCAAAAACCCTATGGGTGCACACGAAATTGTAGCATTAATATTTTTTACATTTTATTTTAGTGTCGATGACAATTTAATGATTTATCAATGTGATGTCATAAAGTTTAATTTACTCATGATTTTTTAAAAAAAAAACTACCCTTGTCCTCAGCTAATTGAACTAATGAAAAGACTCACACACACTCCTTCGTTATCATTTTTAAAACTTAAAAGAATAAAGTAAATATACTCTCCTAGTTTTGTTTAAAAAAACTCTCCTAATGTATACCACTATATATACTTACTAGCTTACTAACTTAATAGGCAATTTTTGTCATCATAGAACTAGGCGTTTTTTAATTTTGGTACCATGGTATTAATTTTGGTACCAATTCTGACTGCCGCTTTCAATTTTGGCACTTCCGTCAGTTGACTTAACGGTCAACTGACGGAAGTGCCAAAATTGAAAATGCCAGTCAGAATTGGTACCAAATTTGAAACCCTGGTACCAAAATTGAAAAATACCTAGATCTATGGTGCCAAAAATGATTTTTGCCATTCAATTCCCCTCACCAAATACTTCCAATTCACAATTTATCCCACTCCCATTCTAATAATAATAAGAAGAAGAATAAGAATAATAATAATAAAATAGTAAAAAAATATTTGAGTACACAATAATAATAATAATAGCTGTAATGATAATATTTTTTTTAAACACATGTTATCATCAAAACTCATCATCAAACCACTCCTTATTAACTCATTTACTCAACTTCATCCAATAATTCCCCTCTTTTTTATGATGACAAAACATTTAACTAAGAACGTCTTCTAAGTCTTCATTTTGCTCTTCACTCAAAGATAAAAATCACTTAGCTGAATAAGATTATATATCTTCTTATTTGAACTTCCGCTTATCAGTTGTATCATTCTTTCGATTGTAAGTTGCCTCCTCATTTTCTTCTTTCTCTTCTTCCTCTTCCTTTATATTCCAATAATGGAGACGTTGCTTAGATGCATTACTTCTTCTCATTTTGAAGAGTTATAAGCGATTCTTAATTTGTTGATTCCTTTTAAATAGTTTGAAATTATATAAACACCTTTTAAACCATATTTGAAAGTCGAGTCGAAATAATAAATGAACAAATCAATAGCTGCATTGATGTGCTATATAAAAAAGATATGAATAAAATAATATAGACACTAATTTTATATACTCATAGTTAAAATAAAATACTTTAAATAAGTATGCAAACTATAATATGAGAATGTATAATATGTTTATATTCCCAAATTTACATTTAGCCTTTGGAGTTGATCTTAGTTTTCTTTTTTAGTTGTATCTCTAGACATATTTCTTAATTTAAAATTAGAAGTATTATGAATAAATGTTTTTTTTTAATAAATTCAACCTTATGAATGATGCTTTGACAATTCGGAAAAAATTCATTTTTGGCACCATAAAACTAAGCGTTTTTCAATTTTGGTACCATTGTGTCAATTTTGGCACCAATTCTGATTGGCTTTTTTAATTTTGGTACTTTCGTCAGTTGACTTAGCAGTCAACTGACGGAAGTGCCAAAATTGAAAGTTGCAGTCAGAATTGGTACCAAAATTGATACCATGGTACAAAAATTGAAAAACGTCTAGTTCTATGGTGCCAAAAATGAATTTTTGCCTTAAACTTAAACCTAGTGCTATGCACAAATTTGTAAATAATTATTTATTTAAATCAATTCAAGTAGTAAAAAAAAAAGAATCAATTCAAATAGTTTTTAAGAGGGAAGGGTTAAATGAACTTTTATAAGTATAATGGAAGGTTTGTCAAAAAACGAACGGATGAGATTGTTAAAAAATAAAAAAATGGGGATAACTGTCAAATAGCGATAATTCAGGGGTATAAGTGAAAATAACCCAAAATACCATCTCCAAATAGACAATAGATCCTTTTAAGCTTTTAATTAAAATTGCAGCCACTTTTCTAGAACTTAGAGCAAAAATGACAGATTTTTATTTTGCTTATTTATCTTATTTTTCGTGAAGTATTTCGGTTCATATCAAGAGTGAATCACACTTTTCATCCTTCTTATGGGTTGATTTTTGCACATTCGTCCTTCTTAAATTTTTCATAGCAGATGCGTCATTCTTGTCATTCTTATCAATATAGTGTAACACATTTGACCCTATAGAATTTTTTAAGCTATTACACGACGGAGACGGCATCACGTGCGAAACATGTGCATTACTAGCTTGGAGGGCATTTTCATCCATTCACATAATTAAATCCAAAATACATCAATTTACGTCCATTTTAGTCACGTTTTAAGTGTATTTTATGTATTTGGTTTGGATGTATTTTGGATTTAATTTGAAGGTTTTAAGTATGTTTTATGTATTTAATTAGGTGAACGGACTAAAATGCCCTCCAAATAATGCACGTAAGACCGTCTCTGCTATATTATAGATGAAAAAATTTAAAAGGGACGAATGTATTACAATACATTGATCATAGGAGGAACACATCGGTTACAAAAAAAATTTGACTTATAAGGATGACAATAAATGCAATTCCCTCTTACATCAACTCAAGCGCGTGCAATTCAAGCCCAACACCCCAACTAAACAAGAAGGTTTCACGGTGATATATAAACCAATACAATTTTCTATATCAAAGGGATGTGGGACAGGCACAATTACAACTACCAGTGCTTTGGTTTATTATTATGATATATTGATATATTAGCTCCTGGATTGAAATTGTTGGTAATAATACTGATAATAAAAAATGGATTTCACTTTTACTAAATTGAATAAAAATAGATCTCCAAGACATATCTAAATCTAAAATACTTGGGGCGTGTTTGTTTGGTGTTTGAAAAAATAGTTAGGAAGAGTAGTGAAGGTTTGTGAAATAATCTTGATTTTGCATAATGTTGTTTGTTTGTGTTTTAAGAGAGTTGTTTGAGAAATAAAGTAGGTGTATATTTTTTTGGAAGAGTTGGGTTGTAGGTGTAAGATGTGTAAGACTTTATATCAAATCATGTTTGTTATGTGAGATAAATTGTGTAATAGATATGTTAATTACTCTATGTCAAATTACAGTAAAGTTTGTATATGTTTTGTTTAGAGATAAAAAGAATTATTGTTTGTTTGGCTTTTGAGAGAGTAGTTTGAGAAAATTGAAAGATGAAAAATTTATTTCAGAAAGTAGAAAACATGTTTGTTTGACATTTCCAATACGCGAAATAATTTTGAAAAACACCAAACAAACAGACCCTATGTTTCTCAACCAATCTTTGGGCTAGCTATAAAATTATTTTGTTGATAAGAAACTTATTTAGTTGGTTCATATATAATATTTCCAATTTGACAATAAATTTAAGTAATTAATTAGTGACTATATTATCTATAAAACCATAAATTTTAAATATTTGAATAAACATATATAAAAGATAGAAATGTAAATGTATTTGTAATCTATAAAAACATTTAAGCTCCTATAATTTCTTTTATTTTTTTAAGCTCCTATAATTTTTTACACTTATAAAATGAACTATATATGAAAAAAAATTAAACTACGTATAAAATTCTATAGTTGTACTTTTAATAATATTCCTATGTTCAATTTGTTTTTAATATAGACATTTATAATATTTTATACATCAATTATATATATGAAAAGAAAAAAAAAACAAATGCTCCCCCTATCCCTCAATTTTCACTACTATGGGATGTCCCAAAATAATTCTCTTTCTATAATTGTTGAAATTATTTTTCTCAAAAATACCATCCTCCCATAAATTAATGATTTGACAGCACTAATTATGAATCACTACTTTTAAGGTCATCCATATAAAAATACCTACAGTTTCACCTTTTTAATTTTTACCTAAAACTCTGCGAAAAAATAAACGAAAAATAAGTGAGAAGAAGTATTAATTAATTGAACAGTTGCATGTGCATTTTCCGTAACAAATACTTATGCCGAAGTCGATTTCATAATTTTATATGTATCATATAAAGTGACAAGAAAATCCCAAAAAAACCCTAGAAATTGATACTTATAAAGTGACAAGAAAAGCCCAAAAGAATCCTAGAAATTGTATTTATATTCATCCAAGAAAAAACTGAATTACTCTCTCAACTTTTCTTCTTCAATTAAATACAAGGTGAGCTATAAGCCACGAAATTATTGCGGTTTTGTAGCTGATTTGTTCGACTGTTTTTTTATTTTTTTTCTCATGAGATTTTTAATCATTCCTGATTGAATGAGTAGGAGATCAGCTATTTTTGTAAAGATTATCCCCTTTTTCGCCTTAATTTCTTCATATTCAGATTTGGATTTGTGAATTTGTTTTATTGTGATTATATTGTTTTCCGCCTTTTCTTGTAGTGTTTATACAAATTTTTCTCTTTTAATTTCGCATAAGATTTTTAATAATTCCGGATCTAGGATTTGTGAATTTGTTTTGATTATATTTTATGATGTATCGTATGATTATTTTACTTGCTTTATGAAGTACGATGATTTTACAAGATTTATGGGTAATTAATTAGTGTAATGGATCACATAATCATCTGTTCTGTTATATGTGATTGTAGTTAAATGTTTTTTAGGTACACTGTTGAGATTTATTAGATGAAATTGATTTCTTTTTCTTTGATAATTAATGTTTGTTTATTGATTTCAATAAACAACTTTTGTCGATTCTTGCTTATTTTTCTTTTTTTTTTGGGTGATATGCTTTTCCTTAATTTTATAGTAAAAGATTTCTAGGTAATGAATGTTTGACATTGTTCGTTAATTAATTATATGTATTATTCAGCGACAATTAATATTCTTGGAGTTCAAATGTCTCAAGAATGCGCAAAAGACGATTACTCCAACGACAAGGACGAGGAGCAGAACAAGGTTATTAAACCTGATGATGAACCTAAACTCCACTCCGAACATGAATTGATGTCTATGTTTGAGTCTTGGATGGCAAAATATTATAGAAGGTACGATACTTTGGAGGAGAAAGAGATGAGGTTCGAGGCTTTTAAGGAAACTGTGAGGTTAATAGAGGAGAATGACCCGTTGAAGACGGGCTACACGCTTGCTCTGAACAGGTTCGCTGATGAAACCTATGCTGAGTTCCATGATTATGTTATTTGTTGTATGGACCCTTCTTGCAAAACCGGCAGATGTTCTAATAACAAAACCGGCTCATGTTCTAATAAAACCGGCTCGCCTTCTTGCCAAACAATGCCGTTGTGTTCTGACAAGCCGATCGGGGTGTTAGGGAAGAAGACAAAAAGCACCAAAAAGAAAATAAAGTTGAAGAGTAGATTAACTTGAACTACTTTCCAAATCTATATATATAGCTTGGTGCAAAGATATTTTATCTGCTGTGGAGGTTAAGGAGAATTACTTATATATTGCTCTCTTTTTTGGTACCTTAATTAACTCCACGTACAATTTTGATTCTTAGAGGTGGCTTTATGATGTTTATATTTGTTAAGGGGATTATCTATCTTGATTCTTGAATAACTAACATATTACAAAAGTCCCCTTGTATTTAATCAAATTACTTAAACTCCACTTGAGGTTGATTTCGTCTTACAAAAATATTTAAATTTCTTCCAAAATTACCCGTTGATTGACTACGGATTGATTGTAATATTTTTTATAGTACAAACTACAAACCGGGTTTTTATTATATCCATTTAAAAATTATTAATAAATAAGGAAATAAATATATTAAAATCGAATATCTCATTTCAATAATGTGAAATCTTTTGTAATTGAATAATGATTAAGAATTATCATTAAGGTAAAAGAAGAAAATTCATTTTTAGATATCTATAACTATGTAAAATTTCCTATTAAACAAATCAAGGAAATTTTAAGAATATATAAATTCATTAAAATTTGTAACTAAATAAAATGATTAATGACTTTTATTTCTGAACATAAATAATTATATCTAACAAAATTGTAATGAAATATATATCAAGTTTCCCCTAAATTTTCTCAACTCTCTCGTCTCTCTGAGAAACTATATAATATAACCGAACAAGTGGTGCAGCCGACTAATGTATTATAGTATGTTTATTAATTTGTGTCAATAAACAATTATGTGATCATATTTACAGTGGTATTAAATTAATAATTCTTCACATAATAGGAAGGCGTACAGCAACTTGTGTATCATATATACGGGGTGATAACATGAATGATCTTATTCCGATTATTGAAAAAATGAAAATTATATTCGAATTCAGGTCTTTCTATGATATGATTTACTTTCTAGAATCGCATATTTCATTTTTGTTTTATAGTATATATTTGAATTAAATTATAGATTCACTTTGTCCTAGTATTTATTTTTAATATAGTCTTTTCAATTGTAATGAATTCTGTAGTTCTCATTATTTGTTATGAATTCTAAATAATTAGATTGAACTTAAGTCGAATTCAACCAATGACATGCCTATATATCAGTCTAAATTAGAACAAGATAGTCACTGATTTATTGTACTGAAGAAAAGTGAAAATTGCAAATTCAGAAAAGAAAAAAAAAAAAGAGCAACCCAACTGCCTAAATAAATGAATATTTACTATATACAAATAATACAATACCATAATAAATAATCATCTTTAGTAACAAAAAACATCAAATGGCTCATACCCAATAATATCGCCTGGAGTACATAACACATATAGCCTCCACTTATTTCATGTAAAAAAAAATAAAAGATAAAATGAATAAACCATATAAGGGTGGCAAGCGGGCGGGTCGGGTAGTAAACGGGTCGGGCTGATATAAGGCATGAAAGGATGATCAACTTAAAGCCTAAACCTAAATCTACAGCTACTATTTCTAATCCTAATAGCATTATTTTCAGCCAAACTGTCAACCACAACTCTACACCTCACCAAAAAATTCCACCTCATCAGTTTTAACCTCCCAAGCCTAATCCTCACCGGAACCCTAGCTCGTAAATTCAATGGAATACTTCCACTCTGTCGTTGCACCTCCAACGACTGCAACAATCCGTTGGCGTCCCGCGTTTGCCCCGCCAACATTAGGCTGAGCAAAGTCGTGTTCCGGTGGCCTTGATAAAACCTCGGCAACGACCCTTCACAAAGTCTCGTTCCCATATACCATACGCTCAAATGGCTTCCGTTTTCGTAGTATATGCCTATCCTTCTATTGGGATTTCTTGCAGTGAGGTTCACATTGAATGTGGTGGATAAGCTATTATCGTTTCCGAGATTGAAGTGAGTGATTCTCATTGAGTCGACGGAGTAGTTTGGTGCTCTTGGTTGGAAAACAAAGTATATGATTGCAGCTAATATTCCAAGAATTAGGATGAGGAGTAGGAAAAGGGATATGGTCCAACAAAAGCATTTTTTGAAGCAAGATTTTCTCTTTGGTGGTTTTGTATGGGGTGGTGCATATGGGATTGTTCGGTGGATTGGCGGTGGAAGATGTTGTTTCTCCGGGTCGCCATTCTCGGATCGAGAAGAGCCTCGGGTCACGAGTGGAGCGGTGGGTTTATATGACGGGGCTGTGGCCTCTGGGTCGACTTGGACTGGATGGATTCTTTGATGATCAGCCATTTTGGATGGAAAAATAGAAAGTTAAATTTTCAAAAGATTTTGATAGGTATTACTCGGAATGAGCAATGAATTCTTTGGCTTAACAAATGTATTTGGTTTATATAAGGAGAGATTGTTGAAAAATATCTGCATGTTTTCAAAAAGTCATACGTGTGATTTGGTAGTTGAAGCTTTCCTTTTGTTGACTTTAAGAAATAGATGAAAAAGTCACAATGTGTGAAACTTTGTCTTGTGGTGCATCCAAATAGTTAATGATAACTATGTGAAAACAGTGTTATGAAGTCTATTTTCTTTACTTGTTGATTTACTTTTGAGAGAATTGTAATTGTGGTACCAAATTATATACCGATTCTCACTTGTGGTACCATAAAAATCGAGGTCGACACATTTGGTACCACAATTTAAGAAATTGAATCACATTTGGTACCACCGTTAAAAATGGACGTTAAGTGATGACGTGGCAGTTAAGTTTTATTGCAAAATTAATACCATTACTTATATTGACTGACAATTATACCCCTAACTTTTCAAGTTGTCAAAATAACCCCACATCTTCAAATTTACTGACAATTTTAGTCCACATTGTTGCCCAATTTCAAAATTGGCTCGAATAAGACACATGCGGACCAATTTAGAGATTTTACTTATTATATTTACATATTTATTTAATTTTATAAATAATATTAACAGACCACATAATACTTTAACATAAATTCGATAAAATATTAATTAAATCTAAAATTTATATAATAATATTAATATATTTAATATTTATTAAAAAATTTATATAAAATAATATAATTTAAAAAAAAAAAACTATCTCCTACCCCCCAACCCCATCCCCCCCCCCCAAATCCCAGGCCGACCGCCGGCGGCCTGGGATCGCCGGTCCCAGGCCGCGGTGGCCTGGGATCGGAGGACCCAGGCCACCGCGGCCTGCAGGGATCAAAACAACACAACAAATGCGCAAAATCAAGCAGGCCCGAACCTGTTCTTCACGGCCCGAATCAGCGAAACGCAAAATTGACAACAGAAAAACGAAATTAAGCTAACCACGAGTACAAACAATTAAAAACCGAACAGAAAACGCGCTCAATACTAAAAATCCGAAAGGGGATCGCGAAACCAATTTCCCCCAATTCTGCAATTGACCTCAATTAAGCACGGAAACGTGAAATTGAATCAAGTACAGTCGATTACAAAGCTCTAGGAGATGAAATACGAACAGAATTACAACTAATTCGAAGAAAAATCCGAAATCACGAAGAACCCTAACAAAGGGGAAATTCAGCAATCGCGAAAATTCGTCCAGTCATTGGTTTGATTGTTTTGTGCATGAATTGAGGTATTTCTTATATATTGTGTTCATATTGTAGGCCTAAGCTAATGTGTATCTAAGGACATGATTGGAAGTGAAGAACAACGAATTAAAGATCAGATGAAGTTAAGTAGTGCAAGAACGAAAAAGGAAAAAGCTGTCAGATATGTTGTTGTTCACTCTGAGGACCATAACTCTTTCAAAGAAGTTCCAATTGATATGAAATTCGACTATATTGTAGAGGAAGGAGTTAGCTACAACACAGACTTTACGGATCTTGATTTGGAGTTTGGAGCTTGAAGTTATGCCACTTGCAAAACTATTGCGCAAAGCTGACGCGATTTTCAACTGGATTTTAAGAGAAAAATTGGGCCCAAAGTCTCCTACTAGGACTCAATTTGGTAGATCTACTTAAGGACTTCTAGGTCACGAAATTACATATCTTTGATCAGCTTTCAACACACTTTTCTCATAGAATACACCTAGAACATCAAAGATCTACTTGGAGAAAGATTGAAGAAGAAAAGAGAGAAGTCTTGAAGATCACCAAAGCAAGAAGAACGCAATATTGAAGATCTTTATCTCGGATTCATCATTTTTTCTATAAAACCACATGAACTCAGATTTGCTTTTCTTTATTATTTTTCTTCATATATTTATCATGAACTAATTCTTTAGGATCTAAGGTATTTTATGAAACTATGTTACTTTGATTATTTTTATTGGATTATTCGTAGTTAGGGGCAATTCTTGTGTTTGATTCAATTTCGTTCTCTATGCTTGCGACTTGATTGATCACCTAGTTGTTAGATTTAATATTATTTTTGAACTTGGAAAAGGGAGATTGGGATTAGATATAAATTGAATAGTAAACGACCCTTAGGATAGGAATATACTTAAGGCGTTTATACCCGTTACAAGAGGTTTGTGTTTAATGCTTTGTTTTATTTACGAATCACCTAGGAATAGAGTCGATTTGTATAATACATTAGATTCTTACGTAATTCGGAAGATACATAGGAAAATACTTGAATCATCGGGTAACACTCTTGTCACCACAATAACTACGAAATCTCAATTGACCAATCGATAGATAACATAGTGGATTATAACCCTAGGCTTCTCTTCTCATTATTCGAACTTAATCCAAGTACTTAGATTAGTTAATTCTTTTAGTTAATCTGGTTAATTTTAAACCCACAAACCAGGGCCGGCCCTGAGCGTAAGCCGCACATGCGGTCGCTTAGGGCCACCGATGAGCGAGGGCCTCCAATTACAAAATGTTTTAATATATGTGTATATATATAAATATGTATGTAATAATTATACAAAGAGTGCATGTGGCATAGATGGTAGAGCTCCTGATGAGTGTCCATGAGGTTAGTGATCGAATCCTTGTATCTTCAAATTGCAATTAATTTTTTTTATTTTTGCTTGTAGAGCTAAGATTTTAGTATGAGAAGCCCAAATGCATAGCTAAAGAAATCAGGCCCAACATATTCACAATTAAATCAACGAAACCCCATAAATTAAGATATATATTGTCTAAATCAAAAAGTAGAAAAAAGAATCTTTATATTGCAATTTTAAAATTTTGGAGTTGTGAGTCATGTGACCAAGAGATCCATATGAATATAATCAAAAAAAAAATATTCGACTTGATGATGTTAAAATCTATTGATGATGAGATTTTAAGTATTTATTGTATAAAACTTGAATATTATTTGAATGACACTTATGATATAGATGAGATGGACTTATTTTCTGAGTTGAGAGTCTTGAGATGTATTTTACCAAAAGAACTAAAAAACATAAATTATTTGCAAACTATATGTTGTTGGTTTCTCAAATAGATGGATTGCTTATAGAATATTGTTAAGTATTCTAGTTACAGTTGCAGCTGTAGAGATAACATTTTTGAAGCTATAGTTGATTAAGTCTTACCTCTGATCAACCATTGTCACAAAATAAATCGAATCGGTTAGCCATATTGTTGATTGAAAAATATTCGTTATGCAAGTGTAATTAGTGATTTTGCTTTAAAAAATGCTAGGAGAGTAATATTTAAGTAATATTTTACTAAGATTTTATGTGTTTATGTCCCATTCACATATATAATCATTTTCCTATTAAATAGAAGTGTGTCTCGTATTACCGATATTTTTTAAAAAGCGAGATTATATTTTATTCATATTATTATTGTTTCTTATTTTTCTAATTAATAGTTTTATTTTAAGTTTAGTGCGTTGTTTTACAAAAATTGTATTAATTAATTATTAACATAATTTAGTTGCACATAAAAACTTAAGGGCCACAATTTTAGAGTTGGCTTAGGGCCACAAAAAACTCAGGGCCGGCCCTGCCACAAACATATATGAATTTGGAACCATATTAAAAGTAAATTAGGAATTGAAATTTGGTAGATATTTAGTCAAGTCCATGTGGAAACGATACCCTTATACTTACTCTTTATTACTTGTTCGATACGTGTACTTGTGTTTATTTGCGTGTGTAAATTCCGCAACAATTAATTAGCCTAAACTGGGAATACTTTGAATTGCATTTAGAAGGTTCCTTGATTTTCAAGGTCAAATAACGCGTGTTGAAAGAGTTGTTAATATATATTTGCGTAGGCATTATAAATGCAGTGTATGTATTTATTCATCTTGCGTGTAGACACATTATTGACGAGTTAATGCCACTTTACTCCCCTTTAAAATACATAATATTCAATTTATTTGAAAAAAAACACTTTATCCCCCTGTGATTTGGAAAAGATCGAGCACTTTACCAACCTGTGAAAATTTTAAAACAACAATTTACCTCTGTCAGCTGGAGAGTGTAACTCACTTGCCAAAATTGAGTATGACGTGAAAAATATTTTGTAACACAAGAGGGTAAAGTGCCATAAATAAAAATATCAGGGATTCGGTGTGAAACTTTTATAAGTACAGAGAGGTAAAATATTTTTTTTCAAATTACAGGGAGATAAATTGAAAATTATAAATATCACATGAGTAAATTGCCATTAACTCCATTATGGACACCTACTTTACATTTTCAGTCGTTCAGAGTATGTGATTTTGAACCATTTCATTTCAGAATTTTGCACGGTTGAGTCCTTATTAAATGTTGCTTGTAAAATTTTGAAGCCGTATATTTTCATTAAGCTTAATGCATTGCGGATGAGATTTCTATTATATTTGTTCATATTACATTCACATGACGTTTAAAAGCCTTTTAGTCCTAGATCTTATGAACCAAAAAAAAAAAATCTTCTAAGATTATTGATGAATAAAATTTAATGTGATAATGTGTTTGAGCACATGACAAATAATCATGAATGTGGTACACTTACAATGCTTTGCATTTTGTATAGATTTCGACCGTTCATCTAACTTGTAATGTTATAGTAAACTATATCATGTAAGTTGACCTGAAGCCGGGTATATCAATTATTAATTTGTAGGCTAGTTCGAATCAATAATCTAGAGATATGAATGCAAGAAAAGAAATCCAAGATAGGTACAACCTCAGAGAGAAAATTTTCTCTTGTATTTTTAGTATCAATATTAATAAATATTTCAAAATAAGTCTTAGCCAAAAGAAAATAACCAACTTAGAATTGATGACTCCTAAATAAATAAATAACCAATAGACTTTTAAGTAAACATAATAGCTTAAAGTATGAAATAATATTTATAGATATGATTATCAATATTCTGCCTGAGATAAGATATATTTTATCTCGATTCTTCTGCATTAGTCTTCCCCACTTAAAAAGAACTTGTCCTCGAGATCGAATTCAAAGTGAACAATAGCATGAGAAGATTCCACGTGAATCTTGATCAACTTTTTTAGCAATGTGAGAAGAAAGTTTAACTATGGAATGCTGAAATCTTGATTTGGGCATGATATTACTTAAAGCAGGTTGCCCACATAGCATGATGATATTATGAAAATATATCAATAACAAAATCGCTGATATTTTCAAAATCTTTGTCATCTTTAAATGTAACGGAAACCATAAATTTAAGATGGGTTTCTTCTTATAATTTTTATCATAAAGTTCTTCAACAAAAGAATGAACATTTTTCTCTTGGTCTGATTCATTATAAATTAGAGGTCTTTTATCAACAAATGGAACATCTTCCGCATCAGATTCATCATAAATTGGAAGTATTTCATCGTCGGCTCGTAAATTGGAAGTTCTTCATAAAAATAAAAAGGAACTCCTCTAGTTCACTAGAAAACTCGGGCATATCGGTCCAAAACTCGAGGTCTCGATGACGCTCCTCCCGAAAATGATGCTAAAAATACTGGACGATTGTGATATCTATCATCCGCTGCCACAGGCTGAGTCTAATCTGCAACCTAAGTCTGTAAATCTTCAATTTTCTCGATCGTAGCGAAACACTCATATTGTTGGGCTTCCTCCATCCGAACCTGCTCATGTCAATCACAATCTCTACCACTAGCCATGAAAACTGATGAAAATTGACAGGAAATAAAATTTAAGGTTTTGATGCCAACTAAAGCCGGATAAATTAATTATTAATCAGAATGGTGGTTCAAATCAGAAATATATAGATATGAATGCAATAAAATGAATCCAAGATGAGTACAATCCTAGATTGATAAAATTTCTCTTTTGCTTTCAATATCAATAATAATCAATTGTCTCAAAATAAGTCCGCAAGCAGGACATTTATTACCTAAAGAAAAGAACCAACTAAAAAAAAGATTAACTCCTAAAGAATTAAAATAACTAAAAATAAATAACTTATAACCTTTTAAATAAAAAAAAAATAACTTAAACTACCAAATATGATTATCAATGTTCTATCCATACTATATTTTATTTCGATTCTCCCACGTCATTAAAATAGTTTGCATGCCTACTCTCAAATTCGACAAGTGAGTTACAATCTCTGGTTGAAGGGGGTAAATTGCTTCAATAAAAAATTTACAGGGGGTAAATTGATTTTTATTCCAAATTATAGAGAGGTAAATTGAATATTATACATTTCATATGGGGTAAAAATTGCCATTAACTTTGTAGAAAAATTGGCTTTGGTACCAAAATTGCAATGAAAACTAATCATATGGTACCGAATTTGTATTTTCGTATCCAATAGTACTAAAAGTGCAAGTTAGTCTATCCTATGATAACAAAAAAAAAAAAAAACAAATTTCCCTAATTTATTCTTAACTCAGGAGTATTCATAATTTATCCTAAAATTATTGAGTAGCAAATTTGGAAAATATTAATCATTTTTCCAATGTTCAAAAGATTTTCCGCGTTTCTCAACGCTAAATTTCCATGTTCGGTTTTGTGTCCTTTTCTACGTGCATAAGAAAAAGGGTGAAATTAATTATCAAAAAAAAAAAAAAAAAAAAAAGGGTGAAATACAATTTCTCCTCTTAAATTATAGGGTGATATCAATTACCCCCTAAAGTATCAATTGTAACACTTAACCCCTATGTTATAGAATTGAAAATTTTACTCCAAAACTACCCCCGCCTTTTTTATTATAAATAATTTGTTTCTTTATTATTTTATCAGAAAAAATTATTAAATTATGAATTCATCCATCCATGCACCAAACAATATTATGTTTTAATTTCTTCATTTCTTTTGTTTCCTTCAAGTTTATGTCTCAATTCTTTCTTTATTTTCATCACATTTTTTTTCATTATTTCTGTTACAATTTGTTTTCTTTATTTTATGTTTCAATTTTTTTTTATTTATTTCTATCTAAATTTTTTTATTTATATTTTTTTGAGTTTTTATTTGGTGATAATTATCTCATTCGATACGAATTATTATTCAAAATGTTGAGTAATTCTCCTTCAAATTCTTTCTCGCAAAATTCAAGTTTGATACCAAACAATATTATGTTTTAATTTCTTTATTTCTTTATTAGAAAAAAATATTTATTAATTATGAATTCATTCATCCACCAGATAATATTATGTTTCAGTTTCTTCAATTCTTTTGTTTCCTTCGGCTAGAAAAAAATGAGATGAATATAATGAAAAACTTTGAGATCGAAAAAAGGAAGGAAACAAAAGAAATAAAAAAATTGAAACATAATGTTGTTTGATGGATGAATTGATTCATAATTAATAAAGAAATTTATTACTTATGAAAAGGGTTGGGGTATTTTGGGAATAAAAACTACAAAACTATGACAGAGAGAGGTAAATGTTACAATTGATACTTTAGGGGAGTAACTGATACCACTCCAATACTTTAAGGGGAAACTGTATTTCACCCTAAGAAAAAGTCAACCTATTACTTATTACAGTCGAATTATTCTAAACGCGTATCCAAACACGTACCCGATTGTCATACCTATAAATATTATTGATCACCATGGTTCTTTCCAAGACCACCTCCCAAACTGACGTTTCCATTCACTCCACTTTTGATTCTCGATATGTTCGTGTTCTGCCTCTCCTCCTTTTTTTTACCTAATTTCTTTTAACCTTAATATTTTACCAAAGTCAAAACTCAAAGTAAAAAAAAAAAAAAAACAGCGGCCAGAAGGAGAAATTTTCCTTTGCCTTTCTATGTTGTGACTTGCTCGACTGCGCTTCCTTCAACCTTCTCCACGCCTCTCACGCCATGTCCGCCTTCCGGCGCCTCCTTCAACTGACTTTGAGCTTGATGATTGATGTTGTTTAGGATTTAGAATTTAGATATCATAAAGTTCTAGTACTTTTAGTTTATTTGCTTGTTTTTGGAGTTTTTGCTATTGTTTTCGGGTATTTATGACTTATTTTGAAATTAACTAAGATATTTTGGTTTTATTGTTTTTATTTAACTTACTTGAAATTTATAATTATCATTCCGAAAAAAATAAATTAAAACGTGCTTCATTATCAAAAAGCCCGCGCTATCACGTAGCCCCTGAGAGACTAAAATTATTTACAAATAAGTAAAGGTTCTTAGAAATACATAAAGAAAAATATAACGGTTGAAGGAAATCGAAAGAAGAGGATTGGCAATAAGAATTCCTACTGAAATATGTTGGATCGAGCATTTTAAGATCGAATATTACCATTGCAGAATTTTTCTTTCAGATGTAGGGCTGATTCAATTTGTTTTCGGCGAAGACGATGATTTTTGCTTAAGAATTTGATTAAGTGGAAATTCTATTTTATTTTGCTCACATGAACAAAGCATAAAAAAATACAAAGTACATGGCAATTTAAATTCAAGATCTAACAATAAAAGTATATATCTTAGTTGCTCACTGAATCATATCACAATAGGGCCACCTGGAGATTAATTAAACCGTCATGTTCATCTGGGGAGTATGCATTCACTTTCAAATATCCCACCCAAATTGTAGAAAAATCTACGAACAGCACCCCTTCTATGCACAATTATAAGTTCTTCATCATCCTCCATGATAGTACGATACAAACAATACAATACTTCGATTGAAGATATCAACATGAATGTGACATAAATAAAAAGTCTGGCTGAATCCGGAAAGAATATTGATGCGAGTGATGCAACTGACACGTTACACAAAAACAACATGAAATGATGAGTGAAAACTTCACAAACACGACGGGGAAAACAAGCCAAATTAGTAGATATAATATTAAGTTGCACCAAGTATGTAAAATAGTAGAAGATTGAAAAGGTAATAGCAACTCTCATTGTGCAGGGATGAGTTAGAAACGGGTTCTTATCATTTCCCATTCCCTGATATTTGAGCTGCATTAAAGTGAGAAGAGCAGTAACAATGAAAGCAATGATTTGAATCAAGGAATTAATGGGCTTCATATTTGGAAAAAAAGAAATGTATAGGTAAGGATATATATAATAGTAGTGTCCCATTCCCTGATATTTTTATTGCACCAAACTTCCTTGTGTTTTCAAAAATCCTGCAAAAAACACCCAATTTGTAAAAAATAGTTCGTTTTGGAACGACATATTTCAAGAAATAATTTTAAAAATATGCCACATGAAGTTATAGGGATCAACTCGAAGTATTTTAAAAATGGTTTCTTGAAATATGTCGATCCAAAATGACCTATTTTTTAAAATTGGGTATTTTTTGCAGGATTTTTGAAAATACAAGGAAGTTTGGCGCAATAAAAATTTTACATGTTAGTTTCTTGCAGGTTTAGCATAACACAAGGGAGTATTTTGCATTTATCCCCATATATTTTTTATATTAATATTGACAGCTCTTCTTAATTAATTCCTAATTATATTGTTCCTGTTCCTGCAATAATATTATTGATCACCATGGTTCTTTCCAAGACCACCTCCCAAACTGACGTTTCCATTCACTCCACTTTTGCTTCTCGATATGTTCGTGTTCTGCCTCTCCTCCTTTTTTTAACCTAATTTCTTTTAACCTTAATATTTTACCAAAGTCAAAACTCAAAGTAAAAAAAAAAAAACAGCGGCCAGAAGGAGAAATTTTCCTTTGCCTTTCTATGTTGTGACTTGCTCGACTGCGCCTACTTCAACCTTCTCCACGCCATGTCCGCCTTCCGGCGCCTCCTTCAACTGACTTTGAGCTTGATGATTGATGTTGTTTAGGATTTAGAATTTAGATATCATACTTGGGTTTCCGGTTAACTAACTGTTATAAAGTTCTAGTACATTTAGTTTATTTGCTTGTTTTTGGAGTTTTTGCTATTGTTTTCGGGTATTTATTATTTATTTTGAAATTAACTAAGATGTTTTGGTTTTATTGTTTTTATTTAACTTACTTGAAATTTATAATTATTATTCAGAAAAAAATAAATTAAAATGTGCTTCATTTTCATAAAGCCCACGCTATCACGTAGCCCCGGAGAGACTAAAATTATTTACAAATAAGTAAAGGTTCTTAGAAATACATAAAGAAAAATATAACGGTTGAAGGAAATCGAAAACCATGAAGAAATCGAAGAGGATTGGCAATAAGAATTCCTACAGAAATATGTTGGATCGAGCATTTTAAGATCGAATATTACCATTGCAGAATTTTTCTTTCAGATGTAGGGCTGATTCAATTTGTTTTCGGCGAAAACGATGATTTTTGCTTAAGGCTGATCTGTTATTCCCATTTTTTTTTTCTTCTGATTTCCACAGAATTGTTGGAAAAACAGTTTTAAGATTATCAAAATCTGAACACAAATTGAAACTAAAGCAAACAAACCAATTTGAACAGTAAAATAAAATACAATCAGTTAAATAACCGAACAGATAATTTGAACAACTTATCTCACAATTCTGTATAGTAAAAGAATTGATCCAACCAAATCGCAGAAATAAGTCTGCTTGCCTTGAAGAAATTATCGACCCACCTTCGGTGCAATTGGGAATCACGAACACTTCTTCCATGATAATTTGGCTACATGAATTCCTCCATTGCACAGTAGCAGAGATTCCACCTCGAAGAACACTCAGAAGCAAAAATAACCAAAAAAGATATTTTTTCAGAAAGGTTTTCTAGAGAGAACAGATATTGTGTTGGTGTGTTTTTCAAAGCTAAAAAACACTCATATATATAGCTGTTGGGGAGCCTTTGGCAATTAAAACCAAAAGGAAAAAACGGCTGCAATGATGAGAAAACGTTTTGCCAATTCAATTTTCGTAACTGAAAAAACGTTACACAATTGATGTATCTGAATTTCAAATTAATATTTACATTTTAATTCAAAATTCCTCCAAAAAGATAAGTCCGAGACGAGATAATTCGCCCAAACGCCCGAGCCCGGACCAGACCAGACCAGCCCAGCCCAGCTCAGCCCAGATCCGAGTCGAGCTGAGCCCAGTCGGGCGGGCGGCACGCGTGTGGTGTATTCATATGACCCTCTTTGTAAAGACTTCTACCAAGTCTATACACTTAAGTTCATATATACTAGTACACACAAATATAAAAAGTCAATGTGAGACAAATGAAGAGTTTGAAACTCTTCAACTTCCTCACAAGGCTTTTATAATTTGCCAATTAGTCTTAGGCCAATGTGGGTCAAGCCCACATACATTTATTTTATTTGAACAATTGTTTTCCCCACTATATATATATATATATATATATATATATATATATATATATATATATATATATATATATATATATATATATATATTTATCTATGGATTCAAACCTTTTAATTAGGTATCCATCCATATAATTACAACAATCTTCCATAAATCCATAGAAAAATAATCTATTAGGGTTACCGTAACATGCTTTCAGCAATGGTACCTTCCGGTTTGAACCATTGCCTAAGTTATCCAACTTATGCTTCCACGGGGACAAATGGATTTAAGCCTTGAATTTGGACCTTGAAGTGGTAGCGTCCATTGGTAACAACATGTCACTTGCCATGTGTTAATCTTTAGATTTGACACTATAGGCCATGTGTCCCGATCCTGTATCATGAATGTTATTTAAGGAATAACCATATTTCCTCTAGTCGTGGCCAAACAACTACATTCACTTAGTTGAGCGTCTCAGGATGTACTGCTAGCATCCCGTCTTACAGACTTGACCTCATTCAGTGTTAATACACTTACTGGATTAGCAGTAGTCAGCTCCTATCAGGTATATCAGGGGATAGACTTAGATACTTAGTATCAGTCTTAGTTAGGAGCAACTTTTATAGACCCAACAGTTTGTTTATACCACATTGAACCTTCCTTGTGGGATCTCCACTTGGTAGGTTGGGTTGCCACTGCTTGTATATCAATTTAGGGTTTTCAGTCCCATCCCCAGCCTGGATTTCTGAACTAAGGACAAGTCAAGTCCTTTAGTCAAAGGGTCAACCACATTGTCTTTGGTACCAACAAAGTCAACGACTATGACCCTATCAGACACAAGTTCCCTTATAGACTTTAGTCTAACTTGGATGTGTCTCTTGGTTTTTTGATTATATTTTTGGCTTTTAATCTTTGCAATTGTGATTTGAGAATCACAATGCACAACGACTGCTGGAAGAGGCAAGCTAACCATGGGTAATTGGACCAATAACCCATGTAGCTATTCAACTTCAGTCCCTGTCGTGTCTAAAACACATAATTCGGCCTCAAATGTAGACCGAGTCACAAAGGTTTGCTTGGTTGATTTCCATGAGACAGCGCCCCCACCTAGGGTAAATACGTAACCCGTACACCCATTGCTTTCGGAGTTCTTGGCTATCCAGCTAGCTTCACTATACGCTTCAAGAACTGCAGGGAACCTGCCATATTGAAGAGATAGTGACACCGTGCCCTTCAGATATTTAAGTACCCGGTCAAGAGCTTCCCAATGGGTTCGATTTGGACAACTTGTATATCTTGCTAACTTCGAGACTGCAAACGAAATGTCTGGTCTCGTTCCATTTGCCAGATATTGCAAGCTTCCAATAATTTGTGAATATCTTAATTGAGATACAGGAACACCACTTTCATTTTTAAAGAGAGCAACTGAAGGATCATATGGTGTTTTGACAATTCTACATTCTTTATAGCCAAATTTCTCAATTATCTTCTCAACATAGTGAGATTGAGAAACTGCTATACCCTCAGTTGACCGAGTCAACTTGAGTCCAAGAATTACATTCGACACACCCATATCCTTCATTTCAAACTTACTCTTTAAGAATGACTTGGTTTCATTTATTATCTCAATGTTAGATCCATTCAATAGAATATCATCAACATACAGACATAAGACAATACATTTATCACCTTTAACTTTACAGTAGATGCACTTATCATTATCGTTTACAACAAGCCAAAAGATAAAATAGTTTTATCGAATTTGTCGTGCCATTGTTTAGGAGCTTGTTTCAAACCATAGAGTGATTTAACAAGCTTACAAACTTTTCGCTCATTTCCAGAAGCTACAAATCCCTCTGGCTGATCCATATAGATTTTCTCCTCAAGATCACCATACAGGAATGCTGTTTTAACATCCATCTGGTGAATCGGGAAATCATATATAGAAGCCAATGCTATTAGCACCCGGATTGTAGTCAATCGAGCAACAGGGGAATATGTATCGAAAAAATCGATTCCCTCTTTTTGCCTAAACCCTTTGGCAACTAACCTGGCTTTAAACTTATCTATGGTTCCATCAGATTTAAATTTCTTTTTAAAGATCCATTTACATCCAATCGTATTACGCCCCAGAGGGAGATCAACTAGTTCCCATGTCCCGTTAGAGACAATGGAGTCCATCTCACTTTTGACAGCTACCTTCCAATGCTTTGCTTCTTTCGAAGCCATTGCATCTTTGAAGGTTACAGGATCACTCTCGATGTTGTAAGTGATAAAATCACTTCCAAAATCCTTGGCAATTCTAGCTCTCTTACTCCGTCTAGGTTCATCTGATTCAATTGGTACTGAATCAGAACTACTTGGATTAACCCCCACATTTGTCATCTTTTCCACATGTTCAGGAATTGAAGAAGATGTAAGGGCTGAATATAAAGAATTGTCATTAGACATTCCCGTTTTCATGGGAAATACGTCCTCAAAGAACGTAGCATCACGATATTCAACTATTGTGTTAACCTCTATGCCAGTAATTTCTGATTTAATAACCAGAAACCTGAGAGCAATGATTTGAATCAAGGACGTATGGGCTTCATATTTGGAAAAAAAAAATGTATAGGTAAGGATATATATAATATTTTTCTCCTCGGCGTGGTTTTGTTGCGAAAATGGGTAGATCCTGAGCTATCATCACATTCATCACTAACTAAATCTGGCCAGAAGGCTTATAAATCAAGAATTTTACTTGTCCTTAATATACTACATTATTGTTTTTTCTCTTTCTTAACAATTGTTCTTTTAATTTTTTCCTTAATAATTTTTTTAAAATTTTATTTCTTTCTTAATAATTATCAAGAGAATTCAAATTATTTTTTATAATGCGATTTCTTCATATTAGTTTTTATACATTACATAATGAGGTATCATATGTAATTAAATTAAATTGTAAAAATTATTTTTGTCAAACTTCATATTTTTTCATATATTTTTTCGTGAATGAAATATTAATTTTAAGTTTGATCAATTGATATATATATATATATATATATATATATATATATATATATATAATGTAGGATAGAATCCGCTTATATATCCTCGAAATTTGAAGTCTTAATCGACTTACGTGCTTGAAGATTTCTTCGCTTCTAACCTTCGACAACCGTGACATCAATTTGTAGTGCACTCCTTATGACTACCGAGTACCGAGCCAAGTACGCAATTAAATATTACAGTTTGTCATAAAAAAAAAACTACTAATCCACGTGGCCAGAACAAAGTACAAAGAACTCATTTTACGGGAAGTCAACGTTTGTCCGACAAAATACAAGCCATGTTCAAGAAACTCAATTCACTATTACAAAAATAATAGTACAATTTTTTTCCGAATATATGTGTACAGACCTTATTTTATTATTGTGATGTTTATAGATCGAATATTTTGTTCCACCTTTGACCTGAACATTTTTATGCAACATCATATATAGCTAGAAGTTGGTCAATTTCATTAATTATTTCTTCCGCCAATTCTTCAATATTATCTCTTAAAAAAAAAAAATATTCTTCAATATTAACTCTTCATCTATGATAATTTATATTCACAGCTACTCATTGCACTGCAAGTTAAACTCTGCACATAAAATACTCTATGTTCTTCATTCTTTCTAATGTTCAATCTAAAAGCCAAATTCAATAAAAAATGGTTATGCAACAAGTATTGAATACAAAATCGGGTAAATTATTTTTATCTTTAATTTTTCTTAAATTAAACATATATCAAATCATTCATGGCAAATATTCATAAATTACTTTTTGAAAAATTACTCAGGATGTATATGACAGATGTATTACGACAACTAGTACAATCTTGATCGATTTAAAAGAAAGTATAATAACCAAAATGCTAAAGAGAGACAATAATATACCGAAAATGTTAAAAAGGTCTAACAAAATGAGAGATTCAACCAAGACACCATCGGAGGCAAAATATAACCATTACCAAAAATTGAATATGGAAGAAAAATAAAAGGACTTTCAACAGGTCAATAGTGTGCAAAGACAACGTTCTTCGAGAGATGCATGCTTATTAATTTTTTAAATCCTATGACACATAAAAAACACTTATTTTAAATAGCCTCTAAATTATATATACAAAATATTAGTATAATTTAGCATCCAAAAATAAAAAAGTTAGTTAAAATGGAACCGCATCTTAATTACCTATAAATGAACTAAAAATATTTATGACTTAGTCACTACTAGAAATTGGGGCTTTTGCAACGAAAAATTTGCGACGGATGGCATTCGTCGCAATTTCTAACCGATTTGTGACGGAGTTGCGACATAATTTCTTAGAGTTACATAATATTTTTTACGACCGAATCTGCCAAAAAACAGTGACTAAGATTTGCGACAGACAATTGAGTTCGTTGCAGGTTTGTCGCAAAATTGTGGCGCCACTTATTTATTTTTGACACCAAAATTAGCGACAATAATTTGTGACAAATGCCTGTCACAATTAACTTGTGACATGTAATTTGTCACAATTTTGACACGATGTTTTTTAAATTATATATATATATATATATAACTTGCGACAAATGGATTTCTGCAACACAAAAATCGATCGCAAATTTATCACAAAATATGTTATTTATTTTCTTTATCCACAGACGTATTTTTCCTTCAGAAACAAGATTTACTGCATACTAACTTGATTGGAGCATAATATTTAAAAGATAAATACTTGGTGTGTTGTTTTTAGTGTTATTTAAAAGATAAACACACCAACTTAATTGGAGCATAATATTTAAAAGATAAATACTTGGTGTGTTATTTTTAGTGTTATTTAAAAGATAAACACACCAACTTAACTGAAACTATCCTGTGAAATTACAAGAAACTATCATGTGAAATTTTTACTGTGCCAAACTTCTTTGTACTTTCAAAACCCTGCAAAAAGACACCCAATTTATAAAAAAAATAGGTCGTTTTGGATCGACATATTTCAAGAAACCATTTTTAAAATATTTCACGTGAAGTTGTAGGGACCAACTTGAAGTATTTTAAAAATAGTTCTTGAAATTTGTTGATCCAAAACGACCTATTTTTTATAAATTGGGTGTTTTTTGCAAGATTTTTGAAAGCACAAGAATGTTTGGCGCAATAAAAATTTCACAGGATAGTTTATTGGAGGTTTAACATAATACAAGGGGGTATCTTGCATTTTCCCCCATTTTCTTGATAATTTTTCATGAACATGTCATATGCGTGTAATATTGTAATTTTAGAATTAATAGATCTATGTATAAACCAAAATGGGTACCTACCTGTCATGAATAGTACTTAGAACTTTGTAAATTAAATTATCCTTTTTCTTTCTTTTGAAAGAACCAAAATATTAGAACCTAGATAACTAAATTCGCGCACCCGAGGTGTCGATGCGCTCCGAATTCGCGAATCGGAGCGCATTTGCAAAATTCGCAAAAAAAACGCGAATTAGTGAAAGTGAGAGCGCGAATTTATAATATTTGGAGCGTGAATTTATAATTTTAGGAGCGCGAATTTATTATATATAGAGCGCCGTTTTAATTTTGATAGAGCGTGTATTATCTTTACAGAAAACATGCATTACACAATTTAAATTCACGAATTTTGACAAAAAGTGTATTTTTTACATAGATTTTGTAAAGTCTATTGGTTTATTTTGTCATTTACAAATACTTATTACTTGATAGAATTTCACTTTTGGTACCACAAGTAACCATACTTTAAGGTTATGGTACCATAACTTAAAAAACATACACATTTGGTACCACAAATTAACTGTCCTCGACACATTTGGTACTTCCGTCAATTTTTGTACGGAAAATTCAATTTTAGACGGAAAATTGATGGAAAATTTACAGAATAGGTCCTATAGTTATAGATTGTTGCCAAACTTTGCCCCACATATTTTATGGCTGACAAATTTACCCACAATTCACAAGTTTGAATCATTTCAGTCCCAAATGCACGTATAATTAATTATAAATCCTATTCATAAATTTTATATACTATAATTATTAAATTTCTTTCACTAGATTTTATATATAATATTTTATATAAAATCCCCCAAAAAAAATATCAATTAAATTTATTGGATTTTTTAAATTTCAAAAAAAATCTTTTAAACTAATTAGATTTTACATATAACACATATAAATTAAATAATATATTATATAAAATTTGAAAAAAATAAATATAAATTAAACTTATTAAATTGAAAAAAATCTTTTAAAATAATTAGTTAATAATATATACAGATTAAATAATATTTATTATAAAAGCTGAAAAAAAAATCTTTTTAAAATTATATAAATAATTAAAAAAATTAAAAAACCCTAAATCTAATTAGTTTAAAAGATTTTTTTTTTAATTTAAAAAATTTAATAGTATATTTATTTTTAATATTTTATATAAAATATTATTAATTTATATATATTATATATAAAATCTATTAGTTTAAAAGATTATTTTTTGAAATAAAAATATTTTAATAAATTTAATTTATATTTTATATAAAATAATATTTATTTTATATATAATCTAATTAGTTTAAGAAATTTAATAATAATAATATAAAAAAATTATAAAACTTGTTAACTTTTGGTGTAAATTTAACGGCCATGAAATATGTGGGACAAACTTTAGCAGTAATATATAACTATAGGACTATTTTATGCAAATTTTCCATCAACTTTCCGTCCAAAAATTGACGGAAGTACCAAATATGTCGAGGACAACTAACATATGGTACCAAATGTGTATGTTTTTAAAGTTATGATACCGTAACCTTAAAGTAGGGTTACTTGTGGTATCAAAAGTGAAATTCTCTCCTTATTACTTGGAAGCAAAAAGAATTTACAACCACACAAAAAAAAACACTAATAATGCTTGTAACTTTATTTTTTAAAGTTTATGGGTTTATTTTGTAATTTACAAATAATTATAACACAAATAATAATTGTATCTTTATTTTGTAAACTTTATGGATTTATTTTGTAATTTACAAATAATTGTGAGTCTAAACTGATAAAGTGCTAGATAGTTTCCAGTGTCCACTATCCAGTACTACCATAGTGTGGCACTTTTGAGAAAACATATATCTATAGCAATGAAAATACATTTGCTCATGATATTAAGTCGTTTTGGATAATTAGATTCATATTTAGTCATCATAAACTATACTTATTAGTTGAAAGACATATATTTTGCTCTTAATTCTTCTAAAAATGTAGTCGTAACTTATCTCTTTATTATATATTTCTTATTTTAATACCGTAAATTAATAATTTTATATTATTAATAATTATTTTAATACACGCTCTATAGGCGCTCTCATATTCTAAGATTTTAATATGTCACGCTCTCACGCTCCCGCTCCCGTTCCCGCTCGGCGTTTTAGTTACCTAGATTAGAACATCATCTTCATATTTTGGCCCTAGAGTTGACCTGCCAACATGACATCTACAAAGTGTTAATTTGTTTTAATTTTTGGGTTCCTAACCTTTGCATACTTTGTAAAATAAAATTGGTTTTTGCTTCCTAACATTTGGCTCTCCTTGTTAAGATAAGTATTAAGAGAAGGACTATTGGTTAGATGGTTTGCAGCTATATAAAGAAATGAATTTTTTTTCTGTCATTAATTACTTATTTTTCACTAGACTTATAAATTTTTATTTTAGTTCTAAAAAAGGACTGCATAACTTTTTTTTCAAACTTATTCTCACTTTTCATCTAGAAGTTTTAAAATTTAATAAAATTTTCATGTCAACTCTCTTTCTCAAAAGCGCTGTCTTGCTGAATAATCTTCTCCTAATTAATAAAAATAGTCTATCTTATAAAGTTTAAACTTAATGTCAATTTTTATCCTTGGCCAAGTGGTTATATGTACAGGTACATGATACTGGTCTATTGACCAACAAACAATAATAACTTAGTAGATCCTCCAAAAAGATTGAATTAGTAAAACTTAATTAATGACCTAAGCAAAAAAGATGTTATAATATAAACTTTATCTGGCATTTAGTTGGAGAGAGGTAGAATCTTGATTTTTTAATATGTGCAGAGAGTTAATCATTACTGATCGAATGTTTAATCATAAGATGTGATTTAAAAATTTCAAGATTTAGGGTTTTGTTCGACTGTTTTTTTATTTCTCATAAGATTTTTAATCATTACTGATCGAATGAGTAGGAGATTCCGCCTTAATTTCTACATATATATATATTTTTTTGATAAGCTAATTTCTTCATATTCAGATTGGGAATTGTGAATTTGTTTCATTATTATTTTATTTTATGTATACTACCAAACTAACACTTGTTTAGAATTAATTTTTCTTTTCTGGATCTATGAATTATCAATATCTTACATTGAATAGTTTACTTGATTTATTATGTTTATTTTACAGGATTTATGAAATATGTATTTAGGGGTATGATAATTTAACTAGATTTAGGGGTAATTAATCAGTGTAATGTATCATAAATTCATTTGTTATATGTGATTGTAGTTAAAGAAGTATAATGGATAATGGGTAGATGAATATTTTACCTGTATTGATTTTTATTGATTCTTGCTTATTACTTTTTTTGCGGTGGTATGTTTCTAATTGAAAAATTGATTGTAATTTATGGTAAAGATTTCTAGGTAATGAATGTCTGACATTGTTCGTTAATTATATGTATTATTCAGCGACAATTAATATTCTTGGAGTTCAAATGTCTCAAGAAAACGGCGAGGAGGAGAACAAGGTTATTAAACCTGACGATGAACCTAAACTCCACTCCGAACATGAGTTGATGTCTATGTTTGAGTCTTGGATGGAAAAACATCGTAGACGTTACGATACTTTGGAGGAGAAAGAGATGAGGTTCGAGGCTTTTAAGGAAACTGTGAGGTAGAAAGAGGAGAATGACCCGTTGGTGACGGGCTACACGCTTGTTCTGAACAGTTTCGCTGCTCTAACCTATGATGAGTTCCATGATTATTTTATTTGTTGTATGGACCCTTCTTGCAAAACCGGCTCATGTTCTAACAAAACCGGCTCGCCTTCTTGCCAAACAATGCTGTTGTGTTCTGACAAGCCAATCGGGGTGTGAGGGAAGACAAAAAGCACCAAAAAGAAAAAAAAGTTAAAAGAGTAGATTAACTTGAACTACTTCCAAATCTATCTTGGTGCAAAGAAGTTTATGTGCTGTGGAGGTTAAGGAGAATTTGAATGAAGATTATGATGGTTATAATTGTAGTGCTCTATTTTTTTGGTACCTACTTATACAATTTTGATTCTTAGAGGTGGATTTATGATATTCTTATTTGTTATATATGGGCATTATCTATCTTTTTTTGCTGATCTAACGGGTACTGATGAGGTGATAACAAGTATGATCTTATTCCGATTATTGAAAAATCAAAATTATATTTGAATTCAAGTCTTGCTATGATATGATTTACTTTCTAGAATCGCATATTTCATTTTTGTTTTATATATATTTATATTAAATTATAGATTCACTTTGTCCTAGTATTTATTTTGAATATAGTCATTCCATTATTGAATTCTGTAGTTCTCATTATTTGTTATGAATTCTAAATAATTAGATTGAACTTAAGTCGAATTCAACCAATGACATGCCTATATATCAGTCTAAATTAAAACAAGATAGTCATGATTTATTGTACTGAAGAAAAGTGAAAATTGCAAATTCAGAAAGAAAAAAAAAAAAAAAGAGCAACCCAACTGCCTAAATAAATGAATATTTACTATATACAAATACTACAATACCATAATAAATAATCATCTTTAGTAACAAAAAACATCAAATGGCTCATACCCAATAATATCGCCTGGAGTACATAACACATATAGCCTCCACTTATTTCATGTAAAAAAAAAATCAAAGATAAAATGAATAAACCATATAAGGGTGGCAAGCGGGCGGGTCGGGTAGTAAACGGGTCGGGCTGATATAAGGCATGAAAGGATGATCAACTTAAAGCCTAAACCTAAATCTACAGCTACTATTTCTAATCCTAATAGCATTATTTTCAGCCAAACTGTCAACCACAACTCTACACCTCACCAAAAAATTCCACCTCATCAGTTTTAACCTCCCAAGCCTAATCCTCACCGGAACCCTAGCTCGTAAATTCAATGGAATACTTCCACTCTGTCGTTGCACCTCCAACGACCGCAACAATCCGTTGGCGTCCCGTGTTTGCCCCGCCAACATTAGGCTGAGCAAAGTCGTGTTCCGGTGGCCTTGATAAAACCTCGGCAACGACCCTTCACAAAGTCTCGTTCCCATATACCATACGCTCAAATGGCTTCCGTTTTCGTAGTATATGCCTATCCTTCTATTGGGGTTTCTTGCAGTGAGGTTCACATTGAATGTGGTGGATAAGCTATTATCGTTTCCGAGATTGAAGTGAGTGATTCTCATTGAGTCGACGGAGTAGTTTGGTGCTCTTGGTTGGAAAACAAAGTATATGATTGCAGCTAATATTCCAAGAATTAGGATGAGGAGTAGGAAAAGAGATATGGTCCAACAAAAGCATTTTTTGAAGCAAGATTTTCTCTTTGGTGGTTTTGTATGGGGTGGTGCATATGGGATTGTTCGGTGGATTGGCGGTGGAAGATGTTGTTTCTCCGGGTCGCCATTCTCGGATCGAGAAGAGCCTCGGGTCACGAGTGGAGCGGTGGGTTTATATAACGGGGCCGTGGCCTCTGGGTCGACTTGGACTGGATGGATTCTTTGATGATCAGCCATTTTGGATGGAAAAATAGAAAGTTAAATTTTCAAAAGATTTTGATAGGTATTACTCGGAATGAGCAATGAATTCTTTGGCTTAACAAATGTATTTGGTTTATATAAGGAGATATTGTTGAAAAATATCTGCATGCTTACAAAAAGTCATACGTGTGATTTGGTAGTTGAAGCTTTCCTTTTTTTGACTTTAAGAAATAAGTGAAAAAGTCACAATGTGTGAAGTTTTATCTTGTGGTGCATCCAATTAGTTAATTAGCCTAAATTGGGAATACTTTGAATTGCATTTAGAAGGTTCCTTGATTTTCAAGGTCAAATAACGCGTGTTGAAAGAGTTATTAATATATATTTGCGTAGGCATTATAAATGCAGTGTATGTATTTATTCATCTTGCGTGTAGACGCATTATTGACGAGTTAATGTCACTTTACTCCTCTGTAAAATACATAATGTTCAAATTATTTCCCTGTTATTTAAAAAAAAAACACTTTATTCTCCTATATTTGAAAAAAAACACTTTACCAATCTGTGAAAATTTTAAAATAATAATTTACCTCCTTCAGCTGGAGCATGTAACTTACTTGCCAAAATTGAGTATGGCATGAAAAATATTTTGTAACACAGGGGGATAAATTGTCACATTTATCATAACACGCGGGGATAAAGTGTCATATATAAAAATATCAGGGAGTCTATATGAAACTTTTATAAATACAGGGAGGTAAAATATTTTTTTTTCAAATTACAAGGAGATAAATTAAAAATTATGAATATCACAGGGGTAAATTGCCATTAACATTATTGACACCTACTTTACATTCTCAGTCGTTCAGAGTATGTGATTTTGAACCATTTCATTTCAGAATTTTGCACGGTTGAGTCCTTATTAAATGTTGCTTGTAAAATTTTGAAGCCGTATATTTTCATATTAAGCTTAATGCATTGCGGATGAGATTTCTATTATATTTGTTCATATTACATTCACATGACGTTTAAAAGCGTTTTAGTCCTCTTGTGAACCAAAAAAAAAAAAAAAAATCTTCTAAGATTATTGTTCTAAGATTATTGATGAATAAAATTTAATGTGTTTGAGCACATGACAAATAATCATGAATGTGGTACACTTACAATGCTTTGCATTTTGTATAGATTTCGACCGTTCATCTAACTTGTAATGTTATAGTAAACTATATCATGTTTGTACGAAGAATTTCTTAAGTTATACCATGTAAGTTGACCTAAGCCGGGTATATCAATTATTAAACAAAAATAAATTAAACTTCGAAATATGATTATCAATATTTTATTCAAAATAAAATATATATAATCTCGATCTCCCGCGTCATTATGTTCATCTAATTCTTAATTGGAAGCTTTGAATGCCGAAAAGTCATCTCTTGCGCGTTTATTATGTGGGAGCTTTACATTAAACGTACTGTTTGAAAATTAGATAATCATATTTGTTTGAATTACCGACTTTGACTATGTCCGGTAGCATACCAATTCCCCTTGGAGTTTAAAGCTTGATTCAGAAAAAAAATAAAAAATAAAAAATACCAATCCTAGTAATTCAAATAAAACATTTATTTCTATAGCTTTTTACGGTTTCATACATGGAAAAGTAAAGCAAGTATAATATTATTAATGTTTCATATTTCATTAATTTATTATTTTGTATTGTACCCATAAATTTTCAATTTAGATTCCGTGTGCTTGTGTACATACAAACCAAATATCATCAAAATTGATTTTGGTTTGTTTGTGTTTTTTTATTTTGTTGAAGTCATTTATCATGTACTTGGTGTTTGTATTTTTTTCATTTGAAATATAAATTTAACTTTTTCAAAAAATAAATTGTACATACAAACCAAACACGGGAAGAAACATGTACTGCTTCATTTTTCAAATATTTTTCTTATTTAAAAAATATTATTATAAATAAGATTTACTCAGAAGACTCTGAGGCCGGGTGTATTTGTTTGGATTTTTTAGAATGCATTTAGAAATTTTGAGGTTTTTTTATTTATTTTGTACCTTTGGGGGAAAATAAATGTGTGGTATTTGGAGATGATATTATAGTAGGTTTAGTTTTGAAATATTGTTAAATTTTCTTTAGATATTATGAAGAGAAGAGAAACATGGTAGTAAAATATATGTTACATTGTTTTAAATCAAAAAAATTATGTAAGTTTTTAGTTTTTTGAAATTATTAAAAGAAGAGAAGTAAGGTAAGATATAAAGTTAATTTATGTTAAATCAATGTAAAATTTATTTACATTTTATAAGAGAACTTTTTTAATCACGATTTTTTTTTGACTAATTTAAGTTGATTAAAATTTATTTAATTTGAAGTAATTTTAAAATGATGTCCCATTCTTTTTTTTCTTTATTTGATGCATTAAGATTAAATTAAAAATCAAGGAAAACAATTGCAAAGAGTCTGTTAGAGGGCAATTCCCATCTCTAAATAAAAGGCAACAAATGAAGCGTGATAAGCCCTAAAACTTGTTCACGCAGGGCCCAGTCCAGTTGGCAAGATAGTGAGCGGCCCAATTGAAATTGTGACCAATAAATTTGGGCCAGTTGGCCCAATAATATCTCTTTCCTGAATCAGAGGCTGGGTCGTCCAATCCACCTGGAGATTATAAAAAATAATCCAAGAAATGCAATTGATAGTCGGACTCAAAAATCACATTATCTTCAAGAAATGCAATTGTAATAAATCAAAAGGTTGAGACATAGGAAATAATGTGCCTATCCCGGTGCATTCCGGAAAGCTAAGAACAATATTTTACCTTTGGTGCCAAATGCCTTTTAAGACAAAGGAAGTGTATATATACTAAATGTTCCTTTTGTCGAAATTTTTTAGTTGGGAGAATCGCTCAAAATATCTTTGAGGTTTTGTGTATTGATATATACTAATCATTCTTTATATTTGAGAAATTACTCAAATTATTCCAAAAATATTGAATTCATTATATTATAATTATCCCCTTATGACATTAATTGTTAACGGTGCATGATGATGCCATAAGAAATGAATTCCAACAATACCCTGAGTTGACTTTGACCAAATTTTATTGAAGAAAAAGCCCTAGGCTACAAAAACTTATAAATTTGAAGAATGGTGTGTGTAATTTTCTTTGTGATACAGGAGGATATGTGTATGTGGTCATAAATATGGGTACGTAATAGTAACTTTCATATTTAAAAAAAATGAACGTTTTTTATAACCATTAGATTCGATGTCCATAGCATGGATCAAAGTTTGCATAGTTTTCCGCCGAAAACATCAAAAAGTTTTCGTTTTTGAAACAATAAAAATGAAAATAAGGTGTTTGGGCCAAGTAGTAGTGACTTGCGACCACCAGAGACGAGACTCAAGTTCGAATCCTATTGGAGATACCACACTGGAGAGGACCTATATCCTTTGCACTCTTCGGTCCGAGCTGTAAATACACAGTCTAGTAAATTAAAAAAGAAAAAAAATGAAAATAAGGTGTTATCCCGAAACTATTCGTTTGCCTTTTGATTCTCTAAATATCTTAATTTAATAATTATTTTCACAACTTTTCATATTGTTTCTGAAACGTTTATGTAATGTTATTGAAAAGTTTTCAATATTTAGCTGACCGAAACATAAACTCGAAACAAAATTTTGATCCATGCCTATAAGTGCCTTATTCACTTGTCTCATTTTACCTCTTTTTCTGGGCTTATTTTACTCACTTTGTCAATATGTCTTCTCCAAGCAAAATTTATTCATGTAATGTTGGTCCAACATACAAGAAAGAAAATTTTTATTGAAGAGATTATGGAAGAAAACCGACCACTAAGAACTCTGAAATTAACGAGTGCCAATCCGGAGAGGTTTATATCTTGTTGCCCAGACCCTGGCTTCTCATATTGTTGCATATCATATGAAGATGATGTTGATGTCTAACGATTTGTACACTTAACCATAGAGTATAGCTATAACACAAAATAAAGTATTCTAACATTAATTTTGTTAGAATTTATCGTAGAACACTTGAATCAACACACACAAATTAGAAATAAGATTGGGGCTTGTCGAAACTGATTTCCTTAAGACAATATTTTCGGGGCTGCCATGCAGGTTGATTCCCGGTAGTCTCCCAAGATACAACAGTTTGTTGTTAATTATTTGCACAAATAATGAATCCACGACGAACTTGAACAAACATAAATTTCGAATTAAATTATGAAGAACGTAAGAGAAAGGGAGAGTAGTATTTTTCTTTAATTAGTTACAATAATTGATTCAGAAATGGCCAGATTCTGACTCCCATTTATAAATGTAGTGTCTTTTCGCAAGAGACATGTTGTTTGGATTGCAATGTTTCGATCTAAAGCTTACTTCTTTGGATCGAAGAGACACACCTCTTACTCTCAATTATTTCATTTGCGTATAAAACCCCAACAAATGAGCATATGGGAGAGCAAACTCGACTGGGGGGAATGACTAAAAATTGAAATCAGTTTAGCTCTATTATGTTAATGTATTGCCAAATCATTTTATGAAAGTAGGATCATACGTATTCTTTGTAATTTACACTACAAGAAAAGCGGCTTTTTCCGACGGACAACCAAATACGTCGGAAAAAGCAATTTTTTTTTCAGACAACCCTAAAATTATTAGAAAATCATTTCCGACGGGTATATTCCGTCGGAAATTCTAATAAAAATAATTAAAAAATATATTATATAATCGACGGGTATATTCCGTCGGAAATTATATTAAAAATAATTAAAAAATATATTATATAATTTTCGATGGCCGAAATCCGTCGGAAATGGCATTTAAAAAATCCAAAATTAAATTATATAATTTCCAAAGGAACATATCCGTCGGAAAATATTAAAAAAAAAGTAAAAAGAAATAAAAATTTTCCGACGGATTATTGCCGTCGGAAAATATATAAAAAATATATATATATGTATTAATATTTTCCGACGGAAATAATCCGTCGGAAAACATTTACGAACAAAAAAAGAAAAAAATAAATAATATTTTCCGACGGATTATGCTGTCGAAAAATATATAAAAAATAAAAAAAATATATTAATAATTTCCAACGGCAATAATCCGTCGGAAAATGTCAAAAAAATAAAGACCTCAATAAATTGAAATTTTCCGACGGGTTATGTTCATCGGAAAATATATAAAAAAAAAAGAACAAATAATATAATTTCCGCTAGCAATAATCCGTCGAAAAAAGATCGGTCTAAATAATTAATTAAAATATCCCGAGGTCAATTAGACCTTCAAATCGAGAATCGATCGATCTGATTACGAATAACCTCAATGTACATAACCCCGAGGTCAACAGTGTACGACTTTGGTCAATTAGACCTCCAATTCGAGAATCGATCGATCTGATTATGAATAACCTCAATGTACATAACCCCGAGGTCAACAGTGTTGACTTTGGTCAATTAGACCTCCAATTCGAGAATCGATCGATCTAATTACGAATAACCTCAATGTACATAACCCCGAGGTCAACAATGTTGACTTTGGTCAATTAGACCTTCAAATCGAGAATCGATCGATCTGATTACGAATAACCTCAATGTACATAACCCCGAGGTCAACAGTGTTGACTTTGGTCAATTACACCTCCAATTCGAGAATCGATCGATCTGATTACGAATAACATCAATGTACATAACCCCGAGGTCAACAGTGTTGACTTTGGTCAATTAGACCTCCAATTCGAGAATCGATCGATCTAATTACGAATAACCTCAATGTACATAACCCCGAGGTCAACAGTGTTGACTTTGGTCAATTAGACCTCCAATTCGAGAATCGATCGAGAATATTGACTTTGGTCTATTAATGTTACAAATCGAGAATTGATCGATCTGATTTTGAATAACCTCAACGTACATAACGAAATTTAATTAAAATAGTTTTTTTTGTCGGCTTAAGGGCGTTTTGCACGATTTTAGTAGTTCTTCATTAATAAAACAATTTCAATTATAAAAATTTAATCAAGCTATGGTATTTTAAAATTGGTGAATAATAATTTTGAATTAATTTGAAAAAGGGAAAAAAAAATTTGAAATTTCCGACAGGAACGTACCCGTCGGAAATCCCATCGGAAAGCTGCGCGACTAAAACCCTAGTCGCGCAGCTTTCTCTAATTTCTTTCACTCTCTCCTTCTCTTCTCTTCTCTTCTCTTCTCGGACCCGCCGCGGCTGCAAACTCCACCGCCACCACCCATCCTCCCACTTCCCTCTCTCTCTCTCTCCCTCTCCTTCTCCCTCTCCCTCTCCCTCTCCCTCTCAACGGCCACCGCATCTCTCTCCCACCGCTGCCTGAAACCACCGCGTTTTTCCTCTCTCACCGGACCTCCCTGCCCCTGCTCCGTCATCGCACGCAGCCCCTGCGCTGCCTGAAACCATCGCAACCCAACCGGTTCCGAGCCCGTACGCCGTAGCCCGACCTCCCTGCCCCTGCTCCATCGTCGCCGGATCTCCACCCCTGCCCTGCTCCGTCGTCCCAGCCCCTGCCCTGCTCCGAGCCCGTACGTACGCCACAAACCCGTTCCTCTAAAAAGGTACCCATACTCACTTTCTCCTCTCGATTTAAGTTGGTTTAATTATGGATCTACTTCATGTGTTGCTGAAAATTATTTCATGTTTTTGCTATGTATAATTATTGTGTTCAATTAAATTAAGCCAATTTTGATTCATTGTGAACTATATATAGTTTTCTAGTTTTTTGGTTTGATGCGATTTGGTTAATGTTAATGTGTTCTTAAAATAGTTGTTTACTATTATTGGTGTTAAATTATTTCTTATAGTAGTTATGGTGCATTAGATATATTATATCACTACTTTATGAGAAATTAGTTTTGAAAAAAAAAACTTGCTTAAGAAATTTATTATTTGTTTTGAGACATAAAGAATGAAACAGAAGTTAAGGATTTAAGAACGAGGGGATTTCAACTACGAACTTATATATTATTCCAACTACGAACTTAAATGTATATATTATAACGTGGCTAGCTTTTCATCCAAAAATAAATTAAATTTCACTTGCACCAACTAAAAAGCTGATTAATTTTACTAATTTAAGAAAATTTATATTATAAATGATAGTTATGTGTTGGGGTACTTATATATTATTCCAACTACGAACTTAAATGTATAAATTGATTCAGCTAGGAAATAAATGGATATTCCAATTCATCGTGACTGGATGTACAATCGCATGCTTGGAAGAGACTTTAACCCAACGTGGTTAGTTGAGGTTAACCATTTTCTTGAATTTGCAAAATCACAAAGGGATTATTTAGAAAGTCGACAAATTAGGTGCCCTTGTCGTAAATGCAGAAATATGAGATATGCAAACCCCTTGCAAGTCCATGCAGATTTGCTTAGAAATGGATTTGTGGCTGATTACTGGTGTTGGACATGCCATGGAGAGGAAGAGAATGATAATCCGAACAACAATAATAATGGAGCTTCGGGTAGTGTCCAGTTTATGGATGATGATGATGAAAACAACAAATATGAAGATGTTGTATATGATGCCATGAGAGGTGGTAACTTCGACTGCAATGTCGGGGACACCGTGTATGCGACTAACCCTCCAAACAATGGAGCTGAAGACTTCTACAATGTGTTAGAGAGTGCTCAGCGACCCTTGTATGAAGGTTGCAACACTCACACTGAGTTGTCATTAGCTCTTCAATTGATGTCCTTAAAAGCCGACTTCAACATGACACAAGGATGCTTTAATCGAATGATTGAGATTATGAAGACGGTGGTGCCTCAAGAGAATTTAGTTCCTAAGGATTTCTATAAGGCAAAGAAGTTGGTGGCAAAACTTGGTTTAACTTCTAAAAAAATCGACTGTTGTAAAAATGGTTGTATGTTGTATTACAAAAAAGATGAACATTTGACTGAATGCAAATTTTGTCACTTTGAATGTTTTGAGAGTACTAAATCGCGTCGTGGTAGAAGAAGTAGTAAACCTGTTCCTCACAAGAGAATGCACTACTTGCCCTTAATTCCTAGACTAAAACGATTGTTTACCTCTCCGCAGTTGGCTCCTCACATGAGATGGCACTTTGAAAACATTAGAGAGGAAGGTATTTTGTGTCATCCATCCGATGGGCTAGCATTGAAGAATTTTAACGCCGCTCATCCAGATTTTGCAGTAGAGCCAAGAAATGTTAGGCTCGGCCTATGTGCAGATGGGTTTAATCCGTTCAGTAACAATTCTCAACCGTATTCTTATTGGCCAGTTATTGTGACTCCTTATAACTTGCCTCATGAAATGTGTATGACTCGGCCATACATGTTTCTGACTTGCCTAATTCCTGGACCACACAATCCTAAGAACAGAATTGATGTGTATTTGAGGCCTTTAATCGATGAATTGAATCAACTATGGGGAGAAGGGGTTGACATATATGATATTTCCAAAAAAAAGAATTTTCGAATGAGAGTTGCGCTTATGTGGACAATCAGTGATTTTCCTGCTTATGGTATGCTATCAGGTTGGTCAACTTCGGGAAAATTAGCTTGTCTGATTTGTATGGAGCAAAGTAAAGCTTTCAGACTCAAGAATGGTGGAAAGATTTCGTGGTTTGATTGTCATCGTCGATATTTACCGATAAATCACCCATTTAGGGGAAGTCGAAATTTCTTTAGAGCAGGGCAGGTTGACAGATCACTTCCAACTCCAAGACTAACTGGCCATCAAGAGTGGCAGAGAGTTTGTGATCTTCAAAAAATATCTGACTTGCATCCAAATCACGCAAAGTTACCAGGATATGGCACAACACATCACTGGACCAAGCAAAGTATATTTTGGGAGTTGCCTTACTGGAAAGACAATTTAGTTCGCCACAATTTAGATGTTATGCACATCGAAAAGAATGTTTTTGATAACGTGCTTAACACAGTTATGGACGCTAAAGGTAAGACAAAGGACAATGCTAAAGCAAGAAGAGATTTGGAGGAATATTGTAGACGATTAGAGTTACATCTCACTGAGGGACATGACGGAAAACCTTGCAAACCGAAAGCTTGTTTTACCTTATCTAAGGCTGAAAAATAGGATTTCTGCAAGTGGGTTGAAGAGTTAAGAATGCCAGATGGTTATGCTTCAAATTTGGCCAGATGCGTCGATAACACAAATTTGAGGTTGCATGGTTTGAAAAGCCATGACTGTCACGTGTTTATGCAACGTTTCATGCCAAGTGGATTCAGTATGCTGCCAGATCATGTGTGGAAGCCTTTAACAGAATTAGGCATGTTCTTTAGGGATTTGTGCTCAACTGAATTACGAATGGAAAAGTTGGAACAAATGGAGAAAGATATCCCTCTCATTATCTGCAAGCTCGAACGAATATTTCCATATGGATTCTTTGATTCGATGGAGCACTTGCCAGTTCACTTACCATATGAAGCCATTATGTGCGGTCATGTTCAATATAGATGGATGTATCCATTTGAGAGGTAATAATTAACCATTCAATATAATTATTTTTGTCAATTAGTTTAATATACGTCTAATAAAAAAAAAGTACAAATTCGATATCATTAGGTTTTTACACGACTTAAAAGGAATGGTTAGCAACACTGCAAGAGTTGAAGGTTCGATTTGCGAAGCATACATGTCTCAGGAAGCATCGTATTTTACATCGTTCTACTTCGAGCCTCACATTCAAACAAGGAGTATGAGGACTAAACGAAATGAGTATGATGAACGTCTCGATCGAAATCCACACATTCTTTCGATTTTTAATCAACCTGGGTGTCCAATCGGCAAGTGTAATTCAAAGACTTTAAATGAGGCAGAGTTAAAAGCAGCTTGTCTTCTTGTCCTCAGAAATTGCGATGAAGTGGTACCATTTTTAGAGTACGTTTATAATTCTACATTTATTAAGAATATTTGAATATTTGAGGAAAACAAAACGTGAAAAATATTAATATATTTGAACTTACAAATTGTTTAGGCATTTTTCATCACTGGTTCGACAAGGTCGACCTAATGTGACTGAGGCGGATGTTGAACGGTCAATTGAAGACCATTTCATTGAATGGTTTCACGAATTTGTGAGTATTAAAAGTCACATGTTCATATATACGTTTATAACAATATATATTGAACAAATAATAAAATTTAATATATAACGACCTCAAAATTGTATAGGTATTTCATCCTTTGAACAATGTACAAAATCAACATCTAAGGGATTTATCATGGAGTCCAATTACAACTGTGAAAACATGGCAAAAATGTGTTGTTAATGGATATACATTCCACACACATCGCCAAGCCCAAAATCGAAAAACTTATAATGCAGGTGTGTGTGTGGAGGGTGAAGGGACAACAAAGTTCTATGGGATACTTGAAGACATAATTGAATTACAGTATCTGGGTTGTGATGAGAATAAAATCTCACTATTTCAATGTAAGTGGTATAACTCGGTTTCTCCCGGAGGAATTAGGATACACCCGCAATATGGAATTGTTGAGATCAACATAAAAAGCACATATCCTAAATTTGACCCGTTCGTCTTTGCTCAACAGACATCTCAAGTATACTTTTTCCCTTACCCGGGGAAGAAAAAAGACAAAATTAATTGGCGTGTTGTAGTAAATACGAGACCAAGGAGTAGAGTGGATACTAGGTATAATGTACAAGTCGCGGCTTTGCAAGAACCACCTAACATGCCAAATTTAGTTGTTGATGATGAACTAATGGATTTGAATGTTGAAGAAGAAGAAGAAGAAAATGAAGAAGAGTTGGACGAAGAAGAAGAAGGAGAAGATGACGAAGACGACGACGACGACGAAGACGAAGAAGAAGAAGAAGAAGAAGAAGAAGAGGAAGAAGAAGAAGAAGAAGAAGAAGAAGAAGACGATGAAGATGAAGAAGAAGATTAATCATCGTATTTCTTTGACTTTGTATTATTATTGTACGCAGATTTGATAATATTTAATTGCTTATTAATTAGGTGATATTGTGATATACTATTAATGCTTTATATTGATGTTGGAAAGTTTTATTCTTATTTCATAGTTTAAGATTTATTGTAATATATTATTGTATTTTATTCTCTTATTTTTGCATATGGCACCAAACAAGAGGTTAAAGAGAGTTGCCTTACCCACCGACTCAGCTGACCATGATTCTTTCATGCCTTCGTCTAATCCGCCTTCGTCTAATTCGACTCCCACTCCCAGCCCCAGTCCCACTCCCAGCCCTCGTAACAGCGCTCCCGGATTAAATACTTTCTTATCGGGTCCTAGCCATTTACATGGGAGCTCTTCAGTTGATGCTAGTTCGAGTGCTAGTCCTAGTACGGGGTCTGTTAACAGGAAGGAGCTAATTGCTCCTACTGAATTTCTTAATGAGTATGTATTTATTTCATGACTTTTAACATATTGTATTAATGTTATTAATTGAGTATATATATTTTTAATGTTTTTGTGATTCGACATAGGTTTACAAATCATACGAAAGTCGTTCGTGGTGTGGGAAGAGATGTTAGAAGAGGATGGGAAGGTTCTTATCACACGTATAAGGAACTTCCTGATAAAATTAAGACTAAGTTGTTTAATATCTTTAAGGTATTTATCTAAATTATTTTAGTATATATATTGTAGTTTAATAATTAATATCAATTAGTATATTGTTTATTCATAAAATTATCTAACGACTTGCAGAATGATTACTATTGGGAGCCTAACCATGAGGCAGAAATTAAAAGGATATTTGAGCATAAAGCCGCATTATCACTTAGTCATGAATTTGACGAGTTAAGGAGTAGAAATTTACCTAGGCCAAATTGGATAAATGAAACTTGTTGGAGAGAATACAAAGCATATTGGGCTTCTCCCGAGTTTTTAGCGATAAGTCAAAGAAACAAACAAAATCGAGGTTCCAATTGTGATGGTCAGGGAGCCCCAAGCCACACGGGTGGCAGTATTACACATTCGGAGCACGAGCGTACACTAGTAAGTCACTCAAATTACTTATTGACCTTTGTTTCATATATCTATTGTGGTATAACACAACCATTATATAATATTGTTGTAGAAACAAAAAGGAGATGACGTATCCCAAGCAGGTCTATTTATGTATACTCATTCGAAGTATGATGAAAATGGAGAGAGAACCATATGGGTCGATGAACGTTCGAAGAATACATATGTAAGTCAAATAAATTCATTACTTAGTTTATTATTAATAAGTGTTATGTTTGATTAAATGTATACTAATGTTCGTGTCTTCTAGAATGCGTTTAAGGAAAAACTCCCTTCTCCTCAAGTATCTGAAACTGGTGAATCACAACCAGTCCCGGAAAATGTTGAGTTGCAGGTACATAAATGCAATAAATAATTTATGATATTAAATAAAATATATTATTTATATTTATTTATAATCTAATTATTGTTTTCATTTGTTATTCAGACGTGGGTGGAGACTGTAGGCATCGGGAAAAAAGGTACGATTTATGGTTTGAAGGGTAAGGCTCATCGGGTTAGACCTAAGTCATCGAGATCACATTATTCCGGAGCTACTTCTTCCGACCCGGAGATTTTGACGAGACTTCAAACTCTCGAAGAACAGGTATCTCAGAGTCAAGTAGTGATGGAGGAATACACCAATATGAAATAAGAGCTTGCGGAAAATCGACGGGAGATGGAGGCAAATCGTCGAGAGATGGAGGAATTCCGACATATGTTTAGCCAGTTGCCTACCAATATGATGCATTAAAAACCCCAGAACCCACAACAATCTAACGACTCTGACTCCGACTCTGAGGATTGATACTGTTTATTTTCCTACTATGATGATTGATACTGTTTATTTTCCTACTATGATGATTGATACTGTTTATTTTCCTACATATTTGAACTCCCCGGGTGATGGTTGAGACTAATTTATGATTATTAGATTTTTAATTTAAATTTGTTGAATGGTGTATTATTATGAAGATTACTGAGATTATTATGACTATGATTGAGATTAATTTATGATTATTAGTTTTCAATTTAAATTTGATGAATGGTGTGCTGAATATATAAACGGGATAAAAAAAATTAATTAATTAAAATTATTTTTTAAATAATAATAATTAATTTCCGACGGAAATTAATAAATAAAATTATTTTTTTAAATAATAATAATAAATTTCCGACGGAATATTCCGTCGGAAATTAATAAATAAAATTATTTTTTAAATAATAATAATTAATTTCCGACGGAATATTCCGTCGGAAATTAAGGTCAAACAGTTGACCCACAATAATTTCCGACAGAATTATCCGTCGGAAAATTTCCGACGGACTTTCCAACGAACTTGGTCCTCCGGAAATATCCCGTCGGAAAATCTCCGATGAGCATATTTCCGACGGAGTTTCCGACGGGCATTTTCCGTCGGAAAATAACGATTTTCGACGGAATTTTGGAAAAAACCGTCGGAAATTCTCGTTTTTCTTGTAGTGTTACTTTATTTTGTGATTATTATGGAAACTAATTAATATGTATTTCTTTATTGACATTCTTATAGTGTTAAATAGAACTCAAAATATGCTAGCGTAAAACCATAAAACCATGAAACCAAAGCAAAACAATACACAAGTGTAAAAATTAGTATATTTATTTTATTGAAAAAACTAAATGGGTGCTTTTATTTATTTATTTAGGTTGTGCATAGAATATTATTTGAATTTTAATCTTTTTATTCTAAATATTTTCTATTTTTATGTTTTTAGTTTAATTCTTTTAAGAATATGTTAATTTTAAGGGTAAATTACAAATATCCCCTTGAGGTAAGGTCAAATTACAAAAATTCCCCTCGCGAATTGGATATTGCAAAAAAACCCCTCGGGTTTGTCCCCACCGTCTTACAATTAGTTCCTTATTCTTGAAAAGTTCCAATTTGGCCCTAGAAGGTTAATTGTACATATTATACATTAGGAGACATGAGGCATAGTGTAATCACAGAGACCACCATTAATATTTTTTTTTTCTTACAGATAATTTTCATTATAAAATAAGGGCATTTTGTATTTTGTACAATTTTGTTAGTATTTTGGAAGGATATTGTTAGCCTTCGGGGTACTGTTTGTTACACTCTCCTTTGAGATGGGTAAATTGCATTACTCCGTGAAAACTTTCAGGGGGTACGGTTCATTTTCAAATCACATAGGGCATATCATAGAAGAGTAATTTGTCATTAACTTTATGTTTGATTGATTAATGATTGAATTTGCCAGCAAAAGATTGGGATCATTAGATTGCTTATGACTCACTGAAATTAATTGATTGTGTATTTGTTGGAACTTCAAGTAGTAGTGTAATTTGAACAACCTTGATTAGAAAGATGTAATTCAAGTTGACTGAAATTAGACAAACAACCTTAGAAGGTGTATTTTTTTATAGGTGTTTTGGAATCGTTTATTGCCGAATTAATATGATTTGTTAGATTTCAATTTCCTAATGTTATGGTGACAATTACATAGTTAAAATCCCTTAACAATAACACTTAACTAACAAAAGTTTCTCGAAGCAGAAATGAGTTTTTTTTCTTTTTTAATTTCGACTTACAATTAGCAAAGTTTCGAGTTGCTTGAGTTAATATGGCCTACTTTCAGTGAGAAAAGTCACTTTTTGGTGCTTGAATGATTGGAGAATAGTTTTGGATCTTCTTCATTAGTTACTTGCTTTCTGTAGATAGATAAATTAAGAGAAGATATGACTTCATAATCAGTTTGGTTACTTCCAACAGATTTCTAACAATTGTTTCATTTGCTCTGTTTACTCTTACCTGAGGGAAAATTGTGTTTTGAAATTCACTGCGGAAAGTATTGTTACTTTAAGAAAGTTTATGTATCGCAGTTATAATATACAACTGTTTTGTTTGCAAATATTAATTAATCAAACACACTCCTCTTCCATTTCCAATATATTACTCCTTGTTCAACATATTAGCACTCCATTCAAATACTGCAATAAATTTTATATCCATTTGTTAAACAAGTATCATATCCATAAGTATCTCCTTCATCATTGGAAATATGGACACATGTACATGAAACAAGAATAGTCAATTAAGGTGATAAAATCTAAGCATACAAAAAACTTCAACACTTTCACAAGTCTTTGACTCACACTGACTATTTTTTATGCATCCAACTCATACTTCTATTGAAGTTAGGTCATATTGAATCAAGAACTAGCCTTAATTGTGACTATCTAAGGCAATTAAGTATATTCCTATCTTAATTGCTAAACAAATTACCCAATTCAATTTGGGTGCAATTCATACAGTGGTTACCCAATCTTAACCTAAAACCTAATTTTCTATTCCGATTCAATTAGATTTGTGAAACAATAGTTGATCAGGCTATTGAAATGGATAAACAATGAATCTTAATAAAATAGAACAAGGAAAAATAAGTAACAATTATTTCAAACAAAGAATTCCATTACAATCCTAGAAAAGTAAATTTAGTTCATAGTTAAAACGGAAATAATCTCAAGAATAATAAACGTCATGTGTATTAGATCACAAAAGAGAGAGATAATTGAAGAAGATAAGAAAAAAGATGTAGATCTATCATCAAATCTTCAGAATTTGTGTTATCTGATGTTTTCCATGCTCCCCAATGATGTTTTCTTGTTCTTGGCATCTCTTCTTGTCAAAAGGTGTCCCGAGATGAGTTTTCTCTCTCTTCCTCCACTTAGATATCATTTTCCATGTCAAACTAGGGTTCTCTAATTAGAATCCGCGGAAATCTTCCACCCCATCGGAGACGCTGTTGTCCAAGATTTTTGTCTGATATGTGATTTCGCTCCAGCGGAGAGGTTGCTGTTTGCACTTCCAAATCAAGATAAACTCTGAAATATTTGCATGAAAAACACCAATATGAGTATGAGAATTACCAACGAGACAAACTAAACTAAATCAAAAGGAAAACAACCCAAGAACTCAAGAAGATAAGGCCAAACCCAGTAAAAAGAGATAAAAATTAACTCTATTTCGTAGAGTTAACATCTACCCAGAAAATGAAAAAAAAAATTATTAAATCCATGATTTGATGACATCGAAATTATTTTCTTACCATAGAATATTATGGAAATCAATAAAATCAAACACATTAAATGTTAACTCCACTAAGACCATCGTACTGTACAATCAATAAATGACAACATTAGACATTGATGATCAACATAATTTATATCTCATAACGAGTTTCTAATACATTTCTACATAATACTACTGCATATGAAAATAAGATACACTAAATACAAATAATATTGTCCTGCTCATTCATGAATCTGCTCTTGTACGGGACATGAGTATTCGGAAGCCACTCATTACCATTAATGAACACCCCAATCATGAAACCACGCAACTCGTTAGATTGAGTTATCCCTTTGACTTTTCCAACAATGGTTGCATCAGAACCTTAATTCTGAAACTCTTGGTATGTTAAGGTCTTCATGGTTCTGCTCCCAGATCAGCCATCCCTTCTGGTTAGATAATATCATCAAGATACTACTCCATCACGACCACGGAGGAGTAATAGGACCATGGTCGGCCCAAGTAAGCACTGAATAAAGACTTTCTTTGTTTCATCCCCGGTGACACCATGGAAGTGCAATTCTAGAGCACAAATACATTCAAATTTTTTTCTATTGTACCGTAAATATGATGGTTCTTGGCAAACGGACATAAAGTTGGCAAGACTAGAACACATATATCACCCTCCAATTTCTATATATGTCTTCTCCAATTGCAACAAATGCACATTAATTGTTATGATCACATCTATTCTTTTATTTTGAAAATTTAGTATGCTTTTACAAACATCCGTGACTTATGTGCTTATGCAATATTAAAGTAATAATGATAAATATTTATGGTATTCGAATTTAGATTTTATGTCATTCAAGGAAATTTGTCGCACATTTCTTACGACTAGAAAAATGCACGTGCATTGCACATTTTTGGCTAAACTAAACATAAATCATGAAATATTTATCTATTTTATTCCATTTTATTTATTCGTCTATTAATATTAATATATAAGTATACATATCATTATACCCAAGTAAGCTATCCTATTACAACCAAATGATCCATCTAAAACATCCAAAACTCAATTAAAGCAACATCATAAAATGAATAGTGTCGAAATATATTGTATTAATTCATAAACTACTTCACTAGCTGGGGAAGTTAAAGACAGTAGAAATACATGAATTTGCATAAGAAATTATGCTTTGGGGAATTTTGTTTCATGAATTCCAAGATAATACAAATTGTCTTACATGCCAGACCATTATATTTTATAAATACTCTTATAGGAGGGGTTTTGTTTTTATTAAAAAAAAAGTTGATTAATCGCTTTGAAAAATTTCATTCTTACAATATTCACTTATGCTTATAATAAGAATAAGTCGTGTAAAATGTCTGAACAATAGTAAGAAGTATCATGAGAAGAGCACCGACTGATCCAATAATGGACCAAGGAGAACTGAAATAAGTGTCAAGCGACTGCTTAAGAGACTCAAATTGCTCCTTTTTAGACGTTGTCTCACTGGTTGGCTTCTCTGATGGGCTGCTTTCGGGACGGGGGCTCGAACATGAACCGTTGTCGACTATTTCTTGATCATTAGTTTTTCAGAATTACAAGTTACAAATTAATTAATCAATAACTCTTATATGATTTTACTTGCAGGTTATGTTAGTGATTTATTTAATTTTGGTTGATTTTGAACTTTGCTGCTTATAATGTAATTTAATCCTTAGTTTAAGATCCACGTAATTTTTTTTTCTGTCTTCATTAACCAGTCTTATTTTCTGTCCAATTTGCAGGTTTTCGCATAAAATTATACTGAAAAGATGATAATATCCTCACAAAATATATGGAGAAATAAAAATTATATTGATTGAAGCATTATTATGTACTCAAAATAAAGACAACTACAAGTATTTATAACCCTGTAGTAGTCTCTAATTAGGAAGATGACAATTAAACTCCAACTAGAAAACTATTAACATTACTACAACAATAAAACTATTAACTATATTAATTCTAACTAGGTTAATACTAGCACTATTGTTTTTAATTAGGCACTATCTCTATTAACCCAAACTTAGAGCTGAAAATTAAATTAAATTACTAGATACTCGAGTCAAGCCCGTTCGATAAAAATGATTCAATATCCTTATTATCATACAATCTTGAACAATATTTTTCGTTTGATAACCTTTGAAGCTCGGTTTGAGCTCGACTCGATAAGCTAATAATTGCTAAAATATATGTAAAATATCAAGTTACTCGATATTCGATTCGAGCTCATTCCGTAAAAGCTCGTTAGAGCTCGGTTTGTCAATAATCAAAGAAATACAACACCTTGCCTTTATCATGGTCGTGCCAACTGTAAGTTTTATAGCATCAGCAGCATCACGTGATCTCAAATAATACATTCATGTCTTCAGACCCTTCATGTTTAAGTACAAGAATAAGCAACATTGCAATGGATTGTTCGGTTCTATTACGTTTTGGCCAATAATTAAAAGATGCTACAATACTTAATAATTGTCATTGGCTTACCCTTGACCATGCATAAAAATGCAGAGAAGTAAGCTTTTTCACCAGCCTCATCCATGTGGATGTTCAGGCTTTGACTCTGGTCTATGAAGGATCCACGATCACTAGCCATATCAACGAGTATGAGTTGTTTAATCTCTCAAACAGTCCTAAGAAGAACAGAAAAAATATGTCATGAAAGTGGAAACAAGAAGGAATGACTAATAAATACATACTTGTAAATCAATTTAAAGATGTGTTTATGAAATATCTAAAGTAGGAATGATAAATATTTATGGTGTATGAATTGAAATTTTATGTCATTCAATAAAATTTGTTACAGTTTTCTTACAACTAGAAAAATGCACGTGCATTGCACATTTTGGTTAAACTAAATATAAATCGTGAAATATTAATCTTTTTTATTCCTTGTCATTTATTCGTCTATTAATATTAATATATAAGTGTACATAACATTACACGAATGTAAGCTATCATATTACAGCCAAATGATCTATCTAAGACATCCAATCAATTAAAGGCACATCATAAAATGAATGGTGCCAAATATAGTAACAAGTAAACAATTATCTGCTAAGTTGAATTAATTCATAAATTATTGTTGGTTAAAAACTCAATATGCTTTTATACGAAACAAAAGCAAAATTCAAGATAGTAACAAATTACCGTTGGTTTAAAACCCCGAAGGCGATGAGGACGGACACCCGTGTTCTAGTCTTGCCGACTTAACGCTCGTTTACTGAAAAAAAAAAGACCCGTGTATATCTGGATTTGTGCTCCAGAATTACACTTTCACGGTGGCACCGGGATGGAACAACGAAAATATTTGTTTAGTGCTTTCTTGGTCCGACCATGGTCCAATTACTCCAATGTGGTTGTGATGGATTCGTATGTTGACGATATTATCAAACCGGAAGGATGGCTATTCTGGGTAGGCAGAACCAAAGAGACCTTAACATACCGAAGTTTCAAAAACAAGCTTTTGGTGCAACCATCTGGAAGAGTCAAATAAAAAGGATTCGAAGTGTTAGCTCAATCCAATGAGGAGTCGTGCGGTTTCACAGTTGGAGTGTTCATCAATGGTAACGAGTGGCTTCCAAATACTCAGATCCCATACAAGAGCAGATTCATGAATGAGTAGGACAATATTATTTGTATCTAAGGTATCAAATTTTATATGCAGTAATATTGTGTAAAAATGTATTAGAAACTCACTGTGAGATATAACTTATGTTGATAATTGATGTCTAGTGTTGGTTAATATTGGAGAAGGTTTTGAAGATGACAAAAAGGGTAATCTGGAAGTCATCAACTAAGAACTGAACAGCTTAGTGGAACCTATCTCATGGTCTGGAAGCTAAGTGACCGAATCAGCGAAGTGGGATATCAGATGGGTATTATCAGCCGAGTCAAGACAGATGTGTTCGTTCTTGAATCAGCCGAGAAGCCATCAGCCGAGTGATCATCAGCAGAGTACTTCCACCAGCAGAGTGAAGACGGTCAGTAAGCTTGTCAACGGCTAAGAGCTAAGTGCATTAAATGCGACTGACATAAAGCAAACATCCGTACAGCAGAGTGTACAGTGCAACAGTTGCAGGGAGCCGTTCCGTGTGTCAGGACCAGAACTCGAGGACTGTAGATTCCTGCCAACCTTCAACGGGCAGAAATTCAAAATCTGAGAGTATAAATAGAAGACATAACTGAAGATCTAAAAAGAGCTTGCACAATTCAAGAACATATCATAAGAGCGAGATCCATCAGTTGAGTCGTCTGATCTTAAGCGAAGTCATCTGTTGACGAAGCTTTTTGTTGAAGAACAGAGATCATGCGTTGTCTGTCTTAGTGACTTTCAACTGAGAATTGAAGGAGTGTATATCCATCCTTGTGAAGTGATATAACTTCTTAGTATAGGCTTTCTGAGTGATTCCTGTACTGAAAATAGCGTGAGGAGTGTAGATCCGTCTAAGTGAGTGATCTAGCTTCGGAGTGTAGGATTTCTGTGTGATTTCTTACAGCGCACTTGTGGCTTTTCATTTGTTGATCAGCGCAAGCATTGTATACTTGATTACTTTGTGTTTTCTAGTATAACCCAAGATCTGTGTGACTTGGAAGAGTGGACTAAAGGATTTTCATCCATATAACCACTATAAAAATCCTGTGTGTTTGAATTACTGTTTGCTATACTTTGCATATTTATCAAAGAACTCAAACATACGATTTAACTAAAAGATTTTAAAAGGAGTTATAAAAGCTGGGGATAAAATCTTTTGAGTAAGAAAACTTAAAGAGGAACAGCTTGGTGAAAAACACTTTGAATATCCGCTGCCAACTAGTTTCTAAAAACTCTGATTTAACACCTTAAATCAGCTGAGTGAAAATCAGATGAGTGGTCAACTCTGCTGTTCAAAGCTTTGTGCGCGATCAGCTTAGTAGTCTTACAAATCTCGATCAGCTTAGTTTGCTGATTTGGAAAGTTAGAGAAAAAGTTTTAAAGTTTTCAGAGGTCTATTCACCCCCCCCCCCCCCCCCCCCTCTAGACCTCATTGACCACTTTTGGGACCAACATCTAGTGTTGTCCTTAATTGATTGTACAGTACATTGACCTTTTGGTGGTATTAATATTTTAACGTGTTTGATTTATGTTAATTTTCATATTATTCTATGGTAAGAATATGATTCTGGTTTCATCATTTTGTAGTTAACTTATATAGGCACTAATTTCATATATTCTTGTTTCATTTTTTGTGTAAAAGTATAATTTGGATGCGTATAAAATTAGGCTGGGTCACAGACTTGTGACGGTGGTGGAGTTTACTATATCCTTTTATTATATCACTTTAACTTACTATTCTTGTTTCATGTATTTGTGTACATGTTTCCAATGATGAAGGAGTTGCTTATGGCATATGATAATTGTTTAACAAATGGTTATAAAATTTATTGCAATATGTGAGTATAATGCTAATATGTTGAACAATTAACAATATGTGGGAAACGAGAGAGGGAGTGTGATTGATTAAGTATTCTTGACAAATAACATAGTTGTATATTATAATATGAGATATATATAAACTCTCTCAATGTAACAATAATTTGTGCAGTGAATTTCAAAACATAATTTACCCCCAGGTCAGAATAACTAGAGCAAATGAAGCAGTTGTTAGAAATTTGTTAGAAGCAACCTAATTAACTGATTCTGAAGTCATATATTCTATTAATTTATATGTATACAGAAACCAAGAAAATAATGAAAAAATAAAAACACATTCTCCAAGAATTTAAGAACCGAAAAGTCTCATTTCTCACATAAAGTAGGCCGGATTAGCTGAAGCAACTCGGAACTTTGCTAACTATCTGTATAAAAATCATTTTGGTTGGCCTCGATGTAAATAATACTCGATTTAAAATAAAATGAATGAAGGGCATGCCAACATCCGTGCGTTCAAATATAACGTGAAAAAAAAAATATGCAGAATTGATGGTTTGATTCAGATGCCTTGATAAGATTCATAACTTCTAATCAACCGATTATGCAGAGTAGGCAAACATTACTCCTAGTTCTTTAAATGTATGTCTGGCCATAAGACTTAATAATTTATGATAGCTTTTATTTAAATGCCGAAAACTTAATAATCATCAGCCAGTCAGTGGCCTCTCGATATGCCAAAATGATTTTGCAGAGGTAACGTTATCGAGTTAATTCGACAAATAAAATCAAATGGCTAAAAAGTATATCAATCCATTTACAGAAAATATATTTACAACTGTAAATTGATTCTATATTCGGGAAAATAATTCAGAACCATATAATAAACATGCAGTAGAAAATAAACAGGCAGAATTAAATTCCCAGATGAATTCATTAAAAACGAGTGATGCGATGAAATACAATAAAATCTAGCCTATTCGATCTTCCGGATTACAAAAATGAACGAAAATATATCATGTTCCTGATTTGACATAAAGTGCTATGAACTGATAATATCTAATAAGAACAAGACCTGATTACTTTAGTCGTCGAAACCAAGATTACTATTCAAGATATTGCGGAAGCTGCGAGTATCTTTTATGAACTAAACTAGAAAAAATGGAAGGGAGGATATAGAAGTGTATACTAAGAACAGGTATGCTAGCTAGTTTGATTCTCCTCATCAATATATATATATATATGTATATTTGAGTATAATTTGTTAAAGGATTTTAACTATGTAATTGTCACCATAGCATCAAGAAATTGAAATCTTACAAATCATATTAATGTGGTAATAAACGATTCCAAAACACCTATCAAGAATTACACCTTATAAGGTTGTTCCGTTTAATTTCAGTCAACTCAAATTACAGTTTTCTAATCAAGGTTGTTCATTTTACACTACTACTTGAAGTTCCAACAAGCTTTAATGACACATGCATAATTTCAGTGTGTCAGCAGCAATTAAATGATCCCTATCTTTTGCTGGCAGATTTAATCCTTATCAATCAAACATAGTGTTAATAGCAATTTACCCCGTTGATAAGTATAATGCTCAAATTATACCACTATAATATGAAAAAAGATCATTTTATTCCCTATAATCTTATAAAAGTTTCACACTGTCTTTCTGATGTTTTTAAACTTAAAAAAATGAATTGACAAAATTATCCCTTTTATAAACTATACTTTGACCCCATTAACTTAATTATAATGTGCATTTTACCCCTTGTGTTATTATAAATCCAGCATTTTACCCCACTATGTTATAATAAATGTGACACTTTATCCCCCTGAGAAATTTTGTCCTTTTACACAATAATTTTCATGCTCACTATCAATTTTGGCGTGTGTTCGTTAGAAAGAGGGAAATTGCTTTTTTAAAACACTCGCATGGGATAAATTAAAGTACCATTTTTCAAATTATAAAAATTACAAGTGGACATTATTCATATCACACGGGGTAAATTGGAATTAACCCATTGATTGATATAAACACCATCTAAATTGTTATAATTTACTACTCCAGATTTACCTATAACTATTCGACCGCTCGGGTTTTAAGTGCAAAAAAGGTGAAAGAAATGGGAATAAAATATCATACGATCGACCAAAAGTTGTGAATAGTAATAATTGATTCAAAAAGTTGAGACATATAAGAATACAAAACAGTTAGGGAATAAAAAGAATTTTATAAAGGCCTAAAAATTGGGAAGGAAAGCACAAATAAAAAAGTGCAAGTGCCTATATACTATTTTCCCAAATAAATTATTTCTCGAAACTAGTCTTTATTAAATAAAAAACGATGTAACGTTACTTAGGATTTGCCACTTTTTTCCATAGAAAAAATGTAAAGGATCTACTAGTTTTAGCTTTCCAATTCTCATTTAATTGTATCAAATTGAGAAGAGGAAAAAAGTAAAAGCAAAAATGAGTTTCGAGTTTCAACCCTCGGACAAAAGATCACGAATAAGAACAATCCTGAAATATGAAAGCATAAATGAACAAATGAAAAGGATTATTAAAGCAATTCAATAAAAAATTCTAATCGGCATTTTCCCTCGAGTTAAAGTTCTCCGTCCGTATCAAATGGTAAGCATACATACTAAGACATTGATGGATCATAGTAAGGCTGGATCATCAAATATTGTTTGGTAGTTTTGTTACATCTCATCGTCAACCTAAATTTTATTACATTTTAGTTCTTCAAGATAACATTTTGTCCACCCGTTAGTCCTTCCTGACGAGATTCCGGTTGACCCGAAACCACGTGTTGAATACATGATGTTGGCAAGGGTTTCGTTTCAATCAAAAGATTCCTAAACTTATGTTTCAATATAGTCCATTAATTTTATTTCATTTTTGTCACACTATATATAGTCCCTTAAATAATATTTGTGGTACAATTTAACCTTGAAAATGACCAAATCAAGCTTGCCAAAATCACATGCTTTGCACGTGCACTACAAAAAAAATTAAATTTCAGTGATAAAATATTATATGACAATTTTAAAGTTGTCATTTCTTATATATATTAAATGACAAGAACTCAAATATTGTCACTATAATGGTTTTCATAAACATACTAGTGACAAGAATTGTAAAAAAGTTGTCACTATTGACATTTAGCGATACCCCAAAAAGTGACAACCAAAAAGTTGTCACTATACCATAGTGACAATATTTATTGTCACTAGGTTATCACTAAAAGAGTGTCGCTAATTGTCAATAGTGATAAGTTAAGTTACCATATATTTGTGATTAATAGCTATTAGTGACAATTTCAAAACATATTTTGTCACTATTACACTTGTCACCATTATTATTATGACAAAATTAATATTTTTATCACTAAATGCATACAAAGAGTGACAACTTCCACATTATCACTTAATTTGTTGTCACTTAAGCTCAATTTTCTTGTAATGGTTGTGTTAACTTATTCACAATCTCTATGAAAAGAACTAAACTACTAAAGTGTAACAAAATTCAGATCAGAAACAAAATCATAACTATCAAAGAACATATACAATATTAGCGAAATATTCAAACAAAAGAATATTACTCCTATAGAAAGCATGTGTTTTAGTTATGTTTTTGATCGACGTCCTAAATAATTTCTCGCTTGTTGTTTAGTAGGGAAAAGAGGAGAAGCTTTCCCACCATTTACCCCTTGCTTATAAAGATGTTGTTGGTGTCTAACAATCTGTGTATTTGAATATTTCATAAAAAATATTTCTAACTTAAATCTCATCATAGAACAAATATAGATAATCTAACATATATTAACTTTAATCAATTTAGATTATATGTCAACGTAAAAACTAGTAAGAAATACTTACTTGGATCGAAATAAACCAAACACTTCAATCAATACACGAAAACTAGGAAAATAAGACTGAGGCTTGTCGAAGCAATTTCCTTAAGACAATATTTCCGAGGCTGTCATGGTGCTTACAGTTTGATTCCCGGTAGTCTCCCAAGATACAACAGTCTGTTGTTCATTATTTGCACAAATAATGAACCCACGACGAACCGAAGCAAATAGAAAATTCGAAATATATTTAAAGTAGAGAAGAGAGTAATTTCTGATCATTGTCTGAAAAAGGATTCATAATTGCCAGATTAAGTCTCCTATTTATAGGCACAAAAATATCATTTTCCTAGAGACACATCATTTGGATTGCACTGTTTATCCAAAGGGTACCTCTTCAGATCGAACAGACACAACCCCTTACTCTCAATTAATTTTATTCACATATAAAATATAAATTCCAACAATCTCCCACATGAATAAAATAGTTCGTTGTGTCCCGTCTCACAGGACATATTATGTCGAAGTATTCTTTAGGAATAATACCACATCGGGATAGGTGAAATATTTCATATTGAACCTTCCCTAGTTAAAGTTTATCGGATTTACTTAGCCAATCGGTGAAATATTTCATTTTGAACCGTCGGCTGTTGGTGTAAACCAAGACAATAAACTTAACACAATACTAAACCGGTTTGTTTGAAGTTCTCGGTTGTGTTCGTTTTGGCCTTGAACATTCTTGGTTATGCGAGTGCTTTAGAGAATTCCAGCCTATAAAGAAATTTTCAAAGAGCTGACCCAGCTCACACTAACATAGATGACCACATCTATCAATAGTATCCTACCATACTCCACTTGTTTTGACAAGATATAGACGTCATTAAAAGCATTTGCTTAACCTATAAAATAATGCGGTAGGTTTGCACTTATTGCATCATAAGAATGTGATAGAGTTATACTCTAAATGCTTTCTTTTAAGTTAGTCAAGACTGGTTGTCCTATTGAACCTGGTCCGTGAGATCTCCAGTCGCCAGGTTAGGTTTCTGTACGAGGTAACTTAGTCTAATTTACGCTTTAAACCCATTCTCTTTGATGCACATACTACTCTCTAGATAAACCTTTAATATCCGGAATCAGAATTATCTCTTGACTTCATAAAGTCCATTCTATTTGAAAGTAGATGTCTCTCGGTGTTGTATCAACGACAACGGTATGTCGTGACTTTACCATTATACATAGAGTTTTTTTATGAGCTCTATGTATCACCGCTTGATTATTGCATTTTACGTATGTCTGACAAAATTTTTAGTCATATTAGAATATCTTCCACGAATTTTGTGAAGCCACTCAAATTCTTCACTAGTTTTATCCAATGTTATGCACTCTAATATCATAGTTGATTGAACTATATGCGTTTTTTTGGAAGATTCTCAAAAAATAGCGGTGACTCCTAAATTGAATATATATCCGTTTATAAACTTTGATTCCTTTAGATCAGAACTTTCATTTGCATTACTATATCCCTCCTGGGTCGGTGGATATTTTTCCAAAATGGAATGCACATACAAATGTGTTCTTTCAAGATTCAAGCATTTTCATTAATGCACCTCAACAAATCTTGCTAAGATTGCTCATGTCTCCTTTGTTGGATTTTAGAAGTTTTAATAAAAAATAAATTTTGTAACCTAAATTGCATTAACATTCCCCATGAATGCCATAATGTGGCCTTTAAATTTATTTGACCTTAGAGGTCCCATGTACACTATAAATAGGAGTGTCCTAGGGTCTTAGACACACACACTCACTAGCTAGCTAGGTTGAATTCACAAAATACTTTATATATTGTTATTGGGCATTAGAGATAAAGTCTGGTTCTTTGTCTTCCTGTGAATGTGCTCACAGATGAGGACGTCGACATGGTCATTGGGTTTTATCTTGCGATTGTGATCAGCCACCAATACCTGCACGATGGGAGGCAATGACTTTCTTAGGACGAGCGTCTAGTGACGTGACTCTCAAATCAGGCCAGTCGTTTTCATAATTATATTCTTATTGAATTATTTATATTTTGTTTATAAAATATTCGTATGTTTTGTGATTACTAAATTTTCATATAAAATCAAAATTTCTCAACAATCTAAGAACGTGATTTTATGTTTTAGTTGGTTTTGATAAAAATCTGATTTCTGAAATCTCAAATTCATGTCTATTATGAATCAATATTTGGTTGATTTTATAGAAGAGTTGTCTAACCTGTATTTTGTGTCATCTGCATACATCAAATGCTTTGAGAAGTTCATACAATTGTTGCTTCATCAATCCGCTGATATTGAGTACCGAAGTTTTCATATGGTTTGTTGGAAGGAAATATATACAATTTGCGGTAAACATGAATCTATAATATTGACACAAGATGAAGGTATGGTTCCTTGACATTCATCATTATGTGTATTATTCTCTGAATGTAAAATTCATATGATTTCTAAAACCTAACTTTAAGTTATAATTCTCTAGTGTCGTAAACGAGTCAAAATGTTATAACATGTACCGAAATAAAATGACTTGGCTTTAAAATTTTGGCATATGAAGTAATAATATGTTTGGCTGCTTCTATCTCATACAGCAAAATTGCAGTATATATAATGAATACATGCAAAATTCACGTGTTATAATATCATTTCTTGATTGTTATTATATATTGAAATAAAGCTATTAACATGACTAATACTAAATTCATGTCATGTAAGAATAATTAGCTACATATTTCAAATTTTATTTGATCAATAATGAGAATGTATATGTTTTCTATTACTTTGGATTCAGGCGCATTTTTATCAAAATTACTATAATATTTTTAATTGTAACTGAATTCTTGAAAGCTTCTGAAATAGGATTAAGGTTTAATCTTTAATTATTAAATTAATGTCTTATTCAAATTGGAGAGACACTTGACAAAAGTTTTTTTCCTGAGCCTATTGTGTGCATTTAGTTATTTGTTATTACAATATGTGTCTTTAATGATTTAAGAATCAATTAATGGGGATGTTACATTTTACCGGTTAATTAGTTTATTAATATTTATTAAAATATATTTATACAATTGAGTGGTCAAATGTATATTCGAATTGAATCTTCAATCTAATGTTTGCATTTTGTTCTAGATGGAAATTGAATGCATGAATTAGCAATAAACATTTGTTCATTTTATGGATGGAAAATCCACTTTATAAATTGACAAGGATTCAAAAATAGAATACTAAAGATAATTAAACCGCTTTAATGGACAGCTTGTACTACTCTACTGATTTTCATGTCATGAGTAATTATATTGCCGTTTTCCACTACAAGAAAACCAAGAACTTTCGACGGAAAATTTTCGACGGAAAAAAATCCGTTGAAATTTGAAGGAAATTTTCGACGGAAAATATTTCCGTCGAAATATTTCGACGGAATAATATCGGTCGAAAATAATCCGTCGAAACTTCACATTTTCGAGAAGAAATGGAAAAAAAAAAGAAAAAACAAAAACAAATTTCGACGGAAATTAATTCCGTCGAAATTGAAGGAAATTTTCGACAGCATATTTCTCCGTCGAAATGTTAATAGCAAAAAAAAACAAAAAACTAATAAAAATTTCAACGGAAATTAAATTCCGTCGAAATTCAATAAATTTTCGACGGAATTATTTCCGTCGAAATTTTAATAACAAAACAAAAAAAAGAAAGTAAATTACTTTCGACGGATTTTAATTTCCGTCGAAACTAAGCAAAGATTTCGACGGAATTTATTCCGTCGAAATTTTAAATTTCGACGGAATACTAATTCATAAATTTCGACGGAAATAATTCTGTCGAAATCTTTGCTTAGTTTCGACGGAAATTATTTTCCGTCGAAATTCATAAATTTCGACGGAATTATTTTCCGTCGAAAATTCATAAATTTCGACGGAATCAATTTCCGTCGAAATTTCATAAATTTCAACGGAATTAGTTTCCGTCGAAATTTCTGTCGAGAATCTGTCCGTCGAAAATTCCGTCGAAATAATTTCCGTCGAAATTTTGATTTCAACGACACTTTTTTCGACGACTCATTTCGGTCGAAATTTCCGTCGAAATTTCTCGGTTTTCTTGTAGTGTTCAAAATGAATTTGCTTTAAATTAACATTTATGGCCGCTTCATTAATGGTCACCAATGTCCCCAAGTATTTAAACAAAAATCAAATTTTCCTTGAAGAAAATTAAGAACACTAGAAAGGAAATGAAAGGAAGAGGCATATTATTGAAATAATTACTTCTAACTATTGATTCAATAGCAACATTTCCCCAATGTTGTAAAGCAGTCCTCCATATTTTTCATCCACTGAAAAATCTATCAATCCACAATTGATTAAGAAAACTTATTTTTCTAACTATTGCAACCACCTCTTTACCCAATTGAGTTTTTTCGTAAAGAATCTCATCGGCTGACTCTCTGATGCGCAATCATCTTTAATTATTATTGAAATAATTACTTCCATTGGCATAATCATATTTCATCAACAATTTGGAGAAACTCAAAAAACTGAAATGTTTATTATGAATTTGTTTGTACCCAAAAAATTACCCTCGATGGATCGAGGAATATTAGCTCGATAATGGGCCGAAAGCAATAAGGCCGAACAGACGTAACCGGGTCGGACCCACTTCGGCCCAGAAACTGGTCCAACCGAAATCAGAAACGGGCCACAGGCCCAACATGAATTAAGCTCAATTAAATCAAGACTTGATTTTGGCCAAGTAGAAATTAATTAATTAATGAATTAATTAATTTATGACCCAAGAGGGATTAATTAATTTATGGTCCAAGATTATTGAATATCAAACAGGCCAAGAGCAAAATGGGCTCAATTGGTCCAGGGAATTATTTCGGCCATAGATTAATTAATTAATGGGCCGAGTTAATTAATTAGTGAATGGCTCATTAGCAGGATTGGTAGTTGAATTAAGTTACAAGATATGTAACAAAACCACGTAATAGTTGGCTAGTCAAATACAACCACTCCCTTAAATATCTCAAAGTTAGTTCCATAAGCTAAAAGACTAGAGATTGGCTAGAATTCAAATTCAACTGCCAACTAGGCTGAGAATTGAACGTGGAAGAAAGAACAAGGAGAATAACAACTGCCAAAGTAGTGGAGATAGTGGAGGAAAGGAGCAATCAGCCGATCAGATTGACAGATACTTATAAATACAAGGGGGCTGCCATACATACAACACACACAACTCAATCAATCAACTCAGTCTACACTGAAATCGGCGCAACGCCTCTCCGGAAGTGCAGCATACGCTGCTTCTGTCAGTCAGTCAGCAATACCAATTCCTTGATATCAATCGTCAATCCTCCGCAGACAGCAGGACATGGCAGCCTGAAGTCCAGCACCGCCGCTCAAGAGTAATCCGCAAAGCTGCTTCGGCCGTCAGCGAAGCTGTTTCGAGCGAAACCATTAGATCTCAAGCAAAATAGTACGCTGCAAAGCAAGTTAGTCAGCAATACCAATTCCTTGATATCAATCGTCAATCCTCCGCAGACAGCAGGACATGGCAGCCTGAAGTCTAGCACCGCCGCTCAAGAGTAAGCCGCAAAGCTGCTTCCGCCGTCAGCGAAGCTGTTTCGAGCGAAACCATTAGATCTCAAGCAAAATAGTACGCTGCTAACCATCATTTAAGTACCCACGTATTTACATGGTAAACTCATCAAGTAGCCATCTGCTTGATGGGCTCGTTATCAGGTAGCCATCTGCCTGATAGCTATCTGTGGAGTAGCCATCTGCTCAACAGATGCCCTTTCCAGTGGCCACCCGCTGGTCAGGAGCCCGATTGGTAGCCATCTGCCAAGGTTGGGTGATCCGCTGATGGTAATTACTTGCCGTCAGTGTTACTTTATGTCAACAAGTTTGCATTAATTTATACATCAGCTCATTTGGTGGGTTTACCTGCCAATCAAGGAGTAATTTTCAAGAGTTAAAAGGATCATCAGCTCGTTTTGGCAAACATATGCCAATACAGGAGACTTTTTATCGTTTTACATACTTTGTAATGTCTGTAAATCGGGGAACTCATTGTAGGCTAAAACTCATGTATTTCTTTTACGTTCAATTAATATATGGAAGTATTTGGCTCATATCTCTTGATTTTATTAAAGTATATTTTACGTCAAGTGATTTTCATTGAGGCATGATCAGTATGTTAGTCAAGTCGATACAAATTAAACTGATTGATCATCAACTTAATTACTGATTTGTAAATTCATTGATGTACTGAGTAAGCCATCAATTGGCTATGAAACTTTGGCATTTCAGAAAGGTTATCATAAATTATTTAAGTCATGCGGCCAGGCAGGCATGGAAAAGAATTAGGGATAGTGTATGCCTATTCCGCCGCAATCAATTGATTAGAAGTCAGCCTTATCAGGACATTTAATTATATTTACATCGATATCAATATGTCCAATTTTTAAATCGTTATGTTTGCACGCACAAACATTGGCACGCCCGCACTTATTCTACACCATATCGAGTCATTTGCACGTCGAGGCAAGCTATGCAAAATTTATAGCAAACAGAATTATGATCGTTGCATTGATAACGAATAGCAATTCAGAGATATTTCGTCTCAAGAAACATGTAAAGACTCTGATCCATTTCTAGCCTTGTCAACATTGTTGGGCTCTAGTCTACTAGTCCAAAATGCTAAAGCCCATGTTGACAAGTAGAAGTGGATTAAGTCTTTTATTAACCATTCAAACAATTCATCCATAATCAATGTGGGATTAGGGTGTTACAATCTCTCCAACTCAAATACTCGACGTCCTCGTCGAGTCCAGAACAATAGCCCAAGACCACCCCCAATGGATAACACCACGGAGTCGGCTCTGATACCATTTGTAAAGACTCTGATCCATTTGTAGCCTTGTCAACATTGTTGGGCTCTAGTCTACTAGCCCAAAATGCTTAAGCCCATGTTGACAAGTAGAAGTGGATTAAGTCTTTATTAACCATTCAAACAATTCATCAATAATCAATGTGGGATTTGGGTGTTACAAAACAGGTCCCTTGGCTACATCAATTGATTCTTTTCGTCCAATATCACCACGTGAAGTTCGAGATTAAGTTACGGAGATGAACATAAATAAGCCAAGTTTATAAGGTCATCATCATAATAATTGGTTAATTAATCGCCACCCTCATAGAGTACAATTACTACTTATGTGTATTAAACACATATTGATTAAACAAATATACATGAATTACTATGGTTCATATATATCATATGAAAATTCATTTACAGAATTGTAGAATATTTGAATCATAAAATAATAGGTTTTCATTTAATTTAATTTACACAGATAAGTTGAACAAGAAGATATTGTCTTAAGATTGTTGGTGTCTAACAATCTGTGTACTTGAATATTTCATAAAAAAATATATCTAACTTAAATCTCATCATAGAACAAATATAGATAATCTAACATATATTAACTTTAATCAATTTAGATTATATATCAACGTAAAAACTAGTAAGAAATACTTACTTGGATCGAAATAAACCAAACACTTCAATCTATACACGAAAACTAGGAAAATGAGACTGAGGTATGTCGAAGCAATTTCCTTAAGACAATATTTCTGAGGCTGTCATGGTGCATACAGTTTGATTCCTAGTAGTTTCCCAAGATACAACAGTCTGTTGTTCATTATTTGCACAAATAATGAACCCACGGCGAACCGAAGCTAACAGAAAATTCGACATAAATTTAAAGTAGAGAAGAGAGTAATTTCTGATTATTGTCTGAAAAATGATTCATAATTGGCCAGATTAAGTCTCCTATTTATAGGAACAAAAATGTATTTTTGCAAGAGACACATCGTTTGGATTGCACTGTTTCGATCCAAAGGGTACCTCTTCAGACGAACAGACACAACCCTTTACTCTCAACTAATTTTATTCACATATAAAATATAAATACCAACAGATGCATCCAGCCATTATTGGTGACTCTCCATTCAAAAACTCTGAGTTCGACTCCAAAAAACTGTTCATGATAGGCGACGAAATATCAAGACTTGGACTTATAGTCGCGATGATCTCCGATTTTTACGTAGCATATAATCATCGAGAGGTCGGATCCGACAATTCTATCAATTATCTTACTTACTATTTGAAGACTATAGTCATTTCGTCACCTTTGCGCAGTAATTCCTTTTTGTTATTGTAACAACAAAATTTCAAGTCTAAAATATATTAAACGAGAAATAATTGTATGAATTAAAGTTTATTGATTTAAAATAATGATTACAATCTATATGATTCATCTGATTCTAATCTTTAAAGAAAACGACTATTTCTTGTACTTGATCCTGGAAAATGTTAACTTGATCTTCTCCAAAATAATTTTGGTGTTTGAATAGCGTTAATCCAAGAGCAATTGCGCTTAATCTTGGATCAAACGTGAAATGATTTAGATCTCCTTGACGAACTTCTTGAATACTACAGGTTTTTAAGGGATTTGATCTTCTTTGGAGCTTCGTGAATTTTCAACAACGTTAATTTAAGAGCTAAGTAGCTTAATCTCAAATTTAACATTGGATTTTCTTCACTTTTTGAAGAACGCCTTTGAGTATTGCGAAGAACGCCTTAATTTTGAAGAACACCTTGATTTTGAAGAACACCTTGAGAGAATTTGCTTCTTTCCTCCTTGAACTTCTTCGTGCTTTTTTAATTATGATTTTCTTCTTAGAGATGACCCCTGTTTATAGGTGGGTTTTGAGAAATATTGTAATATTCTCCATATGACGTGGAGCAATTTGATTGGTTCTTCACATCTTGTATGACAAGAAATATATTTTATTTTATTTTCTTGCTCCTTTAAAAGATATGACATGTAAATATTGCATTGTGCAGAATATTCCAAGAAAATCTTGTCTTGCTTAATAATTTCCTACACGAACTTGCCTTGTGTATGGAGATTTTAATTTATTTGCAAGAAATCTTGTATTCAATTAATCATTAGGATATAAACAATTAATTAATTATTATTTTAGGAATTAAATTTGATATAATTCCAAAATAAATTAATTAATAATTAATATGTCTTGGACTCAATTGACAATAAAATTTAACAGCCTATAAATGCTCCATCGAGACTTATTTACAAAAAAAGGCATTTGCTTTTGAATAGATAAGTCGCGGAATTTTTATTTACCCGATTGAAGCTTTGTTCGTCATGATCCAAGATTTGGACGGGTCAATTTGTGCAATTCCGAAAATAAGCCCAATTAGACATTTTAAAATATGCCAAGGGTGAAATTAGGTGGGTCATAAAACTTCCCCATTACATGCATTATAATTGGATTCCCAAAATGAACCCATTTGACAAAAAAGAAAAAAGAAATGGACCCAACAAATTCTTAAGTATGAATTTTTTCTCTAGCCCATTCAATAGCCCAATATATATGGCCTTTCTGTAAACCAAATGTGGGAAATTGCAGTTTACCCCTTCTTCCTCACGAAGTCAGTATACTTCCATATTTTCCTGACTTTATTTTGTTTCTAAAACTTTGAAAACCAACTTGAATTCTTACGGCAGTATTTTCTAGTTTAAGGAAACTAATTAAAGAACACTTCTCTTGTTATATTTTCTTGACCAAGTCGATTACTCTATGGAATCCAAGTTTAATTTTTATTTCCAATAATCCCAAATTCTAGTTCTATGAAGCTTCCAAGTTTCTGTTATTTCCTTGGCCAATATTTCCGAGTCCGAAAAGGACTCCCAATTTCGTATTGTATCAGTGCCTATAAAAGAGGCTTCACAACTCATTTTCTTCATTCATTCAAATAATCAAAGCATCTTTTTTCACGAAGTCAGTTTTTTCTTTTCTTTGTGAGTACCAAATTGCAATTTCTTCTTTCAACTGCCTGAATTTTTTTTTAATCAAAGTCAACAATTACTTCGGCTTTGTTTCCAAATAGGTAGCAGTTTATTCAATTTGCATCAATTTCATAAATTTAATTCAATGTGCGTGTATATATACATACATTTTTCCTTCAATAATTCATCTTTTTCCTTTAATTCTTTCAGCAAAATTTCTCAAGGGATTATACCACCACGGAGAGCTATTTCTTGAAATCTCAAAATCTCTTGAGTAAAAATAAAATTAGTCATAAATTCAATATATTTTTTCTTTTGCAAATATTTGAATTGTTAAACCAATTTTATCTAATGCCCCCCTTTATTTGATTTGATTTTTTTTGTTAGGATGGTAATCTTTACTGGTGACCGCACTTCTTCCGGTGAAGAACGTTTGACTATTTGAGATGATAAGGATCAACCAATAGAAAAGAGCACGATTTTGACTTTAGGAATGTCTTCAATTGGCAGATACTCGAAAAGGTGGATGACACTAATAAATTCTCTTCACTTGGATGAATTGTCCCGAGAATATAAGGAATCTCCAAATAAGGCTCAAAAACATTTAATCTTGCTATATGCTCATCATAAACCATCGAGTGACATTATTCATTTCCTATCTTTGGGCCGTCAACTCATTGGTGATAAGATGAAGTGGGGTGATGATCCCTTTGAAGTGCCTGCAGAATTCCGTTAGTTTACGGGATATTATGAATGGACCGAAGATGTCTTGAGTCGATGCAAGATTGCGCTACATGCGGCTATAATTTTTCATTTGGTGCATTCCTCTTTATACACATATGATCACAACACGAACATTATGAAGGCTTTTTATGAGGCGTGATGTCCTCAAACCAATACTTTACTATCTTCCTAGGGCGAATTATCCATATCATTATGACACCTTCACTATATTGCTGGTCTTTCCATCTTGGGCATCCTTTATGATGAGGTAATCCCTAGTGAAGCGGAGATAAACGGTGTAGATGAAAAGGGAGAACCATAAGTACCTCGATCCTACAAGTACTTGTTCCACGCATTTCATTTACTTCAAGCAAGTGGCAAAGGTGACAATCATTCCCAAGTTTCGATTGAGAGATGGATCCAATTTTGGTCTAAGAAAGTGAAGAAGTACGAGCCACCCCCTCCGCGAAAAGAGAAGAAGAGCGTTCGACCTAAATCCACTCATAATCCACTTGACGATTTTAAAGATCATAAGACATGGTCTCCTTCAGAAGAAGGCGTAATCTCAAAGCTCAAACTTAGAGGCACTATGAAAGATGAGACATATTTGGCGGCATACTTAGCGTGTTGGCTTTGTACCTTTGTCCTTTCCACCGAAAATATTAACTCGATATGCCCAAGTACTTTTAACATGGCTAGTCTTATGGTGAGTGGTCGTCGAGTGAGCCTTTTAATTCCAATATTGGCGGCTATCAACAAAGGTCTTAACACCATTTCAAAATCTTCAAAACCTTGCACAAATTTTCCATTTTCAGCCCATTTTGTTTATGGTTGGCTTGTACAGCATTTCAAGACCCATTCTGAAGGTTACCAACCATTGCGTGGTCCTAGTATGGTATTATATTCTAGTGAAGGAGGCGCAAAATACTATGACCCTAAAGGAGCTCGTAGAAAAATTCATAAGGGCGACTATATTACTTGGACTTGTAACATTGACCCAAAAATTGTGGATTGCCTATATGTTGACAACATTAATGTCTCTGAATCCCAACAAAATTACTTTACTAGCATTCGTTCGAGTTATCTTACTTTGAGGAGAGGCGAAAAGTTTATTGTCGAACCGTATAGTCCCCATCGATTTAGCCGTCAATTTGGATACCTTCAAGAGGTCCCAGGTATTCTCAAGCATGATATTCGCGTGACTTCTTTGGAGGAAGGGTTGCGATATTGGCGAATTAGCACTTTGTCTAAGTCTAAAACTACAGCGAGGTCTCCTGGCGTACCTTCTGGTGTGAAGAGGTTATATTCAAAAGATTACAGAAAATGGTGGGCTAAAGTTCATAGGCGATATCTTGAAGAAAACATTGAGCATTTAATCTCTATGAAATTGAGCGAGGCTTCTCCTAAAGGTAAAGAGCATTCCAAGTAACATATCAAAGGTAATTTGATTTCTACACATAGTTTATGATAAAGTTAAAACTTGTATGCATAAAGTTTTTAATATGTAGGAATGTTCATTGCAGAGAATTCGATACATAGCTTTGACTCTCCAGTTGATGAAGGCCTCCAAAAGAAGTTCGATATTTCCACACAAATAAAAATAAAGATTGATTTGGAAGAAAGTCGTAGCAGCAACTTAGACTGTAACTGGAAAAGACAAAAGAAAGTTTCGAAATCTTTGGAGCAAGAAGATGTTGATATCTCCAATGACCCTTCAGATGATAAACCTTCATTGGAAGACTTTGTTGAAGAGGTATTTATTTATTGGTTCCTCCATTATTACTTCGCATTTCATTTCCTAAGCTTGCACTTATTACTTACTCTCAGCAGATAGAAGAGAATTCTCCAATTTCGCATTTATTGGGCCAACTATTAAACCATCTTCAGCTACTAACTTGTATGCTCCATTCGTGTAGACTTTTGTAACGACATAAGGACCATCACACTTTGATGTGAATTTATTCTTTGTTTTGTGAGTGATGATGATAGGCCTTCTTACTGCCAGCACCAAATCACCAAGTTGAAAAGAATGTGAAAGAACCTTTTTATTGAATACTTTTGAAATGCGAGCTTGATAACACTCGAGTTTTTGCTGAGCTTCCAGTCTTTTCTCGAGGGCTCTAACTCTTCAAGACGCAAATGAGCATTTTTTTCATTGATAAGTCCTTCTTGTATAGCAATCCTTAGTGATGGAATTTGTTGTTCAAGAAGGAGGACCGCTACCACTCCATAGACCAACGAGTAAGGGGTTGCTTAAGTTGGCGTTCGATAGGTGGTTCTATATGCCCACAAAGCTTCTCCAATTCTTTCATGCCAGTCCCTCTTCAACTTGGCCACCACTTTCTTCAACAAATTACACAATGTCTTGTTGAATGCTTCAGCAAGGCCATTGGCAGGAGCGTAATACATGGAGGAATTTCTCTATTTGAAGCTAAACTTCTGACATAATTTATTTATCAAACCATTGCAGAAAGGCTTTCCATTATCAGTGATGATATATTGAGGTACTCCATAACGGTAGATGATGTGGGTGCGAATAAAATCATCAACATTTTCTTTCTTCACTTCTTTGAGAGGTATTGTTTTCGCCCACTTCGAGAAGTAATCAGTAGCGGCTAAGATATATAGATGTCCACGAGAAGATTTTATCATTGGCCCAACAACGTCTAATCCCCAAGCATCAAAACGCCATGAAGCAATAATTGGATGTAACGGCTCAGGCGGTTGGTGAATGAAGTTCGCGTGAAACTGACAAGCTTGACACCTTTGAGCATAATCCATACAGTCTTTAACCATTGTGGGCCAGGGACCGGACTGGTGAGCACCACAAACTCCAGAATGAGCTTCCTCCATGGCTTGCATAGCTTCATCATCATCTAGGCAGCACAAGAAAACCCCATCAAATGAACGCCTATAAAGTGTGCATTTGTAATAAATGAAGCGAGCCGCACGTCGTCTAATATCAGTTCTCCTTTGCAGGTCATTGGACAACTTCTCATACTCCAAGTAATCTATGAGTGGTTTTCTCCAATCTTCCTTTTCAACTTCATAAACTTTTGGAGGCACGACCTAACTTTGACCAACTGGAACATGAGTTTCTTTTTCTGGCATAGCTATTGGTGGAAGCAAGCTTGGCTAAGGCGTCAGCTTGTCCATTTTCTATTCTCGGCACATGTTCTATCGTAGCATGCCCAAGTCATCCAATCAGTTTATTAGCATACTTGACATATGGAAGCAATTCAGGTTTCTTGACTTCGTAATCTCCAAGTATTTGGTTGATCACTAATTTAGAATGGCCATAAACCTCAAGATGCAATTGCTTCGTTTTGACGGCTATCTCCAAACCAAGTATAAGAGCCTGATATTCAACGACATTGTTGGAGCAGTTTTGGATCAAAGTAAAGGAGTATGGCAATACTTCCCCTTCATGTGTTAGAAATACGACTCCAGCCCCAGCTTCTCATCCTCTATGAGCAGCTTCATCAAAGTACATCTTCCATGGGGGAATAACTTCGACCACGAGTGTATCTTCGTCTGGTAGATCGTTAGACAATTCCCACTTAACAGGGATGGGATGATCAACTAATAAGTCAGCCAAGACTTGTCCTTTTACAGTCTTTTGAGGAACATATATGATATCAAACTTCAATGGATTCGCTCTTGAGACAAGACGAACAATATGGGCTTGGAAGTAATGTTTCACCTTTTGTATTGCGAAGATGAGTGCCAAGCATAATTTCTCAATTGGGAAGTATTTCAATTCGTTTGGCGTCATTGTTCGACTTAAGTAATACGATGCATTTTCCTTCCCAATGTCATTTTCTTGAGCGAGTAAGGCTCCCACAGAGCGTTCTTGAGCAGCGATGTATAAAATCAAAGGGCGTCCTGGTATTGGAGCAACTAGCACTAGAGGTTTCATTAAGTAGGGTTTTATACGTCAAATGCATTATTGCATGCTACGTCCTATTTGAATGGGATATTTTACTTCATGAGATGGCTAAACGGTTGACATCGCCCAACTATATTTGAGATGAACATTCGGAGGTACGCCAATCTACCTGTAGGCTTTTGAGCTCATGTATATCGGGTGGTACGAGCATCTTCATGATTGCATCTATCTTTGCTTGCTCAATTTCTATCCCTATCTGGCGGACAATGAAATAAAGAAACTTTCCAGACGTTACGCCAAATGCGCATTTCATGGGATTCATCTTTAATTGATACTTGCGTAGTCTTTCAAATACCTTCCTTAGATCATGAATATGATCTTTTCTCTTCCTAGACTTCACTACTGAGTCATCTACATAACACTCAACGTTTTTATGGAGCATGTCATCAAAAATCTTTTGCATCAATCTTTGATAGGTTGCGCCAGCATTTTTCAATCCAAAATGACATCACTTTGTAACAATATATCCCCTTCGGAGTTTGAAATGCAGTCAACTTTCTTCTCTTGGGTCCATACGGATTTTATTGTACCCAGACGATCCATCCATAAAAGATAAGGCTTCATGTCCAGTCGTAGCATCAATCATAAGCTTTGGAATAGGTAGAGGAAAATCATCATTTGGACAAGCGGCATTGAGGTCTCTAAAGTCAACACAAACTCGAATCTGACCATTTTTCTTGCTCACAGGCACAATGTTGGAAATCCATGTGGGATATTTGACTTCTCGAATGAATCCTGCTTCGATAAGTTTGTTTAATTTGGCTTCGATCAATGGGACCAACTCTGGGCGAAATCTACGTTGTGCTTGTTCGATAGGACGAACTCCATTCTTCACAGACAAATTATGAACGGCCACTTTTGGATTTAAACCAGACATTTCTTTATAAGACCAATCAAATATGTCTCGGAATTCACGCAATAACTTGACATATGATTCTTCTTCGTCGACTTTTAGTAAAGCACTTATGAAAATTGGCCTAGGATCGCTAACATCTCCTAGATTCACTTCTTTCAATTCATCAACGGTGGATCTAACACTTTCTTCGAGTTCGGGAGGAGCATCCTCAACGTCTTGTTCCTCGACAACATCTTCTTCATGTAAAGTAATATGATATGAAGATGCAACACTCTCTCTATCATCCTCGCCATTGCATTGAGTTCTTGTAAAAATTATAGTCTCCCACTTACCTTTTAGGACTTCACCATATGATACAATCAAATTATCACGTCTCTTCATACGAGTTGAGATTGAACTTCGCAGCCTCTTGAAGGCGGACGATTCCTCAATTTTCTTGGAGCATTTTGATAAGTTGGAAACACCCAGTCTTTGGTGATCGAACTTTCGGATCAAATGTTTCCCTTGAGGGCCAAGTCTATCAACGATAGATGCTTGATTGCCAAGTCTATCAAAGACAGATATTTGAGGACCAAGTCTATCAAAGACGGATACTCTCGTTGGTTTCTTACAATCTTGATCAACATTTGTTGAAAAGTATGCTTTTCTTCAATAATGTCATTGCTGCTAACTCTTTTTATAGCAATGCCAACGGGTTTTGGTGGTTTGAATTCGAGACCAGCACGAGAATTTGGGATTGAATTTCTTTTAGGAGAATTTTCTAAGGAAGAGTCTTCTTGAGGGTTATACCCCGCTTTGACTAAGAGTCAAAGGCTTTTGGTCCAAAGCTTTGTCCACTTTCTTGTGAAAATAATGTTCCATGTTCTACTTCAGCTCCTTGAGAAGGACGAACGAACCCTTTAAGCGGCGGATGGGATGGCTTATTTCCATCAAGCTTTGTTAGTGGCAATGTTAGTTCTTTAAGTGACTCGATTTCGATCGAAGGAACCTTATCTTGTTTTTCTTTCAATTTGATCTCATTGCAGTATGGTTTGACGATGTCTTTTGCCTCGTCCTTACTCTCAACTTCCAAATGATCATGTTGCTTTGGTTCCTTAGTTTTATTCTTTTCGACATTTGTTTTCTCCAGATAGTACTTTGCATCAGCAAAGTGTGATTCGGCTACAGTAAATGGCTTCTCGTCGCCTAATACTTTCTTCACTCCATCTCGACAATATCCAAAACATTGATGTAAGGTCGATAGTACCACTTCATTTTCATGTATCCATGGTCGACCAAGAAGAATATTGTAAGATGTATTGGCATCTATGACATGAAAGAGTGTTGTTGATAGCATGTCTTCCATTAGTAGTTCCAACCTTATAACACCAATGGCTCTTTGCCCCCCTTGATTAAATCCTTGTATCATCAGACGACTGTTCGAAAGTTCCTCCACAGAGATTACTATTTCATTCAATGTGCGAAGAGGTAACAAATTGACACATCGATCAATATTCTATTAACTTTTTGCTCACGAATGTATCCAGACGCGGACAAAGGTCTGTTATGGAGTTTGGAACCAAACAACAGATCTTCATCACTAAAGCATATTGCAGTCAAGCAATGATCAACAATTTCAGCGATTTTCTCATTTGACAAACATAATTCATTAAAAGAGATCTCCTTTTCTTCAGTTGCATTGCATGACACGACATTTGCAGTTGCATTGTCTTCTTCCAATGAGATTTTGTCTTCACGGACTAATTGCATGATTTTATCCTTGAAGACAAAACAATCAATGATAGAATGTTCAACAAGACGGTGATATTTGCAATACTTTGGATCATCAGAACGCCCAGACTGTTCGGGCCTCTTCATCTCGGGCAACTCAATATGGTTTACTTCGAACAGATCATTGAATATATCAGGGACATCAGAATCGAGAAACGGATATTTCTTGGATTGCATCTCCTTGAGAGTCGACTTTCTTTGCTCCCTTGCTTGGGGTACATTATTCTTAACACCATTATTTTCAATATTTTTATCATTTGCTTTACCTAGTACCTTAATAAGCGTGACATTTACTGACAATGATTCTTTATTTTGAGCTTTTGAAAAAGGTTTTCCCCCTTTTTTGGCCTCAGACTTGTCTTTGAATTTACGAGGATCTTGAATAGGTGGTCCATCAGCTCCACTTGCATTCATGCTTAACTCCATATCATGGGCTCGAGTGGCTAACTCCTCAAATGATCTTGGTTGAATTCCTTGATGGATGTAACGAAGACCCAAGTGCATTCCTTGAATACACATCTCAATTGCTGAAGTTTCGGAAAGTCGATCCTTGCAATTTAGACTCAAATTCCTCCAACGATTGATATAATCAATAACAACTCTTTCATTCCATTGGGAGGTATTTGTAAGTACGATCATGCTGATTGTCCTTCGAGTGCTATAAAAGCGGTTAAGGAACTCTTGCTCAAGTTGGTCCCAACTATCAATGGAACACGCCTCCAAGTCAGTGTACCAATCAAATGCATTCCTTGAGTGATCGAACGAATTGCTTCACAAGATAATCTCCATAGGTTCCAGCGTTATTACATGTTTCAATGAAATGAGCCACACGTTGTTTCGGGTTGCCTTTGCCATCAAATTGTTGGAACTTTGGAGGTTGGTAGCCAATTGGCATCTTCATTCTATCAATCCTTTGAGTATAAGGTTTGATATAAGCGAGGGATGATTTGAAGCCTCCCTATAACTTGCAGTTGATGGTTCCCATAATGAATTCCTTCAATTGATCTACATTGATCATGCCATCGGATGAAATTTGAAGTTCTTTAGACTTACCCTTTGAATTTGATTTTTTTATGGGCTTCTCGTCTTCTTCAGACTCCTCGAATTGTTCATCCTTCACATTTGAGTATTGTTTCGTTGATGTATCACCATCTTCGAGCGTTACGGGGTGTTTTCCCATCACATGACTTCCCTCGATATGGTTTCCTTGGCTTGACAACTTCTCAATCTTTGCATCTTGATCTTGGGCATGTTTAGCGAGCGATTCCATTACCTTATTCAAGGCCAAAAGTTGCTCCTCAATAGTTGTAGTACTTGTTGTCATAGCAGGCGCCTTATTTAAAGGTGAAGATTCGGTGCTAGAAGAATCATCATCTTCGTTGGAACCTTCAAAAGGTGTAGACTGTGATGGAATTCTTTGATCGCCACCTTCCATCTCTTGTTCGACCATCTTGGCCCTTGGATCATCCATCAACTCATTCTGAATTCGATACTTCTTTGGGGGTATTGATTTGTTTTAGAGAAAAGAGATGAGAGGTAGAGATTGTCCCACTGGGTGAGCCAGAAATTTGTAACAACAAAATTTCAAGTCTAAAATATATTACACGAGAAATAATTGTACAAATTAAACTTTATTTATTTAAAATAATGGTTACAATCTCTATGATTCCTCTTATTCTAATATTTAAAGAAAACGACTATTTTTCTATCTTGATCTTGGAAAATGTTAACTTGATCTTCTCCAAAATAATTTTGGTGTTTGAATAACGTTAATCCAAGAGCAATTGCGCTTAATCTTGGATCAAACATGAAATGATTTAGATCTCCTTGATGAACGTCTCAAACTCCGTCTTGGATACTACGGGTTTTTAAGGGATTTGATCTTCTTTGGAGCTTCGTGAATTTCCAATAACGTTAATTTAAGAGCTAAGTAGCTTAATCTCAAATTAAACGTTGGATTTTCTTCACTTTTGAAGAACGACTTTGAGTATTGCAAAGAACACCTTGATTTTGAAGAACGTCTTGAGAGAATTTGCTTCTTTTCTCCTTGAAATTCTTCGTGCTTTTTTAATTATGATTTTCTTCTTAGAGAATGAGGGTTTTGAGAAATATTGTAATATTCTCCATATGACGTGGAGCAATTTGATTGGTTCTTCACATCTTGTATGACAAGAAATATATTTTATTTTATTCTCTTGCTCCTTTAAAAGATATGACATGCAAATATTGCATTGTGCAGAATATTCCAAGAAAATTTTGCATTGCTTAATAATTTCCTATACAAACTTGCCTTGTATATGAAAATTTTAATTTATTTGCAAGAAATTTTGTATTCAATTAATCATTAAGATATAAAATTAAATTAATTATTATATTTAGGAATTAAATTTGATATAATCCCCAAATAAAATAATTAATAATTAATATGTCTTGGGCTCAATTGAAAATAAAATTTAACCGCCTACAGTTATCACCTTCGATGTTAGAAATTAAAGATTCGCAGTCAATATGAACAGGGGTGTCACATTCACTCTTTATTGTCACATTTTTGGGAGGCAATATTTTATCCATGAATCCTTTATGGCTTGTTTGGTTGTCGGGAAAGTGAGGGAAAATTGTAGGAAAAGGAAAAGGAAAGGAAAGGAAAAGAAAAGGAAAAGAAAGTCATTTTCCTCTACATGTTTGGTTGTCAGGAAAATTATTTTCTTGCAATTGTTTGGTTGTCAAGAAAATTCAGGAATATAATATTTTTGATTAATTAATGTTTGATTATGATACTTTCAAAATTGTAAAATATATTAAAAGTGATTGCAAAATAAAAATTATCAAATTAATCTCTAAAAAATATAAAGTACAAATTGAGTTATTGAATCAAATAAAAGCTAACAATAATGAAATAAATAAACTAAAATAACTTAAAATAAATCATAAAAATCATTGCTATTGTCATCAATGGTTTTGATAAATATTTTTGTTCGATTATGAATTACGTTTTTTTTTGTGATAAAATATTAACTTTATTATAAATTAATTTGACGTTATTGTATATTTTATAGTCACCGAATTTATATCAATCTTCAATGTTAACAGGGGTTATTGTCAATTTTTAAAGTTAACAGGGGGTTATTGATAATTTTTTTAGGTAAAAAGGGTGCTTTTGCGTCATTTTGTGGGGGTATAATTGTTTGACTTGAGAGGGTATTTTTTTGCTAATAATAAATAAGTACAAAGGGGTTTTTGATAAGAAAAAATCACAAATAGGAGATTTTGATATTTAGACAAAGTACAAGGGGTGTTTTGCAATTTACTGTAAAATTTTCTCAAGATTTTCCCAGGATTTCCCCATCAAATTGGTGGGGAAATTTTTTCTTCACAAAATTTTCCTGCAGGAAAGTTGAAGGAAAATAATAACTTCCTTTCCTGCTATCCAAACAACAAGTGGGAGAAAAAAAAACTTACTTTCCCTCACTTTCCCTCACTTTCCCGACAACCAAACAGTACATTAGAGTGCGACAGAGGTAGTAACTAGAATAATAAAATTAAAGAGAATTGCAATTGTGGTACCAAACTATATACCGATTCTCACTTGTGGTACCATAAAAATCGAGGCCGACACATTGGTACCACAATTTAAGAAATCAATCACTTTTGGTACCACCGTTAAAATTGGACGTTAACTGATGACGTGGCAGTTAAGTTTTATTGCAAAATTGATACCATTACTTATGTTGACTGACAATTATACCCATAACTTTTCAGGTTGTCAAAATAACCCCACATCTTCAAATTTACTGACAATTTTAGTCCACATTGTTGCCCAATTTCAAAATTGGTTCGAATAAGACACGTGCGGACCAATTTAGTGATTTTACTTATTATATTTACATATTTATTTAACTAATTTAGTTTTATAAATAATATCATACCAAATAATACTTTAACATAAATTCGACAAAATATTAATTAAATCTAAAATTTATATAATAATATTAATATATTTAATATTTATTAAAAAAAATAAAATTATATATTATTAATAAAATAATTATAATTTTTAAAACAAAAAAAAAACAAAAAAAACCCACCCCTACCCCCAACCCCAATCCCCCCGTAACCACCCCCCCCCCCCCCCCCCACCCAAATCCCAGGCCGCCGGCGGCCTGGGATGGCTGGTCCCAGGCGGCCGCCGGCCTGGGATCGTCGGTCCCAGGCCGCGGTGGCCTGGGATCGACTGTCCCAGGCCGTGGTGGCCTGGGATCGGAGAACCCAGGCCACCGTGGCCTGGGATCTGTTGCAGATCCCAGGCCGCGGTGGCCTGGGTTCTTCGATCCCAGGCCACCGCGGCCTGGGACCAGCTATCCCAGGCCGCCGGCTGCCTGGGACCAGCCATCCCAGGCCGCCGGCGGCCTGGGATTTGGGTGGGGGTGGGGGTGGGGGGTGGTTACGGGGGGGATTGGGGTTGGGGGTAGGGGTGGGTTTTTTTTTTTTTTAAAATTATAATTATTTTATTAATAATATATAATTTTATTTTTTTAATAAATATTAAATATATTAATATTATTATATAAATTTTAGATTTAATTAATATTTTGTCGAATTTATGTTAAAGTATTATTTGGTCTGATATTATTTATAAAACTAAATTAGTTAAATAAATATGTAAATATAATAAGTAAAATCACTAAATTGGTCCGCACGTGTCTTATTCGAACCAATTTTGAAATTGGGCAACAATGTGGACTAAAATTGTCAGTAAATTTGAAGATGTGGGGTTATTTTGACAACCTGAAAAGTTATGGGTATAATTGTCCGTCAACATAAGTAATTGTATCAATTTTGCAATAAAACTTAACTGCCACGTCATCAGTTAACGTCCAATTTTAACGGTGGTACCAAAAGTGATTGATTTCTTAAATTGTGGTACCAAATGTGTCGGCCTCGATTTTTATGGTACCACAAGTGAGAATCGGTATATAATTTGGTACCACAGTTGCAATTCTCTCAATAAAATTATTACTAGGAGACATAACTTAGTTCTAGTAGTACCCTCCATTAAATATGCCCAACAAATAACTTTTGAAGATATAAACGAAAACAAACATATTTACGTACGTTACTCAATTCGTAGAGTGTTGTATGGATATGCTCGTGAATTAATTTATTTTTAATGTTGAAATAATAGAATAAAGTATTATATGGTCCATAACATATTACTATGATGTCTTAAATTACATACTAACCCTTTAATTAATATGTTTAAAAATTTCTCTCTTATCTATAATTAATTTCTTCTCTTTCCCCAACAAAAGAATCTCTCAAGTAATCAAAATTTTATACGAAAAAAATCTCTCAAGTAATCAAATTTTTATACGAATTGACAATTAAGACCATCATTATAAGATCATTTGAAATATTTTTAGGGAAAAATGCACTTTACACCCCTTCTCAAAGTTACATATTTTGAACTTTACCACCCAAAGTATAAAATAAGCACGTATAAAATCAGTTGCACTTTTTCCCTCAAATGATTTTAAGTCAATTCCGATCACCAAAAAACACAGATATGCATCTCACTTGTGTATTTTAAGGGTAAATTAGTTCTAACATCGATTTTTCGCCCAAATATTTCACTGACGCGCACTTTTCCCTCTCTCTTTACAAATACATTTTTTTCTACTTAACTTTAGATTTTTTGTTCACAAGACATGAGTCAAGTATTTGGACAAGTAAGAAGTGATGTGACTAATTTACCCTTTGAAAATTCATGTGAGGGGCACATGTGCCACTACTAGAAAAAATCAAAATTCCAACCGAAATTGCAACTGCAACCGAAAATATCGGTTGGAATTAGGGATCCAACCGAATTTTCCGTCAAACAAAAATTGCATAAAATCATTTGAGGGGGTAAAGTACAACTAATTTTATTTTTCAGGGGGTAAAGTGTTTATTTTGTACATATGGGTGGTAAAGTGCCAAAACATGTAACTGTGGGGGATAAGATTTTTGTCAAGTTTTTGATATGGGATTCATAAATCGTATGGAGAATTTTGTCAATTTTTTCAAAAAAAAAAAAGGGGGGGGGGTGGGGGGGGGGTGGGGGGGAGGAGGGGGTGTATTCCCAATTTTTAAAGTTATCAGATGTTATTGGTAATCTTTTAGGTAATAGGTATGTTTTTGCATTGTTTGGTGGGGTAAAATTGTCATTTAGACTTTAGAGGGGTTTTCTTTGTTAATAAAAAAAATACAAGATTTTGTTGCTAATAAAAATAAGATTTTTTACAAGCTAAGAGTTCTATTTCAGACTGGGAATCGATCAAACTATCTAGATCCTTACTAGATCGAATCAAAGCAGAAAGTAAAGAGTTCTATTTCAGATTGTTTGCCTTTGACTTAGCTTATTCTATTTTGATCTCTCCTTACCACATCAACGCGACGTAAGTGTAACGAAATATAGTATATTAATTACAATAATTATTTAATTTTTATTCAACAACATGATATAGTTTTAACTTTTTTTTTTTCATTTTTGGGCTCAATATACCCTGAGTTTTTTTCTACAAAAAAAAAAAGAGAATAGACTTATTTAGTCATGTACTCATGTATTTGACATTTGTATTTATTGGACTTTATAAAAAAGAAAAAAAGTTATCAATTTAGTATACTGTGTTAAGACTAAAGTGTAATTATGATTGTAGGAATAAGGACTATTTACTAAAGTCTTAAACACAAGTTGTTACCCCGCAACAACTCGCGTGCGGAGCGCGTGAGATGTTTCGATTGAAAAGTCGCCGGAAAGCACTAAAGGGCAGGGCTGAGCATACGGTAAAAACCGAACCGAATCGAACCGTATTTTGGTATCCGATCGGTTCGGTAACTTTGAGATCGCGAACCGTTTGCCGAACCGAATTTTTCGGTTCGGTTCGGTTCGGTTCGGTAAAAAACCGAACGATTCGGTTTGGTTTAGGTTCGGTCCAAAAAAAAATCGAAAATTAAAATTTGCTTTAGAAATTCCTGAAAATTACTTGTTGGTCCAAACTCCAAAATTCAAGAAAGGCCCGTGGATGTGTTTTCCTTTTCTATAACACAACATCAAACAAATAATAAGAGAAGCAAGAACAAACACAGATCTGCACACAAACACAAATCAGCTCCAACAAATCCCTAAAATACTCTCATAGTCTCATAAACACAAAGTCCAGTACTCTACTTTATATATATAGAAAATTAAAAAATTCAGATCTTGAGTGCAGATCCAAAGACGAACGACACCGCCGTGACGACGCAACCAATAACGAATGACAGAGATGCAACTCCGGCGGAGGAAGTAGGTGATGGCGCCTCTTGTGCCGATGAAATTCCGAAGAGGAAAAAAATTCTCAACTGAGAAGAAGGGAAGAAGTGTGAGCTGCGGCTTGAAGAAGAGAAGAAGAGAAGAATTTTCTTTTTAAATGGAAGAGAATTAGGGTTGTCAGCTATGTAAAAAAAAATTAAAAAAAAAAAGAAAAATATTCGGTATTATCGGTTCGGTTCGGTAAACCGACCGATAGGTAACCTAGGTCGGTTCTTGGGCAAAAACCGAATACCGAACCGAAATTTCGGTTCGGTAAACAGTTCGGACCGAAATTTCGGTTCCGGTTCGGTTCGGTCGGTAAACCGAACCGTGCTCAGCCCTACTAAAGGGGGACAACATTTTTCTGTTAAGGGGCGAAAACGAAAAATAAAAAAAGACTTAGGGACGAACGTGTAAATATACCTAACAAAAGGCACATTTTGTGTGATTAAACCTAGATATGCAAACTTGAGATATGTATGCAGCAGAAAATAATTGGAAGTACTTTAAGGAATTTAAGACATATCTTCTCAATATAAAAACAACAAAGGTCACTGGCACATAAATATCACCTCATATACTACTAATATACATAAACATATGCAAGTTCTTACTTTTTATACCTCAATCCAAATGGGATAACTTTCCACAGGCCTATTTAAATGAGTAGGTCTAGTTAGTCATGAACAGCTTTGCTTCCTTCCGATTTTTCAGATCGAACTAACCCCGAGCAAAGATTCCACGAAGAGAACCAGCTGCTCCACGCTTTTTCGCCTAGATCAATTAACCATATTGATGATTTTTTAACATGTATTTTCTGTAAAAATCTTGAAGAAATGATATGAGATATACGGACCTTTTCATTGTTGAATAAGTCCTCTGCAATAGCTTCCATTTGTTTGCGCTTTTTCTCCTCTTTTACAGATTCAATCACATCTTCATTTCCATAGTCGGACTCTCTAAGAAATATGAAACGCAAATTCAAAAATACAAAATTTGAACTCCAGAAACAACTCGAGAAGAAGAGAAAATGAGAGAAGTGAAATCATACTCATATGGATACTTGGAAAATGGAATGAGGTTGTTGAAGCTGTTGCCTGATGGAGCGCTGGTCTACATGTTTACAAGGTCGCCCCGGAGAATAAGAGAAAGGATTAGAAGTTAAACTGAGACAACAGTTTAATTGAAATCGATACTGCAACATATGTAACCTTATGAATGGAGTGAAATGCAAAAACACCCTTGTGTTTTGCCTAACTATGAAAAAAAACCGTGTGTTATCTTTATTAACAAGAACTTCCCTATGCTTAATTTTTATTGGCAAATACAACCCTCCCAAGCTGAAATGACAATTATACCCACCAAGGGATGCAAGAACACCCCTCTTAACGAAAAAAATTAAATATAACCCCTTTGTTAACTTTGAAAATTGGCAGTAACCTCCCAGTTCACTTAAAAAATTGACAAAAACCTCCCTATGATTTATGAAGGAATTTCAAATGGGTTTTTTTGCTAATAAAAACAGAACACAGGGGAATTTTGATAGTTAGGCAAAACACAAGGGGTGTTTTTGCATTTAGCTCCAACTGTTTGTTTATGTAAACATGCACAAGAACGGGATGGGGTAAATTAGACTCTGAGTCAAATTTACCTTCCTGAAGCGTTTGAAGTCAATAGCTCCACCGCTTATTGAAGCATGGCCGGATCGGGGTAAGTTAGACTCTCGAACAATCAGATTTTGGCTATATATAATATCAAGATTTTCACTTTCAGATGAATGATCTCGATCCTTCAGCGCCACAAGACCATCTTTTATTTCCCTTGACAAAGTGATATTGTCATAATCAGACATGATAGTAGTTGAGTAAGAACAATCAGGTTTAAGGGTAGCACAGTCATGTTCAATGGTTCTTATTACAGTTGTATTCCCTCTACCATCCAGGTCAGTAGATTCCATATTATGAACGATACTTTCTGCTCTACCATCATTTTCAGCAACTTCCACTTTGTTGATTGCTATCTTCTCCTTGTATTCATCTTCATCAGACTCTATTAGATTGATTGCCACAGATGGCACAGACGTGGCAGTTTCCATTTCTACATCGGAATCTGCCACCACTGTCTCATCTGTGGAGCATGAAGATGTAACCAGCACTGAAAAAGCAACAAATATTGAGTGAGATTCTATAGGAGACAAAGATGGTTGTGATTAACAACTCCACAAATAGAATAACTTACAAATACACAAAATTACTAACAGCACTCGCTTAAAACTAAACCGGAAATGTATCTTACTCAATTCATAGCAAACCTTAGCCATAATATGTGACTACGTGGATTGTGTACACTTAAGTAGTCACATATTAACGCAATTCCATTCTACTAAGAAAGAATTACTATGAGTGTATTAGTCATGGTGCAAAAACATTTACCAGGTGCTGATGCCATGATAGAAGGATCCAGATGTCCAGAAACAACAGCTAGAACTAATTCTCTCTCTTTCACCTTTGGCTGAGAATTGAAGTTGTGAAAACTTTTGGTGTTGCTTGTCATTCCAGCTGGCATTACGCACACCAGATGGTCTCCTAAACCCTACAAAGAGCAAATTCCAGTTTTAAGTAAATGACAAGGAAATTCAACCAATAAGATGTCGAACTTGTTATTTTATTATAAGTAGATTCCACTGAACTTAGTAACTATATTTTGAACATGTATTGGTCCTGTCACTCCTTACAACATATTGGAGAGATTTTGACTGGCATATTTTTCATATCCAAACAAACCTGTTTTCTCTCCTGTGAATCCACTCTAGTTCCAGCACTATTCCCTTTAGCTCTCCTACCCCTAGCAAGTGATCATTACACACTTCAGCTGCCACACCTTCTGACTCTAAGGTACTTCCTTAACACCTCTAGGTTAAAGAGCATCTCCATGCTGTAGCTGCTCAATAAAGGACTAAATCCAAGCCCGAGAGATTGTGTATCAAGGTAATTTCAGAAAATGCGGATGCTTAAATAGCCAAAAAGACTAACAACCTTCTTCTCAATTGGAATATGTGACTAAACTCTATCGTTCCTCTCCGTCTAATCACACCAACTCAGTAAATTTTAGAACAACAAAGAAAACTAATGCATGTGTGCATAAATAAGAAGCTTATTCATTGTCCAAATACATCTGGTCTAGTTTTATCAGTATTTTATAATCCTCCAAATATGTATAATTCAGAAATGCCTTAAAGCAAAGCACATCCTATTTAATGAGTGTAAAGAAAGACAAAGTTGGAGGAAGTTTTAATTCTCATTAATAATCAATGTGTTTGACGGTATATCTTACATCATAACCCTAAGGGTTATTTATAGTGAATAAACTTCTCCCTATAAGGAAAGAATATCACACAATAATTCTTCACCATTATTTGGATCTTAATTACCTAAACAATCATAATATTAACCTAACACAATATTCTCTAACATCCCCCCTCAAGCTAGAGCATACTATGCTCTAAGCTTGGACAAAAAGGAATCTATAAAAATATAAATTGATAACACTTGCAGCAGTTGTTGATCATCAATGGCGAGCCAAATGTGAATCCTCCAGATCCACACAAAACAATTCCGGCAACCAATCTTGATGTCTAAACAAACACCGCACACCACGGTGACAAACAATTGGTAACACTACCAATCCAAACAAAAAGTGTATCCACAAAACCGTCGATCACACTTCACTAAAAGACAACCGATAAGAGTCCTGGTAAGTCAACAAAACAGTACACCACAACCGTAGCTACTGCAAGTTCCACATGATGACAACCAACTACCACAATGTCGATCAACAATTCAACAATTTTGAAATACTAGCAACTCGACAAACCCACAATCAGAACAAATCCAACACCCATCCATCGAAGAACCAATAAAAGATCTACCCGAAATCAGTGAACAAATTTCACTCACATTAATGGCCCAAAACAACAACGAAGATATTTGCGAAACCCATCATGGACGATGACGGATGGCAGCGAAAGATTGAGACAAACATGAACTTCGGGGCTGGCGGCAATGGATAAATAAGTACCAAAGACGGAAAGGGCATGACGTTTGACGAGTGATTTCTGGATGACGACAGCAAAAAACGAGAAAAAAATGAAGGCAAGAAGAAAGAAAGACATGACAAAAAAAACAATACTAAACTTTTAGCGGACTTTGGGGGCCGCGGCGGCTTATTAAGGGTGGAGCCGCCGCGGCCAGGGTTTCACTCACTCTCAAACCCTAGATCGGTACCCGCTCTGATACCATGTAAAGAAAGACAAAGTTGGAGGAAGTTTTAATTCTCATTAATAATCAATGTGTTTGACGGTATATCTTACATCATAACCCTAAGGGTTATTTATAGTGAATAAACTTCTCCCTATAAGGAAAGAATATCACACAATAATTCTTCACCATTATTTGGATCTTAATTACCTAAACAATCATAATATTAACCTAACACAATATTCTCTAACAATGAGCGAATAGTAGCTGCACCACTATTGACTGGACTAATAGTTAGTATTAGAATGATCATCTTGAAGGCTTCATTTAGATTGATGCGCTTGGATTTGATAAGTATTTGGAGACAGGGATTTCAAATGACTCTAATGCTGGGAGACGTTTAAATTCATCATTTTGGTTAAAAAAAAACACTAAATGGTTACATGAATTTTTTATTATGGATTTGAAATACTTGGCTCCAAATACGTCCATCCAAATGTAGCTGAAGACAACCACTATCAAATTAGCACATACCTGCTATATAGTCTACTTGAATTAAAGAGTTGTCATGTGTAGCAGGACCAGTACTTGATTTAAGGTGGAAAGTATATTAGAAAATGTACTTTGGAGTTGAAGATATTTTCCCACTAAATGCTAGTCAAATTGAGACCTATTGGCTGTTCCCAAAAAAACCAAGGAAAAAGATGGGGTTCTGTAAACAGATGGATTTAAATGAAATCCTTTCCAATGACTGAGAGGAGATTACATGATACTAATATTCTATATGGGATTTTATTCTACTTAACATAGTTCTGAAAGATAAAAAATAGACATACATGGTGGATACCTGGCTACATGAGTCTTGAGTTTCAACAAATACAACTTTTGCACCGCCAACTTCCAACAATAATGGCAACTTTTTCTTGAATTGATACTGAAAGGAATGAGAGGTAACGAGGTGAATAATAAACACTGGAAGATATTTAATAGGCAAACAACTATTAATAATATTACTCAAGAAGCAGAAGCCTCATAGGTGGCAGCAGTAGTAATAGGCATAAAAGTATTTAAAGACTGTTTAAGCACTAAGATAAAGATGTTCACTGCATTGTTAATAAGAGTTTTGGTTCTCAAATACCATGTCAATGGAAGCATTCTATTCTTTGTAAGAAAGTTGAGAAACTAGTAACAATGTGTATGAAAAGCAGAAAATCCCACGTGCATTCTCACCATATTCCATAAATAGATAGACTAAAATAGTCTTCATCAAATTTTGGAATATCCCATCCAAATATATGTTTGTATACATACATACTTACATAAGAAAATAAATTCCAGAATACAAGCCATAAGTCCAATCAGTATAACAGGTCTCAAATATTTTGGGATAAATATTACAGAAAGGCAAATAAACAGACTCTGATTGGTGTGCTTATATACCAGAATACATGGCACCTGTTCAAAATTAAGTAAAACAAGTCCCAAATATTTTTAAAAGAATACTCCAAAAAGGCTCTTAAACAGACCCTTATTGTTGTATACTCTACAAATTTGCATCTCAAGATTATATCAACTTTTACTATAATGCGCTCACAAATATACCAGATTGTATACTTGCCAACTCTACCATACCATGGAAATAAATGTGCCCTAATGTATCTAATGGTTTCCAGTCACGAGATACCAAAATAATGTGGTGTTCCAATTGATTGATCATTTTAGTTTTATCTGTATTATTTTTACCACATACAGGCTGATAGAAAAAGTCATAGTTTTCATGAACTAAGTGAATGAAAAAGGAACCCGACAACAAGTTGAAAGTTTGAAATTGAATTAGAGCCTAAATAAGACCTTGTGTATGGACTCCAACAGGAAAGTGTATCCTTCCAAACAATGTTCTCGAGATTGTGGATCAGTGGCTTTGATAGATAGCCCTTCCAACATTAATTGTGGAGTGTGCCTGTTATAGAAACACAAGTATATCTTAACCAATCAGAAAAAAGGCAGGTTCCACACCAAAGTGCATCCATTACAACTTGCCACAAGAAGAAGAAGGTGTACTTACGAGAGGCAGCTGGGTATTTCGGTGCAAATAGTTTTTCCTGCGATTAACTATACAGAATTACAGCCGTTAGTAGATATGTGACACTGAGATTCCAAAGGTAGCGGTTCTTAACAAATTTGATAAATTCTTCTGAAAAAAATTGATAAATTAATAAACAAAGCAGTTGTAAACAAGAATAAAAGTTTTGAAATATTGACATAATATTAAACATTCCCACCAAATGCTCAATCACAGAGGAAACAAATAGGAAAAACTATAGAAGACCTCATCACATAAGTATTGTGTCCATTTAGCTACATTAGTGGATCCCAAATACAAGATCTTTTGGCCCTACGGTTATAAAATGACATTCAACCATTCAACAGAAAATTTACTCATACCATTTCTGAAATTCAAAAATCTATTTCATCCTAGTTCAGGCATTAGCATTCTCAACCAAAGGTAGAAGTACAGCATGTAGTTTTAACCGTCAATGGAAATCGATTTGACTTGTCATTTTATTGGTGAAAACCTAAGTAGTTACTAAAGCCATAGGTTTATACACACATTTCCAACATGAGTATGAAAACTGTAATAGACACGAGGATTTTGAATACAATCTACCCAAAACAGAGAATCCATATGCCACACCATTGGCCACGTGCTGAAAACTAATACTTAAGCCTCCAATAGAAGGTGGTGTATAGCTTTTAGAAAAGCAATCAAAAAATTCACACAAGTAGAGTAGTAATTGCTGTCTCCGTTCATGTGAAAATCCATTGGATCCATGCACACAACCCTATAAACCTACTCAGATTATTAGTGAGGGAACATCATCATTTTCTAAATTTTCAAAACAAGAACTCAGCTATGGACCTATGGTTGTGCATGTAATTTCACATTCGAAAAGGCATTTGAACAATTCATACAAATAATTAATAAGACTCTATGCTTGTGAAAATCTTAGATAATGGAACTGCCTTTTAATTCCCAACCAAAAAAAAAATCATTAATCAATTCTAATCGTTTTACACTATTTTATCTGATCTTAGATAAAATATATATCATAGGAGCCAGTAATCTTCACATTCTCACAAGTTAAAGATCAATTTCACATCCAATTCAGAAAAGTATTATCGCTCAGCTATTGGCATCACCTACAAGGATCCACTTCACAGCTCAACTCTGTTAAAGACTCTATTTTTAATAAAAAATAAAAAATACACGAAAAAGTCATGTTATTAATAAAATAGCTGAACATCCACTCTGAATTGGATGTTCAGAAATCTAGTTTTGATTGTTGCGATTTCAGTGAACCAGGCTTATTCCCTCGTCCTGGACCAGGCTTTCCACAAACACAGGAGCAATATCAAGTAGCCCCAATTTAAATGTTTTTTTAAATTAATTTCTCTTTTATATCTAATATTCATGAATGAACTCATCACCTTGAATCTTACTTTTATAAAGAAACCCACAACTATTTTGAGCTAGGTACCCTTGTAAGTACCTAAAGTTCTATATATAAATATATGAACAGGTTATGCAAACAACAAGAAAGAGCTATGGAAGGTACCCTTGTAAGTACCTAAAGTTCTATATATAAATATATGAACAGGTTATGCAAACAACAAGAAAGAGTTAAGGAAGCAGATATACCTCAATCCAACTAAATCTGACAAGAAGCTTTTTAGCCACTATAGCGTCAATAATCTCATCATTGATAGAGATGAAGTCATCAATTATCACATGTGTACATTGCAAAGACCAAGTTCGAGTTATTCTGGCACCTGAATGCAGAACATAATGATCTTCAGTACAATTCAGTCAGTCTTTTAAAAGACAACATGATCATTCTGCTTCGTACCATTACTTCCACACACCCCAGCCCCAAATAATCCAGGGAAGAGAGAGAGAGAGTCTAAGCATAAGTAAAAAATTAAATGGACAACGTCAATTGTTTATGTTAAAATAAGAATGTCAATGAGGTTGATCCATTGATAAATTATGGTTGAAGTATAAATTATAATTCCTAAACATAATTAACAAATCTCCACTAGTAACGGGCCTACGGTATGCTTTGTAGGTGCCTTGCACCACCACTACCCCGACACAAGATTTTTGAATTTTAAAATTGTATTATGCATCATATTCTGTGTTTTAGATTTCCTTAATTATCATACTTTCAAGAGCTGCGATATAAAATTTAATAATACAAATAACATAGTATTTTGCATCAACTATAAAATTATAAGACTCGATTGAAAATATTGATCTAATCTTATAAGAAAAGAAATCTTCACACCACCATTTTCTTATCCATGAAACAACTGTTTTGTCATCCAATTCTTGTGCCTTGTTATGACTTGCTTCTTCTTTGTGTCTTTTCTATTTCTAATATTTCCTACCAAAATGTAAGTATGTTTATTAACATAATTTTATTTTTTCACTATAATATACTACTATAATAGTTTAATACTAGTAAATCTTTATGTAATTCACTGTAAGTATGTTTGGTCACAATTTATTGTGCTAAACTTATTCCTACAAATAAGCATACTCTTGATTGAATAATCTAGTCATTGTTTACAAAAATTAGGAGGCCAGATATAACTCATATATATTACACTTAAGATTTGGTAGAAATAAGGTAATAGTACATTGAAATGAGTTTTTTTTCTTAGTTAATTTCATTGTTATAGTCTGTGTAAAAAGCTTAATAATTTTTTTTTTCAAAATTAGTTTTTTATTTGAAATTCAATATAGTCTTTATTGTAAATATGTTATATTGTATTCTTATTTTTATGAATTTACGTAAATTAAGTAAATTTAATATCATTGTCTACTATTCTTACTAATACATAACATTCTCGACTTTAAAATCCTAGACCAGTACCTGAATGTATCCACACATTCAACTTTGAAAACATATGCCAGCATTTGACAACATGGTACGTATAGAACTCACATGATGGTCAAAGTGATCCTTTCATGTTAGCTTTCTTAAGACCCTTAATAATAACAATCAAGTGGTAATAGTACCAAAATGAAGATGTAAAACATAATTCCTTAACAAATATTGCAACTGTTAAATACTTAGTGACTTAAGAATATCAAAGAAGATTACTAACCAATCAATGATATCTTGTCTTGCAGCTGATTCATCTCTGAATTCTTGGATGAACAAGCAAAAAATACGAGGGAAACAAAGCAAAACCTGTGCGTTAACAGTATTACAACAAGTAAATTTTATTTTAGTAATAATTCAATAAACAAAATCGAGCAGCAATATAACATAAAAGACCACAAAGCAAAGAATAATATTCAACAGATCACCCTGAATCCCAAACATCTGGAAAAGAAAAAATAACTTTGGTTTACCTATAGTTTGCGTTTCCAGTTCCAAATGAAACAAGGTCACCGTCCAAGAACATTGTTTCTCTATTGGGAAACTCATGAACATTTTTCTTAGATCCAAGATTTTTGTTTATAAAGGTTCCGTACTTGGAGCAGTCTCTTATCCGAACTTTGGAGGAATTGTTTGAAGATTTCTTCTGTAAATGATCCATACACATCATTTCATCTACAACAATTTCTGCATGGATCCTTGAGACTCCTTTATCTTTATTAATGATTATATCACATCCTACAAAATATATTTTAATATTGAATAAGCAGATGATCAGGGGACAAGAAATATGTCTACAAATTAGAAGAACAGCAATAATCCGTAATAAAAGTAATATCCACTACATTCCCACAGATTAGCAGTTAATCAGGAGACAAAATAATATGATAATTCGATTCAGGGCAACAAAAGTGTTTTAAAAATTACAACATGTAACAAGCAGCCTAATCCGTAATAAAAGTAATAACAACATATGTGCAAGTACTAAGTAGACCAAGTTCCAAAATTCAGTTCACATAATTCGAACAATAATTAAAACGTGATTTCCATTAGTTAGAGCGGCAAAAGGTGTGGTCTAAACAAGGTGCAGGACATGCGCTCCGTATGAGAACTTGGCTTCTTGATGCACCTAGGTAGTTTTCAGGTTAAATGTGAAACTATTTACCCGTCAATAGTTCCTTCAATATCAAAGTTTTTATTACATCATATCTTGAGAATAAATATAGAGCTTCATAATATATCGCTATACCCCCTAGGACATTTAATCGCGCCACAAAGCATGGTACATCATATTTCATACTTGATTATTATCGCTAGAAGATAGAGATTCATTCATAAGTTAGTGAAATCGAAAGTAACATTGATACACAACTCATTAACATTGATGCTCAAAATTCCTCCTTTGGCTGCTTAGTCAAACATTTTATGGACTTGAGGGAGCTAGAAGAAGGCTTGTGGCCCGTCGAGCTATCCCTTGGGCCTAAGGATCAATTCAATCAAATTGCACAAAAATATGATTTCACTATGATCTACTGAAACAAACATATTTGAGACAAAGTATAACATGAGTATCTACCCTGACAGAGAAAAAAGAACTAAGAATGCTGATGCAGAGTTGATTAACACATAAAAAAAGGCCCTCTTGTCCACGTCTCTTAATTTATCAAAGGGCATGTGTGTAGCAGATGAAAAAACAAAAAGAACATGACAATCTAGTACCTCTTCGGCCAACTTTGTATGTTCCTTTACTGAAAATATAATATGGATGTTCACCTGTCAAATAAAGAAAAACTTCAAGCATCAGCGGAGCTCATTGATTTATCAAAATGTATGGCATATAACTAGAATGAGTAAGATCGAGTTGACATACAGTTACATTTTAAAAAATTAATTGTAAGGCCGCAGTTCCAAAACCATAAGGGTGGAAATCAGTCTCACAGTTAAGATATTGGATGTAAGCTTCTAATGTTATTCGAAAGAATACTATAGAGGGTTGAAGTCTGCGTAAGAGAATAGTATTCAGAAGTGTAAGTAATAAAATTAGAAAATTAACTAACCAAAAGTACATGTTAGCCTCATATGTTGTCTATATTTCCACAGGCCACTGCTACATTGTCATACCAAAAAAAAAATACTATCGTACACTGGATAGAAACGTTGAGGAACTTCAAATTTACAGAACCTCTTTTTCAACTCATCCTTCCCCCATTACATACTTAACATAGAAATTGTTTATATTTACAAAACTAGAAAACAATCATGTGTCAACAATTTAAGTAGCTCTACATGGTAGACCTCAATAAGAGTAATGGTTGCAAGTGATTGACTTCAGTATTTCCTCAAATATTGAGTTCAGATGTATATAATCAACACCGAAAAAATAAACTAAAATTACCAAAAATGAGGGCGGAAACTATTGCAAATAGCCTGCAGAGCTACATTGTTAGTTTTAATTCATACCCAACTTGTTTAAACTTTAGTAGACGGCTTTTCCAGCAAAAATGTTAACCAAGCTCACTTTTCTCAGGGAAAATTCATTTTTTTATAGTTACTGCAGAACACTTTCAGAGCAGGGCACAATTTCTTTCGGGAATTTAAAAATGAGAATGGAACACTAGAGTTAGGGTTAAGTTTTTTGGTTTAGTTGCCTCCTTAACTTCCCGCTTTTAAATTGTTCGTTGAAATTCCGCAGTGAAAAAAAGAGGAATATATTTGAACAAGTCAGTCCGGCGGAAAGAGTACCTGGAAGTGGATCGACGGGAAAGAGGCCCCAAACCATTGGAAGATTATCAAAAGCTCTGCCGTCAGCGGTGGTGGAGAAGCGATTCCGAGAGTAATATTTTGTTAATATTTTAATCCAATTCAAACAGTAGTTGCAGTTTCTAAAATTTCTTTGTTCAAGCCAACTTTTTGTGGTTATTTATCAAAAAAAGAAAAAAATGTTTTTTTTAGTTTTTTCCTTCTTTTTAATTTTATGTTGTGGTGGGATTGGGGCAAATTTTCTTGTGGATATGTAAAGAAAATGCCAAGTGGCCAAATGTAACATTAGTCACGGCTCATATGGGACTCAAAAATCTAAAACGAAGCCTTATGTGTGAAATTCTTATCCACGTCGGATTTGGTCGAACCCAAAGTAACTACATGACAAGTGCAATATACTTGTTTCGGGGCTTCTAGGGTGCGGGCAAGGTAACTCGCCCTCACATGCGGGACGGCCCTGAAATCATGCCATGTGGCGCGCGTAACTAGTATGTAACTCGGCGAGTTGACTCGGTCTGTAAATAGACCATTTTACCCTTTTTTATTTTGATTTTAAATAAAAGTTGAGATAATCTTCAATTAATAAAAGATATTTATAACCTTTAAATCAAAAGAATTAAAAAATATACTAATTGGCCGATTCAATTAACTCGATATCATGTAATTAGGGTAAAATCAATTTCTTCTCCAATTATTCATCACGCCTCCTTGCTTCTATGAGTAGAAATTATCCCTTCTCGTTCCAATCTCCATGGATTAACATAATCGATATACTAATTTTGCAAAATTAATCTTCATCACCCAACAAAATCTAATCTTCTCCACGATTAATCTTCATCACGCCACAAAATTTAACAGCAGGATTTTTTTTTTCTCCACGAATTAATCTTCATCACCGCCACAAAATTCTTCATCACCCAAACTCTCTTACACGATTATTAAGGTATTGAAAATGGTGGGTAATTCTACAATCATAGAAGAGGACAAGGATGCAAGCCCGAATTTATCTTCTAATTATTCCTTCTTGTTGAGTTATAGATCAATTTTTCATTATTTGTGAATTAAAATTGGGGTTTAGAATTGTTCTGTTTATGTATTCCTAAAACATTGAATTTTTTAATTGTTCTATTTATGTATTCCTAAAACCGCGGTGAGGGAAAACCTAGACCGATTTTTTAATTGTTTAATTGCACCCCGTCTCGCCGTGGTGAGCTTGAACCTCACCGCGGTGAGATATGGGCAGAGAGTTCGCAAAACTCTCTGCCTCATCCTCGCTCGCAGTGAGCTTGAAGCTCGCCGCGGTGGGAATGAGGCAAAGAAATTTGCAAACTCTCTGCCCATATCTCGCCGCGGTGAGCTTGACTCTCTGCCCATATCTCACCGCGGTGAGGTTCAAGCTCACCGCGGCGAGGTTCAAACTCACCGCGGCTAGCTTTACTCTCACCGCGGTGAGAGCTTCAAGCTCACCGCTGCGAGGATGAGGCAGAGAGTTTTGCGAACTCTCTGCCCATATCTCACCGCGGAAGCTCACCGCGGCGAGATGTCACGTGCCATTCGTTATTTGTGAATTAAAATTGGGGTTTAGAATTATTTTGTTTATATATTCCTAAAACATTGATTTTTTTAATTGATCAATATGGTTAAATGTTTGGAATTTAATTGTTTATATCATCCCGATGCTTCAATTTTTCCTTATTCATGCGATATTGATCAATGTTATTGTTCTGATTAAATTTAGAATTTTCTGAAATTTTTTAAATTTTCACTTTATGTTCTGATTATTCTCATGTTCGGTTGACTTAAATGTTAATACAATAAATTGTTGTTTTGTACTTAGTTTCATGGCTGCAGTATTTTGGGTTCAAGCTGACCTCGAACTTTTCTTGGCAATGTTGATTGATGAAACGAGAGCTGGCACGATACATTATACCTGGCCAAACACAACGGTTTTTCATCAACTTGCTTTAAGACTACAACAGCAAATGGGGAAGAGTTACACGTACGACATTGTTAATAAAGAATTTCATAGGCTGCATACTCGCTATTACTCGTGGCAGGAGGCACTTCGATGTCGTTTCGTGAGGTGGTACCCGGAAGAGAACAAATTGCTAGCCAGTGCCGAAGTATGGGAAATGCTTCTTAAGGTAACTCATTCACCAATGTATTTATTAATGTGTCAGATAAAAATTAAAATTATCTACATTGAAATGATGTATTATTTTATTTTCGTGCAACAGAAAATGCAATTCAAATGGTGGGCGAAGAAGTACCGTAATCAAGGTGAAATATACTGGTGGGAACTAGACATCATTTTTTCGGCAGTCCACCCACCTCAACCAAGAAATGTTGTTGTGGAGCAGATTCAAGCCGACAGAGTCGTGGGTCAAGATGAACTAAAGGAAGGTGAGGAAGAAAATGAGGAACCTGATGTGACATCTGTAGGAGGAGAAGAGTATCCGAGTAGTGGACCGAGTGATGAGGAACTTTAAATTACATTAATTCTGAAACTGTTGAAATGCACTTGCATACTTATTAGTAGTATTACTTTTAGATTAATAAATATTGTTATTGGCAAAATTTTATTTCTTTTTTATATAAATTTTCATATATGCATAATTTCTTAAAATTTATGAGGATTGAAGCCTATTTTATTGTAGCTTGCAAATTCAATGTACAATTAGAGTGGATGGAGGAAATTGTAATTTTTACAACAAGATAACCATCTCCATAAAATTTATAAAAATAGAAGCCAAACTCAAAATTGACATATACACCTGAATTTGTGCAAATCGGTTGGAAACCCGAATTAGGTGTATTAATTTAAATAGATTGTGTAACCAAAAAATAAATTAAATTGTAAGTGAGCAATTAAATATACAGTAAAATTTATCTACACAAACATGTATAAATTAATTTTTATTCGGCCTTGTACATAATCCCCACACTAATATATATTAAGCCAAATCCATAACCATACTATAGATTAAAAAATCTAGTATATTTTTATAGGTATTTGTCGAAAATTGACAATAAAGATTCGTCAGTGCAGTGGATGGAGGACTTGGTGTTACATAACCATCTAATATTTTTTTTGAAATTATGGACAAAATATCAAATTACGGAGGACTTGGTGTCACATAACCATCTAAATAGACAATTTCTTCAAAATAATGACCGACTCATATTTTTTTTGAAATTATGGACAAAATATCAAATTACGGAGGACTTGGTGTCACATAACCATCTAATAGACAATTTCTCTGAAATAACGACCGACTCATATTTTCATTGAAATTATGGACAAAATATCAAATTAGGGAGGACTTGGTGTTACATAACCATCTAATAGACAATTTCTTCGAAATAACGACCGACTCATATTTTTTTGAAATTATGGACAAAATATCAAATTACGGAGGACTTGGTGTCACATAACCATCTAATAGACAATTTCTTCGAAATAACGACCGACTCATATTTTCATTGAAATTATGGACAAAATATCAAATTACGGAGGACTTGGTGTCACATAACCATCTAATAGACAATTTCTTCGAAATAACGACCGACTCATATTTTTTTTGAAATTATGGACAAAATATCAAATTACGGAGGACTTGGTGTCACATAACCATCTAATAGACAATTTCTTTGAAATAACGACCGACTCATATTTTTTTTGAAATTATGGACAAAATATCAAATTACGGAGGACTTGGTCTCACAGAACTATCTAATAGACAATTTCTTCGAAATAACGACCGACTCATATTTTTTTTGAAATTATGGACAAAGTATCAAATTACGAAGGACTTGGTCTCACAAAACCATCTAATAGACAATTTCTTCGAAATAACGACCGACTCATATTTTCAGTCCAATTGGGAGAGTGAACTTTAATTGCGGGCTGACTAATTTTTAACGAGATGCTATTAACTTTCTGCCAACTCTCACAGCGGTGAGCTTGAGGCGAGGATGAGGCTCGCCGCGGCGAGCTTGAAGCTCACCGCGGTGAGATATGGGCAGAGAGTTAACAAACTCTCTGCCTCGAGGTTGTTAAGTGCACTTATAATGCACTCGTCTCGCCGCGGCGAGGCACACAACATAAGTTAACAACTTACGGTTTTTCAACTCACTCTCTACATTCAACACCCCCATCTCCGCAAATCCCCCTCAATAAAAAATAAATCCTTACAAATTTCTCCTTCAAATTGCAAAAATTCATCCCACAATCACACCTCTCACAACTTAAACAACATCCACACAACAAATTCAATCCCTAACCTCCAAAATCCACCCTAAATCAAACACACCTAAATTCCCACCAAGTTCCCAAATTCTATTGCATTGTCGGATTTTGGCGATTCTTGAGGTAAAAATAGCTTAACTCTCCTTGTTTGTGCTAATTGTTGTTGGTTGGATTGGATTGATACGGTTCATTGCTTGAAAGAGACAGTTTTCGGTTTGGTATGCCAAGTGTTCGATAAATTGCCTGTGATAAAACTTTGCTCTCTTTGTTAGCTTTTGGTTTTGGATATCTATTGATATTTGTTTGAGGAAGTTGTAGTGTGGTTGTGACTTAAGTTTGGGGGGAAATTCTTGCACGGTTGAAATAAAAAAGGGGATCAAAGTTCGAATATGAAAACAAAATCGAAAGGAGCAAGTTCTAGTGAACCTCCTAAGAGGAAGAGGGAACCAAAGGGGAAGAAAAAGGTAGTCGAGGAGGAGTACGGCACCTACAAATTCTTATCTAAGTCGGCCTCGGATGCATATACGGAGGATAAAGGTTGGTCGTTTGTCTCCGAGAGATGTGTTACATATGAAAGGGAGGCCTTTCCGTATATGTATGAGCAGATTGAAGCAAGAGGTTGGACCGAATTCTTGAAATGGCCACCTCGTGAGACTTTCGCCGGCGATATTGTTAGGGAATTTTATGCTAACGCCGGTTGGAATATGGAAGATTACACCACAACTGTGAGGGGCAGGGAGGTCAAGTTCGACCCGGAAACTATCAATGCCTACTACAAGATCGAATGGCCTGCGAACCAACAGGATGAACTCTACGAATTATTCGACTACCGTAGAAGAACTATGGATCAAATGAAAGAGTCCATCACTTTGCCCGGAACCGTTGTTCAAGGTATTCTGAAGTTTGCACATAACCGCTTGACTCAAGAAGAGAAAGCTTGGTCCTTGGTCTTGCTAGCTCACTTCCGTCCGGCCAAATACAACACATTTTACGGTGAGGATCGCATCCCCTTGCTCTATGCACTCACCCGGGGGCTTACACTCAATGTTGGTCGGATTATAAATGAAGTGCTTGAGGAAACCATTTCAAGAAAGAAAGCTAACATTAGAAGCTTCGTGTTTTCGCACCTCATTGACGGCTTGTGTAGAAATGTCGGGGTCGACTTTGGGGAGATTAGCGAAGAAACTAAGTTGACTGGCTCGATCAACACCCTAACTCTCTGCAAGACATTGAAGCTAGAATACACGAGTGGTTACACCAGTAAAGTCTACTCATTCAGTGAGCCAGATCAAGAGGGTCAAGAAGGTCAAGAGGGTCAAGGCGATCAACAAGGTGAGCAAGTGGAAATGCAGCCAAGAATGCCAAGAACACAGGAACAGACGGATATCCGGGATGAGATTCGTGATTTGACTCAGCTCGTCCAAAACATGAGTGACAAGCAAGATATGTTGGCTCAATTCGTCTATGCCATGAGTGACAGGCATGATAGAATGTTCCGTGCAGTACTTGGAGATGACTGATTCAACGCCCTTCAGCAACCTGCTCTTCCTAGGCGAATAAATCTACCACCGCAGCCGCAAGGAGATCAAGAGGAAGAGCTGCATTTTGATGAAGAGGAGGACAGTGCCCGCAATGCACGAAACCAATAAAGACGGGGGCAACCACGGGATGCTTGAGTTTTATGATTCATATAAAAGGGACGTTCCCTTTAATAGGTTTAAATTGAGCTCAAATGTTTTACTTCTATTTCCTTCTTGTATTGGTATTGTTTTTAACTTTTTGGAGATGTTGGCATGTTAACTTGTTTAGATTTCTATTGTATGTTTGTCCGATTTTATTAGAGCCGTGCTCGCTCATTTATTACTTTCTGTTGTGTTCTTTGCTTTCGTTTTTGTTGTGCTCTTGTTTTTTGTCGTGTCGACCCTTTTTTCCATCATTCTCAATTCACACAATGAGGACATTGTGTGTTTTAAGTTTGAAAAATAAGAGGCTGCGTTTTAAGCAAAATAATTCAATTCGTAAAAATCGCAAAATATAGGGGTCAATTTACAAAATTGTCAAAGTCAATTATTATCAAAATTGGGGGTAAAGCGGTCTTTTTATATGAGAGGCGGTTTTTTTTTAGAAGCAAAATAATTCAATTCGTAAAAAGCAAAATATAGGGGTCAATTTGCAAAATTGTCAAAGTCAATTATTATCAAAATTGGGGGTAAAGCGGTCTTTTTATATGAGATGCGTTTTTTTTTTTTTTTTTTTTTAAGAAGCAAAATAATTCAATTCATAAAATCGCAAAACATAGGGGTCAATTTGCAAAATTGTCAAATTCAATTATTATCAAAATTGTGGGTAAAGCGGTCTTTTTATATGAGAGCCGGTTTTTTTTTTTTAGAAGCAAAATAACTCAATTCGTAAAATCGCAAAATATAGGGGTCAATTTGCAAAATTGTCAAAGTCAATTATTATCAAAATTGGGGGTAAAGGGGTCTTTTTATATCATAGGCGATTTTTTTTTTAGAAGAAAATAAGTGAATTCGTAAAATCGCAAAACATAGGGGTCAATTTACAAAATTGTCAAAGTAAATTATTATCAAAATTGGGGGTAAAGGGGCATTTTTATATCATAGGCGATTCTTTTTTTAAGAAGAAAAATAAGTGAAAGGGTAAATTAGGTAAATTGAAATTTAATTAAAGTCAATAGTTACAAATTCATTTTGACCAAGTTACCTAATCAATGACCCAGATCAATCTGAGCCAAATGAACGGCATGATGAGACCTCCCGCATGTGAGGGCGTAACTCACATGCCCGCACCCTAGAAAAATCCTACTTGTTTTGGGATTGGATGTAACTTCCAGAAGAGTGATCAATTACAAAGCAAATGCAATACACTTGTTTGGTGGTTGAATAGGTTCGGTCAAACCAGGCTTGGACAAGAATTTTCCGTCCAATGTTGTGCACTATTTTTTGAAGTAGTTCACGACCAACATTCAAACATAAGAATCCATATTTGTGTTGAAACCAACTCAAACAATGTTTGGACTTATCGAAACTCGGGTTTCGACTCATCTATTCAAATCTAATAAATCATTATTTATAATTAAAAAAAATACAGATTTGACACTTAACATCGACATTTTATATATGAAAATCATAGATTTAACAAACAAAACTTTTTTTCCCCTTAAACCCTCAAACTCATAAAACTCAACGTTCAAAATGTTTGCAAATCTTATTTTACTTAAAACACACAAACTAACTTTTCAAAACCAAAATTAGACGAAATCCAATGAACACTGATGCATAGGAATTCTAAATGGTGGTCAATTAGTCTTTTAATCAATCAGTTAGAGCGGCTTAACGAATAATCTTCTTGAGATAGCTTTATAGTTTACACATGTTATAAAGGATTTTTATTTGGGTTGAAATGTTTAAGACAGAGAGATTTTGTAGGCACATCTGCAAAAAATAAATATTTATATAGACTTTAAATTTGTATTGATTAGAGTATTTAATATATGTAGTGTATTTTTTGATGATTAATATATGTAATGTATTAGCAGAGGTGAAATCTAAAAGAAATTGGCAAAATTGTAAAAAACGTCCTAAACTAATTAGTGATTTTGGATTTTCGTCCCGAACTATATCACATCACCGAATTTCGTCCCGTAATTAAATAATTTTTCGGAATATTGTCCCAAGCTAATTACTAATTTTTGTTTTTCGTCCCAAACTATATCAACTCGCCGAATTTCGTCCCGTAATTTACTCTTTTGCATGAATTTAGTCCCAATATTAAATTTCTAATTTAATGAAAATGACGGTTCAATCTTGTAATTAGTTTGTGACGAATTCTGCAATATTTTGTAATTGTTCATGCTAAAATTTGTCACGTCAATACACGTAAGCATCCATGTGGCAATTTAACGGACACATGCCAATTTTCGTCTCATAATTAAAGGTGGGACGATATTCCAAAAAAATATTAAATTACAGGACGAAATTCGGTGAGGTTATATAGTTTGGGATTAAAACCCAAAAACACTGATTAGTTTGGGACATTTTCTACAATTTTGCCAAATAAATTATTGTTTTCAAGTTAGTGGTGTCAGCTTAAATATATAATACATTTTATATTTATAATTGTTAGTGATTTCAAATAAATAAAAGATGTGTTATCATTTTCATTTTTTAGTGGTGTTAAATAGCTAGAAAAGATTACTATCATTTTCAATTTAGAATGAAAAATATATTGATTGAAAGCATGGGTATTATATATGGAGATGGTCTCCCTCAGTCCGGTCTCATTCAAATTGGGTCAAACCTTATCTGGGAAAGATTTTGGGAAGGTTTTTGCCCAAACTTCGTTTCGAGTTAGGTTGAAATTCGTCCAAACCTATTTGAATTTTGTAAAATTGATTTTACATTTATTATCTATTTTTATCATCTATAACATTATTGATTTATACATATCACTTATTTTTTTCCATCAACACAATTATACCTCAAAATTTCAAACCCATAAACTATTATTTTAATACTCCCTCTATCCCAACTTTTTTACTCCTAATTAATGTTCCAAAACAATAGCCCATTTCTTAAAATGAAATTTCTTTTCAAAAAATATTCTCAAAAGTTCCATAAATCAATGTTTCAACATCACTAATTTTAGGGTTGAAAGCATATTGATATCCAAAAACTCGTTTTTTGAACTCACATAAAACTCCCTGCAAAACCAAAATGAAAGCAAAATATTTGGTACGGAGTGAATATTTTCCATTATTCCAAATCAAGTTTTAAAAAATTTCTGAAAACTCACAAACAATTTTTTCATAAACCAGTATATATAATTAAAATATAAAAGACAGATCTAGCCATCTACTTCTTATAGGTCTATTTGGCTGGATTCTAGTCCGGTCTCACCGGTCTCGCAAAACTGAGATGAAGTTTGACAAAACCAATGAAACTCATCACAAACCTATTCAGAAACTCATATCAAAACTATTGAAACCTATAAAACATTGATTTGACACATATTACCTATTTTTCACCTAAAACTCTATAAAAATATATTGATTTGACACCAACCACCTACTTTTTTCCCCGAGCCCCAACATCCAAGCTCGATCCAAGTGGGATTTCAGCTTTTTCAAAACCACAAAACATAACATTCAAAACTTAACTAAATGAGGTTTCACCGAAATCACCCAAACCATATTTTTGAAATCGAAACCGAGTCAAAACCCTTCCAAATAGGCCCATATAATCCAAAATGATTTTTGGGGCCACATAGAACCTGCCACATAAAGAAAAAAAAAATTTCCTTAAAAAAAAAAAAAAAAATTGTGATACGAATATACAACTCTTCACCTACATATTCTCCTCTTTAGTCAAAGAATATCGAATATTCTAGTATAAACTGGTTTTGAACTGTTGAATTTTGTGGAGACATTTTTGAGCCCTATCAAGAATTGCATCCGTTTTACACCTCCTCTTTATGCAACCGTCACCAATAATATCACCTCCATCTTCAACAACATTAACAAAACTACTTTTCTTTCTCTTCTTTCTGCTTGATGATGACTCTGTTTATCCCCAACCCAACAAAAATAAAATTTATAATTAAATTTTGTTAAAATAAAAACATTAAAAAAAATAAAAAAGCTAATGAAATGAAATAAAAATAAAAATAAAAGTTAAACATACCTTGAGTCAGAGCAGATGGGCAATTGGAAATGGGATTGTTTTTCAGCAACAAACTTTGGGACTCAAAATCTGAAATGAAAGTTTTGAGTTCCATTTTCAAATACTGGAACCTGTTTGGATGCTGAAATTCAAGAATTTCTAATTCTTCCTTTGCCTGCTCTATCATCATATTTGAAGTGGTCCTGCTTAATGTCCATATATGCTCTCCTGAACTCATTGATTTGGATTTCAATTTTGACACACGTAGAAAGAAAAAACAAACAAGTTTTTAATTTATGAATGAGAAAGGAAGGTGGAAAGTTCTAATGCGTGTGTGCGTGCAGTAAACTAAATACATCGAGTTAATGACAATTTATCCCAAGTGAAATCCATAATATTCATTTTATTCCTTTGTGACTTAAAAATGAGCATTTTACAAAATTAAAAGTGGACATGAAAAATATTTTATAACATATAAGTGTAAATTGTTATATTTGTCATGACACATAAGGTAAACTGCTCTAGGGTAAAATATCATATATAAAAATATTAAGAGACGGAGTAAAACTTTTATAAGATCAAAGGAGGTCAGTGGCGGAGCCCGAATTACATCAAAATATTAATATAAATAATTACATCAAAAAAATCTACAACAAAACTTAAATTTGAACAAAATTATTAATTAAAACTCAAAATCACACGAAACAGTTTTTTATTTACATAGAAACTGTAACTTGATCTTGATAACACAAATGTATCAAAATAATAAATTAGAAGATTTCCAGCGGAAATAAAATCATATTTGTAAGTAAATAGGAGTACTACCTTTTTTCAATTGTTCTTAATATTTTTTTTTTTAACCTTCTTTTGGTGGGTTTCTTTTGTGAAAATACAAAGAAGATGGGAGAGAGATGTACAAAATTTGAGTAATTATTCATATTTAAAAAGTATCTTCCATACCAACATATATTGATTTAGTGGAAAATATTAGTACCGACCTTCTCGAAATGGATTAAATCATTGGGAAAAAAAGGTTTTCCATTCCTAATATAATATTATTGTTCGTCGGTAAGTACAATTCAAATTCCAAAATAAAAAGAATATATATGTCGGAGTTTGTATTGAAGTAAACTTTTAATTCTATAAGTTGTGTTTTCCATTATCTAATATAAACATAAAATTACATTTATTATTATATTAAAGGGATAATTACATTCAATCCCCTCCAAGAATCATAATTATATTGACCTCCCCCGATGTTTCAAAAACCTTACAAAACCCTAACGGATACTAATGATATTGGATAGAATTTGTGAAATGACTTAATTGCCTTCGTCAATTTTAAATAAAAAAAAATCTGATTAACAAAATATCTTATTTACACTTGCAATAATGCACAAAATTACCATATTACCCTTACAAAATTTAATTTTATCATAATTGCACAAATGTCTGATGGTCCCAAGTGGTCAGATGAGGTCTAGAGGGGAGGGGGGGGGGGGGGGGGGGGGGGGGGAATAGACATCTGTACCTTTAGAAATTTTCTCTAACTTTTTATAAGCAGAGTAAGCTTATCGGACCCGTATGAGACTACTCAGCTGATTCAGCGGAAGTTGACCACTCTTCTGATTTATTTATCTATTAAAATAAACTCAGAGTTTTAAACTTGTATGCAGTGGATTTGAAAGAGAAATTTTTCAAATAAGTTTAACTTTAAAGGTTTTACCCCAGTTTTGTAAATTCCTCTTTTAAAAGTTTTATCTTTTAAAACGTTTATTTGCTTATGAAGATATGCAAGTTAAAAGGCAAGTATCAAACACATGAATTTTTATAGTGGTTATATAAACGAGAAGTCTTTTAGTCCCACTCTTCTGAATCACGAAGATTTAGGTTTCACTAGAAACACTAAGTAACTATTACAACTCTACTTGCGCTTTTACAACGAATGATAAAGCCACAAGCTCAAAATAGGAGATCACAAAGAAAACCTATCATCTGAAGTAATATCGCTCACTAAGATGGATATCTACTTCTCACAACACTCAGTGGTTACAGAAATCACTCAGATTTATAAGTATGATATTTTTCTTCAACTTGCTTCGTCAACAGATGACTTAGCTGATAGTGATCTGTTCTTGAGTTTTTGAGACTTAGAATATTTTGCTCGATGATTTATCTCTCAATTGTTGTGTTGAGTGTCTCTAACTCTTGAATTCAGATCTATTTATAATCGCAATTTGAATTCTGCCCGTTGAAGTTAGACAGATTTCAGATCTTCCTCGAGTTTCGGTCCTAAACCTTAAACGGCTCCTTGCAAATATTCACTTGACAGCCTGCTGTACGGATCTCACAATCGCATTAAATGCACCATGCTGATACGAGGTTTACTCTCCCAATCATTGTCATTAATACCCTTCTCTTACAATATTTATTACGCCAAGTGCATTTATTACCGTTGGAATGACTTCTGATCCCTTTTCACTCTACTGATTCAAACCGAACTCATCTGATATGACTCTGCTGAAATCCACCAGTTTGATTCCGAAATCAGCATCAGATTACTAGTCTTCCAGACCGAAATTCAATCTACTGATTTTATTTGTCTTCTCGATTGAACTTTTTCAGAGGTTAGCTAAGCTTCGATTACTTAGCTGATGACTTTTGAAAATCATCAAAACTTCCATTCACTTATTCATCTTCATCCAATAATGTCTCTAAACTTTAAAAAATTAATTTTATACTTAAAAAAAAATCACCTCATCCCTTACCCCCCACCCCACCCTCACCTACCCCAACCCCCGCCATCCCTACGCTCCTTCTAGGCCACATCACCGACCAGGGATCTAAGATTCTAGGCCAATGACGACCTGGAAGGAGTCAGGTCATCGCCAGCTTGGGTCCCAGGCCTGCGATGGCGATGGCGATGGCGATGGCGATGGCGATGGCTTAGGGTTTGCCGCGATGTCGCAGACATGGGTTCTTCAACCCAGGCCCGCGATGACACCTCTCCTGGGGTGGTTGGGGATGGCGGGTGGGCCGAGGGTTGGGTTGGGTAGGGTGGGGTGGGGTGGGGTGGGGTGGGGAAGATAGTGAGGTTTTTTTTTTTTGAAATAATATATATTAATTTTTTTATTGATTTATAATAATTATTTTTAATATTTATGATTTTATAATAACTATTTTATTAAATTGGGTATTTGAATGAGTATTTATTTAAAATTTTACGAAATTTTATATGAACATGTGAGCAGTTTTATAATGTCTTATAATTTATGTTCAAGTTTTTTTTTTCATGATTAAATGTAATTCATTCATTTATCCTTGTACTTAATTACTGGTTAAATGTGAAAGTTGAATGTATTTACATTTTTATTTATGTTCTACAATGTTTTTATTATAATTAATCATAATTTATTTATTTTTTCTTATTTTTTAATTGTAAAACTTTATGAAAAAAATTGAAAAAAACATTGATGTGTTATTATATTTTTATTTTAAGAATATATATATACACTAATAAACTGATTATGAGTTTCATGTAAATTTACAATATTTGTATCAATACTTATAGATACACATTACAAAGAAAATCCTCCTATGTACCACACATAACAAGGGCATAATTGTCCACCAAAATTGCTACAGTAAACTGAAGGGTAAAATGGGGTTTTCATGACGTCAACAAAAATTAACGGATGTAAAGTTTTTGAAACCTCAGAGGAAGTTATTGTAATTATGATTTTTCGAGGGAATTGAAGGTGAAATGCACCAAACTACAAGGAAGATCCTTGTAATTATCCCTATATTAAATACCTAACATCAAATTTCAGTGGGGTCCATGCACCCGCCACTGTAGGAGATAAAGTATTTTTTCTAAATTTCGAAAAAATGAATTGAATATTATGAATATTTTGAGGGTTAAGTTGCCATTCACTCAAAATCTATGATGCATGAATACTTCAAAAATTTATAAAATGCCTAGTCGGATACTTCTTGGATACGATACTCCTCGGATACTCGTGGGATACGTATTCGACACTCCACGTGGCATGTCAGTAAATATAATTAAAAAGAAAAATTGGACACTCGTATCGGATACTTATTTAAACGTATCCAACACATTCATATTCTGAATTTTGTTAAAGTCACCACAATTGGTTAGAACAATGTAAGACGTCAAACCACTATTTGTATTATATACAATTGCAATACAAGATAAAATGTCCATAACGGGACATATTTTATATAGCATAATAAAACAATGAATATGATGTACAATTAATAGTATTAAATTACTAAACATATGCAATTTAGTACTTATGAAACTTAACTTGATTTATTTCAATATGTATGAATATATAAATATATTATTTTACTTATTTCAATATGCATAAATATACAAATATATATCTTTTAGATTCGTATCCATATCGTATCGTATCCATTAAATTTTTAAAAATCTGTATCGCCGTATCCATATCATGTCGTATTCGTATCGTCGTATCCGTATCCGTGCAACATAGCTCAAAATACATTATTTGAGGAGCATGAAAAGAGAGATGGGGTCAGGTCAATACAAAGTTGATTGGTCTGTTCTTTTCAATATGCAAAGCACCTTTTTAATTTGGGGTTTGGGATGTGATGTGGCGCAACAATTTTGCCAGGAACAATGCATTTCTTGCTCGCTCGTTCTGTCGGCCATACCCCTGTGGATTGGACCCAAATCAGACAAAAATTCAAAATAAACAATGACCAGGGAAAAAAGTTGTTTAGGAAAATCTCCGCTAAAGCTAGCGAAATTGTCAGAACAAAGATTATTGCTGTCAGAGCAATTTTTATCAATTTCTCAATTTACTCCTAGTCAAAAGTTATAAAAATTCATACTTTTCAGTTCTCAAAATACCTTTTATTAATAATTGACAATTCACTCTTCTCTCTCCTATTAAAACATCATTAACTACTTTTTCTTTTTTCAAGAAATCTTTAAACATGAAAACAATTAATGTTGAATTTTCATTTTTTTATTTAATCTGATTATTTTCCACATAACAATTAACCACTTTTTTTGTCTTTCCCTTGAACGTGAGATAATTATATTGTTCAAAATAATCAAATTAAATTTGCAAAATGAAAATTCAAATTAAGTAGAATGTTTGTCTTTAGAATGATTAGTACTTGTCTCTCAGTTGCAAGATTCCACCAATTGATACTTGAATGGCCAATACGTCCAACAATAGGCAGTTTTTGTAGCATAAGAACATTGTTTTATGTTGCCAGATTTCAAATGATTTCAAAATGAAAATTAAATTTCATGTTTAAACTTAACATGAAATTGTGATTTTACTTGGTTTGATTTTTAAATGACTTCGACTCGAATGAGTTTTAGTCGAGTCAAACATGAATCATACTTGAAAACTTCACTCTTATATATATTTTTTCATTTTTTATTTATCGAGTCGAGTTGCGCTTTAAAAGTTATGAAACTATATTCTTAGGCTTAATTCGATAAGAATAATAAATTGAGCTCAAATGAATTTTTAGTTAACAATATTTAGTCGAACTGTGAATAAATAAATTCATATTTCAACAACATAAATCTTTGATTGATATAGCACTATTCATTTTAAATCACTCATTAATATTTATAACTCACGTGCAAATAATTACCTCTATGGAACAATATAAGACTTTAATTGATTTCTTCTTCTTATTATTATTATTTAAGAACTTACCATTTGGCTTCCATAGAGGTAATTTTTATTTAATCTGAATTTTCATTTTGCAAATTTAATTTGATTATTTTGAACAATATAATTACTTCACGTAAGGGAAAGAAAAAAAAGTCAAATAATCAGATTAAATAAACAAAATGGAAATTCAACTCTAATTGATTTCATGTTTAAATATTTGTTTTTGAGAACCATATTTAAAGATTTTTTTGGAAAAGAAAAAGTAAGTAATGATGTTTTGATAGGAGAGAGAATAGTGAATTGTTAATTATTAATAAAGGGGTATTTTGGGAACTGAAAAGTATGAGTTTTTATGACTTTTGACTAAAAGAGGCAAATTAGAAAATGAACAATAATTGCTCTGGTAGCAACAATCCTTGCTCTGGCATTATCGCTAGCCTACGCTAAATTCTCTTGTATTATTTTTATTACAAAGAATTTTCTTTTTTCTTTTTTACCAAATTTTGCACGCTTTTTTCTCGTAAATTATGAATATCGTTAATAAAATTTGATATTCATATTTTAACCTTCATATACATACATGATTTTCCATTTTAATCTTATTTTAATTATGCAAAGAAATCCTTTAGTGATGCTTAATCTGCACATAACTCCTATAACTTGTATTTATTATGAAAATAATCTTTCTGTGTTATCCTTAATTTGAACTGAACCCTTGCTTTGTTCGAAGCACATAACGGCGGAGACCCCCCTCAATTTTCCTTTTTTAATATAATAGTAATTTTTTATAAGCCCAATAAATTGGCCCAATTCGAAATTCTCAACCCAAATAAATTTTAGTCCAATTAATAACACAATCCACTTTAATAATATCACACTCTACCCAACTCTCAAGCCCCAATTAAAAAAATATAATTCTTCTCTACTCCCAACATCTCCAAACCATAGCCCAATTAACTAAGGATCAGACATCAAGAGACAAGATATGATGGATGGGGATATTTGTTGGAGGAAGTTACTTCTTTTTGTTCTAAGCATGAAATTGAAATTCCTTCAATGAGTAATGTCTATGAGGTCAAGGCGTATTATAGAACAAGTAACTATCAAACATCATTACAAGGTTGAGAGATTCAATTCGGTGATAGATATACAATTGCAAGATAGAACAACCGTTTCAATGAAATAAACACGGAGTTGCTTCTTTGTGTTGCATGCTTAAACCCATCAAATCGCTTTGAGGCTTTTGACAAAGAAAAACTTGTTCGTCTTATCGAACTTTATCCAAATGACTTCTCTTTTCTTGAGCTCTCGGCCCTTCCCAATCAACTTGAAAATTATATAAGGGATGTTCAATCAACTGATGATTTTACTAGCTTGAAATGGATTGGTGATTTTGCTAAGAAGATTGTTGCAACTAAAGGGCATGTTGCATTCTCGATGGTTTACAAACTTGTGACATTGACGCTTATTCTATCCGTTGCAACTGCATCAGTGGAGAGTTTTTCCAGATATGAAGATAGTAAAGAATCGACTTCGTAACCGAATGGGCGATCAATGGCTAAATAATAGTTTAGTTGTCTTTATAGATAGAGACATATTTAATAGTATTTCAAACGATACTATCATGGACAGATTTCAAAAAATGAAATATCGTCGTTGTCAATTATTAAAGTAAATACGTAGATATTTTGAATTCTTTTGGGACTATAACGGAGAATCATATGTAATTAAAGTATCTCGTGGGGTTTATTTTTGTCAAACACCACCTCCCTGTTTTTGTATTGCGTCATATATTTTATCTTGAATAATATAAGCTTTAAATTTAACTGTTTGACTGGATTTTTTTTTTTTTTTTTGCATAAAAGTTTAGCCCCCGACCAAAAATCTTGGATCCGCCCCTGCACGCGCCCATCCATTTTTTTTTTTTATATAAAAAAATGGATTTCTTACATGATTTGATAAAATACAATGGAATTCCTTGGAATAAAAATAATGCAGGGAGATTTTGCGCGGGAATTCCAAAACATTGGTGGGTAAATTATTTTTTTCCCCAAACAATTACCAGAGTAAAAACACCAATTTATTAAGGAATTAAATACATAATTTATGAGCAGCTAGCGATCATTTGGAATTCATCTATATACTAAATAAAAGACGGATGTATCATATTAGTCCCAGTTGAACAGTTGAGTTAATTATAAATTAGTGAAGTACTGCTTCAATGATAAAAAAAAATGAACTACTTCGTTGAAACGGTTTTTAGAGTAAAACAAATAGATTTTCTTAGATGGAAGAAGTCTCGTTCTGATCGTGAAGTTAAGGTTGTAATTAATGAGTTCGAATCTTATGAAAAGTATGGATATTTTTAAATTTAACACTACTAAAAACAAGAAAAATTCCCACTGATTTTGGGAAAAATCGATCGGAATTATAAAATTCCGACCGAAAAAATCGATGGGAAAAAGTTGGTCGGAATTGGATTCCCACCGAAATTCCGACCGACAATTTTCCGACTGAAATTCCCACCGATAATTTCGGTGGGAATTCATATATTTCATTTTTTTTTAAATTCCCGAAACAATTTTTTTTTTTTTTAACTTCTAATCTGTATGAATTCCCGACAATGAATTACATAAAGGTCCATCTACTCATAACAAAATATTCAATTCTTAGAAACATAATATTCAATTCTTATAAACACATAATCATCCTATATTACAAACATTCAATACTTGTCTAATAAATCATTATACCACATATCCGGTGTTTCAGAAACGTCGTCCGAGTTTGTCATTTGAGAATGTCTCGGCGGGGGCGGTTCATGAGCTAGAGCAGCAGGATTAAAAAACATATGGAAAGTGTTTGGTTGAATAATATTGGGGAAGTGTCGATATATACCTGGCTGCGTAAGATTAGACATGTTTACATACTGTGCATGTTGAGACGGGCCAGCCTGATGGTGGAAGGGTTCGTTGACCGTGAAATTTTGACCGGGTTGCGAAGGTTGACCGGTCCAATTTTGCAAAGCAAGGTTCAACATCATCCTATACTGCTCCAACTCGGCTTGGTGTTTTGACTGCATTGTTTGCATCTCCTCACGCATTGTTGCCATTTGAGATTCTACTTGGACAACTCTTTCAACGGTCTGTGGCAAAAGTTGTGGATCACCGTAATTGTTTTGCGTTCGTCCGATACGCAAATGACGTACACTATTCGCTCGACCTGACTGATGGAATAGTGTCCTGCAAGCCAACTATTTTGGCTGCATTTAATTAGTAATAATTAAAAGAACTATTCAATTCGATTAATAAATGCATTTATTTATATGGTCACCTTCATCTTATGAATAATTATCTAACATAAGGATGTAAGTCCTTAGATCACAGGGCTATGGGACAACCCGTGGACTGATCTCCAAGGCCGTGATCTAAAACTAATTCAAGGGTCGTAGAATCCATTTGAGATGGGACATCAATGGATTCGGTTAGACCCTCACGAGTGTGTATACTCCGATGAACTGGAGGATGCTGGGGTCCACGAGCATGACTGGGATAGTCGATACACACGAGTGGGTGGCTTGCTGGATGGCAAGCGCACTGAATACCCCAACTAGGAAATAACTCACCATGGAAGAGGTAGTCGCATATCGGGGATGAAGTTATTCCTATTTACAATAGTGTACGAGGAACGATCCTTATTACTTGAGGTGATAGGGTTTATCTGGTGCACGAACGTCTATGCTTTGATATGAGTCCCGACTGACTGGAGTCTACCAGAAGGTCTATGTGGGTTCATGTTGCGTATAGAGGAACGTGTATGCAGGTTCATATCATCAACAGAGGATCCGTTGACCCAACTTGATAGGTTGGGAGCTTCTCCTATGAATCTCTGTCAGAAACGTATTCCGGTAAATCCTTGGCCAAGGTATCTGACGCCTTTATGGAAGTAGCTCATAAAGGTTAAGTCAAAGGGAATAGTTTCGAGGCCAGAATACATATAGTCGAGACAAGTAAGGAAACTGATGAAAGTCCATAACCTTAGTCTTGACTGGGAGACCAACTAATAAAAGGATTAAGTCGTACATGGTAATTGTAAAGAATAAAGGTTCACTGAATTAATTCACCAGTGATTGGGCTCCACGGGCTTGTGGCCAGACATCGACTGTGGAGTGTGGGAGAATTCCCAAATTAGCAGGGGTGCTAATTTTGGAATGGTCAATTGACAGAGTGTTCAATTGATTTAGAGTATAGGTTTACTCGAATAATTAAATATATATTTGATTATAACCCGCGGCCAATTATGTGGTGAACCTACGGGGACATACACAAACACATCGAGCGGAAACATGAAACGAAGAAAGTTGGACTCGACTGGGTCGATCCATTTGGGCGCGAGAATCCGATCCAATTGGATTAGATCGAGATGTCAAATTAAATAGGTTTTTAATTTGATAAGAATAATTAATTAAATTAGATTTAATTAATTGAGGAGAGAGAGAATAATTAATTAATTAAAACTTGGAGTTTAATTTAATTAAATAAAGATTAATGGGAATTAATTAATTGGACTAGGAGTCCAATTTAATTAATTAGAATAAATGGGTTTTAATTAGTGGGCCAACTAATCTTGGAGATTTAGATGGGCCAAAGACTAATTGAAAGACAAGACCATTTAATTAATGAAGTCTTGCATTAATTAAAGGCTTGGCCCATCTAGAAGTTAGATCTTGTTAGGAATCCTAGTAGGGTTAGGATTACAAGATCTATAAATAAGTCCCATTAAGTCTTGGAAAAAATACACAATATACTAAGTACACACTTTGTATAACTCTTCAAAAGAAAGAAAAAGAAAACACTCTCTCTTCCCTAAGCCCTAGCCGCCGCCGCCCCTACCCTGACATAAGTCGATCGACTTCTGTCTTTCCTTCTCGAGTTTCGCATCTTGATTTCTTCTGTGTTCTAGCCGATCAGAGATTTCAAGGTTTTTGTGTGTATGTGGTGTACTGAACCGTAGACGCGCAACACGTGGGGCGCTAAGCAAAAGCTTGGGACTGAAAGTAAAAATTGGAAGAGATTGAGTTCGCGTCTCCGGGGATTTCCTACAGAGCAGAGTTTGGCTCGGAAGTGCTAGGAAGCAGGTATAACTTATTCTAGCGATTTTTATACTAGTTTAATATTAGTTTAAATATATATCGGATTGTATCCTGGCAAGATTCCCAAGGGGAGCCTAAAAGTTTTTTTATTTCCGCATCCTGAGGCTCGTTTTCCCGTAAGAATCCCAACAGTGGTATCAGAGCCAAATCCGGCTCTATATTTAAACTAATGAGCAAACTCTGTGGATTTAAATCTTATGTTTGATTTTAGCTGTTGATTAGATTAACATGCATGTTAGATCTGTAGATTAGATCTGTTGGATAGATCTTTAGTTTTTAACTGGATTGTTAAAACTGTAATTTTAGATTCGTTATTGTTATCATATTTTTAATTTTGGATTAAATTAATTAAAACTGTTGATTTTAATTAATTAAGGAATCAATAAATTGTTATATAAAAACGTATTGGGAACCGAAATCTGAAAATTGCACAGCCGTTGCACGACGACTGCACGGCGATTGCACGGCAGACGCACATCGACTGCACGGCTACTGCAGGCAGTTGCACGGCAGACGCACAGCGACTGCACGGCAGTTGCACGACAGACGCACAACGACTGCACGGCAGACGCACAGCAGTTGCACGGCAAGGCAGACACACATCGACTGCACGGCAGTTGCACGACAGACGCACAACAGTTGCACGGCAGACGCACAACGACTGCACGGCGGTTTTACAGCAGTTGCACGTAAACTGCACTCGCGCGATAGTGGAAGATTAGGGTTTCGGGAATTTTCGTTTTTGGATAATCTTGAATAAAAGCTTGGAGATTTTGTTGTTATGGAATCTTGGTGAATCTTGGATTGATCTTAGAGATCTAATTAACTAGGAAACTTAGAGTTTCATTTAAGATAAGACATTTAATTAAAATTAATGTCTTCTAGTTAATTACCAAGATTAAAGATCTTAGAGATCTTATTAAACAAGGAAACTTAGAGTTTCATTTGTGATAAGACATTTAATTAAAATTAATGTCTTCTAGTAAGTTACCATGATTATAGATCTTAGAGATCTAATTAAACAAGGAAACTTAGAGTTTCATTGTGATAAGACATTTAATTAAAATTAATGTCTTCTAGTAAGTTACCATGATTATAGATCTTAGAGATCTTATTAAACAAGGAAACTTAGAGTTTCAAGATAAGGATAGATAATTAAATTGGATTTTATTTCTATCTTTAATTAAATTTCAAGATTAGATTCCTTGATGCTCAAGCAAGAGCATAATAGTCCTTTTAATATTGGACAATTCAAAATTAATTATATGAATAATATTTCGAATTAAAATTTAAAGAAGCCGGTAAATTTACATTATTGCCCTTATGTGAATTTATGCATGTTCTTGCTTGAATATGTGGATTGATCGAATTACCCTTAAGTCCTGTGTAGTTTATTATTGGTTTTTCATTATGGGTTGTAATTAAATGGGCCTGATTGGTGCCCCTTCTTTGTTGAATTCAAATGTAATATAATAGGGTCTTAAGTTAGACTTAGATTAGGCTTGGAGCCCGATAGACCTCATGGAGACTTTGAAGATCAACATGGAGGCCCATTACCTTGAAGGACATGGAGGCCCAATTCTAAAAGATGGTGGACATTACAAGTGAAGACCCATGTATGCATGGGATTTATTTTGTAATAGAATTAGGCCATTTATTTTCACCCTAGACTGACCAATTGGTCCATCACGTGGCTCGTGATGGATCGCATAGGATGGGCAATCGATCAATCGTACGTGCAATGCTAAGTGATGAATGTTTACTTTTTGTATTTATTCTTTGATGTATGAGATGCATGCTTAGGATAGAAAAACGTAAACAAGATAATTGATAATATGATGAGACCTCGCACTTGAAAATTTCATAAAACCTCCAATTGAACCTAAAATTCAATTATAATATTAAATCGTAAAACGGGCGCATAGAATGGTGTTTATGGTCCGAGCCTATCCAATTACTAGGTCTTAGGCATATCGTATGAATATATCTCGATGTCTCACGAGTCGTGGGTCGAGTTATAGGAAGATGGTATGTCTATTGCCTCGATGCACAGTTTAGTGCCAAGGGAGAGGATAGCAAGGTTCTAGGCGCTGTCTCACGAGTGGTGGGGCGTTTAGGATTGAACTATTTCTCTTCTCGAGTATTGGACATGATTTAACGCGAGTAAGTATGGATGTCTCATGAGTCGTGGGTCCATAATGAAAAACGAGGCTAAATGAACTCAAGGGTTAGCTGCGATGGTTAACCGGCGACGTGATCGCCCACCAAGTGGATCAATTGGTATGGCCAACGAGTCGTGGGTACTGAGCGATTGCATTTGGGCCTTGAGCCCATTAGGAAATTTTTATTTCCCGAACCTTATGTGGGGGCAAAAGTATTCGATAAAAATAGTGGGAGTAATTTACAAATAAAAACCATGTTTGTAAATTATGCATTAATATTAATCTACCGCGTATTTATTTATTTTATCGTCATGTTTATGATAGTTTTTCATAAATGATATATCCTAGAATATTTACCATCATACTTGAATCAAATAAATTTACTGAACCCAAATGAATTTTGAATGACTTCAAAACTTGAGAAATTATTCTCGAGTCCAAGCAATGACTCATCTCCTTACAAAGATTTCATTGGTTATCCTTTCGAAGTCACGCTTCGACTGGAATGGTGATAGGTTTCACCAAGCTGCCTTTTTTTTAGTTACTTTTCAAATAAGAAAGGTGATAAGTTTCACCAATGGGTTGATGATGGTTCTCAAGCCCAAATTTTCTTGAAGGCAAACATGAAGTCTCCCTTAAATGGGAAGTAACATCTCGTTGAAAGGCCCCAAAAGTCTCGAGAGATGGAAGAAGATGAATGGATCCTCTCTGAAGGGAAATAACCTTAGAGGTTTTTCTGTAAGGATGATAAGTTGAAAAGTCAATCAAAATGGTTCTTCCATGGATTAAGATCAAGGGAAAGAAGGAATTGAACATACTCATCCCGTAAGGGATGATTAAATTTTATTGAACTTAACCTTATGGTCAAGTAATGCATAAGGGTGTTGGACGCCCGATGAAGTACTCATTGATGCATTGAATGCATCTAAAACCATGAATTATTTAGATCTTTAGAATTTGCTTATACCATCCCTTGTCTTAAGGGATGTGATAGTTCCATAATGGTTGGAACTGATTGCGCTATAAGATTTTTACGCAAAAGGTATGAATAAGCAAATAGGTATGAATACTCATGCAACGACTAAATATAGTATGCATAGTCAATAAAATATAAATAATCAAGATTCCACACACTTGAGTCGTTGTATAACCGAAAGGCGATACACGAGCACTAAAATAAATTTTCGAATTAAAGATTCAAAATATTGAGCTCGCCTAGGTCGAGCTTGATTGGGATGCTAGAAATAGTAACCGACTTTCGAATCTTGCTTAACGGAAATTAAATTTAGTAGTTGTTTGCTAGGCAACCAAGAGGGATAAACAATTGCAATGGATTTAATCCATTTAAAAGTGTGTAGAAACACTAAAGCATTAGTGGGAGATAAGGCGTCTCTTGTACCATCATGGGTAAAAGTACGTTGTGAAGTACAAATCCAAATTATTTTTTAGAATAAAGAAGAGAGCCTAATCAATAAAAGCATGTAAAAGATTTGGATCGATTCAAAATCGAACATGCATTGGCAAATACTCCATTGATTATTTAATAGAGAATTAGATTCTCGAAATGTAAGACCCGCTCGAAATATTGTCAGTTGTCGAGCATTCTGGACATGAAAATGTCCATTAGGAAATCTTACATGAAATTCCTTATTCAATCAAATAAAACTTGATCGAGAAAATTGAAAATACTGAGCTAAGTATCTATGAAACCAGTTCCAAAACATATCAAGTGATATGGGTTTTGGTATTGTACCTTCATATGCATTCATGAGCATATGGGGTCTTCCCCTTATGTGAATAAGCTAGTGGGAGATAAGCTGGAAATAAAATCCATCTTATGCAATTTATGGAGTATCCAATATCCTCAAAAGGATACGAGTTCTATGGTCTTGTAAGACAAACAACCTTTGTCTCAAGGAAAAACTAACTTCTTGGAGAAGGATTTCTTGTTGGACAAGAAAGAAAACAACATAGAACAAGATGAGGTTCATGAAATCGACCCATCTCCACAGGCAGTGGGAGAACCTGAGCATGAAAATGAACCAACTAGTACACATGAATTTCGAAGGTCTGAAAGACAACGTAGGAAACCCGAGAGGTTCTACAGTCTGCTGCATGAAATTGGACAGTCTGAGACTAATCCAAGGACCTACGAAGAAGCTATGCAAGACATAGACTTGGGAAGGTGGCACAAAGCCATGTAATCTGAAATGGACTTCATGCACTCTAACAAGGTTTATACCTTAGTGGATCCACCAGTGGGAGTAGCTCCCTTGGGTTGCAAGTGGATCTATAAGCGAAGCTTGGAGTGAACGAAGAGGTTATTACCTACAAGACACGACTAGTTGCAAAAATAATAAGTTCAAATGTCGAGCGTTGACTTTGATGAATTTTTGCATGCAGCGATGTCCAAATCCATTCAGATATTGTTGGACATATCAGAGTAGTATTAACTACGAGATATGGCAGATGGATGTAAAGATCGTTTTTCAATGGAGACATTGATAAGGAGATCTACATGGAGCAACCAAAAGGGATATACATCCAAGTGAGATGAGCACAAAGTGTGCAAACTCCGAAGGTCCATATATGGACTTAAGCAAGCTTCCCAAAGCCGGAACATACGTTTTGATGATATAATCCAAACCTTTGGATTTGTCAAAAACGTGTTCAAGCAGTGTGTGTACAAGAAAGTTAGTGGGAGTACAGTTGAATTTTTATGCTTTATGTTGATAACATTCTGCTCATTGGATATGATGCAAAAGTGTTATCCGAAACGAAAGCATGGTTTTCTACACAATTCTCAATGAAGGATTTGGGAGAAGCATCCTTTGTACTGGGTAGAAGGATCTACATGGATAGATCGAAAGGACTGTTGGGCCTCTCCCAATCAAAGTACATAGATAAAATACTGAAGAAATTCAGTATGGAAGAATCCAAGAGAGTTTAGAAGTTAGATCTTGTTAGGAATCCTAGTAGGGTTAGGATTACAAGATCTATAAATAAGTCCCATTAAGTCTTGGAAAAAATACACAATATACTAAGTACACACTTTGTATAACTCTTCAAAAGCAAGAAAAAGAAAACACTCTCTCTTCCCTAAGCCCTAGCCGCCGCCGCCCCTACCCTGACAGAAGTCGATCGACTTCTGTCTTTTCTTCTCGAGTTTCGCATCTTGATTTCTTCTGTGTTCTAGCCGATCAGAGATTTCAAGGTTTTCGTGTGTATGTGGTGTACTGAACCGTAGAGGCGCAACACGTGGGGCGCTAAGCAAAAGCTTGGGACTGAAAGTAAAAATTGGAAGAGATCGAGTTCGCGTCTCCGGGAATTTCCTACAGAGCAGAGTTTGGCTCAGAAGTGCTAGGAAGCAAGTATAACTTAATCTAGCGATTTTTATACTTGTTTAATATTAGTTTAAATATATACCGGATTGTATCCTGGCAAGATTCCCAAGGGGAGCCTAAAAGTTTTTTTTTTCCGCTGCCTGAGGCTCGTTTTCCCGTAAGAGTCCCAACACTGACAGTCCGAGCACAGTCCCCTTTTTCGACACACCTTGTCTCTGTGCCCATACCTGAAATCACAACAATCTAACATTTAGTATCGGTACAAAATACCAATTATCGAAAAAAAAACATTGATTTTATGCGTTTGAACAACCAAAAAGTGATTCTACTTTAGGATGTCAATGGCCTCGAGAAATCAATAATCTAATTAAAATTATCATTTCTAAAAACTAGTGTATAGATCCAAAATTACGGCAATGATTGTGGGAGTTCAAACTCAACCCAGTTAAAGATACTAGCGTTTCTCAACTAAGTTCATGAAAGTAGCTATAAAGTGTAAATCACAACAATGTAACATTTACTATCGGTACAAAATACCAAATTTGATTTAGAACCCGAGGGTCATACCTCCATTTGAACATCGGGAGGCGGGGTAATAGGTTCTTCTCCTTCCTGATTTATTGTATGAGGGGCTATGTTTTCCAAATATCGATTCTGTACAGAAAGACAATTTGTTAAGCCTACTTACGTACATATATATATATAAGCGTTTGATTGAAAAAATAATTTAAATTATGCAACTTACATATGCAGCTTCTGTCGCCTGAGAAGCCCATTCAATATTCCCATCTTCATCTTTTCTTGTGTACATCCTCAAAAAAACTTCGTCTACCATTGGTTCACGACCCAATTCATCTCGATGAAATATATATAAGTAAAACATACTATAAATTATGTATTTTTGAAAATGACTATATGTTATCTAACTAACTTACCATTTCTTTTTCGTATGCCGAACGAGGTTTAGCTCCACCATAATGCACTATTTGTCCACGTCCACCACAATCTGATGCCCGGTTTTGCGAGGCCCGATCGGAAATCTCCTCGAAATCCTTTGTTTGCCAATATTCCAATAACGCGGCATATTGGTCATCGTGTAAACTTTTTGGCTTTTCTTTCCTGTGGGTACGAGTGTAGTACATTTTGCCCTTGAAAGAGTTCGACATCTTTGTATCAAAAATCTTCCTAATTTGTCGATCATTAATCGGGTTCCATCGGAAGAATCTCTGCAAGTCAATGAAAGTCGGAATTACATTAGTACTGTGAACCAAAATACATATCGGACTAAAATTAAAATACATACATTAAACTCGTTGAACCTCATGTTTCTCTCCCTTTTTGGAACCTTTTTGTAAGTTGGGGCTGAAGTTTTGTTAAATTCATCAATTATGCTGCCTATTTTAGCGATCGCTTCTTTATTAAACTCTCCAAACCTGAATTTGAGAAAAATATCGATTAATCAACAACTAATCCGACAAAATAGAGTAAAATTAATTTAAAAAAACACGCCATACTCGCTTTCGATAGTAGGATATATGAATCCCCTACTATCAACGGCAGGACCGGCATCATCGACATTTGACTGCATATTTGGGACTCTTGATCTTGCACGATCAGAACGCGATGCAAATGAACCATGTCCAACACTAGGAACAGTACTAGGACTAGCATCATCATCATGATCTGGCTAATATCCAGGGCTATATGGAGTGAAAAATGATGGAGGGACATGTGACGACTCCGCTTGCGGCTCGGGTATACCCCTACCCCTACCTCTACGATCCCTATCTCCGGTACTAGCTCTGGACTGATATGACATCTGCATTTAAGAATAATTTGTTAAAATATATGACAATTAATAACATAATCTAATGACAATTAAAATGCAATAAAAATAACTCACAATAATGAAATACATACATATCCTTCTTATCGAATAATATGCAAATTAAATATTATAATGAACCAAGTTAATTTAATATCCGATTTAAAACAAACAATCCGTGCTCTTAAGCAAACAAAGCAATGATGCAAATTTTTTTTAGTGATCTTCGTCATTCATTTCATCTTCATCTTGTCCTGAATGCAATGCTTCCTCTTCTTCTTCGTCTTCTGTATCTTCGGTTTCATATTCTCCTTCATCATCATCGTCGTCATTTTCTTCTTCTTCTTCTTCTTTGCCCGCAAGGCCACGCAGAGAGGACATAACCACTTCATCAGAAAAGGCATTTTCGTCAGCCAAATTCATATCATGGTCGATCTGAACAATTGTAGGGGACGTGTCTGTAAGTGGTTCTTGAAGAACATTATAACTTTGATTGATTCTACTTCTTGGTCTTGTATTGATTACGACACGCCATTTCAACTTGTCCCTTCTCTTGCTCGGGTATGGGAGATAGTATACTTGAGAGGCATGTTGAGCTAGTATAAATGGCTCGTATTTAGGATAATCTTCATTTACATTGATCTCAACGATTCCATATCGCGGATGTCTCTTAATTCCTAGGTTAGAAATTGAATCATACCATTTACATTTGAACAAAATCACAGTGTTATCATCAGAACCGTGATATTTTAACTGAATAATATGCTGAAGCACCCCATAAAATTCCGTTGAATCTTCACCCCTTACGCACCCGAGTTATAAGTCGTACTCTCTTCCCCCAATTCATTTACATGAAATGTGTATCCATTAACTACATACTTTCGCCATGATTTCACTTTTAGACTAGGGCTCCATGATAGATGAATAAGACTTTGATTTTGTATGTTGTTTGATGGATGATGTACCTATTCAATATTAAGAAGTGGTTATTTTTTTTAAGAATAGTTTAATTTTTCGTAAAATATAAATACAAGTCCATAATTTATCACTTACGTAATCTTGAAACCATTTGGCAAAGTTATCTTCAGTTGATTTGTTGACTCCTGTTTCACTCAGGTCCGACCAATATTGACGAAGTCTATTTTCAAATATCCTGTAAATTTCAATGAAATTGTTTGACACGTTACATTTTGACACTTAATTTGTTGGATATTATGTATAGTGAAGTCACTTACTCTACTATCGGTAATACTTCATCGCAATTCATCAATACATAGTATTGAGCAGCTTTGAGTTATTCCCCACTCAACCACTTCTCGACACATTTTCAGACCGGCCTACCAGTTTGTTTAAAAATGGATAGAGTGTTTGCACTAGAAGTTTGACCTCCAATGAATTCATTTCGCCTTATCCTCGTACTCTTTGTTTCAATACCACTTTCAAGATAATAAGAAACAAAATAGGCTACTTCTTGGGCTAAGTATGCTTCACATATTGAGCCCTCAACTCTAGCCCTATTTTTAACCATACCCTTCAAATTGTGCAGAAACCTAAGTCAAATAAAAACAATTAAAATTGTATTAGTATATTATAACGTACAACATAAACAAGCTTATATTGTACGAGAAATTTAAAGGAAAGAAATCTTCATTACCTCTCGAAGGGATACATCCACCTATACTGAATGGGGCCGCACATTTGTGCCTCATACGGCAAGTGAACTGTCAAATGTTCCATTGAGTTGAAGAAACCACATGGAAATACCCGTTCCAACTTACACAAAATAACAGGGATGTTTTGTTCTAGTTCACGCAATTTTTCAGCGTGCAATTCTGTTGAGCACAAGTCTTTGAAAAATAGACTTAATTCGGTTAAAGGAGACCACACGTTAGGCGACAACCTATGTTGCACGGATACGGATACGGCGATACGAATACGACATGATACGGATACGGCGACACAAATTTTTAAAAATTTACTGGATACGATACGACATGGATACCAATCTAAAAGATATATATTTATATATTTATGCATATTGAAATAAGTAAAATAATATATTTATATATTCATACATATTGAAATAGATCAAGTTAAGTTTCATAAGTACTAAATTGCATATGTTTAGTAATTTAATACTATTAATTGTACATCATGTTCATTGTTTTATTATGCTATATAAAACATGTTCCGTTATGGACATTTTATCTTGTATTGTAATGTACATAATACAAAGAGTGGTTTGACGTCTTACATTGTTCTTACCAATTGTGGTGACTTTAGGAAAATTCAGAATATGAAATGTGTTGGATACGTCTAAATAAGTATCCGATACGAGTGTCCAATTTTTCTTTTTAATTATATTTACCGACTCGCCACGTGGAGTGTCGAATACGTATCCCACGAGTATCCGAGGAGTATCGTATCCGAGAAGTATCCGACTCGGCATTTTATAATTTTTTGAAGTATCCGTGCATCATAGGCGACAACATACTGAAGGCAGTTGGAAGCAGTCGTTGCATAAATACGTGACAATCATGACTTTTCATCCCATGTAATTTCAAATTTTTATTGTCTACGCATCTGGACATGTTCGAAGCATAACCATCCGGCATCTTTAGATTTCCAATCCAATTTAAAATATCTCGTTTCTCATCGACCGAGAAAGAATAACTAGCCTTTGGTTTTACGACTTTTCCGTCACGCCTTTGTTGTGAATGAAGTTGTGGTCTCCTACAATGTAATTCCAAATGTTTTCTTGCTTGTTCATTATCCTTTGTCTTTCCTTTAATGTCCATGACGGTGTTAAATACATTATCAAACACATTTTTTCAATGTGCATGACATCCAAGTTGTGACGAACCAAGTTGTCCTTCCAATAAGGCAACTCCCAAAATATGCTCTTCTTGGTCCAGTGATGCGTCACACCGTACCCTGCTATTCTGTTGTCCGTTGGATCCAACTCTTCAATGCTTGGCAGATGTTCAACCCTTGCCCACTCTTGATGGCCATCCAATCTCGGAGGTGCATGCGACTTTTCCTTTTTTCCAGCTTTGAACCCATCCCAGGAATTCCTAAAGGGGTGATTATGTGGTAGAAAATAACGATGACAATCAAACCATGTGATCTTTCTGCCGTACTTAAGATAAAAAGCCTTTGAGTTCTCCATGCAAATTGGACAAGCCAAACGACCACACGTCATCCATCCCAATAACATACCGTAAGCGGGAAAATCATTGATAGTCCACATGAGCGCAGCTCTCAATTAGAAGTTCTCCTTTTTCGAAACATCCCATGTTTCCACGCCGTGTTCCCACAACCCATTCAATTCATCAATAAGAGGCCGCAAATAAACATCTATTCTGTCCTTCGGATTTTTGGGTCCGGGAATTATACAAGTTAAAAACATGTATGGTGTTGTCATACACAGCTCAGGTGGCAGATTATAAGGAGTTACAATAACCGGCCAACACGAATATGGATCACCAGAATTAAACGGATTAAACCCGTCCGTACACAAGCCTAATCGGACATTTCTTGGTTCTGCTGCGAAATCAGGATGTGCTTGGTCAAAATTCTTCCATGCTTTTCCATCGGATGGATGACGCAAAACACCTTCCTCTCTTCTAATATCAGAGTTACAATAACCGGCCAACACGAATATGGATCACCAGAATTAAACCTATTAAACCCGTCCGTACACAAGCCTAATCGGACATTTCTTGGTTCTGCTGCGAAATCAGGATGTGCTCGGTCAAAATTCTTCCATGCTTTTCCATCGGATGGATGACACAAAACACCTTCCTCTCTTCTAATCTCAGAGTGCCACCACATATGAGGTGTCGACTTTTGTGAAGCATACAACCGTTTTAATCGGGGAATCAACGGCAAATAATGCATTCTTTTCCTTGGAACGGATTTTTTATTTTTACCGCTCTTAAAACGATATAGATCACAAAATTTACACTTTGTTCGATCCGCATCTTCTTTATAATACAACATACACCCATTTATGCAACAATCTATTTTGATTGAACTTAATCCAAGCTTTGAGATCAATTTCTTTGCTTTGTAAAAACTCTCGGGAACACAATTATCTTTCTGAACCGAATTTTTTATTAGGTTCGACATTCAATCATAGCATGATTGTGACATGTTGTAGTCTGCTTTAATTGTCATCATTTGTAGGGATAAGGACAAGTCACTTTGAGTTTCACACCCTTCCCACAAAGGTCGTTGAGCAGCCGAAAGCAAGTCATAGAAATGTTGCGCTTCAGCGTTAGGATGATCATGAGTTACTTCGAAATTTTGCACAACATCCCTCATAGCATCATGTACAAGATTTTCGTACGGATTGTAACTCTCACCATGAGTTGCCTGAAAATATTGACCGCTACTTCAACCAGCGTTGATATTATCAATAGGTGGATGGACTTCACCATGTGAAGTCCAATACTAGTAGTCGGACTTGAATCCCCAACGACATAAATGTACAACTATGACCTCATATTTTTTGTAGTATCTATTTTTACACTTCGAACACGGGCACTTAACTTCATTCTGTGATGCAAATTCAGGATGCGACTTAGCATAAGTGATGAACTCATATACTTTACTCACTTACCCATCCTTAAGAGATCTATTGCGTGGATCAACTCTATCGTACATCCAACTTCGTTGTAGACGAATATCCATATTGTTCGATAGTGCTAAAAATTCTAGGAAACGTACATCATATATATGATAGAAGATTCAGAATACATACGTAAAATAAATTTTACATGTAAAGAAAAATATATAATTCTAAATTATAAATAAAAGCATCATGTATTTCCATGCACAAAAAGGCTTCATATATAATGCTTACTAGTCTAGATTAATTTGCTTTCAGGTCCCATATATCTAGAAAAACTATTTATACAGATCCAAGGCCTAACGAATTGAAGTATGATTTACTCCACTTTCAAAAAGAAAAATCTTCAGAGTCACAAGTTAATTTATTCAGGAAGAATTCTAGAATAAGAAAAATGTAACCATATTATAATGCTTAACAAATTTACAAAAACTGAGAAAGGAATCAAGAAAAAACAACCAGTGCATACTGGAGTTTAATTAATTCGGACTATAAAATCTCAATTAGGCTCAATTAAATTTTCAACAACAATATATATATAAAAGTGAAGTTCTAATTACAAAAAACAATATATAGTATATAAATATACACATCAAAGAATGCCAAATTGAAATATGATACTCAAGATCTTCCTAAGAGGGGGGGGTGAATAAGGTATATCAAACTTTTTCAAAGTTTATTTGTTCAGTTTCGTTCCAGAAGAAATTAGTTATATGTTCCAGTGAAAACATTTTTACGTTCCAGAAGCTTAAGAACAATGTTCCAGTAGAAAAGTAAATTGAGATGACAAAAATTAAGTGCGAGAAAATAAATAAACGCAATCACCGATTTATAGTTGTTCGCGCCCAAATGGCCTACTTCCACTCTTCCAGCACCCCTGGGAAATTCACTATAAATATGGCTTGCAGGACGAACCTTCGCCACACGAGATTACAAATTACAAACTTTCTCTCGATTTTATCGAGCTTGCTAGGACACCTCCTATCGCTCCAACAACGTGCTTGCTAGACTTCAGCCTATCGCACTAACAATCGTGCTTGCTAGAACCCTCTGTTCTATCGCACCAAAAATGTGCTTGCTAGGCAAACAACCTATCGCACTAAACAATCGTGCTTGCTAGGACACCTCCTATCGCACTATTACAAGTTGTAAAGACCCTGATCCATTTCTAGCCTTGTCAACATTGTTGGGCTCTAATCTATTAGCCCAAAATGCTTAAGCCGATGTTGACAAGTAGAAGCGGATCAAGTCTTCATCAACCATTCAAACAATTCATCCACAATCAATGCGGGATTGGGGTGTTACAATCTCCCAACTCAAATACTCGACGTCCTCGTCGAGTCCAGAACAATAGCCCAAGACCACTCCATGGATAGTAGTATAATGAATACTCCTCTCGAGTAAGATGTACACAAGTATGCTCACTAATCTTTCTTTTAACCTCTCAAAATATCTCAAAGTTCTCAAGAGCAAGGGTTAAAAAGATTTTCGTTTTTCACAAAAATATTTTTGCAAGTTTAAGTAAAAACGAATTTTTTGCTTTTCAAATGATTTTCACAAATTAAAGTATGAAAAAGCAAGAGTAATTTTCTCAAAGTAAAGCTCTAATTTTTCTCTCAAAGTTGGTGTGTTGTGGTCGATGAAGAAGGCTCACTATTTATAGGTGAGTAGTGTTTGTTCAATAGGGAAAGATTTTTGATACTCAAAAATATTTTGTCACTTTTAAAATGATTTTGCAAGATTAAAACATGTGACAAAGTCTTCAATGAATGTAGACATGGTTTAATAATAGATGAAGACAAAATCTTTCCTATAAAAATGATTTGGAGAATATTTTCAAAAGATCAAATGAAAAATGTAGGATTTTAGCTAGATAATTTTAGAGACAAATTTACTTGCTAGCTAAGTCAAATGATTTTTGAGAAAATCTTTCCTTTAAAAGTTGGCTTAAAAAAGAGTGCAATTTAATAGCCAAACTTATAATTAAATTTTCAAAAATTTAAAAATCAATTCTTGGCTCAATTTAAAAATAGTTCTCGTCATTTGAGACATGAAGAGAAATAGTTTAGTTCAAAAAAGTTAGGAAAGGGGCCGAAATTGTTTGGGCCAAAATATTTAAAAAATAGTTTGGGCTAAGAATTTTCTTGCTCTTTTAATCAAATGAGATTACTTACTAAGTTGACCACAATTTTCTTGAATCGAAAATTGGGCCCTTCAAGGGTGCTAAGAGCTTCGATCTTGATCTTCAATCATAACGAGCCTACTTTTCCAATTGGGCTTCTCATGAGCTAACTTCCAATTTCGTACAAGCCTTTCTTCAAAATAAGTCTTCCTTCATTATTGGGCTTTTGACTATTCATCAAAGAATGAATTAATCTTGCTTGAGCCTTTTATCTTTGATTGATCAATTTCTCGTAAACGAGTCTTTCTTCAATTAATGAGCTTCTCAATAATTCCTGCTAAGATTAAACTCAAGAAACAAGCTCAAATATCAAATTGTTTGTTAATCATTAATCATTCGGCTAACAAAATATATAGTATATAAATATACACCTCAAAGATTGGTGGTGCTAGCTAGCTCCGGTTGTGCTACGTACGGGGGCGGTGGTGTTACGGTGGGGGTGGTGCTACGGGACCGGTAGTTCTGAGGTGGTGGTACTACGCGCGTACAGGCGATGGTGTCCGGTAGTAATGAGCTGGAAATTGAGGAGGTGGTGGTAGTTGTTTTCAATTCGATCTGTAGAGAGAAAGAAGAAGGAGAGAATTTTTTTTTTTTTGAATGAGGCGTACGGTACGGTGTCGCTGCTAGCTGGTGGTCACCGGTGAAGCAACTGGTTGATGTGGTGGTGGCCGGCGCAGATCGAAGAAGGAGATAGAGAGGGAGAGATGAGAAATTTTTTTTTAAAAAATGATAGCAGTTGTGTGTGTGTACGTCGGGTGTGTGCAGAGAGAATTAAATGAAGTATTCCCACCGATTTCAAAATCAGTGGGAATATTAATATTCCCATCCCACCGAATATTTCGGTCGGAATTTCTACGTATTTAAATATTCCCACCGAAATTATTTTCGGTGGGAATTCGTGAAATATTCCCACCGATTATGTTCGGTGGGAATATTTCAGTGGGAATTTTTATTATTTCTAGTAGTGTAATATTGATTTTGTAAGTCAATTGTGCATTGTATTTGTTACGTATTATTTAAAATTTGATCAAATTGACTTATCAACTATACCAATGATTTTATTTATAATAATTAAGTTTATTGTATTAATATCACTTACTAGTAAAATTGTGGGGATTCCTCGAGTCCATTATGATGAATATTTAAAAATTCCTTGGTTTCATACTTCTTACATAAAAATAGAAAACTAAAGAAGACTTTCCTCCCTTTTAACACTAAATATTCTTGCACATAATCTCTAGACAACTAAATGGCACAATTTTCTTGTTCTTCAACCATAACTAGATCGTTTCTAATGATTGAAAATCTATTACAAGAATTTAGTAAACAAAAATCCGCGTACACAAAATTCCAAGTATAACGATGTAGAGAAAATCAATTATATTTAGTAAATTAAGTTTGTTTGAAAATGAAGAAATCAAATTTTCTACGCAAAAGTTAAAGAATCATACCTAATTCCCATTAAAGCTTTAATTTAATTAGATTTCTAGACTTTTCTAATGCTTATTATTATAATCAATGTACGTTTGTCGTCTACAACATTAATCTTCCTCATGATTAAGCACCAATAAAGTAGACCCCCAGCTATAAAGTGGCATCTCAAGGTAATATTAGTCAAATTCGGTCTAAGGTAGTTATAAGAATTAACCTCATACTACAATTTGTTGCAATGACAAACTAATTACTCCGTTCGTCATTTTATTTTTATTTCTTTTATTTTTGACGCAGAATTTTATGTGAATGTAAGAAAAATATTTTCATATATTTATATTTAAAGTAGTGGTTAAAATTAATAATATTAAATTATTACTTATGTATGATAATATATTTTTGAAAAACGTAATCCCCAATTTATAGGGGAGGGGGTAGTGAAAAACAAAAAACTTGTTTTAGGACATCGTAAAGAAAATTAGGATGGGAAGGAGATAATACTACGCACTTTCTTAGGGTTTTTTTTAGAGAATTGCATTTTTCATACCAAATTTTTATCTACTTTAGATATTTGGTATCAAACCTTAAGAAAAGACACATTTAATACTAAAATTGAAGGACTTTTCTCACATTTCCTTTCTCCGTCAATTTGTGGAAGCCAAATTTTGTGATCTTTATATGACGCAAGTTTAGTTCATAAAATGCAGTAAATAATCCTCAAAAAATTAACAAAGTTCCGGAACATTAATCAAAATTAAATCATATCTCATAATCTACAAGGAATCATGCCACACTAATTTTCAGATATGATATGAGGCACATAAGCATGTTATGGTAAAAGTTTTGGAGCATAATTTTAAGCATACCAAAAATCAACATTAAAGCTCAAACAAATGTGAAAAAAGTCCTTCAATTTTGACATTAAAATATGCCGTTTCTGAAGATTTGGTACCAAATATCTGAAGTAAGTAAAAATTTGGTATGAAAATTGTAATTCCCTCGTTTATTATCTCAGGCCTAATGGAAAGTCCTCCACTACAGATAAGGTCCAATGATAGAGTTCATGTTTTATTTTAATTTCTTGAATGAAGGAAATTTACTTGATACCAAACATTTACCAACTTTACACTTTTCTTATTAAGCTTTTTCAAAAAATAGATTTCATACCATGAATAACACTGTGCGACACATTTGCTTCGACCGTTAATTTTTTGGACGGCAAAAGTGTGTTAAGTGTTCAATTTCGCTTCTTCGGGGGGTATTTGCAATTTGACCAAAATATAGGGTTGGGGTTATTTGCAATTCCATCCCATCATCATCTCTCTCACCTCCGGCCCGCCTCCACCACCTCCCTCTGGCTCAACCACCACAACCCACCCCATCGCCAATTCTCTTCCTCACAATTTCCAATCTTCTCTTGAGGAAACGGCGGGGGGGGGGGGGGGGGGGGGGGGCGCTATTGCCCAGGCCCGCTTGCGGAAAGATGAAATGGAAGCAAATCAGTTTCGGGTGAATGGATATTCTGAGATAGAGCAACAAAAATTGAATTTTATTACAAAAAAATGAAACGATTCAGTTTGAACAGCAAAGGGTGATTAATCAAGTCCGACAACGGGTTTTCCAACAATCCTTTAAGAAAAGATTGGAAATTGTGAGGAAGAGAAGTGGCGGTGGGGTGGGTTGTAGTGGGTGGGGTGGGTTGTGGTGGAGGCGGGCCGGAGGTGAGAGAGATGATGGGATGGAATTGTAAATAACCCCAACACTATTATGTTGGTCAAATTGCAAATACCCTCCTGAAGAAGTGAAATTGAACACTTAATAGTCATGTGCCGTCCAAAAATTAACGGTTGAAACAAATGTATCGTACGGAGTTAAATCATAGTATGAAATCTGACTTTCGAAAAATGAATTTCTCTCTTTCTTTAATCTTTTCGGCTGATCTATTGAAAAAATTAAATTATTTTCCTGGGAAAACAAAATTACTTGAGAAATACTACATCACCAATTATCCCAAATCCTATATAAGCCATTCATCTCTAAGTTTTAACTCCTATTTTCTAGTTGTTCTAAAATAAAACTTTATTTTCTAAAATTAAATTAAGTTTACAATATTACACTCTCATATAATATAATGACTTTGCGTCATAAGTTTTCAACCACTATGCATCAAAATAAAAGGAGCAAAATATACGATATGGAAGATGTATATTAGATCAGCATTATTGTTTCAGTACTCCGGTATTATTTACAAGGGAATTGCACTTTTTATACTATATTTTTACCTACTTTATACATTTGGTATCATACTTTCTGAAAAAATACATTTAATACCATAATTTCACTCTTCTCGACACATTTCATTTCTCCATCTTCATTAAAAGGCCAAATTTCATGTTCTTTATATGGATTTAAAGTTCTTGACGAGATATTTCTAACGGTAGAAGTTTCATGAATATATCATAATCTACAAGGAATCATGTCACAATAATTTACAAATATGATACAGGGCACATAAGCGCGCCATTTTGGTGACTTAACGGTTGTTTATGTCTAAAAAATTGACGGAGAAAGGCAATATGTTGAGGGGATGAAATCATCGTATTAAATGTGTTTTTTAAGAGAGCATGATACCAAATGTATAAAGTAGGTGAGAGCTTAATATGAAAAGTGCAATTAGTTTCCGGATTATTCTTCTACATAGTAACCTAACATGTGATTGGTTAGTGCAAGTAAACATTCCCTAATCCCTACAACATGGCGATCAGAGTTTTGAATTTCAATTGTGAAAGATTTTCGATTAATGCATCCGTCGTCAGTGTTATAAAAATCGGACCGATCGGCTTGTTCGACCGGCCTGCTCGACCGGTTTACCTGTCACCCGTTGCTCATCCGGTCCGGTTAACCCTCCAAAACAGTTATCCTCCTGCTCAGTTCGAATCGGAAAAAACCGGTCAAAAATCGGTGAAACCAGTGAACAGATTGAACCACTGATTCACTTATAATAAAAAAAAAAAAAAAAAAAACTAGGGATTTTTTTATACATTTCTTCTTCTCGAATTGCAAGTATTTGCATTTTTTTTCATAAAAGAATTTAGGTGACAAAATGCATCCAATATTTTATCTTTTCTATAGGTAATTAGTAATAAAATTATTGTTGTGATATGTTGTATATCATAGTTTGTATTATTGCTTTGATATTATGTTATCATAGTTGTAATTTTATATATTTGGTGTTGTTTTGGATATATGGGAATTTATTTTGGAGTTTTTTTTCTTTCTTATTGAATACTGATGTGATAATTATTGTTTGAACATGTTATGTTGGATTCTGAATTGCATAATTACTTGTCTTTGTTTTGTTTTTAGTTACTTTGATGATTTGTTGTCTACTAGTTGTGATCTGTGAGATAGTATATAGATTATAAAAATAACTTGAAATTTTTTGGATAAGAATTGAATTTTTAAATGGTTGATTATATAAATTAAAAATTAAATTAAATTATTATTTCGTAATGACGTCACACCGGATGAACCAGTGATTAAAACGACTAAATTGATCCAACAAGTAACCAGAAAGGCAACCGATTTGATTTCCGATCCGATTTTTAAAACATTGTCCGTCGTGCCTCGAAAAAAATTAAGGTATTTGAACTTTTTTTAAAAGCCAAAAAAAAATAATAAATAAATAAGAGTGTAGCGGTACTTGGTCAATCTTAAATTGGATATTAATCATATGGAATTTAGAGGTAGTCATATTTGCTTCATTATTGGTCGCAGGCCCATTACATGATCCAGCCCAATTGATTGAACATGTAGAAGAATAATCTGGAAAGATTGAGATAGTAAACGCATATTCTGGAACCAAAATTCATTCGAAAAAAAGGAAAATACATGAACAAACTAGAACCATCATTTAATTTTCTTCCTAATCCTATATATATCCACATTTTCCTCACCCAATTCCATCAAATTGAAAACAATCGCATTTTCGCTTACACTACACAATCTGTTCTGCATTCATCCCTATACAAAAGAAAGTTAATTAGAAAAAATGTCTCTGATTCCAAGCTTGTTTGGTAACCGTGGAAGCAGCTCCATTATCGATCCATTTTCGTGGGATCCATTTGAGGGCTTCCCATTTTCTGGTCAACTCACATATGCATCCGGCCCGGCCCGAGAAGTATCGTCTTTCGCGGGTGCTCGAATCGACTGGAAAGAGACTCCGGAGGCACACGTGTTCAAGGCTGATCTTCCCGGGCTGAAGAAAGAGGAGGTTAAGGTAGAGGTTGAGGAAGGGAAAATATTGCAAATAAGTGGTGAGAGGAGCAAAGAGCAGGAGGAGAAGAACGACAAGTGGCACCGCGTCGAGAGGAGCAGCGGCAAGTTCCTCCGCCGCTTCAGGCTGCCGGAGAATGCGAAACTGGAAGAGGTAAAGGCAAATATGGAGAATGGTGTGCTGACTGTTACTGTGCCTAAGGCAGAAGTGAAGAAGCCTGAGGTCAAGGCAATTGACATCTCCGGTTGATTTATTCTCATGAGTTTCTTTTGATTAATTTGCAGTTTTTTGTTTTTTCAATTAATATGTATCTGTCACTCGTGTGTATTGTGGAGTCGAAGCTTGAATTAGGAAATCAAGCGTTTTCATTTTATTGTGTAACTGAAACCAAAAAAATGTATGTAGTCGATATATGAATCGAGAAAGGATGAAAATGAGGAAATTAGAGTGTATATTATACTGCTATCTTTCTCAGATTATGTTGTTACTCAATCTATAAAGAAGTGAATAAAAATGCGACGCAATATTTTGTGCGCAAAGTGTATAGCAGTATGGTTGGATTTCGAGCCTCAGTGGAGGCATATTTTGTAATTTTTCAGGGTTTTGGGACAAGGGTTTCGAGGGTTCAGGATTAGTCTGATGTAAATTTGGACATTTGAATTATAATAAAAAAAAATTGTGATTTACATTTCTCATGGTTTTGAGGTAAGGGTTTAGAATTAGTCAGATATAAATTTGAAAATTTGAATTATCAAAAAAAAAAAAAAAAAAATTGAAAATTTGAATTATCAAAAAAAAAAAAAAAAAAAAAGCGATGATATAGACATTATCTAATGATTTAAAGATAAACTAGTGAATAAAGGTTTCACCCATAAAGAAGGCTTTAATTATGAAGAGACTTCCTCTCCAATGTTGAAGAAGGACCTCTTAGAATTATTATGGTTTTTGTAGCTTATTATGATCAAATTGTTTTTTTAATCGGAAATTTAGATGAAATCTATATGGATCAGCTTGAAGGGTTTGCAAAATTAGGAAGAGAACATTTGGCTTGCAAATTTAAAAAATTATTTATGGGCTTAAGCTTCAAGACAATGGTATATGAAGTTTAATGATACTATTATCTTCTTTGGATTTGAAGAAAATATTGTTGATAAATGTATTTATCTAAAGGTTGGTGGCAGCAATTTTATATATTCTTAGTCTTGTAAATAGATGATATTTTGTTAGCAAGTAGTGATCTTGATTTATTGCACGAAATCAAGAATTATCTTTTTACAAACTTTAAATTGGTTTATATGGGAGAGACAAATTATGTTATTAGCATGGAGATCTTCAGGGATCGATCTCGAGGATTGCTTTGATTGTCTTAGAAATGATATATCAATAGAGTTTTGGAAAAATTAAATTTTTGTGATTATGTTCAGTCACTGATGTGCCTATCACGAAAGGTGATAAATTTTGTGAAAATCATTTTCCAAGGAATGATTTGAAAAAGGAGAGAATGAAGTTGATTCCATATACATCAAATGTTGGAAGCTTGTTGTATGTACAAACTTGTAGTAGATCAGATACACATGAAGGCGTATTGGAAACACTCAAAATACTTAAGAGCATGTATTTCAACAAATAATTTCTAGATTATGTATATTATCTATCAATGTGATCTATATAAAACGCTTGAAATTCTGTAAAGGGTCAACGACTTTGCATATGGTATTAATATTATAATTTTATTTGAACACTTACATAAGAGGGATATAGCATTGTTCATTTTAAAATGGAATATAAAGTGAATTAAATATATTACATAATTATACATATACATTTTTAAAACAATGGTTTCTTATTATAATATATTTTTAAATATAAAACATGTATTTTAACCATATCGTATTCTATAAATTTTAAAAATTCGTATTCCAATATTCGTATTGTATCTGTTCGCATCGCCGTATCCATATATGTGCAACATAGTATCAAAATAATCTAGGAATAGAACATTGACAAGAAAAAAGAAGGTTATGAGGTACTTTTAGGGGAAAAATATGCTCGCATATAGAAAATCAAATCAATCAGAGGTTGGTGAATATTCATACTCAGATCTCGTTGGTTGTCTGGATAATAAAAAGACCATACCGGGCTTTGTATTTCTATTAGCTAGTGGAACAATCTTCAGAAAAAGTGTAAAGCAAAGCATCATTGTTTCTTCCACGATGGAGGTCGAGTTTGTTGCATGTTTTCAGGATTTAAGCCATGCATTGTGGTTGTGAAATTTCATCTCAGGGCGTAGGGTTGTTGAAATCAATTGCTAAGCCGCTAAAAATTTATTGTGATAATACCGTAACAATTTTCTTTTCAAAGAACGGGAAGTACTGTAGTGGATTAAAGTACACGGAGTTCAAGTACTTAATTGTTAAAGAAATAGTTCAGAAACAACAAGTGTCAATTGAAAATTAAAGTACCACTCATATGGTCGTCGATCCATTGACCAAAGGGTTGCACGTAAAGACTTGTAAGGAAAATGTTATTAAAATGAGTCTTTTATGCAATCCATGACAATAAACAATATTTATATATAAATTGACATTTGCTTAAGTTAATTTCTATTTTTTCTGTTTCCAATTATGTGTGCACATGCTATGTTTGGACTTCATATAACATGATTTGTCCTAACAAGACAAAATTAAAGGGGTTCTTATGGACTAGAGTAGTAGAAGTCACTAGTGGCGTAATACATGGAAGGGAAAGTGATAAATAGTCATATGACCGCTATGATTCACATTAGTGACTTAAACTACATCTAGTATTAAAGAATGCCATTTATCTATTAGTGTTATCAACCTTTTTTTAATCTAAACCGTGATCACGTGTCAATTTTTTCATTGAAGAGCACAATAGAGTCAAAGTCGTTTTATTTTTATAACTTAATCGGTTCAGTGGACTAAGTTGGAGAATGTTAATTTTCATTTTATTAAGTGGTTCACTACCCTCAATTAACTTTAAACTTGGGACTCTTCATATGAAGGATTAAATGTTGATATTTTAATGAGTAACTTAAGAATTTGTAACTTAAAAGGAGGTGGAGAGATGGATGCTATGATGGTTGGTCTTTCTACCTTCTTGTAACTCTTACATTTAGTGGTCCTCTACTCTCATCTATAAAATGAGACACAACCACTCCTCAAAGCTACACCAAATGATAATAAAGTGTTAGCATATTTCATCACCTAAAAGTATTTGAAAGTTATGTCATTAGGATAGAGTGGAGAAGGTGAGTTCACTATAAATGATATAGAAGTGAGGAGATAACAATTTCAGTTCCAAAGATTACTTTGAAGCCATATCATATCTCGAAGGCCCGAAGGTGAACGGTATATTGATAATCTCTCCTATTATCCAAATTATAAGAAATCCAATAGACGCCACAATTGCCGAATTTGTACCCGTCCAGTTTTTATTTGTTAGAGTATGAAAATAAATCGCGAATACGATCCAAGTAATAAAAGCCCAAGTTTCTTTTGGGTCCCAACTCCAATAAGATCCTCACGCTTCGTTAGCCCATACTGCCCCAGAAAGAATTCCTATGGTTAAAAAATAGAAATCCTAGACTAATAACCCGATAACTCCAATAATCCAATTGTTGAATCAATTGCGACCTGTAATAATTCTTTAAAGAAAAAAACGAAGTATTTTGTAAAACATTACTTCGTTCATTCATGGATTTGATTTCACCAAAGAAAAGTGACTCATTTAAATTTACTAAATGATTACTCATATAAAAAACTTTCTATTTTTTTGAACTATAATGACTAAAAGTGATACCGATAATAAGGATCCACACAAAAGGGATGCATAGCCGAATATCATCATACTTAATGCATTATTAACTACTCGGATTGAAAAGACGGTACTAATATCGTGGAATATTCATGTATTTCAGTTAAAAGATTTGAAGTAGCAAATCCTTGAGTAAAAATAGCACTTGGACCAATTATTGTGCTTAGAATATTTTTATTTTTTTTGAAATACGAAATTATATGAATAAGCGAAAAATTCCATGAAAGAAAGATTAATGATTCATATAAATCACTTAGTGGAAAATGTCCCGAATAAATCCAACGAGTAACTAATAATCATGTTATACAGAAAAAAGTTATTATCATGCCCTTTTCGGATGAATCATATAGTTTTACGATTTCATTGACTAAAAAGGTTATCAACTGAATTGTAATTACAATCAAAACGGTCGAAAAAGAAATATGAGTTAATATATGCTCTAAGGTTGAAAATATCATAATTTTTTTTTATTTTTTAAGAGGAGTCCCTTAATTAATTATAAATTAATTAGAAAATCAAAATTGGGAATTAAATTTATTTTTATTATAATTATAGGATCCATTTGCTTTTTTAGGAAATGACATGCCGCCACTCGGACTCGAACCGAGATGCTCTAGCACTGCTTCCTAAGAGCAGCGTGTCTACCAATGTCACCATAGCGGCTTGTCTTGAACTCATAATATCCTATGATTAATCAATCGTCTAGATTTAAGAATTCTATTGGGTGCAATATTTTTTAGGTAAGATTCAAATTGATAAATTAAAATTCGTTCAAATGGGTATTTGAAGGTTCATTATTTTAATTTAGGGGCTTTGTTTTATTTTCGTATATTTTTTACTCTCCTCGACTTGAACTCTTGGAAGACTAGATAGTTCTACTAGGAATTAAGGGCTAGAACCCCCTAAAACATTTTTCTTTTACTATAAATGAACTTTTTTTGATTTATTTAATTTCCAAAATGGAAAACAAAAAAAATTCTCAATGAACAAAAAAAGAATCTATTTTGGATCATTCAAAATTGACACTATAGTTATCCAGAATATCTTTACCCAGTGTTTTTGAGTGTATTCATGGCGAGAAATGTATGGGGTTTATATAGGAATTCAGAGAAAATCCAAAACCACAAATAAGAAAGTTACACAAAAAGGTTTAGAATTTTGATCAAAAACTAAATTAGTTTCAATGATTTTAGTAACGAAAGATTTTCTACTCATTCTTGGATAGATTTTAGAGATATAGAGAAAAAGTGGCTAAATAGAAAAAAGAAAACCTTAGATTATTGGAACAAATAGGTCGATGGGGAAAAAAGACTCCCCACCTTGGAAATGCGACAATATACTAAAAACTCCATTGAGTTTCTTGTGTTTTTTGTCAAAAAAAAGTAATTTTTTGGTAAGGTAAACAGAAGAATTCTTATTCTACCTAGTCTAAGAGCGGAGCGAATTCCATATTTATATTGATTACCTTAATAGGGAATCAAAATCGGGAATTTGATTTTCGAAATGAAATGAGTCAATTTTTCAGTCAGGTCGATTAAGATTATTCCAACGTTTTATTACTTATTTTATTTGGTTTGTCACATAAAAAAACTTTTTGAATTCCCGGTAGAAAGAGATTTTCCTAAGGAAAACGCTTTGAACGCTGTTCAATACCCCTTCCTTTTCCAAAATTTTTACGAATACGCTTTTTTGATGCAGAAGTACGTTTTTTTGGAACTGCCATTTAAATAAAAATTAAGGGATTACTTATTGGTATAGCTGGATGTGAAAGACATCTATTGTTTAAAAAAAGTTTGACGCTTTCCTAATTCATTATGTATTGTTTTTCTAAATAATAAAAAAAAGAATAGATAAGATAGGTGTATGAAACATATGGAAAATCATATAAAAGAAAATATTACTAATACTAAAAATAGAGAAAAGAAAAAATATTCTTTTTTTTTATTAACTTGTTAAATTCGGGAAAATAAGTCAAATTTAACTTTTGACTTCAATTTTCAAATTTGAAGGAGATCAGAAATTAATCTCTTTCTTTCCTATGATTTGACCAATTGTAATTTCTTGATTTGAATATTTGAAGTCTTTAGCATAAACCCCAAAAAAATTAAGTAAAAATAAATCAAAATTTAAAAATTCTATTTACATTTATGTTTTCCGTTAGTGCATATTTTGATTTTTTATTGACTCCTTTCAAAAAAGGTAAGATCCGGTGAATCGGAAACAATTAATATTAATTAAGAATAGAAAAAACTTTTTTATGAAACAGATATATCAATATGCGTGGATCATCCATTTAGTTCCACTTCAAGTTCCTATGTTAATAGGAGTGGGACTTCTTCTTTTTCCGACAGCAACAAAAAATCTTCGTCGTGTGTGGGCTTTTCCGAGTATTGTATTGTTAAGTATAGTCATGCTTTTTTCAATTAATTTGTCTACGGAGCAAATAAATAGCAATTTCGTCTATCAATATGTATGGTCTTGGACCATCAAAAATAATTTTTATTTTGAATTCGGGTACTTGATCGATCCACTTTCTTCTATTATGTTAATGTTAATCACTACTGTTGGAATTTTAGTTCTTATTTATAGTGATAATTATATGGCTCATGATCAAGGATACTTGAGATTTTTTGCTTCTATGAGTTTTTTCAGTACTTCCATGTTGGGATTAGTTACTAGTTCAAATTTTATACAAATTTATATTTTTTGGGAATTGGTTGGAGTTTGTTCCTATCTATTAATAGGGTTTTGGTACACACGAACTCTTGCAGCAAATGTTTGTCAAAAGGCCTTTATAACGAATCGGGTAGGGGATTTTAGTTTATTATTAGGAATTTTAGGTTTTTATTGGATAACAGGTAGTTTTGAATTTCGGGATTTATTCGAAATATTCAATAACTTGATTTATAATAATGAAGTTAATTCTCCATTTGTTACTTTATGTGTTGCTCTATTATTTGGCGGTGCAGTTGCTAAATCTGCACAATTTCCCCTTCATGTATGGTTACCTGATGCTATGGAGGGACCCACTTCTATTTCGGCTCTTATACATGCTGCTACTATGGTAGCAGCGGTGATTTTTCTTGTAGCTCGCCTTCTTCCTCTTCTCATAGTTATACCTTTTATAATGAATTTTATCTCGGTGATAGGCATAATAACAGTATTATTAGGAGCTACTTTAGCTCTTGCTCAAAAAGATATTAAAAGGGGTTTAGCCTATTCGACAATGTCTCAATTGGGTTATATGATGTTAGCTCTAGGAGTGGGGTCTTATCGAAGTGCTTTATTTCATTTGATTACCCATGCTTATTCAAAAGCATTATTATTTTTAGGATCTGGATCCGTTATTCATTCAATGGAAACTATTGCTGGCTATGCTCCGAAGAAAAGTCAGAATATGGTTCTTATGGGTGGTTTAACAAAACACGTACCGATTACCAAAATCTCTTTTTTATTAGGTACACTTTCTCTTTGCGGTATTCCCCCTCTTGCCTGTTTTTGGTCAAAAGATGAAATTCTTAATGATAGTTGGTTGTATTCGCCGATTTCGCAATAATCCCTTGGGCCACATCAGGATTAACTGCATTTTATATGTTTCGGATCTATTTACTTACTTTTGAGGGGCATTTAAATATTTATTTTCAAAATTACAGTGGCAACAAAAATACCCATTTCTATTCAATATCTCTTTGGGGTAAAGACAATGTTATTAAAACCGGATCGGCCGGTCCGACCGGTTCGACCGCGAACCGGAGGATGGTACTGTCCGGTCCGGTTTACCCCCTAAAACCAGTTGACTCAAAAACCAGTATGAACCGGGTTGAACCGGTCCAAAACCGGTGAACCGGCGAACTGGTTTGGGCCGGTTCAACCCGATTTTGAATTTTTTATTTTTTTTTCAATTTTTTAAATTTTATTAATGTTAAAAATAAACTAAAAATTCTTGTAGAAGGTGGGATTTGAACACCTAACCTCTTGCATGAAACACAACTTCCTTACCAGTTGAGCTACATCATTTTTGTTAAATTTTTAATACAAAACAAATTTATAAATTACAGAAAACATGTAGCCAAATTTGTTTATAAATTAGATTATGATAACTCAAATCAACATTTACACATTATCAATGAAAATTAATACTCAAATAATAATTTTTTCTTAAAATTTGTTCTATAAGATATTTCTTTCCAATATTATTTTAGGATAAAGAGTGTCAAATTTTGAAAATCAAACCGATATATTATGCAAGTTTGATTTTGAATATTAGACTTTTATATATAATCATATTTTAAAATTATTAATCTCTTAGTTTGTTGTATTTTTAACTTACACTTTTAAATGTTTATAAAAAAATATAGTCATAATATATTTATATGAGTTTACAAATTAGTATCATATTACAATGATATAAGTTATGTAAATATTATGTGATTTAATTTAAATATATTCTAAGATTTTATATATTTTTAATCAATTGTAGGATAATGTTTAAATTTTATGCATATTATATATACTTTAAAATTAAATATATTTATTATATCATTATGACGTCATCCGGTCCGACCAACGGTCCGACCGATTCGACCAGTAAAACCAGTGACCAGTTGGCTCACCGGTTCACTGTCCGGTCCGGTTCTGAAAACATTGGGTAAAGAGTGTTAAAAAAAACACATATCGAAGTGAGCAGAATGTAAGAAAAATAAATAGGGGACAACCTTCTATTAATATTGTTAATTTTGATAAAAAAAAAAAGGGGGTTATTTATATCCTTATGAATCGGACAATACTATGTTATTTCCTTTATTTGTATTAGTCCTATTTACTTTGTTTGTTGGATCTATAGGAATTTCTTTTAATAAAGAAGGAACAGATTTGGATATATTATCAAAATGGTTATAATATATTTTAAGATAAACATGATGTTAAGTTTTTCTGCATCAAAGTTTAATAAAAGTCTTCAAAAACAACGTGTTCATTAAAAATAAAGGAAAATTTATCAAAAAACACAAAACCTGCTCTTCCTGGCATCTGGAACATCTTTTCCGGCAACATTAAGACGGTTAAAGACATGGGGTGCAAAGTGAAGTCATTAAAGTATTTTGAGGGTATAAAGTGAAATAATTATTTTTTGAGGGTACAAAGTGCAAAAATAATCTAATTTGATGGTGCAAAGTGAAATTAAGCCGCAAACAGTGCTAAAAGTTGGTCCATATAAGAGCATCTCCATCATACATCATCAAAAAAAGCATCAGATCACTATTTAATTCCTGCTATAGTATTTTTGATACTTACATAAAAGTTTTTTACTCCAGCAATAAGGATAAAAAATGAAGCATCATTTTAAATTAATTTATATTTAACTTATTTAAATTAGGTTAAATTCAAATTAAATTAAGCAAACTTAAAAGTAAAGAAAATTAAATAAAAAATAATTAAATTAAAAAATGTCAAATATTCTTACCTTGCGTTAGATTATCTAGATAATATTTCTAACAATATTTTTATTTACATTTCAGTGTATGATTCAATGTGGAGATATTTGATAAGGATTTTTATCCATAATTTTTTTTATCAATGTGTCAACTTGTAATTCAACGTTAAATATCTGGTAATGATTTTTATCGATAAGATTTTATATACACGTGCCAATTTGTGATTCAGTGTTGAAATATATGATAAGAATTTTTATCAATAAGAATTTTTTTTATCGAATATTAATTTTTTTTTTATTTTGCTTGTGATTATTGAAATTTGTATTTTAATTGAAATTTGTTGTAATAGTTGAAATTTTTTGTGCCGTTGCAAAATTTGGAAACATTGTTGTTGGGGAGAACTGGAAAGGACAAATAGTCGTCGTTAAATTTTAGGCAAAAAGTAATGCTCCTGGCAAGGAGCATTACTTTTTGCCAAGTAATGCTCCTTGCCAGGAGCATTACTTTTTTATGCCAAAAAATGTTGAACTTAAATTTAAGTCCGGAGATAGTATATCTGTTGGAGCAAATTTTAACATCATTATAAGGCATTATATTTAACTTTATTCTCATTGTTGTAGTTGTCCTAAGAAGCACAAATAACTGACTTTTATTCCCTCTTCCTCTTTTCCCTCTTTTCCCTCTTTTCCCATTACTTTGGTAAAAAGAACATAAATAATCAAAGGGTTCTTCTTCCTAATTGGAATTGTTTCTACCAAGACAAGGTGAGTTAATTATATTGTTTGTTGTGTACTTAATTTCATTTCAAGAATTTAATTATTATGGCTATTGTTGAATTGTTGAAACAGAGTATGGATGAGACTATAAGGCAATCTCTTTTCTTAACAATGGAGCTTGAAGATGCAAAACTAAAAGCACAAGAGGAGCTCAAAAACAAAAATGAACAAATATCCCAACTCAAAGAGCTTCTAAAAACCGCCATTAATGAAAGGAATGAAGCTCAAGAAAATTTCCAAAAGTTGTTTCTTGAAAAACTACACTCCGAAAATTCTAAAACAGAGGATGAACCCACAAGAGTAATTGAATCCAATAATGGATTTTCTTCCTCAGATTGTGACGAAAGCATAGTTTCGTCACTAGAGCTAGAACCTATTATGGTTGACAGAGAGTTGCCGGAAAAGGGAAAGCTTTTAGAGGCAGTGATGAAAGCAGGGCCATTGCTTCAGACACTCCTACTCGCCGGCCCTCTTCCGCAGTGGCGCCACCCTCCGCCGCCGCTTGAGATATATCAGATTCCACTGCCGCCGGTGGTAATTCCGTCACAACTACCACTGTCCGTACACCAAGATTCATTAACTGACAACTCATGTGGTAGAGTGAATAGCAAATTAACTCCATTATTTTAAATAGACACTTTAACTCCATGTAATAAATAAAAGGGTATAATACCTTTCTGTATTTTTTCAAAAAAACACACTTCCTTTCTCTTAATTTTTACATTTTTATAAGGGCGTAAAATACTCATTATGCAATATCACAAAGAATTAAAGTGTCAATTTACGCATATTACAAGGAGGTAAATTGTCTATTTATGCTTATCACATTGGGTAAAGCGAGGTAGATATGTTGTCAAATTTAAGGTTAAATTGATCATTTTTACATGAAAATAAAGTCTTAGTTGAATTATAGAGTGTGTGTGCAACACTTCCACTATTAAGGAGGTAAATTACTCATTATTTCATATCACATGGAGATAAATTGTCCATTATGTCATTTCACAGAGAGGTAAATTGCCTATTTTCATATCACATGAAGATAAATTGCCCATTAGACATATCAGATGGAGTTAATTTGCAAAATAAACCCATGTGGTAAAGTATAGGAAAAGAGGTTGGTCTCATGAGGGCTCGGATTCTTCGTCAGTTGACTTCAAGTACCGGAGGGTTGTTCTCATGTGACCAAAAGTATGTCTACTTTGTATTGTCTTTTTCCCTCAACTTCCACAATTGTAAGTCAAGATTAGGAAGGTAAGAACTGCAATTGAATTAGGATTTGTACAGTCCAAGCTTGGTCATTTCAGGCCAGCATTTTGGTTGAGAGTCTATCTCCTTTTTACTAGGAGTGTCGCGTTAGGGCGTAAACGAGTCAAGTAATCCAACAATTTACCGTTAAATTTGATTTGAATTTTGTATTGAACTTGAAATTTTATCTGAATTTGATTATATTAATGAACGAATTGAATCGAACGAGGTTTCAAAGAATGAGATCATGCATGTTGAGAATGGAGTAGGATGAATAGGAAATTACCTCTCTGTGTTATTGTTAAAATGCAGTTTACCTCCCTCTAATAATAAAAGGCAAGATACACCCATGTGTTTTTGTAAGAGAAGATCACATGGATAAAGCGTCCATTAGGCTATATCATAGGGGGTAAAATATTCATTATATTTTGTCAATATAAATCAGATTGGTCATTTTTCACGATCAAAATGAAATCTTAATACTTTAAGTACCGGAGGGTTGTTCTCCAGTGAACCCTACTACTTGAGTTTAATGCAAAAATGACAACTGATAACTCCCGTGCTCACTTAAAAATAGGCAATAACCCCTATTGAATTATGAAGAAATTTTAAATGAATTTTTTTTGCTAATAAAATAATAACACAGAGGGATTTTTGCTAATAAAAGTAACACATGATATTTTTACTAATTAGGTAAAGTATAGGGGTTTTTTTTTTTTTTTCGCATTTAGCTCAATAATACTTACGTCTACTTAGTACTGTCTTTTACATACAACTTCCGCAATTATGAGTTAAGGTTAGGAAGGATAGAAATGCAATTAAATTAGGATTTGTACACTAGTTTACAGGAAGTTGATCAGTTGAAGTTCCAACTTCGAAGCTTGGCCATTTCAGGTAAGCATTTTGGTTGACGAGTCGAGTAGTTGAACAAGTCATTGTTAAGTTTGGTTTGAATTTTATAGTGAACTTGAAATTGCGCCAGATTTTGATTTACTTATTTAACAAAATGAATTGAACAAGGTTTCAAATAATGAGATCAAGTTGTGCACGGAGTAGTAAATAGCAAATTACCTCTCTATATTTATTGTTAAAATGCAGTTTACCTCATTGTGGTAAATAAAAGGAAAGATACCTCCATGATATTTTGTGAAAGAAGCAATTGTCTCCTTCTTGTTTTTCGCATTCCACAAGGGGGTTAAGTGTCTATTAGGCAATCACATAGGTTAAGTATTCATTAGGCTATATCACATGGGGGGGTGCGCTGTTATATTTTGTTAATTTAATATTAAATTGATTATTTTCCACATTAAAATGAAATTCTAGTCGTATTTTGATGCGTGTGTTCAACATCTCCATAAGGAGGGAGATAAGACGTTCATTATTATGTGCCATAGGAATGTAATGTGTCTATTTTCATCAATGTTTTAAGAATCGGACCGAACGTCGAAACGATAATCCTATTGGTTACTGGTTAGATCGGTTTAACCGTTTTAACCACTGGTTCAATCGACGTAACATCATTACAAAATAATAATTTAATGTAAGTTTTAGTGTATGTAATCAAATATTTCAAAAAAAAAAATCTTATCCATTTTTTCAAGTTTATTTTCATAAACTTAATGTTAACTCACAAATTCTTTTTCCTACAAATCTTGAGTTCAGAATGAATGATATCAAAAAATTATAAGTATGATAACAGGATATCATAGCAATAGTTCAAACTATGATAAATACTATATCAAAAACAATAATTATATTATTAATCACCTATGGAAAATAAAAATATTGATGAATTTTGTCTCCAAACATTTATAAAAAAACATGAAAATACTTGAAGCTATGAAAGAAATGCGTTTTTTTTATTGAAATTGATGCTCAAATATATTTCTACAACTTATTGTTTTAAAAAAATTTAGGTTTCTTGTTGATTTTATTTGATTCAAAGTGAAAAATAGAAGAAGAGATGTGAGAGTTTTTTGGAAAGTAAACTTTTTTTAAAATTATTTTTTAATAAGTGGACCAGTGGCTCAATCGGTTGACTGGTTCACCGATTTTTTCTCGTTTGAACTGGCTAGAAACAAAGTTGGTCCGATCCGATTTTTGAAACATTGATTTTCATTTGACAATGAGATAAATTGTCTATTAGGCACATATCACATAGAGAACTTGCCAAAAATCCAGAGTAGAATGATATCTCCGCTTATCATGTCGAACTCAAACTCAACTTAAAAAGTTATTGGACAAAATATTCTTCACGTTTATTTGGTATGTATAACGAATCGAAGTACTAAAATGAAAACATATCACATAGAGAACTTGCCAAAAATCCAGAGTAGAATGATATCTCCGCTTATCATGTCGAACTCAAACTCAACTTAAAAAGTTATTGGACAAAATATTCTTCACGTTTATTTGGTATGTATAACGAATCGAAGTACTAAAATGAAATTTAATCGAGCGTGTTCGAATTAAGAATCGAATAGCTAGATTTGACTTTATGTTCTACCTTTCATAAGTAGTCTTCTTTGTTTTGGGGTCATTTTCTTTTGCAGTTTGGAAAGGGAATAGGGATGGATTTCCTTCTCCATATAACTGTAGATGTTAATATAGGCAAGTCTATACGGTGGAAAACGAGAGGATGGCTATGGCCAACAACCAGAAGGTGAAAAGGCCCGTCGGGTTGAGTGGGTATCCACAAATCAGACGTTAGGTCTATTTTGACCCATGTCTAATTATATACTTAAGTTGAAAATCTTGTCTCTTAAATCATCTAAATCTACTTTTTATGTATCGATCGTCCTAAGCTATATCATTAAATTTCAGTTTGATAATATATTCTTTTTAGCAGTTATGGTCCCACTATTAATTTTAAGACTATTTATCCCGTTAACCTATCACTTGAATGAGGATGTGACAAATGTGTTTTTTTCTTCTTAAATACTTGAATTAAGCTATCCCATTCTCATTCTCAATTATTTACCTTAATATTTAAAACCTTAATTTGATCTCGAGTGAAAAACATTTTTGATATTAAACTTTAGTTCAAAAAATACATTTGGTACCAAGCTTTTCGAAAAAATATATTACATATGATTCACACCCTCTTGACACATTTAGTTTTGACGTCAAATTTCGGACGTAATTCAGCACGTGCAGCTCACATGCCCGCTAAGCATGGATCAAAATTTCATTTCGATTGTATGTTTCGGTCAGCTATATATTGAAAACTTTTCGGAAACACTAAGGAAAATTATAAATTTTTTTACTAAATTTAGAAATATAACAGAGTTTAAGGCAAACAAATAGTTTCGGAATTACATCTTGTTTTCGTTTCGCTTGATTCAAAAACGGAAGCTTTTCGATGTTTTCGACGGAAAAGATGGAAATTTTGATCCATGCCGCTAAGTTGACAATGGAAGGGAAAACAGGTACGGGGTAAAGATCCACCATTGTTAACATAACACGCACGTGCCGAATTCAGTCCAAAAATATCTCAGGAAAACCAAATGTGTCAAGAGGGTGTGAATCATGGTATGAAATGTGTTTTTTCAAAAACCTTGGAATGTGTTTTTTGGACTAAAGTTTAGTATCAAAAGTGTTTTCCCTCTTTGATCTCTAGACTGTTATAACCTTTCCAAAATTCCCTCAACATTCTAATTCAAAATCCTGAAATCTCTTTTGGTTTCCGCTTTTCAGTATATGTTTAGATTTCTGGTATATGTTTCAGTTAGGTAAATATTAGAAAACTTTTCAAAAAAAATTCTTTACGTTTAGAAAACATTAAGAAAAATTGTGAAAATAATAACCAAATTAAAAAGGGATAATTACAGGGACCTCTCCTGAGGTTTGGGGTAATTATTGTCCAATCCCCTCGCAATTTCATAATTACATCCACCTCCCCGACGTTTCAAAATTCTTACATTTTGATGATGTCATCGACGAATTTTTATTGAACTTCCTATTTTACCATTGAGGTTACTGTAGCAATTTTGTTGGACAATTATACCCTCGTTATGTTTGGTACATAGGAGGGGTTTCTTTGCAATATATATGTATAAGTATGGGTTCAAATATTATATATTTAAATGAAACTTATAATTAGTTTATTAGTGTATATGTATTCTTGAAATAAAAATATAATAACACATCTACGTTTTTTTCCAATTTTTTTCATAATGCTTTTACAATTAAAGTACAAGGAAAAATAAATAAATTATGGTTAATTATAAGAAAAAGACATTATAGAACATAAATAAAATTGTAAATACATTCAACTTCACATTTAACCCGTAATTTTAATAATTTCTATTTTTTTCCTAATTAAAGTAAAAGAATATATGAATGAATTAGGTTTAAAAGAATAAATAAATTTTAATAGTAGTGTGTATGTATTCTTAAAATAAAATATAATAACACATCAATGTTTTTTCCAATTTTTTTTCATAATATATACTTTTACAATTAAAAGTAAATAAATTATGGTTTATTACAAGGAAAATAACATTGTAGAACATAAATAAAAAATGTATATACATTCAACTTCAACATTTAACCCGTAATTTTAATAATTTCAATTTTTTTCATAATTAAAGTACAAGGGTAAATTAATGAATTACGTTTAATCATGAGAAGAAAAAAAAAACATGAACATTAATTATTAGACATTATAAAAATTCTCACATGTTTACTAAAAAAATTCTTAAACTTTTAACTAAAATAGTTATTATAAAATCAATAATTTTTTTACAAAAAATAAAAATACTCGATTTAATAAATTAGTTATTATAAAATCATAATTTTTTTTTAATATTTCTTACTTAAATACAACAATATTAAAATCATATCTTATTTATATAAAAATATTAATATTAATAAATCAATAAACTATTTTAATATAAATTATTATTATTTTTTTAAAAGCCCTCACCATCCCTAAACCCCCACCCCAACCCAACCCCCAACCCCGCACCCTCCGGTCCCCAACCCCCTCATTCGACGTTCCCAACCCCGCAAATCTTCTCTCAGGCCGTGCCGCCGGCCTGGAAGGCCTAGGGTACGATCCAGGCCGACGACACGGCCTGGGAGGATATTTGCGGGGTTGGGATGGTGGAGGTGGGTTTGGGTGGGGGGTTAGGGTTAGAGTTAGAGTATTTTTTTTATGTATAAAATTAATTTTTGCAAGGGTAGTATTGTAATTTTTTATATCATTACAAGGGTAATATTATAATTTTTTTGTATCATTTCACATCATTTTGTAAGATTTTTTCAAATATGGGGGGAGGTGGATGTAATTATGAAATTGCACGGGGATTGGGCAATAATTAGTCCAAACCTCAGGGGATGTCGATGTAATTATCCCTTGCAAGGGTAAATAGGACATTTTGTTAATCTATTTTTTTTAATTAAAACTGACGAGGACAATATGGTCATTTCACATTATTTTGTAAGGTTTTTCAAACGTCGGGGGAGGTGGATGTAACTATGAAATTGCGAGGGGATTGGCAATAAATAGCCCAAACTTCAGGGGAGGTTGATGTAATTATCCCAATTAAGAAAAATAAAAGAGTTTCAAAATTACATCTAACTTTTGCTTCTACTTATTCAAATCGAAAACTTTTCAAAATTTTTGACGAAAATTATAATTTTTTTTTTATCAATATGTAAAATATCCTATCTTTTTCAACATCCTTGTGAATCAAGAATTCCATTTCATCTTAAATCAAGAATAATTTATCTCCATTTTAATAAAACCTTCGAATTTAATTGATTTATCATTAATGGCTTAATGTACTGTGTATATGGATTTGAAATGAAGAGGGATTTTAAATGAATGGATTTGAACTCCATTCATTTGAAATCTCTTGTTTGGATAACTTTTTTTTTATATATGATTTGAAATCCATTGTTTGGTATATATTATTTGCAGTATTTGAAATTCTCAATCATACCTTATAATTTGTTCTATGAGTTAATTCTTGCTCGTTATTTGTTGTTGATATCTGGATAAAATCACATAAATCAATTCGGGGCAAAATTATAATTTTTGAAAATTGAGGGACCAAAACTGCAAATTCGGATTTCATAAAATCTGGGGCCGAATTGAAAATTTTAATTTTCTGAAATTCTGGACTGAATTGCAACTCTGGATTTTTCGAAAATCTGGGGTCAAATTGAAATTTCTGAAAATTAAGGGACCAAAAATTCAAATTTGGATTTCTGAAAATCAGGGGCAGAATTGAAAATTTTAATTTTCCGAAAATTATGGACTGAATTGCAATTCTGGGTTTTTCAAAAATCTGGTGTCAAATTGCAATTTCTGAAAAATGAGGGACCAAAAGTGCAAATTCGGATCTCTGAAAATCTGGGGCCTAATTGAATTTTTTTAATTTTTTGATAATTCTGAACTGAATTGCAATTCTTGGTTTTTAAAAAATCTGGGGTCAAAATGTAATTTCCGAAAATTGAGGGATCAAAAATGCAAATTCGAATTTCTGAAAATAGGGCCGAATTGATATTTTTTATTTCTGAAAATTCTGGATTCTTCGAAAATCTAGGGCCAAAACTACAATTTCCAAACATTGAGGGACCAAAAGTGCATATTCAAATTTTTGCAATACCGGGTTCTTTGAAAATGTAGGGTCAAAATTGTAATTTCCAAAAATTGAGGGACTAAAAGTGCAAATTCGAATTTCTGAAAACAGGAGCAGAGTTGCAAATTTTAATTTTTTGAAAATTCTGCACTAAATTGCAATTCTAGATTTTTCGAAAATCTGGGATCAAATTGCAATTTTCGAAGTATACAATGTGGACTTTCTTTTTAGGTGGATTTCAAATTACTAGATTTTAGGAAGAATTTCAAATCCACTTAAAATTGGTCTTAAATCCATTGGATAAAATCTAGAATTTCAAATGAATTAATTTAAATTTTGTATCAAAATAGTCTGATGAATTTGGCAAGAAATTTCAAATCGCTCAAATCCATTAATTCAAATGGACCCTAAATGCATAATAAGAATCACCATGACATATGACATGCCACTCCAATTTTTTGCATACACGAGAAATAAATATTTGCATAATATGTTGTTATGGACTAAATAAGTCATGCTTTTGTTGTTAAGGGCAAAGTTAAAAGGGGAATATACAGTTTGCCTCTTAAAGTATTGGGTGGTACCAATTACCCTCCTATAGTATCAATTGTAACACTTATATCCCTATGTAATGGTTTTGAATTTTTTTACTCTAAAATTACCACCCGCCCCTTTTATGACTAATAGATTTATAAAAAAAATCCTTTCTTTATTAATCATGATTTTCTCCATCCACCAAAGAACATTAGGTTTGAATTTCTTCATATCTTTTGTTTCCTTACATTTGTCTCGATTTTTTTCTTTATTTCCATCTCATTGTTTTCTTTATTTTCGTTTCAACTTGTTTTTTCTTCTTTTTCAATTTTTTCTTTATTTCCCGAGTTTTTTCTTTACAATTTGTTTATGTTTTTATTTGGTGGTAATTAACTCTTTTATTTTAGTTACAAATTATTATTTCAAATGTTAATTAATTATCCTTCAAATTCTTACTTGAATTTTTTTTAACTTGACACATGTTTGTATCGTCAATTCTTCAATTTATAATTTTCCTAACTTCTTTATACCTCTATTATCAGTCAGAAGTAGATTCAATACCAACACAAATCATTGCCAATAGTATGAGTCTATGTCAAGCTTGAATTTTGCGAGTAAAAATTTGAAGGAGAATTACTCAAAATTTGGAATAATAAATTGTAACAAAAACAATAGGATAATTATCACCAGATAAGAATTGAGAAAAAGTATAAAGTAAAAAATTGAAACAGAAAATAAAGAAAACAATGAGATGGAACCAAAGAAAAAAATTGAGACCGAAAAACATAAGAAAACAAAAGAAATGAAGAAATTAAATTATAATGTTTTTTGGAGGATGGGGAAATTCATAAAATATAAATGCATTTTTTTTATAAATTAATAAATAAATAATTTATTAATTATAAAAGGATGGGAGTAATTTTGAGATAAAAAGTCCAAACTATTACAGAGGGGTAAATGTTACAACTGATACTTTAGGGGGAAAGTGGTTCCACCCATATTTAACCCAAGTTAAAATCTTGACCCATCCAATCTTATTAAATTATATTTTTTTATTATACTTCATTATATTATAGTTCTCATTAAATTTTTTAGTGGGAAGCAAATAAAATAATCTGAAAATAAATTTTAATGAGATTTGCTAATATTTCACCTCGGCCCCCAAATTCTCAATTCCTGGATCCGTCCCCAGATAAAATGAAAAGAACATGTTAGGAGGATTAAACTAGTTTTTTTTCATGTTTTGAGTGCGTGTGTAACACCCTTGTTGATGAATGAAGTAAACTGTTCTTTAATAATTTTGACAATGAAATAATTATGTTTATTTTCACATTCCAATAAGTTAAAACACCCATTAATTATATGACATATGGGGCAACCTTAAAAACAAAACAAAAAAACTCATTTTTATTTCCTTCTCGGATTGGTGAGTTTAAGATTGGAAAATATACGGACGGTTCCTAACTGAGGAAGAATCTCTTCACCAGTCAAGACTGGTCCACACGCAAAATGAACAAGAAAATAGAAAAAATTGGACATTTGAAATTCAATGCCCATATCACTTTCCCTTGGCCCCCTTCAAATTACATATCAATCCTTTTCATCGGTTTTCAACAAAACCCTAGTCTATATTTCATTTATGCACATGTTTATACCGCAAATGTCTAGACTTGCTAACCAAAAAACACACAAATATTGCATAATCCACCAATGAGGGCCATCTAGAGGGTCCATCTTTATTCTAGTGCAAGATCCTTTTCTTTTCCTTTGAAAAATATACTTCCATAAAGTACAAAAGTGTACAGACGACAAAGTATATATTTCTTAATATTTAAAAGTTAATCACACTTTTTCTCTGAACCTAAAGTCAAGTTGCACTTTCTCTTCTAAACTTTAATTTTTTGCACTGTTCACCCTCAACTTACATTAATGTTGCACGTTCCCCTTGAACCCTTTTCTGACCACTTTTCAGGCCAAAGAGGGAGGGGGGAAATTTAAAAAAGGTGCAACAACGGTTTAAATTTAGGGGAAAGAGTGCAACTCTGATTGTAAATTTAGTGAGCAAAACTAATTTTTTACAACCAATTATAATTTAAAGTGCAAAAATTATGGAATTCAAAAATCATGTATAATTGTAATAAGATATATATAACATAAAATGCAAAAACTTTAGTACAAGATTGACAAATATAAAATTGATATGAATATATTATTTAGACAATATAGAGTGGAAGATCGATATAAAATCGAGCATACACTATACTTTAATGTTTAGATTCATCTTGCAACAAATTAGATTTCAATCTGAAATCGTGAATTTTCGAGTTGATAATTATCATTTTAAAAATAAAGAGGCAAAGTTATTAATTAAAGAAGCAAAATAATACTTCCAATCATAAAATTGCGCCTTTTCCCTTGAACTTATAGTCGAGTTTCACTTTTCCCATGAACTTATACCTTTGTTGCACTTTCCACCCTTTTGTGTTGCACTTTCTCCCCTGAAATCTTTGGTCGGATTGTCAGAAAAGAGTTCAGGAGGGAAAGAGCAACATTAATTAAGTTTATGGGGAGAAGTGTAAAATTAATGTAAGTTCAGGGTGGACATTGCAAAAAATTGAAGATCAAGGAAAAATGTACAAGTTGACTGTAAGTTCAGGAGGGGAAAGTGCAATTTTCTCTACTTTATATTCCTATGAATTTAGGAGCGTCAATATCTTTAATGGGCAATTTACCCTTTTGTGATAAATAAAATGGCAAAATACCTCATTGTGTTTTTGTAAAAGCAGGACACTGTCTTCTTTTTTATTTTTATATTTTTACAATGGTGCAAAATGCCTATTATGCAATATCACAGGATGGGGTAAAATGTCATTTTACGAATATCACATGGAGGTAAGTTGCTCCTTTACACATCACGAGGGTGTAAAGTGAAGTGAATATGTTATTAGTGTATGGTTAAATTGATCATTTATTTTGAGAATAAAGTCCAAGGAGCATTGTAGAGCCTGAGTAGAACACCTCCACGAGGAATGAGGTAATTGTCTATAATATTATATTGGGGTAAATTGTTCATAAGACATATCACAGGTACTTAACTTGCCAAAAACCCGATGAATTAGGTAGGACTGAAATTAGTGCGACCGAAACCAGACTCAACCCAATCTCAACATAACTCAAATAGCTCAACATAATAATGAGTCGAGTAGTGTTAAACATATGTTCAAATTTGACTTTTTTTAATGAATTTTAAATTTTATTTGAGCTTGTTCGGTTGATAGACGAACCAAGCTCGAACGGACTCAAGTCGAATATGAAATAGCTTGATATTCTTCCATATAATTTGTCAATTTTTAACTTATCAAGCAAGCTCGGCAGACTTAATCAAACGAAAAATATGTTCAAGCTTGTTTGACAAGCATAAATACAATAAGCTCAAACAAATTTTTATTTAATAAGCTCGAGTTGAACATCCAGTAAATTGATTTATTTTTATCCATGAAAGAATAATGAGCGAACCCCTCATGTTAATCACATATGTTTTTAACAATCAAGGGAAAATCAGCAGTAGTTTCCACAACAAAAGGGGTAAAACAAAAAAACTGATGAAAGGAATATTAGTTGGATATCTAATTGGTTGAATGAAAATTGCCGTGACCATGACGACTGTTAAAGATTAAATATTGAAAATTGGAACCAACTTTGGGTGTACAACATTTACATGTACAACATAGATGCATTCAGTTCTTAATATATCAATCATCCTCATTTTCATCTTGGTTGTCTCTATGAGTATGCTTCTGAGCGTTATACATATCAGCAACCATATCAGATGAGGAGGCTTGCTCTGGATTCTTATCTTCTCTCACACGAAGTAAACGTGGAAATCGCAGTGAAATTCCCTTAATAAACAAGATTAAGGATAAAAGCATTCAATCAACACGACACTGTAAAATATAGGGTGATTTACGACCAGACCACCTCTGGTATTACCCAGACTACCAGTGATGTTTCAGAAATTACAAGAACCCCCATTCTGGTTTAGACTATTTACGAAAACACCCCTTACAGAACATCCCCTACATGGAAATATTTACCAACACACCCCCCGTAAGGTTGTTCTTGTAATTACAGGAACCACAAGGGGACCTGAGGGGGTCTGAGCGTAGAAATGAACTCCTTTGGGATAGACTTAGTTTTCAAAGATAATAATCAATAACCTCATTTCAAGTTTTTTCGCTTACTTCAAGTGATTGTTAATCAAATGCATAATACAAGATAATAATTGTGTTTCATAAAAGACTTAGATGGTACCTTATTGGGATCCACAGTACCAATTGCAGCACGATGAACAGGGCTGATAGTAAGATCAGCTGCTTTCACCTCCCAAACCTAAAATAAAATGCGACTGACATTAAATACAGAGAAACTTAAATTTTCTATTCAGAAAGAAAAAACAATCTTTAAATTTTTATACAGTTAAATAGCATAGTAACTTAGGGGGGTGTGGGGATCTTCGAAAAGAGAACATCACCGTTGGTTGCCCATATCTCTATTTAAAGAGGAGTACTTTCCTATGAAGACTTTCTTAAAGAAGCCCATTTCGTCTTTTTTACTAGTAGACAGTTTCATATTGTTTAAAAAATAATTAAACAAGGCAACCTTATAAAGAAATTTATAGAAAAAGGAGATGCTGAATACTACCTCAGTTGGTTCAAACCATACATCTGGACTGATTGTTTCTGCATACCTATAATATGACTGGAGAAGCAAATATGTCATTAATGTGGAATTTTATTGTTATTCCATTTGAGGAAGAAAAAAAAAAAAAACCACCCATCCCTAATGGAATAACAAAAATTTGATCCAACCTTTGGTTTGGGAATAACTTTAGACCGAAGACTGGCAGAACGTTCTTCAAGCATTACTTCAGAAAACCCGGTTCCTACATAAAAATAATAAATATATAAAATAAAACTTAATTTCTTTTTAAAACCATCAAGTAGCCTTAAGTTTCTGTCTATCAGGCTGGTAGAAGATCTTTAAGTGAGCTAAATGCAAAAACATCCCGTGTGCTTTGCCTAATTGGCGAAAAAAACGTGTTATTTTAATTAGCCAAAAACCCATGTGTTCTTTTTTTCTTAGCAAAAAATCCCATTTGAAATTCCTCCATAAGTCAATACGGAGGTTATTGTCAATTTTTTAAGTGAGCAGGAGGGTTGTCGCCAATTTTCGAAGTTACAGGGGGATATGTTAAGAGGGTTGTTTTTGCATTTTTTTTGTGAGGGTATAATTGTCATTTTTCTGCAAAAAAATGTATTCAGGAATGGGAGGGGAATTTTTGCCAATAAAGAAATAACACGGGGGGGTTTTGCTAATAAACTAAACACGGGGGTTTTGCTAATTAGGCAAAGCATAAAGAGTATTTTTGCATTTTCACTCTCTTTGGGTTGATAATGTAGCTTACTCGAAGAAGCAAGCTTACCGATTTTACAAATGGTTTGGAATTCCTCTTTGTCACTATCATAACAAGCAAGGAGAAAGGCACCATAAACACCTACATTGAAAAAGACAATCAATCAAATTTCAGTCATTACAGGCAATATAAACATAGATGATAGATGCAATCACATTAAAAGCGTCTATAGATACTTGATATCTTCATGAAATAGAAAGAGTAGTAATAACTTACCAGTGCGCTTCCCTTTGCCATGGAATGCAGCAATAGGGACCAAGTCTAGGGAATCACCAATACTGGAGAGTGTAAGACATTGTAAGGTAACTTTCAATAAGCTTAAGTAGTAGTTATAAGTTAAAACAAGTTATAAGCTACATACCTTTCCATGTAATCCTTTTTCAATTTCAGCCAATTATTAGATCTTTTTGAAGGCTCATATGTAGCATCTTTAGTCAATGTTTTGATGATCAACCCCTCAGAGCTGGAAAATAGGGAGAGGGAAAATCTTGCACTATTACACAGCTTGTGTAAAAGAAAAGCAAAAGCTAATAACCGTAGCTTACAGGAAAAGATCAATCAATATTTTAGAGGAAGTTCAAACATGTGGAATTTACTTAAACGAACAAAAGCAAAGCATTACATACTTATAAGATCTCGTTAACTAAAACCCGAAAAACAGAATTACCTAGAATTAACAGCATCATCAAGAAATTTTTGTATTTCCTCAAGATCATTTGATGTTAAAGAAGTGGCAAATTGGAGAAAACCAGGCTCTTCCAGAAATGACTTGTAAAGATGCTGCACATATAGTAAAAAATTATCACTATATGTAAAGACAATATATCTATATGTACAATTTGATAATAGTACAAACTTGCAAAAAGGAGCATTGAAACAGGGGTGCTAATTTAGCCGGCCTTGAATTAAGTTATATACTTCGAATCTTCGATAAGACTGCAGGTGCTCTTAATGTTATGGTGGAAAATGAGGGGCTGGGACTGGGTTTGGTGGTTAAAATGAATCTTTCCAAAAGGGTTGGTGTAAATGGGTCAAAATAGGTTGGGTTCAACCTGCTTGACCTTCCGTCCATAGAGTGGTTTGGGGAATCTTTGGGAGGTGGGGGTGAGGGGGTGGTAGGCCAGTGGCTATAAGTGTGCTCGCATTATCCGAATTGCACAACGAGCAAGCTTTGAGCCTTGCTACGCCTTGAGAGTGCTTTCACCTAAGGTGATAAACGACTTTATAAGTTTATTTTGGTCAACTCAAGGGTGAAAAGCCATCCAAAGAGATTCCAGAAGTCCCAAACTTTCAATTCTTTTCATGTATTCTCTATATTTGATTATTTCCCTCTACAAGCTTTTCTCTAGATAATTCATTTTCTCAATTCTTCTATACTCTTCTGTTCTATTTCTTTTGTGTTTTGGTTCTTTTTTTTTTGCTTTGAGATCTAGTTATTATGTACTACATAATTGTCGTTCATATATTTAAATTGCGATTTTTTTGAAATTGACTGTTAAGTGAGTGACATTATATTACTCTCTCCGTCCCATTTATTTTGCTCCCTTGGTACAGTGGAGTCAACTTGACTAAATTTATAAAAATTATAATAAATAATTTAATTAATACATTTCACTAATAAGTTGATAATATCATATGACACCATATATATTAATATTTTAAAGGTTTACTACGCAAAAAATGTGAATAATTTAACATGATAGGTCACTTGAAATGAAAAGTTTGACCGGCTATTGTAGCAAAGGGAGCAAAATAAATGGGACGGAGGAAGTATTATGTAATTTTAATTGATTCTAGTGTTAAAGTTACTTGCTCAAATCTTAATGTAAGTGATTAGTTCTGAAATTTGCCATAGAAGTAGTAAGATTAGATAAAATTCAGCATTTCAGAATATACTAAAAAAACTGTAGTTATTGGAATGTAATTTAGTGAAGTGCACGTCTTGCTTTGCTCGTTGTGAATCTCAGTGAGGTTTGACCCTCTATTGTCACCCACATAGTAAAGGAGGATAACTACTGACAGGAACTGTAAGAGCCAGACTGAATAAAAAGTTCGATAAAATCAGTAACCTAAGGAGTATTAGGGAGTCATTCATTTCAAAGTGGTTAGAAGTCTGAGCTAATACTTCGTGAAACTGGTCTACTTCAGCATTTAAAATAAGTGTGAAATTAGAAAGATAATGTTATGAAGCTCATGCTCCTCAGTTTAACAACAACCTGAGCAATATTATCGTGATTACCTACATGGAAACATTAAAAACTTCTAGTAAAATCTAAAGCATACTACAGAAATATAACCAATCGTTTATCAATGATGTAACAAAGTAACTTGAAACAAATAATTGTATTAACAATAAATTAGCAAGGACTAACATATAACAGAGTCTAAGATACTTAAAGAACAAAGAATACCATACATACCTCTCTACGAACATTGAGTTGCTCTTGTAGGAGTTGTTGCCCATTAAGATAGAGGATATCAAAAGCATATATGCAAACCTCCACTTTGATATCACTCATTATAACATTTTTTCGAGCACGTGTACTGAGAATCTGACATAGACAAAGTTTCAAACATAATGTAGAATGATATCAATGGTTGTATCAAAATTGAAGATATCCATGTTCGATTCAACAAGCAAAATATTAAACAAATATGAAATATGAATGGTGAAATCAAAATTGACAAACTCGTACACTCTATTCCAATAAACAAATTAGGTATCTCAATGAACAGAAACGAGAAATGCATACAAAAAGCATCAAGCCAAAATTGCAAAAAACCCTTTCTAAGAGGGCCAGATATTGAAAGAGAGAAGGTCAAAAGTAGAAGGCTAATGAAGTACTCAGTAAATTAAGAGAAAATCTCAAAGATTTTGTTAAGATAAGAATTTTTAATTGTAAGAGAAATTCAAAGTTCCAATCTTTATGAAGACATATTAGAGATGCAAATATGCACCCATTGTTGACACTTTTAACTTTCAGGGTAGTCACATTTTCTTGAAAAACTTCATTCACATAACAACCAAAAAAATTAAAACATATCCCATTTGTTAAATAAACTACCCGTGAAATCTAGCCTTGTTTCTAGAGAAGAATGACAGCAAGCAGGGATATATCGAAGAGACGAACTTAACAATTATGGAAGGGCAGCTTGTTTCAGGTAGATACTTTTTTTTTCACAAAATGAATTCAGGAGTTTGTACCTGAAAAGGCTGGATTCTCTGTTTCTCGCGATCATATGCAACAATTTCGCAGTCAAGAACAAAAGACGTTACAGAAGGCTGTTTTAATCTGCACTCATATGGTATATGTTAGTAAAACCAATGGCTAAATGTAAACATTAAATGCTTCAAAGTTCATGAAATCTCTATAAAAGGAGAAATCTAGCAAAATATAGATAGTGAAAGAAGTCACAATTCTTAGGAGAAAATAATAATGACTAGTAAACAACGTTAATACACTGGATATAGTATAGAAAAACCAATGAACTCACACATATGATTGCCCAGGAAGATACCATATTCCATCAGTAGTTACAACAGGATAAAATATTCCAATTCTGTTTGCACGAAATATTAACATATAACCAATGACTCTAGAAAGGGTGGGTGAGAAGGGCAAAGTGAACCTTCTGTTTTACTCAATACTGGGAAACTCACACTTAGACATAAAGTAATTCAACAGAGTTAAATACAGAACATATCAAGGCGCCATGCGGAGCATTTCCACTACCTTTATAAAATGACATAGAGCTAGAAAAGATTTATATTTTTGAGCTACATAGTTTCCACAATCAGGCATTGTAATTTTTCACTAAAATAAAGATTACCTAGTAATAGCAGCAACAACATCCGGAAACTTTCCAGTATTCCTCTCCGCATTTCTACTGTATATCTCCACTGAGCCATCCTCCATATAGTGTATCTATATCAAAAGTTTATAATAACAGCATAAAAAGAAATTACTCTCCTCCAGGCCCTCACTAAATTCAGCATACTTATTTGAAAGAATATTATTTATTACCTGAGCACGTTCTCCATCATATTTGTATTCACAGGTGAACTCCATATCTTGAAATTTATCCAAAATTTCAGATACTCCTTTGGTTGGTTTAGCTAACATGGGTCCAACAGGAATACCAGGTGAAAAGCTACATGTCTTTGGGAGATTCCATACACCACCAGAAAGAAGAGCAGGAACTATTTTATCATAGACTGGAATTACAGAATAAACTTGTTTCACAACCTTTGCAGCCTGACATATAGAAATTTTATATGAGAAGATTATACATTAAGAAATAGAAAATTTGAAAAATAGTCCTAACTATACTAAACACAGTAACACACATTTAAACCTTTAACTTTCACCAAATATCAATTTTAGTCCTATGCATAACAAATTTCGTCCTCTAAGTTTCAATTTTTTGTACTGCAATTACAAATTTGTTCCTATTACCGGAGAAAAAGTTTGTAATTGCAGGACGAAAATTAAACTTATTGAAAGTTGAGGACAAAATTTGTAATTGCAGAATGAAAATTGAAACTTACCGAAAGTTAGAGGACGAAATTTGTTATGCATAGGACTAAAATTGAAATTGGGTGAAAGTTTAAGGACTAAATGTGTGTTCAGTGTAGTTAAAGGACTATTACTGAAAAAATCCCAAATTACAGGACTATTTTGGAAATTTTGCCCTTAAGAAACTTTTCTAAATTCTAATGATGATGTTAAATGCTATTAAAAGTTAAGAAACGTTTATAAGGTGAACCTAAGTCAATTAGAAATAACAGTGGGGTGAACTGCGAAAAAATTCACGAAAATGGCTAACAAACTAACAGTAAATGAACAGCAAAAGAAAGGGTAGTGAGATCTAAAGTATAACAACTTACTTCTTCTAGAGGATTATCAACCTTTGGAGGAGCTGATGAATGCTTCTCAGAATATACTGCAGCATGCCCCAGTGCAGTCAAGAGAGTTTGTTCTGCCAAACCAATACGCAGTTTTGTCTGCATATATATTGCTCAAACCAAGTTTATAAAGACTGAAACGAACAAAAAAAGAACATCAGACAAAGCATTGAACTAACCTGGAGCAAACGAATCAAATATTGAGGTTCACAATCAGTTGCTGCGACTAACAGTGCCTTTATGTGATTCTTTTTCTTCTCTTGACTATCTTTTCCAGATTCCTATCAAAGGTCAGATATTCAAGAGAAAACACTTATCGGATTTCTAAGATGGAAAGTGACTTACTACACAAGACTCTAAAGTGAAAAACAATGAAGAAAAAATCCACTCACAATCTATCGAATTAAGTAATCAACAGCACCAATTATCAAACCTCAATACCATCTTATGTTTGTTCTCTCATAGGTCTAATGAAGGTGTGGGAAGATGGGGGTAAAAGGATGGGAAAGACATTGAAACCTTTCACTTTGGAAAGAGATAATTGGATTTTCTGAATTATTAGGTGACCAAGAATAAAAAGCAAGAGAAGGTTGAAACCTGAGGAACTTAAACAAATTCAACCTTTCAATTATTATGTTCAATTCCTTGTCTTCTTCTTTCAAGATTGGGCAATTAGAAAATGAACCAAGAATGACCGAGTCAGATCCTCATACTCCCCTGTTCTTCTCCTTCTCCCAACAAGAATAGCATTGAACTTTTTAGTTACTATGCAAGAAACTTAAGCTGATAATACATTTAAATTCACAAAGGGTTGACATAGCATATGAAATCTTAATACACATACTGTGTTTATGAGAAGTCAGAACACCAAACACAAGCAAACTCAATTTACTTTACATACTAGTCTGATTTTCATTCTATAATCCAAAAAAATTATATAAGCATCAATCCACATGTATTTTCTATCTAAACAAAATGGTTACAGACCCTTGGGTGTTGCTTGTTTTCAGGATTATTGCAGAAGCAAATGCTCAAAGTATAATGACTCTGACTCTCTATTCTATCATGCCTAAGGGCATATAATATCTTAGCAAAATGGAATTGAATTCATCAAGCAAATGCAGTGGCAGAGCAAGATCTATCACAGACAGTAAAAAATAAAATTAACCAGGATACCTTAGCAATAACTTGAAAAGTCTCAAAAACTTTGGCAACAGTTAAAGCTTCTGGTTTACGCATCAAAGGCTGTGATGAACGGCTGGCTTTAGCTACAAGCCCTAAATCTCCGAGCTCCTAGAAATCACAACATTAAAAAGATTACCTCAACTAATTATTAGATAGGAGTATAAGAAACAATTCAAAAAGATCTAAAGAAGTCCACTGTGAAGATGCTCATAAATGTCCAAAAAATGTACCTCCCACTATTTTTAAGATGCTCAGTATAAGAGCATCAGGTAGCACCTAACCTAAACTGATCATATAATTTACTACAGAAAAAAAGATACTCAAATCATAAATTTTCACCTTGTATTGCTTTTTGATATGTGCTTCTTTAGCCCCACAAGCCTCTGCAAGGGCTTTAATAATCGAAGCATCCCCTAAACCGAGCTCCAAACCCTCATGGGCAGATGAGATCCTATTCGCCAAAAGATACACGACAGCCACCAAATCATCAGGTGTGGTCTCTATCACAGTCCTTAGCATGTTACACACAATCTCCGTGATGGCAATCCTACCTGACTCCTTCGATATTGCATCAAATGCCTTTACCACAAACATAAAAGGCACCCTCTCTCCCTTCCCCCAATAAACAGCCCTCTTCACATCAAAATTCGCCGCCTTTTTCTTCAACTCCGTTAAACTCTCGTCTGGGCTGATCGAAACCTTAGCCTTCTTCCCCACCACCAATCCTTCATTAGAATCCGTACATTTTGACCCATTTTGTTTCGAACTTTTAGCGCCATTTTCCGATGAATTCTCGATATTAGCATTACCAATTTGGTCGGAATTAGAGATTTTGGCACTTAATTGGTCACTTTCAGAAGCGATTTTAACAGAATTAGGGTTTGTATTTAAATTAGGGTTTTGGGAAATTTCAACTGGGGATTTTCGTTTCTTGGGTGAGGGTTTCGAAGGGGTGGGGTTTTGCTTTTTCTTTGAAGCGTTGGACATAAGAACGTCAAAAGCTGAGGGGCGAGAGGTAGACATTGTTTTAGGGAAGAGAAATGAGGGTTTTATAGAGAGAGAACGATTGAGAGCGAGGAATTTTATGGGGAGATTTTTATGCGGGAGAGATAATAGGAAGGTTGAACAATGGCGGCAGCATGTGTACCGGAGAGAAAACATCAACCGACGGCGGCGGACTGAGAAATGGCGGGAAATCCTGCTACTGCCACTACTTCTTTACAGATTTGCTCAAAACGTTGAGCATCATTTACATTGGTTTTTTGGTTGTGTAGAAGGTTTTCTTTGTACTTTGCACCCTCTAGACATAAATTTAGCACTTTGCCTCCCTAAAACAGGAACAATTTAGTACTTTGCACCCTCTCTTATTTTCCGGCAAGTTGACCATCGGAGTCAAATAACCTATGGGCAAAATAGGTAATTCATTTTTGGATCTTTGGCACTTTCCACCCCCAAAATATGATAAATGGGCACTTAGCACCCCCGAAACGGAATAAACACTTAGCACCCTCGAATTAAAAACAACTTAACAACTTGCACCCCCAAAATACGATAAATGGGCACTTTGCACCCCCGAAACATAAAATTAACACTTAGCACCCTCAAATTTAGAAAACTCAGTAACTAGCACCCCCCTCGTTTTTTGCGGCAGAGTTGACCACCGCGGTAAAAAAAATTCAGGGGCAAAATAGGTAATTCATTTTCTTTTTTCTTAAAATTTGCAAAATACGATTATGAACACTAGAATACTAATTTCTCTCTCCATCTTTCTTTTCATCAATATATATATCCATATTGAACTTGGAGTAAAATTTTATTTTTGTGATATGATTTGGTAAATTTTATGTATTTAAACTTTTTAGAAACTTTTCCAATACTTTTGGAAATTTTTGAGGACATTTGAAAAATTGGTAATTAAAGAAAAATTGTCAAAGATCCAAAAATAATTACCTATGTTGCCCCTAGTTTTTTTTTACCCTGGTGATCAACTCCACCGGAAAAAACGAGGGGTGTTAGTTACTGAGTTTTTCTAAATTTGAGGGTGCTAAGTGTTAATTTTGTGTTTCGGGGGTGCAAAGTGCCAATTTATCGTGCTTTGGGGGTGCAAAGATCCAAAATGAATTATTTATTTGCCCTAGGTTTTTTACTCCAGTGGTCAACTTTGCCGGAAAATAAAAGAGGATGCAAAGTGCTGAATTTTTCCTATTTTGAAGATGCAAAGTGCTAAATCTGTGTTTCGGGGTGCAAAGTGTCTATTTTCAATGTTTTGGGGGTGCAAAGTGCAAAAAATCCTTATGTAGAGCAAACACCAAACAAGTAATATTTAGGAATAGGTTTTGCGTAGATCAGATTTAAATTTATAAATTAAAATATTATAATTTTAAATTTATAAAAAGTTCTTAATTTGACACATAACATTTATCTAATAAAATTATTTATTTCACATCTATCATTATTTTTCTCGTTGAATTTAAACATTCAAATCATTCTATATCATAAATAAATTTCTTCAAAATCACAATATTCAACATTCAAATCAAAAAGTCAACATTGATCCTTCTAAAATAAATAATGAATTGATGGGCTAAAATATTTGTGGCTAAACTATTATATAAGACTAATTCAAAACTTTATAAGATAAGATGAACCACCAGGTATCTTAAGATATGATATATTTTGAATAGAGTAAATCGCGCTTTTGGTCCTTCTTATGGGTTAATTTTTGCACTTTCGTCCCTCTTAAATTTTTTGTAATAGATTCGTTTCTCTTATCAATCTAGTGTAACATGTTCGTCCCTCTTAAATTTTTCATAGCGGATTTGTCCCTCTTATCAATGTAGTGTAACACTTTAGTCCCTTTTAAATACAAAATACATAACTTAAATCCAAAATATATTCTAAAATGGACGAAAGTTGATGTATTTTAAATTTAAGAGGGACGAATGTCTTACACTATAATGATAAAAGGGACGAATCTGCTATAAAAAAATTAAGAAGGACAAAAGTGCAAAATTTGTCCCATAAGAAGGACCAAAAATGCTATTCACTCTTTTGAATACATGTTTAATATGTATCTTCTAAATCATGTAACTTATTCGAATTTAAAAACAAAATAATTAAGATATTGTATCTAACTTGCGAAGGATGTGCCCGATCCCTTTAGATACTAAGTGGATTTTTGTGTTATTTCTCATAATAATTGGACAAAAAATTCTTAAAAAAAAAAAAAAACCCAATTAAATTATACCAAAAAAACAAAAATAGTAAATTATATTGCTCCAACTAGTAGCAAATATCCTACTCAATTTTTTTTCAATTAAGTCAGTTTTTTTTATTGAAAGATGAGAATCAAAATCTAAACCCAGCTCTTTTGTAGTATGTTGTTGCTACAACTTTCTACCTCTAGACATTGGTGTAGCCATATAATAATTTTACCAGGGTCACTATGAATTACAATTTATGAAATAGCAAATATTAATGAAAAATATTACTAAAAAAATCAATCAAAAATATCAAAAATTTAAACAAAATTAATTCAAACCCAAAATTCAATTAGATGAAAAATGGGAAAAATTTAAAATTGTTCATGCCGATTTGCTCAACAATGATAACCCACGGACTTTTGGCAACATGCACCCTTGAAAGTGGGTCATTTGGCAGATTGCATCTTTGAAATTAAATTTTGGCAGAGTACACCCTCGAAATATATAAGTTTTGGCAGAGTGCACCCTTTTAATATTTTCCGGTCAAAAAGATCGTCATAAAATCAAAATTTTTGATATTAACAGGGGCATAATTGTCCTTTTAACTCATTTTCTTTCAAAAAAAATTGATTTCCATCCAAAGATTTAAGCACGTGAATTAAATGTGTAGTTACACATTAAATTAATCTAAATTCTGAAAAGAAAAAAAACATAAAAATCTGCTCCACTTAATCTACAACAATTTCATGCTTTTGGTTTGAAGCTATATGAACTTGCCTAGATTAATTTGAATAGTGTTGTTAATTCTTGTTGTGGGTTGCTGAGTTTATTGTGTTAACATATGTTTATTATGTCTTGGCCACCATTTTTATGTTAAATGCACTATATATTAATTTTTAGCTTTAAAAATCTTATGTTAAATGAAATGTTTATTAATTTTTTAGAATTAAAAATCTAATTCTAGTCCATATGGAGAAACTTTGATGTCAAAAATAGAATTATAGATCAACAAAAATGGTGAAGAATTGTGCAAAAATGGTTGAGGGATGTAAATATGGGTTGTAAAAAAAAATTAGGCATAAAACTTAAAATTTTGGAGGAAATGAGTTTGAAGGACAATTATGCCCCTGTAAATATCAGGATTTTCGATTTTCCGACATCTATTAGGCCGAAAAAATATTAAAGGGTGCATTCTGCCAAAACTTATGTATTTCGAGGTTGCATTTTGCTAAAATTCAATTTCAAGAGTGCAATCTGCCAAAGAACCCACTTAACCCACTTTTAAGCAAGCTCCCAATTTACCCCCATGTGAAATGTATAATGTTTAATTTACATCCCTTGTGATTTGAAAAAGAGCACTTTACCCCGTGTGAAAATTTTAAAGAAGCAATTTACCTCCTTCAGCCCGAGAGTGTAACTCACTTGCCGAAATTGAGAACGTTCATTAAAAGTATTTTCATAAGGGGATAAATTTCCACATTTATTATAAAAACAGGGGTAAATTGTCATAATTATCATAACACGGAGAGGGGGTGTTAAACTGTCATATTATCATAACACAAGAGGTAAAGTGTCACATATAAAATGTCAGGGAGGCGGTGTAAAACTTTTATAAGATCACATAAAGGTAAAATGTTCTTTTTCAAATCACATGGAGGTAAATTGAATATTATAAATATCACATGGGGTAAATTGCCATTAACTCGATCAAAAATGTAAACCATTTCATTTGGGATCAAAACTAAAATTTTGTATAGTATGGAACCAAGAATGCTAAATGCTAGGGGTGGGCGTTGGGTTCGGGTAACCCAAACCCGACCCGTCCCGTTTTTAAAATACCCGAACTGGACGAGTATTTTATGGGTTTGGGTACCCGAACTTGAAAATCCGTATTTTTTTACGAAAATATGGGACGGGTTTGGGATTAGCCTCTCCAACCCCGAATACCCAAACCCGCCTATATCTTTTTTATTATTATTATTATATAATTATACACTTTATTTATGTATCTATTAATTAATTAATATAATCTAATAAAAAAAATTACTTTACCCTAATACATTTTTTAATCGTACATTAGTTATTAATACTTTTTTCATCAAGGTTGTCTCAGTTCTAAAAACTCACATAGTCTCCACGACTCTACAACTTCTTTTTCTTCTTCCCACCTATGCCACGACATACAATAATTATTTTTTTGGTTTTTGATTGCTCTAAAAATTAAATTACTACTACTACTAGTCTAATATATACAAAATTGTATACGAAATATCGTAATTTAATGTTGTTAAGTGCGTGAATAATTAATGATTTAAAATAATATGGGATCCGTAATCCCGTCCCGTCCCGTCCCGCAATATTTCGGGTACCCGCTTCCGGGTACCCGAATTATTACGGGGCGGGTTTGGGATGAAATGTGTCAATCCCGAAATTTATTATACCCATATCTCTAACCCCAACCCCGCACCAAACCCGCCCCGTGCCCACCCCTACTAAATGCTTAGAAAGGAGAATATTGGCGACAAGCGACTCTAAAACACATTCCGAAATCAACTGGATTTTATTGAACCGCAAATTTGATTTATTATATTTTTATTTTGAGTACTCAACTACAATTAATTTTTTTTCTTTCAGCAGGTTCAATCTAAAACATATATAGATCAAATGAGACTAGCTACGTACTCTAAGAATTTACACAACACTAATTATTATTCAGGGCCGGCTCTACAATTTTCGGGACCCTAGGCGAAATCTAAAGTCGGGCCTATCAAAAAAAAAAAAATTATATTATATGTAAAACTTACTTTTGCTCCTTCCATATCAAAATAATAAAAGAAAGACCCTTCTTTTTTCTAAGAGATATGTTCATAGTAAAATTAAAATTATATGTGAAATTTATTAGATAAATCTTATTCATAGTACAACTTTGTCGCGTGCTTTTTCATTGTGAAAATATAAATCTTCATAAAATACAAAATATGCACAAAATAACATATTGATTCCAATAATTTTTTTCTTTATTTAGGAAAAATTAGTTAAAAAACCCAACTAATAAAACCGATTTTTTTTACATACTTTGAATATAGACATATCTTAAAATATATGCGAGAATTGCCTAAGTTTGGAATGAAAAATTGAAATCTTAATTTGAAATGTCCAAATTTGAAATGAAAATTGAAATCTTAATTTTGTTTGATGAATAATTGTTATAGCCTTGCATGAGAGAAAGAAATAAATGAATGGATGAGTGAAAAAGCAAACTTTAAAGAAAGAAAAAAATATGATTTTCGAGAAAGAGAAAGAAAAAAGTTATTTGAGTAAGAGGAAAATAAAGTTAAAACTTAAAACAATGACCTCTGGAATTCCTGTTGGAAAAATTTCTTTTAATGGATGTATTGGTGAGCAGTACATATATGTGTATACGGCGGGTAATTGGTGAATATGGTTAATAGGGGATAGGGCATTGTGGAGGTTGGGTTGCAATTATTTTAATTCAGATTTTTGGATGATAATCTTTTAAAAGAAAATATGAACGAATATATATGGCCCATATGTGTACTGGATAGTATATATTGGGTAGTATATAATAATATGAGCAGTAAGAAATTGGGGCTCCATGGAGGCTGAGGCCCTAGGCAATTGCCTAAATTGTCTAGTGTTAAAGCCGGCCCTGTTATTATTCTGGAAACCAGAAAATTATTGAATAAAATTTGTAAGTATCTTCAAAATTTCACAAATTTGGAGCTGGTTGCCATGTCTGCATAATACATTCGATTTCCATCGCAAAACATCAGCATTTCCCTGCGCTGCACCCAAAATCCCAAACTCATATTCACTTCAAAGTTACATGATTAATTAATCAATAATCAAGTAAATAATGTTTTAAATATCTTACAACGTTTTTTTGATTAAAAATAAATAAATTAGAAGCCTTACATGGGTACCAAGTATCTTCCTGATCTTAACTGAAAAATAAAATAAAAGAAAAATTCGATCACAAAAAAGTCATAGCAATAGGTAATTTAGAAAAATCTACGGCATGCAATATTGAAACTAATTAAATAATGGTACTAAGAATTAAGGGGAAAATGCACGATACTACCCCGTGTTATGCAAAACTTGCACAAAATTATCTTATGAATTTTTTTTGCACCAAACTCCCCTTTTACTTTCAAAAATCCTGCATATAACACCCAATCTCTGTTAGTTACTTACCTCGTTAATTTTTGAATTGTCTAAATTACTCCTAGATATATTAAAAGTACAAGGGGGTTTAGTGCAAACGTTCAAAAGTACAATATTTTTTGTCCAAACATTCAAAAGTATAAGGAAATTTTGGCTGAAAAAATTATGCAATTAAAAAACAACAAAAAATACACATTGACGTTGAGTGTTTTTGCAGGGTTTTTGAAAGCACAAGGGAGTTTGGTGCAAAAAAATCCACAATATAGTTTGGTGTAGGTTTCGCATAACACAAGATACTATCGTGCATTTTCCTCAAGAATTAATCATATATAGCGATATTAATCCCTAGTATGCACCACAATTCCTCAAAAATTGATCAAATCGATAAAAGAACAAGAACAAAACAATTACTTAAATCAAAAAATTAATGGGGGAATTAATTAACAAATGGGTTAAAATCGACTAAAATTGGGTTAATTGGAGAGAATGGGTGAATTGATTAACCATAAAAAAAGGGTGAAATCAATTAAAGAACTGGTTAAAATAATAATAAAAAAAGTGGTAAATTCAGTGTAAAAGTGGGAGAAATCAATATATCTTTGTAAAGTTCTTAAAAATTATCACTTATTAAAGAATTTCAATGACACTAAAGAACCTGAAAAAGAAATTCTACCTTCGTGCTATATGAAAAAGAAAGTCTTATTTAGTTATCTGAAAAACTTATAATTGGTTTAAGCAAAAAAAAAAATGTATAACTTAGGAATGGTTATGGTGAAAACGGGTAAAATTCGATGAAAATGAGTTAAATTAGAAGAGAAACGAGTTAAAGCAAAAAAAAAATGGTGCAATTGATAAAACAACGGGGTAAAGAGAAAAAAAAAAGTGTAAAATCGTTAAAAAAGTAAATGATATGGGCTAAACACTGGATCACAAAGATCACAAAAAAAAATGGATCAATTCGATAAAAGAACAAGAACAAAAAAATGGGTTAAATTGACAAAATAATGTGAAATAGGTGAGAAAATAGGTTAAATCAGCAAAAGAAAAAAATCGACAAAAATTGGGTTAAAACGGAGAGAATTGGTGAATTGATTAACAAATGGGATAATATCAACTAAAATTGGTTTAAACTAGAGATAATAGGTAAATTGATTAACAAATGGGATAAATCACAAAAAATGTGAAATCAATGAAAAAGGGGTTAAAATAACAAAAAAGAAATGGTAAACTCAATATAAATGCGGGTGAAATCAATATTTCTTTGGAAAGTTCTTAAAAATTATCACTTATTAAAGAACCTTAAAAATATTAAAGAATATCAAAAACTAAAATTATGCCACCTTAGTGCTATATGAATAAAAAAAATACAATTTAGTTAAGCCTAAAAAAATCAAAATATATAAATGGTTAAACCAGTGAAAATGGGTAAAATTCGATTAAAAATATATGATAAAAATGGCAAAATCAATGAAAAAATGGGTTAGATCGAAAAAAGTGAGTTAAAGCAACAAAAAATGGTGAAATCGTTAAAAAAAGGGGGTAAACTGACAAAAAAATGGTAAACTGGTAAAAAAATAATTGATATCGTGTAAACACAAGAAAACAAAAAAAGGGGTTAGAACTAGAACAAGAACAAAAAAATGAGATAAATTGGCCAAAAAAAATGTGAAACAAGTGAGAAAATATGTTAAATCAACAAAAAAATATGTAAAATTAGGTTAAAAGAATGAGTGATTGATTAATAAATGGGATAAACCACGAAAAATTGGTGAACTCGGTGAAAGAACGAGTTAAAATAACAAAAAAGAAATAGTAAACTCAATGTAAAAGTAAATGAAATTGTTGTAAAATAACAAAAGAAATAAGAGCAGGTGAAATTGGTGAAAAAACAACTTTACTTGGCAAAATTGAGAAAAATTGATAAAAATGTGTTAAAAATTAATTAAGCATTTAATTAAAATTGGATGAACTCAGTAAAATACATGTATTACCGGTAAAATAAAAAAAAAAAAAAAGAGGGTAAACCTATTAAAAATGATTTAGATGAAAAAAAATTAGATGGAAATATCAAAGTTAAAAAAATATTAATGTTAGAAAACTTAGTAATTATAGTTCATTTTCAATTTTCAAGTCTTGATTTTAGATATTTATGATCTTAAGGCCATCTCCAACCCACCCAGGGGGTGGGTGGAGATGGCCCGGGGCCTTCCCCTGGATGGTCTCCAACCATCCAGGGGGGTTAATTTGGACAGCCCAGGGCTGTGGCCTGGGCTTTCAAAAGCCCAGGCCACAGCCCTGGTAATGGGACGCGCTGTTAGCGCGTCCCTTCGCACCATTGCACCAGGTGGTGCCACTTGGCGCCACCTGGTGCATTTACATTTTTTTTTTAATTTTTTTATTATAAATTATAAATAATTATTAAAAAAATTATTAATAAAAAAGTTAAAGATTGAAAAAATTAACTACGAATTTAACAATACCTTGTTTAATTTAATTAACTAGAAATGAAAGATACATTTAATTATAAAAGTTGTGTAAGGTTTAATAACAATTTGTTTTAAATTAAAGATGTAACATTATTAGTTTTAATTTTAAATATATAAATTTGCCTATGAAATTAAAGTTGTTTTCGTGTAATCGTTGTTGTTTTTCTTGTCCCCGATGTAATATTATTATGCTTAATTTTATGATTATTGTCTCTACAGTTATTATTATGCATTTTCATATTTATTATTAATATTATTTATTTTTAAAATTATTATTATTATTATTATTATTATTATTATCATCATCATTATAGATAATATAGGTGAGAGTGGGGAAGTTTTTTTTTTAATTAATTGAAGGAGATAGCCCTGTGGGTTGGAGACGGTGCTCAGGGGGGTGCAGATTCACCCGGGTGGAGATTGACACCCCTGGGCTGTGAAAAACCCTCCGGGTTGGAGATGGCCTAACTTTAATCCTTATTAACAACATAATAATTACAACGATTTAGTCAAAAAATTATATAGTTGAAAAATCATTATATGACTTAAGTCGGAAATTAGGTACTAGAATAAAGATCGATCTAGCCATTCTACTTCATATAGAATCCAAAATGATTTTGGGGCCACATAAACTGTGCATTGAAAGGGAAACATTTAAAAAAAAAAAACATTTTGTGGTACTATCTAGGGCTGAGCATTTGGTAAAATCCGAACCGATCCAGACCAAAATTTGGTTCGATAATCGATCCGTACCGAAACTTCGATTTCGGTACGGTTCGGTCGGTTTACCGAATCAAGCTCACCCCTAGTACTATCTTTGTTCATATGAATATACACCTCTTCACCTACTTATTCTCCTCCATAGTCAAAGAATTATAAACTGGTTTTGAACTGTTGAATTTTGTGGAGACATTTTTTAGCCCTATCAAGAATTGCATCCGTTTTACACCTCCTCTTTATGCAACCGTCACCAATAATATCACCTCCATCTTCAACAACATTAACAAAATTACTTTTCTTTCTCTTCTTTCTGCTTGATGATGACTCTGTTTATCCCCAACCCAACAAAAATAAAATTTATAATTAAATTTTGTTAAAATAAAAACATTAAAAAAAAAAAAAAGCTAATGAAATGAAATAAAAATAAAAATAAAAGTTAAACATACCTTGAGTCAGAGCAGATGGGCATTTGGAAATGGGATTGTTTTTCAGCAACAAACTTTGGGACTCAAAATCTGAAATGAAAGTTTTGAGTTCCATTTTCAAATACTGGAACCTGTTTGGATGCTGAAATTCAAGAATTTCCAATTCTTCCTTTGCCTGCTCTATCATCATATTTGAACTGGTCCTGCTTAATGTCCATATATGCTCTCCTGAACTCATTGATTGTACTTCACTTAATTTTCACACCTAGAAAGAGAAAACAAACAAGTTTTAAATTTGTGAAATGAGAATCGGAAATTGGAAAGTCTTTATTGTGTGCGTGTGCAGTAAATGAGCTAGTATTTGATTGAGGAGTGAATAGCAAATTAACTCCATGTGTTATTCTTAATAGGCAAATTAACTCCTTGTGATAAATAAAAGGGCAAAATACCTCCCTGTGATATTCTAAAAAGGGCAAAATACCTCCCTGTGATATTCTAAATAGGCAATTTAACTCCCTGTGATAAGAAAAATGGCAAGATACCTCCCTGTGTTTTTATAAAAGAAGCACATTACCTCCCTCTAAATTGCTCATTAATTCATATCACAGGGAGTTAAATTGCTCATTATTCATTTCATAGGGAGGTAAATTGCCTATTTTTATATCACAAGGAGGTAAATTGCTCATTATTTCATTTCACAGGGAGTTGAATTGCCTATTTTTATTTCACAGGGAGGTAAATTGTCCATTAGACATATCACAGGGAGTTAACTTGCAAAAAACCCTTTGATTGAGTATAAAAAGAGAGAGGGGTCTAAAGAAAGTTGATTTGTCTGTTTTTTTCAACATCCAAAGCACTTTTTTCAATATGGGGTTTGGGATGTGATGTGGCGCAACAATTTTGTCAGGGGATGTGCCACAGCATTTGTTGCTCTGTACAAGCATTAGCTCGGTCTGTCGGCCATATACCCTCTGGATTGGCCGAATTGAGACAAAAACTTCAAATTAATTACTTCTTCTGGTTCATATTAATTGACACATTGTTATTTTTTATACAGATTAAAAAATCTCATGATTAATTACCTTTACATGGTAAAATGTCAAAAATACCCTTTCTAGTGACTCTTGAGCTTCCCAACTTAGATGTAAGAGAAGGGCAAAAATGGAAAAAATTGCATTGAAAACTCAAATGTGCCAATTAATATGAAACATAAAAATTTGACAAATGTGCCAACTAATATGAACCGGAGAGAGTAGTACCGGAGAGAAACCACCAACTTATTAAGTAATTATACGAGTATTTAACATTTCAATGCTGGAAATACATTATTTTGACATTTGCACTTCAAAAATAAAATATTGACATGGATTATATTTTTCTATGTATTTCAATATACTTGTTCATTGTTGATGAATAGCATTTTCGATGAACCTTCAACAATGAGGTTATTGGTTGTTCAGATCGATTTTAACTTCATTTTATGGGAGCTTGCTGCACTCAAAGAAACTCGTCAGGGCTTATCGGGGCTGTCCCGGACGAAGACCTTCCGATGCTTAAGTCAGACCAAATTGAGTAGCTTAAAATGTAGATGCAGAATAAAAATTGCGTATGGATTTTGTGGAATTAGGAGGTATTTATAGATATAGGATGACCCATGCGGGTCAATCAGATCAATCGGGTCCTGATCGAGTCAACCCTGCAAAAACGCGTGAATCTTTGGAGTGTTTGGTAAATATTTTTTAACTTTGAGGGGCATTATCTTCGTTTTGATTGCCCTTGTTATTTGTTAAGTCGATTTTGATAGATCGACTTGGTCGATCTAGTGGAGGATGTCGAGCAGAACATGCCGATCAATATGGTTGGTGAGGTCGATCTGGTAGAGAAGGTCGATCTGATAAAAGAGATCGATTTGGTAGAGGAGGTCGGTCTGGTCGATGAGCTCGATCTGGTTGATCATGTATAAGTTGACTAAGTGCCACGTACGGATGCCCAAAATATGGTATACTCCCTCCGGTTCATATTAATTGGCACATTGTTACTTTTCACGCAGATTAAGAAACCTCATGATTAATCACTTTTACATGGTAAAATGTCAAAGATACCCTTCCTAATGACTCTTGAGCTTCTCAACCTATATGTAAGAGAGGGCAAAATTGGAAAAAATTGCACTGGAAACCCAAATGTGCCAATTAATATGAACCGGAGGGAGTATCAATTTTCGAAATGGTTTTTCTCAAAGGAGGTTGGGTAAGGAAAATAATATAATAAAATTTATTATTAAAAAAAATAAAAAATAAAAAATTATAGTAATTAAAATTTTCTTTTTATGTTTAAAAATATTAAATTAATAATACAATTTAAAAATTAATTAATTTAATTAAATGTGTAAATATACTTCCTATATTTATAAAATATTATTAATAAATTTTTTTAAAATTATTATTATAAAATTTTAATTGTTAATAACTATGTAAAAATAAGATTCTTTTAATATTTTTTGAAACTTATGGGCTATTATACAATTTCATGGTAAATATAATTATTAATTTTATAATGAGTGAGATATTACGATTAGTACCCAAATTTTATTTATTTTTAAGATATTACAAACATTACAAACTAGAGGCAAAATTGGAACTTTTCAGGGGTAAGAGACTAATTGTAAGATGGTGACAAACCTGAAAGGATTTTTTGTAATACCCGAATGTGAAGAAATTTTTGTAATTAAACCTTACCTCATGGGGTATTCATAATTAACCCTATTTTTTTTCAACTGATTTCAGATATGGACATAGTTAGAGATGAATACGGACCGAGTTCTTACAGTTTATGGCCCAACTCAGTATTTGTGGACTTTTCTAGTGTTCTAGCCGAAACCCAACTAACAAGTATCAAAGTTGTACTTTGTGTTTCCTACGCGTTGGGATGGCTTTGAGACGGTTTCTTTTGTTTTAATATTCTAATATAAATTAAATAAAGGGTGATTTACATCCAAACTCCCTGAGGTTTAATCTTCTTACAAAAATTCTCTGACATTTTAGAAATTATAAAAAGAACCCCTATGGTTAATATTGCTTACATTCACACCCCTTACGTCGTAAAAATCAGACAACTTTTGATGACATCATCGAAAAAATTACCCTTAGGGTGTTCTTTGTAATATTCTTATTAGACACAGGGTGTTTGTGTTGTACATATTTAAACTTTTTAATAAAAATAGAATAATAAAATTTAATTCCATATTTAAAAATTCATTTTTGATTTAAATAATTATAGAATTTAATAATTTATTTTTGTTTTACAAATTTAAACTTATTTTATAAAAGAGAATAATAAAATTTATTGATTTAAAAATTAATTTTTGATTTAAATACTTGTAGCATTCTAAAATTTCACTAACATAGATATTTTTTTTTTACAAAATAATAAACACAAGCTGTTGGAAGAAAATTTTACATCTAAGTTAGCTTATCAATTGAGTTAAGGTCCATATGTCCCTTTACTTTTGTTTCTTTCACCGTTCCATATTCAATATAATTAGGCCATCTCCAGTGATCATGAACTCCCATTCCCCTCGGACTCTCCTTTTCCCTCAGACTTCTCTTTCAATAGTCATCTTCAACGATTCAATCTTCTCATCCTATTTAATTACAATTCTCATATTTCTCCACTCTCACTTAATAAAAATGATAATAATAATAATAAATATATAATAATAAAACTAATAATTGATAATTATAATAGTAGTAAATTAAACATTGACATTAATAATAAGAAGTTTCCATAAATCATTTTTAATTATATTTCTAATTAATTTTAATTCTCATATTTTCCTACTCTCACTTAATAAAAATAATAGTGGAGCTAAATAATAATAACAATTAATAAATTTAACATTGTCCATAAAGTTACAATGTTACAAGTAATAAAATTAAATTAATGTTAAGTTTCTTAAATTAAACTTAAATCTTATTATTTTATTTTAACCATAATTGAAAAATTAACTTTTTTTACAATGTTATTAAATTTCAGACAATAAAATAAATTAATGTTAAGTTTATTACATAAAAATTACAATATTACAAGTAATAAAATTAAATTAATGTTAAGTTTATTAAATAAAAGTAAAAATTATACAAGAAATATAAAATTAAGATTAAGATTAAAAAAAATTATTTTATATAATCTCCCTATAATTTACCAAATAGAAAACTAAAAATAAAATAAAAGAAAGGAACAATGTGTTGGGCGCGTTGCCTAGCACATTTCAGAGATGGGTGGGGCGCTATGGCCACCCACCGCCCCCCTCCCCTCTACTCAATTTATTTCACTTTTCTTCACCTTCCCCCATGGACTTCCCCTCCCACCCCATCAATAGAGATACCCTTAGATGTCTGAATACGCAATCCTTGTTGGGAGAGATTTCCACTTAATGTATCCGACGCGCTTCGAAAGAGATGAAACTCTTGAGAAACCTAAAGAGAAGTCTGAATACACACCCATATTCAATATTTATTATGTGTTTGAATAATTTGGAATCAAAATTATATTTGAACAGCCAAAAAACCTATTCCAATATAATAGTGTAGACCATGTTGACCGTGAAACGGAAGAGGATGATTTGGTTTTTCTCATATTTTATAAAACTACCCTTCTTCCCGTGCTACGCTCAAAATGACTTATCAACGTGCTATGCACAAAATGACTAAAAGAATGATGAAATCATAATAAACAAACTAAACAAAATAATTGCTCTTGCATAGGGCTGAAAATCAAACCAAGCTACTCGATACTCGGCTCGAGCTCGTTCGGATAAAAGCTCGTTTGAGTTCGGGTCGTCAAACAAATCAAACAAGCTTGAACAAGATTTCTCGTTCGATAACTTTTGAAACTCGGCTCGAGCTCGACTCGATAAGCTTAAAATTGAAAAAACACATGTAAAATACCAAGCTACTCGATACTCGGCTCGAGCTCGTTCGATAAAAGCTCGTTTGAGCTCGGTTCGTTAAGAAATCAAACCAAACTCGAACACAAAATTTCAAGCTCGATAAAATTCAAATCAAGCTTGAACAACGTATCGTTCGATAATACTGGGCTCGTTTACATCCCTACTCTTGCATCAGATTTTTTATATCCCATAATGGAAAACATCTGTTGGGGGTGACAGTGCCTAGTAGCCACAATTTATCACTACATTTATGTTAATATCGAAGACATTTACTTGATAAATGATGTGTATTGGGCAAAAATTCAATTTTCATACCATAGAATAGGTCAAAGTCCATTTTTCATACCAATCGAAAGAAAATCATACCAAGCCACACTTCCGTTTGTTTTTTAACAGAAGTGCCACGTGTCCATTAAGTTGACTTGAAACGGAAGTATGATTTTCGATCGATTGGTATGAAAAATGGACTTTGGCTTATTCTATGGTATGAAAATTGAATTTTTGCCTCACTTTCAATTTTAACTGTAATCAACTTTAATTTGTTAGTTCTTTACCATACATTTCATCTAAACAAATATTGCAATGTATATTAACGAATGGGACATACAACCTTTAGTAGGCATTATATTTTACTTTTAGTATCAAAATACTCCGATACGGATAGCTAAAAAATACGACTACTTCTCCACTACCTTAAACTAATTCTAGGCGGTTTTGTTTATCTACTAAAATAATGTTGCATAGTTATATATTCGAGGTCATACAAAGACCTGCACAACTTTACTCTGTTTGGTGTATTAAATTAAATTCGTGTATAGCTATATAGGTTGTGTTTATAGTTACTAATTAGGGTATGTGTCCAATATTAATGATTGATTACTTCATGGAAGTAGATAATTATCAATGAAATTTTACGTGTAGTTCTCACATTAGAATGGAGTTTTAATCAATGTAATCGATCAACATTACTAGCTAGCAAATGGGTGTGATGGGAAAAAAACTATAGGGCTTGTCAAAGTTGATCCTAGCAAAGACCATTCAATGTTTAAGTTGGATCATATTAAAAGTGTAATACATGATTAGTTGAGTAATTTGAAATGTATATTTGATACCATTATAGGATGTGAAATACCTGACTTCAAATTGGGTCGATTTATAATTCAAGTCAAATTATCCTTAACTTTTTTACCCAAAAAAGGTAGAAAAATATTTCTCAATCAAATAATTTTACATGGTGAGACTGGACAACAAATGTTTGAGTGGTTAATAAAAGAAATTGAATTATATATCTATGTCTAATTAAATAAAATATATGGCAAAAAATCATTTTTCATATCATAGAACATGACAATTTTCATTTTTCATACCACCGCGACTTAACAGACCACGTGGCAATTCCGTTAAAAAACTTGACGGAAGTATGATTTTTGAAACGTCCGTTTATTCTACGGTATGATTTTCGTTCGATATGTACGTTTACCTACCGTATTTGTTTAATTGCTTGTGTATTGCATTAATATGAAAAGTAGCAAGTCAAATTCTAGATTTTCCATGAAATACAAATAAACAAATACAGTAGGTAAACAATATTTTTCTATGAGTGATAAAAGTTATAATAACAATCACACAAACTTTTAATGGCCTAGTCCAATTTAAGCAGGTATATTTGGTGATAATTGAAATATTCATAACGCATGATATTGAAATATTCATAACGCATGAAGATACAAAGCCTTACGTCAATTTGACTTTCTATGGCTATAATTAAAGACTTTGTCCGATCTAGCCTTAATGTCAATTGTCCAAGTTATTATGTCACATTAACTTTTCCAAGGTATATATATAGTTAAAATGTCCAAGGTATTTATCTATACTTATATTAAAAGTGTGAATAATTTAAGTTTTTTTTTTTTTTTTTTTTTTAATGAATACTAAAATGCCCTTATTCAAATTATAAAGTTATATTGACAAAATATAATTAGAAATGCATATTTCTTAAATTTTCTCATTAAAAAATTGGTAGGAAAATATTTTATCCTAACCAAATATCATACGAGAAAATAAATATTACCTTTCCAAAAATTGAATATGAAAGAAAACAAAGTATATTCAACACATATAATTAGACATGGAGTCTTATATTATAGTTATTTTCTATATTAACTCCAATAATTTAAAATTTAACTCTTACATCACTTTTACAATTTCATTCTTCTTCTCCTATAACACTTATAATTAAATAAACAATACTATTATTTTTAATAGTTGCTAAAATATATATGTAAAATTATTTGTATCATCAATATGTTTCTAAGTAAAAGAACATTATTTGTGTCATTTAAAGTACAACATAACACTCCTAAAGAAATCAAATTCTCTTAAGTATCACAAAGGTTAGTCTAGTAGAATCGCTTATTACCATTGAATGAAAAATAAATGTTTATGACTCAGTGCCCTAAGTAATCATTATTTGCCCGAGAAACAAAATATAAAGAATATCTAAGAACATTCATTACCTCAAATTTTTATGTAAATCTTTTCGCGAAACGTGTGAAATAAGTGAAAAAACGGGTGATAACAATATATGAAAATTGGTGAAACCGATAAAATAAATTCTATGTATTGATGAAAACATGTGAAATCGATCTGGGTGAGACTTATGAACACTAGTGAAGTTGGTGAAAAAATGGGTGCAATTAATAATAAAAAGTGCAGTAAAATCGATAAATACATATGAAATAGATGAAAATCCGGGTGATATTCGTGAAAAACGAAAAATAAATCGGTGAAATCAGTGAAAAATGGGTGACATATATGAGAAATGGGTTAAATCAGTAGAAAAAAAAACTAAAGTTTGTGAAAACTTGTGTAAAATAAGTTAAACTAGTAATAACAAGTAAAAAAAAGGAGTTTAACTAGCAAAAACAATGTGAAACCGGCAGAAAAATATTTTATTTTGTTTGAACGGGAGAAAACAAAAGAAATCGATGAAAAATGGTGAAAACAATAGAAAATAGGTTATAATTGATCAAGAAACGGGGAAATCAGTAAAAAATATAAAACCAGTAAAAATCAATGAAAACCGAATTAAATTAATGAATATAATAAGTGAAAATGACTTAGGTCGGTAAATAAATGTCTTTCAAATGACAGGGTAAGAGAAATAATTTGAGATATAATTAAAAGTAATTGGAGATGTATAGTTATTTGAGTTGAGAATTCGGTAAATACATGTGAAATCAATGAAAATTCGGGTGAAATTCGTGAAAAATGGATGACATCAGTGAAACGGTGAAATCATAGAAAAATGATGAAATATGTGAAAACTGGTAAAATCGGTGAAAAACATGTGAAATTGGTTAAACTTGTAAAAACGAGTGAAATCAATAAAATGAAAAAAGTTCAACCAACAAAAACAAGGCCAAACCATTAGAAAAATAGTTTAAACAAAAAAAAAAAAAACTAAAGAAATCGATGAAAAATGTGGAACACAATGAAAATAAGTTGTAATCAAATAAAAAAAAGGTAAACCCGATAAAAAGAATATTAAACCAGTAAAAATGAATGAAACTAACAAAAGACAGATTAAACTAGTAAAAAATGAATTAAGTATGTGCTTAGGTCGGTAAAAATATGCATTTAAAATGATACTATAAGAGAAATAATCGAAATATGCTAAAAAATAGACCAAATTTCATTGGATCATAAAGTAGAATTTCACTATTTTTGTTGTCAAACAATGCAAAAGATTTGGATGTGTTATAAATCAACATAATTATTTTTATTGTCTCATAGTTGATGTCACATTCACATTACATTTTGTGATGATAAAAACTTCTCGTGTTTGACAGATACGAATTCAAATGATATTAATTTTATATTGGTAAAATAAAAAAATTAAAGGCATTCGCTGATGTATATTCCTTAAAAACAAAATATGGAATGAACCAAATAATTTTCTTATGATATTATTTTAGAACAAATATTACAAGATTTCGTGACTAAATCATTCATCATTTTATATTTGATTACAGTTTGAAAGCCATCATTTTATTAATATAAAATAATAGTTTAATAAAAAGAACATAGAAAATAAATTAAATATCAGTCATTATTATGTAATTTAAAATAGAAAATCATGAAATTAACTAGACACGCACGTGCACATTTCTAGTATTAAAAAAAAATTAATGTCCAAGTCTTCAAGTGGCGGAACTATGCATTGACGGGGGATGACGCCATACAAAAATTTCTCAGTCAGTACTTGTAACCACATACTAGATTAAACAAAAAATTCTATAATATAAATATTTTGTAAATTTAATCTGATTATTTTGAACAAGTAATTATAGAAATATAAGACTAACATAATTTATATCACGTATGTGGTTAGAAGTACTGATTGAGAATATATGCAATATTCTTTGCTTTTTCCTTTCACCGGAAGGCCATTTTGGCTTTTTCTTCAATTCATTCAGTGTATTATTCAACTAATCTATGTTATTATAAAATTTTGATAATATTTTTCACATTCATTCATTTCCCCTCTAAACTCTTTTTCACACACCCTCTCACACGCACACACTATGCACACACCGAAACATATTCTTCAATGCTAAGAATTAGTTTAAAAAAATGTTATAATTGTTATAATTCTATTGTATAATGGATGCCATGTGAAGAGTTATAACATACACATTGAAGAATTAGTAGTTATTATTAAAGATTTGTAACTCTTGACCTTTGAAGTTCTTCTTTAGTCCTATAAATAGATGATTATATAATGTATTGTATACAACAAGAATGAATAAGAATAAAAATATTTCTCTCCCTAGTCCACTCTCTACTTTCTAGTTCTTATTTTTAGTTCTTGAATGCTCTTTTAGATTATCATTTAGATTAATTTCATAACACGTTATCAGTACGATTCCGCCCGAAGTTCTTGAACCAACTCAAGTGTTTTCGTTGCATTTCTGAGGTATTTCGAACTCTGTTGAGCCGACATATATAGAATATCTTGATAATACTTGGGATTGTTGTTTTCCATTCTTCTATTATTAATCCACACACACTCACGGTATACATGCATGAATTATTTGGCATATTTGTTTGATTGCTAGCTTTGACTTTAGCTAAAGAATGTTTGTGATTTTATCCAAAATCAAGAAGGTGTAAAGGCAGTAGGATTTCTGAGGTACTAAATTATACTGCCAATACATATAACTAATTGTCATCTAGTATGGGACAACATGTCTATACATATTATGGAGCATAATGAAATTGCAGAAGTGTTGGTTTGATAATAATAAATTTCGAAGATATGCTTTGTAATTTTCTTTCAAAATCAGATATGTCTGTCCAATCTATTTTGCCTATTTTGACACCTTTGAGTGTGGTTCTAAATCTAACTCGCATAAGATTCAAAACATTTTTGGCATGACACGTTAAGAAAAAATATATCTTGATCACTGTATTATTTAAGCATAAGTGTTCTATTTGAACCTAAAAGCTTTTCGTATTATGTTTTATGGCCATATATTGAAGCAGTTATTTATTGGTAATCATTATTGTGATACGGGATCATTTCCATTATTGATGGGATTTAATTTTTCATCAGCTATAAGGTTCTTGGGTCTTTGTAACTTCTATAATGAAGTGTATAACCAGATACTATGAGGCATGCATACTTCATCACTAACTAATCAAAGGCATTTTTACTTGTAATTTTGAGATACTATATAAATGAGGATAAAATTATTGTCTTTATCCCGTATGCATCAAATCATGAAAGAAAAAAAAAACCTTTTTGTCATTTGATTGTAATTAAGCTTATTGCTAATTGTCCATACAATATTAATGTATAAGCTTTTCATCTTTTTCATTCAATTGCCTACAATTATTATTATCTCATGGCTTTATAAGGTTATATAGATTGTATCACATCTTGATGGTAAATTATATAAACTTTAATTCTTTTGTCCGTTTCTTGTTTTTGAGCCACTTGGGTTGCCTAAGATATACATATTCTTAGTTTTTGGTTGTTAAATGTAAAGGCTAAATTTTTAGCCTTAGCCAAATGTGTATGGCTGATAAGAAAATATAAAGGCCATTTAATTCAATACCTTGTCAATACAGATTCAAATCTCTTTGATCATAATTTTGCATAAGAAAAATGAAACATTATGTCAAAGTTGCTTCTGGAATGAAAAAAAATATTTACTTAATATATTATGCATTTTATATGAGCATATATGTATATAAAAAAAAATAGAATCTTATTTGTTTATTCAATGGCCGGTTATTAAGAAGCATCGATATTTTGTAATAAAATATCAAGAAAACATGTATATTAGTTTAACCGTTTGAATGATTGTTTGGGATTTTAGACCAAACCATGTTTTTAAGCCATGTTTTATTTCAATATAATGTCAGAGGGAATTTTATGTGGCTGAAAGTCTAATTCATTATATTTGACATTAGACATGTCTTGCAGACTATATATATATATACTTTATTGAACTGGTAGCAAATAATGCAAATATTAATACCATATCGGGTAATGCAAAATGAACCGAAGGCTCTGAAAGAGCTATTATGCTTTTATTCGGACGGACAAAATTTGTTATAAAAGATGTTTTATTCTCTAGTAAGTCTAATTTATTAAGCTTCAAATATATCCGCCGAAATGGATATCATATTGATACCACGAATGAGAATAGTAATGAGTACTTACATATCATATATAGTTGTTATACGAGGAAAGAATGATATGTAAAAAGATTATATGCCTTATATTTCGATTGGTACTTTACAACTATTAGTACAATTGAAGCACGTCTATAGTAAACCATGAGTTTACTAAGTAATCCAGAAGTTTACTAATCTTAATTATTTGGCATGACCGGTTAGACCATCCCGGAAAACTATGATGTGAAAAAAAAATATTGAGAATTCATATGGATTGTGGTGAAGTACCAGAAGATTCATCAATTAAAAAAAAATTATTTTGTGTTGCTTGTTCTCAAGGTTAATTGGTTACTATATCATTTATAATTAAAATTGGGTTTGAATCTCCAGTATTTGTTAAATATGTTCAAGATGATATATATGGGCCCATCCATCCACCATTATGAGGATCATTTAATATTTTATAATTTTAATAGATGCATCTACTATAAAATGGTCATATGTGTGCTTATTGTCAACCTACAACCTGAAGTTTGTGGGATTATTTGCTCAAATAATTAAAATAAGAGCACAATTTCAAATTATGCAATATTTACAATGTACCTTGATAATGCTGGTGAATTCACATATGAGGTTTTCAATGACTACCGAATAATAATTGAAAATCTTGTTGCCCATATTTATACACAAAATGGTTTAGATGAATCATTCATTATACGCCTCCAATTAATTGCTAGACCATTATTAATGAGAACAAAACTTCTGGTTTCAGCATGTATATATGTTGTTCTATATTCAGCAACATTTGTGTGCATCATGCAAATAAGTTATCATTATTTCTCCCCCGTTGAAATTAACGTTTGGTTAGAGCCAAATATTTCTCATCTTAAAAATCAAGGATGTGCGGCATATGTTACAACTGCTCCACCACAACGCACAAAAATTGGTTCTCAAAGAAGGTTGAGAATATATGTTTCTTATGAATTCCCTTCTATAATTAATTATCTTGAACTAATGTTCTCGACACTAGGGGGAGAGTATATATGATGAAATAATGTTCTCGACATTAGAGGGAGAGAATAAAGAGCTGGTAAACATAAATTATATGGAATGCATTATCATTATCTTATTTAGATCCTCGAAAAAAGAAGTGTACACTATAAGTTCAAAAAATAATCCATTTACAAAATATGGTAAATCAACTGCCAGATGCATTTATTGATCTAAAATGAGTTACTAAATATCATATCCCAGCTGAAAATGCTCCAATTCAGATTGATGTCCCATTAGGACAATCTGCTATTGAAAATCAAAGAAAGCCACGTGGTAGACCAATCGGTTTCAATGATGATAATCATCGTAAAAACAAAAGGAGCAAACATGAAGATGGTCATATTATGGAGGCAAGCACTCTAGAAGAGTCGCAAGACATAACTAATGATAAAACCCCAGAAGAGGTTCAGGTACCTGAAAACAATGAAAATGAAGAGATCTCAATAAGTTATGTCACTATGATAAAAGGATGGAACCGAAATGAAATAGTTGTCGACAACAATTTTGCATATAATTATAAAATTAAATGAGGATCTTAAAACCAAATTTGTTAAATAATATAAACATAGAAATGATTGGCCAAAATGAAAAGACGCAATTCGAGCAGAATTAAGTTCATGTTCAGAACATAAAATTTTTTGGACCAGAAGTCCAAATATTTGAGTAAAGTCCTTGGGTATTAATGAGGATATATGCTAAAAAGAAAATGAGAAAAATAAGTTGAAAGATATGAAACACGTCTAGTGCTACAAGGTTTTTCGCAGAGACCTGAAACTGATTATAAGGAGACATATTCTCCAGTGGTGGATGCAATATTTATAGATACCTTATTAGTCTGGCAGTACATGAACAACTGGATATGCGTCTAATAGATATTGTTATAGCCGATTTATATGGCTCACTTGATAGTAAATTTTTATATGAAAGTTCCTGAATCTTAAATACACTCAGAAATTCCCGGGTAGATTGTTCAATACGCATGCGTAGATCTTTATTTGAATTGAACGAATCTGGATATATATGGTATAACCGACTTACTGAATACTATCAAAAGAGGGTTATAAAAGTGATCCAATTCGCCCATGTATTTGTATACAAATATTCGGATCAGAGTTTATTATAATTGTTGTATGCCTTTATGATTTGAATATTATTGGAACTCCCGAAGAGCTTCAAATAATAGTTGATTATCTAAAGAAATAATTCGAGATAAAAGATCATGGAAAATAAAGTTTTGTCTCGGATTACAAATCGTACATTTATCAAACAAAATTCTTCTTCATCAATCAACTTATATAGAAAAGATCTTAAGACGATTTTATTTGAATAATGCACATCCTCAAAGTACCCCAATGGTTGTAAGATTTTTAGATGTGAAAAATGATATTTTTCGCCTTCGTGAGAATGATGAAGAACACATTGGTCCTGAAGTACCATATATCAGTGCTATAGGAGCAGTGATTTATCTTGCTAATAGTACATGCCCTGATATATCTTTTGTTGTAAGTTTATTAACAAGATTTAGTTCTTCTCTGACACGCCGATATTGGAATGGAGTTAAACATATATTTCGATATCTTCGAGGAACAACTGATATGGGGTTACATTGTACAAATGATTCAAAATCACACCTGGTTGGATATGCGAATTCATCATTATATTTATCTAATCTTCATAAAGCTGCTCTCAAAATATATTTACAAGTAGAAGAACTACTATATCATGGGGTTCTAGAAAATAAATTTTAGTCGTCACTTCATCGAATCATGCAGAATTAATCGCAATGCATGATGCAAGTTGAAAGTGAGTTTGGTTAAGATAGACGACTCACCATATCCAAGGGATGTGTGGTATATCATTTGAGTAAAAATACTCCAATAATTTGATATGAAGACAATGTTGGCTATATAAGAGATAACAGAACAAAAGACATATCACCAAAGTTTTTCTTTCACCCACGAGCTTTAGAAAAATGGTGATATAGATGTCTTCAAATTCAAACGATAATTTTTTCAAACGATAATTTTGCCGATTTATTTAATAAAGCATTGTCAACTACATCATTCAAAAAGATGGGTCCACCACACCGGAATGCGTCAACTTGTGGACCTCATGTCAACATCAGGGGGAGCGTGTCATCAATAATATTATACACACTGTACTATTTTTCCTTCGTCCAAGTTTTGTCCCAATGGGTTTTGTTGGCAAGGTTTTAATGAGGATGTGTTTCACGTTTATCGACCCCAAATGGATATGTACTCTTTTTTCCTTGTTCAGGTTTTTCCCATTGGGTTTTTCTGGCAAGGTTTTTAACGAGGCATGTCTTATGATCGATGGCATCCAAGGGGGAGTGTTATAATTCTATTGTATAATGGATGCCATGTGAAAAGTTATAACATACACATTGAAGAATTAGTAGTTATTATTAAAGATTTGTAACTCTTGACCTTTGAAGTTCTTCTTTAGTCCTATAAATAGATGATTATATAATGTATTGTATACAACAAGAATGAATAAGAATAAAAATATTTCTCTCCCTAGTCCACTCTCTACTTTCTAGTTCTTATTTTTAGTTCTTGAATGCTCTTGTAGATTATCATTTAGATTAATTTCATAACAATAATGATGTTTTAGTAGGAGAGAGAAGAGTGAATTGTTAATTATTTGAAGGGGTATTTTGGAAATTGAAAAGTATAGGTTTTTATAACTTTTGACTAGAAGGAGTAAATTAGAAAATGGAAAAAAATTGCTCTGACAGCAACAATTATTGCCCTGATAATATCGCTAGCCTTTGTAGAAAGCTAGTAATTTCATTTTAATCACATTAATTTAATGAAGTGAAAAAGGGGAGCGATCGATGTATGCATAACACAATATTCAAACATATTATTATTAAATTCATAGTACATATAAAAGAGTTATGCAAAATAACCAGATAAAACTGGAGAAATTATAGTTCGATCCAATTCTAGCTAGTCACATATGTAATATTAATACAACCCGTAGTTATTCATCAAAGACTAATGCCATGTTTGATTTTTGGATTTCAGTGAGTAAAATGTTTAGGTAAAAATGTTTTCCCTTATATTCAGTGACGCAACTTTGAGCTTCATTTATTGTTCATTTGAATTTTACTTATCGTAATTCTCTCTGAAATCCATAAACCAAAGATAGCCTTATAAGAAAATCAAGAAATGATTATAGGATCCACGAATAGAGCAATAAGCTGCGGTGCCAACATTTCCGGATCTGTATAGCAATCTGATTTTTTGTACAAGACCTCTCCTGCGCGTGCATAATTAAAAACCCCCTCAAAATAATCCTTTGGAATTGAATTATTATTAGTTGAATTAATCCATTCCGTATTCACATCTTTCCATCCATCCTCGGCTGCATCAATAAACTTTTCCATAGCCTCTTGCTTTGATACACCATAATGTTTCATGTAGCATTCAATTCCGGTCGGCATTTTACCCTCTCTCGTTTCACGCTATATCATAAAAAAAATTCTTATCAACGAAATTGTGTATGTTGATGGGTCGGGTCGTAAACAAGTAATTTTAAATAGTTCATAAACGGGTCGGGTCATTAACGAGGTCGGGTCGGCCGGTTATGTTTGTCGATAGTGTGTATTTCATTAATTTAAAATTAAGTTTATTTGAAAATTAAATATATTTAATAATTTAGGAGAAAAATATATTTTTGAGTCATATATTTTGGTACAAATGATTTAACTAGTTTAGGTTAATAATTTTTTCACATGACTCATTAAAAACTCGCTAATGAACCCACTAAAAATTCATGTAAATATTTACAATACTCAACCCAACAACAAACCATTAACAATGGAAAATATATGGGTTGAGTAAGACTGGGTCGAGCCGTTAAGGGTCACTCAACGGGTCTTTACCCATCTTACCACCCCTAGTTGTATGTAATTTTTTATCTATTTCGTGTATATGCAGTACAACTGGTGTGATCATCCACCGTAAGAATCAAATGTATCTACTTCAATACATTGTACAATCAATAAGATATTGAAATCATACGTTCCTTAAATTTAGACATTAAAATATATGCAATTTTTTTTTCATAATAGGAGTATTAGCTAGCTCTTTATTATTTGAAAAATCATTATTTCTAATGAAATGACTTACTTCATAACTTGTCACGTCGTTCAAATATCGGACAATGTTAGATGCACCCACTATCAGTCTACTAGGCTCATCACTCGTCAGCCAATCAACATTTTCTTTAGTGACATATTTCATTCCTGGAATAATAAATGTGTAGAACATACAAATGCAGCTAGTTATCCACGTGTATTCATCAAATGTCGGCATTTGTCGCTCCATAAACCACTTCATGTTTTTGTAGTATGCCCTACAAACTTGTTTCACCTTTCACATAGATGTAATTCAAAATATCATATTATTATAATAATAATAATAATAATAATAATAATAATAATAATAATAATAATAATAATAATAATAATTAAGATGATTTAAGAAATTAATTAACAGGAAAACGAATGAGCTGGTTAAATAGCCAAATTTATAGGAGACTTTGGCATATTCTTGAGTGGAGTGAAATACAAAAGTACTACATGCATTATTCATAATTGTCGCATTGTGTTATTTTTATTAGAGAAAAACTTATGTGTAAGTAATCAAGTCATTTACCTCCCTCTAAGGCCGCACAGTTGGTAAAGTGTTTTACTCGCTTTAACTGTAAGTATTCGTCATGATTTTTAGCCGAAATGACAAATATACCCTTAACTGTTATTTTATTTTAAATAAAATACGAAAATATTATTTTTCACTTAAATAAAATTCGTAATGACCCCCTTTAAGCTTTGAAAATTGGCCATAACCTCATATTCTCTTAAAATATTATCAATAATATATCCTCATGCATGTGGTCAACTCTTAATTTTCAAATGAATTTAGTTAGCTAAAAAAATTATAACGTATGAGAATTTTCACCAATAAAAATATTAACATAGGGGGATTCAGTCAACTAAAAACGACATGGGGGTATTTTTGCATTTTGCTCGTAAATTCTTACTGCTTCTATGGCATAAGGAACTGCAAATATTTTTTCTTGTTCGACCGAATCACGCTCATAACCTTCATATAGATCTAAAGTGCATCCTTGAATGACTCTCATGCAATCAGTTGGGAGTTTATCGATTTCATTAATGTCCCACCTGAGAAAAATGAGTAATATTAATCGAATTAATTAATTACAGTCCATACTTAGATCAATATAGTTATTTATATTTCCCATTTAAATTTTACTATTATTAATTAAGGTACGTACCTTTGAAAGACATCAGTGAAGAGTTTTGCTTCTTCAACTGTTGCATAATTGTCATATATATCATTTATTTTCGTTAGTACTTCAACGCATTTAGCATATGCAATTCGAACATAAGAATATTGAGGCTCAAACCGGCATGTCACGCCCCATAAATAGCTCTCCATTATTCTTTCCCTCGAGTATGACACTTTTGATTTAAGACCAAAGTTGTTCCACCACCTTAATTAATTAAGAATATAGTTCAGTATATTGTAATAGATGAATGATGAATGAATTCTTAAAAAAATAAAAAAATATTCACGTGATGACTTCGTACATACCTCATGAGAAGAATGAGCTCTTTCTTGTACAAGTTTTGAAGAAAGTTGAAATCTAATATGGCTAGCTTAAGAATCATGTCATTCTTTGCATCATGATTAATTTCGTATATGGAAATGTATTTTCGGGCTTCCATTCTAGGAATGCCCTTGTGAACTGGTTGCTCTAAAGCTTGCTTAACTTCGTCTCGAAGAGGTGACACTAATTGCGGTAGCATGCGATTAAGATGATGTGTAGTGAAGGCCAGTGCCTCTTCTAAGATGTTCTCCCCATGCATCCTCAAATGGGCAGCTTGGTACAAGCTCAACAATCCCTTAGCATCACTCGTAAACTTCTCATCAAATTTATCATCATTGTTTTTGTCTTTAAATTTGTCGAAAACACCTGTTTCAACAAATGGTTCATCAGTCTTAAACTTGACTTAACTCCAAAGAGTAATATATAAAAAATAAATTAAACAATATAGAGCATATACCACAAGGGATATTATAGCGGTGTTGTCTAAGGAGACGAAATTGAAGTGCAGTAGTGAACAAATCATATTCTTGAGAATTCAAATGATGATATTTGTAGATTTGTTCTAAATGTTTTTCGATCTCTTCTTCGAAATGATATCCCACTCCTAAACGCTCGATGGTGTCGATTAATGTTATTTTCTCGATAGTCGTATTGTTTTCTTCAGACATTAGCAAACTCCTTACTTCTTCCTTCAGTTGCTTGATGGTTTGAGCATAATTTTCTTGCACCTGTCAAAGTCAAAGCCAATACATACATAGTGTACTTTTACATTTGAAAGACTAGTCTGACATAAAGTTTGGTATCAAAATTGCAATTCACCCATACATATATTCTCATATATATAATTAAGTACATTTCTTATAATTAATTATATGTTATATAATTAAATAGATATCATGTACGCACCTTGTCATCCACAAAAAATGAGTTTATAGTATCTTCCCACATGTTGGGGCTATAGCTCGTGATGGGTGGCCGAGCAACACTAGTATCAACCATTTTTTTGAGTTTTAACTTAATTAGTAATATATATATCTGCTTTGATGATTATGCTATGCATTCTTGAAGAATCATTCACTAATTTATAGACAATTTTATCCTTGAATTATTGAATACGACAATTCCTCACCATAATTACAATTTTAAAATAGGGTAGATTCACCATAATTACAATTTCAGATAGGGTAGGTTGAGTACGTATTACGTATTACAATTTTCAAAATATGAATGCTGGAAAACGTGGCAAAAAGAATTAATGTTGTTTTTCATGATGCAAATGTGTTCACTTCCAATTTTATGTCGGAAATACTAAGAAGAAAATAGATATGTAGGATGAGTCATGATGCAAATGTGTTCACTTCCACTTTTGTCTTGTAAAGACGATGATAAAATATTATTAATATATTACTTTCAAGAAAGAAAATATTAAGTATGTATGTGAAGTATCCTTTTATTTGTTATAGGATGTGGAATTTGAACTCATGGATCAAATCAATCTAAATACATATTTACTTCATGTGCTTTAAATTCCAACTTTTTTTAATCAAATCAAACTCATTGAATCTCTAATTAGATAAGAATTGTATGAACAATCCTAGATAGCAACGGGTAGTAGAATGTTTACTCAGACAACAATTCCACACAATCTTAATTAGTTAATTAAGGTTTGTGTCTAGACCTAGACTATGTGCTAATTAGTAATTGGGTATTGACATAGGGGCAAATATATCCATAGATACTTTTGCGCCTGTTCGGCATGATTTGGCCGAGGACGATCAATCTTGCTTTATCAAACTAGTCAGCCTTCCCTATTTTCCTCGTGACTAAACAATATGACACTTTATAATATTGGTACAACTATATGTGTAAATGAACATTTAATACTATAATTTAATTATTGGCTGTAATATTCATATTATCGTCTGATGGTGATAATTTGTGTTTTAAGGGCATATTAGTAATTAACATAATCCCCTAAATATTAAAATAATTAAAAAGAGTAATATTTATTGCACTCTCCAGAAAGACTAATTTACCCCTATTTATGTATACGGTATTAATTATGTGACTATTCCCCTCCTACATTTTGCCCTATAAATAGGTCATTATACTCATTGGAAAAAGGGGGTTTTGAGGACAGGGAGAAGAGTAGCTAAAGATTTTCCTCGAAGTTCGTCCCGTGACGTCAGAACGAGATTTGAAGACGATCAAGATAGGAGGAGGCAATCCCGGAGATACCCTTGATCATTTTCGTGCAACATCATTTTTGGCGCCGTCTGTGGGAAATTTCTGATTGGCACGTTGAGATGGCGAACGAGAACGAGGAAAACCAGTGGGAAAACTTGAAAAAACCAGAAGGACCACCTGAAGAAGGTGGAGGTGGAGAAGGAGGCGCAAGAGGCAATCTAACTGGAGGAGGCGCACGAGACAATCTGGCTGGAGAAGGAGGCGCATAAACTCAGATGCCTGACTCTTAAGCAGCGCCTGATGCGCCAAAAATTAAGCAGTGCTTAATACGCCAAAAGCTGAAGCAGCGCCTGAGGGGCCGAAAAATTAAACCTCGCCTGATGCGTCAAAAAACTGAAGAGGTGCCTGATGCGCCAAAAAACGAAGCAGGGCTGGAAGCACTAAACTCTGAAGCAGCACCTGATGCGCCATCCATAGCACCCACAATTCAAATGACTTAAGAGATGCTGGAAGCAATGGTAGCAACGGTCATCGCACGAGCAGTCGCACAATATGTGGCTGAGCAGCAACGAGTGCGTGTTTCACCCATGTTCCCTCACAGGGCATCAGGAGCAACAGCGAGAGAAGAACAAAGACCGATGGAACAACAAACTCCAGGACAACCTTTGAAGGAGGAAGAAGTTAATAGTAAGGATCCAGCAGGAGAAGTGGAATCCAGCAGAAAACCTCACTCCGGGATTAATCGAGACGATGCTCCAATAATAAATGAAGGAAGGAATGAGCGTGAGGAACATAATTACGAGCAACCGAGGTGAGGAGAAGTAGGAGAACCATATGCAACCATAATTCCAATGAGAAGAAGTCCCTTTGCTCCCGCAGTCCTTTCAGAACCCTTACCACAAGGGTTCAGGATCCCAAGCCTCACAGAGTATGATGGAACGGGAGATCCCCAGGAGCATTTAGACAAGTTTGCGGCCAAGGCAGATCTGTATGCAATGAGCGATGCAGCTACCTGCAAAAAATTTCGCACAACTTTAGCCAAGATTGCCCTCACATAGTTTAACCAGCTGCCGACAGGCACAATTACCAACTTTGAGCAAATGAGGCAGCGCTTCCTTCATCACTTCTCAATGAATAGGAAGACTCGGAAGACTGCAGCGCATTTGTTCACTCTGAAGCAAAGAGCAGGAGAATCGCTGAGAGAATATATACAACGCTTCACTAATGCAGTGTTGGAAGTACCTCAGGTGGATCCAGAGCTTATCGCCAGTATACTCCAACAAACACTATGGGATGAACGACTGAAGGAGTCTTTAGCAGGAAAACCCCCAACAACTCTTGATGTACTCTTAGCCAGAGCAGAAAATTTTATCAGGATCGAGGAAGCATTGGAGGCGAAAATGGAGAAAGGAAGCAAAAGAAAGATCAGAGAAGAGGATAAGAATGATCACCCGAAGCGAAAGGAGAATCGAGAGGAAGAAAGAAAAATTGGATATACCCCCAGGTATGCACAATACACACCCCTAAATGCTACCAGAGAGGAGGTTTTTTCGGCAGCAGTCAGACAAGGGTTACCACAATGGCCACAACCACTGAAGGAAAATTTAAACCTTCAAAGATCGAACAAATATTGTCGTTATCATAGAGATCGGGGGCATAATACTGAGGATTGTTATCATCTGAAGAATGAAATCGAAAGATTAATACAGCGAGGTAACCTTCAAGAATTTGTGGAAAGAAGAAGAGGAATAGATAGAAGAGATGTAGCACCAACCACCTCGCAGTCTGGAAGAAACCTCCCACAGAAACGAAGTGGAAAGCAAGAACCTAACAGGAATAGTTCAATGCAAGGAATATATGATGAGAATATGCCTGGGGCAGGCATTATCAACGTAATATCAGGAGGACCAGCTGGAGGAGATTCAACTAGTGCTAGAAAAGCGTTGATAAGGTCAGCAAAAGCATTTCCAGAACTCCCACCACAACCTGAGCAACAAATTCAGCAAGCTGCGGAGAACATTCATTCTATCACCTTTGATGATAAAGATTTAAAGAATGGGCAGTTACCTACACAAAATAATCGCTCATCAAAAGAGCATTACACCTCTAAAAGAGGCCAAAATAATCGCTCATCAAAAGAGCATTACACCTCTAAAAGGGGCTAAAATAATCGCTCATCAAAAGAGCATTACACCTCTAAAAGAGGTCAAAAAGCTTCTGCTTTACATCGATTCAAAATAATATAAACCGCTCATCAAAAGAGCATTACACCTCTAAAAGGGGTCAAATAAAAGAAGCACCTTCATATCGAAGGTAGAATAAAGAACTCTTCAAAAGAGTATTACACCTCTAAAACGAGGTCAAAATAATATAAACCGTTCATCAAAAGAGCATTACACCTCTAAAAGAGGTCAAATAAAAGAAGCACCTTCATACCGAAGGTAGAATAAACAACTCTTCAAAAGAGTGTTACACCTCTAAAAGAGGTCAAACAAAAATGCTTACATATCGAAGACAAAATAAGAAGAAACTCTCCAAGAGTATTACACCTCTAAAAAGGGTCAAGCAAAAACACTTTCATTTCGAAGGCATAATAAATCTCCTACAATGACAAAACATTGTACAAAGATCTCAAATGGAAAAGAAATGACGAATAACACATACGAAGGTGAAAAATCACAAGTTCAAAAGCAATTGAGATCAGTCACAAGTGACTAACCAAACATCGAAGAAAATAATCAAAACAAGTGTCAAAGCATAAATAAAAACCAAGCTACATAGAGGAGAACCCACTCCCGAAATCCAAGTGCTCATTCGAGAAATATTGTGCCTCCAATATATATATATATAAGTAAAGAGGGGAAGCCTCGGCAGGACCCTGCCGAGGCAACTGTCGAGGCAAGAACGCCTCGACCGAACTACTGCCGAGGCAAGAACGCCTCGGCCCAACTACTGCCGAGGCAAGAACGCCTCGACAGAACTACTGCCGAGGCAAGAACGCCTCGGCAAAACTACTGCCGAGACAAGAATGCCCCGGCAGAACTACTGCCGAGGCCGAACCAGAACTACTGCCGAGGCAAGAATGCCCCGGCAGAACTACTGTCGAGGCAAGAATGCCTTGGCAGAACTACTACCGAGGCAAGAATGCCTCGGCCGTACCAGAACTACTGTCGAGGCAAGAATGCCTCGGCCGAACTACTGCCGAGGCAAGAACGCCTCTGCAGAACTACTGTCGAGGCAAGAATGCCTCGGCCCAACTACTGCCGAGGCAAGAATGCCTTGGCAGAACTATTGTCGAGGCAAGAATGCCTCAGTCGAATCCGAACTGCTGCCGAGGCAGGGATGCCTCGGTCGAGCCTGAGTTAAGCTAGCCGAAGCAAGTGTTCCACAGATTCCCACAAATGAATATATATTAAAAAAAAAAAAATGAGAGAGAGAGAAGGAAAAGAACATGAGAAATATTACTACAACAATGCATTAAATTTTGGTAAAAGCTACTTCGTGGTGATATCTTGGAGGATTTTTAGCAATGACAACTTCTAAAGGAAAAATATCATGTTGAAGTTTTGAAAACTATAAGTTGGAAACTCTATTTGAAAAGTTAACTAATGAAAGGATTTGCTCTTTAGAGAGAAAAAAAAATGATCATCCTACAATAAAGTCACAACATATTTACATGAAATGATGTTCTATTGAGTATTATTATCACTTAAATTCCACAAGTAAATATTCTTTAATATTTACCTATGGAACTGGGGGGCTTCATGATGGTGATAATTTGTGTTTTAAGGGCATATTAGTAATTAACATAATCCCCTAAATATTAAAATAATTAAAAAGAGTAATATTTATTGCACTCTCCAGAAAGACTAATTTACCCCTATTTATGTATACGGTATTAATTATGTGACTATTCCCCTCCTACATTTTGCCCTATAAATAGGTCATTATACTCATTGGAAAAAGGGGGTTTTGAGGACAGGGAGAAGAGTAGCTAAAGATATTCCTCGAAGTTCGTCCCGTGACGTCAGAACGAGATTTGAAGACGATCAAGATAGGAGGAGGCAATCCCGGAGATACCCTTGATCATTTTCGTGCAACATCATCGTCAAATAATTGGACCGAAATGAACGAAATTGGCCATGTGCGCGCACCCCACACGGCCGTTATATCGTCTTTTGCAGTGAAAATTATCACATGATAATATGATAATGTGAGAGAAATGTTATCATTTTTCCTTCAAAAGACGAAATAATCAAAAAGACGAGAATAACGGCCATGTGTGGAGCACGTGTCCATTTCCGTCCATCTTCGTTCAATTTTTTGACAGTGGTATAAACATTGCAACCAATATTTAATTAAATTGTGGTATTCAATATGCATTTACGTATCCAGAGATACCAATGTTGAAAAATGTCCTATTATATGGTATAAAATATGCAATTTCCCCTATTTTCCTTGCATTTACTTGTGTTTTTCACCCTAATTAACTCGATGCACATATACTTTTGCATTAGCTAACAAAGTACGCAACTTAAATATTTATTGGCTATATCATGCAGATAACAAGCTAACCTTATCTGTTAGTTAAAAAGAGAGAAAAAAGAAAGCCCTATCTTTTAGGCTAATGGCTAATCCGTATATAGTAATAATTTTAAAGACATCATCTGTAATATATCGTCAAAAGATTTAACATAAACATACTTAATTACTAGTAATAAAATCTTCCACAAACTACGTGTAGAAAGTCTTAGAAAGTCTTATGAGGCTATGAGGTACGTATCGAATTTGGATTTAGTTAATTAATTTTCCAGCTCTGAAAATGTACGTAATTGTAAAGTGTCTTTGGGTAATCCTATGTCCTATGTATGTGTTTGACATCAACATAATTATATATTAATAAAAATTTATGTAGTTTTCGTTGGAAATAGCAAAACGTTTAAGCTTGAACCAAATGGAAGAAAAAATAAGATGTAATTTCGGTAAATTTTATTTGCATCGAGACACTTATTTTTTTAAATTTAGTAATTTTCATATTATAATTTTTTTTTTCTGAAATATCCGAAAAAATTTACAATAAATTTTTATTAATTAACTGATTAAAATTTAAAACATACACCGAAAACGAATTTATTTTGATCAATTTCATCCATTCATGTCTTGAATAGAGGTATTTATTTGTAAATGTGATTGGTAGGGAAGAGGAAACGAGTGTGTTGGCTGGTGGTCCATTGGCATAACAAAAGCTGAAGTTTTGATTAGTGGGCCGGGCTTTGGAGATATATGCGGGTGAGGGAGGGAGTAGGGATGTCAATGGGTCGGATTCTGGTCGGATCATGCTCGTTCAGATTCGGTTTCATTTATATCGGATCGGATCATGTCAGATTCAGATCTTGTTCGGATTGTACTCGGATCTAGATTTTTTGAATCCAATGAATTTTGGTTAGATTTGGCCGGATATCGGATCTTTTTCGGATTCAATAAAATTTTAATTTAAAAAATTACATTAATATTTTTTCCTAAAACAAGTTTATTAACTTTATAATTTTATTTAATTTTAGCTCACAATTTAAAAATAATTTACTAATATTCATATTTTTAGATGAAAATATTAGTTTATATAAATTTATAAACGAGTTATAAATTACTATCTTCTTGAATTGACAATGAAATATTAATAATGATACTTACTTTTATGAAACATTATATATATATATCATTCTTTTTATTTTTTATCGGATACGGATCTTTAACGGATCGAATCGACCTAAATTCATATTCGCTCTATATGTTTCGGATTTCGGATCATTATAATCGGATCAGATCGATCAAATATCTAATCAGACAATTATTATAATAAATCGGACCGAATTTGGACGGATCAGAGTTGAAATCTGCCCCATTGACAGCCCTAGGAGGGAGGATGGGCAGGATTATGAGACTTGTGGGTGAAAAAGTGGGAAAAAAGCATGAAACCCACTCTTTGGCAAATATGTATAAAATTCCCCTGTTTTATTTTTTGTTGCATGGAATCCCTTTACCTAGTCTTTAGGCCTACTTCAGACCTAATCAGTTAATTTGGTTATTGGGCCGTAAATTTTTACTAATTATTTTAATGACCCAATATGTTTTATTATTCCTGGCCATTACAAGTATCCATTGATGGCCTTAATAATATCGCCAATGCAACCTCATGTCCTCGTCATTGCTGCCGCCTTAATCGATATAATTCGGAGCAAGATATTGAAGTGATATGAACAAAATTCTCCCGTCGACGAAGAGAATTTGACGGAGATATTGGCAGGGAAGAAATATTACCTTTATCTGATTATTTTTATTTTACTTGTGATTTTTGAATTTGTGTATTTTAATTGAAATTTGTGACCCTTTTAACGGTTGATTTTTTTATCTGGACTCGGGAAATTTCCTATCAAAGTTTAATGCCCTTTGTCTGGGTATTACTTTTGATGCCAAAAAGCACATGAGTGAAACTTAGGTTCTTCTTTTGTGCCTTTACTAGAGCAATCAATCTGACAGTTAGAGTACTAAATTTGACTTTGATGCCCTCTTTTGAAAATGCTAAGAACTTACAAGTAGTTGGCCATTAAAAGATAAAAACACTATAAATAAGTAGATGCACAAAATATTAATTAAGTTGAAAAATATCTAAAATCTTAAGGGGTTGAAATTACAACATAAATCCGTCTATACAAGAGTGTGTTTGCAAACTTTAGCAAATAAATTGAAGTTGGAGATTATGAGTTAAGTTCAGTATAATCAGAAACATTTCAAGAGAAGCTTACAACTTATGAGCTTAAAATAACTTATTATGAGATAAGTTGATCAAGCTAATGTCATTTCTCAAACACCAAATTATTTCGTTCTAGATCAGAAAAGCTCACAAGCTATTTGCAAACACACACTAAATCATCGATTCTATATTTGATCCGATTTCAAAATCACTAATTAATTAAATAGAAGAATGTTTCAAAATCTCAACTCTAACCCGAGCTCATAGTCCGTCCACATAGGTGTTGCAACCAAGGGGCCCAATTTTCCAAGTGTATGGCTCTCAACAAAAAATTAACATACCATCATCATAGCTCACTCTCGATTCTTCATGAAAAAATTCTAAATTCACTAGAAACATCTCATTACACTACTATTTAAACTTGTCACAATTTTGAGGATTTCTAACTTTCCACCGTCAATCATTCAAATTGTTATCAAAAGTGAAAAAAAAAAAGAAAAATGTCCCCTACAATTTCTTTATCTACATCTTACCTCATTAGCAAATTCCAAGATTTTGATCACTTACCCAAGATCACAACTAGAAAAATCAACCCATGCAAGAATTCACCTCAAGAAACCAAAATTACAAGAAGAAAACTAATGAACACTACTGGGATTAGCCTATTAGGAGGATCCATTCTAATTCATCCAGCAAAAGCAGAACCCGAAAGCCCGATTGAGGCCACATCAAGTAGAATGTCATACTCTAGATTTTTGGAATACTTAGATCAAGGTTATGTAAAGAAATTGGATTTATTTGAAAATGGGACTGTGGCAATTGCTGAGGTGTACAATCTTGCAATGAACAAAATTCAGAGAGTGAAGATTCAGTTACCTGGATTGCCTCAAGAACTTTTGAGGAAACTCGAAGAGAAGGGTGTCGATTTTGCGGCACACCCGAAGGAAGTTGATATGGTGGGGGTAATTCTTGATTTGTTGGGGAACTTGGCTTTTCCATTGATGCTATTAGGAGCTCTGCTTTTGAGGAGTTCATCTTCTAGCACTCCTGGAGGACCTAACTTGCCATTTGGATTAGGAAGGTATGTATAATATAGTATAAAAGTTTTCCCTCGTTCATACGAACTAGAGGGTTAAACGAGTCGAGTAGTATCGTATGACACATTGTTCAAACTTGGTTTGAATTATATCGAGCTTGAAATTTTATGTTTGAGCTTGATTTATTTTTTAGTGAATCGAACTCAAATGAGCTTTTATCGAATGAACTCGAATCGAGTATCGAGAAGCTTGATATTTTTACCTGTATTTTGTCAATTTTTGTTTATCGAGCTTGAGCCGGAAGTTATCAAACGAAAAATAATATTCAAACTTGTTTAGTTTGTGTGATGTATCGAGCTTAAACGAACTTTTATTGAACGGTTTCGAGTCGAAAATATTTAGTAATTTGATTTGATTTTCAGTCCGAACTATTTTAATGAATTACTTGGCTCTTCCTCTCTATTCTTTCTATTTGTGAGAACTACACACTAATTAATCTTATTGAACTTATACGAGCAAACCTCATGTCATGACTAATTCCAGCCCAGATCAGGCTTATCCACTAATCACAACATATGTCATTTACAATACATTCGTCTAATTCAGTGGTTGACGAGTTTGACCAAATTTAATTTGAACTGATTTTTTTTTCACGAGTTTGACCACATTTGATTTGAACTGAATTTTTTTTGTTACACAGATAATAAAAGCAAAAGTACTTTATATTTGACTAGTGCATGGCTCGTCACATAAAGACCAAAATTATTCATTCATGTTCATTTGAGTGATATGTAACCCGGTAAATTTTCAATTCTATTTTCTCCAAACAAAAGTTAACGTATAGAAGATTTAGGGTCTGTTTGTTTGGTGTTTGTGAAAGTAGTTTGGGAGAGTATTAGAGATTTGTGAAATAATATCAATTTGCGTAATATTGTTTGTTTGATTTTAAGAGAGTGGGTTGAAAAATAAAATAGGTGTATATTTTTTTTGAAAGATGTAGGTGTAAGATGTGTAAAATTTTATGTCAAATTATATTTGTTGTGATAAATTGTGTAATAAATATGTTACTTTATGTTAAATTATAGTAGAGTTTGTATATGTTTTGTTTAGAGATAAGAAAATTGTTGTTTGTTTAGCTTTTTAGAGAGTATTTTGAGAAAATTGAGATGAAAAATTTATTTCAGAAAACAGAAAACATGTTGTTTGACATTTCCCAGACACAAAAAATTTTTGAGAAACGCCAAACAAACAGGCCCTTAACTTTTACTAGACACATGACTTCTAAATGAGAATTGACGACTTTAGTCTTTTATGCGTGCCTCATGTATGCACGATATCGAATTTACAATAAAATAGTCGAGTGAAATGCGATACTCCGATCCCTATACTTTGCAAAATTACTAAAAAAATCTTTCTTTATTATTTTTAATATTAAAAATTCCTCATGTTATTTTTTAGTAGCCAAAAAGCCCTCCTACATATTTTACCCAAAAAATTGGTAATAGCAATTTCAAATGGGGATTTTTGCTAATAAAAAAAACATAGAGTTTTTCGCTTATAAAAATCACACAGAACTTTTGCCAATTAGGTAAAACCCAGGGTTGTTTTTGCATTTAGCTCTAAAATAGTCCATTTTATTCAAATGCCAAATAAGTTAATTGCACAGTTTCAAAAAGGTCGGAGGATTAATAATATGAGTTACTTTTTTTCCCTCCTAATTGAATATATGAATTGGACTGATAATATAGAAACGAAATCATGAAAAATCTACTCAAATTAGTAACGAAAAGTTCTCCAGTCCTAAAGTTGTCTAATTGCAGGAGCAAGGCTAAGTTCCAAATGGAACCCAATACAGGAGTCACATTCAATGATGTAGCTGGAGTTGATGAAGCAAAGCAAGATTTTCAAGAAATAGTCGAGTTTCTAAGAATCCCAGAAAAATTTGCTGCAGTAGGTGCAAGAATACCAAAAGGAGTACTTTTAGTTGGCCCTCCAGGAACCGGAAAAACATTGTTGGCTAAGGCCATAGCTGGAGAAGCCGGAGTGCCATTCTTTTCGCTCTCAGGATCGGAATTCATTGAAATGTTTGTCGGAGTTGGAGCTTCGAGAGTTCGAGATTTGTTCAACAAGGCTAAGGAAAATTCACCTTGCCTGATTTTTATCGATGAGATAGATGCCGTTGGGAGGCAGAGAGGAACCGGGATCGGTGGAGGGAATGACGAAAGGGAGCAAACGCTTAATCAGCTGCTTACGGAAATGGATGGTTTTAATAGTAACACTGGAGTTATTGTCATTGCTGCTACTAATAGACCTGAAATTCTTGATGCAGCTTTGCTTAGAGCAGGAAGGTTTGATAGACAGGTTAGTCTAATTTATATTATTCTAGATTGAACTTTTTTTTTCCGGAAGAATTACTCAAACTATTCCCAAGGTTCTCGTGGTTCAAAAACCACCCTTCATGTTAAAAAAATTACATAAACTACCTCTGAGATATTTGGTTCACCGTAGTGACCCCTTACGGCATTAATGTCATTAAATAAGAGTTAATGACAATTTACCTTCCTTTGATATTCATAATATTCAATTTACCTCCCTGTGATTTGGAAAAGAACACTTTACCCATCTGCAATCTTATGAAAGTTTTCCACAGTCTCCCTGATATTTTTATATGTGGCACTTTACCCCCTTTGTTATGACAATGTGGTAGTTTACCTCCCTGTGTTATGATAATTGTGACAATTTATCCCTTGTGTTATGATAATTGTGACAATTTATCCCTCTATGTTAAAATAACACTTTTCATGGTCTCAATTTTGGAGAGTGAGTTACACTCCCCGTTGAAAGAGGTAAATTGTTTCTTTAAAATTTTCACAAGGGGTAAAGTGCTTCTTTTCAAATCACAAGGGGAGGATAAATTGACATTAGCTCCATTAAAAAATATTGAGTGTAAAAATAGTTTAAATTGGTGAAAGAAGGCTAAATTGTGTTAAATCGATGAAAAATGGATGAAGTCAGTGGAAATCGATTTGCCACACTAGATGTTTGTGATTTCTTAGATAGTACCCATGGGTATTTTTGGATTTTGAATGTTATTTTTAAAAAAAAAAAATAACGCCGTAAAGGGGTAATTGTAATGAATCCAATACCTCAAGGGTAGTTTGAATAAATTCCTAAACGTGGAGGATTGTCAGTGTAATTTTACTAAAACTCAAGAGTAGTTTGAGGAATTTTTTTTTTTTTTTAATTACAATAGATAAAATGACTTACTTTTATGTTTTAATACAGGTTACAGTAGGGTTACCAGATGTGAAAGGGAGGGAAGAAATACTAAAAGTTCATAGTAACAACAAGAAGCTAGACAATGATGTTAATCTTAGTGTTATTGCTATGAGAACACCAGGATTTAGTGGAGCAGATCTAGCCAATCTCATGAATGAAGCAGCAATTCTTGCTGGTAGGAGAGGTAAAGATAAAATTACTAAAAAAGAGATCGACGACTCAATAGACCGTATAATAGCAGGAATGGAAGGAACTAAAATGAATGATGGAAAGAGCAAGATCTTAGTAGCTTACCATGAAATCGGACATGCAGTATGCGCGTAAGTAAATATATAGTCTTTAACTCTTGAGACACTATAATTTCAAACATCAAGATGCTTAAATCAAGATTTAATCTCGAATCGTACGTTTTGAACTTACGTTTATGAATTTTTGTTGATAGGGCCTTGACGGAGGGTCATGATCCTGTGCAAAAGGTTACGCTAATTCCTCGAGGACAAGCTCGTGGATTGACATGGTTCATACCGGGAGAAGATCCAACATTAATATCTAAGAAGCAATTATTTGCTAGAATAGTGGGAGGTCTCGGAGGTCGAGCAGCAGAGGAAGTAATATTTGGAGAAGCAGAAATCACTACTGGTGCAGCAGGAGATTTACAACAAGTTACTCAGATAGCTAGACAGGTAAACATAGTTAAATGAAACTTATTATAGTAGAGCTAATGGCAATTTACCGCTGTGGTTTGCATAATTTTCAATTTACTTCACCGTAATTTGAAAAAAGAGGAATTTACCTTCTTGAAATTTATAGGATCGATTTAGCTCCTTCAGTTAGAGAGTGTAACGAATTTGCTGAAATTGAGAGTGTGCATGCAAAGTATTTTTGTAACACAGGGGTGTAAATTGCAATATTTATCATAACACATGGAGGTAAATTGCCAAATTTATTATGACACATGGGTAAAGTGCCACATATATCATAATACTTTTTTTTTGGGGGGGGGGGGGGGGGGGGTTGTAAAGTTCCACATTTAGGAGGGGTATTTGTCAATTCATATATTTTTACAGTTTCAAAATGTCATGGAGGCAGTTCGAAACTTTTGTAAGATCACATGGGGGTAAAGTGCTTATTTTTATATCTCTAATTGGTAAATATTTGAACATTATGCAAATCAGAGGGGGTAAATTGCCATTAACTCTATTATAGTATAGTATAAAGTAAACTTATTGGTTAAATTATGGAGTAAATTTATTTATCCTTTTTTTTCCGTTAGATGGTAATAACTTATGGAATGTCTGAAATCGGACCATGGACATTGATCGATCAAGGTGCACAAAATAGTGATTTTGTTTTAAGGATGTTAGCGAGAAATCAAATGTCGGAGAAACTCGCAGAAGACATCGATAACTCAGTAAGGCGTATAGTCGATAATGCATATGAGGTTGCAAAAAACCACATAAGGAATAACAGGGAAGCTATTGATAAATTAGTTGAGGTGCTGATGGAGAAGGAAACTCTCACTGGGGAGGAGTTTAGGGCTATATTATTAGAGTTCACTAATATTCCTTCATACAATGTAAATACAAAGCCTTTCAGGGAGTTGATTGAGGCCTAAGAAGCCAAATTCATGTACATAAACTATAATCATAGTAAAAAAAAAAGTTTGTGTCATTATATGATCAACGGTGCATCAAATCAAATTAGTATCTATCATAATTTTTCCATATGTTGTTATACAACTAGAAGATAAGTACGCTAATACACATATATATATATATATATATATACTAGTGTGGTTGCACCGCGCAAGGCGCGGTGTTTGTTGCCCAGTGATGGTGGTTACTGAATTGGCATTATAATTGGATATATCCATGTAAGCTTAATTCCTGTGAAAGCATGTTTGACCTTAAGAAGAGCATAACATGTCTAAACCTGCTGATATACACATACCTACATCAATATAACATCTATATATATAGTTGAAACTCAATTTTATAAGCACGATAGATGTGAAAATGCCTTATTGCAATGCTGAAGAGACTATAGGCCAATTTAAATAGCAAGTAGAGACTGAAGCAGAAAAAATAGATCAGTCAGCATATTTAATTATGAGCAAATTGAATTCTATTAAATGTACATATTTTATCCAAACAACAAATCCCCTTTATCAAGACAAAGAATATTGTGATTAGTAATCAAGATTTTATAATCACTCTCAAACATAGGCCACACATAAGAATTCATCATATCTGAAATCACAGGTAAATATAAAAACAATTTGACAATGCTTTAAAGTGGTCTAAGAGATTGAATGTATAACTGAGAAAGTAAAATATATAGAAATTAATGATTGTCTAGTACATATATTTTATTTGAAGGGGCCTTATATTTCGTCCACTATCTCTTCGAGCAGATTGGACTTCTTGTTATCGTGTATTTTTTGGCGTACAATATATTTTGTTGTGTCGTGCAATATCATTGCTAATAACTTTTCTTTAGCTTCACCTCGGAATGGAACGTAATTACATGCACAGTTTAAGATGTCGAGCCTACGTAGGGTTGCCAATGAGTATCTAGGCAAAGTTGGTGGTCTGGATGATTCCGCTATGTTTCTCATGTATAATCAAATAATGTTAGTTGATTTAAAAAAAATATTGCTTAAAGATTATTGTGAAGAATTGGGTACCTTTGATTTGGACGACTGTTTTGCGGTTTTCTTTTCTTTATTATGGCCACGGCTGCGTCAATATTTTTGAAGATGCAGTAATTTGGGAGAACCTGGTGTGTTCTCATATCATCTCATCTCATTGATTAGATCTTCTAGTAATTTTTTTAAGAAATCTATATAACATGATAGACGTTGATTACCTATTGTTGTTCCTTCCAAGTGTTGTGGCATGCAACATTCTTGAATTGAACAATTTTGGAGTATTACTGGCCTGGTTGATGTACTTGCCATGTTAACTATACTCCTGTGTAGTAAATTGTTAGCATAATCCATTTTTACCTGTACATTTAGAGCAAACCAAAGAATTTATCTGTTAAGGAGTAACTAAAAGGTATTTTTCAAGTTTTGATCAAATATTCAATTCCAATTAACTAAGATTTTTCAGGCTATCATGTTTTAAAGTCGTATAGTACAAAGAATAGAGTATTCATAAAACAGTCAATTCCATGTATAAGCAAGTTTATTAGTTTCAAACTTCAAAGTCAAATTGTGTGAAATTTTCAATTACCTTCAAAAGTTGGAAGGTATAACCACCCTGAAAATTCTCATTACATCCTCATATCTTGATAATCTTTCAACTACAGCTACAGAAAATTGAGAAAAATTAAACGGATTAAGATTCTAATATTGAATAATAAATTCAAAGAAAAATCTAAAAATAAAAATAAATAGAAAGAAAGAGGAACCTCCTCCAAATCAAGAATCCAAGAAAAGCTCCAAAAGAAAAATGGAGAAAGGCTGCAAAGAAATTCTATCAAAATCAATAAATCAATCAGTGGAGTACTATAATATTAAAAAGGAACAGGAATCTCTCTCTCTCAAGAAGACAAGAAGATAAGCTTACCTCTGGATAAAAAAATAAATGGGGAGCAGAGCTTCAATTTTTGGACTGGGAATACCTAAATATTTTCAAATACTATGCCAAAAACCAAAATAAAAAAAGCAGCCGAACTTGAACAAAATCCAAAGTGCACTTACAACCATTAGAAACATTGAACACAGACTTAACTAAACCACATATCGTTTTATTGAAGAGATATAAATTGTGATATTAGTCAAATGTTTCTAATGCACCAGCTATATTTAACCTCAATTACAATTTTTTACCAATTATTTCATCAAAAATCTTAAACACGTTTATTTTCCAATACTCAAAGAAGACGAGTATTAAATGTTTCTCAAATCCTAAATTATTACCAAAGTAAGTTCAAACTTTAAACTTAAAACTACTTCATCACTTCAAAAAATAGCTGATCAATTAATACGATACATCGTAACATATATAGCCATTTAAGGACTGATACTTATACCACATTTTTTTTGCCTGGCCAAAAAAAAATTATTCCACATTTCCCCCCATGTGTCTTCTGATTTTCTCCCATGGTTTAATCGTTGCATCATGGAAAAATTAAACTCCTCTAACCCATTTGTCCTAAACAAAATCCTCATAGCCTATGATTACCTGAATGCTACAGTTGTCTTATATTTTCATAATCCAATCTCTTGACGAAGATTTTCATTCATAAGAAAGCAATCATATGTATAAAATCAAGCAATAAATATAACAGGGCCACAACATAGAAATACGACCTACTAAATTATAAAGCTGACTCCAAATGCATGTTAGAACAACAGATATTAGAGAGAATTGACGAATTAAAACAGAACAAGCACTTCCACATAGCATCCGTTTATAGGGATATATTGAAAATATTGAAAATAATGAAAACTGAATTAGTAACCAACCAAAAAATCCAGCCTGTGACTTCATCAACTATCAATAGTCATATCAAACCATTAATTCATCAATTTCTAAAAATATTTTACTAAAAAAAATGCATATTAATTTGCAAAGTAACCATCAACACATAATTAACTCAATGTTTGAAGTATCATTCTGAAAATGATGAACAAAAACATCTAGGTGACCTAAAGAACAATGCCATATCCCTCACACGCAACAATGCCTTAAAAAAAATCGCCAGAAAAGTACAAAAATTGAAATAGCTCACTATCAAATACTTGAAAAGAGAAATACGAACCTCAACATCCACAACCAAGGCCATCACACATCGGAATTACTAATCTTAATGAGCAGTCTGCTTAGGAAAGGCAAGGCAAATTCCTGCACCTGAAAGCCAACGAAGCTCAACCCATTGCCCAAAATCTACTCTGTAGTTGCCAAAATTAAATAGGCAAGGAAACTTCCCCAACCTAAAATCCAATAAAAATCAACCCAATCCCCAAATTCCTTCTAGAGCTGCCGAAAGTAAAAAACGGGGCAAGTGAATTTCTTAAGGTACCCACATATATAAACAACGAAGAAGAAAAAGAAAATCTAACACAACAACATTGGAAAAGGCAAACACACAACGCATAAGCATTAAAACACAGAATTTAAACACCAAAACTATACCTTGTTAAATCTGGAATGCAAGGAACACTGGAAAAAAAAAGGATAATTATTTAAGTGTAACAATGAGCATAGAAATTAATAATTTGATTGTTTATCTGATAATTGGTTAACTCACAATTAAATTTAGCAATTACTAAATTCTCATTCTTCTCTTGATAAGTCAATAAACTCAGAACTTGCATCTTCAAACATGAGCTATAAATTCCTCCCTGTGATATTTTAGAGTTGTTAGTGTTTAAACACTTACATGTACTAAATCCATCTCATGTTCAATCCAGTATCCAAGAAGAGAATCAGAAACACAGAAGGAATCCTGCAAATCAAAATAAACCCCTTAGCATCACCAAAAATAAACTAAACATATGAGTGCATTAAAAAGAAAGGAAACCAATACAATAAACCCCTTAGCATCACCAAAAATAAACTAAACATATGATTGAATTAAAAAGAAATGAAACCAATTCTAACCTGAGAACACAAGCAACAGGAACAAACCTGCAAATGAAAAGAAAGACATTATTATGAACAGAAACAAACTAAATATATGAATCAATAAAGAAGAAAGGAAAATTAAACCAACCTGAGAACACATAAAAGCAGAACAAACCTACAAAATAAGAAAATACAAAAAAAATAGGAATATTAAAACATATAGAAATAAAAATAGTTTAAAACACAAGACTGATATAAAAAGCCTACCAAAGAGCAAAATCCACCAGAAAACAAGAACAAGCACTGGCAAATATGACCGACTGAAATTTTGTGGATATTAAGAGAAGTAAACCTCCATATGCAAATGAGAGTTCCAAAGCAGGAAAAACTATTTGTCAGGGGCAAATTAGGAATGCAAAGGAGCAGAGTAGCAATGATAACACCTGAACTAATTAAATTGCAGAGATTACATAGGCAAAGGAAGCAGTTTCAAACCCTCTAAATGTTTACTGCTCACTTTTCTCACCTCTTTTATTCTCTCAAAAATTGAAAGCAACTGGAAATCTTACTCTACATCCAAATACAGATTCTTCATCAGATTAGTTGCTCCTACAATCTTTGGAAGAACTTTGAAGGAAATTTTTAGTTTCGTAGAACAATTGAAGGAAAACAGAAGTACCTCAAATATTGAAAGGCCAGTGGGCTCACCGAAAATTCTCTTCACATGTCTTTGGTCGACTGTCCTCGTTGCTTGAATTGATACCTTCAAGGCTTCAACTTAATAATAGATACAAAATTAATAAAATGAAGAACACATGACAAGAAGCCTATTATGAATAAACCCTTATTGAAAACAGAGGATGTAATTGAAACAGGAATCTCTAAAATTGGAAAGGCAGTAAGTTTAGTAACCTCAATTGAGAAATGGCATGGAGGATGGGCCTGTGGAAAAAAGAAATAGAATTAGAACTTCACACAGTAAGGAAAAAATTAAACCCATGTGTACAGAAAAAGTTGAAGGCGAAGACGGTGGCAACCTTACCGTTGCAGCAACCACGTCGCACCGGCGTTGGAACATCACCACGAAGGCTTAGTCCCTTCCCGCAGTCTCAGGCTGTCTCTTACTGTCACCCAGAGTAGGAGAGTGAAAAAGAAAGTGAAAGGAAAGAAAATCAAAAGAAAAGGTTTCTTCTCGGTTAAGATTTTTTGACTGCAGGAGATATTTTTGAGAAGAAGATAAAGATGAGGTAATAGGGTGTACAGACCAAGGCGGTGCAAACATTAAAATAAAGATAAAAAACCCTGATAAGCTCACACCTATTTAATGAAATGCAGGCCATCATGAAAAATCTCGGGAGTAACCCAAGAATGCTCCTGCAATTGCAGGGAGAATGATCTGTGTAAACAGAAGCACACAGGAGAGAATTGAAGACGGTACAATACAATTTATGGAAACGACGTCGTTTGGAAGCAGATGCAGTATTTGGGCAAGAGGAAAATGACGTCGTGCGGCAAAAAAAGGCTGCAGAAAATTAAAGTTTAATTCCGTAGTGGGCCCCACATGCAATGTTCGACCATAAATAAGAAGCCCAAAATTAAAGGGAAAGAAAATAAGCCCAATGCACAAAACCTGCCAATTAAATATGAAACGACGACATTTGGCTAATAAACTGGGCAAAAAAAAAGACAAATTCAATTTACAATTACTGTAGCAATAAGCATTGCTACTTATTAGGTAAGCCCAATGCACAAAACCTGCCAATTAAATATGAAACGACGACATTTGGCTAATAAACTGGGCAAAAAAAAAGACAAATTCAATTTACAATTACTGTAGCAATAAGCATTGCTACTTATTAGGTATAATATATATATATATATATATATTAAAAAGTATTACATTTTAAGATAAAGGACCAAGGACGTGCAAGTCGTGTTTTTAGTGGAGTCCCACGGGTGATGGGAAAAGTTGATGTAGGTCATTTTAGCTCGAACCACTCTAAATCGGTTCCGAACTTTATTTTTTTACGATTTATTTTCTGCTTTATCTTATATTTCTGGAACCGAACAAATAAGCATATCGGAACATTTTAACTTATTGGAACATAACTCTTCTTGTTAAATGAACTAATTTTTTCCGCCGGAACTTGATTAATAATCTTATCGAAACTTGAAAAAATAAATTTTTTATTACCTAATCCACCCTCTCTTAGACAGACTTGGGTATCATCTTATCAAGTCACATAAATTATAACAATATTAAAATTTCGCACCATTACTATTTAAATTAGAGTACTCATAACGTTACCTTAAAGTCATTGATTAATATAGAATTGAATTAAACTACAAAGCTATGTAAAGTTGACCATCATCAGTCAAAGTTCGTTCAAAGAGTTTATAGTGTAAATTAAACGGATTCTTTTTCCAACACGTCATTTCTAAACTAACAACTTTAGTGTTTTCGAAATAAAAACGGTTCTTTCTTTCTTGTGAAATTAGCCCCCGATCGTAATATTCCTTCAAACACAATTAACACTATAAACTTAAATTTTCAATTTTATAATTAATAAGATATTACAATTATCACCCAAGTTTTAAGTTTTTGAGATATTACAAACATTACAAATGATTCTCTATAGACAAAATTAAAACTTTTCATGATAATTGGCTAATTGTAAGATGGTGACAAACCTGAGGAGATCTTCGTAATACCCAGTAAGTTAGACGAATTTCTGTAATTAAGCCTTATCTTAGAGAATATTTTTAATCTACCCTTATAATTATATCGCCTCTTGGATCATGCATTGTTTGTCCCATTCCATTAGTGGCACTACGTGATTTTTCACTAGGGTAAATGACTATAGAAATTATGATTGATTAATATTTAAAACATCCCATGATAATTTGGGGCGATCCAACAAAGAAATTATTATTCTTAAAATAAAATATAAAAAATTACAACGTTTCTGAAATATTATCTTAAAATTTGCTCATACATAACTTAATACGAAATTAATTAATTAATTTGCTCAATATCCTCTAGAGTCTAGATGGAAAGAGCATTCTTATGGCCATTTTTGGATTGAAATTTACTAATTCTTATAACACTTTTTTGGTCCTTTTAAGTTGTGCATGCCCAAATCTTGATGGCCCACTTTAGAAGCCCGTTTTCACCGTTACTTTGGTCCTTTAATCCTTTTCGTCTAAAAATTGAAATTGGATTTTGGTCCCTAGGTCTCTAGTTGTGTTTGTAAACTACACCTTTAGGTTTAAAATATATATTGTTATTATTACTATATGATTTTTTTGGTAATTATTATTACTAGGTGATTTTTTTTCATAAGTACTAGATGATAAGTTTGAATTATCTTAATTTTTTGGATTAGAACGAAGCTTATATATCAGTATAAGAAAATAAGACAGCGATGTCGCACCATCTAAGGAGATAAATTGTTTTAATGAATACAGTCTAAGAAATATATTGAATATATGTGTTCTAGGAAAAATTATAACATGTTCATACTTGATGCTAAAATACACATTACATGCATTTATACTACGACATTTATTATCATTAAAGTAAGTCTAATTTAATCAATGCAACTGATCGCACGTACAACTAGTTTGTCGGGTATTAAGAAATTTGGTTGTTTCGATACAAAATATCAATCACGATCAATAAATTAGTAGTCGTTCAGTTGCCATAAAAAATTACGTAAGAATTTGATTTTCGTGCGTCGCACATTACAATATATAACATTTTCCCACTTAATGCTTAAAGTGCACCTTGTTATGATTCTCTAACGACAAAAGTGTAATTGAAACAGGATTAAACGATTGGTAGACAAGTTGTAATAATCCAATCGTCATAAGATGACGAACCCTAATTGACAACTATATAGAATAACAAATCCTGGTCATCGACGATATGATATCGAGATAAAATTTAGTATGCAAAATTAAAGACTCACGAAGAGTATGTACTATTTTTTATTGTACAAGGAATTTGTGGAGAAAAAAATCTGGCACTGATGGTGGTTTATTATATGCAATTCTTTGTACTTGGACAATTATTGAAATGAAATGATTTATGAAATAATGATTGATAATGAATTTTTTTTTAAGTAAAGGAGTTTATGTTGTTAACCCGTAAAAACAAAGATCTCAATGTTTAAATATAAGAGGCATATCAATCAAGAATTCCTCCTCATTAGGGATGGAGGGAAGAAGATGGTAAAAATAATCTCATGTATAATACACAAATTTAGATTTAAAATTAGTAATTTCATGACTATTATAATAAAATGCAATATCATATATATCAAAATTACTTTATTAAACAAATACATATATATTCATAAGAGAAAAACATGTACATAGATGTTATCTCTCATAAAACAAGATACCAAACACAACTAGAAACTAAATATTATGAGCACTCTTTTTTTTCTTTTTTCCTTTCTAAAAAAAATTCTCTTATCTCATTGGTAATTAATACTACAAACCCTTAATTATTAATTACTCATAATTTCAACTACTCTCCAATTTTCATAATATCAATCCATTGATTAACAGCTCTAGGAATAACTTCCAAAGGATTCTTCTTTCTCATTGCCAAATGGTACACTTCTTCCATGTCTAGTTCATCCAAATCATTGTCTCGTGGAACAAACCAATTGAATGTATTAACCAAACAAGCCACAACATATTGAACTTGAACGAAAGCCATTGGCAATCCAGGGCACATTCTTCGACCCGAACCAAAGGGAACGAACTCAAAATTGTTCCCTTTAAAGTCAACTCCCGAATCAAGAAAGCGTTCGGGTCTATAACTCGATGGATCATCCCATATCGAGGGATCATTGGCCATTGCCCATGTGTTGACCATGACTTGACTTCCTTTTGGGATTGTGAAGTTCATCACATTGCATGTCTCGGTTGCACGACGAGGAAGTAGAAATGGTATAGGAGGGTGCATCCTTATTGTTTCTTTAACACAAGCTTGTAAATATGGGAGGACCATGATGTCCGATTCTTCGAGGATCTTGTCCCCTATATTGGTTTGAAGCTCAACTCGAACTTTGTACATTTCGTTTTTGTTCTTTATTAGATCCGACAATGCCCATATTATAATAATGTTAGTTGTGTCAGTTCCTGCAAGTAACAACTCCTGCATATATACAAAAAAGAGTGATAGATGATATGGGTGATTTTTAATTAATAAATTTAAGTGAAAAAGTACGAAAACATGTGTGTGGTAAGCTAGGTGATTATTAATTAATAAATTTAAGTGAAAAAGTACAAAAATAATTATTAATTAATAACTTAGGTGAAAAAGTACAAATAGATAATTATTAATTAATACATTTAGGTGAAAAAGTACAAAAACTTACCAGTAGTAAGTGGTTGATTTGACCGTCGTTGAAACCAATGTCAAGTAAAGTATCCAAAAAATCTTCTCGAATTATATTTCTTTTTTCTCTTCTTTCCTTGAGAGTTTGGTTCCAAATTGTAAACATTTTTTCATGGATGTCTTTAGCCATCTTTTGCTTTCCCTGAATGTCCCATCGACGCAATATTGGGAAAATATCTGCTAAATTTGGGGAAGCTAGCAAATTAATAAACTTTGCTATCAATACCTTCAATTGGGCTCCAGGGGAATGGTTTTCATCAGGCCCGAACTCGAAAAGATCCATGGAGAACAAAATATTTCCCATTGTATTCAATGTGAGTTTAAATATAAGATCACTCATATCAACAACCTCACCTTCCTTTGTATGCAAATATTTTACCAAATTTGCCATGTTCCTTTCTCGAATCTTCACCTGAGACTGAATGGCCCGGGCAGAGAAAAGCCCGACTCGACAAATGGACCTCAGGTTTTTCCAGTGTTCATTGCATTCTTTGGCGAACCCAATTGCAAACTTGTTGAGTTTCGGGCTTGATGATGGATGCGTGTACGAAAGATGCCTGGCTGATAAAATCGAGTCATGGGTCTTCAGTATTTCTGAGGCAGCCTTGGGGGACGAACCCACCACCACGAGCCTGGAGCCAAGCCTGAGGGACATGATCGGGCCATAAGTTTGGGCCATGTTTTTTAGCTTGATATGAGGATTGCTCCTCAGTTGAAGAAGATTTCCAATAACGGGCCATGAAAATGGGCCTGGTGGAATTGGTGCGGAAGTTCTTCTGAGCCTGATTTCGGCCAAGATGATGACGAGCATGAAAACAGATATAAGAAAGAACAGAGCATTGTTGACATTCTCATTACTGGAATAGTGCATTTCCATTATTATTATTGAAATGAAAAAACTTTGGAGGAAATTTTAGTAGTGTTGAGTTATGAAGATGTAAAATGGGCCGGGGGTATTTATGAAGAAAATATTGGGATACGTGTCAGAAAATTGACATGCAAATGTAGTTGTGAGTTTCATATTTTTGGTTTGAAGACAAAAGAAATTTATGAAGAAGGGAATATACGTGTATGGAATTGCGTATGAAGAGATGTTGAAGATCGAGCAGGTGTTAAGTGATTGTCTTTTTTCAATTGAAACTCTCTACTTTGCTGATGGAAGAAAGATGAATACTTTCCCTACAAAGGACATTGAAAAGACCATTTTTCAACTAAAAGTATGAGTTAAATGCAAAACTACCCCTTGTACTCTGTCTAATGGCAAAAGACCCACATGTGATTGTTATTAGCAAAAATCCCTATCTTTTTTTTTTAATAGCAAAAAGTCCCATTTGAGGGATGTTTTCACTTTGTTAAATGAACGTGAGGGTTATTGTCAATTTTCAAAGTTACTAGTGGGATTATTGTCAATTTTTTAGGTGAATGAGGTGTTTTCACATTTTTCTGGTGGGGTATAACTGTTATTTTTCCTGCAAAATATGTACTTCGACTTGGGAGAGTGTTTTTCGCTAATAAGAAATAATATATGGGGGTTTGATAATAAAAATAATACAAGGATTTTTTTGCTAATTATGGGGGTGGGTGGGTGAGTGGTTTTAGATTTCATCCTAAAGGTATGCCTAAAAAGTGATGTAGTAATTAAGAAAAAAAAGTAGCATTAAATGAAAGATTATATATGAAAAATTAATGCTATATGCTCGAAATGAAAATAAATTCAATCTAATTATAATATTTTCAGTCAAATCAATATCTGATGTTTGTTTTTGAAATAATGTATTGAAAAAAAGATATTATGTCGTTTAGCGGCATCTGGCACAAACATAATCAATAATTCTTCTTTGGGAATCGGGCGTACGGACATTTATATGGGTGACAGAGACAAGACTATCGACAAAATACATCTTTTAGAACTAAAAATGGCTAACGAACACGTACGTACAATTACTAATTTAAGCCCATTACGTGTTCAATCATTATTGGACTCGACAAAAATAAAAAGGAAAGATAATATGAATTATCATTTTTTAGGGCGGGAGGGGCTTTCATCCGGCCCCTACGGAGGTCCATCAAACCACCATTGACATTGCGTATCCAATTTAGGTACTTTTTACAATACACGATACATATGATATCTTAAAAGTATCATTCTTACAAAATAACATATTTTAAACCATGTGTTGCCCAACGTTATCTATGCAACATATTCATTAATTCTTTTTTCTTGGTAGGATCATTAAGACATGAATATTGATGTTTAATGATCTTATTGAGGCTCAACTGATTAAGTAATTTGAGTAGTATCATTTGCTTTATCAAGGAAAATTTACATAGACACCATCTGTCACAAGGTCTAATTACAATAACTTATCAGTTTTTTCAGAAATTACAAGGACACACTGTAACATAAAATATATTACAAATACACCTTGACGTAAGGGGTGTCCTTGTAATATAGTTTTGATCAAGGGGGTATCTTTATAATTTCTGAAAAGGCTGATAAATTCCTGTAATTAAACCTTTTGACAGGGGTGTCTATGTAAATTTCTCTTAATTAATTCTAAATTAGTCCAATTATAGCAGGATGGCTAACTCATTATATATTGTCCATCTTATGCCTCATTCAAAGAACCAAGAGCCCCCGAGGCATTTCTCCAACTGGCTGACCAACAATTCAAAAGGCTTGCTCCAGCGGCAAGGGTGGGGGTTCGAATCCCGTTTGGAACTTGGATGGAAGCATTATCATGAGTCTGTTTAATGGTCATTTGTGGTCAAGACCCCTTTGTGCGCAGAGTGTACATTAGTATGGTGGGATCCCGTGGCTTGGTGGAGGCACATCCCGTGATTTACATCCTTCAGAGTTTTAGGGCAAGGGTTCTGAGGGCCCAAGATTAGTCTGATCTAAGCTTGGACAAATGGGTTATTAAAAAAAAAAAGGTCATCATCTAGAGTAGGGCTATCAATGGGTCAGATTCTGCTCGGATCAGGCTTGTCCAGATCCAGCTCCATTTATATCGTATCGTATCATGTCGGATTCGGATCTTGTTCGGATTGTGCTCGGATATAAATATTTTGAATCCAATGGATCTTGGTCGGATTTGGCCAGATATCGGATCTTTTTCGGATCCAATAAAATTTGCATTCAAAAAATTCTATTAATATTTTTTCCTAAAACAAGTTTATTAACTTTACAATTTAATTTAATTTTAGCTCGCATGTTCAAACATCCTTTACTAATATTCAGATTTTAGATGAAAATATTGGTTTAAATAAATTTATAAACGAGTTATAAATTAATATCTTCCTAAATTGATAGTGAAATATTATTAAAGGTACTTACTCTTATAAAATATTTTATATATATATATATATATATATATATATCATTCTTTATATTTTTTATCGGATACGGATTTTTAACGGATCAGATCGACCTAAATCCATATTCGCTCCATGTGTTTCGAATTACGAATCTTTATAATCGGATCATGTCCATCAAATCTATAATCGGACACTTTCCTAATAAATTGGACCGAATTCAGAGGATCCAGATTGAAATCCGCCCCTTTCACATCCCTAACCTGGAGAACCACCGCTCCTACCAGCCTAAAATAATTGCCCATATCAGGAAACCTCCTACTATTGGGCTTCAAGCGTAACGTGGGCCTAAGACCAAACCCAATTTTCTGCGTGAGGCTTCGAGATAATATCTTGTAGTAGGATAGTCCAATATTGTGTGCACTCTGGCATGCACCGAAACTTTGAATTATATGTATGGATGTCAAATCTCTAAGATTTAATCTTTGAATAAAAACTAATTAGTCTAATTATGTTAATTTTTTCTAGAATTCTTTTCTTTCTAAATGTATTATTATTTGTTAGTTTGGTCTTAAAAACATTCTAAGAAAATACTGTAAAACTTAAAGTTGGACTACTCAATATTTGGACTATCATATTATATTAATCAAAGCTGCATACTAATGTGAGTGGGTTATGTTTAATTGTGACTAGAAATGGCATATAATAAATAACAAATGAAAGATTAAAAATGATCAGGTGTCTCTAGAACATGATCCCAATCAATTAAGATGTTGTATACGTGCATATGGGCTAACCTTTCCAATTTGGTCTTTTCATATTTAAAAGAAACAATACTATTTATAAGAATACTACTTTTAAATTAAGTAAAATTAGCAATAATTGACTTGGTCTTTTAACTTATATAAAACTAGCTTAAACCCGTGCTATGCACGGAATTATAGTAGCTATTTAATATATGATTATAAAACTGTATTAAATATTGATATTTTTGTCTACATAATACAATATTAAAATTAAAAACTGATAATGTTAATATCTTATAAAAATAAAAAATAACATAGATACTTGGAAATGAACAAAAACCAGTGAATATATGAATAAACTCATAAGAAAAAATAAGCTATATTTTCGAAAATAAAATTTAATTAGCTAGAAGAAGTGTTATGCAGATGTTTGAATATTTATTTGACTAATAAAATAGTCAAGACTACATTTCAAAGTCAAAATCTCAATGTATTTCATAAAAAATTGCAATTTTATATTGGTTTAGAAAATAATATAAAATATATGAAAATACACACAAAAATAAATGAAGATTTTCATATTTTTAAAAGATGTGATCTCTTGGGAAGATGAGAACATTCTTCCGACAAATCAACAGCTAAAACAGTATTAACTGTACAACGAACATTAAACTTTGCAAACTTTGGTAATACTGGAATGATAAATGAAAATGTTCGATGTTGGTTGGTATTGGAGAAGGTTTTGAAGAAGACAAAAAGGCCAAAATGGTTTTGAAGATTAAAAAGGTCAAAAGAGTAGTCATCAACTAAGAACTGAGAAGCTTAGTGAAACCTATCTCACGGTCTGGAAGCTATGTGACCGAATCAGCAGAGTGGGATATCAGATCAGTTAAGATCAGATTGGTTATCATCAGCCGAGTCAAGATATATGTGTTCATTCTTGAATCAGCAGAGTAGCCATCAGCAGAGTGATCATTCAACAGAGTGATCATCAGCAGAGTAATCCCATCAGTGAAGTGAAGTCGATCTGTAAGCTCATCAACGGTAACAAGCTGAATGCATTAAATGCGACTGACATAAAGTAGATATCCGTACAACAGAGTGTACAGTGAAAAGTCTATAAAAGCTGCCGTAGAAAAGAAGACCGTTGCTCAGGATTAAAATGTAATTTCGCCTTTCTCCAACGGGCATAATTTCAAATCCGAGAGTATAAATATACCAGGGACTGAAGATTGAAAAGAGACTTGCACAATTCAAGATCATATCATTAGAGCAAGATCCATCAGTTGAGTCGTCTGATCACAAGCGAAGTCATCTGTTGACGAAGCTTTTTGTTGAAGAACAAAGATCAAACCTTTGTCTGTCTGAGTGACATTCAACTGTAAAGTGTGAGAAGTTTATATCCATCTTTGTGAGTGATATAACTTCATAGTATAGGTCTTCTGAGTGATTTCCTGTACTAAGTGAACAAGGTTAATCTGTGTGATTTTCCGAGAGTAAACAGAGAGTTCTTACTTATGGCTTATCATTTGTTGTAAAGCATAAGTGTTCTAGTTGCTGAGTGCTTTAGAATAGGTTTTTCTAAGTGATCTACCTGAGAGCTGAGTGTTCTCATTGAGGCTTGTCATTTGTTGTAAAAGCTCAAGTACTAGTTACTTTGTGTTTCTAGTAGAACCTAAATCTGTGTAATTTAGAAGAGTGGACTAAAAGACTTTGTGTTTATATAACCACTATAAGAATTCCTGTGTTTGATTACTTGTTTTTAATCTGCATATTTTCATAAGTAAACAAACTTTTAAAAGACAACGCTTTTAAAAGAGGAATTTATAAAACTGGGGTAAAAACTTTGAAGAGAAACTTGTTTGAAAAACATACTTGATAAAATTCGCTGCATACAAGTTTTGAAACTCTGAGTATATCTGAATCATACAAGTAAAATCAGACTAGTGGTCGACTCTGCCGAATCTGCTGAGTGCTAAATCAGCATAGCAGTCTCACGAGTAAGATCAACTGACTCTGCTGAAAGAAAAGTTAGAGAAAAAGTTTTAAAAGTTTTGAGGTTTATTTACCCCCTCCCCCCCTAGATCTCATCTGACCACTTTTGGGACCAACAAGTGGTATCAGAGCAAGTGGTTCATTTGAATCATTTGTCTGATCAACGAGCTTGATCCAATGTGTGTTTTTCAAATTTTTGAAAAAGAGCATATTTTGAAAAATCAAAACTTTTTGAAAAATTGAGTGCATAAGCCATGTTCCTCACATTGGCCATATGGACTTTGAAGATTGAAAAATCAGAATGAAAATCCTTCTTGCTGCTTACAATGACAACATGTTTACATGTATTACAAAACAACTATTCAAATTTAAGAAAATTGTGAAGGTTGCTGACCAGCCTGATCAGATTGTTGACAAAGAGCTGGACGAGCTGACACCCGAAGAAATCAAGTTAGTAATCTTGACAAAAAGGTTAAGTTCATCATGTTCAAAGCTCTAGACGAAGACATATTCCAAAAGATCAAACATTTCAAAACAACTAAAGAGATGTGGGATAAAGTCTGTGAGCTAAGCGAAGGAAACGACGCTATCAGAGAACATAAGCTCAGTGTGGCTCTTGAGGAGTTTGAAAATTTCAAGATGAAGTCTGGTGAAACGATTGATCAAATGGATACCAGATTTATCAAAACTCTGTACGAAGTTCTAAGGCTTGGTAAAGAATTTTCAAACAAGGAGATCACCATGAAGGTTCTCAAGGCTCTTCCACCTAAATTCAATATGAAGGTGACAACCATGGAAGAATCAAGGGATTTAGAGAAGATTTCTCTTTCCGAACTGTTCTCATCCCTCAAAGAGTACGAGTATAAGATGCCAATAATGGGATTAGATGTGTCAATCAGTTCAGACCCTACTGCTGCACTTATCACGTCAGACAAGTCAAGAAAATCAGCAGACAAGTCAAAACAGAAGACTCTGCTGAATTCAGAAAAAAACATACACTACTGATGACGTTACCCTTCTTCTAAATGATTTCAAGAAGTCGTATAAAAGAAAATGAAATTAAAATATAAAAATGCTATTTCATCTTCTTCTGATCATTTTTAGGAAAACAGGGATTCCTCATAAGCAAAACTTAGAGACAACAATGACAAGGAGTATGGACTCTTGATCAAAGATCATCCACACTCATCATCTGAGAAGTTTGCTGAAAAGGAAAAGCGTGCCAAAAAGGAGAGTAAGCTTAGTAAGAGCAAAACAAAGTTAGCTGACGCAGCAAAGCTAATAAACTCCTGCACATCTTATTCAGACAACCAGTCGTCTGATAAAGAACTTGAAGAAATACCTGAAACTCTATGCTTAACTGCCATAGAATCTGATGATTCTGAAACTGAGGTAACTTCTACTGTTAATTAAAATGCACTATTTGAATGGTTTGAATAAATGCCAAATTACAAATTCAAATATTGTTGGTGCATTTGCCAAGCATAATGAAGAGATGACTATGCTGAAAAGAACAAAACAGATCACTGAAACTTCAGGTTAAAAAATCTCAAGAATCAGCTGACTACAAAAAGCTTGAGCATGAGAATGAAACTCTAAAAGCTGAGTATGCAATTCATATAGAAAATAAAAATGAACTTGAAAGAATTAATTGCATCATTCTTTAAAAAGAAATCAGAGGCTTAAAAGAAGAAGTCTACTGATGCTCAAAAGGTTAGGAAACCTAGTAAGCTATCTAAGACTAAACAGACTATTAAAACTCATCAGCCGAGTAAGCTGAAATAGGCTGCTGATAGGAGTAAAATTAAAAATGTTAAGTCTGCTAAATCTATGGAAAGTTATTAGAAAACTCAGGTAAGAAATTGAGGCAAAAATGAAATAATTGGCAAGAATTTGAATCACATTATGATAATTATTATTATGACATGCACTATGCCTATTCATATTATCATGCTGATCATGTTCACTGTGCTGATTGCCATCCTTATTATACAATGCATGCTTATCACGTACTTCATGCATCTTACCTTGCTTATGAGCACTATTTTATTATGAGCATTGTTTCCTGATGAAACTAAAGTCACTAGATCATCACATGTCATACTAACCCTGCTGGACCCAATAAACAAGGGGTACTGATGAGGGCTATTTTACACCTATGATCGAATAGTACTTTCCGAGCCAGTTCAGAATCGATCCGACCTGTGAAGACCTCAAGATCGACTCGATCAGCCCAAGTATATCTGATCGACCTAAAGACCGATCCTGAAGATTTATTGGGCCATGCGGTACTCCTAAGTCAAGCAGGATTCCTAGGCCTAATAGGACTCCTAGTCACATTAGGATTAGTCAATTACTATAAATACTAAGTTCTACATTGTATCAAGGATCCGGATTTTAACCTATCAATAATACAACAACTATTTCTCCTCTCTCGCATACTCTTGATTACGTGATTATTGCTCTTTATACTATTCTTGAATTGCTCCATCCTGAGTACTTTAGCAAAACCCCTAATATATTAAATTGTTCTTAATAATTTACTGAGATTAAACCTAAGACGAAATTAGGCTAAATCAGGTACCAAAACCAGTCATCTGTTTTGTAGGTGAAGCACATGTGAGATGACAAAGATGAGTAGACTGTCCTTGCAAATTTCACCAAGTTCAACAAGTGGTCTTACCAACAAGTGTGTGTATCAACAAATGGTATCAAACAAGTGGTATCAGCAATTGGTATAATTCAATAAGTGGTAGACTCTATATTAGGAGATTTCAAGGAAAGCAAGATTGTTGGAAGTTGAAGCTTATCACAAAACAATAATTAGTATCAAAGGATAACAATTGGTATTAAAGACCAACAACTGCTCGCAACAAGTGGTATAGTCAACCATGTGACAATAGTATTTCAGCTCTCAAGAGTTGAAATCGGGATTGTTGATTTTGGATTCATAAGCTGAGGGGGAACATATCAGAAGACTAATCTCAACAGCTTACTGGAATTCAACGACTGAGTGTCTTTTAAGAGTAACTCTCATAAGACTACTTGACCACATATTCTCGAATTCAGGGGGAACCTGTACGACTAGAGGTACTCCTGATCAGAGATGAAGTTCTCAATAAGTTAAATGAAGTTTATCAGAAGACTGATTCTCATCAGCCGACTGGAACTCAACAACCAAGTGACTTTCAAGAATATACACTCATACAAGTAGTATCAGACTACTAGTGGTATCAATTCTTGAAGTCAGGGGGAAGAATTGTTCTAGCTGGAGTGATAAACAACAAAGATGACTACCTCGAACAGCTAAGTACTCACCTACTTGTCTTCAACATACTAAGTTTGCAATTTTATAAAAGGAAAAATGGAAAATAAAGAGATGCAACTAAGTATTGGTGTTGATGACAAAAATGGGGAAGAAAGAGATGCAACTAAGAACCCCTTAAACGGATAATAATTGGTTTTTGAAAGTTGTATCAGATCAAATAGTTTCAATTTTAGAGTATGAAGACTAAATCTAAAGACTTGGAAGACGTTCTTAGTTGAAGGTTTTGTCATCATCAAAAAGGGGAAAATTGTTGGTTGGTATTGGAGAAGGTTTTGAAGATGACAAAAAGGCCAAAAATGGTTTTGAAGATTAAAAAGGTCAAAAGAGTAGTCATCAACTAAGAACTGAAAAGCTTAGTGAGACCTATCTCACGGTTGGGAAGCTATGTGACCGAATCAGCAGAGTGGGATATCAGATCAGTGAAGATCAAATTGGTTATCATCTGCTGAGTCAAGATAGATGTGTTCATTCTTGAATCAGCAGAGTAGCCATCAGCAGAGTGATCATTCGGCAGAGTGATCATCAGCAGAGTAATCCCATCAGTGAAGTGAACTCGATCAGTAAGCTCATCAACGGTAACAAGCTGAATGCATTAAATGCGACTGACATAAAGTAGATATCCGTACAACAGAGTGTACAGTGAAAAGTCTATAAAAGCTGCCGTAGAAAAGAAGACCGTTGCTCAGGATTAAAATGTAATTTCGCCTTTCTCCAACGGGCATAATTTCAAATCCGAGAGTATAAATATACCAGGGACTGAAGATTGAAAAGAGACTTGCACAATTCAAGATCATATCATTAGAGCAAGATCCATCAGTTGAGTCGTCTGATCACAAGCGAAGTCATCTGTTGACGAAGCTTTTTGTTGAAGAACAAAGATCAAACCTTTGTCTGTCTGAGTGACATTCAACTGTAAAGTGTGAGAAGTTTATATCCATCTTTGTGAGTGATATAACTTCATAGTATAGGTCTTCTGAGTGATTTCCTGTACTAAGTGAACAAGGTTAATCTGTGTGATTTTCCGAGAGTAAACAGAGAGTTCTTACTTATGGCTTATCATTTGTTGTAAAGCATAAGTGTTCTAGTTGCTGAGTGCTTTAGAATAGGTTTTTCTAAGTGATCTACCTGAGAGCTGAGTGTTCTCATTGAGGCTTGTCATTTGTTGTAAAAGCTCAAGTACTAGTTACTTTGTGTTTCTAATGGAACCTAAATCTGTGTGATTTAGAAGAGTGGACTAAAAGACTTTGTGTTTATATAACCACTATAAGAATTCCTGTGTTTGATTACTTGTTTTTAATCTGCATATTTTCATAAGTAAACAAACTTTTAAAAGACAACGCTTTTATAAGAGGAATTTATAAAACTGGGGTAAAAACTTTGGAGAGAAACTTGTTTGAAAAACATACTTGATAAAATCCGCTGCATACAAGTTTTGAAACTCTGAGTATATCTGAATCATATAAGTAAATTAGACTAGTGGTCGACTCTGCCGAATCTGCTGAGTGCTAAATCAGCATAGCAGTCTCACGAGTAAGATCAACTGACTCTGCTGAAAGAAAAGTTAGAGAAAAAGTTTTAAAAGTTTAGAGGTCTATTCACCCCCCTCCTCTAGACCTCATCTGCCACTTTTGGGACCAACATTCGATGTAAGCATGAATTCATGTGCTCCCGTAGCAACTTTTGCCATTCTCCTTGAAAATACAATATGTCATTTAAATGAAAGGTCTGTTTCAAGTAAAAGAATAAATAACTTAAATTTATACCTTCTGTTGCAATGTTTTGAATTAAGAAGCTTTGTTATTAAATATATATATTGCGCTTGATCATTAAGCAACTTCAAATAAATGGTCTCTGTGCTATCTCTTATAATAGTATTAACACGGAACTTACAAAAGTAAGGTAAATATAAATACGTGGAGTTCATTTTTTTTGCTTTTCTTGTTCTTTTAAACAGTTTACTTTATTAATTTTTCTAAGTTCACCTAAAAGTATATAAAACGCGGCTACTTTGTATAATTGCATTAATTATACATACATATATATTTAGATTTCACTTTATTACTTATAAAGTCAAAATCAAAGAGTGAATTTGTTTGGTTAGTGTATTTTTTTTTCATGGATGAATGTATTTAATTTTATAAGTACTTGTATGATAAACTTATGGCTTCTTATTTTCTTTTGCTTCAAGTAAATTATATGACTAAATTTAATTGGAGTTCTAGTTGAAAGTATTTTGATTAAAAAAAATTTATAACTTTTCTTGAAAATGTACTCAAGACTTTTAAAATAAAAACTTACTAATTAAAATCATGCTAAGTAATTTACGTGCATACTATAATATATTTTATATTTTGATGAATCTCATAGAATTTTGTGGCAAATAAAAAAAATATAAGGTTATATTTCCATTAAAAACATTATTTTCTATCCTTAGTCTTCATTTTATGTTTCAAGTTCATTCCTAGAATTATAATAAACTCCCACAAAAAGACATAATATTTTATAGAATTAACATAAACTCTCACAAAGTTTGATAATTTAAATTCTAAGAAATCTAGTAATAACAAAAATAAATGTAATTGAACAAAAATAATGTGTAAATACAAATAAACTACCACGAAAAGCATGAATTTCTTATGAAAAGCAAATATTTGATCTACTGGAGTAAACATGTGAATATTTCAAAGCATCCAGTTTTTTTTTGAGAAAAAAAATTCAAATATATTTTCATTATATTTCTAACCTCTAAATTTGTTATTTGTTAATTTCGATCCAAAATATGATCCAAATGACCTCAATTAATCATGCAATTATAAAATCACACTCAGACTTCAATGAACTTTCTGGTTATAATTGATCAAAAAAGGAGGCTGATTCAAAATCTCTACTTTTTTAATAGTACCAAATTACTTAGCTAAGAAAATATATTTTATTACAAAAATTAATCAACAAAATTATAAATTAAGCCCAATCAAAGAATAAAAGAGATAACTTCTTTTTTACGAAAATCAATCTAAAAAACTTTAAAAGAGAGGAACTTGTTTACTCAATTAGAAATGTCTTTAGTTGAAGATAAATAATGATCATCCTCCTCAGATTGCGATAATGGCTGAAAAAAAAAGTTAACAACTAGTATAGAAAAATAAATTAGTGGAGGCAACATAAAAAATATTATAAACTGAATGCAAATTGGTCGGAAAAAGAACGAACAAAAATATTATAGTATAGACTCATTAAGCACTATATAAACAAATTAATAAAAATGTAATTAGATTATAATACTGAAATGCATACCAGCTTCTAAGAAGTGTCTATAGTTGTAGACACATAATGTCACCCTCCTCAGATCGTGATAATGGCTGAAAAAAAGTTAATAATTAGTTATATAGTAATAATTTTTAATATATAAACAATACCCACTAAAAAAAATCTTATAGAAAAGACGTTTTTATTAGACAAAGTTAACTTCTAAGAAGGTTTTTTGTTATAAAATATAGTCAAACCCAACGAAAATTTAATTAATTTTGTGAAATGCAGAGAGTCTTTTGTAATTGAATCTACCCTAAGGGATACCAACATAAATTACCTTTATTAAAAGGAATTAACAATATTTACATTTTAAGGCTATATCTTAATCGATCTATTTGTTAAATCTGGAACATAAAAGGAGAGGTATTTTTTTGCCATCCAAAAAATAAATATCTAAAATGGAAGGAAATAGAATTTTGTTTTAAAATAATTGATTATGATATAATTGCTTTTACTATAATTGTTGGATGAAGATGAAGAAGTGAATGAAGGTTTTGATGATTTCCAAAAGTCATCAGCTAAGTAATGGAAGCTTAGCTAACCTTTAAAAGGTTCAATTGAAAAGACAAGTCAAATCAGAAGATTGAATTTCGGTCCGAAAGACTACTGATCTGATGCTGAGTTCGGTATCAGACTGGTGGATTTCAGCAGAGTCAAATCAGATGAGCTCGATTTGAATCAACAAAGTCAACAGAGTAGATTCGATCAGCAGAGTGGAAGAGATCATAAAGTCACTCCAATGATAATAAATGCACTTGGCGTAATAAATGTTGTAAGAGACTAGTATTAATGACAAATGATTGAAGAAAAACCTTGTATCAGCAAGGTGCATTAAATGTGACTGACAGATCCGTACAACATACTGTATAGTGAACAATTGCAGGGAGCCGTTTAAGGACAAAGACCAAAGCTCGAGGAAGATCTGAAATCGGTCTCACTTCAACGAGCAGAATTCAAACCGCGAGTATATATAGTTCTACATACAAGAGTTAGAGATAACAAGAACACAACAACTGAGAGCTTTCAACGATCATATTTTTCTAAGTCTCAAAAACTCAAGAACAGAAAACTATCAACTGAGTCATCTGTTGACGAAGCAAGTTGAGGAAAAATATCATACTTATAAATCTTAGTGATTTCTATAAATTGTGAGTGTTATGAGAAGTAGATATCCGTCTGAGTGAGTGATATTACTTCAGAGTATTGGTCTTCTTTATGATTTCCTACAGTGAACTTGTGGCTTATTCATTTATTGTAAAAGCGCAAGTAGAGTGTACTAGTTTCGTGATTTAGAAGAGTAGACTAAAAGACTTCTTGTTTATATAACCACTATAAAAAAATTTGTGTTTGATTTCGTGCTTTCAAACTTGCATAATTTTTATAATCAAACAAACAATTTGAAAGATCACATGGAGTGAATTTGTAGCGTTTCATGAGCAAGACATTTGATGTCGGTGCATATGAGTAGGTGGATCGATAGGGGATCGAACGCATCGAACGACCCGAACAGAGAAACCCATTGTGGAAGCGCATGACGCATATCGGCAATGAGATGTTTCTCAAAGACTTATAATAGTGTACGATTTAGTCCTTAGACTTGAGATGATAGGGCAAATTCGGTGCACGGGTGTTCGTACTTTGACTTAGGTGTCGATCACGTAGCCTGATCATTGTGTGCCTACTTTGAGTGCGTATAGTCGTGTACGCGGATGGTTAGTATCAATATGGGATCTACCAACTCATCGTAATGGATGAGAGAATTTCATGTACGTTCTTAGATAATAGACTTCGAGAAACCCGTGGCCACGGTCAGTGACGGATTTGGAAAGGTGTTTCCAAATTTAGCAGTCACACTGGAATTATTATCCAGAATTAGAAAGTACAGTATCGAGATAATTAGAGGTGCCGATCAATTCACACACCCTAGGTTTCGATTGGGAAATTAAGTCGATAGAAGGACCGTATGTACATGGCAGTTATAAGAGGTGAGGTTCACAAGATCAATTCACCTGAAGTTGGGTCTCATGGGCTTGTGGCTAGACATCGACCATGAGGTGTGGGTACTCCTGAATTAATGGGAGATTATTTCTGGAGTGGTCAATTAAAAGTGTTTAATTGATCGGAGCAATTAACTGCTCATAATTAAATCACGAAGAGTTCGTGGGCCTGCTGCCAATTGATGGTGAACCTAGAGGGTCACACACAATACAGTTGGACAGTGACAGTCATAAGAAAAAAAATGATTCAAGGAAGTTAAATCAATAATTGAATTAAGGTGTTAATTCGATTGGAAGAATAATTAATTAGATGGTGTAATTAATTAAATATTAATTGAAGTGTTAATTAATAATTAAGAGAGAAATTAATTAAATTGGCTTAATTAAATTAATTGAGCCAATTTAATTAATGAGTTAATTAAATTAAAGTGCAAGACATTGGCAACTTTAATTAAAGAGAAACCTATCATGATCGCTCACCATTTGAGGGCTGCAAAGCCTAAGAGAGGTAAACAGAAGAAGAAGGTGTTCTCTTTCAAAACAATCACTAAGGTTGTCGAGAAAAAGCGCAAGAGCCCAAAAGACGAATGTTTCCAGTGCAAGAAAGTAGGGCACTGGAAAAGGAACTGCCCAGACTACCTTAAGACGGTTGTCAAAGGTATATTCTTTATTGAAGTTAATATTTCCATTAACTGTGCATCATGGGTGTTAGACACCACAGCTGGTTCTCATATTTTCAATGATCTGCAGGTGATGGGAGCAGTAAGAACACTTAAGCCCGGGGATAGGATCATGCGTTTTGGAAACGGAGCAAGGGTTGTTTCAGAGGCTATAGGAGACGTGGAGTTAGTGATAGGGAATTATACTTTAGTTTTAAAAGGATTGTTTATACGTACAAACTATTATCAAAAACATTATTTCTATTCCGTTATTGGATAATGATGATTTTTGTTTTTCCATTTCGAATGGATCTCTTTGCATTATTAAAAATGGTTTTACTTATTCTAGTGGTACTTTGATAGATGGTCTTTATTCCCTTGAACCTACAAACTCTAACGTCATGCACATTCAATCAAAGAAAAGAAAATATGATAATAATAGTCCAAAACTTTGGCACGCTAGACTTGGACATATCTCAAAGAGTAGGATCCAAAAGTTAGTCTATTCTAAGGCTCTTGAAATACAGAACTTAGATGAACTTCCAACTTGCGAGTCCTGTCTCAGAGGAAAGATGACCAGATCTCCTTTCACAGGGAATCCAGAGCGAACCAAACAAACATTGGATTTAATCCATACTGACGTTCGTGGACCACTGAGTGTCAGTGCAAGAGGAGGCTTTTCCTACTTCATAACATTCACAGATGACTTTAGTCGTTATGGATATGTGTACTTGATGAAGTACAAATCCGAAACTTTTGAAAAGTTCAAGGAGTTTCGAATGGAAGTAGAGAACCAACTAAGACATAGTATTAAGGCACTTCAATCTGATCGAGGTGGAGAATACTTAATCCAAAAATTCCTCGATTATCTTAAATAGAATGGGATTCTCTCACAACGAACTCTTCCTAGGACACCTCAACTCAATGGAGTGTCTGAAAGAAGGAATCAAACTTTGTTGGACATGGTTCGTTCCATGATGAGTTTCGCTGAACTTTCTTTTTCGTTTTGGGGATTAGCCCTCTTAACTGCTTCGAAGATACTAAATTTAGTACCTTCAAAGTCAGTGCCCACGACACCACACCAAGAATAGTATGGTAAAGCACTCCTATATTCATATCTGCGAGTATGGGGATCTCCTGCCACTTTCGTAAAAGGTGTTCGAGGAACATCTTGAAAATATGGGTCTTAGAAATGTTTGTGATTTGGCTTTAGGGCAAGTGGGAGATTGATAGGATAGTGCCCAACAAGCCAATTCTTCTAGCTTGTAATATGACTATTCTGTAATAAATGATCTTTTGAATTAATGATTAATACGCACGTTTATTTATAATGTATAGAATAAACAATGACCAATTTCATCTCTTGTGAATACATTTAAGCGATTAGTTGAAATCCTAAGATCACATTTGACTATGGGACGATTCAGTTCATTCTGAGTGCAATCTTGAAACAGTCTCTATGGTCTTGATCTTAAAACACGTTCCAAGTCATAGATTCCGAACGAGACGGGGTATCGAAGGAATCGCAAAGACTTGTACGATTATGCATGATTCACATGGAGTGAATTTGTAGCGTTTCATGAACAAGACATTTAATGTCAGTGCATATGAGCAGGTGGTTCGGTAGGGGATCGAACGCATCGAACGACCCAAACTGAGAAACCTATTATGGAAGCGCATGACACATATCGGCGATGGGATGTTTCTCAAAGACTTATAATAGTGTACGATTTAGTCCTTGGACTTGAGATGCTAGGGCGAATTCGGTGAACTGGTGTTCGTACCTTGACTTAGGTGCCGATCACGTAGCCTGATCATTGTGTGCCTACTTTGAGTGCGTATAGTCGTGTACGCGGATGGTTAGAATCAATATGGGATAGGGATCTACCGACTCATCGTAATGGATGAGAGAATTTCCTGTACGTTCTTAGATAATAGATCCCGAGAAACCCATTGCCACGGTCAGTGACGGATTTGGAAAGGGGTTTTCAAATTTAGCAGTCACACTGGAATTATTATCCAGAATTAGAAAGTACAATATCGAGATAATTAGAGGTGCCGATCAATTAACACACACTCAGTTTCGATCGGGAAATTAAGTCGATAGAAGGACCGTATGTACATGGCAGTTATAAGAGGTGAGGTTCACAAGATCAATTCACCTGAAGTAAGGTCTCATGGGCTTGTGGCTAGACATCGACCATGACGTGTGGGTACTCCAGAATTAATGGGAGATTAATTCTGGAGTGGTCAATTATAAGTGTTTAATTGATCGAAGCAATTAATTGCTCATAATTAAATCACGAAGAGTTCGTGGGCTTGCTGCCAATTGATGGTGAACCTAGAGGGTCACACACAATACAGTTGGATAGTGACAGTCATAAGGAAATAATGATTTAAGGAAGTCAAATCAATAATTGAATTAAGGTGTTAATTCGATTGGAAGAATAATTAATTAGATGGTCTAATTAATCAAATATTAATTAAAGTGTTAATTAATAATTAAGAGAGAAATTAATTAAATTGGCTTAATTAAATTAATTGAGCCAATTTAATTAATGAGTTAATTAAATTAAAGTGCAAGACATGGGCAACTTTAATTAAAGAGCCCATAATAAGTCATGCACATTAAGGTAACTAAGGGGCTTATAAATTGGAGTCTTGGGAAGACCCAAAAACCTAATCTCACTTTGCTGAAAATTAACCTTAGCCGCCCCCTAGCCCTAGTCGCCCCCTCTCCCTTTTCTTCTTCCTCATCTGGATCTAGATCTAGATCTAGATCTGTATTCCTCCATTAAAAAACTTTCAAGCTCTAGTTCTAAGCCTGTGACTTGGAGGTGTTGCTACAATATGACTGGTGTGGATACACTCTAGAGGCAATACAATTGAATTGCTTCTGTGAATCAAAAGAAGATCGAAGATTACCACCACTGAACCTGTGGTGAGGTAAATTGTGATTTTCCCCCTCCTGTTTTGGTTATTGTTTTTATTATTGTTTTAATCAACCTTTTTGCATATGTAATGTGGAAATCGATTCATGGGTACCTAAAAAAAAAATTAAATTCATACTCTGCTGAAAAAAAGTTAGAGAAAATTTTAAAATGTACAGAGGTCTATTCACCCCATCCCCCTAGACCTCATCAGACCACTTAGTACCAAGAAGTGGTATCAGACCTCATCTGACCACTTGGGACCACTGGAAAATCCGCATGGAAATTTTCATTGCTGCTTATAATGACAACATGTATACGTATTTAACAAGAGGTCCTTTCAAAATTACCAAAACAATCAATGTCAATGACCAAGAGGTGACAGTTGACAAAGAGCCAGAAGAGATGACATTTGAAGAAATCAAGCTGAATAATCTTGATTTAAGGTTGCTAGATTCATCATGACTAGAGCCCTTGATAATGATCTATTTGACAAAGTCAAACATTGCAAAACTGCAAAAGAAATGTGGGACAAAGTTTGCGATATGAGCGAAGGAAATGATGCCATCAAAGAGCATAATCTAAGCATAGCTCTTGAAAAGTTGGAGAACTTCAAAATAAAGTCCGGAGAAACCATTGATCAGATGGATACAAGGTTTACAAGAACGTTGAATGAAGTCTTGAAGTTGGAAAGACGTTCACGGATAAAGAGATTACCATAAAGGTTCTTAAGGCGCTGCCTCCCAAGTTCAACATGAAGATCACAACAATGGAAGAATCAGGAGATTTGGGGAAAATCTCTCTTACTGAGCTGTTTTCAGTACTCAAGGCATACGAGTATAAATTGCCTAGAATGGGAATAGAAGAGATATGAACATCTATTCCCACTGCTGCCTTAGTTGCTGCAGAAAAACTAAGAAGATCAGCAGGAAGATCAAAGGAAATGGACTCATCTGATGAGACCATGCTACTCAACAAAAAGGAGTACACTGCTGGCGATGTTGCATTGTTACTAAATGGGTTCAAGAAGTTCTATAAAAGAAAAATGAAAAACAAATATGACAATGCTTCTACTTCTAACCCTACTTCTCTTGATAGTAAGTGTTGGAAGAAGTTACTAACTCAAGAACAGCTAAGTGAACTTATCAGTTGAGTTAAAATTGAGTAGAAGGTCTTGAGGATGACAAAAAGGATAAAAAGGTTAAAAATGAAGTCATCAACTAAGAACTGAAAATCTTAGTAAACCTCTCTCATGGTCTAAAAGCTAAGTGACCAAATTAGCTAAGTGGAATATCAGATCAGTGAAGATCAGATTGATTATCATCAGCTGAGTTAAGATAGATGTGTTCAGTCTTGAATCAGCCGAGTAGCCATTAGCAGAGTGATCATCAGTAGAGTAATCCCATCAGCAAAGTGAAGTCGGTCAGTAAGCTCATCAATGGTAACAAGCTGAGTAAATTAAATGCGACTGACATAAAATAGATATTGGTACAACAGAGTGTACAGAGAACAATTTGTAAAAGCTGCCGTAGAAATGAAGACCGTTACTCAGGATTAAAGTGTAATTTTGCCTATCTTCAACGGTCATAATTTCATATCCAAGAGTATACATAGATGATAAACTGAAAATTCAAAAGAGATTTGCACATTTCAAGATCACATCTTTAGAGCAAGAATCCATCAGTTGAGTCGTCTGATCATAAGCGAAGTCATCTGTTGACGGAGCGAATTGTTGAAGAACAAGATCAAACTCATGTCTGTCTGAGTGACATTCAACTAAGAATTGAAGGAATGTATATCCATCTTTGTGAAGTGATATAACTTCTGAGTGATTTTCTATAATGAAAAGAGCAATGTTGATCTGAGTGATTTTAGAGAGTGAACAAAGAGTTCTTACTTATAGCTTATCATTTGTTGTAAAGCTTAAGTGTTCTAGTTGCTGAGTGCTTTAGAATAGGTTTTTCTAAATGATCTACCTGAAAGCTAAGTGTTCGACTTGAGGCTTGTCATTTGTTGTAAAATGTTGGTCCCAAGTGGTCAGATGAGGTTTAGAGGGGGGGGGGGGGGGGGGGTGAATAAACCTCTTTAAAAATTTTACCTTTTAAAACTTTCTAACTTTTCTGTCAGCAGACTAAGCTGATCAAGAATTGTAAGTAGACTAAGCTGATCTCGCACAAAGCTTTGAACAGCAGAGTTGACCACTCTTCTGATTTTACTTAGCTGATTTTATCAAAATCAGAGTTTAAAATAAACTAACTTGCAGCGGATTTATCAAGTGTTTTTCACAAGTAGTTTTTTTTTCTTAACTTTGAAATGGTTTTATCCCCAGTTTTTAACAAACTCCTTTAAAACTTTTTCAACAGTTAACCTTTAAGTGTTTTAAATATGCTGTTTTACATATGCAGAAATTTATGCAAGTAAAAACACAAAGGATTTTTATAGTGGTTATATGGATATAAATCCTTTAGTCCACTCTTCCAAGTCACTTAGATCTTGGGTTATACTATAGTCACAAAGATTACAGTACACTCTGCTTGCGCCAAACAACAAATGAACTGGCCACAAGTTCGTAGTAGGAAATCACAAAGAAATTCCTAACCTCTGAAGTAATATCGCTCACTAAGATTGATATCTACTTCTCACAACACAGTCCTAACAAAATCACTCAGATTTTACAAGTATTTTCTGTTTTCTCTCTATTTAGCTTCGTCAACAAATGACTCGGCTGACGAGTGCTTTGTTCTTGAGTTTGAGACTTAGAAGAATTCTGCTTCAGATTTTTGCTCTCAAAGTGTGTTGTCTCTGTGTTGTTCTTCTTCTTCAACTCACGAACTAAGCTATTTATACTAAGGATTTGAAAATCTGCCCGTTGAGAGATCGCCAGTTGTCAAATCCTCGAGTACTGGTCCTTTTTCTGCAGAACGGCTGTTGCGACTGAACACTGTACACTCTGCTGTACTTTCTGTCGCTTCGCATTAAATGCGTATTAAATGCACCAAGCTGATACGAGGTTTCTCTTCAATCATTTGTCATAAATACCCTTCCTCTTCAGCATTTATTACTCCAAGTGCATTTATTACCGTTGCACTAACTTCTGATCCACTTCCACTCTACTGATCGAAGTCACTCGTCTGATGTTTACTCGGCTGATCCCAAACTTGAACTAATCTGATTTGAGTCGGCTGATAGTCCACCAGTCTTATTACTTCTTCAACAACAGATCAGTAGTCTTCTGGACCATATTTGACTAGTCTGAAAATACTTCTTCCTTGGTCAAATATCTTCTAAGGTTTATACTAAGCTTCCACTTAGCTGATGACTTTGGAAATCATCAAAACCTCCCTTCACTTCAAAGTCTTCATCTTCATCTAACATAAAAGCTCAAGTACTAGTTACTTTGTGTTTCTAGTGAAACATAAATCTATGAGATTTAGAAGAGTGGACTAAAAGACTTGGTGTCTATACAACCATTATAAAAATTCCTTGTGTGATTTACTTACTTGTCTTGCATTGCATATTTCATAAGCTGAGTAAATACCTTAAAAGAAGTGTCTTTTAAATCGAGGAATTTCTAACTTGGGGTAAAACTTTCTTTGTGCTTTAAAGTTTAAATTGAGTTGAAAACATTGGTTGAAAAACACACATACATATCCGCTGCATCATTGTTTGAAACTCTAACTATATAAGATTGATAAGCTAAATCAGATAAGTAGTCTACTCCACTGATCAGCTTAGTCGTCTCACCCTGCTAATAAGCGAACTCGTCTTATATAAAAAAAGAGAATTTTTTTTTAAGGTTCAGAGGTCTATTCACCCCCCTCCCCCCTCTAGACCTCATCTGACCACTATGGGACCAACATTAAGGATAATTATAAATCCAAACTAATGTGCTATAATTGCAGGAAATTGGGTCACTTCATCAAGGACTGCCCATAGCATAAAGCTGAGAAGTATAAAGAAGAAGAAAAGAAAATAAAGAAAGAAAGGAGACATAACAAGAGCAAGGTACTATTGGCTGAAGCTGAAAAAAAAGATAACAACCATCTACTCGTCCGACTCAGATTCGGAGACATCAGAAGATGACTCTGCTGAAGAAGAGACACCTGCACTGCTCTGTCTCATGGCCAAAGAATCAGATGATTCTGACAATGAGGTAACTCTCTATGAAGAAGAAGATGAGCTATTTAGTTCATTTGAACAAAAGATGAAAAATAACACAAGTGTTGTTGCTGCTTTTGCTAAGCTTAAGGAAGAGACGACTGTGCTGAAAGAGCAAAATGCATCACTGAAACTTAAGGTTGAAAAACCAAAGGTATCAGCTGTGTACAAAAAACTTGAGCATGAGAATGAGTCTTTGAAAGCAAAATGTGAAGTACATAATGGAAAAATCATATAACTTGAAAATATTATTGCATCTCATGATAAGTCTTCTATTGAATTAGAGAACATCTCAGGTAAACAAAAACTACCTTATGAAAAATAAGGTTTAGAATTCAACTGTGCTGAAAAATTCATATCTACTAGAAACAGTAAGGTAATCTTATATGTTCAGAATACTAAACCCACTTCACCAGAAAAAGAGAAAAAGGAGAAGAAATCTCCAAAGGCTACTAAAGGTAAAGAGGCTAAAGAAAAACATACTAGTAAAGCTAAACAACAGAATAGTCCTAAGAAGTCTACTGATAAGAGCAAAAATAATCAGAATAGTAATAAGTCTAAGAAGTCTGTTGGTGAGCAAGTAAGAAAGAAACCAAAGAAGCAAAGAAATCATAAAAATGATTATGCTTGGTATGGAAATTGTTGGGATTTTATGGGTATGATTATCAAAAACAACGTTGCGGAATATAAAATTTTTCAATTTTTCATACACCAATTCCCAAGAACATTTATTAGCACATATGAACAAGGTTGAATACAATTTAGCAACAAATTACTAAATTAAAAGGTGGTAAATTGAATTTACCTCACCACAGGCAAGGTGGTGGTTTCTCCGGTCTTCTCTTTCCTCGTTCACTGAGCACCCCAAATGTTGTGCCTCCAGAGATTAGTCCACACCAGATGGATGGAATGACACCTTCGAATCCTTAGGCTAAGAACTGGAATTGAAGGTTTTGTCAATATCTAGATCTAAGTGAAGAAGAGAGCAAGAGGGAGAGAGGGGGGCGGCCAAGCTGAGGGGGCGGCTAGGTCTAGGTTTTAGCTTAGGGTTTTGAGTCTCCACTTAGACTCCTTTATATAGCCACCTTCAAGGCCCCTTTGTGTGCAAGACTTAGTATGGACCATTAATTAAATTGGCCCATGACTTGTATTAATTTAATTAAACAACTTAATTAAATTAACCCAATTAATCCAATTAATTTTCTCCCACTTTAATTAACTCTTTAATTAGTATTTAATTAATTAGACTGTCTAATTAATTATTTCTCTCTCAGAATTAACTCTTTAATTCTTTTATTTGATTTAACTCTTTAAATCAAACCTTTCCTTAATTGACTGTCACTGTCCAACTGTATTGTGTGTGACCCTCTAGGTTCACCATCAATTGGCCGTAGGCCCACGACTTTCGTGATTTAATTAACGAGCAATTAATATTCAATTAATTGCTCCGATCAATAAACTCCTTTAATTGACCACTCCAGAATTAATCTCCCACACCTCATGGTCGATGTCTAGCCACAATCCCATGAGGCCCAACTTCAGGTGAATTGATATTAGTGAACCTCACCTCTTATAAGTACCATGTACATACGGTCCCTCTAACGACTAATTTCCCGATCGAGACCTAGGGTGTGTGAATTAGTCAGCACCTCTAATTATCTCGATTCTGTACTTTCTAATTCTGGATAATAATTCCAGTGTGACTGCTAAATTTGGAAACCCCTTTCCAAATCCGTCACTGACCATGGCCATGGATTTCTCGGAATCTATTATCTAAGAACGTACAGGAAATTCCCTCATCCATTACAATGAGTCGGTAGATCCCATCTTGATGCTAACCATCCGCACATACGACTATACGTACCCAAAGTAGGCGCACAATGGTCAGGCTACGTGACCGGCTCCTAAATCAAAATACGCACACCCGTATGCCGAATTCGCCCTAGCATCTCAAGTCTAAGGACTAAATCGTACACTGTTATAAGTCCTGAGAAACATCCCATCACTGATATGCTTTACGCACTTCCACAATGGGTTTCTCTGTTCGGGTGGTTCGATGCGTTCGATCCCCTATCGAACCACCTAGTCATATGCACTGACATCAAATGTCTTGTTCATGAAACTCCACAAATTCACTCCATGTGAATCATGCATAATCCTACAAGTCTTGACGATTCCTTCGATACCCCGTCTCGACAGGAATCTATGACTTGGAACACTTTTGAGATCACGACCTTAGAGACTATTTCATGATTGCACTCAATACTGAAGTGAATCGTTCCATAGTCATGAGTGATCTCAGGGTTTCAACCAATCGCTTAAATGTTTTCGCGAAAGATGAAGTTGGCCATTAGTTTATCTTATTAAATAAATAAACTTTTGCGTATTAATAAATCAAAGATTCATTCAAGATAAAATAGTCCTATTACAAGCTATAGAGTTGGCTTGCAGGGCACTATCCTATCAATCTCCCACTTGCCCTAAAGCCAATCACAAACCTTTCTAAGACCCATCTTCACAAGATGTTCTTCGAACACCTTTTGCGATAGTGGCTTCGTTAGTGGATCAGCTACGTTATCTTTTGAGTCGACACGTTCCATTTGAATGTCTCCTCTACCAATGATTTCTATAATCACATGGTATTTCCTCATCACGTGTTTGGACTGATGGTGTGATCTCGGCTCCTTTGCTTGAGCGATTGCCCCATTGTTGTCACAGAAGACTACTATGAGTTCTGCAATGCTAGGTACTACATCCAACTCTTGGATGAAGTTTCTTATCCAAACACTTTCCTTTGCTGCATCCGATGCGGCAATATATTCTGCTTCAGTGGTTGAATCTGCAGTGGTGGACTGCTTGGAACTCTTCCAACTCACCGCTGCTCCGTTGAGGCAAAATATATATCCAGAATTGGATTTATAATCATCCACGTCAGACTGGAAACTCGAATCCGTGAATCCTTCGAGCTTCAATTCTCCACTACCGCCGTAGACCAAGAACATATCCTTAGTCCTTCTCAGGTACTTGAGGATAGCCTTTACGTCGGTCCAGTGTTCCTCCCCGGGATTTGACTGGTAGCGACTCGTCACACTCAGAGCGTGTGCTACGTCAGGTCTAGTACATAACATCGCATACATTATGCTGCCTATGGCAGATGCATAAGGTATGAGAGACATTCTCTTCCTTTCTTCATCATTTGTAGGGCACATAGATTTAGAAAGAGAGATCCCATGTCTCATAGGAAGCAATCCCTTCTTGGATTCTTCCATACTGAACTGTTTCAGTATAGTGTTAATGTACTGAGATTGGGAGAGTCCTAACATCTTCTTCGATCTATCTCTATAGATACGTATCCCCAATACGTAAGATGCGTCTCCCATATCTTTCATGGAGAATTGCGTGGATAACCACGCTTTTGTCTGCGTTAACGTTCTGATATCGTCTCCGATCAACAGAATGTCATCGACATACAACACAATAAATTGTACTGAACCCTCTTCAAATTTCTTGTACACACATGACTCATAAACGTTCTTGATGAAGCCAAACCCTTTGACTGTCTCATCAAAACGTTTGTTCCAGGTTCGGGATGCCTGTTTTAGGCCATAAATTGACCTTTGAAGTTTGCAGACCTTATGCTCACTTCCTTTAGATGTAAAGCCTTTTGGCTGTTGCATAAAGATTTCCTTACCAATGTCTCCATTGAGAAAGGCGGTCTTTACATCCATTTGCCATATCTCGTAGTCATACCACGCGGCTATGTCTAATAATATCCGAATGGATTTTGCCATCGCCACTGGGGAAAAAGTTTCCTCATAGTCTATACCAGGCCTTTGAGAATAACCTTTCGCCACAAGGCGAGCCTTATGAGTCAAAACCTCTCCATTCATTCCAAGCTTGCGCTTGAAGATCCACTTACAGCCTACAGGGACAGTTCCCTCAGGTGGATCAACCAAGGTCCATACCTTGTTGGAATGCATGGAATCCATTTCGGATTGCATGGCTTCCTGCCATGCACCCGAGTCTATGTCTGACATAGCTTCTTCGTATGTCCTTGGATCACCATCCAATTGATCATTTTCGTGGATGAAGCCGAACCTTTCGGGTTCTCTACGAATTCGATCGGACCTTCGAAGTACTGGTATACTAGATGGTTCAATAGGTTCAGGATCAACTCCCACTGTTTGTGGGGATGGGTCCACTTCCTGGACTTCATCAAGTTCTACGGACACCCCGCTTCTTTTAGTGAGGAAGTCATCCTCTAAGAAGTGGGCGTTCCTAGACACGAACGTCTTTCGTTCTTTAGGGTCGTAGAACAGGTATCCAATGGATTCATTTGGATACCCCACAAATTTGCACAAACTAGATCTACTTTCTAGTTTATCTCATTTCTTGTTCCTAACATAGGCAGGAGATCCCCATACTCGTAAATACGAGTACATGGGTGCTTTACCAAACCATTCTTGGTGTGGCGTCGTCGGCACCGACTTTGAAGGTACTATATTAAGTATCTTTGAAGCCGTTAAGAGGGCTAAGCCCCAAAATGAAAAAGGAAGATCAACGAAACTCATCATGGAACGAACCATGTCCAACAAAGTTCGGTTCCTTCTCTCAGACACACCATTCAACTGCGGTGTTCTAGGAGGAGTTCGCTGTGAGAGAATTCCATTCTCTACAAGATAATCGAGGAGTTCTTGACTTAAGTATTCCCCACCTCGATCAGATCGAAGTGCCTTAATACTGTGTCCAAGTTGGTTCTCAACTTCCATTCGAAACTCTTTGAACTTTTCAAAAGCTTCGGACTTATACTTCATTAGGTACACATACCCAAAACGACTGTAGTCGTCTGTGAAAGTTATGAAGTATGAGAATCCTCCTCTTGCACTGACACTCAGTGGTCCACAAACATCGGTATGGATCAAATCCAAGGTTTGTTTGGTTCGCTCGGGTTTCCCAGTAAAAGGCGATTTGGTCATCTTTCCCTTGAGACAGGACTCGCAAGTTGAGAGATCATCTAGGTTCTGTATTTCAAGAGCCCTAGAGGAAACCAACTTTTGAATTCTACTCTTGGATATATGTCCAAGCCTAGCGTGCCATAACTGTGGACTATTATCATCTTGTTTTCTTTTCTTTGATTGAATGTGCATGACATTAGAATTAGCAGGTTCTAAGGAATAAAGACCATCTATCAAAGTACCACTAGCATAAGTAAAACCACCTTTTATTATGCTAAAAATTCCATTAGAGATGGAAAAACAAAAACCATCATCATCCAACAAAGGAATCGAAATAATGTTTTTGATAATAGTCGGTACGTACAAACAGTCCTTTAAAACCAAAGTAAAATTCCCAAAAACTAATTCTACGTCCCCTATGGCCTCTGCCGCAACCCTTGCTCCGTTTCCAAAGCGTAGGATCCTATCCCCAGGTTTAAGAGGTCTTACTGCTCCCATCACCTGCAAATCATTGCAGATATGAGAACCAGCTGCGGTGTCTAACACCCATGATGCACAGTTAATTGAAATATTAACTTCAATAAAGAAAATACCTTTGGCTACCGTTTTAAGGTAGTCAGGGCAGTTCCTTTTCCAGGGCCCTGCTTTCTTGCAGTGGAAACATTCATTTTCTGGGCCCTTTCTCTTTTTCTCGACAACCTTCTTGGTTGTTTTAGAAGAGAACACTTTCTTCTTGCCCTTCTTTGGCTTTGCAGCCTTGGGTTGCTCAGCAATCAAGACAGACTTCTCCTTCTTAAGGGTAGCTTCTGCCGTTACCAACATATTGGTCAGTTCGTGAAGAGCGAGATTTCTCTCCTCCATGTTGAAATTCAACACGAACTGATCAAATGAGCGTGGTAGAGTATGGAGTAATAGGTCAGTGCTAAGATCAGCGTGCAAGTCTACTTCCAAGTTCTCTAATTTTTCAATCAGATTAATGAAACGAAGACAGTGATCTTTCACACTTGATCCCTCAGCCATTCTCAGATTAAACAACTCCCTTGTAGTCTTGAACCTTTCAGTCCTAGACTTCTCTCCAAATAAATCTCGGAGATGGAGAAGTATATCAACAGAATGCAACATCTTTGCATGCTGTTTCTACAGCTCATTGGTCATTGATGCTAGCATTAGGCAACGAACCTGAATATCATCATCAACCCATCTAGCATGGGTGGCTCGTTCCTCTTCCGAAACTCCTTCCGGAAGTGCTCCAGGCATTGGGGCATCGAGAACATAGCTCCGACGATCGGAGTCGAGGACTATCCTCAAATTTCTTAGCCAGTCGATAAAATTTGATCCGTTCAGTTTGTTAGTGTCAAGGATGATAGATAATGGATTCTTAGACATTTTCGCAAAATGATCTACAAAATGATAACGTTCAGCTGACTGATCTAAATTAATACTTATAATTAACGACTATTGGACTTGTTATCGAAAAAGTTCACCCACTATTTTCTCGAAACAATTACCCCTTCAATTGTTCGGGAAATCTTATTTCCTAGCAGGTCTTGACGTCCCAGCAGACATTAATTGCACCCACGACTCGCGGCCATACAATTAATTCCCTAGGTAGGTAAACTATTACCAATTGTGTCCCTACACAACCTTCAAGCTATTTTGCCTCGATTTTTGCATTCATCTAGCACTGCTACATCATGAATGGTACTACTCGTTAAGTCTAACCCATCAATCTTGATGAGCAACGGGTCCGGTCATGAAATCCCCATAACTTGGTTATGATCGATGTTCACATCCCGACCAATCCTCACCCTTGTCAAGTTTAGTTAAAAACGAGAATCAAGGAGTTTCGCGTATTGTCTCTTTCCTCGACTCGGGTGCCAGACTCTGGATCACCTTAATCAACAAGTGGACAACTCACGCTAGTTCCTATTGATGGAAGGCTTGGATATTAAAACTTTATTTTAATGTACCCAATATGACTTAATATAATTTTCAAGAGGGGGTTTTCGGGTTTAAGAGTTTGAGGTAACTCTACTCGAGATCTCACCGTTCCAGTTATGCAATATCTTTTATTTACGATCTAAATTACTAGCGCGTATCACTATACATGCTGAAATAATAAATACGTAAATAAAAGGAACATACACACCTAGCATGCATGCTACCACAGTATGTTTTCGATCGGGAGCCTCCTATGCGGACCACCATCGAGCCAAAGACGATGGTCCTATTGGTCAATCTAATAGGTTTCAAAGAGGCCTATGCTATTACACATTTTACCATGCATACATGGCCTTTAGTCTTCTTGGGCTCCCACCTTGCTTGTAACGGGCCTCAATCCTAGTCTAATAAAACAGTAAAGCCCTATCTATTACAATGGCTCAAAGTGGCCCAAAAACTTAAGGCTCTCAGGCCCAATAAAACCAACAAATTAAAATTAACCAATCACATCTACCCTAAGGGTCAAGGCTCGGCGCGATCGAAAAACCACGTAAACAGTTCACGTAGAGTAAGAAACAAGCAAAACATATTTTCCTATTTCTTATCATATTTTAAAACTCCTTTTAAAATGTCTATCAGATTCTAGTTTTAAAACTCATTTTAAAACAATCCATAATCTTATTTTAAAACACCTTTTAAAACAATCTCTTTGATTCTCACTCTAGTCCCTACTAATTATGATAAAATTAACTTTTCGGATATACTAAACCCTTTTAGTGCACAAAACAGTTTCTGTTTTTCAACCTCTGAAAAATTTCAGTTCGGCCCCTGAATTTTCGAAAATTACATTTTGACCCCTCAACTTTTGGAAATTACAAATCAGCCCCAAAATTTCCAGAACATGCAAATCGGACCAGCAAGCAGAAAATTAACAAAATTTCCAGAAACTTTCGTTTAATGCAAAACAGACCCCTGAATTTACGGCAATTGCAAAAACAGCCCAAACCTTTCGTAAATTGCAAAACAGTCCAGCTTTTAAAAATTCCAGAAATAACAATTTGGTCCAGAATTGCAGAAAATGAAAATTTTACTTTCTGTCCAGATTTTACAAAAATCGCAATTTGCAAACAAGCCCTCAAATTTTCGGTAATTACAGATTTGGCCCAAGAACCGAAAAGTGCATAGATCCGAACAATTTAATTTATCATAAAAAGCAAGAATAAAAAATCAGAACACAACAAACACATATATCCATATATTTTGATGTGTTCAGGCCTTTTCATATGTACATAATAAATTTGGCTCTGATACCACTGTTGGGATTTTATGGGTATGATTGTCAAAAACAACGTTGCGGAATATAAAATTTTTCAATTTTTCATACACCAATTCCCAAGAACATTTATTAGCACACATGAACAAGGTTGAATACAATTTAGCAACAAATTACTAAATTAAAAGGTGGTAAATCGAATTTACCTCACCACAGGCAAGGTGGTGGTTTCTCCGGTCTTCTCTTTCCTCGTTCACTGAGCACCCCAAATGTTGTGCCTCCAGAGATTAGTCCATACCAGATGGATGGAATGACACCTTCGAATCCTTAGGCTAAGAACTGGAATTGAAGGTTTTGTCAATATCTAGATCTAAGTGAAGAAGAGAGCAAGAGGGAGAGAGGGGGGCGGCCAAGCTGAGGGGGCGGCTAGGTCTAGGTTTTAGCTTAGGGTTTTGAGTCTTCACTTAGACTCCTTTATATAGCCACCTTCAAGGCCCCTTTGTGTGCAAGACTTAGTATGGACCATTAATTAAATTGGCCCATGTCTTGTATTAATTTAATTAAACAATTTAATTAAATTAACCAATTAATCCAATTAATTTTCTCCCACTTTAATTAACTCTTTAATTAGTATTTAATTAATTAGACTGTCTAATTAATTATTTCTCTCTCAGAATTAACTCTTTAATTCTTTTATTTGATTTAACTCTTTAAATCAAACCTTTCCTTAATTGACTGTCATTGTCCAACTGTATTGTGTGTGACCCTCTAGGTTCACCATCAATTGGCCGTAGGCCCACGACTTTCGTGATTTAATTAACGAGCAATTAACATTCAATTAATTGCTCCGATCAATAAACTCCTTTAATTGACCACTCCAGAATTAATCTCCCATTAATTCAGGAGTACCCACATCTCATGGTCGATGTCTAGCCACAAGCCCATGAGGCCCAACTTCAGGTGAATTGATATTAGTGAACCTCACCTCTTATAAGTACCATGTACATACGGTCCCTCTAACGACTAATTTCCCGATCGAGACCTAGGGTGTGTGAATTAGTCAGCACCTCTAATTATCTCGATTCTGTACTTTCTAATTCTGGATAATAATTCCAATGTGACTGCTAAATTTGGAAACCCCTTTCCAAATCCGTCACTGACCATGGCCATGGATTTCTCGGAATCTATTATCTAAGAACGTACAGGAAATTCCCTCATCCATTACAATGAGTCGGTAGATCCCATCTTGATGCTAACCATCCGCACATACGACTATACGTACCCAAAGTAGGCGCATAATGGTCAGGCTACGTGACCGGCTCCTAAATCAAAATACGCACACCCGTATGCGAATTCGCCCTAGCATCTCAAGTCTAAGGACTAAATCGTACACTGTTATAAGTCCTGAGAAACATCCCATCACTGATATGCTTTACGCACTTCCACAATGGGTTTCTCTGTTCGGGTCGTTCGATGCGTTCGATCCCCTATCGAACCACCTAGTCATATGCACTGACATCAAATGTCTTGTTCATGAAACTCCACAAATTTACTTCATGTGAATCATGCATAATCCTACAAGTCTTGACGATTCCTTCGATACCCCGTCTCGACAGGAATCTATGACTTGGAACACTTTTGAGATCACGACCTTAGAGACTGTTTCATGATTGCACTCAATACTGAAGTGAATCGTCCCATAGTCATGAGTGATCTCAGGGTTTCAACCAATCGCTTAAATGTTTTCGCGAAAGATGAAGTTGGCCATTAGTTTATCTTATTAAATAAATAAACTTTTGCGTATTAATAAATCAAAGATTCATTCAAGATAAAATAGTCCTATTACAAGCTATAGAGTTGGCTTGCAGGGCACTATCCTATCAGAAATGACTCATATTATGTGCAACCTGCTTATTCATCATATTATGCTGCACCTCATTATCTATCTTACTATGCTGCTGCATACCCTGCTCATCATCTGATGTATGCTTACCCTGCTTATCATGTACCGTATCCTACTTATGAGCATTACTCACATCATAGTAATTATCATGATAATATACCTACTGAAAATTATGATGCACCAAGAGTAACAAAGGCACCACCAAGATCGATTGAGCCTAAGAAGTCTAAGGTTACCAAATCTTGGGTTGTCAAAGGTGACACTAATCCTCCAGGATCCTCTCAGTAAAGGGTACCTAAAACATTTTTATTTTGTTTTGTAGGTTAGGATTAGGAGTAGGAGTAAAGTAGAGAAGAAATGGTACTTGGACAATGGATGTTCAAGGCACATGTATGGTGACATACATGAGCTGACAGATGCTGCTGCCATGGACGGTCCAAAAGTTACATTTGGAGACAGCAAAGAAGGCAACATTGTGGCGTGTGGAAAGCTTATCAAAGGAAACATTGAGATATCTGACGTCTCATATGTTAAAGGCCTGAAGTACAATCTGCAGAGCATAAGTCAATTTTGTGACAAAGGGTTTTCTGTTATCTTTTCATCAGATAAGTGCTATGTGGAGCAAATTGGAACAAAAAAGAGATATTATCTGGAAGAAGACAAGGAAACATCTATATAGTCGACTGGAATTCTGTGGACAAGAGTTCTAATGTTTGTTTGGTGGCCTCTACACTAAGTGAAGTTAGTTGGCTATGGCACAAAAGAATGAATCATGTAAACTTCAAGACCATTAACAGGTTAATCAAGAACAATTTGGTTGAAGGATTACCAAAAACCAGCATGAGCAAAGACAAACTTTGTGATGCATGTCAGAAGGGTAAACAAATCAAATCATCTTTCAAAATTAAGAAGCACCAATCTTCAAGCAGAATTTTGGAGCTTCTTCACATGGATTTGTTTGGTCCTATTGATCCTATCAGCAATGGTGGAAAGAAGTATTGCCTAGCTGTTGTGGATGATTATTCAAGATATACTTGGGTGGTTTTCATGAAAAAGAAGAGTGAAACCAAGGAACATCCGAGCTGATTCAGAATGAAAAGAGCTTGAAAATCTTAAGGATCAGATTAGATAGGGGTACTGAGTTTAATAACTCTATTGTTGAAGAGTATTGTAATTACAGAGAAATCAGTCATGAGTACTCTGTTGCCAGGACCCCTCAACAAAATGGAGTTGCTGAAAGGAGAAACAAAACTCTGAAAGAAGCTACCAGAACCATGTTAGCTGAAGCAAAACTGCCTCAAAGATTTTGGGCAGAAGCCACAAATACAGCATGATATACTCAGAATAAATGCATGATCAACAAAAGTCAAAACAAGACACCTTATGAGTTGTGGAACAACAGAAAACCTAATATTCACTATCTTAGAATATTTAGTTGTAAATGTTTTGTTTTGAATAATGGGAAAAATCACCTTATTGCTTTAGTAGAAAAGGCTGATGAAGCTGTTTTTGTAAGATATTCTTCTGTTAGTAAAGCGTATAGATTGTTTAACAAAAGAACTTTACTTGTTGAAGAATCTATTCATGTAGTATTTGATGAACCTATTCAATGTTCTGAAAGAATCAAAGTACTAATCCAGACTTATCTATCGATCTTCAGAAATTGACTGTAGAGAGAAAAGAAGAATATGTACCCATCATACTACCTGATCTGAACCAAGCTGATAACTCAAGTGCTGTCCAAAATCAGATGACTGATTATCTAACAGACGAGTGTCGATCAGCTGACAGACCAGAGACTGTTCAACAGACTACTACTGAGACTCCAACAGTAGTGTTGCAAGATCAATCAAGAGGACAACATCCATACTTGGGTGATATTCATGAAGAAGAAAATTAAAACCAAGGAACATATTACCTATCTGATGGAAATGATCCATAATGAAAAATATTGAGGATCAGATCAGATAGGGGCACTGAGTTTAAAAAGTCTGCTTCCAGGACCCCTCAACAAAATGGAGTTGCTGAAAGGAAAAACATAACTCTGAAAGAAGCTACCAGAACTATGATAGCTGAAGCAAAACTGCCTCAAGCAGAAACCATAAACATGGCATGCTATACCCAGAACAAATGCATGATCAACAAGAGTCAGAACAAGACACCTTATGAACTGTGGAATAACAGGAAACCTAATATTCATTATCTTAGAATATTTGGTCGTAAATGTTTTGTTTTGAATAATGGAAAAATCACCTTACTACTTTTGCAGAAAAGGCTGATGTAGCTGTCTTTGTAGGTTACTCTACTATTAGTAAAGCCTACAGAGTCTTTAACAAAAGAACTTTACTTGTAGAAGAGTCTATTCATGTAGTTTTTGATGGGCCTACTCAATTTTCTGAAATAATCAGATTACTTATCCAGACTTATCTATTGATCTTCAGAAATTGACCATGGAAAGGAAAGAAGAATATGTACCCATCATACTACATGATCTCAACCCATCTGATAACTCAAGTGCTGTTCAAAAACAGTCTACTGATTGTCTAACAGATGAGTTGCAAACAGCTGACAGACCAGAGACTGTTCAATAGACTACTACTGAGACTCCATCAGTGGTGTTGCAAGATCAAACTAGAAGACAACATCCATATTTGCAACCTGATCTTAGATGGCTCAGAGATCACCCACCTGATCTTGTGATTGGTGATCCACTGGGCAAAGTGAGAACAAGAAGGTCAACTGCAAATGGAACAATGTTTGTAAGTTTTCTCTCATAGATTGAGCCTAAATTAATTGATGAAGCTCTTAGTGATTCTCACTGGATAGAAGCAATGCAAGAAGAGTTGAATCAATTTGAAAGAAATGATGTTTAGTACTTAATACCTAGACCTACTCATCAAAGGGTAATTGGCACTAAGTGGGTATTCAGGAACAAAATGAATGAAGATGGTATTGTTACATGAAATAAAGGAAGACTAGTTTCCAAAGGTTATTGCCAAGAAGAAGGCATTGACTTTGATGAAACATTTGCACCTGTAGCTAGGCTTGAAGCTATCAGACTATTCCTTGCCTACCCTGATCATAAGAACTTCATAATCAATGGAGAATTGCAAGAAGAAGTTTATGTTGAACAACCTCCAGGATTTGAAGCTTATCAGCAAGGAGACAAAATATATCGTCTGAAGAAAGCTCTCTATGGACTAAAGCAAGCTCCAAGAGCATGGTATGATACTTTATCAGATTTTCTTTTAATTAAAGGGTTTCGCAAAGGTAAAGTAGATAAGACCTTGTTTACTATTGAATGGGATAATCATATACTGTTAGTTCAGATATATGTGGACGATATTATTTTTTGTTCAACTAACAAACATATGTGTGAAAAGTTCTCTAAGCTGATGCAGAACAAGTTTGAAATGAGCATGATGGGAGAACTAAATTACTTTCTTGGATTACAAGCCAAACAACTGTCTGATGGCATATTTATCAATCAAGCAAAGTACACAAAAGATCTGTTCAAGAAATTTAGGATGGAAACTAGCTCATCTGTTTCTATTCCAATGTCTATTGGACTTCTCCTTGACAAGGATGAAGATGAAAAATCAGTGGACATCACCAAATATAGAGGCATAATTGGGTCTCTGTTGTACCTTACTTGCTAGCAGACCTGATATTATGTACTCTGGGTTGCGAGATTTTAATCAAATCCAAAAGAATCTCACCTCCTAGCTGCCAAGAGGATATTAAGGTAACTTAAAGGTACACAGGATTTGGGATTATGGTATCCAAGGGAATCAGGATTTGAACTTATTGGATATTCAGATTCTGACCTTGCTGGCTGCAAGATTGACAGGAAGAGTACTACAGGTACATGTCAATTCTTAGATAGTCGTCTGATCTCATGGATGAGTAAGAAACATACTTCAGTATCCATATCTACTGCTGAAGCTGAATACATTACTGCTGGAGCATGTTGTGCACATATACTTTGGTGGAAACATCAACTAGAAGACTACAATATCAAAATCACTGGAATTCCAATCTACTGTGACAATACAAGTGCAATCTCACTTACTCAGAATACAACAAGTCATTCCAGGACTAAGCATATTGAGATCAAACATCACTTCATCAGAGATCATGTTGAGAAAGGAAATGTCATAATTGAGTATGTTCATACATACAATCAGATAGCTGATATTTTTACAAAACCATTAAGTGATGCAAGATTTTCTACTCTCAGAGTGGAATTAGGCTTGTTAAATTTGGATTCATAAGCTGAGGGGGAACCTATCAGAAAACTTGGTTCATCAGCTGACTAATTTGATAATAACAAGTAGTATTCTTCAAGAACTGACTTTCAACAGACTAGTTGACTGATAGATTCTTGAATTCAGGGGGAACGTGTAAGACGAGCGGTACTCCTGATTAAAGATGAAATCTTCAATGATAGTTAGTTGAAGTTGCTTTATCAGAAGATTTGTTCTTAATTCTTGAAGACCTGAAGACTATTTATCTTGATAGATTGACAAACAACAAAGGAAGATCACTAGCTATTGGCTTTCTCTAGTGATATATTTTATCAGCCAAGTCATCCGTTAGATAAGTATACACAACTCATCTGATTATTATTTATTAGAGTGTTGTGCTAAAAATGCTATTCATATAAACACGCTTTTATAAATAAGAAGACTAGAGACGTTCCACTTTCCCGCCTAGTCTGAGAATAAATTATAATATTTGAAATTAGTAATTGTCGCACACACGATTATAACTGACGCAAAAAGATCTAATGGTTAGCGGATATCACGGAAACCGAAAATTCCCTAACCCTATAAATTCATATCTGATCAGAAGAGTGACTTTACACACCCTCAAATATTCTAACTTGCAAGAACTACTAATATGTTTCTGTATTCTTGTGAGATTTTTCTCTGCACTCTACTCTCGTTTCTAACAGATATCATGGGTTCCAAAGCTGCTGCTAATGCTGAAGGAAGATATTTGAATTACGAGATGTATCACGTGACGGGAACAAAGCTCATGAAAGAAATCATGGAGAAATTTAAAGAAGCTTCGCTTGTTAACTACATGGAAGCTCATGAGATAATGGTTTTTAGTCCAGAAGTGGATGAGTTCTACAAAAGCGTAGAGGTTGATTTGCAGAAACTGGAAATCAAAGCTAGAGTTGGAAGAAAAGACATATGTATCACTCCAGCTTTGCTAAGTGAAAAATATGGATTAAGGAATGAAGGAGCCACTGACTTTTCAGTGTTGGCTAATCCCTTGGAGAAAGATTTATGGAATTTTGCTGCGAAGAAAGGTGAAATTCTCACTGGTTCGGTCAAGAAAACCCAGCTGATTGACGAATTTCAAAGGATGGATGACCTGTTTGCCAAGGTCGTTGAAAGATGTACTAGTGCACTGGATGGGTTACCCAAAAGGAGAATGCACTCTATGATGGCAGTTTACTATGGGATGAAAGTAAACTGGGATGCCTACGTGTTCTATGTGATAGCAGATCACAAGGAAGCTGGATACAACCATTATAAGATTTTCTTAAGTTATCTACTGATGAGTTTGGGCTGTGGTATGACCTATGGAAAAGTCATTCATAGAGCAAAAGAGGTTAAGATTTATGAATCTATAAAGTCAGAAGCCAAACCTAATGTTACACCTGAGAAGGAGCAGAAGAAGAGAAAATCTGCTGAGGAAAAGCTGTTGAGAAGGCTAAGAAAATTAAAGGTGATAGCAAAATTGCTGATATACCTCCTGCAGCTAAGAAGAGCAAAATTGCAGTTAAGGTTGCTGATCAAGCTGTTCAAACGGTAGTTAAACCTACTGTTCAAGCCAGAACAACTGACATTGCTGATGAGATAATATCTCAAGTTGCTAAGGACATAGATGCAATGCCCATTGGAGACTCTCCTGAAAGAACAAAATCAGAAGAGTTGCCTTTGGAGAATGTTGCAAAGAGGACAAGAAGTGCTTTGAAACCTTCTCGTATTACAACTGGAGTACATACTAAAGCAACTGCCAGAAAAAGGATAAACTTAATAGAACATCATGTTACTTTTTCTGAGAAAGTAAGGAAAGATCCATAGTCTGCTGAAAGACCAGTGGAATCAGCAAAGGAGTCTGATGCTGAAAATTAGACAACAACTGAGGTGCCTGTACCTCAGGTAATTCAGTCTGTTGTTCCATCAACAGAAGTCACTGAAACACCTGCTGCCAGAAAAAAAAGAACTGGTAAAGCCAAGGTTACCTATGCCCACAAAAAGAAAAGGGAAGAGGCTGAGCAAAGAAAAAGAGATGAAGCTGAGCTTAAAGCTGCCTTGGAGGCAAGTAAGTCAGAAGCTGCTATCAAACAGTTGACCGATGAAGAGTTAGCTGCTAAGGAGGCTGAAGACTTGGCCTTAGAACTTGAAGCAAGTAAGAAAGATGCTCATGTCCCGAGAAGAAGTGGTGGGATTGTTATAGGTGAACCAAAAGAATAAGGTTTTGTGTTGCCTCGACCTCAGATCATGAAGAAAAGAAAAAGAAAAGTCAGACTTGCACTGGAGATAGTAAAGAGTGATGTTGTTGTCTTCACCAAGTTTGAAAGTGAACTGGAGAGGTACAACAACTTCCTGAAATCTAAGTGTATCTTTCTTGCTGAAAAGATCAGATACAATAGATGGAGGAACTACAGATTGAGCAAGACCATTGAAGAGTTCAAGGCCTGGAAAGAGGCTACTACTGAGGAAAGTTGGATAATGAAATGGTTGCAGACCAACAATATCAAACAAGCTCTAGACTCTGATTTCTTGTTTGATAGAGTACATGAGTATGCAAAACTCATTGTACAAAAAGAATCAACAACTCTCAGAGAATCAATGACAAACAAACCTAGATGGGGAGAAGACTTAGCTGAGAGGGCTATGAAAATTGCAGTTTGTGTAACTCTGGACAGATGGGTTGAGAGATCAAGGTTTGACCAGGGAAGTTCTAGTGATCTGCCAACTTTGCCCAGTTTACAAGATATAGCTTTCAGATTAGAAATCAGAAAGTACCAAGAATCAGATCACTCACATCAGACGACCTCGCCTTTTGTACCTGTAAATTTTATTCATCATAAAATAGTCGTGTCTACTGATGGTTTTGATTTTATACATCTTACAAATGAATGTAATGATCTGAATCAAGCTTCTGCAAAGGACTCATCTTTTGAACTAAACATTGCTGATGATCAAGTTCCACTGGATGCAATACTTCAAGAAAAAAGAGCCTTTAGCTATTGCCTGGAAAGCTGAAGCAACTCCTAAGAAAAGCAAAGTGCTACTCCTACCAAAGTTGCTGAGTCAATACAATCAACACTTCTAGATTACATGAAGAACTTGATTGAAACTGCCATGAAAGAAATGGAGGAGAGAACAAGGAAACCATGAAAAAATTTGAGGAGACGGCCTCATCCTTGGTTCAAAGCACAATCGATAGTCTGCCTAAGCTTGCTGATCCTACTGCACTGATTCAGGATGAGCTGAACAACATCAAAGATGAAGTTCAACATATAAAGGAAGATGTTCAGAAATTCAGTAACAGGGTCCAAAACAATGAAGCTGGCTGGAAGACGATCAATCAAGTTGTTGCTGATGCTTTGCAAGCTGAAGAAGAAAAGACTTCAAGTATGATGCAAGCATTTTGTACAAGTGCATATTTAGTACTTCAGTCCTAAATACAGCTTGGTGAAAGCATTGATACAGTTCTTCACCGCTCTGAAGTATTATAATCTACGCAACAACAACAAGGAAATCAACTTAGAGCAATGGATCAGAACATCAGAATGCTATGTAATGCAGTGAACATTCCACCTGTTCAAATTGAAGAACTCATCCCTGCTGATGATGACAAAAAGGGGGAAGAGTTATCTGAAGACAAGGATGAAGTTAAAGTTGCAGAAGAAGCTCAAATTACTGAAGAGGCTGCTGATAAGCCTGCAGAAGAAACAAAGGATGCTGACGTAACTGAAGAAGCTGCTGACACTGCTAATGATGAAGATAAAGCTGATAAAGAGAAGAACCCAAAGATACGGCAAAGGAAGACAAACGGATTGCTGCTTCTAAGGATTCTGCTAAAAAATAGCTTGATCCATTTCGAAAAGTTAAAAAGATAGAGGAAATAAGAGCTAGACTTGAGGCTGCTGATAAAGAAGATAAAATTGAAAAAGCCATTAACTAGCCTTAGATTTCTCTAGTGAAGAGAGTGAAGATTATGAAGAAGTTATAGAAGAAGAAGAAGATGCTGAAGACTAGGCATTTTGTTTTAACACTTATGTAATTCTCTTTATTTTTCTTTGTAATTTTCTGATTCATCTCTTTGCAATCTGATGTAATGTACTGGATATCAAAATCAATGAAAGATTACAAATTTCAACTTAATTTCTATCTCAGAAATTTTGTGTGAAGAATTAACTTTAGTTAGTTACAGGTACTTAGCTGAAGTTTTATCATCATCAAAAAGGGGGAAATTGTTGGATGAAGATGAAGAAGTGAAGGGAGGTTTTGATGATTTTCAAAAGTCATCAGCTAAGTAATGGAAGCTTAGCATACCTCTTAAATGTTCAATCGAGAAGTCAAGTAAAATCAGAAGATTGAATTTTGGTCCAGAAGACTACTGATCTGATGCTGAGTTCGGAATCAGACTGGTGGATTTCAACAGAGTACAATCAGATGCGCTCGATTTGAATCAACAAAGTTTTCATCAGCAGAGTGGATTCGATCAATAGTGTAGAAGTGATCAGGAAGTCATTCCAACGGTAATAAATGCACTTGGCGTAATAAATGTTGAAAGAGAAGGGTATTAATGACAAATGATTGAAGAGAAACCTCGTATCAGCAAGGTGCATTAAATGTGATTGACTGATCCGTACATCAGACTGTACAATGAACAGTTGCAGAGAGCCGTTCAGAGACAAGGACCAGTACTCGAGGAAGATCTGAAATTTGTCTTACTTCAACGGGCAGAATTCAAACCTCAAGTATAAATAGTTCAAATTTCAAGAGTTAGAGACAACCACAAAAATTGAGAGCATTCAAAGATCAAATTCTTCTAAGTCTCAAAAGCTTAAGAACAGAACACTATCAGCCGAGTCATCTGTTGACGAAGCGAGTTGAAGAAAAAGAATACATCTACAAATCTAAGTGATTTCTGTAAAACAGTGAGTGTTGTGAGAAGTAGTTTTCCATCTTTGTGAGTGAAAATACTTTAAAGGATAGGTCTTCTTTGTGATTTCCTATTACGCACTTGTGGCTTTATCATTTGTTGTAAAAGCACAAGCAGAGAGTACTATTTACTTAGTGTTCATAGTATAATCTAAATCTTCGTGATTTAGAATAGTGGACTAAAAGACATCTTGTCTATATAACCACTATAAACATTCCTTGTGTTTGATTACTTGTTTTATATTTGCATATTTTCATAAGCAAACAAACACCTTAAGAGACGAAAGCTTTTAAAAGAAGGATTTATAAAACAAGGGGTAAAATCTTTAAAAAGGAAAAACTTGTTTGAAAAACATACTTGACAAAATCCGCTGCATACAAGTTTTGAAACTCCGAGTTTATCTCAACAGATAAGTAAATCAGACTAGTGGTCAACTTACACTGAACAAGCTTTGTGCACGAACAACAAAGTAGTCTCATAAGTTTCGATCAGCTTACTTTGCTAATAAGAAAAGTTGGAGAAATTTTTTAAAGGTTCAGAGGTCTATTCAACCCCCCCCCCCCCTTCTCTAGCCCTCATTCTGACCACTTGGGACCAACACTCGTCTTGTACCTAAAGGCTTTACTCAAAAGGAAGGCTTCGGCTTTAAATAGACTTTCTCTAGGATGACTTTCGTTGCGCATTTGGATCTTGAGTTACATCAAATGGATGTTTAAGAAGAAAAATTTAGTCTCAATTAGTGCCCTAAAAAAATGAATTTGAAGTTAAGGAAATGCAAATGGTTCCCTCTTGATATATGATTTATTGTTGGGATGCTTGTCAGATACTTAGAAACCTTAGGATGGATCATTGGAAAGCAGCCGATAGGATTTTAAGGTATTTACAAAGAACTAAGGACTACATGTTCACATACCTTAAATCAGACCAGTAAGAGATCATAAGATATTCTATTTTCTGATTTAGGTAGATGCCGAAACATTAGGAGATCCACATAATGCTATAACTGTTTGTCAGCTAGAGAATCTATCTAGTTAAAGAGTGTCGAACAAACACTCGCAACTTCCTCCATCTGGGAACAAAGTTTGTAGCTTGTTATGAGGCATCCAATCAAGTTTTGTGATTGCAGAATTTTGTCCCTAGGTTGCACATTATGATTCGGTTTGAAAGACGACTAAAGATATATTGTGAAAATTATTTAGAAGTCTTATATTCTGACAACAATAGGAGCTCATCAAAGTCAATGTATATTGACATTAAGTTCCTAGTTGTAAACTAAAGAGTACATAGTTGACAGATTTCACTAGAGCATATTATAACAAACTCCATGATTGCGGTTCTGCTGATTAAGGTATTACAACCTGAAGGTATTCATGAGCATACTGCTCATATGGGTGTAATTAAATAAGGATATCAGATTTTAGTGGGAATTTGTAATTTTGATGCTTTATGTATATTTATTTTGGATCCATTTATATATTTGGATATTTCTGCAGAAATAAGGTTTTCAGTTTTTGCATTATGTACAATTATGTTAAGGTTGATCTCAAAAAAGATTAAGGATGATCAATTGAGAATAGGCATGTTTAGGATCACATTACATGTAATTTTCATGCTACGCTCTATGATAGATCCATGTCATTTGATTTTGTTGGTGTATGTGATTACTGATGAGTTTAGTTACGCTATTTGTGACGAAAGCTCCTTTAGTCTTTTGCCAACATAATCAATGGACGAGATTGTTTGGAATACCTAAGGAAATAATAGCAAATTTTGAGCTTATAAGGAAATACACATTTATATGATAACATATGTGGCCCAAGTGGGAGATTGTTGAAAAATTTATTTTGGTTATGTGGGCCTACTATGTTGATTTAATGTGTATTGCTATTATAAAGTAAAGTCCATAATTTTTTGTGATCTAATTAAGTTATGTTTGGACTATGGGTATTAAATTTATCATGGAATAAAAGTGTAGATACCAATTTGCTATTTCCAATTTGATGAAGGGCCGAATTGGAAATAATGGAAGATATGTTGGGTTATTGGTAACGTCAGAACGTTAAAAGCAGCGGAATTTTTAATATTTTTAAAACAACCAAAGCAGAATCTTTATTCATCTAGTCATACGAAAAGGATTTTGCAGCAAATAAACCAACCATATGGGGTTTATCGATTTTTCCTCACCACAGGAACGGTGGTGGTTTTTCTCCGGTCTTCTTTCAGATCTGCAGGACTTTTGGTTCGAGGGAAAAACACTTTTGATACCAAACTTTTGTCCAAAAAATACATTTGATACCACACTTTCTGGAAAAACACATTTAATACCGTGATTTCAGTCTCTTCGACACATTTCCTTTCTCCGTTAATTTTTTGACGGAAACCGTCATGTGCCACGCACGTGGCCGTTAAGTCACCATCTTCAACTCTTCAGGGGGCTATTTACAATTAGGCAAAAATACCTAAAAATTGGGCAGGGGTATTTTGCAATTCAATTCCCCATCACCATCTCTCTTCACCTCCGGCAACACAACCACCGCCTCCACTTCCTCCCTTAGGCACCACCACCACCACCACAACCCACCAAAACTCACCCCCCCCCCCCCCCCACCGCCACCTTCTCCACCCAATGACAACAAAAAAAAAAGGAGATTTTCTTTTTTCAGTAATTTTGATATAAAAATACCTCTACACCTCTATGGCACAAACTGAAAACAGGCTAACAAAGCCTGCCTCGTCTACCGCATCTACATCAATACTAAAATTCTATCAATTTTAACTTGAATTCTGATTCTTGGTACTGTGATTGGGGTTTGACGAATGTAAATCTTGCAATGATGTGCTAGAATCCCATGCTTCAATCCCCTAATTTGCAATTGGGCGGAGAAGGCGGCGTTGGGGGGCGAGTTTTGGTGGGTTGGGGTGGTGGTGCCTGAGGGAGGAGGTGGAGGCGGTGGTTGAGTTGCCGGAGGTGAAGAGAGAGATGGTGATGGTGAATTAAATTTCAAAATACCCCTGTCCAATTTTTAGGTATTTTTGCCTAATTGCAAATAGCCCCCTGAAGAGTTGAAGATGGTGACTTAACGGCCACGTGCGTGGCACATGACGGTTTCCGTCAAAAAATTAACGGAGAAAAGAAATGTGTCGAATGGACTGAAATCATGGCATTAAATGTGTTTTTCTAGAAAGTGTGGTATCAAATGTGTTTTTTGGACAAAAGTTTAGTATCAAAAGTGTTTGTCCCTCCTTTTGGTTCGGAGAAGCACCCCATGTGTTGTGCCTCTAGCGGTATCCACACCAACTGGATTGAAGCAACTCCTTTGAATCCACAGGCTCAGAACTAAGATCCAAAGGTTATCAGACAAGAAGAAGGAGAAAGAAATCACATGAACCCTGTGCAATTTCAAAGGGTTCGGCCGAACCTCAAGAGAGATGAATGGGCGGCGGCTGATCTTCCTTTTGGAGAAGGGGGCGGCTCATGTGTGTTAGGGATTAGCTTTTGTGGAGTCTTATACTCCTTATATACTAAGAGTCTTGACCTAGATTTGTACTTATCTTGTTAGGAAAGTAGAATCCCATTCTATCTTTATTTCCTTAACTAACTAGGTCTCCTTTAATTAATTAAACTCTTTAATTAATTAGACTCTTTAATTAATTAAACTATTTTTATTAATTCAACCCATTTAATTAATTAATCCAATTAATTAATTTAATCCTTCTCCATTAATTAATTAGACTACTTCTAATTAATATTTTTTCTCCTTTAAGAATTAACACTTTAATTCTTCAGTTTTGATTTAACTCTTTAAATCAAACTTTCCTTATTTGATTTGTTGCTGTATTGTGTGTGACCCTCTAGGTTTACCATCAATTGGCCGCGGGCCCACGACTTTCGTGATTTAATTTGCGAGCTTATTAATTGCTCCGATTAATTGAACACCTTCAATTAACCACTCAAGAATTAATCTCACAATTAATTCATGAGTACCCACACCTCATGGTCGATGTCTAGCCACAAGCCCATGAGGCCCAACTTCAGGTGAATTGATCTCAGTGAACCTCACCTCTTATAAGTACCATGTACATACGGTCCTTCTATCGACTTAATTTCCCGATCGAAACCTAGGGTGTGTGAATTGATCGGCACCTCTAATTATCTCGATAACTATACTTTCTAATTCTGGATAATGATTCCAGTGTGACTGCTAAATTTGGAAACTCCTTTCCAAATCCGTTACCAACTATGGCCATAGGTTTCTCGGAATCTATTATCTAAGAACGTATAGGAAATTCTCTCAACACACTACGTTGAGTCGGTAGATCCCATATTAGTGCTAACCATTCGCGCACACGATCCTACGTACCCAAAGTAGTCGCACAATGATCGGGCTAAGTGATCGGCTCCTAAATCAAAGTACGTACTCACGTGCACCTAATTCGCCCTAGCACCTCAAGTCAAAGGACTAAATCGTTGATTACGCCCAAACTTGTCGAAACAAAGCGATCGATGTAGAATAGATTGGGCGGTCGTATCCACGAGGAGATGACTAAAATAAGCTAAAAAGGTTAATAGACAAAGTAGCTATAGAGATAAATAAACAAACTAAATTAACGAAGTGATTTGATTTTACAAAAACTTAAAGAAAAGTGAATTTTTGGTTGTTGAAAAATACGATAATTAAAACGGTAAAATGTCAAGAATCACTTATATGCTTCGTTCACTTAATTGGATTGATTCATAAAATTACTCAACTGAAAGTTTCACATCCCAAACAATCAATTGGAAGATAAAGAATTGAAAAACATATGATTTCTAATGTATTTGAGTAAATAATTTTCTTGCTTTTAGAATTGGCACAAAATATCATCTTATGAGAAATCGAAAACATACTATATACCAAGGCATATTGCATTAAAAGACTACCCATAAAACGAATGACTTATATCAATATAATTATATCATAAAGATTCTCACATAAAAAGAACTTGACTAGATCTATATGAAAATTTATAAAACAATTGTATTAATATAAGAATTGATGAAAATAGTTGAAGAAGAGTAAATTACTCAAATTTATAAAACTTACAAAACCTTGAAGAATCGAATCCAAATAAGATCACTACGCATATAAGTTCATCTCTAACCTCAACAAAGAAACTCTAGCCTAATTTGCTAATCATTATCACAAGTTCTAGAGAGAAAATATGATAATGATTTGAGAGAGAATTGTAACTAAGACTAAGAATTGTGTGTTCCAAGATGTGCAATTCTAGGACTATATATAGGTGTTAAGGAGGCCTAATTCAAGTAGGAGAATGTTTAGGAGTTAGAAATTGAGTAGGAAGATGTTTAGGAGGCATAATCCTCGTGTGGAAAGGACTTAGGCAAGTTTCCTAATAACTTTAGGACAAAAATCGCGTTTACTGCAGATGGTAAATTCTGATCTGCGCGACATATTTGAAAAATACATATCTTTGTGCTCTGAACTCCAAATCTAGATCCGTAAATTCTGTAGTATAGCTAACTCCTTCCTCTATAACATATCCGAAATTAAGCTTCATAGGACTTTCCATGCTTCAACTCATGCCTTTGGTACTTGTACAATTTGAGAAAGCTAAATATTCCGGGGTTCATATTTTATTTTCCTATAAAAATAAATCAAAACTCAATGTTTTCTAATCACAATAATTTCTAATAATTTCATGAAAATATCAAATTAAAACTTGATTTATTTAGAAAATAAGAACAACTTAAGTGCATTTTCAAGCACTAATCACAACCCCCAACCAGCTTATTGCTAGTCTCTAGCAATTCAAGCGCAAATAAGATATAAGCATGATGAACAAAACTGAGAAGAAATAAGATAAACTATCCAAGTACTTCAATCAAAGAGTTAGTCAAAGATCACAATCGCTAACAAGATTAGTTCGATCATAACTCCCAAAATGTTTGTGTGTGAATACTAAGCCAAAACCTTCATACAACAAACCACAATACGCATAGCTTTCGAAAAATTACCAAGAAAAGTCTCAACTCCATTTCCTCACTGGTAAAGTGTTTAAATTTTTAGGAAAAGAATTTCACTCATAGAGTTGGAAAACAGATAGTCACTCAAAGAAATAGGCCATATTTTTACGGACAAGCATACAAACAAATATTGATCCAAAGATAGGAAACATAACTATCTAGAGGTCACATTCTTTCATAATTTAGCTTTAGGATTTCAATTGGTCAATACATACTATGGAGCCAAATAAAGATTTGTCTTCTATAATGACGAAAACTAAGAACTTTTTTTTTTTTTCACTTTTTTTTTCCTCTCTTTTATTTTCTCTTTTTTCTCTTTTTTTTTTTTTTTTTTTTCATGGCTCATGAAGACATTTTACTCTTGACCAATATCATCCATCTCTTTTATTTTTCTTTAAGAATGTTACTCTAAATAACAATTAACCAATTCAAAAGAGCAATATAAGTTCATAAGTTGTTTTCTCAACCTCTCCACTCACTCACAAAAGATGTGTGAGTATAGAAAAAAACTTTAACTTGGAAAATTTCTAGGCTATATGCATCGAACATCCATCTTACCACAAGCTTAGTAATGTGCAAAAAATTATTTCGGAAGCTACTTTCTAGTAATAAAGATAGAAAAAGTGACTAAGACTTTACACTATGAAATCATACCTAAATAGCAAATCTAGCATCTCAAATCAATCCATCCATACATACATTATAGCCCATTTTCAAGAGAATCGCTAATATAAAAGCAATAACTAGTCTTTCTTTGAAATCAATTTTCTTTTCTTTCGGAAAGCTACCACCCCCAACCTAAATATGACAGTGTCCTCATTGTCACTATAATATGAATGCAGAGAATACAAGAGACAAATGACTACTTGAATGATTAAGTTAAGCTAGAGATGATCTTATAAACACACAAACGGAAGAAAAAACAAAAAATAAAACACACCAAAAAAAAAAGACTATAGTACATAATGGAAAGATAGAACCTGATCAATGGTAGATAGGAGCCGCAAGTGCAATCTCCTCACGTTCATCTACCCTCTCCAATGAATCTATCATATAAGTATGGTGACACTCATCTTCATCTTGTAGTTGCTTCCCAACATGGAATACATTGACTTCCAGTGTCATATTACCAACTGTAAGCTTCATAAGACCATTCCTACAGTTGATGAGAGCATTTGCTGTAGCAAGGAAAGGTCTACCTAGGATCAGTGGTATCTTAGACTCCATATTGACCACAGATTGAGTATCCAAGACCAAGAAATCAACAGGATAATAGAATTTGTCAATTTGAAGCAAAACATCCTCTACTATTCCCTTGGGTCTACGAATGGTTCGGTCAACTAATTGCAAAACAACAGATGTAGGCTTGATCTCTCCAAGGCCAAGTTGCAAGTAAACTGAGTATGGCATAAGGTTTACACTTGCTCCAAGGTCTAATAAAGCTTGACTAAACTCATGTGGACCAATTCTGACAGGTTATCGTGGGACACCCAAGATCTTTATATTTAGGTGGTACCTTTTGCTCAATCACTGCACTTATTTGCTCAGTCAAAAATGCGGTTTTCTTGACATTGTGTTTTCTTTTCTCAGTACACAGATCCTTAATCACCTTGGCATATGAAGGTACCTGTCTGATAACATGTAACAAAGGCAAATTAATTTTGACTTGTTTCAAATGGTCAAGAATTTCACCATGATTTTCTGGTATTTTTCCCAATTTCAGTGCTTGAGGGAAAGGAACATGGACCAAGGTTTTCTGCTCAACTTCCTTAGGGGGGTCGTTTGGCGGACTAGATAAAGTTGGTCCCTCTATGACCTTACCACTACGAGTGGTGATGGCATTGATATCTTTGATGTTATGTGATTCGGAAGACTCCATCTTATGTTGCCCCCTTAGGATTAGACTGTGGTTGGGAAGGGAACTTGCCTCGTTCTTGTATAGTAAGAGCACTAGTTAGCTTACCAATTTGATTTTTTATCTCTTTGTTCTCTTCCACAATATGAGTTATTACGGCTTCTACCTTTTGATTAGTCTTACTTTGTGCCTCAATAAATGCTTGAAGTGTGTCCTCTAAAGGATTCCTATTTTGGTGAGCATTATTTTGAGGTGCAGGGTAAGTTCTAGGTGCTTGTCCCTCAGATTTCCAACTAGAGTTAGGGTGATTTCTCCAACCAGGATTGTACGTCTCAGAATAAGGTGAAAAAAGTTTTCTATATGTTCCTAAGGCATTACATTGTTCTTCGTAAACCTCTCTCACCTCACCAAGTGTAGAACATACTTGAGCTAAATGATCTACCCCACCACAAATGAAACAACTATCTTGTGACTCTACCCTTGCAACTTGTTGAGGTTTTTGACTATCTTTTGTTTCTAAGGCTTTTAATTTTTTAGTCAATGCTTCAACTTGTGCTTTAAGGTTGTCTTCTTCCTTAAGATAGTAAATTCCACTAGTTTTTGTTCTACTAGTACCATCAGTAGTACTAGGTCCAGTCTAGGTGTGAGCTTTTTCGGCTATGTCATTTAGGTAATCTATGGCTTCATCAGGATCCTTTTCAAGAAACTCCCCATTACACATCATTTCAATAAATTGACGCTCCCTAGATGTAAGTCCCTCATAGAAATAACTAACAAGACGCCAATTTTCGTACCCATGGTGCGGACACATATTCAACAATTCTTTGAACCTCTCCCAAGCTTGGTATAAAGTTTCATTATCTTTTTGGGAAAAGGTAGAGATTTGTCTCTTAAGGTTGTTGGTCTTATGTTGGGGAAAGTATTTGTTGAAAAGGCTTCGGTCATTTCTGCCCATGTACCTATAGATCTAGGTCTCAAAGAGTACAACCAGCTTTTTGCTTTGTCTTTTAGCGAGAAAGGGAAGAATTTCAACATAATTGACTCTACGACATGGGGTTGACTATTAAAAGTGGCGATGACCACCTCGAATTCTCTAATGTGTAGGTAAGGATTCTCACTATCCATGCCATGAAAGGTTGGTAAGAGTTGGATCATTCCTGGTTTGAAATCTATTTGCGGATTATTTGCGGGAAACATGATGCATGAGGGGGTGGCTGTGCGATTTGGGTGTAGGTATTCTCTTAAGGAACGTGCAGGGTTGTTTTCAAGTTGGTCCATTGTGGTAGGTGTATCAGTTAATGCAATACTTGACCAAGATTCACTTAAATTTTGAGAAGTTGTATTGATTCCCTCAGTGTTTTCCCTAAGTTCTTTCTTTAACCTACGCAAAGTTTTCTCAATTTTTGGATCGTACTGCAATTCACCTTGATTAGAAGATCGAGTTACAAACATAAAAACAAAACTTTTTTTTTCAAGTTTTTTATTTTTTATTTTTATTTTTTTATCTTATTTTTTATTTTTTATTTTTTAATAAAAACTAATCAAAAAAAATAGGACGAAACTTTCTACAATTACCTAATAGAACAAAAATTGAATAAAATAAAGTTTACTTACCTCGTTAGCTAAATAACTACTTATGATGCTTACTTGTTGCACCTCCCCGGCAACGGCGCCAATATTTGATTACGCCCAAACTTGTCGAAACAAAGCGATCGATGTAGAATAGATTGGGCGGTCGTATCCACGAGGAGATGACTAAAATAAGCTAAAAAGGTTAATAGACAAAGTAGCTATAGAGATAAATAAACAAACTAAATTAACGAAGTGATTTGATTTTACAAAAACTTAAAGAAAAGTGAATTTTTGGTTGTTGAAAAATACGATAATTAAAACGGTAAGATGTCAAGAATCACTTATATGCTTCGTTCACTTATTTGGATTGATTCATAAAATTACTCAACTGAAAGTTTCACATCCCAAACAATCAATTGGAAGATAAAGAATTGAAAAACATATGATTTCTAATGTATTTGAGTAAATAATTTTCTTGCTTTTAGAATTGGCACAAAATATCATCTTATGAGAAATCGAAAACATACTATATACCAAGGCATATTGCATTAAAAGACTACCCATAAAACGAATGACTTATATCAATATAATTATATAATAAAGATTCTCACATAAAAAGAGCTTGACTAGATTTATATGAAAATTTATAAAACAATTGTATTAACATAAGAATTGATGAAAATAGTTGAAGATGAGTAAATTACTCAAATTTATAAAACTTACAAAACCTTGAAGAATCGAATCCAAATAAGATCACTACGCATATAAGTTCATCTCTAACCTCACCAAAGAAACTCTAGCCTAATTTGCTAATCATTATCACAAGTTCTAGAGAGAAAATATGATAATGATTCGAGAGAGAATTGTAACTAAGACTAAGAATTGTGTGTTCCAAGATGTGCAATTCTAGGACTATATATAGGTGTTAAGGAGGCCTAATTCAAGTAGGAGAATGTTTAGGAGTTAGAAATTGAGTAGGAAGATGTTTAGGAGGCATAATCCTCGTGTGGAAAGGACTTAGGCAAGTTTCCTAATCACTTTAGGACAAAAATCGCGTTTCCCGCGGATGGTAAATTCTGATATGCGCGACATATTTGAAAAATACATATCTTTGTGCTCTGAACTCCAAATCCAGATCCGTAAAGTCTGTAGTATAGCTAACTCCTTCCTCTATAACATATCCGAAATTCAGCTTCATAGGACTTTCCTTGCTTCAACTCATGCCTTTGGTACTTGTACAATTTGAGAAAGCTAAATATTCCGGGGTTCATATTTTATTTTCCTATAAAAATAAATCAAAACTCAATGTTTTCTAATCACAATAATTTCTAATAATTTCATGAAAATATCAAATTAAAACTTGATTTATTTAGAAAATAAGAACAACTTAAGTGCATTTTCAAGCACTAATCCAAAATTTGATTACGCCCAAACTTGTCGAAACAAAGCGATCGATGTAGAATAGATTGGGCGGTCGTATCCACGAGGAGATGACTAAAATAAGCTAAAAAGGTTAATAGACAAAGTAGCTATAGAGATAAATAAACAAACAAAATTAACGAAGTGATTTGATTTTACAAAAACTTAAAGAAAAGTGAATTTTTGGTTGTTGAAAAATACGATAATTAAAACGGTAAGATGTCAAGAATCACTTATATGCTTCGTTCACTTATTTGGATTGATTCATAAAATTACTCAACTGAAAGTTTCACATCCCAAACAATCAATTGGAAGATAAAGAATTGAAAAACATATGATTTCTAATGTATTTGAGTAAATAATTTTCTTGCTTTTAGAATTGGCACAAAATATCATCTTATGAGAAATCGAAAACATACTATATACCAAGGCATATTGCATTAAAAGATTACCCATAAAACGAATGACTTATATCAATATAATTATATCATAAAGATTCTCACATAAAAAGAGCTTGACTAGATTTATATGAAAATTTATAAAACAATTGTATTAACATAAGAATTGATCAAAATAGTTGAAGAAAAGTAAATTACTCAAATTTATAAAACTTACAAAACCTTGAAGAATCGAATCCAAATAAGATCACTACGCATATAAGTTCATCTCTAACCTCACCAAAGAAACTCTAGCCTAATTTGCTAGTCATTATCACAAGTTCTAGAGAGAAAATATGATTTGAGAGAGAATTGTAACTAAGACTAAGAATTGTGTGTTCCAAGATGTGCAATTCTAGGACTATATATAGGTGTTAAGGAGGCCTAATTCAAGTAGGAGAATGTTTAGGAGTTAGAAATTGAGTAGGAAGATGTTTAGGAGGCATAATACTCGTGTGGAGAGGACTTAGGCAAGTTTCCTAATCACTTTAGGACAAAAATCGCGTTTCCCGCGGATGGTAAATTCTGATATGCGCGACATATTTGAAAAATACATATCTTTGTGCTCTGAACTCCAAATCCAGATCCGTAGAGTCTGTAGTATAGCTAACTCCTTCCTCTATAACATATCCGAAATTCAGCTTCAGAGGACTTTCCTTGCTTCAACTCATGCCTTTGGTACTTGTACAATTTGAGAAAGCTAAATATTCCAGGGTTCATATTTTATTTTCCTATAAAAATAAATCAAAACTCAATGTTTTCTAATCACAATAATTTCTAATAATTTCATGAAAATATCAAATTAAAACTTGATTTATTTAGAAAATAAGAACAACTTAAGTGCATTTTCAAGCACTAATCAATCGTACACTATTATAAGTCTTGAGAAACATCCCATCGCCGATGTGCATCATGCGCTTCCACAATGGGTTTCTATGTTTGGGTCGTTCGATGCGTTTGATCCCTATCGAACCACCTACTCATATGCACTAGCATCAAATGCCTTGCTCATGAAACGCTACAAATTCACTCCATGTTAATCATGCATAATCGTACAAGTCTTTGCGATTCCTACGATACCCTGTCTCGTTCGGAATCTATGACTTGGAACGTTTTAAGATCACGACCTTAGAGACTGTTTCATGATTGCACTCATACTGAAGTGAATCGTCCCATAGTCTATTGTGATCTAAGGATTTCATCCAATCGCTTAAGTGATTCGTGAGAGATGAAGTTGGCCATTGTTTGATTTACATACTATAAACAAACGAGCGTATTAATTCATTTATACTAGAGAAAGTTTATGATAGTCCTAATACAAGATAAATATATTGGCTTGCAGGACACTATCCTTTCAATCTCCCACTTGCCCTAAAGCTAATCACAAACGCTTCTAAGACCCATCTTCCAAAGATGTTCTTCGAACTCCTTTCGTGACAAAGGCTTTACTAGTGGATTTGCTAGGTTGTCTTCCGAGTCGACGCGATCCATTATGTGCGTCAACTCTACCAGTGATTTCTCTAATCAAATGGTACTTTTCTCTCAATGTGTTTAGATTTCTAGTGAGATCTCGATTCCTTTGCTTTAGCAATAGCTCCATTGTTATCACAAAATATAACCACGAGCTTCGCAATGCTAGGCACTACATCCAACTATTGGATGAAGTTTTTCATCCAAACACTTTCTTTCGCTGCATTCCTTGCTGCGATATATCTTGCTTCAGTTGTTAAGATGGCAACGGGGCTTTGCTTGGAACCTTTCCAATTTTCCGCTACCCCATTGAGGCAAAATATTTATCCAAAATTGGATACATATATTCATCCACATCATACTATAAACTCGAATCAGTAAATCCTTCGAGTTTTAATTCTCCACTACCACCGTAGACCAAGAACAAATCCTTAGTCTCTCTCAAGAACTTAAGGATGGCTTTTACGGCGATCCAGTCTCTTTATCGGAGTTTGTCTAGTAACTGCTCGTGATACTTAGAGCATGTTCTACGTCTGGTCTAGTACACAGTATAGCATACAATATGCAACCTATTGTTGAAACATAAGGTATTTGAGACATTCTCCTTTTATCCTCATTCGATGTAGGGCACATTGATTTGGAAGGAGAGATAATATGTCTCATTGGAAGCAATCCTCTCTTGGATTCTTCCATACTGAATATTTTCAGTATTGTTTCTACGTACTTAGATTTAGAGAGTCCCAACATCTTCTTCGATCTATCTCTATAGATACGTATCCCAATACGCAAGATGCCTCTCCCAAATCTTTCATGGAGAATTGTATGGACAACCATGCTTTCGTCTGCGCTAACATTCCGATATCATCCCTGATAAGCAGAATGTGATCGACATATAAAATAATGAGCTCCACATAGCTCCCACTAAACTTCTTGTACACTTCAAGGTTCATATTCGTTTTTTATGAAGTCAAATGCCTTGATTGTCAAATCAAAACAAATGTGAATTTGAATGGATTCAGACTTTGCTACTAGAGAAAAGGTTTCATCGAAGTCTGTTCCAGAACTATGTGAATAGCCTTTTACCACTAGTCGAGTCTTAGAGGTCAACACCTCTCCATTCATTCCTAGCTTGAAGATCCATTCACAACTTACAGGGATAATTCCCTCGGGTGGATCGACCAAGGTCCATACCTTGTTGGAATGTATGGAATCCATTTTGGATTACATGGCCTCTTGCCATACATGCACGTCTACATCCAATGTAGCTTCTTCGTATTTGGTGAATCCATATCTTTCGAGTTCCTTACGAACTTGATCAGATCTACGAAGTACTGGTGTACTTGACGGTTCAGTAGTTTCTGGATTTGCTCGCACTGTTTGTGGGGATGGGTTCACTTCTTGGACCTCATCAAGTTCTGCAAGAGTCCCGTTTCTATTCATGAGGAAGTCATCCTCTAAGAAATGGACATTCCTTAAAACAAACATTGTTTTATCTTTAGGATTGTAGAACAGGTATCCAATGGATTTATTTGGATACTTCACAAACTTATACAAATTGGATCTACTAGCCAATTTATCTCCTTTATTGTTCCTAACTTAGGTAGGAGATCCCTATATTCAAAAGCAAGAGTATAGAGGTGTTTTGCCATACCATTCTTGGTAAGGCTTTGTAGGCACGGACTTTGAAGGTACTATGTTCAGTATCTTCGATGCAATCAGGAGGGTCAACCCCTAGAATGAATAAAGAAGCTTAACAAAACTCATCATGGATCGAACCATGTCCAACAAGGTTCGATTCATTCTCTTAGATACTTCAAGTAGTTGAGGCGTCTTAGGAAGAGTTCGTTGTATGAGAATCTCTTTTTCATTAAGATAATCGAGGAATTCCTAGCTTAAGTGTTTGCCACCTCGTTCAAATCGAATGGACTTAACACTATGCCTTTGTTGATTCTCTACTTCGTTTCGAAATTCTTTGAACTTTTCAAGAGTTTCGGAGTTGTACTTCATAAGATACATATATCACTAACGACTAAAGTCATCAGTAAAAGTCACGAGGTTTGAGTAATCTCCTCTCACACTATCGTTTAATGGTCCACATTCATTTTCGTGGATCAAATCCAAACATATTTTGGTACGAACCGGATGCCCAGCAAACGGTAGCTTTGTCATCTTTTCCCTCAGACAGGATTCGCAAGTTGATAGTTCATCTAAGCTCTGTATTTCAAGAAGCGTCGATGACACCAACTTTTGAATTCTTCCTATAGAAATGTGACCTAACCTTGCGTGCCATATATGTGGATTATTATCTTGGTATAAATTTGAACTAACTATTTAATTCAATCGAATTGAATTCACCTTTTCAATTCAATAAATTTACTTACTTTCAATTAACTCTTTAATTGATTCATTTCCTTCTTTTCAATTAACTCTTTCATTGAAACATTGCTTAATTAATTAGACATTCTAATCAATTAAACCTATCAATGCCTTTCTTAGGTGCAGTGGAATAATTCGACTTTTAGGCTACTTGCGTTCTTTCTACTACTTTTATTTATGGTCGCTTTTAGAAGAGAACAATTTCTTCTTCTTTTTACCCTTCTTTGACTTTGCAGTCCTTGAAGTGTGAACGATCATAACAGGTTCATCCTATTTGCCATTTACCAATACTTTGGTTAATTCATGAAATATGATCAACTTATCAAATAAGTTCAAAGTATTTCACGAATCGTTTGAATGAGTAGGGAGGAGAATTTAGGTTGAGGTCAATGTTAAGATCACTTGCAGGCCTACGTTTAATCGATCCAGTTTTCAACCAAATTGATAAAACAAGGACAGTGATCCTTGACATCAGCTCCTTCACTTATTCTCGAGTTTTAAAAACAACTCCTTAGTGGTCTCGAATCAAACGATTCGAAACTGCTCCTCAAAACAAGCTTTTGAGGTGGAGGTTTGTTTTAGAAGCTTCAGACATACTCCTATGTCGCTTCTTTAGCTCGTTCAATCTTGATGCTTATTTTAAGGAAACGATCATTAATATTCCCATACCCTATAGGTGATTCGTTCCACTTTTGAGACTCATTTCGGAAGTGCATCAGGCATAGGCTAGTTATTAAGAACATGACTCCGACTTTCGGAATTGAGGACAATCCTCAAGTTTCTTCGCCAGTCGATATTTTGATCCAGTTATTTTATAAGTCGAGGATAAATAGTAAAATGGATAATTATAGATATCTCAATATCTATTTTAAAGAGAAGACAAATATATAGAGGACTAGTTAATGATTAATACTTATAATCTACGAAGGTTGGACTTTCTATCGTAAAAGTTCTCCCACTATTTTATCGAAACAATTACCCCTTCAATTGTTCGGGAAATCTTATTTCCTAGTAGGTCTTGACGTCCCAGCGGACATTAATTGCACCCACGACTCGTGGTCATACAACTAATTCCCCAGGTAGGCATACTTATTGCCAATTGTGTCTCTACACAACCTTCAAGCTATTTTGCCTCGATTTTCGCACTCATCTAGCACTGCTACATCATGAGTGGTACTACTCGTTAAGTCTAACCCATTAATCTCGATGAGCAACGGGCCCGGTCATGAAATCCCCGTAACTGGTTATCGGTCGATTGTACATGTCCCGACCAGTCCCCACCTTGTCGAGTTCATTTAAAACAAGAATCGGGAGAACTCACGTATTGTCCCTTTCTTCGCCTCGGGTGCCAGACTCTGGATCACCTTAATCGATAAGTAGACAACGTACGCTATTCCCTATTGATGGAAGGCTTGGATTTATATAAATACTTCATTTTATTTTAACCCAATATGACTTAATTTTTTATTCAAGAGGGGATTTGCTGGTTTGAAAGTTTAAGTCAAACTCTCTCGAGATCTCACCTCTTCAATTATGAATTATCTTATTTACGTTCTAATATTCTAGCGCGCATCACCATATAAGCCAAATAGTAGAACCAATAAATAAATAAACCTAGCATGCATTTCTAACACAATATGTTTTCGATCGGGAGCCACCTATGTTTGGGCCATCATTGAGACAATAATGTTGGCCCAATTGGTCTATCTAATGGGTTCTTAATGGGCCTAGGCTATTACACTAATAACCAAGCATACTTGACCTTCATTCTCCATTGGGCTTCCTTCTTGCATGTAATAGGCCTCCATCCTAAACTATTTAATGTAAAGCCCTAATCTATTACATTGACACAAAAAGGCCCAAATAAAGGCTCGCAGGCCCAACAAAAACCAAAGAAAATAAACCAATCACATCTAAGGTCAAGGCTCGGCTCGATCGAAAACCACGTAAACAATTCACGTTGAGCAAAGAAACAAGCAAACATATTTACTAGTTTCCTATCTTACTTCAATTATTTTAAACGCCTTTAAAATATTTCTCTAGATTCTTACTTTAGTCTCTACTAATTATAGGCAATCTATATTCGGATAAACAAAACCATTTTATGCAAAAAAACAGAAAAAATTTCAACTTTTGAAAATTGCAATTCGGCCCTCCAACTTTTGGAAATTGCGATTTGACCCCTGAAGTTTTGGAAATTACAATTGACCCCAAATATAAAACTGGGCACATGAAAAAGAATAAAAATTTTATTTCCAGAAAAATTTCGAATTTGCAATTCAGCCCCTGCAGTTTTCGGTATACAAAATAGCCACAAAACTTTCGGTAATTGCAAAATAGCCCCAAATTCAAAATTTTCCAGAAAGTTACAATTGAGTCCAGAAAACACACAGTTCGAAAATTTCAATTTGAGTCCAGATTTCGAAAAATCGCTAATCGCAAAACCGGCCCTTTAATTTTCAAAAAATTCAAAATTGGCCCAAAACGTTTTTATGCAATTTTACCCAAAATCAGATCTACCCATAACAAGTAAGAATCAACAACATGAATATAACATGCAATACAATAAAACAATCAAATTATATTCAGACCTTTCCGTATGAGAGTAATGAACCTGGCTCTGATACCTTTGTTGGGTTATTGGTAACGTCACAACGTTAAAAGCAACAGAATTTTTAAAAATTTTAAAACAACCAAGTAGAATCTTTATTCATCTGGTGATACGAAAAGGATTTTGCAGCAAATAAACCAACCATAGGGGGTTTACCGATTTTTACCTCACCACAGGAACGGTGGTAGTTTTTCTCCGGTCTTCTTTCAGATCTGCAGGACTTTTGGTTCGGAGAAGCACCCCATGTGTTGTGCCTCTAGCGGTATCCACACCAACTGGATTGAAGCAACTCCTTTGAATCCACAGGCTCAGAACTAAGATCCAAAGGTTATCAGACAAAAAGAAGGAGAAAGAAATCACATGAACCCTGTGCAATTTCACAGGGTTCGGCCGAACCTCAAGAGAGATGAAGGGGCGGCGGCTGATTTTCCTTTTCGAGAAGGAAGCGGCTCATGTGTGTTAGGGCTTAGCTTTTGTGGAGTCTTATACTCCTTATATACTAAGAGTCTTGACCTAGATTTGTACTTATCTTGTTAGGAAAGTAGAATCCCATTTTATCTTTATTTCCTTAACTAACTAGATCTCCTTTAATTAATTAAACTCTTTTTATTAATTCAGACCATTTAATTAATTAATCCAATTAATTAATTTAATCCTTCTCCATTAATTAATTAGACTACTTCTAATTAATATTTTTTCTCCTTTAAGAATTAATACTTTAATTCTTCAGTTTTGATTTAACTCTTTAAATCAAACTTTCCTTATTTGATTTGTTGCAGTCCAATTGTATTGTGTGTGACCCTCTAGGTTCACCATCAATTGGCCGCGGGCCCACGACTTTCGTGATTTAATTTGCGAGCTTATTAATTGCTCCGATTAATTGAACACCTTCAATTAACCACTTAAGAATTAATCTCACAATTAATTCATGAGTAGCAACACCTCATGGTCGATGTCTAGCCACAAACCCATGAGGCCCAACTTCAGGTGAATTGATCTCAGTGAACCTCACCTCTTATAAATACCATGTACATACGGTCCTTCCATAGACTTAATTTTCCGATCGAGACCTAGGGTGTGTGAATTGATCGACACCTCTAATTATTTCGATAACTATACTTTCTAATTCTGGATAATGATTCCAGTGTGACTACTAAATTTGGAAACTCCACCAACTATGGCCATAGGTTTCTCGGAATCTATTATCTAAGAACGTATAGGAAATTCTCTCAACACACTACGTTGAGTCGGTAGATCCCATATTAGTGCTAACCATTTGCGTACACGATCCTACGTACCCAAAGTAGTCGCACAATGATCAGGCTAAGTGATTGGCTCCTAAATCAAAGTACGTACTCACGTGCACCGAATTCGCCCTAGCACCTCAAGTCAAAGGACTAAATCGTACACTATTATAAGTCTTGAGAAACATCCCATCGCCGATGTGCGTCATGCGCTTCCACAATGGGTTTCTCTGTTCGGGTCGTTCGATGCGTTCGATCCCTTATCGAACCACCTACTCATATGCACTAGCATCAAATGCCTTGCTCATGAAACGCTACAAATTCACTCCATGTGAATCATGCATAATAATACAAGTCTTTGCGATTCCTACGATACCCCGTCTCGTTCGGAATCTATGACTTGGAACGTATTAAGATCACTACCTTAGAGACTTTTTCATGGTTGCACTCATACTGAAGTGAATCGTCCCATAGTCTATTGTGATCTAAGGATTTCATCTAATCGCTTAAGTGATTCGCGAGAGATGAAGTTGGCCATTGTTTGATTTACATACTATAAACAAACGAGCGTATTAATTCATTTATACTAGAGAAAGTTTATGATAGTCCTAATACAAGCTAAATATATTGGCTTGCAGGGCCTTTCAAGATATACTAACCCTAGTAGATTATTATATATAAGGGGTTATGATCCACACTTGAACATAACACAACAACATATAGTTACATAACTCATATTCTCTTCAATCCCGTTCTGTATGAGTATTAATGTTCTAAGGTGTGTATCAAGTGGAAGATCATAAAACCCATCACCACTAAATCATCAATAACATCAAGATTGCTGGCATGAATCAAGGTAAGTTTTTGCTGCACTAAAGTCTCAGATTTACTTTTAATCTCTTGACAATCGACACGGTTAGGCAATAAGGTTTTCGGTATTAAATCGAATTAGATCTTATGATCATCATGTTTATGTATTTGATTTAGATCCAACACTCTCTAGATAAACCCCTTAGAATCCAGATTCATGGTTATCTTACAATGTCCATTCTAATTGAGAGTAGATCTCTCTCGGTATTGTGTCGTCGACTGATTTTTTGTGACTTGCCATTTGTATCACTGATTGATTATCACATTTTATATATATATGGTTGACTCATTTTAAGCTATACTGAAGTATCTTCTAAGAAGTTGTGAAACCACGTAACTTCTACATTAGCTTTATATAATGCTATGAACTTCATGCACATTTATTTGAAAGATTCCAAGAAATAGCAGTGCCTTATAAAATGTACATATTTTCGCTTGTGGACTTCGATTCCTCTGAATAAGAAGTTCTATTTGCATTATTAGATCCCTTAAGGACCGTGATAACGCCGTGAGAACGTCGTTATTACCTATCTCCTTAAGCCCAAAATATCTTGTTTTGATCCGAGTTTTGCGTGCTTTTGCTTGTTTTTGTGATCTTTTGTGTTTTTGGTCCTTTGTTGGGCTTTTGTGTGTTTTCTTTTGTTTTCGTCGTTTTTTGTCGTGTTTTTGTTCTGTTTGTAGGTTTGAGAATTTAGCAAGGCTAAAGGGAAGTCCGAGAGGATATGATTCAATGCAATTCCATCAAATCAAGACTCGGTGGCCTTTTATGCAAGCCTTTGCGCAGAAAGAGCTTCAAAGAAAAGAGAACCCGAAGCAAATCGTAGAAGAATGTAGATAGCTTCTCACTAAAACGTACATATATATTTTATTGGCGATCCAAATGAGCTGAATTTTGGATATGTCATAGATGAGTGAGTTAGCTACGCTACGGACTTTACTGATCTACAATCGGAGTTCGGAATCAAAAGATATACTGCTCGGAAGGAAGTGTGGCAGTGCAGAAAACTTACTGCCTGTTCCTCGCGGCCGCGAGGTTCGGCGGGACCCCTGTTCCAGCAGCTATTTTCCGCGGGAAAAACAGGGGGCTTTTTGTATCTTCCCCCTTTTCCCCCACTTGTATTTCATAACCCTTTAGGGGAATTTTTGGTCTTGTTTTCTAGGTTAAGAGGGTCAAGAGGAGCTGGCAATTCTCACACACACATACCTTGCCTCCTTTTCCTCTCAAGCTTCCCTAAACTCTCTCTTTACTTTTTCTTTCTTTTTCTTGTATTTGAAGACTCCACCAAGGGGGTGAGTTAATCACCACCCTTGGGGAGTGATTAGGTGGTGATGAAAGGGAGGAGAATCCATCTCTCGACTTTATTCCGATTAGGTGATATCTTTCTATTTCCTAGTTGTCTATGATTAGGATATGAATGTTGTTATTTTCTATTTGGAACAAAGGTTGTGGATTTGAATTCTCCGGATTTATATATATTTATGTTATTGTTTGATTAAATGATGTCTTGATGATTAGTATGGTGCTTATATGTGTTCGTTAATCCGATTCCGTCCTTATCGTTCATCTTATGGTTTGACAACCTTTGAGATGAGATTTATTGATTCTTGATTGCTAGACATATTGATTTTGAGGATTTGATTATGAATTTGGATTGTGATTCGATTTTAGGATAGACATATACCTATGTCGTTTCATATTCGTTTAAGGTTTGAGTTTAATGCATCGATTAGATTTTAATCTACTTAGACATAAATTGGATTAGTTTAACTCGATAGGTTTGTATGCAACTCGGAAGATACATACGAACGTCCTTGAATCCTTGAGTAGCAACACGAGCATAATATATTAATTGTCGAGTCATTGTTATCGTTTGATTAATTATGTTTTGATGTTGGGCTATGTTTGAATTGTTGGATTTATTGTTTTATCGCACTTTTGGCCAATGATTGTAGTAGATTATTGTTTAAGTACTTTGATTTGCCGTAATCATGTAATCGGACTTAATTCTACCTTGAATGCATCCTAGACATAGGACTTTGAAGGTTAGGCGAGTGACGGTTTGTGGATTTCTAACTAGGATAGGCATATACCTAGTGTGGTCCGTGTTTGTATAATGAGTTCGTTCGTGAATGCATCAAATAACTTAGATTCTCTTTATTCTGGGATTTGGGTTAGTTTAAGGTCCCGGGTGACAGCGGTACGCCTTTGAGCCCTCTGAGAGCATCGAGTGACAACGATGTTTGTGATTGATCCGGAGATGGAGAGTTTGGGTAGATTGGTAGAGTTAAGTGAGACCGACAAGGAGACTTAACTAATTTAGAACTCACAAACAACAACTAAACCTAGGATTGTTTGCTTAGCTAACCTAACAACCGCATGATTTATTTGCTTTAATTGATTGCTTATAAATCCTCCTTACCGCATAATTAACTCCCCAATTTACTTGCTTTCGTAGTTAGATTTACTTTACCGCTCGTAGTTAAATAAAATCACCCTTATCATATATTTGGGTTTGATAATTTTGTGTCAAGCGTTCATAACTGAAATAAGCCGTCGATTGATTCGTTTATTCCCACCTTTTACCCATTCGTGGGGATTCGATACTCGGTATGTACTTACCGTTTTATATTACTTGTAACGACCGTATACTTGCGTAGTTTGCGTATTAGTATTTGGAACGCAACAGACCGTTGGATATTTTCCAAAATATAATGCATATGTATTCTTTAAAGATTCAAACATTCTCACTAATGCATTTCAATGAATCTTGCTAGGATTGCTCGAGTATTTGTTTAGTTTATTAACTAATGAGACGATGTCTGGCCTCTTGCAATTTGTTGGAAGAATTTTTTAACTCAAGAACATCTAAGTGATCTTATGAGTTGAGTTAATTAGGTTAGAAGGTTTTGATGATGACAAAACCTTCAACTAAGAACGTATTCCAAGTCTTCAGTTTTAGTCTTCTCATTCTAAGATGGAAATCATTTGATCTGAAAGAAAATGCAACTTTTATTTTGCTCCTGCATCCTTTTCCCCTTTCTTATTCCTTTCATGTTAGAGAACTGAAGGCGTTTCTTAGTTACATCCCTTTCCCCCTTTTTGTCATCAATAACCAATCAGCAATCTTAGTACATTGAAGATAAATGGGTGAACACTTAGCTGTTCGAGGTAGTTGGCTGTTGAATTTCAGTCAGCTGATGAGAAGTAGTCTTCTGATAAGATAACTTCATTTGACTTATAGAGAACTTCATCTCTAATCAGGAGTACCGCAAGTCGTACACGTTCCCCCTGAGTTCAAGAATTTGTGCTCAAGTAGTCTTATGAGAATCAGTCTTGAAGACATTTAGCCGTTGAATTCCAGTAAGCTGTTGAGATGAGTCTTTTGATATGTTCCCCCTCAGCTTGTGAATCCAAAATCAACAAACCCAATTTCAACTTTTGAGAGCTGAAAAGCTATTGTCGCATGGTTGACTAATGCTCAGTAGATTGTAGTTTCCTTTGATAAGCTTCAATTTTCCGACAATCTTTCTTTCCTTGAAATCTCTAAGTATAGCGGCTACCACTTGTTGATTGATACCATTTGCTGGTACACACTTGTTGGTAAGACCACTTGTTGAAATTATCAAGGACAGTCAACTCATTTTTGTCACCACACATGTGTTTCTCCTACAAAACAGATGACTATTTTTGGTACCCCTTATTTATTGGGTCCATCAAGGTTAGTATAGCCTTTGACATGTGATGATCTAGTGACTTTAGTTTCATCATGAAACAGTGCTCATAAGCAAGGTAAGATGCATGAAGTGCGTGATAAACATCCATTGTGTAATGGGAATGGCATTTAACACAGTGAACATGATCAGCATGATAATATGGATTAGCATAGTGCATGTCATAGTAACAATTATCATAATATGACTCAAATTCTTGCCAATTATTTCATTTTTGCCTCAATTTCTTACCTGGGTTATCTAATAACTCTACCATAGATTTAGCAGATTTAGCATTTTTCTTTCTAATTTTACTCCTATCAGCAGCATCTTTTAGCTTACTCGGCTGATGAGTTTTACTAGTCTGTTTAGTCTTAGGTTGCTTACTAGGTTTCCTAACCTTTTGATCTTCAGTAGGCTTTTTCTTTTTAGCCCCTGATTTCTTTTTAGAGAATGATGCAATTACTTCTTTCAAGTTCATTTGTATTTTCTATACGAATTGGATACTCATCTTTTAGAGTTTCATTCTCATGCTTAAGCTTTTGTAGTCAGCTGATTCTTGAGGTTTTTCAACATTAAGTTTCAGTGATATGTTTTGCTCTTTTTCAGCAGAGTCATCTCTTCATTAAGCTTCTCAAATGCACCAACAATATTTGATTCAAACGATTCAAATAGTGCATTTCATTTACAGTAGAAGTTACCTTAAATTCATAATCATCAGATTCCTTGGTCATTAAGCATAGAGTTTCATGTACTTTTTCAAATTCTTTATCAGACGACTGGTTGTCTGAAAGATATGTAGGAGTTTGTTAGCTTTGCTGCCTCAGCTAACTATGCTTTGCTCTTGCTTAGCTTACGCTTCTTTTTGGCACGTTTTTCCTTTTCAGCAAATTTCTCAGCTGATGAGTGTGGATGATCTTTGATCAAGAGTCCATACTCCTTGTCATTGTTGTCTCTAAGTTTTGCTTTTGAAGAATCCCTGTTTTCCTGAAAATGATCAGAAGAAGATGAAATAGCATTTTTATATTTTAATTTCATTTTCTTTTTATAAAACTTCTCAAAATCATTCAGAAGAAGGGTAACTTTATCATCAGTGTATGTTTCTGAATTCAACAGAGTCTTTTCTTTTGGCTTGTCTGCTGATTTTCTTGACTTGTCTGACGCGATTAGAGTAGGAGTAGGGTCTCAACTTGTTGACACATCTAATCCCATTCTTGGCATCTTAAACTCATATGCTTTGAGGGATGAGAACGGTTCGGAAAGAGAAGTCTTCTCTAAATCCTTTGATTCTTCCATGGTTGTCACCTTCATGTTGAATTTAGGTGGAAGAGTCTTGAGAACCTTCATGGTGATCTCTTTGTTTGAATTTTTTTTACCAAGTCTTAAAACTTCGTTCAAAGTTTTGGTAAATCTGTTATCCATTTAATCAATCGTTTCACCAGACTTCATTTTGAAATTTTCAAACTCCTCAAGAGCCACACTGAGCTTTTGTTTTTTTTATATGTGTCGTTTCCTTCGCTCAACTCACAGACTTTATCCCACATCTCCTTAGCTGTTTTGAGATGTTTGATCTTCTGGAATCTGTCTTCATCTAGAGCTTTGAACATGATGAACTTAGCCATTTTTTCAAGATTTAATAACTTCATTTCTTTGGGAGTCAGCTCATCCAGCTCTTTGTCAACAGTCTGATCAGGCTGACCAGTAGCCTTCACAGTCTTCTTAAATTTGAATGGTCCTTTAGTAATACGTGTAAACATGTTGTCATTATAGGCAGCAAGAAGGATTTACATTATGATTTTCCAATCTTCAAAGTCCATATGGCCAATGTGAGGAACATGGCTTATGCACTCCATTTTCAAAAAAATTTTGATTTTTCAAAATATGCTCTTTTTGAAAAAATTCAAAAACACACCTAGGATCAAGTTCGTCTGATCAGGCAATTGATCTACATGAACCAATCTGCTCTGATAACACTTGATAGAAAATTGTTGGAAGAATTTATTTAACTCAAGAACAGATAAGTGATCTTATGAGTTAAGTTAATTAAGTTAGTTAGAAGGTTTTGATCATAACAAAAATGAATCATCAACTAAGAACAGAAAAACTTAGTAAACCTCTCTTACGGTCTGGAAGCTAAGTGACCAAATCAGCTAAGTGGAATATCAGATCAGTGAAGATCAGATTGGTTATCATCAGTCGAGTCAAGATAGATGTGTTCAGTCTTGAATCAACAGAGTGATCATTCAGCAGAGTGATCATCAACAGAGTAATCCCATCAGCGAAGTGAAGTCGGTCAGTAAGCTCATCAATGGTAACAAGCTGAGTGCATTAAATGCGACTGACATAAAGTAGATATTCGTACATCAGAGTGTACATAGAACAGTCTACAAAAGCTGCCGTAGAAATGAAGACCGTTGCTCAGGATTAAAATGTAATTTTGCCTATCTTCAACGGGCAGAATTTCAAATCCGAGAGTATAAATAGATGATAAACTGAATATTCAAAAGAGACTTGCACATTTCAAGATCACATCTTTAGAGCAAAAATCCATCAGTTGAGTCGTTTGATCACAAGCGAAGTCATCTGTTGACGAAGTTTTTTGTTGAAGAACAAGATCAAATTCTTGTTTGTCTGAGTGACATTCAACTGAGAATGGAAAGAGTGTATATCCATCTTTGTGAAGTGATATAACTTTTTAGATTAGGTCTTCTGAGTGATTTCCTATACTCAAAAGAGCAAGGTTAATCTGAGTGATTTTCCAAGAGTGAACACAGAGTTCTTACTTATAGCTTATCATTTGTTGTAAAGCTTAAGTGTTCTAGTTGATGAGTGCTTTAGAATAGGTTTTTCTAAGTGATCTACCTGATAGCTAACTGTTCGACTTGAGACTTGTCATTTGTTGTAAAAGTTCAAGTACTAGTTACTTTGTGTTTCTAGTGAAACATAAATCTGTGTGATTTAGAAGAGTGGACTAAAAGACTTTGTGTCTATATAACCACTATAAAAATTCCTTGTGCGATTTACTTTACTTGTCTTGCATTGCATATTTCATAAGATAAGTAAATACTTTAAAAGAAGAATCTTTTAAATTGAGAAATCATAACTTGGGGTAAAATTTTCTTTGTGCTTTAAAGTTTGAATTGATTTAAAAACATTGTTTTAAAAATACACATACATATCCGCTGCATCATTGTTTGAAACTCCGACTATATAAGATTGATAAGCTAAATCAGCTAAGTAGTCTACTCTGCTGATCAGCTTAGTGCAAAATCAGCTTAGTCATCTTACCCTGCTGATAAGAGAACTCGTCTTATAGAAAAAGAGAGAAGAAGTCTTTAAGGTTCTGAGGTCTATTCACCCCCCCCCCCCTAGACCTCATCTGACCACTTTGGGACCAACACAGTCCACAATATACACGTGACATCTAATTTTTACGAGAATACTCAAATTGTAATACACTATCAATTTATTCTCATGTAGAATACCAAATATGGATTTAATAAAATTTTGAATAACTCTAATTCCATAATTTTTTAATCTATCTGACATGTTATCCACATAAAGTGCATCGCGTGACCTCTTAATCCTGATTGATTAAACCCAAATTTTCATATTATAAGTTAATATTTTCTTGGTGGATTTGATATTTTCAATATTAGTCCCATATTTTAACATATTATTTACGTATAAACAAACAATGACACTCAATTATTCAATCATTTATATGAACACATTTGTCATATTTATTGATATGATAGTCAAAATTTGTTGATGACACTATCACATTCTTCATGTCATTTTTTATAGCAACTCCAATCAAGGAGGTATGGGTGAGGGTGTTGGAAAAAATGAAGATTAATGGCGGGGATAGGGATAGGGATAGGGGTGAAGTTGGTGGTAAGTGGTGAAGGAAGGGCTTGCACCCTGGGCTGCAATGCGCTGCCTTTATATATATATATATATATATATATATATATATATATATATATATATATATATATTGTTCTTTTAATTGATACTTTTACTCTTTTTTTAATTCCTTTTTTTTTTGTCATATGTTTGTTGTTATATTATTTAGATAAAACAATCAACATTATCTTAATGTATAATATTAAAAATTTTATTTCTAATATAATTAGAATATAGGTGGATATATATTTAATACAAAATTTTGAATTTATATTTTAATATGATTTTATTGATACGATCTTTATGGGTTCTTGAATAAAATTAAAATTTAAAAATACGATTTCCAATTTAAAAAATACGATTTAATTGAAATTATAATTTAAACACTTAAACAAAATATGATTTAATTGGAAATCATATCTTAAAAAATACCGTTTATGCTCGCTGAAGAAATCTTGCCCACTCATGGGCGATTAAGTCGTTCTGAAGTCTATGATTGGCATCTACCGATCGTACTGCGTTATGACGCGTCATATAAGCATTTAATTTTTGTCTTCTTGATACTGGATTATCGAATTCAAGCCCTTCGCGTGGATAAATTTTAGCATGGGCCTTACGAGCTGTGCTTAAGTTTTCCGTTATTTTAATCGGGGTTATTATCATTATTATTCTTCTTAATTTTAAAATTTTAATATTATTATTAATTTAATTATAGTATTATTATTATTATCATCATTATTATTATTATGGTGAGAGTGGAGAAGAGTTGAAATTAAAATTAATTGGAGGTGGAAGCCCTTCGGTTGGAGGCGAGTAGGCAGAAGAAGGGGCAAGTCTTTCAAGCCCCTTGATTGGAGATGGCCTTAGATGAATTCTAAGAATGAATTGACGACTTTAGCCTCTTATGTGTGCTTCAGGATGCACGATATCAAATTTACAATAAAATAGTCGAGTGAAATGCAATACCTCATATGCTTTGCTTAATTTGTTAAAAAATCTCTCATGTTATTTTCGTTATAAAAAACCCTTCTCTATTATTTTGTCTAAGCAAAAATCCCTCCCCATATTTTGCAGAAAAATGACAGTTATAACCCCACAAAAAATACAAAAATCATCCCTATTCACCTAAAACTTGACAATTATCTCCCTTTTTTAATCACTAATGGATAAATATTTGAACATTATGCAAATCAGAGGGGGGTAAATTGCCATTAACTCTATTATAGTATAGTATAAAGTAAACTTTTATTCGTTAAATTATGGAGTAAATTTATTTATCCTTTTTTTTCCGTTAGATGGTAATAACTTATGGAATGTCTGAAATCGGACCATGGACATTGATCGATCAAGGTGTACAAAATAGTGATTTTGTTTTAAGGATGTTAGTGAAAAATCAAATGTCGGAGAAACTCGCAGAAGACATCGATAACTCAGTAAGGCGTATAGTCGATAATGCATACGAGGTTGCAAAAAACCACATAAGGAATAACAGGGAAGCTATTGACAAATTAGTTGAGGTGCTGATGGAGAAGGAAACTCTCACTGGGGAAGAGTTTAGGGCTATATTATTAGAGTTCACGAATATTCCTTCATACAATGTAAATACGAAGCTTTTCAAGGAGTTGATTGAGGCCTAAGAAGCCAAATTCATGTACATAAACCATAATCATAGTACACAAAAGTTTGTGTCAATATATGATCAATGGTGCATCAAATCAAATTAGTAAGTACCATAATTTTTCCATATGTTGGTATACAACTAGAAGATAAGTACGCTAATACACACACACACACACATATATATATATATATATATATATATATATATATATATATATATATATTAAAAAGTATTACATTTTAAAATAAAGGACCAAGGTCCTGCAAGTCGTGTTTTTAGTGGAGTCCCACTGGTGATGAGAAAAGTTGGTGTAGGCCATTTTGACTCGAACCACTCTAAATCGGTTCCGTATTTTATTTTTTTGTGAATTACTTTCTGCTTTATCTTATATTTCTGGAACCGAACAAATAAGCATATCAAAACATTTTAATTTATTGGAACATAACTCTTCTTGTTAAATGAACTTATTTTTTCCGCCGGAACTTGATTAATAATCTTATCGAAACTTGAAAACATAAATTTTTTATTACCTAATCCACCCTCTCTTGGATAGACTTGGGTATCATCTTATTGTTTGCTATAAATTTCGCCTGGCTTGCCTCGATGTGCAATTGGCTCGATGTCAAATAAAGTGAGTGCGGGCGTGCCAATGTCTGTGCGTGCAAATATAACGGTTTAAAATGGACATATTATTATGAATGTGAAATATAAATGAATGTCCTGACAAGGCTGACTTCTAATCAATCGATTGTGGCGGAGTAGGCAAACTCTACCCCTTATTCTTTTCCATGCCTGCCTGGCCGCATGACTTAACAATTTATGATAACCTTTTGAAATGCCAAAACTTTATAGCCAAATCAGTGGCTCGCTAGATATATTAAGGGATTTGCAGAAACATTAATTATCGAGCTGATTATCAAGCAATCTAAAACATGTCAACTTAATTTAAAACCTGAATTAACAGACTATCAATATAAAGCAAAGACATACTAAAATCACTTGATGAAAACATACTTGCAAGTAAAATCAGGAGATTAAGGCCAAGTACTCCAATATATTAAATAAACATAGTTTTGATGAATGAAAATACATGAAGTCTAACCTAAACATGTTTCCTCGATTTACAAGAATGAAAGAGTATGTAAAGTTGTAATTAAACTCCTTTGTTGGCATCAAAGTGCCAAACGAGTTGATGAATCCTTTTAGCTCTCGATGAAATACTTCTTGGTTGGCAGGAAGACTGCCATATGAGCTGATATGTAATTTGCACCTTGTAGACAGAAAAGTAACATTGATGGCAGGTGGCTACCATCGATGGATCACCCAACCTTGGCAGATGGCTACCAATCGGGCTCCTAACCAGCGGGTGGCCACTGGAAAGGGCATCTGTCAAGCAGGTGGCCACTCGGCAGATAGCTATTAGACAGATGGCTACCTGATAACAAATCCATCAAGTAGGTGGCTACTTGATGAACGGATCATGTAAATACGTGGGCACTCACATGATGGTTTGCAGCGTACTACTTGCTAAAAACTAGCGGCTGTTCTGAGGAACAGCTTCGCTGACGGCGGAAGCAGCAAATAGGCTTGCACTTCAGGCGGTCATGTCATGCGGTTGCTGAGAACTAACGGCTGATTTCGAGGAGTTAGTATTGCTGACTGACTTACAGAAGCAGCGTTGCTGTACTTCCGATGGGCATGATGCCGGATTCAGTGAAGACTGAAGAGTTGATTGATTGATTGATTGTGTGTGTTGTGTGGCAACCTCCTTTCGTATTTATAATCATCCTTGCTGAACGGTTTTCAGATGAATATCCATAATCTCCATAATTGGCATGACCTCCACTACTTTGGTAGTTATTCGCCATGTTCCTCCTGCACGTTTCTTTTGGCAGATGATTTATTTGAATATGCCATATCTCCCACTCTCAATTTATGCGTAACCAACTTTGAGATATTTTAGGGAGTGGTTGCTTTTAATCCGTGTCCTTGGCCAGATTATCACGTGGTTTGTTTAATTTAATTAACATATTAATTAGTCGGCCATGTCTGCTAATGGGCTAGTTTTAGGCCTCATTAACTAGCTAGGCCATTTAATATTCCACTTGGGCTATTTACATCACCCTCAATTAATTGAACCCTACTTGGCCGAATTGATTTTCTGGGCCCTTGTAAAATTGGCGAATTGGGCTTGTTTGGACACTTTTATAATTGGGCCTATTTTGCAGCATAGTTTTGATTTGGCCCAGCCTTTTGCCCATCCAACCCTCTATCAGGCCATTATTCCCCGACAAACTCGAAAGTGATTTTTCGGGTACAAACAATGCCCCCCGTAAGTCGTATTTGATGGAATTAATCTGAATTAATTCGATCGAATTAGACTTTGATTAAAGTTTTTCCTTTTCTGTTATTTAATTTAATATCAAATTGGCATGCTCACATGCTTTAATTTGAGCCATTACTAGCCATAATTAGCTATAACTAGCTATAACTTAAGGCTATTCATTCTCCTAGGGACTCTCAAGAGTCCCTAATCAATTTTCCACCTTTTTCTGCCAAGTGTCAGCTCCCGATCCCCATTTCTCTCTCTCTCTCTGTTTCTCGGCCATATCTTCTCTTTTGTACCTATCTCCTTTTTAGTGATTGGCCCCAAGAATCCCAAACCACTTTTTCTCTTCCCAAGATATTTCCCTATTCATAAAGACTCTTCTCCCTCTTCTTCTTCCTCACTTCCTACTTCTCCTTTCTTCTTCGCGAAACAGAGCATACCAAGAATCACAAGATTCTGCCATTAAAGCTCAAGAAATTTTTCACGCTTCTCCTCCCTTGTGTACCATGTCTACCAGATCCAGCACCCAGTCCGAAAAAGCTGATGTCTGCATTCTCACCCAAACCCTTGAAGAAACACCGTTTGGCACATCCATTGGCCCTTTCCACTCTTCTGTCGATATTCCCCCCATCTCTAAACATCCCTTGGTTTATCCCGACGAAGCCCTTCACTTCTCTCCTGGGCCTGCTGTATTTAAGTCTATAACTCGTGGATGGCCTTGGGCCGGTTCCACTGTACACTCCGAGTGGCTCGAATGGTGTTCCCGTGTCGAGAAAGTTTATTCTGAGGTGTGGAAGAAAATCGAGATCTACCCGGCTATCGAGTTCTGTAAAAAGGGTTTGTCTTTGAACCTTCCGTTGATCAGGGCTGCTTCCTAGTTCTGGTGTCGGGCCGACAGTACCTTCCATTTTGCCCATGGTCCGATGACCCTCACCATCTTAGATATCCAGGCCATCAACGGTTTTAGCCCGATGGGGAGCTATGTCGATCCTCAACCCTCTGCAGGGGATGATGCTTTCTACTTTCCCATAGCCACTGATGAGAGCAATTCACCTATCTATGGTTATGGCCCTATCATTGGTAAGTACAAGGATCTCCCCGATGATTCACCCGTTTCGCACCAGGAGCACGTTCACTTTCTTACTCTTTGGTTGTCGAGGTATATCTTCTGCACTCCCGCTATTTCGGTGACCAAGGAATACACCGCCATTGCTCTGAGTATCTCCAACGGGACCAAGGTGGATCTGGCTCCGATTTTGTTTTCCAGTTTTTGCATGGGCATGGAAGGTTTCTTGGGTTCTAAGTGCACTTTCTTGCAAGGACCGATCTGGATGTTACAGGTTTGGCTATTTGCTTACTTTCCCGATTTCTGCCAGTTCAAAGATACTCCTATGGCTGACCAGATTTATTCTCTTTTTGTTACTCGACAAACTCTTCCCCCCCCCCCCCCCCCCCCCCGAATTTCTATTATTTCAGTCTTTTGCTCGAAAATGTTATCGGCTCTTTCACCCACTTTATCAGGGGACTCTCTAAAGGGCTTCCAAAAGATGTGGGCCAGTTTCCTCACCTCGAGGGATATCCCTGCTGGCCTAAAGGTGACTAGTGCACGAGAAGCCACTGATCGGAAACCTCTGAAGTGTACCGTCCGATTTTATCCTGCTCATTATGTGGCCCGACAATTCGAACTTGTTCAAATGGTCCCTCGATTGGGGGTTTCTCTTTGTGGCCGTAATGAGAATTTTGTTGAGCGTGTCGATATGGAGAGTTTTGATGAGCTTCACAGGAGTTGGCGCACTGCCAGGGATGGGTTCGTTCTCCGACCTTATTCCCTCAATCCTGTCTGTTCCCCCGAGTTTGTCAAATGGTGGGATGGCTATCTGGCTTTCACCCGCAAAGCCCCTTTTCATGCTGCTGCTGCCAGGTTTACTGTCCCCAACCATCCTGAGGTGATTTCTTGTGACGGCCCTTTTCTTGAGCCCACTGCTGCTTCTGCCAAGGTGTCCAAGAAATGTATGTCCGTCATTATTATCCGCTTTCAGAACTTTTATAATGTGATTTGGGACCCTGATCATAAAGACCAAGTCCTCGAAAATGCTGCTTCCAACTTTGAATCATTGAAAGAGGATAGGATAGCCAAAGCCAGGTTGGCTCATTCAAAGTTAGCTAGAAAACGAGGAGGCCCCGGTGAAATACCCCCTTGGTATTCCTTTTATAAACCTTTTGGTTCCTCATTGCCTCACATACCTAATTTTGTCGAGCCTCCTCTACCCACCGTTAACTTTCCTAAACCTATAGTTCATTCATCCCTGGACTTAGGTCTCAAGTGTCTTTTACGGGGTACACCGCTGATGATCCCCATGTCATGTCTAAAATTTATCTTCTTTGTGAGCATCGAGAAGGGGCTACCATTATCCTTGATGATCCAGGTAGTTCAATGCCTTAACTTTTTCCCTCGATTTCTTCCCTCATGTTTGACCTTTCTTTCTGTTTGATTCACAGGCAAGAAGTCGGCATCCTCCCATGCCTCGAAAAAGAAAACCGTTAAGGAAGCGCTGATTCCAGAGGGCATCCCCATCAAGCCCCCTAGCCCGACAACATCACTCCCCGATATTTCTGAATCTTTGCAAGAATCTGAACCTCTTGTTTCCCAGGAAAAGGTAATTGACCTCCCTCTATTCTATGTCAGACGCTCCCGTCGGCTCTTTCTACGTCGAGGTGGCACTAGTGCCATAGTCGTGAGCAGTTCCGACGAGGAGGTACTCTTTCCATACTTTTCTTCTCTTGATTTTCTTTATGCCTTGACATATATTTGTTTTCTCTTTCAATCAGGAAGTCAGCTCCCTTCCCCAAAAGCATCGGCCTACCAGGAGAACCACTACTGGTGAGACTCCCCCGGCCAAGAAAAAACCAAGAGCTCTTGTCATCAGCTCATCTGACGAGGAGAACCCTGATGAGGATCTTGTCACTCATCACATGGACGTTTCTTCCCCTGTCCCCCCTATCATCAAACAAGAACATCCAGAGGTTAAAGGAAAAAATGGAGAAGGTTCCGGGGAAACTTACCCTGCTCGCCCTCAGTCTGTTGTTGTTGCCAAGTTCCTGAACTGGCCGCAAATCCCTCGATGGTTTTTCCGACCCCGCCATCTCAGGTTACTTCCCATCTTTCTTCTTCAGAGCTTGAATTCCTTTCATTTCTAACCTCACTCAACTCTTCTTTTCAGACTCTTCCCGTTAGTCAAGCCTTGGTTAGCTCTAGCAAACTTGCCTAGGTCTTGGCTCGATTTGCTGGTGGTAGGGCTTTATCATTACGAAGTTCATCCTCCGCCTCCTGCTGAAATCGAGAGTTTAAAAAAGGAGTTTGCCAATTTTCAAAGCCACTCTCTCGATACCCTTATGGTCTTCAAAGGGCCGTCTCTAGATAGTTTGACTCGTAAGCTGGCTGCTACAACTCTGCCCCTTGTCAATGGTCCATTCTACGCCGACTTTGCTCGTAAGTTCCATCAGCTGAGGAATGATTTCAAAGATAATGACCGAGCTATTGCGGCCAAACAATCCTATGAGTCTCCTCTTTATGAGCTTAACCGTCAGTTTGAAGAGCTTTATGCTCAAGGTACGCGTCTGGTCAATATCCAGGAACAGTTGTATGCCACTGAGTCCAACTTGATCATGGCCATCGATGAACTTCAACGGCAACTGGCTGAAGTGAGGGTTAAGCTTCAAACCAACACTGCTGAAGGTGATGCTATCGCTGATTTGTTGGCTAACGCTAATGCGTTAATCGAGGAAGCCAGTGCTACTGAAGCGCAACTTTCCTCCCAAGCTGAAACGACCTCTACTGATCAAGCCCGGATTGAAACTTCCCTCAAGGAGATTTTGGCCTAGTTTACTCAGGACTCTTTGAATTAGAAACTTTCTGCTTTTCCTGGCCTGCGAGCTAAAGTGTTTGGCGCGTGTGCTTAGTAATTTCCCTTTGTTCGTTTTTTATTTTATGGCCTGATGGCCAAGGATTTGTTTTGATCTTTCCTTAGTTTAGTAAAATCCTTTAGATCTATTTCGTGTTAGACGGAAACAAGTAATCTTCCAACTTGTAATCGGGAAAGAAGACTTCATTAAAGCAAATGCTGAACGTAAAAAACTAGAAACAAAAAGAACTCCTAAAAATAACCTATTACCCTAGCAAAATAAAAACAGAAGTAAAAACAAACATAAACACAAACCTAGGCTATATTTACAAGGGTATCGGCGCACTAAAGTACTCTTTTCGCCGTTCAATTTCAAGTTCCAAGGCATGTTGATGCTCCAAACACATAGTCTCCCAAATGGTTGGTCTGAACTTCTTCAAGTACCTTCCATTGATTGGGTCTCTACAAAGATTCCCATCTGGCTTCTTCAAGATATAGCCCCCTCATCGAGTTATCGATTGAACTTCATAAGGACCTTGCCATGTCGCACTCCACTTGTCATATCTTTTTTCTCGTTGATGAAGTGGCAAGACAGTCCTCCAGACCATATCCCCATGTCAAACTTTCTCCTGCGTATCTTTTTGTTGGTCCCAAAAGTGGTCAATGAGGTCTAGAGGGGGGGGGGGGGGGGGGGGGGGGAGAATAGACCTCTGAAACTTAAAAACTTTTTCTGTCAGCAGACTAAGCTGATCGAACTTGTGAAACTACTAAGCTGATCGCGCACAAAGCTTGAACAGCTGAGTTGACCACTAGTCTGATTTTACTCGTCTGTTTCAAATCAGATCAGAGTTTCAAAACTTGTATGCAGCGGATTTATTAAGTATGTTTTTCAAACAAGTTTATCTTTCAAAGTTTTCTCACACAAAAGATTTTATCCCCAGTTTTTACAACTCCTTTTAAAATCTTTTGGTTCAGTTCGTATGTTTGAGTTCTTTTGAAAATATGCAAGGTAAACAAATAGTAAATCAAACACACATAATTTTTTATAGTGGTTATATGGATAAAAATCCTTTAGTCCACTCTTTTAAGTCACACAGATCTTGGGTTATACTAGAAAACACAAAGTTAACAATATACAATGCTTGCGCCAAACAACAAATGAAATGGCCACAAGTGCGCAGTAAGAAATCACAAAGAAATCCTACTCTATGAAGCTAGATCACTCACTTAGACGGATCTACACTCCTCACGCTATTTTCAGTATAGGAGGTCACAAAGAAAACCTAAACTAAGAAGCTATATCACGTCACACAGATGGATATACACTCCTCTCTCTTTTCAGTTGAAAGTCACTCAGACAGACAACGTAAGTTCTCTGTTCTTCAACGAAAAGCTTCGTCAACAGATGACTAGGCTTGTGATCAGACGACTCAACTGATGAATCTTGCTCTATATATGTGATCTTGAATTTTGCAAGTCTCCCTTCAGATCTTCAGTCAGTCTTCTATTTATACTCCCGGATTTGAATTTCTGCCTATTGCAGGAAGGCGAAATTACTCTTTAACCCTGAGCAACGGCGCCAAAATTTGATTACGCCCAAACTTGTCGAAACAAAACGATCGATGTAGAATAGATTGGGCGGTCGTATCCACGAGGAGATGACTAAAATAAGCTAAAAAGGTTAGTAGACAAAGTAGCTTTAGAGATAAATAAATAATCTAAATTAACGAAGCAATTTGATTTTAAGAAAACTTAAAGAAAAGTGAATTTTTGGTTGTTGGAAAATACGATAATTAAAACGGTAAGGTGTCAAGAATCCCTTATATGCTTCGTTCACTTATTTGGATTGATTCATAAAATTACTCAATTGAAAGTTTCACATCCCAAACAATCAATTGGAAGATAAAGAATTGAAAAACACATGATTTCTAATGTATTTGAGTAAATAATTATCTTGCTTTTAGAATTGGCACAAAATATCATCTTATGAGAAATCGAAAACATACTATATACCAAGGCATATTGCATTAAAAGACTACCCATAAAACGAATGACTTATATCAATATAATTATATCATAAAGATTCTCACATAAAAAGAGCTTGACTAGATTTATATGAAAATTTATAAAACAATTGTATTAACATAAGAGTTGATGAAAATAGTTGAAGAAGAGTAAATTACTCAAATTTATAAAACTTACAAAACCTTGAAGAATCGAATCCAAATAAGATCACTACGCATATAAGTTCATCTCTAACCTCACCAAAGAAACTCTAGCCTAATTTGCTAATCATTATCACAAGTTCTAGAGAGAAAATATGATAATGATTTGAGAGAGAATTGTAACTAAGACTAAGAATTGTGTGTTCCAAGATGTGCAATTCTAGGACTATATATAGGTGTTAAGGAGGCCTAATTCAAGTAGGAGAATGTTTAGGAGGTAGAAATTGAGTAGGAAGATGTTTAGGAGGCATAATCCTCGTGTGGGAAGGACATAGGCAAGTTTCCAAATCACTTTAGGACAAAAATCGCGTTTCCCGCGGATGGTAAATTCTGATCTGCGCGACATATTTGAAAAATACATATCTTTGTGCTCTGAACTCCAAATCCAGATCCGTAAAGTCTGTAGTATAGCTAACTCCTTCCTCTATAACATATCCTAAGTTCAGATTCATAGGACTTTCCTTGCGAGATTTATAGTTCTTGGAATGAGCAGCAACATTTCTGGCAGATTCCTTCTTTGTTGTTCTTGCACTACTTGACTTCCTTGAATCTTTCCATGCTTCAACTTATGCCTTTGGTACTTGTACAATTTGAGAAAGCTAAATATTCCGGGGTTCATATTTTATTTTCCTATAAAAATAAATCAAAACTCAATATTTTCTAATCACAATAATTTCTAATAATTTCACGAAAATATCAAATTAAAACATGATTTATTTAGAAAATAAGAACAACTTAAGTGCATTTTCAAGCACCAATCACAACCCCCAACCAGCTTATTGCTAGTCTCTAGCAATCCAAGCGTAAATAAGATACAAGCATGATGAACAAAACTGAGAAGAAATAAGATAAACTATCCAAGTACTTCAATCAAATAGTTAGTCAAAGATCACAATCGCTATCAAGATTAGTTCGATCATAACTCCCAAAATGTGTGTGTGTGAATACTAAGCCAAAACCTTCATACCACAAACCACAATACGCATAGCTTTCGAAAAATTACCAAGAAAAGTCTCAACTCCATTTCCTCACGGGTAAAGTGTTTAAATTTTTAGGAAAAGGATTTCACTCATGGAGTTGGAAAACAGATAGTCACTCAAAGAAATAGGCCATATTTTTACGGACAAGCATACAAACAAATATTGATCCAAAGATAGGAAACATAACTATCTAGAGGTCACATTCTTTCATAATTTAGCTTCAGGATTTCAATTGGTCAATACATACTATGGAGCCAAATAAAGATTCGTCTTCTATAATGACGAATTTAATTTTTTTTTTTTCACTTTTTTTTTTTTTTTTCTCTTTTTTTTTTCCTCTCTTTTTTTTTTTTTTTTTTTTTTTTTTTTTTCATGGCTCATGAAGACATTTTACTCTTGACCAATATCATCCATCTCTTTTATTTTTCTTTAAGAATGTTACTCTAAATAGCCATTAACCAATTCAAAAGAGCAATATAAGTTCATAACTTGTTTTCTCAACCTCTCCACTCACTCACAAAAGATGTGTGAGTATAGAAAAAAACTTTAACTTGGAAAATTTCTAGGCTATATGCATCGAACATCCATCTTACCACAAGCTTAGTAATGTGCAAAAAATTATTTCGGAAGCTACTTTCTCGTAATAAAGATAGAAAAAATGACTAAGACTTTACACTATGAAATCATACCTAAATAGCAAATCTAGCATCTCAAATCAATCCATCCATACATACATTATAGCCCATTTTCAAGAGAATAAAAGTAATAACTAGTCTTTCTTTAAATTTTTTTTTTTTCATTCGGAAAGCTACCACCCCCAACCTAAATATGACAGTGTCCTCATTGTCACTATAATATGAATGCAGAGAATACAAGAGACAAATGACTACTTGAATGATTAAGTTAAGCTAGAGATGATCTTATAAACACACAAACGGAAGAAAAAATAAAAAACAAAACACACCAAAAAAAAAACTATAGTACATAATGGAAAGATAGAACCTGATCAATGGTAGATAGGAGCCGCAAGTGCAATCTCCTCACGTTCATCTACCCTCTCCACAATTTGCTTTAATCGTTGGCCATTCACACGGAAAAATCTCCCATCTTTAGGATTTTCGACTTCTACGGAACCATTGGGAAAGACTTGTTTTACTACAAACGGACCAGTCCATCTTGATCTCAACTTTCCAGGGTCAAAATTCTTTCTAATGTTATGCTTGTCATGAGCCACTTTCAGTGCTTGAGCGGAAGATGTCTTTGGTTTTCTTCTTTCTTTTGGTAGTTCCTTGAAGTGCGGGTGCCAAAATCTTCTTTCCTTTACCCCTGTTTCATTAACAAAATTAGATGAATTAATATTATTAACAGAGTTAAGCGAATCATCAAAATCAGAATTACAAAGGAGATAGTGTAAGGATTCATAATTTTCCCTTTCGAATGTTTCAGACACCAATGAATCTATCATATAAGTATGGTGACACTCATCTTCATCTTGTAGTTGCTTCCCAACATGGAATACATTGACTTCCAGTGTCATATTACCAAATGTAAGCTTCATAAGACCATTCCTACAATTGATGAGAGCATTTGCTGTAGCAAGGAAAGGTCTACCTAGGATCAGTGGTATCTTAGACTCCATATTGACCACTGATTGAGTATCCAAGACCAAGAAATCAACAGGATAATAGAATTTGTCAATTTGAAGCAAAACATCCTCTACTATTCCCTTGGGTCTACGAATGGTTCGGTTAGCTAGTTGCAAAACAACAGATGTAGGCTTGATCTCTCCAAGGCCAAGTTGCAAGTAAACTGAGTATGGCATAAGGTTTACACTTGCTCCAAGGTCTAATAAAGCTTGACTAAACTCATGTGGACCAATCTGACAGGTTATCGTGGGACACCCAGGATCTTTATATTTAGGTGGTACCTTTTGCTCAATCACTGCACTTATTTGCTCAGTCAAAAATGCGGTTTTCTTGACATTGTGTTTTCTTTTCACAGTACACAGATCCTTAATCACCTTGGCATATGAAGGTACCTGTCTGATAACATGTAACAAAGGCAAATTAATTTTGACTTGTTTCAAATGTTCAAGAATTTCACCATGATTTTCTGGTATTTTTCCCAATTTCAGTGCTTGAGGGAAAGGAACATGGACCAAGGTTTTCTGCTCAACTTCCTTAGGGGGGTCGTTTGGCGAACTAGATAAAGTTGGTCCCTCTATGACCTTACCACTACGAGTGGTGATGGCATTGATATCTTTGATGTTATGCGATTCGGAAGACTCCATCTTATGTTGCCCCTTAGGATTAGACTGTGGTTGGGAAGGGAACTTGCCTCGTTCTTGTATAGTAAGAGCACTAGTTAGCTTACCAATTTGATTTTTTATCTCTTTGTTCTCTTCCACAATCTGAGTTATTACGGCTTCTACCTTTTGATTAATCTTACTTTGTGCCTCAATAAATGCTTGAAGTGTGTCCTCTAAAGGATTCCTATTTTGGTGAGCATTATTTTGAGGTGCAGGGTAAGTTCTAGGTGCTTGTCCCTCAGATTTCCAACTAAAGTTAGGGTGATTTCTCCAACCAGGATTGTACGTCTCAGAATAAGGTGAAAAAGGTTTTCTATATGTTCCTAAGGCATTACATTGTTCTTCGTAAACCTCTCTCATCTCACCAAGTGTAGGACATACTTGAGCTAAATGATCTACCCCGCCACAAATGAAACAACTATCTTGTGACTCTACCTTTGCAACTTGTTGAGGTTTTTGACTATCTTTTGTTTCTAAAGCTTTTAATTTTTTAGTCAATGCTTCAACTTGTGCTTTAAGGTTGTCTTCTTCCTTAAGATAGTAAATTCCACTAGTTTTTGTTCTACTAGTACCATCAGTAGTACTAGGTCCAGTCCAGGTGTGAGCTTTTTCGGCTATGTCATTTAGGTAATCTATGGCTTCATCAGGATCCTTTTCAAGAAACTCCCCATTACACATCATTTCAATAAATTGACGCTCCCTAGATGTGAGTCCCTCATAGAAATAACTAACAAGACGCCAATTTTCATACCCATGGTGCGGACACATATTCAACAACTCTTTGAACCTCTCCCAAGCTTGGTATAAAGTTTCATTATCTTTTTGGTAAAAGGTTGAGATTTGTCTCTTAAGGTTGTTGGTCTTATGTTGGGGAAAGTATTTGTTGAAAAAGGCTTCAGTCATTTCTGCCCATGTACCTATAGATCTAGGTCTCAAAGAGTACAACCAGCTTTTTGCTTTGTCTTTTAGGGAGAAAGGGAAGAATTTCAACCTAATTGACTCTACGACATTGGGTTGACTATTAAAAGTGGCGATGACCTCCTCGAATTCTCTAATGTGTAGGTAAGGATTCTCACTATCCATGCCATGAAAGGTTGGTAAGAGTTGGATCATTCTTGGTTTGAAATCTATTTGAGGATTATTTGCGGGAAACATGATGCATGAGGGGGTGGCTGTGCGATTTGGGTGTAGGTATTCTCTTAAGGAACGTGCAGGGTTGTTTTCAAGTTGGTCCATTGTGGTAGGTGTATCAGTTAATGCAATACTTGGACCAAGATTCACTTAAAAGTTGAGAAGTTGGATTGATTTTTTCAGTGTTTTCCCTAAGTTCTTTCTTTAACCTACACAAAGTTTTCTCAATTTCTGGATCGTACTGCAATTCACCTTGATTAGAAGATCGAGTTACAAACATAAAAACAAAACTCTTTTTTTTTTTTATTATTATTTTTTTTTTTTAAATTTTGTTTTTTTTTTTAATAAAAACTAATCAATTAACTAATCAATAGAAATAGTACGAAACTTTCTAAATTTACCTAATAGAACAAAATTGAATAAAATAAAGTTTACTTACCTCGTTAGCTAAATAACTACTTATGATGCTTACTTGTTGCACCTCCCCGGCAACGGCGCCAAAATTTGATTACGCCCAAACTTGTCGAAACAAAGCGATCGATGTAGAATAGATTGGGCGGTCGTATCCACGAGGAGATGACTAAAATAAGCTAAAAAGGTTAGTAGACAAAGTAGCTTTAGAGATAAATAAACAATCTAAATTAACGAAGCAATTTGATTTTAAGAAAACTTAAAGAAAAGTGAATTTTTGGTTGTTGGAAAATACGATAATTAAAACGGTAAGGTGTCAAGAATCCCTTATATGCTTCGTTCACTTATTTGGATTGATTCATAAAATTACTCAATTGAAAGTTTCACATCCCAAACAATCAATTGGAAGATAAAGAATTGAAAAACACATGATTTCTAATGTATTTGAGTAAATAATTATCTTGCTTTTAGAATTGGCACAAAATATCATCTTATGAGAAATCGAAAACATACTATATACCAAGGCATATTGCATTAAAAGACTACCCATAAAACGAATGACTTATATCAATATAATTATATCATAAAGATTCTCACATAAAAAGAGCTTGACTAGAGTTATATGAAAATTTATAAAACAATTGTATTAACATAAGAGTTGATGAAAATAGTTGAAGAAGAGTAAATTACTCAAATTTATAAAACTTACAAAACCTTGAAGAATCGAATCCAAATAAGATCACTACGCATATAAGTTCATCTCTAACCTCACCAAAGAAACTCTAGCCTAATTTGCTAATCATTATCACAAGTTCTAGAGAGAAAATATGATAATGATTTGAGAGAGAATTGTAACTAAGACTAAGAATTGTGTGTTCCAAGATGTGCAATTCTAGGACTATATATAGGTGTTAAGGAGGCCTAATTCAAGTAGGAGAATGTTTAGGAGTTAGAAATTGAGTAGGAAGATGTTTAGGAGGCATAATCCTCGTGTGGAAAGGACTTAGGCAAGTTTCCTAATCACTTTAGGACAAAAATCGCGTTTCCCGCGGATGGTAAATTCTTATCTGCGCGACATATTTGAAAAATACATATCTTTGTGCTCTGAACTCCAAATCCAGATCCGTAAAGTCTGTAGTATAGCTAACTCCTTCCTCTATAACATATCCGAAATTCAGCTTCATAGGACTTTCCTTGCTTCAACTCATGCCTTTGGTACTTGTACAATTTGAGAAAGCTAAATATTCCGGGGTTCATATTTTATTTTCCTATAAAAATAAATCAAAACTCAATGTTTTCTAATCACAATAATTTCTAATAATTTCATGAAAATATCAAATTAAAACTTGATTTATTTAGAAAATAAGAACAACTTAAGTGCATTTTCAAGCACTAATCCAAAATTTGATTACGCCCAAACTTGTCGAAACAAAGCGATCGATGTAGAATAGATTGGGCGGTCGTATCCACGAGGAGATGACTAAAATAAGCTAAAAAGGTTAATAGACAAAGTAGCTATAGAGATAAATAAACAAACTAAATTAACGAAGTGATTTGATTTTACAAAAACTTAAAGAAAAGTGAATTTTTGGTTGTTGAAAAATACGATAATTAAAACGGTAAGATGTCAAGAATCACTTATATCCTAAGTTCAGCTTCATAGGACTTTCCTTGCGAGATTTATAGTTCTTGGAATGAGCAGCAACATTTCTGGCAGATTCCTTCTTTGTTGTTCTTGCACTACTTGACTTCCTTGAATCTTTCCATGCTTCAACTTATGCCTTTGGTACTTGTACAATTTGAGAAAGCTAAATATTCCGGGGTTCATATTTTATTTTCCTATAAAAATAAATCAAAACTCAATATTTTCTAATCACAATAATTTCTAATAATTTCACGAAAATATCAAATTAAAACTTGATTTATTTAGAAAATAAGAACAACTTAAGTGCATTTTCAAGCACCAATCACATAACCTTTTGATCTTCAAAACCATTATGGCCTTTTTGTCATCTTCAAAACCTTCTCTAATTTATACCAACACTTCTTATCGTAGCATCGGGCTACAAGCCTTTTCTGTGCTTCGATCCTGTCCAACGCGGCAACTCTTACTTCGTCGAGTGTATCAAGTTCTTGGAGCATGCTCTCAGTGTATTCTTCGGGTGTCAATTCGTTCTGTTGCATTACCCGAAGTGATCGGACGTTTATCTCCATAGGCGGCACGGCATCTTGTCCATATGTCAAATTGTACGGAGTTTTGCCTGTACTTGTCCTCTTGCTAGTCCGATATGCCCATAGTGCTTCTGATAGCATAAGGTGCCATGCCCTTGGGTTTTCTTCAATCATCTTTGATATAATGTCCTTGAGGACCCGATTTGATGCCTCTGCTTGGCCATTGCCTTGTGCATAATAAGGCGTTGAGTGGACCAATTCAAAACCCATGGATCTGGCAAACTCCTTCGTCTCCTGACCGAAGAACATCAATCCTCTGTCGGTGACTATAGTTTGAGGTAGGCCAAGCCTATGTATAATCATGTCCTTGATGAACTTCATCACTTCGGCTTGATTAGTCTGTTTAAGTAGCTTGGCCTCTACCCATTTAGTAAAATAGTCAGTTGCTACGATGATATATCAGTACCGCTTAGATGATGCTGGGTGGATCTCACCGATAATATCTATGGCCCAACACCTAAAAGGCCATGGTTTGATAATCACATTCATTTCCTCGATGGGAATTCTTTGGACCACTCCAAAACGTTGGCATTTCTCACATCCTTTTGCCAATCACACACAGTCCTCCACCATTTTTGGCCAGTAATAGCCATATCGGCGCAACAGCCATGCTAACTTGTACCAGTTCTGATGAGCATCACATATTCCTTCGTGTGCTTCCATCATAACTTTCATGGCCTCTTGCTGATCAATGCATAACAGCAACACACCATCGTGGCCTTTTCTGAATAATTGATCTCCCATCAAGACGTAATTGACGGCCCTAAGCCTTGTCTGCCGGGATACTTTGTCGGACGGATTAGCCAGATATTTCTTGATCGGCTCCCTCTAGTCGTCGGGATCCTGAAATACACTCAACACAGTAAGAACATTGTCCCGATATATAAATGAAGGACAGTGTCTTCGCCTAACAACATAATGAGATTCGTCAACGTCTTCGGGCAGATTTATACCTGTTGCCAGTTAGGCCAGACTATTGGCCTCGCTGTTATGTTCCCTCGTCACATGATAGCAAGTAACATCAGCAAATTCTGAAAGTAGTGACACGGCAGTTAAGTAATATTTGTCGAGGATGGGATTTCGACATTTATAAGTACCTTATATTTGCCTTATGACTAACTGTGAGTCTCCGATGATATTTACGGATTTCACATGTAACTCCCTAAGCATTTCCAGTCCGATTATTAAGGCTTCATATTCGGCCTGATTGTTAGTACACTCAAAGTCAAACTGGATTGATAACTTTGTTTTAACATCGGAAGGTGAAATTAAAACAATACCTGCCCCACATAGCCTGTCAGTTCGTGACCCATCGAATGCCAGTATCCATGGCTTGATTTCCACGGTCATCAAGTCTAGCCCCTTTAATATGGTCTGGTCTATATCAATGCATGGATGGTCAACCAAAAAATCAGCCAACACTTGGCCCTTGACAGCTTTTTGAGGGACATACTGCAGCTGATACTCCATCAATTGGATAGCCCATCGGCCGATCCTTCCTCTCATAACAGGTTTGGCTATCATGTATTTGATAACATCTATACCGGAGATAACCAAAACCTTAACGGACAACTTATAATGTCTTAACTTTTTACATGAAAAGAACAATGCCAGACATACCTTTTCTATCGGAGCGTACCTTTGTTCGGTATCTGAAAGATGTCTGCTCAAATAGTACACGGCTCGTTCAAATCCATTTTCATCGTCCTGCGCCAAGAATCCTCCGACAGTATCTTCTGTGGCAGATATATACAGCTTCAATGGCTTTCCCAAAACTGGCGGTATCATCACCGGTGGTGTTGTCAGTTTATCTTTTATCTCCTGAAATGCCTGTTCATGTTATGCCTGCCAGCAGAATTCCTCTTTGTCCTTCAGCTTCAATAGTGGTGAGAAGACCTTCGTTTTTCCTGCCAGGTTTGATATGAACCTTCTCAAAAAATTCACCTTCCCGAGGAACTGTTGAAATTCCTTCTTCATTGATGGTGGCTTGGCTGTCATGATAGCCTTTGACTTGTTCTTGTCGATCTCGATCCCATTCCTATGTACCAAAAAACCAAGGAAATTGGCTGATGTTACTGCAAAAACACATTTTAATAGGTTGAGTTTCAATTTATGTTTCCTTATCTTGGCAAATGCCTTTGCCAAATGAGTTATGTGCCCTTCAAAATCTGCCGATTTAATCACTATATCATCGATGTAAATCTTGACGAAGTCATCGATGTATTCACTGAAAATGTAGTTCATGGCCTGTTGGTAAGTTGCCCCAGCATTCTTCAGTCCGAATGGCATCTCTTTCCACTGGAAGGTGCCTATTCCTCCTGGGCTTGAAAGGCCAACTTTGGCACGTCATCGACGGCCACGAATATTTGATTATAACCTGCACTTCCATCAACAGCAGTTAGAAACGTATTGCCAGCGGCGGCATCAATCAGCATGTCCGCCATTGGCATTGGATATTCATCTTTTGGGGATGCAAGGTTCAAATCCCTAAAATCAATGCAGATTCGGATCTTACCATTTTTCTTCATCACAGGTACCACATTAGCTACCCACTCTGGATATCGGGCCATTTCAAGGAAACTGGCCTTTAACAACTTCTCAATTTCCTCCCTGATCAGCTGACAGACTTCTTCTGACATTCTTCTCAGGGGTTGTTTTCGAGGCAGGTACCCTTCAAGTATTGGAATTCTGTGTTCGACCAATTCCCCGCTTAATCCTGGCATCTCATCATAATTCCAGGCAAAGCAGTCTTTGAACTCCTTCAACACTTGAATCAACTTCTCTCTCTGGTCGCCATCTAGCAAGGCGTTGATGTATGTTGGCATGTGCTCCTCCTCAGTACCTAACTCTATCTCGATGACAGGATCTTGGACCTGAATTTTGATATCATCGAGTTTAGCTGGCGCCATTCCTAATTCCTCTAACTGAATTTCCTCGCCATCTGTTATTGACGTCTCTTCTTCGAGAATGACATCACCTGTACAACATTCAACTATATAAGCTCGAAATTTGAGTATCAAATTGGCACAAACCTCTTGCTCGGGGCCCAATATGACAATTTCGTCAATCTCGAATGGATCGGCCTTGATGGCCGATGGCTCCTCAATGTTGGTGTGCTTCATGTGGATTGATTGTTTTCCTGTTGCGGCCCCTCTTCCCTGATGTGGCAAGGCCGACTTAGCTCCTTGGCAAGACATTTCAGTTCTAACTCGGTTAACTTCTTGCTGGATGTAACCTCCATCGGATGTCCATATTTGTCTTGCCCGATGAATCGATATGGTCCGATATCATCTCGATAATACACCACTTCCACGGCGTTGATTTTAGCAGTGAATGGCCTATTATCGGCCATTACTATCTCGGGTTCTGCTGCATCTCCCCAGATTAACAAGCATTGATGAAGGGAGGATGGCACGCACAGAGCCGAATGAATCTAATCCCTTCCCAACAAGGCATTATATGACGTGGCAGCATCCACCACAAAGAATGCAATCTTCAGATTAGTCTTACCAACCTTCAACTCGACGGGCAGGATACCTAAGGTATCGACTTTTCCTCCTGTAAAGTTACTTACAATTACCTTAGTTTCCATAAGATCTTCACTTGCCTTTCCTAGCTTATACATGGTTGCTGATGCACGTTGACTGCTGCTCCGTTGTCAACTTACATTCTATCAACAGGCTTACCATCAATGTGTCATGATATATATAATGGCCTGATATGTCTGGCCATGAATGATGGTGGCTTCTGGAAGATATTTTCCACCTTCTTGTCCCACTCGACGCTTTGTTCTTTATCTTCTGGCGTCAACTCCAATTCTTCTACCATCTGAACCACGGGTGTACCTTCGTCCCAGAAGTGTACTGATGTATCAGCGAAAACCACTAATTCCTCCTACATACTGAAATCAGAGGGACACGAACTTTGCACTCCATTATGACAGAGTCGTCTGATGGTTGGCTCGTAGCAGCTTTCTCTGCTTCTTTAATTTCCACGTTGTTTCCGTTTCTCTTGGCTTCCAGCTGTCTGTCAATTTCGTCAAACTTTGCTCTTATATCCTCGTCCTCTTCTACATCGAGAAGGTCCAACTCTGGGACTGTCCCATACTTGGCTTTCCCTGAGGCCTCCCATTTGAAAGTAGCAGTTTGGGTGGTGGCCTTAGCCTCAACAGTCTCTTGTTTCAGAGCCATCTTTATGGCCTTTGGATCGTTCCCCTGTGACTTTATTGGGGTTTTCCCTTTTGCCATCTGAACTTCCTTCCTATGTCGAAGAAACCGCCGATATTGTGTTCTAGTCATCTGGTCAGGCCTCTGATTTCCTGGGAATTTAGGGTGTCTTACCGGCACCCACCTTTCCACCTGAGTGTTCGACGGTGTCCTGACAGTGCGTGGTCTGAATGTACTGACGGGGGCCATTCTTGCTGATTGCCTGTAGCTCTGATCTCTGAATGAACCCCTTGTTGACCTGGGGTACCTTATTGGCGACCTATGACATTGATCTACTGTTTCCCTCGATCATTGATGCCCCCCGAGCGCATCATTGCCTTGATGCATTCCTGTTCTGGATGATGTTGCATGTATCGGGGTAGGTGCCAACTGTGGTGCCGCCTGATGCGTATATGGCCCGGAAGAGGGTCCTGGCCAATGCATATATGGGTTATAAACCCCTGGATTCATGAACAGTGGCATCGTTGCCACCTCTGTATGGCATTTGGCACATAATCCTAATTGTAGAACTGGTGCCGTCAATATTGGCTGTTGTGTGCGCTTTTCATCGGTCTGTTGCGTGTCCTTTCCCTCGGTGCCCAATACGTTCACCATGTTTACCGCGAGTTCATTCTGCTGGAACAGATTCGTATCGACCGCCATCGGCTTAGTGATCTTCCAATCAGGGGCAAACTTCAAAATACCTTTGTCAAAATGATCCTGCACCATCCACCTAAACACAAGACAATCGTTCGTAGTGTGAGTCCATACGTCATGATACTTGCAATATGTTTTACCTGCTATTTTCATTGGTGGTGGCATCACGTGGTCTCCCTTGAGCCTCAAGATCTTATCAGCTAACAGCTGGTCGAAAATTGCCTCTGTTTTAGAAACGTCGAAAGAATAACGTCTCTCCCGATCCGTCTTATATTCAACATCCATCCTTACCAGGCTGTTGGGCACTTTGATAGTCGGTTGAGGTTCCTTCGATTTGGCCAAGGCCTGGCAAACAGTGTTTTTTGGGCACACTACTTCGGCCAAACCGATTTCAATGTTGGACTGTTCCATCGGGTGATTCATTGGCTCCTCGCTTGAGTCTGCCATTCCTACTTGATAATAGTTGCCTCTGGGCTGACGGGTATTCTCGTCTCTTCGAACTCTCTCATACCTTACTGCGTGGTCTGTCAGTTTAAACAAATCCTCATGGTATTAGGCCATCATTATCTTCCTCAGCTCGAAATGCATCCCATGTATGGCTATTTTGATGCATTCCTTCTCGGGCAGTGTGATGGCACAAAACCCCCTAGCTCTGATGAACTTCTTCATGTACTCTTCTACAGATTGCCCTGTCAATTGCTTCAGGTTAGATAATTTAATAACTGACACCTCTAGAGGCGCCTGATAATGATTCATAACAAATACTTTTTCCATGGCAGGTCAATCTGCACTGACCCGGGCTTCAGATTGGCATACCAATGGAATGCCATACCCGTCAGAGAGTTTGGAAACAGTTTCAACATCAATTCATTGCTTAAATTACCACATTCTAGCGAAAACCGGGTCAGATGTTCTGTGGCCGATTGTGGCCCCTCGCCAGAAAAAAGAGTGAAATTGGGGGCCCTGTAATTTGGCGGGAACGGCACTTGGTCGATGTACTCCGGATGCGGTTTGTTATACCTTGATGCTCTAGTTCCCTGTTTTTTCATGAACATCTCCTGAACTTGGTTAACTGTTAGTAGGTCATCCTGACCTTCCATAAATCTGCTTGTTCTTTCATAGGCTGACGAAACAGCTCGATGCCCTTCTAGGGCATCTCCTATGTTTTATCCTCGCTCATCCTCTGACCTGCCCCCCGAGTCAGGTCGTTGACCCCTAATTCGAATCGTACTTCTTTTTTTTATCGGGAGTATTGTTCTGTCCATTGCCCTGCTTGTAGGGTAGTTCTTCTCGCGGCCCGCTGCCTCTGATATATATCGCGGGCGCCTTACCTTTGTCTGCAGAATTCTTAGGTGTACCATTCCAGGCCTGCGTCTGTATCCCATTAGCCAATGTGCTGATGCTTCCAGCTAATGTGGCCATTTTTGCCTCCAATCGTGTTAGAGATATATTTACAGTATTGCTGGCTTCTGTGTTGGCCTGACTAGCAGCGGTGGCCGATCCCAGCATGTTCTCGAACTTGTTGATCATATTGGACCATTCTCCATGTTTTGCTTTGAGGTCCCTTCTGAATTTCCGAACCTCTTCTGTCAGTTCTTCCATCTTGACAATCCCCTCCATTGATAGCGGGACCGTAGATAGATTTTCCGACACTAAGGAATGTGTGAGATCAAATTGTGTTCTTAATAGGCCTGATCGCTTCTTTTGCGTTATCGGTGGAAACATCTGACAACAGCAAAAGATCAGTTGATTAGCATTAAGTATTTTTTGTTTCGGCAAAAAGATTATCATGTCCCACTGCGCGTGCCAAAATATTGTTTGCTATAAATTTTGCCTAGCTTGCCTCGATGAGCAATTGACTCGATGCAATTGACTCGATGTAAAATAAAGTGAGTGCGGGTGTACCAATGTCTGTGCGTGCAAACATAACGGTTTAAAATGGACATATTATTATGAATGTGAAATATAAATTAATGTCCTGACAAGGCTGACTTCTAATCAATCGATTGTGGCGGAGTAGGCAAACTCTACCCCTTATTCTTTTCCATGCCTGCCTGGCGCAGGACTTAACAATTTATAATAACCTTTTGAAATGCCAAAACTTTATAGCCAAATCAGTGGCTCGCTCGATATATTAAGGGATTTGTAGAAACATTAATTATCGAGCTGATTATCAAGCAATCTAAAACATGTCAACTTAATTTAAAACCTGAATTAACAGACTATCAATATAAAGCAAAGACATACTAAAATCACTTGATGAAAACATACTTGTAAGTGAAATCAGGAGATTAGGGCCAAGTACTCCAACATATTAAATAAACATAGTGTTGATGAATGAAAATACATGAAGTCTAGCCTAAACATGTTTCCTCGATTTACAAGAATGAAAGAGTATGTAAAGTTGTAATTAAACTCCTTTCTTGGCATCAAAGTGCCAAACGAGTTGATGAATCCTTTTAGCTCTTGATGAAATACTCCTTGGTTGGCAGGAAGACTGCCATATGAGCTGATATGTAGTTTGCACCTTGTTGACAGAAAAGTAACATTGATGGCAGGTGGATACCATCGATGGATCCCTCAACCTTGGCAGATGGCTACCAATCGGGCTCCTAACCAGCGGGTGGCCACTCGACAGATAGCTATCAGGCAGATGGCTACCTGATAACAAATCCATCAAGCAGGTGGCTACTTATTGAATGGATCATGTAAATACGTGGGCACTCACATGATGGTTTGCAGCGTACTACTTGCTGAAAACTAGCGGCTATTATAAGGAACGGCTTCACTTACGGCGGAAGCAGCGGATAGGCTTGCACTTCAGGCGGTCATGTCCTGCGGTTGCTGAGAACTAACGGCTGATTTCGAGGAGTTGGTATTGCTGACTGACTCACAGAAGCAGCGTTGCTGGACTTCCGATGGGCATGATGCCGGATTCAGTGAAGACTGAAGAGTTGATTAATTGATTGATTGTGTGTGTTGTGTGGCAGCCTCCTTTCGTATTTATAATCATCCTTCCTGAACGGTTTTCATATGAATATCCATAATCTCCATGATTGGCATGATCTCCACTACTTTGGTAGTTATTCGCCATGTTCCTCCTCCAAGTTTCTTTTGGCAGTTAATTTATTTGAATCTGCCATATCTCCCACTCTCAATTTATGCGTAACCAACTTTGAGATATTTTAGGGAGTGGTTGCTTTTAATCCGTGTCCTTGGCCAGATTATCACGTGGTTTGTTTAATTTAATTAACATATTAATTAGTCGGCCATGTCTGCTAATGGGCCAGTTTTAAGCCTCATTAACTAGCTGTTGGATGAAGATGAAGTCTTAGAAGTGAAGGGAGGTTTTGATGATTTCCAAAAGTCATCAACTAAGTATGGAAGCTTAGTTAAAACCTTAGAAGATATTTGACCAAGGAAGAAGTTACTTCAGCTGAGTCAAATATGGTCCAGAAGACTACTGATCTGTTGCTGAAGAAAGGAATCAGACTGATGGATTTTCAGCAGACGCATATCAGATGAGTTCAATTTGGGATCAGCCGAGTATACATCAGACGAGTGATTTCGATCAGCAGAGTGAAAATGGATCAGTAGTTATTGCAATAGTAATAAATGCACTTGGAGTAATAAATGCTGAAGAGGAAGGGTATTTATGACAAATGATTGAAGAGAAACCTCGTATCAGCTTGGTGCATTAAATGCGAACTGACAGAAAGTACATCAGAGTGTACAGTGATCAGTCGTAGGTAGCCGTTTCTGCAGAAAGGACCAGTACTTGAGGATTTGAACACCTGTCCATCTCTCAACGGGCAGATTTTCAAATCTCAAGTATAAATAGTTCAGTTCAAGAGTTGGAGAAGAAGAGACAACATAACTGAGAGCAAATCCAAAGCAGAATTCTTCAAAGTCTCAAACTCAAGAACATAACAATAATCAGCCGAGTCATTTGTTGACAAAGGCAGAATAGAGAGAAAAGAATATACATATAAAATCTGAGTGATTTTGTGAGAAAAGTGTTGTGAGAAGTTGTTATCCATCTTTGTGAGTGATAAAGCTTTGTAGTATAGGACTTCTTTGTGATTTCCTGTAACGAACTTGTGGCCAGTTCATTTGTTGTTTGGCGCAAGCAGAGTATATTGTAAACTGTGTGTTTATAGTATAACCCAAGATCTAAGTGACTTGGAAGAGTGGACTAAAGGATTTTTATCCATATAACCACTATAAAAATTCTGTGTGTTTATACTTGCATTATGTCTTGCATATCTTCAAAGGGCATATTTAAACACTCAAGTTAACTGTTGAAAAGTTTTCAAAAGGAGTTTCCAAAAACTGGGGATAAAACCTTTTCTAAGTTAAGAAAACTACTTGTGAAAAACACTAGACAAATCCGCTGCAAGTTAGTTATTTTAAAACTCTGATTTTCCTAAAATCAGCTAAGTAAAAATCAGAAGAGTGGTCAACTCTGCTGTTCAAAGCTTTGTGCGAGATCAGCTTAGTCTCTTTACGATTCTTGATCAGCTTAGTCTGCTGAAAGAAAAAGTTAGAGAATTTTAAAGATAAAATTATAAGAGGTCTATTCACCCCCCTCCCCTCTAGACCTCGTCTGACAACTTGGGACCAACAAGTGGTATCAGAGCAGGTGGTTCATCTGAATCATTTGCCTGATCAATGAGCTTGATCCTAGTGTGTTTTTCAAAGGTTTTCAAAAATTTTCAAAAGAGCATCTTTTTGAAAAGAAAAACTTTTTGAAAAATGGATTGTATCAACCATGTTCCCCACATTGGCGGTATGAGCTTTGAGGACTGGAAAATACGCATGGAAATTTTCCTTGCTGCTTAAAATGATAATATGTACAGGTGCATAACACAAGGTCCGATAAGAATCACCAAAACAATCAAAGTTGACGACCAAGATAAGGTTGTTGACAAGGAAATTGAAGAGATGACAGTTGAGGAAACAAACTAAAAAATCTTGATAAGGTTGGAATCTTCATCATGACCAAAGCCCTCGACAACGACAGATTTGACAAGGTCAAACACTGTAAAACAACTAAGGAGATGTGGGACAAGGTCTGTGACATGAGTGAAGGGAATGACTCCATCAAAGAACACAATCTGAGTGTAGCCCTGGAGAAGTTTGAAAACTTCAAGATGAAATCTAGAGAAACCATTGACCAGATGGATTCAAGGTTCACAAAGGTGTTGAACAACGTGTTAAAGTTGGGAAAGACGTTCACTGATAAAGAGATCACCGTCAAAGTCTTAAAGACGCTACCACCCAAGTTCAACATGAAGATCACAGCTATGGAAGAATCAAGGGATCTGGGGAAGATCTCTCTGACGGAGCTGTTTTCTGTACTCAAGGCATACGAGTATAAAATGCCAAGAATGGGCATAGAAGAAACCTCAACTTCTAGCCCCACTGCTGCCCTGGTTGCCGCAGAAAGATCGAGAAGATCAGCTGGGAAGATAAGAGAAGTGGACTCATCTGATGAGACCACAATGCTCAACAAGAAGGAGTACACTGCTGGCGATGTTGCCTTGTTATTAAATGGGTTCAAAAAGTTCTATAAAAGAAAAATGAAGAACAAATATAACAATGCTTCTACTTCTACACCTACCTCTTATTCTCATGATAGTAAGGATGATTTTAAATCCAACCTAATGTGCTATAACTGCAGGAAATTGGGACATTTCATCAAGGACTGCCCATATCCTAAAGCTGAGAAGTACACTGAGGAGGAAAAGAAAGCGAGGAAAGAGAGGAGACATCAGAAAAGTAAAGTGTTGTTGGCTGAAGCTGAAAAGATAGCAGCCATCTGTTCGTCTAACTCAGAATCAGGGACATCAAGTGATGACTCTACTGAAGAAGAGACACCTGCACTGCTCTGTCTCATCGCCAAAGAATCAGAGGATTCTGACACTGAGGTAACTCTCACTGAAAATGAAGATGAGCTATTTAGTTCATTTGAGCAAATGATGAAAAACAACACATATGTTGTTAATGAATTTGCAAAGCTTAAGGAAGAGATGATTGTGCTGAAAAAGCAAAATGCTAAACTGAAACTTAACGTTGAAAAACAGCAAGATTCAGATAAGTATAAAAAGCTTTCGCATGAATATGAATCTCTGAAAGCAGAATGTGAAGTTTAGAAAGGAAAAATCATGGAACTTGAAAAGATAATATCTAGTCATGATAAGTCGTTTGTTGCATCAGTAGAAACATCTAATGAACATAGAACACCTTTAGTAAAAGAGAATTTAGAACTGAACAAGACTGAAAAGTTTATATCTGCTGATAACAGTAATGTTATTTTATACGTTTAGACTGTTAAATCTACTTCACTTGAGACTGAGAAAAAGGAGAAGAAATCTTCTAAGGCTAAAAAGGGTAAAAGCCTGAAAATGAAAAACAGACTGGTAAAACCAAACAGCAGAGTAGTCCTAAGAAGCCTGCTGATAATAGTAAAACCAATCAGACTAGTAAAACTAAGTCGTCTGTTAAAGAGCAAGTAAAAAGCAAGCATAAGAAGCAAATAAATTATAACAATGATGCTTGGTATGGAAATGAGTCTTACTATGTGCAACCTGCTTATTCACCTTATTATGCTGCACCTCATTATCCACCTTACTATGCTTCATATCCTGCTCATCATCCAATGCATGCTTACCTTGCTAATCATGCATCTTACCCTGCTTATGAGCATTATTCACATCATAATGATTATCAACATAATATGTCTGCTGATTATGGTGAAGAAAAAGTTGATCATGCTCTTGCTAAAACTCAAAAGCCTAAGAAGCCTAAAACTTCAACATCTTGGGTTGTCAAAGGTGATACTAATACATCAGGACCCTCTCAATAAAGGGTACCTAAAACAATTTTATTTTGTTTTGTAGGTTAGGATTAGGAGTAGGAGTAAAGTAAAGAAGAAACGGTACTTGGACAGTGGATGTTCAAGGCACATGTGTGGAGACATACATGAACTGACTGATGCTGCTGCCGTGAATGGTCCAAAAGTCACTTTTGGAGACAACAAAGAAGGCAAGATTGTTGCGGTTGGAAAGCTAATCAAAGGAAACATTGAGATATCTGACGTCTCTTATGTTAATGGCCTGAAGTACAATCTGCTGAGCATAAGTCAATTTTGTGACAAGGGATTTTCTGTTATCTTCTCATCAGATATGTGCTACGTTGAACAAATTGGAACTAAGAAGGTTATCTTATCTGGAAGAAGACAAGGAAATATCTATGTAGTCGACTGGAATTCTGTGGACAGGAATTCTAATGTTTGTTTGGTGGCTTCTACACCAAGTGAAATCAGTTAGCTTTGGCACAAAAGAATGAATCATCTGAATTTCAAGACCATAAACAGATTGATAAAGAATGATTTGGTAGAAGGAATTCCAAAAACAGTCATGAGCAAAGATAAGCTTTGTGATGCCTGTCAGAAGGGTAAACAAGTGAAATCATCATTCAAAAGCAAGAAGCACCAATCTTCAACCAGAATTTTGGAGCTACTTCATATGGATTTGTTTGGCCCTATTGATCCTATCAGCAATGGTGGAAAGAAATACTGCCTAGCTGTTGTGGATGATTTTTCAAGATTTACCTGTGTGATTATCATGAAGAAGAAAAGTGAAACCAATGAACATCTTACCAATCTGATGGAACTGATCCAGAATGAAAAAAGTCAAAGAATATTGAAGATCAGATCAGATAGAGGGACTGAATTTACAAACTCTACTGTTGAAGAGTATTGTAACTCCAGAGGAATCAATCATGAGTACTCTGCTGCCAGAACCCCTCAACAAAATGGAGTTGCTGAAAGGAGAAACAAAACTCTAAAGGAAGCTACCAGGATAATGATAGCTGAAGCAAAGCTGCCCCAAAGATTCTGGGCAGATGCCACAAATACAGCATGTTACACCCAGAACAGATATCTTTGAAACCTTATGAGCTATGGAACAACAGAAAGCCTAATTTACACTATCTTAGGATTTTTGGTTGTAAATGTTATGTTTTGAATAATGGGAAAAATCACCTTACTGCTTTTGCAGAAAAGGCTGATGAAGCTGTCTTTGTAGGATATTCTACTGTTAGTAAAGCTTACAGAGTCTTTAACAAAAGAACTTTACTTGTAGAAGAATCTATTCATGTAGTATTTGATGAACCAAAACAATCTTCTGAAAAGAATCAAAGTGCTAATCCAGAGATATCTGATGAATTTCAGAAATTGAGTGTGGAAAGAAAAGAATAATATGTTCCCATATTACTACCTGATTTAAACCAAGCTGGTAACTCAAGTGCTGTTCAAAATCAGCCTGTTGATTGTCTAACAGATGAGTTTCAAACAGGTGACAGACCAGAGCCTGTTCAACAGACTACTACTAAGACTCCAACAGTAGTGTTGCAAGATCATTCAAGATGACAACATCCAGATTTGCAACCTGATCTCAGATGGCTCAGAGATCACCCACATGACTTAAAGATTGGTGATCTACTGGATAGAGTGAGAACAAGAAGGTCAACTGCAAATGAAACAATGTTTGTAAGTTTTCTTTCACAAATTGAGCCCAAGTTAATTGATGAAGCTCTTAGTGATTCCCACTGGATTGAAGCAATGCAAGAAGAGTTAAATCAATTTGAAAGGAATGAAGTCTGGTACTTAGTTCCCAGACCTACTCATCAAAGAGTAATTGGCACTAAGTGGGTATTCAGGAATAAAATGAATGGGGATGGTATTGTTACCAGAAATAAAGCAGGACTAGTTGCCAAAGGTTATTGCCAAGAAGAAGGCATTGATTTTGATGAGACATTCGCACCAGTTGCAAGGCTTGAAGCAATCAGATTATTCTTAGCCTATGCTGCTCACAAGAACTTCACTGTCTATCAGATGGATGTGAAGTCTGCTTTTCTCAATGGAGAATTGCAAGAAGAAGTTTATGTTGAACAACCTCCTGGATTTGAAGCTTATCAACAAGGAGACAAGGTATATCGTCTGAAGAAAACTCTCTATGGACTGAAACAGGCTCCAAGAGCATGGTATGACACTTTATCTGATTTTCTTTTAATTAAAGGATTTCGCAAAGGTAAAGTAGATAAAACTTTGTTCACTATTGAATGGGATAATCATATATTGTTAGTTCAAATATATGTGGACGATATTATTTTTGGTTCAACTAACCAACAGATGTGTGAGAAGTTCTCTAAGCTGATGCAGAACAAGTTTGAAATGAGCATGATGGGAGAACTAAATTACTTTCTTGGATTACAAGTCAAACAGCTACCTGATGGTATTTTTATTAATCAAGCAAAGTACACAAAAGATCTGTTCAAGAAATTTGGTATGGAAACTAGCTCATCTGTTAGTGTTCCTATGTCTACTGGACTTCGTCTGGACAAGGATGAAGATGGCAAGTCAGTTGACATCACCAAGTACAGAGGGATAATTGGGTCACTGTTGTACTTAACAGCTAGCAGACCTGATATTATGTATTATGTTGGGGTTTGTGCGAGATTTCAATAAAATCCTAAGGAATCTCATCTCTTAGCTGCTAAAAGGATATTAAGGTATCTCAAAGGCACTCAAGAATTGGGATTGTGGTATCCAAGGGAATCAGGATTTGAACTTACTGGATATTCAGATTCTGACCTTGTTGGCTGCAAAATTGATAGGAAAAGTACTACAGGTACTTGTCAATTTCTAGGCAGTCGTCTGATCTCATGGATGAGTAAGAAACAGACTTCAGTATCCATATCTACTGCTGAAGCTGAATACATTGCTGCTGGAGCATGTTGTGCACAGATACTTTGGTTGAAGCATCAACTAGAAGATTACAATCTCAAGATCAGTGGAATCCCTATCTACTGTGACAATACAAGTGCAATCTCACTTACTCAGAACACTACTAGTCATTCCAGGACTAAGCATATTGAGATCAAACATCACTTCATCAGAGATCATGTTGAAAAAGGAAATGTTATTATTGAGTATGTTCATACAGATAATCAGATCGCTGACATTTTCACCAAACCATTAAGTGATGCAAGATTTTCTACTCTAAAAGTGGAGCTGGGCTTGTTAAAATTGGATTCAAAAGCTGAGGGGGAACCTATCAGAAGACTGGGTTCAACAGCTGACTAATCTGATAGCAACAAGTGTTATTCTTCAGGGGGAACGTGTAAGACTAGCGGTACTCCTGTTTTAAAGATGAAATCTTCAATGACAGTTAGTTGAAGTTGTTTTATCAGAAGATATGTTCTTAATTCTTGAAGATTTGAAGATTATTTATCTTGCTGGATTGACAAACATCAAAGGAAGATCACTAGATATTGACTTTCACTAGTGATATATTGTATCAGACAAGTCATCTGCCAGATAAATATTATTTTACTCGTCTGTTTACTTATGTCAATTTATAAACAGTGTTGTATTAAAAACGTTTTATTCGAAACACGCTTTTATAAATAACAGACAAGTGGCGTTTCAACTTCCCGCCTTGTCTGACATATTTAATGAATTTTGAAATCCGCATATATCGCTCACACGATCTACTTTTCAGTAACTGATCTAACGGTTGGCAAAATCAGAAGAGTGGTCAACTCTGCTGTTCAAAGCTTTGTGCGAGATCAACTTAGTCTACTTACGATTCTTGATCAGCTTAGTCTGCTGACAGAAAAAGTTAGAGAATTTTAAAGATAAAATTTTAAGAGGTCTATTCACCCCCCCTCTACTCCTCATCTGACCACTTGGGACCAACACTAGCTGGGCCATTAAATATTCCACTTGGGCTATTTACATCACCATCAATTAATTGAACCCTACTTGGCCGAATTGATTTTCTGGGCCCTTGTATTAAATTGGCATATTGGGCTTGTTTGGACACTTTTATAATTGGGCCTGTTTTGCAGCATAGTTTTGATTTGGCCCAGCCTTTTGCCCATCCAACCCTCTATCAGGCCATTATTCCCCGACAAACTCGAAAGTGATTTTTCGGGTACAAATACTTATCAAGTCACATAAATTATAACAATATTAAAATTTCGCACCATTACTATCTAAATTAGAGTACTCATAACGTTATCTTAAAGTCATTGATTAATATAGAATTGAATTAAACTACAAAGCTATGTAAAGTTGACCATAATCAGTCAAAGTTCGTTCAAAGAGTTTATAGTGTAAATTAAACGGATTCTTTTTCCAACACGTCATTTCTAAACTAACAACTTTAGTGTTTTCGAAATAAAAATGGTTCTTTCTTTCTTGTGAAATTAGCCCCCGATCGTAATATTCCTTCAAAAACAATTAACACTATAAACTTAAATTTTCAATTTTATAATTAAAAAGATATTATAATTATCACCCAAGTTTTAAGTTTTTGAGATATTATAAACATTACAAATGATTCTCTATAGACAAAATTGAAACTTTTCATGGTAATTGGCTAATTGTAAGATGGTGACAAACCTGAGGAGATCTTCGTAATACCCAATAAGTTAGACGAATTTCTGTAATTAAGCCTTATCTTAGAGAATATTTTTAATCTACCCTTATAATTATATCGCCTCTTGGATCATTCATTGTTTGTCACATTCCATTAGTGGCACTACGTGAGTTTTCACTAGGGTAAATGACTATAGAAATTATGATTCATTAATATTTAAAACATCCCATGATAATTTGGGGCGATCCAACAAAGATATTATTATTCTTAAAATAAAATATAAAAAATTACAACGTTTCTGAAATATTATCTTAAAATTTGCTCATACATAACTTAATACAAAATTAATTAATTAATTTGCTCAATATCCTCTAGAGTCTAGATGGAAAGAGCATTCTTATGGCCATTTTTGGATTGAAATTTACTAATTCTTATAACACTTTTTTGGTCCTTTTAAGTTGTGCATGTCCAAATCTTGATGGCCCACTTAAGAAGCCCGTTTTCACCGTTACTTTGGTCATTTAATCCTTTTCGCCTAAAAATTGAAATTGGATTTTGGTCCCTAGGTCACTAGTTGTGTTTGTAAACTACACCTTTAGGTTTCAAAGATATATTATTATTATTACTATATGATTTTTTTGGTAATTATTATTACTAGATGATTTTTTTTATAAGTACTAGATGATAAGTTTTAATTATCTTAATTTTTGGATTAGAACAAAGCTTATATATCAGTATAAGAAAATAAGACAGCGATGTCGCACCATCTAAGGAGATAAATTGTTTTAATGAATACAGTCTAAGAAATATATTGAATATATGTGTTCTAGGAAAAATTATAACATGTTCATACTTGATGCTAAAATACACATTACATGCATTTATACTACGACATTTATTATCGTTAAAGTAAGTCTAATTTAATCAATGCAACTTATCGCACGTACAACTAGTTTGTCGGGTATTAAGAAATTTGGTTGTTTCGATACAAAATATCAATCACGATCAATAAATAAGTAGTAGTTGTTCAGTTGCCATAAAAAATTACGTAAGAATTTGATTTTCGTGCGTCGCACATTACAATATATAACATTTTCCCACTTAATGCTTAAAGTGCACCTTGTTATGATTCTCTAACGACAAAAGTGTAATTGAAACAGGATTAAACGATTGACAAGTTGTAATAATCCAATCGTCATAAGATGATGAACCCTAATTGACAACTATATAGAATAACAAATCCTGGTCATCGACGATATGATATCGAGATAAAATTTAGTATGCAAAATTAAAGACTCACGAAGAGTATGTACAATTTTTTATTGTACAAGGAATTTTATGGAGAAAAAAACTGGCACTGATGGTGGTTTATTATATGCCATTCTTTGTACTTGGACAATTATTGAAATGAAATGATTTATGAAATAATGATTGATAATGAATTTTTTTTTTAAGTAAAGGAGTTTATGTTGTTAACCCCTAAAAACAAAGATCTCAATGTTTAAATATAAGAGGCATATCAATCAAGAATTCCTCCTCATTAGGGATGGAGGGAAGAAGATGGTAAAAATAATCTCAGGTATAATACACAAATTTAGATTTAAAATTAGTAATTTCATGACTATTATAATAAAATGCAATATCATATATATCAAAATTACTTTATTAAACAAATACATATATATTCATAAGAGAAAAACATGTACATAGATGTTATCTCTCATAAAACAAGAAACCAAACATAACTAGAAACTAAATATTATGAGTACTCTTTTTTTTTATTTTTTCCTTTCTAAAAAAAATTCTCTTATCTCGTTGGTAATTAATACTACAAACCCTTAATTATTAATTACTCATAATTTCAACTACTCTCCAATTTTCATAATATCAATCCATTGATTAACAGCTCTAGGAATAACTTCCAAAGGATTATTCTTTCTCATTGCCAAATGGTACACCTCTTCCATGTCTAGTTCATCCAAATCATTGTCTCGTGGAACAAACCAATTGAATGTATTAACCAAACAAGCCACAACATATTGAACTTGAACGAAAGCCATTGGCAATCCAGGGCACATTCTTCGACCCGAACCAAATGGAACGAACTCAAAATTGTTCCCTTTAAAGTCAACTCCCGAATCAAGAAAGCGTTCGGGTCTATAACTCGATGGATCATCCCATATCGAGGGATCATTGGCCATTGCCCATGTGTTGACCATGACTTGACTTCCTTTTGGGATTGTGAAGTTCATCACATTGCATGTCTCGGTTGCACGATGAGGAAGTAGAAATGGTATAGGAGGGTGCATCCTTATTGTTTCTTTAACACAAGCTTGTAAATATGGGAGGACCATGATGTCCGATTCTTCGAGGATCTTGTCCCCTATATTGGTTTGAAGCTCAACTCAAACTTTGTACATTTCGTTTTTGTTCTTTATTAGATCCGACAATGCCGATATTATAATAATGTTAGTTGTGTCAGTTCCTGCAAGTAACAACTCCTGCATATATACAAAAAAGAGTGATAGATGATATGGGTGATTTTTAATTAATAAATTTAAGTGAAAAAGTACGAAAACATACGTGTGCTAAGCTAGGTGATTATTAATTAATAAATTTAAGTGAAAAAGTACAAAAAGGATTATTAATTAATAACTTAGGTGAAAGAGTACAAATAGATAATTATTAATTAATACATTTAGGTGAAAAAGTACAAAAACTTACCTGTAGTAAGTGGTTGATTTGATCGTCGTTGAAACCAATGTCAAGTAAAGTATCCAAAAAATCTTCTCGAATTATATTTCTTTTTTCTCTTATTTCCTTGAGAGTTTGGTTCCAAATTGTAAACATTTTTTCATGGATGTCTTTAGCCATCTTTTGCTTTCCCTGAATGTCCCATCGACGCAATATTGGGAAAATATCTGCTAAATTTGGGGAAGCTAGCAAATTAATAAACTGTGCTATCAATAGCTTCAATTGGGCTCCAGAGGAATGGTTTTCATCAGGCCCGAACTCGAAAAGATCCATGGAGAACAAAATATTTCCCATTGTATTCAATGTGAGTTTAAATATAAGATCACTCATATCAACAACCTCACCTTCCTTTGTATGCAAATATTTTACCAAATTGGCCACGTTCCTTTCTCCAATCTTCACCTGAGACTGAACGGCCCGGGCAGAGAAAAGCCCGACCCGACAAATGGACCTCAGGTTTTTCCAGTGTTCATTGCATTCTTTGGCGAACCCAATTGCAAACTTGTTGAGTTTCGGGTTTGATGATGGATGCGTGTACGAAAGATGCCTGGCTGATAAAATCGAGTCATGGGTCTTCAGTATTTCTGAGGCAGCCTTGGGGGACGAACCCAACACCACGAGCCTGGCGCCAAGCCTGAGGGACATGATCGGGCCATAAGTTTGGGCCATGTTTTTTATCTTGATATGAGGATTGCTTCTCAGTTGAAGAAGATTTCCAATAACGGGCCTTCAAAATGGGCCTGGTGGAATTGGTGCGGAAGTTTTTCTGAGCCTGATTTTGGCCAAGATGATGACGAGCGTAAAAACAGATATAAGCAAGAACAGAGCATTGTTGACATTCTCATTACTGGAATAGTGCATTTCCATTATTATTATTGAAATGAAAAAACTTTGGAGGAAATTTTAGTAGTGTTGAGTTGTGAAGATGTAAAATGGGCCGGGGGTATTTATGAAGAAAATATTGGGATACGTGTCAGAAAATCGACATGCAAATGTAGTTGTGAGTTTCATATTTTTGGTTTGAAGACAAAAGAAATTTATGAAGAAGGGAATATACGTGTATGGAATTGCGTATGAAGAGATGTTGAAGATCGAGCAGGTGTTAAGTGATTGTTTTTTTTCAATTGAAACTCTTTACTTTTCTGATGGAAGAAAGATGAATACTTTCCCTACAAAGGACATTGAAAAGACCATTTTTCAGCTAAAAGTATGAGTTAAATGCAAAACTACCCCTTGTACTCTGTCTAATGGCAAAGGACCCACATGTGATTGTTATTATAAAAAATCCCCATCTTTTTTTTTTTATTATTAGCAAAAAGTCCCATTTGAGGGATGTTTTCACTTTTTTAAATGAACATGAAGGTTATTGTCAGTTTTCAAAGTTACTAGTGGGATTATTGTCAATTTTTTAGGTGAATGAGGTGTTTTCACATTTTTCTGGTCGGGTATAATTGTTATTTTTCCTGCAAAATATGTACTTCGACTTGGGAGGGTATTTTTCGCTAATAAAAAATAATATATGGGGGTTTGATAATAAAAATAATACAAGAATTTTTTTGCTAATTTGGGGGGTGGGTGGGTGAGTGGTTTTAGATTTCATCCTAAAGGTATGCCTAAAAAGTGATGTAGTAATTAAGAAAAAAAAGTAGCATTAAATGAAAGATTATATATGAAAAATTCATGCTATTGGCTCGAAATGAAAATAAATTCAATCTAATTATAATATTTTCAGTCAAATCAATATCTGATGTTTGTTTTTGAAACAATGTATTGAAAAAAAGATATTATGTCGTTTAGCGGCATCTGGCACAAACATAATCAATAAATCTTCTTTGGGAATCGGGCGTACGGATATTTATATGGGTGACAGAGACAAGACTATCGACAAAATACATCTTTTAGAACTAAAAATGGCTAACGAACACGTACGTACAATTACTAATTTAAGCCCATTACGTGTTCAATCATTATTGGACTCGACAAAAATAAAAAGGAAAGATAATATGAATTATAATTTTTTAGGGCGGGAGAGGCTTTCATCCGGCCCCTACAGAGGTCCATCAAACCACCATTGACATTGCGTATCCAATTTAGTTACTTTTTACAATACACGATACATATGATATCTTAAAGTATCATTCTTACAAAATAAACGAAAGCATGGTTATCCATGCAATTCTCCATGAAAGATTTGGGAGAGGCATCTTACGTATTGGGATACGTATCTATAGAGATAGATCGATGAAGATGTTGGGATTCTCTCAATCTAAGTACATAGAAACAATACTGAAAAGATTCAGTATGGAAGAATCCAAGAGAGGATTGCTTCCAATGAAACACTGTATCTCTTTTTGCAAATCGATGTGCCCAACATCGAATGAGGATAAAAGGAGAATGTCTCAAATACCTTATGTTTCTACAAAAGGTGGCATGTTGTATGCTATACTGTGTACTAGACCAGACGTAGAACCTGCTCTAAGTGTCACGAGCAGTTAGTAGTCAAACTTCGGTAAAGAGCACTGGACCACAGAAAAAGGATATCCTTGAGTTCTTGAGAAAGACAAAGGATTTGTTCTTGGTTTACGGTGGTAGTGGAGAATTAAAACTCGAAGGATTTACTAATTTGAGTTTTCAGTCTGATGTGGATGAATATATATATCCAATTTTGGATACATATTTTGCCTCAATGGGTTAGCAGAAAATTGGAAAGGTTCCAATCAAAGCACTGTTGCCGACTCAACCATTGAAGCATAATATATCACAGCATCGGATGCAACAAAAGAAAGTGTTTGGATCGAAAGCTTCATCCAAGAGTTGGATGTAGTGCCTAGCATTGCGAAGCTCGTGGTTATCTTTTGTGATAACAATGGAGATATTGCTAAAGCAAAGGAATCGAGATCTCACCTTAAATCTAAACACATTGAGGGAAAGGTACCATTTGATTGGAGAAATCCTTGGTAGAGTAGACGTACTTAATGGATTACGTCGACTCGGAAGACAATCTAGTGGATCCACTAGTAAAGCCTTTGTCACGAAAAGAGTTTGAAGAACATCTTTGGAAGATGGGTCTTAGAAGCGTTTGTGATTGGCTTTAGGGCAAGTGGGAGATTGAAAGGATAGTGCCCTGCAAGCCAATATATCTAGCTTGTATTAGGACTATCATAAACTTTCTCTAGTATAAATGAATTAATACGCTCGTTTTTTATAGTATGTAAATCAAACAATGGCCAACTTCATCTCTCGCGAATCACTTAAGTGATTGGATGAAATCCTTGGATCACAATAGACTATGGGACGATTCACTTCAGTATGAGTGCAATCATGAAACAATCTCTAAGGTCATGATCTTAAAACATGTTCCAAGTCATAGATTCCGAACGAGACGGGGTATCGAAGGAATCGCAAAGACTTGTACAAGTATGCATGATTCACATGGAGTGTATTTGTAGCGTTTCATGAGCAAGGCATTTGATGCCAGTGCATATGAGTAGGTGGTTCGATAGGGGATCGAACGCATCGAACGACCCAAACATAGAAACCCATTGCGGAAGCGCATGACGCACATCGGCGATGGGATGTTTCTTAAGACTTGTAATAGTGTACGATTTAGTCCTTTGACTTTCGGTGCTAGGGCGAATTCGGTGCACGTGAGTACGTACTTTGATTTAGGAGTCGATCACTTAAGCCTGATCATGGTGCGACTACTTTGGGTACGTAGGATCGTGTAGACGAATGGTTAGCACTAATATGGGATCTACCGACTCAACGTAGTGTGTTGAGAGAATTTCCTATACATTTTTAGATAATAGATTCCGAGAAACTTATGGCCATAGTTGGTGATGGATTTGGAAAGGGGTTTCCAAATTTAACAGTCACACTGGAATCATTATCCGAAATTAGAAAGTATAGTTATCGAGATAATTAGAGGTGCCGATCAATTCACACACCCTAGGTCTCGATCGGGAAATTAAGTCGATAGAAGGACCGTATGTACATGGTACTTATAAGAGGTGAGGTTCACTGAGATCAATTCACCTGAAGTTGGGCCTCATGCGCTTGTGGCTAGACATCGACCATGAGGTGTGGGTACTCATGAATTAATAAGGAGATTAATTCTTGAGTGGTTAATTGAAGTTGTTCAATTAATCAGAGCAATTTATAAGCTCATAAATTAAATCACGAAAGTCATGGGCCCGCGGCCAATTGATGGTGAACCTAGAGGGTCACACACAATACAATTGGACTGCAACAAATCAAATAAGGAAAGTTTGATTTAAAGAGTTAAATCAAAACTGAAGAATTAAAGTGTTAATTCTTGAAAAAGAAAAATTAATTAATTAAATGGGTTGAATTAATTAAAAGATGGTCTAGGTCCATTAGGAAACAAATAAAGGCCATAAGTAAATGGGCTTTCAGTTTCCTAGTAGGATTAGAACACGTCTAGGTCAAGACTCCTTATCTATATAAGGAGCTCAAGACCTTAAAAACCTAAGCCCTAATACACATGATGAGCCGCCCTCTTCTCCAAAAGAAAATCAGCCGCCGCCACCTCTCTTCTTTTGAGGTTCGGCCGAACCCTGTGAAATTGCACAGGGTTCATGCGTTTTTCCTCTTCTTTCTTCCGTGCTTGATAACCTTTAGATCTTAGTTCTGAGCCTGTGGATTCAAAGGAGTTGCTACAATCCAGTTGGTGTGGACACCGCTAGAGGCACAACACATGGGGTGCTTCTCCGAACCAAAAGTCCTGCAGATCTGAAAGAAGACCGGAGAAAACCACCACCGTTCCTGTGGTGAGGTAAAAATCGCTAAACACCCTATGGATGTTTTGATTTGTGTAAAAATCCTTTTCGTATGACTAGATGAATAAAGATTCTGCTTGGGTTGTTTTTAAAAAATATTAAAATTCCGCTGCTTTTAACGTCTTGACGTTACCAATAACCCAACACTTCGAGCCTTTTTACCTTTTCCTCGAGCAGGCTTTTCTTCGCGACTACCATCACCAAGCTCTCCTCGACCGCGGGAGTTTACTTAGCTTTGGAGTCAGCCAATTCCTTCTTAACCTTGGCGAGCTCCCTGTTTGTTTTATCAGCTTGTGCTCGAAGTCTAGATTCTTCGAAGAGAGACTTTTGGAAGGCCACGTGCACCCGATCTGATTCATCTTCCAAAAGTGAGGTACGATATAGCTGGTTGAGAAAGTAATCTCCGGCCTGTAAAGGGATAATAGAAAACAGTGAACATCCTATGTGAAAAGACAAAAGTTAATATTCCAGTGAAAAGTGCAGTACCGCTTGATGTGCTCGGGAGAACCGGCCTAGAATATCGAGGTCATTATGAGCCAGAAGCTCTTCCTGGTCCTCGGCAAAGCGTCCCGCCATAAAGACCTTGATGGACTTATCATAGACATTCTCTCCGTTGGGGTCGTGGCCGCTCAAAATAGACATTTCCTCGGGATACCACCCGCTCTGCGACCTTTGAGGTGGTCCTCGATAAAATCCACCATATCAGGCGCGTTTTGGTCTTCACGACGGGAAAGAGGTCTATTGTTTCGACCTACCAAGTCCTTCTTCCTCTTCGCTTCGGGGTCCCCGCCGTCCTGACTTTTCCTGGCCCGTCTTAGACAGATCTCCTTCCCCTTCATCTTCTTCATGGTAAACAGACTGCACCCTAATCCCGATGACGAGGAAGGGCCTTCCCCTTCATCTTCAGGCTCTTCATCCGCATCGGATCGGGCACCTTGGGAGAGATTCTCTCGAGGAGAAACAATAGGTCGACTGGATTGTGTCTGATGGGGTTTAACCTGCCTTCTCGGTTGACCCGACGTTTTCTTCGAGGTGGAAGCCACGATTCTGCTGACTTTGGAAGCTCGGTAACTTTCTACCATCATATCTAAGGAAAGGAAAAATTGTGTCAAAGGACGAAGGCTTTAAAATAAGATTACATGTTGAAAGTGGAAAAATATATTACCCAAGCATCGGGGATTTTCTGCGACCCCGAGGTCGAACGTGGCCTGGCTTAGCCCCGCTTAACCTCAGAACTGGCTCCAAGATGAGAAAAGCTGATTGGTATAGGTCGGAATTCATAGAGGCGACAAAAGGTTCGCGGGGACCCCACTTAATGTGGCCCATGATTTCGCGTTTGCCAGATATCCAATCGCGCTAACTTTTCATCGATACGGAATCATTTCCGAGCTCCCCTCAGAGGTCGGCATATCCGGTCCTTTAACAAAGAAAAACCATATTTTCCAGTCCAGGGAATTACTAGAGACGATCGTCGATAAAACACAGTGGTTCGGGCGTTGAGAGAAATACACAAACCGCGCGTTAGAAGCTGGGGAGTTGCTGATTTTGAAAATCTGCCAAAAATTCTGGAAGTTGGCAAGTTTGTTCTTAGCCTTCATATCACTCCAGCTTTACTAAGTGAAAAATATGGATTAAGGAATGAAGGAGCCACTGACTTTTCAGTGTTGGCTACTCCATTGGAGAAAGATTTATGGAATTTTGCTGCGAAGAAAGGTGAAATTCTCACTGCTTCGATCAAGAAAACCCAGCTGATTGACGAATTTAAAAGGATGGCTGACCTGTTTGCCAAGGTCATGGAAAAATGTACTAGTGCACTGGATGTGTTACCCAAAAGGAGAATGCACTTTATGATGGCAGTTTACTATGGGATGAAAGTAAACTGGGATGCCTACGTGTTCTATGTGATAGCAGATCACAAGGAAGCTGGATAGAACCATCATAAGATTTTCTTAAGTTATCTACTAATGAGTTTGGGCTGTGGTATGACCTATGGAAAAGTCATTCATAGAGCAAAAGAGGTTAAGATTTATGAATCTATCAAGTCAGAAGCCAGACCTAATGTTACACCTGAGAAGGAGCAGAAGAAGAGAAAATCTGCTGAGAAAAAGCCATTGAGAAGGCTAAGAAAATTAAAGGTGATAGCAAAATTGCTGATAAACCTCCTGCAGATAAGAAGAGCAAAATTGCAGTTAAGGCTGCTGATCAAGCTGTTCAAACGGTGGTAAACCTACTGTTCAAGCCAGAACAACTGACATTGCTGGTGAGATAATATCTCAAGTTGCTAAGGACATAGATGCAATGCCCATTGGAGATTCTCCTGAAGAACAAAATCAGAAGAGTTGTTGTGCACCCAAACTGTGTGTGCGGGTGACAGCAATTGTCCAGTGGCACACAAACTGAGTGTGCGGGTGGAGTCACAATCGAATATCGTGGGCGCTTGAATGAATGCACTATAAGGGAAGGGTATGCGCATTTCCTAACACCAATTGGTTTTGGGGCAACTGGTAGCGCCTGAGGTCCTACAAGTGGTATCAGAGCCAAGGTCACGTGTTCGATTCCCAGCTGGAGCAATTGCTGAGGGGGATATTGTTGGGCACCCAAACTGTGTGTGCGGGTGACAGCAATTGTCCAGTGGCACCCAAACTGAGTGTGCGGGTGGAGTCACAATCGAATATCGTGGGCGCTTGAATGAATGCACTATAAGGGAAGGATATGCGCATTTCCTAACACCAATTGGTTTTGGGGCAACTGGTAGTGCCTGAGGTCCTACAAGAGTTGCCTTTAGAGAATGTTACAAAGAGGACAAGAAGTGCTTTGAAACCTTCTCCTATTGCAACTGGAGTACATACTAAAGTAACTGCCAGAAAAAAGGATAAACTTAACAGAACATCATGTTACTTTTTCTGAGAAAGTAAGGAAAGATCCACAGTCTGCTGAAACACCAGTGGAATCAGCAAAGGAGTCTGATGCTGAAAATCAGAAATTCAGTCTGTTGTTCCATCAGCAGAAGTCACTGAAACACCTGCTGCCAGAAAGAAAAGAACTGGTAAAGCCAAGGTTACCTATGCCCACAAAAAGAAAAGTGAAGAGCTGAGCAAAGAAAAAGAGATGAATCTGAGCTTAGAGCTGCCTTGGAGGCAAGTAAGTCAGAAGCTGCTATCAAACAGTTGACTGATGAAGAGTTAGCTGCTAAGGAGGCTGAAGACCTGGCCTTAGCACTTGAAGCAAGTAAGAAAGATGCTCATGGCCCGAGAAGAAGTGGTGGGATTGTTATATGTGAACCAAAAGAATAAGTTTTTGTGTTGCCTCGACCTCTGATCATGAAGAAAAGAAAAAGAAAAGTCAGACTTGCACTGGAGATAGTAAAGAGTGATGTTGTTGTCTTCACCAAGTTTGAAAGTGTACTGGAGAGGTACAACAACTTGCTGAAATCTAAGTGTATCTTTCTTGCTGAAAAGATCAGATACAATAGATGGAGGAACTACAAATTGAGGAAGACCACTGAAGAGTTCAAGGCCTGGAAAGAGGCTACTGCTGAGGAAAGTTGGATAATGAAATGGTTGCAGACCAACAATATTAAACAAGCTCTAGACTCTGATTTCTTCTTTGATAGAGTACATAAGTATGCAAAACTCATTGTACAAAAAGAATCAACAACTCTCAGAGAATCAATTACAAACAAATCCAGAAGGGAAAAAGACTTAGCTGAGAGGGCTATGAAAATTGCAGTTTGTGTAACTCTGGACAGATGGGTTGAGAGATCAAGGTTTGACCAGGGAAGTTCTAGTGATCTGCCAACTCTGCCCAGTTTACAAGATATAGCTTTCAGATTAGAAATCAGAAAGTACCAAGAATCAAATCACTCACATCAGACGACCTCGCCTTTTGTACCTGTAAATTTTATTCATCATAAAACAGTCGTGTCTACTGATGGTTTTAATTTTATACATCTTACAAATGAATGTACTGATCTGAATCAAGCTTATGCAAAGGACTCATTTGTTGAACTAAACACTGCTGATGATCAAGTTCCACTGGATGCAATACTTCAAGAAAAATGAGCCTTTAGCTATTGCCTGGAAAGCTGAAGCAACTTGTTGGTCCCAAGTGGTCAGATGAGGTCTAGAGAGGGGGGGGGGGGGGGGGGGGAATAGACCTCTGAAAATTTGACTGTAAAAATCTCTAACTTTTTCTGTCAGTAGACTAAGCTGATCAACATTCGTAAGTATACTAAGCTGATCTCGCACAAAGCTTTGAACAGCAGAGTTGACCACTCTTCTGATTTTACTTAGCTGATTTTGAGAAAATCAGAGTTTTAAATAACTTACTTGCAGCGGATTTATCAAGTGTTTTTCACAAGTAGGTTTATTTAACTTAAAAGATTTTATTCCCAGTTTTAACAAACTCCTTTTTAAAATCTTTGACAGTTAACTTTGAGTGTTTAAAAGCTTTTGAAAAATATGCAAGTAAAAATGCAAACTTAAACACAATCAATTTTTATAGTGGTTATATGGATGTAAATCCCTTAGTCCACTCTTCAAAGTCACTTATATCTTGGGTTATACTATAAACACACAGTTTACAATATACAATGCTTGCGCCAAACAACAAATGAAATGGCCACAAGTGCGCAATAGGAAATCACAAAGAAAACCTATCCTCTGAAGTAATATCACTCACTAAGATGGATATCTACTTCTCACAACACTTTTCAAACAAAATCACTCAGATTTATGTGTATATCTTTTTTTTCTCAGTTCTTCTTTCGTCAACAGATGACTAAGCTAATGAGTGTTCTGTTCTTGAGTTTTTGAGACTTAGAAGAATTCTGCTTCGAAATTTACTCTCAGTTGTGTTGTTTTGGATGTCTCTAACTCTTGAACCTTGAACTATTTATACTTGAGGTTTGAAAATCTGCCCGTTGAGAGATCGACAGGTATTCAAAATCCTCGAGTACCGGTCCCTGTTTTCATAAATGGCTACCTGCGACTGTGCACTGTACACTCTGCTGTACTTTATGTCATTTCGCATTAAATGTACTCTGTTGATCCGAGGTTTCTCTTCAATCATTTGTCTTTAATACCCTTCATTTACAACATTTATTACTTCAGGTGCATTTATTACCGTTGCAATAACTTCCGATCACTTCCACTCTGCTGATCGAATCCATTCGTCTGATGAACACTCTGCTGATCCAAATCTAACTCATCTGATTTGAGTCTGCTGAAATCCACCAGTCTGATTCCGAATGCAGCAACAGATCAGTAGTCTTCTGGACCATAAATTTGACCCTTCTGATTTGTCTTCTTCCTTGGTCAAATAATTATAAGGTTTGAACTAAGCTTCCAATACTTAGCTGATGACTTTTGGAAATCATCAAAACCTCCCTTCACTTCTAAGTCTTCATCTTCATCCAACAATTTCCCCCCTTTTGATGATGACAAAATTTCAGCTAAGTACCTGTACCTAAAACTAAAGTTAAGTCCTCAAAAATTTCTGAGATAGAAATAGTATGTTGGAAACTTGAACTTTTATAGATTTTCAAAGAATATTACAGTACAAGTTTACAAAGAAAGAACTTAAAGTGAAATTACAAACAAAGTAAGCTGATATATAAATTTTCAATTTAAAGACATAGTCTAGAAAATCTAGTCTAGTCTTCAGCTTCTTCATTATCTTCATCTTCTTCCCCACTGGAGAAAACTTCAACCAAATTCTTAGAGACAGCATATATCTTCTTTTTTATTTCCTCTATCCTCTTGGCTTTTCTCCAAGGATCAAGCTGTTCTTCAGCAGAGTCTTTGGAGGCAACTAACTCTTTGTCAAATTTTGCTACATTCTTAGGCTCTTCTTCAGCAGCTTCCTTAGTCTTGGTTACTTCAATAGCTGGTCTACTTGTCTCTTCATCAGCAGGTTTTTCAGTAGGCTCCACTTTCTCAGTAACTTCAACAGCAGATGCAACATTCTTCTTGTTATTAGCTGATTCCTCTTCCCCCTTTTTGTCATCATCAGTAGGGTTGAGTTGTTCAACTGGAATAGGAGTAATGTTGACAGCATTACATAGCAGCCTGATGTTTTGATCCACAGTTTGAAGTCAGAGATTTTGTTGAGTCTGATTACTCTTCAAGGCAGCAGTCTGGTCATTAAGATAATCCACATTTACTTGTAAGGTGGCCACTTCTCAGCTTCTGCTTCAGTTGCCTCTTGAAATGCTTGACCAACTCTGTTCCAATCCATCTCATGTCTTTGAAGAGTTGCATGTATCTGATTTACATCCATCTTAACGTCTTCAACCTGACGAGTCAATGCAACAATTCCCTCCTTGAGCAACATGGAATGGTCAGCTGGTTGTGGAAGGCTTTCCACAGCATTTTGAACAATTTTAGCAGCTGTTTCTTCAAACTTGCACAACAGCTCTTTGTTCCTCTCTTCCATTTCCTTCATTGAATTTTCAATCAGGGTCTTCACAGAATCAATTATTGAAGTTTGAGCAGTTTCAGCTTGAATGGAAGGTGCAACAGTTAACAGCTTTGGAGTGGTTTCAGCATTTGGCTCAACTGTCTTTTGTTCTTCAATTGATTCCTTATCAGTCGGCTTATCTGTCACATGAACAAAATCAGAACCATCAGCAGATACAACAGTCTTCTGACGTATAAAATCAGCAGGCACAAAGAGAGACGTTGTCTGAAGTTGTTTGTTTTGCTCTTGATAAGAACTGATTTCAGAACCAAAGGCAATTTGTTGCAGACTTGGCAAACTGGGCAGATCACTTGATGTTCCTTTGATGTAGACTGATTTTTCAACCCATTTTTCCAAGGTAACGTATACTGCAACTTTGATTGCTCTCTCAAATAGGTCATCAGTTGGACCAGGTTTGTTGGGCATTGAATTCTTGAGAGCAGTTGCCTCCTGAGTCACAATGAGTTTGGCATACTCATGTACTCTGTCATGGAAGAAATCTGTGTCTAGGGCCTGTTGGATGTCATTGGTCTGCAACCAATTCATAATCCAACTTTCTTCAGCAGCAGCCTCCTTCGAGGCTCTGAATCCTTCACATGATTTCTTTAGTCTGTAATTCCTCCATCTGTTGTATCTGATCTTCTCAGCCAGGAATACAGTTCTGGATTGGAGAAGGGAGTTGTACCTTTCCAGTTCAGCTTCAAATCTTGAGAAAGTGTTGGGGTAACTTTTGACAACTTCAAGTGCCCTCTTCACCTCTTTCTTCTTTCTTTTGATTGGCTGGGCTCTGGGCAGTAAGAACTTTCCTTCCAGTGATTTGCCAATAACTATGCCACCAGTCCTTCTTGGACCATGGGCATCCTTCTTGCTTTCTTCAAGGGCTTTAGCTAAGTCAGCTTCTTCCTTAGCAGCTAGCTCAACCTCAGTCATCTTTTTGACTTCAGGATCTGCTTTGCTTGCTTCAATAACCCTTTGAAGTTCAGCTTCATCCCTTTTCTTTTATTTTGCTTCTTCCCGTTTCTTCTTGTGATAGGCATACATCTTAGCTTTGCCAGTTCTCTTCTTTCTGGCAGCTTGGGTTTCAACAACTGGTGCCTCAGCTGTTGGAACAACAGACTGAACTGCTTGAGTAGTAATCTGATCAGGTTGAGGTGTTGATGCCTCAGCTGTCAGCTGATCAGACTCCTTAGCTGAAATAACTGGTCGTTCAGAAGTTTGAGTTACTTATCAAACTATTTCAGCAGTGTTAGCATCTTGATCTCTCAGGACCAGTTTCTTTCTAGCAGTTGCCTTAGTATGAGGAACAATAGTGGATGCAACAGTGTCTTTAAGAGCACTCCTTGTCCTCTTAGCAACGTTTTCAGCTGGCAACTTAGCTGAATGAGTTCTTTCAGGAGAGATGTCATAAGCCATGCGCTCAATCTTCTTTACAGTTTCATCGATAATTTTATCAGCAGGGTCCACTGATCTGGCTTGAATAGCAGGAGGAGTTGTTTGATCAGCAGTGCTTGAAACTGTAGCCTTGCTTTTCTTTGCTTTTCCAGCAGGCTCCTTAGGCTCAGTAGCCTTCCTTTTAGATTGCCTCTTTTCTGGCACGGCAGCAGGCTCTTTGATTCTGACAGCCTTGACGGCCTCATAGATTTTTAGTTCCTTAGCCTTGTGAATTTCTTTGCCATTCGTCATAGAACATCCCAGATTCATCAGCAGATGACTGAGAAAGATTCTGTGAAGAGTTTGACCATGCTCCTTGTGATCAGCAATTATGTACCAAACATAATTTGCGCAGTTTACTTTCAGCCCATAGTAAACTGCAATCATCGTATGAAATCTCTTCATTGGTACACTATCAAGGGAGAAGGTGCAGTTCTCCACAATCTTGGCAAGGAGATCTGCCATTCTCTGAAATTCATCATTTAGCTGGGGCTTCTTTATGTTTCCAGAGAGGATTTCATTCGACTTCACAACTATTTTCCAGAATTCAGCCTCCAACGGCTCAGCTAAGGTAGAAAGTTCAGTTGAACCTTCAATAGATAATCCATACTTCTCGTTCAACACCTTAGGAGTCAGACAGATGTCTTTTCCCTAACCTTAGCCTTGATTTCCAGATTCTCATAGTCTGGTTTCCCATCAGATTTGTAAAACTCCAGAACTTCTGGTGTAAACACCATCTCTTCATGAGCTTCCATGAAGTTTACCAGCGAAGCAGCTTTGAATTTTTCCAAAATCTCTTTCATAAGTTGAGTGCCTGTTGCGTAATAGGTCTGGTAGTTCAAGAATCTACCTTCAGCATTTGCGTCCTTGGAACTCATTGTTTTCTGAAAAAGATTAGAAAGAAACGAGAGAAATTTGCAGAAAATATGAATGCAAAGTGCTCTTGTGCTCTTGAAATTTTGAGGGTGCGTAAAAGATTAGTCAGCTGATCAGATCTGGATTTATAAGGGTTGGAAGATTTCGGTTTCCGTGTCAAGTCAACCGTGAGATCAGTTACTGATAAAGTAAATCGATTGAACGAGATACGCGGATTTCAAAATTAATCAATTATGTCAGACTAGGCGGGAAAACGAAACGTCACTAGTCTTTTATTTATAAAAGCGTGTTTTCAGATATTACGTTTTTAATACAACACTGTTTATTAATTGACATAAGTAAACAGATGACTAAAATATATCTGGCAGATGACTTGTCTGATACAATATATCACTAGTGAAAGCCAATATCTAGTGATCTTCCTTTGCTGTTTGTCAATCCAGCAAGATAAATAATCTTCAAGTCTTCAAGAATTAAGAACAAATCTTTTGATTAAAACAACTTAAACTAACTGTCATTGAAGATTTCATATTTAAAACAGGAGTACCGCTAGTCTTACACGTTCCCCTTGAATTCAAGAGTCTATCAGTCAACTAGTCTGTTGAGAGTCACTATTCTTGAAAAATAACACTTGTTGCTATCAGATTACTCAGCTGATGAACCCAGTCTTCTGATAGGTTCCCCCTCAGCTTATGAATCCAATTTTAACAAGCCTAGTTCCACTCTTAGAGTAGAAAATCTTGCATCACTCAATGGTTTGGTGAAAATGTCAGCGATCTGATTATCTGTATGAACATACTCAATAATAACAGTTCCTTTTCCAACATGGTCTGTGATGAAGTGATGTTTGATCTCAATATGCTTAGTCCTGGAATGACTAGTAGTATTCTGAGTAAGTGAGATTGCACTTGTATTGTCACAGTAGATAGGTATTCCACTGATCTTGATATTATAATCTTCTAGTTGATGCTTCAACCAGAGTATCTGTGTACAACATGCTCCAGCGGCAATGTATTCAGCTTCAGTAGTAGATATGGATACTGAAGTCTGTTTCTTACTCATCCATGAGATCAGACGACTGCCTAAAAATTGACAAGTACCTGTAGTACTCTTCCTATCAATCTTGCAGCCAGCAAGGTCAGAATCTGAATATCCAATAAGTTCAAATCCTGATTCCCTTGGATACCACAATCCCAATTCTTGAGTGCCTTTTGAGATACCTTAATATCCTTTTGGCAGCTAAGAGATGAGATTCCTTAGGATTTGATTGAAATCTCGCACAAACCCCAACAGAGTACATAATTTCTGGTCTGCTAGCTGTTAGATATAACAGTGACCCTATTATGCCTCTATATTTGGTGATGTCAACTGATTTGCCATCTTCGTCTTTATCCAAACGAAGTCCAGTAGACATTGTAACACTAACAGATGAGCTAGTTTCCATACCAAATTTCTTCAACAGATCTTTTGTGTACTTTGCTTGATTAATAAAAATACCATCAGGTAGCTGTTTGACTTGTAATCCAAGAAAGTAATTAAGTTATCCCATCATGCTCATTTCAAACTTATTCTGCATCAGCTTAGAGAACTTTTCACACATATGTTCGTTAGTTGAACCAAAAATAATATCGTCCACATATATTTGAACTAACAATATATGATTATCCCATTCAATAGTGAACAAAGTCTTATCTACTTTACCTTTGCGAAATCCTTTAATTAAAAGAAAGTCCGATAAAGTATCATACCATACTTTGTCTCCTTGTTGATAAGCTTCAAAACCTGGAGGTTGTTCAACATAAACTTCTTCTTGCAATTCTCCATTGAGAAAGGCAGACTTCACATCCATCTGATTGACTGTGAAGTTCTTGTGAGCAGCATAAGCTAGGAATAATCTGATTGCTTCAAGCCTTGCTACTGGTGCAAATGTCTCATCAAAATCAATGCCTTCTTCTTAGCATTAACCTTTGGCAACTAGTCTTGCTTTGTTTCTGGTAACCATACCATCTTCATTCATTTTGTTCCTGAAGACCCACTTAGTGCCAATTACCCTTTGATGAGTAGGTCTAGGTACTAAGTACCAAACCTCATTTCTTTCAAATTGATTTAACTCTTCTTGCATTGCTTCAATCCAGTGAGAATCACTAAGAGCTTCAATTTGCTCTTCACTCTACCAGTGGATCACCAATCACTAGGTCAGGTGGGTGATCTCTGAGCCATCTGAGATCAGGTTACAAATCTGGATGTAGTCCTCTTGAATGATCTTGCAACACTACTGTAGTAGTCTCAGTAGTAGTCTATTGAACAAAAGTGGTCTGTTGAACAGTTTCTGGTCTGTCAGCTGTTTGCAACTCCTCTGTTAGACAATCAGTAGATTGATTTTGAACAGCACTTGAGTTACCAGCTGGGTTGAGATCAAGTAGTATGATGGGAACATATTTTTCTTTTCTTTCCATAGTCAGCTTCTGAAAATCAGCAGATATCTCTGTAGTTGAATTTTGATTCTTTTCAGAAGATTGATTTGGCTCATCAAATACTACATGAATTGACTCTTCTACCAGTAAAATTCTTTTGTTAAACACTCTATAAGCTTTACTAACAGTAGAGTAATCTACAAAAACAGCTTCATCAGCCTTCTCTGCAAATGCAGTGAGGTGATTTTTCCCATTATTCAATACATAGCATTTACAACCAAAAATCCTAAGATAATGTATATTAGGCTTTCTGTTGTTCCAGACTTCATAAGGTGTCTTGTTTTGACTCTTGTTGATCATACATCTGTTCTGGGCGTAGCAGGCTGTGTTTGTAGCTTCTGCCCAAAATCTTTGAGGAAGTTTTGCTTCAGCTATCATGGTTCTGGTAGCTTCTTTTAGAGATATGTTTCTCCTTTCAGCAACTCCATTTTGTTGAGGTGTTCTGGCAGCAGAGTACTCATGGTTGATTCCTCTGGTGTTACAATACTCTTCAACAGTAGAGTTTGTAAATTCAGTCCCTCTATCTGATCTGATCTTTAAGATCTTCAAGCTTTTCTCATTCTGGATCTCTTCAAGCTTTTCTCATTCTGGATCAGTTCCATCAGATTGGTAAGATGTTCCTTGGTTTCACTTTTCTTCTTCATGAAAATCACCCAAGTGTATCTTGAAAAATCATCCACAACAGCTAGGCAATATTTATTTCCACCATTGCTGATTGGATCTATAGGGCCAAACAAATCCATATGTAGTAGCTCCAAAATTCTGGTTGAAGATTGGTGCTTCTTGATATTGAAAGTGGACTTCACTTGTTTACCCTTCTGACAGGCGTCACATAGCTTATCTTTGCTCATGACTGTCTTTGGAATTTCTTCTACCAAATTGTTCTTTATCAATCTGTTTATGGTCTTGAAATTCAGATGATTCATTCTTTTGTGCCAAAACCAACTGATTTCACTTGGTGTAGAAGCCACCAAACAAACATTAGAATTCCTGTCCACAGAATTCTAGTCGACTACATAGATATTTCCTTGTCCTGTTCCAGATAGTATCACCTTCTTGGTTCCAACTTGCTCTACATAGCACTTATCTGAAGAGAAGATAACAGAAAATCCCTTTTCACAAAATTGACATATGCTCAGGCGATTGTACTTGAGGCCTTTCACATATGAAACGCCAGATATTTAAATGTTGCCTTTGATTATCTTTCCACACGCCACAATCTTGCCTTCTTTGCTTTCTCAAAATGTAACCTTTGGACCGTCTATGGCAACAACATCAGTCAGTTCATGTATGTCTCCACACATGTGCCTTGAACATCCACTGTCCAAGTACCATTTCTTCTCTACTTTACTCCTACTCCTAATCCTAACCTACAAAACAAAATAAAATTGTTTTAGGTACCCTTTATTGAGAGGGTCCTGGTGGATTAGTATCACCTTTGACAACCCAAGATTTTGAAGTCTTAGGCTTCTTAGGCTTTGGAGTATTTGCAGGAGCATGAGGTACTCTGTTATTATCATAATTTTCAGCAGGCATGTTATTGTGATAATCATTATGATGTGAGTATGGCTCATAAGTAGGATATGATGCATGATAAGCAGGGTAAGCATGCATTGGATGATGAGCAGGGTATGCAGCATAGTAAGATGGAAATTGAGGTGCATGATATAATGGTGGATATGCAGGTTGCACATAATATGATGACTCATTTCCATACCAAGCATTTTCATATTTATAATTCTTATGCTTCTTTGGTTTGCTCTTAGCTTGCTCATTAACAGACGACTTAGTTTTACTAGTCTGATTGGTTTGACTCTTATCAACAGACTTCTTAGGACTCTGCTGTTTAGTTTTACCAGTCTGTTTTTCAGTTTTAGGCTCTTTGCCCTTTTTAGCCTTAGGAGTTTTATTCTCCTTTTTCTCTTTTTCCTGTGAGGCAGGTTTAGCAGTCTGAACATATAAGATAATATTACTATTATCAGCAGATATAAAGTTTTCAGTTCTAAACTTTCAGTTACTAAGGGTGTTCTCTGTTCATTAGATGTGTTCATTGATGCAACAGACGACTTATCATGATTAGATATTATATTTTCTAATTCCATGATTTTCCCTTTGTAAACTTCACACTCAGCTTTCAGAGATTCATTCTCTTGCTCAAGCTTTTTATACTCAGCTGATTCTTGTGGTTTTTCAACCTGAAGTTTCAGTGAAGTATTTTGCTCTTTTAGCATAGTCATCTCTTCCTTAAGCTTTGCAAATGCAGTAGCAATACTTGAGTTATTTAACATCATTTGCTCAAATGAATTAAATAGCTCATTTTCAGCAGGAGTTACCTCATCATCAGATGACTCTGAATCTTTGGCCATTAAACAAAGTAGTGCAGGTTGCTCATCTTCAGTAGAGTTGTCATCAGACATCTCTGAATCTGAATCAGACGAGTAGGTGGCAGCCATCTTTTCAGCTTCTGCCATTAGCACTTTACTTTTGTTGTATATTTTCTCCTTTATGAGTTTCTTTTCTTCCTCAATGTACTTCTCAGCTTTAGGATATGAGCAGTCCTTGATGAAATGTCCCAATTTCCTGCAATTGTAGCACATTAGTTTGGATTTATAACTATCCTTACTATCATGAGAATGTGAGGTAGGGTTAGAAGTAGAAGCATTGTTGTATTTGTTCTTCATTTTTCTCTTGTAGAACTTCTTGAATCCATTCAACAACAGTGCAACGTCACCAGCAGTGTACTCCTTTTTGTTGAGCAGCATGGTCTCATCATATGAGTCAATTTCTTTACTTTTGTTTGCTGATGTTCTTGAGTTTTCAGCAGCAACCAGGGCAGCTGTGGGACTAGGTTTCTTCTATACCCATCCTTGGCAGTTTATACTCATACGCCTTGAGTACAGAGAACAGCTCGGTGAGAGAGATCTTCCCAGAATCCCTTGATTCTTCCATGGTTGTAATCTTCATGTTGAATTTGGGAGGTAGCGCCTTCAAGACTTTGACAGTGATCTCTTTATCTGAGAAGGTTTTTCCCAGCTTCAATACTTCATTTAGAGTCCTTGTAAACCTTGTATCCATCTGATCAATGGTTTCTCCAGACTTCATTTTGAAGTTTTCCAACTTTTCAAGAGCAATGCTCAAGTTGTGCTCTTTGATGGCATCATTTCCTTTGCTCATGTTATGAACCTTGTCCCACATTTCTTTTGCAGTCTTGCAATGCTTGACCTTATCAAATCGGTCATTATCTAGGGCTCTGGTCATGATGAAGCGACCAAATTTATCAAGATTGAACAGCTTGACTTCTTCAGCTGTCATCTCATCAAGCTCTTTATTTACCACCGTTTCTACATCATCTACTTTGATGGTCTTGGTGATTTTGAAAGGACCTTTAGTTATGCACGTGTACATATTATCGTTGTAAGCAGCAAGGAAGATTTCCATGCGGATCTTCTAGTTCTCAAAACTCACACCGCCGATGTGGGGAACATGGCTGATACAATCTATTTTTCAAAAAGTTTTTATTTTTCAAAATATGCTCTTTTGAAAACTTTTTCAAACCTTTGAAAAACACACTAGGATCAAGCTCGTTGATCAGACAAATGATTCAAATGAACCACCTGCTCTGATACCACTTGTTGGTCCCAAGTGGTCAGATGAGGTCTAGAGGGGGGGGGGGGGGGTGAATAAACCTCTAAAAATTTGACTTTAAAAATCTCTAACTTTTTCTGTCAGCAGACTAAGCTGATCAAGATTCGTAAGTATACTAAGTTGATCTCGCACAAAGCTTTGAATAGCAGAGTTGACCAATCTTCTGATTTTACTTACCTGATTTTGAGAAAATCAGAGTTTTAAATAACTTACTTTTAGCGGATTTATCAAGTGTTTTTCACAAGTTGGTTTATTTAACTTAAAAGATTTTATCCCCAGTTTTAACAAACTCCTTTTTAAAATCTTTGACAGTTAACTTTGAGTGTTTAAAAGCTTTTGAAAAATATGCAAGTAAAAATGCAAACTTAAACACAGTCAATTTTTATAGTGGTTATATGGATGTAAATCCTTTAGTCCACTATTCCAAGTCACTTAGATCTTGGGTTATACTATAAACACACAGTTTACAATATACAATACTTGCGCCAAACAACAAATGAAATGGCCACAAGTGCGCAATAGGAAATCACAAAGAAAACCTATCCTCTGAAGTAATATCACTCACTAAGATGGATATCTACTTCTCACAACACTTCTCTAACAAAATCACTCAGATTTATTTGTATATCTTTTTTTTCTCAGTTCTGCTTTCGTCAACAGATGACTAAGCTGATGAGTGTTCTGTTCTTAAGTTTTTGAGACTTAGAAGAATTCTGCTTCGAAATTTGCTCTCAGTTGTGTTGCTTCGGATGCCTCTAACTCTTGAACATTGAACTATTTATACTTGAGGTTTGAAAATCTGCCCGTTGAGAGATCGACAGGTATTCAAAATCCTCGAGTACTGGTCCCTGTTTTCAGAAACGGCTACCTGCGACTCTGCACTGTACACTCTGTTGTACTTTCTGTCAGTTTGTATTAAATGTACTCTGCTGATCCGAGGTTTCTCTTCAATCATTTGTCTTTAATACCTTTCCTTTATAGCATTTATTACTTCAGGTGCATTTATTACCGTTGCAATAACTTCTGATCACTTCCACTCTGTTGATCGAATACACTCGTCGGATGAACACTCTGCTGATTCAAATCGAACTCATCTGATATGAATCTGCTGAAAATCCACCAGTCTGATTACGAATGCAGCAACAGATCAATTTGACCCTTCTGATTTGTCTTCTTCCTTGGTCAAATAATTATAAGGTTTGAACTAAGCTTCCAATACTTAGCTGATGACATTTAGAAATCATCAAAACCTCCCTTCACTTCTAAGTCTTCATCTTCATCCAACACAACTCCTGAGAAAAAGCAAAGTGCTACTCCTACGAAAGTTGCTGAGTCAATACAATCAACACTTCTAGATTCCATGAAGAGCTTGATTGAAACTGCCATGAAAGAAATGGAGGAGAGAAACAAGGAAACCATGAAGAAATTTGAGGAGATGGCCTCATCCTTGGTTCAAAGCACAATCGATAGTCTGCCTAAGCTTGCTGATCCTACTGCACTGATTCATGATGAGCTGAACAACATCAAAGCTGAAGTTTAACATATAAAGGAAGATGTTCAGAAATTCAGTAACAGGGTCCAAAATAATGAAGCTGGCTAGAAGACGATCAATCAAGTTGTTGCCGATGCTATGCAAGCTGAAGAAGAAAAGACTTCAAGTATGATGCAAGCATTTTGTACAAGTGCAGATTTGGTACTTCAGTCCCAAATACAGCTTGGTGAAAGCATTGATACAGTTCTTCACCGCTCTGAAGTATTATAATCTACGCAACAGCAACAAGGAAATCAACTTAGAGCATTGGATCAGAACATCAGAATGCTATGTAATGCAGTGAACATTCCACCTGTTCAAATTGAAGAACTCAACCCTGCTGATGATGACAAAAAGGGGGAAGAGTTATCTGAAGACAAGGAGGAAGTTAAAGTTGCAGAAGAAGCTCAAGTTACTGAAGAGGCTGCTGATAAGCCTGCTGAAGAAACAAAGGCTGCTGACGTAACTGAAGAAGCTGCTGACATTGCTAATGATGAAGATAAAGCTGATAAAGAAGAAGAACCCAAAGATGCGGGAAAAGAAGACAAACGGATTGCTGCTTCTAAGGATTCTACTGAAAAACAGCTTGATCCATTTCGAAAAGTTAAAAAGATAGAGGAAATAAGAGCTAGATTTGAAGCTGCTGATAAAGAAGATAAACTTGAAAAAGCCCAGAAACTAGCCTTAGATTTCTCTAGTGAAGAGAGTGAAGATTATGAAGAAGTTATAGAAGAAGAAGAAGATGTTGAAGACTAGGCATTTTGTTTTAACACTTATGTAATTCTCTTTATTTTTCTTTGTAATTTTCTGATTCATCTCTTTGTAATCTGATGTAATGTACTGGATATCAAAATCAATGAAAGATTACAAATTTCAACTTAATTTCTATCTCAGAAATTTTGTGTGAAGACTTAACTTTAGTTAGTTACAGGTACTTACCTGAAGTTTTATCATCATCAAAAAGGGGGAAAATGTTGGATGAAGATGAAGAAGTGAAGGGAGGTTTTGATGATTTTCAAAAGTCATCAGCTAAGTAATGGAAGCTTAGCATACCTCTTAAAAGTTCAATCGAGAAGTCAAGTAAAATCAGAAGATTGAATTTTGGTCCATAAGACTACTGATCTGATGCTGAGTTCGGAATCAGATTGGTGGATTTCAACAGAGTCCAATCAGATGAGCTCGATTTGAATCAGGAAAGTCTTCATCAGCAGAGTGGATTCGATCAATAGAGTAGAAATGATCAGGAAGTCATTCCAACGGTAATAAATGCATTTGGCGTAATAAATGATTAAAGAGAAGGGTATTAATGACAAATGATTGAAGAGAAACCTCGTATCAGCAAGGTGCATTTAATGCGATTGACTGATCTGTACATCAGACTGTACAATGAACAGTTGCAGAGAGCCGTTCAGAAACAAGGACCAGTACTCGAGGAAGATCTGCAATCTGTCTTTCTTCAACGGGCAGAATTCAAACCTCAATTATAAATAGTTCAAATTTCAAGAGTTAAGGACAACCACAACAATTGAGAGCATTCAAAGATCAAATTCTTCTAAGTCTCAAAAATTCAAGAACAGAACACTTCAAGAGTTAAGGACAACCACAACAATTGAGAGCATTCAAAGATCAAATTCTTCTAAGTCTCAAAAATTCAAGAACAGAACACTATCAGCCGAGTCATCTGTTGACGAAGCGAGTTGAAGAAAAAGAATACATCTACAAATCTTAGTGATTTCTGTAAAACAGTGAATGTTGTGAGAAGTAGTTTTCCATCTTTGTGAGTGAAAATACTTTAGAGGATAGGTCTTCTTTGTGATTTCCTATTACGCACTTGTGGCTTTATCATTTGTTGTAAAAGCACAAGCAGAGAGTACTATTTACTTAGTGTTCATAGTATAACCTAAATCTTCGTGATTTAGAATAGTGGACTAAAAGACATCTTGTCTATATAACCACTATAAAAATTCCTTGTGTTCGATTACTTGTTTTATACTTGCATATTTTCATAAGGAAACAGACACCTTAAAAGACGAAAGCTTTTAAAAGAAGGATTTATAAAACAAGGGGTAAAATCTTTAAAAAGGAAAAACTTGTTTGAAAAACATATTTGACAAAATCCGCTGCATATAAGTTTTGAAACTCCGAGTTTATCTCAAAAGATAAGTAAATCAGACTAGTGGTCAACTTACACTGAACAAGCTTTGTGCACGAACAAGTAAGTAGTCTCATAAGTTTCGATCAGCTTACTTTGCTAATAAGAAAAGTTGGAGAAAATTTTTAAAGGTTCAGTGGTCTATTCAACCCCCCCCCCCCCCCCCCCCCTTTCTAGACCTCATTCTGACCACGTGGGACCAACACTCGTCTTGTAGCTAAAGGCTTTACTCAAAAGGAAGGCCTCGGCTTTAAAGAGACTTTCTCTCTTGTATATTCGAAAGACTCTATCAGGATGGCTTTTGTTGCGCATTTGGATCTTGAGTTACATCAAATGGATGTTTAAGAAGAAAAATTTAGTCTCAATTAGTGCCCTAAAAAAATGAATTTGAAGTTAAGGAAATGCAAAATGGTTCCCTCTTGATATAGGATTTATTGTTAGGATGCTTGTCAGATACTTAGAAACCTTAGGATGGATCATTGGAAAGCAGCCGATAGGATTTTCAGGTATTTACAAAGAACTAAGGACTATATGTTCACATACCGGAAATCAGACCAGTTAGAGATCATAAGATATTCTAATTTCTGATTTAGGTAGATGCCAAAACACTAGGAGATCCACATAATGCTATAACTGATTGTCAGCTGGAGAATCTATCTAGTTAAAGAGTGTCGAACAAACACTCGCAGCTTCCTCCATCTGGGAACAAAGTTTGTAGCTTGTTATGAGGCATCCAATCAAGTTTTGTGATTGCAAAATTTTGTCACTAGGTTGCACATTATGATTCGGTTTGAAAGACCACTAAAGATATATTTTGACAATTATTTAGCAGTCTTATATTCTGACAACAATAAGAGCTCATCAAAGTCAATGTATATTCACATAAAGTTCCTAGTTGTAAACTAAAGAGTACATAGTTGACAGATTTCACTAGAGCATATTATGACAAACTCCATGATTGCGGTTCTGCTGATTAAGGTATTACAACCTGAAGGTCTTCATGAGCATACTGCTCATATGGGTGTAATTAAATAAGGATACCAGATTTTAGTGGGAATTTGTAATTTAGATGCTTTATGTATATTTATTTTGGATCCATTTATATAATTGGATATTTCTGCAGAAATAAGGTTTTCAGTTTTTGCACTATGTACAATTATGTTAAGGTTGATCTCAATAAAGATTAAGGAGGATCAATTGAGAATAGGCATGTTTAGGATCACATTACATGTAATTTTCATGCTACGCTCCATGATAGATCCATGTCATTTGATTTTGTTGGTGTATGTGATTACTGATGAGTTTAGTTACGCTATTTGTGACGAAAGCTCCTTTAGTCTTTTGCCAACAGAATCAATGGACGAGATTGTTTGGAATACCTAAGGAAATAATAGCAAATTTTGAGCTTATAAGGAAATACACATTTATATGATAACATATGTGGCCCAAGTGGGAGATTGTTGAAAAATTTCTTTTGGTTATGTGGGCCTACTATGTTGATTTAATGTGTATTGCTATTATAAAGTTAAGTCCATAATTTTTTGTGATCTAATTAAGTTATGTTTGGACTATGGGTATTAAATTTATCATGGAATAAAAGTGTAGATACCAATTTGCTATTTCCAATTTGATGAAGGGCCGAATTGGAAATAATGGAAGATATACTAACCCTAGTAGGTTACTATATATAAGGGGTTATGATCCCCACTTGAACATAACACAAAAACACAATATATAGTTACATAACTCATATTCTCTTCAATCCCTTTTTGTATGAATATTAAAGTTCTAAGGTGTGTATCAAGTGGAAGATCATAAAACCCATCATCACTAAATCATCAATAACATCAAGATTGCTGGCATAAATCAAGGTAAGTTTTCGCTGCATTAAAGTCTCAGATTTACTTTTAATATCTTGACAATCGACATGGTTAGGCAATAAGGTTTTCGGTATTAAAATCGAATTAGATCTTATGATCATCATGTTTATGTATTCGATTTAGATCCAACACTCTCTAGATAAACCCTTAGTATCCAGATTCATGGTTATCTTTTGACTTCACAATGTCCATTCTAATTGAGAATAGATGTCTCTCGGTATTGTGTCGTCGACTGATTTTTCGTGCCTTGCCATTTGTATCACCGATTGATTATCACATTTTATGTATATATGGTTGACTCATTTTAAGCCATATTGAAGTATCTTCTAAGAAGTTGTGAAACCACGTAACTTCTACATTAGCTTTATATAATGCTATGAACTTCATGCACATTTATTTGAAAGATTCCAAGAAATAGCGGTGCCTTATAAAATGTACATATTTTCGCTTGTGGACTTCGATTCCTCTGAATAAGAAGTTCAATTTGCATTATTAGATCCCTTAAGGACCGTTGGATATTTTCCAAAATATAATGCATATGTATTCTTTAAAGATTCAAACATTCTCACTAATGCATTTCAATGAATCTTGCTAGGATTGCTCGAGTATTTGTTTAGTTTATTAACTAATGAGACGATGTCTGGCCTCTTGCAATCTGTTGGAAGAATTTTTTAACTCAAGAACAGCTAAGTGATCTTATGAGTTGAGTTAATTAAGTTAGAAGGTTTTGATGATGACAAAACCTTCAACTAAGAACGTATTCCAAGTCTTCAGTTTTAGTCTTCTCATTCTAATATGGAAATCATTTGATCTGAAAGAAAATGCAACTTTTATTTTGCTCCTGCATCATTTTCCCCTTTCTTATTCCTTTCATGTTAGAGAACTGAAGGCGTTTCTTAGTTGCATCCCTTTCCCCCTTTTTGTCATCAATAACCAATCAGCAATCTTAGTACACTGAAGATAAATGGGTGAACACTTAGCTGTTCGAGGTAGTTGGCTGTTGAATTTCAGTCGGCTGATGAGAATTAGTCTTCTGATAAGATAACTTCATTTGACTTATAGAGAACTTCATCTCTAATCAGGAGTACCGCAAGTCGTACACGTTCCCCCTGAGTTCAAAAATATGTGCTCAAGTAGTCTTATGAAAATCAGTCTTGAAAGACACTTAGTCGTTGAATTCCAGTAAGCTGTTGAGATGAGTCTTTTGATATGTTCCCCCTTAGCTTATGAATCCAAAATCAACAAACCCAATTTCAACTTTTGAGAGCTGAAAAGATATTGTCGCATGGTTGACTAATGCTCAGTAGATTGTAGTTTCCTTTGATAAGCTTCAATTTTCCAATAATCTTTCTTTCCTTGAAATCTCTAAATATAGCGGCTACCACTTGTTGATTGATACCATTTGCTGGTACACACTTGTTGGTAAGACCACTTGTTGAAATTAGCAAGGACAGTCAACTCATTTTTGTCAGCACACATGTGTTTCTCCTACAAAACAGATGACTATTTTTTGTACCCCTTTTTATTGGGTCCTGCAAGGTTAGTATAGTCTTTGACATGTGATGATCTAGTGACTTTAGTTTCATCATGAAACAGTGCTCATAAGCAAGGTAAGATGCATGAAGTACGTGATAAACATGCATTGTGTAATGGGGATGGCATTCAACACAGTGAACATGATCAGCATGATAATATGGATTAGCATAGTGCATGTCATAGTAACATTTATCATAATATGACTCAAATTCTTGCCAATTATTTTATTTTTGCCTCAATTTCTTACCTGGGTTATCCAATAACTCTACCATAGATTCAACAGACTTAGCATTTTTCTTTCTAATTTTATTCCTATCAGCAGCATCTTCCAGCTTACTCGGCTGATGAGTTTTACTAGTCTGTCTAGTCTTAGGTTGCTTACTAGGTTTCCTAACCTTTTGAGCTTCAGTAGGCTTTTTCTTTTTAGCCTCTGATTTCTTTTTAGAGAATGATGCAATTACTTCTTTCAAGTTCATTTGTATTTTCTATACGAATTGCATACTCATCTTTTAGAGTTTCATTATCATGCTTAAGCTTTTTGTAGTCAGCTGATTCTTGAGGTTTTTCAACCTTAAGTTTCAGTGATATGTTTTGCTCTTTTTCAGCAGAGTCATCTCTTCATTAAGCTTGTCAAATGCACCAACAATATTTGATTCAAACGATTCAAATAGTGCATTTCATTTACAATAGAAGTTACCTTAAATTCATAATCATCAGATTCCTTGGTCATTAAGCATAGAGTTTCAGGTACTTCTTCAAATTCTTTATCAGACGACTGGTTGTCTGAAAGATATGTCGGAGTTTGTTAGCTTTGCTGCCTCAGCTAACTATGCTTTGCTCTTGCTTAGCTTACGCTTCTTTTTGGCACGTTTTTCCATTTCAGCAAATTTCTCAGATGATGAGTGTGGATGATCTTTGATCAAGAGTCCATACCCCTTGTCATTGTTGTCTCTAAGTTTTGCTTTTGAGGAATCCCTGTTTTCCTGAAAATGATCAAAAGAAGATGAAATAGCATTTTTATATTTTAATTTCATTTTCTTTTTATAAAACTTTTCAAAATCTTTCAGAAGAAGGGTAACGTCGTTAGCAGTGTATGTTTCTGAATTCAACAGAGTCTTTTCTTTTGGCTTGTCTGCTGATTTTCTTGACTTGTCTAATTAACGTGATTAGAGTAGCAGTAGGGTCTCAACTGGTTGACACATCTAATCCCATTCTTGGCATCTTAAACTCATATGCTTTGAGGGATGAGAACAGTTCGGAAAGAGAAATCTTCTCTAAATCCTTTGATTCTTCCAAGGATGTCACCTTCATGTTAAATTTAGGTGGAAGAGTCTTGAGAACCTTCATGGTGATCTCTTTGTTTGAATTTTTTTACCAAGTCTTAGAACTTCGTTCAAAGTTTTGGTAAATCTGGTATCCATTTGATCAATCGTTTCACCAGACTTCATTTTGAAATTTTCAAACTCCTCAAGAGCCACACTGAGCTTTTGTTTTTTTTTTATATGTGTCGTTTCCTCCGCTCAGCTCACAGACTTTATCCCACATCTCCTTAGTTGTTTTGAGACGTTTGATCTTCTGGAATCTGTCTTCATCTAGAGCTTTGAACATGATGAACTTAGCCATTTTGTCAAGATTTAATAACTTCATTTCTTTGGGAGTCGGCTCATCCAGCTCTTTGTCAACAGTCTGATCAGGTTGATCAGTAGCCTTCACAGTCTTCTTAAATCTGAATGGTCCTTTAGTAATACGTGTAAACATGTTGTCATTATGGGCAGCAAGAAGGATTTCCATTCTGATTTTCCAATCTTCAAAGTCCATATGACCAATGTGAGGAACATGGCTTATGCACTCCATTTTCAAAAATGTTTTGATTTTTCAAAATATGCTCTTTTTGAAAAATTTCAAAAACACACCTAGGATCAAGTTCGTTTGATCAGGCAGTTGATCTATACGAACCAATCTGCTCTGATACCACTTGATAGAAAATTGCTGGAAGAATTTATTTAACTCAAGAACAAATAAGTGATCTTATGAGTTGAGTTAATTAAGTTAGTTAGAAGGTTTTGATCATAACAAAAATGAGTCATCAACTAAGAACAGAAAAACTTAGTAAACCTCTCTTACGGTCTGGAATCTAAGTGACCAAATCAGCTAAGAGGGATATCAGATTGGTTATCATCAGCCGAGTCAAGATAGATGTGTTCAGTCTTGAATCAACAGAGTGATCATTCAGCAGAGTGATCATTAGCAGAGTAATCCCATCAGCGAAGTGAAGTCTGTCAGTAAGCTCATCAATGGTAACAAGCTGAGTGCATTAAATGCGACTGACATAAAGTAGATATCCGTACATCAGAGTGTACAGAGAACAGTCTGCAAAAGCTGCCGTAGAAATGAAGACTGTTGCTCAGGATTAAAATGTAATTTTGCCTATCTTCAACAGGTAGAATTTCAAATCCGAGAGTATAAATAGATGATAAACTGAATATTCAAAAGAGACTTGCACATTTCAAGATCACATCTTTAGAGCAAAAATCCATCAGTTGAGTCGTCTGATCACAAGCGAAGTCATCTGTTGACGAAGCTTTTTGTTGAAGAACAAGATCAAATTCTTGTTTGTCTGAGTGACATTCAACTGAGAATAGAAAGAGTGTATATCCATCTTTGTGAAGTGATATAACTTCTTAATGTAGGTCTTCTGAGTGATTTCCTATACTCAAAAGAGCAAGGTTAATCTGAGTGATTTTCCAAGAGTGAACACAAAGTTCTTACTTATAGCTTATCATTTATTGTAAAGCTTAAGTTTTCTAGTTGATGAGTGCTTTAGAATAGGTTTTTCTAAGTGATCTACCTGAGAGCTAAGTGTTCAACTTGAGACTTGTCATTTATTGTAAAAGTTCAAGTACTAGTTACTTTGTGTTTCTAGTGAAACATAAATCTGTGTGATTTAGAAGAGTGGACTAAAAGACTTTGTGTCTATATAACCACTATAAAAATTCCTTGTGCGATTTACTTTACTTGTCTTGCATTGCATATTTCATAAGATAAGTAAATACTTTAAAAGAATAATCTTTTAAATTGAGAAATCATAACTTGGGGTAATATTTTCTTTGTGCTTTAAAGTTTGAATTGAGTTGAAAACATTGTTTTAAAAATACACATACATATCCGCTGCATCATTGTTTGAAACTCCGACTATATAAGATTGATAAGCTAAATCAGCTAAGTAGTCTACTCTGCTGATCAGCTTAGTGCAAAATCAGCTTAGTCATCTTACCCTGCTGATAAGCGAACTCGTCTTATAGAAAAAGAGAGAAGAAGTCTTTAAGGTTCTAAGGTCTATTCACTAATGGATAAATATTTGAAATCTTGACAATTGTCTCCCTTTTTTAAATCACTAATGGATAAATATTTGAACATTATGCAAATCTGAGGGGGGGTAAATTGCCATTAACTCTATTATAGTATAGTATAAAGTAAACTTTTATTGGTTAAATTATGGAGTAAATTTATTTATCCTTTTTTTTTCCCGTTAGATGGTAATAACTTATGGAATGTCTGAAATCGGACCATGGACATTGATCGATCAAGGTGTATAAAATAGTGATTTTGTTTTAAGGATGTTAGCGAGAAATCAAATGTCGGAGAAACTCGCAGAAGACATCGATAACTCAGTAAGGCGTATAGTCGATAATGCATACGAGGTTGCAAAAAACCACATAAGGAATAACAGGGAAGCTATTGATAAATTAGTTGAGGTGCTGATGGAGAAGGAAACTCTCACTGGGGAAGAGTTTAGGGCTATATTATTAGAGTTCACTAATATTCCTTCATACAATGTAAATACAAAGCCTTTCAGGGAGTTGATTGAGGCCTAAGAAGCCAAATTCATGTACATAAACCATAATCATAGTACACAAAAGTTTGTGTCAATATATGATCAACGGTGCATCATATCAAATTAGTAAGTACCATAATTTTTCCATCTGTTGGTATACAACTAGAAGATAAGTACGCTAATACATATATATATATATATATATATATATATATATATAATAAAGTATTACATTTTAAGATAAAGGATCAAGGTTTTGCAAGTCGTGTTTTTAGTGGGTTCCATGGGTGATGGGAAAAGTTGATGTAGGCCATTTTGGCTCGAACCACTCTAAATCGGTTCCGTACTTTATTTTTTTGCAATTTACTTTCTGTTTTATCTTATATTTCTGGAACCGAACAAATAAGCATATCGGAACATTTTAACTTATTGGAACATAAATATTCTTGTTAAATGAACTTATTTTATCCGCCGGAACTTGATTAATAATCTTATCGAAACTTGAAAACATAAAAAAATTTATTACCTAATCCACCCTCTCTTAGACAGACTTGGGTATCATCATATCAAGTCACATAAATTATAACAATATTAAAATTTCGCACCATTACTATTTAAATTAGAGTACTCAAAACGTTACCTTAAAGTCATTGATTAATATAGAATTGAATTAAACTACAAAGCTATGTAAAGTTGTCCATCATCAGTCAAAGTTCATTCAAAGAGTTTATAGTGTAAATTAAACGGATTCTTTTTCCAACACGTCATTTCTAAACTAACAACTTTAGTGTTTTCGATATAAAAACGGTTCTTTCTTTCTTGTGAAATTAGCCCCCGATCGTAATATTCCTTCAAAAACAATTAACACTATAAACTTAAATTTTCAATTTTATAATTGAAAAGATATTATAATTATCACCCAAGTTTTAAGTTTTTGAGATATTATAAACATTACAAATGATTCTCTATAGACAAAATTGAAACTTTTCATGGTAATTGGCTAATTGTAAGATGGTGACAAACCTGAGGAGATCTTCGTAATACCCAATAAGTTAGACGAATTTCTGTAATTAAGCCTTATCTTAGAGAATATTTTTAAATCTACCCTTATAATTATATCGCCTCTTGGATCATGCATTGTTTGTCACATTCCATTAGTGGCACTACGTGATTTTTCACTAGGGTAAATGACTATAGAAATTATGATTGATTAATATTTAAAACATCCCATGATAATTTGGGGCGATCCAACAAAGAGATTATTATTCTTAAAATAAAATATAAAAAATTACAACGTTTCTGAAATATTATCTTAAAATTTGCTCATACATAACTTAATACGAAATTAATTAATTAATTTGCTCAATATCCTCTAGAGTCTAGATGGAAAGAGCATTCTTATGGCCATTTTTGGATTGAAATTTACTAATTCTTATAACACCTTTTTGGTCCTTTTAAGTTGTGCATGTCCAAATCTTGATGGCCCACTTTAGAAGCCTGTTTTCACCGTTACTTTGGTCCTTTAATCCTTTTCGCCTAAAAATTAAAATTGGATTTTGGTCCCTAGGTCACTAGTTGTGTTTGTAAACTACACCTTTAGGTTTCAAAGATATATTGTTATTATTACTATATGATTTTTTTGGTAATTATTATTACTAGATGATTTTTTTTATAAGTACTAGATCATAAGTTTGAATTATCTTAATTTGTTGGATTAGAACGAAGCTTATATATCAGTATAAGAAAATAAGATAGCGATGTCGCACCATCTAAGGAGATAAATTGTTTTAATGAATACAGTCTAAGAAATATATTGAATATATGTGTTCTAGGAAAAATTATAACATGTTCATACTTGATGCTAAAATGCACATTACATGCATTTATACTACGACATTTATTATCATTAAAGTAAGTCTAATTTAATCAATGAAACTGATCACACGTACAACTAGTTTGTCGGATATTAAGAAATTTGGTTGTTTCAATACAAAATATCAATCACGATCAGTAAATAAGTAGTAGTCGTTCAGTTGCCATAAAAAATTACGTAAGAATTTGATTTTCGTGCGTCGCACATTACAATATATAACATTTTCCCACTTAATGCTTAAAGTGCACCTTGTTATGATTCTCTAACGAGAAAAGTGTAATTGAAACAGGATTAAATGATTGGTAGACAAGTTGTAATAATCCAATCGTCATAAGATGACGAACCCTAATTGACAACTATATAGAATAACAAATCCTGGTCATCGACGATATGATATCAAGATAAAATTTAGTATGCAAAATTAAAGACTCACGAAGAGTATGTACTATTTTTTATTGTACAAGGAATTTTATGGAGAAAAAAAACTGGCAGTGATGGTGGTTTATTATATGCAATTCTTTGTACTTGGACAATTATTGAAATGAAATGATTTATGAAATAATGATTGATAATGAATTTTTTTTTGGAACTTAGCCAATGAGGTCCATCTCTATGAGCTCCTGGGCAAGGCTTTCTCGTTCAAAGAGGGGTCGGCTCGGTCAATTCCGATGCACGACCCCTCTATGGTGTAGCCAAGCTTCTTTCACTTGCAAAAACACGCCATAAGGCCGGCTTTCAGGAAGACAATCTTCACTAAACTCGCGACCAACCCGGGAGAAGAGTTATATAAGGAAAAAGCAACCGAGATGACCAAAGAAACAATTGAAATGATTTTAAGAATCTTTAACAATAATCAATGTTTGCTTTTACTTACTTTACTCCGAGCCAAACCAAAGAGCGAGTGAGGTCTACTCCACGTAGACAAGCCTCGAGGCCGGGTGGCCTCATCCCACAAGCACCTAGCCTTCCTTTTGCATTGCCAGCAACACCGCCGTTGACAAATCCGCCTTAGCCTCAGGCCAGTCAGCGCATAGCGAATGAAAAAAGCGTTCATCCTGTTTCTTTCCCTTTCGATTTCTGCGAATTCTTTTCTTGTTGTACCATGTCCAAGCTTGACGATAGCAGTGGAGTGCTGTCTGCGGCGGCTGTTGTTAAGGAAACACTCAAGGATTGAGTGACCCAACTTGATGGCAAGATCGACCATTTGGACGGACAAGTGTAGACTATGGCGGAAAGGCAGGAGAATCAGGAATCATTGGTCACCAGATGATCGCTAATGAGTACCGCGTCTTCCTTTTTAAGTAAAGGAGTTTATGTTGTTAACCCCTAAAAACAAAGATCTCACTGTTTAAATATAAGAGGCATATCAATCAAGAATTTATCCTCATTAGGGATGGAGGGAAGAAGATGGTAAAAATAATCTCAGGTATAATACACAAATTTAGATTTAAAATTAGTACTTTCATGACTATTATAATAAAATGCAATATCATATATATCAAAAAAAAAATTATTAAACAAATACGTATATATTCATAAGAGAAAAACATGTACATAGATGTTATCTCATAAAACAAGAAACCAAACACAACTAGAAACTAAATATTATGAGCACTCTTTTTTTTTCATTTTCCTTTCTAAAAAAAATCTCTTATCTCATTGGTAATTAATACTACAAACCCTGAATTATTAATTACTCATAATTTTAACTACTCTCCAATTTTCATAATCTCAATCCATTGATTAGCAGCTCTAGGAATAACTTCCAAATGATTCTTTTTTCTCATTGCCAAATGGTACACCTCTTCCATGTCTAGTTCATCCAAATCATTGTCTCGTGGAACAAACCAATTGAATGTATTAACCAAACAAGCCACAACATATTGAACTTGAACGAAAGCCATTGGCAATCCAGGGCACATTCTTCGACCCGAACCAAAGGGAACGAACTCAAAATTGTTCCCTTTAAAGTCAACTACCGTATCAAGAAAGCGTTCGGGTCTATAACTCGATGGATCATCCCATACCGATGGATCATTAGCCATTGCCCATGTGTTGACCATTACTTGACTTCCTTTTGGGATTGTGAAGTTCATCACATGGCATGTCTCGGTTGCACGATGAGGAAGTAGAAATGGTATAGGAGGGTGCATCCTTATTGTTTCCTTAACACAAGCTTGTAAATATGGGAGGACCATGATGTCCGATTCTTCGAGGATCTTGTCCCCTATATTGGTTTGAAGCTCAACCCGAACTTTGTACATTTCTCTTTTGTTCTTTATTAGATCCGACAATGCCCATAATATAATAATGTTAGTTGTGTCAGTTCCTGCAAGTAACAACTCCTGCGTATATACAAAAAACAGTGATAGATGATATGGGTGATTTTTAATTAATAAATTTAAGTGAAAAAGTACGAAAACATGCGTGTGGTAAGCTAGGTGATTATTAATTAATAAGTGAAAAAGTACAAAAATGATTATTAATTAATAACTTAGGTGAAAAAGTACAAATAGATAATTATTAATTAATACATTTAGGTCAAAAACTTACCAGTAGTAAGTGGTTGATTTGATCGTCGTTGAAACCAATGTCAAGTAAAGTATCCAAAAAATCTTCTCGAATTATATTTCTTCTTTCTCTCTTTCCTTGAGAGTTTGGTTCCAAACTGTAAACATTTTTTCATGGTTGTCTTTAGCCATCTTTTGCTTTCCCTGAATGTCTCATCGACGCAATATTGGGAAAATATCTGCTAAGTTTGGGGAAGCTAGCAAATTAATAAACTTTGCTATCAATACCTTCATTTGGGCTCCAGGGGAATGGTTTTCATCAGGCCCGAACTCGAAAAGATCCATGGAGAACAAAATATTTCCCATTGTATTCAATGTGAGTTTAAATATAAGATCACTCATATCAACAACCTCACCTTCCTTTGTATGCAAATATTTTACCAAATTGGCCACGTTCCTTTCTCCAATCTTCACCTGAGACTGAACGGCCCGGGCAGAGAAAAGCCCGACCCGACAAATGGACCTCAGGTTTTTCCAGTGTCCATTGCATTCTTTGGCGAACCCAATTGCAAACTTGTTGAGTTTCGGGCTTGACGATGGATGCGTGTACGAAAGATGCCTGGCTGATAAAATCGAGTCACGGGTCTTCAGTATTTCCGAGGCAGCCTTGGGGAACGATCCCACCACACGAGCTTGGCGCCAAGCCTGAGGGACATGATCGGGCCATAAGTTTGGGCCATGTTTTTTAGCTTGATATGAGGACTGCTCATCAGTTGAAGAAGATTTCCAATAACGGGCCATGAAAACGGGCCTGGTGGAATTGGTGCGGAAGTTCTTCAGAGCCTGATTTCGGCCAAGATGATGACGAGCATGAAAACAAATATAAGAAAGAACAGAGCATTGTTGACATTCTCATTACTGGAATAGTGCATTTCCATTATTATTATTGAAATGAAAAAACTTTGGAGGAAATTGTAGTAGTGTTGAGTTGTGAAGATGTAAAATGGGTCGGGGGTATTTATGAAGAAAATACTGGGATACGTGTCAGAAAATCGACATGCAAATGTAGTTGTGAGTTTTATATTTTTGGTTTGAAGACAAAAGAAATTTATGAAGAAGGGAATATACGTGTATGGAATTGCGTATGAAGAGATGTCGAAGATCGAGCAGGTGTTAAGTGATTGTCTTTTTTCAATTGAAACTCTCTACTTTGCTGATGGAAAAAAGATGAATACTTTCCCTACAAAGGACATTGAAAAGACCATTTTTCAGCTAAAAGTATGAGTTAAATGTAAAACTACCCCTTGTACTCTGTCTAATGGCAAAAGACCCACGTGTGATTGTTATTAGCAAAAATCCCCATCTTTTTTTTTTATTAGCAAAAAGTCCCATTTGAGGGATGTTTTCACTTTGTTAAGTGAACATGAGGGCTATTGTCAATTTTCAAAGTTATTAGTGGGATTATTGTCAATTTTTTAGGTGAATGAGGTGTTTTCGCATTTTTCTGGTGGGGTATACTTGTTATTTTTCCTGCAAAATATGTACTTCGACTTGGGAGGGTGTTTTTCGCTAATAAGAAATAATATATGGGGGTTTGATAATAAAAATACTACAAGGATTTTTTTGGTAATTTGGGGGGGGGGGGGGGGGGGGTGGTGAGTGTTTTTAGATTTCACTCCTAAAGGTATGCCTAAAAAGTGATGTAGTATTTAAGAAAATAAAATAAAATTCATGCTATAGGCTCGAAATGAAAATAAATTCAATCTAATTATAATATTTTCAGTCAAATCAATATCTGATGTTTGTTTTTGAAATAATGTATTGAAAAAAAGATATTATGTCGTTTAGCGGCATCTGGCACAAACATAATCAGTAATTCTTCTTTGGGAATCGGGCGTACGGACATTTATATGGGTGACAGAGACAAGACTATCGACAAAATACATCTTTTAGAACTAAAAATGGCTAACGAACACGTACGTACAATAACTAATTTAAGCCCATTACGTGTTCAATCATTACTGGACTCGACAAAAATAAAAAGGAAAGATAATCTGAATTATCATTTTTTAGGGCGGGAGGGGCTTTCATCCGGCCCCTACATAGGTCCATCAAACCACCATTGACATTGTGTATCCAATTTAGTTACTTTTTACAATACACGATACATATGATATCTTAAAGTAACGTTATCTATGTAACATATTCATTAATTTTTTTTTCTTGGTAGGATCATTAACACATGAATATTGATGTTTAATGACCTTATTGAGGCTCAACTGATTAAGTAATTTGAGAAGTATCATTTGCTTTATCAAGGAAAATTTACATAGACACCCTCTGTTACAAGGTCTAATTACAACAACTTATCAGTTTTTTCAGAAATTACAAGGACACCCCCTGTAACATAAAATATATTACGAATACACCCCCTGACGTAAGGGGTGTCCTTGTAATATAGTTTTGACCAAAGGGGTATCTTTATAATTTCTGAAAACGCTGATAAATTCCTGTAATTAAACCTTTTGACAGGGATGTCTATGTAAATATCTCTTAATTAATTCTATATTAGTCCAACTATAGCATGATGGCTAACTCATTATATATTGTCCATCTTATGCCTCATTCAAAGAACCAAGAGCTCCCAGGGCATTTCTCCAACTGGCTGACCAACAATTCATAAGGCTTGCTCCAGCGGCAAGGGTGGGGGTTCGAATCCCGTTTGGAACTTCGATGGAAGCATTATCATGAGTCTGTTTAATGGTCATTTGTGGTCAAGACCCCTTTGTGCGCAGAGTGTACATTAGTATGGTGGGATCCCGAGGCTTGGTGGAAGCACATCCCGTGATTTACATCATTCAGAGTTCTAGGGCAAGGGTTCTGAGGGCCCAAGATTAGTCTGATGTAAGCTTGGACAAATGGATTATTGAAAAGAAAAAAAAGGTCATCATCTGGAGTAGGGCTGTCAATGGGTCGGATTCTGGTCGGATCAGGCTTGTCCAGATCCGGCTCCATTTATATCGGATCGTATCATGTCGGATTCGGATCTTGTTCGGATTGTGCTCGGATATAAATATTTTGAATCCAATGGATCTTGGTCGGATTTGGCCAGATATCGGATCTTTTTCGGATCCAATAAAATTTGCATTTAAAAAATTCCATTAATATTTTTTCCTAAAATAACTTTATTAACTTTACAATTTAATTTAATTTTAGCTCACATGTTCAAACATCCTTTACTAATATTCAGATTTTAGATGAAAATATTGGTTTAAATAAATTTATAAACGAGTTATAAATTAGTATCTTCCTAAATTGACAGTGAAATATTATTAAATGTACTTACTCTTATAAAATATTATATATATATCATTCTTTTTATTTTTTATAGGATACGGATTTTCAACGGATCAGATGGACCTAAATCCATATTCGCTCCATGTGTTTCGGATTATGGATCTTTATAATTGGATCAGGTCCATCAAATCTATAATCGAACACTTTCCTAATAAACCGGACCGAATTCAGAGGATCCAGATTGAAATCCGCCCCATTGACATCCCTAACCTAGAGAACCACCGCTCCCACCGGCCTAAAATAATTGCCCATATCAGGAAACCTCCTACTATTGGGCTTCAAGCCGGCTTCGAGATAATTTCTTGTAGTAGGATAGTCCAATATTGTGTGCACTCTGGCCTGCACCGAAACTTTGAATTATACGGATGTCAAATCTCTAAGATTTAATCTTTGAATAAAAACTAATTAGTCTAATTATGTTAATTTTTTCTAGAATTTTTTTCTTTCTAAATGTATTAATATTTGTTAGTTTGGTCTTAAAAACATTCTAAGAAAATACTGTAAAACTTAAAGTTGGACTACTCAATATTTGGACCATCATATTATATTAATCAAAGCTGCATACTAATGTGAGTGGGTTATGTTTAATTGTGACTAGAAATGGCATATAATAAATAACAAATGAAAGATTAAAAAAGATTAAGAGTCTCTAGAACATGATCCCAATCAATTAAGATGTTGTATACGTGCATATGGGCTAACATTTCCAATTTGGTCTTTTTATATTTAAAAGAAACAATACTATTTATAAGAATACTACTTTTAAATTAACTAAATTTAGCAATAATTGACTTGGTCTTTTAACTTATATAAAACTAGCTTAGAACCCGTGCTATGCACGGAATTATAGTAGCTATTTAATATATGATTATAAAAATGTATTAAAAATTGATATTTTTGTCTACTACATAATACAATATTAAAATTGAAAACTGATACTGTTAATATCTTATAAAAATAAAAAATAACAAAGATACTTGGAAATGAACAAAAACCAGTGATTATATGAATAAACTCATAAGAAAAAATAAGCTATAAATTAGCTAGAAGAAGTGTTATGCAGATGATTGAATATTTATTTGACTAATAAAATAGTCAAGACTACACTTCAAAGTCAAAATCTCAATGTATTTTATAAAAAATTGCAATTTTATATTGGTTTAGGAAATAATATAAAATATATGAAAATACACATAAAAATAAATTAAGATTTTCATATTTTCAAAAGATGTGATCTCTTGGGAAGATGAGAACATTCTTCCGACAAATCAACAGCTAAAACAGTATTAACTGTACAACGAACATTATGCCTTGCAAACTTTGGTAGTACTGGAATGATAAATGAAAATGTTCGATGTAAGAATGAATTCATGTGCTCCCGTAGCAACTTTTGCCATTCTCCTTGAAAATACAATATGTCATTTAAATGAAAGGTCTGTTTCAAGTAAAAAATTAAATAACTTAAATTTATACCTTCTCTTGCAATGTTTTGAAATAAGAAGCTTTGTTATGAAATATATATATTGCGTTTGATCATTAAGCAACTTCAAATAAATGGTCTCTGTGCTATCTCTTATAATAATATGAACACGGAACTTACAAAAGTAAGGTAAAAATAAATACGTGGAGTTCATTTTTTTTTTTTTTTTTGCTTTTCTTGTTCTTTTAGATAGTTTACTTTATTAATTTTTCTAAGTTCACCTAAAAATATATAAAACGCGGCTACTTTGTATAATTGCATTAATTATACATACATATATATTTAGATTTCACTTTATTACTTATAAAGTCAAAATCAAAGAGTGAATTTGTTTGGTTAGTGTATTTTTTTTTTCATGGATGAATGTATTTAATTTTATAAGTACTTGTATGATAAACTTATGGCTTCTTATTTTCTTTTGCTTCAAGTCAATTATATGACTAAATTTAATTGGTGTTCTAGTTGAAAGTATTTTGATTAAAAAAAATTTATACCTTTTCTTGAAAATGTACTCAATACTTTTAAAATAAAAACTTACTAATTAAAATCATACTAAGTAATTTACGTGCATACTATAATATATTTTATATTTTGATGAATCTCATAGAGTTTTGTCGCAAATAAAAAAATATAAGATATATTTCCATTCAAAACTTTATTTTCTACCCTAAGTCTTCATTTTATGTTTCAAGTTCATTCCTAGAATTATAATAAACTCCCACAAAAAGACATAATATTTTATAGAATTAAAATAAACTCTCACAAAGTTTGATAATTTAAATTCTAAGAAATTTAGTAATAACAAAAATAAATGTAAATGAACAAAAAAAAGTGTAAATACAAATAAACTACCACGAAAAGCATGATTATCTTATGAAAAGCAAATATTTAATCTACTGGAGTAAATATGTGAATATTTCAAAGCATCCAGTTTTTTTTTTGAGAAAAAAAATTCAAATATCTTTTCATTATATTTCTAACCTCTAAATTTGTTATTTGTTAATTTCGATCCAAAATATGATCCAAATGACCTCAATTAATCATGCAATTATAAAATCACACTCAGACTTCAATGAACTTTCTGGTTATAATTGATCAAAAAAGGAGGCTGATTCAAAATCTCTACTTTTTTAATAGTACCAAATTACTTAGCTAAGAAAATATAATTTATTACAAAAATCAACAAAATTATAAATTAAGCCCAATCAAAGAATAAAAGAGATAACTTTTTTTTTTACGAAAATAATTCTAAAAAACTTTAAAAGAGAGGAACTTGTTTACTCAATTAGAAATGTCTTTAGTTGAAAATAAATAATGATCACCCTCCTCAGATCGCGATAATGGCTGAAAAAAAAAAGTTAACAATTAGTATATAAAAATAAATTAGTGGAGGCAACATAAAAAATATTATAAACTGAATGCAAATTGGTCGGAAAAAGAACGAACAAAAATATTATAGTATAGACTCATTAAGCACTATATAAACAAATTAATAAAAATGTAATTAGATTATAATACTGAAATGCATACCAGCTTCTAAGAAGTGTCTTTAGTTGAAGATACATAATGATCACCCTCCTCAGACCGTGATAATGGCTGAAAAAAAGTCAATAATTAGTTATATAGTTATAATTTTTAATATATAAACAATACCCACTAAAAAAAATCTTATAGAAAAGACGTTTTTATTAAACAAAGTTAACTTCTAAGAAGGTTTTTTGTTATAAAATATAGTCAAACCCAACGAAAATTTAATTAATTTTGTGAAATGGAGAGAGTCTTTTGTAATTGAATCTACCCTAAGGGATACCAACATAAATTACCTTTATTAGAAAGAATTAACAATATTTACATTTTAAGGCTATATCTTAATCGAGCTATTTGTTAAATCTGGAACATAAAAGGAGAGGTATTTTTTTGCCATCCAAAAAATAAATATCTAAAATGGAAGGAAATAGAATTTTGTTTTAAAATAATTGATTATTATATAATTGCTTTTACTATAATTGTTGGATGAAGATGAAGAAGTGAAGGAATGTTTTGTTGATTTCCAAAAGTCATCAGCTAAGTAATGGAAGCTTAGCTAACCTCTAAAAGGTTCAATCGAAAAGACAAGTAAAATCAGAAGATTGAATTTCGGTCCGAAAGACTACTGATCTGATGCTGAGTTCGGAATTAGACTGGTGGATCTCAGCAGAGTCAAATCAGATGAGCTCGATTTGAATCAACAAAGTGTTCATCAACAGAGTAGATTCGATCAGCAGAGTGGAAGAGATCATAAAGGCACTCCAACGGTAATAAATGCACTTGACGTAATAAATGTTGTAAGAGAAGAGTATGAATGACAAATGATTGAAGAAAAATCTTGTATCAGCAAGGTGCATTAAATGTGACTGACAGATCCGTACAACAGACTGTATAGTGAACAATTGCAGGGAGCCGTTTAAGGACAAAGGCCAAAGCTCGAGGAAGATCTGAAATCGGTCTCACTTCAACGGGCAGAATTCAAACCGCGAGTATAAATAGTTCTACATTCAAGAGTTAGAGACAACAAGAACACAACAACTGAGAGCTTTCAACGATCATATTTTTCTAAGTCTCAAAAACTCAAGAACATAACACTATTAGCCGAGTCATCTGTTGACGAATCAAGTTGAGGAAAAATATCATACTTATAAATCTTAGTGATTTCTGTAAATTGTGAGTGTTGTGAGAAGTAGATATCTGTCTAAATGAGTGATATTACTTCAGAGTATAGGTCTTCTTTGTGATTCCTATAGTGAACTTGTGGCTTATTCATTTATTGTAAAAGCGCAAGTAGAGTGTGCTAGTTACTAAGTATTTCTAGTGGAACCTAAATCTTCATGATTTAGAAGAGTGGACTAAAAGACTTCTTGTCTATATAACCACTATAAAAATTCATGTGTTTGATTTCGTGCTTTCATACTTCCATAAATTTTATAATCAAACAAACAATTTGAAAGATCACATGGAGTAAATTTGTAGCGTTTAATGAGCAAGACATTTGATGTCAGTGCATATGAGTAGGTGGATCGATAGGGGATCGAACGCATCGAACGACCCGAATAGAGAAACCCATTGTGGAAGTGCATGACGCATATCGGCAATGGGATGTTTCTCAAAGACTTATAATAGTGTATGATTTAGTCCTTAGACTTGAGATGATAGGGCGAATTTGGTGCACGGGTGTTCGTACTTTGACTTAGGTGCCGATCATGTAGCCTGATCATTGTGTGCCTACTTTGAGTGCGTATAGTCGTGTACGCGGATGGTTAGTATCAATATGGGATCTACCGACTCAACGTAATGGATGAGAGAATTTCATGTACGTTCTTAGATAATAGACTCTGAGAAACACATGGCCACGGTCAGTGACAGATTTGGAAAGGTGTTTCCAAATTTAGCAGTCACACTGGAATTATCATCCAGAATTAGAAAGTACAGTATCGAGATAATTAGAGGTGCCGATCAATTCACACACCCTAGGTTTCGATTAGGAAATTAAGTCGATAGAAGAACCGTATGTACATGGCAGTTATAAGTGGTGAGGTTCACAAGATCAATTCACCTGAAGTTGGGCCTCATGGGCTTGTGGCTAGACATCGACCATGAGGTGTGGGTACTCCTGAATTAATGGGAGATTAATTTTGGAGTGGTCAATTAAAAGTGTTTAATTGATCGGAGCAATTAAATGCTCATAATTAATTCACGAAGAGTTCGTGGGCATGCTGCCAATTGATGGTGAACCTAGAGGGTCACACACAATACAGTTGGACAGTGACAGTCATAAGAAAATAAATGATTTAAGGAAGTTAAATCAATAATTGAATTACGGTTTAATTCGATTGGAAGAATAATTAATTTGATGGTCTAATTAATTAAATATTAATTAAAGTGTTAATTAATAATTAAGAGAGAAATTAATTAAATTAATTGGGCCAATTTAATTAATGAGTTAATTAAATTAAAGTGCAAGACATGGGCCACTTTAATTAAAGAGCCCATAAGAAGTCTTGCACATCAAGTTAACTAAGGGGTTTATAAATAGGAGTCTTGAGAAGACTAAAAAACCTAATCTCACTTTGCTGAAAATTAATCCTAGCAGCCCCCTCTCTCTCTTCTTCTTCCTCATCTGGATCTAGATCTAGATCTAGATCTAGATCTGTATTCCTCCATTGACAAACTTTCAAACTCTAGTTCTAAGCTTGTGATTTGGAGGTGTTGCTACAATCTGACTGGTGTGGATACACTCTAGAGGCAATACAATTGGATTGCTTCTGTGAATCAAAAGAAGACCGGAGATTACCACCATCAAACCTGTGGTGAGGAAAATTGCGATTTTCCCCCTCCTATTTTTGTTATTGTTTTGATTATTGTTTTAATCAACCTTTTTGCATATGTAATGTGGAAATCGATTCATGGGCTGATGGGTACCTCGTAAAAAAATTTAAATTCCGCACTTTTATTGTTCTGACAACCGAGGTATCCCAACAGTGGTATCAGAGCCAATTCTATTATTCTTATGCGAAAATGCCTGAACATAATTTAATATATGCATATTCGTGATAATTATGTTCTGTGTGATGATTCTTAGGGCAAGTCCAATGCAGGGATGGAAATGGGGATGCAAAGCCCTAACTGCCAATTTTCATCCTCAATTTGCAGTTTTTCACACTCCAATCCAAGTTTGTAAAAGATATTTTGGAAATTTTACTTTCGGGATGGATATATAGTTATCGAGGAAGAGAGAGAAAGTGAGAATGGAAAAAAGGGATGGAAGAAAAATCTGACAATTTTACCGTTGGTTGAGAAATTTGAGCTGTTGATAAATTTCCAATAAATAACCCCACTTTCTTCTCCAGCCAATTTTTTTTCAAATTTCTTGTAATTTTTGAGCAAAATAACAGTTTATAGAAAGTTTTTATATCATAATTTGTCGTTGGAGAATGATTGAAGTTTTTTTCTTCTGATTTTTGGTGAAGAAGGCGTCAATCTCTGTTTGAGCGTGGAAGAGGCGTGGATCTCTGAAGAAGAAAGAAGACTGAAGAAGACAGAAGACTAATTGAATTATTGAATTATTTGTTATGTTGGGCTTCTTATACATGTTGGGTTATTAATTAAACATGGGTTACATATATTGGGCTACTTAATTTTATTAATATTGGGTTACTAATTGATATGGGTGTTGTTGGATTACTCAATTAACTAGATTTAACAATTATTATCTTGTGATTTGTTTATTAACTTGAGTGTTTTTTAAAGATGGCATAATTAATTGGATTAGTTTTTTTTATACAATATAATTATTGGATTAATTCTATTTATTGTTTACTTAATTTATAATTTTTTAAATTTGAATTTCAACTTACTTAATTTTTTTTTATATTTATTAAAGATCTCGAAAAATAAATAAATGTATAAATATAAAGGATTATATAATTAAAAAAATTGAAAATAAAATGCATATTCATTTTGCATACACATGCATTGGAGTGAAATACTTTTTTTGGATATGAAAAACACTATTTGAGTTTCTATAATCCAATTTGCTTACTCAATTAGCATCCCTAGCATTGGACTTGCCCTTACTTAATTTGATTTGGGGCAAAAGTGCAGTTTTTGAAACTTTAAGGGCTATTTTGTAAATTGTGATTTTTGGAAAATCTGGACTGAAAATTAATTTTCTGTTTTCTGGACAGTTCGTAATTTTGGGTTGTAATTACCGAAAGTTAATGGACTGTTTTGTAATTTCCATAACTTCAGGGATCTGTTTGCCAACATGAAAATTTTCTGGATTCAAATTGTCTTATTCAGTTCTCTGGCCAATTTATATTCTTGAGGCTGATTTGTAATTTTCAAAACCTTTGGGGTAAAAAATGTAATTTTCATAAATTGAGGGGTCGAACTACAATGTTCAAAAGTTGAAAAATTCGAATCTGTTTTTATGCATAAAATTGTTTTGTTTATCCGAAAATTGATTTTATTATAATTAGTAGTGACTAAAGTAAGAATATAGTTTATTTTAAAATGTGTTTAAAAGTAAGAAAGAAATACGTAAAAGTTGTTTGCTTGTTTCTTGCTCTACGTGAACTGTTTACGTGGTTTTCGATCGTGCCGAATCTTGACCCTGGGGGTAGATGTGATTGGTTTATTTTATTGTTTGGTTTTTATTGGGCCTGCGAGCATTAAGTTTTTTGGCCACTTTGAGCCTTTGTAATATATATGGGCTTTACTTTTAAATAGGTTAGTATGGAGGCCCATTACAAGCAAGGTGGAGGCCAAAGAAGAATTCAAGGCCATGTATGCATGGTTATTAATGTAATAGCCTAGGACCATTAAGAACCTTTTATATTGACCAATTGGGCCAACATCATGGATCGATGATGGCCCACATAGGAGGCTCCTGATCGAAAACATATTGCAGTAGCATGCATGCTAGTTGTGTATATTTTATTTTATTTATTGATTTATTCTTAAAGCTTGTATGTGATGCGCGCTAGAATTTAGATCGTAAATAAAAGATAAAGCATAATTAATACGGGGAGGACTCGAGGAGAGGTAGTTTTAACTTTCAAACCCAAAAAAACCCTCTTGAATTAAGTATTAAGTCATATTGGGTACATTAAAATGAAGTTTTAATGATCCAAGCCTTCCATCTATAGGAACTAGCGTAAGTTGTCTACTTATCGATTAAGGTGATCCAGAGTCTGGCACCCGAGGCGAAGAAAAGGACAATACGCAAAATTCCTTGAATCTTTTTTAATTAAACTCTACAAGTGGGGACTGGTAGGGACATGTATATCGCTCGATAACCAGTTACGGGGATTTCATGACCGGGCCCGTTGCTCATCAAGATTGATGGGTTAGACTTAACGAGTAGTAACACTCATGATGTAGCAGTGCTAGATGAGTGCGAAAACCGAGGCAAAATAGCTTGAAAGTTGTGTAGAGACACAATTGGTAAAAGTATACCTACCTGGTGAATTAACTGTATGGCCACGAGTCGTGGATACATTTAATGTCCGCTGGGACGTCAAGACCTACTAGGAAATAAGATTTCCCGAGCAATTAAAGGGGTAATTGTTTCGACAAAAATAGTGGGAGAACTTTATCGAAACCAAGTCCAAAATTTGTTAATTATAAGTATTAAGCATAGATCAGTCATCTAAACGTTGTCTTCTTTTCATTTGAAGATTATTTTGTTACAATGTCTAAAAATCCATTATCCGTCATCCTCGACGCTAATAAATTGAATTAATCAAACTTTGTCGACTGGCTAGGAAATTTGAGGATTGTCCTCGACTCCGAGCGTCGGAGTTATGTTCTCGACACACCTATGCCTACTGCTCCTGCAGCAAGAGCTACTGATGAACAATGAGCCGCCCATGCTAAAAAGGTTGATGATGATCTTCAGGTTTGTTGTCTGATGTTAGCTTCAATGTCGAATGAGTTGCAGAAACAACATGACAAGATGCCTCTTGCTCGAGATATACTTATCCACCTCCAACAGATGTTTGGAGAGAAGTCCCGTACCGAAAGGTTCGCGACAACCAATGAGTTGTTCAGTCTCAAGATGGCTGAAGGAAGCAGTGTCAAATATCACTGTCTGCGTTTCATCAACCTGATTGAAAAATTGGGGCGATTGGAAGTGGATTTGCACGCTGATCTTAGCACTGACCTTCTTCTCCATACTTTGCCTCGCTCGTTCGACCAGTTCGTGTTGAAATTCAACATGGAAGAGTGAAATCTCGCTCTCCACGAACTGACCAATCTGTTTATTACGGCAGAATCAACCCTTAAGAAGGAGAAACCTGTCATGATCACTCACCATTCGAGGGCTGTAAAGCCTAAGAGCGGTAAAAAGAAGAAGAAGGTGTTCTCTTTCAAAGCAATCACTAAGGTTGTCGAGAAAAAGCGCAAGAGCCCAGAAGACAGATGTTTCCAGTGCAAGAAAGTAGGGCACTGGAAAAGGAATTGCCCAGACTACCTTAAGACAGTAGCCAAAGGTATATTCTTTATTGAAGTTAATATTTCCATTAACTGTGCATCATGGGTGTTAGACACTGCAGCTGGTTTTCATATCTGCAATGATCTGCAGGTGATGGGAGCAGTAAGAACACTTAAACCCGGGGATAGGATCCTGCATTTTGGAAACGGAGCAACGGTTGTTTCAGAGGCTATAGGAGACGTGGAGTTAGTGATAGGGAATTATACATTAATTTTAAAGGATTGTTTATACGTACCAACTGTTATCAAAAACATTATTTCTATTCCGTCATTGGATAATGATGGTTTTTGTTTTTCCATTTCGAATGGATCTATTTGCATAATTAAAAATGGTTTTACTTATGCTAGTGGTACTTTGATAGATAGTCTTTATTCCCTTGAACCTACAAACTCTAACGTCATGCACATTCAATCAAAGAAAAAAAATATGATAATAATAGTCCACAACTTTGGCACGCTAGACTTGGACATATCTCAAAGAGTAGGATCCAAAAGTTAGTCTATTCTAAGGCTCTTGAAATACAGAACTTAGATGAACTTCCAACTTGCGAGTCCTGTCTCAGAGGAAAGATGACCAGATCTCCTTTCACAGGGAATCCAGAGCGAACCGAACAAATATTGTAGTTAATCCATACTGACGTTCGTGGACCACAGAGTGTCAGTGCAAGAGGAGGCTTCTCCTACTTCATAACATTCATAGACGACTTTAGTCGTTTTGGATATGTGTACTTGATGAAGTACAAATCCAAAACTTTTGAAAAGTTCAAGGAGTTTCGAATGGAAGTAGAGAACCAATTAGGACATAGTATTAGGGCACTTCAATATGATCGAGGTGGAGAATACTTAATCTAAAAATTCCTCGATTATCTTAAATAGAATGGGATTCTCTCATAGCGAACTCCTCCTAGGACACCTCAACTCAATGGAGTGTCTGAAAGAAGGAATCAAACTTTGTTGGACATGGTTCGTTCCATGATGAGTTTCGCTGAACTTCCTTTTTCGTTTTGGGGATTAGCCCTCTTAACTGCTTTGAAGATACTAAATTTAGTACCTTCAAAGTCAGTGCCCACGACACCACACCAAGAATAGTATGGTAAAGCACTCGCATATTCATATCTGCGAGTATGGGGATCTCCTGCCTATGTTAGTTACAAGAAAGGAGATAAACTGGATAGTAGATCTAGTTTGTGTAAATTTGTGGGGTATCTAAATGAATCCATTGGATACCTGTTCTATGATCCTAAAGAACGAAAGAAGTTCGTTTCTAGGAACACCCACTTCTTAGAGGATGATTTCCTCACCAATAGAAATGGGACAATCGTAGAACTTGATGAAGTCCAAGATTCGGACCCATCCTCACAAACAGTGGGAGTTGATCCTGAAATTACTGAACCAACTAGTACACCAATACTTCGAAGATCTGATAGAATTCGTAAGGAACCAGAAAGGTTCGATTTCATTCACGAAAACGATAAGTTGGATACTGATCCAAGGACTTACGAAGAAGCTATGTCTGACACAGACTCGGGTGCGTGGCTCGAAGCCATGCAATCCGAAATGGATTCCATGCATTCCAACAAGGTATGGACCTTAGCTGATCCACCTGAGGGAACTGTCCCTGTAGGTTGTAAATGGATCTTCAAGCGCAAGCTTGGAATGAATGGAGAGGTTCTAACTCATAAGGCTCGCCTAGTGGCGAAAGGTTATTCTCAGAGACCTGGTATAGACTATGAGGAAACCTTTTCTCCACTGGCGATGTCGAAATCCATTCGGATACTCTTAGCCATAGGCGAGTGGTATGACTACGAGATATGGCAAATGGATGTAAAGACCGTCTTTCTCAATGGAGACATTGACAAGGAGATCTTTATGCAACAGCCCAAAGGCTTTGCATCCAATGGGGATGAGCATAAAGTATGTAAACTCCAAAGGTCAATCTACGACCTCAAACAGTCGTCCCGAACCTGGAACATACGTTTTGATGAGACAATCAAGGCGTTTGGCTTTATCAAGAACATATTTGAGCCATGTGCGTACAAGAAAATTAGTGGGAGTTCGGTACAATTTATTGTCTTATATGTCGATGATATTTTGTTGATCGTGGAGGATATCAGAATGTTGGCGCCGACAAAAGCGTGGTTATCCACGCAATTCTCCATGAAAGATTTGGGAGACGCATCTTGCGTATTGGGGATACGTATCTATAGAGATAGATCGAAGAAGATGTTAGCACTCTCTCAATCTCAGTACATCAACACGATACTGAAAAGATTCAGTATGGAAGAATCCAAGAAAGGATTGCTTCCAATGAGACATGGAATCTCTCTTTCCAAGTCAATGTGCCCTACAAGTGACGAGGAAAATAAGAGAATGTCTCTCATACCTTATGCCTCTGCTATAGGCAGCATAATGTATGCGATGTTATGTTCAAGACCTGATATAGCACATGCTCTGAATGTCACGAGCCGCTATCAGTCAAATCCAGGCGAGCAGCACTGGACTGCCGTAAAAGCAATCCTTAAGTACCTGAGAAGGACTAAGGATCTGTTCTTGGTCTACGACAGTAGTAGAGAATTGAAACTTGAAGGATTCATAGATTCGAGTTTCCAGTCTGACGTAGATGATTACAAATCCAATTCTGGATACATATGGATGAGAAAGTGTTTGGATGAGAAAGTGTTTGGATGAGTAACTTCAATGAAGGAAAGTGTTTGGATGAGAAACTTCATCCAAGAGTTTGATGTAGTACCTAGCATTGCGGAACCTCTAGTAATCTTCTGTGACAACAACAGGGCAATCGCTCAAGCGAGGGAACCGAGATCACACCACCAGTCTAAACACGCAATGAGGAAATACCATGTGATTAGGGAAATCATTAGTAGATGAGACATTCATATGGATCATGTCAACTCCGAAGACAACGTAGCTGATCTACTAACGAAGCCACTTTCGCAAAAGGTGTTCGAATAACATCTTGAAAATATGGGTCTTAGAAATGTTTGTGATTGGCTTTAGGGCAAGTGGGAGATTGATAGGATAGTGCCCAACAAGCCAATTCTTCTAGCTTGTAATAGGACTATTCTGTAATAAATGATCTTTTGAATTAATGATTAATACGCACGTTTATTTATAATGTATAGAATAAACAATGACCAACTTCATCTCTCGCGAATACATTTAAGCGATTGGTTGAAATCCTAAGATCACATTTGACTATGGGACGATTCACTTCAGTCTGAGTGCAATCATGAAATAGTCTCTAAGGTCTTGATCTTAAAACACGTTCCAAGTCATAGATTCCGAATGAGACGGGGTATCGAAGAAATCGCTAAGACTTGTATGATTATGCATGATTCACATGGAGTGAATTTGTAGCGTTTCATGAACAAGACATTTAATGTCAATGCATATGAGCAGGTGGTTCGATAGGGGATCCAACGCATCGAACGACCCGAACAGAGAAACCTATTGTGGAAGCGCATGACACATATCAGCGATGGGATGTTTCTCAAAGACTTATAATAGTGTACGATTTAGTCCTTAGACTTGAGATGCTAGGGCGAATTCGGTGCACAGGTGTTCGTACTTTGACTTAGGTGCCGATCACGTGGCCTGATCATTGTGTGCCTACTTTGAGTGCGTATAGTCGTGTACGCGGATGGTTAGAATCAATATGGAATCTACCGACTCACCGTAATGGATGAGAGAATTTCCTGTACGTTCTTAGATAATAGATTCTGAGAAACCCGTGGCCACGGTCAGTGACGGATTTGGAAAGGTGTTTCCAAATTTTGCAGTCACACTGGAATTATTATCCAGAATTAGAAAGTACAGTGTCGAGATAATTAGAGGTGCCAATCAATTAACACACACTCGGTTTCGATCGGGAAATTAAGTCGATAGAAGGACCATATGTACATGGCAGTTATAAGAGGTGAGGTTCACAATATCAATTCACCTGAAGTAAGGTCTCATGGGCTTGTGGCTAGACATCGACCATGACGTGTGGGTACTCCAGAATTAATGGGAGATTAATTCTGGAGTGGTCAATTATAAGTGTTTAATTGATCGAAGAAATTAATTGCTCATAATTAAATCACGAAGAGTTCGTGGGTCTGCCGCCAATTGATGGTGAACCTAGAGGGTCACACACAATACAGTTGGATAGTGACAGTCATAAGGAAATAAATGATTTAAGGAAGTTAAATCAATAATTGAATTAAGGTGTTAATTCGATTGGAAGAATAATTAATTAGATGGTCTAATTAATTAAATATTAATTAAAGTGTTAATTAATAATTAAGAGAGAAATTAATTAAATTAATTGGGACATTTAATTAATGAGTTAATTAAATTAAAGTGCAAGACATGGGCCATTTTAATTAAAGAGCCCATAAGAAGTCTTGTACATCAAGGTAACTAAAGGGCTTATAAATTGGAGTCTTGAGAAGACTCAAAAACCTAATCTCACTTTGCTGAAAATTAACCTTAGACGCCCCCTAGCCCTAGTCGCCCCCTCTCCCTCTTCTTCTTCCTCATCTGGATCTAGATCTGGATCTAGATATGTATTCCTCCAAGTCAGTATAGACAATTCAAACGGAGGACAATCAATTAAGTGTCCCATCTCAAAGGATCAGCCAAGACAATTCATGTGTTGAAGAAGACAACAGAGTATCCTCGGACAAAAGGGTGCATTTAATGCGATTGACATAACTGTACAATGACAGACTGCAACAGTGACAGAGCGGTCTGCAAATATAATCGTTTGAAGTTGGTGAAGAGAATAAGGGCATTCCTGGAATTGAGGAAAAATTCAACGGTCTCAATTTCAGCCACCTTTATAAATAGAACTCAACTTGAATGAAGACAACAACTTTTATAACTTTTACAACTTCCTATCAGGAGAAAATCATTCAAGAATCAAAAACCACTTAGTTGTTCCTGAAGAACAACTTATTCGTTAAAGAAAACTAAGAGTTTTTACATACAACAAGGTTGTATTTGAGAGATAGTTTCTAAGAGAAATTAGTTATAGCCGAGGGCTTAGAAGAGATTAAACTCGAGGAGTTTTGAATCTTGTGATTTTTACTAAGAGTAAAAGTTTCACTTGATCGCAGAAGTTGTAAACGCTAAGTGTTATATTAGTCTAAGAGATTAGTGCAAAGCCTTCCACCGTGTTAAGGAAGAAGAGTGGACTAGAGGGATTACAACACCCTTGAACCACTATAAATATGGTGTTATTTATCATTCCGCACTTACATTTGCATATCATATGACATTACAAGAAAAAATTATTTTCCCTACAACAGAAAATTCATAGCAAATGATGAAATATCATAGTAAAAGCTCATTTACTACACTAGTGCTACGCTTTTTCTTGCGTGGGCATTGCGGCCGTGGGCAAAACATCCCTACGCTTTAAAAATGGTAGTAAATAATTATTGCTACGAAAATTCTCACATTAACTACAATAATATTGTGTAGTAAAAACCTAGCAATTACAACCATATCTTTTCCCACGATTCCAAAAACCATAGTAAATATAAACTTAAACTACGATTCTTATGTGTAGTAAATGTTCAAATTACTTACTCCAATTACAAAAATTACAAAGCGTAGTAAATAATTGGGAAATATATTCTTTTACAATTATTTATTTTAATACAGTTTTAGTTCAATTTTTTTTATTCTTATTAAATTACACTTGATCAATATATTTATCTACTGTTTCATTGCCTCATCTAAACCACCATACAAATATGAATTAAAATTATATACTACTAAGATCTAACAAATGCAACATATAGTAATATAATGATGTTTCATAAAAAAAATAGGACTTCCATTGAATTAATTCTGAAATTCAACAATTATTAGGGGGGAACAAAAGACTCTCAAATCCACTCCACCAAACAAAAAAATGATCTAACTATACAATTTATTTTCTTCCTTTTAGTCCAAACTGAATAACACATCATTTACCAAAATTTGTTACAACATTTCTGAACAAGTAGAATCACATTGCTTCCAAGTACAACCACATAATATCTCATTCGAATATGCAAACTTCAGAAAGTTATGTCTTTCACCAACTCAACAAGTAAATTCACCTGAAAGTGAAGCCATCAACAAGTAGTTATAACATAAATGTAAAAGTAAGTTGCAGACATAAGAGATGGGGGGAGCTGGAAAACATCACATAATTCAAGATTAGTTTGTTGGTACCAAAATTGTGTTATAATATAAGTCTGCACTGCTTATGTTGATTGTCCAATATAATCTCCACCCATTAATCAAATAAGGCCATCAACATTTTACCAAGAGAAAATAAAATCACATATTAATAAATGAAACAACTAGATCAAGATGACGCTCTTGCATACCATGTTAGAGACAGCAACAAAAGCTTCTTGTTTGTGTTCCATCCATGCATATGCACAATCAAAAGTTCGTCACTGCATTGACATGAGTCTTAAAATGTTTGTTCTGTTGCAAGTAGACACAATGATAACAGAAATGCATTTTATACTAAGTGTAGAGCTCAAAGTAGGCATGGAGTGTATTTCTGAACATAATATATATAGTAGAAGAAGGAGAGTATAGTAATTGACCTTCAGTTTGTATTTTTAGAAACTTGGGAAGCAGAACAAGAAAGATGATACATTCGATCAACTTCAACTAGCAATGGCCTGTCACATCTAAAAAAAAAAGATTTATATAAAAGAAAGAGAATGTGGATTTTTTGCTTGAATTGTTCTCAAAGGAGTTTGACACTAACAACTTGAAGCCATCATCCATGTGAAATAACCATGATCTGGTTTATCTCAAAGGAGTTTGACACTAACAATGTTACCCGAAACTGAGAATAAACTATAAAGCTTGTCCATCAATTATATCAAGATTGAGATTAGATACAAGCAATATGCACCTATCTTTTATTACTTACACCAGGTGGCTTGAAATTTCCACAAACCATGAAGAAGAATATACTTGATGCACTTCCACATTTGTAGGATATATCATCTGATGTTCTGTAAATAAGAAAATACAGTTAGGCTCGTCTCCTCGTGCTTGAGCATTTTGACTCATATTTGTATAATTATAACCAAAGAGATTGTCGAGGAATGCACAAATATCTATTAAGCTAGACTGCATAAATAATTTACCAAAAATAATAAAGGTATAAGCTATTGATATGCACTAAATTGACCTATAAATGGGACCATGTCTCCAACTTAAGCAAATAGGGGAATGCATAAGACAACTTTTATAGGGGGGGGGGGGCGAAGATTTTTTGGTAGCAAATTCGATAATTCTTTTTAATGTTTTGAAAAAAATGCATGACTAAAAATTAACTCATTTTAAAGAAATATTATAATTTTACCCAACAAAAAGTGAAAAAAATATATTAGCAAATTCTTTTAAGAGTATGGATGTCTAAAATGCAATCTCGTTGGACTTAAAGCAATCAAATTTCTGATCTCTTCAACTCTGCTGAAATCCACCAGTCTGATTCCGAACCCAGCATCAGATCAGTAGTCTCCTGGACCAAAATTCAACCCTTCTGATTTTACTTGTCTTCTCAGATTGAATTTCCCAGATGTTGCTAAGCTTCCATTACTTAGCTGATGACTTTTGGAAATCATTAAAACCTCCCTTCACTTCTTCATCTTCATCCAACAACATGGAAGTTGTCCAAGTCACTCCAACCTCCAAGCAACAACAGAAGAAGTTGGACAGTGCAATTGCTGCTCAAATTGTACTAGGAGACATGTATACTGATCCTATACCTGAATGGATCATGGAAAATCAACCAAGAAGAATCCAAACCAGGTCCACTGTCACAAAGGCCCTGGTTGATCAAATGAAAAAAAGAAATAGATATAGCTTCACCATCAATGAACCTTCCACTGGAGAACAACAAAGGTCCATCAGAAGACCTAATCCTTTGGTTGTTGCCTCAGCCAAAGGAAAGGATAAATTGTTTCCAGAACCTGTAACAAGCAAGAAGAATGAAGAGTCAGTGAAAGAGAAAGTCACTGAGACTGAAGAAGATGATGAATTGGAATTTTTGTTCACCAACATTGAAAATTATCAGGACTCTGATAATGAGAAGGAAAAAGAATTCAACCAGATCATGGATGATTTGAAAAAGCTTGCTGAAGAAAAAGGTGAAGACTTCAAACTGAAAGAGAAGAAGGAGTGATATGATACTCCACACACTGCTTTTGAATCATCTAATGACTCTACTGATGACTCATTTGATGACAATGAAGACAGACAAGGCAACCTGACTGGAGAGAAAGTGGCCATTCAATCGCCACATGGAGCAGGACCCTAAAATTGGTTGTCTGATTAGCGAATGATGTCTGAAAGATGGCAAGGATCATTCGAGAAGTATGATAGCATGGAGTCTACTGATGACTCACAACAAATTGAACACGATCGTGTGAGAGATATGTTCAATCTGCCAGAGCATGTTGAAAGGAATCAAATTGAAACATACTAGGACTGGAAAGAATACTTCACTAAGAGAATTAAGATTTTGAAGGAAATTGATCAAGGAAAGACCAACACTTCCAACACAATAAAGCTAATTGGAGAAGACCTCCAATGGAATGATAAGATGTTGTCTCAGCTGGGAGATCACCATCTTAAAAATCTAAAGAAACTGGAAAAGAAAGTCCAGGAACTGAACAAGAAAACCAATCTGATTGGACTCTTCAGCAAAGAAATGTTCCATAATCAAGAACAAATGATAAAGAAGATGAAGGATAGGTTCAAAATGGAAATGAAACACTTTCTCCTGGATTTGGAAGAGATCAAAACTATCACCAAATTTGAAGGTACTGCGAGAAGACAGATGCAAGAAACATCTGAAGATCCCAATGTTCTGGACTTAATCCAAACTATGTCCAGACACCTGAACGGTCTCAGCAAACTGATCTTGCATCATCTTGATGCTGACAAAAAGCGGGAAGAGGTGGAGATAAGACACCACGAAGAAATGGAAGCAAGAAACCACCAATGAGTGTTGATACGAAGTCAACAACCTCCTCAATGATCAGCAGAGATGTCAAATAAAGAAAAGGAAAAGAAAAATAAAGAAGAATTTGAAAGGAAAAGAGATGAATACAGGAAAAAGTACGTAGCTGATAGAGTTGAAGAAGACAGAAGAAGAAGAAAGGCATCAGGCGAAAGTAGTAGTCGCAATTTCAAGAAGGGGAAGGAGTAATTAGTAGCAGAGAGATTATGAAACACTTTGAAGAAGACAAGGAGAAGCCACATTTGATCCATTCCTTGTTGATGACTTCATAATCATGGAACCTTAGTTGATCCTGTTGATTCAACTGCCTTTTCTCATTTTTCTTCATGCTTTCTGTTATGTTTTGATAAACTATGTTTTTACATTTCTTATTTGTTAATCTGTTCAAAACAATGAATTTTATGAATAACAAGAACAATTATCCATCATTATTTCTGCCTTAGAAATTTTGTGTGAAGACAAACTGATGATTAGGGAACATATTTTGAGAAATAGATTTCTTAGTAGTAGGTTTTGTCATCATCAAAAAGGGGAAAATTGTTGGAAAAATTTAGTAACTCAAGAGCTAATAGCTAAGTCATAAACAGTTGGGTTAATTGATAGGTTTTGCTGATAATAAAAGCTAAGTTAGAAAAACTAAGTTAGATTCATAAATCTAATCAAAATAGCTAAGATGTAAAACAACTAAGTAGATAAAATTCAGACGAAGTTTATACTGAGAAAACACTAAATATCGTATTCAAAGAAAGTTTGAATAAGTGAATCAATTTGGTTTTTATTGATTGAGAAAGATGAAATTCATCAACATCAAAGTTAAAGTGAAGACAGCCAAGTCAGAAGACACCAATAGAGTAAAAACTTCACAAAGGAACAAGCAAGTACTGTGGCTGAGACAGTTAGTCGAGTGATCTTGATCAGCTAGGTACTAAACAACTGACTAGCTTAGGAGTTAAGTCAATAGACAATTCAAATAGAGGACAATCCGATAAGTGCCCATCTCGAAGGATCAGCCAAGTCAATTCATGTGTTGAAGAAGACAACAGAGTATCTCGGACAACAGGGTGCATTTAATGCGACTGACATAATTGTACAATGACAGACTGCAACAGTGACAGAGCCGCCTGCAAATATAACAGTTTGAAGTTGGTGAAGAGAATAAGGGCATTCCTGAAATTGAGGAAAAATTCAACGGTCTCAATTTCAGCCACCTTTATAAATAGAACTCAACTTGAATGAAGACAACAACTTTTATAACTTTTACAACTTCCTATCAGGAGAAAATCATACAAGAATCAAACTGAGAGAAAAACCACTTAGTTGTTCGTGAAGAACAACTTATTCATTGAAGAAAAACTAAGGGTTTTTACATATAACAAGGTTTTATTTGAGAGTTATTTTTTAAGAGAAATTAGTTATAGCCGAGGGCTTAGAAGAGACTAAACTCGAGGAGTTTTGAATCTTGTGATTTTTACTAAGAGTAAAAGTTCCACTTGAGCGTAGAAATTGTAAACGCTAAGTGTATTATTAGTCTAAGAGATCAGTGCAAAGCCTTCCATCGTGTTAAGGAAGAAGAGTTGACTAGAGGGATTACACCACCCTTGAACCACTATAAATATGGTGTTCTTTATCATTCTGCACTTACACATGCATATCTTATGAACAGACTGGTCATCTGTCAAGGTTTGAAATTAAAGACTCAAAACAGATTTACAAACGATCAAAAAATATTTTGGTTACAAAATATTGGAAGTTTGCAACATTTGATTGACAACTTTATATATTCAGCTTCATCAAAAACTCGAAGGCTCTGATTTTGTCAAAACAGTGATTCTGTTGAACCAAGAACAGTCAAGTGAACATTTAGTTGTCAGCGAAGTGCCATCAGCAGAGTATTCACTAATCTGTTTAACGAACAACTGAGTCAACATTTTATATACGTAATACTTTGAGTAACAAAAAAAAAGTTTTAAAAATATCTATTCACACCCCCCCCCCCCCCCCCCCAACCTCGACCTCTCTAGACCCTTTTTACCACTTGGGACCCAACAATGAGGCCTTGCTATCAATGTCTGAATTAAGTTGTTGTGTAGGAACATAAGCTGAATTAGGATCAACATGCTCAAAACTGCTGAAGTCAGTATATACATTAAAACCAGAAGGAGTATTAGGAGTAAAAATCTTATTAAGTAAAAATCATTAGAGGAGTGATTAGAAGAAATGGTATGAAATGAAAAAGTGTCCTCATGAAATATCACATCCCTGGAAATCAAAATTTCATGAGTTTGTAAACCAATCAGTTTGTATCCTTGAGCTCCCATAGGATATCCTATAAAAGTACATATTATGGCTCTTAGATCAAATTTTGACCTCCATTTTGTAAAGTGGAAGCAAAAGCTTTGCACCCAAATATTTTTAAAACATTATAATCCACCGAGGACTTAGAAAGTAACTCATAAGGAATTTGAAAATTAAAAACTTTAGTAGGAGTCCTATTAATTAAAAAAGCAGCGGTGCAAATACATTCAGACCATAATGTAATAGTACATTTGGACTCAAAATATAAAGCCCTAGCTATATTGAGCAAATGTTGATGCTTCCTCTCCACAATAGAGTTTCGTTGTGGAGTTTCAACACAAGAATATTGGTGCATAATGACTTTGTCTTGAAACAAATTGGTGATTTTCAATTCAGGGGCATTATCACTTCTAAATGTTTTAACAGCAATGGAATTGATTAGTCACCATGGAAAGAAAACCAGGTATAACAGTTGACATATCAGATTTATTTTTAAGCAAGCAAACCCAAGTAAATCTAGAAAGTCATCAATTATAGTTTCAAATTATTTGTGACCATTTTGAGAAGTAACACTAAAGGGTCCCCAAATATCACAATGTATAAGCTCCAAAATACTATTAGAAGTAGTGATAGAATAAGGAAAATGAAGTCTCTTTTGCTTAGCCAAAGGGCAAATATAAGAAGTATTATTTAGATCATTATTACAACTACTGATGGAATCTAATGCTAAAACATTTCTTAGTCTATTCATAGCCTTATAAGGCATATGGCCTAGCCTTCTATGCCAAGTCATAGTAGATATTTTGTTGCAGTGAGCTTGAAGAGTTTTCTTAGGTGTTTCTTGGTCCAGGACACATAGGCAATCTATCTTTCTACCATTTCCAATCATCCTCTTGTTTGAGTCCTGAATTATAAAAGAAGTATGTGTAAAATTGACTGTCAAATTGTCCTTAAGCAATAGCTCACTGATAGATATGAGATTAAACTTAAACTGAGGAATGTAGAAAACATTAGTAAAAGAAAGTGTAGGACTAAGGGTGATATTGACTATTTATGTGACTTGGAAACTAATGTTATCAGGTAAAACAACTTTAGCATGTGTGATAGGTGCAATAGAATGAAATAAAGATTTGTTATTGCATATATGCTTAGTTTCACCAGAATCAAGAATCCAAAGATTATTATAGGAGCTAAAATTAATCTGATTAGTTGTAGAGCAGATACCTGAAACACGAGACATGTGCCGAATTAGCAATGTTATTTTTTGAAGAAGCAAAGTTCAATTGCTTAGAGTAAAGATTCAGAATGTGTTGACACTGCTTCTGGTTCAAACTTTGTAAGAGAGGAGTGATAGGGTGCTGTGAATTGGTAGAAACAGAATTATTAGAATTATCATCGAGAACTTGGTTGACAAGATTCTTGTAAATATTGCCAGTTTTAGATTTAGGCTTGTAACCGTTGGGATTTCCATGTAATTTGTAACATTTATCCACGTTATGACCTGGGATGGTACAGTGGGTACAAACTGGTTTGTCTTTCTTTTTTAAATGAGGATTAAAAGAGGGATTAATGGCTTGATTGGACTGTCGAAATTGATTGTAAACCCTTTTATGTGGTTTTTGAGAAGTAGAGTTCTGTGGAGGAGAGTATATTGCAGCAAAAGCAAGAGAACTAGACAAATCAACAGGGGGTTTTGTGCCCACCTGCTTCTGTCTTTCTTCTTATGTAGCCAGAGAAAAAACCTTTGATATAGGTGGTAATGGGTCTATGAGCAGTATTTGACTGCGTAGTTGATCAAAAGAGCCCATTAAGTCCCATTAAAAAAAACCCCTATAGGGACAATAATTGAACACGGGTTTGTAATTATCCAGTTCATCCCATATGGCCTTCAATTTTGTGAAGTAAATGTTGACACTTTGATTATCTTGATGAAGATTAGCCAATTCTCTTCGTAATTGAAACGTTCTAGGACCATTGCTTTGTTTCGAAACCGTGTTCGTAATTCATCCCAAATCTCTTTTGTAGAATTGGTGTACATAATGCTGGAGTGAATATTACAACATAGTTGTTTCTTGACCAAGCAGACTTTAACGTCTCATCCTCAGAACCAGGATCAGTGATGGATCCATTAATAAACCCCAAATTATTTTTAACGTTGAGAGCAAGAAGCATGGATCTTGACCAAGAAGCGTAATTATCACCCAAGAGAGGTTTCTGGATAAGAATCAAACCAGGGCCATCTGAAGGATGTAAAAAGAAGGGGTTGGATGGGTCCTCCATTGGCGTTCTTGAACATGTGTTGTTTCAACAGTGGAACTAGTGAAACCAGAAGTATCCATGGAATAATAGAAAAATAGAGTAGGCGAGAAAAGAGACGATCAAGAATTTGATCGACAAAGAAAAAACAAAAACAAAAAACGAGAACAAAGCTCATGAATCAAAGCGGAAGAAGGATTAAACCTATTGATACCATATTAGAATTCACAATATGGATTGAGCCAAGTCCACTTACATAGCTTGGACCTAACTCAGCCTCAAAAGCTAGCTTAAGAGTTGAGGATTGTCCAAGACCTTATGGACTTAATTATTATTTTCAATCCATGTGGGACATTTACATCCAATAGTTTCACATAATATATGAAAGTGTCTTGCACTTATCCATTTTCACTCTTGCAGTAATCAATAACTAATGAAGTTTGTGATTTGGTCATTTCTTTATTATGTATGATGCAACTGTTTTCTTATATTGCAATGGACAATAATATAATGTTCATGCCGAGTTGTACTAAACTAAAGAATGATGGCAATAACGCAAACATGACATTGATGATGAATGCATAGCTCACTCACGCAAGCATGGGCGTAGCTACATAGACATAGGGGGGGAGAGACCCCCGAAATTTATAACCTTTCTATTAAAAAATGGATAAAACTTGTGATTTAAATAGATTTTTTTGTAAATCATTAGAGTGTCTTAATAACAAATATAAGCATAAGTTAATTTGTTGGGGTTTGGTTTCATTTATTGTACAACATGTTTAAAAGTATTGTTTCATTCAATTGAAAAATGGGATTATTGCATTTTTGGTGCCACAACTATAGTCCACTGGCGTTTATACCCCGTAACTTTTCGGGCTGGCACATTTGGTGTCACAACTTCAACATCATTGGCAATTTTGGTGTCAATTGAGGATCAACTCTAATGGGGATTTTGACCATAAAAAAAAAGATTATTTCCATCCACCAAGAACTAGGCTACTTGGATGTTTTCATTTGGAAAAGAAGAAGAAGGCGGATAACAATTTAATTAACTTTGTATGTAGTGAACTATATATTCGATAATTAATGAAAAAGGCGTTGAATGGTCAAAATCCCCAATTTTCATGTCACATATCCCGCACATGGGAGAATTTCGGGCCAATATTGAATCTCAATTGGCACCAAAATTGCCAATGATGTTGAAGTTGTGGCACCTAATGTGCCAGCCCGAAAAGTTACGGGGTAGAAATGTCAGTGGGCTATATCCCATTGAAAAATATATGTGCAAAGAGATATACCTTGAGTAAGAAGAGAAACTTTGCTTGAAAATTATCATCAAGATGTTAAAAATATCATGATGTTTTTTGTGTGGATTATATTCCACGTTTAAATTATAAAGAATCAAGTCCAAAAAAAACTTATTGAATTATATATATGTAATTAAGACGTATAATGCTACTTATTTTTATAATTCTTGTTCCCAAGTTTATAATATATGGCGCCACCTTTTATATATGTTCAGTACTAGTTTCAGTGCAATCAGTTAATACAATCTTCACTAATTTTAATGAGCATTCAGTTGTATCAATTGATATTTGTATAAACATAGATACTGATCTTTGTTGGATCTTTTGTGAAGACTGCATAATTTCATAGTTTAAAAAAAAAAGAGACTACAGAATTTCACATGCCGGCCAATATTTGTTTATTAAAAAATTTGTATTGTAAAGATTGTTTCAATTTGAAAAGCCTAGTTCACGAAATTGAAGTTAAATTCACAAGTTTTGGATCAAGCTAGAAATATAAGAAGAGAAGAAATCAAGACCAAGACCCAATTAAATTTCCTTTACTCTATTACTATTACTCAAGGAATTGAATTTCCGTCGAAATTTATTTACGTTCTTTATTTAATTTCGACGGAAATTGAATTTTTTTTTGTTTTTCCTTTTTTTTTTTCATTTCTTCTCGAAAATATACTATTTCGACGAATTATTTTCGACCGATATTATTTCGACGGAAATATTGTCCGTCGAAAATTTCTTTCAAATTTCAATGGATTATTTTCCATCGAAAATTTTCCGTCGAAATTTCTCGGTTTTCTTGTAGTGTTATCTTTAACCTCATCTAACCCCTTGTGTTTTTTTTCATTAGTAAAAAACTCTCATTTGAAATTCCTTCATGAGTCAATAAGGAGGTTATTCTCAATATTTTAAATGAACGGAAGGTTATTGCTAAATTTTAAAGTTCACAGGGAATTACTGTCAATTTTTTAGGTGAATATATATGGATTCTTTGTATTTTATGGTAGCGGTATAATTGTCATTTTCCTAAAAAATATGTACTCCGATTTGGAAGAGGGGTATAGGCTAATAAAATATAGCATAGTAGATTCTTACTACTAAAAATGATACAAAGAGCAAAGTATAAAGGATATTTTTGCATTTCACTTGTATAAATAACAATATAGAGTATAATTTAATATGGATCTTCCTCCCTCAGGTTTGTGATCGCAATGGTAATTAATAGGGTAAAATTCGTATTGTGCATAAATGTCAAATGGTACACCACTGTAATATAGGAAATCAGTTCTTGGCCATGGCCACGCCACTTTTTTAATGCTACTTTAGAGCATATATTTCTACTTTGAGGATGATCTTGCATGTGGCTGAGCTAGACGATTATTAGGGGGAGGGGGGGATTTTTATCTTAAATTCGATTGTTTTTTGATAAAATGACCAAAACAACTAATTTAAGATAAAGTAACACAATAATTTTATCCGTTAAAAGATAAAGAAATGCACAAGCAAATTTTTTATCCAACAAAAGATGAAAAACTTCACTAACAACTTCTTTTAGGAGTTCTATAAAGCACTAAAATTAATAAAGCACAAATTTTAAAACATAATCCAGTTCTATGAGGTATATAAGGTACCAAAATTAATAACACTAAAACTTTTTTTTGAGAAAGAAATTAATAAACTATATAATAAAAGAAGGGTGGTTTGGAAAATAGAAAATGGAAATAGTTCTCCTCTGGGTTCGAAACCATTACCTTAAGGTTTTGATGCACAAGCCCAACTAGTGGGCTAATGAGCTCTACTTAAGAATTATCACAAATAACAATATTATTATAGTATCACCACAAATTTCTGGGGGCGAACACCCCGTCTTCAAATAGTTATGTCGTTTGGATCGAGTATGGTAATTAAAATTAAATACACTCGATTTTTTTTGAGTTAAAATAATACAGGGTTTTTTTGGAGTTGAACAAAGTATAGGGGGTATTTTTTTCTTTCACTCTATTTTTTGAGGTGGAGACTCTCCTATTATTTATTTCATTGTACCGTTTGTTTGAACTGATTTTGGAATGAAATGTTTAATCGTTAAAAAAAAAAAAAAAAAAAAAAAAAAATATTGAAAGGAAGAAGGTTAGGGACTGACAAGCAAGAAAATGAATGCGTAACGTGTATGTACTTCGCCTAGCTTCAATAATGGATTTTAAGTGATATCTCTCCATTAGGTATAATGAAAATGAACCTCAAAACCAGGTAGAACTTAGGAAATTTAGTTATTTTGATGGCTAGAGATATTTTGATGTTCATGGTCCCCCGAAATAAATCAGTTATGTATATCGATATATGAAGACATAAGCAAAAAGTGTGTGTACTGTCCTTCCTTAAATTCACTGATATCCGAACTTCGAGATTTAATACATATTTACCCATCATTTAAGCATCCAAGAGCATTTGGCAAGAGGCTACCGATATTGTCAGAGCACAAAGTGTTGCTGTCGGAGCAAATATTATTACTTGACAAATTTGCCCCTCCAAGTGCCAGAGCCTGCATTTAAGAATTAATTCTCTCTCTCTCTCTCCTTAATTGCCTTCCTAAATATTAGTGCCTTTTTATTCAATTTTTCACGAAGTGTACTCTTCGATCAACAATGATTTTATTAAGCTATTTATTTATTCTATTAATTATCATAAAGGTTTTTATTTATTTATTTAAGTAATATCATCATCAAACTTTGTTTACGAATATAATAACTGAGAGATTTTACTACTATGTCTATGACATATGAATACCGAAACTGTGACATGAATACCACAATATTGATTTTAAATTGACAGGATATAATACATCATGAAAATGAACACAATATTATAATTAATTATATAATTGGAGGTTAAGCTTGATTATCATCTTTCAATGAAAGGATCGGTTCAGAAAAAATATAATTGGGGGTTGGATTATGAGTTTTAATTAGAACAATAGAATAAAATGAATATTAATTTCAATTTGATTTTTTTAATAAAAATTCTACCATGTAATTTTGAAAAATAAAACAAGAATCACTCATGTATTCTTAACATATCGGACACGGCTTCAAGTTGTGTCTGATTCTGTTTTTATTTTATTTTTAATCGTCACGTGACTATTCTATTACGTATCGAACGCGTTATGGCATATAATACCCAACATCCACTATATTTTATAAATTTATGGAGTATTCATATATCATAGGTATATTTTCTATTAGAGCGAAAGACAAAAACACCTCCTATGCTTTGTCTAACTCCCAAAAAAAACCCCTGTGTTATTTTAACTCACAAAACCCCCCTGTGATCTCAAGTAAGTGCCAGATACAACCTCAGAAAAGAGAGTGTGTTTCAAACGCCAAAATTGCAAGTATTTGTTCATATTTTGCTTTTGAAATGATAATTTTACCCCTAGCATCGAAAGACATAAACACCCCCTACGCTTTGTCTAACTCCCCCAAAAAAAACCCATGTGTCATTTTAAATCCCCAAAACCCCCCTGTGTTTGGTTTTAAATACCACACTCGACCCAATTAGTAGATACTTAATTTTTCAAAAAGAATAAATAAATTAAAAAAAAAAAACAAATATATAGGGGTAATCTTGTCATTCCACCAAAATTCAAAAGTAAAATTATACTTGGGTTGAGTGTGGTATTCAAAACTAAACACAGGGGTGTTTTGGGAGTTAAAATAACACAGAGGATTTTTTGGGAGTTAGACAAAGCATAGGAGATATTTTTGTCTTTTGCTCTTTTCTATTATTGTGACACCCGTCAGGATGTAAATAGAAAATAACAAATAAAAATTGAAACCAAGAAATTGGTCACTCTATAATTTGATCAAACAATACACATATATAACAACCATATTTGATTTTTCGTACTGGTTTCATTATATTCATTAAAACATTTATTATTGGATTTCTCAGGATTCAAAAGCTTTAGAAAAGAGTAAAATTTGTTATCTTTCTCCCAAGCAATAAAAACTAAATTTAAATACTGTATATGTTTAAGTGAAAAATGTATTTAGATATCAGATAAAGGTAATTTGAGTTTATTTATAAAACAATAATTAAAGTCACAAACATATTTAAATATATGAATATATGGATGAAAGGTGGTTTGAGTTTATTTACAAAAGAATAATGAATTGATTTTGCAATTTAGGAAACTCGTGCAGTGAGAAAGGAGAGAGAGATAAAATGCATTCTTGAACTTTTATTTAACACATATAATAAGGAAGGGTAAATTAGTTATAATAAAAAAATTGCTCTGACACCAACAGTTGGTGCTCTGAGAATAACAATAGCCTTGGCCTAATAGTTTGGTTCTTTCTATATGTGTATCAGTGTATGAGATTATGACTCAAGTTCAAGTCCTAAAATGTTTTAGTAATTCATTTTTTTTTTTTTGGCGTTTTTCATTTTTAATTTGTTTTAGGTATTTTATAGTTAAGCACATGATTTATGTGGATGGACTATATTGATTGACGAATTCAAATTATTAATATAATTGTTGCACGTGAACTCGATTCTATACAATGTAAACACACAAAAATAGATACCCAAACAAATCAAGTGTCACAGTGTACGTACGCAAGTATACGTGTCGCAAGTAATATAAAACGATAAATACATACCGAGTATCATCTCCCAACGAATGGGTAAAATGTGGGAATAAACGAATCAATCGACGACTTATTTCATCTAAGAACGCTTGATAAAAAATCCAACCCGAATATAAGATAAGGGTGATTTTAATTATTTAACAACTACTAACAAGAAAAGTAAATCTAACTAGGAAAGCAAGTAAATGAGGGAGTTAATTATGCGGTAAGGAGGATTCATAAGCAATCAATTGAAGCGGATAAATCATGCGGTTGTTAGGTTAGCTATGTAAACAATCCTAGGTTTAGTTGTTGTTTGTGAGTTCTAATTAGTTAAGTCTCCTTTAGTACTTAGCTGAAGTTTTATCATCATAAAAAAGGGGGAGATTGTTGGATGAAGATGAAGATGAAGATGAAGAAGTGAAGGGAGGTTTTGATGATTTCCAAAAGTCATCAGCTAATTAATGGAAGCTTAGCAAACCTATGAAAAAGTTCAATAGTAGATTGAATTTCGGTCAGGAAGACTAGTGATCTCAAGCTCAGTACGGAATCAGATTGGTGGATATCAGCAGGGTCAAATCAGATAAGTTCGGTTTGAATCAGCAGAGTGTTCATCAGCAGAGTGGAAAGAGAACAAAAATCATTCCAACGGTAATAATGCACTTGGTGTAATAAATGCTATCCGAGAAGGGTATTTATGACAATGATTGGAGGAGTTATTTCAAAAATCTCGTATCAGCATGACGTATTTAATGCGACTGACAGATCCGTACAGTAGAATGTACAGTGAACAGTTGCAGGTAGCCGTTTAAGGTTATGACCGGAACTCGAGGAAGATCTGAAATTTATCTCACTTCAATGGACATAATTTGAATTGTCGAGTATAAATAGATCCATTCAAGAGTTAGAGAGAACACACAACAAATGAGAGAATTAAACGAGCAAATCTTTCTAAGTCTCAAACTCAAGAACATATCACTATCAACTAAGTCATCTGTTGACAAAGCCGAGTTGAAGAAACACTTCAAACATATAAATCTGAGTGATTTCTGTAAAAACTGAGTGTTGTGAGAAGTAGATATCCATCTTTGTGAGTGATATTACTTCGTAGAATAGGTCTTCTTTGTCATTTCGTATTGTGAACTTGTGGCTTCATCATTTGTTGTAAAAGCACAAGTAGAGTTGTACTAGGTACTAAGTGTTCTAGTAGAACCTAAATCTTCGTGATTTAGAAGAGTGGACTAAGAGGCATTTTGTCTGTATAACCACTATAAAAATTCCGGTGTTATTTATTTACCTTACTTGCATTGCATATTTTATAAGATAAGTAAAGTGTTTTAAAAGATAAAGTTTTTAAAAGAGGAATTCATAAAACTGGGATAAAACCTTTGAAGTTAAACTTGTTTGAAAAACTTTCACCTTTATATCCGCTGCATACAAATTTTAAAACTATGAAGTTGTCTGTAAAGCTAAGCAATTCAGACGAGTAGTCTAACTTGCGCTGAATAAGCTAAGTGCTAAATTAGCTGAGTAGTCTGATACGAACATACGATGGATAAGCTTACCCTGCTTATACGAAGTTAGATAATTTTTTTAAGGTACAAAGTTCTATTTAAGCGCCCCCTCCCCCCCCCCCCCCCCCCCCCCCCCCCCCTACTCTAGACCTCATATGACCACTTGGAACCAACAAATATTTTATCACTTATATTATGTTAAATCTTTATACATATAGTTTTTTTACTTAAAAATTGGCTACTTTAGTTGTTCAACTAATTAGTATGTTTTAGGAATAAAAAAATTAAACTATAAAAGATGATGTAATATATAGTTTGTAAAGTTTAGGAGTTGATGCGGAAGATAGATTCAAAAAGGCTATTAATACTTATTGAAATACTATTCAAAAAGACTATTAATACTTATTGAAATACTTTCACTATTTTGTAATTGAATAATATACGAAAAATATCATCAGTTGAACAAACTTAACACAACGATCAATTACAGATCTTGTATAAACAAATAATCAGTTGAATAAGCATTAAATTTCTTAAATCAAATATAACCATTAGGGGTGAACATAAACCCGCCTAACCCGACCCACCCGCCTGACCCGACCCGACCCACTGATGGCATATATTGAACAAATTATGATATGTTTATAAAGACATTCAAGTGATGAAACTTTTATATTTGGAAAGAAATTTATCTCAGAAACTTGATTAATAAATTATAGTTATAGTAGTTTGATTCTTTCTTATTTTGTGTTCTTTTATATGGATTTCATAGATGGAAGATGGAAGTCATATTACTGAAACTCAAAACCTTAATTCCACTGTTGAGCAACAAGGCGTATCCAAACCACCTTCTGGGCCTATCCGTTGGAAGCCTAATACTTCCCGAAAAAGGAAAAGAACTACAAAAAATAAAGTGATTCCTCCTAAGGAACAAAACACACAAGGCACCGGGGTAAATAACGTGATTCCTCCCATGGAACAAAATAAACAAGGTGTTGGGATTGGAAGCAAGAAAAACTCTTGGGTATGGGATCATTTTGAGACGTCTGGGGAAGGTGAAGATAAGAGGGCAGCTTGTAAGTATTGTGGTCATGATTATGCAGCTCATTCAAAAGTACACGGTACAGGTAACTTAATACACCATTTGCAAGTCTAGTGCAAGAAATATCCTTATAGGCTTGTTGATGAAAAGTAAAAGACACTTACTTTTGAGACTAAACAAGAAGGTTCTCTTACTCTTAAACCTGTGAGTTATTCTTATGAAGAATGTAGGTTGAAATTGGTTGAAATGATTATTCTTGATGAGCACCCTTTCAAAATTGTGGAAGGTGAAGGATTTAAAGGATATTCAGCTTGTTTACAACCCAAATTTATACTTCCAAGTCGAATAACTATTGCTAGGATTGCTTAAAACTTTATTTTGATGAGAGAAAAAAACTTCGAACCCTTATTAGGTCCGAACGCGTCTGCCTTACTACAGATACATGGACCTCAATCCAAAACATTAATTACATGTGTCTTACTGCACATTGGATTGATAAGGATTGGAAGTTGCAAAAGAGAATTTTAAGTTTTTGTGTGATTCCTAACCACAAAGGTAAGACAATAGGTAAAACGATTGAAAGTTGTTTGTTGGACAGGGGAATAGACAAACTGTTAACTATCACGGTTGATAATCCAAGCTCTAATGATGGTGCAATCAACTACATGAAGAAGAACACTAAAGAGTGGAAAACTACTATCTTAGATCATGAATTTTTGCATGTGAGGTGTTGCGCATATATTTTGAATCTCATTGTGAAGGATGGGTTAAAACAACATAATGAATCAATACTCAAGATTGGAATTGCCGTACGATATGTGCGATCATCTCCAGGTAGACTTGAAACATTCAAAAAATGTGCAGATAGAGAGAAAATTGCTAGTAAAAGTTCAGTTTGTCTTGATATTGAAACTAGGTGGAATTCTACATATTTAATGCTAGAGGCAGCTACAAAATTTGAAAAAGCTTTTGAGCGACTTAAGGATGATGATTCGAACTATAGGATGTACTTTGCTTTAGGTGACAAAGATATTGATAACGGTGACAGAATTCAAACTATTGAAGATGAAGAGAGTTGTGAAAGAGGAAAGCTAAAAGATGGCAAATACATTGGGCCTCCTAATGAAGATGATTGGAATGTTGCTAGATCTTTTATAAAAATTTTGAAGCTTTTCTATGATGTGACCTTGCAATTTTCAGGTTCTTTGCATGTAACATCTAATATGTTTTTCAAGAACTAGTGGTTGTCCAAGCTAGATTAAAATCATTGTCTAGACAAAGTGATCCAAAAGTACGTCTTATGGCAGCCAAAATGCAAAATAAGTTCACTAAATATTGGGAAAGCCTTGATAAGCTCAATTTCTTTGTCTATGCTACAACTGTATTGGATCCACGCCATAAATTGAGATTTGTGAGATTTTGTCTTAACCAAGTCTACGATAATGACAATACCTTGTCTAGTGTCATGGAAGATCAAGTGAGAAAAGTCTTGATTCGTTTGTATGAGTATTATGAACATATCGTTCCTAGACAAGATGCTCAAAATATGCCTTCAAGCTCAAACCAAGCTCCCATTGATGTTATGGACATGGATGATGATGTGGAAACATGTGACTCTTTAGCTTTTCAATCTGCAAAACATTTGGAGGAAGATGAATCTGTTAAGAGTAAGTCAAAATTTACTAGATATTTGGAAGAAAATTGTGAAAAAGTCTTGAGTCTTTTGATATATTGAGGTGGTGGAAGGATAATTCTACTAGATTTCCAATCCTCTCCCAATTAGCTAGAAATGTTTTGGCTATTCCTGTCTCTACTGTGGCATCCGAGTCAGCCTTTAGTACAAGTGGTCGTATCCTTGACCCATATCGAAGTTCTCTCAATCCTGAAATGGTGGAGGCTCTCGTGTGTTGCCAAAGCTGGTTAAGATCTAAACCAGTCACAATTGACATCCAAGAATCAATGAGAGAAGTGTCAATTAAAGAAGTGGAGAAGTATGGTGAAATTGTAAAAGGTAAAATTTTTCTTGTATTACTTTTTAACTTTTGATTTATCATGCTCTCTTTTAAATTGTTTCATTATAAGGTTACTAATTCCCATGTCCTTACATATATTTCAGAATTTCATAACACGGGTGCTTCTTCAAGCTCCAAATCACAAGTCATTAATGATGGATAATATTTTTTTTTTGTTGGTAAGTGACTTTCTCATATCATATTCTTTTAATTTTTCAGTAATTGTCAATCTTGTTTAACTTGTGTCTCTAGTCTTTACCTATTAGTAGGTATTTGTTCAATTTGATTGTTCTGATTCAAATTTTGTTTATTGCTTAAGTTAGTAAAAATCTTTTATAATATCTTGAATTTGGTATACGGCCAACAATTGTAACAAATGAATAGGTGGAATTATATTTTTTTTCCCAGAAGTATTGGTGCTTGGACCATGCATATTCATATCACAGTTAAAGATTTGTAGCAATTTGATTCAAGTATATTTTCGGTTAAAAATATTTCATTTTAATATGAAAATTGAATACCATTTTCTGTTTTGGGTTTATCTACTCCTGTTTCATATTAATTTTTATGTTTTTTGATATTAAATGGTCCTTTGTTTCTCCAGACAACCAAGGAAAGTGTGAATGTGTGATGCTGCTCAATAACTAATGAAGGAAATGTACTGTGGAAATATTGAAGAAAGTTATAGTGTAGTTGAACGTTCATAGCATTTTAAGATTAATGAAAAAAAAAACAATTTGGAATAGTGATGTGGTTCTTTTATTGATGTTGGTCATCATTTTTTAATATGATATACGTAACAGCATGACACATTCATTTTTTTGTTTAAAATTGTAAGATTCTATCTTTACAGTAATTGTATTTGTATTGTGTAGTTACTGAGATTTTCTCATATCATGTAATTGTACAACCCGCCAACCCACCCATCAACCCACCCGCTAATCGGCAACCCGAACCATGTGGTTTATGTACATAATTAAGCAAGTTTGGTTTATAAATTTGATAACCCGCTTAGAATGGGTCGGGTCAATTTTTCTATGCACACCCGCCCAAACCCGATCGCGTTCACCCCTAATAACCATATCCAAACAAAATGTTGTACATTATAATCTTTTTGAGAATTTCACGAGTATCAATACCAAACCTCGAGCAATGTAGTATGCATTTTAATTGTACGTACATTCTATAAAAATATAAAACATATCATCCCCTTTTGAACTAATAAAATAATTATAACAATCAAATGTAATGAATGATATATCAAACAAAATAAATTAATTACAGTGTAGTTGAGTATTATTTGGTCCCTTACATCCGACTTGCCGATGCCATCGAGCCCATTTTGTAAGCAATTTCCCTTAAAGCCACCTTTTGTACCTTCCCCGTGGCCGTTTTCGGTAGCTCCGCCACAAACACCACCGTCTTCGGAACCATGTAATGCGGTAACTTCGCTCTACAAAATTCAATCATCTCACCTTCCTTTGGCTTAGGCCTCACCCCTTCTTTCAAGCTCAAAAACGCACATGGTGTCTCCCCCCAATACTCGTCAGGTCGAGCCACCACTGCCGCCTCGTTCACCACCGGATTGGAGTAAAGCACCGACTCCACCTCCACACTACTCACATTCTCACCACCGGTAATTATAATATCCTTCGATCGGTCCTTTATTTCAAGGTATCCATCAGGGTGCATCACTCCTACATCGCCCGTGTAAAGCCACCCGTCCCCCCTCAAACATTTTGAAGTCGCATCCGGGTTTTTGAGATACCCCAACATTAAACATCCACCCCTAAGCACGATCTCGCCCATTGCCATTCCATCTCTCTTCACACTCACTCCACTCGTTGGGTCAACGACATCCGCCTCGGTCAACCCCAGCGTCCTGACTCCTTGTCTGGCCTTCAATCTCGCTCTCTCCCCTGCAGGGAGCGCGTCCCACTTCGATTTCCAAGCACACGACACCACCACTCCGGCAACCTCCGTAAGCCCATACCCGTGAGAAATAACAAATCCCAAAGACTCGGTCCGAAGAACCACGACTGCAGGCGGTGCAGCTCCACCCGTCAGAAAATGAACTGGGTTCTTAACTGGCTTGGCGGCCGGATAATTTGCTAACATGTTGAGTATAACAGGAGCACCACACATATGCGTGACATCATGTCGACTTATGGCCTCGTACACGACACGAGCGTCAATCTTCCGGAGACAAACGTTGGTTCCACCAACGGCCGCCATGCCCCAAGTGTAGCTCCACCCGTTCGAGTGAAACATGGGCAGAGTCCATAAGTAGACCGCTTGTTTAGGGACTGACCAATTGATTAAAGAATCGAATGTTATGATGAAAATAGATCTATAAGAGTGTACCACTCCCTTAGGAGACGAAGTTGTACCGGAAGTGTAATTTAAAGTCATTGGGTCCCATTCATTTGTAGGTTGAACACAGTTAAACTCTGGATTTCCATTTGCAACCATAATCTCGTAAGTAATAATTTCGATGTGGGAATCAAAGTGGTCCTCTTCGTCATTAATAAGAACAGTTGTCGGTGGACGCATATTAGCCGGGAACATAGAAATGGCCTCAAGAACAACTGAACTGAACTGGGAATCGACGAAAACGAGTTGGGATTCGCTGTGGCAGAGGAGCATAGTAACGGTTCTAGCGTCAAGCCGCGTGTTTATATTGTTAATTACGTAACCAGCCATTGGTATTGCGAATTGGAGCTCGTACATTGCGGGGATGTTTGGGGCAATAACTGAAACCACACAGCCTCTCTTGATTCCAAGTGATGCAATTGAAGATGAAACTCTACGGCATCGATTGTAGGTTTGGGACCAGGTGTAGGTGGTGGTGTTGTAGATGATTGAAGTGCAGTCACCGTAGATAATTGCTGCTCTTTCGAGGAAGTTTATAGGGGAAAGAGGACATGAATTTGCAGGGCTTGGTTTTAGTTTGTTCATTTTTTATTTCTTGATTTTTTTTTGGTCTCTCTCTGTATTGTGATGTAATACTAGGAATTTGAGGGTTGGAGTTTATATTACTCGGGTTGGTGTTTATATTACTATCTTATTTATTTAAGAGCAATATTAATTAAGGATATTTTAGATATATCTTTTATTTTTTATCAAAAATTCATGCTATTTATTTGGATCCTTAATACCCATGCAACACTCTAAAACGACATATATTGTGGAATGAAGGGAGGAGTAATAAAAGTTATGGTTGTTAGTATACAGGCATTAATGTGAACTATGAAGAGTAGATCGTTCATTCCTTACACTTTAATTGAATCTGGATGAGATGGCTTTAGAGATGTGGTGTAAAGAGTTTCAACTGCATTTATGGTGACAGATTATAATTGCCCACAAATGCAGGTGGGTTGATGTAATTGGACACTTGAAATTTAGATTTGCCATGAGAAGCTTGACGACAAGTAATTTGACATTAACACCATAACTAGTACTAGTAATAATAATCTGATTTTGCAGCTTTTGGAAATAAGAATTTGATTAGATGCAGACTTCTTTAATTCAATATGGATATTCATTTATATGTACACACACATAGACACGTATACTTTTTTTTATGATAAAAGACATGTATATAATGCATAGTAATCACGAAAAATTCTTGTATAGATCAGGTCTTATATAGACCATGAAAAAAATTAGTGCATTCACTAAATATGTTTACAAAATTTTGTGTATGGTCTATGAAAGACCGGGTCTATGCAAGAATCTTCAAGTACTCACTCCATCTATTTTCTTTTGTTCCCTGATTTTTGGGGTGAGGATTATCTGTCACAAGTTTGTGTCACACATATATATCTATTGGCAAATGTACTTATTTAAATTTTGTGTAGGTCCACACATACACTTAAAAGGTGAATCTATTATGGGACACCAAAGTATGATAGATAATCCTCCCCCTGAGTTTTATCACGGAATTTTTTGTAAGTGTTGAAAAAGTAAAAAATTTAGGTATCTTTACATTTATGTCCTCAAAATCAAAACTATTAGTAGGAAGATTTGGGGGGCAATGTAAAAATATAGCCACCAAAAATAAGTAGAAAAGGAATTCACGATACACACAAAAACATGGAAATAATACTAAAACGACGTCGTTTAAGTGTTTAAAGTGAAAAAAATTGAAATGAAAATAGAAAAACTGTTCATAGCTGATATCGACACTTTTTAGTTCAAATATGTGTACGCCGTAAAATAATGCATCAACATAACTCAAATATGTTGTGTCACGATATAAGGGCAGATAACTCAAGATAAATTAATACTATAATTTCATCCAACGAAAGATTAAAAAAATATACGTGCACTTTTTTTAAGACTTAAGAGTACAACTTCTTAGACGCTAAGTTATATATAAAAAAAAAATAAACTTTTTAAACACTTAATACATAATGTTCAAGAAGCAATATGGTTGAATATAAAGCAAATAAGTGTTTCTTCGGCAAGACACAAAAACGTCAAATGTGTCATACGTTAAGGAACTTGAAGATCGGATAAACGAAAAATTATACGATTCATTTTGGTTTATCGTACATTTAAAACAATAATGTAAAAAATTGTGCATAACACAAATATTAAAAAATCATGTGTTTAACTACAAAATACCTAAAACAAATTAAATATATAATGTGTTTAACTATATTTAAAAAAAAATTACTAATATTATATATATAATGCATATGAGATTCATAGCTAGATAATTATTATTATATTAAATATTTGAATTCGTCAATAAATATACTCCATTCACATAGTTAGATAAATAATATTATTGATAACGCCGTGAAAACGTCATTATTACGTGTCTTCTTAAGCCGAAAATAATTTGCTTTGATTCAAGTTTTGCGTGCTTTTGTTTCTTTTCGCATTCTTTTTCATTTTTGGTCCCTTGTTGGGATTTTGTGTGATTGTGTTGTATGTGTTTTATAAGGAGATGTGGATAAGAGCTTCAAAGGAAGGAGAAACCGAAGTCAAAATGTAGAAGAATGTAGATAGCTTATCACTAAAATATGCATAAATATTTCATGGATGATCCAAATGATCTAAAATTTGGATATGTTATAGATGAGTGAGTTAGCTACGCTACGGACTTTATGGATCCACAATCGGAGTTCGGAATCAAAAGATATATCGCTTAGAAGGAAGTGTGGCAGAGCAGAAAACACTCTACCCAAACCTCACCGCGGTGAGGGCCTGCTGCTGCTGCGAATTATCAGCAAAAACTTCGCGTTTTTAAGGGGATTTTCGGTTTTTCTCCTCATGGGGCTATTAGGGCAAGATGAGAAGAGAGGAGACATCAACTTTGGCCCTTTTTCTTTCTCTCTTTTTCTCTCTAGCCTCCCTCAACCTCTCTCTCTTTACTTTTCCTTTTTTCTTGTATTAAAGACTCCACCAAGGGGGTGAATTAATCACCAACCTTGGGGAGTGATTATGTGGTGATAAGGGAAGGAGAATCCATCTCCCGATTTTATTCCGATTAGGTGATATCCTTTCCATTTTCCTAATTATCTATGATTAGGAGATGATTGTTGTTATTTTCTTTTTGGAATCATAATTGTGGATTTGTTGTTTCCGGATTTATATGATGATGTTTGGGTATGTTTGAATTGTTGGATTTATTGTTCAATCACACTATTGGCCAATGATTGTAGTAGATTATTGTTTAAGTATTTTGATTTGCCGTAATCATATGACATCGAGCTTAATTCTACCTTGAATGTATCCTAGACATAGGACGTTGAAGGTTAGGCTAGTGACGATTTGTGGATTTCGACCTAGGATAGACATATACCTAGTGTGGTCCGTGTTTGTATAATGAGTTCGTTCGTGAATGCACCAAATAAATTAGATTCACTTTATTCGGGTTATTTGGGTTAGTCTTTCGTCCCGGGTAGCGGTTCGCCTTAGAGTCCTCTATTGGATTCGGATTTTTCTTAGAGCTTCGTATGACAACGATGTTCGTGAGTGATCAAGAGATGGAGAGTTTGGGTAGATTGGTATCTTCACTTAAGTCTTCACACAAAATTTTTGAGATAGAAATTAAGTTGGATAAACATGTAATCTTTTATTATATTTTGAATATTACAAATACATCATATTACAATGAAAATTTTACAAAGATGTAAGATAAAAGGTAGAGTCTTCTTTAGTCTTTGTTGTCTTCGTCTTCTTCTTGTTGTTGTTCTTCTTCATCCGCTTCATCTTCTTCACTTTCTTCACTAGAGAAATTTAGTGCTAATGACTTGGCTTATTCTAACAATTTTTCTTCTTTTTCAGCAGCCTCAAATCTAGCCTTTAATTTCTCTATCCTTTTTATTTTTCTAAATGGATCAAACTGTTCTTTAGCAGAATCCTTGGAGGCAGCAATTTCCTTGTCATCTTTTGCTATGTCCTTGGGTTCTTCTTCTAAATCAGCTTCCTTAATATCAACAGCCTCCTCTTCAGCAGTCTTAGCTTCTTCCTTAGTATCGGCTATCTCTTCCCCCTTTTTGTCATCATCAGCAAGGTTGAGATCTTCAACTTTAGCAGGAGCTATGTTTAAGGATTCACACAGCTTTCTGATATTTTCATCCATTACTTTCAGTTGGTTACCCATTTTCCTTTGTGTAGCAAACAACACTTCAGCTTGATTACAGAAATAATCCATATTCTGATGAAGAGTGGTGACCTCTTCACCCACTTGAATTGACGATTGAAGTGTTTTGTCAATGCATTCACAAAATGCTTGTATGATGTTACTAGTCTTTTCGTGCTCAGCCTCCATAGCATTTACAACAAGAAGGTTGATCTTTTTCCATCCCGCCTCGTTGTGTTCTACTCTGTTACTGAATTGTTGAACTTCAGATTTAATACCACTGACTTATTCCTTGATGGTATTCAACTCTTCCCTCAACAGCTTACTAGAGTCAACAAGCATTGGAATACTTTGTACTGTGCTTTGAACAAGGTTTGAGGCCATTTCCTCAAATTTTAGCATTAGAGCCTTGCTCTTTTCTTCCATCTCTTTCATAACATTTTCCATAAATGTCTTCATGGAATTCAAGATAGCAGACTGAATGTTTTCTGCTTCTTTGGAAGGAATAGCACTTGACTTGGTCATCAAGAGCAGCTTCAGATTTCCATTCAATGGCAAGCTTCTCCTGGAATCTAGGTAACTCATCCAATGGAACAAGAACATCAGTGTGGTTCAACTCCTGAGATGAGTCCTTTTCAGGTTCTTGGGGATCAGCTTTTTCATCTGTAATGTAAACCAAATCAGAACCATCAACAAACACAACAATTTTATGATAAGTAATGTAGGAACAAAAGGTGATGTCGTCTGTTGTAGGTAATCTGATTCTTGATATCTTACTTATCTCCAAACCATAAGCAATATGTTGTAAGCTTGGAAGTGGTGTCAGATTACTAGAGCTTCACTGTCCATATCTTGACTTTTCCACCTATCTATCCAATGTTACACATATAGCAAACTTCACAGCCCTTTCACCCAAATCATCACCTCTTCTAGGCTTCTTAGTGATGGTTTTTTTCAAGGCTGTTGATTCATTTTGTACTATGAGTTTGATGTACTCATGTACTCTGTCATGAAAGAAATCAGAGTTCATTGCTTGTTTGATAAAGTTGGTTTGCAACCAGTTAAGTACCCATCTCTCTTCATCAACAAACTCTCTCCAAGCATTGATTTCTTCCTTTCATTTGTAAAGCCTGTACTCCCTCCATCTATTGTATTTGATCTTCTCAGCGAGGAAAGTACTTCTTGTCTGTAATAGTGTGTTGTACCTCTCCAACTCAGATTCAAAGTTGGCGAAGACAGCAAGGTCACTCTTAACTATCTCCAGCGCATGTTTGATCTCCTTTCTCTTTTTCTTTATGATCATAGGACGACGCATCACAAAGTTACCCTTTTATGTTCCCCAATAACAATCCCACCACTTCTTCTTGGGTCGTAAGTATCCTCTTTGCTTCCCTCAAGGGCCTTAGCTAAATCCTCGGCTTCTTTTGCATCTAAATCCTCGGCTTCTTTTGCAGCTAACTCTGCTTCAGTCATCTTTTTAGCAGCAACTTCTGACTAACTAACCTTAAGCTCCGTTTCTTCTTTCTTTTTCTGCTCAGCTTCTTCTCTCTTCCTTTTAGTGGTGTAGGACACTTTAGCTTTACCAGTTCTTTTTTCTTTTGGTAACAGATACCTTAGTGACCTCTGTTGGTTGATCAAAAGTCTCCGTTATTGATTGAGGTTCAGACACCTCTTCTGTCGTCTTATTGACATCATCAACTTACTGTATTGATTCAACTGGTCTCTCAGCTGAAGAAGGATCTTCGCTTATAACATCAGAAAATATAACTTTCTCTCCTCCCAGCATCAGTTTTTTTCTTGCAGTAGCCTTTGTATGCACAAGATTTGTTGCAACAACAGGATTCTTCAAGGCATGTCTAGACTTTGCGGCAACATTTTCTGTTGGCAGCTCCTCTAATTCAGTTCTTTCAGGGGAGTTGTCAATCACCATATCATCAATCCCCCTGGCAACTTTGGAGATTACTTCATCAGCATTTGTGATGTCAACTGTTCTGGCTTGAACAATAGGGTTAGCTATCATTTGAACAGCAGGCTCAACAGTCTTGATATCACTCTTAACATTTTTAGCCTTTTCATTAGGCTTTTCCTCGACATGTTTTATCTTTTTTTGCTTTGGAAATGCTTCAACTTTTGCCTCACTTTTCACAGGCTCATAAATCCTGAACTCCTTAGCCTTGTGAATAATTTTCCCAACTCCCAGTGAGCAATTCAGAGCTATGAGCAGATGGCTCAATAAGATTACATGTCCAGTCTTCTTATCAACAAGAATTCTGAACACATGAACATCCCAGTTGATCTTCAAACCATAGTAGACTCCAATCATAGTGTGAAGTCTCATCTTGGGCAAGCTATCCAGTGCACTCGTGGTACACTCCAGAATTTTGGCAATCAAGTCTGCCATTCTTTGAAATTCATCAAGTAGATGAGTCTTTTTGATTTACCCAGTCAACTTCTCTCCCTTCTTTGCAGCTAATTTCCAAAAGTCCTCTTCTTTGGGTCTCCCCAAAGCTGTTACATCTCCACCTTCGTTGGTCAACCCATAGACTTTTCTCAGGACAACAGGAGATACGCAAATTTTCTTTCCAACAATAGTTGATGTCATGGTGAGCTTTTCCATGTCCAACTTGTCATTCTTATAGAACTCTACAACATCATCAGTGAAAACCATGGTCTCATGAGCTTCCAACACATTTACTAGAGCAGCAGTCTTTAATTTCTCCATCAATTCTTTCATCAGCTTAGTACCAGTAGCGTGGTACAAGTCATAATTCAGAAATCTTCCTTTTAGACCTGCCATTGTTTTTTGTTGATGATTAAGGAAAGAATGCAGAAAATATCTCACCAAAAAACAGCAGAGATTAGTAGTTCTTGTAAGTTTGCAAAAATATTTGAAGGCGCATAAGTGTAGTCTGTTGATCAGGTCTGCATTTATAGAGTTAGGATATCATCGGTTACCGTGATATCCGCTACCGTCAGATCATTTTGTGTACATTTTGATCGTGTGTGCGATAATTACGAATTTCAAATATTAACTAATTATGTCAGACTAGGCGGGAAACTGAACCGTCCCTGTTACATTACTTATAAAAACGTGTTTATAAATATAACGTTTTTAGTACAACACTCTTACAAATAACAAATGAGTTAAGTATGCTTATCTGACAGATGACGTCTCTGAAAATAGATTATCACTTGAGAAAGCCAATAGGTAGTGATCTTCCTTTCTTGTTTGTCAATCCAACAAGATAGTCTTCATTTTTTCAAAAATAAAGAATATATTTTCTAATAATATAATTTCAAATAACTGTCATTGAAGATTTCATCTTTAATCAGGATTACCGCTCGTCTTACACGTTCCCCCTGAGTTCAAGAATCTATCAGTCAACTAGTCTGTTGAGAGTTAGTCTTGAAGGTTACTCAGCTGTTGAAAGTTAGTAAGCTGATGAACCATAGTCTTCTGATAAGTCCCCCCTCAGCTTATGAACCCAAATTCAATAGGCCTAATTCTACCCGTAGAGTAGAAAATCTAGCATCACTCAATGGTTTAGTAAAAATGTCAGCAATTTGATTGTCAGTATGAACATACTCAAATTATGGCATTCCCTTTTTCAACATGGTCTCTTATGAAGTGATGTTTGATCTCAATATGCTTAGTCCTTGAATGACTAGAAGTATTCTGAGTAAGTGAGATAGCACTGTCACATTAGATATGTTCCACTAATTTTGATATTGTAGTCTTCTAATTGATGCTTCAACCAAAGTATATGTGCACAAAATGCTCCAACAACAATGTATTCAGCTTCAGTAGTAGATATAGATGCTGAAGTATGTTTCTTGCTCATCCATGAGATTAGACGACTGCCTAGAAATTGACAAGTACATGTAGTGCTTTTCCTGTCAATTTTGCAGCCAGCAAGGTCAGAATCTGAATATCCAATGAGTTCAAATCCTGATACCCTTGGATACCACAGTCCCAATTTTTATGTCCCTTGAGATACCTTATTATCCTTTTGGCAGCTAAGAGATGAGATTCCTTAGGATTTGATTGAAATCTCGCACAAACCTCAACATAATACATAATATCAGGTCTGCTAGCAGTAATGTACAACAGTGATCCAATTATGCCTCTATATTTGGTGATGTCAATTGACTTGCCATCTTCATCCTTGTCAAGGCGAAGTCCAGTAGACATTGGAATAGCAACAGATGAGCTAGTTTCCATACCAAATTTATTGAACAGATCTCTTGTGAACTTTGCTTGATTAATAAATATGCCATCAGGCAATAGTTTGATTTGTAATCCAAGAAAGTAATTAAGTTATCGCATCATGCTCATTTCAAAATTTTTCTGCATCAGCTTAGAGAACTTCTCACACATCTGCTTGTTAGTTGAACCAAAAATAATATCGTTAAATCTGAACTAACAGTATATGATTATCTCATTCAATAGTGAACAAGGTATTGTCTACTTTACCTTTGCGAAATCTTTTAATTAAAAGAAAATTAGATAAGGTATCATACCATGCTCTTGGTTCTTGCTTTAAATCATATAGAGCTTTCTTCAGACGATATACTTTGTCTCCTTCCTGACAGACTTCAAATCCAGGAGGTTGTTCAGCATACACATCTTCTTGCAATTCTCCATTGAGAAAAGCAGACTTCACATCCATCTGAAAGATAGTGAAGTTCTTGTGAGCAGCATAGGCAAGGAATAGTTTGATTGCTTCAAGCCTAGCCACTGGTGCAAATGTCTCATCAAAATCTATGCCTTCTTCTTGACAATAACCTTTGTCCACTAGTCTTGCTCTATTTCTGGTAACAATACCATCTTCATTCATTTTATTTCTGAAAACCCACTTAGTGCCAAAAACTCTTTGATGAGTAGGTCTGGGAACCAAGTACCAAACTCATTTATTTCAAATTGATTCAACTCTTCTTGCATTTCTTCTATCCAGTGAGAATCACTAAGAGCTTCATCAATTAATTAAGGCTCAATCTGTGAAAGAAAACTTACAAACATAGACTCATTTGAAGTTGTTCTTCTTGTTCTCACTGTATCCAGTGGATCACCAATCACAAGATCAGGTGGATGATCTCTGAGCCATCTTAGACCAGGTTACAAATCTAGATGTTGTCCTCTTCATTGATCTTGCAACACTACTGTTGGAGTCTCAGTAGTACTCTGTTGAACATTCTCTGGTTTGTCAGCTGATTGCAATTCGTTTGTAAGACAATCAGTCGTCTGATTTTGAACAACATTTGAGTTATCAACATGGTTGAGATCAGGTAGTATGATGGGTACATATTCTTCTTTTCTCTATACATTTAATTCTGAAGATCAGCAGATAAGTCTAGATTAGTACTTTGAATATTTTCAGAACATTGAGTAGGTTCATCAAATATTACATGAATAAATTCTTCTACAAGTAAAGTTCTTTGTTAAATACTTTGTAAGCTTTACTAATAGAAGAGTAGCTATGAAAACAGCTTCATCAGCCTTTTCTGCAAAAGCAGTAAGGTGATTTTTACCATTATTTAAGACAAAACATTTACAACCAAATATGCAAAGATAAATGAATATTAGGATTTATGTTATTCCACAACTCATATGGTGTTTTGTTCTGACTTTTGTTGATCATGCATCGGTTTTGGATATAGCACGCTATATTTGTAGCTTTTACCCAAAATCTTTGAGGCAGCTTGGCTTCAACTATCATTGTCCTGGTAGCTTCTTTTAGAGTTTTGATGATTTCCAAAAGTCATCAGCTAAGTAATGGAATCTTAGCATACCTCTGAAAAGTTTAACCGAGAAGACAAGTAAAAATCAGAAGGTAAATTTTGGTCCAGAAGACTACTGATCTGATGCTGAGTTCGGAATCAGACTGGTGGATTTCAGCAGAGTCAAATCAGATGAGTTCGATTTGAATCAGTAGAGTGGATTCGATCAGCAGAGTAGAAGTGATCAGGAAGTTATTACAACGGTAATAAATGCACTTGGCGTAATAAATGCTGTAAGAGAAGGGTATTAAAGACAAATGATTGCAAAGAAACCTCGTATCAGCAAGTTGCATTATATGCGACTTGACAGAAAGTACAACAAAATTGTACAGTGGACAGTTGTAGAAAGCCGTTCAGAGACAAGGACCAGTACTCGAGGAAGGTTTGAAATTTGCCTTTCTTAAATGGGCAGAATTCAAACTCAAGTATAAATAGTTCGAGATTCAAGAGTTAGAGACAACACAACAACTGAGAGAGAATTCAAGCGAGCAAATTTTCTAAGTCCCAAAAACTCAAGAACATATCACTATCATTCGAGTCATCTGTTGACGAAGCCGAGTTGAAGAAATAAGCAAAAACAAAATCTAAGTCATTTCGGTATAAAAATTGAGTGTTGTGAGAAGTGTATATCCATCTTTGTGAGTGATATAACTTCAGAGTATAGGTTTTCTTTTTGATTTCCTATAGCGAACTTGTGGCTTTATCATTTATTGTAAAAACGCAAGTAGAGTGTACTATTTACTTAGTGTTCATAGTATAACCTAAATCTAAGTGATTTAGAAGAGTGGACTAAAAGACTTCTTGTCTATATAACCACTATAAAAATTCTTGTGTTGGTTTACTTGTTTTTACTTGCAAATTTTTATAAGTAACCAAACTTTGAAAAGACTTAAGATTTTAAAAGGAGTTTTCAAAAAACTAGGGATAAAATCTTTAAGTGATAAAAACTTGTTTGAAAAATACTTGACATAAATCCGCTGCATAACAAGTTTCAAACTCTGATTTAATTTGAAACAGATAAGTAAAATCAGACTAGTGGTTAACTTACACTGAACAAGCTTTGTGCGCGAACAGCTAAGTAATCTCATAAGTTTTGATCAGCTTACTCTGCTGATAAGGAAAGTTAGAGAAATTTTAAAAAGGTCCAGAGATCTATTCACCTCCTCCCCCCCCCCCCCCCCCCCCCCCCCCCCCCTAGACCTCATCTAACCACTTGGGACCAACAATCAACATATTTCTTTTGCACTACTTCTATATTTGATTTTTTTATGAACATATACTTCATTATTTTGGTTCATATTTTTTGATTTTGATCTTTTAAAATCACAACTGATTGGTTGGAGAAATGGTGGTACTGCTATGGTTTTTCATTTGGCTAATTTTTATTCCTTCAAACATTAGTCATGTTTGTAGTATTGTCTACATAAAATGCATACATTTCTGAAAACTTCGAGCATTCATTTGTTCTTGATTCAACAAGAAAAAGCCCCTACTTTATGCATTTGATTTCTTTAAAAATATTTGTATGTTTTACATACACTTGGTTAGGTGCATTCTTGTTACTCACTTCCATTTTTTTTACTCAACAAATAATTGAGTCATTATTTAGACTTTTGGTATATGTCCAATAGCAAATGATACTCAAGTATTGGGTACATGTATTTACTAATACATAAACTATTACATGCATGTTGCAATGTTTAGACGACTAAGTATGGAAGAAATAAAATATATTTTTGATCGCTTTCCCACAACTGTATATGAAGAATCTCATGTTGTCATTTGTTGCCATTGACAATTTATACAGCTACTATGTAGTTCACTTACATATCTTTGATAGTCTTTCCTAAATTATATTTCGGCCATGTATTTGTTCATATGCTTGCTTTCAATTTATTCCCATGCAATTCTATGTATGTATAATGTAATGGCAGCGTATCATAATGAGTACAAATGTTTATCTATATCTATACTTTATTATAAAAGTGTGAATAATTTAAGTTTTTTTTCTTTTTTTGTGAAGACTAATATACTCTTATTAGATTTGTAAAGTGATATTTAATTTAATGGTAAATATGTAAAAATAGTTGAAGAAGAATAATTAGACATGGAATATTTTTATATTAATTATGGTAAAATTAAAATTAGACATGGAATCTTATTATATTTATTTCCTACATTAACTTTTAAGATTATCTTTTACATCAACTTTTATAATTTCAATCTTGTTCCATATAACACATAAAAAAGACATAAGAAAAAAACATTGTTATTTTAAATAGCTCCTGAAATATATATGTGAAATTATTTTAATTTAGCAACAATGCGTTTTAAGTAAAAATATGTTATTTGTATCATTGAAAGATTTAGTATAATATAAGTCATATACAATCCTCTAAAAACTAATTATTAAAATTAAATTCTCTTAAATATCATTCTGCTACGCAGAAGAAGAAAAAAAACTAAAAAATGAAAAGTTAAAATAGAATCACATCTTACCTATAAATGAACAAAAAATTCTTATGACTTAGTTAAGTATCTAATGTTTATTTGGCTAGAGAAGCAAAATATAAGAATATCAAGACATTTAACCTCGTACTTTCATGAAATTCTTTTCGTGAAATTTGTCAAAATACTGGTGAAATGAATAAAAAAAAATATGAAATCAATGAAAACATGTGAAATCGATGAAAGTCCGGGTGAATTGGTGAACACAGATGAAGTTGGTTAAAAATTGGTGAAACCGGTAAAAAAAAAGTGCATGAGAAATCGTAAAAATACATTTGAAATCGATAAAAAAAAATTGGGTAAAATTTGTGAAAAATGGATGAAAACAGGTAAAATCGGTTACCAAAGGTTAAAAAAATGATGAAACCGGTGACATCCAGTAAAATCGAGTAAATCCGGTGAAAAAGGGTAAAATCGATCAAAAAAATGTAAATTCGGTAAAAATATATTTAATTAATGAAAAATTCGAATAACATGTGAAATCAGTGAAAAATATGAAAATAGGTAAAAACGGGTTAAAATGATAAAAACGAGTGAAATCAGTAAAATAAAAATATTTAACAAATAAAAACGAGGTGAAGTTGGTAGAAAAATGGTCTAAATCGGAAAAAACAAACAAACAAAAGAAATCAACCAGAAATGGGAAAATAATGAAAAATATTATAACCGATAAAAAAAGGGGTAAATCGCTAAATATAAACCGGTAAAAAAAATTAAACAGTGAGAACATATGAATCGATAAAATTTTGGTGAATCTTGTAAAGAAACGGATGAAAACCGATAAAATAAATGAAAAAGGGTAAAATCAGTCAAAATAGCTTAAAATCGGTGAAAACATGTTTAATCAATGAAAAATTAAGGTGAATAACATATGAAATCAGTGAAATAGGTGAAAACGGGTTAAACTTTAACCGACAAAAACAAGGTGAAATCGGTGAAATAATGGTTAAATTGGAAAAAAAAATCGACGAAAAATGGAAACACAATGAAAGAGGTTATAACCAAATCGCTTAAATAAATATATTAACTGGTAAAAAAAATAAACAGTGAAAACATATGAATCGATGAAACTTCGGGTGAAACTGGTGAACACCGGTGAAGTTGGTGAAGAAACTAGTGAATCAGTAAGAAAAACTGCTCGTGAAATCGATGAAACTTCGGGTGAAATTTGTGTAGAAATTGATGAAACATGTGTCATCGGTGAATAACGAATAAACCTAACATGAAGACTACTATTTTGGAATGAACTAAATAATGTTCTTATGATCTTATTTTAGAACAAAATTTATAAGAAGTCATGACTAAATCAGTCAACACTTTATATATTATTACAACTATTTAAAACTATCATTTTTTTTGGTAAAACAATAATTATTAGGGTTGTCAATTGGTCGGATTCGAGTTGATTCGGATCCAGGTCCATTTACGTCGGATAGGATTCATGTCGAATTCGGATCTCACTCGGATCTAGATTTCTCAAGTCCATCGAATCTTGGCTGGATTCAGTCGCATATCGGATCTTTTCGGATTCAATAAAATCTTCATTTTCAAAATTTACACCAGTATTTTTTCCTAAAATAAGTTTGATAAGTTTACGGTTTTATTTAATTTAGCTCACAGGTCCAAACTTTCTTAACTATTATTCATATTTTTGGATGAAACATATAAAGTATAGTTATGATGACTTATTAACTTTTATTATCTTAACCTAATGATAAAATATTATTAATGTTACTATTTTAATAAAATATTATGTATATATATAATTCTTTTATTTATTACCGGATACAAACCTATAACAAAAAAGGGATCAAATCGACTTAAATTCATATTAGCTCCACGTATTTCCGATTTTTGATATTTATAATTGGATCAGATCCATGGAATCTCTAATCAGATCAAAAGTCTAATAAATCGAGGTGGACTCAGATCGAATTAACAACCCTGATAATAATTAATTAAAATAAATTCCATAAAATATAAATTGAATATCAATCATAAATATATGATACTTTATGACAAAAAATGGGATAATTTTACTCTAATTTACGAAAAATACCATTGAAATTAAAACTAAACATGTAATAAAAGTTCAAAACTAATCCAATCACATGCTTCTGAACAGTGAAATTCAATGACTTGCTCTTATTGAAGCTGTAAGGCATTTCATAGTTTCATATTTTTGTTCCCAATTAGGCTTCTGTTTGATGCTTGAAAAATTCAAGTATAGTAATTATCAAATTTATCCTTACATCTCATGTAAATATTTCTATTAAGTTCTTTAATGTTATCCCTTCATTGAAATGGTTGTATTATTTTTTTTGTTTCTTACCTCATGTAATTTCACAATTGTTGTTTAGGCTACTGCAGACTGTGATAACTGATTTTACAATATCTAATTCGTTAAATGATTTTGCATCACTACATTTTTGTTTCTGCTTAGTAAAACTGAGATTCTATTCACCTAGATAGAAGCGATAGTTGGTGTTCAATCCACCTTATACATGGGTATGGTAATTTGAATGATGGAACTGATAATTTCATGAAGGAAGTTAAACTTGCCGTATGCGGGCTTTCTTATGCCGTGGTATCCATCATGGGCCCTCATAGTAGTGGTAAATAAATTTTATTGTCTACTTTATGAATATTGTTTAACTACTTTATGTATGGTGTTTTAGCTTTACTTGGTTGAGTTTTTCCATATGGAGCTCATTAGAGCTCTTATAATGCTAACGTTTTTTCTGTTATGAGTTGGTCTTTTTGATAGGCTAATGCCCAACAAGCCAATACTTTTAGCTTGTTATAGGACTATTTTGTAATAAATAATATTTGATAAAATGGCCAAATGGGACTACTTTATGAATATTGTTTAACAATGTTTATTTATAATGTATAGAATGAACAAATGGCCACCTTCATCTCTCGCAAATACATTTAAGCGATTGGTTGAAATCCTAATATCACATTTGACTATGGGACGATTCACTTCAGTATGACTGCAATCATGAAATAGTCTCTAAGGTCGTGATCTTAAAATACGTTCCAAGTCATAGATTTCGAACCAGACAGGGTATCGAAGGAATAGCTAAGATTTGTACGATTATGCATGATTCACATGGAGTGAATTTGTAGCGTTTCATGAACAAGACATTTGATGCCAGTGCATATGAGTAGGTGGTTCGATAGGGATCGCACGCATCGAGCTACCCGAACAGAGAAACCCATGGTGGAAGTGCATGTCGCATATCGGTGATGGGATGTTTCTCAAGACTTATAATAGTGTACGATTTAGTCCTTAGACTTGAGATGCTAGGGCGAATTTGGTGCACGGATGTGCATACTTTGATTTAGGAGCCGATCACGTAGCCTGATCATTGTGCGCCTACTTTGGGTAAGTATAGTCGTGTACGTGAATGGTTAGTATCAATATGGGATCTACCGACTCAACGTAATGGATGAGAGAATTTCATGTACGTTTTTAGATAATATGTTTCGAGAAATCCATGGCCATGGTCGGTGACGGATTTGGAAAGTGATTTTCAAATTTAGCAGTCACACTGGAATTATTATCCAGAATTAGAAAGTACAGAATCGAGATAATTAGAGGTGTCGATCAATTCACACACCCTAGGTATCGATCGGAAAATTAAGTCGATAAAAGGACCGTATGTACATGGCAGTTATAAGAGGTGAGGTTCACAAGATCAATTCACCTGAAGTGGGGTCTCATGGGCTTGTGGCTAGACATCGACCATGAGGTGTAGGTACTCCTGAATTAATAGGAGATTAATTCTGGAGTGGTCAATTAAAAGTGTTTAATTGACTGGAACAATTAATTGCTCATAATTAAATCACGAAGAATTCGTGGGCCTGCGGCCAATTGATGGTGAACCTAGAAGGTCCACACACAATACAGTTGTATAGTAACAGTAAAAAAGGAAACAATTAATATAAGGAAGTTAAATCAATAATTTAATTGAACTAAAGTGTTAGTTCAATTTAGAGAATAATTAATTAGATGGTCTAATTAATTAAATATTAATTAAAGTGTTAATTAATATTAGAGATAATTAATTGGGCTTATTTAATTAAATAAAGTGCAAGAGTTGGGCCATTTAAAGAATGGGCCAAGAAGAAGTCTTGCGCAACAAGGAAAAGGGGTGACTTGTAAATAGGAGTCTTAAGAGACTCCAAAACCTAATCTTGAAATTGCAAGAATTAACCCTAGTAGCCCCCCTCTCTCCCTCTTCTCTCCCATCTGGATCTAGATCTGAATTCCTCCATTGTCAAACTTTCAAGCTCTAGTTATAAGCCTGTGACTTGAAGGTGTTGCTACAATCCAACTGGTGTGGATACATTCTAGAGGCACGACATTTGTAGTGCTACTGTGAATTAAAAGAAGACTAGAGATTTCCACCATTAAACCTGTGGTGAGGTAAATCGCATATCACCCCTATTGCTTTTGATTTCTTCTTTAATTCAACCTTTTCGCATATGTAAGATGTAAATCGATTTATGGGATGTATGAGAACCTCGAAATTTTTTTAAAATTCCGCACTTTCGTTGTTCTGAAAACCGAGGTTTCCCAATAGTGGTATCAGAGTCAATTCCATTATTCTTATGTGAAAAGGCTTGAACATAATTTAATATATGGATATTTGTGATAATTATGTTTTGTGTTATGATTCTTCCTTGTTATGATATTATCTTTATTCGGGTAAAGTTGCATAATTTGATTTGGGGCAAAAGTGCAGTTTTCAAAATATTAAGGGCTTATTTGCAAATCATGATTATGGACTGCAAATTTATTTTCTGTTTTTGGATAATTTCTGGACTGATCGTAAATTTGGGGTCATTTTGTAATTACCAAAAGTTAGGGGACTATTTTTCAATTTTTGTGACTTCAAGGGTCTGTTTGCAGAAACAAAAAATTTCTGGACTTAAATTGTCTTTTTCAGTTCTCTGGCCGATTTGATTTTTTGGGGCTGATTTGTAATTTTCAAAACTTTTGGGGTTAAAATGCAATTTTCAAAAATTTAGGGGTCAATTATAATTTTCAAGATTTGAAAAAATATGAATTTGTTTTTATGCATAAAAGTGCTTTGTTTATCCGAAAATTAATTTTATTATAATTAGTAGTGACTAAAGTAAGAAATGTGTTTCAAAATAAGAAAGAAATGCGTAAAAGTTGTTTGCTTGTTTCTTGCTCTATGTGAATTGTTTACGTGGTTTTCGATCATGCCGAGCCATGACCTGGGGGTAGATGTGATTGGTTTATTTTATTGTTTGGTTTTTATTAGGCCTGCGAGCCTTAAGTTTTGGGCCACTTTGAGCCTTTGTAATAGATTAGGGCTTTACTTTTAAATAATTAGTATGGAGGCCCATTACAAGCAAGGTGGATACCCAAGAATAAATTGAAGGTCATGTATGCATAGTTATTAATGTAATAGCCTAGGACCATTAAGAACCCTTGAGATTGAACAATTAGGCCAACATCATGGCTCAATGCTGGCCCACATAGGAGGCTCGCGATCGAAAACATATTGTGGAAGTATGCATGCTAGGAGTGTATGTTTTATTTTATTTATTTATTTGTTCTAGCATGTATGTGATGCGCGATAGTAATTAAATCGTAAATAAAAGATAATGCATAAATAATACGGTGAGATCTCGAGGAGAGTTAGTTCTAACTTTCAAAACCGAAAAAACCCTCTTGAATTAAATATTATCATATTGGGTACATTAAAATGAAGTTTTAAAGATCCAAGCCTTCCATCAATAGGAACTAGCGTAAATTGTCTACTTATCGATTAAGGTGATCCAGAGTCTGGCACCTGAGGCGAAGAAAAGGACAATACGCAAAATTCCTTGAATCTTTTTTTAAATAAACTCGACGGATAGGGACTGGTCGGGACATGCATATCAACCGATAACCAGTTACGGGGATTTCATGATCGGGTCCGTTGCTCATCAAAATTGATGTGTTAGACTTAACGAGTAGTAACACTGATGATGTAGCAGTGCTAGATGAGTGTGAAAATCGAGGTAAAATAGCTTGAAGGTTGTGTAGGGACACAATTGGTAAAAGTATACCTACCTAGGGAATTTATTGTATGGGCACGAGTCGTTGGTGCAATTAATGTCTGCTGGGACGTCAAGACCTACTAGGAAATAGGATTTTCCGAGCAATTAAAGGAGTAATTGTTTCGACAAAATAGTGGGAGAACTTTATCGAAAGCAAGTCCAAAATTCGTTAATTATAAGTGTTAATCATAGATCAGTCAGCTGAAAGTTGTCTTCTTTTCATTTTAAGATTTCGAAATATCTTTAGGTTCCATTATCCATCAGCCTCGACTTATAAATTAGCTGGATCAAACAATATCGATTGGCTAAGATACTTGAGGATTGTCCTCGATTTTGGACGTCGAAATTATGTTCTTAACTAGCCTATGCCTGAAGCACCTCTAAGCTGAGTCTCGAAAAAGGAACGTATCACCTGCAGAAAATGGGTTGATGATGATCTTCATGATTCATTTCCTCATATATGTCGAATGAGCTGCATAAGCGACATAAGAGTATGTCTCAAGCTTCTAAAATAAACCTCCACCTCAAAGAGTTGTTTGGGGAGCAGTTTCGAACCTAAGGGTTCGCGACTACTAAAGGAGTTGTTTAACTCGAGAATAGCTAAAGGAGCCAATGCCAAAGATCACTGTCTTCATTTTATCAATCTGGTTGCGATTAGACGTAGGCCTGCAAGCTGATCTTAGCTTTGATCTCCTCCTCCATTCTCTTCCTAGCTCATTCGAACAATTCGTGATCTGATGAGTTGATCACGCTTCGTGAATTAACTAATGTGTTGGTAACGGCACAAGCAACCTTGTAAAAGGATAAACGTGTCATGATCTTTCACACTTCGAAGACTGCAAAGTTGAAGAAGGGTAAAAAGAAGAAGAAAGTGTTCTCTTCTAAATCGACCACGAAGGTAGTTGAGAAAAGGCACAAAAGCCAAAGAGTCGAACTCTTCCACTGTAAAGAACCATGGCATTGAAAAAGGGAAATAACTAATTGATTAGAAGGTCTAATTAATTAAATAAAGTTTTAATTAAAGAATTAATTAAAAGGAAATGATTGATTGAATTAATGAGTTAATTCAATTAAATATGATAATAATAGTCTGCAACTTTGGCACGCTAGACTTGGACATATTTCCAAGAGTAGGATCCAAAAGTTGGTCTCTTCTAAGGCTCTTGAAATACAAAACTTGGATGAGTTTCCAACTTGCGAGTCCTGTCTCAAAGGAAAGATGACTAAATCTTCCTTCACAGGGAATCTAGAGCAGACCAAACAAACATTGAATTTGATCCATACTGACGTTTGTGGTCCACTGAGTGTCAGTGCAAGAGGAGGCTTCTCCTACCTAGTAACATTCACATACGACTTTAGTTGTTTTGGATATGTGTACTTGATGAAGTACAAATCCGAAACTTTTGAAAAGTCCAAGGAGTTTTGAATGGAAGAAGAGAACCAATTGGGGCGTAGTATTAAAGCACTTCGATCAAATCGAGGTAGAGAATACTTAAGCCAAAAATTTCTAAATTATGTTAAAGAGAAAGGGATTCTCTCACAGCGAACTCCTCCTAGGACACCTCAACTAAATGGAGTGTCTGAAAGAAGGAATCGAACCTTGTTGGACATGGTTCGTTCCATGATAAGTTTAGTTGAACTTTCTTTTTCGTTTTGGGGATTAGCCCTCTTAACAGCCTCGAAGATACTAAATTTAGTACCTTCAAAGTCAGTGCCTACGACGCCGCACCAGGAATGGTATAGTAAAGCACCAGTATATTCGTATCTGAGAGTATGGGGATCTCCTGCCTATATTAGGAACAAGATTGGAGATAAACTGGATGGTAGATCTAGTTTGTGCAAATTAGTGGGGAATCCATTGGATACAAGTTCTACGATCCTAAGGAACGAAAGATGTTCGTTTCTAGGAATACCCACTTCTTAGAGGTTGATTTCCTCACTAACAGAAATGGGACAATCGTAGAACTTATTGAAGTCCACTCGGACCTATCCTCACAAACAATGGGAGTTGATCCTGAACCTACTGAACCAACTAGTACACCAGTACTTTGAAGATCCAATCGCATTCGTAAGGAACCCGAAAGGTTCGGTTTCATTCAAAAGAATGATCAGTTGGATGCTGATCCAAGGACTTACGAAGAAGTTATGACATAGACTCGGGTGCATGGCTCGAAGCCATGCAATTCAAAATGGATTCCATGCATTCTAACAAGGTATGAACCATGGTTGATCCACCTGGGGAACTGCCATGTAGGGTGTAAATGGATCTTTAAGCGCAAGCTTGGAATGAATGGAGACGTTTTAACTCATAAGGCTCGTCTAGTGGCGAAAGGTTATTCTCAGATGTCTGGTATAGACTATGAGGAAACCTTTTCTCCAGTAGCGATGTCGAAATTCATTCGGATACTTTTAGCCATAGTCGCAATGTATGACTACGAAATATGACAAATGGATGTAAAAACCGACTTTCTCAATGGGGTTTCAATAGTTTCAACTTTTTCAAAACCACAAAACTCAACATCTAAAACCTATTAAATGGGGTTTCAAAGGTTTCACCGAAACCACCCAAACTATTTTTTTAAACCGAGACTTACGAAACCGGGCCAAAACCCTTCCAAATAGGGCCAGATTTTCTCTTAAGAAAAAACCTCTTCATCCGGAAGATAGATAAGTTATTTTATATTTCTTTTGAGATTTTCGAAGAAACTTGCCAAAGTAACTTGTTTTATGAAAGTACAAGCCATAATCCTTGATCAAAATTGCAATATTTTTGGTTGAAAACATCGAAAAAAATTTCATTTCTTGAATCAATTTAAACAAATATAAGGTATAATTACAAAACTGTTTGTTTGCATTGGGATTTTCTTTCTTAATTTAGTATTTTCACAATATTAACTAGTGTTTAAGAAACGTTTTTGAAAAGTTATCGATTTTTTTTTTTAATAATTAACTGATTGAAACATACATTTGAAATGAAATTTTGGTCCGTAGCCATAATCACGTGTATCTGTTGATATTGATCATTAATGATATCTTACCTTCGGGGTTTCTCAAAAAAAAAAAAAAAAAAGTTGAAAAAAAAAATTAAAGAAAAGCAAAAGGAAGTTCCTATATATTTCATAGTAGAAAGAAATAAAAAACTGCTGATAAAAAGAAAAAAAATTTCAAAACTAAATTTCCGCCGACCTGTTAGTTGAGAATAGATAGATTGGTAGGTTTGTCCAATGGTTGTGGATCGCATGTAAGCTTTATAGGAAAATGGTTGTGCAAGCCACTTGGCTAAAACCATCCAACCACCAATTAAGTGTATTGCACTTGTCTTGTGATTGATCACTCTCCTAGGAGTTACATTCTATCTCAAAACAAGTGTATTGCACTTGCCTTGTAGTTACTTTGGGTTCGGCCAAACCCGGTGTGTATAAAAATTTCTCATGCTTTATATCGGTCTTCAGGTCATTGCAGCGGTTTACACCTTTCTTTTCTTTTCTTTTTTTTATTTCGAGTTTTCAAAGTTACTGAGATTTTAGATCTAACTTAACCCATTTTAATGAGCGCATTCTCAATGAGAATTCGAACCTTCTATTCGCCATTTCGGGGGACTAATCACTTTTATTGGACTAATAATATGTTGATTGTCATGTATAATCATCTGATTTTATCTTACATCAAGATATGCATTGTGTCACATGACACACGTGACTCAGCTTCGAAAAATTGAGAATTTCGATCTGAAATTATTAAATTAATTTGATTAAAGGACTTAATTATCAGCTAACATTTTATTACATAACCATTTTTGCAATATACCTTTAATCAATTGAGTCACATGACCCTCGTGTCGCTCAATTTATGGAAATTAAAAATTTCTAGCTAGAAAAATATTATCAACCTTTCTTTTCCTTCTTCAAATATCTTATAATTTCAGTGAGTGAAACTACTTTTTCAATTTATATTATTTACATTTTCCAACTTCCGGTTTCGACTATTCCATTCAATCCAAATCGTACCAAAGCAAATTATTGACATCCAAGGAACCTTAGCACTGTTAACAGATTTTTTCGAAGCTCGATGGAACAATCTGACCACATTTAAATTGAGCCTTATTTTTAGGTCCGATTATGCGAGCCAAGTGTGAACTTAACTATGTTAAATTCGAATAAAGTTCGACTTGAAAAATATTTGAATAATTTCATATGTTTTATAATATGAATATACTGTTTAAAACATATTGGGGGTAGATGGGTATACCTTTCTTATTTTTATACATTTAATAATTATATGTAAGTATTTTCTATATTGATAACTGTGTAGCATTCAAAAATTGACTTTTTAGTTTGAAACGTTACTTAAATATGAATGTTAGAGGTTACTACTACTAGTATACGATTTATATATTTTTGTTTGTTATACAATTTTCAATTTATGTGCGTTCTAATGATACATATTTTTCTTTTCGTAAAATATAGTGATATTTTATCCTATATAAGCTCGACGTCCGAAATAATGTATGAGTCAAGTTTGAGCACATTTTGTTTGGTTTTCAAGGTTTAGTTTTTTCGAGGCGCGTTATACATATTTAGTGGGAACTTCTCCCAACAAGGATTTGAACTTGGATTCACTATTTTATAGTGACTAGTCCATTCTACTGGACCAATCACCTGTTGATAAGTTAGAGCACATAATCATCAAGTCTGTTGGTATATGAGTTTGAGCTACTCTAAGCCCGAGTCATAAAACTCCATTAACAGGTCTTTAAACAACTGACCCATCTTTTTCTTTTTTAGTTAATGCATGTTGGACCATACCAAACTGGCTGGACCCAGATTTGAACAGTTGTCACCATAACAATAACAATAAGAACTAGTCTAGTAAGATTTCCAAGAGTTGTCATTAAACCAGTGTGTTAAAAATCGGATCGGACCGGCCGTTTCGATCGGATTATTCAGTAAGATTTCCAAGAGTTGTAATTAAACCAGTGTGTCTAGTAAGATTGGATTATTCGGTAAACGGTTGCCAATTCGGTCCCGTTAATCCTCCAGAACCAGCTTTATTCCTCATTAGTTCGAACTAGAAAAAACAGCGGTTTAACTAGTGAAATCAGTGAACCAGTGAACCGATTGAACCACTGGTCCACTTATAAAAAGAAAAAGTTTACGCAACGGATTTTTACTTCTCTTCCGCGGCCTTTCAACTTAAAAAATACTCACATCTCTTCTTCTATTTTTCACTTTCAATCAAACAAAATCAACAAGAAACAAAAAATCTTTTATATAATAAGTCGTAAAAATATATTTGAGCATCAATTTCATTAGAAAACTCATTTCTTCCCCAATATCAAGTATTTCATTTTTTTTTATATAAAGGTTTCGGTGACAAAATTCGTCAATATTTTATCTTTTCCATAGGTGATTAGTAATAAAATTATTATTTTTGATATGGTGTTAATCATAATTTGAATTATTACCATGATATCATGTTATCCTACTTGTAACTTTGTTGCTATCATTCATTATCAACTCGAGATTTGTAGGAAATATAATAGATCATGAGATAAAATTTGGTTTATGGAAATAAACTTAAAAAAATGGATAAGATTTTTTTTTAAAATATTTAATTACATATATTAAAACTTAAATTAAATTATTCCTTTGTAATGACGTCACACCGGTTGAAGCAGTGATTAAAATGATTAAATCGATTTAACTAGTAACCAGTAAGACTACCAATTCGATATCCGATCCGATTTTTAAAACATTGCATAAAACAACTAGCCTACACTCAACCACCTCTTTCTGCGTGTTTATTAAATCATGCCGCATGCGTTATTTTTGTCGTGTAATGGCTACTTAATTGTGGACGTTTTATTTGGTAATTAATACGATTAATTTCTAAGGATAAGAGCCCATAATTTTATGATAATTATATAAACCTGGGCCTGGTCATGCATGGGCCAAAACAAAATAATCATATAGGACCATACGGCACATGCCTACAAAATTGTGATAACATTTTTTCGTTGGAATCACATTCTTTTAACATTTATATATGCCAGAGCTCAGAAGAGGGTTAGGTCAGATACGTATTTGATGTTATGGGAATAACATTCTCATAAATTTATTCCAAATAGGTAGAAGAACTGATAAATTTTTCATGATGAATTAACATTAAATGTTGAAACTCTTCTTCATGATTTGAGAATTGTTGAGAAAATTAAATTTTTATTGAATGAAAAATTTGAGTTACAAAATACCAAAAAGAAGTCCCTATATTTATATACACAATAACCGACTTAAGAAAGGAAAAACAGAAAATAAGAAAAACGTGTTTTACTAAAACACTTCTTCAGCAATTAACGTTAACATCTAATTTAGCCCTAATTGAAACAGGAATTGGGAAAAAATAGAAGCGGCAGAATTGAATTGAACAATTGATTGAGCAGCCCTTCATCAAGCAAACAGGAAATTTGCAGAAGCTTCTTTGTCTTCAGGTATTTCTTCTTCTTTGCTATTTAAATCAATTTGATTATTGTTTGATAGCCCCCCACAAGTTGGAATGTAAAGATTATTTACACCCAACTTGGATAAAATATAGAGAAATGGCTGTCGAGATAATGGCTTTGTGAAAATGTCTGCCAGTTGCAGAGATGATTTAATGGGCAAAAGTCTGATGTTACGGCGGAGGAAGTGCTCACGAACAAAGTGGCAATCAATCTCCACATGCTTGGTTCTCTCATGAAAGACCGGATTGTTGGCTAGATGAATAGCTGAGGAGTTGTCGCAGTAAAGCACAGGAACAGAAGTAAGTTGCCCTAAATCCTTCATTAATTGTGTCAACCAAAGTAATTCACTAGTAGTAGCAGCTAATGATCTGTATTCTGCTTCGGCAGAGGATCTTGATATAGTATGTTGTCTTTTAGATTTCCACGAAATTAAGGAATTGCCTAAAAAAATACAGAAACCTGTTGTAGATCTTCTAGTATCTTGCATGATCCCCAATCTGCATCACAAAATGCAGAAAGAGGAATATTAGGATTAGGAGAATAGAGTAGGCCTTGTCCTGGATTACCTTTTAAGTATTTAAGTAGATGATGTGCAGCCACCATGTGTGAGGAAGCTGGTTTAGCAATGAATTGACTTAGTTTGTGTACAACAAAGCTAATATCAGGCCTGGTTAATGTCAAGTAAATAAGCCTACCAACTATTCTTCTATAAGGGGAAGCATCAGGGAGTAAGTTAGAGGGATCAGAACTTAGTTGGCTATTTGGATCCATTGGGAGAGACATAGGTTTGCTAGCTAGATGACCTGTATCCTCTAGTAACTGAAGAGTATATTGTCTTTGTGATATCACTACTCTAGATTTTGAATAAGCTAACTCTAAACCCAGAAAATATTTCAATTGTCCCAAATCTCTTAAAGTAAAAAAATTGTGTAAACAGGATTTAGTTGAGTTAATAACCTGAAGATTAGGTCCAGCAAGGATAATATCATCTACATAAACCAAAAGTGCTATAAAAGAAGATCCAGTACCTTTGGTATATAGTGAATAGTCAGATAGAGATTGAGTGAAACCCATAGATTGAAGTACATAAGTAAGTTTGATGTTCCATTTCCTGCTAGCCTGTTTGAGACCATATATTGATTTTGTAAGTTTGCAAACCTGTTTACCTGTATTAGTATTGGATGAAGTAGATGGTGTGTAACCTTGAGGCAAATCCATATAGACTTCCTCAGATAGATCCCCATTCAAAAATGCATTATTTATATCTAACTGATGTAGGAGCCAATTGTTAGCCACAGAGAGTGCTAATAAAACTCTGACAGTTACTAGTTTAGCAACAGGTTAAAAAGTATCTGTGTAATCAATACCCTCTGTTTGATTGAACCCCTTAGCAACCAGTCTTGCCTTAAACCTATCTATTGAACCATCAGATTTTCTTTTTGCTTTAAACACCCATTTACATCCAATGGGGTGTTTGGTAGGAGGAAGGGTAGTGACTATCCAGGTATTGTTTTTTACCATAGCCTCTAACTCCTCATTAATAGCATGAACCCAATGAGGGTACTTGATAGCCTGTTTGTAAGTGGTAGGTTCAGAAAAAGAGGAGATATTTGCAAGATAAGCTTTGTATGGAGGAGAAATATTATCATAAGATAGGACAGAGGAAAGAGGATATGAAGGTGTTTTCTGTGTAACCATGTTACAATGAAAATCTTGAAGATAGGTTGGGGGTTTGGTTGGTCTAGAGGATCTCCTAATAGGCTGGGTAGTTGGTGGGATAAATGGTGGAGAAGAATTAGGAGATGAGGGGAATGAAATTTTAGGTGTATCATAGATGTGAAGTTGTGAAGTAGAATCAGTAGGTAAAACAGATGTAGTTGATGAGTTATATGAATCTGAAGAGAGAGAGTGAAATGGGAAAATTTCCTCATGGAAAACCACATCCCTGGACATAAAAACTGCTTGGGATGTGTTATCAAACAGTTTGTAACCTTTGATACCAGGGGCATAACCAATAAAGGTACATTGTCTAGCCCTTGGATCAAACTTCCTTCTATGTTCATGAAGTGTAGAAGCATAAGCTAAACAACCAAAATTTCTTAAAAAAGAATAATTGACAGGTTTGTTGTAAAATAAAGAGTAAGGACATGAATATTTTAACAAAGGGGATAGGGTTCTATTCATAAGATAAACAGCTGTTAAAATGCATTCAGACCACATGTTCATAGGAATCTTAGATTGAAATAGTAAAGATCTAGCAATGTTGAGGATATGTTGAAGTTTTCTTTCCACAACTGAGTTTTGTTGTGGAGTCTGAACATTAGAAAACTGATGTAATATTCCTAGCTGTGAAAAAAGATTTGTAAATAATAGTTCTTTAGCATTATCTGACCTAAAGGATTTGATGGTTTTATTAAATTGATTTTGAATCATGGTGATAAATCTAGGCATTAAAACAGTGGATTCACTTTTATGTTGTATGAGATATACCCAAGTGAATCTGGTAAAGTCATCAACAAGGGTGATGAAGTACCTGAAACCATTATATGAAGGGATGTGACAAGGTCCCCATGTATCACAGTGGATTAAATCAAAAGCAGCATTTGACATATTATTATTACTGGGAAAAGGTAATCTCTTTTGTTTTGCCAAAGGGCAAATATCACAGTGATGAGTAGTTGACTTATGTACATCAGAAAAGTGTAAGGTGTTCTTTAGATAAGCTAGTCTATCATAAGATGGATGTCCTAATATGGAGTGTCAGGTATCTATAGAAACAATTTTATTGCATGTAGCATAGGTGGACTGTGGCTGAATAGGTGCCTCAAAAAAATATAAGCCATGTTGTAATCTACCCTGTCCAATCATCTTCATTGATTTGCTGTCCTGTATAGAAAAAGTGTCATGCATAAAAGTGATGATATGTGATTTATCAAGTAAGAGGGAACTAACAGAAATTAAGTTGAAGTTGAAAGAAGGAACATAGAGAACATTAGATAAAGCTAGGTGGTAATCAATGATGACAGAACCAATAAAAAACACATTAATATTACAGTTATTTGGTAAAGTCACACTGGTATTGAAAGCATGTTTAATTGAGTTAAAAAAATTAATATCTGTGCATATGTGATGAGAGGCACCTGAGTCCAAAATCCATTGATTTTTAGAGAAATTAAAATTGACAGAAACAGTGGATAAACAGGTACCTGTATTTGGTTGAATGTTAAATGAATTAGCAGTGGATTCAATGGGAGGTGGATTTTGTGACTGACCAGGTGATTGTGAACTGAATAGAGTGGATAATTGATGGTACTGGTCTGGTGAAAGGTTTTGAAGGAACTCAGGTAGGCCAGGTTTAGTGTTTGTAGTGTGGGAGGGTGAAAAATTGAGGTTGTTAACCTGGGGAGTGGTCTGTCTGTAAGAATTGGGCCTGTAACCAGGGGGGAAGCCATGGATTTTAAAACATGTCTCAATTGTATGACCTGCCATGTTACAGTGAGTGCAAAAGGGTCTTGGTTTTCCTTTGTAATTGGGGTTGAAAGGTCTAGGATTTTGACTGTATTGTGGAGCAGAATTTGAAACTTGGGGTTTAGGGGGAATGTATGAGGGGGGTCTTGGTGGGAAATTTGTAGATGGTCTATATGTTGGAGGATGGAGAGTATTGGGTGATGGTTTAAAGGCAAAAGCCATGGAGTTCTTGGGATCCAAACTATGAGGGGGTGATTGAAGAGACCTTTGTTTCTCTTCTTGGATGATCAAAGCTAGAGCTTTGTTAACTGTGGGTAAAGGTTCCATGAGTAGGATTTGACTCCGTGTGTGTGAAAAAGTATCATCCAACCCCATTAAAAAAATAAAAAGATACTCATTTTGGAAGTATTCCTCAAGTCTGCCACAGGTACATGCAGGTCTGGAATTTAAAATCTCATCCCAAAAAACTTTAAACTTTGTGTAGTAGATATTCACTGAATGTCTTTCTTGTGTTAATTTCAAAAGATCTCTCCTGAGTTGATATAATCTTGGCCCATTTCCTTGCTTGAATCTTTCTTTTAACTCATTCCATAAATCAGTTGCCAAAGTGTGATATTGAACACTAGATTCAATATCAGGTGAGACTGCATTATGCAACCAAGAAAGGACTATTGTGTTGTTTCTTTCCCAGTAATTAATCAGAGTAGGATCAGTAGATGGTTTAGGAATTGTGCCATCAATGAATCCTAACTTATTTTTAACAGTGAGACTTTTAATCATTGCTCTACTCCATGATTGATAATTGTCTTCATTCAATGGTTTGTTGACAAGATTGAGTCCTGGCCCATCAGCTGGGTGAAGGTAGTAGGGACTGGATGGATCTTCAACGGGAGGTCTTGATCTGGATGTGGTTGGATTGGTATTTGATGAATTATCAGTCATTGTGAAAGAATAAAAAGAAATCAAGAATTGATTTCTTGAGGAGTTTTGAGATGAAGAAATGGATAGAAACTGGATCTGGTAGATGAAAATATATGATAAAAATTCTTTGATATTGAAGGATCTGATATAAGAACTTGGAGATATGGAGATATGATTGTTGAGAAAAAGAGTAATCTGTAGAAGTTGTGATGAGAATAGAAAAAGTGAATATGAATTGAGATATGAAGATTGAAAGAAGAAACTGGAGAAGAAAGAATTATGATAGATTAAATTGAAAATATGCAGCGGATTCTGTGTTTGTCTACTGATACCATATTAAATGTTGAAACTCTTCTTCATGATTTGAGAATTGTAGAGAAAATTAAATTTTTATTGAATGAAAAATCTGAGTTACAAAATACCAAAAAGAAGTCCCTATATTTATATACACAATAACCGACTTAAGAAAGGAAAAACAGAAAATAAGAAAAACGTGTTTTACTAAAACACTTCTTCAGCAATTAACGTTAACATCTAATTTAGCCCTAATTGAAACAGGAATTGGGAAAAAATAGAAGCGGCAGAATTGAATTGAACAATTGATTGAGCAGCCCTTCATCAAGCAAACATGAAATTTGCAGAAGCTTCTTTGTCTTCAGGTATTTCTTCTTCTTTGCTATTTAAATCAATTTGATTATTGTTTGATAATTAATGATATTGTCAATTTCAACCAAAAAATTATCACCGACATTGGACCTTTCGTTTTTGGAGGCTCTTATTCAATACACTTTTTATCCAAACACCCTCATAGTCAATACATATTCGTCTGTTCGTCTCCACTCCTTTCATTCCTCTTAAAAAAAATAATGTTTTTTTCTTCTCAATATGTTTATTATTCCTTCAATCCTTTTTTTGTTTCTATCGTTTCACTTTTTCCGCGGAATTTTAGGTAAACATTAAAAAGATGAAACTTTTAGGTATTTTTACATAGATATCCTTAAAAGTAGTGATTGAAAGTTACTGGTGTCAAATCCTTAGTTTATATGAGAAATATTTTTTAGAAAAATAATTATATTTCTAGAATGAGAATGTTATTTTGGGACATCCAAAAAAGAAAATAGTAATGAAAATTTAAGGACAAAGGGATCGGAGTATGTGACAAAAGATAGAGATATAAATGAATAAGATCAGGACTCAAACCAATAACTAAACAGGAAGGGACATGAAAATATAAAGGGGAATGGGTATGTAAAATGAGAGATTATTTAGTGCAACCGCTGCACCACGTGTACGCCATTGCACTTATGATCACTCCACATCACCACATGTTCTGGGACATGTTCCAAAAAATTAGGATTTAAAAAATGTGTTCACATTGCCAGAACATGGGGTGATGTGGATTATCACTCCACGTGTCACAAGTGCATTGGTGGGCTACACCACGTGTACTTGATGACGTGGTGCAATGGTTACACTACATATTCTTTCATGTCAATAACTTTAAAACTTGTGACATCTGTGTCAAAATTACTATACCATAAATTTGAAATAACATAGCAAAAATCATGTTCATCACATATAATCTAAAAAGAAAAACTTAAACTAACTAACGGTATAGGAGATTTATAAACTTCTCCACACACTTTTATAAACCAAGTATGTTTTCTTTTATTGTTTTCGTATAAGAAACTCTGTCAAGTGCTTGAATATAATCCCAATAATTATATTTAATTGGAATCTTCTCTCAGAAAAGAGATACTCTTTTTCTTTGAATGTGGAAAGTGGTGATATAATTATTTTTATTATAATTTTACCAAAGTTATGAACTTGTGAATCTCCTGAGGAAAAATGTGTAATTTCACACTCTCTGTCGCTTTGAGCAAATTTTCATAAAATTTCCGCTGCTTATATGATTCAGTAAAAAAGAACGTATTATCCAAATATTTTGCCATTATTGATCAGGGATCATTTTCCCACTGTAAATCTTTAAAATCTAATAGAAGTACAACTTATTTGTTTCTATTTTCTTAATAAGAGATGATATTATCCTCTTCTTTTTCTTGCACAATATGTGCATAAGATGAAATATTATCCTCTTTATTTTGTTTCTTTTTATAATCAAGGAATTCCTTAAATAGAGTATCATTTGAGATATTATCTCTATATGAACTGGCAGATATATTTTCTGCAACCAATCTATTATTTCTAATTTGGAAGAGGATATTTCCTCTTCCTTCTCCTTTTCCTCTTCCTCTATAAGAGGAGTTTCCTCGGCCACGAGGTACCATAATTCTGCAAACATGAAAAGATATAATCATTTATAATATCCAGTTAAATGAAGCAACTTATTCTGATACCATATTATGGGATTATTATAATCTTTTTCAGGTACATAATTAATAAAAAGATGAGGATTTTTATGAATATAAAAAATCCTTTCCTGACAATATATAATTCTATTTTTATAAAAAAAATATCTTTGCAAATTTTTATATTATCACTTTTTTATAAAAAGAGGATAACTTTGATTAGACGTCAATTGTAAAAATCCTGTAATCTTAATAATCTATGTTGACACTTTATAATAGTCATATCCTAATATTTTTCTAACTGAAGATGATCTCTTTCGTAATGTTTCATATAATATTATTTTCTTTTTTGATAAATATCAATAATCCTTCGATGATGTGAAATAATCTTTTTATTATTAATTTTGTCACTTTTATTAAGAGTGTTTAAAGAAGGATGTCCTTGACAAACAAATCCTTGACATGTTTCTTTCATTTGTCCTGCAAGAATTCACGAGTTAGAAAATCAAGAAGATGATTATGTTCTCCTTTTTTATAATGTATTTTAAAATCAAAAGGGGCAAGATGAGCCTGCCATCTAGCAAACATTTGCTTAGAAATATCATGTTTAAAATCTTTATTAAACATGTATTTTGCAGATTTACAATCTGTATAAATTAAAAATTTATGATTGTATAAATCATCTTGAAATTTTAAAACACATTTTACTATTGTTAGAATTTCTTTGGTAACAGTAGCATAGTTTTTCTTACTGTTATTCGATTTTCCTGAATAATAACGAACTAAAAATATTTGTTTTGTTAAAGGACAAATTTGTTTAAGAATTCCTCCGAAACCTATGTCTGAGGCATCAATTTCAATATTTTTTCCCATGTAGGATTGCCAATCAAAAGACAAGGCAAAGCTTTAACTTTTTTCTTTTATAATTTTTACAGCATTAGAATGCTGGTCCTTCAAAGGTTTTGGATCTTGAGCTAAATTTTTATAATAAGCACAAATATAGTTTAAACTTCCAAGAAATCTTTGGAGTTGAGTTTTATCAGTAATAATATAAGGAACTTTTGAAGCAAACTCTATACTTTTAGTAGGAATAATTTTTCCTTTCTCAATATTATGGCCTAAAAATCTTATATTAGTTTGAAAAATAGACAGTTTAGGTTTAGAAATTCCTAAACCATTTTGAATAACAACCTTTTAAATATATCCCGGTGTTTAAACTGATTTTCAATAGTTTTAGAAAAAACTAAAATATTATCAATTTAAACAATTATAAATTCACTATAAGGAATAAAAATTTCATTTATAATTTTCTGAAATTTTGAAGGAGCCAAAAGGCATAACTTTCCATTTATAATGTCCTATTTGGAACATTAAATGCAGTTTTATATAGGTCAATTTCAACAATTTGAATTGTCCAATATCCTGATTTTAATTCAAATTTTGAAAATATTATTGCATCATATAATCTATCTAAAATGCCCTTTTTTATTTGGAATAGGATGTCTAATCCATTTTAAAACTTTTTTTAATGGCTTATAATTTATGACAAGTCTAGGGATACCTCTTTCTTGTTCACTATGTTTATTAACATAAAATGCAGTGCACGACCAAGCTGATTGTGAAGGTTTTATCAGACTCTTTTGTAAAAGAGACTCAGTTTCTTTTTTACGTAATTCAGATATTCAGAATTCATTTGACATGGTCTAGCTCTAGTAGGTATATTATCTTCACTAAAATTATATTCATAGGGAAGACTAACAATATGCCTTTTTCTATCCCAAAAAGCATTAGGGTGATCACTACATACTTCAACTGATAATTTATGAAAAATCATTTTAATTTTTTTCTTGTAATTTAGGATTTTGTAATGTCTGCTCTATGGTAAGAATATTAACTTCATGTTTTAAAGAATTTAAGTGAAATTCTTTCTTATCTATTAGATCTCTTAATTCATTTAATATATTCGGAAAAAGGTTTTGTAATAAATTGAAATGTCAATTCTTTTCCTTGGAAATTTCCTGTTATTCCAGAATTATCAACTTTAATTAAAGGATAGATTTTATCTAAAAAAGGGGTTCCTAATGTTAAGCTTTTCTCCACCAGCATGGCTTAAAGTATTAGCAGTTTTATGAAAATATCTTGAGGGAATTAACCCCTCTTGAATTGTATTCATACCAGCACCACTATCTACTAATGCTATTATTTCTTTTAAATGATTATCAATCAAAAATGTAATTTTTATAAACCATTTTTTAGATATAACTATATTTAAAGTAGAAAGAAAATCTGGGGTAAATATGTATTTAAATGAGAAGTTGATACTGTCTCATTTTCAAAATCATCATAATGTTTACTAGTATTAATATGCTAAGTTAATTCAAGCCTTGTTATTCTTTCTTCCAAATTTTTATTTTCATTTTTTAAATATTGTATTTCAGTTTTTAAAGTTTTGATGTCTTTTATCAAATCAGATACTGAAGTAGATATTTCTATGTTTTGTTTTTCTTTCAATAACTTAAAAACTTTATTCATAGAGTAAAGTTCATTAGATATAATCTGTTTTCAACAAATTTATTTTCAATATCCTTGCTAGTGGATGGAATATTTTCCATTTGATAAATTCTTTTAGATCTTAAATCAGAATCATTTCTTTGCTTTAAAAATTCTAAAATATTATTATCTGTAAGAACACAAATATTCATATTTTGAAATTGTGAAAGTATTTTATAAGAATCTTCATTTTCATTGTCAATCTTATTGCAACTTAAATCTTGAGAACAAGGTTCACAACAATCATCATAATTAACTTGTTTATTTCATGTGGGTTTCACGTATCAAAAACGAATGTTTTGATTTTCTATCGAGTTAAAAGAAATGAAAATGGATAAGCATATTAACTGAATTCAAGGTTGATGCTACTCTAGAGGACTTTGCCAAAATAGTATTAGTAAAGCTTATGATGAAAAGTGTTGTTCTCTTACGTGATGGTGCATATATGATTACGGTAGCATTAATAATGATCTTAAATATTCTACAACACGAGTTGAATGCTATTTATAGTTTTAGATATTTAGTAGGCATGCATAATTGCAAATATAATTTAAAGGTAAATAAAATTCCTTAAAAACTTTATTCCTGAATTATCCAAAAATATAAAATAAAAATTGATCGACAATCAATAAATTAACTTTCAACCTGTCTTGATCGTCGGGAACTGCATCGAGATCTATCAAATAATTACTTTGCAGAACGACTTCATCTTGTCCCACCTTAAATTATTGAAATAAATTTGGGTGAATATTTGATAAAATATATTTTAATAATAACAATTAGCTTGTAGAATCTAATTTGTGTATATTAACTTTGTTTAAGATAATAATATGGAAAAAAGTTAAAAAATAAAAGAAAAATAAAATAATTTTTGCTAAGGGTTTCAAAGGTAATTCTTGCTCAAACTTGGTTTAGCCACACTCATTTAAATACAAGGCGTATGTAATACACTTGTTTGGTGATTGAATAATAATCTCTAATCAGAAGATTTGTGCAATACATTGTCTTGTGATTATGGCTAAACTTGATTCTAGAAATAATTTCTCAGAGCTTCAAATAGTAAATTAAACTAAATTTAAAAGTTACCTGATTGTTATTGGTTTGATTTAGCTCCGTAGGTAAGACAGTAGTATTCTCTACAAGTGTGCTTGTATCTACAAAGAATAAATGATAATGTTGGTAATGAACTGTTATATAGATCATCATCATATCATTTGGAAATAAAGAAAATGTATGGCAGAGCATAATTGTTTGTGATGCTATATCAAATAAAACGTTAATGGTGGATTTAGGTTGATATTATAGAGAGCTTTGGAGTTTAAATAGACATTAGAACCAATAGTATGTCATGTAGAAATTAATATAATTTCCGGACTAATTTTCTTGTTTGATATGTCTTTGTAGCAATCATTATTAGGATATCTTATTATTACTTTCTTAAAATTGGATAACTCGCATAAAAACGCATATACACGTAAAAAAAGTAATGCAATGCAAACTTTCTAATGTGACAAAGATTTCATGTGTACAAGATATACACATTGAATAAATTTATTCCATCGTCAATTTGTATTGTTATTGAATGCCAAAATCATTTAGAAGAATCAATGAATATCTTGTGACGGGTGCAAAATTTTTACATTAGCGAACATAAAAATATTTGCACAAACTGTTGTTTTTACGAGTTCCTTAAAAGATTCTATTTATCTAATACTATGGAGATTTAATGAATGATAGAGATAAACAAGGAACCGACAAGATCTGTGAAACATGCTTCTAAGAGTTTCAACTTGTCTTACTTGATTACAAATATTATTTTAATTTTTTTTACTTGTTTGTTTGGTATAAATTGGACCTAGAATCTAAAAATAAGACAAAACAATATATACAGATGAATTCATAAATTTTAAAAAAAAAAATTGCAAAAACACATACTTGGTTGTTCTTGACTAGAATAAATTTAAAAGTTCGCAACCACAAACACTGAAATTTTCACAAATAAAATGCTAGATCTTTTACAAGATAACATTTGAAAAGCTTACCATTATCTTCCTCTTTACTCATTTTCTAGCTGCAACTCTGCAAAGGAAAAAAAAAAAAAAGAAACGGTCAAATGTATATGTCATCATATAGCTATAAATTTTGAGAAGGTAGTAATATATAGATTACGAACTCTCACAATTTTTTTTTTTTTTTTTTTTTTTTGTTAAGAATCAGCTTTGATGGAACTTTTCAGACTTTGTGCACAAAGTTTTCAAAGCATAGTTAAAGAAAAAAAAGTTTAAGTTTATTATCTGCATTTATGGTGTGTGAGATTATGCAAAAATGAAGGTTGTTTATGATGCATCCAAGTGTAAATAAACATTAATGCATCATTCCTTGTAATGGGAAATGAGTTGGCCTCTTAAATGTAATTAATTAGGCTTATCTTCTCCAAGTGGCACTATCATTGGTCACTATTGAGATGTCATATAGTCCAATAAAAATAACAAATTATATCAAAAAATAAGTTTAAATAATATTATAATATCTATGTATTGTGAGATTTTCAAGAAAAATAAACTAAAAATATAAAATTAGAATATCATTTAAACAAAAGCACAAGTGCTAAAACAAAGTATATTTTTTTTATTTTCATCATGACAAAGATCGGAATTCTTGATATCTCTCTCTTTCTATCTACTTATATACACGCCAATATATATATATATATGTTTATTTCGTACAAAAATTATAAAAAAAAATTAAGAAAAGTATTTGATGACGAAATATAATGTAATTCTTTTTTTTCTTATTTTAGTAGAAGTTTGTGATGAAGAGTGTTGTTTCTTACGCAATTATGTTTATATAGTTAGGGTGACATTTTAATTATCACAAATAATGTGCAAAATAAGTTGAATGTTGTTTTCTAGTTTCAAATATTTAGTAAGCATGCGTCCTTACAAATATAAGTTATAAGGTAATAAAAAACTAATAAATATAAACCGTGTTATTCTTTGAACTTTTAATGTTGCATTATCCAAAATAAAGAAATTTAATATATATGATAAACAAATACAAAGATTATTTTGTGCATCTCGATCTAAAGAATAGTTATAATGTGATTTAAAAATACGCATAAACTATATACATAAAATATATGATAATTTTATAGTGGCTTATGCCCAAAACCTTTACAAAAGTAACATAAAAATTCGAGTTGTGTAAAACAAATATTAATAGACATGACATTTTTGTGCAAACCATCATTAACTTAACAATTTGAAGATTATAATCCTCCATATCATATATCATACACGAACCCAACATCATTTTGATTAAAAAAACAATATTTAGGTCAATTATACTTAAACCTGAAATTCAGTAAAATTAAAAGAAAAAGAAAAATCCGATATTGCATTTGATTATACTTATTTTTTTCATTTATTAATAGTCTTTGTTGAATTATCCTCTCTTCGACTTTTTCTCACGAGAGACACTCGAACTACTTTCTGCCCTCATTCTCAAGGAGCGATATGGCGCTCGACATTGCGTATTAGCATTTGTAACACTTGTTACTGTTGGAGATGTCTGCATGTGTGTTTGGGCATTCCCTGGGGGGCTCCGCATTCATCCTTAATGCCCTATTCATGTTACTGCCATCGTTCATGAGTTTAGTATCACAAGACATGAAAATTATGTTATTATTAATCGCAACTAGGAAAGAAGACATCATACATAATTACAGCTATGACTATACCATGAATTTCATTAGTTATTGACTCCTACAAGACTTGCAAGAGATCAAACCAAGAAACTTCTTTGTGTTATGCGAAACCTAAACAAAATTACCACTTGAATGATTTATTGCCTAGCATCCTCCATAATAGTGCAGAGAGATTTTAAGCAATTAATATTTCATAGGGTAATTACATGCTGGTTTCACATAACAAAAACGAATGTTATTTTTCGTAGAGTTAAAAGAAATGAAAATGGATAAGCATATTAACTGAATTCAAGGTTGATGCTACCCTAGAGGACTTCCCCAAAAAAGTATTAGTAAAGCTTATGATGAAAAGTGTTGTTCTCTTACGTGATGGTTCATATATGATTAGGATAACATTAATAATGATCTTAAAAATTCTACAACATGAGTTGAATGCTATTTATAGTTTTAGATATTTAGTAGGCATGCATAGTTGCAAATATAATATAAAGATAAATAAAATTCCTTAAAAACTTTATTCCTGAATTATCCAAAAAAAATAAAAATTTGATCGACAATCAATAAATTTACTTTCAACCTGTCTTGATCGTCGGGAATTTCATCGAGATCTATCAAATAATTACTTTGCAGAACGACTTCATCTTGTGCCACTTTAAATTATTGAAATAAATTTGGGTGAATATTTGATAAAATATATTTTAATAATAACAATTAGCTTGTAGAATCTAATTTGTGTATATTAACTTTGTCTAAGATAATAATATGGAAAAAAGTTAAAAAATAAAAGAAAAATAAAATAATTTTTGCTAAGGGTTTCAAAGGTAATTCTTGCTCAAACTTGGTTTAGCCACACTCATTTAAATACAAGGCATATGTAATACACTTGTTCGGGGATTGAATAATAATCTCTAATCAGAAGATTTGTGCAATACATTGTTTTGTGATTATGGCTAAACTTGATTCTAGCAATAATTTCTCAGAGCTTCAAATAGTAAATGAAACTAAATTTAAAAGTTACCTGATTGTTATTGGTTTGATTTAGCTCCGTAGGTAAGACAGTAGTATTCTCTACAAATAAATGATAATGTTGGTAATGAACTGTTATATAGATCATCATCATATCATTTGGAAATAAAGAAATTGTATGGCAGAGCATAATTGTTTGTGATGCTATATCAAATAAAATGTTAATGGTGGATTTAGATTGATATTATAGAGAGCTTTGGAGTTTAGATATACATTATAACCAATAGTATGTTATGTAGAAATTAATATAATTTATGTACTAATTTTCTTGTTTGATATGTCTTTGTAGCAATCATTATTAGGATATCTTATTATTACTTTCTTAAAATGGGATAACTCGCATAAAAACGCATATACACGTAAAAAAAGTAATGCAATGCAAACTTTCTAATGTGACAAAGATTTCATGTGTACAAGATATACACATTGAATAAATTTACTCCATCGTCAATTTGTATTGTTATTGAATGCCAAAATCATTTAGAAGAATCAATGAATATCTTGTGACGGGTGCAAAATTTTTACATTAGCGAACATAAAAATACTTCCACAAACTGTTGTTTTTACGAGTTCCTTAAAAGATTCTATTTATCTAATACTATGGAGATTTAATGAATGATAGAGATAAATAAGGAACCGACAAGATCTGTGAAACATGTTTCTAAGAGTTTCAACTTGTCTTACTTGATTACAAATATTATTTTAATTTTTTTTACTTATTTCTTTGGTATAAATTGGACCTAGAATCTAAAAATAAGACAAAACAATATATACAGATGAATTCTTAAATTTTAAAAAAAAAAAATTGCAAAAACACATACTTGGTTGTTCTTGACTAGAATAAATTTAAAAGTTCGCAACCACAAAACACTGAAATTTTCACAAATAAAATGCTAGATCTTTTACAAGATAACATTTGAAAAGCTTACCATTATCTTCCTCTTTACTCATTTTCTAGCTGCAACTCTGCAAAGGAAAAAAAAAAAAAACGGTCAAATGTATATGTCATCATATAGCTATAAATTTTAAGAAGGTAGTAATATATAGATTACGAACTCTCACAATTTTTTTTTTTTTTTTTTTGTTAAGAATCAACTTTGATGGAACTTTTCAGACTTTGTGCACAAAGTTTTCAAAGCATAGTTAAAGAAAACAAAGCTTAAGTTTATTATCTGCATTTATGGTGTGTGAGATTATGCAAAAATGAATGTTGTTTATGATGCATCCAAGTGTAAATAAACATTAATGCATCATTCCTTGTAATGGGAAATGAGTTGGCCTCTTAAATGTAATTAATTAGGCTTATCTTCTCCAAGTGGCACTATCATTGGTCACTATTGAGATGTCATATAGTCCAATAAAAATAACAAATTATATCAAAAAATAAGTTTAAATAATATTATAATATCTATGTATTGTGAGATTTTCAAGAAAAATAAACTAAAAATATAAAATTAGAATATCTTTTAAACAAAAGCACAAGTGCTACAACAAAGTATATTTTTTTTATTTTCATCATGACAAAGATCGGAATTCTTGATATCTCTCTCTTTCTATCTACTTGTATACACGCCAATATATATATATATATGTTTATTTTCGTAAAAAAGTTATAAAAAAAATTAATAAAAGTATTTGATGACGAAATATAATGTAATTCTTTTTTTTCTTATTTTAGTAGAAGTTTGTGATGAAGAGTGTTGTTTCTTACGCAATTATGTTTATATAGTAAGGGTGACATTTTAATTATCACAAATAATGTACAACATAAGTTGAATGTTGTTTTCTAGTTTCAAATATTTAGTAAGCATGCGGTCTTACAAATATAAGTTATAAGGTAATAAAAAAATAATATATATAAACCGTGTTATTCTTTGAACTTTTAATGTTGCATTATCCAAAATAAAGAAATTTAATATATATGATAAACAAATACAAAGATTATTTTGTGCATCTCTATTTAAAGAATAGTTATAATGTGATTTAAAAATACGCATAAACTATATACATAAAATATATGATAATTTTATAGTGGCTTATGCCCAAAACCTATACAAAAGAAACATAAAATTTCGAGTTGTGTAAAACAAATATGAATAGACATGACATTTTTGTACAAACCATCATTAACTTAACAATTTGAAGTTTATAATCCTCCATATCATATATCATACACGAACCCAACATCATTTTGATTAAAAAAACAATATTTAGGTCAATTATACTTAAACCTGAAATTCAGTAAAATTAAAAGAAAAAGAAAAATCCGATATTGCATTTGATTATACTTATTTTTTTCATTTATTAATAGTCTTTGTTGAATTATCCTCTCTTCGACTTTTTCTCACGAGAGACACTCGAACTACTTTCTGCCCTCATTCTCAAGGAGCGATATGGCGCTCGACCTTGTATATTAGCATTTGTACCACTTGTTACTGTTGGAGCTGTCTGCATGTGTGTTTGGGCATTCCCTGGGGGGCTCCGCATTCATCCTTAATGCCCTATTCATGTTATTGCCATCGTTCATGAGTTTAGCATCACAAGACATGAAAATTATGTTATTATAAATCGCAACTAGGAAAGAAGACTTCATACATAATTACAGCTATGACTATACCACGAATTTCATTAGTTATTGACTCCTACAAGACTTGCAAGAGATCAAACCAAGAAACTTCTTTGTGTTATGCGAAACCTAAAATAAATTACCACTTGAATGATTTATTGCCTAGCATCCTCCATAATAGTGCTGAGGGATTTTAAGCAATTAATATTTCATAGGGTAATTTCATGCGGTTTCACATAACAAAAACGAATGTTTTGATTTTTTGTAGAGTTAAAAGAAATGAAAATGGATAAGCATATTAACTGAATTCAAGGTTGATGCTACCCTAGAAGACTTCGCCAAAAAAGTATTAGTAAAGCTTATGATGAAAAGTGTTGTTCTCTTACGTGATGGTTCATATATGATTAGGATAACATTAATAATGATCTTAAAAATTCTACAACATGAGTTGAATGCTATTTATAATTTTAGATATTTAGTAGGCATGCATAGTTGCAAATATAATTTAAAGATAAATAAAATTCCTTAATAACTTTATTTCTGAATTATCCAAAAAAAATAAAAATTTGATCGACAATCAATAAATTAACTTTCAACCTGTCTTGATCGTCGGGAATTGCATCGAGATCTATCGAATAATTACTTTGCAGAACGACTTCATCTTGTGCCACTTTAAATTATTGAAATAAATTTGGGTGAATATTTGATAAAATATATTTTAATAATAACAATTAGCTTGTAGAATCTAATTTGTGTATATTAACTTTGTCTAAGATAATAATATGGAAAAAAGTTAAAAAATAAAAGAAAAATAAAATAATTTTTGCTAAGGGTTTCAAAGGTAATTCTTGCTCAAACTTGGTTTAGCCACACTCATTTAAATACAAGGCGTATGTAACACACTTGTTTGGTGATTGAATAATAATCTCTAATCAGAAGATTTGTGCAATACATTGTCTTGTGATTATGGCTAAACTTGATTCTAGCAATAATTTCTCAGAGCTTCAAATAGTAAATGAAACTAAATTTAAAAGTTACCTGATTGTTGTTGGTTTGATTTAGCTCCGTAGGTAAGACAGTAGTATTCTCTACAAATAAATGATTATGTTAGTAATGAACTGTTATATAAATCATTATCATGTCATTTGGAAATAAAGAAATTGTATGGCAGAGCATAATTGTTTGTGATGCTATATCAATTAAAATGTTAATGGTGGATTTAGATTGATATTATAGATAGCTTGGGAGTTTAAATATACATTAGAACCAATAGTATGTTATGTAGAAATTAATATAATTTATGTACTAATTTTCTTGTTTGATATGTCTTTATAGCAATCATTATTAGGTTATCTTATTATTACTTTATTAAAATGGGATAACTCGCATAAAAACGCATATACACGTAAAAAAAGTAATGCAATGCAAACTTTCTAATGTGACAAAGATTTCAAGTTTACACGATATACACAATGAATAATTTTATTCCATCGTCAATTTGTACTATTATTGAATGCCAAAATCATTTAGAAGAATCAATGAATATCTTGTGCCGTGTGCAAAAATTTTACATTAACGAACATAAAATACTTGCACGAACTGTTGTTTTTACGAGTTCCTTAAAATATTCTATTTATCTATTACTATGGAGATTTAATGAATGATAGAGTTATTATTTTCACTTGAATGACTTCAAACAAGGAACCGACAAGATCTGTGAAACATGCTTCTAAGAGTTTCAACTTGTCTTACTTGATTACAAATATTATTTTGATGTTTTTTTACTTATTTGGTTGATATAAATTGGACCTAGAATCTAAACATAAGACAAAACAATATATACATATGAATTCATAAATTTAAAAAAAAAAATTGCAAAAACACATACTTGGTTGTTCTTGACTAGAATAAATTTAAAAGTTCACAGCCACAAAACACTGAAATGTTCACAAATAAAATGCTAGATCTATTTCAAGATAACATTTGAAAAGCTTACCCTTATCTTCCTCTTTACTCATTTTCTAATCAGAAGATTTGTGCAATACATTGTCTTGTGATTATGGCTAAACTTGATTCTAGCAATAATTTCTCAGAGCTTCAAATAGTAAATGAAACTAAATTTAAAAGTTACCTGATTGTTATTGGTTTGATTTAGCTCCGTAGGTAAGACAGTAGTATTCTCTACAAATAAATGATAATGTTAGTAATGAACTGTTATATAGATCATCATCATATCATTTGGAAATAAAGAAATTGTATGGCAGAGCATAATTGTTTGTGATGCTCTATCAAATAAAATGTTAATGGTGGATTTAGATTGATATTATAGAGAGCTTTGGAGTTTAGATATACATTAGAACCAATAGTATGTTATGTAGAAATTAATATAATTTATGTACTAATTTTCTTGTTTTATATGTCTTTGTAGCAATCATTATTAGGTTATCTTATTATTACTTTCTTAAAATGGGATAACTCGCATAAAAACGCATATACACGTAAAAAAAAGTAATGCAATGCAAACTTTCTAATGTGACAAAGATTTTATGTGTACAAGATATACACACTGAATACTTTTATTCCATCGTCAATTTGTACTATTATTGAATGCCAAAATCATTTAGAAGAATCAATGAATATCTTGTGTCGGGTGCAAAACTTTTACATTATCGAACATAAAAATACTTGCACAAACTGTTGTTTTTACGAGTTCCTTAAAAGATTCTATTTATTTAATACTATGGAGATTTAATGAATGATAGAGATAAACAAGGAACCGACAAGATCTGTGAAACATGCTTCTAAGAGTTTCAACTTGTCTTACTTGATTACAAATATTATTTTAATTTTTTTTACTTATTTCTTTGGTATAAATTGGACCTAGAATCTAAAAATAAGACAAAACAATATATACATATGAATTCATAAATTTAAAAAAAAAAATTGCAAAAACACATACTTGGTTGTTCTTGAGTAGAATAAATTTAAAAGTTCGCAACCACAAAACACTGAAATTTTCACAAATAAAAAGTTAGATCTTTTACAAGATAACATTTGAAAAGCTTACCATTATCTTCCTCTTTACTCATTTTCTAGCTGCAACTCTGCAAAGGAAAAAAAAAAGGGTCAAATGTATATGTCATCATATAGCTATAAATTTTAAGAAGGTAGTAATATACAGATTACGAACTCTCACAATTTTTTTTTTTTTTTTTTTTTTTTTGTTAAGAATCAACTTTGATGGAACTTTTCAGACTTTGTGCACAAAGTTTTCAAAGCATAGCTAAAGAAAAAAAAAGCTTAAGTTTATTATCTGCATTTATGGTGTGTGAGATTATGCAAAAATGAAGGTTGTTTATGATGCATCCAAGTGAAAATAAACATTAATGCATCATTCCTTTTAATGGGAAATGAGTTGGTCTCTTAAATGTAATTAATTAGGCTTATCTTCTCCAAGTGGCACTATCATTGGTCACTATTGAGATGTCATATAGTCCAATAAAAATAACAAATTATATCAAAAAATAAGTTTAAATAATATTATAATATCTATGTATTGTGAGATTTTCAAGAAAAATAAACTAAAAATATAAAATTAGAATATCATTTAAACAAAAGCACAAGTGCTAAAACAAAGTATATTTTTTTTATTTTCATCTTGACAAAGATCGGAATTCTTGATATCTCTCTCTTTCTATCTACTTATATACACGCCAATATATATATATATATATGTTTATTTCGTAAAAAAATTATAAAAAAAATTAAGAAAAGTATTTGATGACGAAATATAATGTAATTCTTTTTTTTCTTATTTTAGTAGAAGTTTGTGATGAATAGTGTCCGGCAAGCCAACTGTATGGCTGCCATTTATTGTAATAAATGAATGAACTATTCAATTTAGATTAATAAATGCATCTTTATTATATGGTCAACTTTATCTTATGTAATAATTATCAACGAATAAGGATATAAGTCCTTAGATCACAGGGCTATGGGACAACCCGTGGACTGATCTCCAAGGCCGTGATCTAGAACATATTCAAGAGTCGTAGAATCCAATCGAGATGGGACATCGTTGGATTCGGTTAGACTCTCACTAATGTGTATACTCCGATGAACTGGAGGATGCTGGGGTCCACGAGCGTGACTGGGATAGTCGATACACATAAGTGGGTGACTTGCTGGGATGGCAAGTGCACTGAATACCCAAATTAGGAAATAACTCACCATGGAAGCGGTAGTCGCATATCGGGGTTGAAGTTATTCCAATTTACAATAGTATACGAGGAATGACCCCTAAATACTTGAGGTGATAGGGTTTATCTGGTACGAGAACGTCTATACTTAGATGTGAGTTCCGACCGACTGGAGATCACCAGAAAGTCTCTGTGGATTCACGTTGGGTATAGAGGGACTCGTATGCAGGTTCATATCATCAATAAAGGATCCATTGACCCGACTTGATAGGTTGGAAAATTCTCCTATGGATTTCTGTGAGAAATTAATTCTGGTAAAATCCTTGGCCAAGGTATCTGACGGCTTTATGAAAGTTGCTCATAAAGATTAAGTCAAAGAGAATTATTTCGAGATCAGAATGCATAAAGTCAAAACGAATTAAAAGGGAACCGATGAAAAATCCATGCCCTTAAGTAATGACTGGGAGATCGATCGATGGAGAGATTATAGCGTATATGGAAATTGTAAATGAATAAAAGGTTCACTGAATTAATTCACCAGTGATTGGGCTCCATGGGCTTGTGGCCAGACATCGACCGTGGAGTGTGGGAGAATTCCCAAATTAGCAGGGGTGCTAATTTTGGAATGATCAGTTGACAGAGTGTTCGATTGATTTAGAGTATTTAATACTCGAGTAATTAAATAAATATTTAATTATAACCCACGGCCAATTATGTGGTGAACCTACGGGGGCATACACAATACACATGATGCGAAAGCGAGGAAATGAAGAACAACTGAGTCAACTAAATAGACTGGGTCGATTGGGTCGACTGGGTCGACCCAATTGGAGAGAACTTGATCCAATTGGAATTGGATCAAGACTGGAAATTAAATTGGAATTTAATTTGTGAGTTAGTTAATTAAATTGGATTTAATTAAGTATGGGAAAGTTTAATTAAATAGACTTAGAGTCCAATTTTATTTAATTGAGAAAGAAATAAATTAATTGGGCCATTTAATTGAGAGATTAAATAAAGACCCAATTAATTAAATCAAGTATGGGCCATGAATTAATTAGAAGACTTGGTCTTCCAATTAAAAGGGCCATGGCCCATGTAGGAGAGTTAGAAGACTTGGGAGTCCTAATCCTAGGAGGATTAGGATTATGAGATTCCTATAAATATGAGACTTGATGTCATATCTCATATACACTAATCAAGAATCAAAAGGCCAAGTCAAGAAAAATTCTCTCCCTCTCTCCCTAGTGAAATCGGCCGAACCACTTCTTCTTTTTGGAAGAATTTTTCGATTTCGTTTTCGTTCCAATCTTGTTCTGTAATCCTAGATATTAATATATCTTATGTTCTAGCCGATTAGGATATATTATATTTCATGATATTGTGGTGTATCAACTCGTAGAGGCGCAACACGTGGGGCGCTACAACCAAGCTTGGATCGATTCTACCGAGGGAGAAAAACGCAACGACTTTGCTAGTTACTTGGATTTGCTAGGAGACAGGTATAATTTGGATCTAATTATCCTTGTCGATTTATATTCATATATATACAACCAGTTTAGTATCCTGGCAAGATTCCGTAAGAAGTCCTTAAAATTTTTGTTTTCCGCTGCCTGAAGGGCTGTTTATCTTACCGAATCCCAACAGTGGTATCAGAGCCAACTCTGGCTTTGTATATATATGAATTTGCAAATTCTGTGTTTTAAATCATATGTTTGATTTATATGTGGCTAGTTCTTTTACTGTATGTGTTTTAGAACGTAGATCTGATTAACTTGGAGTTAATAGAAAATTTTGATTCGAAATTTTATCATGTTAATTTTTATTTTGGATTATGATTTAATTAATTGGATCTATTTTAATTATATCAAAAGTAATCAAGAAAACAAAAAATAAATTTTTAGACCCAACCGCGGTGGCACGCGGCGGTGCGCAGCAGCGCACCGCGGCTAGGCGGCCACCGTAAGCTGCTGCCCGCAGCAGCGTGCCAGCAGCACGCTGGATGCTCGTGCGGCACACAGCAGCAGCCTACAGGCTATCTGTTGCGTGCTGTCACGCGCAGCCGCGCGCTGCCGTGCGCTGCTACGCGCAGCAGCGGCTGCCGTGAGCAGTCCACGCGCAGCCATTGTGGCCGAGTGTGGGTTGGCCACGTGGCAGTCCATGATTGGTCACTGTGTGGCTGATTTTTGGAAAGTTTGAAAAATCTTGGAGATTTGTGAGATTAGGAAACTTGGAGTTTGGATAAGGTAGGAATCTTGGAAGATTTGGGAACTACCTTAGTTATCTAATCTAGTCAAAATAGGATTATCTTGAGAATCTTGGAGATTTGGAAAATTGGGAAACTTAGAGTTTTGGACAAGATAGGAATCTTGGAAGATTTGTAACTATCTTAATTAACCAACTTTATCAAGATAAGAATTGTAGATTACTTAGAACTCAAGTAAGAGTTAATTAATCTTAAAGATTAATTGTTAATTCAAAATTAATTAACTTGGATAATTTTTGTGAATTAAAATTAAAGGAGCCGATAAATTTACATTTTTGTTATTATGTGAATTTATGCATGTTCTTGAGTGAATATGTGGATTGATCGATTTCTGCCCCTAAGCCCTGTGTAGATTTTGGTTTATTTTTATGGGTTGTAATTAAATGGGCCTGATTGGTGCCCCTTGCTTGAGCAAATTAAAATGTAATAGAATAGGGCCATTATAAGTTAGACTTAGTTTAGGCTTGGAGCCGAGAAGACCTCATGAAGACTTGGAGATCCACATGGAGGCCCATTACCTTGGAGGACATGGAGGCCCAATTCAATACATGGAGGCCCAATCAAGGAGGATATTACAAGAAGGCCCATGCATGTATGGGTTTGAAAATTGTAATAGTTAGGACATTTAATTTCCACCCTAGACTGACCAATTGATCCATCGCATGGCTCGTGATGGATCGCATAGGATGGGCAATCGATCAATCATATCATCCTAGGTGATGTATGTTTACTTATTATTCTTTGATGTATGTCATGCATGCTTAGAATAGATGACGTAAACAAGATTAAACATAATCTGATGAGACCTCGCACAAGTAAATTTGATAAAACCTCCAATTGAACTTTAAAATTCAATTATAATATTAAATCGAATAACGGGCGCATATGAATGGTGTCTATGGTCCGAGCCTATCCAATTACTAGGTCTTAGGCATATTGTACGAATATATCTCGATGTCTCACGAGTCGTGGGTCGAGCTATAGGAAGATAATATGTCTATTGCCTCGATGCACAGTTTAGTGCCAAGGGAGGGGATAGCAAGGTTCTAGGCGCTGTCTCACGAGTCGTGGGGCGTCTAGGATTGAACTATTTCTCTCCACGAGTATTGGACATGATTTAACGCTAGTAAGTATGGATGTCTCACGAGTCGTGGGTCCATAACGAAAAACGAGGCTAAATGAACTCAAGGGTTAGCTGCGATGGTTAACCGGCGACGTGATCACCCACCAAGTGGATCTAATAGTATGGCCAACGAGTCGTGGGTACTAGAAGATTACATTTGGGCCTTGAGCCCGCTAGGATATTTTAATATACCCGAAACTTATGTGGGGGCATAAGGTTTTGATTAAAATAGTGGGAGTAATTTACAAATAAAAAACCATGTTTGTAAATTGTGCATTTAAAATTAATCATTCGCGTATTTATTTCTTCTATCGTCTTTTATAGATATGATGACTAAAGAGCTTAGAGCACTTAGAGATTTGTCCATCTCATCACTTGAACGTAATATTTTAACTGGACCAAATCTGCACTTCTGGTCACACCACTTGAATGGACTTTTTGATGCTGAAAACATTTCATACGTTTTGTCTGTACCTCCACCCGTTGATATTTCACATGATGTTCCCGATGAGCTTCGAAAAAGCATCACCAAATGGAAATTGGATGATAGCTGAGCTCGTGATTACATGTTGGAATATATGTCACTTGATCTGCGGTTACAACATGAGCATATGGTATCCGCGAAAGAGATTCTCTCGAATCTCAAATTCCTTTATGGGATTAGAGATGGTCGTCGCAGATTCGCGATAACGAGAGAACTCTTGCAAGCAAGAAAGAGAAGAGAAACTCCTGTCGGAATCCACGTACACAAGATGATTCGACTTCTGTCTGAACTCGATGATATGGGTGTCGTGATGGACAATGATTTTCGTGTGGATTTAATCCTACAATCTCTTCCTAGATCATATGATAGTTTTGTCACGGACTTGAATCTCCAAAGGCGAGAGATTATTGTGCACGTCCTGCGACAAATGCTCGAGGAACATGAAGCTTCTTTTGGAAAGAAAGCAGGGGTTGGCGAAAAGACTGGGCGGCTATCAAAGTCGAGACAAATGGAAACCAGAGCTCCTTACTGCACGAGGTCAAGGGAGAGGATCAAAGTAGAGTTCTTGGAGAACTCGAAAGGTATATTCCTTGTTGAAGTTAATTTATCAATTAACTGTGCATCTTGGGTGTTAGACACTGCTTGTGGTTCTCATCTTTGTAATGATTTACAGGTGATGGGAGCAACAAGGCCACATAGGCCTGGGGATTGGATCCTACGATTTGGCAATGGAGCTAGAGCTGCTGCCGATGCCATAGGCGAAGTGGAGTTAGATTTAGGTGGTAATAAGTTAGTCCTTAGGAACGTTCTTTATGTACCTGGTTTAGTGAAAAATATTATTTCTATTCCTGTTTTGGATAATGAAGGTTTTAATTTTACTATTAATAAAGGTTCATTTTCATTATTCATGAATGATCATTTGTTTTTCACTGGTACATTGAAAGATGGACTATATACCATAGAACCACCTAAGTTAGTTATGCACGTACAACAAAACAAAAGAAAACAAGATAATGAAATTTCTGCCCAATTATGGCACGCTCGACTTGGACATATATCCAAGTCAAGGATTCAAAAGTTAGCATCATTTGGCGCGCTTGAGATCAAGCACATTGATGAAATGCCAACATGTGAACCATGTCTTCAGGGTAAAATGGATAAGCTGCCATTTAAGGAAACCCTGAGCGAACCAAGCAAACATTGGACTTGATACATACTGACGTATGTGGACCACTAAGAAAAAGTGCCCGAGGTGGCTACGACTACTTCATTACCTTCACTGACGACTATAGTCGTTATGGATATGTGTTCTTGCTGAAACACAAGTCTGAAGCCTTTGAACGATTCAAAGAATTCAAGATGGAAGTAGAGAATCAACTTGGTCATACGATAAAGGCTCTTCGTTCTGACCGAGGTGGAGAATTTCTTAGTAACGAATTTCTAAATTATCTTGTTGAGCATGGAATATTATCTCAGTGGACTCCTCCTGCTACACCGCAATTGAATGGAGTAGCTGAGAGAAGGAATCGAACCTTGATGGATATGGTTCGATCCATGATGAGTGCCACTGACCTTCCTCTTTCATTTTGGGGACATGACCTCCTCAAGGCAACGAAGATACTAAATATGGTACCTTCTAAATCCGTACAAAAGACACCATACGAATTATGGTTTGGCAAGGCACCCTCATACGCATTCATGCGCATATGGGGATCTCCCGCTTACGTCAAAGAGCTAGTGGGAGATAAATTGGAAACAAAATCCACTTTGTGCAAATTCGTGGGGTATCCAGAAAACTCGATAGGATACGAGTTCTATGATCCTACAAGACAAACTAAGTTTGTCTCAAGGAATGCACACTTCTTAGAGAAGGATTTCTTGGTGGACAAGAAAGAACATAACATAGAACTGGATGAGGTCACTGAAGCTGAAAAGACCGAAGAGGTCGAACAAGCTGACCCATCACCACAGGCAGTGGGAGAACAAGAGCATGAAAGTGCACCAGTAAGTACACCAATACTTCGTAGGTCAGAAAGACAACGTAGGGAACCCGAGAGGTACTACGGTCTGCTGCATGAGACTGGACAGTCTCTAACCGACCCAAGGACTTACGATGAAGCTATGTTGGACATAGATTCGGGAAAGTGGCGTGAAGCCATGGAATCCGAATTGGACTCCATGCACTCAAACAAGGTCTGGACCTTGGTAGATCCACCAGTGGGAGTGACTCCCGTGGGTTGCAAGTGGATCTATAAGTGAAAGCTAGGAGTGAACGGAGAGGTGATAACCTACAAGGCGCGACTAGTGGCAAAAGGATACACTCAAAGACCAGGCATTGACTTTGAGGAAACCTTCTCGCCCGTCGCAATGCCTAAATCCATTCGAATCTTGCTAGCCATAGCTGTGTGGTATAACTACGAGATATGGCAGATGGATGTGAAGACCGCCTTCCTCAATGGAGACATTGATAAGGAGATCTACATGGAGCAACCAAAAGGATATGCATCCAAAGGAGATGAGCACAAGGTGTGCAAACTGCAGAGGTCCATTTATGGACTGAAGCAAGCTTCGCGAAGTTGGAACATCCGTTTCGATGAAACAATCCAAACTTTTGGATTCATCAAAAACGTGTTCGAACCTTGCGTGTACAAGAAGATCAGTGGGAGTACAGTTGAATTTTTTGGTGCTTTACGTTGATGACATCCTTCTCATTGGAAACAGTGTAAAGGTGTTATCCGAAACGAAAGCATGGTTGTCTACACAATTCTCAATGAAGGATTTGGGAGAAGCATCCTTTGTACTAGGTATAAGGATCTACCGAGATAGATCAAAAGGACTGCTGGGCCTCTCCCAATCACAGTACATAGATAAAATACTGAAGAGATTCCGTATGGAAGAATCCAAGAGAGGATTACTTCCAATGAGACATGGTATTGCACTCTCAAAGTCTATGGCCCCAAAGACACCTGAAGAGAGAAGCAATATGTCTCAAATACCATATGCCTCCGCTATTGGAAGCATAATGTATGGTATGCTATGTACTAGACCAGACGTGCCGTACGCATTAAGCGTTACGAGTCGCTATCAGTCTGATCCAGGAGAGCAGCACTGGATAGCCGTAAAGGCAATTCTGAAGTACCTGAGAAGGACTAAGGAATTGTTCTTGGTATACGGTGGAGGAGAATTGAAATTGGAAGGCTTTACAGATTTGAGCTTCCAATGCGATGTAGACGATTTCAAGTCAACATCTGGATACGTATTCTGCCTCAATGGTGGTGCGGTAAGCTGGAAAAGCTCCAAGCAAGATACTACCGCAGATTCAACCACCGAAGCAGAGTACATTGCGGCTGTGAAGCCGCAAAGGAAGGTGTTTGGATGAAAAACTTCATCCAGGAATTGGATGTGATACCTAGCATTGCTGAGCCCATTACTATCTTCTGTGAAAATAATGAAGCAATAGCGCAAGCAAAGGAGCCGAGATCTCATCAGAAATCCAAGCACGTACTCAGACGATACCACTTGATAAGGGATATCATTGGTAGAGGAGACATAAAGATGGAACGTGTCGACTCGGAAGATAATACCGCGGACCCGCTTACGAAGCCACTGCCTCAAAAGGTATACGAGAAACATCTGATAAAGATGGGACTCAAGAACATAGAAAGTTGGCTTTAGGACAAGTGGGAGATTGATAGAATAGTGTCCGGCAAGCCAACTGTATGGCTGCCATTTATTGTAATAAATGAAGGAACTATTCAATTTAGATTAATAAATGCATCTTTATTATATGGTCAACTTTATCTTATGTAATAATTATCTACGCATAAGGATATAAGTCCTTAGATCACAGGGCTATGGGACAACCCGTGGACTGATCTCCAAGGCCGTGATCTAGAACATATTCAAGAGTCGTAGAATCCAATCGAGATGGGACATCGTTGGATTCGGTTAGACTCTCACTAATGTGTATACTCCGATGAACTGGAGGATGCTGGGGTCTACGAGCGTGACTGGGATAGTCGATACACATAAGTGGGTGACTTGCTGGGATGGCAAGTGCACTGAATACCCCAATTAGGAAATAACTCACCATGGAAGCGGTAGTCGCATATCGGGGTTGAAGTTATTCCAATTTACAATAGTATACGAGGAATGACCCCTAAATACTTGAGGTGATAGGGTTTATCTGGTACGAGAACGTCTATACTTAGATGTGAGTTCCGACCGACTGGAGATCACCAGAAAGTCTCTGTGGATTCACGTTGGGTATAGAGGGACTCGTATGCAGGTTCATATCATCAATAAAGGATCCATTGACCCGACTTGATAGGTTGGAAAATTCTCCTATGGATTTCTGTGAGAAATTAATTCTGGTAAAATCCTTGGCCAAGGTATCTGACGGCTTTATGAAAGTAGCTCATAAAGATTAAGTCAAAGAGAATTATTTCGAGATCAGAATGCATAAAGTCAAAACGAATTAAAAGGGAACCGATGAAAAATCCATGCCCTTAAGTAATGACTGGGAGATCGATCGATGGAGAGATTATAGCGTATATGGAAATTGTAAATGAATAAAAGGTTCACTGAATTAATTCACCAGTGATTGGGCTCCATGGGCTTGTGGCCAGACATCGACCGTGGAGTGTGGGAGAATTCCCAAATTAGCAGGGGTGCTAATTTTGGAATGATCAGTTGACAGAGTGTTCGATTGATTTAGAGTATTTAATACTCGAGTAATTAAATAAATATTTAATTATAACCCACGGCCAATTATGTGGTGAACCTACGGGGGCATACACAATACACATGATGCGAAAGCGAGGAAATGAAGAACAACTGAGTCAACTAAATAGACTGGGTCGATTGGGTCGACTGGGTCGACCCAATTGGAGAGAACTTAATCTAATTGGAATTGGATCAAGACTGAAAATTAAATTGGAATTTAATTTGTGAGTTAGTTAATTAAATTGGATTTAATTAAGTATGGGAAAGTTTAATTAAATAGACTTAGAGTCCAATTTTATTTAATTGAGAAAGAAATAAATTAATTGGGCCATTTAATTGAGAGATTAAATAAAGACCCAATTAATTTAATCAAGTATGGGCCATGAATTAATTAGAAGACTTGGTCTTCCAATTAAAAGGGCCATGGCCCATGTAGGAGAGTTAGAAGACTTGGGAGTCCTAATCCTAGGAGGATTAGGATTATGAGATTCCTATAAATATGAGACTTGATGTCATATCTCATATACACTAATCAAGAATCAAAAGGCCAAGTCAAGAAAAATTCTCTCCCTCTCTCCCTAGTGAAATCGGCCGAACCACTTCTTCTTTTTGGAAGAATTTTTCGATTTCGTTTTCGTTCCAATCTTGTTCTGTAATCCTAGATATTAATATATCCTATGTTCTAGCCGATTAGGATATATTATATTTCATGATATTGTGGTGTATCAACTCGTAGAGGCGCAACACGTGGGGCGCTACAACCAAGCTTGGATCGATTCTACCGAGGGAGAAAAACGCAACGACTTTGCTAGTTACTTGGATTTGCTAGGAGACAGGTATAATTTGGATCTAATTATCCTTGTCGATTTATATTCATATATATACAACCAGTTTAGTATCCTGGCAAGATTCCGTAAGAAGTCCTTAAAATTTTTGTTTTCCGCTGCCTGAAGGGCTGTTTATCTTACCGAATCCCAACATTAGTTGCATCTTTTCTTCTCCTTTTATCCTTCCCCCCTTTTTAGGGTTTGTGATAACTTCTTTTTCATAAGATTGCAAGCTAGTATGCTGAAGACAGGTAGGTGAGTACTTGGCTGATTGAGGTAGTCTTCGTTGCTGTTTATCACTCCAGCTAGAAAATTTCCCCTAACTTCAAGAATTTATACCACTTGATACTATATGTGGTCTGATTCCACTTGTAGTCTGATGCTACTTGTAGTCTGATACCACTTGTAACACCTTTTTCTCTGTAAGGGTGTAAATCAGATTAGTCAGCTGATATCACTTGTTGGTGTGATAGCACTTGCTGATACCACTTGGTGTAGTACATTACTTGGCTGTTGAGTTCCAGTCAGCTGATAAGAAGCAGTCTTTTGATAGCTTCATTCTGACTTATTGACAACTTCATCTTTTATTTAGGAGTACCGCTAGTCGTACACGTTCCCCCTAAGTTCAAGAATTCGTGGTCAAGTAGTTTGATGAGAGTTTCTCTTCAATGACACTCAGCCGTTGAATTTCAGTAACTTGTTCTGGGTTAGTCTTCTGATAAGTTCCCCCTCAACTTATGAATCCAAAATCAACAAACCAATTTCTGTTGTCACATGGTTGACTGATACCACTTGAACGGTGATACCACTTGTTGCAAACAGTAGATGGCCTCTAACGCCTCTTGGTCTCTGAAACCGCTTGTTAATCTTTGATAATCTTCAACTTTTCAACAATCTCACGTTCCTTGAGATCTCCAAATGTAGAGTCTACCTCTTGAATTATACCAATTGTTGATACCACTGATTTGATACCACTTGCTGGTACATGCATGTTGGTGAGACTACTTGTTGAACTTGGTGAAATTTGCAAGGCAGTCAACTCATCTTTGTCATCTCACATGTGTTTCACCTGCAAAACAGATGACTGTTTTTGGTACCCCTTGTTTATTGGGTCCAGCATGGTTAGTGTAACCTTTAACATGTGATGATCTAGTGACTTACGTTTTATCATGATAATACCACTTGTTGGCACTTGATACCACTTGTTGATATTTTGATGGTCATGATTAAAACAATGCTCATAAGCAAGGTAAGATGCATGAAATATGTGATAAGCATGCATATTGAAATGAGGATGGCAATCAACACAGTGAACATGATCAGCATGATAATATGAATAAGCGTAGTGCATGTCATAATAATTATCATAATGTGATTCAAATTCTTGCCAGATAATTCATTTTTGCCTCAATTTCTTACCCGAGTTTTCTAATAACTCTCCATAGATTAAGCAGACTTAATATTTTCAATTTTGCTCCTATCAGCAGCCTCGGCTGATGAGTTTACTAGTCTGATTAGTCTTAGGTAGCTTACTAGGTTTTCTAACCTATTGAGCATCAGTAGGCTTGTTCTCTTAAGCCTCTGATTTCTTTTTAGAGAATGATACAATTACTTTTTTCAGGTTTATTTATATTTTCAAAACTTGCATACTCAGCTTTTAGAGTTTCATTCTCATGCTCAAGCTTTTTGGTAGTCAGCTGATTCTTAAGGTTTTTCAACCTGAAGTTTCAGTGATCTGATTTGCTCTTTTCAGCAGAGTCATCTCTTCATTAAGCTTGGCAAATGCACAAACAGTATTTGAATTTGAAATTCAGCATTTATTCAATCGATTCAAATAGTGCATTACATTAATCAGTAGAAGTTACCCCAATTTTTAGAATCATCAAATTCTATGGCAGTTAGGCATATGGTCTCGGGTACTTCGTCAAATTCTTTATCAGACGACTGAAGGTCTGAATAAGATGTGCTGGAGTTTATTAGCTTTGCTGCATCAGCTAACTTTGATTTGCTCTTACTAAGCTTACGCTCCTTTTTAGCACGCTTTTCCTTTTCAGCAAACTTCTCAGATGATGAGGTTGGATGGTCTTTGATCAAGAGCCCATACTCTTCTTCATGGTAGTCTCTAAGTTTTGCTTTGGAGGAATCCTTGTTTTCCTGAAAATGATCAGAAGAAGATGAAGTAGCATTTTTATATTTTAATTTCATTTTCTTCTTGTAGAACTTCTTGAAATCATTTAGCAGCAGGGTAACGTCGTCAGCAGTGTATCCCTTTTCTGATCTCAGCACAGTCTTCTGTCTTGACTTGTCTGCTGATTTTCTTTACTTGTCTGACGCCATTAGAGCAGCAGTATGGTCTGAACTGGTTGACACTTCTAATCCAAATCTTGGCATATGATACTCATACGCTTTGAGAGATGAGAACAGTTCGGAAAGAGAAATCTTCTCTAAATCCCTTGATTCTTCCATGGTTGTCACCTTCATGTTGAATTTAGGTGGCAAGGCCTTGAGAACCTTTGTTGTGATCTCCTTGTTCGAAAATTCTTTACCAAACCTTAGAACTTCATTCAGGGCTTTGGTAAATCTGTTATCCATCTGATCAATCGTTTCACCAGACTTCATTTTGAAATTTTCAAACTCCTCAAGAGCCACACTGAGCTTATGTTCTTTGATAGCGTTGTTTCCTTCGCTTAGCTCGCAGACTTTATCCCACATCTCTTTGGCAGTTTTAAGATGCTTGATCTTCTGGAAATTTTCTTCGTCTACTGCTCTGAACATGATGAACTTCGCCTTTTTATCAAGATTTACTAACTTGTTTTCTTTAGGTGTCAGCTCATCCAGCTCTTTGTCAACTATCCGATCTGGTTGGCCAGCAACCTTCACAGTCTTCTGGAATCTGAATGGTCCTTTTGTAATACATGTAAACATGTCTTCATTATAAGCAGCAAGAAAGATTTCCATTCTGATTTTCCAGTTTTCAAAGCTCATAAGACCAATGTGAGGAACATGGTTTATGGCATCCATTTTTCAAAAAGTTTTGATTTTCCAAAATATGCTCTCTTTTTGAAAAATTTGAAAAACACACTTTGGATCAAGCTCGTTGATCAGGCAGCTGATTCAAGATAAACCACCTACCCTGATGCTACTTGATGGTATCAGGTAAATTACCAGAGCAACCTGCTCTGATACCACTTGTTGGTCCCAAAAGTGGTCAATGAGGTCTAGAGGGGGGGTGAATAGACCTCTGAAAACTTTAAAACTTTTTCTCTAACTTTTCAAATCAGCAGACTAAGCTGATCGAGATTTGTAAGACTACTAAGCTGATGCGCACAAAGCTTTATCAGCAGAGTTGACCACTCATCTGATTTTCACTCAGCTGATTTCAGATGTTAAATCAGAGTTTTTAGAAACTAGTTGGCAGTGGATATTCAAAGTGTTTTTCAACCAATCTGTTCCTCTTTAAGTTTTCTTACTCAAAAGATTTTGTCCCCAGTTTTTACAACTCCTTTTAAAATCTTTTGGTTAAATCGTATGTTTGAGTTCTTTGATAAATATGCAAAGTATAACAGTAAATAAATCAAACACACAGGATTTTTATAGTGGTTATATGGATAAAAATCCTTTAGTCCACTCTTCCAAGTCACACAGATATTGGGTTATACTAGAAAACACAAAGTAATCAAGTATACAATGCTTGCGCTGATCAACAAATGAAAAGCCACAAGTGCGCTGTAAGAAATCACACAGAAATCCTACACTCTGAAGCTAGATCACTCACTTAGACGGATCTACACTCCTCACGCTATTTTCAGTACAAGTAATCACTCAGAAAACCTATACTAAGAAGCTATATCACTCACAAAGATGGATATACACTCCTTCTATTCTCAGTTGAAAGTCACTAAGACAGACAACGTTTGATCTCTGTTTCTTCAACAAAAAGCTTCGTCAACAGATGACTTTGCTTACGATCAGACGACTCAACTGATGGATCTCGCTCTTAGGATATGTTCTTGAATAATGCAAGCTCTCTTTAGATCTTCAGTTATGTCTTCTATTTATACTCCCAGATTTTGAATTTCTGCCCGTTGAAGGTTGGCAGGAATCTACAGTCCTCGAGTTCTGGTCCTGACACGCGGAACGGCTCCCTGCAACTGTTGCACTGTACACTCTGCTGTACGGATGTCTACTTTATGTCAGTCGCATTTAATGCACTCAGCTCACAGCTGGTTCCCGTTGATAAGCTTCCTGACCGTCTTCACTCTGCTGGTGGAAGTACTCTGCTGATGATCACTTTGCTGATCACTCGGCTGATGGCTTCTCGGCTGATTCAAGAATGAACATATCTATCTTGACTCGGCTGATAATACCCATCTAATATCCCACTTAGCTGATTCGGTCACTTAGCTTCCAGACCATGAGATAGGTTCCACTAAGCTATTCAGTTCTTAGTTGATGACTTCCAGATTACCCTTTTTGTCATCTTCAAAACCTTCTCCAATATTAACCAACACTTACCCTTATCTCCCTCTTTACTCATTTTCTAGTTGCCACTCTGCAAAAGGAAAAAAAAAGTAACGGTCAAATATATATGTAATCTTATAGCTATAAATTATATGAAGGTAGTAATATATAGGTGACGAACTCTCACAATTTTTTATTTATTTTTTTTACAACTTTGATGGAACTTTTCAGACTTTGTGCACAAAGTTTTCAAAGTCTAATAAAAAAAAAAAAAAAAAGCTTAGTTTATTATCTAGATTTGTTGTATTTGAGATTAAGAAAAAATGAAGGTGGTTTATGATGCATCCAAGTGTAAATAAACATTAATGTATCATTCCTTATAATGGGAAATGAGTTGGCCTCTTAAATGTAATTAATAAGGTTTATCTTCTCCGAGTGGCAATATCATTGCTCACTGTTGAGATGCCATATAGTCCAACAAAAATAAAAAATTATATCAAAAAATAAGTTTAAATAATATTATAATATCTATGTATTTTGAGATTTTCAAGAAAAATAAAATAAAAATATAAAATTAGAATATCATTTAAAGCAAAAGCACAAGTGCTACAACAAAGCATATTTTATTTTATTTTCATCGTGACAAAGATCGGAATTCTTGATATATCTTTCTTTCTATCTACTCATATACACCCCAATATATATATATATATATATATATATATACATGTGTGTGTGTGTGTTTATTTTAGTAGCAAGTTATAAAAAAATTAAGAAAAGTATTTGATGACGAAATAGAATGTAATTCTTTTTTTTTTCTTATTTTGGGTCGAAAAAAATTAAAATGAAGTACTCTAGAGGACTTTATCAAAAATTGTATGAAATAAGCAAAAGTAGAAGTTTGTGATGAAGAGTGTTGTCTTTTTGCGCAATGGTGTCTATATAGTTAGGGTAACATTTTAATTATCGCAAATAATGTGCAACATAAGTTGAATGTTGTTTTCTAGTTTCTGATATTTAGTAGGCATGCGTCATTACGAATATAAGTTATAAGGTAATAAAAAAGTTATATATATAAACCATGTTATTCTTTGAACTTTCAATGTTGCATTATCCAAAAGAAATTTAATATATATGATAAAAAAATACAAAGATTATTTTGTGCATCTCTATTTAAAGAATAGTTATAATGTGATTTAAAAATATACATAAACTATATACATAAAATATATGATAATTTTATAGTAGCTTATGCCCCAAACTTATACAAAACTAACATAAAATTTGGAGTTGTGTAAGACAAATATGAATAGACATGACATTTCTGTGCAAACCATCACTAACTTAACAATTTGAAGTTTATAATACTCCTAATCATATATCATACACGAACCCAACATCATTTTGATTAAAAAATGATACAAGGAAAGCATATATATATATATATATATATATATATGATTGTGTACAAATATGGATTTTGTTGCACTAAATTCCAAAAAAAAATGTAGGCATACACAGTTTAATGGATATGGAATTTTTTACAGACTTATATGTTTGCTTCATTTACTTCGATTGTAGTTGAATGTATAAATACATACATGTTGTGAAATTTATACATTTTCACAGTTTAATGAATTTTGAAGCTTTTTTTTATGTCAATGTATTAGGTGAATGTTGCAAACATGTGAATGAAACAAATAATACAAATGCACATTGCTAAGACGAATTACCTAACTCTGATTATGTTAATACATGTAAGCAAGAGGAGTTCATTAGTCAGCTAGTTTTTACAGTGTTGAGGATGCTGAAAAATTCTACATTGCTTATGCCAAAGTAGAAGGATTTTATATTAGGAGAAGAAGTTTTCAAAAGAATGGTCCAACCGTAAAAAATAGGGTGTGGGTTTGTACCCTAGAAGGTTTCCGTGAATAAGAGGAAGAAGGGCGTAATATGCTACGAGAAGCTAAAACATGTATATATATATATAATATATATATATATATATATATATATATATATATATATATATATATATATATATATATATATATATATGTGTCAGTTCATAAACATCCTTACATATATATTCTGTTTTTTTTAAGAGGAATAAACTCAGCTGTTATACGAAATTTCCAAAAAAGCTAAGTGGTCAAATTGGAAGAAAGCTTAGTGGTCAGCTGATCATGACAAGAAAGGAAAGCTAAGTGAACCCAACTATAATTGAGATAGATAATAATGCAATTATGCAACTATGAAACAGTTTTGGTCAAATTCAAAACCTAACTAAAATGTGTATAAGAAGATTTTTAAATTTATAACTTCACAGTTAACAATAAATTCACAAACTTCAAAAAACAATTATCGAAAAAGAATTTACAATAACTGAAATCAAAATACCTGCAGCCATTAGAAAATATATTTAATACGGTTCGATTTGATGATAAACTTGAAATATTCAGTAATTTCAAATATCTCAAATATTTTCCCCAACTGGAACAACAAGGAATCAAGCCAAACAATGTTCCTGAAATTGAACAAGAATGAATGAATCGTAATGCAGAGAAGAGAAGACAAGAAGAAAATGAAATCAAAATGGGGGAAACCAATTTTTCTTAAGTTGGGAGAACGAGAAGGGAGAGAATGAGAGTTCATATTTGTAGGATTTTATTTCTTAACATTTTCAGTAAAGGGCATTTTGGTATTATCCTAATTAATTAAGCTTTCTAGGATTTTATTTCAACATTTTCAGTAAAGGGCATTTTGGTATTATACTTGTTAAGTTGGGTGCGTACAATAGCCGAGTTGAGCATCGGACAGGGACGCGTGTCAGTATCTGATAAGAGTCGTTCATGACTCTCAACAGCCGAGAGTCAATATCGACAATCCCAAGTTAATAGCCCATTGAAATCTCAATTACAATCACTTGACAAATTGATTCACCTTAGAGCAAACCAATACTGGGGGTTAGGGGAGGGCTCCGGAGCTCCCCAGCTGCCCCTGCCCCCAGCCCTAGCCCCAGCCCCAACCCCAACCCCAACCCCTGTCTATCCAAATCCAATCCTGGAATTTTCTACTTCATTTAATCTCAATTTAATTATTCCCCACTCTCACCATTATAATAATTATTTAATAATAATATTAATAATAATAATAATACTATTTCTACTAATAATAATATTAAATTATTTATAATATTAAAATATATAAATTAAGAATAATAATAATAAAAATATTCATTAAATTGCCGGAGTACAACACAAAGTTCATCATCGAATTAAAAATATGTTGGTGATTAAAATTCATTACAACTTATTAAAATTCATGTTGGTGATTTAATGTGATAAATATATTAACAAAATTTTCAACACAGAAATATTATAAATAAAGTATGAATTTGAATTTTTTTGTCTAAGTGTTTAAACTATATTTTCAAAGTAATTGAAAAAATTATATTGTTCAAATATATATATAACCACCTATATTATAATCTAATGATTTAGTTTTAATTGTCTCTATTAAAATGACATTAAAATTTTAATTCAATAAATTAAAATGTCATAAAAAATATGAACAATAAAAGTTAAATAAAAAAATTTGAGCTAGAAACTATATCACAAATCACATAAATATACTACACTATTAAATAATAATACACACTAAACTAAAACTAAAGTAAGAAAAAAAATATTAATCTGTGAACGCCACTTGGCATCCCCTGATTGCTGCTACACGTCCAGGCAACTGGCAAACGCATAAACGCGCCTTCCTGGATAGCAAGGGAGCCCCAGCTAAACACACACACCCCCTTCAGCCCAACCCTTCTCCCCCCTCCATTAATTTTTAAAAGCCCAACCCCTCCCCCCAGACCAACCCCCCCCCCCCCCCCCACCCAAATTGTGTGTGGCCTTACGCACCTTGTTATCAACTTATCATAATATTGTGGTGCATACGAAATCGTCCGATCAAACTGAGCTTCGCATTGGATCGCTATAGTTCTAGATAAGATATATGAACTCTGGATCACGTCTTTATTTTTTTTTTTGTAAAGCCTTCTCGCGTCCTTCATTCGACTCGATCACTGTACAAAATTGTATCTAAGTTACTACTCTCGGAATGTTTTGCTAAAGAAACTGACGCTGAGTTTATTAAAGAACTATATTAATTTCGTCAAAGTATTTACTATGAACTTTCTTATATATATATAGGCAAGATTGTAGGAAACGTCACAAACTAATCACTAATTTTGGGTTTTCATCCCAAACTATATTACCTCACTGAATTTCGTCCCGTAATTTAATTTTTTTTTGGAATATCGTCCCACCGTTAATTATGAGACGAAATTGCGCATGTGTCCGTTAAATTGCCACATTGATTCCGTGGCATGACATGGCAAATTTTAGGATGAACAATTATACAATATTGCATAATTCATCCCAAACTAATTACAAGATTGAACCGTCATTTTTGTTAAATTAGATATTTAATATTGGGACTATATTCATGCAAAATGGTAAATTACGGGACGAAATTCAATGAGTTGATATAGTTTGGGACGAAAATCAAAATTAGTAATTAGTTTGGGATAATATTCCGAAAAAATATTAAATTACGGGACGAAATTCGGTGAGGTAATATAGTTCGGGACGAAAACCCAAAATCACTAATTAGTTTGGAACGATTTCTGAAATTTTATCATAAATGTGATCGAAGGAAGTACAAGAGGATCTTGAGTTTATATACAATTTCAAAGGAATTGTATGACTTGCAACTTGCATCATCTTTATCATTCACTTAAGTATTGATACATAAGAAGATATATAAACCGGAGTTATAAAAATCCGTAATTTTCTTTCTTCCAATTTCCGTTAAATTTGAGGGCAATAGCTTCCGTCACCGACAAAAGCACGAGGAAAGATAATATGCTTTCAAAGTGTAATAGTATAAAAAACTTGGGGAAAGAGATTTTTTATTTTTTTCATAATTAAATATAGAAAGATAATAGGGTTTTCGAAAATAAATATGTTATGTTTTATTAAAATCATTTTTAACCATTCTGGAATATTATTGGTCTCAAATTTTGGGAAACAGCTTCTTTTTAGTTACAAATTTGTCATTAGACCTCAAAAACATCTCATGATATGCTTCTAGCTTATAAAGCTTAAATAAGCTTATTTTAAGAGAAGCAGAAGCAAAATTAGATTTTACAAACATCAAACTTCCATGTTCGAGGTAGAAAAGGCTAAGAATCAGTTGGCACTAGAATTTGCAAACACTACCCAAGGGTGTGTGCAAATTCTACTAAATAAGCTGAAGTTGGAGATTGTAGTTAAGTTCTGTATAATCAGAAATGCCTCAAGAAAATCTTACAATTTATGAGCTTAAAATAACTTATTTTAAAAAAAGCTGAAGTGCTACGATTCTGATTTTATTATGTTACCATAGTTATTAGGATTATTTTCTTTTAGTTATTCTATTTTCGTAGGAGTCTATTTTCATATATATCTAGTTGTTTAGGGTTTGAGTTCTATATAAGCACTCATTGTTATCTTTTCAGAGTCATGGAATAAATAAGAGTTTATGGTTTTCTCCACCTTAAGTGAGATTGTGGTCCATTTTATGTCCCCTAAAGTAAGATTATGGTCCTTCTTACGTCCATTAAAGTAAGAAACGAACAATGGTGCCAGAAGATCGTATCAAATGGTATCAGAGCGGGTTGAGATCACATCAACGCTTTGCTCGTAAACAGGTGGAGATTGCATCAGTACCTTGTTTACCCTATCCGTAGATTTACTTTCTCCAAAAAAAAAAAAACAAAGTCAGCATTAATGGATTTGCATTTTAATCAACGATGAAGTGGAGGCCTCTCTAAGGACACAAGAAAAACTGGTTTGGTGTATTCTTCTGAGATTATATCAAAGATCAAGACACTCATAAAAATCAGTGGTGTGACGTCCTCGTCAGAGATTGCATCAAGGGCGAAGGCGAAAAGTAGATATCATAAATCTACAGTGCAACACTCAATATCCTTGTTGGTGATAATATCAAAGACAAGAAAATTGACTACTGTTCTTGGGCATGAACCTTGAGGACAAAGTTCGATTTCAAGGGGTGGAAATGTTACGATTCTAATTTTATTATGTTACCATAGTTAATAGGATTATTTTCTTTTAGTTATTCTATTTCCGTAGGAGTCTATTTCCATATATATCTAATTGCTTAGAGTTTGAGTTCTATATAAGCACTCACTGTAATCTTTTCAGAGTCATGGAATAAATAAGAGTTTATGATTTTCTCCACCTTAAGTGAGATTGTTGTCCATCTTACGTCCCCTAAAGTAAGATTATGGTCATTTTTACGTCCATTAAAATAAGAAACGAACAATGATGCCAAAAAATCGTATCATGAAGCTGAAACTAATTTCTCAAAAATCAAATTATTGCGTTCGAGCTAAGAAATTAGTTTGGAGCGGGGTTACGGGTGGTCCGCTCCTAGAACATAGTACATGTTATTTCAGATGGCTTCATACAAAGTAGTCTAATAAAATGATTGTTTATGTTAGTATTAAATAATAAATCATACTCTCCCCTCAAAAAAAAAAAAAAAAAAAAAGTCATATTCAAATAAAGACTAAGCTCTTCTTCTTTAATATAATAATAGATAGCCAAATCTAGACGGAACCTCCTACACCGAAGCCTTATCTTTTACGATTCTATATTTCAAATAATGATCGAAAAAATATTGGACTCTTTCCACAACACAACAGAACAGAGAATTAATTAAAATGGATCCAATAAGCTTCTTAGAAAGAGCAGCAACAAATTATGCTGACTGCCCTTCAATCATCTACAACTCGACCACCTACACCTGGTCCCAAACCTACAAAAGATGCTTGAAAATGGCGTCTTCAATTTCATCTCTAGGCATCAAAAGTCAAAACAATTGCCTTTCACACTTCTAGGATATTTTATTATTTTATTTCATTAAAATAATTAATAGGTGACTATATTTCAGTAGAAAAAATAAATTCAATGATTTTATTTTTTGAAAATATGAAATAAGAAAACTATTTAGGTTCAAATTTCAATAGATGTTTTGTCTTTGTAGAAAATTCATTGATTTATTTTTAATGATGGGTATAAGTATAACTATCTTATCAAACATAAGATTTTATAATTTTATATGTATTATTAAAAATTCAAGTTGATATTACTGCTTAAGTGGAAATGTGTGCTTTTAATATATATTTTCCTATTTAATTATTTTATTTTCAGAAAGCAACCCTTGTACAACTAAAAATTACAATCAGCCCATAATTGACCAGGGATAATTTGGAAAACAATTAAATACTTCCTTTGATAGCAACAAATTAACGGGCGGGAATGAGATTTTCTAAGACAGAAGTAAATATCAATGTTTAATGAGGTCATAGTCTAATGATAATCACAAAAATTGAGCCTCATGATAATTATTATACTCTATATTGTTATCTATATGAGTGAAATGCAAAACTACCCCCTATATTTTGCTTAATTGGCAAATAGTCTTCTTGTATTATCTTTATTAGCAAAATCACCTATGTTATTTTTTATTGGCAGAATACCACCTTCCAAGCTGGAGTACATAGTTTGCAGGCAAAATGATAATTATACCCCTAACATAAAATACGAAAATACCCATATTCATCCAACATTAACAGTAATTGTCTGTTAATTTTAAAATTGGTAATAACTCCTCATTCACTTAAATTTTTTATAACAACATCCTTATTGACTTACGGAGAAATTTCAAACAGGAGTTTTTGTGCTAACAGAAAAACACAAGGAGTTAGATGAGATTATTTGTGAAATTTAAGAAATAAACTTATAGGATAAACCCAAGGGAGGAAATTTCAAACAGGAGTTTTTGTGCTAACAGAAAAACACAAGGAGTTAGATGAGATTATTTGTGAAATTTAAGAAATAAACTTATAGGATAAACCCAAGGGAGGAACTAGAGCATTTCAGTTGGGGGTGGGGAGGATTTGTTTTAAGCGACTTCATAAAAAATCGATGATGAGATAAAATTAGAAAAATTAAATCAAAATAAAATAACAATGTAATTTTATCCAATAAAATGTGAAAAAATACAACAAATGGTTCAAAATATTGAAGAATTGGTAAAATATAAAAGCATTTAACGACATAAATCTAGTCATGTAAAAAAGATTATTTAATAAAAACTACAAAAATTAATACTGAAATTTTGATTAGTGTACTTGAGTGCATTAATGACAATTAACTATCTATTTTATGATGATTATAATCAAGATATTTAATATATGATTCTTATTTGACCATGTTAATGTTTATATGTCAGTCCCTATAACATAATATTAATTATATGCATATTAAGAAATAAATGTTGCTTAAAACATACTCCCTCCATTCCACATTACATGACGTTTAAGGTTTTTTCACAAGGATTAAGGAAACAATTAATACCCTATATTTTAGTAAAATAAAAGTGTAGTTGGACAAAAATATCCTTAAGAAGCAATTAATTTTTTGTAACTCCCCATAATCCATCTCTTTCTTTCCCATACATCTTTCTTCTCTCTCTTTTTAATGAAGAAGGGTAAAAATGTTAAAATAGCATTTAAGTTTATCTTGAATTCCTAAAGTGACATATATTGTGAAAAAAAATTTCATTAAAAAGATATATATTATGGAATGGAGGAAGTATTAATAAGGAGGTTAGCCTAGCTAGTGGGCTACTAAAAATAATGATATTAATATTTTAAGGCCAGATTTTTCTTGGGGCCAGTTGCCACTCCCACGGGATAAGCTTCTTTGAAGAAAGAAAAGATTGTTTGTTTGATTATCAAATAGCACCAAAATATTCTCCGAAAAACGACACAACCAGATCCTAAATGATTTGTATTTAGGAAAATTCGAAAAAGCTAGAGGATTTTTTTATTTGCACAAAATTAGATGAGAAATAACTTTAAAATGAAGAGAAATTTCGAATAAATGGGTTAGAACCTTGAGTTCTTGAGTAATAGTGATAAAGTCAAAGAACACTAGATCCAACAAAGATCAGTATCTATTACTCCCTTTGTTTTTTTTTTTATTTGTAACTTTGGCAAAAAGAAATTGTTTACTTTTATTTGTCGTTTTATGATTTCAATGTAAAATTAATTCTTTTCTACCAATATTACTCTTCTTGTTAATGCTTCTAATTAATGCTAATTAATCTTGTTATTACTCCCTCCATTCCACATTACATGACGTTTAAGGTTTTTTCACAAGGATTAAGGAAATAATTAATACCCTATATTTTAGTAAAATAAAAGTGTAGTTCGACAAAAATATCCTTAAGAAGCAATTAATTTTTTGTAACTCCCCATAATCCATCTCTTTCTTTCTCATACATTTTTATTCTCTCTCTTTTTAATGAAGAAGGTAAAAATGTCAAAATAGCATTTAAGTTTATCTTGAATTCCTAAAGTGACATGTATTGTGGGGAAAAAAAAAATCTCTCTAAAAAGACATGTATTGTGGAATGGAGGGAGTATTTGATTGAAATGGTGCTTTGGGGTTTTTGTTTTGAAAAAAAATGGATATTTATTCAATTTCTTAATCCGGGTGCAATTCTCCAAAATGACAAATAAAAAAAAACGGAGGAAGTATAGTATTTTTTAATTGAACGAAACAGTACTTTTAATCATGTTGTACAACAAATAAAACCAAAACTCAACAAATTAAATTATGCTTATACTCCCTCCATTCCACAATACATGTCTTTTTAGAGAGATTTTTTTTCCACAATACATGTCACTTTAGGAATTCAAGATAAACTTAAATGCTATTTTGACATTTTTACCCTTCTTCATTAAAAAGAGATAGAAGAAAGATATATGGGAAAGAAAGAAATGGATTATGGGGAGTTAAAAAAAATAATTGCTTCTTAGGGATATTTTTGTCCAACTGCACTTTTATTTTACTAAAATATAGGGTATTAATTGTTTCCTTAATCCTTGTGAAAAAACCTTAAACGTCATGTAATGTGGAATGGAGGGAGTATTTGTTTTTAAGACACATTAATGATTTTAAAAAAATCTATATAAATCACCCAAGCATTTATTATGAAATTAAAGTCGAAGCTCAAACTAAAATCATAATTAGTTAGCTAATAGCACATAAATACACAGTTCATATAATTTTACGAAGATATACTACCTTCTTAATATATCATTGTTGTTAATCTATCTACCTCGTTTTGGAGTTTTGAAGATTTATTTGGGATTTGATTTCGAAAAAATTGTTTGGATTATTTTCGTGAAACCTTTGAAATCTCATTTGAACTGAGTTTGGATATAGGGGCCTGAGGGAATAAAGTATGTGACATATATATCAAAACAATATTTTTTAATTGAGTTTGACAGAAAAAGTAAATGATAGGCGTCGAATCAACCTTTTACAAGGTTTCAAGAGTTGGAATATGAGTTTGTGAATAGATTTAGGTTAAGTTTCACGGATTTTGTCAAACTCCATTTTGTTTCGCAAGACCCGCAAAACCAAGAAAGAACTCTTCCAAATAGGGCCCGAAAGTCCGGAGAAAAATGAAAAGAATATGTAGATTAGCTAACTTAATTAAAATCTTATTAGAATGCTTTGATAAAATTGTCACTTGGATTGGATTTGCTGTTCTAACTAAATTACTATATTGGGTACACGTAACAAATTTCACTCATACTACAAATTTACTTGGAGCCTAGAACATAGTACATGTTTGTCCAACTGGATTAGTATATATTGTCTATTACTTAATATCACAATTGGGCCGACTATTAAAAATGATGTTCCGTTATAAATTTGATTCAAGATTACAATCAGTCCATTAATGAAAAAATGTGTATGGTTTACATGATTGAGTTCAAAATTATAAGATTTGATAAAAATAATCCTATTTAAATATTTAATGTCAGTAAAATATAAGGTGAAAAGTATTAAATGAAAATCCGATTAGAGAGATTATTGAATGACGAGGGGAGGGAGTCCCACAATTACAACCTCGTGGATTCAAAGTTCTAGACGGATCCTCCTCCAACTCCAACAGCAAAGCCTTATCTTCACCGATTCTATTTTTTAAAATCATGATCGAAAAGCATCACACAAAATAAAAATATTGGACTCTTTCCACAGCACAACAGATCAGAGAATTAATTAATTAATTAATTAAAATGGATGAATTGAAACCAACTCCTCCAAATTCATCTCCTCTAACTCCGATCGGCTTCTTAGAAAGAGCAGCCACAGTTTATTCCGACTGCCCTTCAATCATCTACAACTCGACCACCTACACCTGGTCCCAGACCTACCAAAGATGCTTGAAAATGGCGTCTTCGATTTCATCTCTCGGCATCAAGAAAAACGACGTTGTTTCAGTCTTAGCACCCAATATCCCCGCCATGTACGAGCTCCATTTCGCCATCCCCATGTCCGGTGCCGTTCTCAACACCATCAATCTCCGCCTTGACCCCCGGACGATCTCCGTTCTCCTCCGCCACGCCCAACCGAAACTCGTTTTTGTCGATTACCAATCGGAATCTTTAATCGCCGAAGCTTTATCTTTATTCCCAGTAAATTTCAACCGCCCTTTACTCATTTTAATCACAGATGATTCAGAACGGCCCAGATCATTCAAAAATGGTTTCCACGGGAACTACGAGGATATGGTGTTAAATGGAGACTCCGATTTCAATTGGGTTCGCCCGGAAAATGAATTTGATCCTATAACTCTTAACTACACCTCCGGAACAACTTCTTCACCTAAAGGAGTCGTTCATAGTCATCGGGGAATGTTTATTGTATCCATGGATTCACTAATCGAATGGTCCGTTCCGAAAGAGCCCGTTTATTTATGGACTCTCCCGATGTTCCACGCGAACGGGTGGAGCTACACGTGGGGGATGGCCGCGGTGGGCGGAACCAATATATGCCTCCGTAAATTCGATGCTGTTATTATTTACGACGCCATACGTAAATACGATGTTACCCACATGTGTGGGGCGCCTGTGGTGCTTAACATGCTTTGCAATGTTCCGGATGGAAGGATCCTAGAAAAGCCTGTTAATATACTGACTGCTGGGGCGCCACCCCCTGCGGCGGTTTTGTTTCGGACGGAGTCACTTGGGTTTGTCGTGAGTCATGGGTACGGGTTGACGGAGACGGGAGGGTTAGTGGTTTGTTGCTCGTGGAAGAAGAAGTGGGATAGGGTGCATGCGGCGGAGAAGGCGAGGTTGAAAGCTAGACAGGGCGTCAAGACTCCTGGAATGGCTGAAGTTGACGTAATTGATCCTGAAGCGTTGAAGAGTGTGAGTCGAGATGGGAAGAGTTTAGGGGAAGTTGTGCTGAGAGGTGGATGTGTAATGCTTGGGTATTTTAAAGATCCCGAGGGGACTTCGAAATGTATGAAGAACGGGTGGTTTTATACGGGCGATGTTGGGGTGATGCATCCTGATGGGTATTTGGAAATCAAGGACCGGTCGAAGGATGTTATTATTAGTGGTGGGGAGAATTTGAGTAGTGTGGAGGTGGAGTCGGTTTTGTACACGCACCCGGCGGTGAACGAGGCCGCGGTTGTGGCGAGGCCAGATGATTTTTGGGGGGAAACGCCGTGTGCTTTTGTGAGCTTGAGGGAGGGGGTTAAAGAAAAGCCGACAGAAAAGGATGTGATAGAGTTTTGTCGGGCAAAACTGCCGCGGTATATGGTGCCGAAGACGGTGGTGTTTATGGAAGAGCTGCCGAAAACGTCCACCGGAAAAATACAGAAATTTGTGCTTAGGGAAATGGCAAAGGCAATGGGATATTCCCAAATGAGTAGGCTTTAGTAATTGCGTTTAAGTCAACTAATTGAGTTGTATCTTTATTATAAATGATTGCACTTTTAGTTTTGTAATCGTTGGTGAACGAGAATTTGTATGTCTCATTTAAATCAAATAAATTCTAGCCTCTAACAAATAATATTTCTTTTTTGGTTAAAAGGCAAGTTATGCATTAATAGAAATAGAGTTTTGTACATCAATGAGGGCTACCCCCATTGAATATATCAAAAGGAGGCAAAAGTGCAAAAGTGCAAAAGTTATGTACTACATGGTTTGCAAGTCGTGGAACTTTTGATTTGACAATGAAGCTAGTTTGCTTTGATGGTTCTTGATTTTATAGCATCGAAACGCCTAGGTCTACTAATCGAGTTTTATGGCTCAAGCTCAAATAGTATTATTTCAGGCTTCAAGCTTATATCAAGTAATCTTAAATTAAATTTTTTCGGAAAAAAATTATATACTCCGTATTATTTAAGTGCACATAAATAAAAATATTATACATAATACACAAAATTGACTCTAATATAAGTAATATTTCAAACTAAATGTCAACTTCTAAATGCTACAATACCATACCTTTACCCTTCTATATCAAATAGAGATTCATATTATATAACCTATGAAATTATTCAAACGATCTTACAAGTCGGACTTATTTAGGTTAAGCTTAGTTAAGTTCACCTTCAGCTCATATATTAATCAGGTCTAAAATTAAGATAGATACAAATAAGTCAGGTTGAGCCAACGTCTCTCGGACAGGCCCGACTCAATTGTACCCCTAAAAAACGAGTAGGCCAGTCCGAACTTGAATACTTGTTGCAGATCATAGTGACCACACAAAGTGAGTCGCTTTCAAAGATGATATGGTTCAGTTTGAGGGAGTACTCCAACATAACCAATGTTTTGGGAACAGATTTTTACATAGATCCGGTTTCATGGTCTATTAGAATTACCGTTAGGTTTATGCAATTCTCATAGATGAACTATGTAATGTAACAAAAAGCCGTTTGAGTAGAATATTGCCCTACCGTCCGCCAACTATGAAGAGTAATTCCATTGCTTCCTTTTCTAATGATTTGGGTTTATGTGGAATCTCTACTATTATAAAAAAGCATAAATATTTCTTTAACTTTTTTGTGCAGACTAAAATATCCCTATTTAAATTTTAAATTGATATTTAATTATAGTAAATCTATAAAAAAAAAATACTAAAGGTAATTGAAGAGGTATAATTAGACATGAAGTCTTAATATATTTATCTCCTACATAAACTCCTAAAATTAATTTATAAATTATCTCTTACATCAATTTTTGTAATTTTAATCTTCTTCTCTTATAATAGATAAAAACGAACCATAAGAAAATATTATTATATTAAATAGCCCATAAAATATATATATATAAATTTGATAAATAAATGTGAAATCGATGAGAATTCGTGAAAATGATGAGATCGGTAAAACGAAAACCTCAATGAAAAGCAAATGAAATCGGTGAAAAAAGTGAATAAAGTCGGTGAAAACGTGTCAAAACAATGAATAAAATTAGATAAAAACAGGTTAAACCGATAAAAAATTAATTAAACTAATGAATTAACTAGGTGAAAACAGGTTAATTTTGCTCTATTTTATGACATAATAAGATTAATTTTACTCTAATTTAAAAAAAAAAAAATCCATGAAATTAACTAGACACGTACAACGTACGTTCACTCACTTTCCTAGTAATTATAAGAACGAATTGGTTCTTGTGATGACCGATTTCACAATGAGTAGGTATAGGTCATTCGTCACAAAGATGAATTAGGTGGACCTATCTTATTCTAAGTCGACTTATGATCTATCATAATCCTAATAGATTATGGTACCCCAAAAACTAACTATTAAAATAGTAAAGTTCAACATCATATAAATCCTAAGATAGTATATCATTCTATAAATGTATGATCAAGGCGGCACTTCAATTAGGATCATTACATAAATTCCATACTTGTGAGTCAAAATACATTCAAACCGGAGAAATTTAATATTTTCAAACATATGATGGATGCATAGTCATTTTCAATAAGATATGATAGATTAAATCCTCCATGTAACCTGATATGTTTTAAAAGAAAAAGTTTTTTTCTTTTACAATAATCCCAAACAAAGTACGAACAAACCAAATATATATACAAAAACTGTTGAGAGTTCTTCACACACAACACATTAAATAAGCAAACAACTTCCAAATAAACCGTCTTCAATACAAGTCCAGGAATGGTACCTTACCTCCCTTTCCACATAAATTTGCCAAAAATCTCATAAAATTATTCTTCCTTGAGTGTCTGTTCTGCTGCTTCAGGCTCATCTAAACCCGAGCGAGCAACAAGCCTCTCTACCGGAATTTTCATAACATCACGTCTCATTCCAATATCCGAAACAATTCGACTGACACAATAAATCCCACAACCCACAGCAGTCAAACCACCAAAGCCAGTAGTCAAGAATCGAAGTGGCGATGACACAACAGCACTAGCAGCAGCTAAAAACGAGGCTGCTTGCCCGCTCCTTCCCACACTGAGAGTAGTAAAAACGAGCAAACCAGTTTTGCAATAAATTGCAAAATCCTCACAGTTGTTCTTGAAAATATGGTACACACCAAAACCATTCTGAAGTAAATATTTAGCACGGTGAAGGACATCTTCAGATGGATCAGAACGAGCAAGGGTGCAAGTTCCTCCTCGAGCTTTAGCAAGGAAAAAAACTGGTGAGACATTATACTCGAATAGATATAATTCGCCGTTAGAAAGAAAACATTCGAGGCAAGAAGAGATGACACCATCAGTCAATGATTGATCACCACATCTTGGGCATGGGGAATCGGAGGGATTAGATGGAGATGAGCTGAAAAGGAAGCGATCTAATACAGTTCCGGTTCCTATCTCCTGGCCGGCTCCCCTGGTGAAATGGATTACGTTTCCGTCCCCCATATATATTCCTGATTATTGATGGAGCAAGATTGCAATGTGAAAGCAAATTAGAAGCATCATAGAGTTACATAACAACCTTACTTAAACATCGATGTTGTCATATTTACTTCAATGTTTTAAAACATTCTATTCTATAATTCAGGTAATTATCACTTAAATAAATAATAATTCTTTAAGTAAATGAAGAGCCATAGCGATCAATCACAGAAAGAGCATGCTAAAAAAAAATATAATAATGACAAATAGATTTGAAGAGCCCAAGTCTTTTTCCATTATTGTTATTAATTCTCATCAGGTCACTGAACTGATGTTGTTTCACACTGATATAAGCACTGGACAATTAATTTTCAGAATGCTGCAGAACGGAATTAAAACAATTGAACTACTCTTCAACCCCTCAATGTTGGTCAAATAAATTTTAGAAAATTAAGGCCACATATATTTTAGAACATGCAAGTAGAAAGTGTAGAATAATTACGAGATATGAGAGGATCCACATTTCTTTGATTTGTTGGTGGCAGCTCGGGTTTAATTTATTTAGTTAGACTAAGAATATTTAGTTGATTATTCAGTTAAACTATGACTCTATTTTTATTATCCAATTACACTGGAAATCTCTCTTTATAGTAGCACTCTCTCCAACTAAGATATTAATAACATATATATTTAAGAATGAAGAATTTAAGTGTACGGTTAAGGCCTCTTATGCCCCCAAATAAGAACTTCGGGCTCCATATGGATCTGCCCTGCCCCAGGTTTCGCCCCACAAACACAGGGCCAAAACCCATTTGTACCTTGCCAAGTTAAAACCCGGTACCGACCCATCTCCCTAAACCTAATAAAACCCTAAACCTATAAAAGACGTTGATTTGATACCTACCACCTATATTTCCTCAAACAAAAGTCATTGATTTGACACATAACCAACTACTTTGCACCCAAACCTCAACATGCAAACTTAACACAAATCACATCTCAAATTTTAAAATCCCACAAAAGACCAACACCAAAGCTCAATCCAAATCGTGTGTTCAAAGGTTTTGCTAAAACCATCCAAACAAATTTTTCGAAACCAAAATCAAGCGAAACGAGGCCAACACCGATCCATATGGACCCGAAGTTTCCATATTATTTCATAAATTGGCCCTAAATCACTAGAAAATGTTGTAAAGAAAGGAGAGTAGTTAATATCCTCCCCAAATTCTTCCTTGATAAAAGAACTTTCAAGTGCTAGATAAAACCTTCAATCATAAAGAACGCATTTCCACTTGATCTTTCTACTTATCAAGTTTTCCCCTTTTACCAGCAAAAAATGAAGCTTAAAGGTCAAATCTTCAATTCAAAAGATACAAAATACAAATATCATTACCCAATACAGAATAAAACATAACGAAACACTAAATTAGTAAATTACCCATAACCTAAATTGAAAAAATTCTTTTCCAAAAATTCATATTTCCCACTTTTATCCCCCAAACCAACACCCACAAAAATAAGATCCATTATTTAGTAATTATTTAAGCAATCAAATTACAAATTCCAATCAGATCAAGCAACCGAAAAACAACCGTAAATCAAGCAAAAAAAAAAAAAAAAAAAAGGGAAATGTATATACCGTGGTGAGCGTAGAGATAGGAGTGCCTCCATGAATAGATATGATCGCCGGGCTTCAACAAATCTCTTTCGATTTTGTTGGATAGCACTCCTACCATTGTTGCTTTGTACCTCCACCACTTCGTTTCAATTTCTTCTCTCACCATATGTAAAGCAAAGTGACGCGTTCGTTTCCTTTTGGATTATATATTCGAATCTAATAGTGTATTATTACTGTTAATAGCGTGTGATAATAAAGTCTACTTGGCATTAAAAACAAGCATTTAATATTTGAAAATAATACACAACCAAAATTTTGAATTGAAGGAGTGGAAATAAATATGGGTTTTTTTAATTTAATAATATTTTAGGTTTATTTCAAATCACTTTTGTGCCCAATTGAATTGTTATTCTAGCCGATTTTAAGAGTTATTATTATTATAAATAAACAAACACGTTTATAATTATCCAAAAAATTCGGTCTAAAACATTATTTTGTACATTTTTTTGTAGTTCTAGGAAAGAACATCACCATCAAATCACAAATCAAACTTATTGTCTAAAGAAAATTATGTTTATAGTTTTGTAGACACACAAAAAAAAAATCAATTTTAAATTCTCTTTTTTATATTTTGGGATATTATTAAATTCAATTTCAAAAGTAAATAGTTAATTTAATGCATTCTAATATTTATCACGTGTCAAAATGATATGTTTAAATCAATTAGGTCATATTTTTGCTCTCTAAGAGAGAACCAATTAAATCATTAAAAGTGACTAAAATGATGTGTCATAGCCAATCAAAAGTGTGTATATCTTCTATGAACAAGAATGGGGTCCTCATTCACAAAAAAGACACATCTACATATATTTTCATATATCTATTAGAAAAATGCACACGCGGATGATAATATGATGCCCTTTTTTTTATTAATAAAAATAGGTATTAAGAGAAAAGATGAACATGCAACAAAACAATATAAATATGAGTATTATGATAATTCAAAGTATTTTATAGATTTTAATAATTATTATAATGTCTTATTAAGTTATATGAAATATTAGTTATTCATGATATAAGAGTTAGACCAAGAATTAAGTTTTATGATATAAAAATACATGTTTCCTAGTAAAACTTATACTTTTATTTTAAATTTGTTTTGTAGATTTTAATAATTATACTCAGCTCTTACTAAGTTACATTAAATATTAATTATTCATGAAAGAGTTTGACTGAAAACTAAGTTTTATTAGATATATGCAGAAACGAAAAGAAGGGTGGGTGGAGGGAGTATTCATGTATAGTTATCATGTTTCCTAATATAAAAACAAAACAAAAAATTTTACCTTTTTAGTTTATTTTTACCTATTTTCAATTTGACAATAATTTAAGTAAATATAACCACATTATTTATATAATCATTTTATTGTATGTATTTGAATATTTAGATTAAATGATAATGTAAAAAATTAAAATAAAGTATCAATTTTTATTAGGAAATATGATAGTGGGGTATTCATGTATAGTTATCATGTTTCCTAATATAAAAAAAATACCTTTTTAGTTTTTTTTACCTATTTTCCTTTTGACAATAATTTAAGTAAATATAACCACATTATTTATATAACCATATATTGTATGTATTTGAATATTTAGATTAAATGATAATTAAGTAAAAAAATTAAAATAAAATATCAATTTTTATTAGGAAACATGATAACTATATATACACATATCTTCTATTTTATCTCATAAACTTAATCGGTCTAACTCTCATTAATAATAAAAGAAATTATATAACTTAGTAAGAGATTATTATAACTATTAAATCATCTCATAAAAAAGTTTGAGATAAATATTAAATATTTTACGTTAGAGTAGACTATTCTTATTCTCATGGTTTTTTAGCTTGGTCTGTAAAGTAGAAATCAGTTTATTCACTTCTACAAGTTTCAAAAAAAAAATTTTTTTTTTGGAGATAATACAAGTTTCAACATTATATTAAAAAAAAATATGTCTCGTCTCGAAATGGATTAAACACTTGAGGAATCAAAAAAAAAATAAGAATAGTTCATCTCCTTTATAACTTGTATTAATTAGAGTTCATCTCCTTTAATTCGTATATGTAAGAATAATCCTTTTTATTTTCTAATTTTATGTTATTTTTCTAAGGTCTAAGCAAACTAAACCATTAAATTGTGTTGGTCCCAAAAGTGGTCAATGAGGTCTAGAGGGGGGGGGGGGTGAATAGACCTCTAAACTTTAAAACTTTTTCTCTAACTTTTCTATCAGCAGACTCAGCTGATCTGATTCGTAAGACTACTAAGCTGATTGCGCACAAAGCTTTATCAGCAGAGTTGACCACGCATCTGATTTCACTAATCTGATTCAGATAACTCAGAGTTTCAAAACTTGTATGCAGCGGATTTATCAAGTATGTTTTTCAAACAAGTTTCTCTTTCAAAGTTTAACCCCTTGTTTTATACATTCCTCAATTTAAGATTGTTCTTTCAAAACAGTTTGTTTACTTATGAAAATATGCAAGATGAACAAGTAATCAAACACAAGGAATTTTTATAGTGGTTATATGGATAAAAATCCTTTAGTCCACTCTTCCAAATCACACAGATCTTGGGTTATACTAGAAAACACTAAGTTAACAGTATACAATGCTTGCGCAATTTCAACAAATGAAAAGCCACAAGTGCGCGGTAAGAAATCACACAGAAATCCTACTCTACGAAACTAGATTACTCACTCAGATGGATTTACACTCCTCACGCTACTTTCAGTATAGGAGATCACTCAGAAAACCTATACTAAGAAGTTATTTAAAAGATTACTAAACTACTTTAAAGTTGACTTCTCTCATAAGTTCTTAATGCTTATTTAAAATATTAATAAACATGACTTATGAGTTAAGGCTAAATCTCAGGTCAGAATTTTACAGAGCATATATGATGTTCTAGAAATCAGTCATCATTATAAATTAAAAAAAAAATCAAATACACATTTAATATTTGAAAAATTGGCATTTTGCATCTCGAAATTATATCTTTTTGACACGTGGCACCTTCAAACTGAAAATTTTGCATTTTGCAACTCAGAATTACATATTTTTGATAAAGTGCACTTTTACGAGTGCCAAATGCCCACTATGTTGATAAAGATTTACAACTGTAGAATGCAAAGTGTCAAATACAAACTGACAACGTATTTCTAAAAAGCAAAATATCAAATACTCTTTAATACTTGGATAATCGATTAACCTGATAAGCAATGGCTTTTTCGTTCTAAATTAATTGAAATATTGAATGATGGCTTGGCTTCATGTTGGAATTTTTAAAAGTTTTAAAACTTTGTAACAGTCAAAATTATGGTGCCATTAAATTCAATAATTCCCCTCAATGTGCCATTATGTGGCTTTAAATGTTTTGACCAATAAGGTCTCATGAACACTATACATAGGTGTGTCCTAGGGTCTTAGAAAAACACACTCACTAGTTGCATCCACTAAAAATTTTCATACATTATTCAAGGGCACTAGAGATAAGGTCTGGTTCTTTGTCTTCCTGTGAACGTGCTCACGGATGAGGACGCAGCGTGGCCATATGGGTTTTATCTTAGGATTGTGATCAGCCGCCAATACCTGCACGAGGGGAGGCAATCACTTTCTTAGGACGAGCGTCTATTGGCGTGACTCTCATCAAGCCAGTCGTTTTATATTTTAATTATTTTATGTCATATATCATATTATAAAATTATATGAGTTGTTTATTTCAAAACTATAATTTACTTAAATTTAGTGTAAAACCAAAATTTCACAACAATCTAAGAAAGTGATTACTGAAAACTCATGTTTTGATTTCCAAGGACAAAAGATTTGAGGGATTTGTACAAGAAAGAGCCGTGCATTGCTTTGTTAAGCACTTTGATAATGATATTGGCATGTTCAATTGGGTTCTCTGGAGAGATGCATTTGGTGCAAAAGAGTTTTGTTGGACATATCAGATGAGCACATACTGGTGAGCAATGGGTAAAACTATCTTCAAAAGGTATGTAATTCTTCAATTTAATTAAAATGTTGTGATGTGTGTGTTTTGGATTATTAAACATGCGTTATTTTACTATATAACATACACAAATTAAATTGAAAGATACAAACTCAGGAACTGTGAGTGTTTTTATCAATCCATATTACTAAATTAATTAGTTACTTGTTTGTTGGTTGTTTGCTATGAGACATTTGCTCCTTCATACTTTAATTTGAAGGGTATATGTGTATTTTGATGATAATTATATGTGAATCAATATCGTTATTAGAAATTTGCAATTGTAAATAAAGAAATGGATTAAGACTAAATTGTCATATATTTATATAGTTGGACCTGATGCTAGTACATCACCGCATGTTCAATCATAAATGGATTTGTAGCTTGTGTTCTAAAATAAAATATAAAGGATTATTAGCTATATATTTTATAAAAATAAATTAAAATAGAAGCAAATAATTATTTCAGATTATATCACTATTATGTATTTATGTGAAATAAATTGCATCACTAATGTTTTAAATGACAATATATTCACAAAGGCATGTCATCGGTTATAACATTCTTGATTTAATAGTAGTTTGTTATTTACATGTCTCATATACTATATGATTATGCCTCTAGCAAATGTTGAGGTTAAAACTTATATTTTGTGCCAGATAATATATATTTTGTTAGAGTTAATAGGTAAATTATTAATTTTATGACACGGCATTTGTATAAATTAGGAGGAAAATAATACAATAAATTGTCATGTTAGAAAAATTGTTAATTCTATCAACTCAATATTTAACTCTAAGACATATTTGAGCACATGTGCGCGCGTCTAGCATGTATTTATATGTTTGCTATGATATAATTGATCAGTTTAGATGATACTAATTGTATATTTGCATTTTGTATGAATTAAGATAAATATGAAGTTTTAAGGAAATAAATAAATAAAATAAAATAAGGTAAGAAGTATAAATAGTTACTCTCTTCCTGAAATATATATATATGACACTAATTTTCTAATTGAGATTTAAATTCTAATGCAATAAATAAATTGTACGTTACAAGACATCTCATATTGGCCTAATTAAAACAATGTAAACTGAATATGATGACTCTTTTATTTCTAGCACATAAATTCGTATTTAATACCAAGCTGGTGAGGGGTATGCTAGATGCATGACTAAAGTTTCATATAACATATACATGCGACATTTTATGTGAAATCTATTTTCTTTAGTGTGCTTTATATGTGAATATGATGTATGTTTTTTTTTTACTAAAAATGACTATAGTTGTATGAGCGTGTGTAACTCTTTACATGGACTAAAATGAATTGATTGTGGGTATATATTCTAGACTAGTCTGTTTGACATTTGTACTAGATGGTGTCGTTTTGGTAATTAGTACTATAACACTGAGAATATGTATATCTTGCAATTTGGTCAACTACTGAAACGAGAGGGAAAAGGAAAAGGAAAAGGAAAGGCATGAATTATTTCCTGAACATAAATGCATTTAATATTTGGCAATTTAAATATGCTTTAATTATTTGGAAAGGAAAAAAAAAAAAAAAACTTCTACAGAGCATGAAATTATATTCAATACATTAAAAACTTTCTACATCTGAATAGCAAAGTCGTTTTGGAAAACGTCTATATGATTAATTGGTCATGGATTAAATATGAGTAGATTTCACTCATATCAAATTTTGAAAATACCAAATTGCATGATATGGTCAAATGTTTTTAAACATAATGTTACTAAGTAGCCAATACTATCCTAATATGGCGACTTTAATGCAATATAATGATCTGCTCAATGCTATAGCATCTTTGTTAGCAAAGATTATAGTTGCTAATATATTTATTGCTTGCTTAATTGATTATAAAATACAAGCCATGGTGGTATTTGCACTTAACTGATTATTTGTAAGTGTGAGTAAAAATCCCATAAATTACTATACTCACTGTGGGAAATTAAATATATATATATATGTCATGACATGAGAGACTAGATAAAGATTAATTATCTTTTAAATTTTCTTTTATCTAGTGTAACCCGTGAGATGGGTCAAACAAATTTGATTACTATATGAAATGACTTAATTAATAATGTGAAAAAATTTGACTTTACAATTCTAGACAAGTGATTTTATTAATTAATTCTTTGTATATGACCTAGTGAAATGTTGGGGTTCGTCATTATAAATAAATTTTATGAAGGGTAGTGTACTAGTGTTAATCCTTTGTGATACTAATTAAATTGAACTACGGGCTTGGATCTTATTTAACCTAAATGAGAAAACTGAATTTTGCTAATGATCAGTATTATAAAAAATACTTGTAAATCATGAGAATGATGTTTGTGGAAGCTACCATGGTTATATAAAATGGCCTCGACCATTTTAAGACATTGTTCTTAAATCTATTGACCATTTTTTGCTTGTGAGGTCAGTTTTGTATACAGGTGCACGTGCACGAGACAAAAGAGGAATATCTAGAGATTAATAATGATACATATCGTACTTCAAAAATAATGGTGAAAATTAAATTATAAGAGGCAATATATAATAATTTCATGAGGTGAAATTTTGTCTCAGGACTAGCTATAAAGGCTAGATCCTTAATCATTGAGGGGGATGGGCGTAAGCCCGTAAGGGAGTCACCTCCGGGAGTAACCCAACCTTTGTGATTGGAGACCCCATGAAGAAGGTTCAATGGGTAGGAACAACCTGTAATGCGTGACTAGTTTAACACTAATTTATAGGAGAGCACATCCTTCCCATCCCTATGGTGATAGTGTTTCATAGTGTGATATTACGGTTGGGTTTAACCCTTAATGAGATCAAGGCGGGAATTCCGCAGGGTATAGGTCGCATGTACCCTTGGAGGTTTCACCTAAGTGAGAGTAGCCATGGGGCCGTGGATGTGGGTTTGGGCTGACCCTAGAAACTCTCATGAGAATCAAGATTCGAGCGCACGACCGTTAACGGTCTAACCCGCGAACTAAGACCGATGTCGATACTGTGTGTGTGATGTATTGAAGTTTGGCCAAGGGACCTGATTCAAAGCGCTTGCGCCATTATGGTTTCCTCAAATGAAAATCATCAACACTAAGTGTAGGTTCAAGCCCGGAAGGCTCTTGCACCCATTGCACAGTATTTTAGTGCCCTTTTATTTTCAGTAGGCTTTCTTTAAAGTTTTAAAACTTGTGGGGGATTGTTGGAATTTTTAGAAGTTTTAAAACTTTGTAACAGTCAAAATTATGGTGCCATTAAATTGAATAATTCCCCTCAATGTGCCATTATGTGGCTTTAAATGTTTTGACCAATAAGGTCTCATGAACAATATATATAAGTGTGTCCTAGGGTCTTAGAAAAACACACTCACTAGTTGCATCCACTAAAATATTTTCATACATTATTCAAGGGCACTAGAGATAAGGTTTGGTTCTTTGTCTTCCTGTGAACGTGCTCACGGATGAGGACGCGGCGTGGCCATATGGGTTTTATCTTGGGATTGTGATCAGCCGCCAATACCTGCACGAGGGGAGGCAATCACTTTCTTAGGACGAGCGTCGAGTGGCGTGACTCTCATCAGGCCAGTCGTTTTATATTTTAATTATTTTATGTCATATATCATATTATAAAATTATATGAGTTGTTTATTTCAAAACTATAATTTACTTAAATTTAGTGTAAAACCAAAATTTCACAACACTTCATTCTAAATAAATTAAATGGTGGTTGGCCTATTCGTCCTAAATAAATTAAATGATGGTTTGGATCAAATGCTGATGAATAGGTTGGTCAATGGTGAATCGTGATGGTTCATAGTTTTTCAAGTTCTTTCAAGTGTAAATATCATTTAGAGTAGTTGAATCTTGTCTTAACTATTGGCTGGTTAATTTGATTAAATTTTAAAAAAATTATAAAAAATAATTTAATTAATTTATTTTAATAATAATTTAATTGTAATATTATATAACAATATATATTAATATTTAAAATGTTTAGAACAAAATAAATATAAAATATTCAACTTAATAAGTAACGTCATAATTATATAAAAATTTGACTTTATATTATAGATAACGGAGCACAAATTTGAACACAAATGGAATAGTGAATTAAGACATTCCAAACCTGTGTATATTTGCTACAAGTCTACAACCTATGTAAGCCACAAGGTATCTAGGGTTGGGCATTTGGGTCGGGTAATTTGGGACCCGTCTCGATCCAATCGGGTATTTCTTATTTGGGACGAAAAAATGGATTTTTGGAACCCAAAATATATTTCGGGTTAGATTTTGGGTATTACATTTACACCCGGGCGGGTATTTTGGGACTCATTCTGGTATTGAATAAAAAAAAATTGCCCAATTTATAATTTAGCACAATTTGAAGGCTTGAGACATTTGTGTTGTGTTTGTTTTGAAGTTATTGTGTATAATTTAATGTTTGAATTCATTTGTTTTACAATTTTACATACATATATGTTTAAAAATAAGATTTCTTGTATATATATATATATATTAAAAACAAAAACATGTGAAATTTCGGATACTCAAATGCCAAAACCCGAAATATCCAAAAATTTTGGGTACCCGAGCCTAAACGGATCGGATTTTGGATGTGAAAATTCAATACCTGCCTGAAATACCCAAAACCCGAAATACCCGACCCGTGCTCAACCCTAAAGGTAGATGACTAATACTCCATATGAAATGAACTTTAATTTCTCCAGACTTGTTTTAAATACTAGGAATAGAAAATTTAAAAACCACATTTACATATTGTGCAAACTCAATTCCAAATTTCATTTGTAAAATCCAAAACTCATCTTATAATTAAAATTTTAGAATTAGCAATCTCTCCTCTTTTTACTTTTCAGTTTAATCATATTTGTCCTAAATTGAATATTGTTATCTTATATGTGAATATTGTATGTATGTTTATGTGGTTTTATTATTATTATTATTATTCTTTGAGGAAAGTGGTTTTAAGCCTTGTATTAAAATTGTTATTGTGATAAATATAACTAAATATAATATAATATGTTATTTAATTTGAATATTGAACCAAAATTTCAGTTTAAAATCTTTTTACATCAATTTTGGGATATAATTCAGTAAGTTTTTATTGACACCGTACCATGGACCAAAGTTTTTGTTATGTATGTTTTGGTGAGCTGAATATTGAAAACTTATCGGAAAGTTTCAGAAACACTAGGAAAAATTATGAAAAAAGTTAATTAAGAAAAATAAAAAATTTCAAAGGCAAACAAAACGTTTCGAAAATATAGATTATTTTCATTTCCATTGATTAAAAAATAGGAACTTTTCGATCTTTTCAAAAAGGAGATTTTGACACTGATTGTAACGTTACACTCGAGAATATGTGTTAGTGGTCTCTAAGAGCCAGCATGATGCATATTGTCACCTCAATTTCATATAAAACCCTTACAAATTCACACACCAAAAGGGTTGAATTTCTGCTGCTTCAAATGTTTATGAACATATCTAAATAACTTGACAAAAATAACAACAAAAAGATTAAACTATTATCATAATCCATCTTGATCAATTTCAAGAGATTTTAAGTGTATCTCCATCCTTAACAATAAACATATAACTTCATACATATCAATGTAAGACATATCTCCAGCAACAAATTCAAGAACCCGACCATCGATTTCAAGCAAGCTATACCCAGTAACTTTTCTAACCTTTCTTTCTTCCATTCCTTTCCTCACTCTCTCCACATCATCCCATTTATTCATAGAGGCATAAATATTCGATAGCAGTACATGCACTCCACTGTGATCAATACTACGCTCAATGAACCCATCAGCCATTACTTTCCCGAGATTAACATTATCGTAAACTCTACAAGCATTCATCAATGCTCCCAACACATAACAATCGGGCTCTACAGGCATATTTGCTACAACTTTTGCTGCATGTTCAAGTAACCCAGCTCTACTTAAAAGATCAACTAATGTACCGAAATGTTTGGTCCCGGGTTCAATCCCATAAACGTGTTTCATGCTTTTGAAAATTCTCAAACCTTCTTCAACTAATCCAATTCGACTACATGCACTCAAAACACACAGAAATGTAACTTCATTTGGCCTTATTCCCTCAACCACCATCCTCCCAAACAACTCAAGTGCACTCGTGCTCATACCATGATCAGCTAAACCCGAAATCAAAGCAGTGTAAACAAACGTGTCTCTAAACGACATATTTTCAAAAACAAGACAAGAAAGTTTAATGCATCCACATTTTGCATACATGTCAATTAGTGCCGTTCCCAAAATCCCATCCAATTCCATGTTATTCCTATCTGTATAGGCATGAAGCCATCTACCCTGAACCAATGCACCAAGAGACGCGCAAGCAGAGAGCGCACCCACAATCGTAGAATGATTAGGCCGGATTCCTACGACCAACATATCATTAAAGATTTCCAAAGCCTCCACAAACATCCCCATTTTGGCATACCCATTAATCATAGCACTCCAAGAAACTACATTTCTCATAGGCATTTCATCAAACAGTTCTCTAGCAAACCCTGGCTCCCCAATTCTTAAATACCCATTAATCAACGCAGTCCATGTAACGAAATCCCTTTCGGGACTTGTATCAAACACCTTCCGAGCATAGTCCAATGACTTACAACTGACATAACAATGGATCAACCCGTTCCTTACGTAATCATAATGATCCCACCCCAGTTTTATAACTAGGGAATGGTACATTAATCCACAAGAAACATTAGAAATTTCGGAGCAAGCCCCAAAAACAAAGGAAAACGTGTAATTGTCTGGTAAGAGATCGTGTTGTACCATTTGTTTACATAGTGAAAGGGCATTTTCTGGGTGGTGTGTTTCGGTTAAGGCTCTAATTTTGCTATTCCAAATCGAGATGGAACGATGAGAGGCGCCACGCAAGACGTTTGCCACTGTAATTTCGATGGTGGAAGAAACACTCTTCTTTGGTCAAGGTTTGTTAAATAACAGATTTTCAATATATATTAATATATATGGATCGGATCATGAAAGTAATTTTGAATTTAGGTTATATTCGAACAAAGAAATAATAATTAATAAGGAATTCTAGGTTGAAAGTGCAATAACTTTTCGCAAATGATTCCTAGCTTGATGGATAAAAGTTCGTCAGCTCAGTTTGTTTTACAAAATAAAATAGTATACAAATCAATTTCCGAACATATATCATTTAAAATTGGGAAAATTACAAAATTGGTCCCGTAATTATTGTTTGCTGGCAAAAAAGTCCTATAACTAATATATATTGGCAATATAGTCCTATTTCGGGACGTTAAAAATTAACCCCTTGTTGATGGTCAGAAAAATTGTAAAATTGATCCCGTAACTTTTGTTTGCTATCAATAAAGTCTTGTAACTAATATATTTTGGCAATTAAGTCCTGTAACTAAGTTAATTTGGCAATTTAATCCTATTTTGGTCCGAATTGTGGTTTTTTCCACTGTCTCCGCCAAATCACACGAAAAAATTGACCCAGACATGACGAACACTACCTTAGAATTAATTTAGACTCGTGGTAATATTAGAAGGTATTCAAATAGCACCAACATTTACCAACATAACATTGAAAAACTAGAAAACTAGACTGGTAAAATGAATTCATATGAGGCACCTTATCACACCGTACTGCCCAAAATTGCAACAAGGCGCATACCGGACAAAAATCAAATTTCAACAACAAAATATATTATTTTATTTAGGAAAAAAAAATCTCAGATTATCTAATGACGATGACAAAGGAATTGCAATTAAGCTCGATAATTTTCTCAAAAGTAGTTACATTTTTTTTATACCCTAACATGTAATCTCAAAATTACATTGAAACTTAATCTTGAGATGAAGATGAAGATTATGTTAGAACTTAATTGCATGTAATTTTAGTTACATGACTTAATTGCCAAAATATATTAGTTCCAGGATATTTTTGCCAGCAAAAAATAGTTGCGGGACCAGTTTTGCAATTTTTCTACGTCAGTAAAGGGCAGATGACTTGGCATACACATTGGAATTTCGGACCGAAATAAGACTATATTGCCAAAATATATTAGTTACATGACTTTTTTTGCCAACCCAAAAAGTTACAGGACTTTTTTGCTAGCAAGCAATAGTTACAGAACCGATTTTGCAATTTTTCCCTTAAAACTCATAAGATTATTGATTGCATAATAATACTTCATCCGTCCCATTTTTCTCTATCCTTTGGTATAGTGGACCAGTCAACTTAACTAAATTTATATAAATTATAATAAATAATTTAATTAATATATTTCACTAATAAGTTGAAAATATCAGATGACACCATATATATTAGTATTTAAAATGTTTAATATACTACAAAATGTGAATCAACATCTTAAGTCACTTAAAAGATTGAAAAGTTTGATCGGATACTGTAACTAATGGAGTAAAAATAATGGGACGGAGGAAGTATTAAGTAATTAATATTCAGCTCGGTTGAAGTAGTATTTTTAATTAATACATATAACATTCAAATAAAACTCGAACACAATTTCAACCTCTAAAGAATCAAATTAAACTTGAACATCATATTGTTCGACTCTATTCAATTATTTACATCCTTAGTGTGTACTTTTTTTTTTCTTCCTTTTTTTTATAATTGTTATAAATATGTATGCTTTATCAGCCTCTTTTTTCTACATTATTGATGCAAAGTTTCAAATAATGGTTGAAAAAAAAAATACTACTATATACTTCGTTTATGGATTGATTGTGTCAAATACTATAATTAAGAGGCTAGTTTGGGCAACGAAAATTGAAAATGAATTTTACATTTATACTAACAAGAAACTAGAAAAGAAAAAGGAAAAATCATTTTGTAAAGGCAAGTCCAATGCTAAGGATGTAAATTGAGTAAGCAAAATGGATTTTAGAAACTCAAATAGTGCTTTGCATATCCAAAAAAAGTTTTTCACTCCAATGTATGGTATGCAAAATGAATATGGATTTTTTTTTTTACTTTTTTTTTATTATATAATCCTTTATATTTATGCATTTATTTATTTTCCGAGATCTTTAATAAATATAAAAGAAAATTTTAAGTAAATTAGAATTCAAATTTCAAAAATTGAAGGTTGAGTACGAGGATTTTTCGAGTGATCGTTGAAATATAAGCTAATTCGTTCCCAATATCTATTAGAACTTTGAGCGTTCCCTTTAGTCGGGTCTTTGCTAATAGTGAGCCACGTGGACACAAGAATTTTGTCATCTTCAATTGAGAAGTTAATACCTCTTTGACTATTTTTAGTCGATGGAGCAACTACACTTGAAACTTGACTGGCCAAATTGACGATATCTTCATCAAATTCTAGATTATCATCCGTCATCAAAGGTGTGTAATAAGCCATATCACTAAGTAAACAATAAATATAATTAATTATGCCATCTATAAAATAACAATCAAATTAATAAACAAATCACAAAGTAATAATTGTCAAACTTAGATAATTGTGTAACCCAAATTCAATTAATAACCCAATATTAACAATATTAATTCTTGTTAACCTATCTAGACTTATTCGTACTAATCATACACATGACTAAAAGTCAATCATACATTAAGAATTCTTAATACATAGATTATTATAGATTCATGTCTAATTTCACCATGCATTATTTTATATTCAATTAACCACATAACACAAAACTATCAAGCAACTAATTAACCAAGTCAAACTTAATGTTTTCACTGTCAATTGATAACCAATGTTAGTGTTTGTCCATTATTCAGTGTATATATTCCTAATAACCGAATCAAATTAAAGTAACTAAAATCTTAATTAATAAATTAGAATCAAGAATTATTCCAATTCATAATTAACTTCATCGAAAATCAGTAAAGCCAAACCAAGTATAGTAGCCCAATATAAGTAACCCAAGTTTAATTAATAGCCCAAGAAATATTAATAGCCCAGTATAATCTCATAAATACTTACCTCAAGTATTGACTGGGGAAGAAGGCGGTGAGGATCCTCTATACCACTATTAGTGTACCATACTTGTGTACCACTAATAAGTAATTGTCACATGTACATGTAACAATTATAATAATTGCCACATGTACATGTGGCAATTACTTATTAGTGGTACACAAGTATGGTACACTAATAGTGGTATAGAGGATCTTGAGCCGGAAGAAGGTAGAAAAATATGGGTATTTAATGGCAATTTCTCAACAGCTCAATTTTCTCAAGCAATGGTAAGATTGTCAGTTTTTTGTCTTCCCTCCCATTTTTCCATTCTCAGTTTCTCTCTCTTCCTCAATAATTATATATGCATCCAGAAAGTACAATTTTTAAAATAGAAACTCTTTTACAAACTTGCATTGGAATATAAAAAACTGTAAATTGAAGATGTAAATTAGTAGTTAGGGCTTTGCATCCCCATTTACATCCCTGCATTGGACTTGCCCTAACTAAGGTTTGTTGGCCAGAAGGTCTATTAAAAATTTGAGCTGGCAATTAAGTTATGTTAATTTGAATCATATTTCATCCCCATATTTTTTATTTCCCAAAATTGAATCACTTGAGAGCCACGTGACTCATTTAACGCGAAGGAATTGCAAAATTATTTTGTAGTTAAGACTCGTTGGCAAAACAGTCATGTACCTAAACTAATTTGGAAATTTCAGTCATATTTCAGGTCGAAATTCTTAATTTTCGAAAATTAAGTCACGTGAGGTCATGTGACTCAATGAATTGGAAATTTTCTCAGCGTGGCACCCAATCATCCCTGTCTTTCCAGAAGTCGATTCCGTCTGCTGATGTAGACGCCGACTAACTAGGACAAAATTGGTGGGATAATGGGAGAAAAATAAGAAAATGAACATCGAAGTTCTTGCCCTCCATTCTTCTCCATTGATTTCGTCATTTCCAACGTACCTTTCAAGGCATAATATCAGGTATATGCTTTAACATTACCATCATCTAGGTCGGTTTTATCTAAGGGTGTTAGATCGATTCAAATAAAATCACATGAATTATGAAGTGTTTATTCATCATTCCAAGAATGGTAGTCTTGTTGTATTGAAAATTACTGAGTGTGGTAGGTCATTCCGTTGTACGGTGAGTCAACGAATGACATGATTGCAGCTCGACGTCGACTTGGTTATGTCGTATAATGGTAAGTTATTTTGTATTATATTAGATTTCAGTTGACAAAACATGTCCGAGTATGGTTTTTTTTTTTTTTTTTTTTTGATACATGATATGCACATTAGAAATCAAGAGCAAAAATATCAATTCAAACTTTGATGTTATAGCTGCTACTACTGGAATATTATTTCTCCCGGATTTGACCAAAAGGGTTGAATGATTTCCCCTAAGATATTTCCTTCATGAAATTCATCTTCAATTAAAAATTGAAATTTCCCATTAAAACCTATAGGTGTGTGGATGGATATTGGCCCGGTCTTGCGGGTTTCGCGAGGCCGAACCAAAACCCTTTCAAATGAGTTTTCGCCAAACTCATAAAACCGTAAAAAACATATTCAGAAACTCACACTCAAACTCATCAAACTTATAAAAATTTATTTGATTTTGACACCTACCACATACTTTTACCCCCAAATCTCACTAAAAAAGACATTAATTTGATATCTACCACCTACTTTTTCCCCTAAACCCCAACATCCAAACTCAATCCAAGTGGGGTTTCAACTTATTCAAACCACAAAACTCATCTGCCAATACCCATCCAAATGAGGTCTCAAAGATTTCATCGAAACCACCCAAACCATTTTTTTAAACCGAGACCCGCGAAACCGAGCCAAAACTAATCCAAATAGACCCTATGTAATTATGACATCCATTGTCGACCTATAGGATGAATTTTTTTGGGTAAATAAAACATATATAAAATCCACATGTGTTTTGGGAAACATGTACATAACCTCTCTTTAGTCTTTATTAATTTTACTGCATAAAACTCCCTTGTGTTTTACAAAATGTTGTACACTCTCTCTTGCACCGTTAACTAGCTAACATCGTCAGTGATATTTCGAAATTCCTTTTCTTTTTTTTACCTTTAATATATATTATAGACATTAATCAGGATAAGAAACATTAGACTCACTTGTGTTTTGAAACTCTTACGCAGAACCCCCTTATATTAGTTTTATTGCATTAAAGCCCATTGTATTTTATGAAATATTGCACGAAAGCCATTTTTGTGAGGCAAATTTTAATGTCAGTCGCATCATATGTGCATGGGAGAGACGTCCATCCACTTTCTCACGGTTTTGGACCGAAAAGGCATTACGAGCAATATTTTGTAATATATAAGAAAAATTTATGCAATAAAACTAATACAGGGGGTTTTGTGCATATTTTTCAAAACACATATGAGTTTTATGTTTTTTACCCGAATTCTTTTTAAAGATAAATGATCAAAATCTAAACAAAAATGACAAAATTTGTATTTCTATCAATTAGAATGTGATACTTGAATTTGAAGAAGAATTTGGTAATAGGCCAAATTGATTTGGGGGGATTTGAGAAAAAACATTTGCGGTGATTGTAAAAAAGTGAAATTTGATTTCTTTTTTAATTTCCTAAGAGTTAATCCCTTCGCGGCGCGTCGAACACATTAAGTATGAATATCTCCCAACAGGATCCGAACCTGAGTTCGCTACTTTGTAGTGACTAGTCACTTCCACTAGACCAATCACCTATTGGTAGGTGAAATTCGAATTGGTATTTCTCTTTTCTTCATGATATCTAATATTGAAAAACTTTAATTTGAAGAGAAAATTATATCGATAAATTTGATTTGCACGCCCAACGGCAAAATTTTATTTTTGGCCCTCTAAAGTGGCTGCATTTCAAATTGGCCCTTTATTGTGGTACCTCGACAATATACGTCCTTTATTGTGTCAACATCATCAATTTCAGTCCTTATCACCGATTTTTTTAATTATCGACAAAAAAACATCAATGTATGTCATATTTGACCTATCACATGGCTTGGTCTTGCAAATTGTGGAGTCTGAATATGAAATTCTTAATTTTAAGTGTCACTCGACAAATTATATTTTGGCTAAAATTAATTTTTTTTGTCAGATTAGACATAAATTGGTGATTTTTGACCCAAAAAAATTTAACTTTCCGGTCAATTAAGACATAAATTGATGATTTCCGGCGATAAATAAAAATTCCCGACAATAAGGACTGAAATTGATGATGATGACACGATAAAGGATGATTATTGTCGAAGTACCACAATAAAGGGCCAATTTTGAAATACAACCACTTTAAAGGACCAAAAATGAAATTTTACCTACTCCCAACATATTGCCTATTGGACGTACAAAACAAGAAGTTTCAAGGCAAAGAATGTACTAGAGCCATACAGGGTAATTTTCAGGAGATAAGTGTCCAATGATTGGTAATTATTTATTCATGAACTTCTAATTAAGTTCTGTTCATAAAAATCCACTACGAGGAAGTTAATATCGGTGACTTTAGAAAGTAATATTCATTTTCATAGTCTTTAAATCTATTTTCACGAAAGACATCCAAACACACTTTTCCAGTGTCCATTTTAAAATGTCTACTTTTCAGTAACATGTTTGCTTCCTTTGATAAATATCATATCCTTTGTGTTTGTTGATTCTTGATGTAATTTGGGCTGATGAGTCTGATAAGTTACTGGAATTCTCTCTTCATCTTAATTAGATTCAGTTTAACTGAAACACTTAATGTTTTATTTATTTTACTGTGATTAGAAAGAGTATTTCACTCTCTCGTGAAAATTCCAAAAGATCAATTTATCTCCACATCTTGGAGATTTTAACTTACTCGTCCAAAATTGAATGTGAGAGTGAAAAGTATTACGTAAAAAAACAAAATTACCCTTCTTCACGTAAGATAATATATATATGGGGTGTAAAATGTCACATATATAATTACGGTGGAGCTGGGGGGGGGGGGGGGGGGGGGGGGGAGGGTTTGGTAAATTGATACATGTAAAATAATACAAGGATAAACTGATTCACATAAAATAATACATGGGTAAACTTCTTTATTTTTTCCATGTTTAAAATATGTCTAATTATATATATAGCATTTCTATATAAATAAGGGTATTTATGTCAAATCATATTTATTGAAGGGATAAAAATATTGATGAGACAGTGTGAGTCTTTTGTAAAATGTTTATTTTCAAAATTATATGAGATGAATTGAATATTATGAATATCCCATGAAGATAAATTGTCATTAACTGAAAGATTTGTGGTTAATCCACCTCATCAAAAACCAATCAAGAAGGAAACTAGAAAGTAATTCATGATTCAATTTTATTTTTAATTATCTAAAACTGTATGTATCTTGTATACCAAATATAGAACAAGCCGATTATTCTGAACAATATTATCAGTAATATTTAATAAGAATTTATTCAATTTGAAAACCAATGCTAGCCCTAGATAAATATTCATTCTAGAACTCTCTTTTTTCATTAGCCTTGAAGTGATTCTAACCACATAGCATACGTCTTTTAAACACCACTTTCATTTCACAACACATTCTTTAATTTCTTGTGATAAATAAAAGGACAAACTATATTCTTATGTTTTTATAAAAGAAGCACACTGTCTCCTTCTTAATTTTTACATTTTTATAAGGGGATAAAATACTCATTATGCAATATCACAGGGAGGTCAATTGCCTATTTGCGTATATCACAGGGTGTAAAGTGAATTGAATATGTTGTCAAGGGTAAAGTTAAATTTGTCATTTTTTTTACATGAAACTTAAGTCTTGGTCGCATTATAGAGTGTGTGTGCAACACTTCCACTAGTAACGGTAAATTGCTCATTATTTCATATCACAGGGAGGTAAATTGCTTATTATTTTATTTACATGTAAGTAAATTGCCTATTTTCATATCACAAGGAGATAAATTGCTCATTAAATATATCACAGGAAGTTAACTTGCCAAAAACCCTATAATAGCATGTGAAATAGAAAATAAAGATATATGATAGCATGTATCATCTTTTACAAAACCACTTGCATTTCATAACTTTTATTTTTTATTTTTTTGATAAGTAATGAAATGAAATGCAAAACATGCATTCTACAACCTGATAGCCTTTTTCCTTTTAAAAAAATAACATTTATGTACGCAAAATGTTGGGTACATATAACTAACATTGGATGGGATGGATTTACATTCTTTCTCAAGAAAACCTAACCAAAATTGCCTTCCAAGAACAAGACTACTTTTCTACATCTCTTAATCACAAATATCATTTTCAAAACAACATGTGATAGCACCTACCATGAAATTCAGCCCCAAGATCACAACTATAAAGTTTTGAGAAAATTAATTGGTCCCCACGTACAAATTTCTATTTAGATTGAAAATCAAATTAAATTATTTGAAATTCACCTTGAGTTCGATGGACAGAAACTTAATTGAACTCACTTCGTTACACATACATATTAAATTAATTTTGAACAAGTAATAACATTTTAAGTTTTATTTTAACATGACTGGTAATACTATAAAAACAATAATTTACTTTCTTAAAATAGACATGTATTCAATCAAATTAAATTGTGTTTGTAATTGCTTTTGATAATTTAAAAGCAACTGCTTAAAGCATAATCAGAATCAGAAAATAAGTATTTTTATTGAAAAATAGCGAGTGTTTGTAAATAAATAAAACAATAACTTTAAGCAAATTTTTTAGTATTTGCACTTGAAAGAAGCACTCTTGTACGTGTAGAATTAATAATTATTTATTTATATATTTACCCTCACTTTTGTCCAATTATCAAATAACAATAATTTATTAACGAAATTTTTTTCAAAAAATTGCTTCTAAAATATTACAAAATAATTGCCACATCACTTAAAAATACCTCACCTGTTTTTCCCAGAAGTACTTCTACATGTTTTTTAGTTGAGAAGCAATAGAAGAAACATCCATTTACAAACATTCCCAAAATGCTTTAATCACAAAAAAAGTAAAGAAATGCTTTCTGAAAGTGTTTACAAATAAAACAATTTGAACTCGAGTGGTTTTAAAGTGAAAATTAAGTTCGAACATAATTTAATTTCGAAGTGAATTATATTAAATAAAATAATAGTATTATTCGATTTACATCGTATCCCTACACCACCCACCCACCTCTCCAAAGGCATGGACCATATTAATGCCATGTCCATTATTTTACTCCACCTTGAAGGCTGAGAAATTAATTTTATTTCCGGTAAAAGGTACAGTTTCCGGTATGGCCGAAAAGACCCACCTTTTTATATTCATTTTAGAAAAGGGAAAATTGCTTATTTGGTACCACACAATAAGATACTTTACAACATTGGTACCATTTGATACGTAAATACATATTTAGTACCATAATTTAAATGTTAGTTGCAATATTTATACCATCGTCAAATAACTTGACAAATATGAAAAGAATTGTCCTGGTGCACCGCACATGATCATTATTTCGTCTTTTGGATGCAAAATTATCACATTATAACTTGATAACGTGAAAGAAACATTATCATTTTTCCTCCAAAAGACGAGATAATGTGATAATTTTCCCTCAAAAAGTGATAAATTTTCATTCAAGAGATGATTTCGTCTATTTTCATATGAACATTGCAACAAATATTTAAATTATGGTACTAAATATGCATTTACGTATCAAGTAGTACCAAGTTTACAAAGTGCCCTATTATATACTTTCTTGTCCCTTTATTTTTGCTACTATTTCCTTTCTCTTTCCAAAAATGTACTTATTTTTCGCAATAATAACATCTCACATAAATTAATGATTTAACACCACTAACTCTCAACCACTACTTTTAAGGACATAAATGTAAACATAAATAAAAATTCCACTTTTTCAACTCCTACATAAAATTCCACATTCAAAGTGAAAATAGCAAAGAAAAAAGTGGACGGAGGAAGTAAAACCAAATATGCAAATTCCCCATTAAAAAAATAATTCTTCATAATCTAATCCAAGATTTCATACTGCCACACAAAATCTCTTATCACCAAATCAGCGTACAAACGCCGATGCACGAAGTACAACATCCAATGCGCCAAATGAGAAATAAAAAAAATAAAAAAAGTTTGGATCCCTTCTCTTTCACTGTCATGTGCAATATTATACTTTTGAATGGTCCGTACTCTGACAACGACCACTGAAGAATGGTGGCACATGCTTCCTGTCAAATCATTTTTTCCTGGCAACGGTCGCGATCACCCCGTACGAAATTATGAACGGTCCAGATTCTTTGTTTCCCAAAACTTCTCTCTGATGATAGAGAGAGAGAAAGAGGGAACACTCACTGAAGCAATTTGCATAGTATCAGCAGTACAGCAGTATTTGCATTTTGCATTATACACACAAACACACGCTCTCTCTTTCTCTCTCTTACTTTCTCTCTCTACTGGGTGATGACTGCTATCAGGTCGACCTTGGTCGGGTGGACTATAAAAGAGAAGAAAGCCACAGTCTTTGAATTTTTTTTTCTTTTCTCTCACTTGTTATTTCTTTTTTCTTGAAAAGAATTGAGGGACAGTGATTGGCCAAGAAAAGGTTTTAACTTTCGGGGACTATATTTACTGTAGCTTCGAAACCCAGAAGGAAAACAAGAAAAAAGAGGGGGTTTTATTTTTGTTCTTATTTTCTGTCCTTGATAGATAATTTTCATGGGGGTCTTGGTGAAGAAAGGGAATTGGTTTGAGTTGGGTTGATTTCTTGGATTTTTAGTAGTTTAATGTTGATGAGCTGAAATTGGGTTGTTTTTGGGGTTTATGTTCACTTTCTTTTTGTGGGTTTTTAGTGAAGTTTGTGGTAGTTGTTGCTGAAAGTAAGTAAAATGCAGGGGAGGAATTGAGTGTGGTAGAGAGTATGGAAATGTTTGAGGTAAAAAGGGATGAGAGTTTAGGGTTTGAGATATTAAGGATTGGAAGTGAGGGTTGTGTTAGTTGAGCTGGGGTTTTAGTATTTAATTCTGCTAGCTTTGTTTTTTTTTTAAAGATTAATATATATATTTATAGTTTAGTGAAGTGTGGATAAAAAACTATGAAGCTTTCAACATCAGGGATGGGTCAGCAGACTCATGAAGGTGCCTATTATGTCTTCTCTTTTTCTATGTACTTTTCATTTAAATTTTTATTTTTTGTGGGTTACTTTTGTTCTGAAAGAAAGAAATTGAATTTCTTTTCAAGTATCTGTCTCAGACTGTCTTTTTCATGGAAGTTCTTGAAGTGCAAACTTTTCCTTTTCTTGCAATAATTCTTTATCCAAGTGTCTATTTGCAAAAGAAAGAGAATTTCAGTAAGTAATTTAGTTGGACATAATTGGGACTGATGGATAATTTTTTGTTGATTGTGGGTTATGGAAGGGGAGAAGAAATGTTTGAATTCGGAACTATGGCATGCCTGTGCTGGTCCTCTGGTGTCCCTTCCGACAGTCGGGAGTCGAGTGGTTTACTTTCCTCAGGGCCATAGTGAGCAGGTTTCTTTAAGTTATTCTATTGCATCTTCACTTCTTTAATGTTTTACTTTAACTTTGTATGTATGAATGAAGTTATCTAATGGATATTAACTGGAAATTTTGAGTAGGTTGCTGCAACAACTAATAAAGAAGTTGATGCACACATACCCAATTACCCGAGCTTGCCTCCCCAATTGATATGCCAACTTCACAATGTCACAATGCATGTGGGTAGTTTTTTATTTCTTTTTTCTTTTTCACATTGTTGGTTATAAATTAAGTCACCCATATATTGTATAGGCTCTTATAAAATAATTCCAATTATTTGTTATATTTCAGGCAGATGTTGAAATGGATGACGTTTATGCTCAGATGACATTGCAGCCCTTGACTGCGGTAATTTTCTAATGAACTTATCATACTTTCTTCCCTAATAATGGACTTATAATCGAACTATTTGATGCAGCAAGAACAAAAGGATACATATCTACCTGTGGAGCTGGGAATTCCTAGTCGGCAACCGACTAATTACTTTTGCAAGACTCTGACGGCAAGTGATACTAGTACACATGGCGGCTTCTCTGTTCCTAGGCGTGCTGCGGAGAAAGTTTTCCCACCTCTGGTAAATGATATGTTCAGGATTTGATAATTCTGTTTGTGAAACTATTATGAATTCTCTTTGGTCCCTCAGGATTTTTCGCAAACACCGCCTGCACAAGAACTCATTGCTAGGGATCTCCATGATGTTGAATGGAAGTTTAGGCATATTTTTCGGGGTAACTTTCTAATTACTTTTCAACTTACAGCTTTAGACTTTTGGATCCATTGGTATGCTTGTATACTTAAATTTTTGCTCAGTGCTTTCGTGATTTATGTTATTGCATCGGAGGGGAAAGTGCTTTAAAATTTATGTACCTTGATATGTTTGGTACTATTTCTTATCTCTATGTTGTGAAGATTGAGAATTTAATTTGGAAAGGTGTAGGTTGACAATTATTATTATAGCTTCTTCAATTTGAATGATGACAAGTTTTACCTTTCGAGCTATAGCATTTTGTTCCTATTTTGTTTTCTTCTTTCTACTTTGTTTGGAAAGACAGTACTCTCCATTGTAGGGGCTTCATCTACGTAGGTTTTAGTACCATCATTTACACTAATGAGATGATAGTGTTTTCTAGATTATAGGACAATTAGTATTAATCCAAATTAGTTTTTATTTAAAAAATCAGAATTTGGCGCACCACATCATATAAACTAAGTAGCAAACTAATTAGGACTTCGGACCTGTCAATTATGCTTGAGTCCATGTTTATTAGGAGCTACTAAGACCACATAAACTAATTTTACACAAATCTGGGATTCTTCCAGCCTAAAATCCCCTCGTTTTCTGTTCCAATTGTAGTTTTTCTTGTTCTTTTTGGCGACCGGCCTTCCTCTTAATCTTCTTCCAGATTCACCTACTTTCTCTTTTCTCCTCTTTCATGCATTTGGTAATACTACAAAGTCGAACACAAAGCCCGTACTCTTACCTCATATTGGATGTTCAAAAGAATTTTTACCATGGACTATTATGATTTTTTTTCCTTTCCTAATTGACCACACTTTTCCATCATAACATGACCTCTTCTTGAATGTCATTAGAAATGATAAATTCTAAATGCCTGTCCTCTATATCTGTTTAAATTTTAAGTGGATGCATCATTCTATCTAGGACCAGGCCATGAATAAGTCCTGTGTTGAATCTCTGCGCTATCCATTATGAAAAAAATAGTTATGTGCAAGGCTCTAGTAAAATATTACCACTTGCACGTTAGGAATGGGGTGCGTTAGAAATTACACATACTAAAATATGACATATTCTTATGTAAGTGTTTCAATCTAATAAACGTTTTTCGTGGCATTACGTGTCTTTCTCTCTTCTCTATGGCCATAGTCTTTTTGGAGGGGTTGTTCTTCTCATGGTCATTTCTTGATCCAACATTAGTGGAAGTAACACTTTGCTAAATTTCTTATTTTGTTACTCTTTTTTCAACAATATTATGGCCACCTTTTTCTCCGCTTTATTACATTTTTATGTTCAAATTCCCTTTTTCTCATTTTTTTTTTTCACGCAGGTCAGCCCAAGCGTCACTTGCTCACTACTGGGTGGAGTGTCTTTGTCAGTGCCAAAAGACTTGTTGCAGGAGATTCTGTTCTTTTTATCTGGTATCAATTATTTAGCATACTTGACTTCCCAACCTCGATTTCACTTTCCAAAAAACTTTTATTATCATATATAGAGTGAAATGCAAAAATACCCCCTATGCTTTGCCTAATTATAAAAGAACCATGTTATCTATTTTACCAAAAAACCTCCTGTGCTTATTTTTTATGAGCGGAAATAAACCCCTCCCAAGCCTAAATGACATTGATACCCCCAACAAAGGATGCAAAAACACCCCTCTTAACCTAAAAAATTATCAATAACCCCCCCTGTTAACTTTGAAACTTGGCAATAACGCCCTGTTCACTTAAAAAATTGGCAAAAATGTCCCGATGATTTATGAAGGAATTTCAAATGGGCTTTTTTGCTAATAAAAAAAGAACACGGGGATTTTTGCTAATAAAAATAACATAGGTTTTTTTTTAAGTTAGGCAAAGCACAAGGGGTCTTTTTGCATTTAGCTCTTAAATATATTATTTAACATGTCACTGATATGGTTTCAGGAATGAGAAAAACCAGCTCCTTTTGGGAATTCGTCGAGCCAGTCGACCCCAAACAGTGATGCCATCCTCTGTTCTTTCAAGTGACAGTATGCACATTGGACTTCTTGCCGCTGCTGCTCATGCCGCTGCTACTAATAGTTGCTTCACCGTATTTTTTAACCCGAGGTTGAAATTACAAAACTACCACACCTATATATATATATATATATTTATTTATTATTTCCTCATGTGATTACGAATTCTTCTTACGTCAGGGCTAGTCCATCTGAGTTTGTCATACCTCTTTCAAAGTATGTTAAAGCTGTATATCACACCCGCGTTTCAGTAGGAATGCGTTTTAGGATGCTATTTGAAACTGAAGAATCGAGTGTCCGCAGGTATATTGATAAATTCTTTATTTTTCTTCAATTAGCACACATGTTAAGTTCCATATAGTTTAATCTGTACTGGATTCGGTGATACCTTACAAATATACTTATCATTTTGGATTTGAAGATTAAGCAGTATGACTTTTCTCAAAGGAGTTTTGGTTTTCTATAGATTGACTTTCATTGATTTCTTTGTGATGTCAGATTAGTAGTTGACGACATTTAACTTGATATCATGGTTCAGCATTGATAACGTTATGTCTTCAGATTAATGGACTGCAGTATGAATTTTTTTTCTAAAGTCTTGGTTTTCTTGTGCATGAATGATTTCAAACAAGATACATGGGCACAATTACTGGCATCGGCGACTTAGATTCTGTTCGGTGGCCGAACTCTCACTGGCGTTCTGTGAAGGTAAACCACATCTCTTTGTTTCTTAAAGACGCAATCCTTCACTCTGTCTTATTTAGTTCTCATTTTCCCATGAGATTTTCTTTTATTAAAGTAGGATTTAAAAGTAAGTTTTCTTATATACTTTATCTTGTTTTTCTTTTATTACAATATCTAGTTTTTGTTGCAATATCTGATGTTATATTGTAGGAGTTATTATCTTTTTGCACAGTACAAACCTCTAATAGGTCAAATATTATATGGTCATTGGATAACTCGTCTTGTTGAATTTTCGAACACGTATAGCTTCCTAGGTTTACTGAATATCACTAATTTTAGTTGTAAGAATTTTTGCTGGGCTTCTATAATGTCCATTCACCATTTCAGTGTAATTTTGTTGATACTTGTCTGGTCATCATTGGATTTCTAGCCTTGTTGACTTATAATTTGTAGGCAGTCAAAATCATATAAAGGAAAATTTAATTGTAACCGGACTTAAAAACACTGCATTAGTAATCAATCCTCGTGCCAAATTACAAAATGTAAGCTTCACATCATTTACCAAATACCTAATAAAAGGCCCTTACAAGACAAAGAATGCTGCTGTGAAGCTGGTTTCTGGTGGATGTGTACCTTTTTGGCTCTGATTGTTTAGTTCTTAGTCTCTTAATCTCACTTTCCATGAATTTGTAGGTTGGTTGGGATGAATCAACTGCAGGTGAAAGACAGCCAAGGGTATCTTTATGGGAAATCGAGCCTTTGACAACATTTCCCATGTATCCCTCGTTGTTTCCTCTCAGGCTCAAACGACCATGGTATCCAGGAGCATCATCTTTTCAAGGTATAACCCCTCCCCATATTTTCACCCAAGTTGCTTCCCTTTCCCTTGAATTATTTCATAAATTTCATTTTAAATTTTCTGTTTGCCTATCTCAGATGGTAGTAATGAAGCCCTTAACGGCATGGCATGGTTGAGAGGCGAACCAAATGAGCAAGGAGGATTCAACTCTATGAATATTCCATCTGCCGGCGGCATGTATCCTTGGATGCAGCAAAGGTTCGATCCTTCAATCTTAAGAAACGATCTCGGCCATCAGTATCAAGCAATGCTGGCCGCAGGATTACAAAATCAGTTAATGCAGTTCCAACAGCCTCCTGTTCAGTACGCCGGCAGCAATAATCCTCTACCCATACAAACCCAAATGCTATCTGATAACATACAAAGGCCAATCCAACAGCAAATTGACAATCGTGCCATTGAACATCAGCAACAACAAAACTACCAAGAATCGTTCTTGATCCAGCATGATAACAATCTCCAACAAAGGCAGTCCTCTGTTGATGTTCATGTTCCCTCCCCTTCTTTTACGAGTAAATTTCCGGCAGCTACCCCACATTCTAGCATGCAAAATTTGCTCGGTACCCTTTGTTCGGAAGGAAGTGGTAATATTATGAATTTTTCGAGAAATGGGCAGCCGATAATCAATGAACACCCGCCCCAACAATCTTGGTTGGGAAAATTTGCTCAGTCACCGACTACTGATTGTTCGAATTCAATGTCCCTTCCTCCATATCCTGAAAAGGATGCTACTAGTGAACAAGATCATCATGCTCTATTTGGTGCTAATATTATTGACTCATCTGGACTCCTACTTCCCACTACTGTAACTAATATTGGTACTTCTTCAGTGCCATATCAGAGTCCTCTATATGGTTACGTGCAAGATTCTTCTAATGTATTGCACGGTAGTACAGGACAAGTTGAGGGACCTACACCGACCCCTACCTTTGTAAAGGTGATCGTAAGATATTTTTAATTTTACGTACTTATAATCTCTTCTTTCGTAGTGTTTGCAACAGCTTTTGAAAACAGCTTCTGAGCTTATTTTTGCACAGAAGCTGAAATAAGCTGATAAACTATAAGCACTTCCAGAGGGGCTTTTACTTCAACTTGTTCATAAATTGTTGCAAACACACCCTTTGTGCGTTTTTGGGGAGTGACTAATATTTTTTGTTGGTGTAGGTTTACAAGCCGGGGTTCGTGGGTAGGTCATTGGACATTGGCCGGTTCAACAGCTATCAGGAGCTGAGGCAAGAACTGGGTCAGATGTTTGGGATCGAGGGTTTGCTTGAAGACCCTAAAAGATCAGGCTGGCAGCTTGTATTTGTTGACAGGGAGAATGATATACTTCTCCTTGGAGACGACCCTTGGGAGTAAGTATCTCCGTCGAGTGAAATGCAAAAATATCCTCTATGTTTTAGTAAAACTAAAATCCCCCTTATGTTATTTTTATAAACAAAAACCTCGTCTAAAAAACCCCCTCCCTACATATTTTTCAAGAAAAATGACAATTACACCCAACTATAAAATGCAAAAACACATCTATTCACCTAAAAGATTGACGATAATCCCCTTGGTAACTTTGAAAATTGGCAATAACCCCCCTGTTAACTTAAAAATTGGCAATAACCTCCTTATTGATTTATGAAGAAATATCAAATGGAGTTTTTCTCTAATTAAAAAAAAAACATAGGGGGGTGTTTGCTAATAAAGATAACACTAGGGGTTTAGCCAATTTGGCAAGGCAAGGGAGTATTTTTGCATTTAGCTCTATCTCCATATGAAATCGATTGGTACTTTTCCTTTCTTTCTTCATTTTTCTATAGTATTGCAGGAGGAAAGTACTTATAATCTGCTAAATAATTTAATAGCGTTACATTGTTCATGCCACCTTTACAATAGTGAAATGACTTGGTTGTACCGTATTTTTCGTTTTGATTAGAAAATTTCATGTAACAAATTGATAAACACAACCAAACAGGGCATTTGTGAAAGACGTGTGGTATATCAAGATCCTTTCTCCGGAAGATGTGCAGAAGCTGGGAAAACAAGAGGAGGCTGAATCCTTTAGTAGAAGGAATGAAGTTGGTGGAAGGATGAACAATGCCACCGACACCCAAAACCTCGGACCGGGACTCCCATCTCTAGGATCTCTTGAATACTGAGAAAGAACGAACGGAAAAATGTGCTTTTCGTTTGGCACTTGGTTCCCAATTCTTTCTCGTCTATGGGTCCTATTATGTTTCTTCCAAGGAATTTGTTCTAGTGATGATATTATTGTAAGAAAGACCCCCCCCAAATGTAATGATGGTTAATGTGAACATGAACTTTGAAGTTGAAGAATATTTGTATCAGACTTCTTGAGAGTGAGGAACTCAAGTTAGACACTGATTCGTTTTACTTTGTTTCTGTAGTAGTATATAACATGGGATACTTTGCTACTGGTATTCATGGATTTAAGTTTTGTTTTCGTGGTATGTTTCAGTTATTAAAAATTTAGAAATTTTTTGGAAGCTTTTCGAGATTTTTCAGGAAACATTTGAAAAAATTGTAAATTAAAAAAATATGTTGAAGCAGAAATTACATTATATATTCGTTTCAGTTGACTTGAAAATAGAGATTTTTCGGTGTAAACGTATTAAAACTTTTTTATGGTATTATGATTTCATTCCGGGGGGATTTAGTACTAAAAATAAAAGAGATATTATTACTCATATATATATTTTTTGTATGATAGTTTTATTTTATCCTTACGTAATATATTTTCTCTTCCGTAGTCATTGTTTTGTTTTCTTGTTTGTCAGGGTTTTTTTTTGTTCTCCAACTGCTTAAATCACATATTAAATTCTTATAATTTACCTACTAATTGAATCTACTCAAATAATATAAAATTTAAAATGTGAATTGATTTGAAAATATGCATATAGTTTATTCGTCATATTTACATGTCAAATTCAAAGCTTATGCTTCATAGAATATTCATTTTCAACTGTATGCTTAATTTTATTTTTGCTTTTGAAAGTGGTATCTTTTATATAAGTATTAGGCTATCTCCAATGGAGATGACCGGGGTCGGGGCGGGCTCGGGGGTGGGGAGGGTGGCCGTCTCCAGCGGCTAGGGGTGCAGTGCGGGGCGGGGTGGCGGGGAGGGGGGGCTCGGGGCTGCGTCGAGCCCTGTCCACGGCTTGGGGGCCGCGTGACTTCGGGAAGAAGATGAGGGGCGTGTGCAATAGTTCATTTTTTTCTTTCTTTAATTAATTTAATATTTAATTGTTTATTAATTTAAAATAATTATTTAAAAAATATTTAATAAAATTAAAATTTTCTCCTAAATTAAATTAAATTTGTAGAATTGAATTATTTAAAAAAAATTGTTAGTATAATTATTGTATATATACTAGTATTTAATAAACATATATATCCACCAATCTTTAATTGAATTATTTAATATAATAAAAATTTAATTTTTTTAAAATTAAAATAATTAGTAAGAATTGTAATTAAAATAATTAATTTCATAAATTAGTTAGAATTGTAATTAATTTTTTTATGGACAAATTATTAATAATCATATTTATTGTAATTAAAAATTTAATCATTTAATTACAATATTGGTGGTGGCTATATATTTTAAATTATTTGTATAAGTGTGTAATTATTTCAAATGGTAGGTAATTTTTAACTAATTCAAATATTTCAAATGATAGGTGCGTGAATATGAACATAATTAGGGTGTAAGATCTAAACCTCAAACTTTGTATGAGGGCATAGATCTAACTATTTTCGCATAATTACATATATTTCTATGGCCAAATGGTTTATATCGGCATTTAGCTATTTTCTAAATATTTAACATTTAGAAAAAAGATAGTGTAATTTCAATATTTCTTTTAAAATACCACAATCATTATTGTTCATATTTCTACTATCACACATAAACTATTATATAAGTAGATTTAAAATAAATAATAGCACGGAGCTTATTTAATCTAATCTAACTTACTATTATTACAAAGCGGTGTTTTGGTTAAAAAAGTTAATTTTGACTCAAATTCTTTTTTCTCCTTTTTTTGAATTAGTTTTATTTAATAAATATTCTCTTTTTCACAACATTCATCCCACGTTCTGTAACTGCCATTCTCCCTCCCGCTTCCATCTTTCATTTTGTTGAATCCTTTTACTATTGTTTCCATTAAAGATTTGTGGAAGGTGTAGATATTATGTATATTAGCAATTATGAATGGTTATATAAAGATATTGAGCCATTATCATCAGGTATATCATTTTCTTGTTGAAATGATAAACTCCCATTGTTGACTTCATTTAAAAAAGATTTTTGTTTTTTTAAATAGAAATGATATACTCGATTTTAATAAATTTATTTCCTATGTTTTCTAGTACTGTTTGGCTATATTTTAAGAGTTATCAAGACATTAGAGCTTAATCCACCTCTCTTCTCAATTATTATAAAAGCATGAATATTTCTTAACTTTTGTGTGCGGACTAAAATACCCTTATTTAAATTGTAAAGTGATATTTAATTCAATGATAAATATATAAAAATAATTGAAAATGTATAATTAGAAATGAAGTTTTATTATATTCATCTCCTACATAAACTCCTAAAATTTATAAACTCTCTCTTACATCAATTTTTATAATTCTAATCTTAACGAACCATTAAAAAAAACACTATTATTTTAATAGCTTCTAAAACTATATATAAAAAGTTGGTGAAAATTTGGGTGAAACCAATAAAAAAAAGTGTCCCTGAAATCGATTAATACATGTGAAATCAATGAACATTCGGGTGAAATTCGTGAAAAAAGGATGAAACCAGTGAAACAACAACATCAGTGAAAAACGGGTGAAATTGGTGAAAAAAATGAATAAAGTCAGTGAAAACGTGTCAAATCAACGAAAATTCAGATGAAATTAGTGAAAAGAACATATGAAATCAGTGAAAAAATGTGCAAAATAGGTGAAAACGGTTTAATATGATAAAAAAACGTGTGAAATCATAAAATTTAACAGACAAAATATGGCGTAAAAACAAGAAAAATTTATAACCGATAAAAAAGGGGTAAAACAATAAAAAGAACATTAAACTAGTAAAAATTAATAAAATCGATTAAATAAAGGTTAAATCGGTGAAAAATGAATTAAACTAATGGATTAAAAAGGTGAAAAATGAGTTAATTTGCTTTATTTTATGACATAATAAAATTAATTTTATTCTAATTTATAAAAGATACCTTAACTAGACACGTACAACGTAAGTGCGATTTCCTAGTTTAATCAAGTGAATTGAAATGAAACCTAAACAACAACATGCAGAGGGGTAACCACTTACTGAATTTTTGATCAAGCATCAATACTTACAATATCAACTCCAAACTCATTCATAACCTGCAAGATTTGATTGACATGCATACAATGTGATCGAGAACATCTGAATCAGATCCTGCTGAAACAAAACTAATGGCACGCTCTACCGCTCCAAACTCTTTGGCTCTACCCACCTGAGACATAGAGAACAAGGAGAAAAAATCAGGAGAATGATTCAAAGATTAAAATACCTCCCCAGACATTAATGAACATAAAATTCTACCCTTTGAAAATAAGTGCATGCAGAATCTGGCATGTCATAGTTAATGACAACCTTCACTCCTTTAATGTGAATTCCTCTATTAACCAAAGCTGTTGCTACTAAAATTCTGTTATGCCTCTTTTCAGATCCCTTGTTTTGAGCCAATCCCTTGTTTAGAGCCAATCTGCAATTCAGCATCAGAATATTTGAAACTTAGAAAAACAAAATCACATATTTTAGCCTTTTAGAAACTAAATATCAACATCCTGAAATACATAGCATTTGTGCATAGTAACTAAAACGTGGGGTGCATGTTGAAAGTTTCATGCTTAGTTTGACCTAATTGAATTATATAGTTGTGTTATAGGCATATATTGCGCAATGAAGTAGGAAAAAATAGAAGTTTGATGTTGGTCCCAAGTGGTCAGATGAGGTCTAGAAGAGGGGGGGGGGGGGGGGGGGGTGAATAGACCTCTGAAAACTAAAATTTCTCTAACTTTTCTTATCAGCAGAGTAAGCTGATCAAGAACTCGTGAGACTACTTCACTGATTGTGCACTTAGCTTAATCAGTAGAGTTGACCACTCGTCTGATTTAACTTATCTGATTCAAATATAATCAGAGTTTGAAATACTTGTTTGCAGCGAATATATCAAGTGTTTTTCAACAAGTTGTTTTCTTCCTTAAAAGATTTTAACCCCAGTTTGTTTAAACTCCTTTTAAAATATTTTGTTCAGTTCGTATGTTTGATGTTCTTTGAAAATATGCAAGTACGAATGCAGTAAACAAACACACATAATTTTTATAGTGGTTATATAGACAAGAATGTCTTTTAGTCCACTCTTCCAAGTCACTTAGATCTTGGGTTATACTATAATCACTAAGTTTACAGTATACTCTGCTTGCGCAATTCAACAAATGAAAAGCCACAAGTTCGTAGTAAGAAATCACAAAGAAGTCCTACTCTCTGAAGCTAAATTACTCACTTAGATGGATTTACACTTCTCACAACTTCTCTCTTTACAGAAATCACTTAGATTTATATTTTGGCTTTGTTCTTCAACTCGGCTTTGTCAACAAATGACTAAGCTGATGGTGATCTGTATTTGAGTTTGAGACTTAGAAGATTTTGCTTGCTTTGATTTTCTCTCAGTTGTGTATCTTCTCTAACTCTTTAATTCAAATATATTTATACTTGAGGATTTGAAATTCTGCCCGTTGAAAGTTGACAGATCTTCAAATTTTCCTCGAGTACTGGTCCTTGCTTCAGAACGGCTTCTGCAACTGTTCACTGTACAGTTCTGCTGTACTTTCTGTCACGTCGCATTAAATGCACCTTGCGGATCTGAGGTTCCTCTTCAATCAGTGGACTTTAATACCCTTCTCTTACAGCATTTATTACACCGAGTGCATTTATTACCGTTGCAATGACTTTCTGATCACTTTCACTCTGCTGGTCGAATCTGCCCTTCTGATGAACACTCTGCTAATTCAAACCGAACTCATCTAATTTGACTCTGCTGAAATCCACCAGTCTGATTCCGAACTCAGCATCAGATCAGTAGTCTTCTGGACCAAAATTCAACCCTTCTGATTTTACTTGTCTTCTCAGATTGAATTTCCCAGAGGTTGCTAAGCTTCCATTACTTAGCTGATGACTTTTGGAAATCATCAAAACCTCCCTTCACTTCTCCATCTTCATCCAACATTTGATTTCCATGCAAAGAAACACATAGACTGTCTGCATCTAAAACTTCGAGAAAATAACCAAACCAAAAAATTGACAAAAGAGTCTCACAAACCTTTCTTCTTGAGACACGCCAAAGTAAATGCAAATAGATGGAAAATTAGACCCCACAAGTAAGTTGTTCGGCTCAGCGGCTTCATTGAAGCTTTTGACAAATATGACGATGACTTTAACGTTCAAGTCATCAAGAAGCCGCTTCAGCTTCCGAAATATCCTCTTCTTCTATGCTTCCTTACTTTGATGTAGTGCTGTCAAATATTACAATCAAGTAAGCTACAATGTTACTTTTAGACCAAATAACACAAGAAAAATATTAAATCCACACCTGTACAGGACCATGAAGGGTCAACTTAGCTTCATCATCCACGGAAATTTCCAATGGCTGAAAAGAAGAAAATGTCACAGTAAAACATATTAGGAGCCCACAAGAAAGCTAGAACAATCGAAACATAAAGTGCAAGTAGGAATGGCCACAAGACATTACATCATATATTTCTTGCAAACTTCTTGAATTTCCTTGGTGAATGTATTAGAGATCACCATGACTTGCTTATCACTGGAGGTCATCCCGAAGATCTTCGCCACATCTTTTCGAATTTATGGTGAGTTAGAAGAAATTATGAGTAATCTCAAGGGAAAGGAAAACATGATAAAGAGATCGCAAGAGTATATTTCTATGACGTACCATGCTTCTCCATAATCTCCATACATTCGATGAAGAATTAAATGCCTCACATTTTTCAGGTTAAAAAGGTCCTTATCTTTAGCCATAGTAAGAATCCTTCCTGGTGTTCCAATAACAATAAACGAGACTTTTTTCTTCAAAGAATATTCTTGGGTTCCATCAAGGAAATCTAAAACATTGATATCTGCCACGTACGTGTTTAGCCGCTCAAACTCCTAAGAAACCTTTAAACAAGAAAAAAAATGACACCCAGTAAGTAAATTACTGATCATAATTGGCAGAGAGGCAAATGAGAAAATATTGTTTTAAGTCTATAGAGAAAATTCATAGTTCGGAGACATATTTTCAACTGACTTCCGTTGATGGCATAGAACTAGAGCGACAATTTCACCAACAACCGATTTAATTTGCGGCAATATTGTATGAACAAATGTATCGATCCCCCCTCCCCAACATCCCCTTGGAAGATAATATCCATTCCTATAATGGTCGGGTGTGTGACTGGAGATGGGCAGTAATTAAATTGTTCTATGATTCGGTAATGTGATTTTAAACTGATTCCACACATACCAACATTCCTCAACAACAGACAGTACCCACCCTCTACCCATTTTTTTCCCCAAGAATTCCTTACAATACAATGATCATCACCGTTCTCTGTGCCATAGCCCACTATTAGAACAACATGATTTAATTCTTCCCCCCAACTATTCCGGACTATACCACCTGCATATGTACAAGATCTAAAATTAATGGCAATGCAAGTCGCCAGAGGTTGACGTTTAACAACCTTTTTCAGCTCATTATCATCTCCCTTCGGAATACGTATAAAAGAATCAATAAATACTACATTTTTCTTCCGGGGATTAATGTAACGGACCGCCCGTCGGGAGGCCGGAGTGTGCAACACAGGGACCCGACGGCAAGGCATGGCCCAGTTAAAGCTTTGCCAACCATGAAGGTTCTAGAATTCTCTACTACTCTCTACATAAAATAGTGTTGTATATAGTAAGAGATTCTAGAGTATTCCAATTTCCACATACTTGTACATAATTCTACACATGGTAGATAGAGGAAGAAAGATCTAGAGAATAAATCTCAACCATTAGATCAAGTTGATCACCACCGTCCATTTGAGGTGGTGGGACTATAAATAGGGCCACTCAGCTCATTTGTAACCATCCAAGTTTGAGTGAATCAACAAGCTTTCTAAAGTTCTCTCAAAGCTCTCTTTACTTTCCACTTTTCACTTAGTCAAGAAGTTAGGCTGATTTAGCTGAATCCGCAAGGGACGGAAAAGATCGCAAGGGGCGTTTCGAGGCTAGGTGTCGCACGATACTTGAACGAGTCAAGTTTGAGACATCACACTATCCATCCTTACCGCTATATGGGTAAATTTTTTCAGTGTCTAAGCCTTCGATAATATGTCTAAAGCTAGCGGCTATAGCACCTCCCTTGCAACCTCTAGTGCCAATAGTACAATCGATTAAATGTTGCTCGGAAAGTCCTATTAGTTGTCCATTTTGAATGCAATTAAGAGACTCCACGGTAGAAATGCTACCAAAGGTCCAACAACTATGGCAACTACCCTGTTGTCTGATTGGAAGAATGACCCCGTTTTCCCTCCAATCAAAGTTATCACCCATTTTGTGTATCTGCAGAACATAAAACAAGGCGGATACCAGAAGTTAACACACCAGATTCGGGCAATACTTGGGTTACGATTGTTGATTGAATGAAACATTAATTGCTAATTGAATTTAAAAGTTGCAATAAAAGAAACTTAGCAAGTTTTATCGAAATACACTAGACTATTTTTCTGGAGGCGGCGAAGACGGGGTAGGGCGCATGGCTTTTGCTCCGTGAGCTGCTTAGGCTTGGTCAGGAAAATAGAGCGTGCTCCTTGTTGTTCGGTAGTATAATGTTAGGGATATTGGTGAATTGAAATGAAACCTAAACAACATGTAGAGGGGTAACCACTTACTGGATTTGGATCAAGCATCAATACTTACAATATCAACTCCAAACTCATTCATAACCTGCAAGATTTGATTGACATGCATACAATGTGATCGAGAACATCTGAATCAGATCCTGCTGAAACAAAATTAATGGCACGCTCTAGTGCTCCAAACTCTTTGGCTCTACCCACCTGAGACATAGAGAACAAGGAGAAAAAATCAGGAGAATGATTCAAAGATTAAAATACCTCCCTAGACGTTAATGAACATAAAATTCTACCCTTTGAAAATAAGTGCATGCAGAATCTGGCATGTCATAGTTAATGACAACCTTCACTCCTTTAATGTGAATTCCTCTATTAACCAAAGCTGTTGCTACTAGAATTCTGTTATGCCTCTTTTCAGATCTCTTGTTTTGAGCCAATCCCTTGTTTAGAGCCAATCGGCAATTCAGCATCAGAATATTTGAGACTTAGAAAAACAAAATCACATATTTTAGCCTCTTAGAAACTAAATATCAACATCCTGAAATACATAGCATTTGTGCATAGTAACTAAAACGTGGGGTGCATGTTGAAAGTTTCATGCTTAATTAGACCTAATTGAATTATATAGTTGCGTTATAGGCTTATATTGCGGAATGAAGTAGGAAAAAATAGAAGTTTGATTTTCATGAAAAGAAACACATAGACTGTCTGCATCTCAAACTTCGAGAAAATAACAACCAAATCAAAAAATTGACAAAAGCGTCTCACAAACCTTTATTCCTGAGACACGCCAAAGTGAATGCAATTACATGGAAAATTAGACCCCACAAGCAAGTTGTTCGGCTCAGCGGCTTCATTGACGCTTTTGACAAATATGACGATGACTTTAACGATCAAGTCATAAAGAAGCCGCTTTAGCTTCCGAAATATCCTCTTCTTCTATGCTTCCTTACTTTGATGTAGTGCTGTCAAATATTACAATCAAGTAAGCTACAATGTTACTTAATAACACAAGAAAAATGTCAAAATCACACATGTACAAGACCATGAAGGGTCAACTCAGGTTCATCATCAACGAAAATTTTCAATGGCTGAAAAGAAGATAATGTCACAGTAAAACATATTAGGAGCCCACAAGAAAGCTAGAACAATCTAAACATAAAGTGAAAGTAGGAATGGCCACAAGACTATACATCATGCATATATATATTTCTTGCAAACTTCTTGAATTTCCTTGGTGAATGTATTTGAGATCACCATGACTTGCTTATCACTGGAGGTCATCCCGAAGATCTTCGCCACATCTTTTCGCATTTATTGTATGTTAGAAGAAATTATTCGTAATCTCAAGGGAAAGGGAAACATGATAAAGATATTGCAAGATTATATTTTTATGACGTACAATGCTTCTCCAGAATCTCCACACATTGATGAAGAATTAAATGCCTCACATTTTTCAGGTTAAAAAAGTCCTTATCTTTAGCCATAGTAAGAATCCTTCCTGGTGTTCCAATAACAATATACAAGACTTTTTTCTTCAAAGAATATTCTTGGGTTCCATCAATGAAATCTAAAACATTGATATCTGCCACGTACGTGTTTAGCCGCTCAAACTCATAAGAGACCTATAAACAAGAAAAAAAAATGACACCCAGTAAGTAAATTACTGATCATAATTGGCTGAGAGGCAAATGAGAAAATATTGTTTTAAGTCTATAGAGAAAATTCATAGTTTGGAGACATACATTTTCAACTGACATCCGTTGATGGCATAGAACTAGAGCGACAACTTCACCATCAACCGGTTTAATTTGCGGCAATATTGTATGAACAAATGTATCGATCCCCCCCCCCCCCCCCCCTCCACCAACATCCCCTTGGAAAATAACATCCATTCCTATAATGGCCGGGTGTGTGACTGGAGATGGCCAGTGTTTAAATTGTTCTATGATTCGGTAATATGATTTTAAACTAATTCCACACATACCAACATTCCTCAACAACCGACAGTGCCCACCCTCAAATCATTTTTTTTTCCAAGAATTCCTTACAATCCAATAATCCTCACCGTTCTCTGCGCCATAGCCCACTATTTGAAAAATATGATTTAATTCTTCCCCCCAACTCTTCCGGACTATACCACCTGCATATGTACAAGATCTAAAATTAATGGCAATGCAAGTCGCCACAGGTTGACGTTTAACCGCATTTTTCAGCTAATTTTCATCTCCCTTCGAAATACGTATAAAAGAATCAATAAATACTACCTTTTTCTTCCGGGGATTACTGTAACGGACCGCCCGTCGGGAGGCCGGAGTGTGCAACACAAGGACCCGACGGCAAGGCATGGCCTAGTTAAAGTTTTGCCAACCATGGAGGTTCTAGAATTCTCTACCACTCTCTACATAAAGTAGTGTTGTATATAGTAGGAGATTCTAGAGTATTCCACATATTTGTACATAATTCTACACATGGTATATAGAGGTAGAAAGATCTAGAGAATAAATATCAACCGTTAGATCAAGTTGATCACCACCGTCCATTTGAGGTGGTGAGACTATAAATAGGGCCACTTAGCTCATTTGTAACCATCCAAGTTTGAGTGAATCAACAAGCTTTCTAAAGTTCTCTCAGAGCTCTCTTTACTTACTTTTCACTTTTCACTTACTTAGTCAAAAAGTTAGGCTGACTTAGCTGAATTTGCAAGGGACGAAAAAGATCGCAAGGGGCGTTTCGAGGCTAGGTGCAACACGACACTTGAACGAGTCAAGTCCGTGACATCACACTGTCCATCCTTACCGCTATATGGGTAAATTTTTCCAATGTCTAAGTCTTCGATAATATGTCTAAAGCTAGCAGCTATAGCACCTCCCTTGCAACCTCTAGTGCCAACAGTACAATCGATTAAATGTTGCTCGAAAAGTCGTATTAGTTGTCCATTTTGAATGCAATTAAGAGACTCCACGGTAGAAATGCTACCAAAGGTCCAACAACTATGGCAACCACCCTGCTGTCTGATTGGAAGAATGACCCATTTTTTCCTCCAATAAAAGTTATCACCCATTTTGTGTATCTGCAGAACATAAAACAAGGCGGATACCAAAAGTTAACATTCCAGATTCAGACAATACTTTGGTTACGATTGCTGATTGAATGAAACATTGCTGATTGAATTAAAAAGTTGCAATAAAAGAAAATTAGCAAGTTTTATCGAAATACACTAGACTATTTTTTCTGGAGGCGGCGAAGACGGGGTAGGGTGCATGGCTTTTGCCCATGAGCTGCTTAGGCTTGGTCAGGAAAATGAAGCGTGCCCCTTGTTGTTTGGTAGTATAATGTTAGGGATATTGGTGAATTGAAATGAAACCTAAACAACAACATGTAGAGGGATAACCACTTACTGTATTTGGATCAAGCATCAATACTTACAATATCAACTCCAAACTCATTCTTAACATGCAAGATTTGATTGATATGCATACAATGTGATCGAGAACATCTGAATCAGATCCTGCTGAAACAAAACTAAAGGCACGCCCTACCGCTCCAAACTCTTTGGCTCTACCCACCTGAGACATAGAGAACAAGGAGAAAAAATCATGACAATGATTCAAAGTTTAAAATACCTCTCTAGACATTAATGAACAGAAAATTCTACCCTTTGCAAATAAGTGCATGCATATTCTGTCATGTTATAGTTAATGACAACCTTCACTCCTTTTATGTGAATTCCTCTATTAACCAAGTCTGTTGCTACTAGAATTCTGTTATGCCTCTTTTCAGATCCCTTGTTTTGAGCCAATCCTTTGTTTAGAGCCAATCTGCAATTCAGCATCAGAATATTTGAGACTTAGAAAAACAAAATCACATATTTTAGCCTCTTAGAAACTAAATATCAACATCATGAAATACATAGCATTTGTGCATAGTAACTAAAAAGTGGGGTGCATGTTGAAAGTTTCAGTCTTAATTCGACCTAATTGAATTATATAGTTGCGTTATAGGCTTATATTGCACAATGAAGTAGGAAAAAATAGAAGTTTGATTTCCATGAAAAGAAACAAATAGACTGTCTGCATCTCAAACTTCGAGAAAATAACAACCAAACCATTATTGGACTTTTTTCTGGTGTTCCAATAACAATATACGGGACTTTTTTCTTGAAAGAATATTCTTGGGTTCCATCAAGGAAATCTAAGAAATTGATATCTGCCACGTACGTGTTTAGCCGCTCAAACTTGTAAGAGACCTGTAAACAAGAAAAAAAAAAATGACACCCAGTAAGTAAATTACTGATCATAATTATCAGAGAGGCAAATGAGAAAATATTGTTTAAGTCTATAGAGAAAATTCATAGTTCGGAGACATACATTTTCAACTGACTTTCGTTGATGGCATATAACTAGAGCGATAACTTCACCAGCAAACGGTTTAATTTGTGGCAATATTGTATGAACAAATGTATCGATCCCCCTCCCCCCCACACCCCCCCCCCTCCACCGACATCCCCTTGGAATATAACATCCATTCCTATAATAGCCGGGTGTGTGACTGGAGATGGGCGGTATTTAAATTGTTCTATGATTCGGTAATATGATTTTAAACTGATTCCACACATACCAACATTCCTCAACAACCGACAGTACCCACCCTCTACTCATTTTTCCCCCAAGAATTCCTTACAATCCAATAATCCTCACCGTTCTCTGTGCCATAGCCCACTATAAGAACAATATGATTTAATTCTTCCCCCCAACTCTTTCGGACTTTACCACCTGCATATGTACAAGATCTAAAATTAATGACAACGCAAGTCGCCATAGGTTGACGTTTAACAGCCTTTTTCAGCTCATTTTCATCATCCTTCGGAATATGTATAAAAGAATCAATAAATACTACATTTTTCTTCCGGGAATTACTGTAACGGACCGCCCGTCGGGAGGCCGGCATGTGCAACACAGGGACCCGACGGCAAGGCATGGCCTAGTTCAAGCTTTGCCAACCATGAAGGTTCTAGAATTCTCTACCACTCTCTACATAAAGTAGGAGATTCTAGAGTATTCCATATACTTGTATTCGAGATAAAGTGCAAGTAGGAATTGTCACAAGACATTACATCATTCATATATATATTTCTTGCAAATTCTTGAATTTCCTTGGTGAATGTATTAGAGATCACCTTGACTTGCTTATAACTGGAGGTCATCCCGAAGATCTTCGCCGCATCTTTTCGCATTTATGGTAAGTTAAAGGAAATTATGAGTAATCTCAAGGGAAAGGGAAACATGATAAAGAGATCGCAAGATATATTTCTTAGACGTACCATGCTTATCCAGAATCTCCACACATTCATGAAGAATTAAATGCCTCACATTTTTCAGGTTAAAAAGGTCCTTATCTTTAGCCATAGTAAGAATCCTTCTTGATGTTCCAATAACAATATACGAGACTTTTTTCTTGAAAGAATATTCTTGGGTTCCATCAAGGAAATCTAAATCATTGATATCTGCCACGTACGTGTTTAGCCGCTCAAACTCGTAAGAGACCTGTAAACAAGAAAAAAAAATGACACCCAGTAAGTAAATTACTGATCATAATTGGCAGAGAGGCAAATGAGAAAATATTGTTTTAAGTCTATAGAGAAAATTCATAGTTCGGAGACATACATTTTTAACTGACATCCGTTGATGGCATAGAACTAGAGCGACAACTTCACCATCAACCGGTTTAATTTGCGGCAATATTGTATGAACAAATGTATCGACCCCACCCCCCCCCCCCCCCACCCCAACCAACATCCCCTTGGAAGATAACATCCATTCCTATGGCCGGGTGTGTGACTGGAGATGGCAGTATTTAAATTGTTCTATGATTCGGTAATATGATTTTAAACTGATTCCACACATACCAACATTCCTCAACAACCAACAATACCCACCCTCTACTCATTTTTTTCCCCAAGAATTCCTTACAATCCAATAATCCTCACCGTTATCTGTGCCATAGCCCACTATTAGAAAAACAAGATTTAATTCTTTCCCCCAACTCTTCCGGACTATACCACCTGCATATGTACAAGATCTGAAATTAATGACAATGCAAGTCGCCACAGGTTGATGTTTAACAGCCTTTTTCAGCTCATTTTCATCTCCCTTCGGAATACGTATAAAAGAATCAATAAATACTACCTTTTTCTTCGGGAGGCCGGAGTGTGCAACACAGGGACCCGACGGCAAGGCATGGGCTAGTTAAAGTTTTGCCAACTATGGAGGTTCTAGAATTTTATACCACTCTCTACATAAAGTGGTGTTGTATATGGTAGGAGATTCTAGAGTATTCCACATACTTGTATTCCACATAAAGTGCAAGTAGGAATGGCCACAAAACATTACATCATGCATATAAATATTTCTTGCAATCTTCTTGAATTTTCTTGGTGAATGTATTAGAGATCACCATGACTTGCTTATCATTGGAGGTCATCCCGAAGATCTTCGCCGCATCTTTTCGCATTTATGGTAAGTTAGAAGAAATTATGAGTAATCTCAAGGGAAAGGGAAACATGATAAAGAGATCGCAAGAGTATATTTCTAAGACATACCATGCTTCTCCAGAATCTCCACACATTCTTGAAGAATTAAATGCCTCACATTGTTCAGGTTAAAAAGGTCCTAATCTTTAGCCATAGTAAGAATCCTTCTTGGTGTTCCAATAACAATATACGGGACTTTTTTCTTGAAAGAATATTCTTGGGTTCCATCAAGGAAATCTAAAACATTGATATCTGCGACGTACGTGTTTAGCCGCTCAAACTCGTAAGAGACCTGTAAACAAAAAAAAAAAAATGACACCCAGTAAGTAAATTACTGATCATAATTATCAGAGAGACAAATGAGAAAATATTGTTTTAAGTCTATAGAGAAAATTCATAGTTCGGAGACATACATTTTCAACTGACTTTCTTAGATGGCATAGAACTAGAGCGACAACTTCACCAGCAACCGGTTTAATTTGCGGCAATATTATATGAAAAAATGTATCGATCCCCCCCACCAATATCCCCTTGGAAGATAACATCCATTCCTATAATGGTCAGGTGTGTGACTGGAGATGGGCAATATTTAAATTGTTCTACGAATTGGTAATATAATTTTGGTAATATAATTTTGAACTGATTCCACACATACCAACATTCCTCAACAACCGACAGTACCCACCCTCTACCTATTTTTTCCCCAAGAATTACTTACAATCCAATAATCCTCACCGTTCTCTTTCCATAGCCCACTATTAGAACAACATGATTTAATTATTCCCCCCAACTCTTTCGGACTATACCACCTGCATATGTACAAGATCTGAAATTAATGACAATGCACATCGCCACAGGTTGACGTTTAACAGCAAGCCTTTTTCAGCTCATTTTCATCTCCCTTCGGAATACGTATAAAAGAATCAATAAATACTACCTTTTTCTTCCGGGAATTACTGTAACGGATCGCCCGTCGGGAGGCCGGAATGTGCAACACAGGGACCAGACGGCAAGGCATGGCCTAGTTAAAGTTTTGCCAACTATGAAGGTTCTAGAATTCTCTACCACTCTCTACATAAAGTAGTGCTGTATATGGTAGGAGATTATAGAGTATTCCACATACTTGTATATATTCCACATACTTGTATTCCACAGAAAGTGGAAGTAGGAATGGCCACAAGACATTACATCATACATATATATATTTCTTAAAAACTTCTTGAATTTCCTTGTTGAATGTAATAGAGATCACCATGACTTGCTTATCACTGGAGGTCATCCCGAAGATCTTCGCCGTATCTTTTCGCATTATGGTAAGTTAGAAGAAATTATGAGTAATCTCAAGGGAAAGGGAAACATGATAAAGAGATCGCAAGAGTATATTTCTAAGACATACCATGCTTCTCCAGAATCTCCACACATTCTTGAAGAATTAAATGCCTCACATTGTTCAGGTTAAAAAGGTCCTAATCTTTAGCCATAGTAAGAATCCTTCTTGGTGTTCCAATAACAATATACGGGACTTTTTTCTTGAAAGAATATTCTTGGGTTCCATCAAGGAAATCTAAAACATTGATATCTGCGACGTACGTTTTTAGCCGCTCAAACTCGTAAGAGACCTGTAAACAAAAAAAAAAAATGACACCCAGTAAGTAAATTACTGATCATAATTATCAGAGAGACAAATGAGAAAATATTGTTTTAAGTCTATAGAGAAAATTCATAGTTCGGAGACATACATTTTCAACTGACTTTCTTAGATGGCATAGAACTAGAGCGACAACTTCACCAGCAACCGGTTTAATTTGCGGCAATATTATATGAAAAAATGTATCGATCCCCCCCACCAATATCCCCTTGGAAGATAACATCCATTCCTATAATGGTCAGGTGTGTGACTGGAGATGGGCAATATTTAAATTGTTCTACGAATTGGTAATATAATTTTGGTAATATAATTTTGAACTGATTCCACACATACCAACATTCCTCAACAACCGACAGTACCCACCCTCTACCTATTTTTTCCCCAAGAATTACTTACAATCCAATAATCCTCACCGTTCTCTTTCCATAGCCCACTATTAGAACAACATGATTTAATTATTCCCCCCAACTCTTTCGGACTATACCACCTGCATATGTACAAGATCTGAAATTAATGACAATGCACATCGCCACAGGTTGACGTTTAACAGCAAGCCTTTTTCAGCTCATTTTCATCTCCCTTCGGAATACGTATAAAAGAATCAATAAATACTACCTTTTTCTTCCGGGAATTACTGTAACGGATCGCCCGTCGGGAGGCCGGAATGTGCAACACAGGGACCAGACGGCAAGGCATGGCCTAGTTAAAGTTTTGCCAACTATGAAGGTTCTAGAATTCTCTACCACTCTCTACATAAAGTAGTGCTGTATATGGTAGGAGATTATAGAGTATTCCACATACTTGTATATATTCCACATACTTGTATTCCACAGAAAGTGGAAGTAGGAATGGCCACAAGACATTACATCATACATATATATATTTCTTAAAAACTTCTTGAATTTCCTTGTTGAATGTAATAGAGATCACCATGACTTGCTTATCACTGGAGGTCATCCCGAAGATCTTCGCCGTATCTTTTCGCATTATGGTAAGTTAGAAGAAATTATGAGTAATCTCAAGGGAAAGGGAAACATGATAAAGAGATCGCAAGAGTATATTTCTATGACGTACCATGCTTCTTCAGAATCTCCACACATTGATGAAGAATTAAATGCCTCATATTTGTCAGGTTAAAAAGGTCCTTATCTTTAGCCAATGTAAGAATCCTTCCTAGTGTTCTAAGAACAATATAAGGGACTTTTTTTCTTCAAAGAATATTATTGGGTTCTATCAAGGAAATCTAAAACATTGATATCTGCCATTTACATGTTTAGCCGCTAAAATTCGTAAGAGACCTGTAAACAAGAAAAAAAAATGACACCTACTAAGTAAATTACTGACCATAATTGGCAGAGGCAAATGAGAAAATATTGTTTTAAGTCTAGATAAAATTCATAGTTCGGAGACATACATTTTCAACTGACTTTCTTTAATGGCATAGAACTAGAGCGACAACTTCACCAGCAACCGGTTTAATTTGCAGCAATATTATATGAAAAAATGTATCGATCCCCTCCACCAATATCCCCTTGGAAGATAACATCCATTCCTATAATGGTCGGGTGTGTGACTAGAGATTGCAGTATTTAAATTGTTCTATGATTCGGTAAAATAATTTTAATTTGATTCCACACATACAAAAATTCCTCAACAACCGACAGTACCCACCCTCTACCCATTTTTTTCCCCAAGAATTCCTTACAATCCAATAATCCTCACCGTTCTCTGTTCCATAGCCCACTATTAGAACAACATGATTTAATTATTCCCCCCAACTCTTCCGGACTATACCACCTGCATATGTACAAGATCTGAAATTAATGACAATGCAAGTCGCCACTGGTTGACGTTTAACAGCCTTTTTCAGCTCATTTTCATCTCCCTTCGGAATACGTATAAAAGAATCAATAAATATTACCTTTTTCTTCCAAGAATTACTGTAACGGACAGCACGTCGGGAGGCCGGAGTGTGCAACACAGGGACCCGACGTCAAGGCATGGCCTAGTTAAAGTTTTGCCAACTATGAAGGTTCTAGAATTCTCTACCACTCTCTACATAAAGTAGTGTTGTATATGGTAGGAGATTCTAGAGTATTCCACATACTTGTATTTATTCCACATACTTGTATTCCACATAAAGTGCACGTAGGAATGGCCACAAGACATTACATCATACATATATATATTTCTTGCAAACTTCTTGAATTTCCTTGGTGAATGTATTAGAGATCACCATGACTTGCTTATCACTGGAGGTCATCCCGAATATCTTCGCCACATCTTTTCGCATTTATGGTAAGTTAGAAGAAATTATGAGTAATCTCAAGGGAAAGGAAAACATGATAAAGAGATCGCAAGAGTATATTTATATGACGTACCATGCTTCTCCAGAATCTCCACACATTGATGAAGAATTAAATGCCTCACATTTTTCAGGTTAAAAAGGTCCTTATCTTTAGCCAATGTAAGAATCCTTCCTGGTGTTCTAATAACAATATAAGGGACTTTTTTCTTCAAAGAATATTATTGGGTTCCATCAAGGAAATCTAAAATATTGATATCTTCCATGTACGTGTTTATCCGCTCAAATTCGTAAGAGACCTGTAAACAATAAAAAAAAATGACACCTAGTAAGTAAATTATTGATCATAATTGGCAGAGAGGCAAATGAGAAAATATTGTTTTAAGTCTATAGAGAAAATTTATAGTTCGGAGACATACATTTTCAACTTACTTCTGTTGATGGCATAGAACTAGAGCGACAACTTCACCAGCAACCGGTTTAATTTGCAGCAATATTGTATGAACAAATGTATCGATCCCGACCCCCCCCCCCCCCCACAACATCCCCATGGAAGATAACATCCATTCCATAATGGCCGGGTGTGTGACTGGAGATGGGCAGTATTTAAATTGTTCTATTATTCGGCAATATGATTTTAAATTGATTCCACACATACCAACATTCCTCCACAACCGACAGTACCCACCCTCTACCCATTTTTTCCCCAAGAATTCCTTACAATCCAATAATCATCATCGTTCTCTGTTCCATATCCCACTATTAGAACAACATTATTTAATTCTTCCCCCCAACTCTTCCGGACTATACCACCTGCATAGGTACAAGATCTAAAATTAATGACAATGCAAGTCGACACAGGTTGACGTTTAACAGCATTTTTCAGCTCATTTTCATCTCCCTTCGGAATACGTATAAAAGAATCAATAAATACTACATTTTTCTTCCGGGAATTACTGTAACGGACCGCCCGTCGGGAGGTCGGAGTGTGCAACACAGGGGCCCGACAGCAAGGCATTGCCTAGTTAAAGCTTTGCCAACCATTGAGGTTCTAGAATTATCTACCACTCTCTACATAAAGTAGTGTTGTATATAGAAGGAGATTATAGAGTATTCAACATACTTGTATATATGCCACACACTTGTATTCCACATAAAGTGCAAGTAGGAATGGCCATAAGACATTACATCATGCATATATATATTTCTTGCAAACTTCTTGAATTTCCTCGGTGAATGTATTAGAGATCACCATGACTTGCTTATCACTGGAGGTCATACCGAAGATCTTCGCCGCATCTTTTCGCATTTATGGTAAGTTAGAAGAAATTATGAGTAATCTCAAGGGAAAGGGAAACATGATAAAGAGATCGCAAGAGTATATTTCTATGACGTACCATGCTTCTCCAGAATCTCCACACATTGATGAAGAATTAAATGCCTCACATTTTTCAGGTTAAAAATGTCCTTATCTTTAGCCATAGTAAGAATCCTTCCTGGTGTTCCAATAACAATATACGGGACTTTTTTCTGGAAAGAATATTCTTGGGTTCCATCAAGAAATCTAAAACATTGATATCTGCCACGTACGTGTTTAGCCGCTCAAATTCGTAAGAGACCTGTAAACAAGAAAAATAAATGACACCTAGTAAGTAAATTATTGATCATAATTGGCAGAGAGGCAAATGAGAAAATATTGTTTTAAGTCTATAGAGAAAATTCATAGTTCGGAGACATACATTTTCAACTGACGTTCGTTGATGGCATAGAACTAGAGCGACAACTTCACCAGCAACCGGTCTAATTTACGGCAATATTGTATGAACAAATATATCGATCCTCCCCCCCTCCCCCACCAACATCCCCTTGGAAGATAACATCCACTCCTATAATGGCCGGGTGTGTGAATGGAGATGGGCAGTATTTAAATTGTTTTATGATTCGGTAATATGATTTTAAACTGATTCCACACATACCAACATTCCTCAACAACCGACAATACCCACCCTCTACCCATTTTTTTCCCCAAGAATTTCTTACAATACAATAATCCTCACCGTTGTCTGTTCCATAGCCCATTGTTAGAACAACATGATTTAATTCTTTCCCCCAACTCTTCCTGACTATACCACCTGCATATGTACAAAATCTAAAATTAATGACAATGCAAGTCGCCACAGGTTGACGTTTAACAGTCTTTTTCAGCTCATTTTCATCTCCCTTCGGAATACATATAAAAGAATCAATAAATACTACATTTTTCTTCCGGGGATTACTATAACGGACTGCCCGTCGGGAGGCCGGAGTGTGCAACACAGGGACCCGACGGCCCCGACGGCAAGGCATGGCTTAGTTAAAACTTTGTCAACCATGGAGGTTCTAGAATTCTCTACCACTCTCTACATAAAGTAGTGTTGTATATAGTAAGAGATTCTAGAGTATTCCACATACTTGTACATAATTCTACACATGGTAGATAGAGGTAGAAAGATCTAGAGAATAAATCTCAACCGTTAGATCAAGTTGATCACCACAGTCCATTTGAGGTGTTGGGACTATAAATAGGGCCATTTAGCTCATTTGTAACCATCCAAGTTTGAGTGGATCAACAATCTTTCTAAAGTTCTCTCAAATCTCTCTTATTACTTTCCACTTTTCACTTACTTAGGCCCTGTTTGGATGTATTTTGTTTCAGTTTCACCCACTTTGGATGAAAATTATTTTGGTAGGGAGTTTTGAAGATTCTTTTTGAAAGTTGTGAGAAACAACTGAAAATAGACTTGGATGTATTTTGGTTGGAATCTTTTGTATGTAAGATAATATTAATTAAAGGAGTAGTTGGGTTGAAAATTGTGAGTTATGGTTTGGATGTATTTTGGATGTTGGAGTTTGAAGGTAATAATTAGTTGGTAGATGTCATGTCATGTCATGTTAAATTGAAATAATTAATATTATATTGTGTAATAATTAAAGTAATGATTAAAAATATATTATTTTATGGTAAAATGATTAGAAGATAATTGAATGGATATAAAATAATAATTATGTAGTCTTGAGAATTGGGCCCAAAAGTTTGGGCTGCTGAAAATTGAACCAAACAGGCTAAAAAATAACCAAACAATGTTTGGTCCAATGAAAAAATGAAAGGCATGGCCCAAAATACATCCAAACACAACCTTAGTCAAGAAGTTAGCTAGGCTGACTTAGCTGAATCCGCAAGGGGCATTTCGAGGCTAGGTGCCGCACGACACTTGAACGAGTCAAGTCTGTGACATCACACTGTTCATCCTTACAGCTATATGGGTAAATTTTTCCAGTGTCTAAGCCTTCGATAATATGTCTAAAGCTAGCGGCTATAGCACTTCCCTTGCAACCTCTAGTGCCAACAGCACAATCGATTAAATGTTTCTCGGAAAGTCCTATTAGTTGTCCATTTTGAATGCAATTAAGAGACTCCACGGTGGAAACGCTACTAAAGGCCCAACAACTATGGCAACCACCCTACTGTCTGATTGGAACAATGACCCATTTTTCCCTCCAATCAAAGTTATCGCCCATTTTGTGTATCTGCAGAATATAAAACAAGGCGGATACCAGAAGTTAACACACCAGATTCAGACAATACTTGGGTTACGATTGTTGATTGAATGAAACATTGCTGATTGAATTTAAAAGATGCAATAAAAGAAAATTAGCAAGTTTTGCCTAAATACACTAGACCATTCTTTCTGGAGGCGGAGAAGACGGGTTAGGGCGCATTGCTTTTGCTCCGTGAGCTGCTTAGGAATGGTCAGGAAAATGGAGCGTGCTCCTTGTTGTTCGGTAGTGTAATGTTAGGGATATTGGAGGGAAATTTTGGGAATGACGTATATTGAAATTCTATTCGGTCATTTTGTGTTTTATGCCCTTGTCATTTTGTTCGATACCCCAAATTTGAAATTGTACAATTAATTAAAGGATTGGGGGTGATTTAGAGTTGGTGAATTGAAAAGTGAATAGGTTAATTATATAAATCTTAGGGGGAATTGACCTTACAAGAAATTGAAATTAAAATTAAAATTAAAATTGAAATTATTGGTGAAATTCTATTTGGTCCTTTTGTGTTTTATTTATTTTTGGTGAACTAACCATCCTTTAATTAATTGCACAATCCCCAAAATTTATATAGTTAATTAATTAGTTAATCAAATTGTAATTAGTTAACCTTAATCAATCTATAACAAAATTAAAATCATACCCATAAATTTTCAAAATTCAAAATAAAAAATTCACCCAAATTCTCTCTCAAAACCCTAAAATCCTAAAATCCTAAAATCTACTTAAATCAAAGAGGAAAAGGAAGAAGAAACAAGATTATAAAAAAGATTAGTATTTGGTCTCCTATAATATTGGGTCTTAATTTTAAGTCATTTGATAGCCAAAACATAGTAGAAAATGTTTAAAAGTGAAAATTGGAGCTGAGTCGCCCATGACGGTTCCAGTCGCCGCCAGCTCTATTTTGTTTTTAGAAAAAAATTATTAATTTGAGTTGTTTATTTGTAGATATGTCTGAACTTGTTGTTCTAAAGTATGGCGGTGAGTGGAAGCTGAGTGGCAACAATTGGATTTGGGATTCCGATACTTCATGTATTGATTACTATTTTGTGGATCGGAAGGTTACGTTCGAGGAATTATATAACACTATTTGCGAAAAGAAGGGTTATAACCGGTATACAAATGATGTTGTGATCCATTGCAAAATTGGTGATCAAATGGGGGTGGGTGAACCCGGGGCTATATTAAACGAGTCTCAGTGGGAGGTAATTAAGTACATTCACCGTAATTGTTCTGAGATTGCTTTGTATGTGACTTGTACCCCGAAGAGAGGGGTGACTCTCAGTAGACAAGGGACTCCGATGAGAGAAGGGACCCCGAGGACAGAAGGAACTCCGAGGAGAAAGGGAACTTTGAGGAGATAAGGAACTCCGAGTAGTGAAGGGGCTTCAAGGAAATTTACATTGGGCCTCAACAGGAGAGTCAACACATCTTCATTAATCCATGAACAAGATCTATACATCTCGATCGAAAAAGAATTAAGAGAAAAATATAAAATCGAAATTGATCGATAGATTTCTCGAAACAAACGAAAAGGAAATGAAAGATGAAACATAAATCATAGATCAACTAAGCCCTCTCAGGGACTTTCCTAAAGAGGTACCTCAGTAAATAGCATGGAATAAGGTTTGATCTTGATCCTATTCAATTCCAAAAATGAACCAGAATAGAAGAGTTTGCCCCTTCCCATGAGTAAATATTTCATAGTAGCCTCATTAGACCGTACATCTTTCTTGGTATATCCAAATAATAGGTAGGAGCATAAACTGAAACATTTTGAAGCTACAGAGATAGGTATTAAATCGTTAGCACCGCATAAAAACATTCCTCCTAGAGTAGCTGTTAATAAGAATAACTAAGCGCCTCATTTAAAGGGTCTCAACAACTCATATTTGTTGTAGTGCATATTCATATTTTTTAAAATATGTATACATATTTATTAAAATTAAATCGAATTACACATGGGTGTGGTTTAGGTACTAATATTCAATTACAAACTTTTACACCTTGTCAAAATTAACCCCAACTGTCCAAAATTCCCAAATTTTCGAGCACGTGATGCTAGCTTGGGCCAATTATAGTTCGATTATTTATATTTATTGATACATTAACAATTAAACAATTTTATTTAATTTTTTGGAGGTAAATATGTAGTTATCCATTCAAAATTCAGTTGAATTGTCCAATTCATAATTCTTAGGGATAAACATGCAATAATCTATTTAAAATTCATAGAGACTTCTGGTGTTACAATAAATGTTTAAGGACAAAAATGAACCACTATATTATGTTATATAAAGTCGGAATCATAATATTAGGTGAAGGGACGAAAATGCCTTCCAAGTAATACACATGAGACCATTATACAATTTGCCCCCTAAAGTAAGAGGTATATCAATTACCCGCGCGTAAAGTATTCCTCCAATGTTAATTTTGATGATGTGGCAATAGTTTTTTCATGTTGTAGTCAAAGTTATATTTTTTCTGCCCATAATACCCTTCCCCATATATATATATATATATATATATATATATATATATATATATATATATATATATATATATATATATATATATATATTTCACATCCAAATGTATTATTCTTGGTGAATTTGTTTTCATACTTCTTGTTAAAAAAAGTTCACATTACTATTTCAACAACTTATATTATTATTTTAGCTGTTATATTAATATTTGTTCCTATAATTTATGGGTAACTATACAATTTTATTAATTTATTGTGGTAAGTATTTAAATATGGCTTTTATAATTTATGAGACATTGCAATTAACACTTAAATTTTAAAATTCAGAAAGTATTACAAACATTACGAATAACTGAGGGCAAAATTGAACTTTCTAGGGATCATAAGATGGTAACAAATGTGAAGAGGGTTTTTCGTAATACCTAGGGGATTTTCGTCATCAGGCTTACCTTATGGGATATCCGGTAATTAATTTTTAGTTTCTGTAGAGCGATGCATTAGAAAAATTGACAACCGGAAGTCACTTCCGTGTCTAATTTTGGGACAAACTAAAGAACAATTTTTACTTAACAAATAGTTATGCTTATTAGTTGATTTTTTATTGCAAATTGATATCTTTTTTTTTTTTTTTTAATCCGAAAAGGACAATCACTGTCTATCTTTCTCAATTAAGTCCCGAATAGAATCTGGTGGTTCTTCCATCCAAAGCAGATTTTCTCCCGAAGTGTGGCCAAGTTTGGCCAAAGCATCCGCCATCGAATTAGCCGACCTTCTGATCTGACGGAGAGACACAATCCACGGTTTAGCAAGCAGAATCCTGCAATCCTCTAAGATAAAATCCAGCGGATGATCCCGGGTATCGGTCTTTTGCAAGAGGGTATAAATAACCTCAGAGTCTATCTCTATCACCAAATTCTCATATCTCCTTTTCCACGCAGCGCTCAAACCATCCCGAAGGGGCAGAAGCTCTGCTTGCTCGATCAAACACGAACCTACACTTCGGCAAAAACCAAAAATCCCCGTACCATCATCATTCCTTACCACGCCACCTATTGCAAATTGATATCTAAATCATATTGTACATGAAGTTTAAAACACAAAAAAAAAAAAAAAAACAATTGATATCTAAATTCTAAAAGAGAGAAAAAAAACATCTAATCCAAGCAATCAAATAAAACCAATGTTTTAGAAGCTAATTACCTTATTATAGGGAAAACATCCTCCAAGGGTCTCATGGCATCTAACGGCCCTTCAAATGAGCTCTGTACCTCTTCACCATCTCCTGATTTCTCAATTGGATTTCGGAAATATCACTGTTTTTACCTGAAGAAGATGATGATTCGTCTGAACAAGAAATATCACTAAAGCATGAATTCTTCACAAATCCTTTTTCTTTTTGCTCTCTTAACATCCTTAAAAACAACATTTTTCTCCTCCAATTAAAAACATCTGATCTCCACCGTAAATCTCATCAACACCTTCAAGATTAGATGATCATATAAAAAACAACGATTGAAGAAAAGGGTAATTAATGCTAATATGGAAATAATGAAAATATCTTCTCACCGAAAGATGGGATCTAAGAAGAAAACGTCAAGGAGATTATAATAAAGGAAAAAAACTTGAAAGCACTTTTGTATTTATATATAGAGCGAAAGACAAAAACATCCCCTATGCTTTGTCTAACTCCCAAAAATCCCCCTGTGTTATTTTAACTCCCAAAAACCCCCCTGTGATCTTAAATAAGTGCCAAATACACCCCCATAAAAGAGAGTGTGTTTCAAACGCCAAAATTGCAAGTATTTATTAACATTTTGCATTTAATATGACAATTTTACCCCTGACATCGAAAGACAAAAATATCCCCTATGCTTTGTCTAACTCTCAAAAAACCCCCCATGTGTCATTTTAAATCCCTAAAACCCCCCTGTGTTTGGTTTTAAATACCACACTCAAACCAAGTAGTATATACTTAATTTTTCAAAAAGAATAAATATATTTAAAAAAAACAAACACATAGGGGTAATCTTGTCATTCCACCAAAACTCAAAAGTAAAATTACACTTGGGTTGAGTGTGGTATTTAAAGCTAAACACAGGGGGGTTTTTGGGAGTTAAAATAACACATGGGGTTTTTTGGGAGTTAGACAAAGTATAGGGGGTGTTTTTGTCTTTTGCTCTTTATATATATATATATAGCTTTTTGTGTTTAAAACTAGTGAATTCTTCTTTGTTCAGCTTTGGATCGATCTTATCTTAAAGAGGAAAAAAGGGAAGGTCGGAACAAAAGGATTGAATTTAATATTTCTTGTGTGGATGGATACATTTATTAAAATATATAGTAATGAATAAGTGATGAGATAAAGGGGTGAGGTATTATGCTCAAGATAAAGATTTAATTCATTTGATCCGGTATTTGAGTAATGTCATAAAACTTTATATTGGTCCATATTAACATATATAATATGACATAATACTCCTTATTAGGTCTTACAAAACATTTTTTTTTTATTTAGTGCCGAGGAAAATGCACGATATTTAATTTTTTTATAATATGACCTAATACCCTCACGTAAATTTTTTATTGTATTGAATTCTTTTGAATTTTCATAAATCTTGAAAACTCTCCTCTTATTCTGATAGTCATTAGCACCTTTAATTTTTAATTGATTTACCTAAACCAACCCCTAGATATATTAATGACAAATTACACGTGAGTTTTGTGAAAACGTTCAAATGTAAAAGTAATTTTGGTGCAAACTTTCAAATGTACAAGGGTATTATGTGCAAGGCTCAGAAAGTACTAGAGAAATATGTGCTAAGTTTGAAATGTACAAGAGAATTTCGTACATTTTATTATTAAGGATGGGTAATGAATAAAGGGTATTATAGTCATTTAGTCTGAAAAATTAGATAAAATACAATACATTTCATACATTGTCTGTGTGGAACACACACGTTAAAAAATTGACGAAAGGGGACAAATCGAATATTTTATGTAGGGTTTATGAAAATATAGTGTGAATTTTGTAATGTCTCCAATTGAGTGTGAAAAATTACCTAGCGAAGGCAATTTGGGCCACACAGCCCTGTTTGGATGTATTTTCTAAATATGTGCATATGCATATGATAATTTTGTATACAAATATCAAAGGTATAAATTTATCTTTGTAATTTCTTGTATGTAGTATTAAAACAATTAAACATGTAGTATTTGAATTTTTTATTTTTTTATTTACATTTAGCTTTCAAAAGTACATATTTATTTATTCAGGATTATTTACATATACATGTAATAAATAAGTGGGTCAAAAAGTTGATTATGATTTATACATATGACTTATGAGGTAGGCCGTAGGGGACAGGGAGAATACTGGCGTGGCAGAACAGAAGGTGCAAGTCTCGGTAATTGGCCGAAAATGGTGTTTTGGTATTTTCGTTTGTTTTGGTGGTCGAAATATCATTCCCACTCGAGTTTATAAGACCGACTTTTGCGGTAAAAAATTGGTTGAAACTTGTTTTTTTTACCAATTTATAGTAAAATCGGTTGAAATTTTGGTCAAAATACCATATAAGAGTGTTTGGTATACTATTGTTTAGTTTTCTATAATATATTGCTTAATAATGATTATATATTGTTTATATTGAAAATGTATGAGAGTTAGATATTCTCCTTCAATATTCAAAACTACGCACTTATATTATTAGATTTTATATTTAGACTGGTGGCCAACAATATAATTGCCAGCATGATACAAACATAATCAAAATTAAAAGAATAAACAAAAAATTTTGGGGAGCCAGGGTCCCCAACTCCTTACCAATATCAAATAAATACCCATTAATGAGAGTACTTTTGCATACTGATAATAAAAAATGAAAAATAAATAAAAAGATTACGTTTGCATATATTGTGTATTTTCATTACATTTGTTATATTCGAATTAAGTTCCAAAAATAATCAAATGTAATTAAAATTTATCTATTATATATAACAAACCTATTATTTCGAATAAGTTAATGAATATCGGATTTGAACAAATTTGCAATAGTTTGATTTAATTTTCACTCACATTTCTATATTTTGGACATAAATTCATTTTTCATACAATAGAATTGGACATATTTCACTTTTCATACTTATATAGCATCAACGACTCGTCCTTCTGCGAACCCGATCCAACATCGACCAAGACATATCAGGACACTCCAAGACCGGGACAGATTCTCAGCGATCGCTTTTTTAATTTTGAAACGCGAGCATATACTTCATGTAAATCACTATTAGAATGACATCGTTCGTTATCAATTGATTTTGCATGCTTATATGAATTATTGATTGTTAAATAATTAGTTTAAGTTAGTTTGCTAATTATCATTTAATTAGCGATTATTAAAAAATGTAACCTACTAAATTTTGAAGATACTAAAACTAATTTGATTATATAGTGACGCATTAATTTTGAGTCACATTCATTAATACAATTTCTCATGTAAATCATAAGAACGATCTTGCATTTATTATCGTTAGAAATAAAATATAAGTTATGTACTCGTTTCCTTTAAATAGTTAAGATTAAGCATTATAAGAAGAGAAAATCTCGGTTACATAAGTCAGGGGAATCAAAATCACAAAAATTAACAGGGGGACGAGGGGAAAAAGGACAAGTCCTATCCAATTATAAGATTTTCCCTATTTAGCAAGATCATGTGATGCTTGGTTCCCCGAGTCTCGGGATCTTCTTTAAGTTCCAGTTAGGTTATTCAACAAAAGCGACCTAGCAAAAATGGCGTCGGAGATACAAACTCAATTAAAGGAAGGCAAGTGACTTGTAATCATGTGAATGGCATTGAGTCAATCTCTTTCAAAAAGAACAAAATGCCACGTACTTTGCATATGACTGTTCACATGGCTTCTTTAATCGCAACAGTTCGGCACTAGTGGCATCATGAGACGCAAATTTGTGCCTTCATCTTAAAGGAGTTTTTAGGTTTAGGAGCGATGATTTAAGGTTTTTCCTTTTGGCTTCCGAGACATCTGTAGTAGTAAAATAACTGCCTCATGAAAGTCCAAGACATGTATTATGGTAGAATCACTGTCTCTATTTTATGCTACAAGCTCATCTGTTGGAGGCACTTGGACTCTAAGTGCGACAATTTTTCTCTACGCCTTGAGGAAATTACTTTATATAACACTTTTTATATAAGAGAGACTTAAGTGTAAAACACTTTATACTTGAGACCCTTGATATAGTTTAGCTTATAATTTAATTGCATCGAATTGGATTTTGGACCTTGAGTTCGAACAGCTAGGTTGGAGTCAAGAAGGAGTATTATTTTCCATACGCTAGTGGAGTCAAACATTTAGATTGAGGTACAAAAGGGTAGGGCTAAATCTCACTTATGGTTTCCAAGTATAAACAGGTTTACTTATAAGTTATATCCCTTTTGTCAAATCATTTATTGAAAGTCACATAATTGTATTTTTGCCATCAGAAAATTAATTGGAATAACATATTTAATATAGAAGAGAGTTAAAGTGTAAATTCTTTGGCGAGAAAAATATAAATATAACACATTTTATTAGGAGACTATTAGAGGCATGTAAGTAGGAGGGAGGGATGATACACATTGATACTTGTGGAGCAAGAAAAAGATATGGGAAATGATAAAATAACTGATTTTTCTTTAAAGTGAAACTATAATTGCATCAGTACATTAATATCATTTTCCCTGAGAATTTATTCAACTAAAATTAATTAGAAATAAAACCAACTAAAAAAATTTAGTATTAAACCATCTAGCTGTTTGGTGCAATGGTGCCTTAAATTTTTAAGTAGTTATTTATTAAAAAAAATCATTAAAAGTTTGGGGTCTATTTGTTTGACATTTGGGAGAGTAGTAGAGGTTTCTGAAATAATTTCGATTTATGTAATGTTGTTTGTTTGATTTTGGGGGAGTAGTTTGAGAAATAAAGTAAAACTATATTTTTTGGAAGAGTTTAAGTTGTAAGTATAAGATATGTAAAGACTTTATGTTAAATCATATTTGTTATGTTAGATAAGTTATATAAGAAATATATTACTTTATGTCAAATCAAATTAGAGTCTGTGTAGGTTTTTTTTAGAGATAAAAAATTTGTTGTTTATTTGGCTTTTAGAAGATTAATTTGAAAAAATTGAGAGAAAATAATTTTATTTCAAAAAATAAAAAATATGATTGTCTACCTTTTTCTAAACACAAAATTGTTTGAGAAACGCCAAACATACGTGTAACATTTTTTTCTACTTAAAAGCCCACTGAAATTTTCAACCAATCAAATGACCGGTCTGTACAATAAATTCGACCTATAACAAAAACAAAACTATTATTACAACTGGAATTGGTCTATACCAAGTGTGTGTTCACATATCAGAAACAATAGAGAAACGCTGGTGTCCAAAAGAGGCGGCGGCGGGGGGTGGCCGGGATGACGATAATGAAATGGGCGGCGCGTGCAGATCACCTGGGCGGAATACCACGGAAAATGGTTATCAAGGCGGTGGGTGCATTCGCCAAGGCCGTTGCTAATCTCCTCAACACCACCACCGTCTACAATGCCGAGACTCTCCTCCGCCAAGTCAGAAACCGTCCCCCAGGCGTCCCTCTTCTCACCGTCAGTAACCACATGTCCACGTCAGTCCTCCTCTCAAGTAAAGTATCATCTTATGTTAATTTCATACTCCTAAATCCCAAGTCCAAGCAGATTAACATTTTAATGCATACCAACTGTTCGACTAATTTATTTTATTAAGTTTCGAAAATTTTAATATATTGAAATTCAGATCAATTATGTTACATGGTAATTAAATTGTTCAACTGTACCTAAGTGGCTAAGTAGAAATGGAACAAGTATTAGTTTATTCTTCAAATCACTAAAGAACTTGTAATTTTTTTCAAGAAGGTAATTTAATAATTTCTGGGGTTTACTTGTTGCAGTTATCCTACTAGTTGTTATATTTGTGAAATGTAAAGAGTGTCAACTGCTTCAGGTTGGATGATCCAGTAATGTGGGGATTCAAGGGTTTTCCGATCACAGATGCAAATTTGGCAAGATGGGTACTGGCAGCTGAAGATATATGCTTCAAAAATGTGGTGCTTTCGTATTTTTTCCGGCTTGGTAAGTGAACATTTGTTTGTTCTGCTAATGTGTAGTATATTTGTATCTGTCTGTTTATGAGTTTTTTTTTTTTTCGCGTTTGATGAATTGTATGCCCCTAGGAACTGAACTTATGTAGTTAGCTGCTGCTTTATGCCTTGTGGAGAATATCCCATTTTAAAACTAATGGATGATGAACTAAAACAGAAACAAATTCCATATGGTTGCTTTAATCAACAATCTGACCTCTGTGTCCAGCAGAACAAGAGCTCAATTTTAGTATGTTATTGTCGTAATTTGGAATACTTGAATACAGGGACTTATGTGTAAGTGATGCATGCATCTATTCATTCATCGTACGAGATATTCTTTCCTTCAATATAATTTTCTACTCGGATGTATACATCTTCTAAAGGGTACAAGCATTCTTATTGAGATATTTTCGAGTTTAATTCTGGTCTGGCTAACAACTAAATATGTTGTTTCCATGACCAGCTGCTAGAGCTGGAACCTTTTTAGCTTATTAAAGTTTTATGCTATTAGGTCACTGGTTTGCACGTGTTTTCTTTGTTTTCTGTAGGCCATCTTGCTAAAAAATAGTAACTATCATCCATCTCAGCCATCAAGTTTAAAATTCACAGGGAAATGTATACCTATAACGAGGGGAGGTGGAATATATCAGGAGAACATGAATGAGGCTCTTGACCGTTTGGCTGAAGGTGCTTGGGTAATTTTTCATTATCATACTTCATTTCAAATATCTGAAAGAACTTCCCAGCTTGCACAAGTTACTCAGAATACATAAAATTCAAAAATAAATCACGCGTATATCTAGATTACTAACCATTGTATCAATTAACTGCTAAAGACTCGTTAATGTGCAATCCATATTTAATTTGTGGATGGGATGTATGTCTTGTGCATCGATTAATTACTAAATGAAAAAGGTATTTTGGTTAATTTCATCACTGCTTTTCAACTAATCAATAAACACGTGTTACTTTTATAAACATTTATTCAATCAAGAACATAAATTATATTTGTTCTGAAGTTTGTTAAATTTCTTTTATTTGAAATGTACAGTTGCATACATTTCCGGAGGGGAAAGTCTGTCAGGAAGATGCACCTATACGCCGCTTGAAATGGGGAACTGCTAGTCTCATTGCTCGTGCCCCTGTAACTCCTATTGTTCTGCCAATAGTCCATCATGGTTTTGAAAAGGTATGTCTTTCCTGTCATAGTCTTCCATAAGCTAGTATTGAATGTGTTTACAAAAGTGAGCCTGTGGTTCCCCCTGTTGTTTATATATGATGGATGTGGAGATATAACTTAGTACTTATGTTCATTCTGGAGTCATTATCACCCCATACAATTCGTAATATACTTGGTTTAGCGCCAAAAATTTAATTCCAACTTATGTTCCATTAGAAATTTATGTTATTGAGTACCTAATCATCTAGATTTAACGGCCATCATGTCTCCTTTCTGTTTAGAAATTTGCTAGTTGGCCTGCTCTAATGTATTATATATGATTCTAGATTGGTAAATTTGAGTTGCATAGGGACCAAATGAAGATTTATTATGCAAGTTGAGTTCCTTCTGTTATAGATTAACAGCAACTGCCTAAACCAGATATTATCTAATAATACAATATTTGGGCAGTTTCTTTGGCCGAAACAAGGAAATGAGGGGTTGAACGAGTATTTTACATAGAAATGAGAAGATTCTACCTTTAGAGTATCTAAATATAAGATTACTGAATAACCCAAAATGATAGTGTAATAATTGGATATTAAAACATAAGTTGAAGACATTATTGCAGAGAAATAAGTAGCCTGAAGCTAGAAATTTGGAGGAAATCTCAGATATTTGAAACTTGGAACTAGAAGTACATTGAAATTGGAAGTGCAGTAAAGTGAATGCTATTGAAGAAGAATTTTACCTACGAGTTATGAATTCTAAACCGTGTGAATATTTTTCTTTACTTTTCTATGCATCTTAATTTGCGAGCTTATACTTTCTATCTCTCTTCCTCTTATGATTTTTCTTGCAGGTTATGCCTGAAAAATATATGTTTGGTCGAAGGCCTCTACTTCCATTATTTAACCGGGATATAACGATTGTAATTGGCGAGCCAATTACATTTGATGTTCCTGAATTGAAGCAGAAGGCAATGGAAGCATCAAGGTATTTATCATATTCTCATGCCGGGTGGCCCAATACCACCCCTTGTGGACTAAACGAGGCGGCGCAAAGATGTCTCTATACAACTATATCCGAGCAAATACAAAACATCCTTGAGAAAATGCGTAGTTCGAGTAAATCATGTCTGAAGACAATGAACTGAATCTTGATTTTAAAAGTACCAAAAAGATAACGAGCACACATCATCAGGTATTTCAAGATTTAGGGATGTGACAACAATTTTTAATAGATGCATTAATGTTAGGGCTGTCAATAAGTCGGATTTCAATTCGGATCCGATCCGAATCCAATCCGATTTATTAGGATAATTGTCTGATTAGTGATCAGATGGACCTGATCCGATTAAGAAGATCCGTAATCTGAATAATATGGAGCGAACCTGAAATAATACTATATACATTTAACTTTCATGTTTCATAAAATTATTTCTAATGTTCACTTCTTTTTTGGTAATTTATTATGTTGACTTGAAATTATAATATTGATAGCTACAAGTGAAAAGGAAAAGTATTTTAGTTAACTTAGAAAATAACATTGTCATATTATTTGATTTATACTAAATAAAAGAAGGAAAAAGACTATTACTATAAATTGTAGTTATGGTAAAATTATGTTATTTTGTTGCCAATTAAACATGTTCATGTACCAAGTTAGTACTACCAATAAGTTAACTTTCATTCGGTTATAAGTAGTGGTGTTTAGTATTTTACCATTTATTATAGAAATTGTAAATTTTGTATTATGATACTACAATACTATCTGCTATGATTTTCATTTCTCTTTAGTTTGTATAATTTTTTCGGATTAGATAATTTATAGTTTTTTATCTTTTTAAGTAAAAAAATTTTAAAAAAATAAAAATATTCGAAATCAGATCTTTGTGCCGGATATCGAATTTTTTCGGTATTTCAATTCGGTAGCATTTTTGAAAATTCGATAGGATATTATATCGGATTCGGATACACTTTTTGATTTTCGAATCCGTTTCCAGATCCACCCTGATCCGCTCTGAATCTGCCATTGACATCCCTAATAATATTACGAAAATAATCAATGTGACTTAATGGGCTGTAAATAGCAGGTTTGGCCCAAACCTCATTAAACACCTTTGTTTCTATTTGATTGACTTTAATTTATATATGACGCAATTTTAGATGATTTGTCTGAATTCAGTAGTGTATTTAAATTATTGAAATATGTAAATTTGAATATAAAATCGTTTATTTTACATATAAAAGAATTATTTATTATATTTAAAAAAATTAAATCGTTGAAATCTATATTTATTTACACATATATATATTTATATACACTGAAATTTAAAGTCATTTAATTCACATATAAAAAAATTATCATTTATATTTATTGTAATTAAAAAAAAAACGTTGAAACCTGTATTTATTTACTTATATAGTTATATATTACATATACAAAGTAATAAAATATTATTTATAACATCTTCTATAATTTAATATTTGAAAGAAAATTTTCTTTTTGTATAAACAATATAAAAATTTGAATTAGATGTCAACCTCTACCTCCTTCAATTTAATTGGATAGCACTTATCGGCCCAAACTCGACCCGATCCGGCCATCCTCATTGGGCCATGTCAATGGTCCACTTACTATAACGAGCACAGACAAGAGTGAATTTCAAAAATGGCTTTTTAGAAAGTTTGATTTGCAAAACTGGCCTTCAGGGGCTTTTTCCTGTAGAGATGGTATTTGCATTAGTTTTCTTTACTTCTATAATTTGCATTTTAGTACCCTCTATTTTGATACTTGTTTTCTATATGATATATCAATTTCTGCTTATGTAATTCATATTCAAAATCAGTTTTTCGTTTTTCTAATATCTTTATTTTGAAATCTAGTATTCCTAGTGTACAAGGATGAACTTCTAAAAATTGTATATTAGCTAGTTTATCTTCATAAATTTCAATTTTCTTCAATAATTTTTTGTAATTTATTTTGTATTTTCTGTATTTTCTCCATTTTCGTTACTCGGCTCTGATACCAAAAATTGGTCAGAGGCAGCGGATGTTTGCTCTTGATGATAATTACATATCATACATGAATTTTTTGCTTCTTTTATTCTTTTTTCTATAATTTCTTTATTCATCCTATATATTTTAGTACTAATGGTTGTTGTTCTTAAATATTCTAACCTTTCTTTGTAATGGTTAATTAAATTTGATATTTCTTTGCATTTATTTTCGGGATGATTATTCATAATTTTTCTTTTAAGAATTTAGTTAAATCTAATACCTCTTTTTCTAACCTGGTATATTCACTTTCTTCTTTTATAGAATTTGTAGGTTTTTCTAATAATAACTGTTTTACATAAGGTTGTCTAAAAATGACTGGGCTTCTAAGTTGATTACTAGTTTCTCCTAATGTTATTTCTTTCATAGGTAGTTTCTTTATTTGTGCTATTCCTTCAAATAATTTATCTAAATAGATTGATTCCTGATCTAGGAAATTTATACTATGATGACTATTTGTTAATGCATATTCGACCATATATGTTAAACTAAATGGTTGATCTCCTTCTTCCATTAATTCTTTTCGAGCAAATTTATATCCTAGACATATACTGTTATCTAAATTCTTTGTTGATAATGGGATTGCATATTTAATTCCTAGATTAAATTTTAAAGTTTTATATGCTAAATTTCCCATTGTTATTCCTAAAACTGATTCGTTGGTTTCTTTAATTCTTCTGTTATAAGCTATTAAAGCTATTGGTGAATCAATTCCTTCTTTAAAAGTAGATTTAATTAATACTTGTATAGTAGCAATTTGTATATATCCTATTTTATCTCTATCTTCTTTATTACGAATTTTTAGTATTCTAGATACTATTTGTTCACTATCTATTAATGGAATTACAATAGTTCCTCTAGTGCTTTTTATATCTATAGGTATTTCTTGAGTAAATAATCCGTGATAAATAATATTTTTTCTTTTTAACTTTTCGAATATTGATGTACTAAAATGTTGTCCTTCTTTTAAATCTAATTTTGCCTTTTTAGTTTTTTCTATTTTATGTTCAATAATTGATTGAGCTGAGTATAATCCAAATGTTTCTTCTTGCTCTAATATTTGAATATGTTCATCCATTAAAGATTTTTATTTATTTCGTAATATGGTAGTTTAATTCTAGGGATTTCTATATCGTTTATCTTTATGTGTTTAGAATTTATTTGATAATTTATATTTTCTAAAAAATCTGTTCCTAATAAAATATCTGCTCCTATATTACTTTCGTCTATATAAATGGATAACTTAAAGTTTAGTTTCATGAAACATTAACTCTATGTAAGTTTGTTTACTACATTGTTTTGTTCCATTTATAGTTTCTATTTCTATAATAGGTGCTTCGGCAATAATTGTTGTATATTTTGGATGAACATGTGAGAATGATGCTCCTGTATCAATAAGAATAGATACTATGTGTTCTCTATTAAGAACTCCTAATATATGATACTGTAAATAATTATTTGTAGAGACTAAATTTAAATTTATAGAACTCATTCTTTGCATAAATTTAAATGTTGAAATAATATGTAAATCATTTGTATAATGCTAATACATTCATATTGTTGATTAAAACATGCCATACCTGAAAAATGGATTGTTTTGATTGCTGCTTGATGCTTTTCCTTGATGGATCTTGCTGATTCTTTTGATAATTTAGAATTGATAGATGCTTTTGATTAATATCTTAATTGTATATGGATAAATTTTCCCTATTCAGAACTTATAAAAGCTCAAGGAAAGATTCGAGAGAGAAAATAAACAGACGTTTATTCTTATTTTTCAAACTCTGATTAAAATGTACATAAGGGATACATATTTATAGATGAACAGACTAAGTTCTGTCCACACAATACAAACCGTGTGAAGGGATAAGAGTCCCTACACATTTATTGAAAGAAAAGGACATAAAGTAAAAGTCTACATTATTTAGATCTACTATTTACATCTTTTTCTGCCGACACTCGGGTCTACTGTTTACATCTTTGTTGTTTTCTGCCGACACTCTTAATCTTCTATAATTGGTCCTTCATTTTCCTCTGGTCCTTCATTTTCCTCCTTGTTACAGTAACTGCATACGTGTCCTTTGAATGGCTTTATCTGAAGGCATAGCTTTTGTTTTTCTTCTTCAGTGAGCCTATCAAAAACTCATTTTACCTTCATTAACGTGTCTTCAAAATCCAGAAAAATGTCAAATTCTTCTGGCTTAAATTTGTCCTTAAAATGCGAATATATCATGATAGACTGATTCTTGTAATTAATTTTATACTTCGATTCGTCAGTCATCCTTTGCAATTGTGCTAATATCCCAAATAATAACTGATAGTTAATCTCTGAGATGTCTTCTTTTTCCTGAATTGGTTCATCTCTTAATGGATACTGTCCATTTGATATACCCATATTTACTAATGAATAAGATGGTACTCGGATTTCTCCTAATTCATTAAAAAATGGATATGAACCATGAATTCTTAAATACACTTCTCTGTCTTTTCCAAAGTGTTTTCTATAATTGTTCACCGTTTTTGTTATTCCAATACTTAATTCTTGAATGATATTGTTTCCTTCTTCAATATATATGGTATCCAATAACCCATAATGGAAAAATTTATAAACCATTAACGGGCTAGCTCCACTCGTGACTACTGCTTTTAGACTGTATGCCTTAATTGTCGGATAGAAGAACTTGTTTAAGTCTTCTTCTTTCCAATTTTTAATTAAGTTTAAATGATACTGGAAATCATCAAAACTTAAAGTCTTCATCTGAATGTGTCCTTTCCTTGTTGGTACTTGGGATAATTTTGAGATTTTTCCCAATACCTGCATTTTTGTTAGTTCTTTTGGTGGCTCAACCAATACGTTTTTGAAAGTTTGGTTTGTTTTTTTATTTTCAGCAACTGCTTGCTTAGCTTCTTCCAGTGTGCTATATGATTTGTAGATGATTCCTTTTTTCCCTTGAGTATGCATAGCTGCCTTGTGCCATTCGTCAAAAATAGCATTCTGCATTGGTCCATTAAATATTACATAATGTGTTTTTCGCTTACTTGATGATTCTGCTGGTGCTTCTTCTTTTTTGTTTGTCGATGTCGATGATTCTTCTGGTGTGTCCACCACGCTTAGCTTGCTAAACTCTGATGGCTGATATGTGGGGTCAAACATTTGAATTGCCCTTTCGATGTTTTGTAGCTCCAAAAGTTTTGCTTCAATGTTTCCTTTTATCTGCTTACATTGATTCTTCAAAGTTGCTATTGCGCCGTCCATGATTCCTTAAATTTTTAACCTGAAGCAAATTCTCTGGTTAATGTATCTGCAATAGTATTATTGCTACTCTTTATATATTTTATCTTTGCTGGATATCTGCTTAATTCAAGTTGCCATCGTATTAACCGTCCTTGGTTATAATTGGCCTGTAGTTTGTATCTAATGAATCCAGTCAGATATGTTGAATCAGTTCTAAGCTCAAATTCTTTAGGTAACAAGTCAATCCTCCATTTCTTGAATGTTCGTAAACATGCTAATGTTTCTTTCTCATGGATGGGATATCTCTTTTCGGCTTCTGAAAAAGTTCCAGAAATATATCTACATAATGTTTCTTTTGATTTATTAGACAATAGATCATTTATGTTAGACATAAATGAGGTATCCTCTAAATTTTCACCATTTAAGGTTTTTGAATACTTCAATTCTTTGTTTTTACCTTCCTGAGTAACAGGTATTGACATGAATTCCTTTTTATCATTTGAATACTTCAAAGCTTTATTTGTTCCTGCTTGATTAATAGGTTTCTTAAAAACCATATCTTCTTTTTTAATACATTTCATACATCCTGACCATATTTCATCTGAAGCATCTGTTTCGACTATTATAAAGTCTTCGTTAGTTGGGTTATATAATCTTGGTAAATTTTTTGTTTCTCTCTTTATTTTTTCTACAATTTTACTATCTTCTTGTTCCCAAAACCATTGCTTTTTTGTACTAATTTTTTCTTGCAATTTTTTCTTTTCTTTTGCAAAATTGTTTAAATATCCTAGTTCGGATATATAATTTAAACAACCAAGAAAACGTTGTAGTTGTTTTCTATCTTCTAATTTATTTGGAAACATATGTAATTTTTCTAAGACATGTTTTTGTAGTTCTATTTCTCCATTTGATTTTATGGTAGTTCCTAGAAAATCAATTTCCTGTCTGCAAATTTGTGCTTTTTTCTTACTTAAAACCAATCCTTTTTCTTTGCATCGCTTTAAAACTAGTAAAACTTTTTTCAAATGATCTTCTTTATTTGTATTGCTAAAGATTAATATATCGTCAATGTAAACTAAACAAAAATCTTCAAAACCTTCGAGATTTTTGCTCATATATCTTTGAAATATACCTGGTGCTTGTTTTAAACCAAATGGTAACACATTCCATTCATAATGCTTTTCTGGGGGACAAGTAAATGCAGTTAGTGGCTTAGTTTCTTCATGTAATCGTAATTGGTAATATCCAGATTTAGCGTCTAAGGAACTAAACCATTTCATTCCTCTAACCTTTTCTATAATGGAATCTCTTCTTGGTAATTTATGTGCATCACCGATGGTTGCATCATTCATCTTTTTGTAATTTATGACCATTCGTCTTTTTCCTCGTTTTATTTCATTATGGTTTTCTACGTAAAAGGCTGGTGCAGCATGCCTACTTTTACTATCTCTTATCAATTTTTTATCTAGTAATTCCTTACAATCTTTCATAAATTCTTCAATATCTCTTTTAGAATAGGGTATTTTATTCGGTACATTTACCTCTTGATTTTTATCTTTTAATTCTATTATTACTAACTCTTCATTAGTGTTTATTTTAATGTCTAAGAGATCCTCTGAACAAGTTTGTTCTAGCAAATTTTCTACTTCTCTTTCTATCTGACTTTTGCTATTTTCTTGTAAAGTAAATAACGTATTTTTTAATAAATTCATAATTTGAATTCTTATTCTAGAAAAATTGTCTATGATAGGGATCTTTATTTTCTCTTCCTTTTGATTTAGTTTTTTAATATATGGTGCTTTAATTTCTATTTCTTAACCATTGTGTAAATGGATAATAAAGTCTTAGAAAATTATTTCCTAATATTATATCAAATCCTGATTCTTGTCTATAAAGGGAGGGTATTATGAAATCATATTTCTTTTTATGTTTACTCTCAATTTTTATTTGATTAAAATAACTTACTAGATTAATTTTATGAGTACTTCCATCTGCAATCAATATTTTAATTGGTCGCTCAGTTTCTCTCCAAATTAATCCTTTAACTTGTTTAGAAGCAAAACTAATACTAGCTCCTGTGTCAATATATGCTGAATAATAATATCCTTTTATTTCTACTTTTATAAATGTTGAATTTGGATTTCTTCTATTCTGAGTCTGATGTTTCATATTCGCTTTCTGTTTGTAACATATAAAAGTCTTCTAAATCTGATATATCTGATTCTATTGGTTCTAAATTTTTTAATTCTGCTATTTTTAATATTTCTCTTTTTTGATTATCTTTCTTTTTTGGGCATTCATTTGCATAATGTCCTTCTTCTTTGCATAGCCAACATCTACATTTTTTCTTTCCTTCTGGGCAATATTTTTTAGGTTGTTTTCTTCTAAAAAATCTTTTTGGTTTTCTTTTAAACATTTCCTTATACCTTTTAAATGGTTTCTTTTTCCACTTATATTTTTTGTATTTTTTCTTATAATACTTCTTTGATCCTTCACATCCATAGTGTTGTGGGATGTCTGGATTATTACTGCAACACATTTTATTATAAGGTTTAATTACTTTTATCTCATTTATTTCTGTACATTTTTCAGCTATATACTCTCTTCCTATTAAAATTACTCCTCCTAAAGTGTCAGCAATACTTCCTTTTTCAATTCCTGCTTTGAATCTATCTAAACAGGATTTATTTATTGGATATGGTAGTTTTGATAGGAATATTCTTCTCATTTGGTCTTGATCAGGTTGTTCTAACATATAATAATATTTAGAAAATTCACATACATAACTTTCGTATTCACACATATTACATATTTTTATGTTATCTAGATGCCATAGAGCTTTTTGCCTAATTCTTTCAGTTGATTCTTTTCTATATTCGTTTGCGTCTAGACCTACAAATTCTTTCCAAATTTTGCTTACAATTTTCCAGAGAAAATCTTCTGAACTTGTAGATGTATTTTTTAGTATTTCCTTTTCTAGAGAAGTAAATTCAAATAAATAATTAAATACGTTTCCTTTAGTTTTATATAAAATTAAATTCCAAATTGTGTCTTTCGTAGCAGTTTTGAATATTTCATCTGTTTGTAATAATAAACTAATTTGATTCGACCAATCCTGGATTACTGATTCATTACTTTTGACACAATCTATATCTAGAACTCCTTGAGTTACTTTTTGATAGTGTGGTATATATTCATCTGGTATCTTTTTATATTTTCCATGTCTATTCCGATAGTAACCATTATTTTCTCTATTATTTTCAAAATGTATTCCTTCCCATTCATGCCATTTAGTATCATTTAGTTTTCTTTTCCTTATATCAGGTTTTATATCCGGCATTTCTTCTTCTTTAGTTCCACTATTTTCACCTTTTTCCATATATGCAGGTATTGAATCATCTGATTCGTAACCAAATATTACTTCTTCATTTTCTATTTTCTCTACGAACTCAATTTGTTCTTCTTTTTGTTCGTCTTGTATTATTTTTAATTGATCTATCATTCTTCTAATTTCTTCTATTTGTTCTTCCATTATTTTAATAAATTTCTTGGTGGTTGTAACTCTCTCGGTGAAATAAATATTTGCTCTTGCTTATTTATTGGAACTAGATCTTTGCTATATTTTTTAATTTCTTCTAATTCGTAAATTAGATTTTTAATTTTTTCTTTAGGTATATTTTCGTTAATTTTATTATAGAATTCGTCAAAAATATTATAAATATCTTCCTTTTTTATTATTTTATTTATTATAATTAATTGTTCTCTCAAATCGACAATTTCTTCGGTTATTCCTATTAATTGTTTTTGTAAATCGGCTATTTCTTCCGTCATACCCATTAAATAATTAATTATTGATTTGTTTTTTTTTTTTTAAATTGTCAGGGGGCTTCTTATGCAAATAGGGTTTATTTGGGAATATTGCACAAGGTCATTTTTGCAAATTTATCTTTTGAAAAGGCCATCTGGCCAAATAACCCGCACAGCACAGACAATAATTTCTTTTGGAAAGAAGCAAAAATGAAAGTATTGAATCTACAGCAACATCTTCCTCCTCCTCCACAGTCGCCTCCGTCCACTCCAAATCGTGTAGTTGCCTTTACAACACCACAAAACTACGCCGACAGGCTTTTAAATCTCATTCATCTAAAGAAATGGTCTCCTCTTTGGTGCCCAACCCTCACCGTCGGATCCACCCCACAAACCATTTCCTCCGTCCAAAGCCACTTTCTCTCACTCGACCGTTTCTCCGCCGTAGCTTTCACTTCCAGAACCGGAATCGCCGCCTTCTCACAAGCCATGTCCGATTTAACCAGACCCCTGTTACCCCCACACGGCGAGATCTTCACAATCTCAGCTCTCGGAAAAGACGCAGAGCTTTTAAACGAATCTTTTACTGAAAAAATATGCGAAAATCGGGGGAGAATTAGGGTTTTGGTTCCTCCGGTCGCGACGCCGGGTGGATTGGTGGAGGCGTTGGGATTGGGGAAAGGGAAATTGATTTTGTGCCCTGTTCCGATTGTTGTGGGTCTCGAGGAGCCACCTGTTGTGCCCGAATTTTTGGCGGGTTTGGGTCGGAGGGGGTGGGTACCGGTGAGAGTTAACGCTTATGAGACGCGGTGGCGCAGAGGCGGCGTTGAGGAATTGGTGGGATTTATTGAGGAGGGATGTGGGGTGGATGCTATTGTGTTTACGAGTACTGGAGAGGTGGAGGGGTTGTTGAAGGGATTGGGAGACATGGGGTTGGATTGGAGTATGGTGCGGAGGATGTGTCCGGGGATGGTTGTGGCGGCGCACGGCCCGGTGACGGCGGTGGGGGCGGAGAGATTGGGTGTTGGGATTGATGTGGTGAGTTGTAGGTTTGATAGTTTTGATGGGGTTGTGAATGCGCTTCATTACAGGTGGATGGATGGATTCTGAGTTTTAGTATAGTTGATAATCCAATTTTAGTAATCTTTGTGGTAGGTATATAAGTTTAATTTTTTTTTTTTGTCATAAAATGATGTGGATCTCCATAAGATGGTGTTCGTCCCGTAATTTAATAACTTTTTTTAATATCGTCCCATGGTTAATTACGAGAAGAAAAATGCGCATGTGTCCGTTAAATTGCCACGTAGCTGTTTGCATGTCATGACGTGATAAATTTTAGCATAAATAATTATACAATATTGGAGGATTCATCCCAAACTACTTACAAGATTGAATCGTCATTTCCATTAAATTCATGTAAAATGGTAAATTACGGAGCGAAATTCGGCGAGTTGATGTAGTTTAAGACAATATTACGAAAAAAAAATAAATTACGGACGAAATTCATTGAGGTGATATAGTTCGAAATGAAAACTCAAAATTATTAATTAATTTGGGATGTTTTCTGCAATTTTGCCTTTAAAATATAAAATATAGTATACTCTAAAATATTACACAAATATAGTAAATATAGTCATTATTCTAGCTCTAATTATGAATTATAACTTTGTCTATCGTGGCAGAATAAAAGTTTATATTTAACTCTAATAATTATAAACTACAGAAAGTAACATGAGTAAATTTGCACTTAATGAAAATACTTATGAACACAAGTAGATGTCAATTGAGGTTTCTTAACACAATACCCTCAAGATGTTTTTGAGTTGGCTTCGATGCACGCATATCAATCTTGATAATTTCCTAATATACAATAGTCAGATGCTTGTTTCATTGCACAAAGAACATGCTCACATCAAATTTCAACAAAATAATATTATTTGATGGAATATGTTTAAATGAAAGAAGAGATATTTCTACTTTGAATGCTAGAAATGAGATTAAGAACTAACCAAGTGCTTCTCCTATTTATAGTAGTAGAAAAATTATTTTTGAAGGGTCACGCTGGTTTGGATTTGACCAGTAGCATTGGTTCAATATGAATAAGTGTCACCCTTTCGGTGCAAATTTGAAAAAAAATGAATATACATTGGTTCGGTCAAATGAGGCGACACGCGAATTTTATTTGAATCAGCCACGCGGATCTTGATATGGTCATTCAAACCAACAAGAAGGATCCTATTTGGTTTTGGGGTTTTAGTTATTTGGGCTTTTGATTTTTAGGCAAAAAGTTACATTAATCTTTCTCCAAAAAGATAATTTATTTTGAAGACTGAACCCAAGCATGAACTCGAGATCGTGATCGTGCCATGCCGAGCCGGCCGATCAAACGAATAACGGTGGGGCGCTAGCGTGTGTGGTGAACCGAATGTCAACTAGATCCTCCCCCAACTAAAAAATTGGATACTCCAAGGCCCATTATGTCAATTTTTAGCTTAATAAGTAGCTAAGACATTTGATTAAAAAAATTGTAAATTTGATACCATATAATAGAGCATTTACAAAATTGATATAACTGGATACATAAATACACATTTAGTACCACAATTTAAATATAGGTTACAATGTTCATTAATCATTAGCGATGTCTTGGGGAGACATAAAAATCAACTTTCAGTGACTATTTTCATGATCTTTCATTTAGCAAGACAAGTGGAGAATACTCTGACCAACAGGTGATTGGTCTAGTGGAATGAACTAGTTACTACAAAATAGCGAACTTAGGTTCAAATCCCTGTTGTGAGAGGTTCCCACTTAATATGTCCAACGCATCTCAAAATGAATTAAACCATTGAGAAAAAAAAAAAAAGGTGGAGAATACTTTGAGCACTAGATCAAGTTAATGCAGGCATTTGATGTGAAGAAAAGAACGCAGGATTGTTTGGTTAGGAAATTATGTTTTACATGCACCATATTATTTCTCCTTTCCTTCATTTGCTTATTCTTTGTATTTAAAGGAACAAATAGTGTAACTACAAATGATTTATATATATGCTCGTTAAAAATGAGTTGCTGAGTTGTGAGGGAATATAATTTCAGAATTAGCCTATGTAATTTTTTAATTTTGCCAACCCGTCATCCTTAAAAAATGTCGTACAATTGAATTCGAATCTATTGAAATTATTGCAAAATCTGTCTAAATTTATCATGGGAATATATGTTCATCCCTAAAAAACATTTATTATCAAAGTCAGGGGCGGACCCCTTAAGGAGCTGGGGAGGGCGGTTGCCCCCCCAAGAAAAATATGGATCAAATATTTATATAGGAACTTGTTAAATATGTTAAATAAAATTAAGTGGAATAGGGGTTGGGATGCTGAATGTATATCAAGGAAGCTAGGGTTCTACTACCCTGTTGTGCAATTTTCCTTCTTTTTTAGTTATAAGCTATTCTTCTTTCTTTCTTCTAGATTATTAATATATGGATCAATATATAAATATTAATATGACCTTTTTTCTTTCTTCTAGATTATTAATATATGGATCAATATATAAATATTAATATGGTCATATGTACTAACATTATCTAGATTATTAATATGTGGATCAATATATAAATATTAATATCGTCATATGTACTAACATTAATGTAAATATTTGATTTTGTAATATTAATATATGGATCAATATATAAATATTAATATGACCTTCTTTCTTTCTTCTAGATTATTAATATATGGATCAATATATAAATATTAATATGGTCATATGTACTAACATTATCTAGATTATTAATATATGGATCAATATATAAATATTAATACCGTCATATGTACTAACATTAATGTAAATATTTGATTTTGTAAAATGAACTACAGTAAAAAAAAAAAAGTTTTAATATTAATTTTGGTACTTATAGCATTTCTATTTTACATAACTGAATTTATGTTGTAAAAATGTTTATGTGTTTTAATATTACTCAATATCTTGAACTATTTGTTGAATGTGGCTTTTTTAAAAAAATCTAATATATTTCTTCAGCTTTTATTAGATAAATATACAACATTACTTATTTTCATTTAGTTGCCATTTTATCAATATAACAGAAAAATATCGAGTTTGCTATTAAAAAAAATCTCGCCCCTTCGACCAAAACCCTCTAGGTCCGCCCCTGATCAAAGTTATTTTATACATTTATATTGGACTGCCGAATTTTAAAATATGTCAGTGTGCGAAATTCTTTTAATAAATGCATTGATTTGGCGAGAAGGCTTATACATAAAATGTGAGTTTGATTATCTATTAATATTATGTTAGTTATTCTTTGTATGATATAGTTAGATTGTTTGTATTTGATATAATTAGACTGATTATGACATATAATTAGACAGAATATGATGTAATGATGATGTAATGATGATGTATTAATATTTTTTTTAGAAACTGTATCATATGATTACATCATCGCTATCAAATACAAAGATAAATAACTCATTCTAGTATACATAATAGTTTTCAACTTAGGTGGTATGTTTGCAAAAACCTTAAATAAGTACTTTTCAATTTCTAGGATATAAAAAAATATTTAACAAGTGTTTGCATGTGAGACTTCTACTTCTACTTCTACTTCTCTGAAAAACAGCTAAACGAACATGAAAATACTTCTACAAATGGAAACATTTGATTTTGTTTAAAACATTTAAAAAGTGCTTTTTAAAAAAAGCATGGGGTGTTTGTCAAATAAAGAAAAAAGAAGCTTAAAGTAATTTTGTAGATATTTGCAATTTCTGAAAAGCAGGAGGTAGTATCTTTTTGGTTTAATAGGAATTTTATTAAAAGCCTCGCTTTTACCCTTGACTTGACATGTTCCATACTTCCATACATTAATTTGATTTAATTTTTGGAAGCGTCTTTTTTAGGAGACACGTTTTTAGCAATTAAGATTAAAACTCAAACAAGGTTATAACTACATAAACCATTGATTAAGCTTTGATTGAATCAAACAAGCCAAATAAAATTATTATAAATTATTAACTAAGCTTATATCAAATTATAATGAATCAAACTAAGCTTAATTATATCAAATTATAATGAATCAAAATGCATCAAACAAGCGTAACGAATACTTTGGTAAAATAGAAACAAATCAAACTAACAATGAGATATTAGTAAAATTAAAACAAAGAAAAATAAAAAATTAAAGAAACAAGTGGAGCATAAAAAAACATGAGGAAGAATTAAGTTACCACTATCCTTATTAAAAGATGTAAATGAAAATTAACCATGACTTGGGTTTTAATATTTATCATAAATTTAACGCGGTGTGTATTTCTTTCTCTCTCTTTTATTTTTGTGGTGTGAAAGGACAAGTAGAATGAAACTTTTTCTAACAACCCATCTACTATGTAGTTAATTAAAGTGACGAGTTTATTAAATAAACCCACAGCGGTACTCGAGTTAATTAGACAAAAAGTGTTTTTTTTTTTTTTTAATAAAACTGCATAAAGATTTTCGGGCCTGTTTGTTTGGCGTTTCCCAGAATTTTTTCGTGTTTGGGAAATGCCAAACAAACATGTTTTCTATTTTCCGAAATAAAATTTTCATCCATTAATTTTCTCAAACTACTCTCTCAAAGGCCAAACAAACAACAATTTTTTTATCTCTAAACAAAACCTATACAAACTCTACTTTGATTTGACATAAAGTAACCTCTTACACAATTTATCTCACATAACAAACATGATTTGACATAAAGTCTTACACATCTTACACCTACAACCAAATTCTTCCAAAAAAACTTACGCCTACTTTATTTCTCAAACCACTATCTCAAAACCCAAACAAACAACATTACGCAAATTGAGATTATTTCACAAACCTGCACTACTTCCCCAAACTACTTTCCCAAACGCCAAACAAACAGGCCCGAAATTTCGTCTAGCGTTCATATGCCTTTCTTGGAATATAATTTGATATTGGTTTTAGAAATTTTCTCCGGTTTTCGTTGTGTTGTGTGTTGATTTTGAAAGGGTCATTGCCTCTTTCGTTTTGCTCTACAAAGTTTTTTTTTTTTTTTTGGTGCAAGCTCTACAAAGTTTTTGGAGTGGCTCAATGGAGCCTTTTTTGTACCTATTGAGGATAAGTAGAATAATGATTTTGTAATTCCCACGTGTTCACACTTTATTAGGTATTGATTTTTAGACTCCTCGTGCATGTATTGAATTTGGAGAAGATATTTAGATTGTCTTTGGTTTTGGTGTTCCATATTTTAGGTGGGCCTTTCTAAGATTTTGATGAAACTTGTGTTAGAAACCAGAATTGCAATTTAAAAACTCGTTGATTCTAATTAAGAATATCGAGAATTGAAGAATTGAGAAAAACTCTTTATATGCGGAGTTGTATAAGTTAAAAAATGCAATTGGGTATCAAAAAAAAAATTAACTTCCGTAACAGTGAAATTCGGCTAAAATCAGATCGGACCAAAGAGTACACATATTCATGCGTAATTGATCTTAATTTAAGGGTTTGACTTTAATCCCACAATTATAAAGTCGAGGCCCCCAAAACCGAGAGATCTTGAGTTCAACTCCCACAAATGTGGGTTTTTCTCCTAGTTTAATACGTATAAAAATAATGGTTAATTGTATTGATTTTGCATTGCATTACAAGGTTATATATACACACACATCTAAGTACAAATATGTGTTAATATACACTCGAATCAATTATAATCACAAGAAGATTATAAAGTATTATATGACCAACACAATCAAATCAATATCTCTAATCTTAAGCCACATATATTATTGTTTGGTGGTTGATTTTTTTTTTTTTAATTTAACTAAAATTCAATTGATTGCAGTGATATTAATGTAATGATCATTTCTCTTCAAAAATATTAATGTGATATTTATGTGACATTAAGTGAAGTATTTTAATATCCATCTTTTGTGGAGGGGTTCTCATACGATCATAACAATTTGTATCACATGTTACCATACTCTTAGTCATGCACGCGAAATTAATTAATTAGAATGGACAACCAGCAAATAGAGGACCAACGTGGGTGTTGGACCTTATTGAAGAACGCCATTCTCACCCAAAAAAAAATGGATAATTTTGCCAAGGGAACAACGGGTCAAACTAAGCACAACTAAAAATATTTAAAAATAGCTACAATAATGCACATGTATAAAGCCAAACTAGAAATAATAAAGAAACATATCAATAACTTTTAAGTTGAAGAAGACACAAAACAGAAATAACAAATTTTGTTTTAAAAATTGAGTACCACATTTTTTATTGCCACTTACCGCACCAGAGAAGAAATAAAATTGTGAATAGTAAAAATAAATAGCTCCAATTACATGAGATGCTTCTCCAAAAATAACTTCTAACTGCTATTTTTTGTAGAGAAGCAAAAGCAAAAGCTATAAACATTGAAAAATCGCTTTTCGAGAAGAAAAAAAAAACTGAAAATCACTTTTCAGGAGGAGTTGCAAACACCCTAAAAAAATTTAAGCAAATCAAGACATGCTTTTGGCTATTTGTGACAAACTTATAATTATTTTTTGGACTTCTTGACATATTTTGTAAACACTACCTACTTTTACTTCTCCTCAATTTTTAGCTTTTTTTTAGATTATAAGATTTAACTAGAATCACAATATTTTGCAAAATAATCTCATTTTTTCCCAGTCTAACTAGCTTTTGTTGTCCACCAAGCCCACCTTAGGCCCAAACCACAAGCATATTAGGAGTTAAATGTCATAATTTAACTACATCCTCATGTGAAATCTCGTAGTCTAAGTTATATAGTACTCCTCCGTCCCATTTATTTTGCTTCCTTGGTATGGTCAACTGATCCACTTGACTAAATTTATAAAAAATAATTTAATTAATATGTTTCACTAATAAGTTGATAATATCATATGACACCATATATATTAATATTTAAAATGTTTAATACACCACAAATGTGAATAATTTAATATAATAAGTCACTTAAAAGACTGAAAATTTTGACCGAATACTGTATCAAAGGGAGCAAAATAAATGGGATGGAGGGAGTATGTTTTATGGGATTTAATTATACACAATACCCAATATAATTAATAAGTCAAAGTCACCTTTGAAACAAAAATTATTTCAATATGAGTCACCAATACAACAATTTTTATTTCATATATTCGTTAGATTCAGAAAAAAAAAAAGCTTACAATCACTTTTCTATAATTATTAAATTGTTGCTTTGTAAATTCAAATCCTATTATTCACTTAAAATATTGACAATGACACCTTGTAGACTTCAAAAATTCGAATTAAAACCCTGTAAACTTAAAATTTTGGAATAACCCCCTGTGATCAACTCTTAATTTTCAAAAATGGATATAGTAAGTCAATACAATAATAACATGAGAGAATTTTTTGGCAATAAAATATTAACACAATAAGTTTTTTTCCATAATAACACATTAGATTTTTTGTCAATTAAAAATTACAAGTATCAGCATTTTGCTCGTTTGAATTATGCTAAATATAAGGAAGCCAAACAACTTACTCTATTGTTTGTGTTATTTATAGTATAAATTATTATTAAAGTTGTGTATTGCCAAAATTCAAAAGTTATTTAATTAGATGTACAAATTATTAAAGTATAATATTTATCAATAATTTTTCTAATTTAATCTCGCGCCCTTTAATCTTAAATTCTGGCTCCGTCAATTGTTATTAAATTAGAGATATTCAAAGTAGTGATAATCGAACCCAAAACTTCTTGCCCTATTAATCATTCAGCTTCAGTTTTTGTCACTAGGCACCTCATCGGCGACGTATTAATATATTACCATAAAATATATGAGAGATTGTTTAATCAATGGGTGATGGTAGGGCTGTCAATGGGGTGGATTTCAATCCGGATTCGATCCGAATTTGGCCTGATTTATAAGGATAATTGTCCGATTAGGGATCCGATGGACCTGATCCGATTAAGAAGATCCGTAATCCGCATTATATGGAGCGAATATGGATCTAGGCTGATCTGATCCGTTACATATCCGTATCCGATATATATTACTATATATTGTTTATATATTATGTATTTAAATCAAAATCAAAATAAAATTATCTATGTTCCACTAAAATCTTTTAGTATATTAAAAATAATCTTAAAAAGAAATGCATGAGAGGTGATGTTGGACTAACCTGGTAACTCATTTGACATACAACATATTAATTTATGCTATTTAATTAGAAAAATCAGAACCCTAACCATTCATCTATATAGTAACCGCCATCTTTCCTCTATTTTTTCCTCCAATGTTTTTCTTCTCTTCCATTACTAAATATTGGGTTTTCTTCTTCTTTTTCCCAGTTTCTATCATTTTTTATTTGTTTATTCCTTTGTTCTAATTTTTATCGTTTATATTTGTCTACCATATTCCATCTTTTACAATTTTCAGACAATAGTTTTGATGAAATAAGTAAAATATTACATTTTTAATTCATGGTGGTAGAATCTACAAGTGATTTGAAGGAAAATGAAAGATTTTTTCTTTTTTGCTAAATATGCTAAACGGATCGGATAATTTATCCGGGTATGGGGTATCCACCGGATTCGGATCCGGTTCCTACTTTTCAAGATCCACACGGATTAGGATCCGGATCCGAATAGAAGATATGAAAATCGGACTCGGATCCGGATCTGCCCTGATCCGGTCCGAGTCCGGCCCATTGACAGCCCTAGGTGATGGGTTGTAATCACGGGTTGGCCCAAACATCATTAAACACCTTTCTTTCTATTTGATTGACATCATAATTTATGTATTTCTCGAAAAAACGAAAAAAGAAATATACTTAATTAATGTAAGAGTAGTTTTGAATCCAAATAAGTTCATTATGAGTGAAAATAAAATGTACTATTTAAATTAAAATAATTTAACGCTTAATGGATTCAATACTTAACGAAATGTTCAAACCTAGAACCAACCTAAATATGACTCCGAATGCAACTCCGACAGTCCCAAATTTAGATGATTTGTTTGAATTTAGTAGTTTAATTAAATCGTTACAATATGTAAATTTGAATTAAAAGTCATTTATTTCACATATAAAATTAAAATTTATTTTATTCAAAAAAGTTATAATCGTTGAAATCTATATTTATTTACTCATATTTAGGCCACGTTTGTTATACAGTCAGCTTGGTTGCGTCAGATTTACCATTGGGGCAATATGTATGTCAATGCTTCGATGATAATGGTCTAATCGACTATTGTCCCATCAGCGTATTCAGAAATGCGTTGGTAGTCCTTGTCTAAAATTTTGTTTGCACCGATGATGATGACAACACCGATAGAGCGATGCATTTCATCGAAGGGCAATTTGAAAATTGTTAATTTATGGTACAAATAGAAATCTAATCTATTACATAAGATTTCAGTGCCTTTAAATTATAACTTTATTTATTTTCCAAAATTAATTTATGGTACAAATAGAAATCTAATCTATTACATAAGATTTCAGTGCCTTTAAATTATAACTTTATTTATTTTTCAAAAATAACAATTTATATTGAACTATAATTACAAACTATAATAAATTACACTTACTGAAATAATTTTGGATTACAAGAAATCGGATTAAGAACTGACCAGCTTCTTCTTCTATTCGTAGCAAAGGGACTATTTTTGAAGGGTCATACTAGTTCGGACTTGACCTACTGTATTGGTTCAGTCCGAAAATGTGGCACCCGTTCGATTCAAAATTGTAAAAGACGGGCACACATTTGTTAGGTCGTCAACATGCGGACCCTATCCGAATCAGCCAGGCGGACCTTGTTCTGGTCATTCATATCAGCCGCGCGGATTCTGTTTGATTTTGGGGTTTCAATTTTAAACTTTTAATATTTAGGCCAAAAGTTTAATTAATCTTTCTTTAAAAGAAAAAATGGGTACTTCATGTCTTCTAATATTTTTATTACTTCTGGTTTTATAATATTTTCAGTACTTTAGGTTTTCTAATATTTTAGTATTAAAATGTTGGTGGCGTTTAACAATCTGTGTAATAAAAATATACTCGCACTATATTTCTTACAACTATAGTAATTATTAACTATAGTTCGAATAAACGACAAAACAAAATATAATATAAATAAACCCTAAAAAAAGATTAAAGTAGTGGAGCTTGACTAATTGCAATGCAATAATCAAAAGAATACAAAGCTTTAAATTTCAAAGTGAAAAATGCTACGTAAATTTTGTTTTAAATATTGAAAGTGCTCAATAAACTTTAATTCACTAAATAAAATTTCAAAAACTTGAATGCTTGAAGTATAATTAAATAATATTATATGAGCAATGAATTTACTTAACTAGATGGTAGAGAAAGAAAATATGATTTGATGGTTTTTATAAAAGAATTTTAACGAACTCTTTGAAATCATACAAATTATGTTCTTAAACGGACTGTAATTTGTACCGAAATTAATTTAACGAAATCAAAACCTTACTTGAATTTATTTTATGAAATCAGAAAAAATTAAACCAATGAAATTAAGACTGAGGCTGCGGATGCAATCTCCTTAAAATAATATTTTCGAGGCTGCCTACGGTGCAATTAGTATTCCTCGATAGTCTCCCAAGATACAACAGTCTTGATCCTTGTTGTTTTGCACGAACAAAAGGCCACGGACGAGTTGGAACAAATAGAACTTCGACTAGAAAATTATATAATTTGAAAAGTAGAGAAGAAATAACTATTTATACTTTATTTGCTGAAAAATAGTGTGAAGAATTGGCCAGATTCTTCTCCTATTTATAGCAATTGAAAAAGTGTTGCTAGAGGGTCACAACGGTTCGGATTTAACTCAAACAATGGTTCAGTCCGAATGGGTGCCACCCGTTCAGTTCAAAATCCGACCAAACGCACCCTTTCAATCAAAATTGGGCGGGTAACACGGATCATTTCCGGACCTTCTAGAAACGGGTCTCGCGGATCCTTTTCGGATCACACGCGGATCCTACTCGGATCACACGCGGATCCTATTCGGATCACCCACGAATCTTTGTGTAAAATTTGGACTTTTAAATAATTATTGGGCCCTGAAATAATTCTAGGTCCATTCCTACAAAGCCTTTTCCCTTTGGAAGCTTGGTACCCTTTTTATAGCAATTTTGTAGCTCAACTTTTTCCTTCTTTCCCATGTGGGATGAAGACACACTATCTTCTCTTCTCATTTCATTCATTATTAGGTGTAATTAACTTTGGCTAATTTGATTCAATTCAATTAGTTATGTTGAACTTAATTACACCAACATAAAAGACATGAAGTATCGAAAACATCCCTATAAAATCACGCGTTTTTCATGTGATGTAGTTTTTATCAGAAAAGTTCAAAAATTTGATCGGTGCATCACATTTAATATAAGAGGATATAATTGTAACAATTTTTTTACGAAAAATAAGCAATCTTATGCTTGGGATCGATTAGTGTGATTTAACTGATGTACTACACTTAGATTGTAATCGGAATAATTTGGTCAAACCAAATTAAATTTGTTTAAGAATTTCCACTCTCGAATCGAAGATAGAATTTAATGGAATACGTGTAGTAGTACAAAGAAAAGTCAGCTGTATTTTAGGCACGTAACATTTCAGCTTTAGAAATTAGAATACAAATCAAATAAACTTCGAGAATGCAACTTCCAAGCAATACAAGTGCGTGAGACAAAACCCCGAAAACATTAATTAAAAACGTTCGACACTCTGTTAAAAGTCTTCAAACTAAGATTTTATTAATGGAAAAATTCCACTTTGCCCCCTATTCTTTGAATATTTTTCATTGTCTCTTAATCTTTGCGAGTACCCACTTAACTCCCTTTAACTATTAACCATATCTTAAGCAGTCCCCTAAGATGCAAAGAACTAGAATCTAACAGAATATTGCGTCCATCTTTAATGATGTGGCTTTGAATGTTTCCCAATTTGCCACCCAAACTCTGAACATATTCCGTCGACGAACGTCCAAAGGTAGTGATCTGTGATATTTTTAATAGCTGAGGGGATTAAATGAGAACCCACAAAGGTTCGGGGCAAATCCTTTAATAAAACCCGTTAACAATAATAGAGAAGTTTTAAAACCCAATAAAAACACATAGGCTCAAAAACATCCGAAAGAGTCATTCTTCATTTCAAGCTCCCAATTACATGGATCAAATTGGAAAAATGTCAAAAAATTTAAACCCCTTTTTCTTGATCATCCTCTTTTTTCTTCTTCTATGTTCCATATCCATGGCAGAAGGTGTAAAGCTCAAAACATTCAGACAAGAATACAGCTCCTTCAACCAATCACACTACACCATTTTCGATATCGACAGGCCTGCAACTATAAGCAATGATGCACTTCAAGTCACCCCTGATTCAATCTCCCCTGAATTCAATCTCTTCAACAATTCCGGGCGCGTGATCCTCAGACGTAAATTCAAGCTCTGGGAACAAAACAACATCAATTCATCAGACCAAAACCAAGAAATCATCTCATCTTTCAACACTTCCTTTCTGATCAACATTTTGGGTCTAAGAAACGAGACCCCGGGCGAAGGCCTAGCCTTCGTCATCGTCCCTGATCTCAACCTGCCCGTAAACAGCTCCGGTCAGTTTCTAGGCCTGACCAACTCCTCCACCGACGGAAGCCTCGCCAACGAGCTAGTCGCCATGGAAATCGACACTTTCAAACAGGATTTCGACCCTGACGACAACCATGTGGGGATCAACGTAAACAGCATCAGGTCGATAAAGACCGAATCACTAACACCACATAACATCACAATCGCGACAATATTAGACGCCAAATTTTACAATTTCTGGATTGATTACGACGGTGTTGACAAGAAAATCGAAGTGTACGTTATCGAACAAAGCGATCAGAACGGTCCAACACCACCAAAACCGCGCTCGTCAATACTCTCAGCGGAACTAAACTTGAGAGATTACGTGAACCAGTACTCGTATTTCGGATTCTCCGCGTCCACCGGAAGAGACACAAGAGAGTTAAACTGCGTATTTAGGTGGAATCTAACTGTACATTACTTTCCTGAAAGAGATCAAGAATGGTTGACGATTGTTCTTGGAGCTGGAATTCCAATACTAGTTATAATATTCTTTAGTTTAATTGGATTTGGGTATTGTTTTCGTAGACGGAAAATGGAATCGATTTCGAGATCGAAATTGGTCGGGGCGCTACAGAACTTGCCTGGAATGCCGCGGGAGTTTGAGTTCAGGAGCTTGAAGAAGGCGACGAACAATTTTGATGAGAAGAATGAGCTTGGAAAAGGGGGATATGGGGTTGTTTATAAAGGGTTCTTGGTTAAGGAGAATTTGGAGATTGCTGTGAAGTGGTTTTTGAGGGAAAATATTAAAGGGGAGGATGATTTCTTGAAGGAACTTACTATTATTAATCGTCTCCGGCATAAACATCTCGTGAAATTACTCGGTAGGTCCTTAAATTATGTTTATAGATTAACATAAAGGTTTTTTTTGCTAATAAAAATAATATATGGGGTTTTTGGTCAATTAAAAAAACTAAAGGGGTTGTTTTTTGCATTTTCCTCTATCACTCTTCATGAAGTCAATACCCCTATATTTTGTCTAATTGGCAAAAAAGTTCATGTATAATTTTTATTAGGAAAAATCCTCCTGTGTTACTTTTTTTTAGCGAAAAACCTCCCCGAAAGCTGGAGTGCATATTTTGTAGAGCAAATTACAATTATACTCTCACTATAAAATGAAAGGCAACTCTTTTGTTCACCTAATAAAATGAGCAAAAAACAAAAACACCCCCTATACTTTGTCTAACTCCCAAAAAACCCCCTGTGTTATTTTAACTCCCAAAAATCCCCTTGTTTGGTTTTAAATACCACACTCAACCCAAGTATAATTTTACTTTTGACTTTTGGTGAATGACAAGATTACCCCTATGTGTTCGTTTTTTTTTTATTTATCTATTCTTTTTGAAAAATTAAGTATATACTACTTGGGTCGAGTGTGGTATTTAAAACCAAACACAGGGGGGTTTTGGGGATTTAAAATGACACATACGGGGTTTTTTGGGAGTTAGATAAAGCATATGGGGTGTTTTTGTCTTTCGATGTCAGGGGTAAAATTGTCATATCAAAAGCAAAATGTGAAAAAATACTTGCAATTTGGCGTTTGAAACACACTCTCTTTTCTGGGGTGTATTTTGGCATTTACTTGATATCACAAGGAGGGTTTTGGGAGTTAAAATAACACAGGAGTTTTTTTGGGAGTTAGACAAAGCATAGGGGGTGTTTTTGTCTTTTGCTCCTAATAAAATTGACAATAATCCTTCTGTTGAATTTGAAAATTAGCAATAACCCTCTCTATTCACTTAAAAAAATAATAATAACGTCTCGATTGACTTATTAATTAATTTCAAATGTGATTTTTGCTTATAATAAATAATATAACGGATTTTTCGCAAATAAAAATAACACAGCTGAATTTTTTATCAATTAATCTCTTAATTTAACTCTTAGATTTTTGGTCAACTATCTCTAGAGATGCGGATTCTTTTCTTTTTTGTTACAATGTATCAACGGTCCAACTTTTGCACCTCGATTACTTGAACACCCTATAAATCCAAAAGAATAAAACAATCGACGATTGTGGTAGGTGGTTCCAAAATTTTAAACTCATGAAACTAGGAGTTAAGAAACCTTCTTAATTAATCACTAGGCCGGCCAACCTATTCGGGTTGCTATAATAAAATGTTTTTTTTTTGTCGAAGTTGATAAAATGTCCGTTTCAAATTCTTTATTCTTTTTGCAACAGGATGGTGCCACAAGAACAAAAAACTACTCCTAGTGTATGAATACATGCCTAATGGTAGCCTAGACATGCATCTCTTTCCTGCACCAAACAAAGACCCACTCCGTTGGAATCTTCGATACAAGATCATTTCCGAAGTAGCATTTGCCTTACACTATCTTCACAACGAGTATGACCAAAAAGTCATACACCGTGATCTAAAAGCTAGCAACATAATGCTCGATTCCAACTTCAATGCTCGTTTAGGTGATTTTGGCCTAGCACGAGCGTTAGAGAATGAAAAGACCTCATATCAAGAGGTTCGAGGGGTATTAGGCACATTGGGATACATTGCCCCCGAGTGTTACCACACGGGAAAGGCCACACAACAATCTGATGTATATGCATTTGGGGCAGTATTGCTTGAGGTCGTTTGTGGCCAAAGACCAGGAGCTAAGATTGACAATTTTGAATTATTGGTCGATTGGGTTTGGTATTTACATAGAGATGGGAGGCTAATTGAAGCTATGGACCGAAATTTGGAGAACGATTACGTTGTTGAGGAAGCTAAGAGGTTGCTTTTGCTTGGTTTGGCTTGCTCACATCCGGTTGCTAGTGAAAGACCGAAAACACATGCCATAGTTCAAATCGTGTCAGGAATGGTGCCCGTGCCATTTGTGCCACCTTTTAAGCCGGCTTTCGTCTGGCCTGCTTTTGGGCCAGTTGATGCAAATTCGAGTTTTTCTGATACAACATCAATTAGTTCTTCGCATTCTGGTTTAGGAGTGGGTTCTTAGTGCCTTAGGAGCGAGAGATATACTGGACTATGTAAATTATTGAGGTCCGTTAACTGAATAAAAATGTACACACCAGTTTATAATTTGATGAAGGCCGAATTGAAAATAATAAAAATTATTATAACCCTATTAGGTTATTATATAAAGTGTTACGATTCCCACTTGTACATGCACCACAATATAGAGTTAGACTGCATCCCTTTTGCAAGAGTAATAATATTTAGAAAGTTTATCCAAGTGGAATAAACCCATTATCACCAAATCATCAAGGATACTTCTAAAAAAAAAAAAAAAAAATCATCAAGGATATCAAGACCGTTGGCCTGAATCAAGGTAACTTTCTGCTATATTATGTTTAAGATTTATGCATTCATCTCTTGGTAAACGACATGGTTAGGAACTAAGGAATTGAGTAATGAATCGAATCACATCTATTTGGATATATGTAATCCAATCATTTTTTACATTTTCTTTCTAACATCATTATTTTCTTACAAATGTGTGTTTGATGGAAAGAAAGTCTCGAGATTTCATCTTTTCTTGCTCAGGGTGTCAAAGTAGGTCATGACCAATGGCTCAACCCGACCCACTACAATCGAACTCAATTACTGTTTTTTCTTAATTGTTTATTGCGTTGGGTTGAGTTAAAATTTATATGAATCAAAGATGTATCTTGACCCGGTATAAAATTTGATCAAACAATAAAAAAAAAGGATAAATCACATAATAAACAAAAATTAGCTAACATTTTTATTTTCAACTTTATGTAATTTCTAATCACATACTGAGTATTTTTTTTTATTTTAGAATCACATACTAGCTACAAATCTTAAAATATTTTTTTTCTTACTTACAACAAAATATAAATATATCTTTCATAAACAAATCATTGATCTTAAGTTAATTTTATTTATGCATATATACGAATTAAAAATCGTGATTTCTTATAGACTTATGGTATATACATAACATTAGCAAAGTATGATCAAAGCAAAATGAATCGACTTAGTCCAAACTCCAAACCAAAGAGTTAATGACAATTTATCCCCTGTAATATTCATAATATTCAATTTACTTCCCTGTGAAAATTTTAAAGAAATAATTTACTCTCTCCAGCTGGAGAGTGTAACTCACTTGCCGAAATTGAGAGTGGGCATGAAAAGTGTTTTGTAACATCGGGGATAAATTGCCACATTTATTATAATACAGGTGGTAAATAGTCACATTTATCATAACACAGGGGGTAAATTGTCACATTATCATAACACGGGAGGGGGGAGGGGGGGGGGGGGGGGGGGGGTAAAGTGCCACATATAAAATATCAGGGAGGCAGTGTGAACCATTTATAAAATTATAGGGAGGTAAAATGCTCTTTTTTAAATCACGGAGAGATAAATTGAATATTATAAATATCACATTAAATAAATTGCCATAACTCCCAAACCAATACCAACTCAATTTTGATGAGATCTTTTTTTTATCTAATCCAAATATTGTTTATAGATGTTTTTCATATTTGTTCAGATCTATTTTGACCCGCCCAAATATTTTCCACGTACCCTATATTTAAGGACAATGGGTTGTTGACATTAAAATGTTGTCTTATTTTATGGCTCCATTGAAGCTCAATTTATTTTACTTTTAGCCATCAAAATGATAATTACATTATTTGATGACCCATTTGATGGTTCCATTAGAGTTGCCCTATCATGTTATTTTCATGATTTTAATATGAAATTTTAAAGATGTGTTTCGAAGTATTTTAACTCGGAAATTCTAAGTTCTGAGTTTCATGAAAAAAAATTAAAATAAATATATATTTGGATTGAGAAATAAGAAATGTAGAAGTATAAGGAGAATATACGTTGTACATAATCTTATAATTTAAAAGTAATTTGTGTTTATTATAAAGAAGTGGGAAAATGTCAGATATAAATAGTAAACATTTTAATTTGATGTTTCTAGTTCGTCAACTTTGATTTAATAATGAAATTTGTATACTTAAATCAATTATCCAAATAGGAATTATAGATCGACCAGTGCCAAAAAAGTCAATTAAAGGGTTAAAATTTGAAGGAATTATAAAATTGACAATGTTATTTTGTCAACTTTGATTTAATTTTTTTGATTTATATAATATTTACATTATCTTTAAACAATTGTGTAGTGTTTGAATAGCTTATTAGGTTTGAGCTAGTCAAATATTGTTTTCTCGTGCTCTGAATTAATGTACAGAACCGATGACTTTAAGTTAATCATTTGCCAGTTTGTTTGAATTAGTCATTGTCAGTGAAAAAAGTTTATTTATTAAATCAAAACATATTCAAATAACTTAATTACCAGTTGGATAAAATATGTTAACGCAATTCTAAACACCAACAAGTTCAAACTTTGGTCAATAAAAGTTCATTGAAAATATTAAACAAAATATAAATCCTTGTCTAGTTATATTTATTATTCAATAGCTTTTGAACTTCAACCTGGTCTTTGATAAGAGCTATTTATGTATTACTATGTATAAAAGTTAGAATAATTTAAGTTTTTTTTTTTTTTGTATAGACTAATATATCATTATTTAAATTGTAAAGTGATATTTATTAGATAATATCATCAGAATTGAAGAAGATGAATAAGAGATTGCAAATAATTCATTTGCAGATTGTTATGTTTTTTCCCAATTTCCCAAATCAATTAAGATTAGGGATTCTAGTTTAATGTTACCGTTGCAGTTGTTTTTATGTTAGCGTGTCACGCTTTTACAAGTTTTTCTTTCTTTTCTGCCTTTTCGTTAGTTTAGCCGCCTGTTATAAATATAGGGGGTCCTTTTGTAATTAAATAACAATTCATTCAAAACATTTATTTTCGTAAAAATGGGTGAAATCGATGAAAAACGATTAAAATTGATGAAAATGTGTAAACTGATTAAAATAAATCCATGAAATCGTAGAAAACATGTGAAATCGATGAAAATCTGCGTCAAATTGGTGAAAAAATTGATGAAATTGGTATTAAAAAAAAAGTGCCGATCAAATAGGTAAATACCTATGAAAGCGATGAAATTTTGTTTAATAATTTTGAAAAATGGATGAAACCGGTAAAACAATGAAGTCAGTAAAAAATGGTGGAATCGGTGACAACATTGATGAATCGGAAAAAATGGTAAAGTAGGTGAAAACCATGTAAAATCAAAAAAAAATCCGGTGTAATTGGTGAAAGAAAAATGTCAATTCAGTGAAAAATATGTAAAATAGGTAAAAACGAGTCAAATCGGTGAATCCTGTAGAAAAATGGCTTAAACCGTGAAAAACAAATCGACAAAAACGAAAAACAATCATAATAGATTTCACCGATGAAAAACGAGTAAAACGGTAAAAAAAATTAACCGGTAAAAATGAATGGAATCTACAAAAATATGAGTTAAATCGTTGAAAATAAACTAATGAATTAATTGGTAAAAACGACTCAGGTAGTTATAGAAATCAATTTCAAATGACATGGTTAGAGAAAGAATTTGAAATCTACTAAAAAATGGCCCCAAACCCATGTGATAAAAACTTAGGATTTCATTATGTTTGTTGTCAAACAATGTAAAAAATTTGAGCTAGTTTTCTCAAATTCATCCAAGTCCAAATCCACTCGTCAAAATGGACCCTTGATATTTACATTAACATATTTGTCTTCATTGTATCAAACTTGGTGTCTCATTCACATTACAAAGTCCTGTTGATACAAACTTCTCGTATTTAACATATACGAAGATAAATGATATTGAATATTGATTATTGTATTTTGTTGTATTGAAAAATAATACTTTATTTAATAATTTATATTGGTTAAGCAAGCAAATCAACGACGTTCAATGATGTATAGCCCTTTAAACAAACAATAGAGCTCCTAAAATGAAAATTGTTGTTAACTAAACAATTTTCTTATTATCTTAATTTTAAGAACAAATTACAATATCTCATGACTAAATCAGTCATCATTTTATACTCCTTGATTAAAATTATTAAAAAACATCATTTTTTATAGAATAGTTTTTTTATTAAAAAATAAATTTCATAAAAATAAATTTAATATTATTAATTTGTTCTATTTTATGACATAATAAAGTTAACTTTAATTTAATTTACAAATATTACTCATGAAATTAACTAGATATGTATAACGTACATGCACTTTTTTAGTAGGTCAAAAAGTCTGCAGTGAGTTAAAGTTAGGATCTTTAGCTAAACACTCTTAGGACAATCCAGATAATATTAAGAACTCTTGATTCGGATTACTGATGTAAAGACATCGAAGATGGAGATATTTTGTGTAATTTGATTACATAGGGCTGAACCCGACTTGATCCAAAATCTTATGTCGTTGACATTCGAATTCTATAACATGTCAACCGATGATCATATTCGAAATGATCTGAATCAACTAGTTATTTTGGCTCATAGATAATGGTATGTCATCATATTGGTACTTAATGTCCTGAAATTCCATTGAGATAAATGGATGAAAATGTGTTCTATGAAGACTTCCATAATTGCTACTAGTCTGCAGATCAACCCGACTAAAAAAATCAAAATAGAACATATTTTTCCACTCTTGAAATTGTGAGATTAAATGTTTTAATAGACGCTAAGTGTAGGAATTTTTTTTATTAGATTTAAGTTAAACTATATCTTAAGATTTGTTAATCATACATTGATGTGACACCAATATGTGATAGAATATATGCTCAGAGATTAAACACGAGCAAGACAAATATTTCATGTTTGCAACCCTTTACCTCCATATATACTTTATTAGTACATAGTATATTTCTTTTACAACCATAGCATGCACAATCTAATCTAATCAATATCACCATGACCCTTATGATCATTATCAAAAGGCTTAAGCAAACAATATGTAACAGCCATTGAAATCCACCCTCCAACCAAAACTCTCATAGCCGATGCCCTCACTGACGAGCCCCCAAGACGAGCCCCGGCTCCCCCAAACACAATCAGTGCTATCGAGGTCACAATCACTATACCAACAACTCTAATATTATGTTGAGATAACGCCATTGCCGAAAATATAGGAACAAACGATCCACAAAGAAAGGCCAACCCCGATGCTCCCGCGGCCTTATAAGGATTCGGAAGCACCGCCTCCCCTGTCTCTGGCCTCGTATCTCTAGCTATGACTTTCATTAAAGGAGATCTAGGAGGAGAAAAGACATGAGATAAATTTTGCCTTATAGGAGTACTAACCGAAGAGTTTTCATTCTTCTTCATGTCCGGATTAACAATTTCGAGCTTGACATTATCGACATTATTCCCGGTTTCTAAATCGAGTTTTTGTATAGTTTTTTGTTCTATATCTCTCTGTGTGGACACGGAGACGAATTCTCCGACAGTCATGCTACATGCCCCGGCAAGAGCTCCGGCTAGGCCGGATATGATCATGAGGCGTTGGTCTTCTTTAGCAGCGCCTACACCGAGCATTAGAGATGTGGTGGAAAGTAACCCATCGTTTGCACCAAGAATGGCTGCTCTCAGCCATTGAGCTCGTTGCATCAGTTCGACCCTTTTTTCTTCGTTTTCTGTAGCAGCCATGAGCAAGATTTGGGAGTGTGGATTGGAACTGAAGACACACTTACTGCGTGTGGAAGGAGTATTATAATAAGTGAAGAAGAAAACAACATTGATTAGTATTTCCTAAGAAGCATATTTCTTAGGTGGCAACGAAGGAGACAAACTGAAACGTTTAAGTCTAAGGAAGAAAATTGTTTTTCTATAAAGAAAATGAGGGTAAAACGCACAAAATTCCCTTATGTTATGGAAAACTTGCACGAAATCCTACTATATTAAGTTTATTGCACCAAATCCCTTTTTGTTTTCATAGATTCTGCACAAAATCCCCATTCCGTCCAATTTTGTTAATATTTTGACAAGTGCATGCAAAACTCGCGCTTAGTGTAACTGAAATTTAATTTTCATCTATTTAACTCCCATGTGTTTAAGTTTTATTGCACTAAATCCCCTTCTGGTTCTTTATAACAGGGGGATTTCGTGTATTTTACCCTCTGAAGATACCCAAATAGGTGTTTCTTACAGGAGTTCCAATAAGTTGGCTCTGTCATTTGGTTGATGAGAATCATAGATGGCAAATCACCAAATAAGCAAGAGTCAAAAAAATAAGAAATTTTCCAATAAGACATGATCTAATGTCTTTATATGTTCATTTATCAGGGGAAAAAAAAAAAAAAAACTAAAAAATGTCTTTATATGTTCCACAATCTATTCCATTGTTGATTACAAGAATATATTTTCAAGTTCACCTAAATTGTTGGGGGAAAAAAGAGTTCTCTTTCTATACAGTTACTGCATCTGTCCTTTTTTTTCTTCTTCAGTTCACTATGGTGGGGCGCGTCAGGCCCGTGCAGTAGTTCAACACATGAGCAACGCTCGAAGGCCCAGACAGCAAGCTGCCTTGATGGACCTCCCCCCTTAAAAAAAAAAATTTAATATCGTGTGGGCCGATGGCCCACATATCAGATATTAAACTGATAAGAACATATACTACACTTGATCTTAGCCGAAAGGCCGAGAAAGGTATTTACTACATCTGTTCTATTTTCAAACAAAATATGGATAAAGAGCATTATACCCTCAATAAATGGATAACTAAGAACGAAGACAATCGATCACTAGAAACGTTCATTTGAGATTGAAAAAGGAGAATATAGATTATAACTGAGAACGAATCTTTCATGTAAATAACCATGGCTGCACACAAAAAAGAATCACGTAGGAGAACTCATCTGGTTGTATACATCTTGAGCTTAACAAAAGAGTTCAATCAATCTTTTGGGAAATATTTATACAATGGTCTCTACAGTCTACAGATATCCATCCCTCTTGTCTTGTTCTTCAGCCTCTTTATTAGCAACTTGAACTGATTTGAACCAAAGATACGCCTGCACATTTGACATACAAAAAGTTCGAGGAAAATAGTTAAATTACCATTTAAGAGTTTCATCTTTCATCATCATATAACCATGGATCAAATTTTCATTTTCGATGTATGTTTCGGTCAGCTGAATATTGAAAAGTTTCCGAAAACGTTTCGGAAAAAATTATGAAAAACTATGAAAAAAATGTTACTAAATTATGAAAAAGAGAAAGTTCCAAGACAAATATAGAGTTTCGAAAATACACCTTATATTCGTTTCGATTGATTAAAAAATACGAACTTTTCGATGTTTTCGACGGAAAATATGGAAATTTTGATCCATGCATATAACTAACTTAATAAGAGTTACTATTCAGAACTGCCCTTTCTAATATGGATTGTCTTGAGATAACACCAAACTCAACCTCTATTTGCGAATAGATTTACGCATATATAGCCAAGGATTTATGAATTGATCTCTTCTCGTTTTCTAATACAAACTTCCATAATTAATTTTTAACTCTGATTAAGAAGACATGAAAAATCAATACTATTGCTCTCCATTTCTTTGCTGAAATCCAAGGTCAAAACAGATTAACCACACATGAACCACAACAAGGAAAATCGCAGAATCTCTTAAGTTGGAAACGAGGGTGCATCGGTCATTTATCTGATATTCAATCTTAATCGCATTGTATGATGTCAAAAGGCACAGTTACAAGGCAATAAAAAGAAGTACTAAATATTTAGAATTATGAAATATTCAAGTATATATCCACTTCAAAAACTCAAGCTTTTGACACAAGATGCCTTACAGGGTTGAAAATCATTTGGCTTGAGTACGATCGAGCTTCAGTTCAATCAATAAAAGCTAGATTCAGCTAAGTTCCTTGTACATACCAAATATCAAATAAACTTGAATAATATTTAATGTTTGATAGTTTCGAAACTCGATTTGCATTCGATTCAGTAAGCTAAAAATGACAAAATATATGTAAAATATCACTCGAGCTCGACTAGTGTCCATCAGAGCTACTTTGAGCCCGGATCATTAAAAAACACACCAAATTCAATCTCAATTTCAATTTCGATACGAAAATCAATCAAACCAATCGACTAATTTCAAATATATCTCCTTTAAAGTAAGAAAATTAATTAATGTATCAACTTACAGAAGAGGGGATGCCAGTAAATGCAAAGAACCCAAGCACAGGAGCATAAAATACACTGTCCGAATCCAATACTCCAAAAACAGGCTTTTGATTCACATACTCAAAAATAGAACCAATCTGCACTTCAAACAATAAATCAAAACCCATTAAATATTGAACAAAACCCATTAAACTCCTATTTAAACAAAACAAAAAAATTACCGCAGCAATGGCAGTGATTGCTGATGCAAGCAAATAAACAAAGAATGGAATCTCAGAATTGGATGAATCTTTTTGGGCTTCTTGACGGGCCCAAGGTGGAAGTTCATCCGAACCGGGCTTAGCCCATGAAGGAACTGGTGTGTTTTCACTGCTCTCTTCTTCTTCTTTGACGGCCATCACTCTTAACTTAATAATTTTCTGTTTTTGTGAATGAATTTTTGCATTTTTTAAAAGAAACCCAGAAGAAAAAGATGAATTTTGGTGCCATGGAATGGTTATTGATTTTGATAAATGGAAATGGGAAATAGATGAGGATAGTGTAGCCATTTCTGCTACAGATATTATATTATGAAAATGAGAGGCATTCCTTGTTCTGCTTCAGGGAAGAGGGGAGGGGGGTGTTTGGATATTAGAATAATGTTTTTTGTGGTATGATGTGGAGCAAAATTTCATTTTTGGTCACGTTTCAAAATTGACCCTTTTATTGTGGTATCTCGATAATATATGTTATTTATTGTGTCATAATCATCAATTTCAGTTTTTATCACCGATTATTTTTAGTTATAGCAAAAAATCATCAATTTATGTCATATCTGAATTATCACATGACTTGGACTTGTGAATTGTAGAGTCAGAATACGAAATTCTTAATTTTTAAGTATCACTCGACAAATGATATTTTTAGTTAAAATTAAATTTTCCGGTCAGGTTAGACATAAATTGTTGATTTTCAGCAAAAAAAAATTTAATTTTCTAGTAAATTAAGACATAAATTGATGATTTCAGACGATAATTGAAATTTTGCAGCAATTAGAACTTAAATTGATGATGATGTCACAATAAATGATGTTTATTATCGAGGTACCACAATAAATGGTCAATTTTAGACGACCAAGAATGAATTTTTGCCTCTGATGTGGCTATGGTTTAGTTTGGTTGGTAAGGTAAAAATCCCATCCCATAGGTAAAAGTATTTTCTTATGTGAGTGATTGATATTTTGCACCCTAAAAATGCACTGTTTTGATATTTTATACTATAGAGTTAAAATATTGGTATATAATACTCTCCAATTACATATTTTTTGGGCAAAACAATGTGTATTTTGCACTATAAGAAGGTGCACTTTGTGAAATAATATGCCATTTAAGAGTATAATGTGCCTATATTTTAATTCCAGAATGGGAATTGTCAAATTAATGGGTATGTTGGTTTGGTTTTCACAAAATTATCTCTCGTTTGGGAAAATCGAAACAAACATGTTTTCTAGTTTCTGAAATAAATTTATCATCTCTTAATTTTCTCAAACCACTCTCTCAAAAGCCAAACAAACAACAATTTTCTTATCTCTCGGAAAAATTCTATACAAACTCTACTTTGATTTGGCATAAAGTAACTCATTTGTTACATAACTTATATCACATAACAAACATGATTTGACATACAAATTTACACATCTTACACTTGTAACCTAACTCTTAAAAAAAAAAAAAAATACACTTATTTTGTTTCTCAAACCACTCTCTCTAAACCAAAACAAATAACATTACACAAATTGAGATTATTTTACAAACATGCCCATTTTTAAATTTTTGGGTTCAAATTACTTTCCTCCTTATAAAATTTGATTTAGTAAATAAACTTATATAACTATAAAGCTTAGTATAGTTTTGAGTTCCTTTTCTTTTACCATCTTGTGTTGATTTATATAAAAAAAAAGGGGTAAATTACAAATACCCCCTCAGGTAAGCCCTAATTACAAAAATCACCATCACGTATTGGATATTATAAAAATCCCCCTCAGGTTTGTCACCTTCTTACAATTAACCCCTTGCCCCCTAAAATATTCCAATTTTGCCCTTGGGTGTTATTTGTATTGTTTGTAATGTCTTATAAATGTTAAAACTTGGGATCTAATTATTATATCTTATTAATTAGAAAAGAGATAATTATATATTTACTACCAGAATAATTGATAAAATTTATAATTTCCCATAAGTTTTAATAAATATTGCAAAAAAAAGGGTATTTATATATTTATTAGCAATTTAAATTGTAAAATATTAAATTAAATAAAATTTTAATAATATATTTTATAAATATGAATTGTTTACACAATAGTTAAATGAATTTATTTTTTAAATTAGTAAATTTAATAAATTATATTGTATTATAAATAAGATATTTTAATTTATTAAAGTTTATATTGTATTATAAATTGAAATATTTATTGAAATTTATGGGAAATTATAAATTATATCATTTATTTTGGTGGTAAATATATGATTATTATTTTTATATTTACAAGATATAACAATTAACACCCAATTTTTAAAATTTATAACATATTATAAACATTACAAATAACTTCCAAGGGCAAAATTGGAACATTTTAGGGACAATGGGTTAATTGTAAGAATATGACAAACCTGAGGGGGATTTTTGTAATACCCAATACGTGAGGGGGATTTTTGTAATTAGGCCTTACCTGAGGGGGGTATTCGTAATTTACCCTAAAAAAATAGTTTGATAAAGGTTCACCGGTTATAGATTAGAAAAATTGCATTTTACATCATTAGTTTCTGGAAGCTTTGTACTTCATCCCATAATTGTGTTGTCATGTACACTTATCCCCCATCACTTTCAATTTATTATTTTATTTCAAAAAATTTAGCCAATGGAAAAATTATTTTCTAGGGCAACTACTCTCCAAGATCTCAAGCTCACCAGTGTATTGTATGTAAAATGTGTACTGCATACACCACGTCAAATGTTTAAGCTCAAACACATAAATGGGAGTTAAATGATGAAAAAGAACGTTATTTTTTTGATCTATCGGACTCGGTATTTACAGCTCGGACCAAAGAGTGCAAATGGTATAGGTCTGTGGTGTCTCCATTAGAATTCGAACTTGAGTCTCGCCTCTGAGAGTCGCAAGTCACTACCACTTTGCCCAACGCAATGAAAATATAATGAAGGAATGGTTTTATAAAAGAATGCATTCACTAACTTGTCTTCAATCATAGTAGTATATTTGCTTTTACAGCAAACAAACAATTTCATCAAAGTTCTAGAAAATCAATGAATAAAAAGAAAAAACTAGTCTAATAAAATCAAGACATAGTATACTGGAGGCTTTCGATCACACATGGCAAATAAGTATTCATTCATCGAGGCCAACAACTTTCGACTCGTAAGTAAACATTCGTGTATATGCATCTATCAAGTTCCCATTCTAAACAACCTAACTAGAGCCTAGATCGTCTATAACTTTGGTCTAGTGCACCTCATTATGTTAAACCAATCCTAGCGTGTAAAGTCCGAACAACCAGCGGAGTCGTAACCCACGATCGTTTATTCCTCCAAGACAAGGACCCGAAAACATAACCTTCTAATGGAGCAGTAACCTCAAATTTCACTGTATAGTTAATCTTCTCTCCATATCTACTAAAGAAAAGTCGTTTAGGTACAACAGTGACATTGATACCTGTAGGAGGAAACACTACCGCTTTATATATACTTCTTGGCCTCCCGACATTTGTCACCGTTCGAGAAACTGAAAATGATTTTTTCAGATTTGGGACCGTGATGGATGGATAGTTTAGGCTCGATGCTGTTATGAAGGCTTCATTGCAAGTGCTGTTATCTCGTGTGATAAGACGCAGTGATCTCTCACTATAACCGATTGAGCAAAGAAAAGCTTTGTAATCGTTGGGTGTTGCATCGTATATGAGACCGGGATCGAGGACTTTTGTTGGGGACACAAAGCCAGAGCCTAAATCGAATGGATTCGCCTTTCTTCCATCGGGACCGGAAGTAATAGGTTTCCGGTGCTTGTCCAACATTGTGGCTGCATCAATATTTAGAATCTTGGTTAAAAATTATGCCAGAATATCATGATAAGTATAATTTAAGTGAAATGCAAATATACCCCCTATGCTTCGTCTAAATAGTAAAAAAAAACTCGTGTTATTTTTATTAGCAAAAAAACCCTGTGTTATTATATTATTGGCAAAAAACCCTCCCATGCCAGAATACATATTTTGCAGAAAAATGACAATTTTACCCCCACAAAGAAATACGAAAACACCCCTCTTAGCCTAAAAAATTATTAATAATCCCTCTGTTAACTTTGAAAACTGGCAATAGCACCCCTATTCACTTAAATAATTGACAATAACCTCCCTATTGACTTGTGAAGGAATTTGAATTGGGATTTTTTGCTGATAAAAAAAGAACATAGGTTTTTTTTGTTTGCTAATTAGAATAACTTAGGGAGGTTTTTGCCAATTAGGCAAGCACATGGGGTGTTTTTGCATTTAGCTCGTATAATTTTGACCTCAGGGACAATTCTAGGATTTCCGCCCTCTAACAAAGTTACATAAAAAAGGAAAAGCAACTGTTTCTGTTAAAAGACTATGTTGCCCCTAAAACATAAATAACCAAATACACTGCAGAAGATTATTTTTCAACTTTTCCAGATTAAGAAACTATTCAACTTCAACCAACATTCTACTTCACATAGAAGCAATGACGTGGTTAAGATTCTCATTTTGTAACGAACATTTTCCATACAACAGAATATAATCAAACAATGACTTGCTATTGAATTTGTTTACCAGTTGTCATAATTGCAGATTTGATGGCAGATGGAGACCAAGATGGATGGACAGCTTTGATCAAGGCTACGATTCCTGTTACATGGGGACAAGCCATTGAAGTTCCAGATAGTACATTGGATTTCATCTTTGCAATCGCTGGAGACCAAGCTGCGAGTATATTCACTCCAGGTGCCATGATGTCGGGCTACAAATGTATACATACGCAAGTCTGTAAGCATTTTAAAAAAAAAACGTAGGCTTCAAGGACAAACAAGTAATTTTACCTTGAGAATTTCAGGAGTTAATGCATTAGGACCTTTAGAGGAAAACGGTGCCACTTGAGGAGCGGCTTGTGACCCCAAAACCGTCTTGGCAGATAGAATCATTGATGTGGGATTGCTGTTTAAATAAACATGTCAGTGAAAAAGGTTGTAATAAATTCATAAAAAAGGGGGGGATTCACAACCGAACCCCCGGAGGTTTAGTCATCTTAAAAGAAACCCCCCGACGTTTCAGAAATAACAAGGAGACTCCCTCTGGTTTAGACTATGTATCAAAACACCCCTTACGTCTTCAACAATCCTGAAAGGACACCCCGTACAACTTCTGGAAATGTTTGCAAAAAAAAAACCCTCCAGGGGTGTCCTTGTAATTTTTGGAACCGGAAGGGGTTTTAGGTAATTACGGTAAACTTCAGGGGTATGACTATAAATCACCTATTCTTATAGATCATTGAGTAGAGAACAAACCGTGTATTATTTATATAAGATAGGATCTTATGCCCTATCTTTGTTCCAACAATTGCTGCTGGGATTGCAAAAGGAATGGCAATATCTTTATCTTCTTCGTCTATAAGAATCATTCCAACTCCGCCAGCTTCTTTTACTACTGTACCCTTTGCCAGCTTTGACTCTGTTGAGCTCCCAGCATGTCGGCAAACCAGAACTTTATCTTTCGTTTTCGTGGTATTCAAAGAACTCTCCAAACAGTAACTATTATGATCGATGAACATTAAAAGCCAAAAAAAAAAAATTGAGATTTCTGTATAAAGCAATGTCATCTAGTATTAACACAAAACAAACTACCTTTTTCTTCACCTGGATTGGTAAGGAGTGAAGTATCCTCCGTAAGCTTCAGAGGCGGAGATTATCCTAGTCGAGGCTTTCATCTTTAGAAGACTCAAACTCTCACCCTATTGAACAAAAGACCCCAAGTAAAAATCAAGAATTTGCTTTACAACTCCTAATGTTCAGTAGTCTAAAGCTATGTTTAATTAATGGATTTAAGTGAGTGAAATGATAAGTAAAATACAAATGTACAAGAAATGAGGCTCATCGTTGCATTATCTGATGCAAGAGAAAACATTTTCCTTGGCATTTTACTCACTGAAATTCAAGAATCAAACATAGCCTAATGGGTAATTCTGGCCCAGACCAGGTTAGACCGATCCCAATACATTCGCATGGCAAGTGCAGGACACATGCTTTGTGATTTGATAACCCTCCTAGGAGAGTGAGTAATCACAAGGAACGTGCAAATACACTTGACTTGTGGTTGAATGGGTACTTACAAACGAGGTCTGAATTAGAATTTCTCCCGTTTTAAATGGGTTACCGAAAAATGAGCTCTATTTCCAAGAACGATATCAGATGTAAAGTCTCTATCAGTCGAGCCAGCTGCAACTGTAATTATCCAAGGAGCAATATTTGTGGCGGATCCCGAAATCCCTGCATTCCCAACTGAAGCAACAACCACTATTCCACGGGTAACAGCATGGAAAGATCCAACGGAAATCGCATCACTAAAATAATCTCCTTGAGGTTCATCGGAACCTAAAGACAACGACAAAACGTGGACCCCATCTCTAATGGCATCATCGAATGCGGCTAACAAGTCAACATCATAGCAAGCGGTGCTCCAACAAGTCTTGTATACAGCAATCCTAGCCATTGGTGCACCTCCTCTAGCTCCACCAGATGCCAGCCCTTTGTAATTCATGTTGTCCACATAACGTCCTGCAGCAGTTGAAGCTGTGTGACTCCCGTGTCCCGTGCTGTCCCTAGGAGACCTGAATGATTTCGTCTTTTCCGATTCCTCTTCAGCTTGATAGCCATTTAGATAGTATCTTGCACCAATCACTTTCCTAGAGAAAGACAATTTTAGAAGATTTCCAAAATCGGTGGAATTTCCTTGTGAAGTGGGACACTATAAGTACTTTTAAGTAACCTGTTGCATATTGAAGAGTTGAATGCTTCCCCTTGTTGGCATTGTCCTTTCCATCCAGCTGGCACAGGGGGCATGTTGGCGTCATTGAAACTTGCAGACTCGGGCCAAATTCCTGTGATGAAAGACATTAAATCGCTGATTCTAAGTACTTGAGAGAGAAGGTTAGCAAAGAAACATGATGAGTTCTTTGCAGTATTTGACATCACAAGAGTTTAGCATGTTTTATGTTAATTTGATGGTGTGAGTTTAAAATGTTGTTCTTTCGACTTCTTTTTGTTTTAGGCACTTGAAAACGAGCAGAAAACAAGATAGAAATGGGTCAGTTACCATTATAAAGAGAACTCATTATTGGTAAAGGATATAAAAAGGTAGATTGACAAAAAGGAAATAATTTACAAGATATCATTTATCTGCAACTGAAGTATCACATTGTATCACAAAATAAGAAGAAAAGGTGACTGATTATGAGATCAAATGTAAGGGCTGTTTACTAATTACTGTCTAAACTCGATTCTACCCTTCTACTCAAAATATCATGGACAATAATTTAATCAGATCATATGAACAAAATGGAGAACTAAACCATAAAAAGGGGGGAAAATAATATAATAAAACCATAAAACCAAAGACTAGTTTATCTAGATCAACATTCAGAGAGAGACAATGCCTTAAAATAATCCTATCTTTTTTCATCCATAATGAAAACTTTCTAAAGTTGTGTACCAATCAATGACAAGAGTTAGTTGGAAAGACATTTAAGAACTCACCTGTATCAATAAAACCAACAATGACATTAACTTGGTTCTTGGTAGAGTAACCTGGAATTTCCATAGTTTCTTCACCCATTAATCCCATGAAATCCCAAGAATGAGTTGTGTGAAGGCTTCTTCTAGTATTGGGAAAAACCGATACCACTCCCGGCATTTCTGTGTCCAATTAAACCATTTCAAGCACATGAAAATTAACATATAAGTTTAGAAATAGTCAATAATAAAGGGTAGCATTAATTACTAAAGAAAAGTGATTACCTGCCACTTGAGAAGCTTGTTCTTCACTTAACTTGGCTGCAAAGCCTCTAAAACCATGTCTATAACTGTATACATGAGAAGCCTTGGCTTTTTCCAAACTACATTAAAAGCAAATGTAATCAATATTTTTCTTTTTCAAAAAGAAAAACCCAAAAGGCCAAAAAAAAAAAACAGAGAATGTTTTCAAAAGGGTACAACACAAATTGAAAAGTTATTAAAGAAGTAGGTAGCAAACCTTCCTTTATGAATAGAAGTTAGCATTTGGTGGTTTTGCCTTAAAATCTCATCTGGGTCATCACTACCTTTACTGCCCATATACACCACATACAACTGGACAAATAAAAAAAAAAATTAACATAGTTAGAACTAATCCTCGTACTATAAAACAAAAAAATTCATAGTGATATGCAAAAATATAACCTTGGAAGAAACTGTTGAGCTAATCAGAGCAAGAACAATACATAGTGAAAGATGCTGATAAAGAAGCCTCTTTTTAGCATTTTTTGATGAACCCATTTTGTATTTTTTTTCTTGCACCCAATATAATAAATAGGTTTTTCTTTTTTACAGTTGAAATGAAACTACTTAAAGAAAAATTGAAACGTGAAGAATGGATGAAGGGGGTGGCATTTGCTTTAAAACTGAACAAACCCACGAGGTAGCGTAATCCATGATGGACAAATATATTGGAGTATATTTTAATTAATTATTTAATCCTTGATTTCTGAAATTTGCCATCATTTTGGTTCCACATTGTTATCCTTTTGGGGTTGTACGATTGGTTGCATACTTTTAGGAAAAAATCGACTTTGCCCCTAACTTTGAATTTGAACGTTTTCTCATATTATCTTCTAATCTTTACGAATTATCACTTAATCCCATCAGCTATTAAATATATCTCATGCAACTTCCTAAGATGAAAAAAATCTAAAATCTAGCATAATATTCCGTCCAACTTTAATGATGTGGATTTGGACTTTTTTCATTTTGCACCCAATCTTTGAACGTTTTCCTTTTTTGTCACCTAATATTTGAATATTTTCGTACTTTACCATTCAATTTTTGAACATTTTCACACTTTGTCACTCAACCTTTGAACATATCTTGACGGTGAACGTGCAAAGTAAGTGATCTGGGACATTTTTAATAGTTGAGGGGTTAAATAAGAACTCACAAAGGTTAGGGGGCAAAGAAAAAAAAATTCAAAGATTAGGGGGCAATGTGAGATTTTCCCTTATTTTAATAATAATAATAATAATAATCCTTTTTTTCTTGGTGAAAGTGAAAACAGAGGAATGTGGGGGTTCATGTTTCCAGTGACCTTTTTCATTTTTATATATTTGTTCATCATTCTTATCAAGAAATTCTTTTTCTCAAGCCACTCCGAACTTTAATATTGTAACATTTAATTTAATACTACTATATGTAAGATTGTTGAGTTAAAGTATCACGAGTGTGGCACCTGTGTTATAAAAAGTCATTTAATTTTATAATTCAAAGTACATTCTGTACTATTATCTATATTTTAGGTAAAAGGTAGTTTACATTTTCGTTAACTCTTTTAATTTGAGGTGAACATTGCTTTCCTTTTTAGCATTCTACTATTCTAGAATAGCATTTTGAAATTGCAAAAATGAAGAAATTATAAGAATTTATTTACAGTTTAAAAAATGAATAAAAGTAACAATGGAGACCCTTAATTTACCAAAGTGTACGTACTAACACGTTATCTTATACTTGTTTTTTAATAAAAGAAACATGGATCTTTCTAAAATAAAATTTTATGGAACATAGGTGTACATGAGATACCTCATCTCAACCACTAAAAAAAGTCAACAACAAATCTGAACCACAATTTTTGGTCAAAATGTCCAATGATGATGTGGCATCGGACATTTAAAAAAATAAACATATGTTAAATTACATACTAACCCTTTAATTAATATGTTTAAAAATTTCTCCCTTATCTCTAATTAATTTCATCTCTTTCCCCAAAAAAAAAATCTCTCAAGTAATCAAATTTTTATACGAATTGACAATTAAGATCATCATTATAAGATCATTTGAAATATTTTTAGGGAAAAATACACTTTACACCCCCTCTCAAAGTTGCATATTTTGAACTTTACCACCCAAAGTATAAAATAAGCACGTATAAAATCAGTTGCACTTTTTCCCTCAAATGATTTTAAGTCAATTCCGATCACCAAAAGACACAGATATGCGTCTCACTTGTGTATTTTAAGGGTAAATTAGTTCTAACATCAATTTTTCGCCCAAATATTTCACTGATGCGCATTTTTCCCTCTCTCTTTACAAATACATTTTTTTTTACTTAACTTTAGATTTTTTGTTCACAAGACATGAGTCAAGTATTTGGACAAGTAAGAAGTGATGTGACTAATTTATCCTTTGAAAATTCATGTGAGGGGCACATGTACATTTTTCGTCAAACAAAAATTGCATAAAATCATTTGAGGGGGTAAAGTGCAACTACTTTTATTTTTCAGGGAGTAAAGGGTTTATTTTGTACATATGGGTGGTAAAGTGCCAAAACATATAACTGTGGGGGATAAGATTTTTTTTCAACTTTTTTATATGGGATTCATAAATCGTATGGAGAATTTTGTCAATTTTTTCAAAAAAAAAAAAAAAAAAATGGGGAGGAGGGGGTGTATTCCCAATTTTTAAAGTTATCAGATGTTATTAGTAATCTTTTAGGTAATAGGGATGTTTTTGCATTGTTTGGTGGGGTAAAATTGTCATTTAGACTTTAAAGGGGTTTTCTTTGTTAATAAAAAAAGTACAAGGTTTTGTTGCTAATAAAAATAATTCAGTTTTTTTTATAGTAAACAAAACAGAAAGGATGTTTTTGAATTCACTCATTAAAAAGGATAAATTTGTCTTTAAAAAAAATAAATTATTTAAAGTTAAATTATAAGGGGACATGTGTCACCAAGATAAATGATATCTCATGTGCTCCCCATCCCTCAAAATCTCATTTTAGATAGACCCAAGAAACATTATTTATGAATGTCCTTGGTACATATAAATACTTAATTCCGAGCTTGCCTTTCTTTTTTGGGTCGTAAGCTGATTTTTTTGTGCTTGCAAAACCTATTTTAGTCTTTCTTTCGGAGCTAAATGCAATAATACCTCGGGTGTGTTTGCAAAAACTTATGCAAATGCAAAAGTAGAAGTTGGAGATTGTGAGTAAAATTAGTAATAATCACCTATTAATAAAAGTTAAGGGTGTTTGTCAAAATCATGAAAAAACGACTTAAAACAGTTTAGAAGTGTTTGCAAATGCAATGTTGAACTTAACTTACTACAAATGCAATTTCATATTTACCCTCGGTAAAAATATATTCTACTTGTTATTTATCTTCAAAATAATTAGTTAATTTAAGTGGGTTGTATGTTTTTCATTAACATAATTAAGAAAAGTAACAAGTATATTCATGTGAAATATGTATAAAAATATCGTCTTATTTTGGGGTTAATTTTTTGAGGAAAAATTTATGGACTATAAACGCGTGAAGTAAACTCATGGATTTTTATTATGGGACACATATTACTCGGTTGATTATTTTACCCAAAAAAAATCGACTAAATGAATATGTTGAATAAAAGTTTTTATTTTTTTATTTTTTATGTGTTTGTGTTTTAAAATGTCTACTAGCTTGCATGATTGAACTAGTGATCGAGACTCTTTTTCTTAGTTCCCAATATAACTATTAGCTTTTTGATAGTTTAGTTTGAGAATTTTTTTTGCCTAATATATAAATATTTACATTACATATTTATTTGGAAGTAATTTAACTTTTTGTCGAAAACTATTGCTTAATATACATTTAAAAACTAAAATTAATTTAATTTAGTTTTAGAACTTTTTTGTCCATATTGTAATATGTTATTAAATTAAAGAATTTGAGTTATGGGTATACAATAATTCCTCATATTTAATTGTTAAATAATAGTTTGATTAAATTAGTAAAAATCAATGTTTTCAGAATCGGACCGCACAATGAACTGGTGAGCCGACTGGCCACTGATTTTACTAGTCGGATCATATGACGTCATAATGATATAATAAATATATTTAACTTTAAAGTATATACAATGTGCATAAAATTACATTATCCTACAATTGATTAAAAATATACAAAAATTTAGAATATATTTAAATTAAACCATATAACATTTATCTAACTATATCATAATGGTAATATGATACTAATTAGTAAGCTCATATAAATATAAGATGATTATATTTATTTAATTAAAAGTATAAAATGTAAGTTAAAATACAACAAACTAAGAGATTAATAAATTTTAAAATATGATTATGTATACAAGTCTAATATTCAAAATCAAATTTGCATAATATATCGATTTGACTTTCAAACTTTGATACTCTTTATCCTAAAAATATATAGATGGAAAGATATCTTATAGAAAAACTTTCAATAAGAAATTATGTCATAAAACTAAAATTAGTTTTAATTTTCATTGATAATGTGTAAAATATTAATTTAGGTTAATTATCATAAATAAATTTGGTTACAAGTTTTCTATATTTATAAATTTCTACAATAAAAGTTAAACAAAAATGATGTAGCTCAAATGGTAAGAATATTTTTTTTTTATTCAAGAGGTCAGGTGTTCAAATCCCTCCTACAAAAGTTCAATTTAATTTTAATTTTAAAAAAAATTAAAAGATAAAAAAAAGGAAATAAAAAAGAAAAATCAGAACCGGACCGGTTTGGACCGGTTCAAACTGGTCTATAAAAAAATTGAATTTTAGAGGGTTAACCACGGTTTTAATAACATTGGTAAAAACAATGGTTTATTTAATAATTAGAAACTGAATTTGTTTTTAATAAAATAATAACTAAGTTTGTGTACAATTGAAATTTCATAAATAATTGGAGGACAATAATGTCCAAAAGAATTCAAAATAGCTTCTATATAATTACATAAATGCCATCAAACTGGAAAAACACCTCATAAGATATTTATAACTTATTAGCTTATTTAAACTTATTTTAAGTTAAGCAGAAACGGGTGTAAATACTAGAAAACAACTTTCGAACAAAAATAAGCTAAGATGATGTTTTTAGCAAAAACCCCCCTCATGTGTTTTGCCTAACTGACAAGAAATCTCATGTGTTATTTTTATCAGTAAAAATCTCCATGTGTTCTTTTTTGTTAGCAAAAAAACACATTTGAAATTTCTTCATAAGTCAATAGGGGGGTTATTGTCATATTTTTAAGTGAACATGGGGTTATTGCCAATTTTTAAAGTTACAAGGGGATTATTATCATCCTTTTTGAATGAATAGGGGTGGTTTTGCATTTTATGATGGGGTTATAATTTTCATTTTTACAGCGAATGAGCCAAATAATATGTAGTTCGGCTTGGGAGGATTTTTTTTTTTTTTTTTTTTTTTTTTTTTTACTAATAACAATAGCATAGGGAAGTTTTAGCTAATAAAAATAATATTGGGAGATTTTCATTAATTAGGCAAATTAAGCATAGTGGTTATTTTTATATTTCACTCCTTTCTTCTCTTAAATAAGATAGCTTCTCCGGTTTGATGACACATTGACCTTTGTAATTATTTATAAGCTAATTTATATTTTTCTTGACATTGTCTTCTAGTTCTTTTTTTCTAAATTTCAATTGTACGACAAACTTGAACATTGTTTTATTAACAATAATAAGATATCTAATTATCAATGAAATAAGATATTTTTACTAATTAGCTCAATTTGTTAAATGTTATAATCATATTACGATATGGCAGTATGGAACAACTAATAGTATCCTAAAAAGCAGATGTCGTGCAATCCTTAAAAACCAAGTAAAAAGAATCCGTTGAAAAAAAGTCGGTTCAATGGCCTCAAAGTTATCTACCTTCAATCTTTTTTACCCTTTTTTATTTTTTATTTTGAGATGGTGAATACATCGTTACATCAAACACTATATTGAATTGAATTTATTACATTGGTATCAAAATAAACTAATTACAAATGCTAGTATTAAATTAGAAAAAATACCCACATTAATGAAAATTGAATACACGACTTCTTAGTTATTGAACATCATCCTTAACCACTTATGTGCTAAGTTGTAGTTATACATTTGTTAATAAAATAACAAGCGAATACTAATTTAGCTTCAAAAGAAAAAAAAAATATATTAGCTATCCTTTATGTAAAAAGTATTCAATAAATTGATGACTTTTTGCCTTGTTTTTTTCTTCATACAGCTGTAAAGTTGCTTACAAAATTACATTATTTTGGTACCATAAAATTGAGTACAATTGTACAAAGTACAATATTCTAGTAGCATAATTATTTTCGTTGAAATTGTTTACTATACCAATTTTTTAAAGACTTACTTTCATGAATCAGGTTGCACTTTTAAGATAATTTTGATCAATTTTCTGATTAAATAATTGTTATTTAACCACATGTATTTCGTCGGGGTTAATTAATCTCAGTGAAATATATACTCCTATTAAGTACATATAGGGTCGTTTGGTAGGGTGTATGTGATTAAGGTGGATTAGATCAGAGCACGATTGAAAGTCATATTAAAAATACGTTTGGTAGATTTGATTGAGTCATATTACATTAAAGTAATAAACTGTAATATATTTGGGAAAAATATGAGTTTAAGCATATATTAATATATTTTCACTACTTAATTGAACATATTATGTTAGTTAAGATATATCAATTCATCGAAGTCATTTGTATAATTCGTATAAGAGTAAGAATTGATTTTTATTTTGAATGCCTCCATGTTAATTATAAATTGATATAGATTTTAGTTTGTGATTTATTTATGTAGATGTGTTTCTATTTTCAGAGATTTTAGAAGAATTTATGATATTTAATGATATGTTAAAATAGGTAATATGTAAATTTGAGGTTATAAGTGATATTTCATCGAATCCATATTCACCCGGATTAACTAATCCACCCATGCTTGGGTGAATTATAATCTAGTCTTAATATCGGGTCATAATGATTTAATCTATTTGATCCGATATTAGAGCATTGTCACCAAACATTGTATTATCCCATATTGACACATATAATATGACCTAATACCCCCTATTAGGTCCTACCAAACGGCCCCATATTGAACTAATTTGTAACAAACAAGTTTATTGGGGTTTAATTCATTTTTCTGATAAATTGTTTATTTAACCACATGTTAATAGAGTTTTTTTTTTTAATTCGCTGAAAAATATTTATAGTTAAATTGATTTAATAAAGAATTATATGCTACAAGGATATTATTTTCGAAACAAATTCATGGTACCAATTTGTAAGCAATCATATAGCCACTTGATGAAAAAAAAAAGTTCAAAAAGACGTTAGCTGTTTGAAATATTTTTACATAAGTTATTTTTGTTATCATTCATTAAAATAAAAGCTGTGTTCATAGAGACTGCAATTTTCTCTCTATAATGAAGGTATCATAAGTATAATGGTATAACATGTGACATATATGGGAGTATTGAATATATTATGGACTTTTTTATATTTTATTCGACAAAGGTAACGGTATTAATTTTTTAACTATTGATTGATGGTTCAGGGTGATTATTGTTACCTTTGATAAAATAGGAGTAACTGTTATATTTTATATTTTAAAAAGTTAATGTTACAACAGCCATAATTTAGGGGCTAAACTGTAATTAGCCCTAGAAGCTTTTGTTGTCATTGTTTACCGTTGAGATTCCCGTTAAGAAACTTTACTTCCTTTATCATGATTGCAGACTACATGGTGGTCATGCTGCCAGTGGGCAGTAATTATGTGCAAAATGATTTATTAATCTTTTCTTTAGTGGTTTTTTTTTTTTTTTTTAAGTAGTGGTGGTTTGAGTTCAATTCACATTTTCATGTAAAAATAATACACTCTATCGGGTTTTCCATATTTTGCGGAAATGCAGTGTTTTGACACTTTGCTCCTCAATATAATTAAAAAAAATTGGCATTTTGCATCATGAAAATTCAATTAATTTGACACTTTACATCCTAGTGTATTTTCTAAAAAGCAAATTTATCGATAGAAGTATAGAATAGTTATTTTTTTAATATTTTTAACACTTTTCACCCTAGAAGTATAGAATACTAGCACTTAACACCCTAAAAATATAGGGCCTAATTTTGACCCAAAATTTACGTTCACAAAACATACCAAAATCGATCACTTTTATGTTTTGTGCAAAAAAAAAAGCCACCCCAAACAACATAAAACAAGCCATATAGCCTATGTTCATAGGATGCAGACTACATATTGCATGCTCGGTACAGAGGAGGGAGAGAGTACACAAGGCTCTCTCTCCTCTCCATATTTTCTTACCATGTAATTTGAAATCACATTATCTAGAATTGAAATAACATAAGTAAAAACCATCATTTATATTATTTATTTATTATAAATCAATCGTTATTAGTTATGGTTGTTACTATCTTTATTTCTTTTAAATAAAACTTATCTACAGTATTTTGTGTAATTGCTATTAATTATATAAATTAAGTTTTTAACTATTACTATTTTATTTTGAATATTCTACCACAAAAATTATATCAAGTAATTAATTATACAATCAATTTCAATTATTATATTAAGGGTTGTAATAGTATGCATAGCAAAAATATTGGTTTGTTTCCTAATATGCGTCTTTGTTATATTTTCCATCAATTTTTTTAATGAGTATAAATCTTCTGTAACACCTTTTTTTTTTTTTTGAGAAGAACCGCAAGGGTAAATTCATTAACGAACAATATCAGCAAGTACAAAATCCTGGATAAAACTCGGAAGTTCATCAGAAGGAGGAGAAATACTATAAGCTACCTTAGCTAGCGCATGAGCCACAGAATTATTTTCCCGAAAAACAAAAGAGACATCAAAAGAATCAAGACTAGTAGACAAGGCCTTAATGTCTTCAAAAATATGCCCCAGGGGGTGGAATTGAGTGTGGGGATGAGAGCTTGAAATACCATCAATCACCGCTTTGCAATCTCCTTCGAGGATAATGTTTCTCCAACCTTTGGCACATCCAAACTCCAATCCTCGAGCAGCTGCCACAGATTCTGCTGCCTCGGGATCAAGGGGGTAGTCGAATTTTTCTGCACCCCAATGTAGACAAGACCCCAAATGATCACGAACTATAAAACCCACTCCAAAGCAACCCAAACCAACAAAGACCGAAGCATCAAAGTTTATCTTCACACAATTCGGCGACGGTGGCTGCCAAGTGGAGCTTTTTCTACAAGGAACTGGGCAGATTGGAGCACTACACGTTATCTCATATCTATTGTGGAAATTTCGGGCAGCCAATACAAGCTCCGCCGGTGCAGCGAGTTCAGCATCCCACAATAATTTATTTCTACCGAACCACAGCCACCACATCAAGCAAGCTGCCAGGCCCAATTCCTTTTCATCCGTTTCAGATTTAAGATGGGAAAACCACTCCGTAAAGTCGAGAGAGCTACAAGAATATTGAGAGAAAGCAAGCCCGGATAGTGCCCAGCATTGTCTAGCAAACTGGCATGAGAACAAACAGTGAAGAACAGTTTCTTGCAAACTGCCACAACGCAAACAAGTGTCTTCATCAATAAGTTTACGGAATCGGAGCAGGGCACGAACTGGAAGAGTATCCTTACAAGCTGACCATATGAATTGCTTTACCTTCGGCGGGGTTTTAAGTGACCAAACCCAATCCCACCTAAAGTGAGTGGTAGAGCTCGAGCTTCCTGTTGTAGATTCAAGGGAATTGGACTTTAAAGTCCTACATAATTTATAAGCAGATTTAACCGAAAATAAACCGGAACGCTCATAATGCCAAATTAATTTATCCACACAATTCAACTGGCCAAGAGGAATAGATAAAATTAATTGAGCATCATCATTGATAAAGATATTTTCAACTAAAACTTTGTTCCAACTTTTGCTAGTAGAATCAATTAAAACACTAACCAAAGAATCTCCGGGAAGGGTCTTAGGCGGGGTAATGATCTTGAAAGAGTGAGAACGCGGTAACCAACTATCCCCCCAAATACGGATACTATTCCCATTCCCAATCCTCCAACGAATGCCTGCCGAAATGAGATATTTAGATCCCCAAATACTTCTCCAAGTGAGAGACGGAGTCGAGCCCAATTGAGCCTCCAAAAAATGATTGTTTGGAAAATATCGAGCCTTCAAAATTTGGCTAAGGAGGCTGTTAGGAGAAGTCAATATACGCCAGGCCTGTTTCGCAAGTAGTGAAGAATTAAAGCAATCAAGATCTCTAAAACCCATACCTCCGTCGCGTTTACTCGCACAAAGTGAGTTCCATTTGACCCAGTGGATCTTTTTTGCATCCTTCTCATCCCACCAAAAACTAGCTATCATCGATTCATTTTCTTTAATCAAGTAGTTAGGAAGCTTAAAGCAGCTCATAAGATAAGAAGGAATGGCTTGAATGACAGACTTTATTAAAACTTCCTTACCAGCTTTCGATAGAGTTTTGACCCTCAAGCTTTGGAGACGGCTCCAGACCCTTTCTCTGATGTAATCAAACACCTCTCTCTTTGATTTTCCCACCGAAAGAGGAAGCCCAAGGTATCTATCATGTTTAAGCTCCCTACGAATAGGTAGAAACTGCAAGATTCTCGAAATACTATCTTCTTCCGTATTCTTAGTAAACACCACACTGGATTTGTCAAAGTTAATACTTTGCCCCGATGCGGCTCCATAAGCTTGTAACAGGTTGCTGACATATATAGCAGCCTCCTCCGAAGCCTGACATAGGATCAAGGTATCATCGGCGAACAAGAGGTGAGAAATACTCGGCGCCCCCGTACAAATAGTAATACCCTCTAAGTGACCTCTTTCCTCTTCCTGACAAATAAGAGCACTCAAGCTTTCTGCACAGAATAGAAAGAGATAAGGGGAAAGGGGGTCTCCTTGTCGGATACCCCTTTCCGGTTTCACGTATCCAAACTGAGATCCATTAAGAACAAAAGAGTATTCAACTGAAGAGATGCACATCATAATAAGATTAACAAAACGCGAGTCAAAACCTAATCGGATCATTACGGCTCTTAAAAACTCCCACTCTACTCTATCATAGGCTTTACTCAAGTCCAATTTAATGGCCATTTGACCCCCCTTAGTCCTAGTCTGTTTTTTCATATAATGGGATGTTTCAAAGGCGACAAGAGCATTATCAGTTATTTGTCTACCTGGTACAAAGGCTGATTGGTAGTCAGAGATAACAGAGTTCATGAGTGGCTTAAGTCGATTGGCTATAGTTTTCGAGGCTATCTTATAGATCACATTACAAAGACTGATAGGTCTAAATTGGGTCATATATTCGGGGTTCGGGCATTTAGGGATAAGGACAATATTAGTTTTATTACACGATATATCAAAGTTGCCTTTATTTAGAAACTCAAGAACCCAACTAGTAACATCTTTCCCAATAACAGGCCAATAATGTTGAAAAAATAAAGGGGGAAAACCATCGGGGCCGGGGGATTTAAGGGGATACATAGATAAAAGGGCACGATAAACCTCTTCGGCAGTGTACGGCTGAAGCAGGTGTTGATTATCTTCGAAACTCACCTTCGATCTCATAGCACCCAATACCATATCAAGCTCTTCATTCGATGGTTGGCTCGAAGTGAAAATCCTGCTAAAATAGTCAACAACAACACTTTCGATTTCCGATTCCACTCTACACCAAGTCCCGTCTTCTTTTCTGATACCCCGGATCTCATTCTTACTTCTACGACCCGTAGCTCGACTGTGAAAGTATCGAGTATTGCGATCTCCCTCTCGCATCCAATGGGCCTTAGCTCTTTGTTGCCACATTTTTTCCTCTCTATCGAGAAGTTCATCAAGTTGCAAAGAAAATTTATATTCAAGCTCTTTAGAGGCAGCAGTAATCACCCCTGTCTTTAGTTTATGAATTTTCTCCCTCAATTTTGCAACCTTCCTACGAACTCCTCCAAACGTCGTACCACTCCATGCTGCTAATTCTAACTGACAAGAATCAAGTTTTTTCAGAACATCAACCGGTCCATTTAACACCGCCCCACCCCAAGAGCTTCTAACGACTTTCAAGCACTCTAATTCCTCTAACCACATAGATTCGAACATAAAGTTCCTCCTCTTTGGCGCTGGCTGTGGTAAATCCTGATTGCGAATACGGATAAGAATAGGAGAATGGTCAGATCCCCCGAAGTTAAGATGAATAACTTTGCTGAACTGAAACTTTTGCAACCAAGAGTCCGAAATGCATGCCCTATCAAGTCTCTCCTCCACAGTGCGAGGATACTCCCAGCCGTTAGACCAAGTGAACGGATAACCTGTGAAGCCCATATCAGAGAGGCCCGCATCTTGTAGAGCTGTCCTAAAGTCTCGAAGTTGATACCCCGGCGTAATATTCCTCCCTGCTTTCTCAGAATGGTATAAGAAAGCATTAAAATCCCCCATACAAAGCCACGGTTTCGAACTGCGAGATGCAAGGAGACGGAGAAGATCCCAAGAGAGACGTCTATTTGCCAAGTTCGGTTCTCCATAAAAGCCGGTAAATCGCCACCCAGTAGTATTATCCACTTCAGCTATGTGAATATCGATATTGTTGGTTGAGAAACTTTGCAAATCCACTTGAATATTCTTATTCCAAAGTAAGGCTAAACCTCCTGACTGCCCACGCGGCTCCACAAAAACACCATGCATGTCCAATTTCGCTTTTAGTAATTCTATCTTCCTACCCTTTGCCTTTGTTTCTGATAGGAAGATTATTTGAGGATTATGATCTCGGATATGATACCCAAGATGACGAACTGCCGAAGAACCCTCAAGACCTCGACAGTTCCATGCTAGGCAATTCATTGCAATAGGCGGGGCTGCCCGGCAGCCTCCGCCTCTGAAATAGCAAGTCGAGTCTTCTTTGAAGATCTGGAACGAACAACACAAGTTTCATCTTCTTGCTTAATAGTGGTTGTAATATCAGCATTTGGGTTGGGGTCTAAGTCAATCACATTAAGAGTGTTGCCAAATTTTCTCTTTAAATTACTCTTAGGTGTGAGATTAACTTCGGTTTTGACAATAGGACATGATTTAGGAACAGCTGGTTTGCGAGAGTTGGGTGGAGGATAAGGGTCAGAGTTCTCTTTACCGTGGGGGCGTTTAGGTTTTGTGGGGATTTTTCCAGATTTCTTGGAAGGATGGTTAGGTTCGGATTTTATCGGGACAGAGTAGAGGTTGGAAGGGAGGTGGGAGCTAACATCAGACGGATTGGACAATTGACCAGCAGAATATGGTGTAAGGTTAGTCAGATTAGAGGGAATCGAGTGGGAAGATTTCAGGTGTTGTAGGTTTGGAAGATTGGACGAGTCAGGCAAAGCCGGATTGATGATGTCACTGGAGGATACGGGAGTGGTTAGAGGTTTAGCTTTGCAACAGTTCAGAGCAATTTCAGGCTTTTTCTGGGAAACAGAGGTCGAGTTAGACGGAAGGTTAGGAACATTAATTCTCGGGTTGGGATGGGTAGAACTTTTGAGTTTAGATAGCATTTTAATATCTGAATTTCTATCACATTGCTCCTTGAGGTTTGCGATAAGTATTTCGGTGGGGGTGATCTGATTGTTACAATTTGGGCTAAGAGGGGTTGATTTTATTATTGGGCCTTTTAACTGGTTCTTAAAAGCTATTTCAGAAATGGGCCTGTGTGGAGCGGCGGTTTTGGTGGTGGGTTGAATTTGGCTTATTTGGGTAATGTTAGCATGCTTAGCGAGAAGTGTTACATTTTTAGTCTGAGATGGGTCTAGTATGTTAAGGTGGGGAGTAGAGATGATTGTGGATGGTGGGCTAATAGGTTTGGGCTGGGAGTTAGTAGAATAAATGGGCCGATCTAAAGGTCCAATAATAGGATTGCTATGATGGGGGATGGTAGGCATGTTAGTATTTATGGCATCAGCAACCAAAATGGACTTACCTTTGTCTATCGCAGACACACCCTCCGTAGATGTGCATTGAGGTTGATTAATTTTGGAGACCGCATCGTACGGGGATAAATTAGTATCCCTATCATCAAATCCCGCAGCACCAGTAACTGAATCGATTTTTCCGCTAATTTGGGGATTTCTATTAACCGAAGCCGAGAAACCAGGATTAGACAAGGCCAACTTTCCATCTAAGGTCGAAGGTTTATTCCGATCACCAGAAACTTTTTCCGATGGAGAATCTCGGGGGGATGGCGAAAAAATGTTTAAACCCCTCGCTGCTCTTGAATTGGAAATTGAAGAACTGGCCCTCCTATTATCAACATAAATACCAGTAGTAGATTGCCAACTAGTTTCAGATGATTTCCCCGACGGAGTAAATCGAAGCCATCCCCCGTAAGGGAGATTTTCTGGTAGAATTTCCGAGTCCCCTTCATACCGTTTATTGCAGGTCAAGGACATGTGATCAAACATGCCGCAATAATAACATAAGTTGGGTAGACGTTCATAGCTAAATTTGACAACTATTTTGTTTCCCCTGTCATTTCGAATATACATGAATCTCGGTATAGGCTTGGAAACATTGATCCCCACACGAACACGAATACTTTCACCAATAAGTAATTCTTTCGGATCAACTTTAAGTCCCTCAAATTTCCCCAATCGATTACAAATCATTTCAACCATAGACTTATTCGATTTGTTAACTGGCAACCCTTTGATATGGACATAGAATTCACACCAATCCAAATTCGTTATACTAGGATCTTCTTCCCCCGGAATACAATTTAGAACAATCAGACGCTTGTCGAAAGACCAAGGACCCCCATAAAGAGCTCTTTTCCAATCAATTTTGTGGGAAAAAGTGAATATAAATCGGCCTCCAGCTATCTGCTTCACATCAACCCCCTTTCCCGGACTCCATGCTTTGGTAAGAATGCTTTTGAAAACCTCTAGATTAACAGGGCGATTCCCCAGTATCCTTCCTACCAGAAGCAGATCTGTAGGCGAAGTGAATTCATCCCATTCTTCACCAGTAATAAGTAAACCCTCTTCCACGTCCGTTAGATTCACTTTTGAGCCGAAATCAAAATCAGAGAAATCCATGGGAGAGAGTGCTACGAGAGATAGTCGAGTTTTTGGATAATCAGACAACTCTTCAGACGAACCCTGCAGAAGAAAAAGAGAAACAAAGAAAAGGGAGATCAGGAATGGAGAAGAGACGGGAACAGCAAAACACCAAAAAAAACAAAAAAACGACACTAAGAAAAGGGGAGGAATTGAGCAAAATCAAGATATTCGGAGCAGGGAGCAGAAACCAAGTAATGATCCATAAATCTACAGGAACAAGAGAGAAGAAAAGAAAAGACTCTCCACGTGGAAGAGAGGAGAAGCTCTCTACTAGAGAGAGAAAAAAAGGTAAAACTCGGCATTTTAAATCTTCTGTAACACCTATATGTTACATCTTCTGTTACATTACAATGTTACATGTATGCATGCCACGTGTCAATTTTGAGGAAACAACAAAATAGTTGTGTCGCAGTGCCGTTTAACAATTATTATTTTTGAGTTATGCACTTTAGAGTTATGTTAGTCGCCGGAGAATCTTCAAATCATAAATCTTCCAATCACGAATTATGCTTTCATATCACCATTCAATTACAGGCAAAAGAAAGCTTAGAGGTGTTCCGCAAATAAGTTGCAAGACTGGTAGAATGTTGGAAATTTTGTGGGGTGTAATATATTATATTAAGAAATTTATGATTTGAGGCTTGTTTAAAGACAATATCTTTAGGATCTGTTTGTTTACTAGGGAAAGACATATTATTTGGCAATCTATTTCCTTGGAATCAGATAATAATGTTTGGGCAATTTTTTTGAAATTTGGGAAAGGAAATATATTCCAACAAATCAGGAATCTTGCCATGAAAATATGGGAATGTGAAACCCAATTTTTCTATGGTATTATGATTCATTTCCTGAGGGATTTGATACTAAAAATAAAAAATACATTATTACTCATATATTCTTTTTTAATTATGATTGTTTTATTCTCTCCCTACATAATATTTCTCTCCCATAGCCATTGTTTTTTTGTTTCTTGCGTTCTTTTCCTTCTTCAACTGCTTAAATCACATATTAAATTATCATGTTCATTTACCTACTAGTTGAATCTACTGAAATAATATAGAATATTGTTTAAATGTGAATTGATTTGAAAATATGTATATAGTTTATATGTCAATTCACATGCCAAATCCGAAGCTTATGCTTCATAGCACATTCATTCCAAATTATACGCTTAATTTTGTTATTGCTTTTCAAAGTGTTAACTTATTTATAACTATTATCACACAATATTTTTTGTCATAGTTACATTCTTGGATTATTATATATATATATATATAGCTGCAACTATATATGACTCTCCTCTAACACTAATTTCTTTTATGTTCTTTAATTTTTACTATATATTAATTATATTATATGATATAATATATAAATTATTAATTGATATATTATACATTTTTTTAAATCAATATATTTTTAAAAATACTATATAATAAATGCTGCTTTAAATTGATTTTTATTTAATATACGAGTGGGGGTATTTTTGTGAACTTTTTAATTATTTAATCCATTATTTGCTATTACCAAACATTTGAAAAGGAATTCAATTAATTTCCTTGGTACAATCCCAAGTGTTACCCAAACACTATAATGAAATCATATTTCTGGATATCAGATTACTAGAAATCAAATACCCAAAATCAGATTCCATTCCCATCAAACAAACGGGTCCTTAAAGTAATATTTGTACCCACTCGATTGAGTTTGCTAAAGAGTTTGAAATATCAATCACTCACATGATACAACAAAACCACTTAGAAAGATAGATAACAATTTTAAACATTCTCTCTAATTTCTCTAATGAATTGTGTGCTTTTTGGAGATGAAAGAAAATAGGAAAGTAGTAGTAATTTTATTTTGATGCGTATTTTCTGAACTACTACTTGTTGGAATTTATCTCTAAAAATCTATCTCATAATAAATCATTAAGAGTTTTATATTAAATCAGTTGCGTAGTTGTATCCAATGTGATCGATTAATCTGATGCGGAATATCTGAAATCGATCACAAGTGTAAATCGGATCGATCGGGTACGAGGTTTTCCTCAACCAAATTCTCTTATTTCCTAATGGACTTTATGTTTATCTTCTTGATGGGGAGAAGAGATAGATATATTGATTTTGCGTATTGGGGACCATAACCCTGGTGTTCTTTATATAAGAAGAGAATTAGGGTTCCCATAATTCCCTAGAACTCTCCTAAATATGTATCTATCCATCATTTACTCCACATTCATATTAGAGTTAGTAACTAATTAGACCACTTAATATTAATCCAATAACTTTATAATATCTATCATAATTGATTAAATAGTCCAATTAGGATTAGGAAATAAAATTTCCTAACAATCTCTCACTTGGGCTATTTACTAATCTTGAATCAATTATGACACAAATTTACTCAGGCGCGCGTAGTATAGTCATGACTAAACCCTGATGATCACAATACTAATACACTCAATGACATAGATCAAATGTGGATGAGTAGCATGAAAATTACATGCAATGTGGTCTTATACATGCCTATTTTCAAATGGTCCTTCTTTACATACTTTCTTAAACCATATGTAAAACCACAATAGAAAGCCATTTACTTAATGTTCAGTGTAATCAATAATGAAATTCATTCATCCCATAAAACTTAAGTTTGTTAAAAAAATAACCATAGACATGTCAAAAGTATTAAAAAAAAATAAACTCCCACTAAACAGACACATCATAAAGTCTGATAATGTCCATAGGAGTTGTATCATCACGAAATCATCTTAGGCGACCAACATTTGGTGAATGGGTCTTTAACCAAAATTTTGTACTTATATGCTTTATTGACATTTGAAAACTCTGAAACTTTATAAGACACTAAGTCACAGAACACCTAGAACAATATTGGTATTTAGCCTTTGGACATAATTATAAAGTGTAAATGGTAATCCTTGTGTAGTGATCAAATACTGACAATAAGTCCAGTCGGATAGTAGCCTTCCTTTGGATCGACGTACTATCTACATGGATAATGACTTGAAAGTTGTCAAATATTTATCACCAAATGTATACGTGTTATTCAGCCAATCAAAGATCTTCCTTTGGGCCGATCAATTGATCGCATGACGTAACATATATACTAAGATATAAATCGGAGTATCATACAATCTCTAAAATATAATCTCCTAAATGTGAAAATGTAAGCTTTAGTTCTCTACTTTTATTGCCATGCGAATCACAGTATCAACCCAAAACTCTCACGATAAATGTTTAAATTGAGTGTAAACTTGAGCATACGTTCCCCATTATTGATGCATAAGAAAACTTATATTTATCTTTTCTTTAAGGATCTTTATTGGGGCGCTTTTTGAGATTTCACTTGTCCCATTACCACCATAAGGAATATATGTTTACTCCCACTGAACTTGAGATATGCACAATTATCAATGGATTCACCTAAAAACCATAAGAGGTGGTGACTTAATAAAAATTGTGATACTATTGACAGGAAACCTAAAAGACGAGTCTTGTAAGAGGATCTCCTTAATAACAGTTCTTGAGGTTGTTGAGTTTGTTTTATAGGTACCTCATTGTTGTCTTGTTGTAGAGGAATCTCAGGATTAAACTTGAGCCTGATTATCATTCTCTTGAGTCGAAACCGAGTCTCAAACAACAACAGGTATAAAGACTCAATCATTGTTAATGTCAGATTCTACTTTAAAGACAACATTCCTTATATTTCCTTCCCCCCCAAACTCAATATCTTCAAGGAAAATCACATTTTCCATTTGAAAAAATGATCTTTATGTGGGATCTTAAAACTTGTAGCTCTGAGAGAGTTTAATCTTACCAACAAATTAACAACTACCATCCTTAGTCCAGATTCTTTTATATGGTCTATAAGACCATGCTTTAGATAATGCTTTTGATGGGTCACTGTTAATGATGTAAACTGCATTCTTAAGGTAACAAAATAAAAAATCTGTCAAATTAGGGGATTAAGAACCACATCTGACAAAATACTATAAATTTTCTGAAAAGGTATAAACCAAATGCTTGTGTCATAAGGTGACAAAATACTCACTTAATTTTTATTTTGTTACTAGTGATTTTCTTTGCAATAATTCGCTATAGGAACTAGTTTCAAGTATATAAGGATTACCAATTGAACATATAAACTAGAACCAATAAAATTTGAATTTTGAAGAAGACAAACTTTATTGTTTCCAAAATAAAACAGATTTGTCAAAATAGAAAATAAAAAATTCGTCTAAAAGACAGTCCAGAATGTCTCATAAAAATTCAAATAAAATTAAGTTTTCAACTATAATCAAGATTAAAAAAAAACTTCAAACTTTTATTTTAACATTATTGTCATCACCCACAAAGATGAATCTTTCAGCATCACTCGACGATCTGTTCCACAATCAACCCCCTCTTTGCACGTTAGATGACGTACTTGGCATACTTGGGACACTCAATCTTCTTGTGTCCCAACTTCTCGCAGAAGTAGCAGATAATGCTTTTATCCTGCTTCTTTAGTTTCTTCTGGAGAGAAGATCCTTTCGCAGTAACATCAACTTTCTTCGTTTTCTTGTTCAGAGAAGTTGAGGCTAAGTGAGCACTTTCAGTCTTATCTCGTTGTTGTCTTTCTTCTTCTTGCACACAATGAGATATAAACTCATTTAAGGACCACTTGTCCTTCTGAGTGTTATAACTCACTTTGAATTGCCCAAAGTGCGTTGGAAGAAAACAAAGTGCACGAGCAAGTCATTAGATAACTATAACTTTAGTGACTTTAGTTTTGATGCGAGATTAGACATCTCCATAATGTACTCCCTTATTTCTTATATTTCATCGCGACGAGTTTCCCTAAATGGTTACTCGTCTCCGACTTTTCATTCTTAGCAAAATATTGCTAAATTTCCTCAATGAACATCTAAGCACTCTTGTCCTCAGTAATTGAGCCCCCTAAACGCTTCCAGAATGGAGCGCTTCATGATCATCAAGCACTTCATGTTGGATCGATCCCATTTTTCTATTTTGACCTCATTGAGGTCTTCCGGGGTAGAAGTGGGTCGGTCCTCCCGAAGTGCTTGATCTAAGTCCATACAACCGAGAACAATCTCCATTGTTTCTTTCCATAGTTTATAGTCTGTCCCACTCAACATAGGGATATTGCAAATTTGAGTAGAAATGTTCGTAGCGGTAGCAATACTTACTGTAAAGAGAACAAGGAAGTGGGTCGGTCCTCCCGAAGTGCTTGATTTAAGTCCATACAACCGAGAACAATCTCCATGGTTTCTTTCCATAGTTTATAGCCTGTCCCACTCATCATAGGGATATTGCAAATTTGAGCAAAAATGTTCGTAGCGGTAGCAATACTTACTGTAAAGAGAACAAGTACACAAATATGTCACAAAATGGGAAAAGATAATAGAATACCTAACACAACATTTATGTTTAGCCTTTTAGCAGAAACACCAACTTGTAAGTGGTACTAGCGCAATTATCAAATGTTAATGATAAATCCTGTTAAACAATAAGCCTTCTTTCGGACAGACTTACTATTCACATGGAAACTTAAAATCTTTACACATTTATTATCACAAGTACATTTATTATTTAGCCAAACAAAAACCTCCATTTGGATGGATTGTTGAGCGCATAAAATAATAAATGTACTAATTTGAAGCATAAAGTCTATTATTTGGTTAGACATTAAACTACCTTTGGGCCAATTATTGTCCACATAAATAATAGATACCGATGTTAAATATTTGGCCAAGTAATAGTCTTCCTTTGAGCCGACTATGGCTTGCATAAATAACTAACATCGAAATGAGAACATTTGAAACAACCTTAATTTAATAAGACACACAATTTTCATGCATAATCATTTTCAATACACATCAGTAAATAATGCACACAAAAAAGTAATTATCTATTTATTCAGTCCTGAAGCTAGTTCCATATTCAGTCTTGAACAAGTCCAGGATTGACTTTAAGCAAAAATAGGATCCAAGTTAAGATCATGCATAGAACAGGTGAAAACTCGGCCAGATCCAATCCAGACTAGGAAATCCCCATATGAATTGGATCGAACCAAACCAAATCCTGTTTGATCCATGATGTGAACAAGGACCCGAATCGAATACCGAACCGAGCGACCCGTATCCAAAAACTGCAACCCGCAAGATCCAAAAAGTAGTCGGATTTCATCTACATCGCATGACGCCTGAAAACCCGAGAAATTAGCAAGGAAAAAGATTCCAACCGTTCCGAACTGCTGTGACGAGCCCAATACCAAAAGAAACTTTATACACACAATTTTTTAAAATCACAAAGACGAAGAAAAATTAAATCAACCGACAAAATTAACCCAAACTTCCCGTGGCTGATTTAGTTTCATAATAGAGCAAACGGCTCGATTCAATTTATAAGTATTAGACATGTCTATGCATGAATATAATCAATTACCCAACTTGATTTACTGCAAAATTTGTTTCGTTTCCTTTAGTTTCTTAACAATAGATAAAATAAAAATTAAACCTTGATGCAAACTAGAAGACAATTGAAATTGTGTAGTCCACTAACTTGAAACTAAGAACTGAATCCAAGCATATTAATGAGATTCATATAGTACAAGAAAATCATTTACATAGGAAGCAAATTACATGTCTTTAATCAACCTACATTTTGAAACCCATGCTATATATTCTCAATCAAGCAAGGATTTAAACAAAAAACCAGTGCAATTAATTTGTATGTTACCGTAAAAGTATTCGAGGCACAATATACAAATAAGAAAAATTAGTACATAGAACAATTCCTATAATAAACTAAAAACTTAATTTTTTCTCACATAACAAATTTTGATTCGATTATCTTTAATTTTAATTTCTTTAACTGATTATAGATCCGTAGATATAACCGGAAACCTTTAGGTTTTCTCCCATAAATTTATTATTAGCGAATATTAATTGAGAAAACACAAGACTATATATATATATAACTACGAATTTGAATGACATTGAATAACCCTAATGATACAGCATGAGAGTGGCTCTGATACAACTTGTTGGAATTTATCCCCAAAGATCTATCTTATACTAAATCATTAAGAGTTGTATATTAAATCAGTCGCGTACATGTATCCATTGTGAGAGATTAATATGATGCGGAATGTCTGAAATTGATCACAAGTGTGAATCGGATCGATCGGGTACGAGGTTCTCCTAAACCAAATAGTCTTATTTCCTAATGGACTTTAGGTTTATCTTCTTCATGGGGAGAAGATATTGATGTATTGATTTGGTGTATTGGAGACAATAACCCTTGTGTTCTTTATATAGGAACAGAATTAGAGTTTTCATAATTCCTTAAAACTCTCCTAAATATATATCTCACTTTTATTTAGTCCACATTCGTATTGGAGTTAGTAACTAATTATACCACTTAATATTAATCCAATAACTTTTTAATAGCTATCATAATTGATTAAATAGTCCAATTAATAATTCAAAGATTGTAATATTACATGAATAATCGTGACTTGATGCAATTTTTTCTTCATATCTAAGAGTTGCAAAGTTGCGTAAATAAGCATTGATTTGAATTCTTTCAACTAATACTTAATCGGCGAAACGTCAATTTGCCGAATAAATGCAACTCTTAGTATTTAAACTACCACTTTTTATTTCATGAAACAAACGGCATCAATCACCCCCCACTATATGCTATATTATACAATAATATACTCCATCCGTCCCATATATTTTTCTCCATTTGCTAAAGTATCCGGTCAAACTTTTCAATCTTTTAAGTGACTTATCATATTAAACTATTCACATTTATGGTGTATTAAACCTTTTAAATATTAATATATATGGTGCCATATGATATTATCAACTTATTAGTAAAATATATTAATTAAATTATTTATTATAATTTTTATAAATTTAGTCAAGCTATCAGTTGACCATACCAAGGGAGCAAAATAAATGGGCGGAGTGAGTATGATACAATATATTAAAATATAATACTAATATTTCTTTAACATTATAATCTAAACTTAATTTATATATAAATTTTCCTTCAAGGTCTACAAATTCAAGAAAGAAATTGAAGATGAGAAGATTGAAAAGTTTGACCGGGTACTGTAGCTAATGGAGTAAAGACAATGGGACAGAAAATCACCATTTTCATATTGAATTTAATATAATAAGTATCATAAAAAACATAATTTCTGTAAAGTTTGCAACGTGTGTAACGTCTTCACATTTATTCCTTGTAACGTTTTTCCTAAAAAGACTATCGTAACCCTATTATGGACCTATAAATAGGTCACTTATTTTCAAACAAGGGAAATCTGATCTCATATAACAATTCTAATATAATTTCGAAATTCTCTCGACATTTGTGAATGCATACAATGTTTTATTTTTTTAATCTATAATGTATGTCATAGATCAAAGGGCAAGAATTTCGTCCTTGCCACTCTAACATTTTTACGCAACATCATAAATGGCGTCATTTGTGGGAATTGAGAGGTCTGCATCACACATTCGAGAGAAAATTAATAAAAAAAAAAAGGTCCTTAGAGAAGATAATGTTAATAGATCACCATTGCGACCAAGATTCCTTAAACAAAACAAAAATCTTTCGATCAGAAACAAATTCCCCAAGCTAATAGTTTGTTTCATGATTTCGCGAATTAAATGATCCTAACATAATATTTAATTTCATCGACAAAGCCCCCACAATTCTTTTGCTTGACCGCCTTCTACAAAATCACTAGATGACAAGAAATATTTCCACGAAACCATTTGCAGAGCATCATTGACATGGGTATGTCGAGCCTGAAACCACCGTTGTTTCTTATTCTCTTATGAATATGACCAGGCCTTTCCAACCAAACAAAGCATTGTGGTGCGGCGGTCTTCCTAGTGGAAAAAAACCCGTACAATCGACCACATGAGCGACCCCAAATCTGATTAAAGTTTGCATAGTTCGAAAGAAACGACTGGTTTGCATTGTATACTTACGTCAAAGACTTCAAAAAAAAAAGGCCCGCAGTTTCTTTCTTCGAGCTAAGCATCTTGGTAGATCGTGAGGAAAGTAGAGAATTTCAGAATCCAACATTTTACTGGGTTTGTATTAGGTAAAAGTCAAACTTTTCTTCCGGAATTCATTATTCAAAACATGAAGATCAAGTATACTTCTATAATTTAGTATGTTGTTTCTATAATATTCCAGATTGATACTGTGCGATTTCCAAATTGGTGTTAAAGTATAATACACATTTCTTGATTGGTAGAATTGTGACCAATGCTTATTAGCTTCCTACTGGTCCTACCTAATAAAATCATAATAATCAATTTAATGTTTTTAACACAGGAAACAAACACATAATATACAAAATGACAGGTTAGATCCAAAATGGGTCCATATCAACCACGTGGGGCTTTGCTCTTTTTGTCCTAACATAACCAACACATTACGCAATACTGCAACTAATTATTACCTTGGGCATGACTTCAACAACATGTTGAGAGCCATTTGGCTCATCCTCTGTAGTGCCCTATGTTCTCAGGTGTATCCTAGCATGTACTTCTGACATTCGAACGACTGCTTTGAAGTTTGTCCGCGTAATAAGCTCTTGATGGCCATGTAAGAAAGGGAATAATTGCACAAGCTCATCAAAATTATGAAGTTCTTCATAATTGAGATGAAGCAGACGCGGGAATACATTCAACGTTGCATAAATAATGTACTCCCTTGAAATTGGGTGGGGGATAATCTCAAGACCATCCTCATCCATTGCGTGTTTGTGGCATTGCAACACAATGTTTGCTAATTTCTCATCGTTTTATTCATTAACTTCATCATTACACTCTTAGGACTTGTTGTAGCAATGACTGAATCGGGCATTGAGTTTTTCAACAAACCCATCCTTTAACATGTTGATTGTCTTCTTCTTAATTGCTTCAAGGATGATCTCCCTATCCTAAAGACTATTGTACCCATGTTATGGACCTATTTTCTAATAAAAAGAATTTGATCTCATATTACAATTCTAATACAATTTCGGTATTCTCTCTATATTTGTCCATGCATGTTTTTTATTTCTTATTCTATGATGTATGTTATAGATAAAGGGCAAGAATTTTGTCCTTGCCCCTATAATATTTTTAAGCAACATCATATTATTTTCTAATTGATATGTTTTTTGTTCAGGGTTATTCCTAAAATATAAAATATGAAGGACGAAAACGTGAGAACGAATGTTCCAACATATGCCTGAATTCAATGTTGTTTTCCTAAAAGAGTTTGATAGAATATAAAAGTTAGTATTACTTGATCTCCAACTTAGTTAGTTTTAAAATTATTCATATATGCTATTTATAACAACAATCTCCTCAAATGGACAATGGGGATTTACTCGAAACTACAATATATATTGATCATCCAACTCTTTCTAAAACTATTTCTAGACATCTTTCCTGGATATTTATAAGAATACTTCTATAGAACATACTTGTAAGATATATTTATGTAGTTACATAATTCTCCACAAGAATGTACAAGTATATATTTAGAAGTTTTTCAAAATCCTTCTGATTCGAACTATTTAGTCACTTCATTGCAAATAATTCAAGAAGTAAACTTTCATAACATCTAAACATTGAAGGTTTGGGTCATTGATGCATGCAAAATTGTAGAAAGGGAAGTCAATGAAGCGAGAGAGTTTAGTTGAAAAAAGAGTGTTGTTTATATACTTTAAATTCATTTTTTTTGTTTTATTTGTTTAAACAAAACTAAGATTTTATTAGAAATATGTTAGGATTTTACTTTTCTTATTTTATAGATTTATTGAGCATAATATTTTTTATTGGACGGCTCAAGATCCTTTGTAACAAACTTAGTGTAACAATACCAGTGCCACTGACCACTTTGTGCCACGTTTATTACAGTCTACTGCACCGGCATACCTGACCATTTCACAATCTCTACAGTCCCAAGCCCAGCATTTTCACAAGGACCTCAAACAGAAAGAAAATAACGTCGAGTTTGACAAAATCCGGTAGAGATCTCTAATTAGGTTCAAGAGCAATTTATTTTTTGGTAGGGTGAAGTAGGAAATCTCCGGGGTGGAGGTCTGGACATGTGCTTTAACCAGAAGAAAGAGAATCAGGGTCCTTGATGCATGCAAAAGTGTACAAACGGAAGTCAATGAAGCGAGAGAGCTTAGTTGGAAAAAGAGTGTTGTTTATATACTTTAAATTCAATTTTTTGTTTTATTTGTTCGAACAAAAATATGATTTATTAGAAATATGTTAGGATTTTACTCTTCTTATTTTATAGATATATTGAGCATAATATTTTATTATTGGACAGCTTAAGATCCTCTGTAACAAACTTAGTGTAACAATTTAGTGCCACAAACCATTTTGTGCCTCGATTATTATAGACTACTGCACCGAGCACACCTGACCATTTTCACAATCTCTTCAGTCCCAAGCGCTGTTGCGGATTTTGCACACACAAATAAATGCAAGTGCACGTATCGCAAAAGTAATAAAGTGAAAGTAGAATGTCGAACCCACGAGGAATTGAAACTAAATTTCTACCAAGTTCATTACTTTAATTCCTACTCTAATTCAACTAAATAGGAAATATTATTGTTTGGTTGAATTACTAACTACTAAAACTAATAATTAATTAATCTAAAGATGGCAATTAAATGCTAAGGAGAAAATCAATGAGAAAAGTGTCTAGAGTTTAAACTTCATCAATATTATCCTAGGGTTCACTTCTATCCTTAAGTGTCTTAGGAATCACTCAAGAACCTATGCAGTTAATTTACTAATCTTATTCCTAAGTTAGTATAATTAAAAACATGCATAAATCATATAACCTAATATGGATATGGGAGTGTCAGGTATATTCTTATCCTAACAAACAACCCACTATCTAATTTCTCTTCTATTCTTAATATTCCCTTCCCAGGTTCAATCAAGAAAGAGTAAGCAATCAAATAGGCGATCAATCAATTTGAAAATAATTAGCAAAAAATTAGATGAACAAATATCGATATATGAAAATCGAAATCACTAAATTAAAACTAGAAGAAAAAAAAATAAAACATTATTCGCAAAACATGGATCCGTAAAAACCCTAGACTAAAAGAAATTAGATCATAATAACGGAAGCAACGAAAACAAAGAGAAAAGAGTTCATGGTTTTTTCTCTCAAATCACAATAAAGAAAATAAGCCAAAGTGTGAAATCTTCTTCGCGTCTATTGTCGTGATGCAATCAATTCTTATATCCAATTATGCGTGTCTCATTCTCCTATATGTGATGTATGTATCTATGTTTCTTAAAAAACCGCCGCCGGAAAAAACATGCACTCAAGCCTTCAATTCCACTTCCTACGTGTAGCAGGATTCCCTGAATAAGTGGACTTCTTCCTTTTCTAATTCTCCAATAAAGCCTTAAAAAATGCAACAACTTTAATGGGCCGGCCCACTTGAGTTTGAATAGGTGGAAGCCGCCGCAGTCAAGTGTTCAAATTGTCAAGATTAGCTTCAATTTGCATTTTCAGCCCCCTGCCTTTTATCTCTTTGTGTAAATGGTACCCTCAACAATTCAGACTGATCAATCTAGAGATTTCTTGTTGGTCTCTTGCAATATTTTCCTCGTGGACCTCAATTGAATTTGGACTTTGCTGGCCTGATTTATTTCCTACAAGAAAATATATCAAATTAGTGTCAAAATCATGGATTATTCTCAAGAATTGATTAAACTTGCGAGGCGATTCAAATTAATAAAATGAGCATTAAAATCCCAAACGACTCACAAATACTTAAGAAAAATACTAACTTAAGGCTGAAAAGTATACGCGATAACTCTATTTTCACACCCCCAAATTTAAATCATTGCTCGTCCTCGAGTATTGACAAAAATTCAAACAAAAACACCAACCAAAAACTCAAACATATCATGCATTCCAAGTCAAACTACAAACCAATACTTTCGAAACGTTATGCATTCTATCATGTAGTTCCTGCGTGTGTGTGTGTATATACATAATACGAGAATGTCGGAATCACTTAGATCACTATAACTTCGAAATCACTGAGCCTAATTGCATGAATTCCTAAATTGCCAAGCCTATTCTCCATTTTCTTAGATGATCACACTAATTACTAAGTTCAAGCAATGCTTTCAGTTAAAGTTATGGAATCCTTCAAGTTCGAACTTTCACTTAGCATTTCGTTCTTTGTTTAGCACAACTTAAGTATATTTAGCAGCACTCACGCTCATAACTCGTTCTAAAGAAGCAGTCAACATAGAGGAGTGCATAATAGTTAAGTCAATGCACCCATATATCATTCATCTTATCGCAATCAAGTTAGATGAGTGCAAGTATAAGTCTCAAGCGATGAGGTCTTTCAGGTCTCATACAAGTGAGGTTATTTTCTTTGAATTTAACTTATAGTTTTTTTTTTTTAATTATTTGCTTCATTTGGTTCTTATTAAAGTTATCATTCCCCCCCAAACTTAGACAAAACTATCACTTTGACCCTTAGTATTTTAACCCTCGAATATAGAGATCATGTAGGCAAGAAAGGATCTCATAAGCTCTATTGTAGACTATAATTCTCTAATTTCATCCTAATTCCTCGATTATGCATTCGTGCTTTAAATGTGAAAGAAAAACAGTCAAAAATACATAAAATTTCAAAAAATATTGGTCAGAGTCGACCTAGCATGCACAAAGTACATGTGTCCCCCCCCCCCCCCTAAACTTAGTACAAGCAGTGTCCCCACTGCGACTGAAGGACAAAAGAAGGTCGACAACAGGTTAGATGAACAACAATACCGACAGTCACCAACAAATCTATGAGAACAAGCAACACGCATAAATGAACAATGCCACCGACATAAGTATAAAAGAGAGCAAGAGAAAGAATACGTCACAAGTTTGTGCCAACCTATCTCCTCAAATTTTTTGTTCTCATAATCTTCCTCAGTTGGAAAAGGTGTTAATGTAGGTAGCGTTTCATTTCTGCTCTACAGCTCTGCTATCTTGAGTTCCTATATAAGCTGAAACTCTGTTTTCATGTACGCAAAAAGGAATTTGAGTTGCTGTTCCATATCCTCAAGCCTCTGTGACATTATTCTCGCTCTTGGGCCGGGTGTCGAAAAAGATGTTGTACCCCGATTCGAAACAGGTCTTGCACTTTTCGGATTCCAATACGACTTCCCCATCACCTTAAAACATGTTTTTATCATCAAAGACACTTTTTAATTGCACCATTTATTTGCCTTCACCCGTTTGCACCCCAGCTTCAAAACAAAGATGGTAGATAAGGGAGGGGAACCAAAATGTTTGGGCACCTTCCTTTGTTGCATTCCGGACAATGCCTTTGTTAAGTAATGCTCCAACGTCTAGTGTATGTTCTTTCATGAGAGAATAAATGAGTCGAGATTTTTCCTCTGACGTTCTAGTGTAATGAAGTAGAACCAAATTTTAGCCTTAGGTGTGAGGATTTCTTCAAAATTTTACCCTTCGTCGGTAAGACAATACCCGAGAGACGAACGAAATCCACAACTTCTTTCATGTCTACTGCTTCGGTGAGGCATGTTGTGTACTGGTCAATCTCATAGTTCGGCATGTTATAAAGTTTGTTGATGGTAACCTTGTCGAACTTGACCATCCGTCCTCTCATCTCTACCTCATTTGCTTCCGGAGTTTGGGTGTGTCACACCAAAATTGTTAAAATATACGGAGGAACAATCAATCTTTTTATTATTGTTCCGTATTTTTCGAGACATTAAGTTGTTGATCAAAGTGGCATATTTCGGAGCATTGGATCATCAAGCCCGAATCATACCCATATGGTCAATTATCTGCCATTCAAGCAAGATTAATCATGGACCACCGGATCAACCTTTTATAAAGTAAAGCTTGTGGCCCAAAATTTTTCTTATCCTGTTGGACCAAAATACCCCCGATCAACCACGAAATTACCATTTTACCCCATAAATTTTTCCTATAAATACCCCATTCAGTTCATAAAGGACGGGAGGTGGAAAAGAAGTCGACCAAAGAAACCAGAACCACCTCGATCAACCAAAGCAAGATAGAACACAATCGACCAGAATAGACCACCAACAACACACATCATCAAGTCTAGCTATTCTGAAAATCCAAAAGATAGATTCTTGAAGGTTTTTTTGGATTATATACTGAGTTCCATCTTCATTTAAACGATGACGGATAAGCTCCAGGATAAGGATATAAAAATCTTGTTTATTCTAAAAAAGAAATTTATCCTCATCAGTGAGACATTAACATAGAACTCTCTCACGAGTTCGCCCACAATCTCTGTAGGGTGTTTGATAAAATCCATCCATTCCCATTTTTTAAACAACCCAAAAAACTCAAGGAATTGCTCATTGTTACAATCCACACCCCTTTCAGTTATAAACGTCCTCTTCACCTCATGGGCGTCAAAATATCGCTCTTGAGCTTTCAGGTTAACAAACCTATCTTTGTCAAAGCCGTTAGTATGTCCATGTTTCACCTTTGCAAAACCATTCTTATTCTTTGATGTGGTTTGTGGTGCTAATTTGTTCAAGGGAGTTTTCTTTTGTAGAGATCGACTTCGTGGTGCCATGTGATTGTAAAATTTAAGTACAAAATCGATCAAGACCGACCAAGATCGATCATAACTGCCTTGATCTCGTAAGGTCTAGTGATGAGGGCTATTTTACACCTATGGTTGGATAGTACTTTCCGGGCTAGTTCAGAAATGATCCGACCCGTGAAGTCGGAATAAGTCTCCTTGATAGTTACATGATCGGCTCGATCTGCCTTTTTCATCTAGTCGACCTGAAGATCGATCCGAAGGTTTATTGGGCCATGCCACGCCTAGGCCATGCAGGACTCCTAGTTATGTAAGGATACTACTTGTGTTAGGATAGGGTATTCATTATAAATAGCGAATCCTACATTGTATTAGGAGGATGTGCAACGATTTTACGGACTTAAACAAATTAGGTCCAAGAGATCCATATCCCCTCCCCTGGATCGACCTATTAGTCGACTCCACAGCTAGTTTTGCTATTTTTAGCATGATGGACTCGTTCCAAGGTTTTTACCAGATATTCATGGACGAAAAGGATCAAGAAAAAACTGCCTTCGTTACCGAACAGGGAGTATGCTGCTTTGTGGTAATGCCATTTGGATTGAGAAACGCTGGAGCAACTTATCAACGAAATTTATCCTCATCAGTGAGACATTAACATAGAACTCTCTCACGAGTTCGCCCACAATCTCTGTCGGATGTTTGATAAAATCCATCCATTCCCATTTTTTAAACAACCCAAAAAACTCAGGGAATTGCTCATTGTTACAATCCACACCCCTTTCAGTTATAAACGTCCTCTTCACCTCATGGGCGTCAAAATATCGCTCTTGAGCTTTCAGGTTAACAAACCTATCTTTGTCAAAGCCGTTAGTATGTCCATGTTTCACCTTTGCAAAACCATTCTTACTCTTAGATGTGGTTTGTGGTGCTAATTTGTTCAAGGGAGTTTTCTTCTGTACAGATCGACTTCATGGTGCCATGTGATTGTAAAATTTAAGTACAAAATCGATCAAGACCGACCAAGATCGATCATAACTGCCTTGATCTCGTAAGGTCTAGTGATGAGGGCTATTTTACACCTATGGTTGGATAGTACTTTCCGAGCTAGTTCAGAAATGATCCGACCCGTGAAGTCGGAATAAGTCTCCTTGATAGTTACATGATCGGCTCGATCTGCCTTTTTCATCTAGTCGACCTGAAGATCGATCCGAAGGTTTATTGGGACATGCCACGCCTAGGCCATGCAGGACTCCTAGTTATGTAAGGATACTACTTGTGTTAGGATAGGGTATTCATTATAAATAGCGAATCCTACATTGTATTAGGGAGGCAATTCCCTCCATTGATAATAAGAATTCTACTTCCGCAGATTAATTACTTACTGATAATATTATATACAAATCTTGAGTTGCACCATCCTGAGTACATTAACCAAACCCTATATATAAATCGTTATCATAATTATCACTGATATTATAATCTACACGAAATCAGGTTAAATCAGTTGGCGCCCACCGAGGGTTCGGACCCCGCTAGTAGGGTTCGGAGGGTCGGAGATCGTACCAGCAGGAACTATCAATTTAAGTGTCACCCTCGAGAATAAACCTCAGCGAGTGGTAAAAATGATAAAGTTCCTGGTAGTGGAGACATCGTTCGCCTATAATGCCATTCTGGGTAGACCGGCCTTAAATCAATTTCGAGCTGTAGTATCAACCTATCATCAGAAGATAAAATTCCCTACTACCTCGGGAGTCGGGGAAATAGTTAACGATCACTGCATGGCATGGGATTGTTATAATACGGCACTTTCCCTAAAGCGGAACGTCGACCCACTAACACCATCGAAAAGAAAGGCGGTAGGACCTTCTGTGGAAAAATCCCAAGAACCAGAACTGCCAAGTGCGGAAAGGATCGATAAAAAGGAGAAAGAACCTATCGATATGACTCTGCGTGCACCTGAGCATAAGGATGTTCAACTCATAGAGAACGATCCAAGCAAAATCACTAGGATTGGAACGGAGCTTACTCCGCAAGGAGAAATCATGTTAGTTAACTTCTTGAGAAAGAATACGGATGTGTTTGCCTGGAGCTCGGAGGATATAGTGGGGATAGACCCGAGAATAATAACCCACTCTTTGAAAATTGATCCGAACGCAAAACCAGTCAGGCAAAAGAAAAGAAATAACGGCCCTGTGAAAGACAAAATAATAAAAGCTGAGGTCGAGAGGCTATTAATGTCTAAACATATAAGAGAAATACACTTTACTGAATGGCTGTGTAATGTTGTGCTGGTATCGAAGGGTGACAAGAAGGATAATAAATGGAGGATGTGCAACGATTTTACGGACTTAAACAAATTATGTCCAAGAGATCTCACCAAAGAGGCATCGAAGCAAATCCAAAAAAGATACGCGCTATCACTGAGATGAAGCCTCCAAGGAATATTTCTCAAGTACAAAGCCTAGTGGGTAGAATTGTAGCCCTGAACAGGTTCATATCTAGATCGGCGGATAAAAGTCTGCCATTCTTTTAGACTTTAAGAAAATCTAAAACATTCAAATGGACCGAAGCCTGTGACCTGGCATTCGATCAACTGAAAGAATACCTGACTTCACCGCCACTGCTCGCCAAGCCAACGGAAGGACAACCTCTTTACATGTATATTGCAATTTTCGAGGCAGTCATAAGTTCAGTGTTAGTCAAGATAGATCGTTCGGAACATAAGCCAGTCTATTACTTGAGTAAACTACTGCAAGGAGCTGAAAATAATTACTTGGAAATAGAAAAGTTTGCTTTAGCTCTGGTAACATCAGCGCGAAGGTTACGACCTTACTTCCAGTCTTCCAGACTTATAAAATCATAGTCCTCACTAATCAACCTTTAAGACAAATTTTGTCAAAACCTAAAGCATCAGGAAGGTTAATCAAATGGGCAGTGGAGCTTGGGCAATATGAGATCGAATACCAACCCCGAACTGCGATAAAAGCTCAAGTGCTTGCAGATTTCCTTTTAGAGACCCCCTGTCCATCATAAACGATCCCTGAAGAGACATTTTCAAACAGTAATGACATCTTGATCGTTGATAATCCAGTATGGCTTATAAACGTTCGATCATAAATGCCTTGATCTCGTAAGATCTAGGCCTAAAAATCGATCAGAAAAGAAGACTGTAAAATCGATCAAAAGTATTTGGATATTGTAAAATCTAAGTACAAAATCGATCAAGACCAACCAAGATCGATCATAAATGCCTTGATCTCGTAAGGTCTAGGCCTAAAAATCGATCAAAAAAGAAGACTGTAAAATTGATCAAAAGTATTTGGATATTGTAAAGTCTAAGTACAAAATCGATCAAGACCGACCAAGATCGATCATAAATGTCTTGATCTCGTAAGGTCTAGGCCTAAAAATCGATCAGAGAAAGTCAAAATCAATAAAAAGTGCCTCGATCTCGCATGATCTAAGCACAACAAATCGATCACATAAGAATCAAAATCGATCGAAAATGCTTCGATCTCGCCGGATCTAAGCATAACAAATTGATCAGAGAGAGTCAAAATCGATAAAAAAATGCTTCGATCTCGCAAGATCTAAGCACAACAAATCGATCAAAGAAAGTCAAATCGATAAAAAATGCTCCGATCTTGCATGGTCTAAGCACACCAACTCGATCAGAGAAAATATACATCTTGATCTTGTAAGATCTACGCAATAAACATCGATCAAAAGATGATTATGATTAAAAAGGCTATTATTTTACAGGAAATAAGCTCAATTATCAATCAAGCTAGATAGAAATTAAAGAATTTGACGATTTATGAAAATTTTGCAGGAACACTATCAATCACATCACCGTGCAAGGTTTATCACATCAACGGGGAATAACACTACAAAAATGAAAACATCAACGTAAACAGAGCATTCAAGCATGGTGTAAAGTTTTATAGACAACTTATAGAGTTATATTAGTTAAAAGAGGAAACACTACATATATACAACATAACTTGCACACCTAATTACTAACAAAAAAGAAAAACTACATATGTGTGACAAACAACATAATTATCACGTCTAAATCCAACCAAGCCCATCAGCCTACAAAAGAATGCAGTTATATAACTACTATAATGATATCATAAACGTAAAACAAAACTGAGGCGCACCATCTTATGGAGAGAGAATTTGCAAGCTCTCTGGCAAAGTCATATAAATCATCATCAGTGGTGCCATTAGGAGTTAGGGGAACAGTGCTCAATTTCGAAATCGGGAGTATGGAAGTCACAAGAACAACTGCATCAGGATCCACCTCGGGCTTAAGGGCATTAGGATCAATCCAGGGTTCATAAACATCAGGATCAATGTTATCCGATTCATTCAAGGAATGGGCAGATGAAGTTGAGCTCGATTTATCATTCAAATCACTGGTAGAGCTCGAGTTCGAACTCGATGAAGTTGATGACATACTCAAAGTAAAAGAAAAAGAACCAGAGGCCCAACAAAGAAAAATTGAGCGCCGTGATAGAGATAAAGAAAATCGATCAAGATCAAACAAAATCAAATTCACTTGATTGTTAGAAGTGGAGGCCACGATCAAGGAGAAAAACCTGGAAAAAGTAGATCACATATTTGGTAAATGTCAGATTGAGCAAGGGAAAATTCAAGCATAAAATTCTTTGAGAGCTACCACAAACAAGGATGAAATTTAAACAAGAACTCAACAACTAAAGACACCGTAATCAACTATACCATCACGAAGCAAAAAATAAGCAAATAGAAATCAAAACCAAGCAAAGGAAGTTGAGATAACAACCAAAGTCCAGAAGACATGGATAAGATCATCAAAGGAAGGAGAACGTAGAACCCGAACTCAATATAGAAGAATCTAGATAGCTGATCACAAAAACAAAATACATAACTCTTTCATGGATGATCCAAATGAGCTGAATTTTGAGTTTATTATAGAGGAGGAAGTTAGTTATGCTACGGACTTTACGGATCCACAATCAGAGTTTGAATCAGAAGATATGGCGCTAGGAAGGAAGTACGGCATAGCAGAAATCTCACTGCCTAAATCTTACTACGGAGAGCAGAAAAACTCACCGCGGCGAGGGGCTGCTGGTGCAAATTATCAGTAACAAGTACGACGAAAAAAAGAAAGCAAGAATTCAGTGGAAAAATTGAAGCATAAGTTGTAAAAATCAACTACCATAATCAAACATAAGACCACGACAAATGAGCAAGAAATTGCAAGAATTAAACTAATTGGAAACAACAGTTGCAGGGCTGATCGAAAGTGGTGATGATGGGTGCGGTCGAGCAGAGTAGTAGCGGTCTGATCGGAAAAGCTGAAGCTGGGTTCAGTCGATCATGGCAGCGGCGAGCTTGGTCGAGCACGGTTTGAAAATTGTGTGTGAGGTAGACGGTGATTCTTGGTCGATGAAGATGAATTGTGATTTGGGGATTTACTAAGTTGGGTAAAAAATGTAAGTAAAAAAAGCCTTTTATACTAAGAGATAAAAGGTAATCATCAAAAATACCCTCTGAATAATAAGCTCTATTCAAAATGGACCCTAACCTTTCATCTCTATAAAAATTTCCGAATGTTCTCAAAATAAGTCATCCCACTCGATCGATAAAAACCAAGGTGATTTAGATTGCGTCGTTTTGACCCGAAATGTTAAGTCCTTTTGAATAAAAAGTCGATATATTTCTATGTCCTTGATATTCTCTCAAGAACAAGAAGTGGGGGACTTTTGTTACACCAAAATTGTTAAAATATACGGAGGACCAATCAAATCTTTTTTTTATTATTGTTCCGTATTTTTCGAGACATTAAGCTGTTGATCAAGCGTGGCATATTTCGGAGCATTGGATCATTAAGCCCGAATCATATCCATATGGTCAATTATCTGCCATTCAATCAAGATTAATCATGGACCACCGAATAAACCTTTTATAAAGTAAATCTTGTGGCCCAAATTTGTTCTTATCCTGTTGGACCAAAATACCCCCGATCAACCACGAAATTACAATTTTACCCTATAAATTTTTCCTATAAATACCCCCTTCAGTTAATAAAGAAAGGGAGATGGAAAAGAAGCTGACCAAAGAAACCAGAACCACCTCGATCAACCAAAGCAAGATAGAACACAATCGACCAGAATAGACCACCAACAACACACATCATCAAGTCTAGCTATTCTGAAAACCCAAAAGATAGATTCTTGAAGGTTTTTCTGGATTATATACCGAGTTCCATCTCCATTTAAACGATGACGGATAAGCTCCAGGATAACTAGCCAATATTTGTGACACATGGATATAAAAATCTTGTTTATTCTAAAAACGAAATTTATCCTCATCAGTGAGACATTAACATAGAACTCTCTCATGAGTTCGCCCACAATCTCTGTAGGGTGTTTGATAAAATCCATCCATTCCCATTTTTTAAATAACCCAAAAAACTCAGGGAATTGCTCATTGTTACAATCCACACCCCTTTCAGGTATAAACATTCTCTTCACCTCATTGATAGAAATAGTGTCCGGCAAACCAACTGTATGGCTGCTATTTATTGTAATAAATAAGGAACTATTCAATTTAGATTAATAAATGCATCTTATTAAATGGTCAACTTTATCTTATGTAATAATTATCTAAGCATAAGGATAGAAGTCCTTAGATCACAGGGCTATGGGACAACCCGTGGACTGATCTCATCTAGAACATATTCAAGAGTCGTAGAATCCATTTGAGAAAGGACATCATTGGATTTCGTTAGACTCTCACTGACGTGTATACTCCGATGAACTGGAGGACGCTGGGGTCCACGAGCGTGAATGGGATAGTCGATACACAGAAGTGGGTGGCTTGCTGGAAAGGCAAGTGCACTGAATACCCCAATTAGGAAATAACTCACCATGGAAGCGGTAGTCGCATATCGGGGTTGAAGTTATTGCAATAGTATACGAGGAACGATCCCTAATACTTGAGGTGATAGGGTTTATCTGGTGCGAGAACGTCTATACTTTGACGTGAGTTCCGACCGACTGGAGATTACCAAAAGGTCTCTGAGGATTCACGTTGGGTATAGGGGAACTCGTATGCAGGTTCATATCATCAACAAAGGATCCATTGACCCAACTTGATATGTTGGGAAATTATCCTATGGATTTCTGTGAGAAACTAATTCTGGTAAAACCCTCGGCCGAGGTATATGACGACTTTATGAAAGTGGCTCATAAAGATTAAGTCAAAGAGAATTGTTTCGAGACCAGAGTGCATAACGTCAAGACGAAGAAAGGGAACCGATGAAAAGTCCATACACTTAAGTCTCGATTGGGAGATCGACTAATGGAGAGATCATGTCGTATATGGAAATTGTAAATGATTAAAAGGTTCACTGAATTAATTCACCAGTGATTGAGCTCTATGGGCTTGTGGCCAGACATCGACTGTGGAGTGTGGGAGAATTCCCAAATTAACAGGGGTGCTAATTTTGGAATGATCAGTCGACATAGTGTTCGATTGATTTAAAGTATTTAATACTTGAATAATTAAATGAATATTTAATTATAACCCACGGCCAATTATGTGGTGAACTTACGGGGGCATACACAATACACATGAAGCGAAAGCAAGGAAACAAAGAACAAGTGGATCGACTGGGTCGACCCAATTGGAGCAGGGCGAGATCCGATTGGATTGGGTCAAGATTATAAATTAAATTGGAATTTAATTTATAAGTTAATTAATTTAAATTGGATTTAATTAATTATAGAAATATTTAATTAAATAGGCTTAGAGTCTAATTTAATTAAATGAGAGAGTAATTAATTAATTGGGCCATTTAATTGAGAAATTAAATATGGCCACAATTAATTAAAGAGATTGGGCCATTAATTAATTAGAAGACTTAGTCTTCCAATTAAAAGGCCATGGCCCATGTAGGAAAAGAGAAGACTTAAATCCTATTCCTAATAGGATTAGGAGATGGGAGATATCTATATATATATAAATATATATCATATCAAACAACATCACAAGATAGACACACAAGAGAAAAATAAGTCTTGAAAATAATCTCTCTCCTCTCTCTCTCTCAAGAGGAGTTTTCGTTTTTTGCTCTTTTGTTCTTTAGTTTGGATCTTGATAATTTCTATGTTCTAGCCGATTAGAATTATTAAGGTTTTCGTGATATTGTGGTGTATCAACTCGTAGAGGCGCAACACGTGGGGTGCTACGTAAACTTTAGGATCAAAGGTGCAAAAGAAAGGAGGAAACGTATCTACACTTTTGCCAAGCTTGGATTTGCAAGGAGATAGGTAAAACTTTATACTTAAAGTTTTATTATCATTTTATTTACATTCATATATATACATCCAGATTGTAACCTGACAAGATTCATCCAAGAGGCCCTTAAAAATTTAATTTCCGCTGCCTGAATGGTTGTTTATCTTACTGAATCCCAACACTCATGGGCGTCAAAATATCGCTCTTGAGCTTTCGGGTTAACAAACCTATCTTTGTCAAAGCCGTTAGTATGTCCATGTTTCGCCTTTGCAAAACCATTCTTATTCTTAGATGTGGTTTTTGGTGCTAATTTGTTCAAGGGAGGTTTCTTCTGTAGAGATCGACTTCGTGGTGCCATGTGATTCAATACGACCAAAATAATCAATCAGATAAATTTCTTTTAATTCAAATCCACTCACAAATCGACTCTTGAACTCACATCCCGAATAAGTATCAAAATCAATTCTCTTTCTTAACCTCACTGCCACCAACCCCATTATTTTTAAAGTAAAATAAAATAAAAATTAAATAAGAGGGTTTCCAATAAATTCAAAGGATTTTCCCTCACTTATTTTAATCATTGGAGATTTTAATAAGAGTTCCAAACTATGAAGCACGAATTCTTCAAAAAAATTCAATATGCAGAGTCGGACTCTCCGCGGATATGGACACACGTGCGACACGGCTGGGATACGCGTCAGACTCACCACGTGCGTATCCGAGAAAATAAAATAAAAATAAATCCGGATACTTGTAACTGACTCAGTCAACTAATGATTCAACACGGTCATGGACTCGACGGGGCCTTTTTTGCTATTTTTATCAAAGTTGTGGGTTAAAATTGAAAATTTTAAACTTAATTAAAATAAAAAAATTGAATACAAACACAATCTACGGTCTAGTCTTCTACTCAAACACAATCTACAATCTAAATCTACAATAAACGACTAAACTCTTACTCCACATTCCACAAAATACATCTTCAAACAAAAATTAAAAGTTAAAACAAACTCATGAACTCCGATACCCAATTTTACACCTCCATAAACCCTAAACCTTAGTTCAAGAATTCCCTCTCTTCCCATTTTCCTGGTAGGTAGTGTGAGAAAGACATTGTTAGGGTTTTGTGTTTGCTGCGTGGAAGAGTCGATTTAATGAATGAAGAAAGGGAGATGCAGTTGTTATGAACTAGGGTTGTCAATGGGCCGGACTCGGACCGGATCAGGGTAAATCCGGATCCGAATCCGAATCCGATTTTCATTTATTCTATCCGGATCCGGATCTGCGTGGATCTTCAAAAGTAACAACCTGATCCGAATCCGATGGATATCCCGGATCCGTATAAATTATCTGGATCCGTTTAGCATATTTAGATATATTTTTTTTCTTTCATTTTTCTTCAAATCACTTGTAGATTCCACCACCATGAATTAAAAATGTAATATTTTACTTATTTCATCAAGACTATTGTCTGAAAATTGTAAAAGATGGAATATCGTGAACAAATATAAACGATAAAAATTAGAATAAAAGAATAAACAAAAATATGAATAAAAAAATATAAAAATTGGGAAAAAAAAAAGAAGAAAACCCAATATTGAGTAATGTAAGAGAAGAAAAAATTGGAAGAAAAAGTAGAGGGAAGATGGCGGCTACTACATAGATGAATGGTTAGGGTTTTGATTTTTCTTATTAAATAACATAAATTAATATATTGTAGGCATAATTAGTTACCAGATCAGCCCAACAACACATCTCATGCATTTGATTTTAAGATTATTTTTAATATAGTAAAATATTTTAGGGTAATATAGATAGTTTTATTTTTATTTTGGTTTAAATAAATAATATATAAACAACATATAGTAATATATATATGTTACAGATCTGTAACGGATCGGATCATCCTAGATCCATATTCGCTCCATATAATTTGGATTACGGATATTCTTAATCGAATCAGATCCATCGAATCACTAATCGAACAATTATCCTAATAAATCGGATCGAATTTGGATCGGATCCGAATTGAAATCCGCCCCGTTGACAGTCCTAATTATGAACATTTGGCTATACATAAGGCTGATTTGGACCTTAAAATTGGGCCCATGTCTTAGACTCCATTTTCATTTTTGTCAAAGCCCACTACTTAATCTTTTTTTTTTTTTTGAGAAACCCCACTACTTAATCAATTCCAATTTCCAAGTATTATAATTTACCTTTAGTCTAGGCACCTAATCTCTTTTGATTTGATCGTAACTTTTACATGTTACTTAATTAACATTATGCATAATAAATTATCTATTTTCTTTTTTTATTGTAATTAAATTAACACTAAACTAAATTCAAGAAAATTCACATACAAAATTCTGGCTTTTGGGCTTGTGGGTTTTTCTTATATTCAAAGGGTTAAGCTGTGCAAAGCTTGCTAGAAGAAGGGAAATCTCAAAAGATTTTTGATCTTTCCTTTTGATTTTGTGTTTTGAATGTTAGAATTAATGTTTATTTTGACTATGATGTTAAGGTACTTTATTTTTATATAAACTATTTTTAATTTAATATACATATCCATGCCGTATCGTATCTTTAAATTTTTTAGAAAACGAGTCGCCAAATCTGAATCGTGTTGAATTCGAGTCACCGAGTCCGTGTCTGTGCAACATAGGTTCCAAATTACTTAAATCTACAAAAGCTCTCAAAATCCTAATCCTCAAACTGTCTTTTTTTTCTTTTCTAATCAGAAACTGATAATACTCTAAATTTACTTTACAAAAATGAGATGTCTATGCAGATGGATTTAGGTCTCCCAGAAGTACAGAAAGGAGACTTAATTGAATTTAATTACTCCATAATTCTCTTGATGAATAACTTAATTCTTATTTTACTTACAATTATATGTACAACTCAGATGACTTAGAACCTTAAATCTCAATGATGTTTTTCTTGGTTAATAAATTTAATAAATTTAGAGAAAATATGAAATTTGAATAACCAAGAAATTCAGAACTCTGGTTTTGGACCCGAAGAAGTAAGAAGATGAAAATATTTTTGTTCTGCGGCCGTTGCGTTAGACTATAAAACACGTGGCACAAAATGGTCGGTGGCACAAGAATTGTTACATTAACTTTGTTACAGAGGATCCGGAGCCCCTAACACATACCTTTGAAAATTTTACCATTAAAAAAGATAAACTTTAGGAAATTCATGACCAAATTTTCGGGGTTTCGCACAACCATCATCACATTCTTGTTGTTTTGTACATAGTCGCTAATTATAGCAACGAACACAAATAAACCATTGTGGTGGCGACCTTGAATGCCATTTTTATAACCTAGACCTTTCATTTATTTACTGACATATCATAACAATTTTATATTAATTAACTACTTAACTAATTCAAGGTTACTAATTGCGGCTAGACTTAGGTGTTAAGTATACTTTTCTTTGTAGTATTTAAAATAAAATATTGAAACACGTTTGTGAAATATGATTGAAATCTCTTATTATTATTATGGTAATTGTTTTATGAGTAAATAGCACTTTTGGTCCTCATTATGAACAAATTTTTACACATTTGTCCCTTTTGAATTTTTCATAGCAGATTCATCCCTCTTATTAATGTAGTGTAACACATTTGTCCCTCTTAAATTTTTTGTAGCATATGCATCCCTCTTATCAATGTACTGTAACACATTTGTCCCACTTAAATTCAAAATACATCATTTGGTACCAAAATACATCATAAAATGGACGAAAATTGATGTATTTTGGATTTAAGAGGGATGAATGTGTTACACTACATTGATAAGAGGGACGCATCTGCTATGAAAAATTTAATAGGGATGAATGTGTTGATAAGAGGGTCAAATGTGTTACACTACATTGATGAGGGAATATGCAGAAATTTGTCCGGAAGACTAAAAGTGTTGTTTACTCTTGTTTTATTTCAGTAGTCCATCAAGAGAGGAGAAGTTTAAATAGTTGAGAAATTATTTTTGTTATTGGTAAATTATAATTATGTTTTTAATTAAACTTAAAATGCACAGTAAAGATCATATTGGAGTTTAAATTTTTTAAAAATTTGTGGGAGTGAAAGTACAATTAAAGATGGTCTACGATGATTACATTTATTTGTTTTTAAGATCCTTTTGCTATTTTAAAAAGTTAGGACTACAGTGTCATTTTTATAAAGTTTAGGGGTCAAAATAATTTTACCAAAACTTTTTTAAAAAAAAGTTAATTATTTTTTGCAGCATGACTATTGTCCTGCTGCTAGGGAGGAAAATCAAACAAGCTACTTGATACTCGACTCGAGTTCGTTCGATAAAAACTCATTTAATCTCAGTTCGTCACACTAATCAAATAAGCTTGAACATAAATTTTCGACCGATAACTTTTGAAGCTCGACACGAGCTCGACTCGATAAGCTAAAAATTGATAATATACATGTAAAAATATCAAGCTACTCAGTACTCGACTGAAGCTCGTTCGATAAAACTCGTTTGAGCTTGACTCGTTTAACAATCAAATCAATCAAACACAAAATTTCAAGCTCGATATATTTTAAACCAAGCTTGAACAGTGTGTTGTTCGACACTACTCGACTCGATTGCACCCCTACTTGATGTTGGGCTCGTTAAAGCTCCTTCACTTCTGGCTCATGCATTTTTGAGAGTAATAATGAGGAGTTAACCCAATATTTTGGGAACGTTCTTACTTGACTTGATCTAGGAAAAAATAAATAGACATTGTGAGTAGGAGTAGCACCACTATTAAGCGCACACGCTCGCATAACACTACAAAAAAAGGGGTCTTCAGCAACGCCATGATTCCAACGGAAATAAAAACTGTTACTATCAGTAACGAACTTTATAACAAAATACCAACAGAAACAATTTTCCATCAATAGTAGCGACAAATTACCAACAAAATATCTAAAAAAATATTTTTCGTAGTTATTCTGTTGTTAAGTTGTAGGAAAAATTGATCCATAGCGACGGAATCATTCCATTGGAATATAATTCGTCACTATTTTTTTAGTCACTTACAAATTTGTAACTAAACAACGACGGAAACGATGTTCCATCAATATTAGTGACGACATGATTCCAACGGAAAAAAAAAATTGTCACTATTAGTGACGAATTTATAACTGATTACTAACTGAAACGGTATTCCTTCAAGGATAGCTTCAAATTACCAACAAAATTTAGAAAGAACAAATTTGTGGTTGGAACTTTGTTGTTTAGTTGTTGGTAAAAATGATCCATAGGAACGGAATTGTTCCAACGAAAAATAATTTGTTACAATTTTTTTTTCAATAACAAATATGCAACTGAACAGCGACAAAATTATAAGAAAACTATGTTTTTCAAAAATAACGACCGATTATCAACGGACTTTGTAACAAAAAATTGTCACTACAAAAAAATGGGTCTTCAGTAACAACATTATTATAACGGGGAAAAAAATTGTAACTATTAGTACAGAATTTATAACTAATTACCAATGAAAATGGTATTGCTTCGATAATAGCAATAAATTACCAACAAAATTTCAATAATAGCATTATTCATGACCAATTATGCCTTCAACAAAGAGCTTATATATTTTCCTCAATGAGTTTATTCCCAGTTACAGAAGACCTTTAAGACTAGTGGAATAAAAAAAAATCTCTTGTTTTCTTTGAAAGGGAACGATCAATATTCAGCCCAAGAAGAATACTTAACCACTCAAAACCTGAGATTTTCCTCAAAGCTTGGAGCTTTAATGTCAATTTAGAAGCTGTACAACCCATTTGAGTGTTTGGATATTTATCAATCAAGTATTAAATTAATGCTCCATACCTTCAACTACCTCACTGCAAATAATCCAAACAAACCACAAAGGCAAAGTAATCAGCTTGAAATACCATGTGAAAGAGAAAATAGTATTAATAAATTTTATGCAATAGATAAAGACTTGAGAAATATCATTTGCAAATAGGTAGGTGTACTGGAAATAATTAACAAACATCCATTAAATTATTGCATTCCAGCATGCCTTCTAACAGCCCAAACGCATCATACATAACAATCAAAATAAATCCCAAACAAAACAAGGAACAAAAAATCTGCCACCCCATTAAAAATAGCCACATAAGTAATCAAATTTGTACGCAATGCAGAATGTTAACAAGGCATTGCACCAAAAGCAAACACAATCCCAAAATCTCATTTCCTCTCAACACAAATATTCAAAAAATAATTCATAGATTTTGCATCAGACCAAGCACAGAAACCCGAAACAAATGTCGGCTTCGCTGCTAATGAAACCACAAAAGTACTAAAGGAAAAAAACAAATTCAAGAATCAATTTAAAGGTAGCCCAATTTATATTAAGTGTAAAAAACTGTTGGAAATTTTAAGAGCATTGAATAAAACTACATCAAAGAATGCTACGTCCTCCTCCTCAACTGATCAATCATCATAGTCCATGACATCATCACCACTGCTATGCTCATTTTCTTCACTTTCTTGTATATGTTCATGCTCTTCTTCTGATAAAATATCGTCAAATTCTTTTTCGTGCTCTATATCCGCTTCATTCTCATCTACCTCAACAGTTTGACCAAGTTCTGAAGGATCCACCTCTTCTAAAACACCATCGTTATCCAAAAGAATTTCTCCATCAACAATTCGTGACGAGATGTTTCCTGGAGCAGATGATACCCCTTCCTGGAAAGGACCTTCAACCATAGACTCAACTTCTTCAGCATCATCTAGTAGCAAAACAGCGGTCCTACTCCTAGCTTTGATTTTGCATACTGCCACCCAATGACCTCTGTCTTTGTGTTGCGGGCGTTTTGGGTAACCTGTGTAGTAAACCTGGTGGGCTTGTTGAGCCAATATAAAGTGATCGTCTGATTTTAACTTAGATTTTTGATTGACCTCAACAAGTTTAAATTTTGGGTGCATTCTGATCCCATTTTGTGAAGATGTATCGAACCAATGACACTTAAATAAAGTCACGTAGTCTCCAAAAAAATCTAGCTCTATAATTTCCTCCACCATGCCGTAATAATCTTTCTCGTCGTCCCCACTTGAGCTTCCCAACACACAAACGCCACTGTTCATTGTTGTCTTATATTTCCCATATTCTACGGTGTGAAATTTGAATCCGTTGACAAAGTACCCTTTATAACACTTAACTGTTCGATGAGGGGGGTATGCTATGCGCCTGATTTTTGCATCGACTTCATTTCTACTGACCTGTTGGCACGAGAATACATGGTTAACATAATTATAACATTATCATAATAATCTAAGAAGAATATGTAAGTTCACTTACATATTCGTTTAACCATCTGCAAAAATGGGTGTCACGCGATCTCGATAGTTCAACGAGAGACATTGTGGGATCCATCTCCATCATATTTGTATCAAATTTTCTAGGAAAATAAAATACTCATTATAAATGTAAAATTGCACATATGGCATAGTTCACTGTATACTAATTGATATAATACACTTACTCGATGAAAGGATTTAATTCCGTACAATTCAACAACACATATCGATGTGCGACATTTATTTCATCTTCAGTTAATGCTTTCCGACATATGGGAGGACCCAAAGCTCGACCGGGGTGTGTGAAAATGGAAAGACGTTCTCTCTCATCAACATGTCCTCCATCATCATTTCGCGGAACACGATTCAGTCTTGTTTGTACATTGGGTTCGAAGTACAATGAGCAGAAGTTGGATACTTCCTCGTTCAAGTATGATTTTACTATGGAAGCCTCAACTCTAGCTCGATTGCCAACTTTCTTCTTCAAGTGGTGTAGGAATCTGAAATTCACCCCATGTTAGAGAACAATAAATAATTTCAAATATTTAGAAGTTTCTCAAAACTAAATATTCAACACGTTGAACTGAATTACCTCTCAAAAGGATACATCCATCGATACTGCACGGGACCTCCAACCTTGGCTTCATATGCCAAGTGAATCGGCAAATGCTCCATCGAATCAAAGAACCCGGGAGGAAAGATCTTCTCCAGGTTGCATATTATCTCGGCAATATTAGCTTCAAGTTGTTCAACATCTCGCACACGGAGCACGGTCGAGCTAATATCCTGAAAAAAGTGACTCAAGTCTGTCAATGCTTCCCACACAGGCTTCGGAAGAAGATCACGAAATGCTATCGGAAGCAATCTTTGCATGAAGACATGACAGTCGTGACTTTTCATCCCATGAAATTTGCATTCTTCTTCGCTCACACATCGTGCTATGTTTGACACATACCCGTCAGGAAACTTAAGCTTTCGAACCCAAGCGCATACATCTCTTATTTCATCCTTGTTAAGGACATACGAAGCTTTGGGTTTCAATATTCTTCCCTTTTCGTCGGAGACCAAATGTAGATCAGTTCGATCACAATAAAGCTCCAAATCTTGTCGGGCTTTGGCATTGTCTTTGGTTTTCCCTTTCACGTCCATCACCGTATTGAAAATATTATCGAAAAAGTTTTTTTCAATATGCATCACATCCAAATTATGGCGAATAAGGTTTGTATGCCAATAAGTAAGCTCCCAAAAGATGCTCCTTTTGACCCAGTTATGCGACTCGTTGAAGCCATATATTTCTTGTTTTCCGCTCCGGATGCCAAAGGTAATATCTGGGAGTTTATCAACTCTCCTACGTATTTCTTCACCAGATAAGCGAGGCGGAGCCCCACTCTTCTCCTTTTTACCCTTTTTGAAGTGTTTGTCAAGTTTCCTTAGACGATGTCTTGATGGCAAAAATTGTCTGTGACAATCAAACCAAGAGGCTTTTCTTCCAAATTTCAGGTAGAATGACTTTGTGAGTTCCATACAATAAGGACATGCCAACTTTCCATGAGTACTCCATCCAGACAACATGGCGTACGCCGGAAAATCACTGATTGTCCATATAAGTGCTGCTCTCATTATAAAGTTCTCTTTCCTGCTCACGTCATATGTTTGAATACCAGCTGACCACAACATCTTCAACTCGTCGATAAGTGGCCGCAAAAAGACATCTATATTTTTTCCAGGGATTTTGGGACCGGGTATAACCATACTCAAAAACATATAAGATTTATTCATGCACATCCACGGCGGCAGATTGTAAACCGTTATGATCACAGGCCAACACGAATACGGTTTACCGAAATTTTTAAATGGTGAGAATCCATCTGTACACAATCCAATTCGAACATTACGTGGTTCTGAAGCAAATGATTCATGGGTGCGGTCAAAATGCTTCCAGGCCTCTCCATGAGCTGGATGTGCCATAGTTCCATCTTCACAAGGTTTGGTGTGCCAAGTCATATGCTCTGCACTGTGGCTCGACATATACAGTCTCTGAAGCCTGGTTGTAAGGGGCAAGTAGTGTAGCACTTTATAAGGAATCTTTTTCTGACTTCCTGGTTTATCTGGCTTGTATCTAGCATGATGACATACGCTGCACTCTTGTATCTCTTTGGTCTCTTTGTAGTACAACATGCAGTTGTTTGGGCATGAATCAATTTTCTCATACTCAAGACCAAGGTTAGTCAATTCTCTCTTGGTTTGGTACAAGTTTTGAGGCAACCGATCACTTTCTGGTAGCATCTCCTTCACCATAGCCACCATACGATCATAACATGATTCTGACATGTTAAATTCTGATTTTAAATTAAACATTTGGGACATAGCTGAAAGTTTTGTATGTGTCTTGCAGCCCTCATATAATGGCTCGTCTGCAGCATTTAGTAAATCGTAAAACTTTTGGGCTTCTCGATTAGGTTGTTGTTCTTCAGATTGTGCACTCAAATTAAATTCAGGACCAGCAGCGTCCATGACCATTGTTTCCATTCTCGATCTTTTCTCGCCCACGGTTCCTAAGGATTCATTACCTAATGTATCGTCAACCAATGGCTCTCCATGCATTACCCACCTATCATAAGTCCGCATGAAACCAAACTTATAGAGGTGATATTGTACATCATCTCGAGACATATGAGACCTATTTTTACATTCTTTACAAGGACATCTTATTTTGTTATCTTGCACACACTCTTCATGAGAAAAGGCAAAATTCAGGAATCCAATAACCCCCTCAGTATAATTAGCTCCGGCACTCCCCCTTTCCTTATGCCGCCACATCCAACTACGATCCGAAGACATAACTTGTATTCCACTAGAAAATCCGATACAACTTTAATGTGAGGGCCATAAAAGCTATTCGGTATAAATTAATTGACAAGATAAAGAATGAAAGCCGTGAAGAAATCGAGGAAAGCAAAGCTTTCTTTCAGGTAAGACTATTGTGGTAAATATTTTGTCTGTTTTTCCTCCATGAGAATGCTGAGGTGCATTAATCTTATCAGTCAACATCAAATATATATATAAGTAACATCATGTATATTAAATTTTGAGTTGGCAAATATTACACACACACTGCCAAACTCAAATTCACTTTTGAAGGGTTCAGTTTCAATTTGGATTTCATCAAAACATATAGGATTTCATTAGATCATCAACATAAAAATTAACTCATCTCCTTCATTTAAAAGGGAACCACCAATTTGAAGAATGAATGAGAAATAAGAACAACCATCACCAGCCGATGCATCAAATCTTGAACTGGTTTATAAACAATTATATTGTCCAAATCATATATAATTTGTACACAATTATATTCCGCAAATTTCTAAGGGATATCAACCAAATTGATAATAATGGAATCACAGAGGAATAGCCATATTGGGTTGTGTTCTAATATAATCTGAAGAATGAGAATATTTACTTGAGTTCGAAATTCTCCGTCAAGAATTCTGGAAACTGATTTGCAATTAAAACCTTGCTCACGATTCTCGTCAAATTAGAAATCTGGGCAGAACTCCGGCTCTCCGTCAATTCAATCAACCCAATTGATGCAAGTTTACCCGGCAGTTCGATTAACCCAATTTGTGCAAGTTTTCATATCAATAATTCAATTAACCCAATTGAAAGTTTTTCCTTCAACGGTATTACCAACAAAAAAATTGTTGTCGCTATATTTACCAACGGAAATGATTCCGTCACTCCATTTACCTATGGGGCCTTCACACACGGAATATCTAACAGAAAAAATCCGTCGCTACGCTTGAATACCAACGGAAATCGAGGCTTCACCAACAAAAAATTCCGTTACAGAAGCCCCATTTTCTTGTAGTGTAAGTAATATAACCGGTAAGTCCGAGTATAGTATTCCACAAGGATCTCGATTGATAGTTAATATGCTAGATTGGTTTGGTTCGATTGGAGCAGGAACACAACCAAATGTATGTATGATTTTATGGTTTACTAAATTACTACTTAATAAACAATTAATTAAACACTTAAAATTCAATAAATGGAAAACAAGCTTAGGGCATGCTTCACCTATGGATATAATTCTCCGTAATTTTTTTTATTTATTGCTTTGACAAAAAAAAAATTGTTTACTTTTCTTTGTCTCAATATAAACTTAATGTTCTTTTATCAATTACCCTTCTTACTAATACTTGTCATTAATGCTAAGATTATTTGATTAAAATGGTATTTTGGTTTGCTTAAAAAAAAGTGACTATTTATGGTATTTCTTAATTCGTGTGAAATCCTCCAAAATGCCAAATAAAAAAAACGGAGGAAGTACTTCATATGATGAAAGATTAATTTGGATGCATGCTTGCTACTCGTAAATTCAATGTTAACTAATGCTTCTTTCCTTCATAGTTAATTCTTCATTAAAATAGTCACAAATCCATAAGATCCATAAATCATAGTATCAAAAGCTTTAGTTACTCATAATAAAGCAAAATACAAGAGAATTTGAATCTAAGTTATAATTATCCATAAAAATTGAAATTAGGCTAAGGAATTGAGAGGTACAACTAAATCTTAGAATATAAATGGATGAAGGTTGCAATTCCTTCACTTCTCCTCTTCAATTTGATGAATTATCCTTCTTCCTCTTTTAAACCCTAGCTAAAATCTACTCTCTAAGCTATTCTATCTAATGGATGTTAAATGTAAAAGAGTTGCAAGGGTTGTGCCTAATAATACCAACTAAAAGGATTATATACTCCAAGTGACTTCTATATATTGTAATTACCCATACATCCTTAGACAATCTCCAATGGTGGAGGTCAAACCTATAATTCAAGTCAAAGACTAAAAAAACCTACAAATGCATGTATTTTGTGAGACCAAATTATAGGATGACTCAAATCTAGTCTCATGTTTGAGACCATTTTTGAGTCTAGATAAAGTCCATAAAGCACATCCTATGTGAAGAGATAATAAAATAAATTATTTTCTTTTGTTTGAATTAAAAAAATTCACATTTTTTAGGAGTAGATAATTTAAATCATTTTTGTTCTATGTTTTATGTAAATAAATATTTCACATTTTTCTTAAAATAATAAATATTTCACAGACATGTATTCTACTTTTTTCTCTTATGTCAAGATATGTTTTTTTTTTTTTTTTTTTAATTATGAAAACTATACTTTTATGTAGAAAAATATGATATGGTACAAATATATAACGCAAATTTGAATGGTGACACGTGTAAAATAAGTTGTTAATTATCAATTTAAATTTTCTTTTTATATTTTTGGGATTTTTAATATATGTAATTCCAAAAGTAAATAGTTAATTTAAATTGGCTAGTTAAATTACGCCACGTGTCAATATGATGTGTTTTGACCAATTAAGAAGAAGTCTTAAAGACTATGGAAGCTGGAACCAATCAAAGTGATATCTTCCATTCTACAAAGACAATGGCCAATCAAATTATGCCACGTCATCAAACAATGTGAAGAAGACTCCCTACTCTAGCATCTATATAAAGGAGCTTTGAGACCTCACATATTTTCACACACATATATTGACATACTTCACATATATTATAAAAGCATAAAAGTTTCCCTCAAGTGCTACATATACAAGTCTTTGACTCCTAAGTCTCTGACTTTCATATCTGTGTTCCGATCCGCAAATCTTGGAGAAGATCACGCCCCACGATTCAAGAACAAGCCTAGAGCCCTTGGATCCACGTGTCTGTCAAGTAGAAAAATCAGAGGAGTTTACAATTTACAGAGATTGTAACCATTTATTTATTTAAATTCATTTAATATTGTAATTTGTTGCTTCTTATTTTACTGTCTAATAAAGTTTTGCAGACATTAAAATTTGCGGTCTACAAATTTCTGGCACGCCCAGTGGGACATCTCTGCCCTCATCTCTTCTACCTATCAAAAGCAATCATGGTTTCGAAATCATCAAAAGCTGGTCAATCCAAAGCATCGACCTCAAAGGTGGCTAACAGCAAAGGCGACAAAAGTTTGAAATCGTCAAAAGCTGGTCAATCCAAAGCATCGATCTCAAGGATGGCCAAAAGCAAAGGCGGCGGAAGTTCCGACACGCAAAGTATTGGGGCTGTCACGAGGAGTATGAAAAAGGCTCAACAGAAGTGCATCAATCCCACACTACTGGAAAAATCCTTGTTTGAAGAAAAAACGTTAGAAGAAGTCACCCGAAAAATCGTGAAACTTCTTGCCTTTCAGAAAGGACTAGGCGATGATGGTGATTCCTATGGATCCACTTCTGCTTCCCCTCATGTGGCCCTGCGATCTGATTCGACACAACCTGGAGATTCAAATCATTCCATCACTTCACCCGCTATGCATGTCATGATGACAAACGCCACGACCATGGAGGAACAACTTGCAAACTTGACCAAAGCCGTCGAAGGAATCACCAAATTCATACAAGAGCAAGGAACATTGGTAGGTACAGTTGTACAAAGGTTGGATAAGCTAGAAGGAACTACAAGCAAGAATGGTGGAAAGCGTTTGATTGTCGAAAATGAAGAAATTGAAAAAGATGATGAAAACTTTGAAGAAGAAGTTGAAACTAATGCACACCAGAACCGTCGACACACTCAAGATGGAGTTGAAGCATCATCACGACACAAGAAGGTTGCATCAAATGATCTCCGTATCTCGGCAGACAATTCCATTCGTGTCGACCAATTAAAAGAGTTCATCTTGGGGACGATTAAAGATAAGTTGGAAGGAAGTTCAAAATCCTCATTGACTTACGTGAAGCCTTACACCCATCGAATTGACATGATGAAGATGCCTGCTGGATATCAACCTCCCAAATTTCAACAGTTGATGGAAAAGGAAACCCGAAGCAACATGTTGCTCACTTTGTGGAGACTTGCAATAACGCCGGAACTGCCGGAGATCTCCTTGTAAACCAATTTGTCCGCTCGCTTCATGGAAACGCTTTCGACTGGTACACCGACTTGGAGCCTGGGACTATCAACAGTTGGGAACAACTCGAACAAGAGTTTCTCAATCGCTTTTACAGCACAAGGAGGATTGTGAGCATGATCGAGCTTACAAGCACTCGTCAATGGAAGGAAGAAAAAGTCATTGATTACATCAATCGATGGAGAAACCTGAGTTTGACCTGCAAGGATCGCTTATGTGAAACTTCTGCCATAGAAATGTGTATACAAGGGATGCACTGGGGCTTGCGCTATATCCTCCAAGGCATAAAACCTAGGACCTTCGAAGAGTTGGCTACACGTGCGCATGATATGGAACTTAGTCTTGCTTCAAGAGGAGGTCAAAGTACCTTGCCCGTCCAAGAATCAAGGAGTGGAATGATAAACTGGATGTCAAGAAAAGCGGTAAATGCTTCTCCCAAAATGAAAGCAAAGAATCCATGGCAGTCAATACTGCTCCAATGAAGCTCTTGTCCAATTCAAAGAAGAAAGGAGAAACGAATAACAACCAACCTCAAGAAAGATTCCAAAGGAAGTTAACATTGAAAGATATGCAAGCAAAGGAATATCCTTTCCTTGATTCTGATGTAGCCGGAATGTTAGAAGATCTGCTCGAGGCTGACCTCATCAAGTTACCTGAAATGAAACGACCTGAAGAGGCTGAACGAACTGACGATCCCAACTACTGCAAGTATCACCGACTGGTTGGACACCCAATCGAAAATTGTTTCGTTCTAAAGGATAAGATCATGGAGTTGGCTCGTCAAGGAAAAATTCTACTTGAAGAAGACAAGATGAGCGCCAATCAAACCACAGTTAGTGTTCTACCTTTGATAGACCCTATTTCATCATTTTTCATGAAGTTTGGAAGCTTTGATACGGTCAAGTTCAAGGTGAACTCAAAGTCAATAACGTTTGATTATGCCACTCAACTTTCACCTGCTCATGAAGATAAAGTCTTGAGATCTGAGAAATATGAAGAAATTGACTCTGATGATGGAGCTTGGAAAGTTGTCACTTGCCTAAGGAAGCGGAAGTCGTCTGCAAAGCTATCTAACCAACAATTCTTGCCAAAGTTGGTTATGAAAAGAAAAAGTGGGCGAAAGATAAAGGAAAAATCGAATGTCACTCATGACAAGACAACGACACCAATGCAACAAAATTACTACGCTCACATAACATTGTCGGAATTTATCCCGAAATGGTTTCTTGAGCATGGTTCACTTTCTATTTCCTCGGTTTACAACGTGACTCATAATGAAGAGGAGAATGAAACTGAAAGTGAACACACCTCGTCAAATAAAAATTTGAAAGAAGGCGAAGTGGAATGTTCTATAAAGAATTGCATGGCGACTATTCCTTTCACCGACGAAGATTTGTTGTTAGGTTCCAAGCCACACAATCATCCTTTGTTCGTAACAGGATATGTGCATGAACAAAAGATAAATCGCATGATGTTGGATGGAGGATCGGCCGTCAACATTCTACCCTTGCGCGTGATAAAACAACTTGGAATAGCTATAGATGAATTGTCACATAGTCGTCTAATGATTCAAGGATTCAATCAAGGAGGACAGAGAGCCGTTGGAGTAATTAGACTTGACTTATTGATTGATGATATGTCCTCGAGCGCTCTATTCCATGTGATTGATGCAAAAACAACGTACAACATGTTGTTAGGACGACCTTGGCTTCATGAGAATGGGGTGGTTCCATCTACCTTACATCAATGTTTCAAGTATTGATGTCAAGGCGTTGTAAAGAAAATAATGGCTGATGACAAACCCTTCACTGATGCGGAGTCATATTTTGCTGATGCCAAGTTTTACTTCAATCACGATGATATAGACAAAATCAAGACGTCTGATTCACCGACTCCCCTTAGCAATACGCTCCCCTCAGTAAATGCAGAAAAGATGAAGGAAAGCCAATCCCTCGAAGATGTAAAGAAAAGTCAAGCACCGCATAGCCTAAGTGATACCAAGGGTCCAAAAGAAACTTTGAAGGCAAATATGGTTTTGCGTTATGTGCCAAAATCAAAAAGAAAAGAAGGACAATCACCATTGATAGAGTTTGATGCCCTAAAGAACTACACTATTCCCATCACAAAAGTAGACTCGTTGAAGATATCTCAACCTCCATTGAAAGGATTCGTTCGCCCAACCAAGGGAAATGAAGTAGAGCATGGTGCACTCTCTATCAAACAGTCAAGTGCGGGCTTTGGTCCTAACGCTTACAAACTCATGGTTAGAGTTGGATATGATCCTACTGAAGTCGAAGCTTTGGACAAACTTGTGTCAGATGCTATCATCAAGAAAGAACATGGCCTTAATGACACTCAAACGATGTTGAAAAATATGGGGCATGTTGTGCCTAATTCTTTAAGCGGACTCGGATATATTGCACCAACACCCGTTCGTATTCCAATAAAGAGAGCGAGTAACCATTACATCAGTTTTGACGATGAAGAATTCTCAACGACTCTCAAGCCGGTTGTGGTTAATCAACTTGGAATCCTAAGACGTAAAGGCTCAGTATTCGGAAGGTTGGGGGTTGACTCAAAAAGTAGAAGTTCAGTATTCAATAGGTTGGGGGTTGATTCCAACAATAGAGGCTCAGTATTTAATAGGTTAGGAGTGAGGCACCGAGAGATGACTGCAAGGCGTTGGAAGAAATTGGAGACATCTGCAAAAGACCTGAACTTCAAAAAGCTTCACAGCATCGTACCTTCTCGAATGAAAAGATGCGAAGATTTGGTCATCTCATATGACTGTGGATTGAAAGCTAAGTGGAAAACCATCATTTACACGCAATCCAAGCAAGATATCGAGGAAGATAGAGAAAGTGTAGGCTCTTCATGTTATACATCGTTCCATAATGAAGAACTCTTAAAGTAATATGATGAAATTTGTTCTTCACATCATGTCACCATTGCTAGTGATGATCTTGGTGAGGAAGATGCCGATGATGCTCCCCCTGAGTTGGAAGAAGGGGTGAAAACCACTATTGATCACGACTTGAAGGAGGTTAATCTTGGTGACGATGAAAACCCACGTCCAACTTTCGTGAGTACCTTACTAACTCAAGAAGAAGAGTTAGCATATATAAGTCTTTTGCAAGAATACAAGGATGTGTTTGCCTGGACATACAAGGAAATGCCTGGGTTAGACCCAAAAATTGCGGTGCATCACTTAGCTGTAAAACGAGGGATTCGGCCAGTCAAGCAAGCACAACGAAGATTTCGACCTGAATTGATCCCTTTACTCGAGGCAGAAGTAAACAAGTTGATTGAAGCAAACTTCATTAGAGAAGTAAAATATCCTACTTGGATCTCGAGCATTGTTCCCGTGCGAAAGAAAAATGGGCAAATCCGTGTTTGCGTGGATTTTAGGGATCTCAACAACGCATGCTCTAAAGACGATTTTCCCTTACCCATCGCGGAATTGATGATTGATGCAACAACTGGTCATGAGGCTCTATCATTCATGGATGGCTCTTCTGGTTATAACCAAATCCGCATGGCACCAGAAGATGAAGAATTCACAGCGTTCAGAACGCCGAAAGGAATTTTCTGCTACAAAGTTATGCCTTTTGGCCTAAAGAATGCAGGCGCCACGTATCAACGAGCTATGCAAAATATCTTTGACGATATGCTTCACAAAAATGTGGAATGCTATGTGGATGATTTGGTGGTGAAATCAAAAAGGCGAGTCGACCACTTGCAAGACTTAAAAAAGATTTTTGACCGTTTGCGTAGGTATCAACTTAAAATGAATCCTCTAAAATGTGCTTTTGGCGTCAGTTCTGAAAAATTCCTTGGGTTCGTTGTACGAAATCGTGGGATTGAAGTAGAGCGCTCGAAGATTGATGCCATCCTCAAGATGCCTGAGCCTAAGAATATCCATGATATGAAGAGTTTACAAGGAAAGTTAGCATATATTCGGCGATTCATATCGAACTTGGCTGGTCGATGTCATCCATTTAGTCGGCTAATGAAGAAAGGTGTTCATTTTAACTGGGACGAGCCTTGTAAAAATGCTTTTAAAAGCATTAAAACGTATCTCATGAACCCTCCTGTCTTGTCTGCTCCTATTCCTGGAAAACCATTGATCCTTTATATTGCTGCACAAGAACGTTCAGTCGGGGCGTTACTTGCTCAAGAAAATGATAATGGGAAGGAGAATGCTTTATATTACCTAAGCAGGATGATGACACCAAATGAGCTTAACTATTCTCCAATCGAAAAGCTATGTCTAGCCCTCATCTACTCTGTTCAGAAATTGAAGCATTATTTTCAAGCACACACTGTTCGCCTTATCTCTAAGGCGAATCCTATCAAGTATGTAATGTCGAAGCCTGTCTTATCCGACCGTCTTGCAAGATGGTATTTGCAAATTCAACAATTTGAGGTCGAGTACATCCCACAAAAGGCAGTTAAGGGGCAAGCTTTAGCTGATTTTCTTGCCGATCACCCAATACCCGCTGAATGGGAGTTGTCTGATGACCTGCCAGATGAAGATGTAATGGTAATCGAAATTCAGCCGCCGTGGAAGATGTACTTTGATGGTGCCGCGCATCGAGAAGGGGCAGGAGCTAGGGTGGTGTTTGTCTCTCCTGAAGGCGATGTTATGCCTTTTTCATTTACTTTGACACATTGTTGCTCCAACAACGTAGCTGAGTATCAAGCATTGATACTTGGACTCGAGATAGCAGTGGACATGAAACGATTGGAACTCCAAGTTTTTGGAGATTCGCAACTCATCATTAATCAAATCCTGGGACTTTATGAAGTAAAGAAGCCTGATTCGCTGCCATATTTCAATTATGCAAATAAAGGGGATGAAAATGTTGAGAATAATGTTGTTTCAGTTTTTGAAATTGACGAGGAATACTGGAGACATCCTCTCATCGACTATCTCAAGCAAGGAAAATTGCCAGATGATTTTAAAAGAAGGGTCGATATTCGTCGTAGAGCACCACGCTTCGTGTACTATAAGGAAACTTTGTACCGACGATCTTTTGATGGAATGTTCCTCCATTGCTTGGGAGATGAAGAGGCGAAGACGGCAATCTCGGAAGCTCATGCTGGAGTTTGCGGTGCTCATCAGTCAGGACTAAAATTGCACTTCAAAATAAAAAGAATGGGGTATTATTGGCCCACTATGGTTAAAGACTGCATAGACTATGCTAAGAAATGTCAAGGTTGCCAATATCATGCAAATTTCATTCATCAACCGCCCGAGCCGTTGCACCCGACAATCTCGTCTTGGCCGTTTGATTCATGGGGGCTAGATGCAGTTGGACCGTTGAAAAAGTCATCTGGTGAACACATGTACATTTTGGCTGCAACAGACTATTTCTCAAAATGGGCTGAAGCTATACCACTTCGACAAGTGAACAAGAAGAGTGTTGTGGATTTTATTCGGAAGCATCTCATTTATCGCTATGGTGTTCCACGATGTATCATCACCGATAATGGGAAGCCCTTCTGCAATAGTTTGGTGAGCAATCTTTGCCAAAAGTTTGGTTTCAAGCAATATAATTCTTCTATGTATTACCCTCCTGTCGATGGTCTTGCTGAAGCTTTCAATAAAACTTTATGTAATTTGTTAAAGAAGGTAGTGGCAAAGTCCAAGAAAGACTGGCATAAAAAAATGGGAGAAGCTCTTTGGGCGTACCGCATGACTTATCGAACACCGACTCAAGCAACTCCATATGCATTGGTGTACGGTGTGGAAGCAGTATTGCCTCTCGAACAACAGATTCCGTCTTTGAGGATTGCTATCCAAGAAGGTCTTACAAATGAAGAGAATGCACGTCTACGTCTTGAAGAACTTGATGCGCTTGATGAGAAAAGGTTGGAAGCCCAACAACGTCATGAATGCTACCAAGCTCGCATTTCTCGATTTTTCAACAAAAGAGTGCGACCACGATCCTTCCAAGTGGGAGATATGGTACTCGCTGTTAGAAGACCCATCAAGATCACAAAACGAATGGGTGATAAATTTAAGTCAAAGTTGGATGACCCTTATGTTGTTCAAGAAGTTTACACAAATGGAGCTTATAAGCTGGTTGCTGAAGATGGCCTTCGCATTGGACCTATCAACGGTAAATTTTTGAAGAAGTACTACGCCTGAAGACGCAAGATGCTCCATGACGCACGAGCCTAAACTGCATGTTACTCCTGGCCCACATGAGTATAAAATGTGTACGGCAAAACACCAGTTGTATTGAACTACGTTATGACTTGATTCCCATCTTGGGATACGTAGGCAGCTTAGAAGTTAAATCTGAGTTCAGTCACGTCAAAAAAAAAAAAAAAAAGAGGAAATGATGTATTGAACTACGTTATGACTTGATTCCCATCTTGGGATACGTAGGCAGCTTAGAAGTTAATTCTGAGTTCAGTCACGTTATTAAAAAAAAAAAAATTTGATGTATTCAAGCAAAGTCGTTTCAATTTGTTTGGAAATTACATCGGATTCTTTATTTAATGTTTAAAATTCTCTTAGTGCTAAATTAAAAGAGAGAATATTCGATATGGTTTAAGTGCAAACGTGAAGAGTTGAATTTCAACATAAAGCAAGTAAAGTTAAATCAAGATGGAAAAAAAAATGAACTTTATTCATCTTCATATCTAAGAGTTTTACACCAAATAAAAATAATAATAATAAAGGGATCCTATCAAGCTACATAGAGACTAAAATAACTAAATCTAGATCACTGAAAAAGCTTGAAATCTTTCAATTCTTGAAGATCAGCTTCAAATTTCTCCTTCAAGTTTGTTTGACGCGTGAAATCTTCCTCAGATAAAAGTGGACTGCTTTCAAGAACGGAAATTTCATTCTCTATCCCAGAGATGGCAGATCGAGTATCAAGTAGCTTTTCTTCATCTTGTTGGAGCAACAAACTCATCTTTTGCTTCTGATTTAATATGTCTTCAAGACGTTTCTTCAAATTATCTTCATCTTCCACCAACTTAGTAAGCTTTGCTTCATGATCTTGAGCAAGAATTGCATGTTGACTTTATTGCACTTGCATATCTCGAAGACGTTGATTGGCATCAGATATTTGTTGGTCAAATAGTTCCTTATTCATTCTTTGAGACAAAGACAAAATCTCATCAGCATAACCGCCGGCATTCTCAAGAAAAGCAGCCACCCTCCCATGCAAAAGTGACACATCCATACCTCCAAGTTGATTCATGGCTTGGAGAATGCCGTTCACTTCTTCCTTAATAGAAAGTAACCCTTCAAGTGGCGTAGTAGAAAATTGTTGTTAGATCACTCCACATTATCTCAGCCACTTTGCGTTGACTACGCTCCACTACCTCTTTGCATCGAAATCCAGAAACAGGAGATGGTGATTTTTTAGCTGGTGGCTCAAAATTTGTTTTCACCTCTTTGTTCTTTGAAGAACTTGGATCTGTTCGTTGAACCCCAAGATTGTCGAAGGATGGTATATGCAGAGGAATCTTAGAACTTGTTGCTTTCTTTTTGCTTAGTGCCAAAACTTGAGTTAGGGGAAGGCGACCAGAATCATCACAAATTTCCTTATGCTGTGAAGAACTTGAGTGAGTGCTATCAACTGGTACTTCGATGACTTTGACCTTTGAGGATGCTTCTTGGTTCAAGGGAGCGTCAAGAATTTCAAGCTGCATAAATTAAAGGAAAATAATCAAATAACTTAAGAAAAACATTGTACGTAAGATGAAGAAATATGCATGAATGAAAGGGTTACATATTGAATGAGAGAATTGCAATTGTGGTACCAAACTATATATCGATTCTCACTTGTGGTACCATAAAAATCGAGGCCGACACATTTGGTACCACAATTTAAGAAATTGAATCACTTTTGGTATCACCGTTAAAATTGGACGTTAACTGATGACGTGGCAGTTAAGTTTTATTGCAAAATTGATACCATTACTTATGTTGACTGACAATTCTATCCCATAACATTTCATGTTGGCAAAATAACCCCACATCTTCAAATTTACTGACGATTTAGTCCACATTGTTGCCCAATTTTAAAATTGGCTCGAATAAGACAACGTGCTCACCAATTTGAAATTTTTACTTATTATATTTACATATCTATTTAACCAATTTGATTTTATAAACAATATTAATAAATTAAATAATACTTTAATATATATCTAAAAAAATAAAATAAAAATATTTTTAAAATTATGTGAAATTTACATAATATTAATCCTATTTAAAATTTATTAAAACAATAAAGTTTATATATTATTATTATAATTTAATTAAATAAAACTGAAACCCACCCACCCATAGCCTTCATCTTCTTCCTTACGTTCTGCCAACACTCTCCGGTGGCTGTTCATTGAATAAGTTTGGGAGTTTTGTTCGTCTCGTCGTTGCGAACTCATACATATATACATTTTCACAAACCGTTGAAAGAATCGTTGGAATTTTGTGTTTGAATTTTTGAATCGCGAAGCCCTAAATCTACGGATTTTCAGATCTTGATTTCTCCATTGTTACTCAACCAAATCGATAAATTCTTGCGCCATTAGAACCCCCTAGACCTGGGCTACAATCTTCACATATTGATTCTCTTACTTCGCTGCCTGAGCTCCACCGTAGGGGCGGCACATTTTTGTTTGGCCTGGGACTTGGATGCGGTTTGGGGGGGGGGGGGGGGGGGGGGTTGGTGGGTAGGAGATGGATTTTTTTTTTAAATTATAATTATTTTATTAATAATATATAATTTTATTTTTTAATAAATATTAAATATATTAATATTATTATATAAATTTTAGATTTAATTAATATTTTATCGAATTTATGTTAAAGTATTATTTGGTCTGTTAATATTATTTATAAAATTAAATTAGTTAAATAAATATGTAAATATAATAAGTAAAATCTCTAAATTGGTCCGTACGTGTCTTATTCGAGCCAATTTTGAAATTGGGCAACAATGTGGACTAAAATTGTTAGTAAATTTGAAGATGTGGGGTTATTTTGACAACTTAAAAAGTTAGGGGTATAATTGTCAGTCAACATAAGTAATGGTATCAATTTTGCAATAAAACTTAACTGCCACGTCATCAGTTAACGTCCAATTTTAACTGTGGTACCAAAAGTGATTCAATTTCTTAAATTGTGGTACCAAATGTGTCGAACTCGATTTTTATGGTACCACAAGTGAAAATCGGTATATAGTTTGGTACCACAATTGCAATTCTCTCCATATTGAATTAAGTCTTCTAAGTCCATGTTCGGGATTAGGGAGTCCCCGAAGAATATCTTAGAGTCTATGCTAATGGAATCTAAGTAAAAAACCTGGCTCTTTTTGCAACGTTTCCAGTTTCGATCACAATTGGAGTCGCTTTCAGAAGCAGAAGATTCAACCATAGTTCTCTTGACCTTTGCTGCTTGAACATGTAGCGTCTTCGAAATATCGTCGAAAACAGATTCCTTTCTTGCTCCATCATTAGAAGGATCGGTGGCTTTCTTCTTCGATACCACTTGAACTTTCTTTGAAGAATCATGTGCACCATTAGGAAGCTTCACGGTGACCTTAGGGGCATCCTTGAAAGGGCTGCGGTAATGACTCGACCACCACTGGAGGTACTCTTTGGTGACCAACCGCTCACATGAACGAGGTAGAACTAGCCTAGCTGCTGTATACAAGCGAGTCGAGAATTCCCAAAGTTGCATAGCTCCTTCCAAAGTTTTAGGATTTTGCTCTGCTCGTATTCCGGACGGAAGATCCTGAGAAAAACCAAATTGCCTCCCAAATCTATGTGGATCGTAAAATTCAACTATGTAGTGTTTATCGAGTTGCAAGACGAGGTAGCATGAACGAAGGCAGATAAAATAATCCTTCTCCATGTAGGACGAAGTTCCACTATTGCAGAGCATTTGGATTTTTTCTCTGAACATAGGAAGGGGCGTCAACTGACTCGGTTCAATCGACTCAAAAATATGTTGAGCCTCAGCTAGGTTATAATTGCGCGCCATCCTTTCACCTGCGAACCTTGTCATCCTCGCTCTCATGAGATTAGACTTTCGAACGATTTTGGTGTCCTCGCGTTCAAAATACGTTTTAAGATAACTGCTGATCCAACCATAAACATAGTGAATCGGGAATACGGCGGTACATTCCTTCAAGTCGGTAGATGAAGTTAGTTGTTTTAACCCTCTGTATATGCTCGCCAACACGGGGATAGCCAAGGAAAATCTTTCTCCAGAAGCAATCATGCTTGCGACCTTGAAAACGCCTGGCCGTATATGATTAATATTCCTGCTTGGTAGGAGAAACCTACATATCCAGCACGCAGTAAAGCAGCTACATAAGTCTCCTCCCTGTCAGGTTCTTTGACTCCAAGGGCGTCGAAAGGGGTATTCTCTTCCACGGTTCGATCATGCGCCAAAGAAGTATGAATCTCTCCTGAAGGGTTGTATGTGAGTCGAGGTTTTGTTAAGCCCTTCTTAGACAACCGTTGAGGTGGCTCTCGATATCTAACCGGACCTTTGAACCAGAATTTCACCCAGTCTAGAGCTTGTACTCCATCAGAATCACTGCCCCCTAGATGGTGATACGCAGAAAATAAGTGTTGACAACTCCGAGGAAGGAAGAGTTTGTTATCTTTATCGACTCCAGTAAGCTCTTTTGCTGACGGAACAACTTCATCGTAGAAGAGACCACGAAGAGGGAGCCCAGCGAGAACGTGCAAGTCCCACAAGGAAATGGAAAACTCTCCAACTGAAGTACAAAGTGTGTTGGTGGATGGACTCCATAGGTGGAAAAATGTGCGGATCATGTGCTCATCGACGTCATATGTGAACAAAGAAGCCCAAACTGCATCATGCACTCCAGCCCGATGAAGATTTTTGTTTTTCCTCGTAAAGACGTCATCTACCCATTCCCAGTAACCTGAAATATAGGAAAATTCACCCAGCGACGGTGCGGAAGAGTGCCAAGGAGTCCTCCATGAAGCCGACAAACGAGCATGGCGTGGAAAACTAGACGGCGATCCTTCCTTGGGAGTACCGGACTGCAGAAGACACACTTTTTGACGTTTGGACAAGGCAGTAGCATCCACACTAGCTTCCTTGGTAATTTCAGCCGAAAACCTCGATGGGTGCTTCTCCTTTGATACAGCGTACTCCGAGGCAAACGGTCCTATGGCTAGCGGATACACAGCTAAAGCAGTTCCTTTCGTCTTATATGTTTCGCCCTTGTCGATTACGTAGAGAGTTGGGTACGGCACTTTGTAGTCAGTAAACTCCATGAATGCCTACTCAAAATCAAATAAGAAAGAAAGAGATTAGTTTATTGATACAAATATCGGCTTGTAAAGAAGATCAGATTTTAAAACGAAAAGAAAATCTTAATACAGTCGGCTTGATTGAGTGATAATATGATGATTTGAAGCTTCGAATCAGATGGCTTCGTTACAAAATCTGCATTAACGAAATTAAGAATGTTATTATCGTCGCCTAGATAATTATGGAAAAGAAAAAGAGTGGACGAACTTTGATAAGAAATCAAGAATCATGCAGCCTTTCAAATCGGAAGTGTATGCTATTGGTTATACATATGAAGTTTTAACTCAAAGCATGGTCTAGATTGCAGTGTATGTTGAAATCGAATTCTTTGAGGCAATTTATCAAACAGATTATGTGCCAATATTCTAGTCGATAAGGTGCAGCTTCACAAAAATATGGAAGGGCTACAAAAAATCTCAAGACAATTTACTTTGCAAACTGTATCAGTTAATGTGATCGTAAGTCTCAGTTCTTGTTGTTTTTATAGATAAGTTATTTCAATTTGATTCTAAGAAGAAGTACAATCAAAGTATAGTGCTAAAGTGCTACAAACTCATCCCATTCGATGTCAAAATTTTAATAGTAGTCCGCTGCTAAGAAATAGAACAGATGCTATTGGTTAGCTCCTGTTTGAAATTTCGATTCCAGTGATGTACTTTTGGCCAAATTACTCTTGCTATAGAATCTTTTATCAAATAGAATTATTGGCAAAACAAATATGCTTTGGAATCTCAAAGTCTTTTGGTCACAGCAAGTTTTTTTTTTATTCATTTTGAATGTTACCAGACTTCTTCGGTAATAGGCTACAATGATTGTTTAATTATAATATGGAGAAAAGTCCAACCTGGACACAATAAATATTGATGGGTCTACCTTGCTTCACGGTAAAATCAATTCGTTCCTCAATGGACTTGTTTCTACTCTGCCAAATATAAAGGCTTATAAGATGAAGACATTTTGATTGGACCAATTCAAATTGGATATGTTAAAGTTTGAGGCCCATTCAAATTAAATGGCGGCCCATCCATATTTCAGGTGGTGGTCTATAATGTCTTGCCAAATCTACTACATCTAGTTGGTTAAGATAACAAAAAAAAATCGCGACTTATTCACTTCAAAGTATGCTTCAACAAGCATTATTCGTGAACAAGTCTCGAAGGGGCATTTGTAGATACATAAAATTTACGTCCAATTAAATGGTGGCACGTGTAAAATAAGTTGTTAATTATCAATTTAAATTCTCTTTTTATATTTTTGGGATTTTTAATATATGTAATTCCAAAAGTAAATAGTTAATTTAAATTGACTAGTTAAATTACGCCACGTGTCAATATGATGTGTTTTGACCAATTAAGAAGAAGTCTTAAAGACTATGGAAGCTGGAACCAATTAAAGTGATATCTTCCATTCTACAAAGACAATGGCCGATCAAATTATGCCACGTCATCAAACAATGTGAAGAAGACTCCCTACTCTAGCATCTATATAAAGGAGCTTTGAGACCTCACATATTTTCACACACACATATATTGACATACTTCACATATATTCTAAAAGCATAAAAGTTTCCCTCAAGTGCTACATATACAAGTCTTTGACTCCTAAGTCTCTGACTTTCATATCTGTGTTCCGATCCGCAAATCTTGGAGAAGATCACGCCCCACGATTCAAGAACAAGCCTAGAGCCCTTGGATCCACGTGTCTGTCAAGTAGAAGAATCAGAGGAGTTTACAATTTACAGAGATTGTAACCATTTATTTATTTAAATTCATTAAATATTGCAATTTGTTGCTTCTTATTTTACTGTCTAATAAAGTTTTGCAGACATTAAAATTTGTGGTCCACAATGTTCAAGCTTGTTTGATTTGTGTGATGAACCGAGCTCAAACGAGCTTTTACCGAACAAGCTCGAGTTAAATATCAAGTAATTTTATTTGATTTTCAGCCATAGTTTTAACCGTTGGGGTAAAAAACCTTATGTATAAATGAATAATGACATTTTTGGAGGTTCATTGGAGGTAGTCTCAGGGTCAATTTAAGCCTCAAATGTTTAAAATGCAGAATATTCGCTGATATTTGCGCACCAACATACCCTCATCTCAGTGAACAAAAGTGAACGGCCGTGCTCTTTTGACAGTGAGTGCCGCACTTCTCAGCGTACAAGAATTATTGTGCAATAAAAATTTCAATGTTACACGTAAAACAAGACAATATAGTGCATTTTCCTCCAAAAATAAAATGCATACACTACAAAAAATTTAAATTTTAGTGACAAAATAGTAAATAAAAAAGTGACAAGAATTTAAATGTTGTCACTAAAATGATGTATATAGACACACTAGTGACAAGAAATGTGAAAAAATTGTCACTATTGACATTTAGTGATACCCCAAGAGTGATAATTAAAAAATTGTCATTAAATTATAGTGACAATATTTATTGTCACTAGGTTGTCGCTGAAAGGGTGTCACTAATTGTCAATAGTGACAACTTAAGTTCCATGCACTTGTCACTAATAGCCATTAGTGACAACTTTAAAATATATTTTGTCACTATTGCACTTGTCACTATTTTTATTGTGACAAAACTTATATTTTTGTCACTAAATATACGAAAAAAGTGACAATTTCAACAATGTCACTTAATATTTTGTCACTAAAATTCATTTTTCTTGTAGTGATATTTATGAAAATGATAGCATTTGAGACTGAGAATGATTGATAACTTTGACTTTAAGTAGCACAAATTTGATACATTGTATTATATATAGGCAAAATTGTAACAAACCTCCCAAATTAATTAGTGATTTTGAATTTTCGTCGTAAGATTATAGAATTCGTCTCAAACTAATTACAAATTTTGATTTTTCGTCCCAAACTATATCAACATGCCGACTTCCATCCCGTAGTTGAAATAACATGAAAAAAAAGAATTTGTTCCAAAATAACTATAAATATTTATTATTTATTAATACAAAAAAAATGCGCAATTTTTTTCAAATGAACTGAGATAGGATTTTTTTTCTTAAAAGCGCACGGGAACTTAAAAATTCCATACCATTTTCTCTTAAAGAAAAGTTAAAATGGCAATTTGCCTCCATGTGATATTCATAATGTTTAATTTACCTCCCTGTGTTATGATAATGTGGCAGTTTAACCCCCTATGTATGATAAATGCGGCAATTTACCTCCTGTATTATAATAAATGTAGCAATTTACCCCTTATATTATAAAACACTTTGCATGCCCACTCTCAATTTATGCAATTGAGTTACACTCTCCGGTTCAAGGGGATAAAATATATTTTTGAAATTTTCACAGGGGGGTAAATTGAACATTATGAATATCACAGGGGATAAATTGCCATTAATCCCTTAAAAGAGTAAAAGATGAATCGTCATTTCCATTAAATTTAGAAATTTAATAATGGACTAAATTCATGCAAAATGACAAATTGTGAGGCGAAATTCGACGAATTAATACTGTTTGGGACGAAAAATAAATATTTATAATTAGTTTGGGACAAATTATGCAATCTTGTATAATTGTTCATACTAAAATTTGACACGTCTTGACACATAAGCAACCATGTGGCAAGTGGGACGATATTCCAAAAGAATATAAAATTACGGGACAAATTTGGCTAAGTGATATAGCTTGGGACGAAAATAAAAAATCACTGATTAGTTTGAAACGTTTTCTGCAATTTTGCTTTATATATACTAGATAATTTTATTTTTGGTATCATAAGTGACCTTAGTTTAAGATTACGGTACCATAAGTTACAAAGCCAACATATTTCATATCAAAAGTTAACGGTGCTTAACACATTGGGCAATTCCACCAAATTTTTTGACGGAACTTCCAATTTTGGATAATAATTTGATGAAAATTTTGCAGAATTGATCCGATAATTAAAGATTGCTGGTAAAGTTTGCCCCACATATTTTCTGGCCGGCAAATTTACCCCCTAATTCACAACTTTTAAGCGTTTCAGACCCAATTGCAAAAATAGTTAAATTATTAATCCTATTTAATAAATTTTATATATGTTTATTAAATCTCTTAAAATAATTAGATTTTATATACTATAATATATATACATTAAATAATATTTATATAAAAATCTAAAAAAATATATCAATTAAACTTTATTAAAAAATTTCAATATCGAATAAAAATCTTTAAAACTAATTAGAGTCCACATATAATATATATAAATTAAATAATATTTAGTATAAATCTGTCAAAAAATAATTATTTTTAAAATTACATAAATAGTAATAACTTATTTAATAAATTTTATATATCATTATTATAATTAAAAAGATTTTAAAAAATACAGACCCTAGCTCTCACGTGTTCCGTTAAGTCGTCAATGAAAGGAAAAAAGAAGCACGTGAGAGGCACGTGGCTGCCCAGATGTTCAAATGGAAAAAAAATGGTCAGTCCCCATTTCTCCTCAGCTCACTCCCTCGTTCTTAACAAAAGCCCTAATTTCTTTTCAAAAATACAGAAAATTAAACTTCAATCACAGATTTTTCGCAGAATTTCTCATTTGCATTGTTCACTCATTAGAAACCCACCATTGAAACGCGACATTGTTCACTGATGGAGATGGAATTTCGTAACCCGTAGCTAAATAACAAGACACCTTCGTTATATAGTAAGTAGTTGAATGTTCACTGATTAATATAGTAATTTTTTTTCTCATTAAAGTGTATGGATATAGTTATTTTTATAGTTTGTGGACCCAAAATCGGGTGTGGGATGGGTGAGATGTAGGGTTTCTAAATTAGCTACGGATTATTAAATATGTTGGATTCTTGTTTGTAATACTTTATTTATGTTCATGGTCCCAACTTTACATGTTTTTATTACTTTATGTTGATAGTCCCCAAATGTGGGGGTCCATATTTAGGGTTTTACAGTGCATTGTTGTTGATAGGGGACAAAATGGCATTTTTTTTTAATTCTCTTTGTCCGTTTCTAAATAAATAACTGATACTATATGTATCTTAGTTTACAACGAATGAATTCTCCTTGAAGCTACACTTTAAAAGGAGGTTTGTCCATTTTTTGCACATTTGAAGGAGGTCTCATATGTACTATTAATTATGTTGAGAAAAGGTTTCTGACAACTAGACTACTTGATTGGATGTGTGAGGAGTTGGGTTTTTATGGGGTGAAATTATATTATTACATTGATGCGATGAAGAAATTCAGAGTGATTAAGTATGAAACTGGCTTGTTTGTGGCATATGATCTTCAGAATGTGGGTCAAATATATGTAGACCATATAGACATACTTCCGGGTAGTAGTGCAAAATGTAGTCAGGAAGGGGAAATGTTATTTGAGTTTCTACAGGGTCAGGAAAGGATGTTGGGGAAAGAGAGTGAAACAAAAATCTTAAATGGAAGCAATGGGGCAAATGAGAGTAAAAGGGTGGTTCAGACTGAGCAACATGGGCAAGAAAGTGAACAAGTTCAAACTGAGCAACAGGGGCAAGCAATGGTTCAAGAGGGTGATACAAATCAAATGGTGGAAGAAGAAGATTGGGATAACTTGATTGATGCTCATATTGACAGTGAACAAGAAATGGTGGTTCAAATTGAGAGTGATGAAGATGATGATGATGATTTCTATGTTAGAAGAACATCGACATAAATATCTCAGAAGGGTGTGATAGAGATAGAGAAGAATTTGTGGGAGAAAACATAAAAGAAATTAGGAATGAAAACAGAGAAGACATGAGGGAAGAAAATAGAGAAGAAAACAGTAAGCTTGAAGATGACTCATATGATCTTTATGTTTTATCAAGTGAAGATGAGGAGAAGTGGATATATAATTCAGAGAATGAGGAGGAGGAGTGATACTCTAAGTTCAGTTATGGGAGTAGATTTGAGTCAAAGTTTGAGTTGAAACAAATCTTCAGCACAAAGAAATAGTTCAAGGAAGCTATCAATGCACATGCAGTTAATACATGAGGACAATAAAAATCACTAGGAATGATAAGAGAAGAATATATGCTAAGTTTGGTGCAGAAGAGTGCGATTGGCACATACACTGCTTGAAGCTAAAAGATGAAAATACTTATAAAATTAGAGAATATCTACCAAAACATAAATGTGGGATGGATACTCATTGCAAGAATGTTACATCAAGATGGCTTGCTAAGAGATATGAAGAAACATTTACGACTGATCTAGGCAGAGCAATCAAGTGTTTTAGGCTTGATTGCATCAAGAAGTTAAAATGCCACATTTCTAAAAATCAAGTCTATAGGACTAAAAGGAAGGCATTGACTGTAATAGAGGGAAATTATGAGAAGCAGTATGACAAATTGTTTGATTATGCAAATAAATTGAGGTTAAAAAACCCAGGGTCAACTGTTATATTGAAACAGTTAGAGGAATGTGATAACAATGGTAGGAGAAAACTTGACTGGTTCTATGTGGGTTTTAAAGCATTAATAGATGTATTTCTTGTTGGGTGTATGCCTTTTATTGCGTTGATGGGACACACTTGAAAGGTCCTTATGATGGGATATTGATCACAGTTGTTTCAATTGATCCAAACAATTGTTTATTTCCCATAGCTTATGCAGTTCATTGGAGTGAGACTAAGTCTGCATGGGAGTGGTTCTTGGAATTGCTTAAAGAAGATTTGAGGATTGAAAGTGAGGATTGTTATACTTTCATGTCTGACAAACATAAAGGCCTTATACCAGCATTAGGTAAGGTGTTTTCTAGCAATGACAATACATTCTATGTAAGGCACATGATAGGAAATATGAAGGAAGCAAAATTCAAAGGTGATGAGTATGAAAATGCTTTGTGGACAAATGCCAGAACAACCACAATGCCTGAGTTTCAGAACAAAATGGATGAATTTCTACAAATTAATCCAAATCTTGAGCAATGGTTAAGTGATAAGCCTGCTCAATACTGGAGTAGGTCTCATGTTGGTTAATATTGGAGAAGGTTTTAAAGATGACAAAAAGGGTATAATAGTCAAGAAGGCTAAATTGGAAGTCATCAACTAAGAACTAAACAGCTTAGTGAAACCTATCTCATGGTCTGGAAGCTAAGTGACCGAATCAGCCGAGTGGGATATCAGATGGGTATTATCAGCCGAGTCAAGATAGATGTGTTCATTCTTGAATCAGCCGAGAAGCCATCAGCCGAGTGATCAGCAAAGTGATCATCAGCAGAGTACTTCCACCAGCAGAGTGATGACAGTCAAGTAAGCTTATCAACGGGAACCAGCTGTGAGCTGAGAGCATTAAATGCGACTGACATAAAGTAAACATCCGTACAGCAGAGTGTACAGTGCAACAGTTGCAGGGAGCCGTTCCGCGTGTCAGGACCAGTACTCGAGGACTGTAGCTTTCTGTCAACCTTCAACGGGCAGAAAATTCAAATCCGAGGAGTATAAATAGAAGGCAAAACTGAAGATCTTAAGAGAGCTTGCACAACTCAAGATCATATCATAAGAGCAAGATCCATCAGTTGAGTCATCTGATCACAAGCCGAAGTCATTTGTTGACAAAGCTTTTCGTTGAAGAACAGAGAACTTAGTTGTCTGTCTGAGTGACTTTCAGCTGTAAAATAGAAGGAGTGTATATCCATATTTGTGAGTGATATAACTTCTTAGTATAGGATTTCTGAGTGATCTTCTGTACTGAAAATAGCGTGAGGAGTGTAGATCCGTCTAAGTGAGTGATCTAGCTTCAGAGTGTAGGATTTCTGTGTGATTTCTTACAGCGCACTTGTGGCTTTTCATTTGTTGATCAGTGCAAGCATTGTATACTTGATTAATTTGTGTTTTCTAGTATAACCCAAGATCTTTGTGACTTGGAAGAGTGGACTAAAGGATTTTTATCCATATAACCACTATAAAAATCCTGTGTGTTTGATTTACTGTTTGCTTTACTTTGCATATTTTTGAAAGAACTCAAACATACGATTTAACCAAAAGATTTTAATAGGAGTTGTAAAAACTGGGGACAAAATCTTTTGAGTGAGAAAACTTAAAGAGGAACAGCTTGGTGAAAAACACTTTGAATATACGCTGCCAACTAGTTTCTAAAACTCTGATTTAACATCTAAAATCAGCTGAGTGAAAATCAGATGAGTGGTCAACTCTGCTGATAAAGCTTTCTACGCATCAGCTTAGTAGTCTTACAAATCTCGATCAGCTTAGTCTGCTGATTTGAAAAGTTAGAGAACAAAAGTTTTAAAGTTTTCAGAGGTCTATTCACCCCCCCCCCCCCCCCCCTCTAGACCTCATTGACCACTTTTGGGACCAACAAGTGGTATCAGAGCAGGTTGCTCTGGTAATTTACCTGATACCATCAAGTAGCATCAGGGTAGGTGGTTTATCTTGAATCAGCTGCCTGATCAACGAGCTTGATCCAAAGTGTGTTTTTCAAATTTTTCAAAAAGAGAGCATATTTTGAAAATCAAAACTTTTTGAAAAATGGATGCCATAAACCATGTTCCTCACATTGGTCTTATGAGCTTTGAAAACTGGAAAATCAGAATGGAAATCTTTCTTGCTGCTTATAATGATGACATGTTTACATGTATTACAAAAGGACCATTCAGATTCCAGAAGGTTGTGACGGTTGCTGGTCAACCAGATCAGATAGTTGACAAAGAGCTGGATGAGCTGACACCTAAAGAAAACAAGTTGGTAAATCTTGATAAAAAGGCGAAGTTCATCATGTTCAGAGCTGTAGACGAAGACAATTTCCAAAAGATCAAGCATCTCAAAACTGCCAAAGAGATGTGGGATAAAGTCTGCGAGCTAAGCGAAGGAAACAACGCTATCAAAGAACACAAGCTCAGTGTGGCTCTTGAGGAGTTTGAAAATTTCAAAATGAAGTCTGGTGAAACGATTGATCAGATGGATACCAGATTTACCAAAGCCCTGAATGAAGTTCTAAGATTTGGTAAAGAATTTTCGAACAAGGAGATCACAACAAAGGTTCTCAAGGCCTTGCCACCTAAATTCAACATGAAGGTGACAGCCATGGAAGAATCAAGGGATTTAGAGAAGATTTCCCTTTCCGAACTGTTCTCATCTCTCAAAGCGTATGAGTATCATATGCCAAGATTGGGATTAGAAGTGTCAACCAGTTCAGACCCTACTGCTGCTCTAATGGCGTCAGACGAGTCAAGAAAATCAGCAGACAAGTCAAAACAGAAGACTGTGCTGAGTTCAGAAAAGGGATACACTGCTGACGACGTGACCCTGCTGCTAAAAGATTTCAAGAAGTTCTACAAGAAGAAAATGAAATTAAAATATAAAAATGCTACTTCATCTTCTTCTGATCATTTTCAGGAAAACAGGGATTCCTACAAAGCAAAACTTAGAGACTACCCTGAATAGGAGTATGGGCTCTTGATCAAAGACCATCCAACCTCATCATCTGAGAAGTTTGCTGAAAAGGAAAAGCGTGCTAAAAAGGAGCGTAAGCTTAGTAAGAGCAAATCAAAGTTAGCTGATGCAGCAAAGCTAATAAACTCCCGCACATCTTATTCAGACCGCAAGTCGTCTGATAAAGAATTTGAAGAAGTTCCTGAAACCTTATGCTTAACTGCCATAGGATCTGATGATTCTGAAAATTGAGGTAACTTCTACCTATAAATGAAATGCACTATTTGAATCAATTGAATAAATGCTGAATTTCAAATTCAAATATTGTTTGTGCACTTGCCAAGCTTAATGAAGAGATGACTCTGCTGAAAAGAGCAAATCAGATTACTGAAACTTCAGGTTGAAAAACCTCAAGAATCAGCTGATTACCAAAAAGCTTGAGCATGAGAATGAAACTCTAAAAGCTGAGTATGCAATTTGTTTTGAAAATATAAATAAACCTGAAAGAAGTAATTGCATCATTCTCTAGGCTTAAGAGAACAAGTCTACTGATGCTCAATAGGTTAGAAAACCTAGTAAGCTACCTAAGACAATCAGACTACTAAAACTCATCAGCGAGTAAGCTGAAATAGGCTGCTGATAAGAGTAAAATTAAAGTGGTATCAAGTCTGTTGAATCTAAGGAGAGTTATTAAATAACTTAGGTAAGAAGTTGAGGTTAAAATGAATTATTTGGCCAGAATTTGAATCACATTATGATAATTGTTATTTCAACATGCTTTATGCCTATTCATATTATCATGCTGATCATGTTCACTGTGCTGATTGCCATCCTAATTTCAATATGCATGCTTATCACATATTTCATGCATCTTACCTTGCTTATGAGCTATGTTTTAATCATGACCAACAAATGTTGAAAAACAACAAGTGGTATTATCATGATAAAACATGAGTCACTAGATCATCACATGTTAAAGGTTACACTAACCATGCTGGACCCAATAAACAAGGGGTACCAAAAACAGCCATCTGTTTTGCAGGTGAAACACATGTGAGATGACAAAGATGAGTTGACTGCCTTGAAAATTTCACCAAGTTCAACAAGTGGTATCAGTCAACCATGTGACAACAGAAATTGGTTTGTTGATTTTGGATTCATAAGTTGAGGGGGACCTTATCAGAAGACTAACCCAGAACAGCTTACTGGAATTCAACGGCTGAGTGTCTTTGAAGAGAAACTCTCATCAGACTACTTGACCACGAATTCTTGAACTTAGGGGGAACGTGTACGACTAGCGGTACTCCTAAATAAAAGATGAAGTTGTCAATAAGTCAAAATGAAGCTATCATCTTAAGGAGATTGCATCCGCAACCTCAGTCTTTTTTCATCTCATTTTTTTTTCCGTTATCAATCAGTGAGTTAATTTAATTTTTTCATTTTTACTCTCAAACCAAAATATTTTTAAACGTCTTATAACAGTAAGTTTTTAAAGTTCATTTAAACAAACTTAGTCATTATTTTTAAACTAAATCCGATTCCAACTCTTTTCCTGTTTGTTCATATAAGAACTTTTATTATTTTATTCAAATAAATTGAATTCATTTACTTGCATTCAAAATCAAATTTTTATTAATTTTCTTTAATTCAAAAAAGGATTTTCTTGTTTTCAAAGTGCAACAAACTTATTGAAATTAACAAACTTTTACTAGTTTGATTAATTAAAATTTCTGTATATAGTTTTATACTATATCCTAACTTGTTGTTTAATTGAAACTATAGTCATTAATTGCTATAGTTATAAGAAATATAATTAAGTATATTTCTATTACACAGATTGTTAAACGCAACCAACAATCTTAAGACAATATCTAAACTGTTTAATACATCTGTGTAGATGGCATCAACAAACAGTGTAGTGATTGAAACACCAAAGGTTGCTGCTCCGCCGGCAGTACCACCATTTAAGTTCAAAGGAACTGATTTTGCAACGTGGAAAGATAAGATGTATTTCTACATCACATCCTTGAGCATGGCTAGGTTTCTCACTGAGGAGGTACCTAAATCAAAGGAGGGAGCGACTCCAGAGGAACTCGAGGAAATGGCTATTGTGCTCAAAGCTTGGAATCATTCGGATTTCATGTGCCGAAATTACATTCTTAGTTTTTTGGATGAATCTTTGTACAAGATTTATAGTCCCTTAAAGACTAGTAAACTCTTGTGGGAAAGTTTAGCCAAAAAGTTTAAGACTGAAGAGGCAGGCTACAGAAAATTTGTTGTGGATAAATTCCAATTTTACCGAATGGTTGACAACAAAACTGTGAATGAGCAAGTGGAAGAACTCCAGAGGATGATTCACGATATCTTGGCCGAAGGGCATGAACTTAGCGAGTCTTACTTGGTTGCTTGCATCATTGGCAAGCTTCCTCCTGGTTGGACGGGGTTCAAGCATCACTTGAGGCACAAGAAATCTGTTGCAAAGTGGAATCTGCAAGATCTCACAGAATATCTGAAAACCGAAGAAAATAATCGGTATACTGACAAGGGCGGCAGTAACTATGTGGCTATGCCTCAGCCCGGGGGGGCAAAGGTTCATGTAATAGAGGGCTCAAATAAAAGCAAGAAGCGTAAGACCAAAAACCTCCAACAAAGAACAAAAGGGTAACAAGAAGCGAAAGTTCAATGGAGCTTGCTTCACATGTGGAAAGAATGGACACCTTGCGAAGGATTGTCGTAGTCGTGCTCAGCCGAAGGATGAAGCAAATGTTAGCATTAACCTAGCTCCATCTGACATCGATAACATGCACTTATCTGCAGTTGCTGAAGCATTCCTGACAAGTGAAACCAAAGGCTGGTGGGTGGATACTGGAGCTGCCCGTCACATTTGCTATGACATAAACATGTTCACTTCATACAAGAAGTTTGAACATGAAGAGAAGTTGTACATGGGAAATGATGCTCACTCCGTGGTGGAGGGACAAGCCAAAGTGGTTCTCAAATTTACATCAGGAAAAGATGTTACTCTCAATGAAGTTCTTCATGTTCCGGACATTAGGAAGAATTTAATTTCTGGTTCTGTCCTTACTAAGAAAGGTTTTAAATTAGCCTTTGAGTCAGATAAATTTGTGCTGACCAAAGGGGGAATGTATGTAGGCAAAGGATATATGTGTGATGGCCTATTTAAGGCTAATGTAGCCGTTATTGGCAAAAACGACAAGTTTATTAATAATAATAATTCTTCTGCTTACTTGCTTGAGTCTACTTTACTTTGGCATGATAGATTAGGTCACATTAATTTTAGAAAAATGAAAAAATTATCAAACTTAGGATTAATTCCTAAATTTGATATTGATAAATCTTATAAGTGTGAAATTTGCATTGAGGCAAAGTTTGCGAAACAACCTTTCCCTTCAGTGGAAAGGAGCTCACAACCTTTAGAGCTAATTCACACAGACTTGTGCAATCTCAAGTCAACTCCAACTCGAGGAGGGAAAAAGTACTTCATCACATTTATTGATGATTGTACACGTTATTGCTACGTTTACTTATTGAGTAAGAAAAAGGAAGCAATAAATGCTTTTGTAAGATACAAAGCTGAAGTAGAAAATCAGTTAAATAAGAAGATAAAAATTCTTAGATCTGATAGAGGTGGTGAGTACGAATATCCCTTTGCACAGTTGTGTGCCGACTCAGGGATAATTCACCAAACAACGGCACCATACTCACCTCAATCAAATGGAGTAGCCGAAAGGAAAAACCGAACCTTAAGAGACATGGTCAATGTATTACTTTTGAATTCGGGTTTACCTAATAACTTGTGGGGGGAAGCTCTATTTATGGCTAACCATATATTAAATAGAGTTCCGCACAAGAAAAATGATACCATTCCGTATGAGTTATGGAAAGGTAGACAACCAAGCTATAAATATCTCAAAGTGTGGGGGTGCTTGGCAAAGGTAGCTGTACCAAGACCTAAGAAAGAAAAGGTTGGACCAAAAATTGGACCAAAAACCGTGGATTGCTACTATATAGGTCATGCGGAAAATAGTAGTGCTTACAGATTTCTAGTGTTCAAATCTGAAGTAAGCAACATACACGTGAATACTATAATTGAATCACGTGATGCTACATTCTACGAGAATGTATTTCCACATAAGAAGAACTTGAACGTTACTTCTCATAAGAGACCATATGAATTAATTTCTAAGGAAGACAATTCTCAAATCAGCAACGAGGTTGTTGATCATTGGTCATACAAATCAATCTCTAAGGAAAATGATTCTCAAATCAGTAATGAGGTTACTGAAGAGCCTAGAAGGAGCAAAAGAGCTAAAATAGCTAAATCCTTCGGCCCAGATTTCTTAACCTATATGATTGAGGATGACCCTCAAACATATAAAGAAGCAATGACTGTTCCCGATGCATCGCATTGGAAAGAGGCGATAGACAGTGAGTTACAATCTATCCTAAGTAATAACACTTGGGAATTGGTTGATCTTACTACGGGAAGTAAACCAATTGGATGTAAATGGATTTTTAAAAAGAAATTAAAACCCGACGGGTCCATCGACAAATATAAAGCTAGATTAGTAGCTAAGGGGTATCGAGAAAAGGAAGGAATAGACTTCTTTGATACCTATTCACCAGTGACTAGGATAACATCCATAAGATTATTAATAGCTCTAGCAGCTATACATAATCTTGAAATTCATCAAATGGATGCTAAAACGGCTTTCCTTAATGGTGAATTGAATGAGGAAATTTATATGGAGCAACCAGAGGGTTTCATTGTTAAAGGAAAAGAGAAAAAAGTTTGTAAACTTGTTCGATCTCTTTATGGCCTTAAACAAGCTCCTAAACAATGGCACGAGAAATTTGATAGTGTCATGGTTAAAAATGGCTTTCGCATCAACGAATGCGACAAGTGTGTATACATAAGACAATACGGACAAGCAACTATCATAGTTTGTCTTTATGTAGATGATATGTTAATATTTGGGACTAACATGGAGGTTATTAAGTCCACAAAGAAAATATTGAAAAATAATTTCGATATGAAGGATCTCGGCGAGGCCGACGTTATTTTAGGAGTTAAAATAACAAGATCATCGAGTGGTATAAAATTATCTCAGTCACACTATGTGGAAAAGGTACTTGAGAAATTTAAGAAGCATGGATTTAGAGGAACTAACAACCCTTTTCTTCCATCGGCAGTGTTACACAAGAATAAAGGAGATAGTGTATCACAAAATGAGTATGCTCGTATAATTGGATGTCTCATGTATATCATGAATTGCACGAGGCAAGACATAGCTTAATCAATAAATTGAGTAGATATACAAGTAATCCAAGCAAACTTCACTGGGAAGCACTAATGAGAGTGCTTGGATACCTAAAGAATACATCAGAGTATGCATTGCACTATGGAAAATATCCAGGATTCCTTGAGGGATATAGTGATGCAAATTGGATCTCTGATTCGGAAGAATCAAAGTCCACAAGTGGGTATGTATTCACAATAGGAGGAGGCGCAATCTCCTGGAAATCTTCTAAACAGACGTGTATAGCTCGATCCACAATGGAGTCGGAGTTTATAGCTTTGGATAAAGCTGGTGAAGAAGCCGAGTGGCTTCATAACTTCCTAGAAGATATTCCACTATGGCCGAAACCGGTGTCAGCCATATGTATACATTGCGATAATCAAGCAGCATTACATAGAGCTCACAACTTTATGTATAATGGTAAGTCACGACATATTCGTCGTCGACATAATACCGTGAGACATTTACTCTCAAATGGAATAATTTCCATTGACTTTGTGAAGTCAAAAGATAACCTCGCGGATCCGTTTACTAAAGGCTTATCTGGTGAGAGAGTAGAATGTGCGTAGAGGGGAATGGGCTTAAAAGCCTAAAATATAACTAAGTTACCTTGTACGGAAACCTAACTTGGCGACTGGAGATCCCACGGACCAAGTTCAATAGGACAACCAGTCTTGGTTAACTTAAACAAGTGGAGCACTTTAGAGTTCAACTCTAGCTCATTCCTATGATGCAAAAAGTGCAACCTACAGCGTTTAATTAGGTTAAGCTTATGCTTTTAATGACGTCTATAGCTTGTTAAAAACAAGTGGAGTATAGTAGAATACTCTTGATAGATGCGGTCACTTATGTAAGTGTGAGCTGGGTCAGCTCGTTGAGAATTCTTATAAGGCTGGAATCCTCTAAAGCACTCGCAGAACCCAAGAACGTTCAGGGCCGAAATGAACACAACCGAGAGCTTGTTGGTTAATATTGGAGAAGGTTTTGAAGATGACAAAAAGGGTAATCTGGAAGTTATCAACTAAGAACGGAACAGGTTAGTGAAACCTATCTCATGGTCTGGAAGCTAAGTGACCGAATCAGCGAAGTGGGATATCAGATGGGTATTATCAGCCGAGTCAAGATAGATGTGTTCATTCTTGAATCAGCCGAGAAGCCATCAGCCGAGTGATCATCAGAGTGATCATCAGCAGAGTATTTCCACCAGCAGAGTGAAGACGGTCAAGTAAGCTTATCAACGCAACGAGCTAAGAGCTTAGTGCATTAAATGCGACTGACATAAAGCAAACATCCGTACAGCAGAGTGTACAGTGCAACAGTTGCAGGGACCCGTTCCGCGTGTCAGGACCAGTACTCGAGGACTGTAGCTTTCTGTCAACCTTCAACGGGCAGAAAATTCAAATCCGAGGAGTATAAATAGAAGACATAACTGAAGATCTTAAGAGAGCTTGCACAACTCAAGATCATATCATAAGAGCAAGATCCATCAGTTGAGTCATCTGATCACAAGCCGAAGTCATTTGTTGACAAAGCTTTTCGTTGAAGAACAGAGAACTTAGTTGTCTGTCTGAGTGACTTTTAGCTGTAAAATAGAAGGAGTGTATATCCATCTTTGTGAGTGATATAACTTCTTAGTATAGGATTTCTGAGTGATCTTCTGTACTGAAAATATCGTGAGGAGTGTAGATCGGTCTAAGTGAGTGATCTCGCTTCAGAGTGTAGGATTTCTGTGTGATTTCTTACAGCGCACTTGTGGCTTTTCATTTGTTGATCAGCGCAAGCATTGTGTACTTGATTACTTTGTGTTTTCTAGTATAACCCAAGATCTTCGTGACTTGGAAGAGTGGACTAAAGGATTTTTATCCATAAAACCACTATAAATATTATGTGTGTTTGAATTATTTACTGCTATACTTTGCATATTTATCAAAGAACTCAAACATACGATTTAACCAAAAGATTTTAAAAGTAGTTGTAAAAACTGGGGACAAAATCTTTTGAGTGAGAAAACTTAAAGAAGAACAGCTTGGTGAAAAACACTTTGAATATCCGCTGCCAACTAGTTTCTAAAACTCTGATTTAACATCTGAAATCCGCTGAGTGAAAATCAGATGAGTGGTCAACTCTGCTGATAAAGCTTTGTGCGCATCAGCTTAGTAGTCTTACAAATCTCGATCAGCTTAGTCTGCTGATTTGAAAAGTTAGAGAAAAAGTTTTAAAGTTTTCAGAGGTCTTTTCACCCCCCCCCCCCCCCCCCCCTCTAGACCTCATTGACCACTTTTAGGACCAACAAGTGGTATCAGAGCAGGTTGCTCTGGTAATTTACCTGATACCATCAAGTAGCATCAGGGTAGGTGGTTTGTCTTGAATCAGCTGCCTGATCAACGAGCTTGATCCAAAGTGTGTTTTTCAAATTTTTCAAAAAGAGAGCATATTTTGAAAATCAAAACTTTTTGAAAAATGGATGCCATAAACCATGTTCCTCACATTGGTCTTATGAGCTTTGAAAACTGTAAAATCAGAATGGAAATCTTTCTTGCTGCTTATAATGATGACATGTTTACATGTATTACAAAAGGACCATTCAGATTCCAGAAGATTGTGACGGTTGCTAGTCAACCAGATCAGATAGTTGACAAAGAGCTGGATGAGCTGACACCTAAAGAAAACAAGTTGGTAAATCTTGATAAAAAGGCGAAGTTCATCATGTTCAGAGCTATAGACGAAGACAATTTCCAAAAGATCAAGCATCTCAAAACTGCCAAAGAGATGTGGGATAAAGTCTGCGAGCTAAGCGAAGGAAACAACGCTATCAAAGAACACAAGCTCAGTGTGGCTCTTGAGGAGTTTGAAAATTTCAAAATGAAGTCTGGTGAAACGATTGATCAGATGGATACCAGATTTACCAAAGCCCTGAATGAAGTTCTAAGATTTGGTAAAGAATTTTCGAACAAGGAGATCACAACAAAGGTTCTCAAGGCCTTGCCACCTAAATTCAACATGAAGGTGACAGCCATGGAAGAATCAAGGGATTTACAGAAGATTTCCCTTTCCGAACTGTTCTCATCTCTCAAAGCGTATGAGTATCATATGCCAAGATTGGGATTAGAAGTGTCAACCAGTTCAGACCCTACTGCTGCTCTAATGGCGTCAGACAAGTCAAGAAAATAAGCAGACAAGTCAAAACAGAAGACTGTGCTGAGTTCAAAAAAGGGATACACTGCTGACGAGGTTACCCTGCTGCTAAATGATTTCAAGAAGTTCTACAAGAAGAGAATGAAATTAAAATATAGAAATGCTACTTCATCTTCTTCTGATCATTTTCAGGAAAACAGGGATTCCTACAAAGCAAAACTTAGAGACTACCATGAAGAGGAGTATGGGCTCTTGACTTAAGACCATCCAACCTCATCATCTGAGAAGTTTGCTGAAAAGGAAAAGCGTGCTAAAAAGGACCGTAAGCTTAGTAAGAGCAAATCAAAGTTAGTTGATGCAGCAAAGCTAATAAACTCCTGCACATCTTATTCAGACCGTCAGTCGTCTGATAAAGAATTTGAAGAAGTACCTGAGACCCTATGCTTAACTGCCATAGAATTTGATGATTCTGAAAACTGAGGTAACTTCTACCAATTAAATGAAATGCACTATTTGAATCGATTGAACAAATGCTGAATTTCAAATTCAAATATTGTTTGTGCACTTGCCAAGCTTAATGAAGAGATGACTCTGCTGAAAAGAGCAAATCAGATCACTGAAACTTCAGGTTGAAAAACCTCAAGAATCAGTACCAAAAAGCTTGAGCATGAGAATGAAACTCTAAAAGCTGAGTATGCAATTTGTTTTGAAAATATAAATAAACTTGAAAGAAGTAATTGCATCATTCTCTAAAAAGAAAATCAGAGGCTTAAGAGAACAAGTCTACTGATGCTCAATAGGTTAGAAAACCTAGTAAGCTACCTAAGACAAATCAGACAACTAAAACTCATCAGCGAGTAAGCTGAAATAGGCTGCTGATAGGAGTAGAATTAAAGTGGTATCAAGTCTGTTGAATCTAAGGAGAGTTATTAAATAACTTAGGTAAGAAATTGAGGTTAAAATGAATTATTTGGCAAGAATTTGAATCACATTATGATAATTGTTATTTCGACATGCTTTATGCCTATTCATATTATCATGCTGATCATGTTCACTGTGCTGATTGCCATCCTCATTTCAATATGCATACTTATCATATATTTCATGCATCTTACCTTGCTTATGAGCTATGTTTTAATCATGACCAACAAATGTTGAAAAACAACAAGTGTTATTACCATGATAAAACATAAGTCACTAGATCATCACATGTTAAAGGTTACACTAACCATGCTGGACCCAATAAACAAGGGGTACAAAAAACAGTCATCTGTTTTGCAGATGAAACACATGTGAGATGACAAAGATGAGTTGACTGCCTTGCAAATTTCACCAAGTTCAACAAGTGGTATCACCAACTATTCAAGTAGTATCAGTCAACCATGTGACAACATAAATTGGTTTGTTGATTTTGGATTCATAAGTTGAGGGGGAACTTATCAGAAGACTAACCCAGAACAGCTTACTGGAATTCAACGGCTGAGTGTCTTTGAAGAGAAACTCTCATCAGACTACTTGACCACGAATTCTTGAACTTAGGGGGAACGTGTACGACTAGCAGTACTCCTAAATAAAAGATGAAGTTGTCAGTAAGTCAAAATGAAGCTATCAGAAGACTGCTTCTCATCAGCTGACTGGAACTCAACAGCCAAGTGATTTTCAAGAATGTACTACACCAAGTGGTATCAGCAAGTGCTATCACATCAACAAGTGATATCAGCTGACTAATCTGATTTGTATCCATACAAGTAGTATCAGACTACAAGTAGCATCAGACTACAAGTGGAATAAGACCACAAGTGGTATCAAGTGGTAAAAATTCTTGAAGTTAAGAGGAAATTTTCAAGCTAGAGTAATAAACGGCAACGAAGACTACCTCGATCAGCCAAGTGCTTACCTACCTATCTTCAGCATACTAGTTTGCAATCTTATGGAAAAGAAGTTATCACAAATCCTAAAAAGGGGGAAGGATAAAATGGAGAAGAAAAGATGCAACTAAAGTTTTGGTGTTGATGACAAAAAGGGGGAAGATGGATGCAACTAAGAAACCTTTAAGCAGAAGATCAGAAAGGGAAAAAGAACCATCACATGCAAGTGGTACTTTTTTTTTTAAAAAAAAAGTTGTATCAGACCAAAAGAATTTCCATCTCAAAGCATGAAGACTAAATCTGAAGACTTAAGATTGGTTCTTAGTTGAAGGTTTTGTCATCATCAAAAAGGGGGAAATTGTTGGTTAATATTGGAGAAGGTTTTGAAGATGACAAAAAGGGTAATCTGGAAGTCATCAACTAAGAACGGAACAGGTTAGTGAAACCTATCTCATGGTCTGGAAGCTAAGTGACCGAATCAGCGAAGTGGGATATCAGATGGGTATTATCAGCCGAGTCAAGATAGATGTGTTCATTCTTGAATCAGCCGAGAAGCCATCAGCCGAGTGATCATCAGAGTGATCATCAGCAGAGTATTTCCACCAGCAGAGTGAAGACGGTCAAGTAAGCTTATCAACGCAACGAGCTAAGAGCTGAGTGCATTAAATGCGACTGACATAAAGCAAACATCCGTACAGCAGAGTGTACAGTGCAACAGTTGCAGGGAGCCGTTCCGCGTGTCAGGACCAGTACTCGAGGACTGTAGCTTTCTGTCAACCTTCAACGGGCAGAAAATTCAAATCCGAGGAGTATAAATAGAAGACATAACTGAAGATCTTAAGAGAGCTTGCACAACTCAAGATCATATCATAGGAGCAAGATCCATCGGTTGAGTCATCTGATCACAAGCCGAAGTCATTTGTTGACAAAGCTTTTCGTTGAAGAACAGAGAACTTAGTTGTCTGTCTGAGTGACTTTCAGCTGTAAAATAGAAGGAGTGTATATCCATCTTTGTGAGTGATATAACTTCTTAGTATAGGATTTCTGAGTGATCTTCTGTACTGAAAATAGCGTGAGGAGTGTAGATCCGTCTAAGTGAGTGATCTAGCTTCAGAGTGTAGGATTTCTGTGTGATTTCTTACAGCGCACTTGTGGCTTTTCATTTGTTGATCAGCGCAAGCATTGTATACTTGATTACTTTGTGTTTTCTAGTATAACCCAAGATCTTCGTGACTTGGAAGAGTGGACTAAATGATTTTTATCCATATAACCACTATAAAAATTATGTGTGTTTGAATTATTTACTGCTATACTTTGCATATTTATCAAAGAACTCAAACATACAATTTAACCGAAAGATTTTAAAAGGAGTTGTAAAAACTGGGGACAAAATCTTTTGAGTGAGAAAACTTAAAGAGGAACAGCTTGGTGAAAAACACTTTGAATATCCGCTGCCAACTAGTTTCTAAAACTCTGATTTAACATCTGAAATCAGCTGAGTGAAAATCAGATGAGTGGTCAACTCTGCTGATAAAGCTTTGTGCGCATCAGCTTAGTAGTCTTACAAATCTCGATCAGCTTAGTCGGCTGATTTGAAAAGTTAGAGAAAAAGTTTTAAAGTTTTCAGAGGTCTATTCACCCCCCTCCCCCCCTCTAGACCTCATTGACCACTTTTAGGACCAACAGAGCTTGTAACAAATCGGTATAATACTATGTTGAGTTTATTGTCTTGGTTTACACAAACAGCCGACGGTTCAAGATGAAATATTTCACCGATTGACTAAGTAAATCCGATAAGCTTCAACTAGGGAAGGTTCAAGATGAAATATTTCACCTATCCTGATGTAGTATTATTCCTAAAGATTACTTTGACATGATATGTTCCGTGAGACGGGACACGAAGAACAATTTCATTCATGTGGGGGATTGTCGGAGTTTTTATGCTAAATCCAATTGGTTTGAGCCCATAAAAACATAATATGAATGAAAATTGATGGAATAAGACTCTATCCCACATTGAGTTGGAGAGAAAAATTTTAGCTAGTTAAATAGCTAAAAAATGGTATAAGGGTTGGGCCCCTTTGGGGTACCAAAGATTTTAAAGGGGTGAGGACCTAGGTGATCAAAGGTTCCCCTCGCGCGCGCGCTGCCGCAGCCGTCCGTCCGTCCGACCGACCGGCAGGCTCGGCTCGGCTCTGCACGGCACGGTACGGTCCGGTCTCGGTCTCGGGCTCGGGTTTGGATTTGGATTGAGATTGGGATTGGACTTCAACAAACTATTATCTTTTTGGACAAAATTTAATTAACATTTTCAACCCAAATACTAAAAGCCCAATTCACTGAAAGTCCAAAATCCAGCATGAAAGATCCGCGAGTGACCCAACCGAATAGGATCCGCGGACGACCCGGTTCGGCAAAGAAGATCCGCTCGCCCTTTTTTAAATGAAATGGTGTGTCGGTTCGGTTTAAACCGAACCGGTTGCACCTTTTCGGATTAAATGGTTACATCCGAATAAACACACCCTTCCAAACAAAGCCTTTCAATTGCTATAAATAGGAGAAGAATTTGGCCAATTCTTTACTCCGAAAATTTATAAGCAATATTAAGTAGAAAATTCTCTCCTTCCTTTATTAAATATCCGTTGAAGTTCTGTTTGTTAAAGTTCGCCGTGGGTTCTTTGTTTGTGCAAACAAGGAGCATCAGACTGCTGTATCTTGGGAGACTACCGGAGATCGACTGTGTGCACCGTAGACAGCCCGGAAATATTGTCTTAAGGAGATTGCATCCGCAACCTCAGTCTTTTTTCATCTCATTTCTTTTTCAGTTATCAATCAGTGAGTTAATTTAATTTTTTCATTTTTATTCTCAAACCAAAATATTTTTAAACGTCTCATAACAGTAAGTTTTTAAAGTTCATTTAAACGAACTTAGTCATTTTTTTTTTAAACTAAATCCGATTCCAACTCTTTTCCTGTTTGTTCATATAAGAACTTTTATTATTTTATTCAAATAAATTGAATTCATTTACTTGCATTCAAAATCAAATTGTTATTAATTTTCTTTAATTCAAAAAAGGATTTTCTTGTTTTCAAAGTGCAACAAACTTATTGAAACTAACAAACTTTTACTAGTTTGATTAATTAAAATTTCTGTATATAGTTTTATACTATATCCTAACTTGTTGTTTAATTGAAACTATAGTCATTAATTGCTATAGTTATAAGAAATATAATTAAGTATATTTTTATTACACAGATTGTTAAACGCAACCAACACTTATATAATCTAAAAATCAACGTATTGTAGTAGTAATTAATTAAGATTAATAGTACCTACGATTAAATACAAATTAGTAATGGGATTCATACTATTTTTATATCCGCCAAACTCTCCAGAACTAATGAGTAATGTGTTCTATATTTTGAAGGGGAAAAAATAATTTTAGTCATCTAACTTTTATAGAGACGCAAAAATGGAACACATGTAATTTTGACATGCAATTTACATCTTTTATGTATTAAGTTGTCGCAATTTTAATCATCTTACACGCAATTTTAGTCTTAAATTCGTCAGAATATAAATTAATATCCTCAAATTGCTACGCATGCAAATAAATTAGGGTATTATCCTTTTGGCTGCTCTGCAGTGATAATCCACCACGCCAGCTTGTCAAATTATTTTAAATTAGAGGGAAAATAACGTCTAATTCCTTTTTATTTCTTTCCCTACCTACTAATGATGCAAATATGTTACAAAATATGTTACAATCCTCAATTTGTAACTAGTTTTAATTCCGGCGAACTTAAAAATAAATTTACGGGTAAGTGGACTAAAATTAGGGCAACTTAAAACTCAAAACCCAAAATGATTACTACAAAGAAACTCTATAATGAATTTGAGAAAAGAGAGAAAAAGGAAACACACTAAAGAAAAACCAACATTGATAATGTGAAACCTGAGAAAGTGAATAAAAATGCAATCTTTTTCTTATTTTCATGAATTTACCTGTTTGGACTATTATAAGGAGATGGAAGTAGAGAAGGAGATAGAACTGGAGGAGAATGTCCATCTTTAGTGTTGTTAAGGCCCAGTTCGGTGCCCTGATTAGGTCCAAATTATTGCAATTGGGCTTTGTAATTGCGCCCAATTTCCAGTTCGGTTCATCCGATTATATGATGGGCAGTCCGTGTTAATCAGCCAAATGGTGGGCCAGCCCGTCTAATTTACCCGATTACAATCTCTACCCAACCCAAATATTAAATAATGTGGCCCAAAATAACATTTTTTGTACCAATTATGCCCTTCAATTTGATCAATATTACTTCAAAATTGCCATCAAATAATCGGAGATGAATAAACAAACAAAAATTCAGCATTTTTTTTTCACTTCGCCATTCCCGCGCCCAAGGTAAGAAACCCTAACCTAGAATCCATTTCCCACTATTCTTTTCTTCATCAAGATTTTGAAATTTGATGGAGCTCATAAACTCTTATTTTGTTTTTTGTTGCTTCTTATTGTAGATTATTCACTTCCAATTTGTCATCTACCAACCATTGTATCTCCTAATTCCTCTGGTGAGAGCCCTATTCCTCTAGTGTAATTCCTCTTTTTTATTCCTCTGGTGAAAATTTGTATGCACATTGGGTGTTGTGTAAATGCCAACAATAAGTTTTGTATAAATTCCTATTTATGTTTTTTGATGAATAATACTACCATGTACACTACCTTAAACTTGTTTATGCCTTACTTGCAAGCTTGTTTAATTGTCTCTGATGTATGTATTTATCGTGAGGGGTTGTTAAGGTGTTGATGAGCAGATTCTCCGGATTTGTTCGAGTGTAACTAGGATTTTATAGTATATATTTAACTGTATCGGTATGTTTGTGTTTGACTACTTTATTTCATTTGTCATAGTTGTGTATACTTGAATGGTTTTTTAACGACTGGATTTCGTTGAGAGTGGGGGTAAAATAGTAATATTGAATTATTGGACTGAGCCCCAAATTAACACCCCAACCCACAATAATATTATAGGCTTCATTAATATATCTCCCCAAATTGACAATTGGGCCTGATCTTAATTAGGGCTACCGCATTGAGCCTAATAGTATTATTATTATTATTATTATAGTGTATTCTGATTCTGTTCTTTGGGGTACAATATTCCTCTGTTCTTTAAGGTATGAAATTTCATGTGTTCTTTAAAGTGTGGATCTATTTCTGAATTGCATCTCTAATGTGCATGATCTAGTGGTTTTTTTTTCTTTTTCTTTTTCTTATGGGAAAGATTTTCGTGTTCGCTGATGTTCATCAGATTAATCACTTACAATGGATACAGGTACGCGATTGTTTTCGTATACAACTTTTAATGATTTAGTATGAGATTGATCCTTGGAGTTAAATCCATCAAAATCTTTGGTCGATTTCTTTTTGCCTTGGGTTGAAGTCTGAGATGCTGAGCAAAGGTGAATTCCTAAACGCCATAATGTTACTTAACCTTTCTTGATATTATTTTAATCACTCATCATATGCACAAATGACAACCATAAGGTGTAGTTTATAAATTTTGTACTTAAATGGATTAGTTTTTTTTTTTTGGTCGATTTTTTCTAACTTTTGTTGTATGATAATAATGGATTAAATTATGGGGTAAGTTTAGCTAAACTTATTGATGGTCAAAGCACATCATCGAAGACCCTAATGGAATTACATAACTTTGATAATGGATTAAATGGTCTCTGCTTTTATAACTTGATGATTATTTTGATTATTTAGCTCTTTAAGTTGCACAATTGTATATTTTTGTTCTTAAGTGTAATGTTGGTCTATTGTACATAGTTCACGGGTTTGGATTGTTGATTTTTCTATTCTACTCTACACATCATCATTGAGTTAGAAAATCATATTTTACGGTTACTTTTTTTTTACTCTCTACGTGCACACTTTTCTTTGTCTGTTTTTCTTTGGTTATATACGCACCTGTTCAGGTATTACATATATATTCTTTAGTGTTTTTTTTTTTTTTTCATATTCTTTATTTAGTTGCATTTTCATTTCATTTATGCTGATATGAGTCTCGAGAACTCGAAGTCCTTCAACTTGATAGGTTTGGTGGTAGAGTGGTGATAAGGTCAAACTTGTAGAACCTAATCTGGAGGAAACAAGTAGTAATAAATCAAGGCAAGATAGATCATTACGCGAAATTGATGACATTACTTGTGTTGACTGACAATTTTATTCCATAATATTTCAGGTTGGCAATATAACCCCACATCTTCAAATTTATTGACGATTTTAGTCCACATTGTTGCCCAGTTTCAAAATTGGCTCGAATAAGACACATGCGGACCAATTTCAAGGTGGATTGTTTTCCTTCTCTTTTTAAAAAAAAAAAACAAAATTTCTAAATATTTATTGATAATATATAACTTTATCATTTTATTAAAAATTAGCCTTTTTATGTCATAAAATATCATATATTTATGACTGATATTCAATTTTTTTTAATAAATTGTTGTTATTTAAAAAGAATGATGGCTTCAAATAGTTGTAATAAAATATAAAATGATGATTGAATTAGTAATGACATCTTACAAAATTTGTTCTAAAATAAGATCAAAAGAACATTATTTAGTTCATTCAATAATACATAGTTTTCATGTTAAGTTTATCCTTTATTCACCGATGATACATGTTTCATCCGTTTCTTCACAAATTTCACCCGAACTTTCATCTATTTCACATGTACTAATCGATTTTACAAGCATTTTTTCTTACCGATTTCACCATTTTTTCACCAAATTCACTAGTGTTCACCCGAAGTTTCATTGATTCATATGATTTCACTGTTTAATTTTTTTTACCAGCTAATATATTTATTTTAGCGTTTTTTCCTTCTTTTTTTTATAGATTATAACCATTTTCATTGCTTTTGCCTTTTTCTTCGAATTTTTTTTCCAATTTAAACCACTTTTTCACCGATTTCACCTTGTTTTTGTCGGTTAAAGTTTAACCCGTTTTCACCTATTTCACCGATTTCACGTATTCACCTGAATTTTTTATTGATTAAATAGGTTTTCACCGACTTTAAGCTTTTTTGACCATTTTTGACTGATTTTATCCGTTTTCATTCGTTTATTTACAAATTTCACCCAATTTTTCATCGATTCATATGTTCTGGCTGTTTAATTGTCTTTTACCAGTTTATATTTTATTTAGCGATCTACCCCTTTTTTATCAATTATAACGTTTTTCATTGTTTTTCTATTTTTTGTCGATTTATTTTGCTTTTTACCAGTTTAAACCATTCTTCTATCGATTTCACCTTATTTTTGTCAGTTAAACACTTTTTTTAATTGATTTCACTCGTTTTTACCATTTTTCCCTTTTTACCTATTTTTCATGTTATTTTCACTGATTTCACAAGTGATTCCCCTAAATTTTTCATTGATTAAATATGTTTTATCGACTTTACGTTTTTTTGATCGATTTTATCCTTTTTTCACCTGCTTTAACAGTTTGTTTTGGATTTCGCTGGTCTCATCATTCTTCTTACCAATTTCACAGATTTTTACCAACTTTACATTTATTTTATCGATTTTACCCGTTTTCATCAATTTTTCATAAATTTCACCCGATTTTTATTGATTTCAAATGTATTTACGATTTCATATGCACTTTTTTTTACCGGTTTCACCCGTTTTTTAACCAACTACACCAGTGTTCACCAATTCACCCGGATTTCTTCAATTGCATATTTTTTTTATAGATTTCAACAATTTTCATCGATTTCACCAGTTTTTTGACAAATTTCACTCATTTTTCAAGAAAAGAATTACATGAAAGTACGAGGTTGTGCATGTCTTCATATTCTTTATATTTTGCTTCTATAGCCAAATAAACATTAAGTACTTAACTAAGTCATAAGCATTTTGGTTCATTTATAAGTAAGATGCGATTCTATTTTAAATTTTCATTTTTTAGTTTTTTTCTTCTTCTTTTATATAGCAGAATGTTATTTAAGAGAATTTAATTATAATATTTTGGTTTTAGAGAATTGTATAAGTCTTATATTGTACTAAATCTTTCAATGATACAAATAACATATTTTTACTTAAACCATATTGTTGCTAAATTAAAATAATTTTTATATATATTTTAGGAGCTATTTAAAATAACATTGTTTTTTTCTTATGATTTTTTTATGTGTTATATGAGAAGAATATTTAAATTATAAAAGTTGATGAAAACTATAATTTCTAAATTTTAGCAGTTAATGAAGGAGATAAATATAATAAGATTCCATGTCTAATTATACATTTACCATAATTAATAAAGATTCCATGTCTAATTATACATTTACCATAATTAATATAAAAAGATTCCTTGTCTAATTATTATTCTTCAACTATTTTTACATATTTACCATGGAATTAAATATCACTTTACAACTCAAATAAGGGTATATTAGTCTTCACAAAAAATAAAAATAAACTTAAATTATTCACACTTTTATAATAAGTATATATATAGATTAGAATTTTAGCTTTAATTAAAGTGTATAAATAGAGGAAACGAATGCATCATGTTTTATTATTTTGAATCTATCACAAAAGATGCCCAAGTGGTTATAATGAGGTCTAGAAGGGGCTGAATAGACTTTTTAACCTTTTTAAAAACTTTTCTCTTTTCTTAAGAAGAGTGTGTTGATCAGTGAGATGAGTCCACATAGTTGATATGCAGTCAATTTATCAATGGGATAGATAACTTAGTTTAATTGTTTTTCTTACTTATGATATCAAAGTTTTCAAAAAAAGTTGCAGCGGATATGTCAAAGTATATTTTTCAAACAATGTTTTTAACTCAATTAAAACTTAGAAAGTTTTAACCCTATTTTTAGAAAATTTTCTCAAGTTAAAAGTCGTACCTTTTAAAACTGATTTACTTAGCTTATGGAGAAAACAATGCAATGCAATAAAGTAAATCACACGAGGAATTTTATAGTGGTTCAGCAGGAACAAATCCTCTTAATCCAGTCTTCTAAATCACGGAGATTTAGGTATTATACTAGTAACACATAGGAGCCAGTACAAGAATCTTGTGCTCTTACAATAAAAATAAATGATAAGCAGCAAGATAGAACACATAGTTTCGATTAGGAATCACTCAGAAAACCTAACTACGAAGCTATATCTTTTCACTAATCAGATTAGATATATACTTCTCACAACACTCAGTTGAAAAAATCACTCAGATTTATAAGTGTTTGGTCTTTTTCTTCAACTTGGCTTCATCAACAAATGACTAAGCTGATAGAACTTGCTTCGAGATTTTAGCTTCAGATTTTTCAAGTAGATGTTGTGTTGTTGCTCACTCTTTAATCTCGATCTATTTATAATGTCGGATTTGAATTTTGCCCGTTGAAGATAGGCGATGTTTTAATCCCTGTCAACGCTCATTCTTTGAACATCTCTCTGCAGCAGTTTCATTGTACAGTTACAGTCTGATTATTGCACAGTTCTGTCAGGTGCATTAAATGAACTTTGCTAATCTGAGGTATTTTGAATTTATGTCTCCAATCATTTGCCATAAATACTCTTCTCAGACAACATTTATTACCTTAGGTGCATTTATAATCGTTGTAATAACTTCGGATCACTTCCACTTAGTAGATGAGACCACTAAGCTGATAATCACTCTGCTGAATCAAGTCTTCACTCATCCGTCTTGACTGTAGATAGTGACTAATTTGATCTTCACTTGTCTTCGATTTCACTAAGTTGATTTTGGTCTCTTGTCTTTCAGACTGTAACTCAATTTTCTACTAATCTGATTTTATAATCGTTGTAATAACTTCGGATCACTTCCACTTAGTAGATGAGACCACTAAGCTGATAATCACTCTGCTGAATCAAGTCTTCACTCATCCGTCTTGACTGTAGATAGTGACTAATTTGATCTTCACTTGTCTTCGATTTCACTAAGTTGATTTTGGTCTCTTGTCTTTCAGACTGTAACTCAATTTTCTACTAATCTGATTTATGCTTCTGAATCTTCAAAGATTAATTAAACTTTCATTACTTAGTTGATGACATTTTTGTTATCATCAAAACCTTTATTTTCAAAATTTCTTTCCAACAAAAGAAGAAAATAAAAGCTATTGAAAATTTAAGAGATTGAAGGACATTATAGTAATTGTGTATATCCGTACCCTATAATGTAATCAACGTGTACGGATGAAAGAGAGTCCTATTTTATTCTTCTCTTTATTTTCCTTTCGGGCGCACATCACTAGGTTAATTTCTTGATATTATTTAGCTTGAGACTATTGTACACTTTGATTAAATTTCCAAAAGTGCGTTTAGTGGATTTGATCTTACGATAAGAATTCCATTAGATATTAGAGGAGCGGATCCAAGAGAAGTAAATTGATGAGCCTTTCATAAATGAAATGAGCAGTGAATGATCAAAGCTTTTTATGCATGGTACGTGATAAGAGAAATTGGTGATAGAGTTCCAACCTATTGTGAGATATTAATAATGTGACATAAGGGATTTTTGACAATTTCTATTCTTATTTCTTGTGAATATTATGCTTAATATTGTTATCTTGAAATCTCATTTTCCTTAAGTAAATTATTTTCGATTAAAATAGATTTTTATGGGGGCAATGTATTTATCTTTGAATAACAGATCAAGTGTGCAAATTGACATCGTTTGATTGATCATGCATTGGAACTATTTGAGGCATTATTTGATTACATGGAGATAATGCATTTATTTCTTATTTGATCTCTCAAATTTGCCTATTAATTGTCTGGCCCCCTTCGGAGGATTGTCGGCTTAGGAGCTAGTTCCGTCCATTGTATTTTATTTTATTTGAGTCTGGTTATCTTTTTTTTGATAATTAAGTCTGGTTATCCTTATGAACCAGTTTCGATCATTTGTATTTGTATTTGATAAATCGATGTCCTTGTCATGGGACTAATGTTGGCCGTAGTGTTAATTTGTGAGTTGAAATGAATGTTTGTCTCCTGCTTATTTGGTTTATGAAAATGTCACATTGTTTGTCTGCATTAATATTAATCATTGATATTTGCATGAATTTGACAGTGGTGCCTTAAACTTCTTATTGAGTTAGTAGCTCACCCCTTGCTTGTTATTTTTCAAATTCTTAGACGACTCGAGGTATTGGAAGATGTTTGATTCTGAAGGTTCTTGATAAGAAATAGATAACTACTTAGTAATTTTGTTTCGGTTATTTAGTTTCATATATAGGCAGTTGGAGCCCGAGCCTCTCTTTATTTATGAACCGGATCTAATATTTTAGTAAATGGGTCATTTATGAAATATTAGATACTATTATGCTCATGGTCCAATGGATAGTTACGACGCTTCAACGAATTTATTATTAGTTTTACTATAGTATCTTTAGATCTGAAGGTTTCGTGTCGTCACGGTTGTACCGATGACACAATCGATTACGTCTAAAATTTGGGGCATGACAACTTGGACAGTGATTAGGAATGGAGCATGACATCTTTTATGATCTCATGTTCATTACATTTTCTGACCAAGTTCTTGCAGATCTGTTCAATAGATAACTTGATGCAATATTTTTAAATAACGATTTATTTTCTTGGTGAATTTTCAGAGAATTTAGGGGGCCGTTTGGATCAATTTTCGTTGGGTTTGTCCCAAAAATCGAGCCCCACTAAACAGACCAAACACAATTTGAATTGCGTTCTGCCCAAAAAGTGAGGGCTAAACATGTTCGTGGGTGGCATGAAAGATGAAACCATCCAAACTGAGGGAAATTCTTATCCGCACCGGGTTTGACAGAACCCAAAGTTACTGCAAGGCAAGTGCAATACACTTGTTTTGGGATTTGATGTAACTCCCAGGAGAGTGATCAATCACAAAGCAAGTGCAATACATTTGCTTGGTGATTGGATGGATTTGGCCAAACCAGGTTTGGACAAGAATTTTCCCCAAACTGACTTCATTTACTACATAAAATCTGACCACTCTACAGTTCTGAAACTAGTCTCTGCTACACACCCTTATGTATAATGTATCTAAAAAATTACTCCCCGTTTCATATTAATTGACACATTTGCTAAATTTTTTTGTTTCAAATTAATTGGCATGTTCAGGTTTTCAAAGCATTTAATTTTGCCCCTTTCTCTCATTGGAGTTGAGAAACTCAATGGTTACCACTTACTAATAAAAAATTAAAAAGTAGTCATCATTATAAAGGGTAACTGAGACATTTTACAATTAAAAAGTATGTAATGATGATGTTTCTAAATCTGTGTAAAAACAAAAAATGTGTCAATTAATATGAAACTGAAGAAGTATGTACTAGTGTATTATAATACTGTAGCACCCTACCATACAGTACACATATACATATATATCATTATACTACACAGATGTGTATTATAAATGTACGTATGCATTAATATACAAACACAAGAAGATATAAAATATATGCATTATAATTTTTTTTTTTTTTTTTTTTTTTTTGTAATTATTAACTTAATACAACTATAACTTAATATTGTTTTATGAATTATTATTCAATATTATAACATCAAAAATATATATATATATTAACAAATTGATATCCATCTAATTATTTAAATATACATTCTATTATTTATATCTATTCAAACTCTATTACAACTATTAAAAAATTACTACACCACAATCTCAATCATCATCTTCAATATAATATAATATTTCAAACTCTATAAAATCAATGCTTTTGACACTATTATCAATTTTTCTCCCTCAAATTCCAACATCCAAAATCAATTCAAACCATATCTTAAATTTTTAAAACCCACTAACTACAATTTTACTTATAATATTTTACCATCATAATATTATAACCAAAATCAATTTAAGCCGTGTTTCAATTGTTTCGTCGAGCACACTCAAATCAATTTTAAAACACTGAAACAAAGCCAAACAGAGTCAAAATTGATCCAAACGGGCCCAAATTGATCCAGCTTCTATAATTAATTTATCCAGCAACAATTTCATTGGAGATATGCCTTTTAGCCTAAGTTACACGTATAAAATAAATCTTGTTTTTAATTAATCCACTCACATGATGTATGTTGGTTGTGTTTAACAATCTGTGTAATAGAAATATATTCAATTATATTTCTTATAATTACTATATCAGTAATTAAGTATAAACTATAAATATAATTAAGTATAGTTTACCGAACTAATATAGTATGTATATATTACTATATTCAGGAATTTTTAATAAACAAAGTAGTGGAGTAGAAACTTATTAAAATAAAAAAAAAATATAGTGTTCCAATTTAAATTTTAAAACAAACTACAACTTTGTTTGAAATTTTCTAAGTAATTGAAATGAATATAAATGAATAAACAATTCAATGTTACCTAAATATTCATATACATGATCCGGACGTAGTAATAAAAATAAAATTTCAGAAAACAGTATGAAATCTGATTTAGTTTATAAAGTTGTCTATCCGGATTTTTGTTTAACAAAACTATGTAAACTGAAGAGTTTTTTCAGAAATTAATTTAACTTTTAAATATGAAAATCAAATTAACTCACTGAATTATTAACGAGAAAAAGAGAAGAAGATGAAATAAGACAGAGACTGCGGAAGCAATCTCCTTAAGACAATATTTTCGGGCTATCTACGGTGCACACAGTCGATCCCCGGTAGTCTCCCAAGATACAACAGTCTGATGCTCCTTGTTTGCACGAACAAAGAACCCACGGCGAACTTTAAACAAACGGAACTTCGACAGATATTTAATATTGAAGAAACGAAATAAAGAAAGGAGAGTATTTATGCTTATATTGCTTATAAATTTCGGAGTAATGAATTGGCCAGATTCTTCTCCTATTTATAATAATTGAAAAGCTTTGTTTGGAAGGGTGTGTCTATTCGGATATAACAATTTAATCCGAAAAAGTGCAATCGGTTCGGTTTGAACCGAACCGACACACCATTTCATTAAAAAGGGCGCGCGGATCTTTCCTGGCGAGACGGGTCATCCGCGGATCTTGTTCGGGTCAATCGGATCTGCCTACGCCGATCTACTTTGTATGGATCAATTTATTGGGCTTTTAAGTTTTGGGCCAAAACATTAATTAAATTTTGTCCAAAAAGATAATATTATGTTGAAGCCCAATCTCAATCTCAATCCAAATCCAAATCCAAATCCGAGCCCAAGACCGGACCGTGCCGTGCCGTGCCGAGCCGAGCCGAGCCGATCGGTAGGACGGACGACGGCGGCGGCGCGCGCGTGGGAAACTTTTGATCACCTAGATCCTCACCCCTTTAAAATCTTTGGTACCCCAAAGGGGCCCAACCCTTCACCAGCTTTATCCAAAGCTATAAACTCCGACTCCATTGTGGATCGAGCTATACACGTTTGTTTAGAAGATTTCCAGGAGATTGCGCCTCCTCCTATTGTGAATACACACCCACTTGTGGACTTTGATTCTTCCGAATCAGAGATCCAATTTGCATCACTATATCCCTCAAGGACAGCTGGATATTTTCCATAGTGCAATGCATACTCTGATGTATTCTTTAGGTATCCAAGCACTCTCATTAGTGCTTCCCAGTGAAGTTTGCTTGGATTACTCGTATATCTACTCAATTTATTGATTGAGTAAGCTATGTCTGGCCTCGTGCAATTCATGATATACATGAGACATCCAATTATACGAGCATACTCATTTTGTGATACACTATCTCCTTTATTCTTGTGTAACACTGCCGATGGAAGAAAAGGGTTGTTAGTTCCTCTAAATCCATGCTTCTTAAATTTCTCAAGTACCTTTTCCACATAGTGTGACTGAGATAATTTAATACCACTCGATGATCTTGTTATTTTAACTCCTAAAATAACGTCGGCCTCGCCGAGATCCTTCATATCGAAATTATTTGTTAATATTTTCTTTGTGGACTTAATAACCTCCATGTTAGTCCCAAATATTAACATATCATCTACATAAAGACAAACTCTGACAGTTGCTTGTCCGTATTGTCTTATGTATACACACTTGTCGCATTCGTTGATGCGAAAGCCATTTTTAATCATGACACTATCAAGTTTCTCGTGCCATTGTTTAGGAGCTTGTTTAAGGCCATAAAGAGATCGAACAAGTTTACAAACTTTGTTCTCTTTTCCTTTAACAACGAAACCCTCTGGTTGCTCCATATAAATTTCCTCATTCAATTCACCATTAAGGAAAGCCGTTTTAACATCCATTTGATGAATTTCAAGATTATGTATAGCTGCTAGAGCTATTAATAATCTTATGGATGTTATCCTAGTCACTGGTGAATAGGTATCAAAGAAGTCTATTCCTTCCTTTTGTCGATACCCCTTAGCTACTAATCTAGCTTTATATTTGTCGATAGACCCGTCGGGTTTTAATTTCTTTTTAAAAATCCTTTTACATCCAATTGGTTTACTTCCCGTAGGAAGATCAACCAATTCCCAAGTATTATTACTTAGGATAGATTGTAACTCACTGTCTATCGCTTCTTTCCAATGCGCTGCATCGGGAACAGTCATTGCTTCTTTATATGTTTGAGGGTCATCCTCAATCATATAAGTTAAGAAATCTGGGCCGAAGGATTTAGCTATTTTAGCTCGTTTGCTCCTTCTAGGCTCTTCAGTAACCTCGTTACTGATTTGAGAATCATTTTCCTTAGAGATTGATTCGTACGACCAGTGATCAACAACCTCATTGCTGATTTGAGAATTATCTTCCTTTGAAATTAATTCATATGGTCTCTTATTAGAAGTAACGTTCGAGTTCTTCTTATGTGGAAATACATTCTCGTAGAATGTAGCATCACGTGATTCAATTATAGTATTCACGTGTATGTTGCTTACTTCAGATTTGAACACTAGAAATCTGTAAGCACTACTATTTTCCGCATGACCTATATAGTAGCAATCCACGGTTTTTGGTCCAATTTTTGGTCCAACCTTTTCTTTCTTAGGTTTTGGTACTGCTACCTTTGCCAAGCACCCCCGCACTTTGAGGTATTTATAGCTTGGTTGTCTACCTTTCCATAACTCATACGGAATGGTGTCATTTTTCTTATGCGGAACTCTATTTAATATATGGTTAGCCATAAATAGAGCTTCCCCCCACAAGTTCTTAGGTAAACCCGAATTCAAAAGCAATACATTGATCATGTCTCTTAAGGTTCGGTTTTTCCTTTCGGCTACTCCATTTGATTGAGGTGAGTATGGTGCCGTTGTTTGGTGAATTATCCCTGAGTCGGCACACAATTGTGCAAAGGGATATTCGTATTCACCACCTCTATCAGATCTAAGAATTTTTATCTTCTTATTTAATTGATTTTCCACTTCAGCTTTGTATCTTACAAAATCATTTATTGCTTTCTTTTTCTTACTCAATAAGTAAACGTAGCAATAACGTGTACAATCATCAATAAACGTGATGAAGTACTTTTTCCCTCCTCGAGTTGGAGTTGACTTGAGATTGCACAAGTCTATGTGAATTAGCTCTAAAGGTTGTGAGCTCCTTTCCACTGAAGGGAAAGGTTGTTTCGCAAACTTTGCCTCAACGCAAATTTCTCACTTATAAGATTTATCAATATCAAATTTAGGAATTAATCCTAAGTTTGATAATTTTTTCATTTTTCTAAAATTAATGTGACCTAATCTATCATGCCAAAGTAAAGTAGACTCAAGCAAGTAAGCAGAAGAATTATTATTATTAATAAACTTGTCGTTTTTGCCAATAACGGCTACATTAGCCTTAAATAGGCCATCACACATATATCCTTTGCCTACATACATTCCCCCTTTGGTCAGCAAAAAATTATCTGACTCAAAGGCTAATTTAAAACCTTTCTTAGTAAGGACAGAACCAGAAATTAAATTCTTCCTAATGTCTGGAACATGAAGAACTTCATTGAGAGTAACATCTTTTCCTGAGGTAAATTTGAGAACCACTTTGCCTTGTCCCTCCACCACGGAGTGAGCATCATTTCCCATGTACAACTTCTCTTCATGTTCAAACTTCTTGTATGAAGTGAACATGTTTATGTCATAGCAAATGTGACGGGTAGCTCCAGTATCCACCCACCAGCCTTTGGTTTCACTTGTCAGGAATGCTTCAGCAACTGCAGATAAGTGCATGTTATCGATGGCAGATGGAGCTAGGTTAATGCTAACATTTGCTTCATCCTTCGGCTGAGCACGACTACGACAATCCTTCGCAAGGTGTCCATTCTTTCCACATGTGAAGCAAGCTCCATTGAACTTTCGCTTCTTGTTACCCTTTTGTCCTTTGTTTGAGGTATTGGCCTTACGCTTCTTGCTTTTATTTGAGCCCTCTATTACATGAACCTTTGCCCCCCCGGCCTGAGGCATAGCCACATAGTTACTGCCGCCCTTGTCAGTATACCGATTATTTTCTTCGGTTTTCAGATATTCTGTTAGATCTTGCAGATTCCACTTTGCAACAGATTTCTTGTGCCTCAAGTGATGCTTGAACCCCGTCCAACCAGGAGGAAGCTTGCCAATGATGCAAGCAACCAAGTAAGACTCGCTAAGTTCATGCCCTTCGGCCAAGATATCGTGAATCATCCTCTGGAGTTCTTCCACTTGCTCATTCACAGTTTTGTTGTCAACCATTCGGTAAAATTGGAATTTATCCACAACAAATTTTCTGTAGCCTGCATCTTCAGTCTTAAACTTTTTGGCTAAACTTTCCCACAAGAGTTTACTAGTCTTTAAGGGACTATAAATCTTGTACAAAGATTCATCCAAAAAACTAAGAATGTAATTTCGGCACATGAAATCCGAATGATTCCAAGCTTTGAGCACAATGGCAATTTCCTCGAGTTCCTCTGGAGTCGCTCCCTCCTTTGGTTTAGGTACCTCCTCAGTGAGAAACCTAGCCATGCTCAAGGATGTGATGTAGAAATACATCTTATCTTGCCACGTTGCAAAATCAGTTCCTTTGAACTTAAATGGTGGTACTGCCGGCGGAGCAGCAACCTTTGGTGTTTCAACCACTACACTGTTTGTTGATGCCATCTACACAGATGTATTAAACAATTAATTATTGTCTTAAGATTGTTGGTTGTGTTTAACAATCTGTGTAATTGAAATATATTCAATTATATTTCTTATAATTACTATATCAGTAATTAAGTATAAACTATAAATGTAATTAAGTATAGTTTACCGAACTAATATAGTATGTATATATTACTATATTCAGGAATTTTTAATAAACAAAGTAGTGGAGTAGAAACTTATTAAAATAAAATAAAAAATATAGTGTTCCAATTTAAATTTTAAAACAAACTACAACTTTGTTTGAAAATTTTCTAAGTAATTGAAATGAATATAAATGAATAAACAATTCAATGTTACCTAAATATTCATATACATGATCCGGACGTAGTAATAAAAATAAAATTTCAGAAAACAGTATGAAATCTGATTTAGTTTATAAAGTTGTCTATGATTTTTGTTTAACAAAACTATGTAAACTGAAGAGTTTTTCCAGAAATTAATTTAACTTTTAAATATGAAAATCAAATTAACTCACTGAATTATTAACGAGAAAAAGAGAAGAAGATGAAATAAGACTGAGGCAGCGGAAGCAATCTCCTTAAGACAATATTTTCGGGCTGTCTACGGTGCACACAGTCGATCCCCGGTAGTCTCCCAAGATACAACAGTCTGATGCTCCTTGTTTGCACGAACAAAGAACCCACGGCGAACTTTAAACAAATGGAACTTCGACAGATATTTAATATTGAAGAAACGAAATAAAGAAAGGAGAGTATTTATGCTTATATTGCTTATAAATTTCGGATTAATGAATTGGCCAGATTCTTCTCCTATTTATAATAATTGAAAAGCTTTGTTTGGAAGGGTGTGTCTATTCGGATATAACAATTTAATCCGAAAAAGTGCAACCGGTTCGGTTTGAACCGAACCGACACACCATTTCATTAAAAAGGGCGCGCGGATCTTTCCTGGCGAGACGGGTCATCCGCGGATCTTGTTCGGGTCAATCGGATCTGCCTACGCGGATATACTTTGTATGGATCAATTTATTGGGCTTTTAAGTTTTGGGCCAAAACATTAATTAAATTTTGTCCAAAAAGATAATATTATGTTGAAGTCCAATCTCAATCCAAATCCAAATCTGAGCCCGGACCGGACAGTGCCGTGCCGGTCGGTCGGACGGCGGCGGCGGCGGCGCGCGCGCGTGGGGAACCTTTGATCTCCTAGGTCCTCACCCCTTTAAAATCTTTGGTATCCCAAAGGGGCCCAACCCTTATACCATTTTTTAGCTATTTAGCTAGCTAAAATTTTCCTCTCCAACTCAATGTGGGATAGAGTCTTATTCCATCAATTTCATTCATATTATGTTTTTATGGGCTCAATCCAAATGGGCTCAAACCAATTGGATTTAACATAAAAACTCCAACAATGTATACCAGGAGGAGTTGGAATGTGGAATGATTGGCAAGTTTTAGATGTGAGTTCTAATTCTTTTTTGGGATCATTTCCCTGATTCTTTATTTTGTTTGAGTGATATCAAAGTTCTTAATTTTGCACACTATGAGCTGTTTGGTGTGTTGCTTGATATGGTTTATAAATTTGACTTAGGAATGTGGAGTTTTTTTGCATTTTGCACCATGAAACATGGGAAATAGACACTTTACACTCCTAAAATACAGATTTAATACTTTGCACCCCCAAAATAGGAACAAATCAAGATTTTGCACCCTTTCTAAATTTCCGGCAAAGTTGATCACTAGAGTAAAAAATATTAGGGCTAAATAGGTAATTCATATTTGGATCGTTGCACCCCCAAAAATGAGAAATGGGCACTTTGCACCCCCCAAAAATTGAGAAATGGGCGATTTGTACCCCCGAAATAGAATTAGCACTTAGCACCCTCGAATTAAGTACAACTCAACAACTTGCACCCCCAAAACATATAAATGGGCACTTTGCACTCAAAAATACAAAATTAACACTTAGCACCCTCAAATTAAGAAAAACTCAGTAATTAGCACCCCCTCGTTTTGTCCGGAAGAGTTGACCACCAGGGTCAAAAAAATCTAGGGGCAAAATAGGCAATTCATTTTCTTTTTCCCATAAAATTTGTAAAATACGATTATGAATAATAGAATACTCATTTATCTATCCATCTTTTTTTTCATCAATATACATATATATATATTATAAATTTGTGATATGATTCGGTAAATTTCATGTATTAAAACTTTCTAGAAACATTTCGAATTATTTTGGAATTTTTTTAGGACATTTGAAAAATTGGTAGTCAAAGAAAAATTGTCAAAGATCCAAAAATGAATTCCCTATTTAGCCCTTAGATTTTTTGTACCAGGTGGTCAACTCTGCCGAAGAAAACGTGGGGTGCTAGTTATTGAGTTTTTCTTAATCTGAGGGTGCTAAGTGTTAATTTTATGTTTCATGGGTGCAAAGTGCCCTTTTATCGTGTTTGGGGGGTGCAAATTGCTGAGTTGTTCTTAATTCGAGGGTGCTAAGTGTTAATTCTGTTTCAGGGGTGTAAGGTGCCCATTTTGCAAGTTTCGGAGGTGCAAAGTGCCAAATATTAAAAAATGAATTAACTAATTTTCCCCCGAGCTTTTTTACTCCTGTGGTCAACTTTACTAGAAAATAAGAGAGGGTGCAAAGTGCTGGATTGTTCCTATTTCGAGGATGCAAAGTCCTAAATCTGTGTTTTGGGGGGTGCAAATTGCCTATTTATCATATTTCAAAGATACAAAATGCAAAAAACCCGGAATGTGGATTTGATTTTCGTTAATTTTATTACTAGAAATAGAATCGCAAATTTAGAGTTTTTCTTGCTAGTGTATAGATATGATTCTATTTCTCTATATCAAAATATAAAAGTTTCATTTTATCCTCCCGTTCTATTCTTCTCATAAGGTTGTATCAAATAGTATTTGCTTATACAATTCAATAATACAAACGTCTAAAAGTCACACTACTAATACAACTACTTATTGCACAAATATACATGACTACTTGTTGCACAAATATACAGGGCAACGGCACGTAACCACTAGTACTATATATATATATATTAGTTCACTTGCTCCATGCTCCAGCGTGGAGGATATTGCCCAGTATTCATGTATTCAACTAAGGACAATCTTCTATGTTAAGATGAGTTTCAATATCTAAATTTTACTTAATAAAGTATACTATTATTTTCAATCTTGATAAACATAATAATGATTATATTAATAGAACATATGAGTATATTTGTAAATCAAAACAGTTTATTGACCAAACCAAATCAATTTATGTGCAAGTTCGGGTATCTATTAAGCTTTACATAAATTCTCATCAGATCAGCACACTGTTTTGTTGCACTGTTAAATTCATGAGTATTTATCTGTTATAAATTGTTTGGAAAAAAAATTTAATAAGTAGTTTAGTCAAAATTTTACGAGCTTATTAAGTAAATAAGTTTAAGATTTTATAACATATATTAATAAATGAGCTAAAATAAATTAATGTTCAATATTTAGAAAAATAATACATTAGTAAACAGACTAATAATTATATTAATAAGTAACCTTAACAAAGATGAATCTGATGTGATTTGCTCTGACCTTTTGGAAATTTATTGTGGAAGTTAACTTATAAGCATATTGTGTATAAGTTACCAACAGATGATTGGTCTAGTGGAAGGAACTAGTCGCTCCAAAGTAGCGGACTCAGGTTCGAATCCCTGTTGGGAGAGGTTCCCACTTTATGTGTCCGACGCGCCTCGAAAGGGATTAAACCCTTCGGAAACAAAAAAAATATTGTGTATAAGTTAAGTGAATAAACAGTGTAAGTCATTTGATGGGCTGACCACTTGCAAAGTGACCATAAATGAAAGGATTAAATAAAACGAGAAACATAATATTTTAGGTATTCTTAACATCTTAACAAAACTACAAACATGTTCGATGTGCAAATAAAGTTAATAACATAAGTAAAGTTATTCGATTACTGGCTACGCTGATACATAAGAGATCATGGTTTCCACTTCTTACCATAGACGCTCAAGAAGAGTATATGTTTTATCATCATTGAACTTTGAACGAACTATCGCTGCTGTGACATTATCGTCTAGAAGCATGTATAAGCATGTTTTTATCTTAGCTGAGAAATTGGCGTTGTCACATGTTGAACTCAAAAAACTTGTCTCAGAATACCTAAAAATTCAATTAATTTTTTTAGTCATCAAACAATTTATTTATTTTGTTTTTCTATGTTCACTTTGAAAGTTAAATATACCTTGTTCTTCCAAGACCGTGATTTGAAGCTTCTGGTATATCAACACTTGTTTGTGGCATATTTTGAGTAGGAATGTTGTTTAGGAAATCATTTAGTTTATCAAATAAAATTATTTAATAAGACATCTGTTTAAATTTAATTTTGAATGCTTACTTGATGTTTAGTTGTGCATTATGCCTATGTAGTATTTCGATGAAAGCCCTTGCCAGCTTGAATTTTTGAAACATGCATAATGATGAGGGGTACTTTGGATTCTCTATTTTGGGAGTCACATTTGATCAGAAACCATAGAATCCGACCTCAAAGACATAATCCCGATCCCAGCGCCTTGATCTCCGGACAGCCCAGTCCGATCACCAGCGAAATGGGTCAAGCTCGGATTCACTGTTGGGCTGACCCCAGGCCCGGGCCATTGGGCCAGGAAATGTGTCCATGTGGATGGTTCACCTAGCACACCGCCTCAAGTATAAATACCACTCGCATTTATGACGCCAGACACGCTTTCCCAGGTGCTCCTTGATCGAAGCTACTGCTCGGAATCTCCTCGAGAGTTAGATTAGATCAGTCATTTGTATTGTATTTAGTCTCTAGCTTGTACGGAATCCTATAATGCTCGAATAGGCCCCATATTGTAATCTATATACCCCGTGTTCGGAATATACTTATTAGAGATCAGTACACTCATACCATTGCATACTTTTGTTACTACTTTCCTATTTTGATCAAGCACGAAACCACGTAAGATCAATTGGCTCCCACAGTGGGGCACTTATTTGGGTGTTAGATCGAAAAAATGCCTACTACGAGATGATATACATACAATCGAGGAGAGCCTTCTCATGCAGGAGGAGAGCAGAATTCTGTTAACAACGAGCCCGATGATTTATCTCGAGCGGCTCGTCAGCAAGAGGCTCCACCGATAGTTCAGCAGGAGAATGCACCGATTCAGACAACTATTGCAGACTTAAGATCGATTATTGGAACGATGTGCAGGGAATTTTTGAACACAGGAAGAGCGGATCAGTCTCCAATTGACCAGCCCTTGGCTCATGCGAGACCTGAAGTTCCAGTTTCGAACATTCAAAGAAAAAGAAGATAACAAATCCGATGCCGAGAACGATAATGACCAAGGAAGATCTGATAGTTAGAAACGTAACAGAATTCTCTCCTTGTATTTTCGTCTCTTACTATGTAATCTGAGACTAAGGGTGAAAGCCGTTGCTATGCCCCTTAGATCTAAATAAGAAAAGGGTGAAAGCTGTTGCAACGACCCTCAATATTTGACTAAGGGTGAAAGCCGTTGCTATGCCCCTTAGATCGAAATAAGAAAAGGGTGAAAGTTGTTGCTACGACCCTCAAAAACTGACTAAGGGTGAAAGCCGTTGCTATGCCCCTTAGATCGAAATAAGAAAAGGGTGAAAGCTGTTGCTACGACCCTCAAAAATTGACTAAGGGTGAAAGCCGTTGCTATGCCCCTTAGATCGAAATAAGAAAAGGGTGAAAGTTGTTGCTACGACCCTCAAAATTTGACTAAGGTGAAAGCCGTTGCTATGCCCCTTAGATCGAAATAAGAAAAGGGTGAAAGCTGTTGCTACGACCCTCAAAAATTGACTAAGGGTGAAAACTGTTGCTATGCCCCTTAGATCGAAATAAGAAAAGGGTGAAAGCTGTTGCTACGACCCTAAAAAATTGTCTAAGGGTGAAAGCCGTTGCTATGCCCCTTAGATCGAAATAAGAAAAGGGTGAAAGCTGTTGCTACGACCCTAAAAAACCGACTAAGGGTGAAAGCCATTGCTATGCCCCTTAGATCGAAATAAGAAAAGGGTGAAAGTCGTTGCTACGACCCTCAAAAATTGACTAAGGGTGAAAGCCGTTGCTATGCCCCTTAGATCGAAATAAGAAAAGGGTGAAAGCTGTTGCTACGACCCTAAAAAATTGGCTAAGGGTGAAAGCCGTTGCTATGCCCCTTAGATCGAAATATGAAAAGGGTGAAAGTTGTTGCTATGCCCCTTAGATCGAAATATGAAAAGGTTGAAAGCTGTTGCTACGACCCTTAGTTCAAATTCGCCCATCATCCTGTCACAATTTTTCACCGTTAAGTATATGATTCGATCAAGAATGATGCGAGTTCACGAAATCAAGATAATGAGAAGATTCGATATAGTTGCGCGCCATTTCGATCCGGAAAATTAAAAATTATTCCTTTCGGGTTAATTTATTTAAAGGTATAAAAGAATTTATCTACTTCGGATCAGATTGTTCAACGATCGAATTCACCTATAGCTTAAGCTCGATTATTATTGGATCAAAGTTCAAGTTTGATTACCAAGTTACATATACTTATCTATTTCGGTTCAGACTATTCGAAGATCGAGTTCACCATTGGTCAATTATTTCGAATTTCATATTCAATTGGATAACATAAATTAAATTGCAAGGCAAATATGGATCGAAAAAGAGGCCTTTTATTCATAAACTTTTACGAACAGTTACAAATGATTCCTTGATTACAATGAGTGAATTCGAGCTCAGTACACAGGTTACATCTTCTACTAAGTATCCTACTAAAAATTCTACGACCTACGATAGGGGGCTCTGAGCGACCAGCAGAGCCGCGGAGAGTAAATTTGAACCCAGGGCTCGGACTCTTAACCGATCTAAGATCATCATCTGTGAACAAGACTCGGAGTCTTTATCGATCGACCAATGTCCGGTTCTTGCTGGTGCCTGCCTCCGGTTCATTTACACCCGTTTCCGAGCCGGAATCGCAGGGAACAATTCTCGTTTGATTACTCCAAGCAATCTCGAAGGCACCATCCTTCAAGAAGCACCTTGAAGAAGCTGATGCCTGAGGTCGGAAGCGCTCATTCGGAAGTTGATCCCCTATCCAACTGGAGTGACCATCGGAATACCGTAATGCAAACCCGTCTCAAACTTGAGGTTTTAAAAAAGGCGCATCGTTTGCCGGTACCCCAGATGAGTGATACTTCGTTTGCCGATATCCCAGACGTATCATATAATATTTGGAGAGTTAAAGGCTCGAAACACTGTACGAGTTCGGATCTCGAACATTTTTATTCGGGGAATAAAATTGACGATCGAACTCGGAGAAATGTAAGTCACGATCCAAGGGATCGGAGGAAACATTTTACTGGAAAGTAAATAATGAAGTGGTAAAACCGCAACTATTTATAGCAATGGAAAAACTTTTTTAACGGTCCAGATCTTCCTCCGCGAACGGCCAGGATCCAGGCAGTAAATGAGGCGACTGTTCCGTTTCCCGAGGAATAGGGACTGTTTGGCCATGTTTATGCGGGAATTGTTGGACCTAGTCAGAATAGATATCGTGCCGCGCTCGGAATTATCATTATGATCAATTGTCAAATCGATCGAGTGTACCTATTTCATACCCAATAAGGCAAAACCAGACGTTCGGAGTATGATGGTATAACATTGGCCTATTTTGAAGATGTTCGGAGACTATTGCTCATTTCCCTAACCGAAGTCTATGGTCGGAAAACTCTTACGATTAACAAAACGATAAATATGAAGATATTGTTCAGAAGATTGATCAAGTTATTATCTAAGCAGTTATATGGAGAAAGCTAGTAAAATTGATTCCAGTTCGAGCATCATAAAAGATATTATTTCCGGACAAGTTGGTATTATGCTATAAGTACCTCATATCTTACTCGACCTCTACACTTCTTAAATTTCATTCATTCGATCCAGACGTTCTTTATATTATACCCAAGATTCAGAAAAGGGAAGGGAAAAGCATAAGTAAGCCAGATGTTCGGATTACAAAGTCAGTTTGAAATTTTTATTAAATATTTTCGAGCAAAAATGAAAGTACAAGTTATCGTAATCAAATTATGTTATCTATTATTTCGAGCGAGATACAAAGTTACAATAATCTTCGAGTTACAAAATTGGATGATCGAATCTTAAATCCTACTACATTCTAGATCCTACTACATTTTGGATCCTATGAAATTTTCGGCGTAATCTTCGAGCTTCCTATGATTGTTCGATGATGTCCGTTCTCGAGATTGAGCGTTTGAAGCCACAGGCTTCTGTCTTTGTTTAGCGTTCTTCCGAAGACGAGGTAATTAAGGCATCTTTTTCAAGGTGCAATGTGAATACTTTGTTGTAGACCTTGGTCTTAGACGCCCTCCCTATCATGTCTTCGGAAATTATTTTGGCAACATATCCCTCACTATGTGGACCGTGCCAGTGAACTAATAAGCAGCTGCAGACCCTCCTTGGATAACTTGATGCTCGAACTCCACCAACACTTCGTGGGATCGAAACTACTCCCAGGGTCGTAGGCGGTCAGCAATGACGAGCCCAGACTTTGATCGGCAGCTTATTGGCTTTCCAGATCGGCTTATTGGCCTTCAAGCCCAGAAAGCATTTCGTTTTTCGATACCCCAGACGAATTACAAGTTTTGAAGTTTTTATCTTTTCCCAAGAAGGTGTGAAGTCGAACTTCGAAGATTTAGATAGAAAGGGGCAAACCTCCGATCGTCATCATCGGAGCAAAGGCTTTCATATGGAAAGATTGAATAAAATTTTGGAAGTTAAGAATCACCCCTTTTATAGCAACGCCGGGGCCGATCCAACGACTTATATGCGACGGCAATGGACGATCAAGATTAAAAGACTGTTCCGCTTCCTGAGGAATAGGAACCGTTTGGACGTGTTATGTTGGACATTTCCGTTAGGATTGGGCAGGTTATTTTGACTTGGTCGAAGATACCGTTTATGTTCGACAACTACACATCACTATATACATGATCGAGATTTACCTACTATCAATGGTTGTGAGATGGATCAACAAAAAGCGTTCATTAAGTTAAAGAAAAATAATAAAAAACGGCGCAAGGCCGATACACAACGATTGGAATACAGAGAGAATTATTCAAAGTTACAATTAAAACAGGCAGAACGAAACATAAAATTACAACAGGTCCGGGGCATAACCGTTGTCGCTCAGATGAGTTTGCTCTCGGAGAGAATCTTTCGAAGCTCTGCACTGCGAGCTTCATAGCAACGATCAAAAGCTTCTTTTTTCACGAAGTTCGGAGTTTTTCTTCTCCTGTTCGACCAGGCCTCTAAGTTTCTCCAGTTCTTTATTCAGCTCTTCGTGGACTTGCTCTCATTTCTCCTTTGCAGCTCTTTCTTTCTCCATGGACAATTTCTCCTTGAAGGACTTTTTCTCCTCCAAAGAATGCTCCAAAGCAGCCTTACTCTTGTCCAACTCGAGCGCAGTAGCAACTTGTCGCTCAGCCTCTTGTTCGGCCAGCAGCCCGAGCTCGAGGAACTCTCGTCCGGCCTAGTTTTGATGGATATGAATTATAATAAAAAAAAGGGGAGAGGAAGAGAAGGAAAAGAAAATGAAAACGAATTTTTCAAGAAACTTTGAAAACGAATTTTTCAAGAAATTTTGATTATTACCTGGATAAGAAAATTCAATCCCGACTGGAATGACTGCCATGCACTCTTCCCCTTAGACGACTCAGGCTCGGAGCTGGGACGTTGAGAAAGATAAAATCTCATAACAAAGTTTTCAAATAATTCGTCGGAAGGGGGTTTGTTCTTCAACACTTTGAGGAAGAAGGAGAGGCTAAGTGGAGCCTCCGAAGCAAGGTTCGGACAATAGGAAGTTACGACCTGTGAGGTCTCACCTTGTGTTACGGCCAAGGGTGGTACCTGCACAAATGCATCTTCAGTAGTAGCAGTCATTTTGGCCTTCTTATTTGGCCCTCCATCCTCGGAGTCTGCCTGAACCCCAGGAATCACAAGAGCATCACTCAAGGGCTTATTTTCAGTTATAAGCTCCAATAATGTCTCAGTCGGAGTAATCTCGGCAGAACGAGGTCTCTTGTTCGAAGTGGGGTCAAACGCCTTCTGTTTGCTCGAGCCTCGTTTGGAAGTATCAGAGGAATTCTTGGGGGAATCCTCCACTTCGACCTTAGATTTCTCACTTGATAGAATGGACTTGATGGAAATAATTCTCGAAGATTTCTTTTCAACCGGTTTCTCCTTTTTATTCTCTGATGCCTTAGTAGTTTTGGGTGAGGATGCAGGAGCTTTCGGAGATGGTTTGGACGATTTCCGTTCTTTGGCTGGTTTTTGATCTTTGGATGGAACTTTATCCTTGGCAACTCCAAGAAATAGTTTAGGGTCAATTCGGTCGCCCATCAGCTTATCCATAACGATCGAAGAACGACAAACAAGTTTTAAACACGGATTAGTGTAATTGATCTAAATGCTCCGATCTTATTGCTCTTGGAATATGGGGGAATGGATTGAAATGACCCGTGTATTTATAGTGGAAGATACTTATTATTTTTACGGAATATGAACAGTCGCGACTCCCCAGAAAATTCGAAGAAAACTATTAAATTCGATCACATTTGATAAAAACTCCAATCGTTGAAGTAAACATATATTATATATATGAATCCAAAAAAAAAAAAAAAGGACAGATTACAAAGTAAGAGACAAAAATACAAGGAGAGAATTATGTTACGTTTCTAACTATCAGATCTTCCTTGGTCATTATTGTTCTCGGCATCGGATTTGTTATCTTCTTTTTCACCCTCCTCAGTATCGGAACTATCGTCGTTATCATCGGAACTGTCATTCTCATCCTCGGAGCTATCGTCTTCCTCAGCACTATCAGAATCTTCTGTTGTATTTTCGGCATTATCATCCCGCTCCTCGGATTCATCTTCTATATTGACGTCCTCATCACGATCGGGTTCTTTCTGTTCCAAGGCAGGGTCGGAATCGGCAGAGGACGGCTCATTCAAATCTGGGTTCGGATGGGAACACCAAACTCCTCGACCAAAGGGGCAAACTCATGAGTCACCCAGTCTCCAGAACTTTGTGGTAAGGATGAAGCTGGGTATTCATTCCCTTGCCAATTTTTAAAGGGGTCCATATACTGAAGATAGTCTTCCATATCATCTGGGATCCGTTTAGTCGAAATCAATTGTCGGACGCTCTTATAGAATGTAGTTTGGAGTATTCCGCCTATCTTACTTCGAACCAAGGGATCGAGAACTGGAGATCCCAGAAACTCCCTTATCGCGGGAATCCGACCTTCCTCTCGGCCTTGAGAATAGGATGAAAGGATAGTGCCCTGCAAGCCAATATATTTAGCTTGTATTAGGACTATCGTAAACTTTCTCTAGTATAAATGAATTAATACGCTCGTTTGTTTATAGTATGTAAATCAAACAATGGCCAACTTCATCTCTCGCGAATCACTTAAGCGATTGGATGAAATCCTTGGATCACAATAGACTATGGGACGATTCACTTCGGTATGAGTGCAATCATGAAACAGTCTCTAAGGTCGTGATCTTAAAAGATGTTCCAAGTCATAGATTCCGAACGAGACGGGGTATCGAAGGAATCGCAAAGACTTGTACAAGTATGCATGATTCACTTGGAGTGAATTTGTAGCGTTTCATGAGCAAGGCATTTGATGCTAGTGCATATGAGTAGGTGGTTCGATAGGGGATCGAACGCATCGAACGACCCGAACAGAGAAACCCATTGTGGAAGCGCATGACGCAATTCGGCGATGGGATGTTTCTCAATACTTATAATAGTGTACAATTTAGTCCTTTGACTTGAGGTGCTAGGGCGAATTCGGTGCACGTGAGTACGTACTTTGATTTAGGAGCCGATCACTCTGCCTGATCATTGTGCGACTACTTTGGGTACGTAGGATCGTTTACGCGAATGGTTAGCACTAATATGGGATCTACCGACTCAACGTAGTTTGTTGAGAGAATTTCCTATTAGTTCTTAGATAGATTCCGAGAAACCTATGGCCATAGTTGGTGACAGATTTGGAAAGGGGTTTCCAAATTTAGCAGTCACACTGGAATCATTATCCAGAATTAGAAAGTATAGTTATCGAGATAATTAGATGTGCCGATCAATTCACACACCCTAGGTCTCGATCGGGAAATTAAGTCGATAGAAGGACCGTATGTACATGGTACTTATAAGAGGTGAGGTTCACTGAGATCAATTCACCTGAAGTTGGGCCTCATGGGCTTGTGGCTAGACATCGACCATGAGGTGTGGGTACTCATTAATTAGGAGATTAATTCTTGAGTGATTAATTGAAGGTGTTCAATTAATCGGAGCAATTTATAAGCTCGTAAATTAAATCACGAAAGTCGTGGGCCCGCGGCCAATTGATGGTGAACATAGAGGGTCACACACAATACAATTGGACTGCAATAAATCATATAAGGAAAGTTTGATTTAAAGAGTTAAATCAAAAATGAAGAATTAAAGTGTTAATTCTTAAAGAAGAAAACTAATTAATTAAAGAGTTAATTAATAAGAGAGGAATTAATTTAATTGATTAATTGAAGTAATTAATTAAATGGTCTGAATTAATTAAAAGAGTTTAATTCATTAAAAGATGGTCTAGGTCCATTAGGAAAAATAAAGGCCATGGGCTTTAAGTCTCCTAGTAGGACTAGATCACATCTAGGTCAAGACTCCTTATCTATATAAGGAGCTCAAGACCTCAAAACCCAAGCCCACAAGACACAAATTTCGTCCCCCCCTCTCTCCAAGAGGAGTGGCCGCCGCCCCCTTCTCCATCTGGAGTGGCCGCCCCCTTCTCATCTTCCAGATCTAGATCTGGATCTAGATCTTGTCTTTTCTTCTTCTTTCTTCCTTGCTTGGTATCTCTTCCATCCTAGTTCTGAGCCTGAGAATTCAAGAGAGTTGCTACAATCCAGTTGGTGTGGACACCCCTAGAGGCACAACAAACGGGGTGCTTCTCCGAACCAAAAGTCCTGCAAATACCAATAGAAGACCGGAGAAAAACCACCACCGTTCCTGTGGTGAGGTAAAATCGATAAACCCCCTATGGTTGGTTTATTTGTGTGAAAAATCCTTTTCGTATGACTAGATGAATAAAGATTCTGCTTGGGTTGTTTTAAAAATTTTAAATTCCGCTGCTTTTAACGTTCTGACGTTACCAATAACCCAACAGTGGTATCAGAGCCTAATTCATTACTTTCATACGAAAAGGTCTGAATATAATTTGATTGCTTTATTGTATTGCATGTTGTATTCGTGTTATTGATTCTTACTTGTTATGGGTACATCTGATTTTGGGTAAAATTGCATAAAAACGTTTTGGGCCAATTTTGTATTTTACGAAAATAAAGGGCTGTTTTTGCGATTATCGAATTTTTGGAAAACTGGACTGAAATTGATATTTTATGAACTCTAAGTTTTCTGGACAGAATGGAATTTTCTGGAAATTTTTGAATTTGGGGCTGTTTTGCAATTACCGAAAGTTTTGGGGCTGTTTTGTAAATACCGAAAACTGCAGGGGCTGAATTGCAAATTCAAAAATTTTCTGGAAATAAAATTTTTATTTTCGGTACTCTGCCCAGTTTTATAATTGGGGTTAATTTGTAATTTCCAAATCTTCAGGGGTGAAATCGCAATTTCCAAAAGTTGGGTGCCGAATTGCAATTTTCAAAAGTTGAAATTTTTTATTCAGTTTTTATGTATAAAATGGTTTTGTTTATCCGAATATAGATTACCTATAATTAGTAGTAACTAAAGTAAGAATCTAGAAAAATATTTTAAAGGCGTTTAAAATAATTGAAGTAAGATAGGAAACTAGTAAATGTGTTTGCTTGTTTCTTTGCTCAACGTGAATTGTTTGCGTGGTTTTCGATCGAGCCGAGCCTTGACCTTAGATGTGATTGGTTTATTTTGATTTGGATTTTTTGTTGGGCCTGCGAGCCTTTGATTGGGCCATTTTGTGCCAATGTAATAGATTAGGGCTTTACATTAAATAGTTTAGGATGGAGGCCCATTACATGCAAGAAGGAAGCCCAGTGGAGAATGAAGGCAAGTATGCTTGGTTATTAATGTAATAGCCTAGGCCCATTAAGAACCCATTAGATAGACCAATTGGGACAACATTATTGGCTCAATGATGGCCCAAACATAGGTGGCTCCCGATCGAAAACATATTGTGTTAGAATTGCATGCTAGGTTTATTTATTTATGTCTTATTTATTTAATGGTTCTATTATTTGGCTTGTATGGTGATGCGCGCTAGAATATTAGAACGTAAATAAGATAATTCATAATCGAAGCGGTGAGATCTCGAGAGAGTTTGCTTTAAACTTTCAAACCAGCAAATCCCCTCTTGAATTACAAATTAAGTCATATTGGATTAAAATAAAATGAAGTATTTATATAAATCCAAGCCTTCCATCAGTAGGGAATAGCGTACGTTATCTACTTATCGATTAAGGTGATCCAGAGTCTGACACCCAAGGCGAAGAAAGGGACAATACGTGAAATCTCTCGATTCTTGTTTATTAAATAAACTCGACAAGGGTGGGGACTGGTCGGGACATGTATAATCGACCGATAACCAGTTACGGGGATTTCATGACTGGGCCCGTTGCTCATCGAGATTGATTGGGTTAGACTTAACGAGTAGTACCACTCATGATGTAGCAGTGCTAGATGGGTGCGAAAATCGAGGCAAAATAGCTTGAAGGTTGTGTTGGGACACAATTGGCAATACGTATGCCTACTTGGGGAATTAGTTGTATGGCCACGAGTCGTGGGTGCAATTAATGTCCACTGGGACGTCAAGACCTACTAGGAAATAGGATTTCCCGAACAATTGAAGGGGTAATTGTTTCGATAAAATAGTGGGAGAACTTTTACGATAGAAAGTCCAACCTTCGTAGATTATAAGTATTATTCATTAACTAGTCCTCTATATATTTGTCTTCTCTTTAAAATAGATATTAAGATATCTATAATTGTCCATTATACTATTTATCCTCGACTTATAAAATAACTGGATCAAAATATCGACTGGCGTAGAAACTTGAGGATTGTCCTCAATTCCGAAAGGCGGAATCATGTTCTTAATATTTAGCCTATGCCTGATGCATTTCCGAGATGAGTCCAAAAGGAGGAACGAATCACCCGTAGAGTATGGGAACATTAATGATCGTTTCCTCATATAAGGATGAGTCTCAAAAATGGAACGAATCACCTATAGGGTATGGGAATCTTAATGATCGTTTCCTTAAATTAGCATCAAGGTTGAACGAGCTGAAGAAGCGACATAGGAGTATATCTGAAGCTTTTAAAACAAACCTCCACCTCAAAAGCTTGTTTTGAGGAGCAGTTTCGAATCGTTTGATTCGAGACTTATAAGAAGTTGTTTTAAACTCGAGAATAAGTGAAGGAACTAATGTGAAGGATCACTGTCCTTGTTTTATCAATCTGGTTGAAAACTGGATCGATTAAACGTAGGCCTGCAAGTGAACTTAACATGGACCTTCACCCAAATTCTCCTCCCTGCTCATTCAAACGATTCGTGAAATACTCTGAACTTATTTGATAAGTTGATCACATTTCATGTATTAACCAAAGTAATGGTAAAAGGCAAATAGGAAGAACCTGTTATGATCGTTCACACTTTAAGGACTGCAAAGTCAAAGAAGGGTTAAAGGAAGAAGAAATTGTTCTCTTCTAAAAGTGACCATAAAGGTAATCGAAAGAACTCAAGTAGCCTAAAAGTCGAATTATCCCACTGCACTTAAGAAAGGCACTGATAAGTTTAATTGATTAGAAGGTCTAATTGATTAAGCAACGTTTCAATTAAAGAGTTAATTGAAAAGGAAATGAATCAATTAAAGAGTTAATTGAAAGGAAGTAAATTAATTGAATTAAACCGTTAATTCAATTTGATTGAATTAAATGTGTTAGTTCAATTAATTCCAAGATAATAATCCACACATATGGCACGCAAGGTTAGGTCACATTTCCATAGGAAGGATTCAAAAGCTGGTGTCATCGACGCTTCTTGAAATATAGAGCTTAGATGAACTATCAACTTGCGAATCCTGTCTGAGGGAAAATATGACAAATCTACCGTTTGTTGGGCATCCGGTGCGTACCAAAATAAGTTTGGATTTGATTCATACGAATGAATGTGGACCACTAAACGTTAGTGTGAGAGGAGATTACTCAAACCTCGTGATTTTTACTAATGACTTTAGTCGTTAGTGATGTGTGTATCTTATGAAGTACAAATCTGAAACCTTTGAAAAGTTCAAAGAATTTCGAAACGAAGTAGAGAATCAACAAGGCATAGTATTACGACCATTCGATCTGATCGAGGTGGCAAATACTTAAACCGAGAACTCCTCGATTATCTTACTAAGAATGAGATTCTTATACAACGAACTCCTCCTAAGACACCTCAATTTATTGGAATGTCTGAGAGAAGGAATCGAACCTTGTTGGACATGGTTCGATCCATACTGAGTTTTGTTAAAACTTCCTCATGCATTCTAGGGATTGACCCCCATGACTGCATCGAAGATACTAAACATAGTACCTTCAAAGTCCGTGCCTGGAAAGCCTTACCAAGAAAGGTATTGCAAAACACCTCTATACTCTTATCTATGAGTATAGGGATCTCCTGCCTTAGTTAGGAACAAGAAAGGAGATAAATTGGCTAGTAGATCCAATTCGTATAATTTTGTGGGGTATCCAAAGAAATCCATTGGATACCTGTTCTACAATCCTAAAAACAATAGGTGTTTGTTTCAAGGAATATCCATTTCTTAGAGGATGACTTCGTAACGAATAGAAACGGGACTCTTGTAGAACTTGATGAGGTCCAAGAAGTGAACCCATCCCCACAAACAGTGGGAGCAAATCCAGAAACTGCTGAACCGTCTAGTGCACCAGTACTTTGTAGATCTGATCAAGTTCATGAGGAACTTGAAAGATATGGATTCACCTTATACGAAGAATCTACATTAGATGTAGGCATGCATGCATGGAAAGAGGCCATGTAATCCGAAATGGATTCCATGCATTCCAACAAGGTATAGACCTTGGTCGATCCACCCGAGGGAATTATCCCTTAAGTTGTGAATGGATCTTCAAGCTAGGAATGAGTGGAGAGGTGTTGACCTCTGAGACTCGACTAGTGGTGAAAGGTTATTCACAAAGTTCTGGAACAGACTTTGATGAAACATTTTCTCCAGTAGCAATGTCTGAATCCATTTGGACTCACATTCATTTTGATGAGACAGTCAAGACATTTGACTTCATCGAAAACAAACGTGAACTTTGTATGGAGCTCATATTTTATATGTCGATGACATTCTGCTTATCTGGGATGATATCGGAAAGTTAGCACAGACGAAAGCATGGTTGTCCATGCAATTCTCCATAAAAGATTGGGGAGAGGCATCTTGCGTATTGGGATACGTATCTATAGAGATAGATCGAAGAAGATGTTGGGACTCTCTCAATCTAAGTACATAGAAACAATGCTGAAAAGATTCAGTATGGAAGAATCCAAGAAAGGATTGCTTCCAATGAGACATAGTATCTCTCTTTCCAAATTCATGTGCCCTACATAGGATGAGGATAAAAGAAGAATGTCTCAAATACCTTATGTTTCGACAAAAGGTAGCATGTGGTATGCTATACTATGTACTAGACCAGACGTACAACCTGCTCTAAGTGTCATGAGCAGTTACTAGTCAAACTCCAGTGAAGAGCACTGGACCACCGTAAAAAGCCATCCTTAAGTACTTGAAAAAGACTAAGGATTTGTTATTGGTCTACGGTGGTAGTGGAGAATTGAAACTTGAAGTATTTACTGATTCGAGTTTTCAGTCTGATGTGGATAAATATAAATATAGATTCAAATTTTGAATAAATATTTTGCCTCAATGGGGTAGCGGAAAATTGGAAAGGTTCCAAGCAAAGCACCGTTGCCGACTCAACCACTGAAGCATAATATATTGCAGCATCGGATGCAACAAAAGAGAGTGTTTGGATCAAAAAGCTTCATCCAAAAGTTGGATGTAGTGCCTAGCATTGCGAAGCTCGTGGTTATCTTTTGTGATAACAATGGGGCTATTGCTAAAGCAAAGGACTCGAGATCTCACCAGAAATCTAAACACATTGAGAGAAAAGTACCATTTGATTAGAGAAATCATTGGTAGAGTTAACGCACATAATGGATGCGTCGACTCGGAAGACAACCTAGCGGATCCACTAGTAAAGCCTTAGTCACGAAAAGAGTTCAAAGAACATCTTTGGAAGATGGGTCTTAGAAGCGTTTGTGATTGGCTTTAGGGCAAGTGGGAGAATGAAAGGATAGTGCCCTGCAAGCTAATATATTTAGCTTGTATTAGGACTATCGTAAACTTTCTCTAGTATAAATGAATTAATACGCTCGTTTGTTTATAGTATGTAAATCAAACAATGGCCAACTTCATCTCTTGCGAATCACTTAAGCGATTGGATGAAATCCTTGGATCACAATAGACTATGGGACGATTCACTTCGGTATGAGTGCAATCATGAAACAGTCTCTAAGGTCGTGATCTTAAAAGATGTTCCAAGTCATAGATTCCGAACGAGACGGGGTATCGAAGGAATCGCAAAGACTTGTACAAGTATGCATGATTCACTTGGAGTGAATTTGTAGCGTTTCATGAGCAAGGCATTTGATGCTAGTGCATATGAGTAGGTGGTTCACTAGGGGATCGAACGCATCGAACGACCCGAACAGAGAAACCCATTGTGGAAGCGCATGACGCACATCGGCGATGGGATGTTTCTCAAGACTTATAATAGTGTACGATTTAGTCCTTTGACTTGAGGTGCTAGGGCGAATTCAGTGAACGTGAGTACGTACTTTGATTTAGGAGCCGATCACTCTGCCTGATCATTGTGCTACTACTTTGGGTACGTAGGATCGTGTACGCGAATGGTTAGCACTAATATGGGATCTACCGACTCAACGTAGTGTGTTGAGAGAATTTTCTATTAGTTCTTAGATAATAGATTCCGAGAAACCTATGGCCATAGTTGGTGACGGATTTGGAAAGGGGTTTCCAAATTTAGCAGTCACACTGGAATCATTATTCAGAACTAGAAAGTATAGTTATCGAGATAATTAGAGGTGTCGATCAATTCACACACCCTAGGTCTCGATCGGGAAATTAAGTCGATAGAAGGACCGTATGTACATGGTACTTATAAGAGGTGAGGTTCACTGAGATCAATTCACCTGAAGTTGGGCCTCATGGGCTTGTGGCTAGACATCGACCATGAGGTGTGGGTACTCATGAATTAATAAGGAGATTAATTCTTGAATGATTAATTGAAGGTGTTCAATTAATCGGAGCAATTTATAAGCTCGTAAATTAAATCACGAAAGTCGTGGGCCCGCGGCCAATTGATGGTGAACCTAGAGGGTCACACACAATACAATTGGACTGCAACAAATCATTTAAGGAAAGTTTGATTTAAAGAGTTAAATCAAAACTGAAGAATTAAAGTGTTAATTCTTAAAGAAGAAAACTAATTAATTAAAGAGTTAATTAATAAGAGAGGAATTAATTTAATTGATTAATTGGATTAATTAATTAAATGGGCTGAATTAATTAAAGAGTTTAATTAATTAAAAGATGGTCTAGGTCCATTAGGAAAAATAAAGGCCATGGGCTTTAAGTCTCCTAGTAGGACTAGATCACATCTAGGTCAAGACTCTTTATCTATGTAAGGAGCTCAAGACCTCAAAACCCTAGCCCCCAAGTCACAAATTTCGTCCCCCCCCTCTCTCCAAGAGGAGTGGCCGCCCCCCCCCCCCCCCCCCCCCTTCTCCATCTGGAGTGGCCGCCCCCTTCTCATCTTCCAGATGTAGATCTGGATCTAGATCTGGTCTTTTCTTCTTCTTTCTTCCTTGCTTGGTATCTCTTCCATCCTAGTTCTGAGCCTGAGGATTCAAGAGAGTTGCTACAATCCAGTTGGTGTGGACACCGCTAGAGGCACAACACATGGTGTGCTTCTCCGAACCAAAAGTCCTGCAAATACCGAAAGAAGACCGGAGAAAAACCACCACCGTTCCTGTGGTGAGGTAAAATCGATAAACCCCCTATGGTTGGTTTATTTGTGTGAAAAATCCTTTTCGTATGACTAGATGAATAAAGATTCTTATTAGGTTGTTTTAAAAATTTTAAATTCCGCTGCTTTTAACGTTCTGACGTTACCAATAACCCAACATAGGAGCGTTCAGAATCCACCCTGGCTTGCTCGAGCTCCATCTTTAGTTTCTTAACCTCCTCTTCAAGAGCGCTTTTCTCCTCGACCGCCGACACAATATTTTCCTCCGCGAAAGGAGTATATTTTCCGCTCTTGGCTTCTTCGAGCTCTCTCTTGGTTTCCGATAGCTCTCTTTGATTGTCGGACAACTCCTTAGTGACATTCTCCAGTTGGGCTCGAAGAACAGCATTCTCACCTAATGTTTGTGTGAGAGCATTATGGGCTTCTTGAGATTCTTGTTCCAGGACAGACAATCGGTAAGTTTGGAGAGCGAAGTAATCTCCGACCTAAAAAAAAGAAAGGGGTTCTATTAGATAACATTTAAGATATAAAGGAACGAAATTACGGGGATCGATATTTTATACCTCCTGGAATGATCGGGAAAAATTACCCAAGATTTCAAAATCACTCTCGACAAAATGATCGGACAAGTCTCGTTTGAACCTCCCAACCAGAAAGATCCTCATAGACTTGTCAAACTCATTTTCTCCGTTCGGCCCGAAATCAGTGGAAATAGTTCCGTCTTCTGAATACCCTGCTGCTTTCCGACCTTTGAAATGGTCATCCATGAAGTCGGCTACATCTGGTTCCGATCGTCCAACTCGACCAGGAAGCACGTCGGAAGTTTTGCTGAACGGTCTTACCCTTCTCGAGGATTCGGGAATATCGCTATTCCTTTTCCGCGCCATACGCGCCTCATGCTCCTGCACTCCTTGGATGCGTTTGAAAGTATACAAACTATATCCAGCAGACGAGGAAGAGGGATCGGAAGTGTCGATCGAAAATACAGTACGTAAAGGGCCAGAGAGTGCAGAGTTGGCCGCACTCGCACCTTCGACTCCCCTTAGCGGCAGGAGCCTTGATGGATTTTCAACCAGATTGACGGTCGGATTAGTCATTTTCGTACCTCGAATCCTTTTGACTTTATTTTGTTTTCGAGGCTCACCTTGAGATTTCTTAGAAGTGGAGGCGACGTTCGAACCAGCAACGGATGATCGAAATTTCTCGACGATCTCACCTTTTGAGAGAAAAACCTATATGAGTAGGGACATTGCAAAGACAAAGTAAGGATAAGATATCGCACGAATAGATCGACATACCTAAAGTGAGAGGTACTTTTGCAATATCGGCCTCCTCGGACACGCGTTCAGTTGGCTAATCAGTTTTCTCCTTATTCTGGTGCCCTGAGGATTGGCTGTATTCGATCACTGGAATTGGATAGGTAAGTTGGCTAAGACCAGCCATCCTCAAAATCCCTTCCTGAGCAAGCAGTGCAGTTTGGAAGAGATCAGATTGAAATGGTTTCAGAAAGTCTTCCTTGAGGCGACGCTTGATTTTCTCTTTGATTTGACGCCTGCCATATATCCATGGCCCAGCTCCATCCCATGAGTATGGTTCCGTCTCCGAGCTCCCCTCGGAAGCTGGAACATTCGGACCTTGGACGAAGAAAAACTCTTTTTTCCAACCTTTGGCATTGCTCGTTACCATGTTTGAAAGGATGGATTGGTTCGACCTCTGCGAGAAGTATACGAATCCTGTGTTCGAAGCCGTAGAGATGCTTATTTGAAAGATTTGCCAGAAATTTTGGAAAGATGCTTTTTCCCCCTTTGCCTTCATGAGTGCACTAAACGCAACTATATATTTGAGCTGGTGCAAGCGAGAAGACCTCCAAGAGATCCTTAATCAGAGGGATAAAAGGGATGCGCAACCCATAGGAGAATTGTTGGCCATAGAACGCTTGGCATCCTTTCGGAGGATCGGTAACCCGTTGTTGGGGGGTAGGAATCACGATTGAAAAGCCCTCCGGTAGATACTTTCCGAACTCACCCTCCAGAAGTTCACGACTTTCCTCAGTATAGGCGCTGGCAGTTTGATCAGCCCTAAGTTCGGTTTTATGATGATTGGCGTTGGTCGAGCTTTCCTCCAACTTGTATATCCTGACGAACACGCCGCCGCCAATCTTATATATGTGGGTTTCGTTCTCTGCCAACTGCACCTCCGTTTCAGCTTCTTCCTCGTTTTCGGGCTCGTCACGAACTTCCCCTTCTTCAATATCAGAATCAGAATTAGTGCTCGAACTACTATAGGTTTCCTTGTCAGAAATTTTGTAATTATCAATATACTTGAGGTCAGGATCAGATTCCGACCCCTCTACTACCTTGGATTTGCCTTTATCTTTCGAACTAGACATCGTGGGTTTATGTGACTTTGGTGGTCAGATTTCAAGATTTCTACTATTTCCGATCAACAAGCTCCGATCTAGGGTTTGGATTCTTTCGTGAATGAATCTTCAACGGTCAACGTATATATATAGGGTTAAAAAGGTAAATTGCAAATCGGACCCTGAGTAACCGCGACGGTTGAGCTCCCTCACAGTACATTCAAATTTCTCTTCCAAATAATCGCACTTCCAGCCCCTATACTCTACGAAAATAGGCGGTAGCCTGTTCAGCAAGAAATACACGTTTCCTCAACGTCGAAACACGTCTACTTCTCCGAGCTTCAGCTCCACCTACGCTCGAGAAGTGGGGGAGTATTGGTGAGGTATCAACCACTAGAAATGAACACTTTGATAAAAAATTCAAGCAAAAGAAGATTATCGGCAGTATTCATTCCATAGCAATTAATCATTTTGAGGTTTCCAAGATATGCACTCTTTTTCCCTGGTTCGGTTTTTTTCCACTGGGTTTTTCCGAATTAGGTTTTTAACGAGGCATATCCGAAACACGAAATAATGATTCATATCGACATCATGGCAACGTCTACTTCTTCGAGCTTCTGCTTCACCTACGCTCGAGAAGTGGGGGAGTATTGATGAGGGGTACTTTGGATTCTCTATTTTGGGAGTCACATTTGATCAGAAACCATAGAATCCGACCTCAAAGACATAATCCCGATCCCAGCGCCTTGATCTCCGGATAGCCCAGTCCGATCAGCAGCGAAAGGGGTCAAGCTCGGATTCACTGTTGGGCTGACCCCAGGCCCGGGCCATTGGGCCAGGAAATGTGTCCCTGTGGATGGTTCACCTAGCACACTGCCTCAAGTATAAATACCACTCGCATTTATGACGCCAGACACGCTTTCCCAGGTGCTCCTTGATCGAAGCTACTGCTCGGAATCTCCTCGAGAGTTAGATTAGATCACTCATTTGTATTGTATTTAGTCTCTAGCTTGTACGGCATCCTATAATGCTCGAATAGGCCCCATATTGTAATCTGTATACCCCGTGTTCGGAATATACTTATAAGAGATCAGTACACTCATACCATTGCATACTTTTGTTACTACTTTCCTATTTTGATCAATCACGAAACCACGTAAGATCACATAAATTTTGTTCAATTAGATTGAGGTGTGTCCAAATCTCAGAGCCGCCAAATTGTGAGAGTATGTTTTTGATGAAGTGCATAAGTTATGTTTTCAAAAGTTCCATGTAAACACATGAATCACATTTTTGGTGGAGTGGTTGGTGCGGTTCAACACAGCATGCTGGAATCACTCATGTTTCATATGGCATCCCTGAACGTCCAATTCTGCTCATCGTCTATATTTTAGGATAAAGTTATTAAAGTAGTCTAGTTAATATATATAAGAAATAATTACCTTATTCAAACAATATTAAATATAAATATACATAAGCAATAATTACCTTATTCAAACAATATTAAATATATAACTATCAAAAAAAACAATATTAAATATACTAATTTTCACTAAAGTAAAAATATTAATTCGATAGAAAGATAAGAAATTTTTTGGACATAATATTTGTAAACATTAGCTGATCATGATTAAAATTCAGCCTTATCTATACTAAAACTTAATATCTATACTAATACTTAATATTCAGTAGTAGCTAACTACATCAGTGCAAAAGAAAATACAGGTTCTGACATCTTCACTGGCAGCAAAGTAACAGAACGTTGTCTCCATACTATCAAAAACCCTGTACATGATCCATTAAGTTCAGCATATATCGATCCATCATATCCCTCATCTCTAAATGTCGGGGAAAAGAAGCTAAATTTTATTTCTGGATTGTACATGATAATCATTTGTGGTGATTGTTTGTCAGAGATTTTTCGAAACGTAGTTTGAAGAATATTTACATTAAGGCCTTTGATATTCCATGATAATATTGAACGTTGTTGATGCAAATTCGTATCGAACTTTTTTGCAATGGTTATTTCAGTGTGTGTTAAATCAGATAGGTTGGTTATTGGAAGACAGATTTTTAGAATAGATGTCATTATGTTCTGTCCTATGAATGTAGTTTGAAAGAGCTCGTCGTTTATATGGAAATAGTAGTTGATTTTTTGGCACTGAAGTATGTTTAGATCTATATTTGCAAGTACTTCCATTGCTGTAAACAAATAATATTACTACATTAAATAAATAAAAACTTCAACTTTATGTTTAGATAAATAAAACAGTATTTAATTGGAGATAGCCACATCATATATGAAGTCCACTATCATCCTAAACAAAATCAAAAAAATTATGAACTAAATCGTCTGCAATTTAAACATATACAATCTGAACAATTATTTTGAGATAATTTGTTAAAGAGTACATTTTTTAACAATATAGATATTCATTTATCTGATGTTGATGATGACAGAGTAAAAATCTTTATAATTCAGATCTGAACAAATTAATTTAAGATTTGAAAATAAAATAAGCTACAAGAATTTCAATCAGAACGTAGTACTCATATAAGAAAATTATATGAATATTGCACAAATTATTGTTAAGACGGAATACCTTTGTTTTGCGTAGGAGAAAAATTGTAGCAATTCAGTATTTGTCATGAGGTAAAAGGTTTTTTTTTTTGGACATCAAAGCAATTTATTGGGTGGAGACATTATACTACTCATCTGTTAACTTAGCTTCGACATTAAGCTTTCATAAAGTCAGACCAAATCACATCAAGTTTATCTATTTTTTTTTTACTTTAAATGGTATTTTTCAGTTTAATAATGAAACGGCGATGTTTTATTCTTTTATTTGAAGAAATATTTCGTATAATACTTTTATTTATGGTTAGTATGTAGTTTGATTTTTTTTTCTTTTCACAAAAATATTTAGATAAGAACATTGCTGTTGATATATGAATGAAATATTAATAAATAAACTATATGTAACTATATGTTTATGCGTTCCGATATCACATATACTTAATTAAGCTTTTATGAAGTCAAAACCTATCACTTCAATTTAATTTGATTATTTTATCTCCTTTCAGACAACCAAATAAATAACCATTATGTTTATGTATTCAAATAAGAACGTTGCTTAGACATGTAATCATTAGCTGCAATTTGCGTGTCTTGGAAAACGGAATGGAATAACATATGGATAATTAATACTTAGCTTTATAGTGAAAGAAGTAAAAGTCTTGTCCTTCAATACTTTTTATTGTTCATCTTCTTCTCTCTGAAAAAATCTGAACAGGTATGGACGATAATTTTTCTATATTGTTGGTCCCAAGTGGTCAGATGTGTTCTAGAGAGGGGGGGGGGGGGGTGTGAATAGACCTCTGAAAACTTTGGAAAATTTCTCTAACTTTTCTTATTGTTGGGTTATTGGTAACGTCAGAACGTCAAAAGCAGCGAAATTTTAAAATTTTTAAAATAACCCAATCAAGATATTTATTTATCTAGTCATACAAAAAGGGTTTTTACACAAATCAAAACATCCATAGGGTGTTTAGCGATTTTACCTCACCACAGGAACGGTGGTGGTTTTTCTCCGGTCTTCTTTCAGATCTGCAGGATTTGGTTCGGAGAAGCACCCCATATGTTGTGCCTCTAGCGGTATCCGCACCAACTGGATTGAAGCAACTCCTTTGGATCCACAGGCTCAGAACTAAGATCCATAGGTTATCAAGCAGGAAGAAGGAGAAAAGACCAGATCTAGATCCAGATCTAGATCTGGAAGATGAGAGGGGGCGGCCACTCCATATGGAGAAGGGGGCGGCGGCCACACTTCTTGGAGAGAGAGGGGGACGAAATTTTTGTCTTCTTGGCTTAGGTTTTGAGGTCTTGAGCTCATTATATAGATAAGGAGTCTTGACCTAGATGTGTTTTAATCCTACTAGAAAACTTAAAGCCCATTTACTTATGGCCTTTTGTTTCCTAATGGACCTAGACCACCTTTTAATTAATTAAACCCTTTTAATTAATTCAGCCCATTTAATTAATTAATCCTTCTCCATTAATTAATTAGACTACTTCTAATTAATATTTTTCTCCTTTAAGAATTAACACTTTAATTCCCCAATTTTGATTTAACTCTTTAAATCAAACTTTTCTTATATGATTTGTTGCAGTCCAATTGTATTGTGTGTGACCCTCTAGGTTCACCATCAATTGGCCACGGGCCCACGACTTTCGTGATTTAATTTGCGAGCTTATTAATTGCTCCGATTAATTGAACCACTTCAATTAATCACTCAAGAATTAATCTCCTTATTAATTCATGAGTACCCACACCTCATGGTCGATGTCTAGCCACAAGCCCATGAGGCCCAACTTCAGGTGAATTAATCTCAGTGAACCTCACCTCTTAAAAGTACCATGTACATACGGTCCTTCTATCGACTTAATTTCCCGATCGAGACCTAGGGTGTGTGAATTGATCGGCACCTCTAATTATCTCGATAACTATACTTTCTAATTCGGGATAATAATCCAGTGTGACTGCTAAATTTGGAAACCCCTTTCCAAATTCGTCACCGACCGTGATCACGGGTTTCTCGGATTTATTATCTAAGAATCGTATAGGAAATTCTCTCATTCATTACGACGAGTCGGTAGATTCCATCTTGGTACTAACCACTCGCGTACATAACTATAGGCACCCAACTTAGGCACATTAGGATCAGGCTACGTAACCTGTACCTAAATATAAGTATATACCCATGCACCGAATTCGCCCTAGCACCTCAAGTCTAAGGACTAAATCGTACACTATTATAAGCCTTGAGAAACATCCCATCACCGACTTGCGTCATGCGCTTCCACAATGGGTTTCTCTGTTCGGGTCGTTCGATGCGTTCGATCCCCTATCGAACCACCTACTCATATGCACTTGTTGGGATTCGGTAAGATAAACAGCCCTTCAGGCAGCGGAAAACAAAAATTTTAAGGACCTTTTACGGAATCTTGCCAGGATACTAAACTGGTTGTATATATATGAATATAAAACGACAAGGATAATTAGATCCAAATTATACCTGTCTCCTAGCAAATCCAAGTAACTAGCAAAGTCGTTGTGTTTTCTCCCACGGTAGAATCGATCCAAGCTTTGTTGTAGCGCCCCACGTGTTGCGCCTCTACGAGTTGATACACCACAATATCACGAAATATAATATATCCTAATCGGCTAGAACATAGGATATATTAATATCTAGGATTAGAGAACAAGATTGGAACGAAAAACGAAATCAAAAAATTCTTCCAAAAGGAAGATGGGTTCCGCCGATTTCACTAGGGAGAGAGGGAGAGAATTTTTCTTGACTTGGCTTTTTGGCTCTTGATTAATGTATATTAGATATGACATCAAGTCTCCTACTTATAGGAATCTCATAATCCTAATCCTCCTAGGATTAGGACTCCCAAGTCTTCAAATTCTCCTACATGGGCCATGGCCCTTTTAATTGGAAGACCAAGTCTTCTAATTAATTCATGGCCCATACTTGATTTAATTAATTAGGTCTTTATTTAATTTTCCTATTAAATGGCGCAATTAATTTATTTCTTTCTCATTTAATTAAATTAGACTCTAAGTCTATTTAATTAAATATTCCCATTATTAGTTAAATCCAATTTAATTATCTAACTCACAAATTAAATTCCAATTTAATTTTCAGTCTTGATCCAATTCCAATTGGATCAAGTTCGCTCCAAATTGGTCGACCCAGTCAACCCAGTCGACCCAGTCAACCCAGTCGACCCAGTCGACCCAATCTACCCAGTCGATTTAGTTGACTCAGTTGTTCTTCATTTCCTCGCTTTCGCTTCATGTGTATTGTGTATGCCCCCGTAGGTTCACCACATAATTGGCCTTGGGTTATAATTAAATATTTATTTAATTACTCGAGCATTAAATACTCTAAATCAATCGAACACTCTGTCGACTGATCATTCCAAAATTAGCACCCCTGCTAATTTGGGAATTCTCCCACACTCCACGGTCGATGTCTGACCACAAGCCATGCAGCCGAATCACTGGTGAATTAATTCAGTGAACCTTTTATTCATTTACAATTTCCATATACGCTATAATCTCTCCATCGATCAATCTCCCAGTCAATATTTAAGGGCATGGATTTTTCATCGGTTCCCTTTTGATTCGTTTTGACTTTATGCATTCTGATCTCGAAATAATTCTCTTTGACTTAATCTTTATGAGCTACTTACATAAAGCCGTCAGATACCTTGGCCAAGGATTTTACCAGAATTAATTTCTCACAGAAATTCATAGGAGAATTTCCCAACCTATCAAATCGGGTGAATGGATCCTTTGTTGATGATATGAACCTGCATACGAGTCCCTCTATACCCAACGTGAATCCACAGAGACTTTCTGGTGATCTCCAGTCGGTCGAAACTCACATCTAAGTATAGACGTTCTCGCACCAGATAAACCCTATCACCTCAAGTATTTAGGGATCATTCCTCGTATAATATTGTAAATAGGAATAACTTCAACTCCGATATGCGACTACGCTTCCATGGTGAGTTATTACCTAATTGGGGTATTCAGTGCACTTGCCATCCCAGCAAGTCACCCACTTATGTGTATCGACTATCGCAGTCACGCTCGTGGACCCCAGCGTCCTCCAGTTCATCGGAGTATACACATTAGTGAGAGTCTAACCGAATCCAACGATGTCCCATCTCGATTGGATTCTACGACTCTTGAATATGTTCTAGATCACGGCCTTGGAGATCAGTCCACGGGTTGTCCCATAGCCCTGTGATCTAAGGACTTGTATCCTTATGCGTAGATAATTATTACATAAGATAAAGTTGACCATATAATAAAGATGCATTTATTAATCTAAATTGAATAGTTCCTTTATTTATTACAATAAATGGCAGCCATACAGTTGGCTTGCCGGACACTATTCTATCAATCTCCCACTTGTCCTAAAGCCAACTTTCTATGTTCTTGAGTCCCATCTTTATGAGATGTTTCTCGTATGCCTTTTGAGGCAGTGGCTTCGTAAGCGGGTCCGCGGTATTATCTTCCGAGTCGACACGTTCCATCTTTATGTCTCCTCTACCAATGATATCCCTTATGAAATGGTAACGTCTGAGTACGTGCTTTGATTTCTGATGAGATCTCGGCTCCTTTGCTTGCGCTATTGCTCCATTATTATCACAGAAGATAGTAATGGGCTCAGCAATGCTAGGTATCACATCCAATTTATGGATGAAGTTTTTCATCCAAACACCTTCCTTTGCGGCTTCACACTCCGCAATGTACTCTGCTTCTGTGGTTGAATCTGCGGTAGTATCTTGCTTGGAGCTTTTCCAGCTTACCGCACCACCATTGAGGCAGAATACGTATCCAGATGTTGACTTGAAATCGTCTACATCGCATTGGAAGCTCAAATCTGTAAAGCCTTCCAATTTCAATTCTCCTCCACCGTATACTAAGAACAATTCCTTAGTCCTTCTCAGGTACTTCAGAATTGCCTTTACGGCTAGCTATCCAGTGCTGCTCTCCTGGATCAGACTGATAGCGACTCGTAACGCTTAATGTGTACGCCACGTCTGGTCTAGTACATAGCATACCATACATTATGCTTCCAATAGCGGAGGCATATGGTATTTGAGACATATTGCTTCTCTCTTCAGGTGTCTTTGGGGCCATAGACTTAGAGAGTGCAATACCATGTCTCATTGGAAGTAATCCTCTCTTGGATTCTTCCATACGGAATCTCTTCAGTATTTTATCTATGTACTGTGATTGGGAGAGGCCCAGCAGTCCTTTTGATCTATCTCGGTAGATCCTTATACCTAGTACAAAGGATGCTTCTCCCAAATCCTTCATTGAGAATTGTGTAGACAACCATGCTTTCGTTTCGGATAACACCTTTACATTGTTTCCAATGAGAAGGATGTCATCAACGTAAAGCACCAAAAATTCAACTGTACTCCCACTGATCTTCTTGTACACGCAAGGTTCGAACACGTTTTTTATGAATCCAAAAGTTTGGATTGTTTCATCGAAACGGATGTTCCAACTTCGGGAAGCTTGCTTCAGTCCATAAATGGACCTCTGGAGTTTGCACACCTTGTGCTCATCTCCTTTGGATGCATATCCTTTTGGTTGCTCCATGTAGATCTCCTTATCAATGTCTCCATTGAGGAAGGCAGTCTTCACATCCATCTGCCCTATCTCGTAGTTATACCACGCAGCTATGGCTAGCAAGATTCGAATGGATTTAGGCATTGCGACGGGCGAGAAGGTTTCCTCAAAGTCAATGCCTGGTCTTTGAGTGTATCCTTTTGCCACTAGTCGCGCCTTGTAGGTTATTACCTATCCGTTCACTCCTAGCTTTCGCTTATAGATCCACTTGCAACCCACGGGAGTCACTCCCTCTGGTGGATCTACCAAGGTCCAGACCTTGTTTGAGTGCATGGAGTCCAATTCGGAATCCATGGCTTCGCGCCACTTTCCCGAATCTATGTCCAACATAGCTTCATCGTAAGTCCTTGGGTCGGTTAGAGACTGTCCAGTCTCATGCAGCAGACCGTAGTACCTTTCGGGTTCTCTACGTTGTCTTTCTGACCTACGAAGTATTGGTGTACTTACTGGTTCACTTTCATGCTCTTGTTCTCCCACTGCCTGTGGTGATGGGTCAGCTTGTTCGACCTCTTCGGCCTTTTCAGCTTCTGTGACCTCATCGAGTTCTATGTTGTGTTCTTTCTTGTCCACCAAGAAATCCTTCTCTAAGAAGTGTGCGTTCCTTGAGACAAACGTAGTTTGTCTCGTAGGATCATAGAACTCGTATCCTATCGAGTTTTCTGGATACCCCACGAATTTGCACAAAGTGGATTTTTTTCCAATTTATCTCCCACTAGCTTTTTGACGTAAGCGGGAGATCCCCATATGCGCATGAATGCGTATGAGGGTGCCTTGCCAAACCATAATTCATATGGTGTCTTTTGTACGGATTTAGAAGGTACCATATTTAGTATCTTCGTTGCCGTGAGGAGGGCATGTCCCCAAAATGAAAGAGGAAGGTCAGTGGCACTCATCATGGATCGAACCATATCCATCAAGGTTCGATTCCTTCTCTCAGCTACTCCATTTAATTGTGGTGTAGCAGGAGGAGTCCACTGAGATAATATTCCATGCTCTACAAGATAATTCAGAAATTCGTTACTAAGAAATTCTCCACCTCGGTCAGAACGAAGAGCCTTTATCGTATGACCAAGTTGATTCTCTACTTCCATCTTGAATTCTTTGAATCGTTCAAAGGCTTCAGACTTGTGTTTCAGCAAGAACATATACCCATAACGACTATAGTCGCCAGTGAAGGTAATGAAGTAGTCGTAGCCACCTCGGGCACTTTTTCTTAGTGGTCCACATACGTCAGTATGTATCAAGTCCAATGTTTGCTTGGTTCGCTCAGGGTTTCCTCTAAATGGCAACTTAGCCATTTTACCCTTAAGACATGGTTCACATGTTGGCATTTCATCAATGTGCTTGATCTCAAGCGCGCCAGAAGATGCCAATGTTTGAATCCTTGACTTGGATATATGACCAAGTCGAGCGTGCCATAATTTGGCAAAAATTTCATTATCTTGTTTTCTTTTGTTTTGTTGTACGTGCATAACTAACTTAGGTGGTTCTATGGTGTATAGTCCATCTTTCAATGTACCAGTGAAAAACAAATGATCATTCATGAATAATGAAAAGGAACCTTTATTAATAGTAAAATTAAAACCTTCATTATCCAAAACAGGAATAGAAATAATGTTTTTCACTAAGCCATGTACATAAAGAACGTTCCTAAGGACTAACTTATTACCACCGAAATTTAACTCCACTTCGCCTATGGCCTCGGCAGCAGCTCTAGCTCCATTGCCAAATCGCAGGATCCAATCCTCAGGCCTAAGTGGCCTTGTTGCTCCCATCACCTGTAAATCATTACAAAGATGGGAACCACAAGGAGTGTCTAACACCCAAGATGCACAGTTAATTGATAAATTAACTTCAACAAGGAATATACCTTTCGAGTTCTCCAAGAACTCTACTTTGATCCTCTCCCTTGACCTCGTGCAGTAAGGAGCTCTGGTTTTTATTTGTCTCGACTTTGATCGCCGCCCAGTCATATCACCAACCCCTGCTTTCTTTCCAAAAGAAGCTTCATGTTCCTCGAGCATTTGTCGTAGGACGTGCACAATAATCTCTCGTCTTTGGAGATTCAAGTCCGCGACAAAACTGTCATATGATTTAGGAAGAGATTGTAGGATTATATCCACACGAAAATCATTGTCCATCATGACACCCATATCATCGAGTTCAGACAGAAGTCAAATCATCTTGTGTACGTGGATTTCGACAGGAGTTTCTCTTCTCTTTCTTGCTTGCAAGAGTTCTCTCGTTATCGCGAATCTGCGACGACCATCTCTAGTCCCATAAAGGAATTTGAGATTCGAGAGAATCTCTTTTGCGGATACCATATGCTCATGTTGTAACCGCAGATCAAGTAACATATATTCCAACATGTAATCACGAGCTAAGCTATCATCCAATTTCCATTTGGTGATGCTTTTTCGAAGCTCATCGGGAACATCATGTGAAATATCAACGGGTGGAGGTACAGACAAAACGTATGAAATGTTTTCAGCATCAAAAAGTCCAATCAAATGGTGCAACCAGAAGTGCAGGTTTGGTCCAGTTAAAATGTTACGTTCAAGTGATGAGATGGACAAATCTCTAAGTGCTCTAAGCTCTTTAGTCATCGTATCTATAAAAGACGATAGAAGAAATAAATACGCGAATGATTAATTTTAAATGCATAATTTACAAACATGGTTTTTATTTGTAAATTACTCCCACTATTTTAATCAAAATCTTATGCCCCCACATAAGTTTCGGGAATATAAAAATATCCTAGCGGGCTCAAGGCCCAAATGCAATCTTCTAGTACCCACGACTCATTGGCCATACTATTAGATCCACTTGGTGGGTGATCACGTCGCCGGTTAACCATCGCATCTATCCCTTGAGTTCATTTAGCCTCGTTTTTCGTTATGGACCCACGACTCGTGAGACATCCATACTTACTAGCGGTAAATCATGTCCAATACTCGTGGAGAGAAATAGTTCAATCCTAGACGCCCCACGACTCGTGAGACAGCGCCTAGAACCTTGCTATCCCCTCCCTTGGCACTAAACTGTGCATCGAGGCAATAGACATATTATCATCCTATAGCTCGACCCACGACTCGTGAGACATCGAGATATATTCGTACAATATGACTAAGACCTAGTAATTGGATAGGCTCGGACCATAGACACCATTCATATGCGCCCGTTATTCGATTTAATATTATAATTGAATTTTAAAGTTCAATTGGAGGTTTCATCAAATTTTCTTGTGCGAGGTCTCATCAGATTATGCTTCATCTTGTTTACGTTATCTATTCTAAGCATGCATGACATACATCAAATAATAATAAGTAAACACACATCACCTAGCAAGATATGATTGATCGATTGCCCATCCTATGCGATCCATCACGAGCCATGTGATGGATCAATTGGTCAGTCTAGGGTGGAAATTAAATGTCCTAACTATTACAATTTTCTAACCCATACATGCATGGGCCTTCTTGTAATATCCTCCTTGATTGGGCCTCCATGTATTGAATTGGGCCTCCATGTCCTCCAAGGTAATGGGCCTCCATGTGGATCTCCAAGTCTTCATGAGGTCTTCTCGGCTTCAAGCCTAAACTAAGTCTAACTTATAATGGCCCTATTCTATTACATTTTAATTTGCTCAAGCAAGGGGCACCAATCAGGCCCATTTAATTACAACCCATAAAAATAAACCAAAATCTACACAGGGCTTAGGGGCAGAAATCGATCAATCCACATATTCACTCAAGAACATGCATAAATTCACATAATAAGAAAAATGTAAATTTATCGGCTCCTTTAATTTTAATTCACAAAAATTATCCAAGTTAATTAATTTTGAATTAACAATTAATCTCTAAGATTAATTAACTCTTACTTGAGTTCTAAGTAATCTACAATTCTTATCTTGATAAAGTCGGTTAATTAAGATAGTTACAAATCTTCCAAGATTTCTATCTTGTCCAAAACTCTAAGTTTCACAATTTTCCAAATCTCCAAGATTCTAACGATAATCCTATTTTGACTAGATTAGATAACTAAGGTAGTTCCCAAATCTTCCAAGATTCCTACCTTATCCAAAACTCCAAGTTTCCTAATCTCACAAATCTCCAAGATTCATCAAACTTTCCAAAATAGGCAAATTAGAGACTAACCAAAAATCAGCCACATAGTGACCAATAGAGGACTGCCACGTGGCCAACCCACACTCGGCCTCAAGGGCCGCGCGTGGACTGCTCACGGCAGCCGCTGCTGCGCGTAGCAGCGCACGGCAGTGCGCGGCTGCGCGTGACAGCACGCGGCAGATAGCCCGTAGGTTGCTGCCGTGTGCCGCACGCGCATCCAGCGTGCTGCTGTGGGCAGCAGCTTACGGTGGCCGCGCACCGCAGCGTGCCACCGCGGTTGGGTCTAAATTTTTTTTTTTTTTTGTTTTCTTGATTACTTTTGATTTAATTAAAACAGATCCAATTAATTAAATCATAATCCAAAATAAAAATTAACATGATAAAATTTCGAATCAAAATTTTCTATTAACTCCAAGTTAATCAGATCTACGTTCTAAAACACATACAGTAAAAGAACTAGCCACATATAAATCAAACATATGATTTAAAACACAGAATTTGCAAATTCATATATATACAAAGACAGAGTTGGCTCTGATACCACTGTTGGGATTCGGTAAGATAAACAGCCCTTCAGGCAGCGGAAAACAAAAATTTTAAGGACCTCTTACGGAATCTTGCCAGGAAACTAAACTGGTTGTATATATATGAATATAAAACGACAAGGATAATTAGATCCAAATTATACCTGTCTCCTAGCAAATCCAAGTAACTAGCAAAGTCGTTGCATTTTCTCCCTCGGTAGAATCGATCCAAGCTTTGTTGTAGCGCCCCACGTGTTGCGCCTCTACGAGTTGATACACCACAATATCACGAAATATAATATATCCTAATCGGATAGAACATAGGATATATTAATATCTAGGATTAGAGAACAAGATTGGAACGAAAAACGAAATCGAAAAATTCTTCCAAAAGGAAGATGGGTTCGACCGATTTCACTAGGGAGAGAGGGAGAGAATTTTTCTTGACTTGGCTTTTTGGCTCTTGATTAATGTATATTAGATATGACATCATGTCTCCTACTTACAGGAATCTCATAATCCTAATCCTCCTAGGAATAGGACTCCCAAGTCTTCTAATTCTCCTACATGGGCCATGGCCCTTTTAATTGGAAGACCAAGTCTTCTAATTAATTCATGGCCCATACTTGATTTAATTAATTGGGTCTTTATTTAACTTTCCAATTAAATGGCCCAATTAATTTATTTCTTTCTCATTTAATTAAATTAGACTCTAAGTCTATTTAATTAAATATTCCCATTATTAATTAAATCCAATTTAATTATCTAACTCACAAATTAAATTCCAATTTAATTTCCAGTCTTGATCCAATTCCAATTGGATCAAGTTCGCTCCAATTGGGTCGACCCAGTCAACCCAGTCGACCCAGTCGACCCAATCGACCCAGTCGATTTAGTTGACTCAGTTGTTCTTCATTTCCTCGCTTTCGCTTCATGTGTATTGTGTATGCCCCCGTAGGTTCACCACATAATTGGCCGTGGGTTATAATTAAATATTTATTTAATTACTCGAGCATTAAATACTCTAAATCAATCGAACACTCTGTCGACTGATCATTCCAAAATTAGCACCCCTGCTAATTTGGGAATTCTCCCACACTCCACGGTCGATGTCTGACCACAAGCCCATGGAGCCCAATCACTGGTGAATTAATTCGGTGAACCTTTTATTCATTTACAATTTCCATATACTCTATAATCTCTCTATCGATCAATCTCCCAGTCAATATTTAAGGGCATGAATTTTTCATCGGTTCCCTTGTAATTCGTTTTGACTTTATGCATTCTGATCTCGAAATAATTCTCTTTGACTTAATCTTTATGAGCTACTTACATAAAGCCATCAGATACCTTGGCCAAGGATTTTACCAGAATTAATTTCTCACAGAAATCCATAGGAGAATTTCCCAACCTATCAAATCGGGTCAATGGATCCTTTGTTGATGATATGAACCTGCATACGAGTCCCTCTATACCTAACGTGAATCCACAGAGACTTTCTGGTGATCTCCAGTCGGTCGGAACTCACATCTAAGTATAGACGTTCTCGCACCAGATAAACCCTATCACCTCAAGTATTTAGGGATCATTCCTCGTATACTATTGTAAATAGGAATAATTTCAACTCCGATATGCGACTACCGCTTCCATGGTGAGTTATTACCTAATTGGGGTATTCAGTGCACTTGCCATCCTAGCAAGTCACCCATTTATGTGTATCAACCATCCCAGTCACGCTCGTGGACCCCAGCGTCCTCCAGTTCATCGGAGTATACACATTAGTGAGAGTCTAACCGAATCCAACGATGTCCCATCTCGATTGGATTCTACGACTCTTGAATATGTTCTAGATCACGGCCTTGGAGATCAGTCCACGGGTTGTCCCATAGCCCTGTGATCTAAGGACTTGTATCCTTATGCGTAGATAATTATTACATAAGATAAAGTTGACCATATAATAAAGATGCATTTATTAATCTAAATTGAATAGTTCCTTTATTTATTACAATAAATGGCAGCCATACAGTTGGCTTGCCGGACACTATTCTATCAACACTGACATCAAATTTCTTGTTCATGAAACTCTACAAATTCACTCCATGTGAATTATGCATATTCATACAAGTCTTGGTGATTCCTTCGATACCCCGTCTCGTTCGGAATCTATGACTTGGAACGTGTTTTAAGATCACGACCTTAGAGACTGTTTCATGATTGCACTCAATACCGAAGTGAATCGTCCCATAGTCTATTGTGATCTAAGGATTTCATCCAATCGCTTAAGTGATTCGCGAGAGATGAAGTTGGTCATTGTTTGATTTACATACTATAAACAAACGAGCGTATTAATTCATTTATACTAGATAAAGATTACGATAGTCCTAATACAAGCTAAATATATTGGCTTGCAGGGCACTATCCTATCAATCTCCCACTTGCCCTAAAGCCAATCACAAACGCTTCTAAGACCCATCTTCCAAAGATGTTCTTCGAACTCTTTTCGTGACAAAGGCTTTACTAGTGGATCCACTAAATTGTCTTCCGAGTCGACGTGATCCATTATGTACGTCTACTCTACCAATGATTTATCCAATCAAATGGTACATTTTCTCTCAATGTGTTTAGATTTCTGGTGAGATCTCGAGTTCTTTGCTTTTAGCAATAGCTCCATTGTTATCACAAAAGATAACCATGAGCTTCACAATGCTAGGCACTACATCCAACCATTGGATGAAGTTTTTCAATTTACCGCTACCCCATTGAGGCAAAATATGTATCCAAATTGGATATATATATTCATCCACATCAGACTGAAAATTCGAATCATTAAATCCTTCGAGTTTTAATTCTCCATTACCGCCGTAGACCAAGAACAAATCCTTAGTCTTTCTCAAGAGCTTAAGGATATCTTTTTCGGTGGTCCAGTACTCTTCACCAGAGTTTGACTAGTACCTGCTCGTGACACTTGAGCAGGTTCTACGTCTGGTCTAGTACATATTATAGCATACCATATGCTACCTTTTGTCGAAACATAAGGTATTTGAGACATTCTCCTTTTATCCTCCTTCGATGTAGGGCACATAGATTTGGAAAAAGAGATACAATGTCTCATTGGAAGCAATCCTCTCTTGGATTCTTCCATACTGAATCTTTTTAGTATTGTTTCTATGTACTTAGATTTAGAGAGTCCCAACATCTTCTTCGATCTATCTCTATTGATACGTATCCTAATACGCAAGATGTATCTCCCAAATCTTTCATGGAGAATTGCATGGATAACCATGCTTTCGTCTGCGCTAACATTCCGATATCATCCCAGATAAGCAGAATGTGATCGACATATAAAATATGAGCTTCATAGAGCTCCCACTAATCCTTTTGTACACTCAAAGTTTACATTCGTTTTTGATGAAGTCAAATGCCTTGACTGTCTCATCAAAACAAACGTGAATCTAAATGGATTCAGACATTGCTACTGGAGAAAAGGTTTCATCAAAGTCTGTTCCAGAACTTTGTGAATAGCCTTTTACCACTAGTCGAGTCTTAGAGGTTAACACCTCTCCATTCATTCCTAGCTTGAAGATCCATTCACTACTTAAAGCTATAAAATCCCTAGGGTGGATCGACCTAGGTCCATACCTTGTTGGAATGCATGGAATCCAATTCGGGTTGCATTGATGCACGTCTACATCTAATGTAGCTTCTTCGTATATGGTGAATCCATATCTTTCAAGCTTCTTACGAACTTGATCAGATCTACGAAGTACTGGTGTACTAGACGGTTTAGCAGTTTCTGGATTAACTCCCACTGTTTGTGGGGATGGGTCCAAATCTTCGACTTCATCAAATTCCATGACATCCCCTATTTCCTTTGACGAGAATTTCATCAACTGAGGAACGGGTAGTTAGGAGAAACGATTCTTTCTCATTGTCGTGGAACAGGTATCCAATGGATTTCTTTGGATACCCCACAAACTTATACAAATTGGATCTATTATCCAATTTATCTCCTTTCTTGTTCCCAACTTAGGCAGGAGATCCCTATGCTCATAAGTAAGAGTATAGAGGTGCATTACAATACCATTCTTGGTAAGACTTTGTAGGCACGGACTTTGAAGGTACTTTGCTCAGTATCTTCGATTCAGCCAGGAGGACCAACCCCTAGAATGCATAAGGAAGCTTAACAAAACTCAACATGGATTGAACAATGTCTAACAATGTTCGTTTCCTTCTCTTAGACAATCCAATAAGTTGAGGCGTCATAGGAGGAGTTTGTTGTATGAGAACCCCATTCTCAATAAGATAATTGAGGAATTCTTGACTTAAGTATTTGCCATCTCGATTAGATCGAATGGCCGTAATACTATGCCTTTGTTACTTCTCTACTTCGTTTCGAAAATTCTTTGAACTTTTCAAAGGTTTTTTTTTGGATTTGTATCTCACTAGATACATATATCACTAACGACCAAAGTCATTAGCAAAAAGGTACGAGGTATGAGTAATCTCCTCTTACACTAACCTTTAGTGGTCCACATTCATTCGTATGGATCAAATCCAAAGTTATTTGGTTCGCTCTTGATTCCCTGTGAAGGGAGATCTGGTCATCTTTCCTGTGAGACAGGATTCGCAGGTTGGAAGTTCATCTAAGTTCTATATTTCAAGAGCCTTAGAAGAAACCAACTTCTGAATCCTACTCTTGGAGATATGTCCAAGTCTAGCGTGCCAAAGTTGTGGATTATTATCTTGGTATTAATTGAACTTAGCACATTAATTCAATAGTATTGAGTTAACGGTTTAATTCAATTAATTTGCTTCCTTTCAATTAACTCTTTAATTGATTCATCTACTTTTTCAATTGACCCTTTAATTGAAACGTTGCTTAATTAATTAGACCTTCTAATCAATTAAACAAATCAGTGCCTTTCTAAGATTCAGTGGGATAATTCGACTTTTAGACTACTTGCGTTCTTTCGACTACCTTTATGGTCGATTTTAGAAGAGAACAACTTCTTCTTCACATTACTCTTCTTTTACTTTGCAGTCCATGAAGTGTGAACGATCATGACAGGTTTATCCTATTTGCCTTTTACCAATACTTTGGTTAATTCATGAAATGTGATCAACTTATCAAATAAGATCAGAGTATTTCACGAATCTTTTGAATGAGCGGGAGGAGAATTTAAATGGAGGTCAATGCTAAGATCACTTGCAGGCCTATGTTTAATCGATCTAGTTTTCAACTAGATTGACAAAACAAGGACAGTGATCCTTGACATTAGTTCCTTCACTTATTCTCGAGTTTTAAAACAACTCCTTAGTGGCCTCAAATCAAACGATTCGAAATTGCTTTTGAAAACAAACTTTTGAGGTGGAGGTTTGTTTTTTAAGCTTCAGACATATTCCTATGTCGCTTCTTTAGCTCGTTCAATCTTGATGCTTATATGAGGAAACGATCATTAATATTCCCATACCCTATAGGTGATTCGTTCCACTTTTGAGACTCGTCCTTATATGAGGAAACGATCATTAATATTCCCATACCCTACGGGTGATTCGTTCCTCCTCTTAGACTCATCTCGGAAGTGCATCAGGCATAGGCTAGTTATTAAGAACATGACTCCGACTTTCGGAATTGAGGACAATACTCAAGTTTCTACGCCAGTCGATATTTTGATCCAGTTATTTTATAAGTCGAGGATAAATAGTATAATGGATAATTATAGATATCTTAATATCTATTTTAAAGAGAAGACAAATATACAGAGGACTAGTTAATGAATAATACTTATAAGCTACGAAGGTTGGACTTTCTATCGTAAAAGTTCTCCCACTATTTTATCGAAACAATTACCCCTTCAATTGTTCGGGAAATCCTATTTCCTAGTAGGTCTTGACGTCCCAGCGGATATTAATTGCACCCACGACTCGTGGCCATACAACTAATTCCCTAGGTAGGCATACTTATTGCCAATTGTGTCTCTACACAACCTTCAAGCTATTCTGCCTCGATTTCCGCACTCATCTAGCACTGCTACATCATGAGTGGTAATACTCGTTAAGTCTAACCAAATCAATCTCGATGAGCAACGGGCCCGGTCATGAAATCCACGTAACTGGTTATCGGTCGATTATACATGTCCCGACCAGTCCCCACCCTTGTCGTGTTTATTTAATAAACAAGAATCGAGAGATTTCACATATTGTCCCTTTCTTCGCCTCGGGTGCCAGACTCTGGATCACCTTAATCGATAAGTAGACAACATACGCTAGTCCCTATTGATGGAAGGCTTGGATTTATATAAATACTTCATTTTATTTTAATCCAATATGACTTAATATTTAATTCAAGAGGGGATTTGCTGGTTTGATAGTTTAAGGCAAACTCTCTCGAGATCTCACCGCTTCGATTATGAATTATCTTATTTACGTTCTAATATTCTAGCGCGCATCACCATACAAGCCAAAAATAGAACCAATAAATAAATAAGACATAAATAAATAAACCTAGCATGCTTTTCAAACACAATATGTTTTCGATCGGGAGCCACCTATGTTTGGGCCATCATTGAGCCAATAATGTTGGCCCAATTGGTCTATCTAATGGGTTCTTAATGGGCCTAGGCTATTACATTAATAACCAAGCATACTTGGCCTTCATTCTCCACTGGGCTTCCTTCTTGCATGTAATGGGCCTCCATCCTAAACTATTTAATGTAAAGCCCTAATCTATTACATTGGCACAAAAAGGCCCAAATAAAGGCTTGCAGGCCTAACAAAAATCCAAAGCCAAAATAAACCAATCACATCTAAGGTCAAGGCTCGGTTCGATCGAAAACCACGTAATCAATTCACGTTGAGCAAAGAAACAAGCAAACAAATTTACTAGTTTCCTATCTTACTTCAATTATTTTAAACGCCTTTAAAATATTTCTCTAGATTCCTACTTTAGTCTCTACTAATTATAGGTAATCTATGTTCGGATAAACAAAACCATTTTATGCATAAAAAACAGAATAAAAATTTTCAACTTTTGAAAATTGCAATTCGGCCCTCCAACTTTTGGAAATTGCGATTTGAAACCCTGAAGTTTTGGAAATTACAAATTAATCCCAAACATAAAACTTGCCAGAGGACCGAAAATAAAAAATTTATTTCCAGAAAAAAATTCGAATTTGCAAATTCAGCCCCTGCAGTTTTCGGTATTTACAAAACAACCCCAAAACTTTCGGTAATTGCAAAACAGCCCCAAATTTGAAAATTTCCAGAAAGTTCCATTCTGTCCAGAAAGTATACAGTTCGCAAAATCTCAATTTCAGTCCAGGTTTTCCAAAAACTCGCTAATCGCAAAAACAACCCCACAATTTTCGAAAAATACAAATTGGCCCAAAACGTTTTTATGCAATTTTACCCAAAATCAGATCTACCCATAACAAGTAAGAATCATCAACATGAATATAACAAGCAATACAATAAAGCATTAAAATTATATTCAGACCTTTTCGTATGAGAGTAATGAATTAGGCTCTGATACCACTGTTGGGTTATTGGTAACATCAGAACTTCAAAAGCAGCGGAATTTTAAAATTTTTAAAATAACCCAATCATGATATTTATTCATCTAGTCATACAAAAAGGGTTTTTACACAAATCAAAACATCCATAGGGTGTTTAGCGATTTTACCTCTCCACAGGAACGGTGGTGGTTTTTCTCTGGTCTTCTTTCAGATCTGCAGGATTTGGTTCGGAGAAGCACCCCATATGTTGTGCCTCTAGCGGTATCCACACCAACTGGATTGAAACAACTCCTTTGGATCCACAGGCTCAGAACTAAGATCCATAGGTTATCTAGCAGGAAGAAGGAGAAAAGACCAGATCTAGATCTGGAAGATGAGAAGGGGGCGGCCACTCCAGATGGAGAAGAGGGCGGCGGCCACACTTCTTGGAGAGAGAGGGGGACGAAATTTTTGTCTTCTTGGCTTAGGTTTTGAGGTCTTGAGCTCCTTATATAGATAAAGAGTCTTGACCTAGATGTGTTTTAATCCTACTACAAAACTTAAAGCCCATTTACTTATGGCCTTTTGTTTCCTAATGGACCTAGACCACCTTTTAATTAATTAAACCCTTTAATTAATTAAACCCTTTTAATTAATTAAACCCATTTAATTAATTAATCCTTCTCCATTAATTAATTAGACTACTTCTAATTAATATTTTTCTCCTTTAAGAATTAACACTTTAATTCCCCAATTTTGATTTAACTCTTTAAATCAAACTTTCCTTATAAGATTTGTTGCAGTCCAATTGTATTGTGTGTGACCCTCTAGGTTCACCATCAATTGACCGCGGGCCCACGACTTTCGTGATTTAATTTGCGAGCTTATTAATTGCTCCGATTAATTGAACCCCTTCAATTAATCACTCAAGAATTAATCTCCTTATTAATTCATGAGTACCCACACCTCATGGTCGATGTCTAGTCACAAGCCCATGAAGCCCAACTTCAGGTGAATTGATCTCACTGAACCTCACCTCTTATAAGTACCATGTACATACGGTCCTTCTATCGACTTAATTTCCCGATCGAGACCTAGGGTGTGTGAATTGATCGGCACCTCTAATTATCTCGATAACTATACTTTCTAATTCGGGATAATAATCCAGTGTGACTGCTAAATTTGGAAACCCCTTTCCAAATCCGTCACCGACCGTTATCACGGGTGTCTCGGATCTATTATCTAAGAATCGTATAGGAAATTCTCTCATCCATTACGACGAGTCGGTAGATTCCATCTTGGTACTAACCACTCGCGTACATAACTATAGGCACCCAACTTAGGCACATTATGATCAGGCTACGTAACCTGTACCTAAATATAAGTACATATACCCATGCACCGAATTCGCCCTAGCACCTCAAGTCTAAGGACTAAATCGTACACTATTATAAGCCTTGAGAAACATCCCATCACCGATATGCGTCATGCGCTTCCACAATGGGTTTCTCTGTTCGGGTCGTTCGATGCGTTGATAGGATCGTGCCCAGCAAGCCAATGTTAATTAGCTTGTAAGAGGACTACCTTCTTATGGATTAATAAATATACGACCGTTTATTTATAGTACGTAAATTAAACAATGGCCAACTTCATCTCTCGCGAACTTATCTAAGCGATTGGATGAAATCCTAAGGTCACATTCGACTATGGGACGATTCACTTCAGTATTGAGTGCAATCATGAAACAGTCTCTAAGGTCGTGATCTTAAAACACGTTCCAAGTCATAGATTCCGAACGAGACAGGGTATCGAAGGAATCGCTAAGACTTGTACGAGTATGCATGATTCACATGGAGTGAATTTGTAGAGTTTCATGAACAAGACATTTGATGTCAGTGCATATGACTAGGTGGTTCGATAGGGGATCGAACGCATCGAACGACCCGAACAGAGAAACCCATTGTGGAAGCGCGTGACGCATATCGGTGATGGGATGTTTCTCAAGGCTTATAATAGTGTACGATTTAGTCCTTAGACTTGAGGTACTAGGGCGAATTCGGTGCATGGGTGTACGTATTTAGATTTAGGTGCTGGTCACGTAGCCTGACCTTAATGTGCCTAAGTTGGGTGCGTATAGTCGTGTACGCGAGTGGTTAGTACTAAGAAAGGATCTATCGACTCATCCTGATAAGGTGGGACAATTTCCTATACGTTCTTAGATAATATGTTCCGAGGAACCTGCGGCCGCAGTCGGTGACGGATTTGGAAAGGAGTTTCCAAATTTAGCAGTCACACTGGAATTATTATCCTGAATTAGAAAGTATAGTTGTCGAGATAATTAGAGGTGCCGGTCAATTCACACACCCTAGGTCTCGGTCGGGAAATTAGTCTTTGGAAGGACCGTATGTACATGGCAATTATAAGAGGTGAGGTTCACAAGATCAATTCACCTGAAGTTGGGCTTCATGGGCTTGTGGCTAGACATCGACCATGAAGTGTGGGTACTCCTGAATTAATAAAGGAGATTAATTCTGGAGTGATCAATTAAAAGTGTTTAATTGATCGGAGCATTTAATTGCTCGTTAATTAAATCACGAAAGTCGTGGGCCTGCTGCCAATTGATGGTGAACCCAGAGGGTCACACACAATACAGTTGGACAGTGACAGTCATAAAAGGAAATAGTTGATTTAAGGAAGTTAAATCAAAGTTGATGAATTAAAGTGTTAATTCAAAGAAATCAAAGTTAATGAATTAAAGTGTTAATTCAAAGAAGAGAATTATTAATTAGAATATCTAATTAAATTATTAGAGTGTCTAATTAATTAATTGGATTATCTAATTAATTATAATGTTGATTAAAAGTAATTAATTAACAAAGTGGGAAAGTAAATAATTAGCAATTTTCGGATTGCATAATTATTAGGCATGGGGCGATTTTAGCTAGTAGATAAGTGGAATAGTTTTGTTTCTTGTAGGACAAGTAACAAGGAAGAGATTTGGTTAAATCTTGTTTCCTATTGTGATAAGGAAAGGATTTACCAAATCTTGATGAGACATCTAATAAGAGAAGGATTCTTCTCTTATAAATATAACTCATCATATATCTTCCATAAGCTAATGAACTAATCTAAGTGATTAACACAAGAGAAATAAGAGCTGAAAATCGACCAGCCCTAGCCAAAAAAGGCCAGTGCCGCCGCCGCCCTCTTCTTCTTCTCTTCTTCATCTGGATCTGGTTCAAGAGCTGGATCCAGTTCCAACTCTTCCTTCATTGACAAGTTTCCAAGGTCTAGTTCGTAGCCTGTGACTTGGAGACGTTGCTACAATCCATCTGGTGTGGTTACATTCTGGAGGTGAGACAATTGGATCACTGCTTCGTGAATCAAACAAAGAAAAGCCGGAACCGGCAGTGAGGTATTTCGCAAAACACCCCCTTTGTTTTCTGTTACTGTTTGATTCAACCTGTTTCATATAAATAATATGGAGATCGATTTATGGGACTGATGGGGTGCCTCGGAAAAATTTTAAATTCCGCACTTTCGTTGTTCTGACAACCGGGGCATACCCAACAGTGGTATCAGAGCCAACTCCATTATTATTATGTGAAAAAGGCCTGAACATAATTTAATATATGATATTGGTGATTATTATGTTCTATGTGATGATTCTTGCTTGTTATGATATTATGTATGCTCGGATAAAATTGCATGAATTGGTTTGGGCCGATTTTGAATTTCCGAAAATTAGTGGACTATTTTTGCAAATAGCGATTTTCGAAAAACTGGACCAAAATTGAAAATTTCGTTTTCTGCATGTTTCTGGACTGAAATTGTAATTTTCTGGATTTTTTTTTGAAACTGGGTCTGTTTGCAATTTCCGTAAGTTTGGGCTATTTTTGTAATTTACGTAAAGTTCAGGGGTCTGTTTGCAATTAACGAAAATTTCTGGGTAGATTCTGTAAGTTCCTGTTTTCTGGACCGATTTGCAGCTGTCAAAATTTTTGGGGTTAAATTGTTAATTCCCGAAACTTGAGGGGTCAAAAATATAATTTTCGAAAGTTAAGGGACCAAACTGCAATTTTCAAAAGTTAAAAAAAAAAAAAAAAAAAAAAAAAACAGAATCTGTATTTGTGCAAAAAAGGTGTTTTTGTTTATCCGAAAATTAATTTTATCATAATTAGTAGAGACTAAAGTAAGGATCATGGATTATTTTAAAAGGGAGTTTTAAAATAAGGAGGAAAAGAAATATGTAAAAGTTGTTTGCTTGTTTCTTGCTCTACGTGAACTGTTTACGTGGTTTTCGATCGCGCCGAGCCTTGACCCTAGGGTAGATGTGATTGGTTTAATTTTAATTGTGTTGTTTTTATTGGGCCTGCGAGCCTTAAAGTTTTTGGGCCACTTTGAGCCTTTGTAATAGAATAGGGCTTTACTGTTTTAAATAGTTTAGGATGGAGGCCCATTACAAGCAAGGTGGAGGCCCAAGAAGGAATGAAGGCCATGTATGCATGGTTATTACTGTAATAGCCTAGGTCCATTAAGAACCCAATTAGATTAACCAATTGGGCCAACATCATGGCTCGATGCTGGCCCGCATAGGAGGCTCCCGAACGAAAACATACTGTGATAGCATGCATGCTAGGTGTGAATGTTTTAATTTTGTTTGTCGATTTATTTATGGCTTGTATGTGATGCGCGCTAGTAATTAGATCGTAAATAAAAGATGAAGCATAATTAATGCGGTGAGATCTCGAGGAGAGTTTCTTCAAACTTTCAAAAACCGAAAATCCCCTCTTGAATAAATATTAAGTCATATTGGGTTAACTATAAAATGAAGTTTTATAAATCCAAGCCTTCCATTAATAGGAACTAGCGTGAGTTGTCTACTTATCGATTAAGGTGATCCAGAGTCTGGCACCCGAGGCGAAGAAAGGGACAATACGCGAAATTCCTTGATTCTTGTTTTTCTTAAAAAAAACTCGACAAGGGTGGGGACTAGTCGGGACATGTATATCAACCGATAACCAGTTACGGGGATTTCATGACCGGGCCCGTTGCTCATCGTGATTAATGGGTTAGACTTAACGAATAGTAACATTTATGATGTAGCAGTGCTAGATAAATGTGAAAACCGAGGCAAAATAGCTTGAAGGTTGTGTAGGGACACAATTGGTAAAAGTATACCTACCTAGGGAATTAATTGTATGGCCACGAGTCGTGGGTGCAGTTAATGTCTGCCGGGACATCAAGACCTACTAGGAAATAGGATTTCCCGAACAAATAAGGGGTTATTGTTTCGATAAAAATAGTGGGAGAACTTTTTCGATAAAAAGTCCAATTTTCGTTAATTATAAGTATTTTATTAAACCTGTCTGCTTATTGTTGTCTTTTAAATTATTTATAGCCATTCAAAATCCACAATCATGTACGAACAAACTTTGGGACAAATCATGAGTTTATCACTCTACGAGACAAGCATGGTTGGGTTTGACAATGTTAGAGAATATTGTTCTTACCTAATCAAGATGATGAAACGAATCAAAAAGCTAGGCGCTGATTTGGATCAGAATGATGAGATAGAAATTATTCTCACTGGCTTGTCTGACTCATTTTCTCATTTTGTGCATCATTTGGAAATTCCATGTGATGGGATTAAGACAAATGATTTGCGCAAGTTGTTGGACAAATATGAGAAAGCCCATCTACAGGGTTTGGGTCTGAGTGAAGGAAAGGATTGCCCCTTGTGTAAGAAAGATAAGCAACTAAGGATGCTTGCTGGAAAGAAATTCCTGAAGAGAATTAACAAAGGTATGACCTAGTTATTTCTTTTGATGTATGACATCTCATAGACCCTCATTTCTGTAAAGTGTTTGCAGGTGATGACGGCATTCCCTTGCCCTTGGGAAGAAGGGCATTCCTTGGAAGGAGGAGGCAAGAGTTGCAACAATATATAAGGGAAAAATGCTTCAGGAGTTGGGCCGAGAAGAATCTAGACTTTACTTTTTAGCAAAGTGTTTTACTTAGTTTTTCGTCTTAGCATGAGTTTTGGTTTTATTTTGTTTTTGAGTATTATTTCGAATTTTTGTACAAGACAGCATTGCTTTACCATTATGAATGGAATATTATTTATTTAAAGCTTTTACCCTGTACAAAACATTGATGCTTTACCATTATGAATGGAATGTCTTTAAAGCATAGAAATGAATCAATGATAAACAATTAAAACTTCGAGTAAATTATATGCTAAATGGAGAAAAGTAAAACAACAAGATAATCACCCACATACTTGAAATGCATATTTTGGACATTTTTTCAAAAGAAGGATTAGAAAGATTGATTCCGTTTGAGATTCTTGAAACATAGAACTTAGATGAATTCGCATCTTACGAATCTTGTCTCAAAGGAATAATGACCGAAATAAAGTTTGCTAGGCATTCTAAGCATATCAACCGAATGGATTTAATCCATGAGGACAAACGTGGAGAACTAAAAGGTTAGTTCAAAAGGACGTTACTTCATGTATACCTACGATTTTTAATCGTCAAAAGCATATGTTCCAAAACTGTTGAAATGTTCAAAGAAGTTTGGGAATTGAAGTAATTAAAAGCATAATGTTGAAACCGTTTGATCTAATCAAATTGGCCAAAACATGAGCTATAAATTCCTCGATTATCTAAACGAGAATAGGATTCTCACGAAGCGAATAGGAATTGAACTTGGTTAGACTTAGTTCATTTCACGATAAGACTTCGCTGAACTTCCTTGTTCACTTTTGGGGATAGCCTCCCCTGACTCTTCAAAAGGATACTTAGGCTAGTACCTTTCGAAGTAAGTCCTTACACCACCATACCATATACGATATGGCATGATACCCTTGCACGACAAATTGGATAGTAGATCCAATTCACGCAAACTTGTGGGATATCCAACGAAATCCATTGGATACCTGTTCTACGACAATGAGAAACAATAGGTCAATCGTTTCTCACAAGTACCCATTCCTCTGTTGATGAATTCTTCATCAAAGGAAATAGGGAATGTCATGGAACTTGATGAAGTCCAAGATCTGGACCCATCCCCACAAACAGTGGGAGCAAATCCTAAACCTACTGAACCAAATTTCGCACAAACACTTCGTGATTCAAATCAAATTCGTAAGGAACTCGAAATTCCATTTTACGAGATTGATAAATTGGATATTGATCCAAGATTACAAAGAAACTATGTTTGACATAGACTTAGGGATGTGGCATGAGGCCATGAGATCCGAAATGGAAAGGTTCAACTTGTTTGACTCGCTTAATGGCGGAAGGTTATTCTTCAAAAGCTTTTTGAAGACTAATGAAGATACCTTCGCTCCATTTTTAATCGTCAAAATCCATTTCGAAATTATTAGCCATAGAAGAGTGGTTTGACTACTAAAATATGACTATTGGATATGAATTCTGCCTCTCACAATTGGAAATTGATGAGAAGATCTTTATTCAAATCCATAGGTCAATCTATGACTTTTAACATAATCCCAAACCTGGAATATGCGACTTGATAAGATGATCAAGACTGTTGACTTCGTCAAAAGGCATATAGATTCCAACTGTGCAAAAGAATCAGTGGGAGCATAGTGAAGTTCGTAATAAAACATGACGACGTTCTGATTATCAAAGACGATATCAGAATATCAAGCGCAAACGAAAGCGTGTTTTTCACGCAAATTCTCCATGATAAGATTTGGAAATTACATCTCACGTATTGGCAATACGTATCTATAGAGATAGAGCGAAGAAGATGTTGGAATTCTCCAAATCTAAGTACATAGACTAAAATATTGAATGAATTCAATATGGAAGAATCCAAGAAAGGATTAGTTCAAATGAGATACAGAATCTCTCTTTCTTACTCTATGAGCCCTACATATGATAAGGAAATAAGAGGATGTCTCAAAAGTCTTATGCTTAGGCATTTGGTTTGCATGTAGCATGCAAAGTCTTGTACTAGACCTGACTTAACATATGCTGTGATTTTCACGAGCTACTGTTAGTCAAACACCAGTAAGGGACACTGGACTGCCGTAAAGTAATCCTCGAAGATAATCAAAGGATATAATGCTGGTCTGCGGTAGTAGTGGAGGATTGAAACTCGAAGGATTAAGTGATTCGAGTGTTTCAAGTCTAATGTGGATGATTTATTCTGTCTCGATGGAGCAGAGGTAAATTGGAATAAACCCCAATAGTCTACCACTGCCAACTCAAACAGAATATATATATCGCAGCATAGGATGCAGCAGAAGAAAGTGTTTGGATAAGAAAACTCATCCAACAGTTGGATGAAATACCTAGCATAGCAAAAGCCTATTGTTATCTTCATTGATAAAATAGGGCAATTGCTAAATGAAAGGGAATCGAGATCACACCAACGATCTAAACACAAAACCATATCATTAGATAAATCATAGGTAGTTGAGGCACGTAAAAGTGTTACGTCACCTCAACTGACAACTTAGCAGATCCACTAGTAAAGTCATTATCGCAAAAAGGGTTCGAAGGACATCTTGATAAGATGGGTCTTAGAAATGTTGTGATTGGCTTTAGGGCAAGTGGGAGATTGATAGGATAGTGCCCAGCAAGCCAATGTTAATTAGCTTGTAAGAGGACTACCTTCTTATGGATTAATAAATATACGACCGTTTATTTATAGTACGTAAATTAAACAATGGCCAACTTCATCTCTCGCGAACTTATCTAAGCGATTGGATGAAATCCTAAGGTCACATTCGACTATGGGACGATTCACTTCAGTATTGAGTGCAATCATGAAACAGTCTCTAAGGTCGTGATCTTAAAACATGTTCCAAGTCATAGATTCCGAACGAGACAGGGTATCGAAGGAATCGCTAAGACTTGTACGAGTATGCATGATTCACATGGAGTGAATTTGTAGAGTTTCATGAACAAGACATTTGATGTCAGTGCATATGACTAGGTGGTTCGATAGGGGATCGAACGCATCGAACGACCCGAACAGAGAAACCCATTGTGGAAGCGCGTGACGCATATCGGTGATGGGATGTTTCTCAAGGCTTATAATAGTGTACGATTTAGTCCTTAGACTTGAGGTACTAGGGCGAATTCGGTGCATGGGTGTACGTATTTAGATTTAGGTGCTGGTCACGTAGCCTGACCTTAATGTGCCTAAGTTGGGTGCGTATAGTCGTGTTATCGAGTGGTTAGTACTAAGAAAGGATCTATCGACTCATCCTGATAAGGTGGGACAATTTCCTATACGTTCTTAGATAATATGTTCCGAGGAACCTGCGGCCGCAGTCGGTGACGGATTTGGAAAGGAGTTTCCAAATTTAGCAGTCACACTGGAATTATTATCCTGAATTAGAAAGTATAGTTGTCGAGATAATTAGAGGTGCCGGTCAATTCACACACCCTAGGTCTCGGTCGGGAAATTAGTCTTTGGAAGGACCGTATGTACATGGCAATTATAAGAGGTGAGGTTCACAAGATCAATTCACCTGAAGTTGGGCTTCATGGGCTTGTGGCTAGACATCGACCATGAAGTGTGGGTACTCCTGAATTAATAAAGGAGATTAATTCTGGAGTGATCAATTAAAAGTGTTTAATTGATCGGAGCATTTAATTGCTCGTTAATTAAATCACGAAAGTCGTGGGCCTGCTGCCAATTGATGGTGAACCCAGAGGGTCACACACAATACAGTTGGACAGTGACAGTCATAAAAGGAAATAGTTGATTTAAGGAAGTTAAATCAAAGTTGATGAATTAAAGTGTTAATTCAAAGAAATCAAAGTTAATGAATTAAAGTGTTAATTCAAAGAAGAGAATTATTAATTAGAATATCTAATTAAATTATTAGAGTGTCTAATTAATTAATTGGATTATCTAATTAATTATAATGTTGATTAAAAGTAATTAATTAACAAAGTGGGAAAGTAAATAATTAGCAATTTTCGGATTGCATAATTATTAGGCATGGGGCGATTTTAGCTAGTAGATAAGTGGAAGAGTTTTGTTTCTTGTAGGACAAGTAACAAGGAAGAGATTTGGTTAAATCTTGTTTCCTATTGTGATAAGGAAAGGATTTACCAAATCTTGATGAGACATCTAATAAGAGAAGGATTCTTCTTTTATAAATATAACTCATCATATATCTTCCATAAGCTAATGAACTAATCTAAGTGATTAACACAAGAGAAATAAGAGCTGAAAATCGACCAGCCCTAGCCAAAAAAGGCCAGTGCCGCCGCCGCCCTCTTCTTCTTCTCTTCTTCATCTGGATCTGGTTCAAGAGCTGGATCCAGTTCCAACTCTTCCTTCATTGACAAGTTTCCAAGGTCTAGTTCGTAGCCTGTGACTTGGAGACGTTGCTACAATCCATCTGGTGTGGATACATTCTGGAGGTGAGACAATTGGATCACTGCTTCGTGAATCAAACAAAGAAAAGCCGGAACCGGCAGTGAGGTATTTCGCAAAACACCCCCTTTGTTTTCTGTTACTGTTTGATTCAACATGTTTCATATAAATAATATGGAGATCGATTTATGGGACTGATGGGGTGCCTCGGAAAAATTTTAAATTCCGCACTTTCGTTGTTCTGACAACCGGGGCATACCCAACATGCGTTCGATCCCCTATCGAACCACCTACTCATATGCACTGACATCAAATGTCTTGTTCATGAAACTCTACAAATTCACTCCATGTGAATTATGCATATTCATACAAGTCTTGGTGATTCCTTCGATACCCCGTCTCGTTCGGAATCTATGACTTGGAACGTGTTTTAAGATCACGACCTTAGAGACTGTTTCATGATTGCACTCAATACCGAAGTGAATCGTCCCATAGTCTATTGTGATCTAAGGATTTCATCCAATCGCTTAAGTGATTCGCGAGAGATGAAGTTGGCCATTGTTTGATTTACATACTATAAACAAACGAGCGTATTAATTCATTTATACTAGAGAAAGATTACGATAGTCCTAATACAAGCTAAATATATTGGCTTGCAGGGCACTATCCTATCACTTATCAGCAGAGTATGCTGATCAAGAACGCGTAAGACTACTTCACTGATTGCGCACTTAGCTTAATCAGTAGAGTTGACTACTCTTCTGATTTAACTTGTCTGATTCAAATATAATCCGAGTTTGAAATACTTGTTTGCAGCGGATTTATCAAGTGTTTTTCAATAAGTTGTTTTCTTTAAAAGATTTTAACCCCAGTTTTTAAACTCCTTTTTTAAAATCTTTTGTTATGTTCGTATTTTTGAAGTTCTTCTCAAAATATGCAAGTAAAATGCCAATAAACCAACACACAGAATTTTTATAGTGGTTATATAGATTGAAATCCTTTAGTCCACTCTTTCAAGTCACTTAGATCTTGGGTTATACTCTAAACACACAATTTACAATATACATTTCTTGCGCAAATCAACAAATGAAAAGCCACAAGTTCAAAGCAAGAAATCACAAAGAAATCCTACTCTCTGAAGCTAGATCACTCACATAGATGGATCTACACTCCTCGCAACTTTCTCTGTTTACAGAATCACTTAGATTTTGTATTTGTCTTTGATTTCAACTTCGGCTTGAGTCAACTGATGATTAAGCTGATAAGTGTTCTGTTCTTGAGTTTGAGACTTAGAAGGATTTGATTTTGAATAAAATTCTCTCAATGCAGCTGTGTTGCTTCAGTTGTCTGTCTCTAACTCTTGAATCTCGAACTATTTATACTTGAAGTTTGAATTTCTGCCCGTTGAACAAAGCAGATCTTCAGATTTTCCTCGAGCATTGGTCCCTTTTCCGGAACGGCTTCTGCAATTGTTCACTGTACAGTTCTGCTGTACTTTCTGTCACGTCGCATTAAATGCACCTTGCTGATCCGAGGTTTCTCTTCAATCATTGGACTTTAATACCCTTCTCTTACAAAATTTATTACACCGAGTGCATTTATCATCGTTGGAATGACTTTCTGATCACTTCAACTCAGCTGATCGAATCTACCCTTCTGATGAACACTCTACTGATTCAAACCGAACTCATCTGATTTGACTCTACTGAAATCCACCAGTTTGATTCCGAACTCAACATCATATCAGTAGTCTTCTGGACCAAAGTTCAACCCTTCTGATTTTACTTGTCTTCTCAGATTGAATTTTCCAGAGGTTGCTGAGCTTCCATTACTTAGTTGATGACTTTTGGAAATCATCAAAACCTCCCTTCACTTCTTCATCTTCATCCAACAATTTCCCCCTTTTTGATGATGACAAAACTTCAGCTAAGTACCTGTAACTAACTAAAGATAAGTTTTCACACAAAATTTCTGAGATAGAAATTAAGTTGGAATTTGTAATCTTTTATTTATATTTGATAAGTCACTACATTTCATCAGATTACAAAAAATGAAAAAGTTATAAAAAGATATTGAAAATTACAGAAGTTTTACAAGAGAAAATAGTCTAAGTATTAGAGCTATTAGTCTTCTTGGTCTTCCTCTTCATCTATTTCTTCTTCAAGCACTTCAACATCTTCATCAGCAGGTTTTTCAGTAGACTTCACTCCTTCAATAATTTCAACATTTTCAGTGACAACATTTTTCTTGTTATTATTGGATGATCCCTTTCCCCTTTTTTGTCATCAACAGCAGGGTTGAGTTGTTCAACTTGAACAGGAGCAATGTTGACAGCATTGCACAACAGTCTGATGTTTTGATCCATTGCTTGAAGTTGAAGATTATGTTGTTGTTGATTGCTCTTTAAGGCAGCAGCCTGGTCATTCAGACAGTCCACATTTATTTGCAGAGTGGCAACTTCGGAAGTAACCTGAGCAGCTTGTTCTGTGAAGTTCTTAAACAGGTAAGATGTCTTCATTGCTTCTACTTCAGTAGCTTCATGAAAAGCTTTACCAACATTATTCCAATCCATTTCATGTTTGTGAAGAGTGGCATGCAACTGATTTACATCATCCTTGACATCTTCAACTTGATGATTTAAGGCAACAAATCCTTCTTTTAGCAGCATGGAATGGTCAGCTGGTTGTGGAAGGCTTTCCACAGCACTTTGAACAATCTTTGCAGCTGCTTCTTCAAATTTACTAAGCAGCTCCTTGTTCCTTTCTTCCATCTTCTTCATAGAACTTTCAATCAAGGCCTTCATAGAATCCATGAATAAAGTTTGAACAACTTCAGCTTGGATGGTTGGTTCAGCAGTTAGTAGCTTTTGATTTGCTTCAGTGCCAAAACTGCTTTTTCTTCTTCTGTTGATTCTTTATTAGCAGGCTTATATGTAATATGAACAAAGTCAGAACCGTCAGCAGACACAATAGTTTTCTGATGAATGAAATCAGCAGGCACGAAAGTTGATGTCGTCTGAGGTAATCTGATATGCTCTTGAGAAGTACTGATTTCAGAACCAAAAGCAATCTGTTGCAGACTTGAAAGACTGGACATATCACTAGATGTTCCCTTGATATACACTGATCTACAGATCACTAGATGTTCCCTTGATATACACTGATCTTTCAACCCATTTCTCCAAGGTAACATAGACTGCAACTTTTACAGCTCTCTCAAACAGGTCATCAGATGGACCAGGTTTATTTGGCAGTGAATTCTTGAGAGCAGTTGCTTCCTGAGTAATTATGAGTTTGGCATACTCATGCACTCTGTCGTGAAAGAAATCAGAGTCTAAAGCCTGTTGAATGTCATTGGTCTGTAACCAATTCATGATCCAACTTTCTTCAGCAGCAGCCTCCTTCCAGGCTCTTAATTCTTCACTTGACTTCTTCAACCTGTAGTTCCTCCATCGATTATATCTGATCTTTTCAGCATGGAAAACAGTTTTGGATTGAAGGATGGAGTTGTATCTTTCCAGTTCAGTTTCAAATTTGGAGAAAGTAGCAGGGTCACTTTTAACTACTTCAAGTGCCCTCTTCACTTCTTTCTTCTTTTTCTTTTTAACTGGTTGAGCTCTTGGCAGCAAAAACTTCCCTTCCAGTGATTTGCCAATCACTATACCACCAGTCCTTCTAGTTCTGCTTCAGTCATGTTCTTGACTTCAGCTTCTACTTTGCTTGCTTCAAGGGCTCTTTGAAGCTCAGCTTCATCCCATTTTCTCTGTTCTGCTTCCTCTCTTTTCTTCTTGTGATAAGCAGACACTTTAGCTTTGCCAGTTCTCTTCCTTCTGGCAGGTTTAGTTTCAACAACTGGTGCCTCAGCTGTTGAAGCAGCAAACTGAACTGCTTGAGTAGTGGTCTGATTAGCTTGAGGTGCTGATGCCTCAGCTGTCGTCTGATCAGATTCCTTTGCTGAAATAACTGGTCTCTCAGCAGATTGAGTGACTTCTCTAACTGTTTCAGCAATTCTGGCATCTTGTTCACTCAAAACCAGTTTCTTTCTAGCAGTTGTCTTAGTGAGAACAACAGTGGTTGCAGCAGTATCTTTAAGAGCACTTCTTGTCCTCTTAGCAACATTTTCAGCTGGCAACTCAGCTGAAGGAGTTCTTTCAGGAGAGATGTCAAAAGCCATGCTCTCTATCTCCTTTACTGTCTCATCAATTATTTCATCAGCAGCCTCTACTGATCTGGCTTGAACAGCTGGGGGAGCTGTTTGATCAGTAGACTTAGAGGTTTTATCCTTGTTCTTCTTGGCTTGAATAGACCTCTGAAAACTTTTTCTTAAAATTCTCTAACTTTTTCTGTCAGCAGACTAAGCTGATCAATGGGGCGAGAAACTACAAAGCTGATCACGCACAAAGCTTTGAACAACAGAGTTGACCACTGTTCTGATGTAACTTAGCTGATTTTGAGAAAATCAGAGTTTTAAAACAACTTGTTTGGCAGCAGATTTGTAAGTGTTTTTCACAAGTTAGTTTTCTTTAACATAAAAGATTTTATCCCCAGTTTTTACAAACTTCTTTTAAAATCTCTTAATCAATTAACTTGAAGGTTTGAAGTCTTTTGAAAATGTTCAAGTAAAAATGCAAAATCAAACACAAGCAATTTTTATAGTGGCTATATGGATTTAAATCCTTTAGTCCACTCTTCTAAGTCACTTAGATCTTGGGTTATACTATAAACACACAGTTTACAATATACAATGCTTGTGCCAAACAACAAATGAAATGGCCACAAGTGCGCAATAGGAAATCAAAAAGAAAACCTATCCTCTGAAGTAATATCACTCACTAAGATGGATATCTACTTCTCACAACACTTCTTTACAAAATCACTCAGATTTATGTGTATATCTTTGATCTTCAACTTCGGCTCAACAGATGACTAGGCTGATGAGTGTTCTGTTCTTGAGTTTTGAGACTTAGAGAAATTCTGCTTCGAAATTTTGCTCTCAATTGTGTTGTTTTTTTTTTCTAAATCTTGAATCTTGAACTATTTATACTTGAGATTTGAATTATGTCCGTTGAAGAAAGACAAAATCTAATTTCTCGAGTGCTGGTCCCCCAATTTCAGGAACGGCTACCCGCAACTGTGCATTGTACACTCTGTTGTTCTTTCTGTCAGTCGCATTAAATGCACTCTACTGATCCGAGGTTTTTCTTCAATCATTTGTCTTTAATACCCTTCCCTTATAGCATTTATTACTTCAGGTGCATTTATTACCGTTGCAATAACTTCTGATCACTTCCACTCTGCTGATTGAATCCACTTGTCTGATGAACACTCTGCTGATCCAAATCGAACTCATCTGATTTGAGTCTGCTGAAAATCCACCAGTCTGATTCCGAATACAGCAACAGATCAGTAGTCTTCTGGACCATAAATTTGACCCTTTTGTTTTGGCTTCATCCTTGGTCAAATAATTATAGAGATTGGCTAAGCTTCCATTACTTAGCTGATGACTTTTGGAAATCATCAAAACCTCCCTTCACTTCTAAGTCTTCATTTTCATCCTACAATTTTCCCCTTTTTGATGATGACAAAACTTCAGCTAAGTATCTGTACCTAAACTAAAGTTAAGTCCTCAAAAATTTCTGAGATAGAAATAATATGTTGGAAACTTGAACTTTTATAGATTTGATCTTTGAAGTTACAGTACGAGTTTACAAAAATGGACTTAAAATAAAAATTACAATAAAGTAAGCTAATACAATAATTTTCAACTAAGTGACCTAGTCTAGAAAGTCTAGTCTAGTCTTCAGCTTCTTCATGTTCTCCTTCTTCTTCAACTTCATCTTCCTCATCTTCTCCACTAGAAAACACATCAGCAGGAGTCAGATTTCTATTGGCAGCTTCAACTCTTCTTCTGATCTCCTCCATCTTGCTTGTTTTCATTCGAGTTGTTCTTCAGGAGTGTCCTCGGAAGCAACAATCTCTTTGTCAGACTTTTCTACGTCCTTGGGCTCCTCTTCAGCAGCTTTTTTATCATCTTCAGCTTTCTATTCAAGTACTGCATCTTCAGCAGGCTTTTCAGCAGCAGATCCTTGCTCAGTTACTTGAACAGTTGCAGTGGCAACACTCTTCTTATTAGCTGATCCCTTTTCCCCCTTTTTGTCATCATCAGCAGGGTTTAGTTGATCAGGAGAGATGTTGATAAGCTTCCTGATGTTTTGATCCACCATTTGGAGTTGAGCAGAGTGATGTTGTTGAGTAGCTTTCATTGCACCAGCTTGGTCATTCATGTAATCAACATTCAGCTGAAGTGTTGATATTTCACCATGAACTTTATCAGATAAGTCGCTTAAAGTTTTCTCCACCCTTGACCAATCTGACTCATTTCTCTCAAGAGCAGTATGCAAGTGATTGACATCTGCCTTGACATCTTCAATGTTCTGATTCATGCTCAGGATGCTTCGAGTCAGTTGCAATGAATTATTAGCTGGGAGAGGAAAGTTGTCAATGGCATTATGCACTATCTTGGCAGTAGCCTCCTCTAATTGCTTCAGCATCAGCCTGTTTCGCTCTTCCATTTCGTTCATAGCGTTTTCAATTAGGTGCTGCATTGACTCCATGAGTGAGAAATGGATGTCAGCAGTAGGAATGGTTGAGGGTGATGCAGTAGCAGCTTCCTGGTGAACAGGTGTGTCATGAAGAACTTGAGCTTCTTCAGCCTTCCACTCAAGTGCTAAAGTGCTCTTCTCTACAACAGCAGCAGACAGTGGCTTGGATGGATCAAGCTTGATATCCACAGCATGCTGGTCCTTCTCTGGTTCTTCATCAGCTGGCTCATCAGCTATGTGAATGACATCAGCACCATCAGCCGACACGATAGTCTTCTGATGAATCAAGAGAGCTGGTAAAAATTTGGATGTAGACTGTTGGACACTTAGTTGTTCTTGAAACGTACTGATCTCTGAGCCAAATGCGATTTGCTGTAAACTTGGCAGACTGGGCAGATCACTGGTTGTTCCTTGTTCATAACGTGATCTCTGCACCCATTTCTCCATAGTTGTATAAACAGCAATCTTGACTGCTCTATCAACAAGGTCATCAGATGGACTAGGCTTACTTGGCAATGAGTTCTTGATAGCAGTCGCCTCTTGATTGACAATGGCTTTTGCAAAACCATGCAATATGACGTACAAAGTCTTAATCCAAAGCTTTTGCAATGGAATCTGTTTGCAGCCAACTAAGAACCCAACTTCATTCTTTAACAAACTCTCTCCAGGCTTGGATTTTAGCTTCAGACTTATTCAATCTGTAATCTCTCCATCTGTTATATCTGATCTTCTCTGGGAGGAAAACAGTTCTTGTTTGAAGCAACTGATTAAACCTTTCAAGTTCAACTTCAAACTTGGCGAAGGCAGCAGAGTCACTCTTGACAATGTCAAGTGCTCTTCTGACTTCAAATTTCTTCTTCTTAACAGGCTTGGCTCTTGGCAGCACGAATTTCCCCTCCATGGGTTTTCCAATTACTATGCCTCCTGACCTTCTAGGTCCATGGGCATCCTTTTTGCTTAACTCCAAGGCCTTAGCCAAATCTTATGCTTCCTTAGCAGCAATCTCTGCATCAGTCATCTTCTTTGTTTGAGCATCAATTTTGCTCAGCTCAATGGCCTTCTGGACTTCAGCATCATCTCTTTTCCTCTGTTCTTCCTCTTCTCTCTTCTTTTTATGATAGGTAGAGACTTTGGCTTTTTCAGTTCTTTTCCTTCTTTGAACTCTGGTTTCAGTAACTAGTGCGGCAGTAGTAGGTTCAGGAGCAACAGTTGCAATTGGTTCAGCAACAATTGGATCAATGATCATAACTTTTGGTTCCTCTTGAGGTATGCTTACCTCAGCTGTTGGTACAGTTGTCTGATTTGTCTGAGCAGCAGCAGACTCTTCAGCAGTAGACTTACTTTGAGCAGCAGACTTACTTTGAGCAGCAGACTCTTGCTTACTTCCAACAGGCCTCTCTGCTGATGGAGGACTTGTCCTTGCTAAGTCAGTCAATTCAGTGGGTGAATCGATCTGAGTTAGCCTCTTCCTGATAGTTACCTTTGTATGAACAAATCTTGTAGTGGCATTGTCTTTGAGAGCACTCCTTGTTCTTCTTGCTACATTCTCCAGATGGGGTTCTTTCAGGAGAGTCAAGAGGCATTTCCTCTATCTCCCTAGATGTCTGATTTATGATAACATCAACAGTTTCTTGTTCCTTAGATTTTATTTCTATTCTGGCTTGAATAGCTGGCTGGGCTGTTTGAACAGAAGCCTTAGGAGCAGTTACCTTACTCCTCTTCTTTCTTTCAGCAGCAGGCTGCTTAGGCTCAGCAGCAGTCTTCCTCTTATGTTGCTCTTTCTTCTTCTCAGGAGTTACTTCAGCAATCTTTGATCGAACAACTTCGTAAACCTTCAACTCCTTTGCATTATGAATGACCTTCCCATGGGTCATTGAACAGCCAAGACTTGTGAACAGATGGCTGAGGAAAATCCTGTGGTGAGTATGACCACGCTCCTTGTGATCAACCAAGATATACCACACGAATGAAGCCCAGTACACATTCAGTACGTAGTAGACTGCAATCATGTAATGGAATCTTTTCATAGGCACGCTATCCAGTGAAAAGGTGCAGTTTTCTACCACTTTGGCAAAGATATCCGCCATTCTTTGAAATTCATCCTTCAACTGGGTTTTCTTGATGTTTCCAGAGAGGACTTCATTCTTCTAGCAATTAAATTCCAGAAATCCATCTCAAACGGCTCAGCCAAGGTAGAGATTTCAGTGTACCTTCAAGAGTCGGATGGTACTTTTCATTCAACAGCTTGGGGGTTATGCAGATGTCGACTCCCCCACCTTTTGCCTTAATCTCCATTCTTTCATGGTCGGGCTTAGCAGTAGATCCGTAGAACTCTATTATTTGATCTTTGAACACCATAGTTTCATGGGCCTGATAGGATAGTGCCCAGCAAGACAATCTAAATTAGCTTGTAAGTGAACTATCTTCTTATGGTTTAATAATTAATACGCCCATTTATTTATAGTAAGTAAATTAAACAATGGTCAACTTCATCTCTCGCGAATGTATCTGAGCGATTGGATGAAATCCTAAGATCACATTCGACCATGGGATGATTCACTTCAGTATGAGTGCAATCATGAAACAGTCTCTAAGGTAGTTATCTTAAAACACGTTCCAAGTCATAGATTCCGAACGAGACGGGGTATCGAAGGAATCGCTAAGACTTGTACGAGTATGCATGATTCACATGGAGTGAATTTGTAGCGTTTCATGAACAAGGCATTTGATACTACTGCATATGACTTGGTGGTTCGATAGGGGATCGAACGCATCGAACGACCCGAACAGAGAAACCCATTGTGGAAGCGCGTGTCGCATATCGGTGATGGGATGTTTCTCAAGGCTTATAATAGTGTACGATTTAGTCCTTGGACTTGATGTGTTAGGGCGAATTCGGTGCATGGGTGTACGCACTTTGATCTAGGTGCCGGTCACGTAGCCTGATCATTACGTGCCTAAGTTGGGTACATATAGTCGTGTACGCGAATGGTTAGTACTAAGAAAGGATCTATCGACTCATCCTGATAAGGTGGGAGAATTTCCTGTACGTTCTTAGATAATAGATTCCGATAAACCCACGGCCGTGGTTAGTGACGGATTTGGAAAGGGGTTTCCAAATTTAGCAGTCACACTGGAATAATTATCCAGAATTAGAAAGTACAGAATCGAGATAATAAGAGGTGCAGATCAATTCACACACCCTAGGTCTCGGTCGGGAAATTAGTCGTTGGAAGGACCGTATGTACATGGTAGTTATAAGAGGTGAGGTTCACAAGATCAATTCACCTGAAGTTGGGCATCATGGGCTTGTGGCTAGACATCGACCATGAGGTGTGGGTACTCCTGAATTAATAAGGAGATTAATTATGGAATGGTCAAGTAAAAGTGTTTAATTGATCGGAGCAATTAATTGCTCATTAATTAAATCACGAAAGTCGTGGGCCTGCTGCCAATTGATGGTGAACCCAAAGGGTCACACACAATACAGTTGGATAGTGACAGTCATAAAAGGAAATAGTTGATTTAAGGAAGTTAAATCAAAGCTGATGAATTAAAGTGTTAATTCAAAGTAGAGAGTTATTAATTAGAATGTCCAATTAATTAAATCATTAGAATGTCTAATTAATTAATTAATTAATTAGATTGTCTAATTAATTATAATATTAATTAAAGTATTAATTAATATAGATGGAAGAATAAAATAACTAATCAATTTTCGGATTGCATAATTACTAGGCATATGGGCGATTTTTGCTAGCTATTTAATTGGAAGAGTTTGTTTCTTGTAGGACAAGAAAGAAGGAAGAGATTTATATAAATCTTGTTTCCTATTATGATAAGGAAATGATTTCAATAAATCTAGATGAGATATCTATTAAGGGAAGGATTCTTCTCTTATATATATAACTCATCACATATCTTCCATAAGGATGAAGAAAAGAGAAATGAACACATGCAAAATTAAACAAGAAGAAAATAAGAGCTGAAAATCTCCCCTACCCTAGCCACAAAAGTCCTGTGGCCGCCGCCCTTTCCTATTCCTCTCTCCCATCTGGATCTAGATCAAGAGCTGGATCTAGATCTGCCTCTTCCTCCATTGACAATCTCCCAGATCTAGTTCGTAGCCTGTGACTTGGAGGTGTTGCTACAATCCAGCTGGTGTGGATACACTCTGGAGGCGAGACACTTGGATCTCTTCGTGAATCAGACAAGAAGACCGGAGGTTGCCACCACCGAACCAGTGGTGAGGTAAATAGCGATTTAACACCCTCTAGTTTTACTTTATGTTTTGATTATTGATTTAATCAACCTTTTTCGCATATGTAATATGGAGATTGAATCATGGGCTTCTTGGGTGCCTCGGAAAAATTTTAAATTCCACACTCTCGTTGTTCTGACAACCGAGGTATCCCAACAGTGGTATCAGAGCCAACTCCATTATTCTTATGAGAAAAAGGCCTAAACATAATTTAATATATGGATATTAGTGTTTATTATGTTCTATGTGATGATCCTTTCTTGTTATGATATGATATATGCTCAGATAAATTTGCATGAATTAGTTAGAGCCATTTTGGAATTTCCAAAAATTAGTGGACTATTTTGCAAATAGCAATTTTTGAAAACTGGACCAAAATTGAAAATTTCATTTTCTGCATGTTTGTGGACTGAAATTGTAATTTTCTGGATTTTTTGAAAACTGGGTCGATTTGCAATTTCCGAAAGTTTGGGGCTATTTTTGTATTTTACGTAAACTTCAGAGGCTGTTTGCCATTAACGAAAATTTCTGGGTTAAATCTTTAAGTTTCTGTTTTCTGGACCGATTTGCAGCTGTCAAAAATTTCGGGGTTGATTTGTTAATTTTTGAAACTTGAGGGGTCAAAATGTAATTTTTGAAAGTTGAGGGACCAAACTGTAATTTTCAAAGGTTTAAAACAGAATCTGATTTTATGCTTAAAAAGGTGTTTTGTTTATCCGCAAATTAATTTTATCATAATTAGTAGAGACTAAAGTAAGGATCATGGATTATTTTAAAAGGGGTTTTAAAATAAGGAAGATAAGAAATAAGAAAAGTTGTTTGCTTGTTTCTTGCTCAACGTGAACTGTTTACGTGGTTTTCGATAGCGCCGAGCCTTGACCCTAGGGTAGATGTGATTAGTTTATTTTTAATTGTGTTGTTTTTATGGGCCTGCGAGCCTCAAAGTTTTGGGCCACTTTGAGCCTTTGTAATAGAATAGGGCTTTACTGTTTTAAATAGTTTAGGATGGAGGCCCATTACAAGCAAGGTGGAGGCCCAAGAAGGAATGAAGGCCATGTATGCATGGTTATTAATGTAATAGACTAGGTCCGTTAAGAACCCAATTAGATTGACCAATTGGGCCAACATCATGGCTCGATGCTGGCCCACATAGGAGGCTTCCGATCGAAAACATACTGTGGTAACATGCATGCTAGGTGTGAATGTTTTATTTTATTAATCGATTTGTTTATGGCTTGTATGTGATGCGAGCTAGAATTTAGATCGTAAATAAAAGATAAAGCATAAATAATGCGGTGAGATCTCGAGGAGAGTTTCTTCAAACTTTCAAAACCAAAAATCCCCTCTTGAACAAATATTAAGTCACATTGGGTACTTTAAAATGATGTTTTAATATCCAAGCCTTCCATTAATAAGAACTAGCGTAAGTTGTCTACTTATCGATTAAGGTGATCCGGAGTCTGGCACCCGAGGCGAAGAAAGGGACAATATATCGACCGATAACCAGTTACGGGGATTTCATGATCGGGCCCGTTGCTCATCAAGATTAATGGGTTAGACTTAACGAGTAGTACCATTTATGATGTAGCAGTGCTAGATAAATGCGAAAACCGAGGCAAAATAGCTTGAAGGTTGTGTAGGGACACAATTGGTAATAGTATACCTACCTAGGGAATTAATTGTATGGCCACGAGTCGTGGGTGCAATTAATGTCTGCTGGGACGTCAAGACCTACTAGGAAATAAGATTTTACGAACAATTAAAAGGGTTATTGTTTCGATAAAAATAGTGGGAGAACTTTTTCGATAAAAAGTCCAATTTTCGTTAATTATAAGTATTAGACTTAAACCTATCCGCTGATTGTTGTCTTTAAATTTATCTTAGCCATTCTAAATCCCCAATCATGTACGAACAAAATTTGGCACAAAGCATATGATATACATTCTATGAGACAAGCATGATTGGGTTCAACAATGTTAGAGAATATTGTTCCTACCTAATCAAAATGATGAAACGAATCAAAAAGCTAGGCTTTGATTTGGATCAAGACGATGAAATTGAGATTATTCTCAATGGCTTGTCTGACTCATTTACTCATTTAGTGCATCATTGGGACATTCTGTCTGACGGGATTAAGACAAATTATTTGCGCAAGTTGTTGGACAAATATGAGAAAGCCTTTGAGAAAGGATTGGGTCTGAGTGAAGGAAAGGATTGCCCCTTGTGTAGAAAAGACGATAAATTAAGGAAGTTTGCTGGAAAGAAATTCCTGGAGAGAATGAATAAAGCTATGACCAGTTATTCTTTCGATGTATGACATCTTATATTTATTTTTTACATCTGTAAAGTGTTTACAGGTGATGAAGGAATTCCCTTGCCTTTGGGAAGAAGGGCGAGTCTTGGAAGACAGAGGCAAGCGTTGCTTCGCCAAATAAGGGATAAATACTACAGGAACTGGGTCAAGATACATCTTGATTTTTCTTTTTAGCATAGGTTTTACCTAGATTTTCCATCTTAGTATAGTTATAGTTTTATTTGTTTTGAGCATTATTTCGATTCTTTATTTGTACAAAATATTATTGCTTTACCATTATGAATGGAATATTATTTATTTAAAGCTTTTTACTTTGTACAAAATATTGATGCTTTACCATTATGAATGGAATGTTTTTAAAGCATAGAAATGAATCACTGATAAACAATTAAAACTTTAAGTAAACTGTATGCTAAATCGAGAAAGGTAAAACAACAAGATAATCATCCACATTCATGAAATGCTTAATTTGGACTTACTTCCAAAAGAAGGATTCGAAAGGATGATTTCATTTGAGGCTCTTGAAACATAAAACTTGGATGAAATCGTAAACTTACGAATCTTGCTCATAGGAATGATGACCAAAATTAACGTTTATGATCATTGGTTTGGCTATACATATATATTTAATGGTCTTTCGCCTTTAGCCTCAATTTTGGGGTTAATTGGGAAGCAAAATCAAAAGGAGCTCCTTGTTGATGTCCTTGTTGGAGCACTGATTTTGGCAACAAAGATATCAAAATGGATATGAAACTATTTTGATGTCCCTGCTGGAGAAGCTCTTCGTTGTTGCATTTATTTTTCATAGTTTCCGATCTTATTAATTTGGAAACATGAAACTAATACCAACTAAAAAATTTATAGCTATTACAAATGAAATAATTCACTCATAATCTAGATCTACAAATGCAATTTGTATTATAATAATCAGTAACATTTGAGAGAATGACTAATTTTAAAATCAAGTGAAATTATTTGCGTATTCGACTGTTCGTATAAATTATAATGAGAAAGTTAACCAAAATTTCTGAAAAATGGACAAAAATAAACTCTTAGTCTTTTATTTGTTTTAGTATACATGGCGTCGTTTTAATATGGCATTTCATTCTCATGTGCAATTTGATGATTAGATTTTTTTATACATCAGTGATTTATTAAGGGGTAGTTCGGTTAGTCTAATGAGATTGAACTAAATAGTCAATTGTAATTTAATCTTGAGAAGATTGTTGAGTCTAAGGGGGAGTGGTGCAATTGTTATCTGATCAGATAAGGGAGTAACTTTCCAAAATAAGGGGAGGTGACCCACTTTTTCGGGTCAACAGGCATAATCAAATTTTAAATCTTGGTTTATTGTGCAAACCGAATACACCCTAAGTAGATTTTTCTGCGGTATAAATTAATATATGATCGAAAGTTAGACATTAAAATGAATAGAAATAAAGAAGTCAATTCAACACCATATGACTAACTGCTCCATGTAATAACTAATTGAGGTTATTTTATTTCACTATCTCAAAGGCAAATATAAGTAATTTAAGTAAAACTCTACTGCCAGAACCCCTCAACAAAATGGAGTTGCCGAAATGAGAAACAAAACTCTAGAAGAAGCATCCAGGACAATGATAGCTGAAGCAAAACTGCCCCAAAGATTTTGGGCAGAAGCCACAAACACAACATGTTACACCTAGAACAGATGCATGATCAACAAGAGTCAAAATAAAACACCTTATGAACTGTGGAATAACAGAAAAACCTAATATTCATTATCTTAGAATATTTGGTAGTAAATGTTTTGTTTTGATTAATGGGAAAAATAACCCATTGATAGCCCTACCAGACTACAGTTGAAATTTAATGCAGAAAATTTAGTGAAAGAACATAAATTTAGCATCAACCCACTCTTTGATTCCTACAATATTATTTTGATTTATCTCTAAAAGTTTTTCCTCCAACAGGGCATTATTTTATATTTAATTAAAATCTATTTAAAATTGCAATCACAATTAAATTAAATTAGAAATAACTAAATTTGAAAATATTAATTATCCTTATTTTGCGTTGTGTTATCGGTTTTGCCTCTGGCTATTTGTATTTTGAATTAGTTTGTGTTGTGAATTTAAAATTAAAATTCATCTCTCTTTTATTCTTGATTTTTATAGTCAATTGAGAGCATTTTACGGATGAAACAAAAAATTTAGAAAGTTATGATCATTGGTTTGGCTATACATATATATTTAATGGTCTTTAGCCTTTAGCCTCAATTTTGGGGTTAATTGGGAAGCAAAATCAAAAGGAGCTCCTTGTTGATGTCTTTGTTGGAGCACTGATTTTGGCAACAAAGATATCAAAATGGATATGAAACTATTTTGATGTCCCTGCTGGAGAAGCTCTTCGTTGTTGCATTTATTTTTCATAGTTTCCGATCTTATTAATTTGGAAACATGAAACTAATACCAACTAAAAAATTTATAGCTATTACAAATGAAATAATTCACTCATAATCTAGATCTAGAAATGCAATTTGTATTATAATAATCAGTAACATTTGAGGGAACGACTAATTTTAAAATCAAGTTAAATTATTTGCGTATTCGACTGTTCGTATAAATTATAATGAGAAAGTTAACCAAAATTTCTGAAAAATGGACAAAAATAAACTCTTAGTCTTTTATTTGTTTTAGTATACATGGCATCGTTTTAATATGGCATTTCATTCTCATGTGCAATTTGATGATTAGATTTTTTTATACATCAGTGATTTATTAAGGGGTAGTTCAGTTAGTCTAATGAGATTGAACTAAATAGTCAATTGTAATTCAATCTTGAGAAGATTGTTGAGTCTAAGGGGGAGTGGTGCAATTGTTATCTGATCAGATAAGGGAGTAACTTTCCAAAATAAGGGGAGGTGACCCACTTTTTTGGGTCAACAGGCATAATCAAATTTTAAATCTTGGTTTATTGTGCAAACCGAATACACCCTAAGTAGATTTTTCTGCGGTATAAATTAATATATGATCGAAAGTTAGACATTAAAATGAATAGAAATAAATAGGTCAATTCAACACCATATAACTAACTGCTCCATGTAATAACTAATTGAGGTTATTTTATTTCATTATCTCAAAGGCAAATATAAGTAATTTAAGTAAAACTCTGCTGCCAGAACCCCTCAACAAAATGGAGTTGCCGAAAGGAGAAACAGAACTCTAAAAGAAGCTATCTGGACAATGATAGCTGAAGCAAAACTGCCCCAAAGATTCTGGGCAGAAGCCACAAACACAACATGTTACACCTAGAACAGATGTATGATCAACAAGAGGCAAAATAAAACACCTTATGAACTGTGGAATAACAGAAAAACCTAATATTCATTACCTTAGAATATTTGGTATTAAATGTTTTTTTTTTTATTAAGGGGAAAAATAACCCATTGATAGCCCTACCAGACTACAATTGAAATTTAATGCAGAAAATTTAGTGAAAGAACATAAATTTAGCATCAACCCACTCTTTGATTCCTCCAATATTATTTTGATTTATCTCTAAAAGTTTTTCCTCCAACAGGGCATTATTTTATATTTAATTAAATTCTATTTAAAATTGCAATCACAATTAAATTAAATTAGAAATAACTAAATTTGAAAATATTAATTATCCTTATTTTGAGTTGTGTTATCGGTTTTGCCTCTAGCTATTTGTATTTTGAATTAGTTTGTGTTGTGAATTTCAAATTAAAATTCATCTCTCTTTTATTCTTGATTTTTATAGTCAATTGAGAGCATTTTACGGATGAAACAAAAAATTTAGAAAGTTATGATCATTGGTTTGGCTATACATATATATTTAATGGTCTTTAGCCTTTAGCCTCAATTTTGGGGTTAATTGGGAAGCAAAATCAAAAGGAGCTCCTTGTTGATGTCCTTGTTGGAGCACTAATTTTGGCAACAAAGATATCAAAATGGATATGAAACTATTTTGATGTCCATGCTGGAGAAGCTCTTCGTTGTTGCATTTATTTTTCATAGTTTCCGATCTTATTAATTTGGAAACATGAAACTAATACCAACTAAAAAATTTATAGCTATTACAAATGAAATAATTCACTCATAATCTAGATCTACAAATGCAATTTGTATTATAATAATCAGTAACATTTGAGGGAATGACCAATTTTAAAATCAAGTGAAATTATTTGCGTATTCGACTGTCCGTATAAATTATAATGAGAAAGTTAACCAAAATTTCTGAAAAATGGACAAAAATAAACTCTTAGTCTTTTATTTGTTTTAGTATACATGGCATCGTTTTAATATGGCATTTCATTCTAATGTGCAATTTGATGATTAGATTTTTTTATACATCAGTGATTTATTAAGGGGTAGTTCAGTTAGTCTAACGATGTTGAACTAAATAGTCAATTGTAATTCAATCTTGAGAAGATTGTTGAGTCTAAGGGGGAGTGGTGCAATTGTTATCTGATCAGATAAGGGAGTAACTTTCCAAAATAAGGGGAGGTGACCCACTTTTTCGGGTCAACAGGCATAATCAAATTTTAAATCTTGGTTTATTGTGCAAACCGAATACACCCTAAGTAGATTTTTCTGCGGTATAAATTAATATATGATCGAAAGTTAGACATTAAAATGAATAGAAATAAAGAAGTCAATTCAACACCATATAACTAACTGCTCCATGTAATAACTAATTGAGGTTATTTTATTTCATTATCTCAAAGGCAAAAATAAGTAATTTAAGTAAAACTCTGCTGCCAGAACCCCTCAACAAAATGGAGTTGCCGAAAGGAGAAACAGAACTCTAAAAGAAGCTACCAGGACAATGATAGCTGAAGCAAAACTGCCCCAAAGATTCTGGGCAGAAGCCACAAACACAACATGTTACACCTAGAACAGATGCATGATCAACAAGAGTCAAAATAAAACACCTTATGAACTGTGGAATAACAGAAAAACCTAATATTCATTATCTTAGAATATTTGGTAGTAAATGTTTTGTTTTGATTAATGGGAAAATAACCCATTGATAGCCCTACCAGACTACAATTGAAATTTAATGCAGAAAATTTAGTGAAAGAACATAAATTTAGCATCAACCCACTCTTTGATTCCTCCAATATTATTTTGATTTATCTATAAAAGTTTTTCCTCCAACAGGGCATTATTTTATATTTAATTAAAATCTATTTAAAATTGAAACCACAATTAAATTAAATTAGAAATAACTAAATTTGAAAATATTAATTATCCTTATTTTGAGTTGTGTTATCGGTTTTGCCTCTGGCTATTTGTATTTTGAATTAGTTTGTGTTGTGAATTTAAAATTAAAATTCATCTCTCTTTTATTCTTGATTTTTATAGTCAATTGAGAGCATTTTACGGATGAAACAAAAAATTTAGAAAGTTATGATCATTGGTTTGGCTATACATATATATTTAATGGTCTTTAGCCTTTAGCCTCAATTTTGGGGTTAATTGGGAAGCAAAATCAAAAGGAGCTCCTTGTTGATGTCCTTGTTGGAGCACTGATTTTGGCAACAAAGATATCAAAATGGATATGAAACTATTTTGATGTCCCTGCTGGAGAAGCTCTTCGTTGTTGCATTTATTTTTCATAGTTTCCGATCTTATTAATTTGGAAACATGAAACTAATACCAACTAAAAAATTTATAGCTATTACAAATGAAATAATTCACTCATAATCTAGATCTAGAAATGCAATTTGTATTATAATAATCAGTAACATTTGAGGGAATGACTAATTTTAAAATAAAGTGTAATTATTTGCGTATTCGACTGTTCGTATAAATTATAATGAGAAAGTTAACCAAAATTTCAGAAAAATGGACAAAAATAAACTCTTAGTCTTTTATTTGTTTTAGTATACATGGCATCGTTTTAATATGGCATTTCATTCTCATGTGCAATTTGATGATTAGATTTTTTTAGACATCAGTGATTTATTAAGGGGTAGTTCAGTTAGTCTAACGAGATTGAACTAAATAGTCAATTGTAATTCAATCTTGAGAAGATTGTTGAGTCTAAGGGGGAGTGGTGCAATCGTTATCTGATCAGATAAGGGAGTAACTTTCCAAAATAAGGGGAGGTGACCCACTTTTTCGGGTCAACATGCATAATCAAATTTTAAATCTTGGTTTATTGTGCAAACCGAATACACCCTAAGTAGATTTTTCTGCGGTATAAATTAATATATGATCGAAAGTTAGACATTAAAATGAATAGAAATAAAGAAGTCAATTCAACACCATATAACTAACTGCTCCATGTAATAACTAATTGAGGTTATTTTATTTCATTATCTCAAAGGCAAATATAAGTAATTTAAGTAAAACTCTGCTGCCAGAACCCCTCAACAAAATGGAGTTGCCGAAAGGAGAAACAGAACTCTAAAAGAAGCTACCAGGACAATGATAGCTGAAGCAAAACTGCCCCAAAGATTCAGGGCAGAAACCACAAACACAACATGTTACACCTAGAACAGATGCATGATCAACAAGAGTCAAAATAAAACACCTTATGAACTGTGGAATAACAGAAAAACCTAATATTCATTACCTTAGAATATTTGGTATTAAATGTTTTTTTTTTTATTAAGGGGAAAAATAACCCATTGATAGCCCTACCAGACTACAATTGAAATTTAATGCAGAAAATTTAGTGAAAGAACATAAATTTAGCATCAACCCACTCTTTGATTCCTCCAATATTATTTTGATTTATCTCTAAAAGTTTTTCCTGCAACAGGGCATTATTTTATATTTAATTAAATTCTATTTAAAATTGCAATCACAATTAAATTAAATTAGAAATAACTAAATTTGAAAATATTAATTATCCTTATTTTGAGTTGTGTTATCGGTTTTGCCTCTAGCTATTTGTATTTTGAATTAGTTTGTGTTGTGAATTTCAAATTAAAATTCATCTCTCTTTTATTCTTGATTTTTATAGTCAATTGAGAGCATTTTACGGATGAAACAAAAAATTTAGAAAGTTATGATCATTGGTTTGGCTATACATATATATTTAATGGTCTTTAGCCTTTAGCCTCAATTTTGGGGTTAATTGGGAAGCAAAATCAAAAGGAGCTCCTTGTTGATGTCCTTGTTGGAGCACTAATTTTGGCAACAAAGATATCAAAATGGATATGAAACTATTTTGATGTCCATGCTGGAGAATCTCTTCGTTGTTGCATTTATTTTTCATAGTTTCCGATCTTATTAATTTGGAAACATGAAACTAATACCAACTAAAAAATTTATAGCTATTACAAATGAAATAATTCACTCATAATCTAGATCTACAAATGCAATTTGTATTATAATAATCAGTAACATTTGAGGGAATGACCAATTTTAAAATCAAGTGAAATTATTTGCGTATTCGACTGTCCGTATAAATTATAATGAGAAAGTTAACCAAAATTTCTGAAAAATGGACAAAAATAAACTCTTAGTCTTTTATTTGTTTTAGTATACATGGCATCGTTTTAATATGGCATTTCATTCTAATGTGCAATTTGATGATTAGATTTTTTTATACATCAGTGATTTATTAAGGGGTAGTTCAGTTAGTCTAATGAGATTGAACTAAATAGTCAATTGTAATTCAATCTTGAGAAGATTGTTGAGTCTAAGGGGGAGTGGTGCAATTGTTATCTGATCAGATAAGGGAGTAACTTTCCAAAATAAGGGGAGGTGACCCACTTTTTCGGGTCAACAGGCATAATCAAATTTTAAATCTTGGTTTATTGTGCAAACCGAATACACCCTAAGTAGATTTTTCTGCGGTATAAATTAATATATGATCGAAAGTTAGACATTAAAATGAATAGAAATAAAGAAGTCAATTCAACACCATATAACTAACTGCTCCATGTAATAACTAATTGAGGTTATTTTATTTCATTATCTCAAAGGCAAATATAAGTAATTTAAGTAAAACTCTGCTGCCAGAACCCCTCAACAAAATGGAGTTGCCGAAAGGAGAAACAGAACTCTAAAAGAAGCTACCAGGACAATGATAGCTGAAGCAAAACTGCCCCAAAGATTCTGGGCAGAAGCCACAAACACAACATGTTACACCTAGAACAGATGCATGATCAACAAGAGTCAAAATAAAACACCTTATGAACTGTGGAATAACAGAAAAACCTAATATTCATTATCTTAGAATATTTGGTAGTAAATGTTTTGTTTTGATTAATGGGAAAAATAACCCATTGATAGCCCTACCAGACTACAATTGAAATTTAATGCAGAAAATTTAGTGAAAGAACATAAATTTAGCATCAACCCACTCTTTGATTCCTCCAATATTATTTTGATTTATTTCTAAAAGTTTTTCCTCCAACAGGGCATTATTTTATATTTAATTAAAATCTATTTAAAATTGAAACCACAATTAAATTAAATTAGAAATAACTAAATTTGAAAATATTAATTATCCTAATTTTGAGTTGTGTTATCGATTTTGCCTCTGGCTATTTGTATTTTGAATTAGTTTGTGTTGTGAATTTAAAATTAAAATTCATCTCTCTTTTATTCTTGATTTTTATAGTCAATTGAGAGCATTTTACGGATGAAACAAAAAATTTAGAAAGTTATGATCAGTGGTTTGGCTATACATATATATTTAATGGTCTTTAGCCTTTAGCCTCAATTTTGGGGTTAATTGGGAAGCAAAATCAAAAGGAGCTCCTTGTTGATGTCCTTGTTGGAGCACTGATTTTGGCAACAAAGATATCAAAATGGATATGAAACTATTTTGATGTCCCTGCTGGAGAAGCTCTTCGTTGTTGCATTTATTTTTCATAGTTTCCGATCTTATTAATTTGGAAACATGAAACTAATACCAACTAAAAAATTTATAGCTATTACAAATGAAATAATTCACTCATAATCTAGATCTAGAAATGCAATTTGTATTATAATAATCAGTAACATTTGAGGGAATGACTAATTTTAAAATGAAGTGAAATTATTTGCGTATTCGACTATTCGTATAAATTATAATGAGAAAGTTAACCAAAATTTCTGAAAAATGGACAAAAATAAACTATTAGTCTTTTATTTGTTTTAGTATACATGGCATCGTTTTAATATGGCATTTCATTCTCATGTGCAATTTGATGATTAGATTTTTTTATACATCAGTGATTTATTAAGGGGTAGTTCAGTTAGTCTAATGAGATTGAACTAAATAGTCAATTGTAATTCAATCTTGAGAAGATTGTTGAGTCTAAGGGGGAGTGGTGCGATTGTTATCTGATCAGATAAGGGAGTAACTTTCCAAAATAAGGGGAGGTGACCCACTTTTTCGGGTCAACAGGCATAATCAAATTTTAAATCTTGGTTTATTGTGCAAACCGAATACACCCTAAGTAGATTTTTCTGCGGTATAAATTAATATATGATCGAAAGTTAGACATTAAAATGAATAGAAATAAAGAAGTCAATTCAACACCATATAACTAACTGCTCCATGTAATAACTAATTGAGGTTATTTTATTTCATTATCTCAAAGGCAAATATAAGTAATTTAAGTAAAACTCTGCTGCCAGAACCCCTCAACAAAATGGAGTTGCCGAAAGGAGAAACAGAACTCTAAAAGAAGCTACCAGGACAATGATAGCTGAAGCAAAACTGCCCCAAAGATTCTGGGCAGAAGCCACAAACACAACATGTTAAACCTAGAACAGATGCATGATCAACAAGAGTCAAAATAAAACACCTTATGAACTGTGGATTAACAGAAAAACCTAATATTCATTATCTTAGAATATTTGGTAGTAAATGATTTGTTTTGATTAATGGGAAAATAACCCATTGATAGCCCTACCAGACTACAATTGAAATTTAATGCAGAAAATTTAGTGAAAGAACATAAATTTAGCATCAACCCACTCTTTGATTCCTCCAATATTATTTTGATTTATCTATAAAAGTTTTTCCTCCAACAGGGCATTATTTTATATTTAATTAAAATCTATTTAAAATTGAAACCACAATTAAATTAAATTAGAAATAACTAAATTTGAAAATATTAATTATCCTTATTTTGAGTTGTGTTATCGGTTTTGCCTCTGGCTATTTGTATTTTGAATTAGTTTGTGTTGTGAATTTAAAATTAAAATTCATCTCTCTTTCATTCTTGATTTTTATAGTCAATTGAGAGCATTTTACGGATGAAACAAAAAATTTAGAAAGTTATGATCATTGGTTTGGCTATACATATATATTTAATGGTCTTTAGCCTTTAGCCTCAATTTTGGGGTTAATTGGGAAGCAAAATCAAACGGAGCTCCTTGTTGATGTCCTTGTTGGAGCACTGATTTTGGCAACAAAGATATCAAAATGGATATGAAACTATTTTGATGTCCCTGCTGGAGAAGCTCTTCGTTGTTGCATTTATTTTTCATAGTTTCCGATCTTATTAATTTGGAAACATGAAACTAATACCAACTAAAAAATTTATAGCTATTACAAATGAAATAATTCACTCATAATCTAGATCTAGAAATGCAATTTGTATTATAATAATCAGTAACATTTGAGGGAATGACTAATTTTAAAATAAAGTGTAATTATTTGCGTATTCGACTGTTCGTATAAATTATAATGAGAAAGTTAACCAAAATTTCAGAAAAATGGACAAAAATAAACTCTTAGTCTTTTATTTGTTTTAGTATACATGGCATCGTTTTAATATGGCATTTCATTCTCATGTGCAATTTGATGATTAGATTTTTTTATACATCAGTGATTTATTAAGGGGTAGTTCAGTTAGTCTAATGAGATTGAACTAAATAGTCAATTGTAATTCAATCTTGAGAAGATTGTTGAGTCTAAGGGGGAGTGGTGCAATTGTTATCTGATCAGATAAGGGAGTAACTTTCCAAAATAAGGGGAGGTGACCCACTTTTTCGGGTCAACAGGCATAATCAAATTTTAAATCTTGGTTTATTGTGCAAACCGAATACACCCTAAGTAGATTTTTCTGCGGTATAAATTAATATATGATCGAAAGTTAGACATTAAAATGAATAGAAATAAAGAAGTCAATTCAACACCATATAACTAACTGCTCCATGTAATAACTAATTGAGGTTATTTTATTTCATTATCTCAAAGGCAAATATAAGTAATTTAAGTAAAACTCTGCTGCCAGAACCCCTCAACAAAATGGAGTTGCCGAAAGGAGAAACAGAACTCTAAAAGAAGCTACCAGGACAATGATAGCTGAAGCAAAACTGCCCCAAAGATTCTGGGCAGAAGCCACAAACACAACATGTTACACCTAGAACAGATGCATGATCAACAAGAGTCAAAATAAAACACCTTATGAACTGTGGAATAACAGAAAAACCTAATATTCATTATCTTAGAATATTTGGTAGTAAATGTTTTGTTTTGATTAATGGGAAAATAACCCATTGATAGCCCTACCAGACTACAATTGAAATTTAATGCAGAAAATTTAGTGAAAGAACATAAATTTAGCATCAACCCACTCTTTGATTCCTCCAATATTATTATGATTTATCTATAAAAGTTTTTCCTCCAACAGGGCATTATTTTATATTTAATTAAAATCTATTTAAAATTGAAACCACAATTAAATTAAATTAGAAATAACTAAATTTGAAAATATTAATTATCCTTATTTTGAGTTGTGTTATCGGTTTTGCCTCTGGCTATTTGTATTTTGAATTAGTTTGTGTTGTGAATTTAAAATTAAAATTCATCTCTCTTTTATTCTTGATTTTTATAGTCAATTGAGAGCATTTTACGGATGAAACAAAAAATTTAGAAAGTTATGATCATTGGTTTGGCTATACATATATATTTAATGGTCTTTAGCCTTTAGCCTCAATTTTGGGGTTAATTGGGAAGCAAAATCAAACGGAGCTCCTTGTTGATGTCCTTGTTGGAGCACTGATTTTGGCAACAAAGATATCAAAATGGATATGAAACTATTTTGATGTCCCTGCTGGAGAAGCTCTTCGTTGTTGCATTTATTTTTCATAGTTTCCGATCTTATTAATTTGGAAACATGAAACTAATACCAACTAAAAAATTTATAGCTATTACAAATGAAATAATTCACTCATAATCTAGATCTAGAAATGCAATTTGTATTATAATAATCAGTAACATTTGAGGGAATGACTAATTTTAAAATAAAGTGTAATTATTTGCGTATTCGACTGTTCGTATAAATTATAATGAGAAAGTTAACCAAAATTTCAGAAAAATGGACAAAAATAAACTCTTAGTCTTTTATTTGTTTTAGTATACATGGCATCGTTTTAATATGGCATTTCATTCTCATGTGCAATTTGATGATTAGATTTTTTTATACATCAGTGATTTATTAAGGGGTAGTTCAGTTAGTCTAACGAGATTGAACTAAATAGTCAATTGTAATTCAATCTTGAGAAGATTGTTGAGTCTAAGGGGGAGTGGTGCAATCGTTATCTGATCAGATAAGGGAGTAACTTTCCAAAATAAGGGGAGGTGACCCACTTTTTCGGGTCAACATGCATAATCAAATTTTAAATCTTGGTTTATTGTGCAAACCAAATACACCCTAAGTAGATTTTTCTGCGGTATAAATTAATATATGATCGAAAGTTAGACATTAAAATGAATAGAAATAAAGAAGTCAATTCAACACCATATAACTAACTGCTCCATGTAATAACTAATTGAGGTTATTTTATTTCATTATCTCAAAGGCAAATATAAGTAATTTAAGTAAAACTCTGCTGCCAGAACCCCTCAACAAAATGGAGTTGCCGAAAGGAGAAACAGAACTCTAAAAGAAGCTACCAGGACAATGATAGCTGAAGCAAAACTGCCCCAAAGATTCTGGGCAGAAGCCACAAACACAACATGTTACACCTAGAACAGATGCATGATCAACAAGAGTCAAAATAAAACACCTTATGAACTGTGGAATAACAGAAAAACCTAATATTCATTATCTTAGAATATTTGGTAGTAAATGTTTTGTTTTGATTAATGGGAAAAATAACCCATTGATAGCCCTACCAGACTACAATTGAAATTTAATGCAGAAAATTTAGTGAAAGAACATAAATTTAGCATCAACCCACTCTTTGATTCCTCCAATATTATTTTGATTTATCTCTAAAAGTTTTTCCTCCAACAGGGCATTATTTTATATTTAATTAAAATCTATTTAAAATTGTAACCACAATTAAATTAAATTAGAAATAACTAAATTTGAAAATATTAATTATCCTTATTTTGAGTTTTGTTATCGGTTTTGCCTCTGGCTATTTGTATTTTGAATTAGTTTGTGTTGTGAATTTAAAATTAAAATTCATCTCTCTTTTATTCTTGATTTTTATAGTCAATTGAGAGCATTTTACGGATGAAACAAAAAATTTAGAAAGTTATGATCATTGGTTTGGCTATACATATATATTTAATGGTCTTTAGCCTTTAGCCTCAATTTTTGGGTTATTTGGGAAGCAAAATCAAAATGAGCTCCTTATTGATGTCCTTGTTGGAGCACTGATTTTGGCAACAAAGATATCAAAATGGATATGAAACTATTTTGATGTCCCTGCTGGAGAAGCTCTTCGTTGTTGCATTTATTTTTCATAGTTTCCGATCTTATTAATTTGGAAACATGAAACTAATACCAACTAAAAAATTTATAGCTATTACAAATGAAATAATTCACTCATAATCTAGATCTACAAATGCAATTTGTATTATAATAATCAGTAACATTTGAGGGAATGACTAATTTTAAAAAAGTGAAATTATTTGCGTATTCGACTGTTCGTATAAATTATAATGAGAAAGTTAACCAAAATTTCTGAAAAATGGAAAAAATTAAACTCTTAGTCTTTTATTTGTTTTAGTATACATGGCATCGTTTTAATATGGCATTTCATTCTCATGTGCAATTTGATGATTAGATTTTTTTATACATCAGTGATTTATTAAGGGGTAGTTCAGTTAGTCTAATGAGATTGAACTAAATAGTCAATTGTAATTCAATCTTGAGAAGATTGTTGAGTCTAAGGGGGAGTGGTGCAATTGTTATCTGATCAGATAAGGGAGTAACTTTCCAAAATAAGGGGAGGTGACCCACTTTTTCGGGTCAACAGGCATAATCAAATTTTAAATCTTGGTTTATTGTGCAAACCGAATACACCCTAAGTAGATTTTTCTGCGGTATAAATTAATATATGATCGAAAGTTAGACATTAAAATGAATAGAAATAAAGAAGTCAATTCAACATCATATAACTAACTGCTCCATGTAATAAATAATTGAGGTTATTTTATTTCATTATCTCAAAGGCAAATATAAGTAATTTAAGTAAAACTCTGCTGCCAGAACCCCTCAACAAAATGGAGTTGCCGAAAGGAGAAACAGAACTCTAAAAGAAGCTACCAGGACAATGATAGCTGAAGCAAAACTGCCCCAAAGATTCTGGGCAGAAGCCACAAACACAACATGTTACACCTAGAACAGATACATGATCAACAAGAGTCAAAATAAAACACCTTATGAACTGTGGAATAACAGAAAAACCTAATATTCATTATCTTAGAATATTTGGTAGTAAATGTTTTGTTTTGATTAAGGGGAAAAATAACCCATTGATAGCCCTACCAGACTACAATTGAAATTTAATGCAGAAAATTTAGTGAAAGAACATAAATTTAGCATCAACCCACTCTTTGATTCCTCCAATATTATTTTGATTTATCTCTAAAAGTTTTTCCTCCAACAGGGCATTATTTTATATTTAATTAAATTCTATTTAAAATTGCAATCACAATTAAATTAAATTAAAAATAACTAAATTTGAAAATATTAATTATCCTTATTTTGAGTTGTGTTATCGGTTTTGCCTCTGGCTATTTGTATTTTGAATTAGTTTGTGTTGTGAATTTAAAATTAAAATTCATCTCTCTTTTATTCTTGATTTTTATAGTCAATTGAGAGCATTTTACGGATGAAACAAAAAATTTAGAAAGTTATGATCATTGGTTTGGCTATACATATATATTTAATGGTCTTTAGCCTTTAGCCTCAATTTTGGGGTTAATTGGGAAGCAAAATCAAAAGGAGCTCCTTGTTGATGTCCTTGTTGGAGCACTAATTTTGGCAACAAAGATATCAAAGTGGATATGAAACTATTTTGATGTCCATGCTGGAGAAGCTCTTCGTTTTTGCATTTATTTTTCATAGTTTCCGATCTTATTAATTTGGAAACATGAAACTAATACCAACTAACAAATTTATAGCTATTACAAATGAAATAATTCCCTCATAATCTAGATCTACAAATGCAATTTGTATTATAATAATCAGTAACATTTGAGGGAATGACGAATTTTAAAATCAAGTGAAATTATTTGCGTATTCCACTGTTCGTATAAATTATAATGAGAAAGTTAACCAAAATTTCTGAAAAATGGACAAAAATAAACTCTTAGTCTTTTATTTGTTTTAGTATACATGGCGTCGTTTTAATATGACATTACATTCTCATGTGCAATTTGATGATTAGATTTTTTTATACATCAGTGATTTATTAAGGGGTAGTTCGGTTAGTCTAATGAGATTGAACTAAATAGTCAATTGTAATTCAATCTTGAGAAGATTGTTGAGTCTAAGGGGGAGTGGTGCAACTGTTATCTGATCAAATAAGGGAGTAACTTTCCAAAATAAGGGGAGGTGACCCACTTTTTCGGGTCAACAGGCATAATTAAATTTTAAATCTTTGTTTACTGTGCAACCGAATACACCCTAATTAGATTTTGATGCGGTATAAATTAATATATGATCGAAAGTTAGACATTAAAATGAATAGAAATAAAGAAGTCAATTCAACACCATATAACTAAATGCTTCATGTAATAACTAATTGAGGTTATTTTATTTCATTATCTCAAAGGCAAATATAAGTAATTTAAGTAAAACTCTGCTGCCAGAACCCCTCAACAAAATGGAGTTGCCGAAAGGAGAAACAGAACTCTAAAAGAAGCTACCAGGACAATGATAGTTGAAGCAAAACTTCCCCAAAGATTCTGGGCAGAAGCCACAAACACGGCACGTTACACCTAGAACAGATGCATGATCAACAAGAGTCAAAATAAAACACCTTATGAACTGTGGAATAACAGAAAAGCCTAATATTCATTATCTTAGAATATTTGGTTGTAAATGTTTGTTTTGATTAATGGGAAAAATAACCCATTGATAGCCCTACAAGACTACAATTGAAATTTAATGCAGAAAATTTAGTGAAAGAACATAAATTGAGCATCAACCCACTCTTTGATTCCTCCTATATTATGTTAATTTATCTCTAAAAGTTTTTCCTCCAACAGGGCATTATTTTATATTTAATTAAAATCTATTTAAAATTGCAATCACAATTAAATTAAATTAGAAATAACTAAATTTAAAAATATTAATTATCCTTATTTGGAGTTGTGTTATCGGTTTTGCCTCTGGCTATTTGTATTTTGAATTAGTTTGTGTTGTGAATTTAAAATTAAAATTCATCTCTCTTTTATTCTTGATTTTTATAGTCAATTGAGAGCATTTTACGGATGAAACTAAAAATTTAGAAAGTTATAATCATTGGTTTGGCTATACATATATATTTAATGGTCTTTAGCCTTTAGACTCAATTTTGGGGTTATTTGGGAAGCAAAATCAAAAGGAGCTCCTTATTGATGTACTTGTTGGAGCACTGATTTTGGCAACAAAGATATCAAAATGGATATGAAACTATTTTGATGTCCCTGTTGGAGAAGCTCTTCGTTGTTGCATTTATTTTTCATAGTTTCCGATCTTATTAATTTGGAAACATGAAACTAATACCAACTAAAAAATTTATAGCTATTACAAATGAAATAATTCACTCATAATCTAGATCTACAAATGAAAGTTGTATTATAATAATCAGTAACATTTGAGAGAATGACTAATTTTAAAATCAAGTGAAATTATTTGCGTATTCGACTGTTCGTATAAATTATAATGAGAAAGTTAAACAAAATTTCTAAAAAATGGACAAAAATAAACTCTAAGTCTTTTATTTGTTTTAGTATACATGGCGTCGTTTTAATATGGCATTTCATTCTCATGTGCAATTTGATGATTTGATTTTTTTATACATCAGTGATTTATTAAAGGGTAGTTCGGTTAGTCTAATGAGATTGAACTAAATAGTCAATTGTAATTCAATCTTGAGAAGATTGTTGAGTCTAAGGGGGAGTGGTGCAACTGTTATCTGATCAAATAAGGGAGTAACTTTCCAAAATAAGGGGAGGTGACCCACTTTTTCGGGTTAACAGGGATAATTATATTTTAAATCTTGGTTTATTGTGCAAACCGAATACACCCTAAGTAAATTTTTCTGCGGTATAAATTAATATATGATCGAAAGTTAGACATTAAAATGAATAGAAATAAAGAAGTCAATTCAACACCATATAACTAACTGCTCCATGTAATAACTAATTGAGGTTATTTTATTTCATTATCTCAAAGGTAAATATAAGTATTTTAAGTAAAACTCTGCTGCCAGAACCCCTCAACAAAATGGAGTTGCTGAAAGGAGAAACAGAACTCTAAAAGAAGCTACCAGGACAATGATAGCTGAAGTAAAACTGCCCCAAATATTCTTGGCAAAAGCCACAAACACAGCACGTTACACCTAGAACAGATGCAAGATCAACAAGAGTCAAAATAAAACACCTTATGAACTGTGGAATAACAGAAAAACCTAATATTCATTATCTTAGAATATTTGGTAGTAAATGTTTGTTTTGATTAATGGGAAAAATAACCCATTGATAGCCCTACCAGACTACAATTGAAATTTAATGCAAAAAATTTAGTGAAAGAACATAAATTGAGCATCAACCCACTCTTTGATTCCTCCTATATTATTTTGATTTATCTCTAAAAGTTTTTCATCCAACAGGGCATTATTTTATATTTAATTAAAATCTATTTAAAATTGCAATCACAATTAAATTAAATTAGAAATAACTAAATTTGAAAATATTAATTATCCTTATTTCGAGTTGTGTTATCGGTTTTTGCCTCTGGCTATTTGTATTTTGAATTAGTTTGTGTTGTGAATTTCAAATTAAAATTCATCTCTCTTTTATTCTTGATTTTTATAGTCAATTGAGAGCATTTTACGGATGAAACTAAAAATTTAGAAAGTTATGATCATTGGTTTGGCTATACATATATATTTAATGGTCTTTAGCCTTTAGACTCAATTTTGGGGTTATTTGGGAATCAAAATCAAAAGGAGCTCCTTATTGATGTACTTGTTGGAGCACTGATTTTGGCAACAAAGATATCAAAATGGATATGAAACTATTTTGATGTCCCTGCTGGAGAAGCTCTTCGTTGTTGCATTTATTTTTCATAATTTCCGATCTTATTAATTTGGAAACATGAAACTAATACCAACTAAAAAATTTATAGCTATTACAAATGAAATAATTCACTAATAATCTAGATCTACAAATGAAAGTTGTATTATAATAATTAGTAACATTTGAGAGAATGACTAATTTTAAAATCAAGTGAAATTATTTGCGTATTCGACTGTTCGTATAAATTATAATGAGAAAGTTAACCAAAATTTCTGAAAAATGGACAAAAATAAACTCTTAGTCTTTTATTTGTTTTAGTATACATGGCGTCGTTTTAATATGGCATTTCATTCTCATGTGCAATTTGATGATTAGATTTTTTATACATCAGTGATTTATTAAGGGGTAGTTCGGTTAGTCTAATGAGATTGAACTAAATAGTCAATTGTAATTCAATCTTGAGAAGATTGTTGAGTCTAAGGGGGAGTGGTGCAACTGTTATCTGATCAAATAAGGGAGTAACTTTCCAAAATAAGGGGAGGTGACCCACTTTTTCGGGTCAACAGGCATAATTAAATTTTAAATCTTGGTTTACTGTGCAAACCTAATACACCCTAAGTAGATTTTTCTGCGGTATAAATTAATATATGATCGAAAGTTATACATTAAAAGAATAGAAATAAAGAAGTCAATTCAACACCATATAACTAAATGCTCCATGTAATAACTAATTGAGGTTATTTTATTTCATTATCTCAAAGGCAAATATAAGTATTTTAAGTAAAACTCTGCTGCCAGAACCCCTCAACAAAATGGAGTTGCTGAAAGGAGAAACAAAACTATAAAAGAAGCTACCAGGACAATGATAGCTGAAGCAAAACTGCCCCAAATATTCTGGGCATAAGCCACAAACACAGCACGTTACACCTAGAACAGATGCATGATCAACAAGAGTCAAAATAAAACACCTTATGAACTGTGGAATAACAGAAAAACCCAATATTCATTATCTTAAAATATTTTGTAGTAAATGTTTGTTTTGATTAATGGGAAAAATAACCCATTGATAGCCCTACCAGACTACAATTGAAATTTAATGCAGAAAATTTAGTGAAAGAACATAAATTGAGCATCAACCCACTCATTGATTCTTCCTATATTATTTTGATTTATCTCTAAAAGTTTTTCCTCCAACAGGGCATTATTTTATATTTAATTAAAATATATTTAAAATTATAATCACAATTAAATTAAATTAGAAATAACTAAATTTGAAAATATTAATTATCCTTATTTCGAGTTGTGTTATCGGTTTTGCCTCTGGCTATTTGTATTTTGAATTAGTTTGTGTTTTGAATTTAAAATTAAAATTCATCTCCCTTTTATTCTTGATTTTTATAGTCAATTAAGAGCATTTTACGGATGAAACTAAAAATTTAGAAAGTTATGATCATTGGTTTTGCTATACATATATATCTAATGGTCTTTAGCCTTTAGCCTCAATTTTGGGGTTATTTGGGAAGCAAAATCAAAAGTAGCTCCTTATTAATCTCCTTGTTGGAGCACTGATTTTGGCAACAAAGATATCAAAATGGTTATGAAACTATTTTGATGTCCCTGCTGGAGAAGCTCTTCGTTGTTGCATTTATTTTTCATAGTTTCCAATCTTATTAATTTGGAAACATGAAACTAATACCAACTAAAAAATATATAGATATTACAAATGAAATAATTCTTTCATAATCTAGATGTACAAATGCAATTTGTATTATAATAATCAGTAACATTTGAGAGAATGACTAATTTGAAAATCAAGTGAAATTATTTGCGTATTCGACTGTTCGTATAAATTATAATGAGAAAGTTAACCAAAATTTCTGAAAAATGGACAAAAATAAACTCTTAGTCTTTTATTTGTTTTAGTATACATGGCGTCGTTTTAATATGGCATTTCATTCTCATGTGCAATTTGATGATTAGATTTTTTTATACATCAGTGATTTATTAAGGGTTAGTACGGTTACTCTAATGAGATTGAACTAAATAGTCAATTGTAATTCAATCTTGAGAAGATTGTTGAGTCTAAGGGGGAGTGGTGCAACTGTTATCTGATCAAATAAGGGAGTAACTTTCAAAAATAAGGGGAGGTGACCCACTTTTTCGGGTCAACAGGCATAATTAAATTTTAAATCTTGGTTTACTGTGCAAACTGAATACACCCTAAGTAGATTTTTCTGCGGTATAAATTAATATATGATCGAAAGTTAGACATTAAAATGAATAGAAATAAAGAAGTCAATTCAACACCATATAACTAAATGCTCCATGTAATAACTAATTGAGGTTATTTTATTTCATTATCTCATTGGCAAATATAAGTATTTTATGTAAAACTCTGCTGCCAGAACCCCTCAACAAAATGGAGTTGCTGAAAGGAGAAACATAACTCTAAAAGAAGCTACAAGGACAATGATAGCTGAAGCAAAACTGCCCCAAAGATTCTGGGCAGAAGCCACAAACACAGCACGTTACACCTAGAACAGATGCATGATCAACAAGAGTCAAAATAAAACACCTTATGAACTGTGGAATAACAGAAAAGCCTAATATTCATTATCTTAGAATATTTGGTTGTAAATGTTTGTTTTGATTAATGGGAAAAATAACCCATTGATAGCCCTACCAGACTACAATTGAAATTTAATGCAGAAAATTTAGTGAAAGAACATAAATTGAGCATCAACCCACTCTTTGATTCCTCCTATATTATGTTAATTTATCTCTAAAAGTTTTTCCTCCAACAGGGCATTATTTTATATTTAATTAAAATCTATTTAAAATTGCAATCACAATTAAATTAAATTAGAAATAACTAAATTTAAAAATATTAATTATCCTTATTTCAAGTTATGTTATCGGTTTTGCCTCTGGTTATTTGTATTTTGAATTAGTTTGTGTTGTGAATTTAAAATTAAAATTCATCTCTCTTTTATTCTTGATTTTTATAGTCAATTGAGAGCATTTTACGGATGAAACTAAAAATTTAGAAAGTTATGATCATTGGTTTGGCTATACATATATATTTAATGGTCTTTAGCCTTTAGCCTCAATTTTTGGGTTATTTGGGAAGCAAAATCAAAAGGAGCTCCTTATTGATGTCCTTGTTGGAGCACTGATTTTGGCAACAAAGATATCAAAATGGATATGAAACTATTTTGATGTCCCTGTTGGAGAAGCTCTTCATTGTTGCATTTATTTTTCATAGTTTCCGATCTTATTAATTTGGAAACATGAAACTAATACCAACTAAAAAATTTATAGCTATTACAAAATGAAATAATTCACTCATAATCTAGATCTACAAATGAAAGTTGTATTATAATAATCAGTAACATTTGTGAGAATGACTAATTTTAAAATCAAGTGAAATTAATTGCGTATTCGACTGTTCGTATAAATTATAATGAGAAAGTTAACCAAAATTTCTAAAAAATGGACAAAAATAAACTCTAAGTCTTTTATTTGTTTTAGTATACATGGCGTCGTTTTAATATGGCATTTCATTCTCATGTGCAATTTGATGATTAGATTTTTTTATACATCAGTGATTTATTAAGGGGTAGTTCGGTTAGTCTAAGGAGATTGAACTAAATAGTCAATTGTAATTCAATCTTGAGAAGATTGTTGAGTCTAAGGGGGAGTGGTGCAACTGTTATCTGATCAAATAAGGGAGTAACTTTCCAAAATAAGGGGAGGTGACCCACTTTTTCGGGTCAACAGGCATAATTAAATTTTAAATCTTGGTTTATTGTGCAAACCTAATACACTCTAAGTAGATTTTTCTGCGGTATAAATTAATATATGATCGAAAGTTAGACATTCAAATGAATAGAAATAAAGAAGTCAATTCAACACCATATAACTAAATGCTCCATGTAATAACTAATTGAGGTTATTTTATTTCATTATCTCAAAGTCAAATATAAGTATTTTAAGTAAAACTCTGCTGCCAGAACCCCTCAACAAAATGGAGTTGCTGAAAGGAGAAACAAAACTCTAAAAGAAGCTACCAGGACAATGATAGCTGAAGCAAAACTGCCCCAAAGATTCTGGGCAGAAGCCACAAACACAGCACGTTACACCTAGAACAGATGCATGATCAACAAGAGTCAAAATAAAACACCTTATGAACTGTGGAATAACAGAAAAACCTAATATTCATTATCTTAAAATATTTGGTAGTAAATGTTTGTTTTGATTAATGGGAAAAATAACCCATTGATAGCCCTACCAGACTACAATTGAAATTTAATGCAGAAAATTAAGTGAAAGAACATAAATTGAGCATCAACCCACTCATTGATTCCTCCTATATTATTTTGATTTATCTCTAAAAGTTTTTCCTCCAACAGGGCATTATTTTATATTTAATTAAAATCTATTTAAAATTGCAATCACAATTAAATTAAATTAGAAATAACTAAATTTGAAAATATTAATTATCCTTATTTCGAGTTGTGTTATCGGTTTTGCCTCTGGCTATTTGTATTTTGAATTAGTTTGTGTTTTGAATTTAAAATTAAAATTCATCTCTCTTTTATTCTTGATTTTTATAGTCAATTGAGAGCATTTTACGGATGAAACTAAAAATTTAGAAAGTTATGATCATTGGTTTGGCTATACATATATATTTAATGGTCTTCAGCCTTTAGCCTCAATTTTGGGGTTATTTGGGAAGCAAAATCAAAAGGAGCTCTTTATTGATGTCTTAGTTGGAGCACTGATTTTGGCAACAAAGATATCAAAATGGTTATGAAACTATTTTGATGTCCCTGCTGGAGAAGCTCTTCGTTGTTGCATTTATTTTTCATAGTTTCCGATCTTATTAATTTGGAAACATGAAACTAATACCAACTAAAAAATTTATAGCTATTACAAATGAAATAATTCACTCATAATCTAGATCTACAAATGAAAGTTGTATTATAATAATCAGTAACATTTGAGAGAATGACTAATTTTAAAATCAAGTGAAATTATTTGCGTATTCGACTGTTCGTATAAATTATAATGAGAAAGTTAACCAAAATTTCTGAAAAATGGACAAAAATAAACTCTTAGTCTTTTATTTGTTTTAGTATACATGGCGTCGTTTTAATATGGCATTTCATTCTCATGTGCAATTTGATGATTATATTTTTTATACATCAGTGATTTATTAAGGGGTAGTTCGGTTAGTCTATTGAGATTGAACTAAAGAGTCAATTGTAATTCAATCTTGAGAAGATTGTTGAGTCTAAGGGGGAGTGGTGCAACTGTTATCTGATCAAATAAGGGAGTAACTTTCCAAAATAAGGGGAGGTGACCCACTTTTTCGGGTTTACAGGCATAATTAAATTTTAAATCTTGGTTTATTGTGCAAACCGAATACACCCTAAGTAGATTTTTCTGCGGTATAAATTAATATATGATCGAAAGTTAGACATTAAAATGAATAGAAATAAAGAAGTCAATTCAACACCATATAACTAAATGCTCCATGTAATAACTAATTGAGGTTATTTTATTTCATTATCTCAAAGGCAAATATAAGTATTTTAAGTAAAACTCTGCTGCCAGAACCCCTCAACAAAATAGAGTTGCTGAAAGGAGAAACACAACTCTAAAATAAGCTACTAGGACAATGATAGTTGAAGCAAAACTGCCCCAAAGATTCGGGGCAGAAGCCACAAACACAGCACGTTACACCTAGAACAGATGCATGATCAACAAGAGTCAAAATAAAACAACTTATGAACTGTGGAATAACAGAAAAACCTAATATTCATTATCTTAGAATATTTGGTAGTAAATGTTTTGTTTTGATTAATGGGAAAAATAAACCATTGATAGCCCTACGAGACTACAATTGAAATTTAATGCAGAAAATTTAGTGAAAGAACATAAATTGAGCATCAACCCACTCTTTGATTCCTCCTATATTATTTTGATTTATCTCTAAAGTTTTTCCTCCAACAGGGCATTATTTTATATTTAATTAAAATCTATTTAAAATTGCAATCACAATTAAGTTAAATTAGAAATAACTAAATTTGAAAATATTAATTATCCTTTTTTCGAGTTGTGTTATCGCTTTTGCCTCTGGCTATTTGTATTTTGAATTAGTTTGTGTTGTGAATTTAAAATTAAAATTCATATCTCTTTTATTCTTGATTTTTATAGTCAATTGAGAGCATTTTACGGATGAAACTAAAAATTTAGAAAGTTATGATCATTGGTTTGGCTATACATATATATTTAATGGTCTTTAGCCTTTGGCCTCAATTTTGGGGTTAATTGGGAAGCAAAATCAAAAGGAGCTCCTTGTTGATGTCCTTGTTGGAGCACTGATTTTGGCAACAAAGATATCAAAATGGGTATGAAACTATTTTGATGTCCCTGCTGGAGAAGCTGTTCGTTGTTGCATTTATTTTTCATAGTTTCCGATCTTATTAATTTGGAAACATGAAACTAATACCAACTAAAAAATTTATAGCTATTACAAAATGAAATAATTCACTCATAATCTAGATCTACAAATGCAATTTGTATTATAATAATCAATAACATTTGAGAAAATGACTAATTTTAAAATCAAGTGAAATTATTTGCGTATTCGACTGTTCCTATAAATTATAATGAGAAAGTTAACCAAAATTTCTGAAAAATGGACAAAAATAAACTCTTAGTCTTTTATTTGTTTTAGTATACATGGTGTCGTTTTAATATGGCATTTCATTCTCATGTGCAATTTGATGATTAGATTTTTTTATACATCAGTGATTTATTAAGGGGTAGTTCGGTTAGTCTAATGAGATCGAACTAAATAGTCAATTGTAATTCAATCTTGAGAAGATTGTTGAGTCTAAGGGGGAGTGGTGCAACTGTTATCTGATCAAATAAGGGAGTAACTTTCCAAAATAAGGGGAGGTGACCCACTTTTTCGGGTCAACAGGCATAATTATATTTTAAATCTTGGTTTATTGTGCAAACCGAATACACCCTAAGTAGATTTTTCTGCGGTATAAATTAATATATGATCGAAAGTTAGACATTAAAATGAATAGAAATAAATAAGTCAATTCAACACCATATAACTAACTGCTCCATGTTATAACTAATTGAGGTTATTTTATTTCATTATCTCAAAGGCAAATATAAGTATTTTAAGTAAAACTCTGCTGCCAGAACCCCTCAACAAAATGGAGTTGCTGAAAGGAGAAACAGAACGCTAAAAGAAGCTGCCAGGACAATGATAGCTGAAGCAAAACTGCCCCAAAGATTCTGGGCAGAAGCCACAAACACAACATGTTACACCTAGAACAGATGCATGATCAACAAGAGTCAAAATAAAACACCTTATGAACTGTGGAATAACAGAAAAGCCTAATATTCATTATCTTAGAATATTTGGTAGTAAATGTTTTGTTTTGATTAATGGGAAAAATAACCCATTGATAGCCCTACCAGACTACAATTGAAATTTAATGCAGAAAATTTAGTGAAAGAACATAAATTGAGCATCAACCCACTATTTGATTCCTCCTATATTATTTTGATTTATCTCTAAATGTTTTTCCTCCAACAGGGCATTATTTTATATTTAATTAAAATCTATTTAAAATTGCAATCACAACTAAATTAAATTAGAAATAACTAAATTTGAAAATATTAATTGACCTTATTTCGAGTTGTGTTATCGATTTTGCCTCTGGCTATTTGTATTTTGAATTAGTTTGTGTTGTGAATTTAAAATTAAAATTCATCTCTCTTTCATTCTTGATTTTTATAGTCAATTGAGAGCATTTTACGGATGAAACTAAAAATTTAGAAAGTTATGATCATTGGTTTGGTTATACATATATATTTAATGGTCTTTAGCCTTTAGCCTCAATTTTGGGGTTATTTGGGAAGCAAAATCAAAAGGAGCTCCTTATTGATGTCCTTGTTGGAGCACTGATTTTGGCAACAAAGATATCAAAATGGATATGAAACTATTTTGATGTCCCTGTTGGAGAAGCTCTTCGTTGTTGCATTTATTTTTCATAGTTTCCGATCTTATTAATTTGGAAACATGAAACTAATACCAACTAAAAAATTTATAGCTATTACAAAATGAAATAATTCACTCATAATCTAGATCTACAAATGAAAGTTGTATTATAATAATCAGTAACATTTGAGAGAATGACTAATTTTAAAATCAAGTGAAATTATTTGCGTATTCGACTGTTCGTATAAATTATAATGAGAAAGTTAACCAAAATTTCTAAAAAATGGACAAAAATAAACTCTAAGTCTTTTATTTGTTTTAGTATACATGGCGTCGTTTTAATATGGCATTTCATTCTCATGTGCAATTTGATGATTAGATTTTTTTATACATCAGTGATTTATTAAGGGGTAGTTCGGTTAGTCTAAGGAGATTGAACTAAATAGTCAATTGTAATTCAATCTTGAGAAGATTGTTGAGTCTAAGGGGGAGTGGTGCAACTGTTATCTGATCAAATAAGGGAGTAACTTTCAAAAATAAGGGGAGGTGACCCACTTTTTCGGGTCAACAGGCATAATTAAATTTTAAATCTTGGTTTATTGTGCAAACCTAATACACCCTAAGTAGATTTTTCTGCGGTATAAATTAATATATGATCGAAAGTTAGACATTAAAATGAATAGAAATAAAGAAGTCAATTCAACACCATATAACTAAATGCTCCATGTAATAACTAATTGAGGTTATTTTATTTCATTATCTCAAAGTCAAATATAAGTATTTTAAGTAAAACTCTGCTGCCAGAACCCCTCAACAAAATGGAGTTGCTGAAAGGAGAAACAAAACTCTAAAAGAAGCTACCAGGACAATGATAGCTGAAGCAAAACTGTCCCAAAGATTCTGGGCAGAAGCCACAAACACAGCACGTTACACCTAGAACAGATGCATGATCAACAAGAGTCAAAATAAAACACCTTATGAACTGTGGAATAACAGAAAAACCTAATATTCATTATCTTAAAATATATGGTAGTAAATGTTTGTTTTGATTAATGGGAAAAATAACCCATTGATAGCCCTACCAGACTACAATTGAAATTTAATGCAGAAAATTTAGTGAAAGAACATAAATTGAGCATCAACCCACTCATTGATTCCTCCTATATTATTTTGATTTATCTCTAAAAGTTTTTCCTCCAACAGGGCATTATTTTATATTTAATTAAAATCTATTTAAAATTGCAATCACAATTAAATTAAATTAGAAATAACTAAATTTGAAAATATTAATTATCCTTATTTCGAGTTGTGTTATCGGTTTTGCCTCTGGCTATTTGTATTTTGAATTAGTTTGTGTTTTGAATTTAAAATTAAAATTCATCTCTCTTTTATTCTTGATTTTTATAGTCAATTGAGAGCATTTTACGGATGAAACTAAAAATTTAGAAAGTAATGATCATTGGTTTGGCTATACATATATATTTAATGGTCTTTAGCCTTTAGCCTCAATTTTGGGGTTATTTGGGAAGCAAAATCAAAAGGAGCTCTTTATTAATGTCCTAGTTGGAGCACTGATTTTGGCAACAAAGATATCAAAATGGTTATGAAACTATTTTGATGTCCCTGCTGGAGAAGCTCTTCGTTGTTGCATTTATTTTTCATAGTTTCCGATCTTATTAATTTGGAAACATGAAACTAATACCAACTAAAAAATTTATAGCTATTACAAATGAAATAATTCACTCATAATCTAGATCTACAAATGAAAGTTGTATTATAATAATCAGTAACATTTGAGAGAATGACTAATTTTAAAATCAAGTGAAATTATTTGCGTATTCGACTGTTCGTATAAATTATAATGAGAAAGTTAACCAAAATTTCTGAAAAATGGACCAAAATAAACTCTTAGTCTTTTATTTGTTTTAGTATACATGGCGTCGTTTTAATATGGCATTTCATTCTCATGTGCAATTTGATGATTATATTTTTTATACATCAGTGATTTATTAAGGGGTAGTTCGGTTAGTCTATTGAGATTGAACTAAAGAGTCAATTGTAATTCAATCTTGAGAAGATTGTTGAGTCTAAGGGGGAGTGGTGCAACTGTTATATGATCAAATAAGGGAGTAACTTTCCAAAATAAGGGGAGGTGACCCACTTTTTCGGGTTTACAGGCATAATTAAATTTTAAATCTTGGTTTATTGTGCAAACCGAATACACCCTAAGTAGATTTTTCTGCGGTATAAATTAATATATGATCGAAAGTTAGACATTAAAATGAATAGAAATAAAGAAGTCAATTCAACACCATATAACTAAATGCTCCATGTAATAACTAAATGAGGTTATTTTATTTCATTATCTCAAAGGCAAATATAAGTATTTTAAGTAAAACTCTGCTGCCAGAACCCCTCAACAAAATAGAGTTGCTGAAAGGAGAAACACAACTCTAAAAGAAGCTACCAGGACAATGATAGCTGAAGCAAAACTGCCCCAAAGATTCTGGGCAGAAGCCACAAACACAGCACGTTACACCTAGAACAGATGCATGATCAACAAGAGTCAAAATAAAACAACTTATGAACTGTGGAATAACAGAAAAACCTAATATTCATTATCTAAGAATATTTGGTAGTAAATGTTTTGTTTTGATTAATGGGAAAAATAAACCATTGATAGCCCTACGAGACTACAATTGAAATTTAATGCAGAAAATTTAGTGAAAGAACATAAATTGAGCATAAACCCACTCTTTGATTCCTCCTATATTATTTTGATTTATCTCTAAAGTTTTTCCTCCAACAGGGCATTATTTTATATTTAATTAAAATCTATTTAAAATTGCAATCACAATTAAGTTAAATTAGAAATAACTAAATTTGAAAATATTAATTATCCTTATTTCGAGTTGTGTTATCGCTTTTGCCTCTGGCTATTTGTATTTTGAATTAGTTTGTGTTGTGAATTTAAAATTAAAATTCATCTCTCTTTTATTCTTGATTTTTATAGTCAATTGAGAGCATTTTACGGATGAAACTAAAAATTTAGAAAGTTATGATCATTGGTTTGGCTATACATATATATTTAATGGTCTTTAGCCTTTGGCCTCAATTTTGGGGTTAATTGGGAAGCAAAATCAAAAGGAGCTCCTTGTTGATGTCCTTGTTGGAGCACTGATTTTGGCAACAAAGATATCAAAATGGATAAGAAACTATTTTGATGTCCCTGCTGGAGAAGCTCTTCGTTGTTGCATTTATTTTTCATAGTTTCCGATCTTATTAATTTGGAAACATGAAACTAATACCAACTAAAAAATTTATAGCTATTACAAAATGAAATAATTCACTCATAATCTAGATCTACAAATGCAATTTGTATTATAATAATCAATAACATTTGAGAGAATGACTAATTTTAAAATCAAGTGAAATTATTTGCGTATTCGACTGTTCGTATAAATTATAATGAGAAAGTTAACCAAAATTTCTGAAAAATGGAAAAAAATAAACTCTTAGTCTTTTATTTGTTTTAGTATACATGGCGTCGTTTTAATATGGCATTTCATTCTCATGTGCAATTTGATGATTAGATTTTTTTATACATCAGTGATTTATTAAGGGGTAGTTCGGTTAGTCTAATGAGATCGAACTAAATTGTCAATTGTAATTCAATCTTGAGAAGATTGTTGAGTCTAAGGGGGAGTGGTGCAACTGTTATCTAATCAAATAAGGGAGTAACTTTCCAAAATAAGCGGAGGTGACCCAGTTTTTCGGGTCAACAGGCATAATTAAATTTTAAATCTTGGTTTATTGTGCAAACCGAATACACCCTAAGTAGATTTTTCTGCGGTATAAATTAATATATGATCGAAAGTTAGACATTAAAATGAATAGAAATAAAGAAGTCAATTCAACACCATATAACTAACTGCTCCATGTAATAACTAATTGAGGTTATTTTATTTCATTATCTCATAGGCAAATATAAGTATTTTAACTGAAACTCTGCTACCAGAACCCCTCAACAAAATGGAGTTGCTGAAAGGAGAAACAGAACTCGAAAAGAAGCTACCAGGACAATGATAGCTGTAGCAAAACTGCCCCAAAGATTCTGGGCAGAAGCCACAAACACATCATGTTACACCTAGAACAAATGCATGATCAACAAGAGTCAAAATAAGACACCTTATGAACTGTGGAATAACAGAAAAACCTAATATTCATTATCTTAGAATATTTGGTAGTAAATGTTTTGTTTTGATTAATTGTAAAAATAACCCATTGATAGCCCTACCAGACTACAATTGAAATTTAATGCAGAAAATTTCGTGAAAGAACATAAATTGAGCATCAACCCACTCTTTGATTCCTCCTATATTATTTTGATTTATATCTAAAAGTTTTTCCTCCAACAGGGCATTATTTTATATTTAATTAAAATCTATTTAAAATTGCAATCACAATTAAATTAAATTAGAAATAACTAAATTTGAAAATATTAATTATCCTTATTTCGAGTTGTGTTATCGGTTTTGCCTCTGGCTATTTGTATTTTGAATTAGTTTGTGTTGTGAATTTAAAATTAAAATTCATCTCTCTTTTATTCTTGATTTTTATAGTCAATTGAGAGCATTTTACGGATGAAACTAAAAATTTAGAAAGTTCTGATCATTGGTTTGGCTATACATATATATTTAATGGTCTTTAGCCTTTAGCCTCAATTTAGGGGTTAATTGGGAAGCAAAATCAAAAGGAGCTCCTTGTTGATGTCCTTGTTGGAGCACTGATTTTGGCAACAAAGATATCAAAATGGATATGAAACTATTTTGATGTCCCTGCTGGAGAAGCTCTTCGTTGTTGCATTTATTTTTCATAGTTTCCGATCTTATTAATTTGGAAACATGAAACTAATACCAACTAAAAAAATTATACCTATTACAAAATGAAATAATTCACTCATAATCTAGATCTACAAATGCAATTTGTATTATAATAATCAGTAACATTTGAGAGAATGACTAATTTTAAAATCAAGTGAAATTATTTGCGTATTCGACTGTTCGTATAAATTATAATGAGAAAGTTAACCAAAATTTCTGAAAAATGGACAAAAATAAACTCTTAGTCTTTTATTTGTTTTAGTATACATGGCGTCGTTTTAATATGGCATTTCATTCTCATGTGGAATTTGATGATTAGATTTTTTTATACATCAGTGATTTATTAAGGGGTAGTTAGGTTAGTCTAATGAGATTGAACTAAATAGTCAATTGTAATTCAATCTTGAGAAGATTGTTGAGTCTACGGGGGAGTGGTGCAACTGTTATCTGATCAAATAAGGGAGTAACTTTCCAAAATAAGGGGAGATGACCCACTTTTTCGGGTCAACAGCCATAATTAAATTTTAAATCTTGGTTTATTGTGCAAACCGAATACACCCTAAGTAGATTTTTTCTGCGGTATAAATTAATATATGATCGAAAGTTAGACATTAAAATGAATAGAAATAAAGAAGTCAATTCAACACCATATAACTAACTGCTCCATGTAATAACTAATTGAGGTTATTTTATTTCATTATCTCATAGGCAAATATAAGTATTTTAAGTGAAACTCTGCTGCCAGAACCCCTCAACAAAATGGAGTTGCTGAAAGGAGAAACAGAACTCTAAAAGAAGCTACCAGGACAATGATAGTTGAAGCAAAACTGCCCCAAAGATTCTGGGCAGAAGCCACAAACACAGCATGTTACACCTAGAACAGATGCATGATCAACAAGAGTCAAAATAAAACACCTTATGAACTGTGGAATAACAGAAAAACCTAATATTCATTATCTTAGAATATTTGGTAGTAAATGTTTTGTTTTGATTAATGGGAAAAATAACCCATTGATAGCCCTACCAGACTACAATTGAAATTTAATGAAGAAAATTTATTGAAAGAACATAAATTGAGCATCAACATACTTTTTGATTCCTCCTATCTTATTTTGATTTATCCCTAAAAGTTTTTCCTCCAACATGGCATTATTTTATATTTAATTAAAATCTATTTAAAATTGCAATCACAATTAAATTAAATTAGAAATAACTAAATTTGAAAATATTAATTATCCTTATTTCGTGTTGTGTTATCGGTTTTGCCTCTGGCTATTTGTATTTTGAATTACTTTGTGTTGTGAATTTAAAATTAAAATTCATCTTTCTTTTATTCTTGATTTTTATAGTCAATTGATAGCATTTTACGGATGAAACTAAAAATTTAGAAAGTTGTGATCATTGGTTTGGCTATACATATATATTTAATGGTCTTTAGCCTTTAGCCTCAATTTTGGGTTTAATTGGGAAGCAAAATCAAAAGGAGCTCCTTGTTGATGTCCTTGTTGGATCACTGATTTTGGCAACAAAGATATCAAAATGGATATGAAACTATTTTGATGTCCCTGATGGAGAAGCTCTTCGTTGTTGCATTTACTTTTCATAGTTTCCGATCTTATTAATTTGGAAACAGGAAACTAATACCAACTAAAAAATTTATAGCTATTACAAATGAAATAATTCACTCATAATCTAGATCTACAAATGAAATTTGTATTATAATAATCAGTAACATTTGAGAGAATGACTAATTTTAAAATCAAGTGAAATTATTTGCGTATTCGACTGTTCGTATAAATTATAATGAGAAAGTTAACCAAAATTTCGAAAAATGGAAAAAAATAAACTCTTAGTCTTTTATTTGTTTTAGTATACATGGCGTCGTTTTAAGGCATTTCATTCTCATGTGCAATTTGGTGATTAGATTTTTTTATACATCAGTGATTTATTAAAGGGTAGTTCGGTTAGTCTAATGAGATTGAACGATATAGTCAATTGTAATTCAATCTTGAGAAGATTGTTGAGTCTAAGGGGGAGTGGTGCAACTGTTATCTGATCAAATAAGGGAGTAACTTTCCAAAATAAGGGGACGTGACCAACTTTTTCGGGTCAACAGGCATAATTAAATTTTAAATCTTGGTTTATTGTGCAAACCGAATACACCCTAAGTTGATTTTTCTGCGGTATAAATTAATATATGATCGAAAGTTAGACATTAAAATGAATAGAAATAAAGAAGTCAATTCAACACCATATAACTAACTGCGCCATGTAATAACTAATTGAGGTTATTTTATTTCATTATCTCATAGGCAAATATAAGTATTTTAAGTGAAACTCTGCTGCCAGAACCCCTCAACAAAATGGAGTTGCTGAAAGGAGAAACAGAACTCTAAAAGAAGCTACCAGGACAATGATAGTTGAAGCAAAACTGCCCCAAAGATTCTGGGCAGAAGCCACAAACACAGTATGTTACACCTAGAACAGATGCATGATCAACAAGAGTCAAAATAAGACACCTTATGAACTGTGGAATAACAGAAAAACCTAATATTCATTATCTTAGAATATTTGGTAGAAAATGTTTTGTTTTGATTAATTGGAAAAATAACCCATTGATAGCCCTACCAGACTACAATTGAAATTTAATGCAGAAAATTTCGTGAAAGAACATAAATTGAGCATCAACCCACTCTTTGATTCCTCCTATATTATTTGGATTTATATCTAAAAGTTTTTCCTCCAACAGGGCATTATTATATATTTAATTAAAATCTATTTAAAATTGCAATCACAATTAAATTAAATTAGAAATAACTAAATTTGAAAATATTAATTATCCTTATTTCGTGTTGTGTTATCGGTTTTGCCTCTGGCTATTTGTATTTTGAATTAGTTTGTGTTGTGAATTTAAAATTAAAATTCATCTCTCTTTTATTCTTGATTTTTATAGTCAATTGATAGCATTTTACGGATGAAACTAAAAATTTAGAAAGTTGTGATCATTGGTTTGGCTATACATATATATTTAATGGTCTTTAGCCTTTAGCCTCAATTTTGGGTTTAATTTGGAAGCAAAATCAAAAGGAGCTCCTTGTTGATGTCCTTGTTGGATCACTGATTTTGGCAACAAAGATATCAAAATGGATATGAAACTATTTTGATGTCCCTGCTGGAGAAGCTCTTCGTTGTTGCATTTACTTTTCATAGTTTCCGATCTTATTAATTTGGAAACATGAAACTAATACCAACTAAAAAATTTATAGCTATTACAAATGAAATAATTCACTTATAATCTAGATCTACAAATGCAATTTGTATTATAATAATCAGTAACATTTGAGAGAATGACTAATTTTAAAATCAAGTGAAATTATTTGCGTATTCGACTGTTCGTATAAATTATAATGAGAAAGTTAACCAAAATTTCTGAAAAATGGAAAAAAATAAACTCTTAGTCTTTTATTTGTTTTAGTATACATGGCGTCGTTTTAAGGCATTTCATTCTCATGTGCAATTTGGTGATTAGATTTTTTTATACATCAGTGATTTATTAAAGGGTAGTTCGGTTAGTCTAATGAGATTGAACTATATAGTCAATTGTAATTCAATCTTGAGAAGATTGTTGAGTCTAAGGGGGAGTGGTGCAACTGTTATCTGATCAAATAAGGGAGTAACTTTCCAAAATAAGGGGACGTGACCAACTTTTTCGGGTCAACAGGCATAATTAAATTTTAAATCTTGGTTTATTGTGCAAACTGAATACACCCTAAGTTGATTTTTCTGCGGTATAAATTAATATATGATCGAAAGTTAGACATTAAAATGAATAGAAATAAAGAAGTCAATTCAACACCATATAACTAACTGCTCCATGTAATAACTAATTGAGGTTATTTTATTTCATTATCTCATAGGCAAACATAAGTATTTTAAGTGAAACTCTGCTGCCAGAACCCCTCAACAAAATGGAGTTGCTGAAAGGAGAAACAGAACTCTAAAAGAAGCTACCAGGACAATGATAGTTGAAGCAAAACTGCCCCAAAGATTCTGGGCAGAAGCCACAAACACAGCATGTTACACCTAGAACAGATGCATGATCAACAAGAGTCAAAATAAGACACCTTATGAACTGTGGAATAACAGAAAAACCTAATATTCATAATCTTAGAATATTTGGTAGAAAATGTTTTGTTTTGATTAATTGTAAAAATAACCCATTGATAGCCCTACCAGACTACAATTGAAATTTAATGCAGAAAATTTCGTGAAAGAACATAAATTGAGCATCAACCCACTCTTTGATTCCTCCTATATTATTTGGATTTATATCTAAAAGTTTTTCCTCCAACAGGGCATTATTTTATATTTAATTAAAATCTATTTAAAATTGCAATCACAATTAAATTAAATTAGAAATAACTAAATTTGAAAATATTAATTATCCTTATTTCGTGTTGTGTTATCGGTTTTGCCTCTGGCTATTTGTATTTTGAATTAGTTTGTGTTGTGAATTTAAAATTAAAATTCATCTCTCTTTTATTCTTGATTTTTATAGTCAATTGATAGCATTTTACGGATGAAACTAAAAATTTAGAAAGTTGTGATCATTGGTTTGGCTATACATATATATTTAATGGTCTTTAGCCTTTAGCCTCAATTTTGGGTTTAATTGGGAAGCAAAATCAAAAGGAGCTCCTTGTTGATGTCCTTGTTGGATCACTGATTTTGGCAACAAAGATATCAAAATGGATATGAAACTATTTTGATGTCCCTGCTGGAGAAGCTCTTCGTTGTTGCATTTACTTTTCATAGTTTCCGATCTTATTAATTTGGAAACATGAAACTAATACCAACTAAAAAATTTATAGCTATTACAAATGAAATAATTCACTCATAATCTAGATCTACAAATGCAATTTGTATTATAATAATCAGTAACATTTGAGAGAATGACTAATTTTAAAATCAAGTGAAATTATTTGCGTATTCGACTGTTCGTATAAATTATAATGAGAAAGTTAACCAAATTTCTGAAAAATGGAAAAAAATAAACTCTTAGTCTTTTATTTGTTTTAGTATACATGGCGTCATTTTAAGGCATTTCATTCTCATGTGCAATTTGATGATTAGATTTTTTTATACATCAGTGATTTATTAAAGGGTAGTTCGGTTAGTCTAATGAGATTGAACTATATAGTCAATTGTAATTCAGTCTTGAGAAGATTGTTGAGTCTAAGGGGGAGTGGTGCAACTGTTATCTGATCAAATAAGGGAGTAACTTTCCAAAATAAGGGGAGGTGACCAACTTTTTCGGGTCAACAGGCATAATTAAATTTTAAATCTTGGTTTATTGTGCAAACCGAATACACCCTAAGTTGATTTTTCTGCGGTATAAATTAATATATGATCGAAAGTTAGACATTAAAATGAATAGAAATAAAGAAGTCAATTCAACACCATATAACTAACTGCTCCATGTAATAACTAACTGAGGTTATTTTATTTCATTATCTCATAGGCAAATATAAGTATTTTAAGTGAAACTCTGCTGCCAGAACCCCTCAACAAAATGGAGTTGCTGAAAGGAGAAACAGAACTCTAAAAGAAGCTACCAGGACAATGATAGTTGAAGCAAAACTGCCCCAAAGATTCTGGGCAGAAGCCACAAACACAGCATGTTACACCTAGAACAGATGCATGATCAACAAGAGTCAAAATAAAACACCTTATGAACTGTGGAATAACAGAAAAACCTAATATTCCTTATCTTAGAATATTTGGTAGTAAATGTTTTGTTTTGATTAATGGGAAAAATAACCCATTGATAGCCCTACCAGACTACAATTGAAATTTAATGAAGAAAATTTATTGAAAGAACATAAATTGAGCATCATACTTTTTGATTCCTCCTATATTATTTTGATTTATCTCTAAAAGTTTTTCCTCCAACATGGCATTATTTTATATTTAATTAAAATCTATTTAAAATTGCAATCACAATTAAATTAAATTAGAAATAACTTAATTTGAAAATATTAATTATCCTTATTTCGTGTTGTGTTATCGGTTTTGCCTCTGGCTATTTGTATTTTGAATTAGTTTGTGTTGTGAATTTAAAATTAAAATTCATCTCTCTTTTATTTTTGATTTTTATAGTCAATTGATAGCATTTTACGGATGAAACTAAAAATTTAGAAAGTTGTGATCATTGGTTTGGCTATACATATATATTTAATGGTCTTTAGCCTTTAGCCTCAATTTTGGGTTTAATTGGGAAGCAAAATCAAAAGGAGCTCTTTGTTGATGTCCTTGTTGGATCACTGATTTTGGCAACAAAGATATCAAAATGGATATGAAACTATTTTGATGTCCCTGATGGAGAAGCTCTTCGTTGTTGCATTTACTTTTCATAGTTTCCGATTTTATTAATTTGGAAACATGAAACTAATACCAACTAAAAAATTTATAGCTATTACAAATGAAATAATTCACTCATAATCTAGATCTACAAATGCAATTTGTATTATAATAATCAGTAACATTTGAGAGAATGACTAATTTTAAAATCAAGTGAAATTATTTGCGTATTCGACTGTTCGTATAAATTATAATGAGAAAGTTAACCAAAATTTCTGAAAAATGGAAAAAAATAAACTCTTAGTCTTTTATTTGTTTTAGTATACATGGCGTCGTTTTAAGGCATTTCATTCTCATGTGCAATTTGGTGATTAGATTTTTTTATACATCAGTGATTTATTAAAGGGTAGTTCGGTTAGTCTAATGAGATTGAACTATATAGTCAATTGTAATTCAATCTTGAGAAGATTGTTGAGTCTAAGGGGGAGTGGTGCAACTGTTATCTGATCAAATAAGGGAGTAACTTTCCAAAATAAGGGGACGTGACCAACTTTTTCGGGTCAACAGGCATAATTAAATTTTAAATCTTGGTTTATTGTGCAAACCGAATACACCCTAAGTTGATTTTTCTGCGGTATAAATTAATATATGATCGAAAGTTAGACATTAAAATGAATAGAAATAAAGAAGTCAATTCAACACCATATAACTAACTGCTCCATGTAATAACTAATTGAGGTTATTTTATTTCATTATCTCATAGGCAAATATAAGTATTTTAAGTGAAACTCTGCTGCCAGAACCCCTCAACAAAATGGAGTTGCTGAAAGGAGAAACAGAACTCTAAAAGAAGCTACCAGGACAATGATAGTTGAAGCAAAACTGCCCCAAAGATTCTGGGCAGAAGCCACAAACACAGCATGTTACACCTAGAACAGATGCATGATCAACAAGAGTCAAAATAAGACACCTTATGAACTGTGGAATAACAGAAAAACCTAATATTCATTATCTTAGAATATTTGGTAGAAAATGTTTTGTTTTGATTAATTGGAAAAATAACCCATTGATAGCCCTACCAGACTACAATTGAAATTTAATGCAGAAAATTTCGTGAAAGAACATAAATTGAGCATCAACCCACTCTTTGATTCCTCCTATATTATTTGGATTTATATCTAAAAGTTTTTCCTCCAACAGGGCATTATTTTATATTTAATTAAAATCTATTTAAAATTGCAATCACAATTAAATTAAATTAGAAATAACTAAATTTGAAAATATTAATTATCCTTATTTCGTGTTGTGTTATCGGTTTTGCCTCTGGCTATTTGTATTTTGAATTAGTTTGTGTTGTGAATTTAAAATTAAAATTCATCTCTCTTTTATTCTTGATTTTTATAGTCAATTGATAGCATTTTACGGATGAAACTAAAAATTTAGAAAGTTGTGATCATTGGTTTGGCTATACATATATATTTAATGGTCTTTAGCCTTTAGCCTCAATTTTGGGGTTAATTGGGAAGCAAAATCAAAAGGAGCTCCTTGTTGATGTCCTTGTTGGAGCACTGATTTTAGCAACAACGATATCAACATGGATATGAAACTATTTTGATGTCCGTGCTGGAGAAGCTCTTCGTTGTTGCATTTATTTTTCATAGTTTCCGATCTTATTAATTTGGAAACATGAAACTAATACCAACTAAAAAATTTATAGCTATTACAAATGAAATAATTAACTCATAATCTAAATCTACAAATGCAATTTGTATTATAATAATCAGTAACATTTGAGAGAATGACTAATTTTCAAATCAAGTGAAATTATTTGCGTATTCGACTGTTCGTATAAATTATAATGAGAAAGTTAACCAAAATTTCTAAAAAATGGACAAAAATAAACTCTTAGTCTTTTATTTGTTTTAGTATACATGGCGTCGTTTTAATGTGGCATTTCATTCTCATGTGCAATTTGATGATTAGATTTTTTTATACATCAGTGATTTATTAAAGGGTAGTTCGGTTAGTCTAATGAGATTGAACTAAATAGTCAATTGTAATTCAATCTTGAGAATATTGTTGAGTCTAAGGGGGAGTGGTGCAACTGTTATCTGATCAAATAAGGGAGTAACTTTCCAAAATAAGGGGAGGTGACCCACTTTTTCTGGTCAACAGCCATAATTAAATTTTAAATCTTGGTTTATTGTGCAAACCGAATACACCCTAAGTAGATTTTTCTGCGGTAGAAATTAATATATGATCGAAAGTAAGACAGTAAAATGAATAGAAATAAAGAAGTCAATTCAACACCATATAACTAACTGCTCCATGTAATAACTAATTGAGGTTATTTTATTTCATTATCTCAAAGGCAAATATAAGAATTTTAAGTAAAACTCTGCTGCCAGAACCCCTCAACAAAATGGAGTTGCTGAAAGGAGAAACAGAACTCTAAAAGAAGCTACCAGGACAATGATAGCTGAAGCAAAACTGCCCCAAAGATTCTGGGCAGAAGCCACAAACACAGCATGTTACACCTAGAACAGATGCATGATCAACAAGAGTCAAAATAAAACACCTTATGAACTGTGGAATCACAGAAAAACCTAATATTCATTATCTTAGAATATTTTGTTGGTCCCAAGTGATCAGATGAGGTCTAGAGGGGGGGGGGGGGGGGTGAATAGACCTCTTTAAAATTTACCTTTTAAAAACTTCTAACTTTTCTGTCAGCAGACTAAGCTGATCAGTAATCGTAAGTTGACTATGCTGATCTCGCACAAGACTTTGAACAGCAGAGTTGACCACTCTTCTGATTTCACTCAGCTGATTTTATCAAAATCAGAGTTTTAAAATAACTAACTTGCAGCGGATTTATCAAGTGTTTTTCACAAGTAGTTTTCTTTAACTTTGAAATAGTTTTATCCCCAGTTTTAACAAACTCCTTTTAAAACTTTTCCAACAGTTAACCTTTAAGTGTTTTAAGTATGCTGTTTCAAATATGCAGAAATTTATGCAAGTAAAAACACAAAGGATTTTTATAGTGGTTATATGGATAGAAATCCTTTAGTCCACTCTTCCAAGTCACTTAGATCTTGGGTTATACTAAATCACACAGATTACAGTATACACTGCTTACGCCAAACAACAAATGATATGGCCGTAAGTTCACAATAGGAAATCACAAAGAAACTCCTACTCTCTGAAGTAATATCACTCACTAAGATGGATATCTACTTCTCACAACAAGATACAAACAAAATCACTCAGATTTATAAGTCTATTCTGTTTTCTCTCTATTCTGCTTCGTCAACAAATGACTCGGCTGATGAGTGTTCTGTTCTTGAGTTTGAGACTTAGAAGTATTCTGCTTCAGATTTTTGCTCTCAAAAATGTGTTGTATTTTCTTCTTCAACTCACGAACTGAACTTATTATACTTGGAGATTTGAAAATCTGCCCGTTGAGAGATCGGCTGCTGTCAAATCCTCGAGTACTGGTCCTTTCTGCAGAAACGGCTGTTGCGACTGAACACTATACACTCTGCTGTACTTTCTGTCGCTTCGCATTAAATGCGCATTAAATGCACCAAGCTGATACGAGGTTTCTCTTCAATCATTTGTCATAAATACCCTTCCTCTTCAGCATTTATTACAACAAGTGCATTTATTACCGTTGCAATAACTTCTGCTCCACTTCCACTCTGCTGATCGAAGTCACTCGTCTGATGTGTACTCGGCTGATCCCAAACTTGAACTAATCTGATTTGAGTCGGCTGATAGTCCACCAGTCTGATTCCTTCTTCAGCAACAGATCAGTAGTCTTCTGGACCATATTTGACTCTTCTGAAATAAATCTTCCGTGGTCAAATATTTTCTAAGGTTTGTACTAAGCTTCCACTTAGCTGATGACTTTTGGAAATCATCAAAACCTCCCTTCACTTCAAAGTCTTCATCTTCATCCAACATATTTGGTAGTAAATGTTTTGTTTTGATTAATGGGAAAAATCACCCATTGATAGCCCTACCAAACTACAATTGAAATTTAATGCAGAAAGTTTAGTGAAAGAACATAAATTGAGCATCAACCCACTCTTTGATTCCTCCTATATTATTTTCATTTATCTCTAAAAGTTTTTCCTCCAACAGGGCATTATTTAATATTTAATTAAAATCTATTTAAAATTGCAATCACAATTAAATTAAATTAGAAATAACTAAATTTGAAAATATTAATTATCCTTATTTCGTGTTGTGTTATCGGTTTTGCCTCTGGCTATTTGTATTTTGAATTAGTTTGTGTTGTGAATTTAAAATTAAAATTCATCTCTCTTTTATTATTGATTTTTATAGTCAATTGAGAGCATTTTACGTATGAAACTAAAAATTTAGAAAGTTGTGATCATTGGTTTGGCTATACATATATATTTAATGGTCTTTAGCCTTTAGCCTAAATTTTAGGGTTAATTGGGAAGCAAAATCAAAAGGAGCTCCTTGTTGATGTCCTTGTAGGAGCACTGATTTTGGCAACAAAGATATCAAAATGGATATGAAACTATTTTGATGTCCCTGCTGGAGAAGCTCTTCGTTGTTGCATTTATTTTTCATAGTTTCCGATCTTATTAATTTGGAAACATGAAACTAATACCAACTAAAAAATTTATAGCTATTACAAATGAAATAATGCACTCATAATCTAGATCTACAAATGCAATTTGTATTATAATAACCAGTAACATTTGAGAGAATGACTAATTTTAAAATCAAGTGAAATTATTTGCGTATTCGACTGTTCGTATAAATTATAATGAGAAAGTTAACCAAAATTTCTAAAAAATGGACAAAAATAAACTCTTAGTCTTTTATTTGTTTTAGTATACATGGCGTCGTTTTAATATGGCATTTCATTCTCATGTGCAATTTGATATTTAGATTTTTTTATACATCAGTGATTTATTAAAGGGTAGTTCGGTTAGTCTAATGAGATTGAACTAAATAGTCAATTGTAATTCAATCTTGAGAATATTGTTGAGTCTAAAGGGGAGTGGTGCAACTGTTATCTGATCAAATAAGGGAGTAACTTTCCAAAATAAGGGGAGGTGACCCACTTTTTCGGGGTCGACAGGCATAATTAAATTTTAAATCTTGGTTTATTGTGCAAACCGAATACACCCTAAGTAGATTTTTCAGCGGTATAAATTAATATATGATCGAAAGTTAGACATTAAAATGAATAGAAATAAAGAAGTCAATTCAACACCATATAACTAACTGCTCCATGTAATAACTAATTGAGGTTATTTTATTTCATTATCTCAAAGGCAAATATAAGAATTTTAAGTAAAACTCTGCTGCCAGAACCCCTCAACAAAATGGAGTTGCTGAAAGGAGAAACAGAACTCTAAAAGAAGCTACCAGGACAATGATAGCTGAAGCAAAACTGCCCCAAAGATTCTGGGCAGAAGCCACAAACACAGCATGTTACACCTAGAACAGATGCATGATCAACAAGAGTCAAAATAAAACACCTTATGAACTGTGGAATCACAGAAAAACCTAATATTCATTATCTTAGAATATTTTGTTGGTCCCAAGTGATCAGATGAGGTCTAGAGGGGGGGGGGGGTGAATAGACCTCTTTAAAATTTACCTTTTAAAAACTTCTAACTTTTCTGTCAGCAGACTAAGCTGATCAGTAATCGTAAGTTGACTATGCTGATCTCGCACAAGACTTTGAACAGCAGAGTTGACCACTCTTCTGATTTCACTCAGCTGATTTTATCAAAATCAGAGTTTTAAAATAACTAACTTGCAGCGGATTTATCAAGTGTTTTTCACAAGTAGTTTTCTTTAACTTTGAAATAGTTTTATCCCCAGTTTTAACAAACTCCTTTTAAAACTTTTCCAACAGTTAACCTTTAAGTGTTTTAAGTATGCTGTTTCAAATATGCAGAAATTTATGCAAGTAAAAACACAAAGGATTTTTATAGTGGTTATATGGATAGAAATCCTTTAGTCCACTCTTCCAAGTCACTTAGATCTTGGGTTATACTAAATCACACAGATTACAGTATACACTGCTTACGCCAAACAACAAATGATATGGCCGTAAGTTCACAATAGGAAATCACAAAGAAACTCCTACTCTCTGAAGTAATATCACTCACTAAGATGGATATCTACTTCTCACAACAAGATACAAACAAAATCACTCAGATTTATAAGTCTTTTCTGTTTTCTCTCTATTCTGCTTCGTCAACAAATGACTCGGCTGATGAGTGTTCTGTTCTTGAGTTTGAGACTTAGAAGTATTCTGCTTCAGATTTTTGCTCTCAAAAATGTGTTGTATTTTCTTCTTCAACTCACGAACTGAACTTATTATACTTGGAGATTTGAAAATCTGCCCGTTGAGAGATCGGCTGCTGTCAAATCCTCGAGTACTGGTCCTTTCTGCAGAAACGGCTGTTGCGACTGAACACTATACACTCTGCTGTACTTTCTGTCGCTTCGCATTAAATGCGCATTAAATGCACCAAGCTGATACGAGGTTTCTCTTCAATCATTTGTCATAAATACCCTTCCTCTTCAGCATTTATTACAACAAGTGCATTTATTACCGTTGCAATAACTTCTGCTCCACTTCCACTCTGCTGATCGAAGTCACTCGTCTGATGTGTACTCGGCTGATCCCAAACTTGAACTAATCTGATTTGAGTCGGCTGATAGTCCACCAGTCTGATTCCTTCTTCAGCAACAGATCAGTAGTCTTCTGGACCATATTTGACTCTTCTGAAATAAATCTTCCGTGGTCAAATATTTTCTAAGGTTTGTACTAAGCTTCCACTTAGCTGATGACTTTTGGAAATCATCAAAACCTCCCTTCACTTCAAAGTCTTCATCTTCATCCAACATATTTGGTAGTAAATGTTTTGTTTTGATTAATGGGAAAAATCACCCATTGATAGCCCTACCAAACTACAATTGAAATTTAATGCAGAAAGTTTAGTGAAAGAACATAAATTGAGCATCAACCCACTCTTTGATTCCTCCTATATTATTTTCATTTATCTCTAAAAGTTTTTCCTCCAACAGGGCATTATTTAATATTTAATTAAAATCTATTTAAAATTGCAATCACAATTAAATTAAATTAGAAATAACTAAATTTGAAAATATTAATTATCCTTATTTCGTGTTGTGTTATCGGTTTTGCCTCTGGCTATTTGTATTTTGAATTAGTTTGTGTTGTGAATTTAAAATTAAAATTCATCTCTCTTTTATTATTGATTTTTATAGTCAATTGAGAGCATTTTACGTATGAAACTAAAAATTTAGAAAGTTGTGATCATTGGTTTGGCTATACATATATATTTAATGGTCTTTAGCCTTTAGCCTAAATTTTAGGGTTAATTGGGAAGCAAAATCAAAAGGAGCTCCTTGTTGATGTCCTTGTAGGAGCACTGATTTTGGCAACAAAGATATCAAAATGGATATGAAACTATTTTGATGTCCCTGCTGGAGAAGCTCTTCGTTGTTGCATTTATTTTTCATAGTTTCCGATCTTATTAATTTGGAAACATGAAACTAATACCAACTAAAAAATTTATAGCTATTACAAATGAAATAATGCACTCATAATCTAGATCTACAAATGCAATTTGTATTATAATAACCAGTAACATTTGAGAGAATGACTAATTTTAAAATCAAGTGAAATTATTTGCGTATTCGACTGTTCGTATAAATTATAATGAGAAAGTTAACCAAAATTTCTAAAAAATGGACAAAAATAAACTCTTAGTCTTTTATTTGTTTTAGTATACATGGCGTCGTTTTAATATGGCATTTCATTCTCATGTGCAATTTGATATTTAGATTTTTTTATACATCAGTGATTTATTAAAGGGTAGTTCGGTTAGTCTAATGAGATTGAACTAAATAGTCAATTGTAATTCAATCTTGAGAATATTGTTGAGTCTATAGGGGAGTGGTGCAACTGTTATCTGATCAAATAAGGGAGTAACTTTCCAAAATAAGGGGAGGTGACCCACTTTTTCGGGGTCGACAGGCATAATTAAATTTTAAATCTTGGTTTATTGTGCAAACCGAATACACCCTAAGTAGATTTTTCAGCGGTATAAATTAATATATGATCGAAAGTTAGACATTAAAATGAATAGAAATAAAGAAGTCAATTCAACACCATATAACTAACTGCTCCATGTAATAACTAATTGAGGTTATTTTATTTCATTATCTCAAAGGCAAATATAAGAATTTTAAGTAAAACTCTGCTGCCAGAACCCCTCAACAAAATGGAGTTGCTGAAAGGAGAAACAGAACTCTAAAAGAAGCTACCAGGACAATGATAGCTGAAGCAAAACTGCCCCAAAGATTCTGGGCAGAAGCCACAAACACAGCATGTTACACCTAGAACAGATGCATGATCAACAAGAGTCAAAATAAAACACCTTATGAACTGTGGAATCACAGAAAAACCTAATATTCATTATCTTAGAATATTTTGTTGGTCCCAAGTGATCAGATGAGGTCTAGAGGGGGGGGGGGGGGGGGGTGAATAGACCTCTTTAAAATTTACCTTTTAAAAACTTCTAACTTTTCTGTCAGCAGACTAAGCTGATCAGTAATCGTAAGTTGACTATGCTGATCTCGCACAAGACTTTGAACAGCAGAGTTGACCACTCTTCTGATTTCACTCAGCTGATTTTATCAAAATCAGAGTTTTAAAATAACTAACTTGCAGCGGATTTATCAAGTGTTTTTCACAAGTAGTTTTCTTTAACTTTGAAATAGTTTTATCCCCAGTTTTAACAAACTCCTTTTAAAACTTTTCCAACAGTTAACCTTTAAGTGTTTTAAGTATGCTGTTTCAAATATGCAGAAATTTATGCAAGTAAAAACACAAAGGATTTTTATAGTGGTTATATGGATAGAAATCCTTTAGTCCACTCTTCCAAGTCACTTAGATCTTGGGTTATACTAAATCACACAGATTACAGTATACACTGCTTACGCCAAACAACAAATGATATGGCCGTAAGTTCACAATAGGAAATCACAAAGAAACTCCTACTCTCTGAAGTAATATCACTCACTAAGATGGATATCTACTTCTCACAACAAGATACAAACAAAATCACTCAGATTTATAAGTCTTTTCTGTTTTCTCTCTATTCTGCTTCGTCAACAAATGACTCGGCTGATGAGTGTTCTGTTCTTGAGTTTGAGACTTAGAAGTATTCTGCTTCAGATTTTTGCTTTCAAAAATGTGTTGTATTTTCTTCTTCAACTCACGAACTGAACTATTTATACTTGGAGATTTGAAAATCTGCCCGTTGAGAGATCGGCTGCTGTCAAATCCTCGAGTACTGGTCCTTTCTGCAGAAACGGCTGTTGCGACTGAACACTATACACTCTGTTGTACTTTCTGTCGCTTCGCATTAAATGCGCATTAAATGCACCAAGCTGATACGAGGTTTCTCTTCAATCATTTGTCATAAATACCCTTCCTCTTCAGCATTTATTACAACAAGTGCATTTATTACCGTTGCAATAACTTCTGCTCCACTTCCACTCTGCTGATCGAAGTCACTCGTCTGATGTGTACTCGGCTGATCCCAAACTTGAACTAATCTGATTTGAGTCGGCTGATAGTCCACCAGTCTGATTCCTTCTTCAGCAACAGATCAGTAGTCTTCTGGACCATATTTGACTCTTCTGAAATAAATCTTCCGTGGTCAAATATTTTCTAAGGTTTGTACTAAGCTTCCACTTAGCTGATGACTTTTGAAAATCATCAAAACCTCCCTTCACTTCAAAGTCTTCATCTTCATCCAACATATTTGGTAGTAAATGTTTTGTTTTGATTAATGGGAAAAATCACCCATTGATAGCCCTACCAAACTACAATTGAAATTTAATGCAGAAAGTTTAGTGAAAGAACATAAATTGAGCATCAACCCACTCTTTGATTCCTCCTATATTATTTTGATTTATCTCTAAAAGTTTTTCCTCCAACAGGGCATTATTTAATATTTAATTAAAATCTATTTAAAATTGCAATCACAATTAAATTAAATTAGAAATAACTAAATTTGAAAATATTAATTATCCTTATTTCGTGTTGTGTTATCGGTTTTGCCTCTGGCTATTTGTATTTTGAATTAGTTTGTGTTGTGAATTTAAAATTAAAATTCATCTCTCTTTTATTATTGATTTTTATAGTCAATTGAGAGCATTTTACGTATGAAACTAAAAATTTAGAAAGTTGTGATCATTGGTTTGGCTATACATATATATTTAATGGTCTTTAGCCTTTAGCCTAAATTTTGGGGTTAATTGGGAAGCAAAATCAAAAGGAGCTCCTTGTTGATGTCCTTGTAGGAGCACTGATTTTGGCAACAAAGATATCAAAATGGATATGAAACTATTTTGATGTCCCTGCTGGAGAAGCTCTTCGTTGTTGCATTTATTTTTCATAGTTTCCGATCTTATTAATTTGGAAACATGAAACTAATACCAACTAAAAAATTTATAGCTATTACAAATGAAATAATTCACTCATAATCTAGATCTACAAATGCAATTTGTATTATAATAACCAGTAACATTTGAGAGAATGACTAATTTTAAAATCAAGTGAAATTATTTGCGTATTCGACTGTTCGTATAAATTATAATGAGAAAGTTAACCAAAATTTCTAAAAAATGGACAAAAATAAACTCTTAGTCTTTTATTTGTTTTAGTATACATGGCGTCGTTTTAATATGGCATTTCATTCTCATGTGCAATTTGATGATTAGATTTTTTTATACATCAGTGATATATTAAGGGGTAGTTCGGTTAGTCTAATGAGATTGAACTAAATAGTCAATTGGAATTCAATCTTGATAAGATTGTTGAGTCTAAGGGGGAGTGGTGCAATTGTTATCTAATCAAATAAGGGAGTAACTTTCCAAAATAAGGGGAGCTGACCCACTTTTTCGGGTCAACAGGCATAATTAAATTTTAAATCTTGGTTTATTGTGCAAACCGAATACACCCTAAGTAGATTTTTCTGCGGTATAAATTAATATATGATCGAAAGTAAGACATTAAAATGAATAGAAATAAAAAAGTCAATTCAACACCATATAACTAACTGCTCCATGTAATAACTAATTGAGGTTATTTTATTTCATTATCTCAAAGGCAAATATAAGTAATTTAAGTAAAACTCTGCTGCCAGAACCCCTCAACAAAATGGAGTTGCTGAAAGGAGAAACAGAACTCTAAAAGAAGCTACCAGGACAATGATAGCTGAAGCAAAACTGCCCCAAAGATTCTGGGCAGAAGCCACAAACACAGCATGTTACACCTAGAACAGATGCATGATCAACAAGAGTCAAAATAAAACACCTTATGAACTGTGGAATAACAGAAAAACCTAAAATTCATTATCTTAGAATATTTGGTAGTAACTGTTTTGTTTTGATTAATGGGAAAAATAACCCATTGATAGCCCTACCAGACTACAATTGAAATTTAATGCAGAAAATTTAGTGAAAGAACATAAATTGAGCATCTACCCACTTTTTGATTCCTCCTATATTATTTTGATTTATCTCTAAAAGTTTTTCCTCCATCAGGGCATTATTTTATATTTAATTAAAATCTATTTAGAATTGCAATCACAATTAAATTAAATTAGAAATAACTAAATTTGAAAATATTAATTATCCTTATTTCGTGTTGTGTTATCGGTTTTGCCTCTGGCTATTTGTATTTTGAATTAGTTTGTGTTGTGAATTTAAAATTAAAATTCATCTACCTTTTATTCTTGATTTTTATAGTCAATTGTGAGCATTTTACGGATGAAACAAAAATTTTTGAAAGTTGTGATCATTGGTTTGGCTATACATATATATTTAATGGTCTTTAGCCTTTAGCCTCAATATTGGGGTTAATTGGGAAGTAAAATCAAAAGGAGCTCATTGTTGATATCCTTGTTGGAGCACTGATTTTGGCAACAAAGATATAAAAATAGATATGAAACTATTTTGATGTCCCTGCTGGAGAAGCTCTTCGTTGTTACATTTATTTTTCATAGTTTCCGATCTTATTAATTTGGAAACAGGAAACTAATACCAACTAAAAAATTTATAGCTATTACAAATAAAATAATTCACTCATAATCTAGATCTACAAATGCAATTTGTATTATAATAATCAGTAACATTTGAGAGAATGACTAATTTTAAAATCAAGTGAAATTATTTGCGTATTCGACTGTTCGTATAAATTATAATGAGAAAGTTAACCAAAATTTCTGAAAAATGGACAAAAATAAACTCTTAGTCTTTTATTTGTTCTAGTATACATGGCGTCGTTTTAATATGGCATTTCATTCTCATGTGCAATTTGATTATTAGATTTTTTTATACATCAGTGATTTATTAAGGGGTAGTTCGGTTAGTCTAATGAGATTGAACTAAATAGTCAATTGTAATTCAATCTTGAGAAGATTGTTGAGTCTAAGGGGGAGTGGTGCAACTGTTATCTGATCAAATAAGAGAGTAACTTTCCAAAATAAGGGGAGGTGACCCACTTTTTCAGGTCAACATGCATTATTAAATTTTAAATTTTGGTTTATTGTGCAAACCGAATACACCCTAAGTAGATTTTTCTGCGGTATAAATTAATATAGGATCGAAAGTTAGACATTAAAATGAATAGAAATAAAGAAGTCAATTCAACACCATATAACTTACTGCTCCATGTAATAACTAATTGATGTTATTTTACTTCATTATCTCAAAGGCAAATATAAGTATTTTAAGTAAAACTCTGCTGCCAGAACCCCTCAACAAAATGGAGTTGCTGAAAGGAGAAACGAAACTCTAAAAGAAGCTACCAGGACAATGATAGCTGAAGCAAAACTGCCCCAAAGATTCTGGGCAGAAGCCACAAACACAGCATGTTACACCTAGAACAGATGCATGATCAACAAGAGTCAAAATAAAACACCTTATGGACTGTGGAATAACAGAAAAACCTAATATTCATTATCTTAGAATATTTGGCAGTAAATGTTTTGTTTTGATTAATGGGAAAAATAACCCATTGATAGCCCTACCAGACTACAATTGAAATTTAATGCAGAAAATTTAGTGAAAGAACATAAATTGAGCATCTACCCACTTTTTGATTCCTCCTATATTATTTTGATTTATCTCTAAAAGTTTTTCCTCCATCAGGGCATTATTTTATATTTAATTAAAATCTATTTAGAATTGCAATCACAATTAAATTAAATTAGAAATAACTAAATTTGAAAATATTAATTATCCTTATTTCGTGTTGTGTTATCGGTTTTGCCTCTGGCTATTTGTATTTTGAATTAGTTTGTGTTGTGAATTTAAAATTAAAATTCATCTACCTTTTATTCTTGATTTTTATAGTCAATTGTGAGCATTTTACGGATGAAACAAAAATTTTTGAAAGTTGTGATCATTGGTTTGGCTATACATATATATTTAATGGTCTTTAGCCTTTAGCCTCAATATTGGGGTTAATTGGGAAGCAAAATCAAAAGGAGCTCATTGTTGATATCCTTGTTGGAGCACTGATTTTGGCAACAAAGATATAAAAATGGATATGAAACTATTTTGATGTCCCTGCTGGAGAAGCTCTTCGTTGTTACATTTATTTTTCATAGTTTCCGATCTTATTAATTTGGAAACAGGAAACTAATACCAACTAAAAAATTTATAGCTATTACAAATAAAATAATTCACTCATAATCTAGATCTACAAATGCAATTTGTATTATAATAATCAGTAACATTTGAGAGAATGACTAATTTTAAAATCAAGTGAAATTATTTGCGTATTCGACTGTTCGTATAAATTATAATGAGAAAGTTAACCAAAATTTCTGAAAAATGGACAAAAATAAACTCTTAGTCTTTTATTTGTTCTAGTATACATGGCGTCGTTTTAATATGGCATTTCATTCTCATGTGCAATTTGATTATTAGATTTTTTTATACATCAGTGATTTATTAAAGGGTAGTTCGGTTAGTCTAATGAGATTGAACTAAATAGTCAATTGTAATTCAATCTTGAGAAGATTGTTGAGTCTAAGGGGGAGTGGTGCAACTGTTATCTGATCAAATAAGAGAGTAACTTTCCAAAATAAGGGGAGGTGACCCACTTTTTCAGGTCAACAGGCATTATTAAATTTTAAATTTTGGTTTATTGTGCAAACCGAATACACCCTAAGTAGATTTTTCTGCGGTATAAATTAATATAGGATCGAAAGTTAGACATTAAAATGAATAGAAATAAAGAAGTCAATTCAACACCATATAACTAACTGCTCCATGTAATAACTAATTGATGTTATTTTATTTCATTATCTCAAAGGCAAATATAAGTATTTTAAGTAAAACTCTGCTGCCAGAACCCCTCAACAAAATGGAGTTGCTGAAAGGAGAAACGAAACTCTAAAAGAAGCTACCAGGACAATGATAGCTGAAGCAAAACTGCCCCAAAGATTCTGGGCAGAAGCCACAAACACAGCATGTTACACCTAGAACAGATGCATGATCAACAAGAGTCAAAATAAAACACCTTATGAACTGTGGAATAACAGAAAAACCTAATATTCATTATCTTAGAATATTTGGTAGTAAATGTTTTGTTTTTATTAATGGGAAAAATAACCCATTGATAGCCCTACCAGACTACAATTGAAATTTAATGCAGAAAATTTAGTGAAAGAACATAAATTGAGCATCAACCCACTCTTTGATTCCTCCTATATTGTTTTGATTTATCTCTAAAAGTTTTTCCTCCAACAGGGCATTATTTTATATTTAATTAAAATCTATTTAAAATTGCAATCACAATTAAATTAAATTAGAAATAACTAAATTTGAAAATATTAATTATCCTTATTTCGTGTTGTGTTATCGGTTTTGCCTCTGGCTATTTGTATTTTGAATTAGTTTGTGTTGTGAATTTAAAATTAAAATTCATCTACCTTTTATTCTTGATTTTTATAGTCAATTGTGAGCATTTTACGGATGAAACAAAAATTTTTGAAAGTTGTGATCATTGGTTTGGCTATACATATATATTTAATGGTCTTTAGCCTTTAGCCTCAATATTGGGGTTAATTGGGAAGCAAAATCAAAAGGAGCTCATTGTTGATATCCTTGTTGGAGCACTGATTTTGGCAACAAAGATATAAAAATGGATATTAAACTATTTTGATGTCCCTGCTGGAGAAACTCTTCGTTGTTACATTTATTTTTCATAGTTTCCGATCTTATTAATTTGGAAACAGGAAACTAATACCAACTAAAAAATTTATAGCTATTACAAATAAAATAGTTCACTCATAATCTAGATCTACAAATGCAATTTGTATTATAATAATCAGTAACATTTGAGAGAATGACTAATTTTAAAATCAAGTGAAATTATTTGCGTATTCGACTGTTCGTATAAATTATAATGAGAAAGTTAACCAAAATTTCTGAAAAATGGACAAAAATAAACTCTTAGTCTTTTATTTGTTCTAGTATACATGGCGTCGTTTTAATATGGCATTTCATTCTCATGTGCAATTTAATTATTAGATTTTTTTATACATCAGTGATTTATTAAAGGGTAGTTCGGTTAGTCTAATGAGATTGAACTAAATAGTCAATTGTAATTCAATCTTGAGAAGATTGTTGAGTCTAAGGGGGAGTGGTGCAACTGTTATCTGATCAAATAAGAGAGTAACTTTCCAAAATAAGGGGAGGTGACCCACTTTTTCAGGTCAACAGGCATTATTAAATTTTAAATTTTGGTTTATTGTGCAAACCGAATACACCCTAAGTAGATTTTTCTGCGGTATAAATTAATATAGGATCGAAAGTTAGACATTAAAATGAATAGAAATAAAGAAGTCAATTCAACACCATATAACTAACTGCTCCATGTAATAACTAATTGATGTTATTTTATTTCATTATCTCAAAGGCAAATATAAGTATTTTAAGTAAAACTCTGCTGCCAGAACCCCTCAACAAAATGGAGTTGCTGAAAGGAGAAACGAAACTCTAAAAGAAGCTACCAGGACAATGATAGCTGAAGCAAAACTGCCCCAAAGATTCTGGGCAGAAGCCACAAACACAGCATGTTACACCTAGAACAGATGCAGGATCAACAAGAGTCAAAATAAAACACCTTATGAACTGTGGAATAACAGAAAAACCTAATATTCATTATCTTAGAATATTTGGTAGTAAATGTTTTGTTTTGATTAATGGGAAAAATAACCCATTGATAGCCCTACCAGACTACAATTGAAATTTAATGCAGAAAATTTAGTGAAAGAACATAAATTGAGCATCAACCCACTCTTTGATTCCTCCTATATTGTTTTGATTTATCTCTAAAAGTTTTTCCTCCAACAGGGCATTATTTTATATTTAATTAAAATCTATTTAAAATTGCAATCACAATTAAATTAAATTAGAAATAACTAAATTTGAAAATATTAATTATCCTTATTTCGTGTTGTGTTATCGGTTTTGCCTCTGGCTATTTGTATTTTGAATTAGTTTGTGTTGTGAATTTAAAATTAAAATTCATCTCCCTTTTATTCTTGATTTTTATAGTCAATTGTGAGCATTTTACGGATGAAACTAAATTTTTTGAAAGTTGTGATCATTGGTTTGGCTATACATATATATTTAATGGTCTTTAGCCTTTAGCCTCAATATTGGGGTTAATTGGGAAGCAAAATCAAAAGGAGCTCATTGTTGATATCCTTGTTGGAGCACTGATTTTGGCAACAAAGATATAAAAATGGATATGAAACTATTTTGATGTCCCTGCTGGAGAAGCTCTTCGTTGTTACATTTATTTTTCATAGTTTCCGATCTTATTAATTTGGAAACAGGAAACTAATACCAACTAAAAAATTTATAGCTATTACAAATAAAATAATTCACTCATAATCTAGATCTACAAATGCAATTTGTATTATAATAATCAGTAACATTTGAGAGAATGACTAATTTTAAAATCAAGTGAAATTATTTGCGTATTCGACTGTTCGTATAAATTATAATGAGAAAGTTAACCAAAATTTCTGAAAAATGGACAAAAATAAACTCTTAGTCTTTTATTTGTTCTAGTATACATGGCGTCGTTTTAGTATGGCATTTCATTCTCATGTGCAATTTGATGATTAGATTTTTTTATACATCAGTGATTTATTTAAGGGTAGTTCGGTTAGTCTAATGAGATTGAACTAAATAGTCAATTGTAATTCAATCTTGAGAAGATTGTTGAGTCTAAGGGGGAGTGGTGCAACTGTTATCTGATCAAATAAGAGAGTAACTTTCCAAAATAAGGGGAGGTGACCCACTTTTTCAGGTCAACAGGCATTATTAAATTTTAAATCTTGGTTTATTGTGCAAACCGAATACACCCTAAGTAGATTTTTCTGCGGTATAAATTAATATAGGATCGAAAGTTAGACATTAAAATGAATAGAAATAAAGAAGTCAATTCAACACCATATAACTAACTGCTCCATGTAATAACTAATTGATGTTATTTTATTTCATTATCTCAAAGGCAAATATAAGTATTTTAAGTAAAACTCTGCTGCCAGAACCCCTCAACAAAATGGAGTTGCTGAAAGGAGAAACGGAACTCTAAAAGAAGCTACCAGGACAATGATAGCTGAAGCAAAACTGCCCCAAAGATTCTGGGCAGAAGCCACAAATACAGCATGTTACACCTAGAACAGATGCATGATCAACAAGAGTCAAAATAAAACACCTTATGAACTGTGGAATAACAGAAAACTCTAATATTCATTATCTTAGAATATTTGGTAGTAAATGTTTTGTTTTGATTAATGGGAAAAATAACCCATTGATAGCCCTACCAGACTACAATTGAAATTTAATGCAGAAAATTTAGTGAAAGAACATAAATTGAGCATCAACCCACTCTTTGATTCCTCCTATATTGTTTTGATTTATCTCTAAAAGTTTTTCCTCCAACAGGGCATTATTTTATATTTAATTAAAATCTATTTAAAATTGCAATCACAATTAAATTAAATTAGAAATAACTAAATTTGAAAATATTAATTATCCTTATTTCGTGTTGTGTTATCGGTTTTGCCTCTGGCTATTTGTATTTTGAATTAGTTTGTGTTGTGAATTTAAAATTAAAATTCATCTCTCTTTTATTCTTGATTTTTATAGTCAATTGAGAGCATTTTACGGATGAAACTAAAAATTTAGAAAGTTATGATAATTGGCTTGGCTATACATATATATTTAATGGTCTTTAGCCTTTAGCCTCAATTTTGGGGTTAATTGGGAAGCAAAATCAAAAGGAGCTCCTTGTTGATGTCCTTGTAGGAGCACTGATTTTGGCAACAAAGATATCAAAATGGATATGAAACTATTTTGATGTCCCTGCTGGAGAAGCTCTTCGTTGTTGCATTTATTTTTCATAGTTTCCGATCTTATTAATTTTGAAACATGAAACTAATACCAACTAAAAAATTTATAGCTATTACAAATGAAATCATTCACTCATAATCTAGATCTACAAATGCAATTTGTATTATAATAATCAGTAACATTTGAGAGAATGACTAATTTTAAAATCAAGTGAAATTATATGCGTATTCGACTGTTCTTATAAATTATAATGAGAAAGTTAACCAAAATTTCTGAAAAATGGAAAAAAATAAACTCTTAGTCTTTTATTTGTTTTAGTATACATGGCGTCGTTTTAATATGGCATTTCATTCTCATGTGCAATTTGATGATTAGATTTTTTTATACATCAGTGATTTATTAAAGGGTAGTTCGGTTAGTCTAATGAGATTGAACTAAATAGTCAATTGTAATTCAATCTTGAGAAGATTGTTGAGTCTAAGGGGGAGTGGTGCAACTGTTATATTATTAATTAAAGGAGTTTAATTAATTGTCTAGGTCCATTAGGAAACAAATAAATGCCATAAGCAAATGGGCTTTAAGTTCCCTACTTGGACTAGGCCACAATAGGTCAAGACTCCTTATCTATAAATAAGGAGTAGAAGACCAAAAACCCTAGCCCAAGCTAACCCTAATAGCCGCCCCCCTCTTGGAGAAGAGGTGTGGCCGCACCCCTCTCCTAGGGAAGAGAGGCCCCCCCTCTCTTCCTCCAGATCTAGATCTGGTTTTCTTCTTCCGACCTTCCATGTCTGATTACCCTTGAATCCTAGTTCTGAGCCTGTGGATTCAAAGGGGTTGCTTCAATCCAATTGGTGTGGATACCGCTTGAGGCACAACACCTGGGGTGCTTCTCTCGAACCAAATCCATCAGATCTGAAAGAAGACCGGAGAAAAACCACCACCTTACCTGTGGTGAGGTAATTTCGAATTACACCCTCTTTATTTTGTAAATTGTTGCAAATTATTTTCAACCTATTCGTATGAGCTAGAGATTAATCCTAGGATTTTGGGTGTTATGAAATTTTTAAATTCCGCACTGTTGTATGACAATCATACCCCATAAATCCCAACAGTGGTATCAGAGCCAAATTCACTACGCTCATACGAAAAGGCCTGAACACTTCAAAATATTTATGTATATTTGATTGTTGTGTTCTATGATTTGATTCTTGCTTTTTATGATAAATTATGTGTTCGGATATTTGCATAAATCATTTTGGGCCTAAACTGTAATTTCTGAAAATTTAAAGGCTTATGTGTAAATTAAATTGCGATTTTTCGAAAATCTGGACAGAAAGTTAATTTTTGTTTTTTCTGCAATTCTGGACCAAATTGTAATTTCTGGATCTTTCAAAATCTAGACTGTTTTGCAATTTACGAAAGGCTAGGGGCTGTTTTTGCAATTACCGTAAAAATCTAGGGTCTGTTTGCATTAAACGAAAGTTTCTGGAAATTTTTGTTGATTTCTGCTTTCTGGTCCGATTTGCATATTCTGGAAATTTTAGGGCTGATTTGTAATTTCCAAAAGTTGAGGGGTCAAAATATAATTTTCAAAATTCAAGGGCCGAACTGCAATTTTTCAAAATTTGAAAAACAGAAATTGTTTCGTGCACTAAAGGTGTTTAGTATATCCGAAAAGTTAATTTTATCATAATTAGTGGGGACTAGAGTGAGAATCAAGGGGTTATTTTAAAAGGGGTTTTAAAATAAAATTGTGGATTGTTTTAAAAGTGGTTTTAAAACTAGAATCTAAAGGTATTTTAAAAGGCAGTTTTAAAATAAGATAAGAAATAAGAAAATGAGTTTTGCTTGTTTCTTGCTCTACGTGAACTGTTTACGTGGTTTTCGATCGCGCCGAGCCTTGACCCTAGGGCTAGATGTGATTGGTTAATTTTAATTATGTTGGTTTTATTGGGCCTGCGAGCCTTAAGTTTTTGGGCCACTTTGAGCCTTTGTAATGGATTAGGGCTTTACTGTTTTAAATAGTTTAGGATGGAGGCCCGTTACAAGCAAGGTGGGAGCCCAATAAAAGTGAAGGCCATGTATGCATGGTTATTTATGTAATAGTCTAGGTCCTATAGAACCTAATTAGATTGACCAATTGGGCCAACATCTTTGGCTCGATGATGGCCCGCATAGGAGGCTCCCGATCGAAAACATATTGTGGTAGCATGCATGCTAGGTGTGTATGTTTTTATTTACGTATTTATATTTTTAGCATGTATGGTGATGCGCGCTAGTAATTTAGATCGTAAATAAAGGATAATGCATAACTGGAACTGTGAGATCTCGAGGAGTGTTACCTCAAATCCATAGACCCAAAAAACCCCTCTTGAAAATAATATTAAGTCATATTGGATTAAAATAAAATGAAGTATTTATATAAATCCAAGCCTTCCATCAATAGGAACTAGCGTGAGTTGTCCACTTATCGATTAAGGTGATCCATAATCGGGCACCCTAGTCGAAGAAAGAGACAATACGCAAAATTTCTTGATTCTCGTTTTTAATTAAACTTGACAAGGGTGGGGACTGGTCGGGACATGAACATCGACCGATAACCAGTTACGGAGATTTCATGACCGGGCCAGTTGGTCATCAAGATTGATGGGTTAGACTTAACGAGTAGTACCACTCATGATGTAGCAGTACTAGATGGGTGCGAAAATCGAGGCAAAATAGCTTGAAGGTTGTGTAGGGACACAATTGGCAATAAGTATGCCTACCTGGGGAATTAGTTGTATGGCCGCGAGTCGTGGGTACAGTTAATGTCCGCTGGGACGTCAAGACCTACTAGGAAATAGAATTTCCCGAACAATTGAAGGGGTAATTGTTTCGATAAAATAGTGGGAGAACTTTTACGATAGAAAGTCAAACCTTCGTAGATTATAAGTATTATTCATTAACTAGTCTTCTAGATATTTGTCTTCTCTTAGATTAGATATTGTGATATCTACATAAATTGTCCATTTTTACTATTTATCCTCGACTTACAAAATAACTGGATTAAAATATCGATTGGCTTAGAAACTTGAGGATTGTCCTCAATTCCGAAAGTCGGAATCGTGTTCTTAATAATCAACCTATGCCTGATGCATTTTGAGATGAGTCTCAAAAGAGGAACGAATCACCTATAGAGTATGGGAATCTCAATGATCGTTGCCTCATATAAGCATCAAGATTGAACGAGTTAAAGAAGCGACATAGGAGTATGTCTGAAGCTTCTAAAACAATCCTCCACCTCAAAAGGCTTGTTTTGAAGAGCAGTTTCGAATCATCTGATTCGAGATTTCTAAGGTGTTTTTTAAAACACGAGAATAAGTGAAGGAACTAATGTCAAGGATCACTGTCCTTGTTTTATCAATCTGGTTGAAAACTGGATCGATTAAACGTAGGCCTGCAAGTGATTTTAACATTGACTTCTTCCTAAATTTTCCTCCCCGCTCATTCGAACTATTCGTGAAAAAGAACTTATTTGATAAGTTGATCAGGTTTTTCGAAATAACCAAAGTGTTGGTAAAAGGCAAATAGGAACCTTTTAAAAGGTATACCTGTCATGATTGCTTACACTTCACGGACTGCAAAGTCAAAGAAGAGTAAAAGGAAGAAGAAAGTGTTCTCTTCCAAAGCGAACATAAAGGTAGTCAAAAGAACGAAAGTAGCCTAAAATCGAATTATCCCACTGCACCTAAGAAAGGCACTGACAAGTTTAATTGATTAGAAAGTCTAATTAATTAAACAACATTTCAATTAACTAAATTTTCTGCATTAAATTTCAAATGTAGTCTGATAGAGCTATCAATAAATGATTTTTCCCATTAATAAAAAAAAAACATTTACTACCAAATATTCTAAGATAATGAATATTAGGTTTTTCTGTTATTCCACAGTTCATAAGGTGTTTTATTTTGACTCTTGATGATCATGCATCTGTTCTAGGTGTAACATGCAATGTTTGTGGCTTCTGCCCAGAATCTTTGGGGCAGTTTTGCTTCAGTTATCATTGTCCTGGTAGCTTCTTTTAGAGTTCTGTTTCTCCTTTCAGCAACTCCATTTTGTTGAGGGGTTCTGGCAGCAGAGTTTTACTTAAAATACTTATATTTGCCTTTTAGATAATGACACAAAATAACCTCAATTAGTTATTACATGGAGCAGTTAGTTATATGGTGTTGAATTGACTTCTTTATTTCTATTCTTTTTAATGTCTAACTTTCGATCATATATTAATTTATACAGCAGAAAAATCTACTTAGGGTGTATTCGGTTTGCACAATAAACCAGGATTTAAAATTTAATTATGCCTGTTGACCCGAAAAAGTGGGTCACCTCCCCTTATTTTGGAAAGTTACTCCCTTATTTGATCAGATAACAATTGCACCACTCCCCCTTAGACTCAACAATCTTCTCAAGATTGAATTGCAATTGACTATTTAGTTCAATCTCATTAGACTAACCGAACTCCCCCTTAATAAATCATTGATATATAAAAAAATCTAATCATCAAATTGCACATGCAAATGAAATGCCATATTACAACGACGCCATGTATACTAAAACAAATAAATGACTAATAGTTTATTTTTGTCCATTTTTCAGAAAATTTGGTTGGTTAACTTTCTCATTATAATTTATACGAGCAGTCGAATACGCAAAAAATTTCACTTGATTTTAAAATTAGTCATTCTCTCAAAATGTTACTGATTATTATAATACAAATTGCATTTGTAGATCTAGATTATGAGTGAATTATTTCATTTGTAATTGCTATAAATTTTTTAGTTGGTATTAGTTTCATGTTTCCAAAATAATGAGATCGGAAACTATGAAAAATAAATGCAACAACGAAGAGCTTCTCCAGCAGGGACATCAAAATAGTTTCATATCCATTTTGATATCTTTGTTGCCAAAATCAGTGCTCCAACAAGGACATCAATAAGGAGCTCCTTTTGATTTTGCTTCCCAATTAACCCCAAAATTGAGGCTAAAGGCTAAAGACCCTTAAATATATGTGTATAGCCAAACAAATTATCTTAACTTTCTAAATTTTCAGTTTCATCCGTAAAATGCTCTCAATTGACTATAAAAATCAAGAATAAAAGAGACATGAATTTCAATTTTAAATTCACAACAAAAACTAATTCGAAATACAAATAGCCAGAGGCAAAACCGATAACACAACTCAAAATAAGGATAATTAATATTTTCAAATTTAGTATTTCTAATTTAATTTAATTGTGATTGCAATTTTAAAAAGATTTTAATTAAATATAAAATAATGCCCTGTTGGAGGAAAAACCTTTAGAGATAAATCAAAATAATATAGGAGGAATCAAAGAGTGGGTTGATGCTCAATTTATGTTCTTTCACTAAATTTTATGCATTAAATTTCAATTGTAGTCTGGTAGGGCTATCAATTGGTTATTTTTCCCATTAATCAAAACAAAACATTTACTACCAAATATTCTAAGATAATGAATATTAGGTTTTTCTGTTATTCCACATTTCGTAAGGTGTTTTATTTTGACCCTTGTTGATCATGCATCTGTTCTAGGTGTAACATGCTGTGTTTGTGGCTTCTGCCCAGAATCTTTGGGGCAGTTTTGCTTCAGCTATCATTGTCCTGGTAGCTTTAGGGGTGCACATGGTACGGTTTTGCGGTTTTTTTGACAAAATTTGTACCGTACGATTTAGTGCTGTTTTAAAAAAATGAAAACAAAACTAAAGTTTTATGAACCATACCAACAAACTCGGTTTTGGGTGGTTCCGGTACGGTACGGTACGGTATGGTTTAGCGGTTTTTTGAAACAAACTTTTTTCATGCAATTTTTTTTACGTAGTTGACAATTATATAGAAATGTATGTTATAATATCTTACAAACTATATTTTTACATTAAATAAATCATTGGAAAAGAAAATGTTCACAAAGTTGACGCTATAATTCGACCTAATTGAATAGATTAATTGGTTAATTATTTGATCATTGTTTTTATTATGTGAAGAAAATTACAATTTGGTATTTGTTGTCTAGAATTTTTGCATTTTAAGTTTTCTACATATAACAAGTTTAATTTATGCTAAATTCGAACATATTTTTTTTTAATTGAACGCGAACAATGTAGTAACAATAAACTATGATGGACTATAATATAAATTATAAATAATATAGTGTTCGATAATATTTGAATTATAAATTGAAAAGTAAAAATTTATAAAATTTATATGTAAATATCAAAAAACGAATAGTTAATTCATGTTTCTTCTCAATTTCGGTACGGTACGGTTTTTTACGGTATGAGAAGTCTAAAACCAAAACCATACCAAAATACTCGGTACGGTTTTCATCCATACCAAGACCTTCGGTTTTGAGAAAAAAAAACCTAACATTTACGGTTCGGAACGGTACGGAACGGTCCGGTACGGTACGGTACGGTTTTAAAAACCATGTGCACCCCTAGGTAGCTTCTTTTAGAGTTCTGTTTCTCCTTTCAGCAACTCCATTTTGTTGAGGGGTTCTGGCAGCTGAGTTTTACTTAAAATACTTATATTTGCCTTTGAGATAATGAAATAAAATAACCTCAATTAGTTATTACATGGAGCAGTTAGTTATATGGTGTTGAATTGACTTCGTTATTTCTATTCATTTTAATGTCTAACTTTCGATCATATATTAATTTATACCGCAGAAAAATCTACTTAGGGTGTATTCGGTTTGCGCAATAAACCAAGATTTAAAATTTAATTATGCCTGTTGACCCGAAAAAGTGGGTCACCTCCCCTTATTTTGGAAAGTTACTCCCTTATTTGATCAGATAACAGTTGCACCACTCCCCCTTAGACTCAACATTCTTCTCAAGATTGAATTACAATTGACTATTTAGTTCAATCTCATTAGACTAACCGAACTACCCCTTTATAAATCACTGATGTATAAAAAAATCTAATCATCAAATTGCACATGAGAATGAAATGCCATATTAAAACGACGCCATGTATACTAAAACAAATAAAAGACTAAGAGTTTTTTTTTGTCCATTTTTCAGAAATTTTGGTTAACTTTCTAATTATAATTTATACGAACAGTCGAATACGCAAATAATTTCACTTGATTTTAAAATTAGTCATTCTCTCAAATGTTACTGATTATTATAATTGCATTTGTAGATCTAGATTATGAGTGAAATATTTCATTTGTAATAGCTATAAATTTTTTAGTTGGTATTAGTTTCATGTTTCCAAATTAATACGATCGGAAACTATGAAAAATAAATGCAACAACGAAGAGCTTCTCCAGCAGGGACCTCAAAATAGTTTCATATCCATTTTGATATCTTTGTTGCCAAAATCAGTGCTCCAACAAGGACATCAACAAGGAGCTCCTTTTGATTTTGCTTCCCAATTAACCCCAAAATTGAGGCTAAAGGCTAAAGACCATTAAATATATATGTATAGCCAAACCAATGATCATAACTTTCTAAATTTTTAGTTTCATCCGTAAAATGCTCTCAATTGACTATAAAAATCAAGAATAAAAGAGAGATGGATTTTAATTTTAAATTCACAACACAAACTAATTCAAAATACAAATAGCCAGAGGCAAAACCGATAACACAACACGAAATAAGGACAATTAATATTTTTAAATTTATTTATTTCTAATTTAATTTAATTGTGATTGCAATTTTAAATAGATTTTAATTAAATATAAAATAACGCCCTGTTGGAGGAAAAACTTTTAGAGATAAATCAAAATAATATAGGAGGAATCAAAGAGTGGGTTGATGCTCAATTTATGTTCTTTCACTAAATTTTCTGCATTAAATTTCAATTGTAGTCTGGTAGGGCTATCAATGGGTTATTTTTCCCATTAATCAAAACAAAACATTTACTACCAAATATTCTAAGATAATGAATATTAGGTTTTTCTGTTATTCCACAGTTCATAAGGTGTTTTATTTTGACTCTTGTTGATCATGCATCTGTTCTTGGTGTAACATGCTGTGTTTGTGGCTTCTGCCCAGAATCTTTGTGGCAGTTTTGCTTCAGCTATCATTGTCCTGGTAGCTTCTTTTAGAGTTATGTTTCTCCTTTCAGCAACTCCATTTTGTTGAGGGGTTCTGGCAGCAGAGTTTTACTTAAAATACTTATATTTGCCTTTGAGATAATGAAATAAAATAACCTTAATTAGTTATTACATGGAGCAGTTAGTTATATGGTGTTGAATTGACTTCGTTATTTCTGTTCATTTTAATGTCTAACTTTCTATCATATATTAATTTATACCGCAGAAAAATCTACTTAGGGTGTATTCGGTTTGCACAACAAACCAAGATTTAAAATTTAATTATGCCTGTTGACCTGAAAAAGTGGGTCACCTCCCCTTATTTTGGAAAGTTACTCCCTTATTTGATCAGATAACAGTAGCAACACTCCCCCTTAGACTCAACAATCTTCTCAAGATTGAATTACAATTGAATATTTAGTTCAATCTCATTAGACAAACCGAACTACACCTTTATAAATCACTGATGTATAAAAAAATCTAATCATCAAATTGCACATGAGAAGGAAATGCCATATTAAAACGACGCCATGCATACTAAAACAAATAAAAGACTAAGAGTTTATTTTTGTCCATTTTTCAGAAATTTTGGTTAACTTTCTCATTATAATCTATACGAACAGTCGAATACACAAATAATTTCACTTGATTTTAAAATTAGTCATTCTCTCAAATGTTACTGATTATTATAATACAAATTGCATTTGTAGATCTAGATTATGAGTGAATGATTTCATTTGTAATAGCTATAAATTTTTTAGTTGGTATTAGTTTCATGTTTCCAAATTAATAAGATCGGAAACTATGAAAAATAAATGCAACAACGAAGAGCTTCTCCAGCAGGGACATCAAAATAGTTTCTTATCCATTTTGATATCTTTGTTGCCAAAATCAGTGCTCCAACAAGGACATCAACAAGGAGCTCCTTTTGATTTTGCTTCGCAATTAACCCCAAAATTGAGGCTAAAGGCTAAAGACCATTAAATATATATGTATAGCCAAACCAATGATCATAACTTTCTAAATTTTTAGTTTCATCCGTAAAATGCTCTCAATTGACTATAAAAATCAAGAATAAAAGAGAGATGAATTTTAATTTTAAATTCACAACACAAACTAATTCAAAATACAAATGGCCAGAGGCAAAACTGATAACACAACACGAAATAAGGATAATTAATATTTTCAAATTTATTTATTTCTAATTTAATTTAATTGTGATTGCAATTTAAAATAGATTTTAATTAAATATAAAATAATGCCCTGTTGGAGGAAAAACTTTTAGAGATAAATCAAAATAATATAGGAGGAATCAAAGAGTGGGTTGATGCTCAGTTTATGTTCTTTCAATAAATTTTCTGCATTAAATATCAATTGTTGTCTCGTAGGGCTATCAATGGGTTATTTTTCCCATTAATCAAAACAAAACATTTACTACCAAATATTCTAAGATAATGAATATTTGGTTTTTCTGTTATTCCACAGTTCATAAGGTGTTTTATTTTGACTCTTGTTGATCATGCATTTGTTCTAGGTGTAACATGCTGTGTTTGTGGCTTCTGCCCAGAATCTTTGGGGCAGTTTTGCTTCAGCTATCATTGTCCTGGTAGCTTCTTTTAGAGTTCTGTTTCTACTTTCAGCAACTCCATTTGGTTGAGGGGTTCTGGCAGCAGAGTTTTACTTAAAATACTTATATTTGCCTTTGACATAATGAAATAAAATAACCTCAGTTAGTTATTACATGGAGCAGTTAGTTATATGGTGTTGAATTGACTTCTTTATTTCTATTCATTTTAATGTCTAACTTTCGATCATATATTAATTTATACCGCAGAAAAATCTACTTAGGGTGTATTCTGTTTGCACAATAAACCAAGATTTAAAATTTAATTATGCCTGTTGACCTGAAAAAGTGGGTCACCTCCCCTTATTTTGGAAAGTTACTCCCTTATTTGATCAGATAACAGTTGCACCACTCCCCCTTAGACTCAACAATCTTCTCAAGATTGAATTACAATTGACTATTTAGTTCAATCTCATTAGACAAACCGAACTACCCCTTTATAAATCACTGATGTATAAAAAAATATAATCATCAAATTGCACATGAGAAGGAAATGCCATATTAAAACGACGCCATGTATACTAAAACAAATAAAAGACTAAGAGTTTATTTTTGTCCATTTTTCAGAAATTTTGGTTAACTTTCTCATTATAATTTATACGAACAGTCGAATACACAAATAATTTCACTTGATTTTAAAATTAGTCATTCTCTCAAATGTTACTGATTATTATAATACAAACTGCATTTGTAGATCTAGATTATGAGTGAATGATTTCATTTGTAATAGCTATAAATTTTTTAGTTGGTATTAGTTTCATGTTTCCAAATTAATAAGATCGGAAACTATGAAAAATAAATGCAACAACGAAGAGCTTCTCCAGCAGGGACATCAAAATAGTTTCTTATCCATTTTGATATCTTTGTTGCCAAAATCAGTGCTCCAACAAGGACATCAACAAGGAGCTCCTTTTGATTTTGCTTTGCAATTAACCCCAAAATTGAGGCTAAAGGCTAAAGACCATTAAATATATATGTATAGCCAAACCAATGATCATAACTTTCTAAATTTTTAGTTTCATCCGTAAAATGCTCTCAATTGACTATAAAAATCAAGAATAAAAGAGAGATGAATTTTAATTTTAAATTCACAACACAAACTAATTCAAAATACAAATAGCCAGAGGCAAAACTGATAACACAACACGAAATAAGGATAATTAATATTTTCAAATTTAGTTATTTCTAATTTAATTTAATTGTGATTGCAATTTAAAATAGATTTTAATTAAATATAAAATAATGCCCTGTTGGAGGAAAAACTTTTAGAGATAAATCAAAATAATATAGGAGGAATCAAAGAGTGGGTTGATGCTCAATTTATGTTCTTTCAATAAATTTTCTGTATTAAATTTCAATTGTTGTCTCGTAGGGCTATCAATGGGTTATTTTTCCCATTAATCAAAACAAAACATTTACTACCAAATATTCTAAGATAATGAATATTTGGTTTTTCTGTTATTCCACAGTTCATATGGTGTTTTATTTTGACTCTTGTTGATCATGCATTTGTTCTAGGTGTAACATGCTGTGTTTGTGGCTTCTGCCCAGAATCTTTAGGGCAGTTTTGCTTCAGCTATCATTGTCCTGGTAGCTTCTTTTAGAGTTCTGTTTCTACTTTCAGCAACTCCATTTGGTTGAGGGGTTCTGGCAGCAGAGTTTTACTTAAAATACTTATATTTGCCTTTGACATAATGAAATAAAATAACCTCAATTAGTTATTACATGGAGCAATTAGTTATATGGTGTTGAATTGACTTCTTTATTTCTATTCATTTTAATGTCTAACTTTCGATCATATATTAATTTATACCGCAGAAAAATCTACTTAGGGTGTATTCAGTTTGCACAATAAACCAAGATTTAAAATTTAATAATGCATGTTGACCCGAAAAAGTGGGTCACCTCCCCTTATTTTGGAAAGTTACTCCCTTATTTGAAAGAACATAAATTGAGCATCAACCCACTCTTTGATTCCTCCTATATTATTTTGATTTATCTCTAAAAGTTTTTCCTCCAACAGGGCAATATTTTATATTTAATTAAAATCTATTTAAAATTGCAATCACAATTAAATTAAATAAGAAATAATTAAATTTGAAAATATTAATTATCCTTATTTTGAGTTGTGTTATCGGTTTTGCCTCTGGTTATTTGTATTTTGAATTAGTTTGTGTTGTGAATTTAAAATTGAAATTCATCTCTCTTTTATTCTTTATTTTTATAGTCAATTGAGAGCATTTTACGGATGAAACTGAAAATTTAGGAAGATATGATCATTGGTTTGGCTATACATGTATATTTAATGGTCTTTAGCCTTTAGCCTCAATTTTGGGGTTAATTGGGAGGCAAAATCAAAAGGAGCTCCTTTTTGATGTCCTTGTTTGGGCACTGATTTTGGCAACAAAGATATCAAAATGGATATGAAACTATTTTGATGTCCCTGCTGGAGAAGCTCTTCGTTGTTGCATTTATTTTTCATAGTTTCCGATCTTATTAATTTGGAAACATGAAACTAATACCAACTAAAAAAATTATAGCTATTACAAATTAAATAATTCACTCATAATCTAGATCTACAAATTCAATTTGTATTATAATAATCAGTAACATTTGAGAGAATGACTAATTTTAAAATCAAGTGAAATTATTTGCGTATTCGACTGTTCGTATAAATTATAATGAGAAAGTTAGCCAAATTTTCGGAAAAATGGACAAAAATAAACTATTTGTCTTTTATTTGTTTTAGTATACATGGGGTCGTTGTAATATGGCATTTCATTCCCTGTGCAATTTGATGATTAGATTTTTTTATATATCAATGATTAATTAAGGGGGAGTTCGGTTAGTCTAATGAGATTGAACTAAATAGTCAATTGCAATTCAATCTTGAGAAGATTGTTGAGTCTAAGGGGGAGTGGTGCAATTGTTATCTGATCAAATAAGGGAGTAACTCTCCAAAATAAGGGGAGGTGACCCACTTTTTCGGGTCAACAGGCATAATTAAATTTTAAATCTTGGTTTATTGTGCAAACCGAATACACCCTAAGTAGATTTTTCTGCGGTAGAAATTAATATATGATCGAAAGTTAGACATTAAAAAGAATAGAAATAAAGAAGTCAATTCAACACTATATAACTAACTGCTCCATGTAATAACTAATTGAGGTTATTTTATTTCATTATCTCAAAGGCAAATATAAGTATTTTAAGTAAAACTCTACTGCCAGAACCCCTCAACAAAATGGAGTTGCTGAAAGGAGAAATAGAACTCTAAAAGAAGCTACCAGGACAATGATAGCTGAATCAAAACTGCCACAAAGATTCTGGGCGGAAGCCACAAACACATCATGTTACAACTAGAACAGATGCATGATCAACAAGAGTCAAAATAAAACACCTTATGAACTGTGGAATGACAGAAAAACCTAATATTAATTATCTTAGAATATTTGGTAGTAAATGTTTTGTTTTGATTAATGGGAAAAATCACCCATTGATAGCCCTACCAGACTACATTTGAAATTTAATGCAGAAAATTTAGTGAAAGAACATAAATTGAGCATCAACCCACTCTTTGATTCCTCCTATATTATTTTGATTTATCTCTAAAAGTTTTTCCTCCAACCGGGCATTATTTTATATTTAATTAAAATCTATTTAAAATTGCAATCACAATTAAATTAAATTAGAAATAATTAAATTTGAAAATATTAGTTATCATTATTTTTGAGTTGTGTTATCGGTTTTGCCTCTGGATTTTTGTATTTTGAATTAGTTTGTGTTGTGAATTTAAAATTGAAATTTATCTCTCTTTTATTCTTGATTTTTATAGTCAATTGAGAGCATTTTACGGATGAAACTGAAAATTTAGGAAGTTATGATCATTGGTTTAGCTATACATATATATTTAATGGTTTTTAGCCTTTAGCCTCAATTTTGGGGTTAATTGGGAAGCAAAATAAAAAGGAGCTCCTTGTTGATGTCCTTGTTGGAGCACTGATTTTGGCAACAAAGATATCAAAATGGATATGAAACTATTTTGATGTCCCTTTGGAGAAGCTCTTCGTTGTTGCATTTATTTTTCATAGTTTCCGATCTTATTAATTTTGAAACATGAAACTAATACCAACTAAAAAATTTATAGCTATTACAAATGAAATAATTCAATCATAATCTAGATCTACAAATGCAATTTGTATTATAATAATCAGTAACATTTGAGAGAATGACTAATTTTAAAATCAAGTGAAATTATTTGCGTATTCGACTGTTCGTATAAATTATAATGAGAAAGTTAACCAAAATTTCTGAAAAATGGACAAAAATAAACTATTAGTCTTTTATTTGTTTTAGTATACATTGCGTCGTTGTAATATGGCATTTCATTCTCATGTGCAATTTGATGATTAGTTTTTTTTATATATCAATGATTTATTAAGGGGGAGTTCGGTTAGTCTAATGAGATTGAACTAAATAGTCAATTGCAATTCAATCTTGAGTAGATTGTTGAGTCTAAGGGGGAGTGGTGCAATTGTTATCTGATCAAATAAGGGAGTAACTCTCCAATATAAGGGGAGGTGACCCACTTTTTCGGGTCAACAGGCATAATTACATTTTAAATCCTGGTTTATTGTGAAAACCGAATACACCCTAAGTAGATTTTTCTGCGGTATAAATTAATATATGATCGAAAGTTAGACATTAAAAAGAATAGAAATAAAGAAGTAAATTCAACACCATATAACTAACTGCTCCATGTAATAACTAATTGAGGTTATTTTATGTCATTATCTAAAAGGCAAATATAAGTATTTTAAATAAAACTCTGCTGCTAGAACCCCTCAACAAAATGGAGTTGCTGAAAGGAGAAACAGAACTCTAAAAGAAGCTACCAGGACAATGATAGCTGAAGCAAAACTGCCCCAAAGATTCTGGGCAGAAGCCACAAACACAGCATGTTACACCTAGAACAGATGCATGATCAACAAGAGTCAAAATAAAACACCTTATGAACTGTGGAATAACAGAAAAACCTAATATTCAGTATCTTAGAATATTTGGTAGTAAATGTTTTGTTTTGATTAATGGCAAAAATCATTTATTGATAGCCCTACCAGACTACATTTGAAATTTAATGCAGAAAATTTAGTTAAAGAACATAAATTGATCATCAACCCACTCTTTGATTCCTCCTATATTATTTTGATTTATCTCTCAAAGTTTTTCCTCCAACAGGGCATTATTTTATATTTAATTAAAATCTATTTAAAATTGCAATAAAAATTAAATTAAATAAGAAATAATTAAATTTGAAAATATTAATTATCCTTATTTTGAGTTGTGTTATCGATTTTGCCTCTGGCTATTTGTATTTTGAATTAGTTGGTGTTGTGAATTTAAAATTGAAATTCATCTCTCTTTTATTCTTGATTTTTATAGTCAATTGAGAGCATTTTACGGATGAAACTGAAAATTTAGGAAGTTATGATCATTGGTTTAGCTATACATATATATTTAATGGTTTTTAGCCTTTAGCCTCAATTTTGGGGTTAATTGGGAAGCAAAATAAAAAGGAGCTCCTTGTTGATGTCCTTGTTGGAGCACTGATTTTGGCAACAAAGATATCAAAATGGATATGAAACTATTTTGATGTCCCTTTGGAGAAGCTCTTCGTTGTTGCATTTATTTTTCATAGTTTCCGATCTTATTAATTTTGAAACATGAAACTAATACCAACTAAAAAATTTATAGCTATTACAAATGAAATAATTCTATCATAATCTAGATCTACAAATGCAATTTGTATTATAATAATCAGTAACATTTGAGAGAATGACTAATTTTAAAATCAAGTGAAATTATTTGCGTATTCGACTGTTCGTATAAATTATAATGAGAAAGTTAACCAAAATTTCTGAAAAATGGACAAAAATAAACTATTAGTCTTTTATTTGTTTTAGTATACATTGCGTCGTTGTAATATGGCATTTCATTCTCATGTGCAATTTGATGATTAGTTTTTTTTATATATCAATGATTTATTAAGGGGGAGTTCGGTTAGTCTAATGAGATTGAACTAAATAGTCAATTGCAATTCAATCTTGAGTAGATTGTTGAGTCTAAGGGGGAGTGGTGCAATTGTTATCTGATCAAATAAGGGAGTAACTCTCCAATATAAGGGGAGGTGACCCACTTTTTCGGGTCAACAGGCATAATTACATTTTAAATCCTGGTTTATTGTGAAAACCGAATACACCCTAAGTAGATTTTTCTGCGGTATAAATTAATATATGATCGAAAGTTAGACATTAAAAAGAATAGAAATAAAGAAGTAAATTCAACACCATATAACTAACTGCTCCATGTAATAACTAATTGAGGTTATTTTATGTCATTATCTAAAAGGCAAATATAAGTATTTTAAATAAAACTCTGCTGCTAGAACCCCTCAACAAAATGGAGTTGCTGAAAGGAGAAACAGAACTCTAAAAGAAGCTACCAGGACAATGATAGCTGAAGCAAAACTGCCCCAAAGATTCTGGGCAGAAGCCACAAACACAGCATGTTACACCTAGAACAGATGCATGATCAACAAGAGTCAAAATAAAACACCTTATGAACTGTGGAATAACAGAAAAACCTAATATTCAGTATCTTAGAATATTTGGTAGTAAATGTTTTGTTTTGATTAATGGCAAAAATCATTTATTGATAGCCCTACCAGACTACATTTGAAATTTAATGCAGAAAATTTAGTTAAAGAACATAAATTGATCATCAACCCACTCTTTGATTCCTCCTATATTATTTTGATTTATCTCTCAAAGTTTTTCCTCCAACAGGGCATTATTTTATATTTAATTAAAATCTATTTAAAATTGCAATAAAAATTAAATTAAATAAGAAATAATTAAATTTGAAAATATTAATTATCCTTATTTTGAGTTGTGTTATCGGTTTTGCCTCTGGCTATTTGTATTTTGAATTAGTTGGTGTTGTGAATTTAAAATTGAAATTCATCTCTCTTTTATTCTTGATTTTTATAGTCAATTGAGAGCATTTTACGGATGAAACTGAAAATTTAGAAAGATTTGATCATTGGTTTGGCTATACATGTATATTTAATGGTCTTTAGCCTTTAGCCTCAATTTTGGGGTTAATTGGGAGGCAAAATCAAAAGGAGCTCCTTGTTGATGTCCTTGTTGGGGCACTGATTTTGGCAACAAAGATATCAAAATGGATATGAAACTATTTTGATGTCCCTGCTGGAGAAGCTCTTCGTTGTTGTATTTATTTTTCATAGTTTCCGATCTTATTAATTTGGAAACATGAAACTAATACCAACTAAAAAATTTATAGCTATTACAAATGAAATAATTCACTCATAATCTAGATCTACAAATTCAATTTGTATTATAATAATCAGTAACATTTGAGAGAATGACTAATTTTAAAATCAAGTGAAATTATTTGCGTATTCGACTGTTCGTATAAATTATAATGAGAAAGTTAACCAAAATTTCTGATAAATGGACAAAAATAAACTATTAGTCTTTTATTTGTTTTAGTATACATGGCGTCGTTGTAATATGGCATTTCATTCTCATGTGCAATTTGATGATTAGATTTTTTTATATATCAATGATTTATTAAGGGGGAGTTCGGTTAGTCTAATGAGATTGAACTAAATAGTCAATTGCAATTCAATCTTGAGAAGATTGTTGAGTCTAAGGGGGAGTGGTGCAATTGTTATCTGATCAAATAAGGGAGTAACTCTCCAAAATAAGGGGAGGTGACCCACTTTTTCGGGTCAACAGGCATAATTACATTTTAAATCTTGGTTTATTGTGCAAACCGAATACACCCTAAGTAGATTTTTCTGCGGTAGAAATTAATATATGATCGAAAATTAGACATTAAAAAGAATAGAAATAAAGAAGTCAATTCAACACCATATAACTAACTGCTCCATGTAATAACTAATTGAGGTTATTTTATTTCATTATCTCAAAGGCAAATATAAGTATTTTAAGTAAAACTCTGCTGCCAGAACCCCTCAACAAAATGGAGTTGCTGAAAGGAGAAGTAGAACTCTAAAAGAAGCAACCAGGAAAATGATAGCTGAAGCAAAACTGACCTAAAGATTCTGGGCGGAAGCCCCAAACACATCATGTTACACCTAGAACAGATGCATGATCAACAAGAGTCAAAATAAAACACCTTATGAACTGTGGAATAACAAAAAAACCTAATATTTATTATCTTAGAATATTTGGTAGTAAATGTTTTGTTTTGATTAATGGGAAAAATCACCCATTGATGGCCCTACCAGACTACATTTGAAATTTAATGCAGAAAATTTAGTGAAAGAACATAAACTGAGCATCAACCCACTATTTGATTCCTCCTATATTAATTTGATTTATCTCTAAAAGTTTTTTCTCCAACAGGGCATTATCTTATATTTAATTAAAATCTATTTAAAATTGCAATCACAATTAAATTAAATTAGAATAATTAAATTTGAAAATATTAATTATCCTTATTTTGAGTTATGTTATCGGTTTTGCCTCTGGCTATTTGTATTCTTAATTAGTTTGTGCTGTGAATTTAAAATTGAAATTCATCTCTCTTTTATTCTTGATTTTTATAGTCAATTGAGAGCATTTTACGGATGAAACTAAAAATTTAGAAAGTTATGATCATTGGTTTGGCTATACATATATATTTAATGGTCTTTAGTGATAACGCCGTGAAAACATCGTTATTACCCATCTCTTTAAGCCCAAAATATCTTGCTTTGATTCGAGTTTTGTGTGCTTTTGCTTGTTTTTGCGTTCTTTTCATTTTTGGTCCTTTGTTGGGATTTTGTGTGTTTTCTTTTGTTTTCGTCGTTTTTTGTCGTGTTTTTGTTCTGTTTGTAGGTTTTAGAATTTTGCAAGGCTAAATAGAAGTCTGAGAGGTTATGATTCAGTGCAATTCAATCAAATCAAGACTCGGTGGCCGTAGATGCAAGCCTTTGCGCAGAAAGAGCTTCAAAGAAAAGAGAACCCGAAGCAAATCGTACAAGAATATAGATAGCTGCTCACTAGAACATGCACAACTATTTCATGGATGATCCAAATGAGCTAAATTTTGGATATGTCATATATGAGTGAGTTAGCTACTCTACGGAGTTTACGGATCCGCAATCGGAGTTCGGAATCAAAAGATATGCTGCTCGGAAGGAAGTGTGGCAGTGCACGAAACCTTAAGGCCTGTTACTCGCAGCCGCGAGGTTCAGACTCGCGGCCGCGAGACCCCTGTTCCAGCAGATATTTTCTGCGGGAAAAACAGGGGGCTTTTTGTATCTTCCCCCTTTTCCCCCACTTGTATTTCATAACCCTTTAGGGGGCTTTTTGGTCTTGTTTCTGATAACTCTGTGAAAACAGTGTTATCAAGTCTATTTCCTTTACTTGTTGGTTTACTTTTATTCGGGTTTTGGTCGAATCTTAGGCAATTTTAGTTAGTTAATTTTGTGTTTTGTTCGCTCGAGTCTTTGGTTTGATTGTTTTGTGCATGAATTGAGATATTTTCTTATATATTGTGTTCAATTTGTAGGCCTAAGCTAATTTGGATCTAAGGACATGATTGGAAGTGAAGAACAATGAATTAAAGATCAAATGAAGTCAAGTAGTGCAGGAACGAAAAAAGGAAAAAGTTGTCAGAAATGTTTCTGTGCACTCCGAGGACCATAACTCTTTCAAGGAAGCTCCAATGAAGTTGAATTTTGAGTATGATGTAGAGGAATGAGTTAGCTACAACACAGAATTTACGGATCTTGATTTGGAGTTCCAAGTTATGCCACTTGCAAAACTGTTGCGCAAAGCTGACGCGATTTTCAGCGGGATTTTAAGAGAAAACTTGGGCCCAAAGTCTCCTACTAGGCCTCAACTTGGTAGATCTATTTAAGGACTTCTAGGTCACGAAATTACATATCTTTGATTAGCTTTCAACACACTTTTCCTATAGAATACACTTAGAACATCAAAGATCTACTTGGAGAAAGATTGAAGAAGAAAAGAGAGAAGTCTTGAAAATCACCCAAGCAAGAAGAACACAATATTGAAGATCTTCATCTCGGATTCATCGTTTTGTCTATAAAACCACATGAACTCAGATTTGTTTTTCTTTATTATCTTTCTTCATATATTTATCATGAACTAATTCTTTAGGATCTAAGGTTTTTATGAAACTATGTTACTCTGATTATTTTTATTGGATTATTAGTAGTTAGGGGCAATTCTTGTGTTTGATTCAATTTCGTTCTCTATGCTTGCAACTTGACTGATCACCTAGTTGTTAGATTTAATATTCTTTTTGAACTTGGAAAAGGGAGATTGGGATTAGATAGAAATTGAATAGTGAACGACCCTTATGATAGGAATATACTTAAGGCGTTTATACCCGTTACATGAGGTTTGTGTTTAATGCTTTGTTTTATTTACAAATCACCTAGGGATAGAGTTGATTTGGATAATACATTAGTTCTTACGTAATTCAGAAGATACGTAGGAAAATACTTGAATCCTCGGGTAGCACTCTTGTCACCACAATAACTACGGAAATCTCAATTGACCAATCGATAGATAACATAGTGGATTATAACCCTAGGTTTCTCTTCTCATTATTCGAACTCAATCCAAGTACTTTAGATAGTTAGCTAATTTAGTTAATCTAGTTGAAAACCCCAAAAATATATTTGGATTAGGAACCAAATTAAAAGTAAATTAGGAATTGAAATTGGTAGATATTTAGTCAAGTCCCTGTGGAGACGATACTCTTATACTTACTCTTTATTACTTGTTCGATACGTGCACTTGCGTTTATTTGCGTGTGTAAATTCCGCAACAAGTTTTTGGCGCCGTTGCCGGGGACTTTGATAACGCCGTGAAAACATCATTATTACGTGTCTTCTTAAGCTGAAAACAACTTGCTTTGATCTGAGTTTTGCGTGCTTTTGCTTTTTTTCGCGTTCTTTTGCGTTTTTGGTCCCTTGTTGGGCTTTTTTTGTGTTTTGGTGGTTGTTTTTTTGTTTTGATTGTGTTTTGTGTGTTTTGTAGGGAGATGTGGGTAAGAGCTTCAAAGAAAGGAGAAACCGAAGTAAAAATATAGAAGAATGTAGATAGCTTCTCACTAAAACATGCATTAATATTTCATGGATAATCCAAATGAGCTGAATTTTGGGTATGTCATAGATGAGTGAGTTAGCTACGCTACGGACTTTACGGATCTGCAATCGGAGTTCGGAATCAAAAGATATGCTGCTCGGAAGGAAGTGTGACAGATCAGAAAACTTTCTGCCTATATCGCACCGCGGTGCAAATAAGATACACCGCGGTGTGAGTCTGCTGGTGCGAAATATCAGCATATTCTCCGCGTTTTCAAGGGGCATTTTCGGGATTTCTCATGAGGGGGCTATTAGGGCAAGAGGAAAGAAGAACTTCCTCAATCTTTGCCTCCTTCTTTGCCTCCCTTTCTCTCAAGCCTCCCTCAACTTCTCTCTTTAGTTTTCCTTTTTTCTCTTGTATTGAAGACTCCACCAAGGGGGTTAGTTAATCACCACCCTTGGGGAGTGATTAGGTGGTGATTAAAGGGAGGATAATCCATCTCTCGACTTTATTCCGATTAGGTGATATCTTTCTATTTCCTAGTTGTCTATGATTAGGATATGAATGTTGTTATTTTCTATTTGGAACAAAGGTTGTGGATTTGAATTCTTTGGATTTATATATATTTATGTTATTGTTTGATTAAATGATGTTATGATGATTGGTATGGTGCTTATATGTGTTCGTTAATCCGATTCCATGTTTATCGTTCATCTTATGGTTTGACAAACTTTGAGATGAGATTTATTGATTCTTGATTGCTAGACATAGTGATTTTGAGGATTTGATTATGAATTTGGATTGTGATTGTGATTTGATTTTAGGATAGACATATACCTATGTCGTTTCATATTCGTTTAAGGTTTGAGTTTAATGCATCGATTAGATTTTAATCCATTTAGACATAAATTGGATTAGTTTAACTCGATAAGTTTGTATGCAACTCGGAAGATACATACGAACGTCCTTGAATCCTTGAGTAGCAACACGAGCATAATATATCATATATTTGGGTTTGATCATTTTGTATCAAGCGTTCTTAGATGAAACACGCCATCGATTTATTCGTTTATTCCCACCTTTTACCCATTCATTGGGATTCAATACTCGATATGTACTTATAATTTTATATTACTTGTAACGACCGTATACTTGCGTAGTTTGCGTATTGGTATTTGGAGTGCAACAAGTTTTTGCGTATTGGTTTGGCTATACATATATATTTAATGGTCTTTAGCCTTTAGCCTCAATTTTGGGGTTAATTGGGAAGCAAAATAAAAAGGAGCTCCTTGTTGATGTCCTTGTTGGAGCACTGATTTTGGCAACAAAGATACGAAAATGGATATGAAACTATTTTGATGTCCCTGTTGGAGAAGCTCTTCGTTGTTGCATTTATTTTTCATAGTTTCCGATCTTATTAATTTGGAAACATGAAACTAATACCAACTAAAAAATTTATAGCTATTACAAATGAAATAATTCACTCATAATCTAGATCTACAAATGCAATTTGTATTATAATAATCAGTAACATTTGAGAGAATGACTAATTTAAAATCAAGTGAAATTATTTGCGTATTCGACTGTTCGTATAAATTATAATGAGAAAGTTAACCAAAATTTCTGAAAAATGGACAAAAATAAACTATTAGTCTTTTATTTGTTTTAGTATACATGGCGTCGTTGTAATTTGTCATTTCATTCTCATGTGCAATTTGATGATTAGATTTTTTTTATATATCAATGATTTATTAAGGGGGAGTTCGGTTAGTCTAATGAGATTGAACTAAATAGTCAATTGCAATTCAATCTTGAGAAGATTGTTGAGTCTAAGGGGGAGTGGTGCAATTGTTATCTGATCAAATAAGGGAGTAACTCTCCAAAATAAGGGGAGGTGACCCACTTTTTCGGGTCAACAGGCATAATTAAATTTTAAATCTTGGTTTATTGTGCAAACCGAATACACCCTAAGTAGATTTTTCTGCGGTAGAAATTAATATATGATCGAAAGTTAGACATTAAAAAGAATAGAAATAAAGAAGTCAATTCAACACCATATAACTAACTGCTCCATGTAATAACTAATTGAGGTTATTTTATTTCATTATCTCAAAGGCAAATATAAGTATTTTAAGTAAAACTCTGCTGCCAGAACCCCTCAACAAAATGGAGTTGCTGAAAGGAGAAACATAACTCTAAAAGAAGCTACCAGGACAATGATAGTTGAAGCAAAACTGCCCCAAAGATTCTGGGTAAAAGCCACAAACACAGCATGTTACACCTAGAATAGATGCATGATCAACAAGAGTCAAAATAAAACACCTTATGAACTGTGGAATAACAGAAAAACCTAAAATTCATTATCGTAGAATATTTGGTAGTAAATGTTTTATTTTGATTACTGGGAAAAATCACCTTACTGCTTTTGCAGAGAAGGCTGATGAAGCTGTTTTAGTAGGTTACACTACTGTTAGTAAAGCCTATAGAGTTTTTAACAAAATGACTTTACTTGTAGAAGATTCATGTAGTATTTGATGAGCCAAATCAATCTTCTGAAAAGAATCAAAGTACTAATCCAGATATATCTACTAATTTTCAGAAATTGAATATGGAAAGAAAAGAAGAGTATGTACCCATCTTACTACCTGATCTCAACCAAGCTGATAACTCAAGTGCTGTTCAAAATCAGTCTACTGATTGTCTAACAGAGAAGTTGCAAACAGCTGACAGACCAGAGCCTGTTCAACAGACTACTACTGAGACTCCAACAGTAGTGTTGCAAGATCAGTCAAGAGGACAACATCCAGATCTGCAACCTGATCTCAGATGGCTCAAAGATCACCCACCTGAACTAGTGATTGGTGATCCATTGGATATAGTGAGAACAAGAAGGTCAACTGCAAATGAATCAATTTTTGTAAGTTTTCTTTTACAAGTTGAGCTCAAATTAATTGATGAAGCTCTTAGTGATTCTCACTGGGTTGAAGCAATACAAGAAGAGTTAAATCTATTTGAAAGGAATGAGGTTTGGTACTTGGTACCTAGACCTACTCATCAAAGAGTCATTGGCACTAAGTGGGTATTCAGGAACAAAATGATTGAAGATGGTATTGTTACCAGAAATAAAGAAAGACTAGTTGCCAAAGGTTACTGCCAAGAAGAAGGCATTGACTTCGATGAGACATTCGCACCAGTTGTAAGGCTTGAAGCAATCAGATTATTCTTAACCTATGCTGCTCACAAGAACTTCACTGTCTATCAGATGGATGTGAAGTCTGCATTTCTCAATGGAGAATTGCAAGAAGAAGTTTATGTTGAACAACCTCCAGGTTTTGAAGCCTATCAACAAGGAGACAAAGTGTACCGTCTTAAAAAAGCTCTCTATGGACTTAAGCAAGCACCAAGAGCATGATATGATACCTTATCTGATTTTCTTTTAATCAAAGGATTTCGCAAAGGTAAAGTAGACAAGACCTTGTTCACTATTGAATGGGATAATCATATATTGTTAGTTCAAATATATGTGGACGATATTATTTTTGGTTCAACTAACCAACAGATGTGTGAAAAGTTCTCTAAGCTGATGCATAACAAGTTTGAAAGGAGCATGATGGGGGCAGTTAATTACTTTCTTGGATTGCAAGTGAAACAGTTACCTGATGGTATTTTATCAAGGGAAATTTACATAGAGACCCCCTGGATATTATCCTAATTACAGGAACTTACCCTCATGTTTCAAATATTACAATGACACCCCCTCGACCGAAAACTATATTACAAGGACACCCCCTGTAACATAAAATATATTACCAATACACCCCTTAAAATATATTACCAATACACCCCTCGAGGGGGTGTCTTTGTAATATTTGAAACAAGAGGGTAAGTTCCTGTAATTAGGGTAATAGTCAGGGGGTGTCTATGTAAATTTCCCTTTTATCAATCAAACAAAGTACACAAAAGATCTTTTCAAGAAATTTGGTATGGAAACTAGCTCATTTGTTGCTATTCCAATGTCTACTGGACTTCGCCTTTGTTGGATTAAGATGAAGATAAAGACTTAAAAGTGAAGGGTGGTTTTGATGATTTCCAAAACATCATCATCAGCTAAGTAATGGAAGCTTAGTCAATCCCTTAGAAGATTTTTGACCAAGGAAGAAGCTAAACAGAAGGGTCAAATCTTATGGTCCAGAAGACTACTGATCTGTTGCTGAGAAATGGAATCAGACTGATGGATTTTCAGCAGACTCAAATCAGATGAGTTCGATTTGGATCAGCAGAGTGTTCATCAGACGAGTGGATTCGATCAGCAGAGTGAAAGTGATTAGGAAGTTATTACAACGGTAATAAATGCACTTGAAGTAATAAATGCTGAAGAGGAAGGGTATTAATGGCAAATTATTGAAGAGAAACCTCGAGGATTTGGACATTAAATGCAACTGACATAAAGTACAGCAGAGTGTACAGTGTTCAGTCGCAGGTAGCCGTTTTAGAAAGCAGGACCAGTACTCGAGGATTTGGACACCTGTCGATCTCTCAACGGGCAGATTTTCAAACCTCAAGTATAAATAGTTCAAGTTCAAGAGTTAGAGGCAATCTCTGAAGAAGCAACACAACTGAGAGCAAAATTTCAAAGAAAAATTCTTCTAAGTCTCAGAACTCAAGAACAGAACACTCATCAGCCTAGTCATCTGTTGACGAAAGCAAAAGAGAGATAAAAAGAATATTCACATAAATCTGAGTTATTTTGTAAGAGAAGTGTTGTGAGAAGTAGATATCCATCTTAGAGAGTGAAATTACTTCAGAGGATAGGTTCTCTTTGTGATTTCCTATTGTGAACTTGTGGCCTTTCATTTGTTGACTTGCGCAAGCAGAGATATATTGTAAACTTTGTGTTTATAGTATAACCCAAGATCTAAGTGACTTGGAAGAGTGGACTAAAGGATTTACATTCATATAACCACTATAAAAATTGCTTGTGTTTGAGTTTGCATTTTTACTTTGCATATTTTCAAAAGCCTTCAAACATTCAAGTTAATTGTTAAAGATCTTAAAAAGGAGTTTATTAAAACTGGGGATAAAATCTTCAAGTTAAAGAAAACTACTTGTGAAAAACACTAGATATATCCGCTGCAAGTAAGTTATTTAAAACTCTGATTTTCTCAAAATCAGCTAAGTAAAATCAGAAGAGTGGTCAACTCTGCTGTTCAAAGCTTTGTGCGAGATCAGCTTAGTCTACTTACGAATCTTAATCAGCTTAGTCTGCTCACAGAAAAAGTTAGAGAATTTTAAAGTCAAAATTTGAAAGAGGTCTATTCATCCCTCTCCCCCCCCCCCCCCCCCCTCTCCCTCTAGACCTCATATGACCACTTGGGACCAACAAGTGGTATCAGAGCAGGTGGTTCATCTGAATCATCTGACTGATCAATGAGCTTGATCCTAGTGTGTTTTTCAAAAAGGTCTTCCAAAGAGCATATTTTTGAAACATAAAAATCTTTTGAAAATAAACTGTATCAGCCATGTACCCCACATTGGCGGAATGAGTTTTGAAGACTGGAAAATACGCATGGAAATTTTCCTTGCTGCTTACAATGATAATATGTACAGGTGCATAACAAAAGGTCCTATCAGAATCACAAAAATAGTCAAGGTTAATGATCAAGAAATGATTGTTGACAAGGAACCCGAAGAGATGACAGCTGAAGAAATAAAGCTGAGCAATCTTGATAAGGTTGGAATCTTTATCATGACTAAAGCCCTCGACAACGACATATTTGACAAAGTCAAACACTGCAAGACATCAAAGGAGATGTGGGATAAAGTCCGTGATATGAGTGAAGGGAATGATGCCATCAAAGAACACAATTTGAGCATAGCCCTGGAGAAGTTTGAAAACTTCAAGATGAAATCTGGAGAAACCATTGACCAAATGGATTCAAGGTTCACGAAGGTGTTGAACAACGTGTTAAAGTTGGGAACGACGTTCACTGACAAAGAGATCATTCTCAAAGTCTTAAAGGAGCTACCACCCAAATTCAACATGAAGATCACAGCAATGGAAGAATCAAGGGATCTAGGGCAGATCTCTCTGACGGAGCTGTTTTCTGTACTCAAGGCGTACGAGTATAAAATGCCAAGAATGGGTATAGAAGAGACCTCAACTTCTAGTCTCACTGCTGCTCTGGTTGCTGCAGAAAAATCAAGAAGATCAGCCGGGAAGATAAGATAAATGGACACATCTGATGAGACCATGCTGCTCAATAAAAAGGAGTACACTGTTGGCGATGTTGCACTGTTATTAAATGGGTTCAAAAAGTTCTATAAAAGAAAAATGAAGAACAAATATAACAATGCTTCTACTTCTAATCCTACCTCTACTTCATATAATAGTAAGGATGACTTTAAATCTAAATTAATGTGCTATAACTGCAGGAAATTGGGTCACTTCATCAAGGACTGCCCATATCCTAAAGGTGAGAAGTACACTGAGGAGGAAAAGAGAGCGAGAAAAGAGAGGAGACATCAAAAGAGCAAAGTATTGTTGGCTGAAGCTGAAAAGATAGCAGCCATCTACTCGTCTAACTCAGAAACAGGGACATCAGAAGATGACTCTGCTGAAGAAGAGACACCTGCACTGCTCTGTCTCATGGCCAAATAATCAGAGGATTCGGACAATGAGGTAACTCTCACTGAAAATGAAAATGAGTTATTTAGTTCATTAGAGCAAATGATGGAAAACAACACAAACGTTGTTAATGAATTTGCAAAGCTTAAGGAAGAGATGACTGTGCTGAAAAAGCAAAATTCTCTACTGAAACTTAATGGTGAAAAACCACAAGAATCAGCTGAGTATAAAAATGACTTCCAAGGACGCAAACGCTGAGGGTAGATTCTTGAACTACCAGACATATTACGCCACAGGAACTCAACTGATGAAAGAGATCTTGGAAAAACTCAAAGGTGCTTCACTGGTTAATTTCATGGAAGCTCATGAAGAGATGGTGTTCACTCCAGAAGTTCTGGAGTTTTACAAGTCTGATGGGAAACCAGATTATGAGAAGCTAGAAATCAAAGCTAAGGTTGGGGGAAAAGACATCTGTCTAACCCCTGGGTTGTTGAACGAGAAGTACGGTTTGTTAGAGGCTGACTTCTGGAAGATAGCTGCGAAGTCAAATGAAATCCTCACTGGAAATATAAAGAAGCCCCAGCTAAAGGATGAATTCCAAAGGATGGCAGACCTTATTGCCAAGGTTGTGGAGAACTGCACCTTCTCCCTTGATAGTGTACCTATGAAGAGGTATCACACAATGATTGCAGTTTACTATGGGCTGAAAGTAAACTGGGAGTTTGGTACATTCTTGCTGATCACAAGGAACGTGGTCAAACACTTCACAGGATTTTTCTCAGTCATCTGCTGATGAGTCTGGGATGCACGATGACTGATGGCAAAGAAATTCACAAGGCCAAGGAACTGAAGATCTATGAAGCCGTCAAGGCTGTCAAAATCAAACGGCCTGCTGCCGTGCCAGAAAAGAGGCAATCTAAGAGAAAGGCTACTGCTGAGCCTAAGTCACCTGCTGTTGACAAGAAAAAGAGGAGTAAAGTGACTGCTCCTAAGGCTTCTGTTCAAACACCCCAGCCAGCTGTTCAAGCCAGAACAGAATCGCCTGCTGATAAGAATGCTGTTGATGCTATCTTAGATAAGACAGTCAAGGAAATTGAAGACATGGCTTATGGTGCTCCCTCCAGAACCATTTCAGCTGAGAAGCCATTGGAGAATGTTGCTGCGAGGACAAGGAGCGCACTCAAAGATACTGAAACCTCCAAAGTGATCCATACCAAGGCCACTGTCAGGAAAAGATGACCTTCATCCAATCGCCTACTAAGCTCTGAGTTAGTAAGGGAAAGTCCTCCAACAGCAGAGAGGCCTGTTGGAAGTAAGTCTGCTGATACACAGAGAAATCAGACTACTGCACCAACTGCTGAGGTTAACCAACCTCAAGAGGATCCTGAAATGCTGATCCTCGAACCAATTGATGTTGCACCCATTGCAACTGCTGCTCCTGAACCAACTGCCGCCGCACCAGTTATTGAGTCAAGAGCTCAAAGGAAGAAAAGAACTGGTAAAGCTAAAGTGTCTGCCTATCAGGAGAAGAAAAGAGAAGAGGCAGAACAGAAGAAAAGGGATGAAGCTGAAATTCAACGGGTTCTTGAAGCCAGCAAAATTGAAGCTGAAGTCAAAAATATGACTGAAGCTGAACTAGCTGGCTGCCAAGGAGGTAGCTGATCTAGCAAAGGCCTTTGACGAGAGCACGAAAGATGCCTACGGACCTAGACGGTCAGGAGGTATTGTGATTGGGAAGCCCATTGAAGGGAAATTTGTGCTGCCAAGAGCCAAACCTGTCAAGCGAAAGAAGTTTGAAGTCAGAAGAGCACTTGACATTGTCCAAGGTGACTCTGCTGCCTTTGAACAATTTGAAGCTGAGCTTGAAAGGCTGAATCAACAGCTTCAAGTAAGACCGTTTTCCTCCCAGAAAAGACCAGATACAACAGATGGAAGGAATACAGGTTGAACAAGTCTGAGGCTGATATCCAAGCCTGGAGGGAGTTTGCTGATGAAGGATGCTGGGTTCTAAGTTGGCTGCAAACTACTTCAGTGTCAAAAGCTTTGGATTCAGATTTTGTTCGTGACAGACTACATGGTTTTGCAAAAGCCATTGTAAAACAAGAGGCAACTGCTATCAAGGACTCCTTGCCAAACAAACCAGGTCCATCTGATGACCTAGTTGATAGAGCAGTCAAAATTGCTGTCTATACAACCTTGGAGAAATGGGTGCAAAGATCAAGGTATGAACCAGGAACAACTAGTGATATGCCCAGTCTGCCAAGTTTATAGCAAATTGCCTTTGGCTCAGATATCAGTACATATCAAGAACAGCTGAGTGTCCAACAGTCTACTTCACCTTTTGTTCCAGCTCTCTTGATTCGTCAGAAGACTATTGTGTCGATTGATGGTGTTGATGTCATTCACATAGCTGATGAGCCAGCTGATGAAGAACCAAGAAAAGACAAGCATGCTGAGGAAATAAATCTTGATACTTCTAAGTCACTACCAGCTGCTGTCAAAGATAAGAGCCCTTTAGCAATTGAGTGGAAAGCTGAAGAAGCTCAAGTTCTTCAAGATACACCTGTCCACCAGGAACAACCTGCTGAAGCATGAAACTCCATTCCTTCTGCTGACCTTAATTCTTCACTGATGGAGTCAATGCAGCTGCTGATTGAAAATACTATGAAGTAAATGGAAGAAAGGAACAAAATGATGTTGAAGCAAATTGGAGGAGGCTACTGCCAGAATTGTGCAGGATGCCATAAAGAACTTTCCTCTTCCACCAGATAATTCTTTGCAATTGACTCAGAGCATCTTAAGTATGAACAAAAATATTGAAGATGTGAAGGCTGATGTAAATCACCTGCACTCTGCTCTTCAAAGAAATGAGTCTGATATTGCAGGAATTTCCAAGGGTCATGAAGGAAGTTGGTGAAGCTGAGATTGAAAAGAATGTTGCCTTATTGCAGGAATTTGCAACAATCACCAACAAAGTGCAAAATGAGATGTCAACACTTCAGTTGAATGTTGACTATGTAAATGACCAAGCTGGGGAAATCAAGTCAACTCTGGATCATCAAACCACTCACCTCCAAGTTGTGGATCAGAACATCAGAAAGTTGTGTGCTGCTGTCAACATCTCTCCTGATCAACTCAACCATGCCAATGATGACAAAAAGGGGGAAGAGGAGTCAGCTAAGAAGAGTGTTGCCACTGCAACTGTTCAAGTGCTAGAGCAAAGACCTGCTGCTGAAAAGCCTACTGAAGATAAAGTACTTGAAGAGAAAGCCAATGATGAAGAAGCTGCTGAAGTAGAGCCCAAGGATGTAGCAAAAACTGACAAGGAGATTGCTGCTTCCAAGGACACTCCTGAAGAACAGCTGGACCCATTCAGGAAAACCAGCAGAATTAAGGAAATCAGAAGGAAGGTCGAAGCTGCAAACAGAAACCTGACTGCTGCTGATTTGTTTTCCAGTGGTGAAGAAGATGAAGATGAGGAACTTGAAGAAGAGGAAGAAGAAGAAGATGAAGATGAGGAACTTGAAGAAGAGGAAGAAGAAGAAGATGAAGAAGCTGATGACTAGACTAGATTTTCTAGATTAGGTTTACTTATCTAAAATCAATGTAATCAGTCTACTTCATTGTATCTCATCTCTTTTTAAACTTGTACTTTGTAATATCTTTGAAAATCTATAAAAGTCAAGTTTTTTCCAACACATTATTTCTATCTCAGAAATTTTTGAGGACTTAACTTTAGTGTATGTACAGGTACTTAGCTGAAGTTTTGTCATCATCAAAAAGGGGGAAATTGTTGGATGAAGATGAAGATGAAGATAAAGACTTAAAAGTGAAGGGAGGTTTTGATGATTTCCAAAACATCATCATCAGCTAAGTAATGGAAGCTTAGTCAATCCCTTAGAAGATTTTTGACCAAGAAAGAAGCTAAACAGAAGGGTCAAATCTTATGGTCCAGAAGACTACTATCTGTTGCTGAGGAATGGAATCAGACGGATGGATTTTCAGCAGACTCAAATCAGATGAGTTAGAGTTGGATCAGCAGAGTGTTCATCAGACGAGTGGATTCGATCAGCAGAGTAAAAGTGATCAGGAAGTTATTACAACGGTAATAAATGCACTTGAAGTAATAAATGCTGAAGAGGAAGGGTATTAATGGCAAATGATTGAAGAGAAACCTCGTATCAGCTTGGTGCATTAAATGCAACTGACAGAAAGTACATCAGAGTGTACAGTGTTCAGTCGCAGGTAGCCGTTTCAGAAAGCAGGACCAGTACTCGAGGATTTAGACACCTGTCGATCTCTCAACGGGCAGATTTTCAAACCTCAAGTATAAATAGTTCAAGTTCAGGAGTTAGAGGCAATATCTAAAGAAGCAACACAACTGAGAGCAAAATTTCGAAGCAAAATTCTTCTAAGTCTCAGAACTCAAGAACAGAACACTCATCAGCCTAGTCATCTATTGACAAAAGCAAAAGAGAGATAAAAAGAATATTCACATAAATCTGGGTGATTTTGCAAGAGAAGTGTTGTGAGAAGTAGATATCCATCTTAGTGAGTGATATTACTTCAGAGGATAGGTTCTCTTTGTGATTTCCTATTGTAAACTTGTGGCCTTTCATTTGTTGAATTGCGGAAGCAGAGATATATTGTAAACTGTGTGTTTATAGTATAACCCAAGATCTAAGTGACTTGGAAGAGTGGACTAAAGGATTTACCTCCATATAACCACTATAAAAATTGCTTGTGTTTGAGTTTGCATTTTTACTTTGCATATTTTCAAAAGCCTTCAAACATTCAAGTTAACTATTAAAGATCTTAAAAAGGAGTTTATTAAAAATGGGGATAAAATCTTTAAGTTAAAGAAAACTACTTGTGAAAAACACTAGATATATCCGCTGCAAGTAAGTTATTTAAAACTCTGATTTTCTCAAAATCAGCTAAGTAAAATCAGAAGAGTGGTCAACTCTGCTGTTCAAAGCTTTTTGCGAGATCAGCTTAGTCTACTTACGAATCTTGATCAGCTTAGTCGGCTCACAGAAAAAGTTAGAGAATTTTAAAGTCAAAATTTGAAAGAGGTCTATTAACCCCTCCCCCCCACCCTTAGACCTCATATGACCACTTGGGACCAACAGCCTTGATAAGGATGAAGATGGAAAATCAGTGGACATCACCAAATATAGTGGCATAATAGGGTCACTGTTGTATCTAACAGCTAGCAGACCTGACATTATGTACTATGTTGTGATTTGTGCGAGATTTCAAGAAAATCCAAAGGAATCTCATCTCTTAGCTGCTAAAAGGATATTAAGGTATCTCACAAGCACTCAAGACTTGGGATTGTGGTATCCAAGGGAATCAAGATTTGAGCTTATTAGATATTCAGATTCTGACCTTGCTGGCTGCAAAATTAATAGGAAGAGTACTACAGGTACATGTCAATTTTTAGGCAGTCTTCTGATCTCATGGATGAGTAAGAAACAGACTTCAGTATCCATATCTACTGCAGAAGCTGAATACATTGCTGCTGGAGCATTTTGTGCGCAGATACTTTGGTTGAAGCATCAACTAGAAGATTATAATCTCAAGATTAGTGGAATCCCTATCTACTGTGACAATACAAGTGCAATCTCACTTACTCAGAATACTACTAGTCATTCCAGGACTAAGCATATTGAGATCAAACATCACTTCATAAGAGATCATGTTGAAAAAGAAAATGTTATTATTGAATATGTTCATACAGATACTCAGATCACTGACATTTTCACCAAACCATTAAGTGATGCAAGATTTTATACTCTAAGAGTGGAATTAGGCTTGTTAAATTTGGATTCATAAGTTGAGGGGGAACCTATCCGAAGACTAATCTTCATCAGCTGAGTAATCTTATAGCAACAAGTGTTATTCTTCAAGAAGACTGACTCTCAACAGACTAGTTGACTGATAGATTCTTGAACTCAGGAGGAACGTGTAAGACTAGCGGTACTCCTGTTTAAAAGATGAAATCATCGATGACAGTTAGTTGAAGTTATTTTATTGGAAGATTTGTTTTTAATTCTTGAAGACCTGAAGATTAATTATCTTGCTGGATTGACAAACAAAAAAGGAAGATCACTAGCTATTGGCTTTCACTAGTGATATATTGTATCAGACAAGTCATCTGCCAGATAAGTATTACTTTACTCATCTGATTATTTTATGTCATTTTATAAGAGAACTGTGTTAAAACGCTATATATGAAAACACGCTTTTATAAATAAAGGACTAGTGACATTTCGTTTCCCCGCCTAGTCTGGCATAATTTATAAAATTTGAAATCCGTAAATTACGCGCACACGATGGAAACTAACAGAAATTGATCTAACGTTTGGCGGATAACACAGAAACCGATGAATCCCCAACTCTATTAAACCAGATATGATCAGACTACTAAGTCTTTACGCGCACTTCAAATTTTCTAAGTATTCAAGCATTCTATCCTTACTATTTTCTGCAAAATTCTCTCTGCTTTTCATTATCCATTTTCAGAAAAATCATGGGTTCCAAAGCTGCTAATGCTGAGGGAAGGTTTATCAACTATGATACCTATCATGCCACTGGAATGACATTGATGAAGGAAATTTTGGAGAAGTTCAAGGCTTCTTCGCTGGTAAATTTCATGGAGGCACATGAGACGATGGTGTTTCACCCAGAAGTGGATGAATTCTACTGCAATGCTGAGCGTGAGGTGGAGAAAATGGAGATTAAAGCAAAGGTTGGAGGTAAGGATATATGTATCATTCCTGCCTTGCTGAATGAGAAGTATGGACTGTCCAACGAGGGTTCTTCGGACTTGGTTGCGTTGGCTGCTCCATTAGAGGTTGAATTCTAGAAAATTGCTTCCAAGAAGGGCGAAATTCTCACTGGGTCTATGAAGAAAACTCAGCTACTGGATGAATTTCAAAGAATGGCTGACCTATTTACAAAGGTCAAAGAGAATTGTACATTTTCTCTAGATGGAGTTCCAACTAGGAGACTTCACTCAATGATTGCGGTATACTATGGTCTGAAGGTAAACTGGGTTGCATATGTGTTCTACATAATTGCAGAGCACAAGGAGAGCAATCATAAGATCTTTTTAAGCCGTTTGCTGATGAGCTTAGGCTGTACAATGACTCATGGCAAGGTCATTCATCAAGCCAAGGAGCTGAAAATCTATGAAGCCGTTAAGGCTGTCAAAATCAAAGAACCTATTGTTACGCCAGAAAAGAGGCAATCTAAAAGAAAGGCCACAGAGCCTAAGGAGCCTGTTGTAAAAACAGATAAAAGCAAGGCTGCAGTTTCTAAGCCTACTGATCAAACAGCTCACCCAGCTGTTCAAGCCAGATCGGAAGAGGCTGCTGACAATATTATTGATGAAACGGTTAAGGATATAGAGCATGCCTGTGGATGACTCTCCTGAAAGAACTCCTTCAGCTGAGCTGCCAGCTGAAAATGTTGCAAAGAGAACAAGAAGCGCAATAAGAGATACTGCTGCAACCACTGCCGTTCACACAAAAGCAACAGCAAGAAAGAAGCTGATATTGGGAGGACCAAAAATTAGAATTTCAGAAACAGTTAGAGAAGATCCCCATCTGCTGAAAGACCAACATGATCAGCTAAGGAATCTGATCAAAAGGCAGAAGAGGCATCAACAGCTCAAACTGATCAGTTTACTACTCAAGCAGTTCAGTCTGCTGCTCCAACAGCTGAGGCACCAGTTGTTGAATCTAATGCTGCCAGAAGGAAGAGAACTGGAATAGCTAAAGTGTCTGCATATCACAAAAAGAAAAGAGAAGAAGCAGAACAAGGGAAAATGGATGAAGCTGAACTTCAAAGAGTCCTTGAAGCCAGCAAAGCAGAAGCTGAAGTCAAGAACATGACTGAAGCAGAGCTAGCTGCTAAGGAACAAAAGAACTTGGCAAGAGCCCTAGAAGAGAGCAAGAAAGATGCTCACGGCCCCAAAAGAACTGGTGGTATAGTGATTGGCAAAAGACAGGAAGGGATGTTTCTGTTGCCAAGAGCTCAACCAGTCAAAAAGAAGAAGAATGAAGTGAAGAGGGCACTAGAAGTTGTCAGAAGTGAACCTGCTACCTTCTCAAAATTTGAAGCTGAGCTGGAAAGATACAACTTCCTGCTACAATAAAAAACTGTGTTCCTAGCTGAAAAGATCAGATACAATCGCGGGAGGAACTACAGGTTGAAAAAGTCAAGTCAAGAATTCAGAGCCTGGAAGGAGGCTGCTGCTGAAGAAAGTTGGATAATGGATTGGTTGCAGACTAATGATATTCAACAAGCTTTGGACTCTGACTTCTTTCACGACAGAGTGCATGAGTATGCCAAACTCATAGTTACTCAAAAAGCAACTGCTCTCAAGAATTCACTGCCAAATAAACCTGGTCCATCTGATGACCTGTTTGAGAGAGCTGTCAAAGTTGCAGTCTATGTTACCTTGGAAAGATGGGTTGAAAGATCAGTGTACATCAAAGGAACCTCTAGTGATCTGTCCAGTCTACCAAGTCTGCAACAAATTGCTTTTGGTTCTAAAATCAGTACTAATCAAGAGCAGATCAGATTACCTCAGACGACATCAACTTTCGTGCCTGCTGATTTTATTCATCAGAGAACTATTGTGTCTGCTGACGGTTCTGAATTTACTCGTATTGCAGATAAGCCTGCTGATAAAGAATCAACAGAAGAAGAAAAAGCAATTGAGCCAACCATTGAAGCAAATCAAAAGCTGCTAACTGTTGAACCTACCATCCAAGTTGAATCTCTTCAAACTTCAATCATGGATTCAATGAAGGCCTTGATTGAAAGTTCAATGAAAGAGATGGAGGAAAGGAACAAGGAGCTGCTCAGTAAATTAGAAGAAGCAGCTGCCAAGATTGTTCAAAGTGCTGTGGAAAGCCTTCCACAACCAGCTGACCATTCCATGTTGCTAAAAGAAGGACTTGTTGCCTTAAATCGTCAAGTTGAAGATGTCAAGGCTGATGTAAATCAGTTGCATGCCACTCTTCACAGACATGAAATGGATTGGACAAACGTTGGTAAAGCCTTTCAGGAAGCTACTGAAGCAGAAGCTCAAAAGACTGCATATCTGTTTCAGAACTTTACTGAAAAAGCTGCTCAGTTTACTTCAGAAATTTCAACTTTGCAAGTTAATGTGGACTATATGAACGACCAGGCTGCTGCCTTAAAGAGCAATCAACAACAACAAAATCTTCAACTTCAAGTCGTGGATCAAAACATCAGGATGCTTTGCAATGCCATCAACATAACTCCAGTTCAAGTTGAACAACTCAAGCCTGCTGCTGATGACAAAAAGGGGGAAGAGGGATCAACTAATAACAAGAAAAATGTTGTCACTGAAAATGTTGAAGTTACTGAAAGAGTGGAGTCTACTGAAAAACCTGCTGATGAAGAGACAAGTAGACCAGCTGATGACGTAACCAAAACTAAAGACGCTGCTGATGAAGAAGAAGCTGAAAAGATTGAAGAGCCTAAGGATGTAGCAAAGTCTGATAAAGAAATAGCTGCCTCCAAAGACTCTACTGAAGAACAGCTTGATCCATACAGGATATACAAAAGAATTGAGGAAATAAGAGTAAGATTCGAAGCTGATGAAAAGAGAGAAAAGTTAAAGAATCTTGTAGATGTTTTCTCAAGTGGAGAAGAAGAAGAAGAAATAGATGAAGAGGAAGATCAAGAAGATTAATAGCTCTGATAATTATACTATTTTCTCTTGTAAAATTTATGTAATTTTCTATTTTTTGTAATTTTTTCATTTCTTGTAATCTGATGTAATGTAATGATTATCAAATATGAATGAAATATTACAAATTCCAACTTAATTTCTATCTCATAAATTTTGTGTGAAGACTTAGCTTTAGTTAGTTACAGGTACTTAGCTGAAGTTTCGTCATCATCAAAAATGGGGAAATTGTTGGATGAAGATGAAGAAGTGAAGGGAGGTTTTGATGATTTCCAAAAGTCATCAGCTAAGTAATGAAAGCTTAGCAACCTCTGGGAAATTCAATCTGAGAAGACAAGTAAAATCAGAAGGGTTGAATTTTGGACACGAAGACTATTAATCTGATGCTGAGTTCGGAATCAGACTGGTGGATTTCAGCAGAATCAAATCAGATGAGTTCGGTTTGAATCAACAGAGTGTTCATCAGAAGAGTATATTCGATCAACAGAGTGGAAGTGATCATAAAGTCATTGCAACGGTAATAAATGCACTCGGTGTAATAAATGTTGTAAGAGAAGGGTATTAAAGTCCAATGATTGAAGAGAAACCTCGGATCAGCAAGGTGAATTTAATGAGACGTGACAGAAAGTACAGCAGAACTGTACAGTGAACAGTTGCAGAAGCCGTTCTAAAATAGGGACCACTACTCGAGGAAAATCTGAAGATCTGCTTTGTTCAACGGGTAGAAATTCAAACCTCAAGTATAAATAGTTCAAGATTCAAGAGTTAGAGACGTGAACTGAAGCAACACAACTGAGAGAAAATCAAAGCAAGAAAAATCTTCTAAGTCTCAAACTCAAGAACAGAACACTTATCAGCTTAGTCATTAGTTGACTCAAGCCGAAGTTGAAATCAAAGCCAAATACAAAATCTGAGTGATTTTGTAAACATAGAAAGTTGTGAGGAGTGTAGATCCATGTAAGTGAGTGATCTAGCTTCAGAGAATAGGATTTCTTTGTGATTTCTTATTGCGAACTCGTGGCTTTTCATTTGTTGAATTGCGCAAGCAATGTATATTGTAAACTTTGTGTTTATAGTATAACCCAAGATCTAAGTGACTTGGAAGAGTGGACTAAAGGATTTCAATCCATATAACCACTATAAAAATTCTGTGTGTTTATTTGTTGCACTTTACTTGCATACTTTTAAAGAACTTCAAACATACGAACTTATCAAAAGATTTTTAAAAGGAGTTTAAAAACTGGGGTTAAAATCTTTTAAGGAAGAAAACAACTTGTTGAAAAACACTTGATAAATCCGCTGCAAACAAGTATTTCAAACACTGATAAAATTTGAATCATATAAGTTACATCAGACGAGTGGTCAACTCTACTGATTATGCTAAGTGCGCAATCAGTGAAGTAGTCTTACGAGTTCTTGATCAGCTTACTCTGCTGATAAGAAAAGTTAGAGAAATTTTGAAAGTTTTCAGAGGTCTATTCACCCCCCCCCCCCCCCCTCTAGACCTCATCTTAACACTTGGGACCAACAAGATTATTCCTAGCCTATGCTGCTCACAGGAACTTCACTGTCTATCAGATGGATGTGAAGTCTGCTTTTCTCAATGGAGAACTGCAAGAAGAAATGTATGTTGAACAACCTCCAGGTTTTGAAGAATATCAACAAGGAGACAAAGTGTATCGTCTAAAGAAAGTCTTGTATGGATTGAAACAAACACCAATAGCATGGTATGATACCTTATCTGATTTTCTTTTAAGAAAAATGATTTCGCAAAGGTAAAGTAGACAAGACCCTGTTTACTATCGAATGGGATAATCATATATTGCTAGTTCAAATATATGTGGACGATATTATTTTTGGTTCAACTAACAAACAGATGTGTGAGAAGTTCTCTAAGCTGATGTATAATAAGTTTGAAATGAGCATGATGGGAGAACTTAATTACTTTCTTGGATTACAAGTGAAACAGCTGCCTGATGGCATATTTATTAATCAAGCAAAGTACACAAAAGATCTGTTCAAGAAATTTGGTATGGAAACTAGCTCACATGTTGCTATTCCAATGTCTACTGGACTTCGCCTTGACAAGGATGAAGATGGAAAATCAGTGGACATCACCAAATATAGAGGCATAATTGGGTCACTTTTGTACCTCATTGCCAGCAGACCAGATATTATGTACTCTGTTGGGGTTTGTGCGAGATTTCAATGAAATCCAAAGGAATCTCATCTCTTAGCTGCTAAAAGGATGTTAAGGTATCTCAAAGGCACTCAAGAATTGGGATAGTGGTATCCAAGGGAATCAGGATTTGAACTTATTGGATATTTAGATTCTAATCTTGCTGGCTGCAAAATTGATAGGAAGAGTACTACAAGTACTTGTCAATATTTAGGCAGTCGTCTGATCTCATGGATGAGTAAGAAACAGACTTCAGTATCCATATCTACTGCTGAAGCTGAATACATTGCTGCTGGAGCATGTTGTGCACATATACTTTGGTTGAAACATCAACTAGAAGATTACAATATCAAAATCAGTGGAATCCCTATCTACTGTGACAATACAAGTACAATCTCACTTACTTAGAATACAACAAGTCATTCTAGGACTAAGCATATTGAAATCAAACATCACTTCATAAGAGATCATGTTTAGAAAGGAAATGTCATTATTTAGTATGTTCATGCAGACAATCAGATTAGCTGACATTTTCACCAAACCATTAAGTGATGCAAGATTTTCTACTCTCAGAGTGGAATTAGGCTTGTTAAATTTGGATTCATAAGCTGAGGGGGAACCTATCAGAAGACTAATGTTCATCATCTGAGTAATCTGATAACAAGTGGTATTCTTCAAGAAGACTGACTCTCAACAGACTAGTTGACTGATAGATTCTTGAACTCAGGGGGAACGTGTAAGACGAGCGGTACTCCTGATTAAAAGATGAAATCTTCAATGACAGTTAGTTAGAGTTGCTTTAACAAAAGATTTGTTCTTAACTCTTGAAGACCTGAAGATTATTTATCTTGCTGGATTGACAAACAGCAAAGAAAGATCACTAGCTACTGGCTTTCACTAAGTGATATATTGTATCAGACAAGTCATATGTCAGATAAGTAAAATTCTACTCATCTGATTATTTATAAGAGTACTGTGTTGAAAACGCTTTATCTAAAACACGCTTTTATAAGTAAAGGACTAGGGATGTTTCGTTTTTCCGCCTAGTCTGACATAAATTATAATATTTGAAATCCGCATTTGTCGCACACACGATCGTAACTGACAGATACAGATCTAACGGTTGGCGGATAACACGGAAACCAAAAATTTCCCAACCCTACGCACTTCAAAAAATTTCTAACTCGCAAGAACTACTAATCTTCTCTGTTTTCTTGTGAGATTTCTCTTGCACCCTACACTAATTTCCACAGATATCATGGGTTCCAAACCTGCTGCTAACGCTGAAGGAAGGTATCTCAATTATGAGATGTATCACGCTATTGGTACGAAACTCATGAAGGAGATTATGGTAAAATTCAAAGCCTCATCACTTGTGAATGATAACGCCGTGAAAACGTCATTATTACGTGTCTTCTTAAGTCGAAAATAACTTGCTTTGATTCGAGTTGTGTATTTTGGTGGTTGTTAGTGTGTTTTGATTGTGTTATGTGTGTTTTGTAGGGAGATGTGGATAAGAGCTTCGAAGGAAGGAGAAACCGAAGTCAAAATGTAGAAGAATGTAGATAGCTTCTCACTAAAACATGCATAAATATTTCATGGATGATCCAAATGAGCTGAATTTTGGATATGTTATATATGAGTGAGTTATCTAGGCTGCGGAATTTACGGATCCATAATCGGAGTTCGGAATCAAAAGATATGCCACTCGGAAGAAAGTATGGTAGAGCAGAAAACTCTCTGCCCAAACCTCACCGCGGCGAGAATAAACCTCACCGCGGTGAGGGCCTTCTGGTGCAGAATATCAGCAAAGAAAACATCGCATTTTTTAGGGTATTTTCGGATTCTTCCATTATATGTGATATTTAGGGCAAGAAAAAAGGGATTTGATGAATCTAAGCCCCCATTCTTCCACCACTCTCCTTCTACACCCAAAAACCTTCACCCCATTTACATCTTTTCTTTCAATTTTGTAAATAGCTTAGGAGTAGATTAAATTAGTTAGAGCAAGGAGGAATTCCAAGGACTTGAAGAAGGAGCTTTCAATTATTCCTACATCTATTATCATTTATCTCAACTCTATTGGTAAATTCTAATCTTATTTTGTCTATGAAATGTTGATTGTGAATTTATTTGATGTGATGTTTAGATTTGTGAATATGTATGGTTAAATCTTTATGATCTAGGGATATATGGATCTTATGGATTGAAATTATGTGTTGATGATTGGGTTATGTGTTTTAATGTTGATTTCATTGATTAATTGAATCTTTTACATCTGAATGTGTTTTTTGCCCACAGTAAAGGTGTATTGATATCTTTTCAATTTCAAAAGCAATATTGTTGTGGTTGTATTAGATGAGAAGTAAAGTAGTACGTAATGACTCCAAGTCGGTGATAGGACTTTTGTACCGACATGAAAATAAAAACATTAAAAAAAATTTAAAATAGGAATCTAAGAGTGATACAGAAACAACTCTAAAACCTCACAACACTCATCAGATCTATGACGGTGCAAAACAGAGAATATGAATAAACAAAATTAAAAAGGCGTCTGAGAAGAAATTACCCGGAAAGAAAGATGGAACAAGTAGAACAATGCAATGATCAAAACAAAAGAAAAATTCACCACCTCCACGTGCGGGTGACGTCGGAAATCAAAGACATAATTAATTAATCCCCAAAACCCACAACAGAAAAGAAGGAATAAAATAAATTAAAAGTTATGTAAAAGAGGAAATTGAAGGACAACCTGGGACCACACATAACAATCGGACCATAAAGCAAACTATTAAACAAAAATGGAAAAGAAAATCAAACAAGAAGGAACTGTTCAGAATTTAAGCGAAAATGGCGTCGTTTCTGGGTTTAACGTGCAAAATGAAAACGAAAAATAACATGACGTGCACTGTTGATTGTCCGCCTTGACATTTATAAGTTATAATATATATAAGAGAAAAAGACAAAAACACCCCCTATGCTTTGTCTAACTCCCAAAACCTCCCCTTTGTTTGGTTTTAAATACCACACTTGACCCAAGTAGTATATACTTAAAATTTTATTTTTGACTTTTGGTGGAATGACAAGATTACCACTATGTGTTTTTTTTCTTTTTAATTTATTTATTCATTTTAAAAAATTAAGTATATACTACTTGGGTCGATTGTGGTATTTAAAATCAAACACAGGGGGATTTTGGGGATTTAAAATGACATATGGGGTTTTTTTGAGAGTTAGACAAAGCATAGTGGGTGTTTTTGTCTTTCGATGTCAGGGGTAAAATTGTCATATCAAAAGCAAAATATGAACAAATACTTGCAATTTTGGCGTTTGAAACACACTCTATTTTTTGGGGATGTATTTGGCACTTATGTGAGATCACATGGGAATTTTTGGGAGTTAGAATAACACAGGGGGATTTTTGGGAGTTAGACAAAGCATAGGGGGTGTTTTTGTCTTTTGCTCTATATATAACTCTATTAAGAGTGTACTGCTTGTACACTCCAATTTATTTTCTATTTTTTTTTGAACGTTTTATTACCAAAACGACGTCGTTTTTCGTATTTACTCTACAGCTTACACGCTGAATTATTTTCTTTTCTCTTTTCTTTCCACCTGAATTGACCGCGATCGTCTTCTCGACTGGACCCACTCCAAATTTCAGCTTTATTTTTTCTGCAAATTTCTCTTACAAATTAACGATTTGGGCTTGATTAAGAACTATATATTTCTTCTATTCCTCTCAGGCCATCTCCAATGGTGTCGGAGAGGCTAGGGGGGCTCGAGGCTCCGGGAAAAAATCATCTCCAATGGTTGGGGGCCTGAAGAGGGGGGGGGGGGGGGGGGGGGGTGGTGGGGCTTGACGGAGGGGGAGCCCGGGGCTCGGGGCAAGGCTCGTGTCTGGAAAGCGCCCCAAATAGGGGCGCGTGTTCCAGACGCGCCCCAATTTTTTTTTTATTTTTTTTATTTTCTTTAATTAATTTAAAAGGTTTTAATAAATAAAATTAATTATTTTTATGTAAAAAGTTATGCATATGTTTCTCTTCATGTTTTATACTATAGAAGTACACTAAAACACTTTCTTCAAACCAATGTGGGATAGTTCCTTCTTTGTAGATTAAGTTATTATCCCACATTGGTTTGAAAATTAATTTTGAATGAGCTTCTAGTAGTATAAAACATGAAGGAGAAACATTATGTTTTTTTAAGGAGAAACATTATGTTCATTCCAAAATGTAACATTAACTTGTTTTTTAAGAACAAATGTAAGTTTTATAATAAAAATGTAAATTTAAATGAACTTAACTTTAATTTTAGAAACTTAACATTAATTTATTATTGTTTGAAATTTATTAGTTTTTAAAAACTTAACTTTAATTTGTTTTAACTTAGAATATTATAATTTAAGAAACTTAACTTAACATTTTATTATAATTTCTTTTATTATAATTCCTTTCTTGTTTCCTATGTTGTTTGTTTTATTTCTTTTCTTGTTTATTGTATTTCTTATTGTATGAATTTTAATTTCGTGATTATTTACTCTCTTTAATTTTAATATTTAAATATTATTATTAATTTAGTTATATTAATAAAATTATTATTAGTATTATTAATATTAATATTAAAAAAAAATAGAATTATAGGTGAGAGTGGGCATTGTTTCAAATGGAATTAATTCTATTTTGAAGCCCTGCCATTCTAGACGACTAGGCAGGGCTCGGGGAGCCCCTGTAAGGCCATCTCCAATGGAGATGGCGGGGGTCAGAGCGGGGTCGGGGCTGGGTCGAGAAGTCGTCTCCAGCGGTGGGGGCTCGGGGACGGGGTGGGGAACGGGGCGGGAACGGGCTGGGCGCAGGGCTCGGCGGAGCCCTGCGCCCAGCCCGGGGTGGCATGGGCTTTTTGAGGAAGAAGAGGGGCGCGTGTAATCACACGACCCTCTTTAATTCAGGTGTCGCCAAGTGTCGGCACCTGATTGGTCCTTTTTTTTTATTTTTTTTATTTTTTTTGTTATTTAGGATTTTTATTTATGCAAAATTAATTATTTAAAGTAATTTTTAATAAAATTAAAATTCCTCCTAAATAAATTAAATTTGTAGAATTGAATTATTTAATAAAATGTTTTAGTATATTTTTTGTATATTTACTAGTATTTAATAAATATATGTAGTCACCAATTTTTAATTGAATTATTTAATATAATAAAATTTGATTTTTTTAAATTAAAATTATTAATAATTTATTAGAATTGTAATTAAATTTATTTATGGATAAATCATTAATAATTAAATTCAACATTTTATTTTAATTTCTTTTGTTGTAATTAAAAAATTAATCATTTAATTACAATTTTAGTGGTGGCTATATATTTTTTACTCTCTTTAATTACAATATTCTTGTATCAATTTTAATTTTATGATTATTTACTCTATTTAATTTTAATATTTAAATATAATTAATAATTTAATTATATTAATAAAATAATTATTAGTATTATTAATATTAATATTAAAAACAAAATTAAAATTAGAATTATAGGTGAGAGTGGGCAAAGGAAGAAAATAGAATTAATTCCATTCTGGAGCCCTGCCATTGGAGACGACCAGGCAGGGCTCGGGGTGGGGGCAGGGGCAGCCCCGGGGCTGTGGAGACCCTCCCCCCCCCCCCCCTCCCCCTCCCCCCATTGGAGATGGCCTAACCATTGATGAGAATTGTTGTTTTTCCTGTTCAAAATTCGCTGCATAGGATGGGTAACTACCTATTCAATTTCTCTTTAATTCATTTTACACACACACATAATTAATTAGTTGTATATTTGTATTTATGAGTGATGAGAATTGTTGTTTTCATGTTCAATATTCGCAACATAGGATGGTTTGAAAAAAGTTGTTCAAGCTTGTTTGTTTTTCTTAAAGAACCGAGCCCAAACGAGTTATCAAAGGAGCTGGAGTTTAACATTGAGTAGTTTGGTTAGATTTTCAGTCCTATTCAGAACCGTTATTTTTTTTATAGAAATCATGGACCCTTTAAGTCTTATGCTCTGGTTGGTTAATTATGGCTTGATTCAAGATAATTCGTGATACAATAATGTTTTCAGTTTTCTTATTGAGCTTCCATTGCTTTATGCAATGTTAATGATGTCTGATGTCTACTTTTTTCATATGTTGTGCTAAGAATAATTTGGCTTGTAAAGCATAGACCCCGTTGCTAGAAAGAATTAATTTCTGCCCTTGAAGCAATTTGCTCTGATCATGGCTAAAGTGAAGAAAGTTCATGCCTTGTCAGTTGCTTTCTTGGTTTTTGATGAATAAGCAAGTGTGATATGCCCATATAATCTATTCTTGTCGAGCTCCTAACACTTTGTGCATTTAACTGAATAGTTGAATGCGTGTCTTGTGAAATCTTATTGATTTATGATGTATTTTCTATTTTTTAATGTGTTAACAATAGTCTAAGGTGATACCAGATAATACGGAGGGGTTGGTCGAGTTCTTACTCAATAATGAAGCTCAAAAGATTGAATTTGAGATTGCAAGATTAAGACCTTGGTAAGTTCCTTACTTTTGTACATGTAGTCTAAAGGCTCAGTAGAAAAATAAGGTCAAAATAGTTTAGTTTATGGGAATTGTGTTGTTTTTTTATAGGTTTACTTCACGGCTATATTGTGGTATAATGGTTCATTGTTTTTTTCGAAATACAACATTATTTTGGTATAGTCTAAAGGCTGAGTATAAAATATGGGATTCAAAATTTTATTCAGTTTCTGAGAATGGTGTTGGTAGCTTACTTTAGTGTGCTTCTGTTTTGAAGATCTATGTTTCTTCTGTTATCTTTCATAATTTTGTCTCGATATGCTGACTAATTGTGCCTGTTTTTTCTCTAATTTATAAGTTTGCATTTTTTGGGTTTAAATTACGGGCTTTTTTTAGGTGTAGTCTAAAGGCAGATTGGAACATATGGATTTAAAATATTCTTTAGTTTATGGGAATGGTGTTGAATTTGGGTTTGAAGTACGGCCTTTTTTTGGGTGTAGTCTAAAGGCTGAGTATATAATATGGGTTTAAAATATTCTTTAGTTTATGGGAATGGTGTTGAATTTAGAGGTTTTCTTTGCGGATGTGTTTTGGTAAAATGGTTTATTGTTCTTTTGAAATCCTTGCTCTAAGGTATTATGTGAGTTAGTGGTTTGGTTTGTCTTTGTGTACTGTGTGATTTCTGATGTTTCGATTATTTTTCTTTGTAATCTCGGATACCTTGCGGTACCTTTTAATTTGGTTTTTTTCCTAATATAGTGTTGTGTGATTTCTGTTGTGTATTTCAGGGATTTATATGTTGGAAAGTTCTTCTACCCATTTTCCTTATGGATAGTGGTGATTGTAAGAAGTTACTTCGTAATGAGAAACGTAGGTCTAAACATGCGTCTATGGATGCTGGAAAAAAAAAGGAAATGCTAGCTAAGATGACCCGTGCCAGCCAAAAACGTAGTTTGGCGGGCGTGTCATCTGGTGGTCCTTCTAATGCCCTTTCCATGGTTTTTGTGTTGTCGGGGACTTCCTCTCAGGCTGAACAAATTCCTGGTTCGATTTCTTTGGTTGTTCAGGATCAGAAACTCTCTTGGTGTGATTTTGCCATTGCCATCCGCTATTCTTGCTGCACAGGGTTTTAATTTATTTTAAATCTCTTTGTTTTCAGTTTATTTTTTATTTTCGTTGATGTTTACAATGTTTTTATTTTTCTGTTGGTGTGCTTTTTGTTTATCAGGCCAAGAGGGCAATGCGAAATGAAAAGGCTCGAGCAAGGTATGCATCAAGGGCAAACGTTGGATTTTGTTGGTCTGCCAGTTGGGCATGGACCAACGCAAAGTGATTGTGCTTACAAGGGAGTATTGCGATGACATCAAGAGAAAAAAGAAGCCTATAATATTGTCCCACTGTAAGTTTATCTACTCTTATTAAACTAAGAAGATGATACCCAAATTATCATAATCTTTAAATGACTTTACGAATTGTGTTTTGTTTGTTATTTTACATGCAGATATGCTCCCTGGTTTACAAGAAGGACAAGAGAAGATGTCAAAGAGTGATCCGTCATCCGCCATCTACATGAAGGATGAAGAGGTATTATCTAGATCCAAGAAAATAATGACTTGTAACTTCTATAATGTTTTCTTGAAGTTTTAATAAATAATTGGCCATTACCTTTCTTCATAATGTAGTCAATATGAAATAAAATGAAATTTGCAGGCAGATGTGAATGTGAAGATAAAGAAAACATTTTGTCCTCCAAAGGTGGTTGAAAAGAATCTATGTATGGAGTACCTCAAGTACATTGTTTTTCCATGGTTCAACGAGTTCACAGTTGAGCGGAAACCAGAGAATGTTGAGCGGAAACCAGAGAATGAGGTGAAAAATAAGTATTTTTGGCTTATTATTTCTCATTTTCCATATCTCTCACTCATCATTAGGGGGCCCAAATTTGTAACACTTGATCCTTTTTCGATATGAATCTATGTATCTGGATTATGTTGTGTGAAAATATGTCCTTTTGTTCCTTCAGGACCTTCAAGAGTTTTAAAGACTTAGCTGATGATTATGAAAGTGGGGAACTGCATCCTGGTGATCTCAAACCTGCTCTCTTGGTTCAAATCTGTCCTTCACTTGGAGATGCATATTTGGAGCTAAACGAGTACTCGGGGCTGGACTTAGATAGTGAATCGTAAATGGAGAATCGGTAAATGTTTGGAAAGATAAGTGGCTTCCACGGGAAACTACTTTCCAGCCGATTACTCCATGTGGGGTGCACCCATTTGGAATCACTACAGATGATTTTACTCTTTCGTGTTTAATATTGATTGGATCAGAACAATTTTTGTTGGGCTAATGCTCTTAGTTAGAATTCTGATATGAATATGAATGAGGTAGGCTCTCTTTCCTTGATATTCTCTATTTTAGTTTCTCTAAAATCAGGGAGAATTTTGGACATTCATTTTTTATTGATTTCTTCGTGAACATTCCGTATAACATTTTATGCACTCGTTCAATGAGTGTGTAATTCTAGTGGATTATAAGAAATTGCACCTTCATGATTGCCTTTACAAGCTTCGCAGCACGTTTAACAAGTTTGCCTCGTACATATTTTGACAGATAGATGTTCCATGGGGTTTAACGCCGCGTGTTTCGGTACTCTGACTTGGTTTCTTGGTGAGGGCAACTTCTGCTGCCAGGTGCTCTCTCTTTTGGAAATGAAAGTTATTTGAGTCGGCCTCTTATATATGACAACTTTTTTAAGGTTAGAAGACGCAGATGTATGTTCTATGTAAAGATGTTGTCTGGTTTTGTGGAGGGTCAAAAGAATTTTGAATCTGGGTAGTTGTGTAGTAATTTGCTTTTATTTTGCTTTTCAATTTTCTGTATATATATTTTGTAACTGGTAACTTAAGAGAAAAAATCTTATGGCTATATTATATGTTGTGTGAATTTTTGGAAGCTTATTCAAATGTCTTAATTACAAGTTTGTAATATAATTTAGTTCCTTATTTTTGCCTTTTTTCAGTAGGGAATTTTGTTGCAAATATAGGAAGATTTTATGAAATAAACGTTTCGCATTTTAGCTTCATACACATTTCACACATTTGCAAATTTTATGCATATTTTTAATTGTGAACAATAATTTCAAGAATCATCATTTGAAATTTAGGTTTATAATTAGGAAGGTCAATTAAGTTTAAATCTATATATAGTGCAAAATCTAATTCAGAATATGTTATTTATCAAATTAGAGTACAAATTGTTTGAAATTGCAGGTTAGAGGGTACTTGGACATCTAAATTTTAAAAATTCTAATTCATATGCATATAAGTCAGGATTTCTTGTAAAACTGCTGAATCTAGGAGTTTGGTTCAAATCTAGGTAACTAATTTGCAGAGTGAGAGAGATAGCGGGAGCGAGAGCGTGGGACATTGAAAAATCAAAATACGAGAGCGCCTATAATTCGTCTATAAAATAATATTATATTAATTATTTAATATGAAATTATTAAAAAAATGTTATATTTTTTTTAACTAAGTATAAGATTTTCACTTAAGAAAAACTAAATATAAGATTTAAAGCAACTATATTTATGGGTAAATACCCAAGGTGGTTGGGCCAAGTAGTAGTGACTTGCGACCCCCAGAGGCGAGACTCAAGTTCGAATCCTACTGGAGACATCACACTAGGGAGGACCTATACCCTTTGCACTCTTCGGTCCGAGCTGTAAATACACAGTCTAGTAGATCAAAAAAAAAATATTGATGGGTAAATAGGATGACTTGGTTGTTTTATTAAAAAAACACTCATGTAATAGTATATCTTATAATATTGTATATGAATGTAACAACTACATGTAACTTTTTATTTATTACATAGTTAGAATTGGTTACAACAATGAATGTCTTTTAAACGTTTTGTATTTGGTTAGGATTTTGTTTGAACCTTTGGGAATTTTGGTTTGTAATATCTTTCTTTCCAAAAGACTGCTAAGGGATAGTATAATACCTTCAGCACTCTTATTTTTCCGGTAACTGAAGAGACGGAAGTTTATTCCATTGCATATATATATCCTATATTAAACATTCTACTACAAATGACATTTTCGTCTGGTGTAACAACATAATCATTCTATTAGAGAAACTCTTTAGGAATCAAACTCTATATGGATGTTCTATAACAATCATCAAACAAAATTAAAGGCAATTAACAAAGACAAGCACAGCAATAGGTCAACCCCAAAAAGGGGTTACTTCAATCCTACACCCCTGTATTCATTACAACCACTCATTTGGCCGACACCTGGCAAGTGGGAGACAACTTGGATTGTTCCTTGGCAGGGCTATTAGTTTTTTTTTTTTTTTTTTTTAAATAAAATCTTCTCCTGCAAATCAATATGGCATATATGAACATAAAATCAATAGCAAATTGAAAAATTAATAGAAAATCAATATGTTTGTATGGCGAAATATTTTTTTCTTTTATAAAATATTCTACGGCAAATCTATTTTGGGCAAGGACTTATGTTTTATTTTCGTGGTATGTTTTAATTGGTTAAATATTAGAAATTTTATTGGAAATTTCAAAGATACATTTTGAAAATTGTAAATTCAAGAGAAATATTGAAGTAGAAACTACACTATAATTCGTTTCGGTTAAATTTTAGCCATTTTTTTAAGCAATAATCTCAAAAAATCATTTTAATCAAATAATCTTGTTTTATTATCATGGTACGTTTTAATTGGTTAGATATTAGAAACTTTTTGGAAAAATTTTGAGATACATTTTGAAAAATTATAAATTCAAGAAAAATATTGAAGTAGAAACTACACTATAATTCGTTTCGGTTAACTTTTTTATAAGATACGTAGTAATAGCCAATTTCTTTAAGCAAAAATCCCAAAATACTATTTTAATCAAATAATCACAGCATTAATTACAAGAAAATTAATAGAAAAAAATTAATTTTACATTGAATCCTAAAATCACAAATAAAAGTGAATAATTTTTTTTTGTCAAAGCAAAAAAAAAAAAAAAAAAAAACCCAGAGAGTATAAAAAAAGAAAGTGTAATTTTCTTTTAAAAATTAGGATTTTTTTTTAATAATTAAATTTATGCCATGTGGAAGCACATTAATTGTGCCTGCAATTGGCAGGTACCATCAGTGGGTCCCATTAAAGGGTTGGAGCCATTACAGCGGTGTAGGCTCGAATGTTCCCCAAAAAGGCGCAAAAACTGGGCAGAAACACACGTTGCGCGGTGCTCTTGACTAGTAAATATATATATACACACGTCCGGCCTAAATACAAAGAATGTCTCAACAACATTAATTACCCAATAACGTTGCATTTATTTTTTAAGTAGAAAAGTTAATATACGCTATATTTGCAAACATGGAAATTTTGATTTGAACTTTGGTTTTCAATTTTTTTAAAAGCATACTTTATTTAAGAGATACGTGGGGTTTTTGACATTTTGCACCATTGAATTATAGGGTTTTGGCACTTTGCTCTCTGACTTAAAAGTTTTGGCACTTTGCACCCTGGAAATACAATTTATTTGGCACTTTGCACCCTAGTATGTGATTTGGTGAAAAAATTCATTGTTAGAAGGGTAGAATAGTACTTTTCAACTTTTTGTCGGCATTTTGCAACCTTAAATTATAAAATATTGGCGCTTTACACCCCGATTTAAAATTTTTGGTACTCTGCACCCTCAAATATAAACTACATGGCATTTTACACACTAATGTGTTTTTCTTAAAAAAAACTCATGAATGTCGTCGATGTAGAGATAAAATGGTCATTTCTATGCACAACAATCATAAACATGTAATTCCTAATTTATTTTACTTTGTAATATATTATTTTAACATTTTCTCTCCGCAAAATATAGATTAAAAAAAGACATTATCTGCATTTTATTTTCAAGTATCCTCTACAATATTTACTATATATCTAAAATACACGTTTAAAAATCTAACATGTATTATATTGCATGTTATTTACATTATTTTGATAATCGAGGTTGAAAATGCCAAAAAAATATGTGTTGGGTGCAAAGTGTCAATATCTATATTTTCAGGGTGCAAAGTGTCAAATTTTATACTTTTAGGGTGCAAAGTGCCAAAAATATTAATAAATGGTTATTCTACTCTTCCATCAATGACTTTTTTCTTCAAAACACACACTAGGGTGCAAAGTGCCAACTAAATTGTATTTCTAAAGTACAAAGTGCCAAAATTTTTAAGTTAGAATGCAAAATGCCAAAACCCTATAATTTCAGGGTGCAAAGTGCCAAGTCCAGAAATGTGATGTAATTACTCATGCATTAAGAAAAAATACTCTTTAAATTGTTGAGGAGGTTTTAAAATTTGAATCCCTGACAATAATTTCTTTTAAAAAATTACATCTTGATGAAAATTGTAATTTAATTTTTTTTTTTTTTGGTAGTAGTGCATTTTTCCATATATAGAATTGATTAATTATTATGTTACTTACGACAACTCTAGAATATAAAATAGGCATGCATGTCTTTTTGTTATGTGTCTGTAGTAATTTTGTAGATGGAAAAGTTGTCATTATATGTTTGTATGTAGATAACATGTTAATATATGGTACTCACTTGGAACAAGTGAAGAATACTCGGGAATTTTTATCAAATAGTTTTGACATAAAAACTATGGATGTGATTGATGATATTCTTGGAATAAGAATAATTTTAGATGATAATTATACAATATTGTCTCAATCACATTATATTGAACATGTACATAAAAAGTTAGATAAATCTAATTATGTACTTGAAACAACACATTTTGATCCATGCATAAAAATAGTACCGAATAATGATAGAAAGGTTGCACAACTAGAATATGCAAGAATTTCTTGTTCTTTGAAGTTCTAAAAGAGTCGACAAAGTTTTATTGTTTGATCAGATAAAAGAAAGAAAAAAAAGTTGTAGTAGAACACGTTCTAACCTAAAAAAAAATATTGACATTTTCTCCCTTAAGTGAACTTTTGTTTCTCTCGAACCACCGGTTTTGATCGGTCCATACTATTTATAAAGGAAACTAACTTTTAGGGGTTAGTCGGATCAGACTGCTGCCTACTTAGTGGTTAAACCAATCGGATCAATTGGTCTGATTTTCAAAACATGGCATACTAGTTAAGCAATAATTAAAATGCACGATAACAGATATTAATAATGTCAACACAAATTCATTGTCATTAAACACCACAACTAAAAGTCTTACATCAATAGACTTTTAATTTGCACATAGATAATTAAACACCCCCAAACCTAAAAAGATAAAACACATTCTTCTTACAACGAAAATATTAACCATAAAATCCATAACAAACCACCAGCCATGAAAACCCTGAATAAGCTTAACAAAGAGTGTTGCACCAGCATTTGAAATAAATACAATGGCCTCCATTTTCCCCCTCGTCGTTGCAAACACTGGCGCAACTATCGTTGAAAAAGCATATTCCCTGGAAATTGCCGCTAGGTGTTATACAGTCCATTCCAAATCCCACCATTGGGCCTATCTCTGTTAACAATTCATCAATTGGTTAATTTTTCAAAAAATTGTTAAGTCTCTTCGTTAACAGGAACCGACAAAAAAGTAACACAGCTTAATGATCCAACCAAACCGAATCAACATCTAAGGGGTCAAAATATGATTAAAAAGTTACAATTGAATGAAAATAAAGTTTGCACAAAGCAAAATGTGACATGTTATAATTGAAATAAAATGACATGTGAGTGTAACTTTAAGGTAAATTTATCGGTCAAAAAACATGTGGGACAAACTTTGACGGTAATCTATAACTATAGGACTAATTATGCAAATTTTCTCTCAACTTTCCATCCGAAATTGAATTTTCCATCAAAAATTTGACGGAAGTACCAAATGTATCGTGAATAACTAACATGTGGTACTAAATGTGTATATTTTTAAAATTATGGTACCATAACCATAAAGTGTGGTTACTTGTGATACCAAAAGTGAAATTATCTTATGATTGTAACATATTAGAATTGGAATAAAATGATATGCGAGTGATATATGTATAGTACTGACCAGTTCTCAACTTTTCGTCCGAAATTGAATTTTCCATCAGAAAATTGACGGAAGTACCAAATGTCTCGTGAATAGCTAACATGTGGTACTAAATGTTATATTTTTAAAGTTACGGTACCATAACCATAAAGTGTGGTTACTTGTGATACCAAAAGTGAAATAATCTCTATGATTGTAACAAATTATAATTGAAATAAAATGATATGCGAGTGATATATGTATAGTACTAACCAGTTACCAAAAGAAGCAACAACACCAAGAAAACAGTTGAAAAGCGGCCCATATTCTTTCAGAAACTTGAGAAGGTTTTTGTTAGTAATTTATATGAATATGGAATGGGATAGAAAAGGGGTACTTATAATGTCCGAGGTTCAATCATGAAATGAAAAAAGCGTTGGAATTTTAGAAGTTTTTAACTTCAAAATAAAAAATAAACTTTGTAACGTCAAATGCATTAAGAGCCACATAATGGCACATTAAGGTGCTGTTAATGCATTTGATGTTACAAAGATGTGCCATTATGTGGCTCTTAATATTTTGACCATTAAGGTCTCTCATGAACACTATAAATAGGAATGTCCCAGGATCTTAGTAACACACACTCACTAGCAAGCTAGGTTGCATTCATGAAATACTTTCTATATTGTTATTCGGCACTATAGATAAAGTCTGGTTCTTTGTCTTCCTGTGCACGTGCTCACAGACGAGGACGCCGGTGAGGCCATTTGAGTTTTATCTTGGGATTGTGATCAGCCGCCAATACCTGCACGAGGGGAGGCAATCACTTTCTTAGGACAGCGTCTAGTGGCGTGACTCCTCTACATGCCAGTCGTTTTATATTTTTAGTTATTTTATGTCATATATCATATTATAAAATTATATGAGATATTTATTTCAAAACTATGATTTATTTAAATTTACTGTAAAACCAAAATTTCACAACAAAAAGATAGGACTTTTCAAAAAAAAATATTCTCTATTACACGTGTGTTTTATATATTGAAATGAATTTGGTCTAATTTGTATGATGGTAATAATTTATTTTCTTATATATTTTATTGATTTCAATAATAAAAAATTAGATTGTACTAATTCCTAAGAATCTCCCACCCTAAACTTTTTAACATCAAATTGACATTTTCTACAAATTTGGAGATTTTGGGTCTTACTTTTTCCTATTACATCTCTCACCCACCATTTCCGAAACATTATTCCACAACTTGTAAAATACTATTCATTCATTAAGAAATAAATTTATGTACATAGCATCAAAAATAATTTTTTTATTACTTATTAAATAATATTATTTCAAGTTCAAATAATTTGTTTAATATAACTAAATATTATTTTATATGATATAACTTTTTTTTTCTAAACTTAATTAATTCAAATAATTTACTAAATAAAAACTTAACCGGAGATTAAAGATGTTGGATGAAGATGAAGACTTAGAAGTGAAGGGAGGTTTTGATGATTTCCAAAAGTCATCAGCTAAGTATTGGAAGCTTAGTTCAAACCTTAGAAGATATTTGACCAAGGAAGAAGTTACTTCAGTCGAGTCAAATATATGGTCCAGAAGACTACTGATCTTTTGCTGAAGGAAGAAATCAGACTGGTGGATTTTCAGCAGACTTAAATCAGATTAGTTCAGTTTGGGATCAGCCGAGTGATCATCAGACCAGTGATTTCGATCAGCAGAGTGGAAGTGATCAGAAGTTATTACAACGGTAATAAATGCACTTGAAGTAATAAATGCTGAAGAGGAAGGGTATTTATGGAAAATGATTGAAGAGAAACCTCGGATCAGCTTGGTGCATTTAATGCGAAGTGACAGAAAGTACAATAGAGTGTACAGTGTTCAGTCGCAGGCAGCGGTTTCTGCAGAAAGGACCAATACTCGAGGTTTTGACAACTGTCGATCTCTCAACGGACAGATTTTCAAATCTCAAGTATAAATAGTTCAGTTCAAGAGTTAGAGAAAGACACAACACAACTAAGAGCAAATTATTGAAGCAGAATTCTTCTAAGTCTCAAACTCAAGAACAGAACACTCATCAGCCTAGACATTTGTTGACAAAAGCAGAGAGAGAAAAGAATATACATATAAAATCTGAGTGATTTTGTGAGAAACGTGTTGTGAGAAGCTGTTATCCATCTTTGTGAGTAATAAAGCTTTGTAGTATAGGACTTCTTTGTGATTTCCTGAGACGAACTTGTGGCCAGTTCATTTGTTGTTTGGCGCAAGCAGAGTATATTGTAAACTGTGTGTTTATAGTATAACCCAAGATCTAAGTGACTTGGAAGAGTGGACTAAAGGATTTTTATCCATATAACCACTATAAAAATTCTGTGTGTTTATACTTGCATTATTTTCGAGCATATTTTCAAGAAGCATATTTAAACACTTGAGTTAACTGTTGAAAAGTTTTAAAAGGAGTTTGCAAAAACTGGGGATAAAACCTTTTCTAAATTAAGAAAACTACTTGTGAAAAACACTTGATAAATCCGCTGCAAGTTGTTATTTTAAAACTCTGATTTTCTCAAAAATTAGCTAAGTAAAATCAGAAGAGTGGTCAACTCTGCTGTTCAAAGCTTTGTGCGAGATCAGCTTAGTCTACTTACGAATCTTGATCAGCTTAGTCTGCAGACATAAAGAGTTAGAGAATTTTAAAGGTAAAATTTTTAGAGGTCTATTCACACCCTCCCCCCTCTAGACCTCATCTGACCATTTGGGACCAACAAGTGGTATCAGAGCAGGTGGTTCATCTGAATCATCTGACTGATCAACGAGCTTGATCCTAGAGTGTTTTTCAAAGGTTTTCAAAAGTTTTCGAAAGAGCATCTTTTTGAAAATAAAAACTTTTTGAAAAATGGATTGTATCAGCCATGTTCCCCACATTGGCGGTATGAGGTTTGAGAACTGGAAAATACGCATGGAAATTTTCCTTGCTGCTTACAATGATAATATGCACAGGTGCATAACTAAAGGTCCTATTAGAATCACAAAAACGGTCAAAGTAAATGACCAGGAGATAATTGTTGACAAAGACCCTGACGAGATGACAGCTGAAGAAATTAAGCTGAGCAATCTTGATAAGGTTGGAATCTTCATCATGACCAAAGCCCTCGACAATGACAGATTTGACAAAGTCAAACACTATAAGACATCAAAAGAGATGTGGGATATGGTTCGTGACATGAGTGAAGGGAATGATGCCATTAAAGAACACAACCTAAGCATAGCCCTGGAGAAGTTTGAAAACTTCAGGATGAAATCTGGAGAAATCATTGACCAGATGGATTCAAGGTTCACAAAGGTGTTGAACAACGTGTTAAAGTTGGGAAAGACGTTCACTGATTTACCCTCAAAGTCTTAAAGGCGCTACCACCCAAATTAACATGAAGATCACGACAATTTAAGAATCAAGGGATCTGTGGAAGATCTCTCTGACATAGCTGTTTTCTGTACTCAAGGCGTACGAGTATAAAATGCCAAGAATGGGTATAGAAGAGACCTCAACTTCTAGTCCCACTGCTGCCCTGGTTGCCGCAGAAAAATCAAGGAGATCAGTTGGAAAGATAAGAGAAATGGACTCATCTGATGAGACCATGCTGCTCAACAAAAAGGAGTACATTGCTGGCGATGTTGCACTGTTATTAAATGGGTTCAAAAAGTTCTATAAAAGAAAAATGAAGAACAAATATAACAATGCTTCTACTTCTAAACCTACCTTTTATTCTCATGATAATAAGGATGACTTTAAATCCAAACTAAGGTGCTATAACTGCAGGAAATTGGGACACTTCATCAAGGACTGCCCATATCCTAAAGCTGAGAAGTATACTGAGGAGGAAAAGAAAGCGAGGAAAGAGAGGAGACATCAGAAAAGTAAAGTGTTGCTGGCTAAAGCTGAAAAGATAGCAGCCGTCTACTCGTCTAACTCAGAAACAGGGACATCAGAAGATGACTCTGCTGAAGAAGAGACACCCGCACTACTCTGTCTCATGGCCAAAGAATCAGAGGATTCTGACAATGAGGTAACTCTCACTGAAAATGAAGATGAGCTATTTAGTTCATTTGAGCAAATGATGAAAAACAACACATACGTTGTTAATGAGTTTGCAAAGCTTAAGGAAGAGATGACTGTGCTGAAAAAGCAAAATAACTTACTGAAACTTAAGGTTGAAAAACCACAAGAATCAGCTGAGTTTAAAAAGCTTTCGCATGAGTATGAATCTCTGAAAACAGAATGTGAAGTTTATAAAGGAAAAATCATGGAACTTGAAAAGATAATATCTACTCATGATAAGTCGTCTGTTGCATCTGCTAGTACATCTAATGAACAGAGAACACCCTTAGTAAAAAAGAATTTAGAATTGAACAAAGCTGAAAAGTTTATATCTGCTGATAATAGAAATGTTATCTTGTATGTTATAGACCACTAAATCTACTTCAGAAATAGAGGAGAAGAAATCTCCAAAGGCTAAAAAGGGTAAAAAGCCTGAAACTGAAAAACAGACTGGTAAAACCAAACAGCAGAGTAGTCCTAAGAAGTCTGCTGATAAGAGTAAAACCAATCAGACTTGTAAAACTAAGTCGTCTGTTAAAGAGCAAGTAAAGAGCAAACCTAAGAAGCAAAGAAATTATAATAATGATGCTTGGTATGGAAATGAGTCTTATTATGTGCAACCTGCTTACTCATCTTATTATGCTGCACCTCATTATCCACCTTATTATGCTGCATATTCTGCTCATCATCTGATGCATGCTTACCCTGCTTATCATGCACCCTACCCTGCTTATGAGCATTATTCACATCATAATGATTATCAACATAATATGCCTGCAAATTATGACGAAGAAAAAGTTGCTCATGCTCCTGCTAAAACTCAAAAGCCTAAGAAGCCTAAGACTTCAACATCTTGGGTTGTCAAAGGTGATACTAATCCACCAGGACCCTCTCAATAAAAGGTAGATACTAATCCACCAGGACCCTCTCAATAAAAGGTACCTAAAACAATTTTATTTTGTTTTGTATGTTAGGATTAGGAGTAGGAGTAAAGTAGAGAAGAAATGGTACTTGGACAGTGGATGTTCAAGGCACATGTGTGGAGACATACATGAACTGACTGATGCTACTGCTGTGAATGGTCCAAGAGTAACTTTTGGAGACAGCAAAGAAGGCAAGATTATGGCGGTTGGAAAGCTTATCAAAGGAAACATTGAGATATCTGACGTCTTTTATGTTAATGGCCTGAAGTACAATCTGCTAAGCATAAGTCAATTTTGTGACAAGGGATTTTCTGTTATCTTCTCATCAGATATGTGCTACGTTGAACAAATTGGAACAAAGAAGGTTATTCTATTTGGAAGAAGACAAGGAAATATATATGTAGTCGACTGGAATTCTGTGGACAGGAGATTCTACACCAAGTGAAATCAGTTGGCTTTGGCACAAAAGAATGAATCATTTGAATTTCAAGACCATAAACAGATTAATCAAGAATGATTTGGTACTCTGTGATGCCTGTCAGAAGGGTAAACAAGTGAAATCATCTTTCAAAAGCAAGAAGCACCAATCTTCAACCAGAATTTTGGAGTTGCTACATATGGATTTGTTTGGCCCTATTGATCCTATCAGCAATGGTGGAAATAAATACTGCCTAGCTGTTGTGGATGACTATTCAAGATTTACTTGGGTGATTTTCATGAAGAAGAAAAGTGAAACCAAGGAACATCTTACCAATCTGATGGAACTGATCCAGAATGAAAAGAGTCAAAGAATATTGAAGATCAGATCAGACAGGGGCACTGAATTTACAAACTCTACTGTTGAAGAGTATTGCAACTCCAGAGGAATCAACCATGAGTACTCTGCTGCCAGAACCCCTCAACAAAATGGAGTTGCTGAAAGGAGAAACAGAACTCTAAAAGAAGCTACCAGGACAATGATAGCTGAAGCAAAACTGCCCCAAAGATTCTGGGCAGAAGCCACAAATACAGCCTGCTATACCCAGAACAGATGCATGATCAACAAAAGTCAAAAAAGCACACCTTATGAACTCTGGAACAACTGAAAGCCTAATTTACATTATCTTAGGATTTTTGGTTGTAAATGTTATGTTTTGAATAATGGGAAAAATCACCTTACTGCTTTTGCAGAGAAGGCTGATGAAGCTGTTTTTGTAGGATACTCTACTGTTAGTAAAGCTTACAGAGTCTTTAACAAAATAACTTTACTTGTAGAAGAATCTATTCATGTAGTATTTGATGAGCCAAGTCAATCTTCTGAAAAGAATCAAAGTGCTAATCCAGATCTATCTACTGATTTTCAGAAATTGAGTATGGAAAGAAAAGAAGAGTATGTACCCATCTTACTACCTGATCTCAACCAAGCTGTTTGTAGGACCTCAGGCGCTACCAGTTGCCCCAAAACCAATTGGTGTTAGGAAATGCGCATACCCTTCCCTTATAGTGTATTCATTCAAGCGCCCACGATATTCGATTGTGACTCCACCCGCACACTCAGTTTGGGTGTCACCTGCACACTCAGTTTGGGTGCCACTGGACAATTGTTGTCACCCGCACACACAGTTTGGGTGCCCAACAATCTCCCCCTCAGCAATTTCTCCAGCTGGGAATCGAACACGTGACCTTGGCTCTGATACCACTTGTAGAACTTGGTGAAATTTGCAAGGCAGTCAACTCATCTTTGTCATCTCACATGTGTTTCACCTGCAAAACAGATGACTGTTTTTGGTACCCCTTGTTTATTGGGTCCAGCATGGTTAGTGTAACCTTTAACATGTGATGATCTAGTGACTTATGTTTTATCATGATAATACCACTTGTTGATGTGATACCACTTGTTGTTTTTCAACATTTGTTGGTCATGATTAAAACATAGCTCATAAGCAAGGTAAGATGCATGAAATATGTGATAAGCATGCATATTGAAATGAGGATGGCAATCAGCACAGTGAACATGACCAGCATGATAATATGAATAGGCATAAAGCATGTTGAAATAACAATTATCATAATGTGATTCAAATTCTTGCCAAATAATTCATTTTAACCTCAATTTCTTACCTAAGTTATTTAATAACTCTCCTTAGATTCAACAGACTTGATACCACTTTAATTTTACTCCTATCAGCAGCCTATTTCAGCTTACTCGCTGATGAGTTTTAGTAGTCTGATTTGTCTTAGGTAGCTTACTAGGTTTTCTAACCTATTGAGCATCAGTAGACTTGTTCTCTTAAGTCTCTGATTTCTTTTTATTTGGAGAATGATGCAATTTCTTCTTTCAAGTTTATTTATACTTTCAATACTAATTGCATACTCAGCTTTTAGAGTTTCATTCTCATGCTCAAGCTTTTTGTAGTCAGCTGATTCTTGAGGTTTTTCAACCTGAAGTTTCAGTGATCTGATTCGCTCTTTTCAGCAGAGTCTTCTCTTCATTAAGCTTGGCAAATGCACAAACAGTATTTGAATTTGTAATTCAGCATTTATTCAATCGATTCAAATAGTGCATTACATTAATCAGTAGAAGTTACCCCAATTTTCAGAATCATCAAATTCTATGGCAGTTAAGCATATGGTCTCGGGTACTTCTTCAAATTCTTTATCAGACGACTGAAGGTCTGAATAAGATGTGCAGGAGTTTATTAGCTTTGCTGCATTAGCTAACTTTGTTTTGCTCTTACTAAGCTTTCGCTCCCTTTTGGCACGCTTTTCCTTTTCAGCAAACTTCTCAGATGATGAGGTTGGATGGTCTTTGATCAAGAGCCCATACTCCGCTTCATGGTAGTCTCTAAATTTTGCTTTGGAGGAATCCCTGTTTTCCTGAAAATGATCAGAAGAAGATGAAGTAGCATTTTTATATTTTAATTTCATTTTCTTCTTGTAGAACTTCTTGAAATCATTTAGCAGCAGGGTAACGTCGTCAGCAGTGTATCCCTTTTCTGAACTCAGCACAGTCTTCTGTTTTGACTTGTCTGCTGATTTTCTTGATTTGTCTGACGCCATTAAAGCAGCAGTAGGGTCTGAACTGGTTGACACTTCTAATCCCACTCTTGGCATATGATACTCATACGCTTTGAGAGATGAGAACAGTTCGGAAAGGGAAATCTTCTCTAAATCCCTTGATTCTTCCATGGCTGTCACCTTCATGTTGAATTTAGGTGGCAAGGCCTTGAGAACCTTTGTTGTGATCTCCTTGTTCGAAAATTCTTTACCAAATCTTAGAACTTCATTCAGGGCTTTGGTAAATCTGGTATCCATCTGATCAATCGTTTCACCAGACTTCATTTTGAAATTTTCAAACTCCTGAAGAGCCACACTGAGCTTGTGTTCTTTGATAGCGTCGTTTCCTTCGCTTAGCTCGCAGACTTTATCCCACATCTCTTTGGCAGTTTTGAGATGCTTGATCTTTTGGAAATTGTCTTCGTCTACAGCTCTGAACATGATGAACTTCGCCTTTTTATCAAGATTTACCCACTTGTTTTCTTTAGGTGTCAGCTCATCCAGCTCTTTGTCAACTATCTGATCTGGTTGACCAGCAACCTTCACAGTCTTCTGGAATCTGAATGGTCCTTGTGTAATACATGTAAACATGTCATCATTATAAGCAGCAAGAAAGATTTCCATTCTGATTTTCCAGTTTTCAAAGCTCATAAGACCAATGTGAGGAACATGGTTTATGGCATCCATTTTTCAAAAAGTTTTGATTTTCAAAATATGCTCTCTTTTTTTTGAAAAATTTGAAAAAACACACTTTGTATCAAGCTCGTTGATCAGACAGCTGATTCAAGATAAACCACCTACCCTGATGCTACTTGATGGTATCAGGTAAATTACCAGAGCAACCTGCTCTGATACCACTTGTAGGACCTCAGGCGCTACCAGTTGCCCCAAAACCAATTGGTGTTAGGAAATGCGCATACCCTTCCCTTATAGTGCATTCATTCAAGCGCCCACGATATTCGATTGTGACTCCACCCGCACACTCAGTTTGGGTGTCACCCGCACACTCAGTTTGGGTGCCACTGGACAATTGCTGTCACCCGCACACACAGTTTGGGTGCCCAACACTGGTAACTCAAGTGCTGTTCAAAATCAGTATACTGATTGTCTAACAGATGAGTTGCAAACAGCTGACAGACCAGAGCCTGGTCAACAGACTACTACTGAGACTCCAACATTAGTGTTGCAAGATCAATCAAGAGGACAACATCCAGATTTGCAACCTGATCTCAGATGGCTCAGAGATCACCCACCTGAACTAGTGATTGGTGATCCATTGGACAGAGTTAGAACAAGAAGGTCAACTGCAAATGAAACAATGTTTGTAAGTTTTCTTTCACAAATTGAGCCTAAATTAATTGATGAAGCTCTTAGTGATTCTCACTGGATTGAAGCAATGCAAGAAGAGTTAAATCAATTTGAAAGGAATGAAGTCTCGTACTTAGTTTCCATACCTACTCATCAAAGGGTAATTGGCACTAAGTGGGTTTTCAGTAATAAAATGAATGAAGATGGTATTGTTACCAGAAATAAAGCAAGACTAGTTGCCAAGGGTTACTGCCAAGAAGAAGGCATTGATTTTGATGAGACATTCGCACCAGTTGCAAGGCTTGAAGCAATCAGATTATTCTTAGCCTATGCTGCTCACAAGAACTTCACTGTCTACCAGATGGATGTGAAGTCTGCCTTTCTCAATGGAGAATTGCAAGAAGAGGTTTATGTTGAACAACCTCCTGGATGTGAAGCTTATCAACAGGGAGACAAAGTATATCGTCTGAAGAAAGCTCTCTATGGACTGAAACAGGCTCCAAGAGCATGGTATGATACTTTATCTGATTTTCTTTTGGTTAAAGGATTTCGAAAAGATAAGGTCGATAAGACCTTGTTTACTATTGAATATGAAGAACATATATTGTTAGTTCAAATATATGTGGACGATATTATTTTTGGTTAAACTAACAAACAGATGTGTAAAAAGTTCTCTAAGCTGATACAAAACAAGTTTGAAATGAGCATGATGGGAGAACTAAATTACTTTCTTGGATTACAAGTCAAACAGCTACCTGATGGTATTTTTATTAATCAAGCAAAGTATACAAAAGATCTGTTCATGAAAATTTGGTATGGAAACTAGCTCATCTGTTAGTGTTCCTATATCTACTGGACTTCGTCTGGACAAGGAAGAAGATGGCAAATCAGTTGACATCACCAAGTACAGAGGCATAATTGGGTCACTGTTATACTTAACAGCTAGCAGACCTGATATTATGTATTCTGTTGGGGTTTGTGAGAGATTTCAATCAAATCCTAAGGAATCTCATCTCTTTGCTGCTAAAAGGATATTAAGGTATCTCAAAGGCACTCAAGAATTGGGATTATGGTATCCAAGGGAATCAGGATTTGAACTAATTGGATATGCAGATTCTGACCTTGCTGGCTGCAAAATTGATAGGAAGAGTACTACAGGTACTTGTCAATTTTTAGGCAGTCGTCTGGTCTCGTGGATGAGTAAGAAACACACTTCAGTATCTATATCTACTGCGAAAGCTGAATACATTGCTGCTGGAGCATGTTGTGCACAGATACTTTGGTTGAAGTCTCAACTAGAAGATTATAATCTCAAGATCAGTGGAATCCCTATCTACTGTGACAATACAAGTGCAATCTCACTTACTCGGAATACTACTAGTCATTCCAGGACTAAGCATATTGAGATCAAACATCACTTCATCAGAGACCATGTTGAAAAGGAAATGTTATTATTGAGTATATTCATACAGATAATCAGATCGCTGACATTTTCACCAAACCTTTGAGTGATGCAAGATTTTCTACTCTAAGAGTGGAACTAGGCTTGTTAAAATTGGATTCATAAGCTGAGGGGGAACCTATCAGAAGACTGGGTTCAACAGCTGACTAATCTGATAGCAACAAGTGTTATTCTTCAAGAAGACTGACTCTAAACAGACTAGTTGACTGATGAATTCTTGAATTCAGGGGGAACGTGTAAGACTAGCGGTACTCCTGTTTTAAAGATGAAATCTTCAATGACAGTTAGTTGAAGTTGTTTTAATCAGAAGATTTGTTCTTAATTCTTGAAGACTTGAAGATTATTTATCTTGCTGGATTGACAAACAACAAAGGATGATCACTAGATATTGGCTTTCACTAGTGATATATTGTATCAGACAAGTCATCTGCCAGATAAGTATTATTTTACTCATATGATTACTTATGTCAATTTATAAACAGCTGTGTATTAAAAACGCGATATTAAAACCACGCTTTTATAAGTAAGAGACTACTGGCGTTTCAACTTCCCGCCTAGTCTGACATATTTAATGAATTTTGAAATCCGTGTATCTCCCTCACACAATTTACTTTTTCAGTAACTGATCTAACGGTTGGCACAAATCACAAAAACCGACATCAAACCAACCCTTATAAATCCAGATCTGATCAGCTGTCTGATCTTTTACGCACCCTCAAAATTTCCAAAGCACAAGAGCATTTTTGCATTCATATTTTCTGCAAATTTCTCTCGTTTTCCTTTAATCTTTTTCAGAAATTGACTTCCAAGGACGCGAATGCTGAAGGCAAATTCTTGAACTACAAGACCTATTATGCTACAAGCACTTCGATGATGAAAGAAATTCTGGAAAAATTCAAGGCTGCAACACTAGTTAACTTCATGGAAGCTCATGAAGATATGGTGTTCACTTCAGAAGTGCTGGAGTTTTACAAAGCAGACGGGAAACCAGATTATGAAAATCTGGAGATTAAAGCCAATGTTGGGGGAAAGAACATCTGCATAACCCCCAAGCTGTTGAATGAGAAGTATGGGATGTCCCTTGAAGGTTGAACTGAACTTTCAACTCTAGCTGAGCCTTTGGAGGCTGATTTCTGGAACATTGCTGCTAAGCAAAATGATGCAGTTCTGTCTAGGAATATAATGAAGCCCCAGTTAAAGGACGAATTTCAACGGATGGCAGACCTAGTTGCCAAGGTTGTGAAGAATTGCACTTTCTCCCTGGATAGTGTGACAATGAGAAGGTTCCACACTATCATAGCAGTTTACTACGGGTTGAAAGTAAACTGGGCAAGCTATGTTTGGTACATTCTTGCTGATCACAAGGAGCGTGGTCAAACACTTCATAGAATTTTCCTTAGTCATCTGCTGCTAAGTTTGGGATGCACTATGACAAATGGCAAGGATATTCACAAGGCGAAATAGCTGAAGATATATGAAGGTGTTAAGACTGGCAAATCAAAAGAGCCTGCTGCCGTGCCAGAAAAGAGGCAATAAAAAAGAAAGGCTACTGAGCCTAAGGAGCCTGCTGCTAAAGCAAAAAGAAGCAAAGTGATTGCCCCCAAGGCATCTGTTCAAACAGCTGAGCCAGCTGTTCAAGCCAGAACAGAGTCACCTGCTCAGAAGATAACTGCTGATGCTCTTATAGATCAGACAGTTAAAGAAATTGAGGATATGTCTTATGGTTCTCCTTCTAGAACCATTTCTGCTGAAAAGCCATTGGAGAATGTTGCTGCCAGGACAAGGAGCGCATTGAAAGATACTGCAACATCCAGAGTAGGTCATACAAAAGCCACTATCAAAAAGAGAATGACCTTTATTGAATCTCCTACAGAGCTGTCTGAGCTAGTAAGGAAAAGTCCTCCATCAGCAGAGAGGCCTGTTGGATCAGAGAAAAAGTCTGTTGTCAAAGAGTCAGCTGTTGAACAGACTACTTCTGCACCAACAGCTGAGGTTAGCAAACCTCAAGAGGATCCTGAAGTGCAGATCCTCGAACCAGTTGTTGCTGCACCAATTGCAACTGCTGCTCCAGAACCAACAGCTGAGGCACCAGTTGTTGAGTCAAGGGCTGCCAGAAAGAAAAGAACTGGCAAGACCAAAGTGTCAGCTTATCACAAGAAAAAGCGTGATGAAGCAAAACAGAGGAAACATGATGAAGCTGAGCTTAAGAGAGCTCTTGAAGCAAGCAAGGCAGAAACTGAAGTCAAGAAGATGACTGTAGCAGAGTTAGCTGCCAAAGAAGAAGAAGATTTGGCTAAGGCCTTGGAGGAGAGCACAAATGATGCCTATGGACCTAGAAGGTCAGGCGGCATTGTGATTGGAAAACCCAAGGAAGGGGAGTTTGTGCTGCCAAGAGCCAAGACAGTCAAAAGGAAAAAGTTAGAAGTCAGAAGGGCACTTGACATTGTTCAAAGTGACCCTGCTGTCTTTGAGAAGTTTGAAGCTGAGCTAGAACGAATGAATCAGCTGCTTCAATCAAGAACCATCTTTCTCCCAGAAAAGATAAGATACAACAGATGGAGGGAGTATAGGATTAACAAATCTGAGGCTGAAATCCAAGCCTGGAGAGAGTTTGCTGATGAAGGACGCTGGGTTCTGAATTGGCTGCAGACTACTTCAGTAGCAAGGGCTCTAGATTAAGATTTTGTTAGAGACAGATTACATGGCCTCGCAAGAGCCATTGTAAAAAGGGAGGCAACTGCTATCAAGGATTCACTGCCAAATAAGCCTGGTCCAGCTGATGACCTAATTGATAGAGCAGTTAAAATAGCTGTGTATACTACTTTGGAGAAATGGGCTCAAAGATCAAGATACGAACCTGGAACATCCAGTGATATGCCCTCTCTACCGAGTTTACAGTGAATTGCCTTTGGCTCAGAAATCAGTACGTTTCAAGAACAGCTGAGTGTTCAACAGTCTACATCACCTTTTGTTCCAGCTGACTTGATTCATCAGAAGACTATTGTGTCTGCTGATGGTGCTGATATCATTAACTTAACTGATGAGCCAGCTGATGAAGAACTGAAGAAGGACAAGCAAGTTGTGGAGATAAACCTTGACACATCCAAATCACTGCCTGCTGCTGTTAAAGAAGAGATTCCTTTAGTTATTGAATGGAAAGCTGAAGAGAATCCAGTTCTTCACGAAGCTCCTGTTCAACATGAAGAACCTGCAGAAGCATCAATCTCTATTCCTACTGCTGACTTTCATTCTTCACTGATGGAGTCAATGCAGATGTTGATTGATAATGCCTTGAAGGAAGTGGAAAAGAGGAACCAACTGATGTTGAAGCAAGTGCAGGAGGCTACTGCAAAGATTGTGCAGGATGCTATAGAGAATTTTCCTCTACCACCAGACAATTCCTTAGCACTGACTCAAAGTATTTTAAGCCTGAACAGAAGTGTTGAAGATGTGAAGGTCGATGCAAGTCACCTGCACACTGCTCTTCAAAGACATGATTCTGATATTGCTGGAATTGCTAAAGTCATGAGAGAAGTTGGTGAAGCTGAAATCGAAAAGAATGTTGCACTTATGCAAGAATTTATAGCCATCACCTACAAGTCGCAAAATGAAATGTCAACACTTCAGCTGAATGTTGACTATCTAAATGACCAAGCTGGTGAAATGAAAGCTACTCAACAACATCATACTGATCAACTCCGCCTTGTGGATCAAAACATCAGAAAGCTATGTGTTGCTGTCAACGTCTCTACTGATCAACTCAACCCTGCTACTGATGACAAAAAGGGGGAAGAGGAGTCAGCTAAACAGAGTGTTTCCACTGCAACTGTTCAAGTACAAGACCAGAGAGCTGTTGCTGAAAAGCCAATTGAAGATAAAGTACTTGAAGAGGAAGCTAATGATGAAGAAACTGATGATGAAGTAGAGCCCAAGGATGTAGCTAAGACTGACAAACAGTTAGCTGCTTCTAAGGACACTGCTGAAGAACAGTTAGATCCATTCAGGAAAACCAGCAGGATTGAAGAAATCAGAAAGAAGGTCGAAGCTGCAAACAGAAACATGACTGCTGCTGATCTGTTTTCTAGTGGAGAAGATGAAGAAGATGAAGATGAGGAAGCTGAAGAAGGGGAAGAAGAAGATGAAGAAGCTGAAGACTAGACTAGATTTTCTAGACTAGGTCACTCAAGTGTTGTTCAAAATCAGTCTGCTGATTGTCTAACAGAGGAGTTGCAAACAGCTGACAGACCAGAGACTGTTCAACAGACTACAATTGTTCAACAGACTACTACTGAGACTCCAACAGTGGTGTTGCAAGATCAATCAAGAGGACAACATCCAGATTTGCAACCTGATCTCAGATGGCTCAGAGATCACCCACCTGAACTAGTGATTGGTGATCCTTTGGACAGAGTTAGAACAAGAAGGTCAACTACGAATGAGACAATGTTTGTAAGTTTTCTTTCACAAATTGAGCCTAAATTAATTGATGAAGCTCTTAGTGATTCTCACTGGATTGAAGCAATGCAAGAAGAGTGATAACGCCGTGAAAACGTCGTTATTACCTATCTCTTTAAGCCCAAAACATCTTGTTTTGATCCGAGTTTCTGTGTGTCATCGCGTGTTTTCGTGTCTTTTGTGCTTTGGGTCCCTTTGTTCGGCCTTTGTTCATTTTTCGTGTTTTGTTCGTGTTTTAATTGTGTTTATCGGTGGCTTGCAGGATTCGACGCCTTGAAGCAATTTCGGGAGCATTTATATCATGGAATGCATGTCGCTTTCAACCGAGGGGGAGCCTAACACTAAAGAATAAACAAGAATCGAGAATTCAGGCTTCTGCCTCACCTCGCCGCCGCGAGGTTATTTCCCGCGGCCGCGAGTTGGTGGCGGAGAATTGTTCAAACTCTCTGCCTCAACCTCGCGGCCGCGAGCTTTGATCTCGCGGCCGCGAGGTCCTGCCCAACTGAATGCTCGCGGCCGCGAGACTCGGTCTCGCGGCCGCGAGGCCTGCTCTATTTTCTGCGCATTTTGGAGGGGCTTTTTGTACATAACCCCTTTTCCCCCAATTGTAATTCAACACTCTTAGGGGACTTTTTGGTCTTAGTTGGCATTGTTTTGGAGGGTAACTTAGGCATTAGGAGCTTGTAGTTTTAGCTAGGTTAGAAGTGACGGGGTGAAAAAATATACAACTCCCACTTCACTTTATTCTCTAGCCTCCATTGGGGAAGAACTTCACTTGGACTCTCCATTGAAGATAAAAAGGCCTGGAGGGAGAAATTGTTGAAGATTTCAACCACTAAGCTATCTCTAACTCTTAATACTTTGTTCATTTACATTTGTAACTTTGATTAATGTATTGGATGATTTATTTAATGCTATGAGTAGTTAATCCTTCTTTTCTTGGATTTTATTGATCTTCTGTTTGATTCTTGATTAGAGGATGAATTAATAGTTGATGCTATGCTTGGATGTGTTTGTTAATCTAGTTTGTGCTTTTGTCATCTTGTTGTTAGGCCAACCATAAGATGAAATGGATTGATCTTTAATTGCTAGACATAGTGGATTAAAGATTAGATTATAAAACTAGATTGTGATTTGATTTTAGGATAGGAATATACCTAGGTCATTTCATGTTCTAACAAGGTTTGTGATTAATGCATCATTTAGATTTTAATCCACTTAGACATAAATTGGATTAGTGTACTATGATAGGTTCGTACGCAATTCGGAAGATACATATGAATAATTTTATGAACCTTGAACAACAAACATAAGTGTGGTTGTCAATTGTTGAGTCATTTATCTTGAATTGAACTAGGTGACGTAAAATCCTAGAAGCCTTTACATATTGTTAAGTCAAGTGTTAGTTTCATAATCACCTTTATCATAGTTTTAATATCAAAACCACCACCACTTCACCAAACTCAACTTACAAATCTAAGTAGAAGTAACAAGACATTAGTTGGTAATTAATCGTACAAGTCCTCGTGGGTTCGACACTCTCTTATCACTTTATTACTTGTAACGACCGTATACTTGCGTGTATTGCGTATTAGTATTTGGAACGCAACAAGTTTTTGGCGCCGTTGCCGGGAATTTGTAACGATTATTTGCCAATTTATATTCTTGTATATATTAGCTTGGATTTGTTATTTACTTTGTGATCTTTGTCTTCCTAGGTACGATGGCCTACAATGATTGCTATCCAAGGTCAACCGAGGGAACATCTCTTTGTTATTGTATGCATTGAATGGGGGAGAGCACAATCGCCGGTTGCCCAATGAGTCCAAATTATTTGCAATATGAGAATTCATACGTGGGTAATCATTATGAGCCGAGTCCCACTTACAATAGCTACAATACCGGATGGGGAAATGACCCGTATTATCCAAGGAACAATGAGTGAAGAGGTGGACCACACCCGGATATGATGATGACTACCCCATTCATCCTACCGAACTATCACGAATATTCTCAACCTTCGGTAGAGGCACAACCATCTTTGGAAGAAGCATTCACTAAGTTCATGGAGCACACCACCAAATACATGGTGAACAATGACTCTGAATTGGAAGAGGTTTCCAAACAGTTGCAAGAGCATTCGGTTGTATTGAGAAATCTTCAAACACAAATGGAGCAAATCTCACAAGCTTTAAGCATAAGACCCCCGGGAACCTTGCCGAGTACAACCGAATCACCCAAACAAGAAACAAATGGGCTTCCTACTAGAGATGAAGAGCAAGGTGGATCGAAAGAGCTTGCAAAGGAAAATAAATTCATCATGCATGAGGGGTTTGACCAAAAGGTCATCAAATGTTCTTATGTGGACTTGGTTATTCCCGAAGAAGACAAGTGGATCCACCCGAGCAAAGCAACATGGATAATTATGGGGAAAGATTACAAAAGATTTGAACCGGGAGATAAAGAAATTCGATTTGATATGTGGTTCAAATCCATTCCAAAAGAGCGTACAATGGAAAAATTAAAGCGTGGGATGAATTTAAAAGCAAAGAGGCCGGGGCTTATACTTGATCCCGAGTGGATCCTATTCGATTATTGGCCACCCTAAAAGAAAAGAGAAGTTTCAAGTCGAGCTACCGACTATAAACAAGCGCTTCTTGGGAGGCAACCCAAGCCTTTTGTTTTACTTCTCTTTGTCCTTTGTGTTGTTTTTGTTGTTGTCGTGACGTGTCGTTTGATTCTCGTTTTTTTTTGCGTGTTGTGTTGTAGGTGATGATTGTGAGCGGAAAAAAAAAGAAGTAGTGGCAAGCATGATTGAGGATTCGAGACGGAAGTTAACCATGGGATGCACAGACTCCATGATCGACAAAGGGGCGTAACCTTTACATTTTTGCATTCCGTTTGGTTTATTTTGTGCTTACAATGCTATATCTATATGTCCGTACTTGATTGGTATTGATTATCCATGCTTGCTTGGATTGGATAGAGTCGTGCTCGATCATTTACCTTGTTGTTTTCTTTGTTTCATTTTTGTTTTTGTTTGTCTTTCCTCGGTGTGCTTGTGTGGTTGTCGTGTCGACCTCCCCCCATTTTTCTCAATTCACACAATGGGGACATTGTGCATTTTAAGTTTGGGGGGAGAGGTCGCAAGTACTTGCATACATGCTAGGTCGACTCGCCAATATTTTTCAAATTCTTATTATTATTTGAGCATGCTTCTACAAAATTTGAGCACAATGGCCAAGGCTAGGTTGTATTTGAGGTGGATAAAGAACTTTAGTGATAATAGGTTCTAGAACTCCATTTGTGTAACTTAGAATCTCTCCAAACTTTAGTTTGAAAACTAAGTGTAAAAGGAACAAAATGACTTAAGTTTGGGGGAGTGAACCCTTTTCAAGAATGAAAAACCTTTGAACACCTAGCTCTTAAAAGAAACGAGTAGAGAGGTTGCTAAAATGTATGCACTTCTGTGAGAGAAAAGAAAGGCTAAGCCTTCAAATGATGAAATTATTGGATTATTTTTGTAATTACTCTATTTCGTTGGAATGGTGCTAGTAGCCCAAAAAGTTAAATGTTAAGAAGCACAAACAATCTTCATCATTAGTGCTAGTTTGTTATTGTAAAATCATTGTAAAGCACAAGTACTATGTTATCATTGTAAATCAAAAGAAAAAGCAAAAGTATGGTGAGAAAGCGTTAGGAGCTAAAATCGTCAATTAATTCAAGAATAGGGACAACACTCTTAAATTACCTATAACTTAGTTTCGTGAAGTGATTTGAGCATTAAGTTTGTAATCTACGGTGAGGAGAGACTCTTTGTCAAACATTAGAAGTCCACGCAAATAGAACCGATGATTTTGACCTATCAGGACGTATTCACCTGAGATAGAATCTAGCCGAAGCCATCACACACACACATGGAGCTTTTTTTAAGAATAATTCGAAAGTGTTAAGCTTTGGCATTTTGATCTTAAGCATGCTTGTTTTGTTCTTGTTTTGTTTTCTTTGCTCGAGGACGAGCAAGTGTTTAAGTTTGGGGGTGTTGATAACGCCGTGAAAACGTCGTTATTACCTATCTCTTTAAGCCCAAAACATCTTGTTTTGATCCGAGTTTCTGTGTGTCATCGCGTGTTTTCGTGTCTTTTGTGCTTTGGGTCCCTTTGTTCATCCTTTGTTCATTTTTCGTGTTTTGTTCGTGTTTTAATTGTGTTTATCGGTGGCTTGCAGGATTCGACGCCTTGAAGCAATTTCGGGAGCATTTATATCATGAATGCAAGTCGCTTTCAACAGAGGGGGAGCCTAACACTAAAGAATAAACAAGAATCGAGAATTCAGGCTTCTGCCTCACCTCGCCGCCGCGAGGTTATTTCCCGCGGCCGCGAGTTGGTGGCAGAGAGTTGTTCAAACTCTCTGCCTCAACCTCGCGGCCGCGAGCTTTGATCTCGCGGCCGCGAGGTCCTGCCCAACTGAATGCTCGCGACCGCGAGGCCTGCTCTGTTTTCTGCGCATTTTGGAGGAGCTTTTTGTACATAACCCCTTTTCCCCCAATTGTAATTCAACACTCTTAGGGGACTTTCTGGTCTTAGTTGCCATTGTTCTGGAGGGTAACTTAGGCATTAGGAGCTTGTAGTTTTAGCTAGGTTAGAAGTGAAGGGGTGAAAAAATATACAACTCCCACTTCACTTTATTCTCTAGCCTCCATTGGGGAAGAACTTCACTTGGACTCTCCATTGAAGATAAAAAGGCTTGAGGGAGAAATTGTTGAAGATTCCAACCACTAAGCTATCTCTAACTCTTAATACTTTGTTCATTTACATTTATAACTTTGATTAATGTATTGGATGATTTATTTAATGCTATGAGTAGCTAATCCTTCTTTTCTTGGATTTTATTGATCTTATGTTTGATTCTTGATTAGAGGATGAATTAATAGTTGATGCTATGCTTGGATGTGTTTGTTGATCTAGTTTGTGCTTTTGTCATCTTGTTGTTAGGCCAACCATAAGATGAAATGGATTGATCTTTAATTGCTAGACATAGTGGATTAAAGATTAGATTATAAAACTAGATTGTGATTTGATTTTAGGATAGGAATATACCTAGGTCATTTCATGTTCTAACAAGGTTTGTGATTAATGCATCATTTAGATTTTAATCCACTTAGACATAAATTGGATTAGTCTACTTTGATAGGTTCGTACGCAATTCGGAAGATACATATGAATAATTTTATGAACCTTGAACAACAAACATAAGTGTGGTTGTCAATTGTTGAGTCATTTATCTTGAATTGAACTAGGTGACGTAAAATCCTAGAAGCCTTTACATATTGTTAAGTCAAGTGTTAGTTTCATAATCACCTTTATCCTAGTTTTAATATCAAAACCACCACCACTTCACCAAACTCAACTTACAAATCTAAGTAGAAGTAACAAGACATTAGTTGGTAATTAATCGTACAAGTCCTCGTGGGTTCGACACTCTCTTATCACTTTATTACTTGTAACGACCTTATACTTGCGTGTATTGCGTATTAGTATTTGGAACGCAACAAAGAGTTAAATCAATTTGAAAGGAATGAGGTTTGGTACTTAGTACCTAGACCTACTCATCAAAGAGTAATTGGCACTAAGTGGGTTTTCAGAAATAAAATGAATGAAGATGGTATTATCACCAGAAATAAAGCAAGACTAGTTGCCAAAGGTTATTGCCAGGAAGAAGGCATTGATTTTGATGAGACATTCGCACCAGTTGCAAGGCTTGAAGCAATCAGACTATTCTTAGCCTACGCTGCTCACAAGAACTTCACTGTCTATCAAATGGATGTGAAGTCTGCTTCAATGGAGAATTGCAAGAAGAAGTATATGTTGAACAACCTCCTGGATTTGAAGTATATCAACAGGGAGACAAGGTATATCGTCTGAAGAAAGCTCTCTATGGACTGAAACAGGCTCCAAGAGCATGGTATGATACTCTATCTGATTTTCTTTTAGTTAAATGGTAAAGTAGACAAGACCTTGTTCACTATTGAATGGGAAGAACATATATTGTTAGTTCAAATATATGTGGGCGATATTATTTTTGGTTCAACTAACAAACAGATGTGTGAAAAGTTCTCTAAGCTGATGCAGAACAAGTTTGAAATGAGCATGATGGGAGAACTAAATTACTTTCTTGGATTACAAGTCAAACAGCTACCTGACGGCATTTTTATTAATCAAGCAAAGTACACAAAAAGATCTGTTTAAGAAATTTGGTATGGAAACTAGCTCTTTTGTTAGTGTTCCTATGTCTACTGGACTTCGTCTGGACAAGGATGAAGATGGCAAATCAGTTGACATCACCAAGTACAAAGGCATAATTGGGTCACTGTTATATTTAACAGCTAGCAGACCTAATATTATGTATTCTTTTGGGGTTTGTGCGAGATTTCAATCAAATCCTAAGGAATCTTATCTCTTAGCTGCTAAAAGGATATTAAGGTATCTTTAAGGCACTCAAGAATTGGGATTGTGGTACCCAAGGGAATCAGGATTTGAACTTATTGGATATTCAGATTCTGACCTTGCTGGCTGCAAAATTGATAGGAAGAGTACTACAGGTACTTGTCAATTTTCTGGCAGTCTTCTGATCTCATGGATGAGTAAGAAACAAACTTCAGTATCCATATCTACTGCTGAAGCTGAATACATTGCTGCTGGAGCATGTTGTGCACAAATACTTTGGTTGAAGCATCAACTAGAAGATTATAATCTTAAGATCAGTGGAATCACTATCTACTGTGACAATACAAGTGCAATCTCACTTACTCAGAATACTACTAGTCATTCCAGGACTAAGCATATTGAGATCAAACATCACTTCATCAGAGACCATGTTGAAAAAGGAAATGTTATTATTGAATATGTTCATACAAATAATCAGATCGCTGACATTTTCACCAAACCATTAAGTGATGCAAGATTTTCTACTCTAAGAGTGGAACTAGGCTTGTTAAAATTGGATTCATAAGCTGAGGGGGAACCTATCAGAAGACTGGGTTCAACAACTGACTAATCTGATAGCAACAAGTGTTATCCTTCAAGAAGACTGACTCTCAACAGACTAGTTGACTGATGATTCTTGGATTCAGGGGGAACGTGTAAGACTAGCGGTACTCCAGTTTTATAGATGAAATATTCAATGACAGTTAGTTGAAGTTGTTTTGATCAGAAGATTTGTTCTTAATTCTTGAAGACTTGAAGATTAATTATCTTTCTGGATTGACAAACAGCAAAGGAAGATCACTAGATATTGGCTTTCACTAGTGATATATTGTTTCAGACAAGTCATCAATCAGATAAGTATTATTATCTGTTTATTTATGTCAGCTTATATTTAAGTGTTGTATTAAAAACGTTTTATCAAAAACACGCTTTTATAAGTAACAGACAAGTGGCGTTTCAACTTCCCGCCTGTCTGACATAATCAAATGCATTTTGAAATCCGCGTATCACGCTCACACGATTTACTTTTCAGTAACTGATCTAACGGTTGGCACAAATTACGGAAACCGACATTAAACCAACTCTATAAATCCGGATCTGATCAGATTACTCCTCTCTTACGCACCCTCAAAATTTCAAAAGCATTCAGAGCATTTTTGCATTCAAGTTTTCCGCAAATCTACTCTCGTTTTCCTTTAATCCTTTTCAGAAAAATGGGTTCCAAAGAAGCAAGTGCTGAAGGCAAGTTCTTGAACTACCAGACTTACTACGCTACTGGAACTTCACTGATGAAGGAGATTCTGGAGAAATTTAAAGCGGCTTCGCTAGTCAAATTCATGGAAGCTCATGAAGAGATGGTGTTTACACCTGAAGTTCTAGAGTTCTACAATTCTGGTGGGAAACCAGACTATGAGAAGCAAGAAATCAAGGCTAAGGTTGGAGCGATAGACATCTGTCTAACTCCTGGGTTGTTGAACGAAAAATATGGCTTATCAAATGAAGGTTCAACTGAGATCATTATGTTGGATGAAGATGAAGATGGAAGACATAAAGTGAAGGGAGGTTTTGATGATTTCCAAAACATCAGAATCAGCTAAGTATGGAAGCTTAGTAAAAACCTTCTAAGATATTTGACTAAGGAAGAAGTTCATCAGACTAGTCAAATATGGTCCAGAAGACTACTGATCTATTGCTGAGAAAGAAATCAGACTGGTGGACGATCAGCCGACTCAAATCAGATTAGTTCAAGTTTGGGATCAGCCGAGTATACATCAGACGAGTAATTTCGATTAGCCAAGTGGAAGTAGATCAGAAGATCAGTGCAACGGTAATAAATGCACTTGGAGTAATAAATGATGAAGAGGAAGGGTATTAATGACAAATGATTGAAGAGAAACCTCGTATCAGATTGGTGCATTTAATGCGATCTGACAGCAAGTACAGCAGAGTGTACAGTGTTCAGTCGCAGGTAGCCGTTTCTGCAGGAAGGACCAGTACTCGAGGATTTGAACAGCTGTCGATCTCTCAACGGGCAGAAATTCAAATCTCCAAGTATAAATAGTTCAGTTCATGAGTTGAAGAGAAGAACAACACAGAGACAACACACTTTGAGAGCTAAAATTCGAAGCTGAACTTCTCTAAGTCTCAAAACTCAAGAACAGAACACTCATCAGCTAAGTCATTTGTTGACGAAGCAAATAGAGAGAAAAATAGAAAATACTTGTAAAATCTGAGTGATTTTGTTAGGTTGTGTTGTGAGGAGTAGATATCAATCTTTGTGAGCGATATTACTTCAGAGATTAGGAATTTCTTTGTGATTTCCTACTACGAACTTGTGGCCAGTTCATCTGTTGGTTGGCGCAAGCAGAGTGTACTGTAATCTTTGTGACTATAGTATAACCCAAGATCTAAGTGACTTGGAAGAGTGGACTAAAGGATTTACATCCATATAACCACTATAAAAATCCTTTGTGTTTTTAACCTGCATTATTTTCTGCATATTTGAAAGAACAGTTTTAAAACACTTAAAAGGTTAACTGCTGAAAAGTTTTATAAAGGAGTTTATTTAAAAAACTGGGGATAAAACTATTTCAAGGTTAAAGAAAACTACTTGTGAAAAACACTTGATAAATCCGCTGCAAGTTAGTTTATTTTAAACTCTGATTTTGATAAAATCAGCTGAGTGAAATCAGAAGAGTGGTCAACTCTGCTGTTCAAAGCTTTGTGCTAGATCAGCTTAGTCTGCTTACTGTTCTCGATCAGCTTAGTCTGCTGAACAGAAAAGTTAGAAGTTTTAAAAGGCAAATTTTTGAAGAGGTTTATTCACCCCCCCCTCTAAACCTCATCTGACCACTTGGGACCAACAAGTGGTATCAGAGCAGGTGGTTCATCTGAATCATCTGACTGATCAACGAGCTTGATCCTTAAGTGTTTTTCAAAGGTTTTCAAAAGTTTTCAAAAGAGCATCTTTTTGAAAAACAAAACTTTTTGAAAAATGGATTGCATTAGCCTTGTTCCCCACATAGGCGGTATGAGCTTTGAGGACTGGAAAATACGCATGGAAATTTTCCTTGCTGCTTACAACGATAATATGTACAGATGCATAACAAAAGGTCCAATAAGGATTACCAAGACAATCAAAATCGATGGCGTAGATACTGTTGTTGATAAAGATGAAGAAGAGATGTCACCTGATGAAATCAAGCTGAAAAATCTTGATAAAGTTGGAATCTTCATCATGACTAAAGCCCTGGACAATGAAAGGTTTGACTATGTCAAACACTGCAAAACATCAAAAGAGATGTGGGACAAAGTCAGGGATATGAGTGAAGGAAACGAAGCCATCAAGGAACACAATCTAAGTGTTGCCATGGAGAAGTTTGATAACTTCAAAATGAAGCCTGGAGAAACCATTGAACAGATGAGTTCAAGGTTTACCAAAGTGCTGAACAATGTGTTAAAGCTGGGTAAGACATTCACAGACAAAGAGATCACTCTCAAAGTCTTGAAGGCGCTACCGCCCAAGTTCAACATGAAGATCACAGCTATGGAAGAATCTAGGGATCTGGGGAAGATCTCTCTGACAGAGTTGTTTTCTGTACTCAAGGCGTACGAGTATAAAATACCAAGGATGGGAATAGAAGAGACCTCAACTTCTGGCCCCATTGCTGCACTGGTTGCTGCAGAAAGAACAAGAAGATCGTCTGGAAAAAGCAGAGAAGTGGACTCATCTGATGAGGCCCCAGTACTGAGCAAAAAGGAGTATACTGCTGACGATGTTGCGTTGTTACTGAACGGGTTCAAAAAGTTCTACAAGAGAAAAATGAAGAACAAATATAACAATGCTTCTACTTCTAAACCTACCTCTAATACTTATGACATTAAGGATGATTATAAATCCAAAATGATGTGCTATAATTGCAGGAAATTGGGACACTTCATCAAGGACTGCCCATATCCTAAAGCGGAGAAGTACACAGAGGAGGAAAAGAAACAAAGAAAAGAAAGAAGAGAAAAGAGATACCAAAAGAGCAAGGTGCTGTTGGCTGAAGCTGAAAAGATGGCAGCCATCCACTCATCAAATACAGAATCTGGCACTTCAAGTGATGACTCTATTTTTGACGAAACACCTGCACTACTGTGTCTCATGGCAAAGGAATCTGATGATTCTGACAATGAGGTAATACTCTCTGAAAGTGAGCTTGAACTGTTTAACTCATTTGAGCAAATGATGAACAACAAAGTAGATGTTGTTAATGAGCTTGCTAAGCTTAAGGACGAGATGATTCTGCTGAAAAAGCAAAATGCTAAACTGAAACTTAAGGTTGAAAAACCTGACGAATCAGCCATGTATAAAAAGCTTTCGCATGAATGTGAATCTCTGAGAGCTGAATGTGAAATGTACAAGGGACAAATTAAAGAACTTGAAGCTAGAATATCTTTGCATAATAAGTCGTCTGTTCCTAAGTCGTCTGTTGTGACAATAGATAAACCAACTGAACAGAGTACTCCCTTAGTAAAAGAAAGTTTAGAACTGAACAAAGCTGAAAAATTTATATCTACTGATAATAGCAATATTGTCTTATATGTTCAGACTACTAAACCCATTTCACCTGAGATTGAGAAAAAGGAGATAAAGACTCCTAAGGCTAAGAAGGGTAAAAAGCCTGAAACTGAAAAACAGACTGGTAAAACCAAACAGCAGAGTAGTCCCAAGAAGTCTGCTGATAAGAGTAAAACCAATCAGACTAGTAAAGCTAAGTCGTCTGTTAAAGAGCAAGTAAAGAGCAGACCTAAGAAGCAAAGAAATTACAACAAAAATGCTTACTATGGAAATGAGTCTTATTATGTGCAACCTGCTTATCCACCATATTATGCTGCACCTCATTATCCACCTCATTTTGCTGCATATCCTGCTCATCAAACAATGCAAGCCTACCCTACTTATCATGCATCATATCCTGCTTATGAGCCTTATCATCATCATAATGATTATCACCATAATATGCCTGCTGATTATGATGTAAATGAAATTGCTCATGCTCCTGCTAAGACTGCAAAGCCTAAGAAGCCTAAGACTTCAACATCTTGGGTTGTCAAAGGTGATACTAATCCGCCAGGACCCTCTCAATAAAGGGTACCTAAAACATTTTTATTTTGTTTTGTAGGTTAGGATTAGGAGTAGGAGTAAAGTAGCGAAGAAATGGTACTTGGACAGTGGATGTTCAAGACACATGTGTGGAGACATACATGAACTGGCAGATGCTGTTGCTGTAAATGGTCCAAGAGTTACTTTTGGAGACAGCAAAGAAGGCAAGGTTGTAGCTGTTGGAAAGCTTATCAAAGGAAACATAGAGATATCTGACGTCTCATATGTTAGTGGCCTGAAGTACAATCTGCTGAGCATAAGTCAATTTTGTGACAAAGGATTTTCCGTGGTGTTTTCATCAGATAAGTGTTATGTTGAACAAATTGGAACAAAGAAGGTTATTTTATCTGGAAGAAGACAAGGAAACATCTATGTAGTCGACTGGAATTCTGTGGACAAGAATTCAAATGTTTGCTTAGTGGCTTCTACACCAAGTGAAATCAGTTGGCTTTGGCACAAAAGAATGAATCATTTGAATTTCAAGACCATCAACAGATTGATAAAGAATGATTTGGTAGAAGGAATTCCAAAGACAGTCATGAGCAAAGACAAGCTCTGTGATGCCTGTCAAAAGGGTAAACAAGTGAAGTCATCTTTCAAAAGCAAGAAGCACCAATCTTCAACCAGAATTTTGGAGCTACTGCATATGGATTTGTTTGGCCCTATTGATCCAATCAGCAATGGTGGGAAGAAATACTGCCTAGCTGTTGTGGATGATTTTTCAAGATTTACTTGGGTAATCTTCATGAAGAAGAAAAGTGAAACCAAGGAACATCTTACAAATCTGATGGAACTGATCCAGAATGAGAAGAGTCAAAGAATTTTGAAGATCAGATCAGATAGAGGGACTGAGTTTACAAACTCTACTGTTGAAGAGTACTGTAATTCCAGAGGAATCAGTCATGAGTACTCTGCTGCCAGAACCCCTCAACAAAATGGAGTTGCTGAAAGGAGAAACAGAACTCTAAAAGAAGCTACCAGGACAATGATAGCTGAAGCAAAGCTGCCCCAAAGATTCTGGGCAGAAGCTACAAACACAGCATGTTATACACAGAATAGATGTATGATCAACAAAAGTCAAAACAAGACACCTTATGAGTTATGGAACAACAGAAAGCCTAATTTACATTATCTTAGGATTTTTGGTTGTAAATGTTATGTTTTGAACAATGGGAAAAATCACCTCACTGCATTTGCAGAGAAGGCTGATGAAGCTGTTTTTGTAGGTTACTCTACTGTTAGTAAAGCTTACAGAGTGTTTAACAAAAGAACTTTGCTTGTAGAAGAATCTATTCATGTAGTATTTGATGAACCAAGTCAATCATCTGAAAAGAATCAAAGTGCAAACCCTGAGATATCTGCTGACTTTCAGAAATTGAATGTGGAAAGAAAGGAAGAATATGTACCCATCATACTACCCAACCTATCTCAAGCTGTTAACTCAAGTGCTGTTCAAAATCAGTCTGCTGATTGTCTAACAGAGGAGTTGCAAACAGCTGACAGACCAGAGACTGTTCAACAGACCACAACTGTTCAACAGACTACTACTGAGACTCCAACAGTGGTGTTGCAAGATCAATGCAGAGGACAACATCCAGATTTGCAACCTGATCTCAGATGGCTCAGAGATCACCCACCAGAGTTAGTGATTGGTGATCCCTTGGATAGAGTGAGAACTCGAAGATCAACTGCAAATGAAACAATGTTTGTAAGTTTTCTTTCACAAATTGAGCCTAAATTAATTGATGAAGCTCTTGGTGATTCTCACTGGATTGAAGCTATGCAAGATGAGTTGAATCAATTTGAAAGGAATGAAGTCTGGTACTTAGTTCCCAGACCTACTCATCAAAGAGTAATTGGCACTAAGTGGGTTTTCAGAAATAAGATGAATGAAGATGGTATGGTTACCAGAAACAAAGCAAGACTAGTTGCCAAAGGTTACTGCCAAGAAGAAGGCATTGATTTTGATGAGACATTCGCACCAGTTGCAAGGCTTGAAGCAATCAGATTGTTCCTAGCCTATGCTGCTCACAAGAACTTCACTGTCTTTCAGATGGATGTGAAGTCTGCTTTTCTCAATGGAGAATTGCAAGAAGAAGTGTATGTTGAACAACCTCCTGGATTTGAAGTTTATCAACAAGGAGATAAGGTATATCGTCTGAAGAAAGCTCTCTATGGACTGAAACAGGCTCCAAGAGCATGGTATGATACTTTATCTGATTTTCTTTTAATTAAAGGATTTCACAAAGGTAAAGTAGATAAAACCTTGTTTACTATTGAATGGGATAATCATATATTGTTGGTACAAATATATGTAGACGATATTATTTTTGGTTCAACTAACAAACAGATGTGTGAAAGATTCTCTAAGCTGATGCAGAACAAGTTTGAAATGAGCATGATGGGAGAATTAAATTACTTTCTTGGATTACAAGTCAAACAGCTGCCTGATGGTATTTTTATTAATCAAGCAAAGTACACAAAAGATCTGTTTAAGAAATTTGGTATGGAAACTAGCTCATCTGTTACTGTTCCTATGTCTACTGGACTTCGCCTGGACAAGGATGAAGGTGGCAAATCAGTTGACATCACCAAATACAGAGGCATAATTGGGTCACTGTTATACTTAACAGCTAGCAGACCTGATATTATGTATTCTGTTGGGGTCTGTGCAAGATTTCAATCAGATCCTAAGGAATCTCATCTCTTAGCTGCTAAAAGAATACTAAAGTATCTCAAAGGCACTCAAGAATTGGGATTGTGGTACCCAAGGGAATCAGGATTTGAACTTATTGGATATTCAGATTCTGACCTTGCTGGCTGCAAAATTGATAGGAAGAGTACTACAGGTACGTGTCAATTCTTAGGCAGTCGTCTGATCTCATGGATGAGTAAGAAACAGACTTCAGTATCCATATCTACTGCTGAAGCTGAATACATTGCTGCTGGAGCATGTTGTGCACAAATACTTTGGTTGAAGCATCAACTTGAAGACTATAATCTTAAGATCAGTGGAATCCCTATCTACTGTGATAATACAAGTGCAATATCACTTACTCAGAATACTACTAGTCATTCCAGGACTAAACATATTGAGATCAAACATCACTTCATCAGAGACCATGTTGAAAAGGGAAATGTTATTATTGAGTATGTTCATACAGACAACCAGATTGCTGACATTTTCACCAAACCACTGAATGAAGCTAGATTCTCCACTCTAAGAGCGGAATTAGGCTTGTTAAAATTGGATTCATAAGCTGAGGGGGAACCTATCAGAAGACTGGGTTCAACAGCTTACTAATCTGACATCAACAAGCGTTACATTTCAAGAAGGCTGACTCTCAACAGACTAGTTGACTGATGAATTCTTGAATTCAGGGGGAACGTGTAAGACTAGCGGTACCCTTGTTTTAAAGATGAAATCTTCAATGACAGTTAGTTGAAGTTGTTTTAATCAGAAGATTTGTTCTTAATTCTTGAAGATTCGAAGATTATTTATCTTGCTGGATTGACAAACAGCAAAGGAAGATCACTAGATATTGGCTTTCACTAGTGATATATTGTATCAGACAAGTCGTTTATCAGATAAGTATCACTTTACTCATCTGTTATTATTTATGTCATCTTATATTTAAAGTGATGTGCAAAAACGTTTTATCAAAAGCACGCTTTTATAAGTAACAGACAAGTGGCGTTTCAAATTCCCGCCTGCCTGACATAATTAATAAATTTTGAATTCCGCGATTCTCGCCCGCACGATTAAAAACTGACAGATCAAATCAAACCGTCCGCGTATAACACGGAAACCGAAGCATTTCGAAATCTATAAATCCAGATCTGATCAGAAGGGTTAAACCTTACGCACCCAAAATTATTCTAAGTGAAAAAGAAGTTACTAACTCATCTTTTCTGCCTTAAAAGTGTTAAATTTCTCTCAAGCTACTACAAATTTTTCAAAATGGCCGGAGCTGAAGGACGTTATTTGAATTACGAGAAGTTCTACTCTTCTGGAACTCCTCTAATGAAGGAAATCTTGGTCAAAATTAAAGAGGCATCATTGGTGAAGGTTTTGGAAGCTCACGAGGAGTATGTTTTCACTGAAGATGTTGCTGACTACTATGGATCTAGAAAAAATGACCTAACCAAGATGATTTCCGTGGCTACTGTCGGAGGTAAAACTATTTGTGTTTCACCTGCTGTTTTGAATGAAATTTATGGCCTGAAAAATGAAGGAGGAGAGGTATTTACCCTGGCTCAAGAAAAAGAGGAAGAATTTTGGTTTGTCTGTGCGAAGGATGGAGAACCAATGACTGGAAGCCTTATGAAAACTCAGCTGAAAGACGAGTTTCAAAGGTTTGCTGATATCATTGCAAAAATATTGGAGTGTTGTACGAGCTCCTTAGATGGGTTACCTAGGAGAAGGTACCAAACAATGGTTTGCATCTACTATGGGTTGGATGTTAACTGGGCTATTCACTACTTTTATCTTCTGGCGTTAAAGAAGAATGGACATGTGGTGATGATGAGTCATCTACTCTCAGCTCTGGGATGTCCATTGGTGAACGGGAAGACAGTTCACAAGCTGAAGGAAGTAAAGATGTATGAACCAGTTAAGATTGGAGCTACTTCTAAAAGAAAGGCAAGAGGAAAAGAAGAGAAGCCTGCTGCCAAGAAACCCAAGATTACCATCAAGACGAAGTCTGCTGATCAAACAGCAAACCCTGCTGTTGAAGCCAGATCAGTAGAGTCTGCTGATGCTGCTAACCAGATAGTCACTGAGGTGACTAAGGAAATCAGTGAGATGAGTACTGAAACATCTCCAGAAAGAACTGAGTCTGACGAACCAGTTCAGATTAAAGAAGTTGGAAGAAGAACAAGGAGTTCAGTAAAGAGAACTGCTGAACCTCGACAACCTGAAGCTTTGCCCAAGCCAAAGGCAAAAAGAAAGCTAACTCTGGGAGGTCAACGAGTTACCTTTACAACTGCCCCAACTGTTCAAGTCAGAGAAAACCCTGCTGCTGAAAGACCAGTGGATGCAGTAGACCAATCTCTTGACAAGTCTGCTGTTGATGAACAGCCAACTACTTCACCAGCAGAGGAGAATGTCCCACTCATTCATCCTACACCAACTGCTGCTGTTCCACTACAAGTAGTTGAATCACCTGCCGCCAGAAGGAAGAGAACTGGTAAGGCAAAAGTTAAAGTGATCACTGCTGCTGAGCAGAAAAAGATAGATGAAGCTGAGAAGAAAAAGAAAGAAAAAGAAAACGCTCGCAAACTTAAGGAGCTTGAGGCTCAGACTAAAAACATGTCTGAAGCTGAGAAAGCTGCTAAAGAAGCTCATGATTTGGCTATGGCTATTGAAGCCAGTACCAAGGATGCTCAAGGTCCAAGGTACAGTGGTGGAATCACAATTGGAGATCCCAAGAAGCCAAAGGCTGTTATGCCAACACCCAAGCTGCCAAAGAAGAAGAGATCAGAACTGAAATATGCTCTGAACATAGTTCAAAATGATCCAGAAATGTTCAAACAATTTGTGGCAGATCTTGAGCGGTATAACGATGTTTTGGTCCGTCAGAGTCTCTTTGTTAAGGAAAAGATAAGATACAACAGATGGAGAGAATATCGTCTGACCAAGACAAAGGATCAAATAGTACAGTGGAAGGATTTTGCTGCTGAGGAAAGATGGGTCCTGCAATTTCTGGAAACTGGATGTCTAAGGCAAGCATTGGATTCAGACCACTTCTTTGATATGATTCACTATCGAATGAGGAAGTTGGCAAAGTCTGAAGCCAAGTTGCTACAAAGTTCTGTTCCTGAAACTCCTGCTTCAGATGAAAATCTACAGAACAGAATGGTCAAGCTGGCACTATCTGTAACTTTGGAAGTATGGGCAAAGAAGACCAGACATCAGAAGGGTCAACCCAGTTCAATGTTACCTATGCCAAGCTTACAACAGATCGTCTTTGGACCGGCTATCAAAACATATGAAGACTTACCTGAACAGACAACTTCACCATTTACACCTGCTCTTATATTTACACATAAAACTGTTGTTGCTGATAATGGTGTTGATGTTGTTACAGAGATAAATGAGCCAACACAGGTCCAACAGAAGATTGCTGAAATCTCAACATCATCAGAGAGGTTGCCCCAACAGCAGACTACTCTGACTGATGAACCAAAGGAGACTGACAAAACTCCTGAGATTGCTCAAGCAAGCACAGCCACTCCATCAACTTCAACAGACTTGCAACCAGCTATTTTGGAGTCCATCCATCAGCTGATTGCCAACTCAATGAAGGAAATGGAAGACAGACATAGAGAACAAATGAATACGTTTAAGGAAGTAGCCTTAACTATGCTGTCTGCTGCTGCTGAAAAAGTCCCAAAGGCTGCTGATCCTAGCCCTCTGATAGTGGAAGAAATGGCAAACATTAAAAATGAAGTACAAGCTATCAGACTGGATGTGGAAACATTTGGTGCAAGGGTCAAAAACAACACAGCTGGTTGGAGGGACATTAATGAAGTTGTTGCAAATGCAATGGAGGCTCATGAAGTAAAAGCTGAAAGCATGCTGAAAGCATTCACTACATCAGCTGACTTGATTCTGAGTTCTCAGATTCAACTGTGTGATCAAGTGGATCTTACATTCAAAAAGATTGAATCCTACAACACATTGCAGCAACTGAAGAGGGAAAATCATCTTCTGGCGGTGGATAAAAACATCAGACTGATTTGTGACGCAATTAACATCACTCCTGTTCTGCCTGAAGAACCTGTCTACCCTGCTGATGATGACAAAAAGGGGGAAGATGGAGATTCTACAACGAAGAAGAAGGGTGCTGATGCTAATTTATCAGCTGAAGTTACTGAAAAGTTGGACTCTGCTGAAAAGGATGCTGATGATGAAAATACAAGCAGACCAGACAATGAAGTAACTGAGGCAGACAACGATGCTGATGAAGAGCCCAAAGAACCAGTAAAATCTGATAAGGAGATTGCTGCTTCCAAGGACTCTGCTGCTGAACAGTTAGATCCATACGTCAAGTACAAAAGAATAGAGGATCTCAGAAGAAGATTTGAAATGCTTGAACAAGATCTCTCTAGTTCTGAACAAGAAGATGAAGACCCTGAAAATGAAGAAGAAGGAGAAACACAAGAAGAGAAGAAGGACTAGACTAAGTTATTAGACTAGGTCACTTGTAATCTTTTTGTTAAACTTGTAAAATTTTACTTTCTGTTATCTCATCTGTTAAACTTGTAACTTGTAATCAATTGATATAATCTATAAAAGTTCAAGTTTCCAACAAATCATTTCTATCTCAGAAATTTTTGAGGACTTAAACTTTAGCTTTAGGAACAGGTACTTAGCTGAAGTTTTGTCATCATCAAAAAGGGGGAAATTGTTGGATGAAGATGAAGATGGAAGACATAAAGTGAAGGGAGGTTTTGATGATTTCCAAAACATCAGAATCAGCTAAGTATGGAAGCTTAGTAAAAACCTTCTAAGATATTTGACTAAGGAAGAAGTTCATCAGACTAGTCAAATATGGTCCAGAAGACTACTGATCTATTGCTGAGAAAGAAATCAGACTGGTGGACGATCAGCCGACTCAAATCAGATTAGTTCAAGTTTGGGATCAGCCGAGTATACATCAGACGAGTAATTTCGATTAGCCAAGTGGAAGTAGATCAGAAGATCAGTGCAACGGTAATAAATGCACTTGGAGTAATAAATGATGAAGAGGAAGGGTATTAATGACAAATGATTGAAGAGAAACCTCGTATCAGATTGGTGCATTTAATGCGATCTGACAGCAAGTACAGCAGAGTGTACAGTGTTCAGTCGCAGGTAGCCGTTTCTGCAGGAAGGACCAGTACTCGAGGATTTGAACAGCTGTCGATCTCTCAACGGGCAGAAATTCAAATCTCCAAGTATAAATAGTTCAGTTCATGAGTTGAAGAGAAGAACAACACAGAGACAACACACTTTGAGAGCTAAAATTCGAAGCTGAACTTCTCTAAGTCTCAAAACTCAAGAACAGAACACTCATCAGCTAAGTCATTTGTTGACGAAGCAAATAGAGAGAAAAATAGAAAATACTTGTAAAATCTGAGTGATTTTGTTAGGTTGTGTTGTGAGGAGTAGATATCAATCTTTGTGAGCGATATTACTTCAGAGATTAGGAATTTCTTTGTGATTTCCTACTACGAACTTGTGGCCAGTTCATCTGTTGGTTGGCGCAAGCAGAGTGTACTGTAATCTTTGTGACTATAGTATAACCCAAGATCTAAGTGACTTGGAAGAGTGGACTAAAGGATTTACATCCATATAACCACTATAAAAATCCTTTGTGTTTTTAACCTGCATTATTTTCTGCATATTTGAAAGAACAGTTTTAAAACACTTAAAAGGTTAACTGCTGAAAAGTTTTATAAAGGAGTTTATTTAAAAAACTGGGGATAAAACTATTTCAAGGTTAAAGAAAACTACTTGTGAAAAACACTTGATAAATCCGTTGCAAGTTAGTTTATTTTAAACTCTGATTTTGATAAAATCAGCTGAGTGAAATCAGAAGAGTGGTCAACTCTGCTGTTCAAAGCTTTGTGCTAGATCAGCTTAGTCTGCTTACTGTTCTCGATCAGCTTAGTCTGCTGAACAGAAAAGTTAGAAGTTTTAAAAGGCAAATTTTTGAAGAGGTTTATTCACCCCCCCCTCTAAACCTCATCTGACCACTTGGGACCAACACATTACTTTAGCTGAGCCATTAGAGGCTGATTTCTGGAAGTTAGCGGCAAAGCCAAATGAAGTCCTCTCTGGAAGTATCAAGAAGAATCAACTGAAGGACGAACTTCAGAGGATGGCAGATTTGTTTGCCAAAGTGATAGAAAACTGCACATTTTCCTTGGACAGTGTGCCCATGAAGAGATATCACACGATGATAGCAGTTTACTATGGGCTGAAAGTAAACTGGGCAAGTTATGTTTGGTACATTCTTGCTGATCACAAGGAGCGTGGTCACACACTTCATAGAATTTTCCTTAGTCATCTGATGCTGAACTTGGGATGCTCTATGATGAATGGCAAGGTTGTTCATAAGGCCAAGGAGCTGAAAATTTATGAAGCTGTTAAGGCCTTGAAGCCTGTTGTGCCTCCTGCTGTGCCAAAAAAGAGGCAATCCAAAAGGAAGGCTACTGAGCCTAAAGAGCCTGTTGATAAAGCAAAGAAAAGCAAGGCATCTGTTCAAACAGCCAAGCCAGCTGTTCAAGCCAAAACAGAGTCACCGGCTGAAAAGAAAACTGCTGATGCTGTCATAGATCAGACAATTAAGGAGATTAAATAAATGGCTTATGGTTCTCCCTCTAGAACCATCTCTTCTGATAAGCCATTGGAAACTGTCTCAAAAAGGACAAGGAGCGCGTTGAAAGACACTGCTGCTTCTGCTACTGTCCCTTTTACCAAGAAATCTGCCAGAAAGAAGATGAATTTCAATGAAGACACTACTAAACTTTCTGTGTCGGTAAGAGAAAGCCTTTCAACAGCAGAAAGGCCTGTTGGATCAAAGAAGAAGTCTACTGAAGTTAAGTCAGCTGATGAACAAGTTAATCAGACTACTTCTGCACCAACAGCTGAGGTTGGTTAACCTCAAGAGGATCCTGAAGTGCAGATCCTCGAACCAGTTGCTGCTGCACCAATAGCAGTTGTTGATCCTGAACCAACAGCTGTGGCACCAGTTGTTGAATCAAGAGCTGCCAGGAAGAAAAGGACTGGCAAAGCAAAAATATCAGCTTATCACAAGAAGAAGCGCGAGGAAGCTGAGCAAAGAAAGCGTGATGAAGCTGAACTCCAAAGAGCCCTTGAAGCTAGCAAAAGGGAAGCTGAAGTCAGGAACATGACTGAAGCTGAGCTGGCAGCTAAGGAGGAAGCTGATTTTGCTAAAGCTCTTGAAGACAGCAAAAAGGATGCCCATGGTCCAAGGAGGACTGGTGGGATAGTGATTGGCAAATCACTAGAAGGAAAGTTTGTACTACTAAGAGCTGCACCAGTAAAGATAAAGAAGAAAGAAGTGAGAAGGGCACTTGAAATTGTCAAGAGTGACCCCAACACTTTTTCAATGTTTGAAGCTGAATTGGCAAAGTACAACACCCTTCTCCAATCCAAGACTGTATTCCTGCCTGAAAAGATCAGATACAACAAATGGAGGAATTACAGACTGAAGAAATCCTGTGAGGAGTTCAGAGCCTGGAAGGAGGCTGCTGCTGAAGAGAGTTGGATAATGAATTGGCTGCAAACCAACAATATTCAACAAGCCTTAGACACAGATTTCTTTCACAGTAGAATACATGAGTATGCCAAACTCATTGTATCTAAGGAGGCAACGGCTATAAAGGAATCTATGCCAAATAAGCCTGGTCCATCTGATGACAGGTTTGAAAGAGACGTCAAAGTTGCAGTTTATGTCACCTTGGAAAAATGGGTTGAAAGATCAGTCTATATCAGAGGAACTTCAAGTGATCTGCCCAGCTTACCAAGTCTGCAACAAATAGCTTTTGGTTCTGAAATCAGTTCTTATCAAGAGCAAGTTAGACTACCTCAGACAACATCACCTTTCGTGCCTGTTGATTTCATTCATCATAAAACTGTTGTGTCTGCTGATGGTTCTGAGTTTACTCATGTGACAGATAAGGCTGCAGATAAAGAATCAACAGAAGAGGAGAAAGCAGTTGAGCCACAAATTGAAGATACTACAAAGCTGCTAACTGCTGCACCTTCCATCCCAGCTGAATCTACTTCCACTTCAATCTTGGATTCCATTAAAGCCTTGATTGAAAGTTCTATGAAGGAAATGGAGGAGAAGAACCAGCTGATGATGAAGCAAGTGGAGGAGGCTACTGCCAAGATTGTGCAGAATGCCATTGATAACTTTCCTCTGCCACCAGATAATTCTCTGCAATTGACTCAAAGTATCTTAAGCCTGAACAGAAATGTTGAAGAAGTGAAGGTTGATGTAAGTCATCTGCACACTGCTCTTCAAAGACATGAGTCTGATATTGCTAGAATTGCTAAGGTCATAACAGAAGTTGGTTAAGCTGAAATTGAGAAGAATGCTACTATGATGCATGAATTTTCAACTATTACCAACAAGGCAGAAGAAGAAATATAAACACTTCAACTAAATGTTGATTGTGTAAATGACCAAGCTGGTGAAATAAAATCAACTTTGAATCATCACACTGCCCAACTTCAAGTGGTGGATCAAAATATCAGAAAGCTGTGTGCTGCTGTCAACGTCTCTCCTGATCAACTCAACCCTGCTGCTGATGACAAAAAGGGGAAGAAGAATCAGCTAGGAAGACTGTTGTTGTTGCAACTGTTCCAGTACAAGACCAAAGTGCTGCTGCTGAAAAGCCAAGTGAAGACAAAGTACTTGAAGAAGAAGCTAATGATGAAGAAGCTGAGATAAATGAAGAGCCCAAGGACGTAGCAAAATCTGACAAACAGATTGCTGCATCTAAGGACACTGCTGAAGAACAGCTTAATCCATACGTGAAGTATAGACGCATTGGGGAAATAAGAGCAAGATTTGAAGCAGATGAAAGAAGAGAAAAACTAAAGAATCTTGCAAATATTTTTTCAAGTGGCGAAGATGAGGATGAAAGTGATGAAGTTGATGAAGGAGAAGAAGAAGATGAAGAAGATGAAGAAGCTGAAGACTAGACTAGATCTTCTAGACTAGGATTTAAATTGAAAATTTGCAATCAACTTACTTTATTTGTATTTTTCACTTAAATTCATTTTCTTGTAAACTTGTACTGTAATCTTTCAGAAAATATTTATAAAAGTAAAGTTTCCAACAAATTTTTTCTATCTCAGAAATCTTTGAGGACTTAACTTTAGTATTAGGTACAGGTATTTAGCTGAAGTTTTGTCATCATCAAAAAGGGGGAAATTGTTGGATGAAAATGAAGACTTAAAAGTGAAGGGAGGTTTTGATGATTTCCAGAAGATATTTGACCAAGGAAGAATACAAATCAGAAGGGTCAAATATGGTCCAGAAGACTACTGATCCGTTGCTGAAGAAAGAAATCAGACTGGTGGACTTTCAGCCGACTCAAATCAGATTAGTTCAAGTTTGGGATCAGCCGAGTACACATCAGACGAGTGATTTCGATCAGCAGAGTGGAAGTGGATCAGAAGTTATTGCAACGGTAATAAATGCACTTGGTGTAATAAATGCTGAAGAGGAAGGGTATTTATGGCAAATGATTGAAGAGAAACCTCGGATCAGCTTGGTGCATTTAATGCGGACTGACAGGAAGTATAACAGAGTGTACAGTGTTCAGTCGCAGGCAGCCGTTTCTGCAGAAAAGGACCAGTACACGAGAATTTGACAACTGTCGATCTCTCAACGGGCAGATTTTCAAATCTCAAGTATAAATAGTTCAGTTCAAGAGTTGAAGAAGAAGAAGCAACACAACTGAGATTAAAATCCGAAGCAGAATTCTTCTAAGTCTCAACCTCAAGAACAGAACACTCATCAGCCGAGTCATTTGTTGACGAAGCAGAATAGAGAGAAAACAATATATACATACAAATCTGAGTGATTTTGTGAGAAAAGTATTGTGAGAAGTAGATATCCATCTAAGTGAGTTATATTACTTCAGATAGTAGGAGTTTCTTTGTGATTTCTTATTGCGCACTTGTGGCTTTTCATTTGTTGAATTGCGCAAGCAGAGATATATTGTAAACTGTGTGTTTATAGTATAACCCAAGATCTAAGTGACTTGGAAGAGAGGGCTAAAGGATTTAAATCCATATAACCAATATAAAAATTGCTTGTGTTTGAGTTTGCATATTTAATTTGCATATTTTCAAAAGTTTTCAAACATTCAGTTAACTGTTAAAGATTTGAAGAAAACGGAGTTTATTAAAACTGGGGATAAAATCTTTAAGTTAAGAAAAACTACTTGTGAAAAACACTAGATACATCCGCTGCAAGTTAGTAAATTTAAACTCTGATTTTGATAAAATCAGCTAAGTAAAATCAGAAGATTGGTCAACTCTGTTGTTCAAAGCTTTGTGGGAGATCAGCTTAGTCTACTTACAATTCTTGATCAGCTTAGTCTGCTGACAGAAAAAGTTAGAGAATTTTAAAGATAAATTTTTAGAGGTCTATTCACCTCCTCCCCCCCTCTAGACCTTATCTGACCACTTGGGACCAACACAAAACTTACCAGTAATATTTTTTTTTTAGAAATAACGAAATTAAGCTATTCTTCAACAAATACGTATCAAGTTAATGCAAGCAATTATATGGGCTGGCCGAATGAAGCCCATTACTCGAATTATAGTAGTTACTTTAAGTGGGCTTTAAGAAATTAAATAAGAACTTTTATTAGTTTTGTTTATACATGTTTCATGTTTAATATAAAGAGCGTATTTTTTTCATATTTTATTTTATCAAACTTAGGGTGATCATGATAACAATGATAATTTACTTAAAAACTAATTTGCTCAAGATAAACCTATGCTGAAACTTAAAATAGAAAATAATTTTTTTTAATAAATTATTAAAGCCTTTAGGGAAGAATTTCTATAATTTCATGAAATCTCGGAACTAGGTCTTTCAATTAGGTTTACCGAGCCAAGTTTGGAGTGACTCAAGCTTCAGATTTCATGATTATGGTTTAAAAAAATTGGTTCATATATTAATTCAAGTTTCGAACCTATATTAAATATGCTCGAACTAGATTCTTTTTAAAAATTTATGTATGATTAAGATTCATTAGTCATATTTAATTTTTCTGTTACACAATTATATATTGTGTCTACACAAGAAGGAAAGAATAATTGAAAAAAATTCAATTTCTGCGAAAAAAAAATTCAACCTAAGATAAAAATATTTTAATTCAGTCTAAAAAAAAGGAAAAATGTTGTTAGGTTCAATATAAGACTAAAATATAAAGTAAAAACTCAGAGTTCGATTTTGTGGAATAATTATTATAGTAATCATAAATTAGGTTGTGAAACATATAAAGACAAAGAATACAACCACCTCCACGGGATTTTTATTATTGACAGTTCATATCATCCTCACAAACTTATTCTGCAGAACCTACAATCTACATGAGCATTACACAAAAGGTTATCATACTTATGCATAGTCATAACAAGTTAACAACATATTATTCACATGTCAGGATTTATCAACAAAAGTGAGTCACTCCACATTCATAATTAAATTCTATGGAGGTTTATCTATTGAACTTCAATCTAACACCTAACAACAGTAAATGATATTGCTATATTCATACATGCATGCATAAGAAATTTAGCTTCAACTACACATTCCTTCAGGGCAACAAACTCCACGCAATTGCGTTGAGCAAATTCCCTATCATTTTCGGTGAATATACGTGACAAAATTCATAAATTACTGTTGTATATGGTGGTGTATAGCTACCACAGCACGGCGTCAAATTATGGCCGCAAAATTCAACAATGCAAAATGGTTGCTATGTATAATATCTTATGTGTAATTATATATTTATGAAAAATCTTATCTTCACATGGATCGGGTGGCACTGCTTTTTTTTTTTTTTTTTTTTTTTCTCCGAATGGAATTGGATGTTTCTTTCTTGATAGGTGGCACTATTTAACCAATTGTACGTCCAGTCTATATCAATATACTACCACTAGCTACACTTTTCACACATTCACAAATAATTAATCAGAAGTAAAAAAGAAAGAATTACTTCAATCAAGTACATATATTATCTATACTATTAAAAAACAGAAACCTGTTTTTACTCACAAAGTGGCGGTTGTGACACCATGCTACACCAAAAAATTATCACTTTCCAAAATTACCCTTTTTGCTAGAAAACGCCTTCCCAAAAAATAACTGCAAGATAAATTTGAACTTATCTTTATCCACGTTTCTTTTTGCCACTCTTTAAGCCCATATTTATTTATTTATTTATTTTGTAATTTTTCTTTTCCTTACAACCATTTCTCCCAGTAACCGTAAATTTGAACTTATCCATAGGTCCACTCCCCACATTTCTCTCTCTCTATATATTTCTTGTGCATTAAATAGTTAGTATTAGTATAGATGTAGTCTCTTATGAATTTACTTTTTCTTATTATATTTTCATTTCTAAATGCTTGCTTTAATTTCGTTTTTAGATCAATATGTTATTTGACTCAACTGATTTTTAATTCACTACAAAAAAAAGGGTCTTCAGCAACGCCATGATTCCAACGGAAATAAAAACTGTTACTATTAGTAACGAACTTATAACAAAATACCAACAGAAACAATATTCCATCAATAGTAGCGACAAATTACCAACAAAATATCTAAAAGAATATTTTTCGTAGTTATTCTGTTGTTAAGTTGTAGGAAAAATTGATCCATAGCGACGGAATCATTCCATTGGAATATAATTCGTCACTAGTTTTTTAGTCACTTACAGATTTGTAACTAAACAACGACGAAAACGATGTTCCATCAATAATAGCGACAAATTACCAACTAAATATCTAAACAAAATATTTTTCGTAGGTATTCCGTTAACTATTCGTCACTATTTTTTTAGTCACTTACAGATTTGTAACTAAACAACGATGGAAAGGATGTTCCATCAATAATAGCGACAAATTACCAACTAAATATCTAAACAAAATATTTTTCGTGGGTATTCCGTTGTTAAGTTGTAAGAAATATTGATCCATAGCGACGAAATCATTCAAATGGAAAATAATTTGTGGCTATTTTTAAGTCAGTTACATATTTGCAACTGAACAACGACGGAAATAAAAGAAAATTATGTTATTACAAAAATAACGACAAATTACCAAAGCATATAAAATGAAAAGAATATGTCTAGAAATTATGTTGTTAAACTGTCACAACTATAAACTAACAGCGATGTCATAACTCTAACAGAAAAAATTGTCACTCTTAGTAACAAATTTATAATGAATACTAACAGAATAAAATATAAAATGTCCTCATTTGGTAGCGACAAATTACTAACGGAACATCATGATATTTTTTTTTTGTTGTTGTAGGAATTTGGTTATTAAGTTGTATGAAAAATGTTCCATACGACAAAATCTTTATTAGTAACGAATTTATAACTGAATAATAATGAAATTACAAATAAAAAATATACATTCGATAATAGCGACAAATCACCGATGGAATATCATAAGAAAGTTTCGTAGAAATTCTATTAAATTATTAAATTTCCTCACTATTTTGGTGTTCGTGACAAACATGCCACTGAACGACGATAAAACAAATAATCGTCGTAAAGAATAACGACAAATTACCAACGGATATAAGCAAATATATTGTGCATAACAATTCTGTTGTTGACCTTTAACTAAAAAGAACCGTCATAAACAACATAATTCCTATAAAACTAATGTGGTTTATTAAAATCACAATTATCTGCAAACGGAACTAATTAATTTTCAGATTATTAAAAATAAATTTATTTTAAAACTCTTTTGAGAAAAAGTATAAGTATTTAATCTTTATTTATACGTTTAATTAAATTTTAAAACTAAAAATAATAATTTTTTATATATACCTGACCCTCCCTCTCCCTGTGTTAAAACAATATATTTTACGATTAATCAGTATCAGACTCGCCATTTGCTCAACTAGTACCATCGATGATCGCTCTTAGATGTTGAGTTATTTATTCTATCAAATAATTATTAGATTTTAACTATAGTTATATGTAAAAGTTATGATTAGTTCAACTACTTAACCCATTAAATTTGAGTTTGACTACTCTTAGGGTATTATGGTCTTTTGATATTTTATTTTTATAAAATATAATTTAAAACATGGAGAAAGTACAAAATTATTATAATTTATATAAAATATAATTTTAAAGAAGAACAAAGGATAACATTCTTTTTTTATTTATGAATCTTTTAAACAACAATTAATATATGAGATGTCTAGGTAATTATTGAAACCTCAAGGATATTTTTATAATTTTACTGAACATAAGGGATAACCATGCAATTATATATTTATATATATATTGTCAATTATAAATCAATAAAGTTGTCCAGCTCAATTGGTTGCAACATCTTATCTATACAATCAAATCATGAGGTCAAGGGTTCAAATCCCACCTCCTACAATCTAATTAAAACATACCGCCTAGGCGAGCATCTAATTAAAACATACCGCCTAGGCGCTCAGTCGATGGTCAACCGCCTCGGCGTAGCCCAGGCGATAATTGCTCGCCTAGGCCTTGCCTAAGTGTCCAGGCGATAACCACACCCTACCAACATATTTATGCCGACATAATATTTCCAACAGATTTGCTAGGCGTTGCCTAGTAGCCCAGGCCATGCCTACCGCCTCATCGCCTAGGTGCAGCCCAGGTGCCCGGGCGATGGTGAACCGCCTAGGCGTACGAGCGGCGGGGGTTAACTGCTCGCCTAGGCGTTGCCTAAGCGCCCGGGCGATGGTTAACCGCCTAGGAGTAGCTCAGACGCACGAGTGGGGGTTAATTGCTCGCCTAGGCATTGCCCAAGCGCCCTGGCGATAACCACATCGCTACCAACATATTTATGCCGACATAATATTACCAACCGATTTGCCGACATAAATATAATTCTGATACAAAATCCGTTGCAATGTTTCCAACCAATTGGCGACCAACAGAATTACCAACAAAAAAATTGTACAACATTTTCCAACAAAGTTACCAACAAAAAATATATTGTCGCTATATTTACTAACGGAAAATTATTTCGTCACTCCATTTACCTATGGGGCCTTCACAAACGGAATATCCAACGGAAAAAATCCGTTGCTACACTTGAATACCAACGGAAATCGAGGCTTCACCAACGAAAATTTTCGTTACTGAAAACCCCTTTTCTTGTAGTGATTAGATACTTTTTAAACCTATATCTTCTAAGTTTTTTTTTTTTTTTTTTAATTTTTGATTTTTTTTTTGTTGCTTAACAGGTTAATGAAAAGAATAATGAAAATGGTGATTAGGCACATGAATGGTCCAAAGGGGATGACACGGAGCTGCTGCGGAGACCCATTTTGTGATTTTTCTTTAAGGTTATTGGGATTAATTTTTGGTTTTTGTGTAAAATAAATTTTTTTTTTTCCTTTTTGCTGAGTCTCACACACATCAAAGAGGGGAAGGAAGCAAAAGCAAAAACCAAAGGATAATCTATAGAAAAGAATTCGATGGAGTATGTTGGCCGTGAAAACAAATTTTGGTGACTGAAATATGTCTCAATTTACTTTTTGTATGTAATTTTGGCTCTCATGATTGACCACGATAAATTATTGTACCATGTGATGTTAACTCATAATTTAACAATTAGGTATACCAATTATATAAAAGTATCTATCTCAAGTATGTATAAATAAATTTCTTTATATTTAAGGTAGTTAAGTGCGCAGGTACTGCGTGCCACGATTGCTAGTAACATATAAACGGCAAGGCAGTCAATGAACAGTTCCAACCAATTTCTTTACATTTTTATTTGACACGTTTAATAAAAAAACGACATGGTTTCAATTAAAATCGTGAATATATAGTTCCTTCATGTCTCATTTTCTTTTCAATTTTTCTTTAATGGTTTGATTTATGGTCTGATTATGAGGTGTTTGTCCCAGCTGCTCCTTCAATGTATTTTCTTTCACGACTCTAATTGAGGTTTTGGGATTTAATTAATTTTGGGTTGCCTCAGCTTCTCCTTCAATTTCTTCTTCTTCCAAGACTTATCATAGAGGTTTTTACTTGTGGTTTGGGGATTTAATAAATTTTGGCTTGCCTGTGATTTCTGCCGTAATCCGCACGAGGGGTTGGTGAATTTTTCGTCTATTTTGATAATTGCTTTGTTCTTCTTGTCTCATCTTTTTATCCGGGTAATTTCTTCTACCGCCTTTTTAATTTAATTTATTCATATTGGTCCAATATCAATTTTATTTTTTCTCTATTTTGCAATTGATTCCTATTTCTCAATTATTTTAATTTTTCTTTTCCAGATATGTATCGTTTTTGGCAGTTAACTTATTTGGGTGAAATATTTACGTGTCACTTCCTCACAATTGTGTATCTTCTTCCATCGCCTCTATTGTTCATATCATATATGTCTATTTTAATCATTCTCTCTCAAGAACAAGTGTGCCATGTTTTTGCTCTCAACCTTATTTGCTTTGGAGGTTCTTATTTTTTTCTTTTCAGTTCATTTAATCTTTGTGATTGTTTGGTTTGCTCAGGTCTATTCGTTTATTTATGCGAGTTAATTTTATTTTTTCTGTATTTATTCTTGCAGGGAAGAATTTGCAGCTTTTCTACGTTTGTTTATATTTTCTTTGATTCTCTTATTTTAAATACATGTGTTGTGGCCCTCTATTTGAGTAGTTGTGGATTATTTTTATCAGTGATTGTCTCCCTTTTTCTTACATGACTATTTTGCAGAGAGAGAGAGAGACAAATTAATAATTCAATCTTATTCTGAGTTACTGACATTAAAATCATGCTTTACTTATTAAGGCAATGGCTAATAGACATTCGAATAATTTAAAAGTTATTGTTGAAAATACGATGAAAGACCATTTCTTACACAATGAATCTGCTGAATCATTTCCAAGGGATGACATATTTTCATTAGCAAATGTTCCGAGTTACGAAAAGGTACATGCTCTCCTCTATATTAAGGCTCTCATCCATATTAATGTTCTTGTGGTAATTCTTTTGTTGTTTATGAAGATTACTTTGTTACATAAGATACATCCTTCTTCTGATTTTCTAAAAAAGTTATATTTTAGCAACTTATTGACATATTCTGCATCTCCTAAATATTGTTTTCTCTTATATCCTAGGTTGAAAATTCTATTGTGAAAGTCAATGCTAAGATTACAGATCTTGACTAGAAATACTTCTATATGGCTTGTGGAAAATGTTATTCCGGGGTGAACGCTGAATTCAAATATAAATACACATGTGTGGCCTGTAAACGTCCTAATAAGGCAGCCTCAAGGTTTGTGCTTAGATCAATGGTTTTTATGATTTTGGTTTAATAATCATCTGTATACTAAATCAATCAATTTGATATTAGGGAGAAAATACATCTCAATGTTTACGATGCTAGTGGTTGTTTAGATGTAACAGTTTTTGGACCCGAGGCTGTGAAAATACTTCAGATGGATTATGTTATGTGCATGGAGTTATACAATGCAGTAATATTTAGTTATATTTTTGGGATTTAAAAAAATAAAGTAGATTATGTGATTTCTGAATATTTGCTAATACATTGTGTTCCAAGGAAAATTTCCCTCTGTTAACAACTTCAATGAAAGGCTTTCTTCTGGAGAGTTTTTCATGAAAATCAAATAGCGTAAACGTCATATTAGTGGAATGGAACAATATGTGTATGATGTTTGTCATCTAGAACGTGTTGAAGATGCTTCAAAATACGAGGAAGTGAAAACTTTGGAACAGCACGAAATGAGCTTACCCCATTATCAACTATCTAGAAAGTCACCTGTTATGAGAACCTTATTTCAAGAAGGTACATACTTGTTCTGTGATGAATACAATTCTCCTATGTCTTACTTAGTTGATATTGTCTCTAAATTGCTCTTTTACTTCGTTGACACATGCCAGTGCTCTATTAATGAAGATGGCCATGGTGGTGCTTCTCAAGACTCTTCGACCTAAACAACTGCTTTGGAGATGTTTTGCACTGATGTTTGTTTCTTTTTGGCCATCTAAACATAAAACTTAGTTTATATGAAAATAAATACATGTCCCTATATTAAGATAGCACTGTACTTTTGCTACTACGGTGACTTGGATTTTGTATGTTTATAATATATATATATATATATATTAGAATATATAAGAGGGTAAGGCATGTGTGTACAATGTATGGTTTTTCTTTTCCCTTTTATTTTAATCCCCTATCCCTCAAAACTACGCCGTTTTGCATCCTAAACGCCGCCGTTTTGTTCTGCCCTCTAGTAGTTGAACGCCATGTATTTTCTTTAAAAGGATATGCTTCTTATCATGCAGAAGATAGATAATTTGATGCTAAATTTTTCTATTTCTTTATCATAAAATTTTCATGAAGTAAAATATTAATGGTTTCGTCTGTTATGCATCATGGTTGAGCTGCAATCTCTGAAATATTTGAATTTGGGATACAATGAGATAAGTGGTACTTTGGTTCAGCTTAAAGGTAAGTAATACTCTCATTTTTAAATAAGATGGTGTAAATAATGATTCATTTAGTGTTTGCGGTATTTTTTACATCTCTAATATTTTTCTGGTACTGGTTTAACAAATTTGGAGAGCTTAAACCTTGATCCTTGCAGGATTATTGATGAAGGGATGGTTCATCTTGCAGGTAAATTCGTTATTACCATTGTTAATGTTATGTCAAAAACAAGACTTTTGTTTTGTTCTCCTGTATGATACATGGATCAAAATTTCATTTCGGAAGTATGTTTCGGTCAGCTAAATATTATAAACTTTTCATTTATTTTTCGAAAATATTTCGGAAACATTAAGGAAAAATTGTAAAAAAAAAATCAAAGTAAGAAAATAAGAGTCTCAAGGCAAATAAATAGTTTCGGAATTACATCTTTTTTCGTTTCGTCAAAAACGAAAACTTTTCGATGTTTTCGATGGAAAAGATGGAAATTTTGATCCATGCTTGTATCTTTGTTGTTACTACTGCCTTCTTTTTTTCACTTGTTGACTTTTTGTTTGTTCTGATGTATAATTCTTAGGCTTATCTGGCCTAAAGTTCTTGGAGTTGTATGATACTGAAGTTTGAAATAATGGACTGCGTCATCTTTCTGGTTGGTGCAATCTTCTAACTGAAGTCTTCATTTGAACTTCGAATAAACACTGTCAAGCATTAGTATATTTCTTTTGAGTTCTCTAATAAGTATACAGAAATTGAACCTCAATCTTACAGAATTACATATATTATCATATTAAAAGCTCATATTTCAACCATATAACATTAAATTGCTTCATGTTTTTCAGTATGATGTTTTATTTGGTTACCTAACATATATTTGAAAGTATGGTATAAGTTAAAATAGACAATTGAGTTGTATGATTAATTATTGATACTTTCTTTTACAGGTACACTTGATGGATTTAATCTTTATTATTATTTGCAAAATGCATGACTCACTAAATTGGTGTCCTTGTCTCAAACTCTAGGATCACAAGTGCAATTTCGTAGCATCTGAAGTCACTTAAAAGTTTGAAATCACTGTCATTAGAGTCCTCCAAGGTGACTGCCAATGACATGATGAAGCTCCAATTAATGGATCTGCCAAACCTGGTGAGTTTTAGGACCGAATAATCATATAGCATCAATCCATTTCTAAACATGAACTTTGCGTTCAACATTCATCCGTTCCACGTGTGAAGCTTTCTTTTGTATTGTTCTATATAAAGAATTGCATATAATAAGTTCCTTTTGCATGATTAAAATTTGTTCCTTTGTGGAATTGTGGGATGTCATCAACTCCAAAGTTCTGTACAGAAATTATGGGCCGTGTAAATCTTAAGTTCCTTCTTAAGATGATTAGCAATAATACATTTTGTTGGTCAGCTGTTGGTCCCAAGTGGTCAGTTGAGGTCTAGTGGGGGGGGGGGAGGGGAGTGAATAGACCTCTTTACTTTTTCAAATTTCTCCAACTTTTCTTATCAGCAGAGTAAGCTGATCGAACTGGTGAGACTACTTTGTTGATTGCGTACTTAGCTTAAACAGCGAAGTTGACCACTCATCTGATTTACTTATCTGTTTCAATTTAAATCAGAGTTTGAAACTTGTATGTAGCGGATTTATCAAGTGTTTTTCAAACAAGTTACTTTCTTACTTAAAAGATTTAATCCCCAGTTTTAAACTCCTTTTAAAATCTTTTAGTTTGCTCAAAGTGTTTGTACGCTTTTGAAGTATGCAAGTAATCAAACACAAAGAATTTTTATAGTGGTTATATAGACAAGAATGTCTTTTAGTCCACTCTTCCAAATCACGAAGATTTTGGGTTATACTAGAAACACTAAGTAACATAGTACACTATTCTTGTGCTTTTACAACAAATGATAAAGCCACAAGTTCGCTATAGGAGATCATCACTCACAAAGATGGATATACACTTCGCACAACGCTCACAGTTTACAGAAATCATTCAGATTTAGTTTTTGCTTTGTTTCTTCAACTCGGCTTTGTCAACAGATGACTTGACTGATAGTGATATGTTTATGGGTTTTTAAGAATTAGAAGATTTTGATCTTTGAATGCTCTCTCAGTTGTTGTGTTCTTCTCTTCTCTAACTCTTGAATTCAAATCTATTTATACTCGTGAATTTGAATTTTTGTCCGTTGAAGTAAGACAGATTTTCAGATCTTCCTCGAGCAGTGGTCCTTGTTTCAGAACGACTTCTTCAACTGTTCATTGTACAGTTCTGCTGTACTTTCTGTCAAGTCGCATTTAATGCACCTTGCTGATCCGAGGTTTCTCTTCAATCATTTGTCTTTAATACCCTCTTCTTACAACGTTTATTACTTCAAGTGCACTTATTACCGTTGTAATAACTTCCTGATCACTTCCACTCTGTTGATCGAATCTACTCTGCTGATGAACACTCTGCTGATTCAAATCGAATCGTCTAATTTGACTCTGCTGAAATCCACCAGTCTGATTCTGCACTCAGCATCAGATCAGTAGTCTTCTGGACCAAAATTCAACCTTTCTAATTTTATTTGTCTTCTCATATTGAATTTTCAGAGGCTTGCTAAGCTTCCATTACTTAGCTGATGACTTTTGGAAATCATCAAAACCTCCCTTCACTTCTTCATCTTCAACCAACAATTTCCTACTTTTTGATGATGACAAAACTTCAGCTAAGTACCTGTAACTAAACTAAAGTTAAGTCTTCACACAAAATTTCTAAGATAGATATTAAGTTGGAATTTGTAATCTTTTATTGATTTAGAACATATTACAACTACATCAGATAACAAGAAGAATGAAAAGTTACAAAAAAAATTACAAAGTGATAAAGAAAAGTAAATTAGTCTTCTTTTTCTTCTTCATCATCTTCACTTTCACCATTAGAGAAAGTTAGAACTAGTTTCTTGGTTTTGTCAGTAGCACCAATTCTAGCTCTTATTTCCTCTATTCTTTTTGTCTTTCTAAATGGATCTAGTTGTTCTTCAGCAGAATCCTTAGAAGCAACAATCCTTTTGTCTTCCTTTGCCGCATCCTTGGGTTATTCTTCTTCAGCTTTATGATCAACATTTTCAGTAGCTTCAGCAGTTTGTTCAGCTTCATCAGCAGCCTTAGTATCTTCAACAGGCTTATTTGTTGGCTCTTTAGAACTTTGAACTACTTCAGTAGCTTCAACAGTAACATTCTTCTTGTTAGCAGATTCTTCTTCTCCTTTTTTGTCATCATCAGCAAGGTCGATTTCTCAGCTGGGACAAGAGTAATATTGACTGCATTACATAGCAATATGACGTTGTGATACATTGCAGACAGTTGTAGTGCTTGTTATTTTTTTTTTAACCATCAGTACCGCAGCTTGATCATTCAGATAGTCCAGGTTGTGATGGAGAGTTGCAACCTCTACACCTATCTGATTGGTACTTTCACAGAAGCCTTGAATTAGATTTGTTGTCTTTTCTTCACCAGACTCTGTAGCATTCACAAATGCTTGGTTAACGTTCATCCAATTAGCCTCATTCTTCTAAATGGTTTCACTGATTTGTTGAATATCAGCCTTCATACCACTAACTTAATTTGTCAATGTAACTAAGCCTTCTTTCAACAGCACAAAACTATCAGTAGGCTATGGAATGCTTTGAACAATGCTCTAAACAAGTCTGGAAGCAGCCTCTTCAAATTTTTGCAGCAACTCCTTATTCTTTTCCTCCATCTCTTCCATTGCATTTTCAATCAATGCTTTCATGGACTCCATGATTGTTAATTGAACATTTTCAGTTGAGGTGGTAGGAATGGCACTTCCTTCTTTTGTAGGAGTAGCTTCAGCTTTCCAAGTGATAGCTAAAGGCTCCTTTTCAGTGATGACTGCATCCAGTGGAACTTGAGGATCAACAATATGTAGTTCCTCAGATGAGTCCTTCATTTCTTGGTTTAGATCAGCACCAACATCTGTAACATGAATAAAATTAACACCATCAGTAGACACGACTGTTTTATGATGAATAAAAGCTGCAGGTACAAACGGCGAAGTCGTCTGATGTAAGTTGATAGGTTTTTGGTATTTCCTGATTTCTGAACCAAAAGCAATATGCTGTAAACTCGGTAGGTTTGGTAGATCACTTGATGTTCCTCGTCCGTATCTTGATCTTTCCACCCATTTGTCCAAGGTTACGCAAACTGCTATCTTCACAGCTCTTTCTGCTAAGTCTTCACTCATTTGGGTCTATTTGGCATTAATTCTCGCAGTGTTGTGGATTCTTTCTGTACAATGAGCTTCACGTACTCATGTACTCTATCATGAAATAAATCAGAGTCCAAAGCTTGTTGAATGTCATTGCTTTGCAGCCAATTCAGCACCCAACGTTCTTCAGCAGCATCCTCATTCCAAGCTCTGAATTCTTCACATGTTCTGTTTACCCTGTAGTTCCTCTAGCGATTGTATCTGATCTTTTCTGCTAGGAACATACTCTTTGATTGTAGAAGTGTGTTGTACCTTTCCAATTCTTCCTTAAACCTTGCAAAAACAGCAGGGTCATTATTCACTATTTCAAATGCCCTTTTTACTTCTTTCTTTTTCTTTGACACAGGTTCAGGACGAGGTAAAACAAACTTTGCATCCTTGGGATCACCAATTACTATACCACCGCTTCTTCCTGGGCCATGAGCATCTACCTTGCTTGCCTCGAGAGCTTTGGCTAAGTTTGCTACTTCTTTAGCAGCTAACTCTGCATTAGTCAAGTTCTTGACTTCTACTTCAGCTCTGCTGGCTTCAAGAGCTGACTTTAGCTCAGCTTCATCTTTCTTCCTTTGCTCAGCCTCTTCTCGCTTTTTCTTGTGGTATCTTGGTATCCTAGCCTTACCAGTTCTCTTCCTTCTGACGGCTGGTGTTTCAGCAGACTTGTTAACAGACTTGTCTGTTGGAACAGTAGTCTGATCAGCTTGAGGTGCAGATACCTCGTCTGTCGTCTGATTTGCAGTATCAGACTCCTTCACTGATTCTGCTGGTTTCTCAGCAGACTGTGGATCTTCTCTTACTTGCTCAGAAAAAGTTACATGATGTTCTGCTAAGATTATCATTTTTCTGGCAGTTGCCTTTATGTGAACAAGTTTTGTAGCAGCAGTATCTTTGATTGCACTTCTTGTTCTTTTTGAGATGTTTTCAGCAGGTGCTTCTTCTGAAATGGTTCTTTCGGGAGAGTCCTCTAAAGGCATTGCATCAATATCCCTTGCAACTTCAGAGATAATGTTATCAGCAACGTCAGCTGTTCTGGCTTCAACAGCAGGGTTAGCTACTGTTTGAACAACAGGCTCAACAAACTTAACATCAGCCTTTGTTTTCTTAGCCTTAACAGCAGGCTCCTTAGCTTCAACAGGCTTTTCTTTTCTGCTGTTTCTTCTCGGGCGTCACTTTTTATTTGGTTTCTAATTTGATGGCTTAATAAACCTTAACTTTTTTTGCTCTATGAATGACTTTCCCATCAGTCATTTCACAGCCTAAGCTCATCAGCCGATGACTTAAGAAGATTTTATGGTGATAGTGTCCAGTCTCCTTGTGATCTGCTATCACATAGAACACATAAACAGCCCAGTTTATTTTCATTCCATAGTAAACTTGATTATGCTATTTTTCGTATGAGAACAAACAAGAAAGTAATGCAAGCACAATTACTAGTCAGGGAATGTATAGATGTATAGTAATATTCCGATCTGATTACAAATTACAAGGGTCTATTTGAGCATTACAGGTTGTCGTACAATTAGTAAACAAAATACAATGAGCGAGCTAATCTAAGTCCCGAGGAATCCGAGTTGAAAGTCCGAGTAGGGTGCACCTGGGAATGCGTGCCTGATGTCATAAATGCGAATGGTATTTATAGGTATACTTGTGTGCTAGGTAGACCTTCCGCATGAGAATATGTCTCGGCCCAAAAGGCTTGACCTGGGAGCCAGCCCAATAGTGAATCCGAGGAGTAGAGACAGGTCGGAACTGGAGCCTTGTGCAGTCAAAACGACCTGATCGGAAATCGTGTCTTGTAGGTTGGAAAACATCTTTCTGCTCGAAAACTATCAGATCTCGAGCAGGGGTATTTCCTAGAATAGAGCATGCGAAATATCCCTCATCAATACTCCCTCACTTCTCTAGCACAAGTGCAGCTGAAGCTCGGAGAAGTAGATACTGCCTTCGAGGTGAATGACTGCCTTCGACTATTTGGTGCTTCGGATACGCCTCATTAAAAACCTAGTCCGGAAAAATCTAGTGGGATAAAAACCGAGCTAGGGAAAAAGAGTGCGCATCTTAGAAGCCCCCAAAATGTCGAACCGCTTTTAGTAGTGGGTAGTAATTGTAAATGAAATAACCCTTCGAACTGAGAGTCCCTTCCAGGGTAGTTTACGCCCCATCAATGCGTAAGTGTAGCTGAAGCTCGGAGGAGTAAATTTCTAGGTCGAGGTGCTGATTGTTCTCTAAACTGCTACTTTCCGAGCTGAAAAACCACTCTTAAAAAAAAAAGAAAAGTGCTATTAATGGAAATATAGTTTTTGAAATTACTGAGTGGAATCTTAACCGTTGTGGTTACTCGGGGTTTGATTTGCAATTTACCCTTTTAACCTTATATATATATATATATATATATATATATATATATATGTTGACTTCAGAAGACCTGGGCACCATACTTCTATCAATTTCGGATTGGAGCAAATAGGTCGAGAATACGAGGATACGATATCTATCGATCTGTCAAGCGAATTCCTTTATAATGTGTGGCGCAAAAGATTTCAAAGGCAAGGCAATAGTGCAAGAGGGACCAGAATCTGATCCCGACTCTCAAGAACAAATTATAAATTTGTATAAAGCTTCCGAAGATGAAATGAGCAGTGGCGCGGGAATACCTATTAATTTCGGATCGTTCGAGGATGACGAAGCTAATGCTGAGGTTGTAGACGAGGCTGTAGACGAGGTCGGAGATGAGGGAGATGAATCCCCGTTAGCAGAAAATGAAATTTCAAGGTATAGAATTGGTAACGGTATTATCCACCCATTAATAGCCCTACCAGACTACAATTAAAATTTAATGCAGAAAATTATTGAAAAAACATAAATTGAGCATCAACCCACTCTTTGATTCCTCCTATATTATTTTGACTTATCTCTAAAAGTTTTTCCTCCAACAGGGCATTATTTTATATTTAATTAAAATCTATTTAAAATTGCAATCACAATTAAATTAAATTTGAAAATATTAATTATCCTTATTTTGAGTTGTGTGGTCGGTTTTGCCTTTGGCTATTTTTATTTTGAATTAGTTTGTGTTGTGAATTTAAAATTGAAATTCATCTCTCTTTTATTCTTGATTTTATAGTCAATTGAGAGCATTTTACGGATGAAACTGAAAATTTAGAAAGTTCTGATCATTGATTTGGCTATACATATATATTTAATGGTCTTTAGCTTTTAGCCTCAATTTTGGGGTTAATTGGGAAGCAAAATCAAAAGGAGCTCCTTGTTGATGTCCTTCTTGGAGCACTGATTTTGGCAACAAAGATATCAAAATGGATATGAAACTATTTTGATGTCCCTGCTGGAGAAGCTCTTCGTTGTTGCATTTATTTTTTATAGTTTCCGATCTTATTAATTTGGAAACATGAAACTAATACCAACTAAAAAATTTATAGCTATTACAAATGAAATAATTCACTCATAATCTAGATCTAAAAATGCAATTTGTATTATAAAAATCAGTAACATTTGAGAGAATGACTAATTTTAAAATCAAGTGAAATTATTTGCGTATTCGACTGTTCGTATAAATTATAATGAGAAAGTTAACCAAAATTTCTGAAAAATGGACAAATATAAACTATTAGTCTTTTATTTGTTTTAGTATACACGGCGTCGTTGTAATATGGCATTTCATTCTCATGTGCAATTTGATGATTAGATTTTTTTATGTATCAATGATTTATTAAGGGGGAGTTCGGTTAGTCTAATGAGATTGAAATAAATAGTCAATTGCAATTCAATCTTGAGAAGATTGTTGAGTCTAAGGGGGGAGTGGTGCAATTGTTATCTGATCAAATAATGGAGTAACTTTCCAAAACAAGGGGAGGTGACCCACTTTTTCGGGTCAACAGGCATAATTAAATTTTAAATCTTGGTTTATTGTGCAAACCGAATACACCCTAAGTAGATTTTTCTGCGGTAGAAATTAATATATGATCGAAAGTTAGACATTAAAAAGAATAGAAATAAAGAAGTCAATTCAACACCATATAACTAACTGCTCCATGTAATAACTAATTGAGGTTATTTTATTTCATTATCTCAAAGGCAAATATAAGTATTTTAAGTAAAACTCCGCTGCCAGAACCCCTCAACAAAATGGAGTTGCTGAAAGGAGAAATAGAACTCTAAAAGAAGCTACCAGGATAATGATAGCTGAAGCAAAACTGCCCCAAAGATTCAGGGCAGAAGCCACAAACACAGCATGTTACACCTAGAACAGATGCATGATCAACAAGCGTCAAAATAAAACACCTTATGAACTTTGGAATAACAGAAAAACCTAATATTCATTATCTTAGAATATTAGGTAGTAAATGTTTTGTTTTGATTAATGGGAAAAATCACCCATTGATAGCCCTACTAGACTACAATTGAAATTTAATGCAGAAAATTTAGTGAAAGAACATAAATTGAGCATCAACCCACTCTTTGATTCCTCCTATATTATTTTGATTTATCTCTAAAAGTTTTTCCTCCAACAGGGCATTATTTTATATTTAATTAAAATATATTTAAAATTGCAATCACAATTAAATTAAATTAGAAATAATTAAATTTGAAAATATTAATTATCCTTATTTATAGTTGTGTTATCGGTTTTGCCTCTGGCTATTTGTATTTTGAATTAGTTTGTGTTGTGAATTTAAAATTGAAATTCATCTCTTTTTTTTTTTTTGATTTTTATAGTCAATTGAGAGCATTTTACGGATGAAACTGAAAATTTAGAAAGTTATGATCATTGGTTTGTCTATACATATATATTTAATGGTCTTTAGCCTTTAGCCTAAATTTTGAGGTTAATTGGGAAGCAAAATCAAAAGGAGCTCCTTGTTGATGTCCTTGTTGGAGCACTGATTTTGGCAACAAAGATATCAAAATGGATATGAAACTATTTTGATGTCCCTGCTGGAGAAGCTCTTCGTTGTTGCATTTATTTTTCATAGTTTCCGATCTTATTAATTTGGAAACATGAAACTAACACCAACTAAAAAATTTATAGCTATTACAAATGAAATAATTCACTCATAATCTAGATCTACATATGCAATTTGTATGCAATTTGTATTATAATAATCAGTAACATTTGAGAGTATGACTAATTTCAAAATCAAGTGAAATTATTTGCGTATTCGACTGTTCGTATAAATTATAATGAGAAAGTTAACCAAAATTTCTGAAAAATGGACAAAAATAAACAATTAGTCTTTTATTTGTTTTAGTATACACGGCGTCGTTGTAATATGGCATTTCATTCTCATGTGCAATTTGATGATTAGATTTTTTTATATATCAATGATTTATTAAGGGGGAGTTCGGTTAGTCTAATGAGATTGAACTAAATAGTCAATTGCAATTCAATCTTGAGAAGATTGTTGAGTCTAAGGGGGAGTGGTGCAATTGTTATCTGATCAAATAATGGAGTAACTTTCCAAAACAAGGGGAGGTGACCCACTTTTTCGGGTCAACAGGCATAATTAAATTTTAAATCTTGGTTTATTGTGCAAACCGAATACACCCTAAGTAGATTTTTCTGCGGTAGAAATTAATATATGATCGAAAGTTAGACATTAAAAAGAATAGAAATAAAGAAGTCAATTCAACACCATATAACTAACTGCTCCATGTAATAACTAATTGAGGTTATTTTATTTCATTATCTCAAAGGCAAATATAAGTATTTTAAGTAAAACTCCGCTGCCAGAACCCCTCAACAAAATGGAGTTGCTGAAAGGAGAAATAGAACTCTAAAAGAAGCTACCAGGACAATGATAGCTGAAGCAAAACTGCCCCAAAGATTCTGGGCAGAAGCCACAAACACAGCATGTTACACCTAGAACAGATGCATGATCAACAAGAGTCAAAATAAAACAACTTATGAACTTTGGAATAACAGAAAAACCTAATATTCATTATCTTAGAATATTAGGTAGTAAATGTTTTGTTTTGATTAATGGGAAAAATCACCCATTGATAGCCCTACCAGACTACAATTGAAATTTAATGCAGAAAATTTAGTGAAAGAACATAAATTGAGCATCAACCCACTCTTTGATTCCTCCTATATTATTTTGATTTATCTCTAAAAGTTTTTCCTCCAACAGGGCATTATTTTATATTTAATTAAAATCTATTTAAAATTGCAATCACAATTAAATTAAATTAGAAATAATTAAATTTGAAAATATTAATTATCCTTATTTTGAGTTGTGTTATCGGTTTTGCCTCTGGCTATTTGTATTTTGAATTAGTTTGTGTTGTGAATTTAAAATTGAAATTCATCTCTCTTTTTTTTTTGATTTTTATAGTCAATTGAGAGCATTTTACGGATGAAACTGAAAATTTAGAAAGTTATGATCATTGGTTTGGCTATACATATATATTTAATGGTCTTTAGCCTTTAGCCTAAATTTTGAGGTTAATTGGGAAGCAAAATCAAAAGGAGCTCCTTGTTGATGTCCTTGTTGGAGCACTGATTTTGGCAACAAAGATATCAAAATGGATATGAAACTATTTTGATGTCCCTGCTGGAGAAGCTCTTCGTTGTTGCATTTATTTTTCATAGTTTCCGATCTTATTAATTTGGAAACATGAAACTAACACCAACTAAAAAATTTATAGCTATTACAAATGAAATAATTCACTCATAATCTAGATCTACAAATGCAATTTGTATTATAATAATCAGTAACATTTGAGAGAATGACTAATTTCAAAATCAAGTGAAATTATTTGCGTATTCGACTGTTCGTATAAATTATAATGAGAAAGTTAACCAAAATTTCTGAAAAATGGACAAAAATAAACTATTAGTCTTTTATTTGTTTTAGTATACACGGCGTCGTTGTAATATGGCATTTCATTCTCATGTGCAATTTGATGATTAGATTTTTTTATATATCAATGATTTATTAAGGGGGAGTTCGGTTAGTCTAATGAGATTGAAATAAATAGTCAATTGCAATTCAATCTTGAGAAGATTGTTGAGTCTAAGGGGGAGTGGTGCAATTGTTATCTGATCAAATAATGGAGTAACTTTCCAAAACAAGGGGAGGTGACCCACTTTTTCGGGTCAACAGGCATAATTAAATTTTAAATCTTGGTTTATTGTGCAAACCGAATACACCCTAAGTAGATTTTTCTGCGGTAGAAATTAATATATGATCGAAAGTTAGACATTAAAAAGAATAGAAATAAAGAAGTCAATTCAACACCATATAACTAACTGCTCCATGTAATAACTAATTGAGGTTATTTTATTTCATTATCTCAAAGGCAAATATAAGTATTTTAAGTAAAACTCCGCTGCCAGAACCCCTCAACAAAATGGAGTTGCTGAAAGGAGAAATAGAACTCTAAAAAAAGCTACCAAGACAATGATAGCTGAAGCAAAACTGCCCCAAAGATTCTGGGCAGAAGCCACAAACACAGCATGTTACACCTAGAACAGATGCATGATCAACAAGAGTCAAAATAAAACACCTTATGAACTGTGGAATAACAGAAAAACCTAATATTCATTATCTTAGAATATTAGGTAGTAAATGTTTTGTTTTGATTAATGGGAAAAATCACCCATTGATAGCCCTACCAAACTACAATTGAAATTTAATGCAGAAAATTTAGTGAAAGAACATAAATTGAGCATCAACCCACTCTTTGATTCCTCCTATATTATTTTGATTTATCTCTAAAAGTTTTTCCTCCAACAGGGCATTATTTTATATTTAATTAAAATCTATTTAAAATTTCAATCACAATTAAATTAAATTAGAAATAATTAAATTTGAAAATATTAATTATCCTTATTTTGAGTTGTGTTATCGGTTTTGCCTCTGGCTATTTGTATTTTGAATTAGTTTGTGTTGTGAATTTAAAATTGAAATTCATCTCTCTTTTAATATTGATTTTTATAGTCAATTGAGAGCATTTTACGGATTAAACTGAAAATTTAGAAAGTTATGATCATTGGTTTGGCTATACATATATATTTAATGGTCTTTAGCCTTTAGCCTAAATTTTGAGGTTAATTGGGAAGCAAAATCAAAAGGAGCTCCTTGTTGATGTCCTTGTTGGAGCACTGATTTTGGCAACAAAGATATCAAAATGGATATGAAACTATTTTGATGTCCCTGCTGGAGAAGCTCTTCGTTGTTGCATTTATTTTTCATAGTTTCCGATCTTATTAATTTGGAAACGTGAAACTAACACCAACTAAAAAATTTATAGCTATTACAAATGAAATAATTCACTCATAATCTAGATCTACAAATGCAATTTATATTATAATAATCAGTAACATTTGAGAGAATGACTAACTTCAAAATCAAGTGAAATTATTTGCGTATTCGACTGTTCGTATAAATTATAATGAGAAAGTTAACCAAAATTTCTGAAAAATGGACAAAAATAAACTATTAGTCTTTTATTTGTTTTAGTATACACGGCGTCGTTGTAATATGGCATTTCATTCTCATGTGCAATTTGATGATTAGATTTTTTTATATATCAATGATTTATTAAGGGGGAGTTCGGTTAGTCTAATGAGATTGAAATAAATAGTCAATTGCAATTCAATCTTGAGAAGATTGTTGAGTCTAAGGGGGAGTGGTGCAATTGTTATCTGATCAAATAATGGAGTAACTTTCCAAAACAAGGGGAGGTGACCCACTTTTTTGGGTCAACAGGCATACTTAAATTTTAAATCTTGGTTTATTGTGCAAACCGAATACACCCTAAGTAGATTTTTCTGCTGTAGAAATTAATATATGATCGAAAGTTAGACATTAAAAAGAATAGAAATAAAGAAGTCAATTCAACACCATATAACTAACTGCTCCATGTAATAACTAATTGAGGTTATTTTATTTCATTATCTCAAATGCAAATATAAGTATTTTAAGTAAAACTCTGCTGCCAGAACCACTCAACAAAATGGAGTTGCTGAAAGGAGAAACAGAACTCTAACAGAAGCTACCAGGACAATGATAGCTGATGCAAAACTGCCCCAAAGATTCTGGGCAGAAGCCACAATCACAGCATGTTACACCTAGAACAGATGCATGATCAACAAGAGTCAAAATAAAACACCTTATGAACCGTGGAATAACAGAAAAACCTAATATTCATTATCTTAGAATATTTGGTAGTAAATGCTTTTGTTTTGATTAATCAGTACTCTGCTGCCAGAACCCTTAACAAAATGGAGTTGCTGAAAGGAGAAACAGAACTCTAAAAGAAGCTACCAGGACAATGATAGCTAAAGCAAAACTGCCTCAAAGATTCTGGGCAGAAGCCACAAATACAGCCTGCTACACCCAGAACAGATGCATGATCAACAAAAGTCAAAACAAGACACCTTATGAACTTTGGAACAACAGAAAGCCTAATTTACATTATCTTAGGATTTTTGGTTGTAAATATTATGTTTTGAATAATGGGAAAAATCACCTCACTGCTTTTGCAGAAAAGGCTGATGAAGCTGTTTTTGTAGGTTACTCTACTCTTAGTAAAGCCTATACTTGTAGAAGAATCAATTCATGTAGTATTTGATGAGCCAAGTCAATCTTCTGAAAAGAATCAAAGTACTAATCCAGACATATCTACTGATTTTCAGAAACTGACTATGGAAAGAAAAGAAGAGTATGTACCCATCTTACTACCTGATCACAACTCAGCTGCTAACTCATATGTTGTTCAAAATCAGTCTGCTGATTGTCTAAAAGAGGAGTTGCAAACAGCTGACAGACCAGAAACTGTTCAACAGACTACTACTGGAACTCCAACAGTAGTGTTGCAAGATCAATCAAGAGGACAACACCCAGATTTGCAACCTGATCCAAATGGCTCAGAGATCACCCACCTGAACTAGTGATTGGTGATCCATTGGACAGAGTAAGAACAAGAAGGTCAACAGAAAATGAGTCAATGTTTGTAAGTTTTCTTTCACAAACTGAGCCTAAATTAATTGATGAAGCTCTTAGTGATTCTCACTGGATTGAAGCAATGCAAGAAGAGTTGAATCAATTTGGAAGAAATGAGGTTTGGTACTTGGTACCTAGACCTACTCATCAAAGAGTCATTGGCACTAAGTGGGTATTCAAGAATAAAATGAATGAAGATGGTATTGTTACCAGAAATAAAGCAAGACTAGTTGCCAAAGGTTACTGCCAAGAAGAAGGCATTGATTTTGATGAGACATTTGCACCAGTTGCAAGGCTTGAATCAATCAAATTATTCTTAGCCTTTGCTGCTCACAAAAACTTCACTGTCTATCAAATGGATGTGAAGTCTGCCTTTCTTAATGGAGAATTACAAGAAGAAGTTTATGTTGAACAACCCCCAGGTTTTGAAGTCTACCAACAGGGAGACAAAGTGTATTGTCTGAAGAAAGCTCTCTATGGACTGAAACAAGCACCAAGAGCATGGAATGATATCTTATCTGATTTTCTTTTAGTTAAAGGATTTCTCAAAGGTAAAGTAGACAAGACCTTGTTCACTATTGAATGAGAAGAACATATATTGTTAGTTCAAATATATGTGGACGATATTATTTTTGGTTCAACTAACAAACAGATGTGTGAAATGTTCTCTAAGCTGATGCAGAACAAGTTTGAAATGAGCATGATGGGAGAACTCAATTAATTTCTTGGATTACAAGTCAAACAACTACCTGATGGTATTTTTATTAATCAAGCAAAGTACAGAAAAGATCTGTTTAAGAAATTTGGTATGGAAACTAGCTCATGTGTTAGTGTTCCAATGTCTACTGGACTTCGTTTGGATAAAGATGAAGATGGAAAATCAGTTGACATCACCAAATATATAGGCATAATAGGGTCACTGTTGTATCTAACAGCTAACAGACTAGACATTATGTACTCTGTTGGGGTTTGTGCGAGATTTCAATCAAATCCTAAGGAATCTCATCTCTTAGCTGCCAAAAGGATATTATGGTATCTCAAAGGCACTCAAGAATTGGGATTGTGGTATCCAAGGGAATTAGGATTTGAACTTATTGGATATTCAGATTCTGACCTTGCTGGCTGCAAAATTGATACGAAGAGTACTACAGGTACTTGTCAACTTTTAGGCAGTCGTATGATCTCATGGATGAGTAAGAAATAGACTTCAGTATCCATATCTACTGCTGAAGCTGAATACATTGTTGCTGGGGCATGTTGTGCACATATACTTTGGTTGAAGCATCAACTAGAAGATTATAATCTCAAGATCAGTGGAATACCTATCTACTGTGATAATACATGCAATCTCACTTACTCAGAATACTACTAGTCATTCCAGGACTAAGCATATTGAGATCAAACATCACTTCATCAGAGACCATGTTGAAAAGGGAAATGTTATTATTGAGTATGTTCATACAGATAATCAGATCGCTGACATTTTTACCAAACCATTGAGTGATGCAAGATTTTCTACTCTAAGAGTGGAACTAGGATTGTTAAAATTGGATTTATAAGCTGAGGGGGAACCTATCAGAAGACTGGGTTCATCAGCTGACTAATCTGATGACATCAAGTATTATTCTTCAAGAAGACTGACTCTCAACAGACTAGTTGACTGATAGATTCTTGAATTCAGGGGGAACGTGTAAGACTAGCGGTACTCCTGTTTTAAAGATGAAATCTTCAATGACAGTTAGTTGAAGTTGTTTTAATCAGAAGATTTGTTCTTAATTCTTGAAGATTTGAAGATTATTTATTTTGCTGGATTGACAAACAGCAAAGGAAGATCACTAGATATTGGCTTTCACTAGTGATATATTGTACTAGTCAAGTCATCTGCCAGATAAGTATTATTTTACTTATCTGTTTACTTATGTCAATTTATAAATAAGTGTTGTATTAAAAACATTTACCAGAAACACGCTTTTATAAATAAAAGACTAGTGGCGTTTCACATTCCCGCCTAGTCTGAAATAATTAATAAAATCTTGAATTCCGCGTATTACGCTCACACGATCTACTTTATCAGTAACTGATCTAACGGTTGGTTTGAATCACGGAAACCGACATCACCCAACCTCTATAAATCCAGATCTGATCAACTGACTGATCTTTTACACACCTTCAAAATTTTCTAAGTACACAAGAGCATTTTTGCATTCATATTACCTGCAAATTTCTCTCGTTTTTCTTCAAATCTTTTTCAGAAACAATAACTTCCAAGGACGTAAACGCTGAGGGTAGATTATTGAACTACCAGACATATTATGCCACAGGAACTCAACTGATGAAAGAGATCTTGGAAAAACTCAAAGCTGCTTCACTGGTTAATTTCATGGAAGCTCATGAAGAGATGGTGTTCACACCAGAAGTTCTGGAGTTTTACAAGTCCGATGGGAAACCAGATTATGAGAAGCTAGAAATCAAAGCTAAGGTTGGGGGAAAAGACATCTGTCTAACCCCTGGGTTGTTGAACGAGAAGTTCGGTTTATCTATTGAAGGTTCAACTGAACTGGATGCTTTAGCTGAGCCGTTGGAGGCTGACTTCTGGAAGATAGCTGCGAAGTCAAATGAAATCCTCACTGGAAATATAAAGAAGCCCCAGCTGGAGGATGTATTCCAAAGGATGGCAGACCTTATTGCCAAGGTTGTGGAGAACTGCACCTTCTCCCTTGATAGTGTACCTATGAAGAGGTATCACACAATGATTGTAGTTTACTATAGGCTTAAAGTAAATCGGCAAACTTTGTTTGGTACATTCTTGCTAATCACAAGGAACGTGGTCAAACACTTCACAGGATTTTTCTCAGTCATCTGCTGATGAGTCTGGGATGCACGATGACTGATGGCAAAGAAATTCACAAGGCCAAGGAACTGAAGATTTATGAAGCCGTCAAGGCTGTCAAAATCAAATAGCCTAATGCCGTGCCAGAAAAGAGGCAATCTAAGAGAAAGGCTACTGCTGAGCCTAAGTCACCTGCTGTTGAAAAGAAAAAGAGGAGTAACATGACTGCTCCTAAGGCTTTTGTTCAAACAGCCCAGCCAGCTGTTCAAGCCAGAACATAATCTCCTTCTGATAAGAATGATGCTGATGCTATCTTAGATCAGAACGTAATCTCCTTCTGAAGACATGGCTTATGGTTCTCCCTCCAGAACCATTTCAGCTGAGAAGCCATTGGAGAATGTTGCTGCGAGGACAAGTAGCGCACTCAAAGATACTGAAACCTCCAAAGTGACCCATACCAAGGCCACTGTCAGGAAAAGGATGACCTTCATCCAATCGCCTACTAATCTATCTGAGTTAGTAAGGGAAAGTCCTCCAACAGCAGAGAGGCCTGTTGGAAGTAAGTCTGCTGATACACAGAGAAATCTGACTGCTGCACCAACAGTTGAGGTCAACCAACCTCAAGAGGATCCTGAAGTGCTGATCCTCGAACCAATTGATGTTGCACCCATTGCAACTGCTGCTCCTGAACCAACTGCCGCCGCACCAGTTATTGAGTCAAGAGCTCAAAGGAAGAAAAGAACTGGTAAAGCTAAAGTGTCTGCCTATCACAAGAAGAAAAGAGAAGAGGCAGAACAAAAGAAAAGGGATGAAGCTGAACTTCAATGGGTTCTTGAAGCCAGCAAAATTGAAGCTGAAGTCAAAAATATTACTGAAGCTGAACTAGCTACCAAGGAGCCAGCTGAACTAGCTGCAAAGGAGGCAGCTGATCTAGCAAAGGCCTTGGACGAGAGCACGAAAGATGCCTACGGACCTAGACGGTCAGGAGGTATTGTGATTGGGAAGCCCATTGAAGGGAAATTTGTGCTGCCAAGAGCCAAACCTGTCAAGCGAAAGAAGTTTGAAGTCAGAAGAGCACTTGACATTGTCAAAGGTGACTCTGCTGACTTTGAACAGTTTGAAGCTGAGCTTGAAAGGCTGAATCAGTAGCTTCAAGTAAGAACCGTTTTCCTCCCAGAAAAGATCAGATACAACAGATGGAGGGAATACATGTTGAACAAGTCTGAGGCTGATATCCAAGCCTGGAGGGAGTTTGCTGATGAAGGACGCTGGGTTCTAAGTTGGCTGCAAACTACTTCAGTGCCAAAAGGTTTGGATTCAGATTTTGTTCGTGACAGACTACATGGTTTTGCAAAAGCCATTGTAAAACAAGAGGCGACTGCTATCAAGGACTCCTTGCCAAACAAACCAGGTCCATCTGATGACCTAGTTGATAGAGCAGTCAAAATTGCTGTCTATACAACTGTTGGTCCCAACTTGTCAGATGACGTCTAGAGGGGGGGGGGGGGGGGGGTGAATAGACCTCTTAAAAGTTTATCTTTTAAAATCTCGAACTTTTTCTATCAGCAGACTAAGCTGATCAAGAATTGTAAGTAGACTAAGCTGATCTCGCACAAAGCTTTGAACAGCAGAGTTGACCACTCTTCTGATTTTACTTAGCTGATTTTATTAAAATCAGAGTTTTAAATTTACTAACTTGTAGCGGATATATCTAGTGTTTTTCATAAGTAGTTTTCTTAACTTAAAGATTTTGTCCCCAGTTTTAATAAACTCCATTTTCTTAAAATCTTTAACAGTTAACTTGAATGTTTGAAGTCTTTTGGAAATATGCAAAGTAAAAAAGCAGATTCAAACACAAGCAATTTTTATAGTGGTTATATGGATGTAAATCCTTTAGTCCACTCTTACAAGTCACTTAGATCTTGGGTTATACTATAAACACACAGTTTACATTATATCTCTGCTTGCGCAATTCAACAAATGAAAAGCCACAAGTGCGTAATAGGAAATCACAAAGAAACACCTACTCTCTGAAGTAATATCTCTCACTTAGATGGATATCTACTTCTCACAACACTTTTCTAACAAAATCACTCAGATTTATGTGTATATTTTATTTTCTCTCTATTCTGCTTCGTCAACAAATGACTCAGCTGATGAGTGTTCTGTTCTTGAGGTTAAGACTTAGAAGAATTCTGCTTCGGATTTTAATCTCAGATGTGTTGCTTCTTCTTCTTCAACTCTTGAACTGAACTATTTATACTTGAGATTTGAAAATCTGCCCGTTGAGAGATCGACATGTGTTAAAATCCTCGAGTACTGGTCCTTTCTGCAGAAACGGCTACCTGCGACTGAACACTGTACACTCTGCTGTACCTTCTGTCAAATCGCATTAAATGCACTAAGCTGATACGAGGTTTCTCTTCAATCATTTGTCATAAATACCCTTCCTCTTCAGCATTTATTACTCCAAGTGCATTTATTACCGTTGATCAGACTCCTTGATCTCTTCTACTCTGCTGATCGAAATACCCCATCTGATAGATACCCTGCTGATCCAAATCTTGAACTAATCTGATTTGAGTCAACTGAAAAACTACCAGTCTTATTTCGAGCTCAGCAACAGATCAGTAGTCTTCTGGACCTTGAACTTTTGACCCTTCTGATTTGTCTTCTTAGTTGGTCTAAATTCTTCTAAGGGATTTACTAAGCATTCCTTACTTAGCTGATCTTGATGTTTTGAAAATCATCAAAACCTCCCTTAACTCCTTGCACTCTATCTTCCTCCTCATCCAACAATTTCCCTCTTTTTGATGATGACAAAACTTCAGCTAAGTACCTGTACCTAAAACTAAAGTTTTAATCCTCAAAGATTTCTGAGATAGAAATAATTTGTTGGAAGAAAACTTGAACTTTTTATAGATTGATAATTGATTACAAGTTACAAGTTTCATCAGATGAGATAGCAGAAAGTAAATTTTACAAGTGATTTACAAAGAGATTACAAGTGACCTAGTCTAATGTCTTAGTCTAGTCCTTCTTCTCTTCTTGTTTTTCTTCGTTTGTGTCTTCTTCATTTACTTCTTCTTTTTCTTCAAGATCTTCATCTTCTTGTTCAGAGCTAGAGGGTTCTTCTTCAAGCATCTCAAACTTCTTCCTGAGATCCTCTATTCTCTTATATTTGACATGTGGATTGAGCTGTTCAGCAGCTGAGTCCTTGGAAGCAGCAATTTCCTTATCAGATTTTACTGGTTCTTTGGGCTCTTCATCAGCATCGTTCTCTGCCTCAGTTACTTCGTCATCTGGTCTGCTTGTATTTTCATCATCAGCATTCTTTTCAGCATAATCTAATTTTCAGTAACTTCAGCTGATTGATTAGCATCAGCACCCTTCTTTGTTGTAGAACCTCTATCTTCCCCCTTTTTGTCATCATCAGCAGGGTCAACAGGTTCTTAAGGCAGAACTGGAGTGATGTTAACAGCTTCACATAGCAGTCTGATGTTTTTATCCACCGCCAGAAGATGATTCTCCCTTTTCAGTTGCTGCAATGTATCATAGGACTCAATCTTTTGAAGTGTAAGATCCACTTGCTCACTTAGCTGAATCTGGGAATGCAGAATCAGATCGGCTGAGGTTGTGAATGCTTTCAACATGTTCTCTATTTTCTCTTCTTGAGCCTCCATTGCTTTTGCAACAACTTCAGTTATGTCCCTCCAACCAGCTGTGTTATTCTTGACCATTGCTCCAAATGTTTCCACATCTAGTCTGATAGTCTGCACTTCATTTCTGATACTTGCTATTTCTTCAGCTATCAGAGGGCTAGGATCAGCAGCCTTGGGAACTCTTTCAGCAGCAGCAACAGACAGTAGAGTTGAGGCCACTTCCTCAAATTTCTTTAACTGCTCTCTGTGTCTATCTTCCATTTCCTTCATAGAGTTTGCAATCAACTGTTGGATGGACTCAAAAATAGTTGGTTGCATGCTTGCTGAAGTTGATGGAATGGTTGTGCTTGCTGGAACAATCTCAGGAGCCTTCTCAGTCTCCTTTGGTTCATAAGTCAGAGTAGTTTGCTGTTGCGACAACTGCTCTGATGATGTTGAGATTTTCTCGTCTGTCTTCTTCTGGACCTGTACTGGCTCATCTATTTCTGTAACAACATCAACACCATTAGCAGAAATAACAGTTTTATGATTGAATGTGAGAGCAGGCGTAAATGGTAATGTTGTATGTTCAGGTAGATCTTCATAAGTCTTGATGGCCAGTCCAAAGACAATCTGTTGTAAGCTTGGCAGGGGCGTCATACAACTTGGATGACCCTTCTGATATCTGGTCTTCTTAGCCCATATTTCCAATGTTACGGAAATAGCCAGCTTTATTGCTCTATCATTTAGATCTTCATTCTTTCCTGGAGTTTCAGTGACAGAGTTTTGTATTTTCTTGGCTTCAGATTTTGCCAACTTCCTCAGCCGGTAATGTACCATATCCAGGAAGTGATCTGAATCCAGTGCTTGCCTCATGCACCCAGTTTCCAGCCACTGCAGAACCCATCTTTCCTCTGCAGCAAACTCCTTCCACTGTATTATTTGCTCCTTGGTCTTTGTCAGACGATAATCTCTCCATCTATTGTATCTTATCTTTTCAGCAAGAAAGAGACTCTGACGGACCAGTATGTTGTTATACCTTTCAAGCTCCGCCTCAAACTTTTTGAACACTTCTGGATCATTTTGAACTATTTCCAGAGCATGCTTCAGTTCAGATCTTTGTTTCTTTTGCAGTTTGGGACTAGGCATAACAGACTTAGGTCTCTTCTTTTCTCCAATAACAATTCCACCACTGTACCTTGGACCATGGGCATCCTTGGTACTTGCTTCCAAAGCTTGAGCTAAGTCTTGAGCTTCCTTAGCAGCTAACTCAGCTTCAGACATGTTTTTAGCCTGAGCTTCAAGCTCACTAAGCTTAAGAGCATTCTGGTACTCTGCCTCATCTTTCTTTTTCTTTTCTTCTTCCTCTTTCTTTTTCTTTTGGGCAGCAGTGACCACTTTGATCTTTGCCTTACCAGTTCTTTTCCTTCTGGCTGCAGGGGATTCCACTATCTGTAGTGGAGCAGCAGCTATTGGTTTAGGATGAATGAGTGGGACATTCACCTCTGCTGTCATACTAGTCGACTGTTCAGCAACATCAGACTTGGTGGGAGATTTATCCTCTGCAGTCTTGTTTTCTGCAGCTTTTTCTACTGCATCGATTGGTCTCTCAGCAGCAGCAGGATTTTCTCTAACTTGTGTGGTTGGATCAACAGTGAAGGTAACTCGTTGACCACCCAAAGTTAGCTTCTTCTTTGCCTTTGACTTAGGCATTATTCCAGTTGGTTGAGGTTCAGCAGTCCTCTTTACTGAACTTCTTGTCCTTCGTCCAACATTTTCCACCTGAACTGGTTCATCAGATTCAGTTCTCTCTGGAGTTGTTTCAGCAATCATCTCCTCAATTTCTCTAATCACCTCAGTGACTATTTTGTCAGCAACATCAATTTCAGTTTCTACTGATCTGGCTTGAACAACAAGGTTAGTTGTTTGATCAGCAGACTGAGTAGTCTGTTTGACTATCTTAGGTTTCTTGGCAGCATCAGGCTTCTCTGCTTTTCCCTTCGCCTTTCTTTTTGGAGTTGTCAGCACCTTGGCTTCAACTTTGACAGGTTCATACATTTTCATCTCCTTCAGTTTGTGAACTGTCTTTCCATTTACAAGTGGACAACCCAGAGTCGCAAGCAGATGACTCAGCATTATCACATGGCCATTTTTCTTCAACGCCATAATATAGAAATAATGAATAGCCCAGTCAACTGATAGCCCATAGTAAATGCAAGCCATTGTCTGGTACCTCCTTCTGGGTAACCCATCCAGAGAGCTAGTAGAAAACTCCAAATTTTTTGCAATAATGTCTGTGAACCTCTGAAACTCATCTTTCAGTTGAGTTTTCATCAGAGTTCCAGTCATCTCTTCTCCCTCCTTTGCGCAAATAGTCCAAAATTCTTCCACCTTCTCTGAACCCAAAGTAAATACCTCTCCTCCTTCATTTTTCAACCCATAAATCTCACTAAGAACAGCAGGAGAGACACAGATAGTCTTTCCTCCGACAGTGGCCACCATAGTCATCTTGGTTAAATCATTTTTCTTTGTTCTGTAAAACTCAGCCACGTCGTCAGTAAACACATAATCTTCGTGAGCTTCCAAAACTTTTACCCGTGAAGCTTCCTTGATTTTAACCATTATTTCCTTCATTAGAGGAGTTCCAGAAGCATGGAACTTCTCGTAGTTCAAGTAACGTCCTTCAGCTCCGGCCATTGTAGTAAATTTGAAGTAGTTTGTGAGGATTTAGAACACTTTAAGACAGAAGGTAGATCAATTAGTAACTTCTTTTTCACTTAAGAGAATTTTGGGTGCGTAAGGTTTACCCTTCTGATCAGATCTGGATTTATAGACTTTGAATTGCTTCGGTTTCCGTGTTTTACGTGAACGGTTTGATTTAATCTGTCAGTTTCTAATCGTGCGGGCGAGAATTGCGGATTTTAAAATGCATTAATTATGTCTAACTAGGCAGGAATATGAAACGCCACTTATCTGTTACTTATAAAAGCGTGTTTCTGATAAAACGTTTTTAAAACAACACTTTAAGTATAAGCTGACATAAATAAAATAGATGAGTAAAATAACACTTATCTGATAGACGACTTGTCTGATACAATATATCACTAGTGAAAGCCAATATCTAGTGATCTTCATTTGCTGTTTGTCAATCCAGCAAGATAAATAATCTTCAAATCTTCAAGAATTAAGAACAAGTCTTCTGATAAAAACAACTTCAACTAACTGTCATTGAAGATTTCATCTATAAAACAGGAGTACTGCTAGTCTTACACGTTCCCCCTGAATTCAAGAATTCATCAGTCAACTAGTCTGTTGAGAGTCAGTCTTCTTGAAGTGTAACACTTGTTGCTATCAGATTAGTCAGCTGTTGAACCCAGTCTTCTGATAGGTTCCCCCTCAGCTTATGAATCCAATTTTAACAAGCCCAGTTCCACTCTTAGAGTAGAAAATCTTGCATCGCTCAATGGTTTGGTGAAAATGTCAGCGATCTGATTATCTGTATGAACATACTCAATAATGACATTTCCTTTTTCAACGTGGTCTCTGATGAAGTGATGTTTGATCTTAATATGCTTAGTCCTGGAATGACTAGTAGTGTTCTGAGTAAGTGAGATTGCACTTGTATTGTCACAGTAGATAGGGATTCCACTGATCTTTAGATTATAGTCTTCTAGTTGATGCTTCAACCAAAGTATTTGTGCACAACATGCTCCAGCAGCAATGTATTCAGCTTCAGCAGTAGATATGGATACTGAAGTCTGTTTCTTACTCATCCATGAGATCAGACGACTGCGTAGAAATTGACAAGTACCTGTAGTACTCTTCCTATCAATTTTACAGTCAGCAAGGTCAGAATCTGAATATCCAATAAGTTCAAATCCTGATTCCCTTGTGTACCACAATCCCAATTCTTGAGTGCCTTTGAGATACCATAATATCCTTTTAGCAGCTAAGAGATGAGATTCCTTAGGATTTGATTGAAATCTCGCACAAACCCCAACATAATACATAATATCAGGTCTGCTAGCTGTTAAGTATAACTGTGACCCAATTATGCCTCTGTACTTGGTGATGTCAACTGATTTGCCATCTTCATCCTTGTCCAGACGAAGTCCAGTAGACATAGGAACACTAACAGACGAGCTAGTTTCCATACCAAATTTCTTAAACGATCTTTTGTGTACTTTGCTTGATTAATAAAAATACCATCAGGTAGCTGTTTAACTTGTAATCCAAGAAAGTAATTTAGTTCTCCCATCATGCTCATTTCAAACTTGTTCTGCATCAGCTTAGAGAACTTTTCACACATCTGTTTGTTAGTTGAACCAAAAATAATATCGTCCACATATATTTGAACTAACAATATATGTTCTTCCCATTCCATGGTGAACAAGGTCTTATCTACTTTACCTTTACGAAATCCTTTAACTAAAAGAAAATCAGATAGAGTATCATACCATGCTCTTGGAGCTTGTTTCAGTCCATAGAGAGCTTTCTTCAGACGATATACCTTGTCTCCATGTTGATATACTTCAAAGCCAGGAGGTTGTTCAACATACACTTCTTCTTGCAATTCTCCATTGAGAAAAGCAGACTTCACATCCATTTGATAGACAGTGAAGTTCTTGTGAGCAGCATAGGCTAAGAATAATCTGATTGCTTTAAGCCTTGCAACTGGTGCGAATGTCTCATCAAAATCAATGCCTTCTTCTTGGCAGTAACCTTTGGCAACTAGTCTTCCTTTATTTCTGGTGACAATACCATCTTCATACATTTTATTCCTGAATACCCACTTAGTGCCAATTACCCTTTGATGAGTAGGTCTAGGTACCAAGTACCAAACCTCATTCCTTTCAAATTGATTTAACTCTTCTTGCATTGCTTCAATCCAGTGAGAATCACAAAGAGCTTCATCAATTAACTTAGGCTCAATTTGTGAAAGAAAACTTACAAACATTGTCTCATTTGCAGTTGACCTTCTTGTTCTAACTCTGTCCAATGGATCACCAATCACTAGTTCAGGTGGATGATCTCTGAGCCATCGGAGATCAGGTTGCAAATCTGGATGTTGTCCTCTTGATTGATCTTGCAACACCACTGTTGGAGTCTCAGTAGTAGTCTGTTGAACAGTTGTAGTCTGTTGAACAGGCTCTAGTCTGTCAGCTGTTTGCAACTCCTCTGTTAGACAATCAGCAGACTGATTTTGAACAGCACTTGAGTTACCAGCTTGGTTTAAATCAGGTAGTAAGATGGGTACATATTCTTCTTTTCTTTCTACACTCAATTTCTGAAATTCAGCAGATAGATCTTCATTTGCACTTTGATTCTTTCAGAAGATTGACTTGGCTCATCAAATACTACATGAATAGATTCTTCTACAATTAAAGTTCTTTTGTTAGAGACTCTGTAAGCTTTATTAACAGTAGAGTATCCTACAAAAACAGCTTCATCAGCCTTTTCTGCAAAAGTAGTGAGGTGATTTTTTCCATTATGTAAAACATAACATTTACAACCAAAAATCCTAAGATAATGTAAATTAGGCTTTCTGTTGTTCCATATTTCATAAGGTATCTTGTTTTGATTCTTGTTGATCATACATCTGTTCTGGGTATAGCAGGCTGTATTTGTGGCTTCTGCCCAGAATCTTTGAGGCAGTTTTGCTTCAGCTATCATTGTCCTGGTAGCTTCTTTTAGAGTTCTGTTTCTCCTTTCAGCAACTCCATTTTGTTGAGGGGTTCTGGCAGCAGAGTACTCATGATTGATTCCTCTGGAGTTACAATACTCTTCAACAGTAGAGTTTGTAAATTCAGTGCCCCTGTCTGATCTGATCTTCAATATTTTTTGACTCTTTTCATTCTGGATCAGTTCCATCAGATTGGTAAGATGTTCCTTGGTTTCACTTTTCTTCTTCATGAAAATCACCCAAGTAAATCTTGAAAAGTCATCCACAACAGCTAGGCAGTATTTCTTTCCACCATTGCAGATAGGATCAATAGGGCCAAACAAATCCATATGAAGTAGCTCCAAAATTCTAGCTGAAGATTGGTGCTTCTTGCTTTTGAAGGATGATTTCACTTGTTTACCCTTCTGACACGCGTCACAGAGCTTATCTTTGCTCATGACTGTTTTTGGAATTCCTTCTACCAAATCATTCTTGATTAACCTGTTGATGGTCTTGAAATTCAGATGATTCATTCTTTTGTGCCAAAGCCAACTGATTTCACTTGGTCTAGAAGCCACCAAACAAACATTAGAATTCCTGTCCACAGAATTCCAGTCGACTACATAGATGTTTCCTTGTCTTCTTCCAGATAAGATAACCTTCTTTGTTCCAATTTGTTCAACATAGCACATATCTGATGAGAAGATTACAGAAAATCCCTTGTCACAAAATTGACTTATGCTCAGCAGATTATACTTCACGCCTTTAACATAAGAGACGTCAGATATCTCAATGTTTCCTTTGATAAGCTTTCCAACCGCCATAATCTTGCCTTCTTTGCTGTCTCCAAAAGTTACTCTTGGACCATTCACAGCAGCAGCATCTGTCAGTTCATGTATGTCTCCACACATGTGCCTTGAACATCCACTGTCCCAGTACCATTTCTTCTCTACTTTACTCCTACTCCTAATCCTAACCTACAAAACAAAATAAAATTGTTTTAGGTACCCTTTATTGAGAGGGTCCTGATGGATTAGAATCACCTTTGACAACCCAAAGATGTTGAAGTCTTAGGCTTCTTAGGCTTTTGAGTTTTAGCAGGAGCATGAGCAACATTTTCTTCACCATAATCAGCAGACATATTATGTTGATAATCATTATGATGTGAATAATGCTCATAAGCAGGGTAGGATGCATGATAAGCAGGGTAAGCATGCATTGGATGATGAGCAGGATATGCAGCATAATAAGGTGGATAATGAGGTGCAGCATAATAAGATGAATAAGCAGGTTGCACATAGTAAGATTCATTTCCATACAAAGCATTATTGTTATAATTTCTTTGCTTCTTAGGTTTGCTCTTTACTTGCTCTTTAACAGACGACTTAGGTTTACTAGTCTGATTGGTTTTACTCTTATCAGCAGACTTTTTGGGACTACTCTGCTGTTTGGTTTTACCAATCTGTTTTTCAGTTTCAGGCTTTTTACCCTTTTTAGCCTTAGGAGATTTCTTCTCCTCTATTTCTGAAGTGGATTTAGTGGTCTGAACATACAAGATAACATTTCTATTATCAGCAGATATAAACTTTTCAGCTTTGTTCAGTTCTAAATTCTCTTTTACTAAGGGTGTTCTCTGTTCATTAGATGTATTAGCAGATGCAACAGACGACTTATCATGAGTAGATATTATCTTTTCAAGTTCCATGATTTTCCCTTTATAAACTTCACATTCTGCTTTCAGAGATTCATACTCATGCGAAAGCTTTTTATACTCAGCTGATACTTGCAGTTTTTCAACATTAAGTTTCAGTTTAGCATTTTGCTTTTTCAGCAAAGTCATCTCTTCCTTAAGCTTTGCAAACTCATTAACAACATCTGTGTTGTTTTTCATCATTTGCTCAAATGAACTAAATAGCTCATCTTCATTTTCAGTGAGAGTTACCTCATTGTCAGAATCCTCTGATTCTTTGGCCATGAGACAGAGCAGTGCAGGTGTCTCTTCTTCAGCAGAGTCATCTTCTGATGTCCCTGTTTCTGAGTTAGACGAATAGATGGCTGCTATCTTTTCAGCTTCAGCCAACAGCACTTTGCTTTTCTGATGTCTCCTCTCTTTCCTCTGTTTCTTTTCCTCCTCAGTGTATTTCTCTGCTTTAGGATATGGGCAGCCCTTGATGAAGTGTCCCAATTTCCTGCAATTGTAGCACATCATTTTGGATTTAAAGTCATCCTTACTATCATTAGAAATTGAGGTAGGTTTAGAAGTAGAAGCATTGTTATATTTGTTCTTCATTTTTCTTTTATAGAACTTTTTGAACCCGTTTAATAATAAAGCAACATCGTTGGCAGTGTACTCCTTTTTGTTGAGCACGGTGATCTCATCAGATGAGTCCACTTCTCTGATCTTTCCAGCTGATCTCCTTGATTTTTCTGCAGCAACCAGGGCAGCAGTGGGACTAGAAGTTGAGGTCTCTTCTATACCCATTATTGGCATTTTATACTCTTACGCCTTGAGTACAGAAAACAGCTCCGTCAGAGAGATCTTCCCCAGATCCCTTGATTCTTCCATTGCTGTGATCTTCATGTTGAATTTGGGCGGTAGCGCCTTCAAGACTTTGAGAGTGATCTCTTTGTCTGTGAATGTCTTACCCAACTTTAACACGTTGTTCAACACCTTTGTGAACCTTGAATCCATCTGGTCAATGGTTTCTCCAGACTTCATCTTGAAGTTTTCAAACTTCTCCAGGGCTATGCTCAGATTATGTTCTTTGATGGCATCATTCCCTTCACTCATATCACGGACTTTATCCCACATCTCTTTTGATGTCTTGCAGTGTTTGACTTTGTCAAATCTGTCGTTGTCGAGAGCTTTAGTCATGATGAAGATTCCAACTTTGTCAAGATTGCTCAGCTTAATTTCTTCAGCTGTCATCTCTGTTGGGATTTCTATGGGTATGATTGTCAAAAACAACGTTGCGGAATATAAAATTTTTCAATTTTTCATACACCAATTCCCAAGAACATTTATTAGCACATATGAATAAGGTTGAATACAATTTAGCAACAAATTTACTAAATTGAAATATGGTAAATCGAGATTTACCTCACCACAGGCAAGGTGGTGGTTTCTCCGGTCTTCTCTTTTTCGTTCACTTGAGCACCCCAAGTGTTGTGCCTCCAGAGATTAGTCCACACCAGATGGATGGAATGACACCTTCGAATCCTTAGGCTAAGAACTGGAATTGAAGGTTTGTCAATGGCAGATCTAGATCCAGATCTAGATCTAAGTGAAGGAGAGAGAGCAAGAGGGAGAAGGGGGGCGGCCTAGTGAGGGGGCGGCTAGGTTAGAATGTTTTGCTTAGGGTTTGAGTCTCAACTTAGACTCCTTTATATAGCCACCTCCAAAGCCCCTTTGTGTGCAAGACTAGCTATTGGGCCATTAATTAAATTGGCCCATGTCTTGCATTAATTTAATTAAACACTTTAATTAAATTAACCCAATTAATCTAATTAATTATCTCCCACTTTAATTAACTCTTTAATCAATATTTAATTAATTAGACTATCTAATTAATTATTTCTCTCTCAGAATTAACTCTTTAATTCTTTTATTTGATTTAACTCTTTAAATTAAACCTTTCCTTAATTGACTGTCACTGTCCAACTGTATTGTGTGTGACCCTCTAGGTTCACCATCAATTGGCCGTAGGCCCACGACTTTCGTGATTTAATTAACGAGCAATTAATATTCAATTAATTGCTCCGATCAATAAACTCCTTTAATTGACCACTCCAGAATTAATCTCCCATTAATTCAGGAGTACCCACACCTCATGGTCGATGTCTAGCCACAAGCCCATGAGGCCCAACTTCAGGTGAATTGATATTAGTGAACCTCACCTCTTATAAGTACCATGTACATACGGTCCCTCTAACGACTAATTTCCCGATCGAGACCTAGGGTGTGTGAATTAATCAGCACCTCTAATTATCTCGATTCTGTACTTTCTAATTCTGGATAATAATTCCTGTGTGACTGCTAAATTTGGAAACCCCTTTCCAAATCCGTCACTGACCATGGCCATGGATTTCTCGGAATGTATTATCTAAGAATGTACAGGAAATTCCCTCATTCATTACAATGAGTCGGTAGATCCCATCTTGATGCTAACCATCCGCACATACGACTATACGTACCCAAAGTAGGCGCACAATGGTCAGGCTACGTGACCGGCTCCTAAATCAAAATACGGACACCCGTATGCCGAATTCGCCCTAGCATCTCAAGTCCAAGGACTAAATCGTACACTGTTATAAGTCTTGAGAAACATCCCATCACTGATATGCTTTACGCACTTCCATAATGGGTTTCTCTGTTCGGGTCGTTCGATGCGTTCGATCCCCTATCGAACCACCTAGTCATATGCACTGACATCAAATGTCTTGTTCATGAAACTCCACAAATTCATTCCATGTGAATCATGCATAATCCTACAAGTCTTGACGATTCCTTCGATACCCCGTCTCGACAGGAATCTATGACTTGGAACACTTTTGAGATCACGACCTTAGAGACTGTTTCATGATTGCACTCAATACTGAAGTGAATCGTCCCATAGTCATGAGTGATCTCAGGGTTTCAACCAATCGCTTAAATGTGTTCGCGAAAGATGAAGTTGGCCATTAGTTTATCTTATCAAATAAATAAACTTTGCGTATTAATTAATAAATCAAAGATTCATACAAGATAAAATAGTCCTATTACAAGCTATTGAGTTGGCTTGCAGGGCACTATCCTATCAATCTCCCACTTGCCCTAAAGCCAATCACAAACATTTCTAAGACCCATCTTCACAAGATGTTCTTCGAACACTTTTTGCGATAGTGGCTTCGTTAGTGGATCAGGTACGTTATCTTTTGAGTCGACACGTTCCATTAGAATGTCTCCTCTACCAATGATTTCTCTAATCACATGGTATTTCCTCATCACGTGTTTGGACTGATGGTGTGATCTCGGCTCCTTTGCTTGAGCGATTGCCCCATTGTTGTCACAGAAGACTACTATGGGTTCTGCAATGCTAGGTACTACATCCAACTCTTGGATGAAGTTTCTTATCCAAACATTTTCCTTTGCTGCATCCGATGCTGCAATATATTCTGCTTCAGTGGTTGAATCTGCAGTGGTGGACTGTTTGGAACTCTTCCAACTCACCGCTGCTCCGTTGAGGCAAAATATATATCCAGAATTGGATTTATAATCATCCACGTCAGACTGGAAACTCGAATCCGTGAATCCTTCGAGCTTCAATTCTCCACTACCGCCGTAGACCAAGAACATATCCTTAGTCCTTCTCAGGTACTTGAGGATAGCCTTTACGGCGGTCCAGTGTTCCTCCCCTGGATTTGACTGGTAGCGACTCGTCACACTCAGAGCGTGTGCTACGTCAGGTCTAGTACATAACATCGCATACATTATACTGCCTATGGCAGACGCATAAGGTATGAGAGACATCCTCTTTCTTTCTTCATCATTTGTAGGGCTCATAGATTTAGAAAGAGAGATCCCATGTCTCATAGGAAGCAATCCCTTCTTGGATTCTTCCATACTGAACCGTTTCAGTATAGTGTTAATGTACTGAGATTGGGAGAGTCCTAACATCTTCTTCGATCTATCTCTATAGATACGTATTCCCAATACGTGAGATGCGTCTCCCATATCTTTCATGGAGAATTGCGTGGATAACCACGCTTTCGTCTGCGTTAACGTTCTGATATCGTCTCCGATCAACAGAATGTCATCGACATACAACACAATAAATTGTACTGAACCTCCTTCGAATTTCTTGTACACACATGACTCATAAACGTTCTTGATGAAGCCAAACCCTTTGACTGTCTCATCAAAACGTTTGTTCCAGGTTCGGGATGCCTGTTTTAGGCCATAAATTGACCTTTGAAGTTTGCATACCTTATGCTCACTTCCTTTAGATGTAAAGCCTTTTGGCTGTTGCATAAAGATTTCCTTATCAATGTCTCCATTGAGAAAGGCGGTCTTTACATCCATTTGCCATATCTCGTAGTCATACCACGCGGCTATGGCTAATAAGATCCGAATGGATTTTGACATCGCTACTGGAGAAAAGGTTTCCTCATAGTCTATACCAGGCCTTTGAGAATAACCTTTCGCCACAAGGCGAGCCTTATGAGTCAAAACTTCTCCATTCATTCCAAGCTTGCGCTTGAAGATCCACTTACAGCCTACAGGGACAGTTCCCTCTGGTGGATCAACCAAGGTCCATACCTTGTTGGAATGCGTGGAATCCATTTCGGATTGCATGGCAGGAGTCTATGTCTGACATAGCTTCTTCGTACGTCCTTGGATCATCATCCAATTGATAATTTTCGTGGATGAAGCCGAACCTTTCGGGTTCTCTACGAATTCGATCGGACCTTCGAAGTACTGGTGTACTAGATGGTTCAATAGGTTCAGGATCAACTCCCACTGTTTGTGGGGATGGGTCCAGTTCCTGGACTTCATCAAGTTCTACGGACACCCCGCTTCTTTTAGTGAGGAAGTCATCCTCTAAGAAGTGGGCGTTCCTAGACACGAACGTCTTTCGTTCTTTAGGGTCGTAGAACAGGTATCCAATGGATTCCTTTGGATACCCCACAAATTTGCACAAACTAGATCTACTATCTAGTTTATCTCCCTTCTTGTTCCTAACATAGGCAGGAGATCCCCATACTCGTAGGTACGAATACATGGGTGCTTTACCAAACCATTCTTGGTGTGGCGTCGTCGGCACCGACTTTGAAGGTACTATATTAAGTATCTTTGAAGCCGTTAAGAGGGCTAAGCCCCAAAATGAAAAAGGCAGATCAGCGAAACTCATCATGGAACGAACCATGTCCAACAGAGTTCGGTTCCTTCTCTCAGACACACCATTCAACTGTGGTGTTCTAGGAGGAGTTCGCTGTGAGAGAATTCCATTCTCTACAAGATAATCGAGGAATTCTTGACTTAAGTATTCCCCACCTCGATCAGATCGAAGTGCCTTAATACTATGTCCAAGTTGGTTCTCAACTTCCATTCGAAACTCTTTGAACTTTTCAAAAGCTTCGTACTTATACTTCATTAGGTACACATACCCAAAACGACTGTAGTCGTCTGTGAAGGTAATGAAGTATGAGAATCCTCCTCTTGCACTGACACTCAGTGGTCCACAAACATCGGTATGGATCAAATCCAAGGTTTGTTTGGTTCGCTCTGGTTTCCCAGTAAAAGGCTTTTTGGTCATCTTTCCCTTGAGACAGGACTCGTAAGTTGAGAGATCATCTAGGTTCTGTATTTCAAGAGCCCTAGAGGAAACCAACTTTTGAATTCTACTCTTGGATATATGTCCAAGCCTAGCGTGCCATAACTGTGGACTATTATCATCTTGTTTTCTTTTCTTTGATTGAATGTGCATGACATTAGAATTAGCAGGTTCTAAGGAATAAAGACCATCTATCAAAGTACCACTAGCATAAGTAAAACCACCTTTTATTATGCTAAAATTTCCATTAGAAATGGAAAAACAAAAACCATCATTATCCAACAAAGGAATCGAAATAATGTTTTTGATAATAGTTGGTACGTACAAACAGTCCTTTAAAACCAAAGTAAAATTGCCAAAAACTAATTCTACGTCCCCTATGGCCTCTGCCGCAACCCTTGCTCCGTTTCCAAAACGTAGGATCCTATCCCCAGGCTTAAGAGGTCTTACTGCTCCCATTACCTGCAAATCATTGCAGATATGAGAACCAGCTGCGGTGTCTAACACCCATGATGCACAGTTAATTGAAATATTAACTTCAATAAAGAAAATACCTTTGGCTACCGTTTTAAGGTAGTCAGGGCAGTTCCTTTTCCAGTGCCCTGCTTTCTTGCAGTGGAAACATTCATCTTCTGGGCTCTTTCTCTTTTTCTCGACAACCTTCTTGGTTGTTTTAGAAGAGAACACTTTCTTCTTCTTCTTGCCCTTCTTTGGCTTTGTAGCCTTGGGTTGCTCAGCAATCAAGACAGACTTCTCCTTCTTAAGGGTAGCTTCTGCCGTTACCAACATATTGGTCAGTTCGTGAAGAGAGAGATTTCTCTCCTCCATGTTGAAATTCAACACGAACTGATCAAATGAGCGTGGTAGAGTATGGAGCAAGAGGTCAGTCCTAAGATCAATGTGCAAGTCTACTTCCAAATTCTCCAATTTTTCAATCAGATTAATGAAACGAAGACAGTGATCTTTGACACTGGCTCCCTCAGCCATTCTCAGATTAAACAACTCCCTTGTAGTCTTGAACCTTTCGGTCCTAGACTTCTCTCCAAATAAATCTCGGAGATGGAGAAGTATATCAGCAGCATGAGGCATCTTAGCATGCTGTTTCTGTAGCTCATTGGTCATTGATGCTAGCATTAGGCAACGAACCTGAATATCATCATCAACCCATCTAGCATGGGTGGCTCGTTCCTCTTCCGAAACTCCTTCCGGAAGTGCTCCAGGCATTGGGGCATCGAGAACATAGCTCCGACGATCGGAGTCGAGGACTATCCTCAAATTTCTTAGCCAGTCGATAAAATTTGATCCGTTCAGTTTGTTAGTGTCAAGGATGATAGATAATGGATTCTTAGACATTTTCGTAAAATGATCTACAAAATAGAATGATAACGTTCAGCTGACTGATCTAAATTAATACTTATAATTAACGACTATTGGACTTGTTATCGAAAAAGTTCTCCCACTATTTTTTCGAAACAATTACCCCTTCAATTGTTCGGGAAATCTTATTTCCTAGCAGGTCTTGACGTCCCAGCAGACATTAATTGCACCCACGACTCGCGGCCATACAATTAATTCCCTAGGTAGGTATACTATTACCAATTGTGTCCCTACACAACCTTCAAGCTATTTTGCCTCGATTTTTGCACTCATCTAGCACTGCTACATCATGAGTGGTACTACTCGTTAAGTCTAACCCATCAATCTTGATGAGCAACGGGCCCGGTCATGAAATCCCCATAACTTGGTTATGATCGATGTTCACATCCCGACCAATCCTCACCCTTGTCAAGTTTAGTTAAAAACGAGAATCAAGGAGTTTCGCGTATTGTCTCTTTCCTCGACTCGGGTGCCAGACTCTGGATCACCTTAATCGACAAGTGGACAACTCACGCTAGTTCCTATTGATGGAAGGCTTGGATATTAAAACTTTATTTTAATGTACCCAATATGACTTAATATAATTATCAAGAGGGGGTTTTCGGGTTTAAGAGTTTGAGGTAACTCTACTCGAGATCTCACCGTTCCAGTTATGCATTATCTTTTATTTACGATCTAAATTACTAGCGCGTATCACCATACATGCTAAAATATAAATGCGTAAATAAAAACATACACACCTAGCATGCATGCTACCACAGTATGTTTTCGATCGGGAGCCTCCTATGCGGACCACCATCGAGCCAAAGACGATGGTCCTATTGGTCAATCTAATAGGTTTCAAAGAGGCCTACACTATTACACATTTTACCATGCATACATGGCCTTTAGTCTTCTTGGGCTCCCACCTTGCTTGTAACGGGCCTTCATCCTAATCTAATTAAAACTGTAAAGCCCTATCTATTACAAAGGCTCAAAGTGGCCCAAAAACTTAAGGCTCGCAGGCCCAATAAAACCAACAAATTAAAATTAACCAATCACATCTACCCTAAGGGTCAAGGCTCGGCGCGATCGAAAACCACGTAAACAGTTCACGTAGAGCAAGAAACATGCAAAACAGATTTTCTTATTTCTTATCCTATTTTAAAACTCCTTTTTAAAAAGTCTTTCAGATTCTAGTTTTAAAACTCATTTTTAAAACAATCCATAAACTTATTTTAAAACACCTTTTAAAACAATCTCTTTGATTCTCACTCTAGTCCCTACTAATTATGATAAAATTAACCTTTCGGATATACTAAACCCTTTTAGTGCACAAAACAGTTTCTGTTTTTCAACCTTTGAAAAATTTCAGTTCGGCCCCTGAATTTTCGAAAATTACATTTTGACCCCTCAACTTTTGGAAATTACAAATCAGCCCCAAAATTTCCAGAACATGCAAATCGGACCAGCAAGCAGAAAATTAACAAAATTTCCAGAAACTTTCTTTTAATGCAAAACAGACCCCTGAATTTACGGCAATTGCAAAAACAGCCCAAACCTTTCGTAAATTGCAAAAACAGTCCAGATTTTAAAAATTCCAGAAATTACAATTTGGTCCAGAATTGCAGAAAATGAAAATTTAACTTTCTGTCCAGATTTTCAAAAATCGCAATTTGCAAAACAAGCCCTCAAATTTTCGGTAATTACAGATTTGGCCCAAAATCGAAAAGTGCATAGATCCGAACAATTTAATTCATCATAACAAGCAAGAATCAAAATCAGAACACAACAAACACATATATCCATATATTTTGATTTGTTCAGGCCTTTTCATATGTGCATAATAAATTTGGCTCTGATACCACTGTTGGGATTTCTATGGGTATGATTGTCAAAAACAACGTTGCGGAATATAAAATTTTTCAATTTTTCATACACCAATTCCCAAGAACATTTATTAGCACATATGAATAAGGTTGAATACAATTTAGCAACAAATTTACTAAATTGAAATATGGTAAATCGAGATTTACCTCACCACAGGCAAGGTGGTGGTTTCTCCGGTCTTCTCTTTTTCGTTCACTTGAGCACCCCAAGTGTTGTGCCTCCAGAGATTAGTCCACACCAGATGGATGGAATGACACCTTCGAATCCTTAGGCTAAGAACTGGAATTGAAGGTTTGTCAATGGCAGATCTAGATCCAGATCTAGATCTAAGTGAAGGAGAGAGAGCAAGAGGGAGAAGGGGGGCGGCCTAGTGAGGGGGCGGCTAGGTTAGAATGTTTTGCTTAGGGTTTGAGTCTCAACTTAGACTCCTTTATATAGCCACTTCCAAAGCCCCTTTGTGTGCAAGACTAGCTATTGGGCCATTAATTAAATTGACCCATGTCTTGCATTAATTTAATTAAACACTTTAATTAAATTAACCCAATTAATCTAATTAATTATCTCCCACTTTAATTAACTCTTTAATCAATATTTAATTAATTAGACTATCTAATTAATTATTTCTCTCTCAGAATTAACTCTTTAATTCTTTTATTTGATTTAACTCTTTAAATCAAACCTTTCCTTAATTGACTGTCACTGTCCAACTGTATTGTGTGTGACCCTCTAGGTTCACCATCAATTGGCCGTAGGCCCACGACTTTCGTGATTTAATTAACGAGCAATTAATATTCAATTAATTGCTCCGATCAATAAACTCCTTTAATTGACCACTCCAGAATTAATCTCCCATTAATTCAGGAGTACCCACACCTCATGGTCGATGTCTAGCCACAAGCCCATGAGGCCCAACTTCAGGTGAATTGATATTAGTGAACCTCACCTCTTATAAGTACCATGTACATACGGTCCCTCTAACGACTAATTTCCCGATCGAGACCTAGGGTGTGTGAATTAATCAGCACCTCTAATTATCTCGATTCTGTACTTTCTAATTCTGGATAATAATTCCTGTGTGACTGCTAAATTTGGAAACCCCTTTCCAAATCCGTCACTGACCATGGCCATGGATTTCTCGGAATGTATTATCTAAGAATGTACAGGAAATTCCCTCATTCATTACAATGAGTCGGTAGATCCCATCTTGATGCTAACCATCCGCACATACGACTATACGTACCCAAAGTAGGCGCACAATGGTCAGGCTACGTGACCGGCTCCTAAATCAAAATACGGACACCCGTATGCCGAATTCGCCCTAGCATCTCAAGTCCAAGGACTAAATCGTACACTGTTATAAGTCTTGAGAAACATCCCATCACTGATATGCTTTACGCACTTCCACAATGGGTTTCTCTGTTCGGGTCGTTCGATGCGTTCGATCCCCTATCGAACCACCTAGTCATATGCACTGACATCAAATGTCTTGTTCATGAAACTCCACAAATTCACTCCATGTGAATCATGCATAATCCTACAAGTCTTGACGATTCCTTCGATACCCCGTCTCGACAGGAATCTATGACTTGGAACACTTTTGAGATCACGACCTTAGAGACTGTTTCATGATTGCACTCAATACTGAAGTGAATCGTCCCATAGTCATGAGTGATCTCAGGGTTTCAACCAATCGCTTAAATGTGTTCGCGAAAGATGAAGTTGGCCATTAGTTTATCTTATCAAATAAATAAACTTTGCGTATTAATTAATAAATCAAAGATTCATACAAGATAAAATAGTCCTATTACAAGCTATTGAGTTGGCTTGCAGGGCACTATCCTATCAATCTCGTCTTCATCTTTGTCAACGATCACTTCTTGATCATTAACTTTGATTGTTTTGGTGATTCTTATCGGACCTTTAGTTATGCACCTGTACATATTATCATTGTAAGCAGCAAGGAAAATTTCCATGCGTATTTTCCAGTCCTCAAAGCTCATACCGCCAATGTGGGGAACATGGCTAATACAATCCATTTTCAAAAGATTTTTATTTAAAAAAATATGCTCTTTTGAAAACTTTGAAAAACACACTAGGATCAAGCTCGTTGATCAGTCAGATGATTCATATGAACCACCCGCTCTGATACCACTTGTTGGTCCCAAGTGGTCAGATGAGGTCTAGAGGGGGGGGGGGGGGTGAATAGACCTCTTAAAAATTTATCTTTTAAAATCTCTAACTTATTCTGTCAGCAGAATAAGCTGATCAAGAATTGTAAGTAGACTAAGCTGATCTCGCACAAAGCTTTGAACAGCAGAGTTGACCACTCTTCTGATTTTACTTAGCTGATTTTATTAAAATCAGAGTTTTAAAAGCTCATACCGCCAATGTGGGGAACATGGCTAATACAATCCATTTTCAAAAAATTTTTATTTAAAAAAATATGCTCTTTTGAAAACTTTGAAAAACACACTAGGATCAAGCTCGTTGATCAGTCAGATGATTCATATGAACCACCCGCTCTGATACCACTTGTTGGTCCCAAGTGGTCAGATGAGGTCTAGAGGGGGGGGGGGTGAATAGACCTCTTAAAAATTTATCTTTTAAAATCTCTAACTTTTTTTGTCAGCAGAATAAGCTGATCAAGAATTGTAAGTAGACTAAGCTGATCTCGCACAAAGCTTTGAACAGCAGAGTTGACCACTCTTCTGATTTTACTTAGCTGATTTTATTAAAATCAGAGTTTTAAATTTACTAACTTGCAGCGGTGGATATATCTAGTGTTTTTCACAAGTAGTTTTTCTTAACTTAAAGATCTTGTCCCCAGTTTTAATAAACTCTTTTTTCTTAAAATCTTTAACAGTTAACTTGAATGTTTGAAGTCTTTTGGAAATATGCAAAGTAAAAAAGCAGATTCAAACACAAGCAATTTTTATAGTGGTTATATGGATGTAAATCCTTTAGTCCACTCTTCCAAGTCACTTAGATATTGGGTTATACTATAAACACACAATTTACAATATATCTCTGCTTGCGCAATTCAACAAATGAAAATCCACAAGTGCGTAATAGGAAATCACAAAGAAACTCCTACTCTCTGAAGTAATATCTCTCACTTAGATGGATATCTACTTCTCACAACACTTTTCTAACAAAATCACTCAGATTTTTGTGTATATTTTGTTTTCTCTCTATTCTGCTTCGTCAACAAATGACTCGGCTGATGAGTTTTCTGTTCTTGAGGTTGAGACTTAGAAGAATTCTGCTTCGGATTTTAATCTCAGATGTGTTGCTTCTTCTTCTTCAACTCTTGAACTGAACTATTTATACTTGAGATTTGAAAATCTGCCCGTTGAGAGATCGACAGGTGTTCAAATCCTCGAGTACTGGTCCTTTCTGCAGAAACGGCTACTTGCGACCGAACACTGTACACTCTGATGTAACTTCTGTCAGATCGCATTAAATGCACTAAGCTGATACGAGGTTTCTCTTCAATCATTTGTCATAAATACCCTTCCTCTTCAGCATTTATTACTCCAAGTGCATTTATTACCGTTGATCAGACTCCTTGATCTCTTCTACTCTGCTGATCGAAATACCCCATCTGATAGATACCCTGCTGATCCAAATCTTGAACTAATCTGATTTGAGTCAACTGAAAAACTACCATTCTTATTTCGAGCTCAGCAACAGATCAGTAGTCTTCTGGACCTTGAACTTTTGACCCTTCTGATTTGTCTTCTTATTTGGTCTAAATTCTTCTAAGGGATTTACTAAGCATTCCTTACTTAGCTGATCTTGATGTTTTGAAAATCATCAAAACCTCCCTTAACTCCTTGCACTCTATCTTCATCTTCATCCAACAACAACATTGGAGAAATGGGTGCAAAGATCAAGGTATGAACCAGGAACAACTAGTGATATGCCCAGCCTGCCAAGTTTACAACAAATTGCCTTTGACCCAGATATCAGTACATATCAAGAACAGATGAGTGTCCAACAGTCTACTTCACCTTTTGTTCCAGCTCTCTTGATTCGTCAGAAGACTATTGCGTCGATTGATGGTGCTGATGTCATTCACATAGCTGATGAGCCAGCTGATTAAGAACCATGAAAAGACAAGCATGCTGAGGAAATAAATCTTGATACTTCTAAGTCACTACCAGCTGCTGTCAAAGATAAGAGCCCTTTAGCAATTGAGTGGAAAGCTGAAGAAGCTCAAGTTCTTCAAGATACACCTGTCCACCAGGAAGAACCTGCTGAAGCATGAAACTCCATTCCTACTGCTGACCTTCATTTTTCACTGATGGAGTCAATGCAGCTGCTGATTGAAAATACTATGAAGGAAATGGAAGAAAGGAACAAAATGATGTTGAAGCAAATGGAGGAGGCTACTGCCAAAATTGTGCAGGATGCCATAGAGAACTTTCCTCTGCCACCAGATAATTCTTTGCAATTGACTCAGAGCATCTTAAGTATGAACAGAAATATTGAAGATGTGAAGGCTGATGTAAATCACTTGCACTCTGCTCTTCAAAGAAATGAGCCTGATATTGCAGGAATTGCAAGGGTCATGAAGGAAGTTGGTGAAGCTGAGATTGAAAAGAATGTTGCCTTAATGCAGGAATTTAACAAAGTGCAAAATGAGATGTCAACACTTCAGTTGAATGTTGACTATGTATATGACCAAGCTGGGGAAATCAAGTCAACTCTGAATCATCAAACCACTCACCTCCAAGTTGTGGATCAGAACATCAGAAAGTTGTGTGCTGCTGTCAACATCTCTCCTGATCAACTCAACCATGCCAATGATGACAAAAAGGGGGAAGAGGAGTCATCTAAGAAGAGTGTTGCCACTGCAACTGTTCAAGTGCTAGAGCAAAGACCTGCTGCTGAAAAGCCTGCTGAAGATAAAGTACTTGAAGAGAAAGCCAATGATGAAGAAGCTGTTGAAGAAGAGCCCAAGGATATAGCAAAAACTGACAAGGAGATTGCTGCTTCCAAGAACACTCCGGAAGAACAGTTGGATCCATTCAGGAAAACCGGCATAATTGAGGAAATCAGAAGGAAGGTCGAAGCTGCAAACAAAAACCTGACTGCTGCTGATTTGTTTTCCAGTGGTGAAGAAGATGAAGATGAGGAACTTGAAGAAGAGGAAGAAGAAGAAGATGAAGAAGCTGATGACTAGACTAGATTTTCTAGACTAGGTTTACTTATCTAAAATCAATGTAATCAGTCTACTTCATTGTATCTCATCTCTTTTTAAACTTGTACTTTGTAATATCTTTGAAAATCTATAAAAGTCAAGTTTTTCCAACACATTATTTCTATCTCAGAAATTTTTGAGGACTTAACTTCAGTGTAGCTACAGGTACTTAGCTGAAGTTTTGTCATCATCAAAAAGGGGGAAATTGTTGGATGAAGATGAAGATAAAGACTTAAAAGTGAAGGGAGGTTTTGATGATTTCCAAAACATCATCATCAGCTAAGTAATGGAAGCTTAGTCAATCCCTTAGAAGATTTTTGACCAAGGAAAAAGCTAAACAGAAGGGTCAAATCTTATGGCACAGAAGACTACTGATCTGTTGCTGAGAAATGGAATCAGACTGATGGATTTTCAGCAGACTCAAATCAGATGAGTTCGAGTTGGATCAGCAGAGTGTTCATCAGATGAGTGGATTCGATCAGCAGAGTGAAAGTGATCACGAAGTTATTACAACGGCAATAAATGCACTTGAAGTAATAAATGCTAAAGAGGAAGGGTATTAATGGAAATTGATTGAAGAGAAACCTCGTATCAGCTTGGTCCATTAAATGCAACTGACAGAAAGTACAGCAGAGTGTACAGTGTTCAGTCGCAGGTAGCCGTTTCAGAAAGCAGGACTAGTACTCGAGGATTTAGACACCTGTCGATCTCTCAACGGGCAGATTTTCAAACCTCAAGTATAAATAGTTCAAGTTCAAGAGTTAGAGGCAATCTCTGAAGAAGCAACACAACTGAGAGCAAAATTTCGAAGCAAAATTCTTCTAAGTCTCAGAACTCAAGAACAGAACACTCATCAGCCTAGTCATCTGTTGACGAAAGCAAAAGAGAGATAAAAAGAATATTCACATAAATCTGAGTGATTTTGCAAGAGAAGTGTTGTGAGAAGTAGATATCCATCTTAGTGAGTGATATTACTTCAGAGGATAGGTTCTCTTTGTGATTTCCTATTGTAAACTTGTGGCCTTTCAATTGTTGAATTGCGCAAGCAGAGATATATTATAAACTGTGTGTTTATTGTATAACCCAAGATATAAGTGACTTGGAAGAGTGGACTAAAGGATTTACCTCCATATAACCACTATAAAAATTGCTTGTGTTTGAGTTTGCATTTTTACTTTGCATATTTTCAAAAGCCTTCAAACATTTAAGTTAACTATTAAAGATCTTAAAAAGGAGTTTATTAAAACTGGGGATAAAATCTTTAAGTTAAAGAAAACTACTTGTGAAAAACACTAGATATATCCGCTGCAAGTAAGTTATTTAAAACTCTGATTTTCTCAAAATCAGCTACGTAAAATCAGAAGAGTGGTCAACTCTGCTGTTCAAAGCTTTGTGCGAGATCAGCTTAGTCTGCTCACAGAAAAAGTTAGAGAATTTTAAAGTCAAAATTTGAAAGAGGTCTATTAACCCCCCCCCCCCCCCCCCCTCTCCCCCACCCTTAGACCTCATATGACCACTTGGGACCAACATCCTTGATAAGGATGAAGATGGAAAATCAGTGGACATCACCAAATATAGTGGCATAATAGGGTCACTGTTGTATCTAACAGCTAGCAGACCTGACATTATGTACTATGGTTGGATTTGTGCGAGATTTCAAGCAAATCCAAAGGAATCTCATCTCTTAGCTGCCAAAAGGATATTAAGGTATCTCACAGGCACTCAAGACTTGGGATTGTGGTATCCAAGGGAATCAGGATTTGAGCTTATTGGATATTCAGATTCTGACCTTGCTGGCTGCAAAATTGATAGGAAGAGTACTACAGGTACATGTCAATTTTTAGGCAGTCTTCTGATCTCATGGATGAGTAAGAAACAGACTTCAATATCCATATCTACTGCTGAAGCTGAATACATTGCTGCTGGAGCATGTTGTGTACATATACTTTGGTTGAAGCATCAACTAGAAGATTATAATCTCAAGATCAGTGGAATCCCTATCTACTGTGACAATACAAATGCAATCTTACTTACTCAGAATACTATTAGTCATTCCAGGACTAAATATATTGAGATCAAATATCACTTCATAAGAGATCATGTTGAAAATAAAAATGTTATTATTGAATATGTTCATACAGATACTCAGATCACTGACATTTTCACCAAACCATTAAGTGATGCAAGATTTTATACTCTAAGAGTGGAATTAGGTTTGTTAAATTTGGATTCATAAGCCGAGGGGACCCTATCAGAAGACTAATGTTCATCAGTTGAGTAATCTGATAGCAACAAGTATTATTCTTCAAGAAGACTGACTCTCAACAGACTAGTTGACTGATAGATTCTTGAACTCAGAGGGAACGTGTAAGACTAGCGGTACTCCTGTTTAAAAGATGAAATCATCGATGACAGTTAGTTGAAGTTATTTTATTGGAAGATTTGTTTTTAATTCTTGAAGACCTGAAGATTAATTATCTTGCTGGATTGACAAACAACAAAGGAAGATCACTAGCTATTGGCTTTGACTAGTGATATATTGTATCAGACAAGTCATCTGCCAGATAAGTATTATTTTACTCATCTGATTATTTATGTCATTTTATAAGAGAACTGTGTTAAAACGCTATATCTGAAAACACGCTTTTATAAATAAAAGACTAGTGACGTTTCGTTTCCCCGCCTAGTCTGGCATAATTTATAAAATTTGAAATCCGTAAATTACGCGCACACGATGGAAACTAACAGAAACTGATCTAACGTTTGGCGGATAACACGGAAACCGATGAATCCCCAACTCTATTAAACCAGATCTGATCAGACTACTTAGTCTTTACGCGCACTTCAAATTTTCTAAGTATTCAAGCATTCTATCCTTACTATTTTCTGCAAAATTCTCTCTGCTTTTCATTATCCATTTTCAGAAAAATCATGGGTTCCAAAGCTGTTAATGCTGAGGAAGGTTTATCAACTATGACACCTATCATGCCACTGGAACGACATTGATGAAGGAAATTTTGGAGAAGTTCAAGGCTTCTTCGCTGGTAAATTTCATGGAGGCACATGAGACGATGGTGTTTTACCCAGAAGTGGATGAATTCTACCGCAATGTTGAGCGTGAGGTGGAGAAAATGGAGATTAAAGCAAAGGTTGGAGGTAAGGATATATGTATCACTCCTGCCTTGCTGATTGAGAAGTATGGACTGTCCAACGAGGGTTCTTCGGAAAATTGCTGCCAAGAAGGGCGAAATTCTCACTGGGTCTGTGAAGAAGACTCAGCTGCTGGATGAATTTCAAAGAATGGCTGACCATTTTACAAAGGTCATAGAGAATTGTACATTTTCTCTAGATGGAGTTCCAAAGAGGAGACTTCACTCAATGATTGCGGTTTACTATGGTCTAAAGGTAAACTAGGCTGCATATGTGTTCTACATAATTGAAGAGCACAAGGAGAGCAATCACAAGATGAGCTTAGGCTGTACAATGACTCATGGCAAGGTCATTCATCAAGCCAAGGAGTTGAAAATCTATGAAGTCGTTAAGGCCGTCAAAATCAAATAGCCTGTTGTTACGCCGGAAAAGAGGCAATCTAAAAGAAAGGCCACAGAGCCTAAGGAGCCTGTTGTAAAAACAGAGAAAAGCAAGTCTGCAGTTTCTAAGCCTACTGATCAAACAGCTGACCCAGCTGTTCAAGCCAGATCAGAAGAGGCTGCTGACAAAATTATTGATGAAATGGTTAATGAGATAGAGCATGCCTTTGGATGACTCTCCTGAAAGAACTTCTTCAGCTGAGCTGCCAGCTGAAAATGTTGCAAAGAGAACAAGAAGCGCAATAAGAGATACTGCTGCAACCACTCCCGTTCACACAAAAGCAACAGCAAGAAAGAAGTTGATATTGGGAGGACCAAAAATTAGAATTTCAGAAACAGTTAGAGAAGATCCCCATCTGCTAAAAGACCAGCGGAATCAGCTAAGGAATCTGATCAAAAGGCAGAAGAGGAATCAGCAACTCAAGCTGATCAGATTACTACTCAAGCAGTTCAGTCTGCTGCTCCAACAGCTGAGGCACCAGTTGTTGAATCTAAAGCTGCCAGAAGGAAGAGAACTGGCAAAGCTAAAGTGTCTGCATATCACAAGAAGAAAAGAGAAGAAGCAGAACAAAGGAAAATGGATGAAGCTGAACTTCAAAGATTCCTTGAAGCCAGCAAAGCAGAAGCTGAAGTCAAGAACATGACTGAAGCAGAGCTAGCTGCTAAGGAACAAAAGGACTTGGCAAGAGCCCTAGAAGAGAGCAAGAAAGATGCTCACGGCCCCAGAAGAACTGGTGGTATAGTGATTGGCAAATGACAGGAAAGGATGTTTCTGTTGCCAAGAGCTCAACCAGTCAAAAAGAAGAAGAAAGAAGTGAAGAGGGCACAAGAAGTTGTCAGAAGTGACCCTGCTACCTTCTCAAAATTTGAAGCTGAGCTGGAAAGATACAACTTCCTGCTACAATCAAAAACTGTGTTCCTAGCTGAAAAGATCAGATACAATCGCTGGAGGAACTACAGGTTGAAAAAGTCAAGTCAAGAATTCAGAGCCTAGAAGGAGGCTGTTGTTGAAGAAAGTTGGATAATGGATTAGTTGCAGACCAATGATATTCAACAAGCTTTGGACTCTGACTTCTTTCACGACAGAGTGCATGAGTATGCCAAACTCATAGTTACGCAAAAAGCAACTGTTCTCAAGAATTCACTGCCAAATAAACCTGGTCCATCTGATGACCTGTTTGAGAGAGATGTCAAAGTTGCAGTCTATGTTACCTTGGAAAGATGGGTTGAAAGATCAGTGTACATCAAAGGAACCTTTAGTGATCTGTCCAGTCTACCAAGTCTGCAACAAATTGCTTTTGGTTCTGAAATCAGTACTTATCAAGAGCAGATCAGATTACCTCAGACGACATCAACTTTCATGCCTGCTGATTTTATTCATCACAGAACTATTGTGTCTGCTGACGGTTCTGAATTTACTCATATTGCAGATAAGCCTGCTGATAAAGAATCAACAGAGGAAGAAAAAGCAGTTGAGCCAACCATTGAAGCAAATCAAAAGCTGCTAACTGTTGAACCTACCATCCAAGCTGAATCTCTTCAAACTTCAATCATGGATTCAATGAAGGCCTTGATTGAAAGTTCAATGAAAGAGATGGAGGAAAGGAACAAGGAGCTGCTCAGTAAATTAGAAGAAGCAGCTGCCAAGATTGTTCAAAGTGTTGTGGAAAGCCTTCCACAACCAGCTGACCATTCCATGTTGCTAAAAGAAGGACTTTTTGCCTTAAATCGTCAAGTTGAAGATGTCAAGGCTGATGTAAATCAGTTGCATGCCACTCTTCACATACATGAAATGGATTGAACAAACGTTGGTAAAGCCTTTCACGAAGCTACTGAAGCAGAAGCTCAAAAGACTGCATATCTGTTTCAGAACTTTACTGAAGAAGCTCCTCAGTTTACTTCAAAAATTTCCACTTTGCAAGTTAATGTGGACTATATGAACGACCAGGCTGTTGCCTTAAAGAGCAATCAACAACAACAAAATCTTCAACTTCAAGTCGTGGATCAAAACATCAGGATGCTTTGCAATGCCATCAACATTACTCCAGTTCAAGTTGAACAACTCAACCCTGCTGTTGATGACGAAAAGGGGGAAGAGGGATCAACTAATAACAAGAAAAATGTTGTCACTGAAAATGTTGAAGTTACTGAAAGAGTGGAGTCTACTGAAAAACCTGCTGATGAAGAGACAAGTAGACCAGCTGATGACGTAACCAAAACTAAAGACGCTGCTGATGATGAAGAAGCTGAAAAGATTGAAGAGCCTAAGGATGTAGCAAAGTCTAATAAAGAAATAGCTGCCTCCAAAGACTCTACTGAAGAACAGCTTGATCCATACAGGATATACAAAAGAATTGAGGAAAAAAGAGCAAGATTCGAAGCTGATGAAAAGAGAGAAAAGTTAAAGAATCTTGTAGATGTTTTGTCAAGTGGAGAAGAAGAAGAAGAAGATGTTGAAGAACTTGAAGAAGACGAAATAGATGAAGAGGAAGATCAAGAAGATTAATAGCTCTGATACTTAGACTATTTTCTCTTGTAAAATTTCTGTAATTTTCTATTTTTTTGTAATTTTTTCATTTCTTGTAATCTGATGTAATGTAATGATTATCAAATATGAATGTAAGATTACAAATTCCAACTTAATTTCTATCTCAGAAATTTTGTGTGAAGACTTAGCTTTAGTTAGTTACATGTACTTAGCTGAAGTTTTGTCATCATCAAAAAGGGGGAAATTGTTGGATGAAGATGAAGAAGTGAAGGGAGGTTTTGATGATTTCCAAAAGTCATCAGCTAAGTAATGAAAGCTTAGCAACCTCTGGGAAATTCAATCTGAGAAGACAAGTGGATTTCAGCAGAATCAAATCACATGAGTTCGGTTTGAATCAACAGAGTGTTCATCAGAAGAGTATATTCGATCAACAGAGTGGAAGTGATCATAAAGTCATTGCAACGGTAATAAATGCACTCGGTGTAATAAATGCTGTAAGAGAAGGGTATTAAAGTCCAATGATTGAAGAGAAACCTCGGATCAGCAAGGTGCATTTAATGAGACGTGACAGAAAGTACAGCAGAACTGTACAGTGAACAGTTGCATAAGCCGTTCTAAAATAGGGACCACTACTCGAGGAAAATCTGAAGATCTGCTTTGTTCAACGGGTAGAAATTCAAACCTCAAGTATAAATAGTTCAAGATTCAAGAGTTAGAGACGTGAACTGAAGCAACACAACTGAGAGAAAATCAAAGCAAGAAAAATCTTCTAAGTGTCAAACTCAAGAACAGAACACTTATCAGCTTAGTCATCAGTTGACTCAAGCCGAAGTCGAAATCAAAGCCAAATACAAAATCTGAGTGATTTTGTAAACATAGAAATTTGTGAGGAGTGTAGATCCATGTAAGTGAGTGATCTAGCTTCAGAGAATAGGATTTCTTTGTGATTTCTTATTGCGAATTTGTGGCTTTTCATTTGTTGAATTGCGCAAGCAATGTATATTGTAAAATGTGTGTTTATAGTATAACCCAAGATCTAAGTGACTTGGAAGAGTGGACTAAAGGATTTCAATCCATATAACCACTATAAAAATTATGTGTGTTTATTTGTTGCACTTTTGATGAGGGCTATTTTGCACCTGCAACCAGCTAAGAATATTCGAGGAGATTCAAGATCAATCCGACCTATTTAAACTGTGAGATCGGCTCGACCAGCTGAATACTTATCTTGTCGACCTACTCTGATCGACCTACTGTCTGTTTCAGAGGACTTAATGGGCCATGCGATACTCCTAGGGCATGCAGGATTCCTAGGCTAAATAGGACTCCTAGTTCAGTTAGGACAGGAGGAATATTATAAATAGCGAATATTACATTGTATTGGGGATCCAGAGTTTAACCTACGAATTATACTACTACTGTTCGCCTTTCTTATTATTGTTATCTACGTGATTATATTATTTTGCTTGTTCTTGAATTGCCCCATCCTGAGTACTTTAACCAAACCCCTAATACTTAAAATTGTGATCTTACATAATTACTGAGATTAAACCTTAGACGAAATTCGGTTAAATCAGTTGGCGCCCACCGTGGGGATAGGTTAATTGCTCGATCGAAATATGGCCAATCCAAGGAAAAGCACACGTAACGCAGGAAGAAGCACGAATTCTCGACCTTTTCGTGGCGTAGATAGCCTGCCTGAGAATTCCCAAAGAATCAGCGCTACAAATATGCAGCCTCCAGCCAATCACCAAAATTTAGATCCTGTTGAAGAACATGCGATAGCAAACGCTAACGTCGGTCAAAACGCAGGGGGGCAGCAAACTCCTAGCGCGAGTCGGGCTCCTAATTCACCCGTTCGATCCGTCCCTCCTCCCCCGCTACCGGCTGACCAGGAAAAAATACTACAAATTGCTCAGCTTTTGAGTTCAATGTTTCCTCAAACTCTACCGACCCCGGTAGTCGCAGGACCAACTAGAGCTGCAGTTCGTCCTTCAAGAGTGGGTAATAATGACAGGGAACCTCGAGGAAATAACGACCATGAATCAACTCAAGCAGAGAGCCCAGATGGGGATCAACGATCGCACTTGTCCCCACCAAACGCAGCAAGAAGATACCCTATTAGGAAAAGCAACCAGGCAAGAGCTGATGCTCGCCCTGAACCTTACATATCCCGGGAAAAGACGGTAATTCCGATCGATGATGAAGAAGATCCGCCGATCGTCGATCGACGAGCAACTAGGAGATTCTCCGAAAGAGACATCGAGAGGATGGTAGAGGAGCGAGTGGAGCAAAGGCTTTTGACTTTGCAACAACCTTGGCCTCGCTCCCGGGAAATACAGGATAGTATAGCTGCTTGTTCCCCTTTCTGCTTAGAAATTAGGGAAGCACATGTTTCTGGATCTTTACCTGCTCGGCTCCCCAGATACGACGGAACCAGTGATCCGACCGACTATATCTTTAGTTTCACAAATATAATGAGCTTGAATGCTCATTCAGCAGAGTATACGGCCAAGTTGATGATCACAACATTCGAGGGGTTAGCACTGGATTGGTTCGAAAAACAACCGCCCAATTCGATCTTCAGTTTTAGAGAGTTATGCAACAAGTTGGAACAGCAATTCGCTAGTCAGAAGAGACAAAAGATTCCCATGAGTTATTTGGGAACTATAGTCCAGCAAGATGGAGAATCCTTAAGAGCTTGGTTAGCAAGGTTCAATGTTGAATTACTAAAGATCGATTCCCCGAATATTGATTATATTATATCTATTCTGTTCGATCTAACCAAGAATAGGCAGTTTGGTAACGCGTTAAGTCGAAAACAGCCCAGAACCTTTGCTGAAATCATGACTTTAGCCTCCAAGTATATGACCCAGGAAGAGATGAACTCTTTCAAAGATAAAAATAAGAAAGCGTCCATTTCAGGACCCAAAAAACCGGAAAAATCCCCAATACAGAGAGCCATGGATCACGATCGATTTTCACGAAGAGGAAACGTATTCCATAGATTAGAACATAATGGGAATAACCCTGAGAAAAGACCTAATGTCTACCTCATGCCTCGATCTCCAGAAAGGAATATAAGAGATCGAATAAGTTATGTGGAGTTCACAAAACTAAATGCCCCAAGAGAAGACATCCTGGTGATACTGGAAAGAAATAATTTAATCCCCCCAGCAAGAAGAATCACGCAGGCCAAACCTGGAGCTAAGAACTATGATTTATATTGTAGGTACCATCGAGCTCACGGTCATAGGACCGAGGACTGCTATCACCTAAAACAAGAGATAGAAAAATTGATTCAACAGGGTAGACTGAATGAATTCATAGATAGAGCAGATCGGAAAAGACAAAGGACAAGAAGTCCTAGAAGGAGGGAGGAGAATAGAGGACCTCGCGATAGATCTCCCAGCGATCGTGCGCCCCGAAGAAATGAAATCGAGGATGACCAGATCAATGGTACTATACATGTGATCTCTGGTGGACCAGCAGGGGGGGATAGTCGGAATGCCAGACGAAAGATCACACGATCTCTAGAAAAGGGAATTGTGACCCCTAAAGAGGTATGGGCGCTCGAGAGTAAAAACTTCAACCAACAGATAATCAAGTTCGATGACATCGAAGTACCCAAAAACTTGAATTGGGACAATAACAAAGACCACCCCGATTTTCCCATGGTGATCTCACTAAAAATTGCCGATTTCAATGTCAAGAGAATTCTGATCGACAATGGAAGCTCGGCTAACATAATAGCCATCGAAGTGCTGAACCAGATGAACCTGGGAAAAATAATTCTCCAAAAAGTAGCTACGCCACTGGTAGGATTCGGAGGATCAGAAATAGTTCCAGCTGGAACAATCAATCTGAGTGTGACTCTTGGGAACAAACCCCATCGAGTGATCAAAATGATAAAATTCTTAGTGGTTGAAGCACCATTCGCTTATAATGCCATCTTGGGAAGACCGGCATTAAACCAATTTCGAGCAGTTGTGTCAACCTATCACCAGAAAATAAAATTTCCTACAGTCTCTGGGGTCGGCGAAATCGTCAACGACCACTGTATGGCCTGGGACTGTTACAACACAGCACTATCTTTGAAAAGGAACATCGATCCTTTAACACCATCGAAAAGAAAAACGGTAAGATCCTCGACGGAGAGATCTCATGAGCCTGAGTTGCCAAGTACGGATCGGATCGATAAAAAAGGGAAAGAGCCCATGGATCTAACTCTACGTGCGCCAGAACATAAAGAAGTCAAGTTAATCGAGAATGATCCAACCAAAATCATGAGGATCGGAACTGAACTGTCTCCACAGGGAGAAATTATGTTAATCAATTTTTTAAGGGAAAATGTAGATGTTTTTGCATGGAGCTCGGAGGACATAGTGGGGATAGACCCAAGAATAATAACCCACTCTTTGAAGATAGATCCGAACGCAAAACCGGTCAGACAAAAGAAAAGAAATCACGGCCCTGTCAAGGACAAAATAATAAAAGCAGAGGTCGAAAGGCTTTTGTTGTCCAAACAGATTAGAGAAATACACTTTACTGAGTAGCTGTGTAATGTCGTACTTGTCTCGAAGGGTGACAAGAAGGATAACAAGTGGAGAATGTGCAACGATTTTACAGACTTGAATAAATTGTGTCCGAGAGATCCTTACCCTCTCCCAAGGATTGACCTGTTGGTCGACTCGACAGCAGGCTTTGCTATTTTTAGTATGATGGATGCATTCCAAGGTTTCTATCAAATTTTCATGGACGAAAAAGATCAAGAAAAGACTGCATTCATTACCGAACAGGGCGTATATTGTTTCATAGTGATGCCATTCGGATTAAGGAATTGTTGGTCCCAAGTGGTCAGATGAGGTTTAGAGGGGAGGGGGGGGGGGGGGGGTGAATAAACCTCTTTAAAAATTTTACCTTTTTAAAATCTCTAACTTTTCTGTCAGCAGACTAAGCTGATCTCGCACAAAGCTCTGAACAGCAGAGTTGACCACTCTTCTGATTTTATCAAAATCAGAGTTTCAAAATTAACTATCTTGCAGCGGATTTGTCAAGTGTTTTTCACAAGTAGTTTCCTTAACTTAGAAAAAGTTTTATCCCCAGTTTTAAACAAACTCCTTTTTAAAACTTCTTCAAACAGTTAACCTTTAAATGTTTTAAGTATGCTGTTTTTAAATATGCAGAATCTTAAGCAAGTAAAAAACACAAAGGATTTTTATAGTGGTTATATGGATGGAAATCCTTTAGTCCACTCTTCCAAGTCACTTAGATCTTGGGTTATACTAAATCACACAGATTACAGTATACACTTCTTACGCCAAACAACAAATGAAGTGGCCGTAAGTTCACAATAGGAAATCACAAAGAAACTCCTATCCTCTGAAGTAATATCGCTCACTAAGGTTGATATCTACTTCTCACAACACAATCTTAACAAAATCACTCAGATTTTTAAGTATATTCTGGTTTCTCTCTTTTCTGCTTCGTCAACAGATGACTAGGCTGATGAGTGTTTTGTTCTAGAGTTTGAGACTTAGAAGAATTCTGCTTCAGATTTTTGCTCTTAATGCGTGTTGTCTCTGTGTTGTTCTTCTTCTTCAACTCACGAACTAAGCTATTTATACTAAGGATTTGAAGATCTGCCCATTGAGAGATCGCCAGTTGTCAAATCCTCGAGTACTGGTCCTTTTCTGCAGAACGGCTGTTGCGACTGAACACTGTACACTCTGCTGTACTTTCTGTCGCTTCGCATTAAATGCACCAAGCTGATACGAGGTTTCTCTTCAATCATTTGTCATAAATACCCTTCCTCTTCAGCATTTATTACACCAAGTGCATTTATTACCGTTGCAATAACTTCTGATCTACTTCCACTCTGCTGATCGAAGTCACTCGTCTGATGAGTACTCGGCTGATCCCAAACTTGAACTAATCTGATTTGAGTCGGCTGATAATCCACCAGTCTGATTACTTCTTCAGCGACAGATCAGTAGTCTTCTGGACCATATTTGACTTGTCTGAAATACTTCTTCCTAAGTCAAATATTTTCTAAGGTTTGTACTAAGCTTCCACTTAGCTGATGACTTTGGAAATCATCAAAACCTCCCTTCACTTCAAAGTCTTCATCTTCATCCAACAATTTCCCCCTTTTTGATGATGACAAAACTCCAGCTAAGTACCTGTACCTAAACTAAAGTTGAGTCCTCAAAAATTTCTGAGATAGAAATGATATGTTGGAAGCTTGAACTTTTTATAGATTGATTTGAAAATTACAGTGCAAGTTACAAGCAAAAAAAAATTGACTTTAAGTGAAAAATTACAATTGAAGTAAGCTGTTACAAAAATTTAGCATATGACCTAGTCTATTAACTAGTCTAGTCCTCAGCTTCTTCATCTTCTTCTTCTTCCTCTTCAACTTCTTCTTCAACTTCATCACTACTGTCTTCATCTTCACCAGATGTGAAAGCATCAGCAAGACCTTTTCATTTTTCTCTTCTTTCTTCAGCTTCAAATCTTTTTCTGATGTCTTCAATCCTCTTATACTTAACGTCTGGATTAAGCTGTTCTTCAGCAGAGTACTTAGAGGCAGCTAACTCCTTGTCAGTTTTAGCTACATCCTTGGGCTCTACTTTATCATCAGCTCCATCTTCAGCTTCCTTTTCAAGTACTTCATCTTCTTTTGGCTTTCCAGCAGCAGCCCGTTGGTCTCGTACTTGAATAGTTGCAGCAGCATCAACAGCTAACTTAGCTGATTCCTCTTCCCCCTTTTTGTCAGCATCAGCAGGGTTGAGTTGATCAGGAGTTATGTTGACAGCAGCACAAAGCTTCTTGATGTTTGTATCCATGACTCTTTGCTCAGCACAGTGATGATTTAGAGTAGTTTCCATGCGAAGTTGATTTACTTCCATGCGAAGTTGATTAGATTTTAACTCACCAGACTGATCATTCAAACAATCAACATTCAGTTGAAGTGTTGATATTTCATTTTGTGCCTTGATGGTAACAGCTGAGAATTCTTGTAGCATAGCAAAATTCTTCTCTACTTCAGCTTCACCAACGTCTGTGATGTTCTTTATAACCTTGGCAATATCTGACTCATGTTTTTGAATAGTTGAAGCAGATGACTAACATCAGCTTTCACCCCTTCTAAGTTTTTATTCAAGCTTAACAAACTTTGAGTCAGCATCATTGAGTTATCTGGTGGCAGAGGAAAGTCTTCAATGGCATCCTTAACCATTCTTGCAGTTTCTTCCTGCATTTGCTTCATCATCAGCTGATTTCTCAACTCCATCTCCTTTATGGCAGTTTCTATCAGCATCTGCATTGACTCCATCAGTGAAGAATGCAAGTCAGCAGTAGGAGCAGGGGATGATGGTTCAGCAGATTCCTCTTCTTGTGGAAGTTCAGCAGGGTCTTCCTCCTGTTGAACAGGTGCTTCATGAAGAATAGAACTGTCTTCAGCTTTCCATTCCAAAGCTAAAGGAATTACGTCCTTGACCATAGTAGGCAGCTTCTTTGATGTATCTAAGTTGATTTCTTCAGCCTTCTGGTCTTTCTTTTGTTCTTCACTAGCTGGCTCATCAGCTACGTGAATGATCTCAGTACCATCAGTAGACACAACTGTCTTCTGACGAATCAAGTCAGCTGGTACAAAAGGTGAAGTGGTCTGTTGGATCTTCAGCTTCTCTTGATAAGTACTGATATCAGAGCCATAACAGATTTGCTGCAAACTTGGTAACTTGGGCATTGTACTTGATGTACCTGGTTCAAATCTTGATCTTTCAGCCCACTTTTCCAATGTTGTGTAAACAACAATATAAATAATCTTCAAGTCTTCAAGAATTAAGAACGAATCTTCTGATTAAAATAACTACAACTAACTGTCATTGAAGATTTCATCTTTAAAACAAGGGTACCGCTAGTCTTACACGTTCCCCCTGAATTCAAGAATTCATCAGTCAACTAGTCTGTTGAGAGTCAGTTTTCTTGAAGTGTAACACTTGTTGGTGTCAGATTAGTAAGCTGTTGAACCCAGTCTTCTGATTGGTTCCCCCTCAGCTTATGAATCCAATTTTAACAAGCCCAATTCCGCTCTTAGAGTGGAAAATCTTGCTTCATTCAGTGGTTTAGTGAAAATGTCAGCGATCTGATTGTCTGTATGAACATACTCAATAATAACATTTCCTTTTTCAACATGGTCTCTGATGAAGTGATGTTTGATCTCAATATGCTTAGTCCTGGAATGACTAGTAGTATTCTGAGTAAGTGAGATTGCACTTGTATTATCACAGTAGATGGGGATTCCACTGAACTTCAAATTATAATCTTCTAGTTGATGCTTCAACCAAAGTATTTGTGCACAACATGCTCCAGCAGCAATGTATTCAGCTTCAGCAGTAGATATGGACACTGAAGTCTGTTTCTTACTCATCCATGAGATCAGACGACTGCCCAAAAATTGACAAGTACCTATAGTACTCTTTCTATCAATTTTGCAGCCAGCAAGGTCAGAATCTGAATATCCAGTAAGTACAAATCCTGATTCCCTTGGGTACCACAATCCCAATTCTTGAGTGCCTTTGAGATACTTTAGTATTCTTTTAGCAGCAAAGAGATGAGATTCCTTAGGATCTGATTGAAATCTCGCACAAACCCCAACAGAATACATAATATCAGGTCTGCTAGCTGTTAAGTATAACAGTGACCCAATTATGCCTCTGTATTTGGTGATGTCAGCTGATTCTCCACCTTCATCCTTGTCCAGACGAAGTCCAGTAGACATAGGAACAGTAACAGATGAGCTAGTTTCCATACCAAATTTCTTGAACAGATCTTTTGTATACTTTGCTTGATTAATAAAGATCCCATCAGGCAGCTGTTTGACTTGTAATCCAAGAAAGTAATTTAATTCTCCCATCATGCTCATTTCAAACTTGTTTTGCATCAGCTTAGAGAATCTTTCAGACATCTGTTTGTTAGTTGAACCAAAAATAATATCGTCCACATATATTTGTACCAATAATATATGTTTATCCCATTCAATAGTGAACAAAGTTTTATCTACTTTACCTTTACGAAATCCTTTAATTAAAAGAAAATCAGATAAAGTATCATACCATGCTCTTGGAGCCTGTTTTAGTCCATAGAGAGCTTTCTTCAGACGATACACTTTGTCTCCCTGTTGATATGCTTCAAAACCAGGGGGTTGTTCAACGTACACTTCTTCTTGCAATTCTCCATTGAGAAACGCAGACTTCACATCCATCTGATAGACAGTGAAGTTCTTGTGAGCAGCATAGGCTAGGAACAATCTGATTGCTTCAAGCCTTGCAACTGGTGCGAATGTCTCATCAAAATCAATGCCTTCTTCTTGGCAGTAACCTTTGGCAACTAGTCATGCTTTGTTTCTGGTAACCATACCATCTTCATTCATCTTATTTCTGAAAACCAACTTAGTGCCAATTACTCTTTGATGAGTAGGTCTGGGAACTAAGTACCAGACTTCATTCCTTTCAAATTGATTCAACTCTTCTTGCATAGCTTCAATCCAGTGAGAATCACCAAGAGCTTCATCAATTAATTTAGGCTCAATTTGTGAAAGAAAACTTACAAACATTGTTTCATTTGCAGTTGATCTTCTTGTTCTAACTCTATCCAAAGGATCACCAATCACTAACTCAGGTGGGTGATCTCTGAGCCATCTGAGATCAGGTTGCAAATCTGGATGCTGTCCTCTAGATTGATCTTGCAACACCACTGTTGGAGTCTCAGTAGTAGTCTGTTGAACAGTTGTAGTCTGTTGAACAGTCTCTGGTCTGTCAGCTGTTTGCAACTCCTCTGTTAGACAATCAGTAGACTGATTTTGAACAGCACTTGAGTTAACAGCTCTTGTCAAATCAGGTAGTATGATGGGTACATATTCTTCTTTTCTTTCAACACTCAATTTCTGAAAGTCAGCAGATATCTCAGGGTTTGCACTTTGATTCTTTTCAGATGATTGACTTGGTTCATCAAATACTACATGAATAGATTCTTCTACAAGTAAAGTTCTTTTGTTAAACACTCTATAAGCTTTACTAACAGTAGAGTAACCTACAAAAACAGCTTCATCAGCCTTCTCTGCAAATGCAGTAAGGTGATTTTTCCCATTGTTCAAAACATAACATTTACAACCAAAAATCCTAAGATAATGTAAATTAGGCTTTCTGTTGTTCCATAGCTCATAAGGTGTCTTGTTTTGACTTTTGTTGATCATACACCTATTCTGTGTATAACATGCTGTATTTGTAGCTTCTGCCCAGAATCTTTGGGGCAGCTTTGCTTCAGCTATCATCGTCCTGGTAGCTTCTTTTAGAGTTCTGTTTCTCCTTTCAGCAACTCCATTTTGTTGAGGGGTTCTGGCAGCAGAGTACTCATGACTGATTCCTCTAGAATTACAATACTCTTCAACAGTAGAGTTTGTAAACTCAGTCCCTCTATCTGATCTGATCTTCAAAATTCTTTGACTCTTCTCATTCTGGATCAGTTCCATCAGATTAGTAAGATGTTCCTTGGTTTCACTTTTCTTCTTCATGAAAATCACCCAAGTAAATCTTGAAAAATCATCCACAACAGCTAGGCAGTATTTCTTTCCACCGTTGCTGATTGGATCAATAGGGCCAAACAAATCCATGTGAAGTAGCTCCAAAATTCTGGTTGAAGACTGGTGCTTCTTACTTTTGAAAGATGACTTCACTTGTTTACCCTTCTGACAGGCATCACAGAGCTTGTCTTTGCTCATGACTGTCTTTGGAATTCCTTCTACCAGATCATTCTTTATCAATCTGTTGATGGTCTTGAAATTCAAATGATTCATTCTTTTGTGCCAAAGCCAACTGATTTCACTTGGTGTAGAAGCAACCAAACAAACATTAGAATTCTTGTCCACAGAATTCCAGTCAACTACATAGATGTTTCCTTGTCTTCTTCCAGATAAAATAACCTTCTTTGTTCCAACTTGTTCAACATAGCACTTATCTGATGAAAACACTACGGAAAATCCCTTGTCACAAAATTGACTTATGCTCAGCAGATTGTATTTCAGGCCTTTAACATAAGAGACTTCAGATATCTCAATGTTTCCTTTGATTAGCGTTCCAACCGCCATAATCTTGCCTTCTTTGCTGTCTCCAAAAGTAACTCTTGGACCATTCACAGCAGCAGCATTTGTCAGTTCATGTATGTCTCCACACATGTGCCTTGAACATCCACTGTCCAAGTACCATTTCTTCACTACTTTACTCCTACTCCTAATCCTAACCTACAAAACAAAATAAAAATGTTTTAGGTACCCTTTATTGAGAGGGTCCTGGTGGATTAGTGTCTCCTTTGACAACCCAAGATGTTGAAGTGTTAGGCTTCTTAGGCTTTAGAGTTTTAGTAGGAGCATGAGCAATTTCATTTTCATCATAATTAGCAGACATGTTATGTTGATAATCATTATGATGATGATAAGGCTCAAAAGCAGGATAAGATGCATGATAAGCAGGGTAAGCATGCATTGGTTGGTGAGCAGGATATGCAGCAAAATGAGGTGGATAATGAGGTGCAGCATAATAAAGATCTTGAATGTCTTGACGGATTCCGAGCTAATTCAGAGACAAATTAGTGGACTGTACGAGGCAAAAGAATACAACATGATAAAATATTTGGCGAAAGTGAAACAGTTAACGGGGAAATTTAGCAAGTTTGATATTCAAAATATTCCACGGGAAGAGAATCGATGGGCTGATCAACTATCTAGATTTACAGGGACAAGGGATGGTAAATCTAAGAGAGTAATCACCTGGCTAATCTCCAAAACACCTTCGATCGACCTCGATACTGTCCCAGTTACTGAAGTGATGGATATCGACTTGGCAGCAGACAGTTGGATGACTCCATTAATCGCCTATTTGAAAGATGGATCACTCCCTAGCTGTAAAAATGAAGCCAGGAGGATAAGATATCGAGCGCCGAGATATGCAATATTAGAAGGAAAACTTTACAGACGATCCGTCTCAGGAATTCTGCTCAAATGCATTCCCGAGCACAATTCCGAAAGCATCCTTAGAAGCATACATGAAGGAGAAGTTGGGAATCACAGTGGCGCTCGAGCACGTACGCTCAAGTGCTTGAGAGCTGGTTACTATTGGCCAACGATGTACGCCGACGCACAAGACTATGTAAAACACTGTCATTACTGTCAGATACATTCAAATATAATACATCAACCAGCTGAGACTATACACCCAATTCCGATCTGTTGGCCTTTTGATCAATGGGGAATCGATATAGTGGGACCTTTCCCAATGGCCAGATCGAAGAAGAGCTATGTTTTAGTCGCTGTCGAATATTTCAGCAAGTGGATTGAATGCATAGCCTTAGCTCGGATAACACAGTTCCAAGTTATAAATTTTCTCTGGAAAAATATAGTCTGTCGTTTTGGAATCCCGAGAATTTTGATTTCTGACAATGGAACACAGTTTGCTGGAAAAAAAGTTCAAGAATGGTGTTCGAAATTTGGAATACAGCAAAATTTCACGTCTGTTGGACATCCTAGAGCTAATGGACAAACTGAAGTGGCAAATCGAGAGATTGTCAAATCCCTCGAGAAAAGACTGGATGACGCCAAAGGGAAATGGTTGGACGAACTACCAGGCGTCATTTGGGCCAACAGAACTACAGTAAAAGCCTCAACGGGTGAAACACCGTTTAGCCTAGTCTATGGGTCGGAGGCGGTTATCCCAGTAGAAGCGCTAGTCCCCAGCCCTAGAATTGAGCTCTACGACGAGGAATCAAACGATCAACTGAGAAAGAATGACATCGATTTGAGTGAGACCTTGAGGGAAAAAGCCAGTCTGCGTTTAGAAGCGGCTAAATCCAGCATGGAAAAAGCCTACAATCAAAAAGTGAGGATACGATCATTCAAAGAAGGTGACTTGGTACTTAAAAAAGTTGAAGTATCCAAACATGTGGGGAAATTGCAGCAAAATTGGGAAGGTCCCTATGTGGTGATTGCGGTCGGAAAAAAGGGATCGTACAAGATAGCTCATATGGATGGAACTCCACTTCCTCGAACATGGAACGCCGTAAATCTCAGAAGATATTATGGTCGTTGAATTCAACAAATGAAGTTCCTGAATGTCGGACAGGATTCAACGAGAAATTAGCTTAGTCTTTAATTTTTTGTTTTGTTTTGTTATTTTTATCCGTGATTTTAATAAAAGCTTTTACTTATTTTTTCCATATGTCGCACCGAATTAACCATTGTCATAATACGCTCCAAACAGGTTAAAACCAATAATTGGTATACAACCTAAGTATGAAAAATCTTTGAGTAAAACCGACTAGGTCGGTATAAACGCATCGATCTCCAAATGAACGACTAGAACAGGTTAAAACCAATAATTGGTATACAACCTAAGTATGAAAAATCTTTGAGTAAAACCGACTAGGTCGGTATAAACTCATCGATCTCCGAACGAACGACCAAAACAGGTTAAAACCAATAATTGGTATACAACCTAAGTATGAAAAATCTTTGAGTAAAACCGACTAGGTCGGTATAAACTCATCGATCTCTAAATGAACGACCAGAACAGGTTAAAACGAATAATTGGTATACAACCTAAGTATGAAAAATCTTTGAGTAAAACCGACTAGGTCGGTATAAACTCATCGATCTCCGAACGAACGACCAGAACAGGTTAAAACCAATAATTGGTATACAACCTAAGTATGAAAAATCTTTGAGTAAAACTGACTAGATCTGTATAAACTCATCGATCTCCAAACGAGCAATCAAACCAGGTTAAAACCAATAATTGGTATACAACCCAAGTACGAAAAATCTTTGAGTAAAACCGATTGTGTCGGTATAAACTCATTAATCTCCAAAAGAACGATCTTAGAAAAGCTAAAAAATCATTGTTATCAACTCGTCAAATCTCCAAAATAGACATACATTGAATAGAAACACTCAACATAGTGGCTATATGAATAAAGTCAAAGGATAAAATTTATTGGCCTACTACATATTAGGATCTTATTACAAATACTTCCGATCGTATTTCATAGAGTATTACAAGAAGGAATAACATGGAAGGAACTGCATGGATTTCGTTCTTTTGATCGACAACAAATTCTTTCGCAAAATTAAAAAGTTCTATAAGGTACAACTCGATCGGAGAAAAGACTTGTAAAAAGCAATCTTCAAAAACTCCTTATCGACCGATGATATCTGAATCTAACGCAAGGTAGCTTGAGTCGCGGGCTTCTGTCTTTATTTGTCTTCGGAATTTTAACCCGAACGACTGCCACCAGCTACGCCAGTTCAATCAAGACAATCTCCTTTAGGTTCCCTAGTTACGACCTCAATGCTCGGAATCAGAGAGAGCTTTGAGAGATCATAATTATTTATCGGTCGATGGTGGTCAGCATTCTCGATCATGACATCTAGTTTTAATGAACTGACCAGCTCTCCGCCGACCACGGAACTACTACGACGGAATGCCACCGTACCGACCCTTATCCATTTGCAGGTGATGGTCGATAGCCAATAGACACTCCGATTGATCCCCAATTGTAGGGATCGGAGGTTTCAAGATTCTCAAGAAATCTCCATTTTCCAATTCCACCCATGCCAAGTCGACGTACTTAATAGATTCTTGAATTTCCGAGTTCGGTGGACGACCACCGTTCTGCAATAAGAGCAAGAACATTATTTGGAAATCTTTTACTTTGAATGGTAAGTGAATTCAGATTAAAGGATTCCTTTTATAGATAAGAAAGTGGGAATCCAACGGCAGAACCCATACACAATCAACGGTGATTAATTGATATCGGGATTTACGTTACTGGTTGATAACTACCAGCCATAAATGCAGGAATTGAATTAAATAGACTGTAAAGATGGTCGATCAGATATTATATTTCAGATTGATATGTAACGTATAATGATTATCATTACAAGAGATACATTACATGTACAGATTCCTATCTACACAGAGATATCGATCGAAAAGCTAGCCACTCTATCTATAATATCCCGAGGATAAATCCATCTTCAATGATCGCCATATTAGCTGATACTGAGGAACGGACGAGCTATAGCATATGTTGTCATTCCATTTTCTTTGCGAACAGCGACGAGAAACTAAAGTTCAGATTCCTCCCTCAGATCGGCCACGGTTACGGATCGTGGAAAGACCACATACTACCACAACTCGACCACCTCGAAGAAGCTGATGCTTTTCTTTCACCAAGTTAGGTAGGGATCAGAAGAGTCTCATGCATGGCATCACCGACCTATCAGAAACAGGTTGATTTCGATAAGCCAAGAATCCAGCTTTCCTCTGATCTCGACCTCAATCATACGGCGTAATTTATCGTCGACTAATTCCCAATTATGAAATTCGCCCGACCATCACCATATGAGATGGAGATCTCACTTTTCCGAATCCTCCCATACCAAGTCAAAGATTCGTCATATGATAAGATAACACATTTTGGTGGACGACAATGTTTGTAACAATAACAATACTTGTTGGATAAGTTCATTTCTGAGGATGAGAAAAATGGAATGACCCTTTTTATAGGCAGGGGATAAAGGATCCAATGGTGTTACATTGAAATCCTATCAACGGTCTAGATCAAAAGCATTACCAGGATAAATCACAGTAGCGGATAAAAATTCGATCATTACCATAGAATTAAAACTACGAGACTCCAGATAAACTGGTCAAGAATAATTAATTTTATGTAGATTTTTAAGAAGATCGTTACATTTCACAGAAACAGCCAAATCATCAGGAAAAACTACATTTATCTTCAAAGTCTATTTACAGTTGTTACTAATACTAGTCCTACTTTGCTACTCCTCGGAATGATCTGCTCCTTCAAACTCGACCTACTCCTTATTCTCAGATTACTACCACTGCATAGAAACGAGGAACATGCAGAAGTGCGTATATTTGCTGATGCTGGTAAATTATCGACCTTCAGACAAGCGACATGGCAATCAGGCTACCAGCTGCATCTGGGGTCGATCACAGTATCAAGCTAAAGCACAGGCTACCGGCTGCATCTGGGGTCGATCATGGTATCAAGCTAAAGCACACTGAGAGAGGAATGGTTCAAAGGATACTTTTTAATGAACTAACCAGCTCTCACTACTCGTGAAATAATTAGGAGGGAGTCTCCACCATAGTCGACATGCCATAAAAACCAAATTGGAACATTTATGGGAGACATATTATTTCACTCTTTAGTTTTTCCTACTTCTCCAATAAGGTATTTATACTATGGGAAATTATTCAATCAACGGACAGAGCATACGAACCGTTCCTACAGTTACGGCACACCTACCAAATTGACTTCTCGTCTTCCAAGAATATTAAAGGAATTATTTATTAACAGGTAGGTCGAAAAGACGCAGAAATCAAACAAAAAGGCATGATCTTCTATTCATCAGGCAAAATGTATATTTACATTTCAAAAAAAAAAAAAAAAATAAATATGGACTGTTCGTGAGCTTGATCGGGAATAAGACCTTTGTCTACTATCCGTGAGCATGATCGGGAATTGTCGGATAACCAAGATAAGTCATCATTTCTTGGGTACGTTGTTTATATCCAAGAGAAAAACCTCTATCAAACTCTCGATCTTTCAATTGAAGAAGATCTTTTTTCTCCTTAGCATGCTGCTCTTTATCAGACTCCAAATTGCTATTTACTCGAGCAAGTTCTTCCTTCTCTTTAGTGAGCCTTTCAGTAGTAGCTCGGAGATGCTCGACTTCAATCATCAGCAATTGATGAGCAGCAGTAATTATATTTAACCGTTCGAGGGATTGTTCTCGATCAAAGTAAGATTCATCATTTTATATCCCGAGCTGAAGAGCTTCATGCTTAGCCTGTTTTGAAAAAATGTGAATGAGAAATTTAAAACGCACAGATCTCTTTTGACAATAACAAAATAGCTTACCATCTCCAAACGTTTGAAAATGGACTGAACAAGATGCAAGGAAGAGGGGTTCTTCAATTTCTCAAGCTCCTTGGGCAGAATTGTACCCATTCCTAGATTCCAAGAAACCCCATCAGGCTCGAGGGATGTTGGAATACAGGCATCAATCGAAACCCCACCTGATCGACTCATATCGAACTCAGTTATCTCCTCGACCTGCTCCTTGAATGGAACATCGTCTAAAAGAGACGGATCGTCCGCGGTATTTTCAAGACCCGAACGACTGGGACCCGACCAAGTTTTCGACACATCTTGAGAAATACGGGCAGGAGAGACGACTTGAGTATGTTGAGAAGTCGAAACAACAACTTGAGAACGCAGAGGGGCAAAGAAAGATTCAGGAATATCTTCTACAGGCCCCCTTAATTGCAGAGTTGGCTCAACTTCAGGGTTGGGAGCAGTAATCACGACCTGGTGCGAACCCCCTTGCCCTAAATCTCGATTTGACATATCTCGTTCGGAAGGATGACGTTCCTCCATCGATTGGTCGACGGGAGGAGGAGAAACGACTCGAGACTCCTCGTTTAGATTTTGGTCGATCGGAGGAGGAGAAACAACTCGAGACTCCTCGTTTATGTGTTGGTCAATTGGAGGAGGAGAAACAACTCGAGACTCCTCGTTTATATGTTGGTCGACAGGAGAAGGAGAAATAACTCGGGACTCATTGGTTATTTGGTCCGCGAGAGCAGGAGAACTAGCTCGAGTCTCCTCGTTCGTTGTATCGACGACCGGATGAGGAGAAATAGTTCGTGACTCCTCATTTATTGTTCGTTCTACGAGAGGGGGAGAAATAGAGCGAGGACCCTCATTCTGATAAGCCTCCAGGACTTTCGGATCGACAATTGGACTGCGGATCGGGGCCCCTGAAAGTCCCGTTGAAGAATTCCTACTTTCCCTCGTCGGAGAAAGAATATTCTCCACTATCTTGGGATTTCCGCCAGACGAGGATTGTTGTGAACTGCTCGTTCGGACTTTCTTCCTCGGAGCGTCTCGTCGGGATGGACCCCGTAGAGATCGTTTTGAAGCTCCAGAAAAGAGGTTGGAACTAATGATCAAAAAATCATCGTCTGGCGACATCTCACCAATCACCTTTCGACCACCATATACCCAAGAATCATTGTATCCCCAATCATGAGAAAACTCCTCAGTCTCTCCGTTCTCAAGGAGATGCACGGTCGGAGCCTTAACAAAGAAGAAATTCGATTTCCACTCCGTGTTGTTGCTCGAAATGGCATTTTCAAGAACTGCGTAGCCAGGTCTTTGGCTAACATAGTAATAACCTCTATTGGAGGAGGTCGATACGGAGAGTCGAAAAAAGTGAAGAAAATTACGGAACGAGGGCTGCAGACCTCGTGCGACCATCAAAACAGAGAATGCCATAATAAAGGCTATGGCATTCGGAACAAGTTGAGTCAGTGAGACAATGAAGGTCTCTAGGAATTGACGAAGAATCGGAGAGAGAGGAAAACGGAGCCCATGCTCGAAGTGGGACGTGTAGAAAGCTCGACAATCGGCGGGAGGGGTATTGACTCTCTCCTCGAAAGAAGGGATAATGATCTCAAAATCCGACGGGAAAAAGCGGCCGTATTCCTTTTTCAAGAAAGGTAGATCTTCTTCTTTCCATCGAGAAGGAAAGAGTTCCACAGGGGCAGAGATTTGAGGTTGAGACGTCTTAGATTTTTTGGATGCCTTCGACGTCATCTCTTCCTCTGGAATAATCTCCACCACCAAACTATCAACTTCTTCTTCGGCATAATTTCTGATCTCCTCTACTTGAGAATTGTCTGCTCCTTCGTCATCAGATGAAGGAATATCAGGATTGGAGATATTAGGTGGCAGTTGTTCTCCTACGTTTTGAGTTGAGGAATGAGAATTTTGAGAGGTCGAAGCCATTGGCTCTTGAAATAATGCGCTCGAGAAAGTAAGAAAATGGCAAGATTGTCGACTTAAGCTTTTATTGCTGGAAGATGTAAATATCTGGGGTAAAAAGTAAAATATCCCGCAAATTTTGACTATATATATGGGCGGTGAAAAGACGGATTCAGCCCTTCGCGTCTCTTCATATTCCCGCCAATCAAAGTCATGAAAAGACCCAGCCATTGTCTGACACACGTTAACCAAAATACATGTCTGTCTGTAGAACGTTCAAACGGATATGCACTCTTTTTTCCTCGTTCGGTTTTTATCCCGAATAGGGTTTTTCCGAACTAGGTTTTTAACGAGGCATATTTCATGAACGATGAAAAGATCAAGGTAACTACTGCTTCTACTTCTACGAGCTCCAGCTACGATTACGCTCGAGAAGTGAGGGAGTACTGATGAGGGCTATTTTGCACCTGCAACCAGCTAAGAATATTCGAGGAGATTCAAGATCAATCCGACCTATTTAAACTGTGAGATCGGCTCGACCAGCTGAATACTTATCTTGTCGACCTACTCTGATCGACCTACTGTCTGTTTCAGAGGACTTAATGGGCCATGCGATACTCCTAGGGCATGCAGGATTCCTAGGCTAAATAGGACTCCTAGTTCAGTTAGGACAGGAGGAATATTATAAATAGCGAATATTACATTGTATTGGGGATCCAGAGTTTAACCTACGAATTATACTACTACTGTTCGCCTTTCTTATTATTGTTATCTACGTGATTATATTATTTTGCTTGTTCTTGAATTGCCCCATCCTGAGTACTTTAACCAAACCCCTAATACTTAAAATTGTGATCTTACATAATTACTGAGATTAAACCTTAGACGAAATTCGGTTAAATCAACTTTACTTGCATACTTTTAAAGAACTTCAAACATACGAACTTATCAAAAGATTTTAAAAAGGAGTTTAAAAACTGGGGTTAAAATATTTTAAGGAAGAAAACAACTTGTTGAAAAACACTTGATAAATCCGCTGCAAACAAGTATTTCAAACACTGATAAAATTTGAATCATATAAGTTACATCAGACGAGTGGTCAACTCTACTGATTAAGCTAAGTGCGCAATCAGTGAAGTAGTCTTACGAGTTTTTGATCAGTTTACTCTGCTGATAAGAAAAGTTAGAGAAATTTTTGAAAGTTTTTAGAGGTCTATTCACCCCCCCCCCCCCCCCCCCTCTAGACCTCATCTGACCACTTGGGACCAACAAGATTATTCCTAGCCTATGCTGCTCACAAGAACTTCACTGTCTATCAGATGGATGTGAAGTCTGCTTTTCTCAATGGAGAACTGCAAGAAGAAATGTATGTTGAACAACCTCCAGGTTTTGAAGAATATGAACAAGGAGACAAAGTGTATCGTCTAAAGAAAGTCTTGTATGGATTGAAACAAGCACCAAGAGCATGGTATGATACCTTATCTGATTTTCTTTTAAGAAAAATGATTTCGCAAAGGTAAAGTAGACAAGACCCTGTTTACTATCGAATGGGATAATCATATATTGCTAGTTCAAATATATGTGGACGATATTATTTTTGGTTCAACTAACAAACAGATGTGTGAGAAGTTCTCTAAGCTGATGTATAATAAGTTTGAAATGAGCATGATGGGAGAACTTAATTACTTTCTTTGATTACAAGTGAAATAGCTGCCTGATGGCATATTTATTAATCAAGCAAAGTACACAAAAGATCTGTTCAAGAAATTTGGTATGGAAACTAGCTCATCTGCTGCTATTCTATTGTCTACTGGACTTCGCCTTGACAAGGATGAAGATGGAAAATCAGTGGACATCACCAAATATAGAGGCATAATTGGGTCACTGTTGTACCTCATTGCCAGCATACCAGATATTATGTACTCTGTTGGGGTTTGTGCGAGATTTCAATGAAATCCAAAGGAATCTCATCTCTTAGCTGCTAAAAGGATGTTAAGGTATCTCAAAGGCACTCAAGAATTGGGATTGTGGTATCCAAGGGAATCATGATTTGAACTTATTGGATATTTAGATTCTGACCTTGCTGGCTGCAAAATTGATAGGAAGAGTACTACAAGTACTTGTCAATATTTAGGCAGTCGTCTGATCTCATGGATGAGTAAGAAACAGACTTCAGTATCCACTGCTGGAGCCGAATACATTGCTGCTGGAGCATGTTGTGCACATATACTTTGGTTGAAACATCAACTAGAAGATTACAATACCAAAATCAGTGGAATCCCTATCTACTGTGACAATACAAGTACAATCTCACTTACTTAGAATACAACAAGTCATTCTAGGACTAAGCATGCACATTGAAATCAAACATCACTTCATAAGAGATCATGTTTAGAAAGGAAATGTCATTATTGAGTATGTTCATGCAGACAATCAGATTAGCTGACGTTTTCACCAAACCATTAAGTGATGCAAGATTTTCTACTCTTAGAGTGGAATTAGGCTTGTTAAATTTGGATTCATAAGCTGAGGGGGAACCTATCAGAAGACTAATGTTCATAAGCTGAGTAATATGATAACAAGTGGTATTCTTCAAGAAGACTGACTCTCAACAGACTAGTTGACTGATAGATTCTTGAACTCAGGGGGAACGTGTAAGACGAGCGGTACTCCTGATTAAAAGATGAAATCTTCAATGACAGTTAGTTAGAGTTTCTTTAACAGAAGATTTGTTCTTAATTCTTGAAGACCTGAAGATTATTTATCTTGCTGGATTGACAAACAGCAAAGGAAGATCACTAGCTACTGGCTTTCACTAAGTGATATATTGTATCAGACAAGTCATATGTCGGATAAATAAAATTCTACTCATCTGATTATTTATAAGAGTACTGTGTTGAAAACGCTTTATCTAAAACACGCTTTTATAAGTAAAGGACTAGGGATGTTTCGTTTTTCCGCCTAGTATGACATAAATTATAATATTTGAAATCCGTAATTGTCGCACACACGATCGTAACTGACAGATACAGATCTAACGGTTGGCGGATAACACGGAAACCGAAAATTTCTCAACCCTATAAATCCAGATCTGATCAAAAGAGTGACTTTACGCACTTCAAAAAATTTCTAACTCGCAAGAACTACTAATCTTCTCTGTTTTCTTGTGAGATTTCTCTTGCACCCTACACTAATTTTCACAGATATCATGGGTTCCAAACCTGCTGCTAACGCTGAAGGAAGGTATCTCAATTATGAGATGTATCACGCTACTGGTACAAAACTCATGAAGGAGATTATGGTAAAATTCAAAGCCTCATCACTTGTGAATGATAACGCCGTGAAAACGTCATTATTACGTGTCTTCTTAAGTCGAAAATAACTTGCTTTGATTCGAGTTTTGCGTGCTTTTGCTTGTTTTTGCATTCTTTTGCGTTTTTGGTCCCTTGTTGGGCTTTTGTGTATTTTGGTGGTTGTTAGTGTGTTTTGTAGGGAGATGTGGATAAGAGCTTCGAAGGAAGGAGAAACCGAAGTCAAAATGTAGAAGAATGTAGATAGCTTCTCACTAAAACATGCATAAATATTTTATGGATGATCCAAATGAGCTGAATTTTGGATATATTATATATGAGTGAGCTATCTAGGCTGCGGACTTTACGGATCCATAATCGGAGTTTGGAATCAAAAGATATGCCACTCGAAAGAAAGTGTGGTAGAGCAGAAAACTCCTGCCCAAACCTCACCGCGGCGAGAATAAACCTCCCCGCGGTGAGGGCCTTCTGGTGCAGAATATCAGTAAAGAAAACTTCGCATTTTTTAGGGTATTTTGGGGTTCTTCCATTATATGTGATATTTAGGGCAAGAAAAAAGGGATTTGATGAATCTAAGCCCCCATTCTTCCACCACTCTCCTTCTACACCCAAAAACCTTCACCCCATTTACATCTTTTCTTTCAATTTTGTAAATAGCTTAGGAGTAGATTAAATTAGTTAGAGCAAGGAGGAATTCCAAGGACTTGAAGAAGGAGCTTTCAATTATTTCTACATCTATTTGCATTTATCTCAACTCTATTGGTGAATTCTAATCTTATTTTGTCTATGAAATGTTGATTGTGAATTTATTTGATGTGATGTTTAGATTTATGAATATGTATGGTTAAATCTTTATGATCTAGGGATATATGAATCTTATGGATTGAAATTATGTGTTGATGATTGGGTTATGTGTTTTAATGTTGATTTCATTGATTAATTGAATCTTTTACATCTGAATGTGTTTTTTGCACACAGTAAAGGTGTGTATTGATATCTTTTCAATTTCAAAAGCAATATTGTTGTGGCTGTATTAGATGAGAAGTAAAGTAGTACGTAATGACTCCAAGTCGGTGATAGGACTTTTGTACCAACATGAAAATGAAAACATTAAAAAAAAATTAAAATAGGAATCTAAGAGTGATACAGAAACAACTCTAAAACCTTACAACACTCATCAGATCTATGACGGTGCAAAACAGAGAATATGAATAAACAAAATTAAAAAGGCGTCTGAGAATAAATTACCCGGAAAGAAAGATGGAACAAGTAGAACAAAGCAATGATCAAAACAGAAGAAAAATTCACCACCTCCTCGTGCGGGTGACGTCGGAAATCAAAGACATAATTAATTAATCCCCAAAACCCACAACAGAAAAGAATGAATAAAATCAATTAAAAGTTATGTAAAAGAGGAAATTGAAGGACAACCTGGGACCAAACATAACAATCGGACCATAAAGCAAACTATTAAACAAAAATGGAAAAGAAAATCAAACAAGAAGGAACTATTCAGAATTTAAGCGAAAATGGCGTCGTTTCTGGGTTTAACGTGCAAAATGAAAATGAAAAATAACATGACGTGCACTGTTGATTTTCAGCCTTGACATTTATAAGTTATAATATATATAAGAGAAAAAGACAAAAACACCCCCTATGCTTTGTCTAACTCCCAAAACCTCCCATGTGTTTGGTTTTAAATACCACACTTGACCCAAGTAGTATATACTTCAAATTTTATTTTTGACTTTTGGTGGAATGACAAGATTACCACTATGTGTTTTTTTTTTTTTAAATTTATTTATTCATTTTAAAAAATTAAGTATATACTAATTGGGTCGATTGTGGTATTTAAAATCAAACACAGGGGGATTTTGGGGATTTAAAATGACATATGGGGTTTTTTTGAGAGTTAGACAAAGCATAGTGGGTGTTTTTGTCTTTCGATGTCAGGGGTAAAATTATCATATCAAAAGCAAAATATGAACAAATACTTGCAATTTTGGCGTTTGAAACACACTCTATTTTTTGGGGATGTATTTGGCACTTATTTGAGATCACATGGGAATTTTTGGGAGTTAGAATAACACAGGGGGATTTTTTGGAGTTAGACAAAGCATAGGGGGTGTTTTTGTCTTTTGCTCTATATATAACTCTATTAAGAGTGTACTGCTTGTACACTCCAATTTATTTTCTATTTTTTTTTTGAACGTTTTATTACCAAAACGACATCGTTTTTGGTATTTACTCTACAGCTTACACGCTGAATTATTTTCTTTTCTCTTTTCTTTCCACCTGAATTGACCGAGATCGTCTTCTCTACTGGACCCACTCCAAATTTCAGTTTTATTTTTTCTGCAAATTTCTCTTACAAATTAACGATTTGGGCTTGATTAAGAACTATATATTTCTTCTATTCCTCTCAGGCCATCTCCAATGGTGCCGGAGAGGCTAGGGGGGGCTCGAGGCTCCGGGAAAAAATCATCTCCAATGGTTGGGGGCCTGAAGGGGGGGGGGGGGGGGGGGGGGGCTTGACGGAAGGGGAGCCCGGGGCTCGGGGCAGGGCTCACGTCTGGAAAGCGCCCCAAATAGGGGCGCGTGTTCCAGACGCGCCCCCATTTTATTTTATTTTTTTTATTTTCTTTAATTAATTTAAAAGGTTTTAATAAATAAAATTAATTATTTTTAAGTAAAAAGTTATGCATATGTTTCTCTTCGTGTTTTATACTATAGAAATACACTAAAACACTTTCTTCAAACCAATGTGGGATAGTTCCTTCTTTGTTGTTAAGTTATTATCCCACATTGGTTTGAAAATTAATTTTGAATGAGCTTCTAGTAGTATAAAACATGAAGGAGAAACATTATGTTTTTTTAAGGAGAAACATTATGTTCATTCCAAAATGTAACATTAACTTGTTTTTTAAGAACAAATGTAAGTTTTATAATAAAAATGTAAATTTAAATGAACTTAACTTTAATTTTAGAAACTTAAAATTAATTTATTATTGTTTGAAATTTATTAGTTTTTAAAAACTTAACTTTAATTTGTTTTAACTTAGAATATTATAATTTAAGAAACTTAACTTAACATTTTATTATAATTCCTTTCTTGTTTCCTATGTTGTTTGTTTTATTTCTTTTCTTGTTTATTGTATTTCTTATTTGTATGAATTTTAATTTCGTGATTATTTACTCTCTTTAATTTTAATATTTAAATATTATTATTAATTTAGTTATATTAATAAAATTATTATTAGTACTATTAATATTAATATTAAAAAAATTAGAATTATAGGTGAGAGTGGGCATTGTTTCAAATGGAATTAATTCTATTTTGAAGCCCTGCCATTGTAGACGACTAGGCAGGGCTCGGGGAGCCCCTGTAAGGCCATCTCCAATGGAGATGGCCGGGGTCAGAGCGGGGTCGGGGCTGGGTGGAGAAGTTGTCTCCAGCGGTGGGGGCTCGGGGACGGGGTGGGGAACGGGGCGGGAACGGGCTGGGCGCAGGGCTCGGCGGAGCCCTACGCCCAGCCCGGGGTGGCGTGGGCTTTTTGAGGAAGAAGAGGGGCGCGTGTAATCACGCGCCCCTCTTTAAGTCAGGTGCCGCCAAGTGGCGGCACCTGACTGGTCCTCTTTTTTTTATTTTTTTTGTTATTTAGGATTTTTATTTATGCAAAATTAATTATTTAAAGTAATTTTTAATAAAATTAAAATTCCTCCTAAATAAATTAAATTTGTAGAATTGAATTATTTAATAAAATATTTTAGTATATTTTTTGTATATTTACTAGTATTTAATAAATATATGTAGTCACCAATTTTTAATTGAATTATTTAATATAATAAAATTTGATTTTTTTTTAAATTAAAATTATTAATAATTTATTAGAATTGTAATTAAATTTATTTGTGGACAAATCATTAATAATTAAATTCAAAATTTTATTTTAATTTCTTTTATTGTAATTAAAAAATTAATCATTTAATTACAATTTTAGTGGTGGCTATATATTTTTTACTCTCTTTAATTACAATATTCTTGTATCAATTTTAATTTTATGATTATTACTCTCTTTAATTTTAATATTTAAATAAAAATTAATAATTTAATTATATTAATAAAATAATTATTAATATTATTAATATTAATATTAAAAATAAAATTAAAATTAGAATTATAGGTGAGAGTGGCAAAAGAAGAAAATGGAATTAATTCCATTCCGGAGCCCTGCCATTGGAGACAACCAGGCAGGGCTCGGGGTGGGGGTATGGGCAGGCCCGGGGCTCTGGAGCCCCCCCCCCCCCCCCCCCCCCCCCCCCCCTCCCCCCATTGGAGATGGCCTCACATGCTCCACCGACCAAATCACCATCCAATTCAGCCACAGTCTACCATAGCCAGCTGCCCCCTACTCTTTCTAATTCTTCCACAGTCTACCATAGCCACCCCTACTCTTTCTACAAGGTTAAATTTATTCTCTATTATTGCTCTTTTCTTCTGTAACTAAATTCTTTTTTATTTTTATTTTAGGTGACCTGACCTTTTATCGGTCATTTAAATGGAGGTCTCCACTTCAATCCGGTTCAGTTTTGTTACAACCAACATCACCATCCCCAAATTCACAAAACCCTGATACCAAACAACCAAAATTCGCTGCCTAGGATGGATAACTACCTATTCAATTCCTCTCTAATTCATTTTACACACACACATAATTAATTAGTTGTATATTTGTATGGATGATTTATGAGAATTGTTGTTTTTCCTGTTCAAAATTCGCTGCATAGGATGGGTAACTACCTATTCAATTTCTCTTTAATTCATTTTACACACACACATAATTAATTAGTTGTATATTTGTATGTATGAGTGATGAGAATTGTTGTTTTCATGTTCGATCAATATTCGCAGCATAGGATGGTTTGAAAAAAGTTGTTCAAGCTTGTTTGTTTTTCTTAAAGAACCGAGCCCAAACGAGTTATCAAAGGAGCTGGAGTTTAACATTAAGTAGTTTGGTTAGATTTTTAGTCCTATTCAGAACCGTTATTTTTTTTATAGAAATCATGGACCCTTGAAGTCTTATGCTCTGGTTGGTTAATTATGGCTTGATTCAAGATAATTCGTGATACAATAATGTTTTCAGTTTTTTTATTGAGCTTCCATTGCTTTATGCAATGTTAATGATGTCTGATGTCTACTTTTTTCATATGTTGTGCTAAGAATAATTTGGCTTGTAAAGCATAGACCCCGTTGCTAGAAAGAATTAATCTCTGCCCTTGAAGCAATTTGCTCTGATCATGGCTAAAGTGAAGAAAGTTCATGCCTTGTCAGTTGCTTTCTTGGTTTTTGATGAATAAGCAAGTGTGATATGCCCATATAATCTATTCTTGTCGAGCTCCTAACACTTTGTGCATTTAACTGAATAGTTGAATGCGTGTCTTATGAAATCTTATTGATTTATGATGTATTTTCTATTTTTTAATGTGTTAACAATAGTCTAAGGTGATACCAGATAATACGGAGGGGTTGGTCGAGTTCTTACTCGATACTGAAGCTCAAAAGATTGAATTTGAGATTGCAAGATTAAGACCTTGGTAAGTTCGCTCAAAAGATTGAATTTGAGATTGCAAGATTAAGACCTTGGTAAGTTCCTTACTTTTGTACATGTAGTCTAAAGGCTCAGTAGAAAAATAAGGTCAAAATATTGTTTAGTTTATGGGAATTGTGTTGTTTTTTATAGGTTTACTTCACGGCTATATTGTGGTATAATGGTTCATTGTTTTCTTCGAAATACAACATTATTTTGGTATAGTCTAAAGGCTGAGTATAAAATATGGGATTCAAAATTTTATTCAGTTTCTGAGAATGGTGTTGGTAGCTTACTTTAGTGTGCTTCTGTTTTGAAGATCTATGTTTCTTCTGTTATCTTTCATAATTTTGTCTCGATATGCTGACTAATTGTGCCTGTTTTTTCTCTAATTTATAAGTTTGCATTTTTTGGGTTTAAATTACGGGGTTTTTTTGGGTGTAGTCTAAAGGCAGATTGGAACATATGGATTTAAAATATTCATTAGTTTATGGGAATGGTGTTGAATTTGGGTTTGAAGTACGGCCTTTTTTTGGGTGTAGTCTAAAGGCTGAGTATATAATATGGGTTTAAAATATTCTTTAGTTTATGGGAATGGTGTTGAATTTAGAGGTTTTCTTTGCGGATGTGTTTTGGTATAATGGTTTATTGTTCTTTTGAAATCCTTGTTCTAAGGTATTATGTGAGTTAGTGGTTTGGTTTGTCTTTGTGTACTGTGTGATTTCTGATGTTTCGATTATTTTTCTTTGTAATCTCGGATACCTTGCGGTACCTTTTAATTTGGTTTTTTTCCTAATATAGTGTTGTGTGATTTCTGTTGTGTATTTCAGGGATTTATATGTTGGAAAGTTCTTCTACCCATTTTCCTTATGGATAGTGGTGATTGTAAGAAGTTACTTCGTAATGAGAAACGTAGGTCTAAACATGCGTCTATGGATGCTGAAAAAAAAAAGGAAATGCTAGCTAAGATGACCCGTGCCAGCCAAAAACGTAGTTTGGCGGGCGTGTCATCTGGTGGTCCTTCTAATGCTCTTTCCATGGTTTTTCTGTTGTCGGGGACTTCCTCTCAGGCTGAACAAATTCCTGGTTCAATTTCTTTGGTGGTTCAATTTCTTTGGTGGTTCAAGATCAGAACATCTCTCTTGGTGTGATTTTGCCTTTGCCATCCGCTGTTCTTGCTGCACAGGGTTTTAATTTATTTTAAATCTCTTTGTCTTCAGTTTATTTTTTTTTTCGTTGATGTTTACAGTGTTTTTATTTTTCTGTTGGTGTGCTTTTTGTTTATCAAGCCAAGAGGGCAATGCGAAATGAAAAGGCTCGAGCAAGGTATGCATCAAGGGAAAACGTTGGATTTTGTTGGTATGCCAATTGGGCATGGACCAACGCAAAGTGATTGTGCTTACAAGGGAGTATTGCGATGACATCAAGAGAAAAAATAAGCCTATAATATTGTCCCACTGTAAGCTTATCTGCTATTATTAAACTAAGAAGATGATACCCAAATTATCATAATCTTTAAATGACTTTACGAATTGTGTTTTGTTTGTTATTTTACATGCAGATATGCTCCCTGGTTTACAAGAAGGACAAGAGAAGATGTAAAAGAGTGATCCGTCATCCGCCATCTACATGAAGGATGAAGAGGTATTATCTAGATCCAAGAAAACAATGACTTGTAACTTCTATAATGTTTTCTTGAAGTTTTAATAAATAATTGGCCATTGCCTTTCTTCATAATGTAGTCAATATGAAATAAAATGAAATTTGCAGGCAGATGTGAATGTGAAGATAAAGAAAACATTATGTCCTCCAAAGATGGTTGAAAAGAATCTATGTATGGAGTACCTCAAGTACATTGTTTTTCCATGGTTCAACGAGTTCACAGTTGAGTGGAAACCAGAGAATGAGGTGAAAAATAAGTATTTTTGGCTTATTATTTCTCATTTTCCATATCTCTCACTCACCATTAGGGGGCCCAAATTTGTAACACTTGATCTTTTTTCGATATGAATCTATGTATCTGGATTATGTTGTGTGAAAATATGTCCTTTTGTTCCTTCAGGACCTTCAAGAGTTTTAAAGACTTAGCTGATGATTATGAAAGTGGGGAACTACATCCTGGTGATCTCAAACCTGCTCTCTTGGTTCAAATCCGTCCTTCACTTGGAGATGCATATTTGGAGCTAAACGAGTACTCGAGGCTGTACTTAGATAGTGAATCGTAAATGGAGAATCGGTAAATGTTTGGAAAGATAAGTGGCTGCCACGGGAAACTACTTTCCAGCCGATTACTCCATGTGGGGTGCACCCATTTGGAATCACTACAGATGATTTTACTCTTTCGTGGTTAATATTGATTGGATCAGAACAATTTTTGTTGGGCTGATGCTCTTAGTTAGAATTCTGATATGAATATGAATGAGGTAGGCTCTCTTTCCTTGGTATTCTCTATTTTAGTTTCTCTAAAATCAGGGAGAATTTTGGACATTCATTTTTTATTGATTTCTTCGTGAACATCCCGTATAACATTTTATGCACTCGTTCAATGAGTGTGTAATTCTAGTGGATTAGAAGAAATTACACCTTCATGATTGCCTTTACAAGCTTCGCAGCACGTTTAACAAGTTTGTCTCGTACATATTTTGACAGATAGATGTTCCATGGGGTTTCACGCCGCATGTTTCGGTACTCTGACTTGGTTTCTGGGTGAGGGCAACTTCTGCTGCCAGGTGCTTTCTCTTTTGGAAATGAAAGTTATTTGAGTCGGCCTCTTATATATGACAACTTTTTTAAGGTTAGAAGACGCAGATGTATGTTCTATGTAAATATGTTGTCTGGTTTTGTGGAGGCTCAAAAGAATTTTGAATCTGGGTAGTTGTGTAGTAATTTGCTTTTATTTTGCTTTTCAATTTTCTGTATATATATTTTGTAACTGGTAACTTAAGAGAAAAATCCTTATGGCTATATTATATGTTGTGTCAATTTTTGGAAGCTTATTCAAATGTCTTAATTACAAGTTTGTAATATAATTTAGTTCCTTATTTTTGCCTTTTTTCAGTAGGGAATTTTGTTGCAAATATAGGAAGATTTTATGAAATAAACGTTTCGCATTTTAGCTTCATACACATTTCACACGTGCAAATTTTATGCATATTTTTAATTGTGAACAATAATTTCAAGAATCATCATTTGAAATTTAGGTTTATAATTAGGAAGGTCAATTAAGTTTAAATCTATATATAGTGCAAAATCTAATTCAGAATATGTTTTATCAAATTAGAGTACAAATTGTATGAAATTGCAGGTTAGAGGGTACTTGGACATCTAAATTTTAAAAATTCTAATTCATATGCATATAAGTCAGTATTTCTTGTAAAACTGCTGAATCCAGGAGTTTGGTTCAAATCTAGGTAACTAATTTGCAGAGTGGGAGCGAGAGCGTGGGACATTGAAAAATCAAAATACGAGAGCGCCTATAATTCGTCTATAAAATAATATTATATTAATTATTTAATATGAAATTATTAAAAAAAATGTTATATTTTTTTTAACTAAGTATAAGATTTTCACTTAAGAAAAACTAAATATAAGATTTAAAGCAACTATATTTATGGGTAAATACCCAAGGTGGTTGGGGCAAGTGGTAGTGACTTGCGACCCCCAAAGGCAAGACTCAAGTTCGAATCCTACTGGAGACATCACACTGAGGATGATCTATACCCTTTGCACTCTTCGGTCCGAGCTGTAAATACACAGTCTAGTAGATCAAAAAAAAAAATATTGATGGGTAAATAGGATGACTTGGTTTTTTTATTAAAAAAACACTCGTGTAATAGTATATCTTATAATATTGTATATGAATGTAAAAGCTACATGTATCTTTTTATTTATTACATAGTTAGAATTGGTTACAACAATAAATGTCTTTTAAAGTTTTGTATTTGGTTAGGATTTTGTTTGAACCTTTGGGAATTCTGGTTTGTAATATCTTTCTTTCCAAAAGACTGCTAAGGGATAGTATAATACCTTCAGCACTCTTATTTTTCCGGTAACTGAAAAGACGGAAGTTTATTTCATTGCATATATATATCCTATATTAAACATTCTACTACAAATGACATTTTCGTCTGGTGTAACAACATAATCATTCTATTAGAGAAACTCTTTAGGAATCAAACTCTATATGGATGTCTATAACAATCATCAAACAAAATTAAAGGCAATTAACAAAGACAAGCACAACAATAGGTCGACCCCAAAAAGGGGTTACTTCAATCCTACACCCCTGTATTCATTACAACCACTCCTTTGGCCGACACCTGGCAAGTGGGAGACAACTTGGATTGTTCCTTGGCAGGGCTATTAGTTTTTTTTTTTTAAAAAATAAAATAAAATCTTCTCCTGCAAATCAATATGGCATATATGAATATAAAATCAATAGGAAATTGGCAAATTAATAGAAAATCAATATGTATGTATGGCGAAATATTTTTTTTCTTTTATAAAATATTCTACGGCAAATCTATTTTGGGCAAGGATTTATGTTTTATTTTCGTGGTATGTTTTAATTGGTTAAATATTAGAAATTTTATTGGAAATTTTCGAGATACATTTTGAAAATTGTAAATTCAAGAGAAATATTGAAGTAGAAACTACACTATAATTCGTTTCGGTTAAATTTTAGCCATTTTTTTAAGCAATAATCACAAAAAATCATTTTAATCAAATAATCTTGTTTTATTATCATGGTACGTTTTAAATGGTTAGATATTAGAAACTTTTTGGAAAATTTTTGAGATACATTTTGAAAAATTATAAATTCAAGAAAAATATTGAAGTAGAAACTACACTATAATTCGTTTCGGTTAACTTTTTTATAAGATATGTAGAAATAGCCAATTTCTTTAAGCAAAAATCCCAAAATACTATTTTAATCAAATAATCACAGCATTAATTACAAGAAAATTAATAGAAAAAAAATTAATTTTACATTGAATCCTAAAATGACAAATAAAAATGAATAATTTTTTTTTTTGTCAAAGCAAAAAAAAAAAAAAAAAAAAAAAAACCGAGAGAGTATAAAAAAGGATAGTGTAATTTTCCTTTAAAAATTAATGTTTTAAATTGTGAAAAAATTGAGTAAAAGATATATGGTAAAAATTAGGATTTTTTTTTTAATAATTAAATTTATGCCATGTGGAAGCACATTAATTGTGCCTGCAATTGGCAGGTACCATCAGTGGGTCCCATTAAAGGGCTGGAGCCATTACATCGGTGTAGGCTCGAATGTTCCACAAAAAGGCGCAAAAACTGGGCAGAAACACCGCGCCTTGCGCGGTGCTCTTGACTAGTATATATATATATATATATATATATCCACACGTCCGGCCTAAATACAAAGAATGTCTCAACAACATTAATTACCCAATAACGTTGCATTTATTTTTTAAGTAGAAAAGTTAATATACGCTATATTTGCAAACATGGAAATTCTGATTTGAACTTTGGTTTTCAATTTTTTAAAAGCATACTTTATTTAAGAGATACGTGGGGTTTTTGACATTTTGCACCATTGAATTATAGGGTTTTGGCACTTTGCTCTCCGACTTAAAAGTTTTGGCACTTTGCACCGTGGAAATACAATTTATTTGGCACTTTGCACCCTAGTGTGTGATTTGGTGAAAAAATTCATTGTTAGAAGAGTAGAATAGTCCTTTTCAACTTTTTGTCGGCATTTTGCAACCTTAAATTATAAAATACTGGCGCTTTGCACCCTGATTTAAAATTTTTGGTACTCTGCACCCTCAAATATAAATTACATGGCATTTTACACACTAATGTGTTTTTCTTAAAAAAAACTCATGAATGTCGTCGATGTAGAGATAAAATGGTCATTTCTATGCACAACAATCATAAACATGTAATTCCTAATTTATTTTACTTTGTAATATATTATTTTAACATTTTCTCTCAGCAAAATTTAGATTAAAAAAAGACATTATCTGCATTTTATTTTAAAGTATCCTCTACAATATTTACTATATATCTAAAATACACGTTTAAAAATCTAACATGTATTATATTGCATGTTATTTACATTATTTTGATAATCGAGGTTGAAAATGCCAAAAAAATATGTGTTGGGTGCAAAGTGTCAATATCTATGTGCAAAGTGTCAAATTTTATACTTTTAGGGTGCAAAGTGCCAAAAATATTAATAAATGGTTATTCTACTCTTCCATCAATGACTTTTTTCTTCAAAACACACACTAGGGTGAAAAGTGCCAACTAAATTGTATTTCTAAAGTACAAAGTGCCAAAAATTTTAAGTTAGAACCCTATAATTTCAGGGTGCAAAGTGCCAAGTCCAGAAATGTGATGTAATTACTCATGCATTAAGAAAAAATTATACTCTTTAAATTGTTGAGGAGGTTTTAAAATTTGGATCCCTGACAATAATTTCTTTTAAAAAATTACATCTTGATGAAAATTGTAATTTAATTTTTTTTTTTTGGTAGTAGTGCATTTTTCCATATATAGAATTGATTATTTATTATGTTACTTACGACAACTCTAGAATATAAAATAGTCATGCATGTCTTTTTGTTATGTGTCTGTAGTAAATTTGTAGATGGAAAAGTTGTCATTATATGTTTGTATGTAGATAACATGTTAATATATGGTACTCACTTGGAACAAGTGAAGAATACTCGGGAATTTTTATCAAATAGTTTTGACATAAAAACTATGGATGTGATTGATGATATTCTTGGAATAAGAATAATTTTAGATGATAATTATACAATATTGTATCAATCACATTATATTGAACATGTACATAAAAAGTTAGATAAATCTAATTATGTACTTGAAACAACACATTTTGATCCATGCATAAAAATAGTACCGAATAATGATAGAAAGGTTGCACAACTAGAATATGCAAGAATTTCTTGTTATTTGAAGTTCTAAAAGAGTCGACAAAGTTTAATTGTTTGATCAGATAAAAGAAAGAAAAAAAAAGTTGTAGTAGAACACGTTCTAACCTAAAAAAAAAATATTGACATTTTCTCCCTTAAGTGAACTTTTGTTTCTCTCGAACCACCGGTTTTGATCGGTCCATACTGATTATAAAGGAAACTAACTTTTAGGGGTTAGTCGGATCAGACTGCTGCCTACTTAGTGGTTAAACCGATCGGATCAATTGGTCTGATTTTCAAAACATGGCATACTAGTTAAGCAATTATTAAAATGCACGATAACAGATATTAATAATGTCAACACAAATTCATTGTCATTAAACACCACAACTAAAAGTCTTACATCAATAGACTTTTAATTTGCACAAAGATAATTAAACACCTCCAAACCTAAAAAGATAAAACACATTCTTCTTACAACGAAAATATTAACCATAAAATCCATAACAAACCACCAGCCATGAAAACCCTGAATAAGCTTAACAAAGAGTGTTGCACCAGCATTCGAAATAAATACAGTAGCCGCCATTTTCCCCCGATTCGCGGCAAACAGTGGCGCATCTATCGTTGAAAAAGTAACATATATCATGGAAATTGCCGCTAAGTGTTAGACAGTTCTTTCCAAATCCCACCATTGGGCCTATCTCTGTTAACAATTCATCAATTGGTTAATTTTTCTAAAAATTGTTAAGTCTCTTCGTTAACAGGAACCGATAAAAAAGTAACACAGCTTAACGATCCAACCAAACCGAATCAACATCTAAAGGGTCAAAATATGATTAAAAAGTTACAATGGAATGAAAATAAAGTTTGCAGGAAGCAAAATGTAACATGTTATAATTGAAATAAAATGACATGCGAGTGTAACTTTAAGGTAAATTTATCGGCCAGAAAACATGTGGGACAAACTTTGAGGGTAATCTATAACTATAGGACTAATTATGCAAATTTTCTCTCAACTTTCTGTCCGAAATTGAATTTTCCATCAAAAATTTTACGAAAGTACCAAATGTATCGTGAATAACTAACATGTGGTACTAAATGTGTATATTTTTAAAATTATGGTACCATAACCATAAAGTGTGGTTACTTGTGATACCAAAAGTGAAATTATCTCTATGATTGTAACATATTATAATTGAAATAAAATGATATGCGAGTGATATATGTATAATACTGACCAGTTATTGAATTATGCAAATTTTCTCTCAACTTTCCGTCCGAAATTGAATTTTCCATCAGAAAATTGACGGAAGTACCAAATGTATCGTGAATAGCTAACATGTGGTACTAAATGTTATATTTTTAAAGTTATGGTACCATAACCATAAAGTGTGGTTACTTGTGATACCAAAAGTGAAATTATCTCTATGATTGTAACAAATTATAATTGAAATAAAATGATATGCGAGTGATATATGTATAGTACTAACCAGTTACCAAAAGAAGCAACAACACCAAGAAAACAGTTGAAAAGCGGCCCATATTCTTTCAGAAACTTGAGAAGGTTTTTGTTAGTAATTTATATGAATATGGAATGGGATAGAAAAGGGGTACTTATAATGTCCGAGGTTCAATCATGAAATGAAAAAAAGTGTTGGAATTTTAGAAGTTTTTAACTTCAAAATAAAAAATAAACTTTGTAACGTCAAATGCATTAGGAGCCACATAATGGCACATTAAGGGGCTGTTAATGCATTTGACGTTACAAAGATGTGCCATTATGTGGCTCTTAATATTTTGACCATTAAGGTCTCTCATGAACACTATAAATAGGAATGTCCCAGGGTCTTAGTAACACACACTCACTAGCAAGCTAGGTTGCATTCATGAAATACTTTCTATATTGTTATTGGGCACTAGAGATAAAGTCTGGTTCTTTGTCTTCCTGTGCACGTGCTCACAGACGAGGACGCCGGTGAGGCCATTTGAGTTTTATCTTGGGATTGTGATCAGCCGCCAATACCTGCACGAGGGGAGGCAATCACTTTCTTAGGACAGCGTCTAGTGGCGTGACTCCTCTACATGCCAGTCGTTTTATATTTTTAGTTATTTTATGTCATATATCATATTATAAAATTATATGAGATATTTATTTCAAAACTATGATTTATTTAAATTTACTGTAAAACCACAATTTCACAACAAAAAGATAGGACTTTTCAAAAAAAATTATTTTCTATTACACGTGTGTTTTATATATTGAAATGAATTTGGTCTAATTTGTATGATGGTAATAATTTATTTTCTTATATATTTTATTGATTTCAATAATAAAAATTAGATTGTACTAATTCCTAAGAATCTCCCACCCTAAACTTTTTAACATCAAATTGACATTTTCTACAAATTTGGAGATTTTGGGTCTTACTTTTTCCTATTACATCTCTCACCCACCATTTCCGAAACATTATTCCACAACTTGTAAAATACTATTCATTCATTAAGAAATAATTTTATGTACATAGCATCAAAAATAAATTTTATATTACTTATTAAATAATATTATTTTAAGTTCAAATAATTTGTTTAATATAACTAAATATTATTTTATATGATATAACTTTTTTTTCTAAACTTAATTAATTCAAATAATTTACTAAATACAAACTTAACCGGAGATAAAAGAACTACATCTAAAACAACAAAATTATATTAAAACTAAATACAAATACATTAATCTATTATTATTTTAGAAACTCATTTTTAATAATAAATTTACCACTTATTATTAAAATATAAATATAAATGATTAATATTATAAAAATATATGAAAACTATTGAAAAAATTTAAATTATGAGATTTTCGGGATAAAAGTGATGTTGGGGTTGCAAGTGATCAAAATGATCTAGACGGGAGGATGAAAAGACATTTTAAACCTTTTTCTTAAATCACTAAAATTAACTGAAGTGTAGCAGTTCACTTGATTGTTCTTCAAACACTTAGTAATTCTTAGTTCAGCAGAGTAACACCACTTTAAAATCTTATGAAATCAGAGTTCTTTTGAGCGGTTTGGCATTGGAATAAACGTGAGTTTTATCAAACGTTTTTATCAAACAGAATTTTGTTAACACAAAATTGTTTTCTCCCTTTAAAAACTATTTTTCAGTCCTTTAAAGGCAAACATTCATTTAATTTTGGCACCATAGAACTATGTCTTTTCAATTTTTGTACCATGGTATCAATTTTTACACCAATTCTGACTGGTGTTTTCAATTTTGGCACTTCCATCAGTTGACTTAACAGAAGTGTCAAGTCAACTAATGGAAGTGTCAAAAAACTCCCATCGGAATTGGTACCAAAATTGACACCATGGTACCAAAATTGATCAAAAAGCTTAGTTCTATGGAGCCAAAAATGAATTTTACCATTATTATTGCATAGCAAAAAAATATTATTATTACAGCTATTATTATTATTGTGTACCCAAATAACTTTTATTATAATATTTTTACTATTATTATTATTATTATTATTATTATTATTATTATTATTCTTTTTATTATTATTAAAAATGGGAGTGAGATAAATTGTGAATTTGAAGTAATTGGAGAGGGGAAGTCTTTGGGTTGGAGATGGCATGAGGTGAAGTCACTATAGACTTTTCTTTCTCAATCATTCATCAGATGGCAATGAGATTGATATTTTTTTTTTGAGGAACTCGACAGGGCAAATTACCATTAATGAATAATAACAAGCTTTACAAGATCTCGAATAGAACTCGGGAGAACATGGAGAAACAAATGCATACTGAGTGGTTAAGGCGGCTGGGATATCTTTTGATTAAATTGAATTACGTTACGTTACGTTACGTTACGTTACGTTACGTTACTAAATTTGTTTACTTAACTTGATTGTTATTGATCCAATCAAACCTAATTAAATTAATTCTCACTAATTTTAATTCAACCAAAAAATAGATTTGTTGGGACGAGTTGTGTATTTCACCGCCCTATTTTGCCCGCACTACTTAATACTTGTATTAGCGTACATTATTATTTTTATTAAATGGTTCCTTATATTTAGAACTAGCCTATTCCCGTGCTACGCACAAAATTACATTAAAAATAATTTTCTAACGATAAGATTATTAATTTGAGTTTCCAAAACTTGCATACAAAGAATAGATACAACTTGAATAATGATTAATTATTTACACCAATTTAAATGGTTAATCTCAAAAAATGAACTTTAATTAGAAATATAATTAATTCAACTGAATTTTATTGTAAATATATAATCAATAATTAACATACTTTGATATGATTATTTGTGGGTTTACAACTACTACTTGCTAAGAAAAAAAACCTACTATACTTTTGATTTGAAGAGTTTTGTATGAAAATTTCGAAAAGGATACAACTTTTTTATTATATATCTTAAGAATTCGTGAGCCTAGGAGCCTAGGAGCCTAGGATGATGTTAGATGAATGCCTGGGTTATGTGTAACATAAAACTTGGGATAAAGTCTTAGAACTAAACGAATGCAAAATACGAATAGTGCAATTAAAATTGATGAAAAGGAAGTTAATGCAGCGATGAATATAGAATAGTTAAACTAATCAATATAGAACAGTAAGGTTATCATATCCAACTTTGTTTAAATTCATTTTAAAGCCTATTGGCTTGATTTATATTAGTGAATAGAGTGACATGTGTGAGTTTCTTCTTGTCTTCTTTTTATGCATCTTAAGGGAAGTCAATTTTTTTTACAGGGTATTGGTTAGACATTTTTTTTCCCCAATGGATCTATAAATATGTTTCTTGACATCTTTTTGCACTCTATTTTTCTTATGATGTGCACTTTCAATCCTCATGACATGGAGTAGTGATTAGAATGAAATAGAAAATAACCTAAATAAATCTATTTTAAAAAGGCCAGAAATTGTTAATGATGAAAATTTCTTATATACTCGAAATATTTTGTTACTGAATCATGTAAAACCTCCCTCCTGAAGTCTACTCACTCTCATAGAAACATCATAAAAGAACACAAATATCAATGTATCAGAACACAAGATTATAATAACTATATCATGTTTAATTGAGTCAAATGTTAAATAATATGTGTCCTCAAGCAAGAACAATCTACTTTTGTTACTCACCTAAAACCTAAAACCCCAATGACAGAATGGAAGGAAATAGAAAGATAAATTTACTTCTACTCCACATAGTTCTATAATTCTTTTTCAATTTTCAATCTTGATATTCTAACACCAGTAGCTCCAAAATCTTTTACGGCAATTGATAATCCATTGCTTATTTCAAGTTTCGTGGCAATTGGAATTCTATCTCTTGATTCAAGTCCAATGATTCATGTTTCAACTTTTTTCTAATAAGTAAAAACACAATTAAAACTTTGATAAAATTTTACAAAATAATTATAAGCGTCAAAAGAATTCAAGAAAAAATAATTACTTTTTAGCAATACAATCCTTGAGAGGTTATGTACGTTTCAGGAATTTCTGCAGCAAACACATGAAGTTCTTCAAAACCTACAGAAAATTAAGCAATCACAATCAATTTCATACAATTCCCATATTCATACTAACATAAAAAAAAAGTATATATATAAAATAAAATAAAATCGCCTAATATAAATTTAAAAAAAACATAAAAAGAATCAAGTTCCTTGGCAATTCAAATTCTATCTCTTGATTCAAGTCCAGGGATTCATGTTTCAACTTATTTCTAATAAGTTAAAACACAATTAAAACTTTAATAAAATTTTACAAACTAATTCTAAGAGTCAAAGAATTCAAGAAAAAATAATTACTTTTTAGCAATACAGTCATTTAGAGGTTATATACAACTTCACATTGTTTCAAAGTTTCCTGCAACAAAAACTTGAAGTTCTTCCAAACCCACATATAAACTTAAGCAACAATCATAATTAATTTCATACAATTCACATCTTCGTACTGACACAAATAATATATATATATATATATATATATATATATATATATATATATATATTATAATAAAATAAAAAGGCAAATATAAATTTAAAAAAAAACATAAAATGAATTACAAACCTATATATTATTGTCTTAAATCATGAGAAACCTTCACTTGATAATTCTCCGAGAATATTTACATTATCAAGAAGTTAAAATCGATCAAATCTAAGAAAAGAAATGTATGTGTTCAAAACACTATTTTCCTATATATATATAAGATTTGAGCTTCTGAAGGGATTTTAATCATATTATTTTGATGATAAAATATAACATTGTTGTTTCATAACAATAATATTGATTGAAAAGTTGCATCCGTAAAAATTGATAAGTGGAAAAGTGGAGCAAACGAAGGGATTTATAACAATAATTTTGATTGAAAAGTTGCGTAGAAAATGATAAGTGCAAAAGTAGAGCCAACTATATACAATATCACTTCCAAAAACTTGAAAATTAAGTCAAGAGGGAAAGTATATGTTGAACCACATCATTTGTGCAGCAGATGTATTAAATAACATGGACAACTATATAGTGTCCTGGCTTGGGGTGTTGACTCTCAAATCACTGTTCTTCATAATATCTCGTGTTTGGACTTAAGATCTTGACTCTTAAGTCACATTTTTTTTAATATACAACATTCTGACTTTGGATTATAATTTTTCTTAGTGCGTATTTGATAACATATTCATCACACGATATTACAAATCGTTCGAAATTATATAAATACCTTTTAAACTATATTTCAAAGTCGGATCGAAATAATAAACGAACGAATCAATAGACTGCATTGATGTTCTGATGCAAATGTTGTCCCAGAATCTATTTCTGCAGATAGGGTGACTTTAAACGCAAAACTGCTTTGATTGGCGAGGAACTAGAGGGTCTATCATATATGGTTAGAAAGCCATTGAGGTCTAGTTTTCAACAAAAAAAGCAGTTTACAAAAATAAGGTCTATGAACAACGTTATGGGCATTTTACTAGAGACTTCCATACCGCACTCGGGAAACAACATTACTGATGGGCGAAAATTCATTTTTGACACAACTGAACTAGGCGTTTTTTAATTTTGATACCATGGTGACAATTTTGGTACCAATTCCGACAGGCATTTTCAATTTTGACACTTTCGTCAATGGACTTAGCACTTCTCAACTGACGGAAGCGCCCAAATTCAAAGCGCCTGTCAGAATCGGTACGAAAATTGACACCATGGTACCAAAATTGAAAAACGCCTAGTTTTGTGGTGCCAAAAATGAATATTTGCCTTGGGGAATGTACTATTACCATAAGGGGTGAAAATTTTATTGCCAGAGATCTTATTACATCATGATCACGATATATGTGGAGATGATGCAATGGAATTTATACCATATAGATTCAGTGAAGGATTGTCAAAGGCGCAAAAAAACCAAGGTATCTTTTTCCCGTTCGGTTGGGGACCTCGAATATGTACTGGACAAACATTCACAATGCTAGTTGGGGACAAACTGGCACTGGTATGGTTCAACAACGATTTTCTTTCGAGCTTTCACCATCTTACAAAGACTAACTAGATAATTGTACTTTTTAATTTAATTTTCAAATTATGTATTACTGACATTATACAAGTATTTAATTTTGTATTACTTTTATTGTTCACATATAATTAATTTATCGGTAATAAAAATATATATTGCACAAGTACTATTATTTAATGAAAATAAAATGTATAAAATAGTTTCATCTCTGTGTCTCTAAAATGTAAGATTTAACTATAATTCCCTGACAAACTTAGATGATTAAAAATAAAGTCATGATCTAATAATTGTAAAAAGGAAAATTCATACTTTGTATTTTTTTTAATCAAATAACCCTTGTGAATATCTCCACTTTTACTAGACAAAAAATTTATAATGTGTGAACAATAAAAAGGAGCAAAACATTTATATATATATATATATATATATATATATATCATATTATCATTAATATATAATTTATAAAATAAATAAAATTACAATTCTGCACAAAAACTATAAAGCGTACCAAAAATTACATATAGGATAGAATATTAATTACTCCAAAAATATTCAGATAATCATGTCCGGGCTTTTTAGAAAACAAGATAAATGTATATTCTTCTAGATTTTCAGAAAACTTATACACACTTCAACAAAAATGATCTTTGGTGGCACCATGCTAGATGACATTTTGAAGAAAATGTCACAAAATATTAATATAGTAATACTTTTGAAAAATGTCACCAACTATAAATGTTAATTTTAATGATTAGTGACATTTTTATACTATAGTGATATTTTATAATGTTATTTTTAACTACAATTATGACATTAATACATTTAGCCACACCGCTATAGGTGGCATTTTGCTAGTGACATTTTATATATAACGACATTTTTGAAACTGTCACTTGTAGCGGTGTGGCTAAAAGTTAAATATCACTATCATAACAAGAGGTAGCATTATAAAATGCCGTAATAATATAAAAATGTCACTAAATAGTATGATTAACATTTATAATTCCTGCCATTTTTAGAAAATGTAACTGTATTAATTTTTTGTGACATTTTATTCAAAATGCCATCAAGCTTGATGCCACCAAAATTACTCCAAGTCTAATAGAGTTAACTTTTAATCACATGGAAGGTCTATTAATTAATTATTCCAAGTCTAATAGAGTTAACTTATAATTTTTTCCCAAAAAAAAAAAAAAAGAGAGATAACTCTTAATTGTACCATGACTATGAACATGATAGTATATAGTTTCATAAAACTCCAATACTATATGACATTGGGGACCCAAAAATTATAACATGTACAATATGCAAATTAAATAAAAAAGAAAGCATGAAAATTATGTTAAAGAAATAGTACTAAATGAAGACATAAAATGTGATAGTAGAAATTGTGACTTTAAAATTAATACCAATGAGACAGGATAACTGAGGAAGCCATATATATATATATATATATATATATATATTACATATATATAAGAGGGAACCACAAAGTCTACAGTGGCAGCTCATGGTACGCCTCCTGACTGCTTCACTAATTTTTTTTTTTTTTAAGTCATGGAACAAAACGACGCCGTTTTGTTGTTAAATTTTTTAAAAGCCCAACCAACAAAACGGAGTAGTTTTGTGCTAAAATCTAGTTTCCTCTTGTACTCCTGCCTGCAAATTTTGTACGTTGCATTTCTTTTTAAATTTTCTATATGATTCGATTATTCATCTCGCTCACAAGTAAACCTTTTGTCTTCTCTCTCTTTTTCAAAGCAAACTAGGTAACCTATTACTCTCATTTTCTCAGTTTGATTTCATTGAATTAATTTTGTGCTTTAGCCTCTAATTCTCTCACATTTTTTCCTCAATAGAGCAAGGTAATGAATTTTGGATTTGGCTGGACTATGGGCCAAAGGTGGTGGTGTTCTGGTCGATGGTGGAAGCATAAAGGGGTGCGCCGACTAGCATTTGATGGGGTGGAAGAAGATGGAGTTGGCGTGAATTAATCGACTTCGTTTTTGGGGAAAATGACAGACGTCACTTTGGGAGAAAATTCATTCTGACTCAACGCTCTCATCTCTGAATAATATTCAGACTTATCTTCAGTCTCTAGATCGTCAAACCCATATGACAAAGGCTTTTATTTGGGGTATTTCTTATTTTGGGCTAATGTTATTCACTCTATTTTTTGTTTTTTAGCTTTTCAAATTCTAGGAGAGGGAGGCTGTTGAATTTCTCATTAGCTACTTCTCAATTAGATTAATAAAGAAGCATCACCTATCATAATTTAATTTCCTTTAGTACAAATTCCAACATCTATCATAATTGGACGTGTTATTCTTTGTATAAGGTCTACAAATAAGAGAAGAGAGGTAAAAAAACATTGGTCAATGCATTGTTCGAGAATTCAGAATGATTTGTCATGTATTACTTGGAGAAATTAGCTCAGCCTTTTACCAGGTAAGTATTTGCAAAAATGCATTTCCAATTTATTCACTTATGTTTCTATCAACAAAAAAAAAAAAAAGGTTCAATTATGGATCTAATAGATGCCTAATGTCTAATACAGGTCTGCAGAGCTATGCTACAAAGATGGTGTTTTTTAGCTTTTCAAATTCTAGGAGAGGGAGGCTGTTGAATTTCTCATTAGCTACTTCTCAATTAGATTAATAAAGAAGCATCACCTATCATAATTTAATTTCCTTTAGTACAAATTCCAACATATATCATAATTGGACGTGTTATTCTTTTTATAAGGTCTACAAATAAGAGAAGAGAGGTAAAAAAACATTGGTCAATGCATTGTTCGAGAATTCAGAATGATTTGTCATGTATTACTGGGAGAAATTAGCTCAGCCTTTTACCAGGTAAGTATTTGCAAAAATGCATTTCCAATTTATTCACTTATGTTTCTATCAACAAAAAAAAAAAAAAAGGTTCAATTATGGATCTAATAGATGCCTAATGTCTAATACAGGTCTGCAGAGCTATGCTACAAAGATGGTGTTTTTTAGCTTTTCAAATTCTAGGAGAGGGAGGCTGTTGAATTTCTCATTAGCTACTTCTCAATTAGATTAATAAAGAAGCATCACCTATCATAATTTAATTTCCTTTAGTACAAATTCCAACATCTATCATAATTGGACGTGTTATTCTTTGTATAAGGTCTACAAATAAGAGAAGAGAGGTAAAAAAACATTGGTCAATGCATTGTTCGAGAATTCAGAATGATTTGTCATGTATTACTGGGAGAAATTAGCTCAGCCTTTTACCAGGTAAGTATTTGCAAAAATGCATTTCCAATTTATTCACTTATGTTTCTATCAACAAAAAAAAAAAAAAAAGGTTCAATTATGGATCTAATAGATGCCTAATGTCTAATACAGGTCTGCAGAGCTATGCTACAAAGATGGTGTTTTTTAGCTTTTCAAATTCTAGGAGAGGGAGGCTGTTGAATTTCTCATTAGCTACTTCTCAATTAGATTAATAAAGAAGCATCACCTATCATAATTTAATTTCCTTTAGTACAAATTCCAACATCTATCATAATTGGACGTGTTATTCTTTGTATAAGGTCTACAAATAAGAGAAGAGAGGTAAAAAAACATTGGTCAATGCATTGTTCGAGAATTCAGAATGATTTGTCATGTATTACTGGGAGAAATTAGCTCAGCCTTTTACCAGGTAAGTATTTGCAAAAATGCATTTCCAATTTATTCACTTATGTTTCTATCAACAAAAAAAAAAAAAAGGTTCAATTATGGATCTAATAGATGCCTAATGTCTAATACAGGTCTGCAGAGCTATGCTACAAAGATGGTGTTTTTTAGCTTTTCAAATTCTAGGAGAGGGAGGCTGTTGAATTTCTCATTAGCTACTTCTCAATTAGATTAATAAAGAAGCATCACCTATCATAATTTAATTTCCTTTAGTACAAATTCCAACATATATCATAATTGGACGTGTTATTCTTTGTATAAGGTCTACAAATAAGAGAAGAGAGGTAAAAAAACATTGGTCAATGCATTGTTCGAGAATTTAGAATGATTTGTCATGTATTACTGGGAGAAATTAGTTCAGCCTTTTACCAGGTAAGTATTTGCAAAAATGCATTTCCAATTTATTCACTTATGTTTCTATCAACAAAAAAAAAAAAAAGGTTCAATTATGGATCTAATAGATGCCTAATGTCTAATACAGGTCTGCAGAGCTATGCTACAAAGATGGTGTTGCACCAAGTACATACAAATTCTTATAATTTTTTGCTTTATTACATTCACATTTTATGTTGTGCTTCATTGATCTGATAATTTGGGATTATCATATATTAATTGACGTGGGTTCATGTTTTGAAATTTCAAAATATTTTTTCCTTTTTACTTTGTCTATGGGTGATCATGGGATGAATTTATTATGTAATGAGCCTCATTTCTTTTCTTTGATTGTTTCCTCCTTTTTATGTGTAGTCAAAACAAGAGACAATTGGAAGGAGCGGAATTTGTTGTGTTCACATTTGAAGCTAACAGCAGTATATACAATTATTGAGCTAATTAGGATTGTCATCAAAATAATAATAAATAAAATATAATATTAACCTCGGCTCAGGCTTACAAGGTAAAGTCAATATAGTATTTTTCCATCATAGTAATTTAGTTCTTTTAGTTGTTTCCTAAACCATGTTGAGAGTAATTTCTCTTGTAGTATACTTTTAATGAATACTGAGATGATGTTGATGGTGATTCAAATGAAAGTGTATTCTGTAGAAATTTTTGTTGGATGAAGATGAAGACTTTGAAGTGAAGGGAGGTTTTGATGATTTCCAAAGTCATCAGCTAAGTGGAAGCTTAGTACAAACCTTAGAAAATATTTGACCAAGGAAGAAGTAGTTCAGACAAGTCAAATATGGTCCAGAAGACTACTGATCTGTTGCTGAAGAAGTAAGCAGACTGGTGGACTATCAGCCGACTCAAATCAGATTAGTTCAAGTTTGGGATCAGCCGAGTACTCATCAGACGAGTGACTTCGATCAGCAGAGTGGAAGTGGATCAGAAGTTATTGCAACGGTAATAAATGCACTTGGTGTAATAAATGCTGAAGAGGAAGGGTATTTATGACAAATGATTGAAGAGAAACCTCGTATCAGCTTGGTGCATTTAATGCGCATTTAATGCGAAGCGACAGAAAGTACAGCAGAGTGTACAGTGTTCAGTCGAAACAGCCGTTCTGCAGAAAAGGACCAGTACTCGAGGATTTGACAACTGGCGATCTCTCAACGGACAGATTTTCAAATCCTTAGTATAAATAGCTTAGTTCGTGAGTTGAAGAAGAAGAACAACACAGAGACAACACGCATTGAGAGCAAAAATCTGAAGCAGAATTCTTCTAAGTCTCAAACTCAAGAACAAAGCACTCATCAGCCTAGTCATCTGTTGACGAAGCAGAAAAGAGAGAAACCAGAATATACTTAAAAATCTGAGTGATTTTGTTAAGATTGTGTTGTGAGAAGTAGATATCAACCTTAGTGAGCGATATTACTTCAGAGGATAGGAGTTTCTTTGTGATTTCCTATTGTGAACTTACGGCCACTTCATTTGTTGTTTGGCGTAAGAAGTGTATACTGTAATCTGTGTGATTTAGTATAACCCAAGATCTAAGTGACTTGGAAGAGTGGACTAAAGGATTTACATCCATATAACCACTATAAAAATCCTTTGTGTTTTTAACTTGCATTAATTTCTGCATATTTCAAAGAAGCATATTTAAAACACTTGAAGGTTAACTACTGGAAAAGTTTTAAAAAGAAGTTTGTTTAAAACTGGGGATAAAACTTTTTCTAAGTTAAGAAAACTACTTGTGAAAAACACTTGACAAATCCGCTGCAAGTTAGTTACTTTAAACTCTGATTTTGATAAAATCAGCTGAGTGAAATCAGAAGAGTGGTCTACTTCGCTGTTCAAAGCTTTGTGCAAGATCAGCTTAGTCTGCTTACTGTTCTCGATCAGCTTAGTCTGCTGAACAGAAAAGTTAGAGATTTTAAAAGGTAGATTTTTAAAAAGGTCTATTCACCCCCCCCACCCCCCTCTAGACCTCATCTGACCACTTGGGACCAACAAGTGGTATCAGAGCAGGTGGTTCATCTGAATCATCTGACTGATCAACGAGCTTGATCCTTAAGTGTTTTTCAAAAGTTTTCAAAAGAGCATCTTTTTGAAAAATAAAATTTTTGAAAAATGGACTGTATCGGCCATGTTCCCCACATTGGCGGTATGAGCTTTGAGGACTGGAAAATACGCATGGAAATTTTCCTTGCTGCTTATAATGATAATATGTATAGATGCATAACCAAAGGTCCGATAAGAGTCACAAAAACCATCAAAGTCAATGATCAAGAAGTGATCGTGGACAAAGATGAAGAAGAGATGACACCTGAAGAAATCAAGTTAAGAAATCTTGATAAAGTTGGAATCTTCATCATGACTAAAGCCCTGGAAAATGAAAGGTTTGACTATGTCAAACACTGTAAAACATCAAAAGAGATGTGGGACAAAGTCAGGGATATGAGTGAAGGAAATGAAGCCATCAAGGAACACAATCTGAGTGTTGCCATGGAGAAGTTTGAGAACTTCAAAATGAAGCCTGGAGAAACCATTGAACAGATGAGTTCAAGGTTTACCAAAGTGCTGAACAACGTGTTGAAGCTGGGAAAGACGTTCACAGACAAAGAGATTACTCTCAAAGTCCTGAAGGCGCTACCACCCAAATTCAACATGAAGATCACAGCTATGGAAGAATCTAGGGATCTGGGGAAGATCTCTCTGACGGAGCTGTTTTCTGTACTCAAGGCGTACGAGTATAAAATGCCAAGGATGGGTATAGAAGAGACCTCAACTTCTAGTCCCACTGCTGCCCTGGTTGCTGCAGAGAAATACAGAAGATCAGCCGGGAGAACTATGGAAGTGGACTTATCTGATGAGGCCACAGTGCTGAGTAAAAAGGAGTACACGGCTGACGATGTTGCGTTGTTACTAAATGGGTTCAAAAAGTTCTATAAAAGAAAAATGAAGAACAAATATAACAATGCTTCTACTTCTAAACCTACCTCATTTTCTCATGATAGTAAGGATGATTATAAATCCAAGCTAATGTTCTATAATTGCAGGAAATTGGGACACTTCATCAAGGACTGTCCATATCCTAAAGCAGAGAAATACACAGAGGAGGAAAAGAAACAAAGAAGAGAGAGAAGAGAGAAGAGATACCAAAAGAGCAAGGTGTTGTTGGCTGAAGCTGAAAAGATGGCAGCCATCTACTCATCAAACACAGAATCTGGCACTTCAAGTGATGACTCTGTTTTCGACGAGACACCTGCACTGCTCTGTCTCATGGCAAAGGAATCTGATGATTCTGACAATGAGGTAATACTCTCTGAAAGTGAGCTTGAACTGTTTAGCTCATTTGAGCAAATGATGAACAACAAAGTAGATGTTGTAAATGAGCTTGCTAAGCTTAAGGACGAGATGATTCTGCTGAAAAAGCAAAATGCTAAACTGAAACTTAAGGTTGAAAAACCTGAAGAATCAGCTATGTATAAAAAGCTTTCGCATGAATGTGAATCTCTGAGAGCTGAATGTGAAATGTATAAGGGAAAAATCATGGAACTCGAAGCTACAATAAACTTATATAATAAGTCGTCTGTTCCTAAGTCGTCTGTTGTGCAAATAGAGAAATCTAGTGAACAGAGCACTCCCTTAGTAAAAGAAAGTTTAGAACTGAACAAAGCTGAAAAATTTATATCTGCTGATAATAGTAATATTGTCTTGTATGTTCAGACTGCTAAACCCATTTCAACTGAGATTGAGAAAAAGGAGATAAAAACTCCTAAGGCTAAGAAGGGTAAAAAGCCTGAAACTGAAAAACAGACTGGTAAAACCAAACAGCAGAGTAGTCCCAAGAAGTCTGCTGATAAGAGTAAAACCAATCAGACTAGTAAAACTAAGTCGTCTGTTAAAGAGCAAGTAAAAAGCAGACCCAAGAAGCAAAGAAATTATAACAAAAATGCTTGGTATGGAAATGAGTCTTATTATGTGCAACCTGCTTATCCACCTTATTATGCTGCACCTCATTATCCACCTCACTATGCTACATATCCTGCTCATCAACCAATGCATGCCTACCCTGCTTATCATGCATCTTATCCTGCTTATGAGCCTTACCATCATCATAATGATTATCAATTTAACATGCCTGTTGATTATGATGAAAATGAAGTTGCTCATGCTCCTGCTAAAACTCTAAAGCCTAAGAAGCCTAAGACTTCAACATCTTGGGTTGTCAAAGGTGACACTAATCCACCAGGACCCTCTCAATAAAGGGTACCTAAAACATTTTTATTTTGTTTTGTAGGTTAGGATTAGGAGTAGGAGTAAAGTAGTGAAGAAATGGTACTTGGACAGTGGATGTTCAAGGCACATGTGTGGAGACATACATGAATTGGCAGATGCTGTTGCTGTGAATGGTCCAAGAGTTACTTTTGGAGACAGCAAAGAAGGCAAGGTTGTTGCTATGGGAAAGCTTATCAAAGGAAACATAGAGATATCTGACGTCTCTTATGTTAGTGGCCTGAAATACAATCTGCTGAGCATAAGTCAATTTTGTGACAAGGGATTTTCCGTAGTGTTTTCATCAGATAAGTGCTATGTTGAACAAGTTGGAACAAAGAAGGTTATTTTATCTGGAAGAAGACAAGGAAACATCTATGTAGTCGACTGGAATTCTGTGGACAAGAATTCTAATGTTTGTTTGGTTGCTTCTACACCAAGTGAAATTAGTTGGCTTTGGCACAAAAGAATGAATCATTTGAATTTCAAGACCATAAACAGATTGATAAAGAATGATCTGGTAGAAGAAATTCCAAAGACAGTCATGAGCAAAGACAAGCTCTGTGATGCCTGTCAGAAGGATAAACAAGTGAAGTCATCTTTCAAAAGCAAGAAGCACCAATCTTCAACCAGAATTTTGGAGCTATTGCATATGGATTTGTTTGGCCCTATTGATCCAATCAGCAATGGTGGAAAGAAGTACTGCCTAGCTGTTGTGGATGATTTTTCAAGATTTACTTGGGTGATTTTCATGAAGAAGAAAAGTGAAACCAAGGAACATCTTACTAATCTGATGGAACTGATCCAGAATAAGAAAAGTCAAAAAATATTGAAGATCAGATCAGATAGAGGGACTGAGTTTACAAACTCTACTGTTGAAGAGTATTGTAATTCCAGAGGAATCAGTCATGAGTACTCTGCTGCCAGAACCCCTCAACAAAATGGAGTTGCTGAAAGGAGAAACATAACTCTAAAGGAAGCTACTAGGACAATGATAGCTGAAGCAAAGCTGCCCCAAAGATTCTGGGCAGAAGCTACAAATACAGCATGTTATACACAGAATAGGTGTATGATAAACAAAGTCAAAACAAGACACCTTATGAGCTATGGAACAACAGAAAGCCTAATTTACATTATCTTAGGATTTTTGGTTGTAAATGTTATGTTTTGAACAATGGGAAAAATCACCTTACTGCATTTGCAGAGAAGGCTGATGAAGCTGTTTTTGTAGGTTACTCTACTGTTAGTAAAGCTTATAGAGTGTTTAACAAAAGAACTTTACTTGTAGAAGAATCTATTCATGTAGTATTTGATGAACCAAGTCAATCATCTGAAAAGAATCAAAGTGCAAACCCTGAGATATCTGCTGACTTTCAGAAATTGAGTGTTGAAAGAAAAGAAGAATATGTACCCATCATACTACCTGATTTAAATCAAGCTGTTAACTCAAGTGCTGTTCAAAATCAGTCTGCTGATTGTCTAACAGAGGAGTTGCGAACAGCTGACAGACCAGAGACTGTTCAACAAACCACAAATGTTCAACAGACTACTACTGAAACTCCAACAGTAGTGTTGCAAGATCAATCAAGAGGACAACATCCAGATTTGCAACCTGATCTCAGATGGCTCAGAGATCACCCACCTGAGTTAGTAATTGGTGATCCTTTGGACAGAGTGAGAACTAGAAGGTCAACTGCAAATGAAACAATGTTTGTAAGTTTTCTTTCACAAATTGAGCCTAAGTTGATTGATGAAGCTCTTAGTGATTCTCACTGGATTGAAGCAATGCAAGAAGAGTTGAATCAATTTGAAAGGAATGAAGTCTGGTACTTAGTTCCCAGACCTACTCATCAAAGAGTAATTGGCACTAAGTGGGTTTTCAGAAATAAGATGAATGAAGATGGTATGGTTACCAGAAACAAAGCAAGACTAGTTGCCAAAGGTTACTGCCAAGAAGAAGGCGTTGATTTTGATGAGACATTCGCACCAGTTGCTAGGCTTGAAGCAATCAGATTGTTCCTAGCCTATGCTGCTCACAAGAACTTCACTGTCTATCAGATGGATGTGAAGTCTGCTTTTCTCAATGGAGAATTGCAAGAAGAAGTATACGTTGAAAAACCTCCTGGATTTGAAGTTTATCAACAAGGAGACAAGGTATATCGTCTGAAGAAAGCTCTCTATGGACTGAAACAGGCTCCAAGAGCATGGTATGATACTTTATCTGATTTTCTTTTAATTAAAGGATTTCGTAAAGGTAAAGTAGATAAAACTTTGTTCACTATTGAATGGGATAATCATATATTGTTGGTACAAATATATGTGGACGATATTATCTTTGGTTCAACTAACAAACAGATGTGTGAAAGATTCTCTAAGCTGATGAGAATAAGTTTGAAATGAGCATGATGGGAGTATTAAATTACTTTCTTGGATTACAAGTTAAACTGCTACCTGATGGTATTTTTATTAATCAAGCAAAGTACACAAAAGATCTGTTCAAGAAATTTGGTGTGGAAACTAGCTCATCTGTTACTGTTCCTATGTCTACTGGACTTCGTCTGGACAAGGATGAAGGTGTCAAATCAGTTGACATCACCAAATACAGAGGCATAATTGGGTCACTGTTATACTTAACACCTAGCAGACCTGATATTATGTATTCTGTTAGGGTTTGTGCGAGATTTCAATCAGATCCTAAGGAATCTCATCTCTTAGCTGCTAAAAGAATACTAAAGTATCTCAAAGGCACTCAAGAATTGGGATTGTGGTACCCAAGGGAATCAGGATTTGAACTTATTGGATATTCAGATTCTGACCTTGCAGGCTGCAAAATCGATAGGAAGAGTACTACAGGTACATGTCAATTTTTAGGCAGTCGTCTGATCTCATGGATGAGTAAGAAACAGACTTCAGTATCCATATCTACTGCTGAAGCTGAATACATTGCTGCTGGAGCATGTTGTGCACAAATACTTTGGTTGAAGCATCAACTTGAAGACTATAATTTGAAGATCAGTGGAATCCCTATCTACTGTGACAATACAAGTGCAATCTCACTTACTCAGAATACTACAAGTCATTCCAGGACTAAGCATATTGAGATCAAACATCACTTCATCAGAGACCATGTTGAAAAAGGAAATGTTATTATTGAATATGTTCAAACAGATAATCAGATCGCTGACATTTTCACCAAACCACTGAATGAAGCAAGATTTTCCACTCTAAGAGCGGAATTGGGCTTGTTAAAATTGGATTCATAAGCTGAGGGGGAACCTATCAGAAGACAGGTTTCAACAGCTAACTAATCTGATAACAACAAGTGTTACACTTCAAGAAGACTGACTCTCAACAAACTAGTTGACTGATGAATTCTTGAACTCAGGGGGAACGTGTAAGACTAGCGGTACCCTTGTTTTAAAGATGAACTCTTCAATGACAGTTAGTTGAAGTTGTTTTAATCAGAAGATTTGTTCTTAATTCTTGAAGATTTGAAGATTAATTATCTTGCTGGATTGACAAACAACAAAGGAAGATCACTAGACATTGGCTTTCACTAGTGATATATTGTATCAGACAAGTCATAAATCAGATAAGTACTCTACTCATCTGTTTCTATTTATGTCAGCTTATATTTAAAGTGTTGTATTAAAAACGTTTTATCAAAAGCACGCTTTTACAAGTAACAGACAAGTGGCGTTTCAACTTCCCGCCTGTCTGACATATTAAATGCTATTTTGAAATCCGCGTATCTTGATCGCACGATCTGCTTTTACAGTAACTAATCTAACGGTTACCACTTTTCACGGAAACCGACAAGAATTAACATCTATAAATCCAGATCTGATCAGCTGACTGAGCTTTTACGCACCCTAAATATTTCAAAAGCATTCAGAGCATTTTTGCATTCTTTCAACTGCAAATCTACTCTCGTTTCTCTTCAATATCTTTCAGGAAAATGGGTTCTAAGGTAAATGCAAAGGAAGCTGCTGCTGAAGGTATGTTCTTGAACTACCTGACGTACCATACGACTGGCACACCATTAATGAAGGAAATTCTGGAGAAATTTAAGGCAGCCTCACTGGTAAACTTCATGGAGGCCCATGAAGATATGATCTTCAAAGAGCAAGTGATGGAATTTTATGGTTCCAAGAAGGATGTAAATTTTGAGAAATTGGAGATCACTGCCAAGATTGGGGATAAGATTATCTGCATAACCCCCAAATTGCTGAGTGAGAGATATGGACTATCTCTTGAAGGCTCGACTGACATAGTGACCCTTGCTACTCCATTTGAAGCAGATTTCTGGAATCTGGCTTCAAAGAAGGATGAAATGCTAACTGAGCATAAAGAAAAATCAACTGAAAGACGAGTTTCAACGTATGGCAGACTTGGTTGCCAAAGTTTTGGAGAATTGCACATTCTCACTGGACAGCGTACCAATGAAGCGTCTGCACACAATGATTGCCATTTTCTATGGCTTGAAGGTGAACTGGGCAAACTACATTTGGTACATACTGGCTGATCACAAAGTGCGTGGTCACACTCTGCACAGAATATTCCTGAGTCATCTGCTGGTAAATTTGGGATGTGATGTTACAAATGGCAAGGATGTTCACAAGGCTAAAGAATTGAAGATGTTGGGAATGCCCCGGTTGTCAAAACAACGAGAGTGCGGAATTTAAAAATTTTCCGAGGCACCCCAGCAGACCCAAGATATATATTCCACCTTATATATGCGAAAGGGTTGAATCAAACAATTCTACATTAGAAAAAGTAGGAGATATGCGATTTACCTCACTGCAGGAAGGTGGCGGCAATCTCCGGCTATTGCTGATTCACAACAAGTGATCCAATTGTCTCACCTCCAGAGTGTATCCACACCAATTGGATTGTAGCAACACCTTCTATTCACAGGCTACGAACTAGAGATAGAAGGTTGTCAATGGAGAAGAACAGATCTAGAATCAAATCTAGATCCAGCAATGGAGGACAGAGAGAGAGGGGGCGGCGGCACTGCTAGGGGGCGGCTAGGGTTGAATTTTCAGCTCTTTAAAGTGTTAAGTGTGTGGAAGAGTTGTGAGGAGATATCTATTTATAAGAGAAGAAACCTTCTCTTTGTAGATATCTCTTAAAGATCTCTTCCTTATCTCATAAGGAAATAAGATATATCTTATATCTTCTTAGATCCTCCCTGTCATACATGAACACAAACTCTCCTTCTTATAATTAGCCATAAAATCGCCCCCCACCTAGTCTTGCAAGACTTCTTCTGGGCTTTTTAATTAAAGGCCCATGTCTTGCAACTTAATTTAATTAACCATTAATTAAATCAGCCCAATTAATCCAATTAATTAATATCTCTCAATTAATTAACACTTTAATTAATATTTAATTAATTAGACCATCTAATTAATTATCCTTCCCTTTGAATTAACACTTTAATTCACTTAATTGATTTAACTCCCTTAAATCAAATATTTCCTTCTTTGACTGTCACTGTCCAATTGTATTGTGTGTGACCCTCTAGGTTCACCATCAATTGGCAGCAGGCCCACGAACCCTTCGTGATTTAATTTATGAGCAATTAAATGCTCCGATCAATTAAACCCTTTTAATTGACCACTCCAGGATTAATCTCCCTTATTGATTCAGGAGTACCCACACTTCATGGTCGATGTCTAGCCACAAGCCCATGAAGCCCAACTTCAGGTGAATTGATATTTGTGAACCTCACCTCTTATAACTGCCATGTACATACGGTCCTTCTATCGACTTAATTTCCCGATTGAGACCTAGGGTGTGTGAATTAATCGGCACCTCTAATTATCTCAATAACTATACTTTCTAATTCGGGATAATAATCCAGTGTGACTGCTAAATTTGGAAACCCCTTTCCAAATCCGTCACTGACCGTGGCCACGGGTTTCTTGGATCTATCATCTAAGAATCGTATAGGAAATTCTCTCATCCATTACGATGAGTCGGTAGATTCCATCTTGGTACTAACCATTCGCGTACACAACTATAGGCACCCAACTTAGGCACATTATGGTCAGGCTACGTGACCAGTACCTAAATCTAAGTACATATACCTATGCACCGAATTCGCCCTAGCACCTCAAGTCTAAGGACTAAATCGTACACTATTATAAGTCTTGAGAAACGTCCCATCACCGATATGCGTCATGCGCTTCCACAATGGGTTTCTCTGTTCGGGTCGTTCGATGCGTTCGATCCCCTATCGAACCACCTAGTCATATGCACTGACATCAAATGTCTTGTTCATGAAACTCTACAAATTCACTCCATGTGAATCATGCATATTTGTACAAGTCTTGGCGATTCCTTCGATACCCCGTCTCGTTCGGAATCTATGACTTGGAACGGGTTTTAAGATCACGACCTTAGAGACTGTTTCATGATTGCACTCAATACCGAAGTGAATCGTCCCATAGTCGAATGTGATCTAAGGATTTCATCCAATCGCTTAAATGTATTCGCGAGAGATGAATATGGCCATTGTTTATTCTATACAGTTATAAATAAACGTGCGTATTATTCATAAAAATCAAAGATTGTTTATTACAGAATAGTCCTATTACAAGCTAAAGAGAATTGGCTTGCTGGGCACTATCCTATCAATCTCCCACTTGCCCTAAAGCCATTCACAAACATTTCTAAGACCCATCTTTACAAGATGTCCCTCGAACGCTTTTTGCGAAAGTGGCTTTGTTAGTGGGTCAGTTATGTTGTCTTCTGAGTTGACACGATCCACGTGTATGTCTCCTCTACCAATGATCTCCCTGATCACATGGTATTTCCTCATTACGTGTTTAGATTGGTTGTGTGATCTCGGCTCCTTCGCTTGAGCTATCGCCCCGTTGTTGTCACAGAAGACTACTACAGGCTCTGCAATGCTAGGAACTACATCCAATTCTTGGATGAAGTTTCTCATCCAAACACTCTCTTTTGCTGCATCCGATGCTGCAATGTATTCTGCTTCAGTGGTTGAGTCGGCAGTGGTGGATTGCTTGGAACTTTTCCAACTCACCGCTGCGCCATTGAGGCGGAATATGTATCCAGAATTGGACTTGTAATCATCCACGTCAGACTGGAAACTTGAATCAGTGAATCCTTCAAGTTTCAATTCTCCACTACCACCGTAGACCAAGAACATATCCTTAGTCCTTCGCAAGTACTTAAGGATTGCTTTAACGGCAGTCCAGTGCTCTTCGCCTGGATTCGACTGATAGCGGCTCGTTACACTAAGAGCGTGTGCTACGTCTGGTCTAGTACACAACATCGCATACATTATGCTTCCTATAGCAGAGGCATAAGGTATGAGAGATATTCTCTTCTTTTCTTCGTCAGTTGTAGGGCACATTGACTTGGAAAGAGAGATTCCATGTCTCATTGGAAGCAATCCTCTCTTGGATTCTTCCATATTGAATCTCTTCAATATCGTGTTGATATACTGAGATTGGGAGAGTCCCAACATCTTCTTCGATCTATCCCTATAGATACGTATTCCCAATACGTAAGATGCCTCTCCTAAATCTTTCATGGAGAACTGCGCGGATAACCACGCTTTTGTCTGCGCTAACATTCTGATATCGTCCCCGATCAACAGAATATCATCGACATATAAAACTATGAATTGTACCGAACTCCCACTATTCTTCTTGTACACACAAGGTTCAAATACGTTTTTGATGAAGCCAAAAGCTTTGACTGTCTCATCAAATCGTATGTTCCAGGTTCGGGACGCCTGTTTGAGGCCATAAATTGACCTTTGAAGTTTGCACACCTTGTGCTCGCTTCCTTTGGACGCAAAGCCTTCGGGCTATTGCATAAAGATCTCCTTGTCAATGTCTCCATTGAGAAAGGCGGTCTTTACGTCCATTTGCCATATTTCGTAGTCGTACCACGCGGCTATGGCTAATAGTATCCGAATGGATTTCGACATCGCTACTGGAGAAAAGGTTTCCTCATAGTCTATTCCAGGCCTTTGAGAATAACCTTTCGCCACTAGGCGAGCCTTATGGGTTATTACCTCTCCATTCATTCCAAGCTTACGCTTGAAGATCCATTTGCATCCTACAGGGATAGTTCCCTCAGGTGGATCGACCAAGGTCCAAACCTTGTTGGAATGCATGGAATCCATTTCGGATTGCATGGCTTCGAGCCACGCACCCGATTCTATGTCAGACATAGCTTCTTCATAAGTCCTTGGATCAGTATCCAACTTATCGTTTTCGTGAATGAAACCAAATCTCTCTGGTTCTTTACGAACTCGATCAGACCTTCGAAGTATAGGTGTACTAGTAGGTTCAGTAAAATCAGGATCAGCTCCCACTGTTTGTGAGGATGGGTCCGATTCTTGGACTTCATCGAGTTCTACGATTGTCCCATTTCTGTTGGTGAGGAAATCATCCTCTAAGAAATGGGCATTCCTAGACACGAACGTATTACGTTCTTTAGGATCGTAAAACAAGTATCCAATGGATTCCTTTGGATACCCCACAAATTTGCACAAACTAGATCTACTATCCAGCTTATCTCCTTTCTTGTTCTTAACATAGGCAGGAGATCCCCATACTCGTAGATACGAATATACGGGTGCTTTACCATACCATTCTTGATGTGGTGTAGTTGGCACTGACTTTGAAGGTACTATGTTCAGTATCTTCGAAGCAGTTAATAGGGCTAAGCCCCAAAATGAAAAGGGAAGTTCAGCGAAGCTCATCATGGAACGAACCATGTCCAACAAAGTTCGATTCCTCCTTTCAGACACTCCATTGAGTTGAGGCGTCCTAGGGGGAGTTCGCTGAGCGAGAATCCCATTCTCTTTTAGATAATCGAGGAATTCTTGACTCAAGTATTCTCCTTCTCGATCAGATCGAAGTGCTTTAATACTATGTCCAAGTTGATTCTCTACTTCCATTCGAAACTCCTTGAACTTTTCAAAAGTTTCGGATTTGTACTTCATCAAGTACACGTATCCATAACGACTTAAGTCGTCAGTGAATGTGACGAAGTAGGAGTATCCTCCTCTTGCACTGACACTCAGTGGTCCACAAACATCAGTATGGATCAAATCCAAAGTTTGTTTGGTTCGCTCAGGATTCCCGGTGAAGGGTGATTTGGTCATCTTTCCTTTGAGACAAGATTCGCAAGTCGGAAGTTCATCTAAGTTCTGTATTTCAAGAGCCTTAGAGGAAACCAACTTTTGGATCCTACTCTTGGAGATATGTCCAAGTCTAGCGTGCCAAAGTTGTGGTGTGTGATTATCGCATTTTCTTTTTCTTGATTGTATGTGCAAAACGTTGGAGTTTGTAGGTTCAAGGGAATATAGACCATCCATCAGAGTACCACTAGCATAAATTAAACCATTTTTAATTATGCTCATAGATCCATTCATAATGGAAAAATTAAAACCATCATTATCTAATAACGGAATAGAAATAATGTTCTTAATAATAGTTGGTACGTACAAACAGTCTTTTAAAAGTAAGGTAAAATTCCCTATCACTAACTCCACGTCTCCTACAGCCTCTGCAGCAACTCTTGCTCCGTTTCCAAAACGCAGGATCCTACCCCGGGCTTGAGCGTTCTTACTGCTCCCATCACCTGCAAATCATTGCAGATATGAGAACCCGCTGCGGTGTCTAACACCCAAGATGCACAGTTAATAGAAATATTAACTTCAACCAAGAAAATACCTTTGGCTACCGTTTTCAGGTAGTCTGGGCAGTTCCTTTTCCAGTGCCCTGCTTTCTTGCAGTGGAAGCATTCGTCTTCTGGACTTTTGCGCTTCTTCTCGACAACCTTGGTGACTGCTTTAGAAGAGAACACCTTCTTCTTCTTTTTACCTTTCTTGGGCTTTGCAGCCTTCGATTGGTGAGCAATCATCACGGGTTTCTCTTTCTTGAGAGTGGCTTCTGCCGTAACCAACAGATTGGTCAGTTCGTGAAGAGCAAGGTTTCTGTCTTCCATGTTGAAATTCAACACGAACTGGTCGAACGAGCGAGGCAGAGTATGGAGAAGGAGGTCGGTGCTAAGATCAGCGTGCAATTCCACGTCTAATCGCCCCAGTTTTTCAACCAAGTTGATGAAACGCAGACAGTGATCCTTGACACTGCTTCCCTCAGCCATCTTGAGACTAAACAACTCCTTAGTGGCCGCGAACCTTTCGGTACGAGACCTTTCTCCAAACATCTGTTGGAGGTGGAGAAGTATATCTCTAGCAAGCGGTATACCAGCATGCTGTTTCTGCAGCTCATTTGACATTGAAGCTAACATGAGGCAGGGAACCTGAAGATCATCATCAACCCTTTTAGCATGGGCGGTTCGTTGTTCCTCAGTAGCTCGTGCTGCGGGTGCAGCAGGCATAGGTGTGTCGAGTACATAGCTCCGACGTTCGGAGTCGAGGACTATCCTCAAGTTTCTCAGCTAGTCGACAAAGTTTGACCCATTTAGTTTATTAGCGTCGAGGATGACAGATAATGGATTTTTAGACATTGTTCAGTAAATATCTACAAATGGAAAGAAGACAACGTTTAGCTGACTGATCTATGCCTAATACTTATAATTAACGAATTTTGGTCTTGGTTTCGAAAAAGTTCTCCCACTATTTTGTCGAAACAATCACCCCTTTGATTGCTCGGGAAATCTTATTTCCTAGTAGGTCTTGACGTCCCAGCAGACATTAATTGTACCCACGACTCGTGGCCATACAGTTAATTCTCCAGGTAGGTATACTTTTACCAATTGTGTCACTACACAACCTTCAAGCTATTTTGCCTCGGTTTTCTCACTTATCTAGCACTGCTACATCATAAGTGTTACTAATCGTTAAGTCTATCCCATCAATCATGATGAGCAACAGGCCCGGTCGTGAAATCCCCGTAACTGGTTATCGGTCGATATTCACATCCCGACGAGTCCTCACCCTTGTCTAGTTTAGTTAAAAACAGGAGTCAAGGAATTTTGCGTATTGTCCCTTTCTTCGACTCGGGTGCCAGACTCTGGATCACCTCCGTCAATAAGTAGACAACTCACGCTAGTTCCTATTGATGGAAGGCTTGGATCTTTAAAACTTCATTTTAAACGTACCCAATATGACTTAATATTTAATTCGAGAGGGGGTTTTCGGGTTTGAATGTTCAAAGTAACTCTCCTCGAGATCTCACCGCATAAGTTATGCTTTATCTTTTATTTACGATCTAGATTCTAGCGCGCATCACATACAAGCTAAATAAATAAATCGATAAATAAATTAAAACATACAAGCCTAGCATGCATACTACCACAATATGTTTTCGATCGGGAGCCTCCTATGTGGGCCATCATCGAGCCATGATGTTGGCCCAATTGGTCAATCTAAAGGGTTCTTAATGGACCTAGGCTATTACAAAAATAACCATGCATACATGGCCTTCATTTCTTCTTGGGCTCCCACCTTGCTTGTAATGGGCCTCCATCCTAAACTATTTAAAACAGTAAAGCCCTATCTATTACAAAGGCTCAAAGTGGCCCAAAAACTTAAGGCTCGCAGGCCCAATAAAAACAACAATAAATTAAACCAATCACATCTACCCTAAGGTCAAGGCTCGGCACGATCGAAAACCACGTAAACAGTTCACGTAGAGCAAGAAGCAAACAACTTTTTACGTATTTCTTTCTTACTTTTAAAACACCTTTTAAAAATAATATCCTATGATTCTTACTTTAGTCACTACTAATTATGACAAAATCAATTTTCGGGTAAACAAAACAATTTTTCCGCATAAAATCAGATTCGTATTTTCAACTTTTGAAAATAGCAGTTCGGCCCCTCAACTCACGGAAATTACACTTTTAACCCCAAAGATTTGAAAATTGCACAACAGCCCCAATTTACAAATCGGCCAGAGGACAGAAAATTAAAATTTGAATCCAGAAAATTTTCAGTTTCGCAAACAGACCCCTGAACTTTCGGAAATTACAAAACAGTCCTTTAATTTTCGGAAATTGCAAAAACGACCCAAAAATACGTACAGACCAGATTTGCAAAAACAGTCCAGATTTTTCAAATATTTCCAGAAAACAGAAAATAAATTTCCAGCCCTTTATTTCACAAAATCGCGATTTGCATAAAAAGTCCTGAAGTTTCAAAAACTATAAATTTGCCCCAAATCTTAATATACGATTTTACCCAATTAAAGATCACATCAAAACAAGCAAGAATCATCACACAGAACATAACAATCACAAATATCCATATATTTATTTATGTTCAGGCCTTTTCGCATAATAGTAATGGAATTGGCTCTGATACCACTGTTGGGAATGCCCCGGTTGTCAAAACAACGAGAGTGCGGAATTTAAAATTTTTCCGAGGCACCCCAGCAGACCCAAGATATATATTCCACCTTATATATGCGAAAGGGTTGAATCAAACAATTCTACATTAGAAAAAGTAGGAGATATGCGATTTACCTCACTGCAGGAAGGTGGCGGCAATCTCCGGCTATTGCTGATTCACAACAAGTGATCCAATTGTCTCACCTCCAGAGTGTATCCACACCAATTGGATTGTAGCAACACCTTCTATTCACAGGCTACGAACTAGAGATAGAAGGTTGTCAATGGAGGAAGAACAGATCTAGAATCAGATCTAGATCCAGCAATGGAGGACAGAGAGAGAGGGGGCGGCGGCACTGCTAGGGGGCGGCTAGGGTGTAGGGGGCGGCTAGGGTTGAATTTTCAGCTCTTTAAAGTGTTAAGTGTGTGGAAGAGTTGTGAGGAGATATCTATTTATAAGAGAAGAAACCTTCTCTTTGTAGATATCTCTTAAAGATCTCTTCCTTATCTCATAAGGAAATAAGATATATCATATATCTTCTTAGATTCTCCCTGTCATACATGAACACAAACTCTCCTTCTTATCCTTAGCCATAAAATCGCCCCCCACCTAGTCTTGCAAGACTTCTTCTGGGCTTTTTAATTAAAGGCCCATGTCTTGCAACTTAATTTAATTAACCATTAATTAAATCAGCCCAATTAATCCAATTAATTAATATCTCTCAATTAATTAACACTTTAATTAATATTTAATTAATTAGACCATCTAATTAATTATCCTTCCCTTTGAATTAACACTTTAATTCACTTAATTGATTTAACTCCCTTAAATCAAATATTTCCTTCTTTGACTGTCACTGTCCAATTGTATTGTGTGTGACCCTCTAGGTTCACCATCAATTGGCAGCAAGCCCACGAACCCTTCGTGATTTAATTTATGAGCAATTAAATGCTCCGATCAATTAAACCCTTTTAATTGACCACTCCAGAATTAATCTCCCTTATTGATCCAGGAGTACCCACACTTCATGGTCGATGTCTAGCCACAAGCCCACGAAGCCCAACTTCAGGTGAATTGATATTTGTGAACCTCACCTCTTATAACTGCCATGTACATACGGTCCTTCTATCGACTTAATTTCCCGATTGAGACCTAAGGTGTGTGAATTAATCGGCACCTCTAATTATCTCAATAACTATACTTTCTAATTCGGGATAATAATCCAGTGTGACTGCTAAATTTGGAAACCCCTTTCCAAATCCGTCACTGACCGTGGCCACGGGTTTCTTGGATCTATCATCTAAGAATCGTATAGGAAATTCTCTCATCCATTACGATGAGTCGGTAGATTCCATCTTGGTACTAACCATTCGCGTACACAACTATAGGCACCCAACTTAGGCACATTATGGTCAGGCTACGTGACCAGTACCTAAATCTAAGTACATATACCTATGCACCGAATTCGCCCTAGCACCTCAAGTCTAAGGACTAAATCGTACACTATTATAAGTCTTGAGAAACGTCCCATCACCGATATGCGTCATGCGCTTCCACAATGGGTTTCTCTGTTCGGGTCGTTCGATGCGTTCGATCCCCTATCGAACCACCTAGTCATATGCACTGACATCAAATGTCTTGTTCATGAAACTCTACAAATTCACTCCATGTGAATCATGCATATTCGTACAAGTCTTGGCGATTCCTTCGATACCCCGTCTCGTTCGGAATCTATGACTTGGAACGGGTTTTAAGATCACGACCTTAGAGACTGTTTCATGATTGCACTCAATACCGAAGTGAATCGTCCCATAGTCGAATGTGATCTAAGGATTTCATCCAATCGCTTAAATGTATTCGCGAGAGATGAATATGGCCATTGTTTATTCTATACAGTTATAAATAAACGTGCGTATTATTCATAAAAATCAAAGATTGTTTATTACAGAATAGTCCTATTACAAGCTAAAGAGAATTGGCTTGCTGGGCACTATCCTATCAGAAGATTTATGAACCAGTGAAAACTGGGAGATCAAAGGAGCCTGCGGTTGTGCCAGAGATGAAGCAAAAGAAAAGAAAGGCTTCTGCGCCAGAAAAGCCTGCTGATAAAGGCAAAAAGAGCAAGACAACTGTTCAAACAGCAAAGCTTGCTGTTGAAGCCAGAACAGGCGTGTCTAAAAAGAAGGATGCTGTGGATTCTGTCATTAATGCAACAGTCAAAGAGATTGACGAAATGTCAGTTGGGACATCCTCTGACAAGACAATTTCAGCTGAGATGCCAGCTGAAAATGTGGCAAAGAGGACTCGGAGTGCTATGAAGGACACTGCCACTTCTACCGTTGCAAATCCACCTTTCACAAAAAGGACTGCCAGAAAGAAGCTGACACTTCTTGATGAAAATACTGAACTTTCTGAGTTAGCCAAAGGAAGTCCTCAATCTGCTGAGAGGCCTGTTGAATCAGTGAAGGAATCTGCTGAGAAGAAATCAGCTGATCAAGTGAAGCAGATTTCTACACCAACAGCTGAGGTCGCTAAACCTCAAGAGGATCCTGAAGTGCAGATCCTTGAGCCAATTGCTGCTGCACCTGTAGCAGTTGCTTTACCAGAAATAACAGTTGCGGCACCAGTTGTTGAATCAAGAAATGCCAGAAGAAAGAGAACTGGCAAAGCAAAAGTATCAGCTTATCACAAGAAGAAGCGTGAGGAGGCTGAACAACGAAAACGTGATGACGCTGAGCTTAAGAGAGCTCTTGAAGCGAGCAAGAAAGAAGCTGATGTCAAAAACATGACAGAAGTTGAACTAGCTGCCAAGGAAGAAGCTGAATTGGCAAAGGCCTTAGAGGAAAGCAAGAAGGATGCTTATGGACCAAGGAGGTCTGGAGGCATCGTAATTGGTGAAAAGCCTAGGGAAGGAGACTTCGTGCTACCTAGGGCTGCCCCAATTAAGAAGAAAAAGAAGGAAGTCAGAAGAGCAATCGAAATTGTTCAGAGTGATCCTTCTGCCTTCAAAAAGTTTGAAGCTGAGTTGGAAAGACTCAACCAGCTGTTTCAATCAAGGACTACTTTTCTCCTAGAAAAGATAAGGTACAACAGATGGAGAGAGTATAGATTGAACAAATCTGAGGAGGAAATTCAAGCCTGGAAGGAGTATGCCACTGAAGGAAGATGGGTTTTAAACTGGCTGCAAACAACTTCTATTGCCAAGGCACTGGACTCAGATTTTGTAAGAGATAGACTACATGACTATGCTAGAGTCATGGTAAGTCAAGAAGCGACTGCTATCAAGGATTCAATTCCTAAAAGGCTTGGTCCTGCTGATGACAGGATTGATAGAGCAGTCAAGATTGCTGTTTACACAACATTGGAAAAGTGGGCTGAAAGATCAAGATTTGAACCAGGTACATCAAGTACAATGCCCAAGTTACCAAGTTTGCAGCAAATCTGTTATGGCTCTGATATCAGTACTTATCAAGAGAAGCTGAAGATCCAACAGACCACTTCACCCTTTGTACCAGCTGACTTGATTCGTCAGAAGACAATTGTGTCTACTGATGGTACTGAGATCATTCACGTCGCTGATGAGCCAGCTAGTGAAGAACAAAAGAAAGACCAGAAAGCTGAGGAAATAAATTTGGATGCATCAACACAGCTACCTACTATGGTCAAGGACTTAGTCCCTTTAGCTTTGGAATGGAAAGCTGAAGACAGTCCTGTTCTTCATGAAGCACCTGTTCAACAGGAAGAAGAGGAATCTGCTGAACCATCATCCCCTGCTCCTACTGCTGATTTGCATTCCTCACTGATGGAGTCCATCCAGATGCTGATTGAGACTACTATGAAGGAGATGGAGACAAGAAATCAGCTGATGATGAAGCAAATGCAGGAAGAAACTGCAAGAATGGTTAAGGATGCCATTGAAGACTTTCCTCTGCCACCAGATAACTCATTGATGCTGACTCAAAGTTTGTTAAGCTTGAATAAAAACTTAGACGGTGTGAAAGCTGATGTTAGTCATCTGCATTCAACTATTCAAAAACATGAGTCAGATATTGCCAAGGTTATAAAGAACATCACAGACGTTGGTGAAGCTGAAGTAGAGAAGAATTTTGCTATGCTACAAGAATTCTCAGCTGTTACCATCAAGGCACAAAATGAAATATCAACACTTCAACTGAATGTTGATTGTTTGAATGATCAGTCTGGTGAGTTAAAATCTAATCAACTTCGCTTGGAAGAGAATCAACTTCGCATGGAAACTACTCTAAATCATCACTGTGCTGAGCAAAGAGTCATGGATACAAACATCAAGAAGCTTTGTGCTGCTGTCAACATAACTCCTGATCAACTCAACCCTGCTGATGCTGACAAAAAGGGGGAAGAGGAATCAGCTAAGTTAGCTGTTGATGCTGCTGCAACTATTCAAGTACGAGACCAACGGGCTGCTGCTGGAAAGCCAAAAGAAGATGAAGTACTTGAAAAGGAAGCTGAAGATGGAGCTGATGATAAAGTAGAGCCCAAGGATGTAGCTAAAACTGACAAGGAGTTAGCTGCCTCTAAGTACTCTGCTGAAGAACAGCTTAATCCAGACGTTAAGTATAAGAGGATTGAAGACATCAGAAAAAGATTTGAAGCTGAAGAAAGAAGAGAAAAATTAAAAGGTCTTGCTGATGTTTTCTCAAGTGGTGAAGATGAAGAGAGCAGTGAAGAAGTTGATGAGGAAGAGGAAGAAGAAGAAGATGAAGAAGCTGAAGACTAGACTAGTTAATAGACTAGGTCATATGCTAAATTTTTGTAACAGCTTACTTCAGTTGTAATTTTTCACTTAAGTCAATTTTTTTTGCTTGTAACTTGCACTGTAATTTTCAAATCAATCTATAAAAAGTTCAAGGTTCCAACATATTATTTCTATCTCAGAAATTTTTGAGGACTCAACTTTAGTTTAAGTACAGGTACTTAGCTGGAGTTTTGTCATCATCAAAAAGGGGGAAATTGTTGGATGAAGATGAAGACGAAGACTTTGAAGTGAAGGGAGGTTTTGATGATTTCCAAAGTCATCAGCTAAGTGGAAGCTTTGTACAAACCTTAGAAAATATTTGACCAAGGAAGAAGTAGTTCAGACAAGTCAAATATGGTCCAGAAGACTACTGATCTGTTGCTGAAGAAGTAATCAGACTGGTGGACTATCAGCCGACTCAAATCAGATTAGTTCAAGTTTGGGATCAGCCGAGTACTCATCAGACGAGTGACTTCGATCAGCAGAGTGGAAGTGGATCAGAAGTTATTGCAACGGTAATAAATGCACTTGGTGTAATAAATGCTGAAGAGGAAGGGTATTTATGACAAATGATTGAAGAGAAACCTCGTATCAGCTTGGTGCATTTAATGCGAAGCGACAGAAAGTACAGCAGAGTGTACAGTGTTCAGTCGAAACAGCCGTTCTGCAGAAAAGGACCAGTACTCGAGGATTTGACAACTGGCGATCTCTCAACGGACAGATTTTCAAATCCTTAGTATAAATAGCTTAGTTCGTGAGTTGAAGAAGAAGAACAACACAGAGACAACACGCATTGAGAGCAAAAATCTGAAGCAGAATTCTTCTAAGTCTCAAACTCAAGAACAAAGCACTCATCAGCCTAGTCATCTGTTGACGAAGCAGAAAAGAGAGAAACCAGAATATACTTAAAAATCTGAGTGATTTTGTTAAGATTGTGTTGTGAGAAGTAGATATCAACCTTAGTGAGCGATATTACTTCAGAGGATAGGAGTTTCTTTGTGATTTCCTATTGTGAACTTACGGCCACTTCATTTGTTGTTTGGCGTAAGAAGTGTATACTGTAATCTGTGTGATTTAGTATAACCCAAGATCTAAGTGACTTGGAAGAGTGGACTAAAGGATTTACATCCATATAACCACTATAAAAATCCTTTGTGTTTTTAACTTGCATTAATTTCTGCATATTTCAAAGAAGCATATTTAAAACACTTAAAGGTTAACTACTGGAAAAGTTTTAAAAAGAAGTTTGTTTAAAACTGGGGATAAAACTTTTTCTAAGTTAAGAAAACTACTTGTGAAAAACACTTGACAAATCCGCTGCAAGTTAGTTACTTTAAACTCTGATTTTGATAAAATCAGCTGAGTGAAATCAGAAGAGTGGTCTACTTCGCTGTTCAAAGCTTTGTGCAAGATCAGCTTAGTCTGCTTACTGTTCTCGATCAGCTTAGTCTGCTGAACAGAAAAGTTAGAGATTTTAAAAGGTAGATTTTTAAAGAGGTCTATTCACCCCCCCCCCCCCCCCCCCTCTAGACCTCATCTGACCACTTGGGACCAACAATTTTGTTGATGTTGTTTATCATATATGTAAACGTGTGTGTGTGTGTGATTGCTAAGTAGGTTGATTGTTGTCTTTTGCTGATGCTAATAATGCTATCATTATTAGATTCATTTGATCCTTCTATGAAGTTTAATTACTCGTGTTTACCTTTTTGTTGAGTGGGATTGTCATTTGTTTCTCACCTTTTCTAACCATTTATCATATTAAGTAATTTTTGGTATTTTTATTGGAAAATAGGGTTGGGTTCCTTCTTTGATTGATTGACCTGTTGATTCCAAAGAGAAAGAATGTCACAAGCACTGAAACAATGGGTACAGGCACAATCCATTTAAGTTTTTGTTTGGACCTTGTTAAAATGTCTGCCTTTGCAATTCATTTTGGTTTGATACTCTTAACTTACTACGGATTTGTTTTGTTGAGGTTTATGTTTAGGTTTTAATCTTTTACAGCGCAATTGGAGATCAATGTGTGCCTTGGAGCAGAGGTCCTGCTTTGAGACCGCCAGAGTGCAACTGAGATCATCACATTCATAGTTCTCAAGGTGGATTCTCATCTTTCACTATGTATCTGATATTGCTAATTTCGCATTGATATTTTTAATATACTCTTTAATGATATTTGTAAAAAGAGACTTCAAGTTTAAATAGTAGCTTAAATGAGGGTCTTAACAAGAGATTAAAGATTTAACTAATAGTCTTGAACAATATTTGAAGAAACAAAGAATGGCCTAAGTTCCATATTTGAAGGGTGATCATTATTTTTAAAAAATAATTTTAAAAATATACTACGTGAAGTTGTAGTGATCAACTTGAAGTATTTTAAAAATGGTTTCTTGAAATATATCGATCCAAAACGACCTATTTTTTACAAATTGGGTGTTTTTTGCAGGGTTTTTGAAAACACAAGGAAGTTTAGCGCAATAAAAATTTCACAGGGTAGTTTCTTGCAGGTTTAGCATAACACAGGGGAGTATTTTGCATTTATCCCCAATTTATATAAACATCATAGGATCAATTAACATATGCTTGCTATATATATATATATATATATATATATATAGGGAGTCTTTAAGAATATGTATATATAACTTTTGACATGCTTTGCTTGCTTGATCAACAAATATATATATATATGAAGTATTGATTAATTTCTCTCTAAAATTATAGTAATTAAAATGGGAAGAGGAAAAGTAGAGTTGAAGATAATTGAGAATCCCACAAACAGACAAGTTACATTCTCAAAGAGAAGAAATGGATTTCTTAAAAAGGCTTTTGAACTTGCTCTTCTCATCTTCTCTCCCTCAGGAAAAGCATACCAATTTTCTAGTCATGAGTATGTCCATCATCCTCATTTAATTAATTAATTAATTAGCTAGTTTTTTTCTTTGATAAATATATAGATTGTCCTTAATTGTGCGGGGTTTATTTTAATTATTTCATCTTTTTAATTAATATATACAACATGCAATAGACTATTGCAAGGTACAAAGGTGAAGTTGGAATAACTAAATCAGATGACATAGGCACCACAAACGTGGAGGTGATCTATTATATATGCCTACCTATTTAATTATTTTGTTGCAAGTCAAACTAATTAATTAACAGAAGTGCAAGCTTGTCATGACTATATATATATATATGTGCACGTTTGGAGAAATGAAATAGAAGAATTAAAGAGAACAGTTAGTGCCTTGGAAGCAAGAGATATGTATGTGTTCATCATCAATTAGTCTTTTTAATTAATATCATTACTAATTAAAAAATGTGAATCTTTTGACAGGCATTTTGCTGGAGAAAATCTATCAGGCTTAGGCATGAAAGACCTGAAACAATTGGAGCGCCAACTAAGAATTGGTGTAGAACTCATTCACTCTAAAAAGGTAATTAAAACAACGTATGTACGTTGAAAATAATATATTTATAACGATGTCAAACTCATCAAGTCAGATCGATCGATCTCAAGTAGCAGGTTTTAATTAACATGTTACATGCCATTCCACAGAGGCGTATTGTTGCAGAACACATAAATTACCTCAAGAAAAAGGTAATGTTTCAAAATCCTTTTAGTTCCATAAACTTACAAATTATATAGTAATTTGGCATCCAAATGCAGCATAAAGACCTTTAAGAAGAGAATAACAATCTCCAAAAGAGAGTGTTGTTGCATAACACATAAATTACCTAAAGAAAAAGGTAATGTTTCAAAATCCTTTTAGTTCCACAAACTTAAAAATTATATAGTAATTTGGCATCCAAATGCAGCATAAAGACCTTCAAGAAGATAATAACAATCTCCAAAAGAGAGTGAGTGAGCTAGCATTGTGCTTCAACATTCCTCTGTGCCACATGTGAAGCTTTCTTTTGTATTGTTCGAAACAAAGAATTGCATATAATAAGTTCCTTTTGCATGATTAAATTTTGTTCCTTTGTGGAGTTGTGGGATGTCATCAACTCCAAAAGTTCTGTACAGACATACTATTTGAACTTTACTTCTACATTTTGAGCTTCTCAGTGTTTATTTTTCTTTTCCTTCTTAAGATGATTAACAATAATACATTTTTTTGGTCAGCTCATTTCAATTTGCATTTATTGATTTTAGTCTTGACTTCCATAGCAGATTTGTCAATTGTTTGCTCTTCATATCATGTTTTCCTTTTTTTCCACGACTTCTAAAAGAGGTTTTTACTTGTGGTTTGGGGATTTAATTAATTTTGGCTTGCCTTTGATTTCCGCCGTCATCCGCACGAGGGGTTGGTGAATTTTTCTTCTATTTTGATCATTGCTTGTTCTTCTTGTCTCATCTTTCTATCCGGGTAATTTCTTCTGCCGTCTTTTTAATTTAATTAATTCATATGGCTCCAATATCAATTTTGTTTTTTCTCTATTTTGCAATCCATCCGTATTTCTCAATTTTTTTAATGTTATTTTTTCAGATATGTATCATTTTTGGCGGTTAACTTATTTGGGTGAGATATTTACGTGTCACTTCCTTACAATTGTGTATCTTCTTCCACCGCTTCTATTGTTCATATCATATATGTCTATTTTAATCATTCTCTCTCAAGAACTAGTGTCCTCTGTTTTTGCTCTCAGCCTTATTTGCTTTGGAGGTTTTTATTTTTTCTTTTTAGTTCATTTAATCTTTGTGATTGTTTGGTTTGCTCAGGTTTGTTCGTTTATTTATGTGAGCTGTAAATACCTTGATCCACTTCTGGCCTTGTCAACATTGTTGGGCTCTAGTCCACTAGCCCAAAATGCTTAAGCCCATATTGACAAGTAGAAGTAGGTCAAGTCTTTACTAACCATTCAAACAATTCATCCACAATCAATGTGGGATTGGGGTGTTACAATCTCCCCAACTCAAATACTCGACGTCCTCGTCAAGTCCAGATCAATAGCCCAAGACCGCCCCCATGGATAACACCACGAAGTCGGCTCTGATACCATTTGTAAAGACCTTGATCCACTTTTGGCCTTGTCAACATTGTTCGGATCTAGTCCACTAGTCCAAAATGCTTAAGCCCATATTGACAAGTAGAAGTAGGTCAAGTCTTTATTAACCATTCAAACAATTCATCCACAATCAATGTGGGATTGGGGTGTTAATTTGTAAAGACCTTGATCCACTTCTGGCCTTGTCAACATTGTTGGGCTCTAGTCCACTAGCCCAAAATGCTTAAGTCCATGTTGACAAGTAGAAGTAGGTCAAGTCTTTATTAACCATTCAAACAATTCATCCACAATCAATGTGGGATTGGGGTGTTACATGAGCTAATTTTATTTTTTCTATATTTATTCTTGCAGAGAAGAATTTGCAGGTTTTCTCGGTTTGTTTATATTTTCTTTGTTTCTCTTATTTTAAAAACATGTGTTGTAGCCCTCTGTTTGAGTAGTTGTGCATTATTTTTATCAATGATTGTCTCCTTTTTTCTTGCAGGACTATTTTGTAGAGAGAGAGAGCAAATTAATATATCAATCTTACTTAGATAGTTGGTTCCATTGGTTCAACATCTTTTACTATTGTAGTTGATTCACATATTCCAGAAGCCCATAATCTAAAAACTTGGTACTTCAATTTATTTATTTGTAATTTTGAGTTACTGACATTGAAATCATGCTTTACTTATTAAGGCAATGGCTAGTAGATGTTCGAATAATTTAAAAGTTATTGTTGAAAATACGATGAAAGACCATTTCTTACACAATGAATCTGCTGAATCATTTCCAAGGGATGACATCTTCTCATTGGCAAATGTTCCAAGTTACGAAAATGTACATGATCTCCTCTTTATTAATGTTCTCGTGGTAATTCTTTTTGTTGTTTGAAGATTACTTTGTTACATAAGATACATCCTTCTTCTGATTTTCTAAAAAAGTTATATTTTAGCAACTTATTGACATATTCTGCATCTCCTAGATATTGTTTTCTCTTATATCCTAGGTTGAAAATTTTATTGTGAAAGTCAATGCTAAGATTACTGATCTTGACTAGAAATACTTCTCAAATTTTCTACTAGAGAATTGTTAAGTGCAAAAATGTTAAGGAAATTAAATTGGCCACAACATTCTTATTTGAATAAAATTATATATTATGCTTATTTATGCTCATGTAAAGGATATTAAAGTGGGCAATAGCCTCCAAGCAAGTGCGTGGAACAATTGGCCTAGTATATATATATATATATATATATATATATATATATACTAGGTTGGGAGCACCGCGCAAGGCTTGGTGCTTGGTGTCCATTGTTCGTGTTATTGTTTATGTCTTTCTTGCTTTTACATACAAAACATTGTTTGTATTACATAAATGCTGTCAAGTCCTACTACCTTCCATATTAGCCTAATATTATTCGTACTAATAAAATTGTTCTAAATGGCTTCAATTGCATTCTGCAATGAATAGAGTATGATATAGAAAATGTTATATTTCACAAAAGTTTAAAAATTGTATAAACTATAACTAAATATTTCAAATACATATAAATTTCAAACAGATTCATTAGTGGTTGATGTCAAGTCTAATCAAAATCATATATTCTTAGAAAAGAAGAAACGTAAATCTTACATTGTCTAGATTGAATAAAAGTATTATTGGATATATTTCATAGCCTATAATAGACAATCTCCAGCTAATTTTGCTTGAGTTGACTCATAGAAGTTATAGCATGTCCAAGCTAGCTGCATAAAAGTGTCAAAGAGGTTCAAATAATTCACTCAAAAGTACTAAATGCCTCCCAACTTCACATACAAATCTACTTGGGAATCTTAGTTGCAAAGAATAAGGATAAATACCTCTTCATCCAGAGAGGAATTTTTCAGCTTCATCAGGACCATAACCAGCAGACCCCAATGCTATCATTTCTGGAGTAAAACATGCAATTTCATCCATTGTACTGATGGAAAATGGACAACTTCTAAGTGCCAACTTTTTAACTCTCTTAAAGGACCTTCCTTTACAAGCCTGTTTATCCTTTCGAGGATAATATGTCCTAACCTTGGATGTCAAAGAAATGTGTCATCACTTTCGGATATTTTAGAACGTTTGTTAGACCTAGGATTTGTTACCTTAAATAATTCAGATTTATTTATTAATCGTTTGTTAGGCCGTAATACGTATAGTCCATTTTCAACACTTGCATTGCATATAAATAATCCATTTCTTGAAATAACTATCTTATTATTAGAAAATGAAATATTAATTTTTTGTACATGCAACATCGAAAGAGAAATCAAATTTCTCGAAAAACCAGGAATAAAATAAACATTGTTCAAAACAAGAAATTTACTCCTAAAATATAAACGGACTGTTCCTATGGCCTTTGCTGAAACGAAAGCCCCATTTCCAACTCTTATGTTCACTTCCCCTTCAGCAAGCTCTTTCGAAGAACTAAGCATCTGAAAAGAAGAACAAATATGGTTAGTGACTAATCAAATATCCAGGTTGAATAATCATCAAACACTCAGCAAGTTTCTAAAACTAGTAAATCGAATTTACCTTTCTTTTGCTCTTTCTTTTCGGCGAAATACTTTTTACAGTTTCTCTTTCAATGCCCATCTATTCCACAATGAAAATATTTCCCTTTGGGTTCTTTCTTCTTAGAATTGTTCTTGCCTTTACCTTTGAATTTCTTCTTTACTTTGGGCTCAGATGAAGACTGACCTTGCTCGGTACCTCTCACTCTTGAGACCTTATCTTGGATATGGCCACAAAAGTTTGTAACTGACTTGTTCATTATATAGTTGGTGGTAAACGGAGCAAAGTCTGGCATTAGTGACCCAAGTATGATGCTAACTTGAGTTTTCTCATTCATGGTGACCCCATGTATTTCTGCCTCATGCACAGTATTGATCATGTCCAACACATGATCTCTTACTAGAGCACCCTTCTTCATCCTTCCGTTCATGAATCTACGAGTAGCTTCATGTCGGCTTTGATCAGAAGGTTGTCAAAACATTGCTTGCAGTGATTCCCATATCTCATATCACTACAAGAAATTGCACCTCTAGTAACAAGCGTAATGACATCAAAATTTGTAACATAATCGATCTTAATGTAACGAAAATTAATTTTCGTTACAAATAATCTCATATTTTGTAACAAATAAAAAAATTCTGTTACGAGAAATACAATATCGTTACAAATATCCAAGACTTATCATAGAGGTTTTTACCGGTGGTTTGGGGATTTAATTAATTTTGGCTTGCCTGTGATTTCTGCCGTCTTCCATACGAGGGGTTGGTGAATTTTTCTTCTATTTTGAAAATTGCTTTGTTCTACTTGTCTCATCTTTCTACCCGGGTAATTTTTTCTGCCGCCTTTTTAATTTAATTTATTCATATTGGTCCAATATCAATTTTATTTTTTCTCTGTTTTGCAATTGATTCCTATTTCTCAATTATTTTAATTTTTCTTTTCCAGATATGTATCATTTTTGGCGGTTAACTTATTTGGGTGAAATATTTACGTGTCACTTCCTCACAATTGTGTATCTTCTTCCATCGCCTCTATTGTTCATATCATATATGTCTATTTTAATCATTCTCTCTCAAGAACAAGTGTGCTATGTTTTTGCTCTCAACCTTATTTGCTTTGGAGGTTCTTATTTTTTTCTTTTTAGTTCATTTAATCTTTGTGATTGTTTGGTTTGCTCAGGTCTATTCGTTTATTTATGTGAGTTAATTTTATTTTTTCTGTATTTATTCTTGCAGGGAAGAATTTGCAGTTTTTCTACGTTTGTTTATATTTTCTTTGATTCTCTTATTTTAAATACATGTGTTGTGGCCCTCTGTTTGAGTAGTTGTGGATTATTTTTATCAATGATTGTCTCCCTTTTTCTTACATGACTATTTTGCAGAGAGAGAGAGACAAATTAATATATCAATCTTATTCTGAGTTACTGACATTAAAATCATGCTTTACATATTAAGGCAATGGCTAATAAACGTTCGAATAATTTAAAAGTTATTGTTGAAAATACGATGAAAGACCATTTCTTACACAATGAATCTGCTGAATCATTTCCAAGGGATGACATCTTTTCATTAGCAAATGTTCCGAGTTACGAAAAGGTACATGCTCTCCTCTATATTAATGCTCTCATCCATATTAATGTTCTCGTGGTAATTCTTTTTGTTGTTTATGAAGATTACTTTGTTACATAAGATACATCCTTCTTCTGATTTTCTTAAAAAGTTATATTTTAGCAACTTATTGACATATTTTGCATCTTCTAAATATTGTTTTCTCTTATATCCTAGGTTGAAAATTCTATTGTGAAAGTCAATGCTAAGATTATAGATCTTGACTAGAAATACTTCTATATGGCTTGTGGAAAATGTTATTCCGGGGTGAACGCTGAATTCAAATATAAATACACATGTGTGGCCTGTAAACGTCCTACTAAGGCAGCCTCAAGGTTTGTGCTTAGATCAATGGTTTATAATTTTGGTTTAATAATCATCTGTATACTAAATCAATAAATTTGATATTATGGAGAAAATATATCTCAATGTTTACGATGCTAGTGGTCGTTTAGATATAACAATTTTTGGACCCGAGGATGTGAAAATACTTCAAATGGATTATGTTATGTGCATGGAGTTATACAATGCAGTAATATTTAGTTACTATTTTTGGGATTTAAAAAAAAAAAGTAGATTATTTGATATTTCTGAATATTTGCTAATACATTGTGTTCCAGAAAAAATTTCCCTCTGTTAACAACTTCAATGAAAGGCTTTCTTCTGGAGAGTTTTTCATGAAAATCAAATAGCGTAAACGTCATATTAATGGAATGGAACAATATGTGTATGATGTTGGTCATCTAGAACGTGTTGAAGATGTTTCAAAATACGAGGAAGTGAAAACTTTGGAAAACCACGAAACGAGCTTACCCCATTATCAACTATCTAGAAAGTCACCTGTTATGAGAACCTTATTTCAAGAAGGTACATACTTGTTCTGTGATGAATACAATTCTCCTATGTCTTACTTAGTTGATATTGTCTCTAAATTGCTCTTTTACTTCGTTGACACATGCCAATGCTCTATTAACGAAGATGGCCATGGTGGTGCTTCTCAAGACTCTTCGACCTAAACAACTGCTTTGGAGATGTTTTGCACTGATGTTTGTTTCTTTTTGGCCATCTAAACATAAAACTTAGTTTATATGAACATAAATACATGTCCCTATATTAAGATAGCACTGTACTTTTGCTACTACGGTGACTTGGATTTTGTATGTTTATAATATATATATATATATATATATATATATATATATATATATTAGAATATATAAGAGGGTAAGGCATGTGTGTACAGTGTATGGTTTTTCTTTTCCCTTTTATTTAAATCCCCTATCCCTCAAAACGACGCCGTTTTGCATCCTAAACGCCGCCGTTTTGTTATGCCCTCTAGTAGTTGAACGCCATGTATTTTCTTTGAAAGGATATGCTTCTAATCATGCAGAAGATAGATAATTTGATGCTAAATTTTTCTATTTCTGTATCATAAAATTTTCATGTAGTAAAATATTAATGGTTTTGTTTGTTATGCATCATGGTTGAGCTGCAATCTCTGAAATATTTGAATTTGGGATACAATGTGATAACAAGTGGTACTTTGGTTCAACTTAAAGGTAAGTAATACTCTCATTTTTAAATAAGATGGTGTAAATAATGATTCATTTAGTGTTTGCGGTATTTTTTACATCTCTAATATTTTTCTGGTACATGTTTAACAAATTTGGAGAGCTTAAACCTTGATCCTTGCAGGATTATTGATGAAGGGATGGTTCATCTTGCAGGTAAATTCATTATTACCATTGTTAATGTAATGTCAAAAACAAGACTTTTCTGTTGTTCTCGTGTATGATACATGGATCAAAATTTAATTTCGGAAGTATGTTTCGGTCATCTAAATATTATAAACTTTTCATTTTTTTTTCGAAAATATTTCGGAAACATTAAGGAAAAATTGTAAAAAAAAATCAAATTAAGAAAATAAGAGTCTCAAGGCAAATAAATAGTTTCGGAATTACATCTTTTTTCGTTTCGTTTAATTCAAAAATGAAAACTTTTCGATGTTTTCGATGGAAAAGATGGAAATTTTGATCCATGCTTGTATCTTTGTTGTTACTACTGCCTTCTTTTTTTCACTTGTTGACTTTTTGTTTGTTCTGATGTATAATTCTTAGGCTTATCTGGCCTAAGTTCTTGGAGTTGTATGATACTGAAGTTTGAAATAATGGACTGCGTCATCTTTCTGGTTTGTGCAATCTTCTGACTGAAGTCTTCTTTTTTTTTTTTGATCCACTATACTGTTTATATACAGCTCGGACCGAAGAGTGCAAAGGGTATAGGTCCTCCCCAGTGTGGTGTCTCCAGTAGGATTCGAACTTGAGTCTCGCCTCTGGGGGTCTCAAGTCACTACCACTTGGCCCAACCACCTTGGGTACTGAAGTCTTCATTTGAACTTCGAATAAACACTGTCAAGCATTAGTATATTTCTTTTGAGTTCTCTAATAAGTACACAGAAATTGAACCTCAATCTTACAGAATTACATATATTATCATATTAAAAGCTCATATTTCAACCATATAACATTAAATTGCTTTATGTTTATCAGTATGATGTTTTAGTTGGTTACCTAACATATATTTGAAAAGTATGGTATAAGTTAAAATAGACAATTGAGTTATATGATTAATTATTGATACTTTCTTTTACAGGTACACTTGATGGATTTAATCTTTATTATTACTTGCAAAATGCATGACTCACTAAATTGGTGTCCTTGTCTCAAACTCTAGGATCACAAGTGCAGGTTCGTAGCATCTGAAGTCACTTAAAAGTTTGAAATCACTGTCATTAGAGTCCTGCAAGGTGACTGCCAATGACATGATGAAGCTCCAATTAATGGATCTGCCAAACCTGGTGAGTTTTAGGACCGAATAATCATATAGCATCAATCCATTTCTAAACATGAACTTTGCGTTCAATATTCCTCCGTTCCACATGTGAAGCTTTCTTTTGTATTGTTCTATATAAAGAATTGCATATAATAAGTTCCTTTTGCATGATTTAAATTTTGTTCCTTTGTGGAATTGTGGGATGTCATCAACTCCAAAAGTTCTGTATAGAAATTATGGGCCGTGTAAATTTTACATACGATTTGAACTTCACTTCTACATTTTGAGCTTCTATGTGTTTATTTTTCTTTTCCTTTTTAAGATGATTAGCAATAATACATTTTGTTGGTCAGATGTTGGTCCCAAGTGGTCAGTTGAGGTCTAGGGGGGGGGGGGGGGGAGTGAATAGACCTCTTTGCTTTTTCAAATTTCTCCAACTTTTCTTATCAACAGAGTAAGTTGATCGAACAGGTGAGACTACTTTGCTGATTGCGCACTTAGCTTAAACAGCGAAGTTGACCACTCGTCTGATTTACTTATCTGTTTCAATTTAAATCAGAGTTTGAAACTTGTATGTAGCGGATTTATCAAGTGTTTTTCAAACAAGTTACCTTCTTACTTAAAAGATTTTATCCCCAGTTTTAAACTCCTTTTAAAATCTTTTAGTTTGCTCAAAGTGTTTGTACGCTTTTGAAGTATGCAAGTAATCAAACACAAAGAATTTTTATAGTGGTTATATAGACAATAATGTCTTTTAGTCCACTCTTCCAAATCACGAAGATTTTGGGTTATACTAGAAACACTAAGTAACACAGTACACTCTTCTTGTGCTTTTACAACAAATGATAAAGCCATAAGTTCGCTATAGGAGATCATCACTCACAAAGATGGATATACACTTCGCACAACGCTCACAGTTTACAGAAATCATTCAGATTTAGTTTTTCTTTGTTTCTTCAACTCAGCTTTGTCAACAGATGACTTGGCTGATAGTGATCTGTTTATGGGTTTTTGAGACTTAGAAGATTTTGATCTTTGAATGCTCTCTCAGTTGTTGTGTTCTTCTCTTCTCTAACTCTTGAATTCAGATCTATTTATACTCGTGAATTTGAATTTATGTCCGTTGAAGTAAGACAGATTTTCAGATCTTCCTCGAGCAGTGGTCCTTGTTTCAGAACGACTACTGCAACTGTTCATTGTACAGTTCTGATGTACTTTCTGTCAAGTCGCATTTAATGCACCTTGCTGATCCGAGGTTTCTCTTCAATCATTTGTCTTTAATACCCTCTTCTTACAACATTTATTACTTCAAGTGCACTTATTACCGTTGTAATAACTTCCTGATCACTTCCACTCTGTTGATCGAATCTACTCTGCTGATGAACACTCTGCTGATTCAAATCGAATCTGATTTGACTCTGCTGAAATCCACCAGTCTGATTCTGCACTCAGCATCAGATCAGTAGTCTTCTGGACCAAAATTCAACCCTTCTAATTTTATTTGTCTTCTCATATTGAATTTTCAGAGGCTTGCTATGCTTCCATTACTTAGCTGATGACTTTTGCAAATCATCAAAACCTCCCTTCACTTCTTCATCTTCAACCAACAATTTCCTCATTTTTTATGATGACAAAACTTCAGCTAAGTACCTGTAACTAAACTAAAGTTAAGTCTTCACACAAAATTTCTGAGATAGATATTAAGTTGGAATTTGTAATCTTTTATTGATTTAGAACATATTACAACTACATCAGATAACAAGAAGAATGAAAAGTTACAAAAAAAATTACAAAGTGCTAAAGAGAAGTAAATTAGTCTTCTTCTTCTTCTTCATCATCTTCACTTTCACCACTAGAGAAAGTTAGAACTAGTTTCTTGGCTTTGTCAGTTGCACCAATTCTAGCTCTTATTTCCTCTATTCTTTTTGTCTTTCTAAATGGATCTAGTTGTTCTTCAGCAGAATCCTTAGAAGCAACAATCCTTTTGTCTTCCTTTGCCGCATCCTTGGGTTATTCTTCTTCAGCTATATCATCAACATTTTCAGTAGCTTCAGCAGTTTGTTCAGCTTCATCAGCAGCCTTAGTATCTTCAGCAGGCTTATTTGTTGGCTCTTCAGAACTTTGAACTACTTCAGTAGCTTCAGCAGTAACATTCTTCTTGTTAGCAGATTCTTCTTCCCCCTTTTTGTCATCATCAGCAGGGTCGAGTTTCTCAGCTGGGACAAGAGTAATATTGACTGCATTACATAGCAATATGACGTTGTGATACATTGCAGACAGTGTAGTGCTTGTTATTTTTTATTAACCATCAGTACCGCAGCTTGATCATTCAGATAGTCCAGGTTGTGATGGAGAGTTGCAACCTCTACACCTATCTGATTGGTACTTTCACAGAAGCCTTGAATTAGATTTGTTGTCTTTTCTTCACCAGATTCTGTAGCATTCACAAATGCTTGGTTAACCTTCATCCAATCAGCCTCATTCTTCTAAATGGTTTCACTGATTTGTTGAATATCAGCCTTCATACCACTAACTTAATTTGTCAATGTAACTAAGCCTTCTTTCAACAGCACAAAACTATCAGTAGGCTATGGGATGCTTTGAACAATGCTCTAAACAAGTCTGGAAGCAGCCTCTTCAAATTTTTGCAGCAGCTCCTTATTCTTTTCCTCCATCTCTTCCATTGCATTTTCAATCAATGCTTTCATGGACTCCATGATTGTTAATTTAACTTTTTCAGTTGAGGTGGTAGGAATGGCACTTCCTTCTTTTGTAGGAGTAGCTTCAGCTTTCCAAGTGATAGCTAAAGGCTCCTTTTCAGTGATGACTGCATCCAGTGGAACTTGAGGATCAACAATGTGTAGTTCCTCAGATGAGTCCTTCATTTCTTGGTTTAGATCAGCACCAACATCTGTAACATGAATAAAATCAACACCATCAGTAGACACGACTGTTTTATGATGAATAAAAGCTGCAGGTACAAATGGCGAAGTCGTCTGATGTAAGTTGACAGGTTTTTAGTATTTGCTGATTTCTGAACCAAAAGCAATATACTGTAAGCTCGGTAGGTTTGGTAGATCACTTGATATTCCTCGTCCGTATCTTGATCTTTCCTCCCATTTGTCCAAGGTTACGCAAACTGCTATCTTCACAGCTCTTTCTGCTAAGTCTTCACTCCTCTTGGGTGTATTTGGCATTGATTCTCGCAGTGTTGTGGATTTTTTTGTACAATGAGCTTCACGTACTCATGTACTCTATCATGAAATAAATCAGAGTCCAAAGCTTGTTGAATGTCATTGGTTTGTAGCCAATTCAGCACCCAACGTTCTTCATCACCAGCCTCATTCCAAGCTCTGAATTCTTCACATGTTCTGCTAGGAACATACTCTTTGATTGTAGAAGTGTGTTGTACCTTTCCAATTCTTCCTTAAACCTTGCAAAAATAGCAGGGTCATTATTCACTATCTCAAATGCCCTTTTTACTTCTTTCTTTTTCATTGACACAGGTTCAGGACGAGGTAAAACAAACTTTGCATCCTTGGGATCACCAATTACTATACCACCGCTTCTTCTTGGGCCATGAGCATCTACCTTGCTTGCCTCGAGAGCTTTGGCTAAGTTTGCTATTTCTTTAGCAGCTAACTCTGCATTAGTCAAGTTCTTGACTTCTACTTTAGCTCTGCTGGCTTCAAGAGCTGACTTTAGCTCAGCTTCATCTTTCTTCCTTTGCTCAGCCTCTTCTCGCTTTTTCTTGTGGTATTTTGGTATCCTAGCCTTACCAGTTCTCTTCCTTCTGGCGGCTGGTGTTTCAGCAGACTTGTTAATAGACTTGTCTATTGGAACAGTAGTCTGATCAGCTTGAGGTGCAGATACCTCATCTGTCGTCTGATTTGCAGTATCAGACTCCTTCACTGGTTTTGCTGGTCTCTCAGCATGATTTAACCTGATTTCGTCTTAGGTTAAAACTCAGTAAATTATTTAAGATCAAGATTTTATATAATAAGGGTTTGGCTAAAGTACTCAGGATGGTGCAATTCAAGAACAAGCAAAATAATATAATGGCGTAAAATAATAATATGAACGGCGAACAACTGTAGTATATTTCGTAGGTTAAATTCTGGCCCCAAATACAACATAAAACTCCCTATTTATAATCATTCTCACGTCTTAAGTAAACTAGGAGTCCTATTTAGCCTAGGAATCCTGCATGGCCTAGGAGTACAACATGGCCCATTAAGTCTTCTGGGTCGGACGACAGGTCAAGCAGATATGTTTGGCGGATCGAGCCGATCTCGTGGTTCGATCAGGTCGGATCGACCTTGATTCTTGTCGGATATTCCAAGTTGGTTATGTGTGCGAAATAGCCCTCATCAGTACTCCCTCACTTCTCGAGCGTAATCGAAGCTGTAGCTCGTAGAAGTAGATGTAGTATTCACCTTGGTACTTTTCATCGTTCATGAAATATGCCTCATTAAAAACCTAGTTCGGAAAAACCCTCTTCGGGATAAAAACTGAACGAGGAAAAAAGAGTGCATATCCGTTTGAACTGTCTACGAACAGACACGTACTTTGGCTAACGTGTGTCAGATGACGGCATGGTCTTTTCACAATTTTGATTGGCGGGAATATGAAGAGACGCGAAGGGTTGAATCTGTCTTTTCATCGCCCATATATATAGATAAAATTAGCGGGATATTTCACTTTTTATCCCGGATATACAGATTTTCCAGCAGTAAAAGTTCATTTCGATAATCTAGCAGTTTTCTTGTTTTCTCGAGCGCATCGCTTCTAAGATCAATGGCTTCGACCTCTCAGAATTCCCCTTCCCCAATTCAGAATGTAGGAGAACAAGCACCACCCAACATTCTCAATCCTAATATTCCTTCTTCTGACAACGAAGCAGCGGACGATTCTCAAGCAGAAGAGGTTAGAGACTATGCCGAGGATGAAGTTGATAGTTTGGTCGTGGAAATTATTTCAGAGGAAGAAATGATGTCGAGGGCATCTAAAAAATCCAAAACAGCCCAACCTCAAATTTCCAATCCTGTGGAACTTTTTCCTTCTTGATTTAAAGAGAAAGATCTACCTTTTCTGAGAAAGGAATATGGTCGCTACTTCCCGTCGGAATTTGAGATCATCATTCCCACTTCCGAGGAAAGAGTAAACACTCCACCTGCTAACTGTCGAGCTTTTTATACGTCCCATTTTGAGCACGGGCTCTGTTTTCCCTTATCTTCAATTCTCCATCAATTTCTGGAGACCTTCATCGTCTCATTGACCCAACTTGTTCCTAATGCCATAGCCTTTATTATGGCCTTCTCAGTTTTAATGGTAGCGCGAGGTCTTCAACCATCATTCCGTAATTTCCTTCACTTTTTCCGATTTTCAGTATCGACCTCCTCAAACAGGGGTTATTATTACGTTAGTCAGAGACCTGGGTATGCTGTGCTTGAAAATGCCATTTCCAGCAACAGCACGGAGTGGAAGTCAAATTTCTTTTTTGTTAAAGCTCCGACCGTGTCTATTCTTGAAAATTGAGAAACAGAGGAGTTTTCTTACGACTGGGGATACAATGATCTTTGGGTATACGGTGGTCGAAAGGTAATTGGTCAGATGGCCCCAGACGACCAGTTTCCAACTGCTTTGGTCGAGGAGATGAGATCAAACAAATACCAATCCGCTTATTTGATTGGAGAGATTTTCCTTCGGAATGCAGGATTGAGTTCCTTGGATTTTCCTATTTCCTCGGATGATCGATCCATATGTAATGTTTCCTGATAATAATAAATTTAACAAAGTATATATATGATCTTGCTGCTCATCCACGTTTATTGATTTCATGTGCAGCTTCCATGGTCGAGAAATGCCGCTTTTCTGTGGTCGGTAAATCAGTCCTTTCGAACTCAAAAAAGTCTTGGGGCAAATCTCCCATAGAGCAAAAAGAATCCAGAAAAAGAAGAAGAGATCAGTTTAGGGATTTGGAGGATATCGAGGAGGAGTCGTTCGAGGACGCTGATCCTATCCGAGTAGCTCCTCCCTCTTCTGGTCAGACCTCATCGGATATACCGTCTTCAAGCTCTCGCCCAGGCCGCGGTTATCCGCCCAAATTTCTTAGGGATGAACATGGTATTCTAGGCTGTCAATCTTGGTCGGAGCGTAATCCTACCGGCCCTGAAGCTAAAAGGAGAAAACAGTTCTTCGATAAAGGATGGGAATATTTTACTCACGTCGGAGATATTGGCCATAAAGCTTCCCTGGTGGATATGATCGAGAGTCATCTTCAAGGGAAACGGGCGGCTGGATACTCCGAGAAGGATACATTGGCGTCTGATGATAAGGAGAATGTCGTCGATAAATCCATTCGAATTCTCCTTTCTTCGACCTTCACTCAAGATGTAAATAGGACGATCAAGAAAAAACCTCTCGAACAGCTGGCAAGGGCAGCTCATGCTCATGAAGTGGTAATGTTCTTTAATTTGTCAACTCCTCTAATAAACGTTTCAATTTTTTTATTCTATATTGAGTTAGATAAATTTTTCCTTCTCACAGACTGGAAATGCTTTGGTGTCGGCACTGTATGACATGGCGTTGCATAGGGATCAATGCAGCTTTGTTGAAGAAAGCAACCGGATCTTATCTGCCAGAGTTAAGGAGCTTCAAGATCAACTTGTTGGAGACGATAATTCTCGAGCTTCCGCTTCCACTTCATCCGATCCTCTAGCTAATCCTAATTTGGAGACTGACAATCCTCACATTATTAGCATGATGACGGATTCTAGTCGATACCAAGCGCAGGTCGACCAATTGACTCGTGAAATGGAAGAGCAACGAGTTGCGCATGCCACTCTCGTTAGCAAGCTTGAGTCGGATATTGATGCTCTTCGATCCCAACTTGCGACCAATGAAGATGATTCTTCTGACTTAGAGAGGGTCATAGATGCGCACCAGTCTTCAGACATCGAGCCCATAGTCCGAGAGTTTCTCGATTCTCCTGTGCATACTGCCATAATTCATCAAAAGATTGGAGGTCTGCTCTTAAGCTCGTTCTATAAGGGTGTCGATCAATTAATCGAGTCTGGGCAGATTCCTGATAAGCGGGAGGAATATCGCAAAGTAATGGCCATTGAAAAGGACCGAAGTCTTCAAGACTATCCTCCCGACTGCTTATCCTCTGTTGAGTATAGTAATCATCCATTGGCTCACCTAGTCGAGGAGTATGGAGCCCCAATTCCTGTGCCAACACCTGATTTGGGTTTGATAAAGGATATCATGGAGAATCAGTCAGGCGAAGAGGAAGGAGATGATGCCGAGGAGGATATCGAGGGAGACCATGTCGACGAAGGGAATAAAGAAGGAGAGGAAGGATCGTCCCCCGAGGAAACCAATTCACCCAGTTAGGATGTTTTTTATGATTTTCTTTTATTTTGTTGTATAGCTAGGCCTTTTAGATCTCGTAGATTATGTAAAACTCCTTTTTGTGATATATATCATTTTAATTCTGATATACTTTGTCGTTATGATGATCATAGTACATATTTGATGACCCGCTTTTATCTTATTTTTGAATTTTTACTATGCGCGCCAAGGTCCGAGGACATAATCGTCATTTCCTTAACTATTTATAAAGGTAAATCTTTTTGGGGTTTTACCGCGCGTCCCCACTTGCAATATAAAATTTTCTTGCCATTGATCGGAGCTCTTAGTTCGATATTTCATAGGAATTCCTAATTTTCAGACCATGAGTTCCAATCTATTTTCTGGAGCTTCCAAACGATCCCAACGGGCTTTTCCTCGTCGGGAGACTCCGAGAAAGAAATCTCGAACGGACGGTTCACATCCATCGTCTTTCCAGGGAGGAGTTTCCTCTCGGGAAACCATTCCTCGACCTGATCCAAAATTGTCCTCGTCAAGCGGGAATTTAAAAGAAACGAAGGACATCCCTTCTAATGCCCCGATCCGCAGTCCAATTGTCGATCCGAAGATGCTGGAGGCTTTCCAGAGTGAAGGTTCTCGCTCTACTTCTCCTCCTTTAGTAGAGCAAACATTTAATGAGGTATCACGAATCGTTTCCCCCCCTCCAGTCGTCCATACGACGAACGAGGAAAGTCGAGCTATTTCTCCTATCCTCGGTGAGCAAACCAATAATGAGGAGTCGCGAGCCGTTTCTCCTCCTCCAGGCGTCCATATGATGAACGAGGAAAGTCAAGCTATTTCTCCTGCTCTCGGGGAACAATCAACGAATGAGGAATCACGAGCTGTTCCTACTCTTCCAGATGAACGATCAGTGGATGATCATTCCCCTTCAGGCAGAGATGTAACAAATCAGTCTATAAGTCGAGATGGTTGTGCTCAGGTCGAGGCTACTGCTCTTCATTCTGAAATTGCCACTTCCAATTCTGAGATCGATCCCACTCTACAATTAAGGGGGCCTGTGGAAGATATTCCAGAATCTTTCTTTGCCCCTCCAGGTTCGCAGGTTGTTTCGACCTCTCAAGATACTCAGGTTGTCTCTCCTGTTCATATTTCACAAGGAGCGTCAAAAACTGGGTCTGGTCCCAGTCGTTCTGCAATTGAAAGGGTCGTGGACGACCCGTTTCTTTTAGACGAACGTCCATTTAAGGAGCAGGTCGAAGAGATAACTGAGTTCGATATGACCCGATCAGGTGGGGTTTCAATTGATGCAAGTATTCCAACAACCCTCGAGCCTGATGGGGTTTCTTGGAATCTGGGAATGGGTACTATTTTGCCTAAGGAGCTTGAAAAATTGAAGAACCACTCTTCCTTGCAACTTGTCCAGTCCATTTTCAAACGTTTGGAGATCGTAAGCGTATTTTGTTGTTTGTCAAAAAAGATCTAGGTGTTTTAAATTTTTTACCTATATTTCTCAATACAGGCTAAGCATGAAGCTCTCCAGCTCGGGATACAAAATGACGAATTCTATTTTGCTCGAGAAGAATCACTCGATCGGGTAAATTCAATTGTCGCTGCTCATCGATTGTTGATGACTGAGGTTGAGCACCTCCGAGCTACCACTGAAAGGCTCACTAGAGAGAATGAAGAGCTTGTTCGAGTAAATAGCGGTTTGGAGGCTGATAAAGAGCAGCTTACTAAGGAGAAAACAAATATTCTTCAATTGAAAGATCTGGAGTTTGACAGGGGTTTTTCTCTTGGATATGAGCAGCGTGCCCAAGAAATGATGACTTATCTTGGTTATCCGACAATTCCTGCTCGTGTTCATGAAACAGTAGAAAAAGACCTTACTTCCGATCATACTCCCGAACAGTAGACAAGGGTCTTTCTTCATTTTTTTTTTTTTTTTTTGTTGTTTAAATATGTAAATATATATTTTGCCTGATGAATGGAAGAAAATGCTTTTTGTTCGATTTCTGCGCCTCTTCGACCTGTATGTTGATAATTAATTTCTTGCAACATTATTGGAAGATGAGAAGTCAACTTGGTAGGTGTGCCATAACTGTAGGAACGATTCGTATGCCCTATCCATTGATTGGTTATTTCCCCGTAGTATAAAGAACTTGTTGGAGACGTAGGTAAATAAGAAATACGGATACGATATGCCACCTCTGAACAGTTTAATTTGGTTTTTATGTCCTGTTGACTATGGTGGAGATTTCAACCAGATAGTTTTTTGGATAGGCGAGAGCTGGTTAGTTCATTAAAATGGTGTTCTGTCCATGCATGCTCGAAAACTTGCCCCCAAGGCAAGGAGAACGAACCTGTCTCAATTGTATGACAGCAAAGTTCTTCCCTTCGTAGTGTGCTTTAGCTTGATACTGTGATCGACCCCATGGTGACCATGTGGCCCATTTAGAGGTCGGTAATTTACCAGCATCAGCAAATATACGCACTTCTGCATCTTCCTCATTTCTATGCAGCGGTAGTAGTCCGAGGAGAAGGTCGATTTGAAGGAGCAGATCATTCCGAGGAGTAGCAAAGTAGGATTAGTGTTTGAAATAATTGTAACGATCCTTGAATGTAAATGTAGTTTTTTGTGACGATATGGCTGTTCTCGTGAAATGTAATGACTCTCTCAAAGACCTGAATAAAATCCATTATTCCTTATATGTTTATTCCGATAACAATGATTGATCATTTGTTCTGATACTGCGAACCATTCTTATAACGTTTTAAATCTGGACCGTTGATAGGACCTCAACTTAACACCATTGGATCCTCTATTCTCCGCCTATAAATAGATTCAGCCCATCCCTCTCCATTTCTCAGAAGATGAAGTCATTCAAGATGAATATGTATTGTTATAAGTATCATCGTCGACCAAACTTGTCGATTTATTTACCTAATAGGTCATAAGTTGGTATGGGAGGAATTGGAAAAATGAGATCTCCATTTTAGGCTGTGATGGTCGGGCAAACCTCACAACTGGGGATTAGCTGATCATATATCACGCCGTGTGATAGAGGTCGAGAGTGGAGGAAAGCAGGATTCTATGCTTTATCGAAATCAACTTGTTTCTAACTGGTTGGTGACATAATGCATGTGACCCTTCTGATCTCTACTTTAATCGGTGAAGAAGAAGCATCAACTTCTTCAAGGTGGTGGAATCATGATAGCATGCGGCATAGGTCGCCCACTGGTACCCGCCGATCTGTAGAATAAGCCTGAACTTTAGGTTCTCGTCACTGTTCTCGAAGTAGGAGAAAAGATGATCGTTCCAAGGAAGCTTTGGAGCGTTTTGACAACGAAGTCTTTCCTTTGATATTTTGTAGTTGTAATCGCTTAGTGCTTAGATCGATGATTTCCGTTCGTATAAGGCTCTTGTACATGTAATATTGCTTTTGCTCTACAATATTCCTCGTAATGTATCTATCGATCTAATATACGACTTTTGTTTTTGACCAACTATAGAACGTATTTACTTCCAATCCTTGTTATTTAATGCTTGCAGTTATGTCTTTGGAACGTAACTCCCGATGTGGAGTCATTGCCGTTGATTATATAAGAGTGTGACCGTTGGATTTTGACTCATCCTGTCTATAAAAGGAATCTTTTATCTTCCATTTAGTTACCATCAGGAGTAAAGTTCTAAACAATGTACTCCCACTTTGTTCACAACCGTGATCGTCCACCTAATTCGCGAATCCAACTAATCATTCATTACTTCGACTCGGTATGGGCGGAATCGGAAAATGGAGGCTTCTCAAGAACCATGAAGACTCTGACCCCTAATAAGGGGATTAGATTGGAATACCGACCATAAATCGATCGACCTATGTAAATAGGTAAAGGTCGGTGTTGTGGGGTTCCAATCTATTAGTTACGTGGTAGATGGAAAGCTGGTCAGTTCATTAAAATTTAATGTGCGAACAGGAATGCTGACCACCATCGACCATCGTAACATTATGATCTCACAAAGCTCTCTTTGATTCCAAAGCTTTGTGGTCATCATTACGAAACTTAAAGGCGGTCGTCCTCGTCGAGCTTTGACGTTAATGGTATCAAAGATGGATATAGCATGTAATAGGATCTGGTGTCGTTAGACCAGGGAGATCTGTTTTTGTCTTTCCAAGATATTTTATGTAATTGTAATAGTTTTAGGGACATAAATAAAATTCTTCTTTTTGTTTATTAAATTCCCTTTTATACCAACTGTGGTTTTGACCTTTGTAGATCGTTTGTTAGTAGATCGATGAGTTTATACCGACCCAATCGGTGTTACTCAAAGATTTATTATACTTAGGTTTTATACCAACTGTGGTTTTAACCTTTGCAAATCGTTCGTATAGGAGATCGATGAGTTTATACCGACCCTATCGGTTTTACTCAAAAATGTCTTTAGGTTGTATACCAATTACTGGTTTTAACCTTTGTGGATCGTTCGTTAGTAGATCGATGAGTTTATACCGACCCAATCGGTGTTACTCAAGGATTTATTATACTTAGGTTTTATACCAACTGTGGTTTTAACCTTTGCAAATCGTTCGTATAGGAGATCGATGAGTTTATACCGACCCTATCGGTTTTACTCAAAAATGTCTTTAGGTTGTATACCAATTACTGGTTTTAACCTTTGTGGATCGTTCGTTAGTAGATCGATGAGTTTATACCGACCCAATCGGTGTTACTCAAGGATTTATTATACTTAGGTTTTATACCAACTGTGGTTTTAACCTTTGCAGATCGTTCATATAGGAGATCGATGAGTTTATACCGACCCTATCGGTTTTACTCAAAAATGTCTTTAGGTTGTATACCAATTACTGGTTTTAACCTTTGTGGATCGTTCGTTAGTAGATCGATGAGTTTATACCGACCCAATCGGTGTTACTCAAAGATTTATTATACTTAGGTTTTATACCAACTGTGGTTTTAACCTTTGTAGATCGTTTGTTAGTAGATCGATGAGTTTATACCGACCCTATCGGTTTTACTCAAAGATTTATTATACTTAGGTTTTATACCAACTGTGGTTTTAACCTTTGTAGATCGTTCTTTGACAAAAGTCTTTTGAACATGTCACATGTGGAAATAAGCAAAAGCTTTTTATTAGAATTGTAGGTCATTTTAATGCATGAAAGGAAAAAATCAAAACATTCTAGAAAATGGAAAAACTAATTTCTTGCAAATCCTATCTAACTTCTAAATTTTCTTGGCTCGAACTTAACGACCATAATATCTTCTGAGATTCACCGCATTCCATGTTCGAGGAAGCGGAGTCCCATCCATATGTGCTATCTTGTACGATCCCTTTTTTCCGACCGCAATCACCACGTAAGGACCTTCCCAATTTTGCTGTAACTTTCCCACGTGTTTGGAAACTTCAACTTTTTTAAGTACCAAATCACCTTCTTTGAATGAGCGTATCCTCACCTTTTGATTGTAGGCTTTTTCCATGCTGGACTTAGCCGCTTCTAAACGCAGACTGGCTTTTTCCCTTAAGGTTTCGCTCAAATCGATATCATCTTTTCTCAGTTGATCGTTTGATTCCTCCTCGTAGAGCTCAATTCTAGGGCTGGGGACTAGTGCCTCTACTGGGATGACTGCCTCCGACCCATAGACTAGGCTAAACGGTGTTTCACCCGTTGAGGCTTTTACTGTAGTTCTGTTGGCCCAAATGACGCCTGGCAGTTCGTCCAACCATTTCCCTTTGGCGTCGTCCAGTCTTTTCTCGAGTGATTTGATAATCTCTCGATTTGCCACTTCAGTTTGTCCATTAGCTCTAGGATGTCCGACAGACGTGAAGTTTTGCTGTATTTCAAGCTTCGAACACCATTCTTGAACTTGTTTTCCAGCAAATTGGGTTCCATTGTCAGAAATCAGAATTCTTGGGATTCCGAAATGACAAACTATATTTTTCCAGAGAAAATTTATAACTTGGAACTGTGTTATCCGAGCTAAAGCTATGCATTCGATCCACTTGCTGAAATATTCGACAGCGACCAAAACATAGCTCTTCTTTGATCTGGCCATTGGGAATGGTCCCACAATATCGATTCCCCATTGATCAAAAGGCCAACAGATCGAAATTGGGTGTATCGTTTCAGCTGGTTGGTGTATTATATTTGAATGTACCTGACAGTAATGACAGTGTTTAACGTAGTCTTGTGCGTCGGCGTACATCGTCGGCCAATAATAACCTGTTCTCAAGCATTTGAGCGTAAGTGCTCGAGCGCCACTGTGATTCCCAGCTTCTCCTTCATGTATGCTTCTAAGGATGCTTTCGGAATTTTGTTCGGAAATGCATTTCAACAGAATTCCTGAGACGGACCGTCTGTAGAGTTTTCCTTCTATCATTGCATATCTGGGTGCTCGATATTTTATCCTCCTAGCCTCATTTTTACAGCTAGGGAGTGATCCATCTCTCAAATAGGTGATCAATGGAGTCATCCAACTATCCGCTGCTAAGTCGATATCCATTACTTCGATAACTGGAACAGTATCGAGGTCGATCGAAGGAGTTTTGGAGATTAACCAGGTGATTACTCTTTTAGATTTACCGTCCCTTGACCCTGTAAATCTAGATAGTTGATCAGCCCATCGATTTTCTTCTCGTGGGATATGTTGGATATCAAACTTATCAAATTTCCCAGTCAAATCTTTTACTTTCGCCAAATACTTTATCATGTTGTATTCTTTTGCTTCGTACATTCCATTAATTTGTCTCTGAATTAGCTCGGAATCTGTTAAGACATTTAGAATCTTTATATTGGCCTTTATAGCCATTTCCAATCCCGCAACTAGAGCTTCGTACTCAGCTTCGTTATTGGTTACCACGAAGTCTAAAGTAATGGCATAATTCATGTCCTCGCCGTTTGGCCCTTGAAAATTAATTCCTGCGCCTCCACCATCTCTGCTTGAAGCGCCATCGACGTGCATAAGCCATGGTAGGTTATTGATGATCATAACACTATTATCGCCTGTCGATGTCACATTGGAGCTTGTCTCCGACATACCTGGAGTTTCAAGGAGGAAATCTGCAAGTATTTGAGCCTTGATGGCCGTTCGCGGTCGATATTCGATCTCGTATTGTCCCAATTCTATTGCCCATTTGATCAATCTTCCCGAGACTTCTGGTTTGGATAACACTTGCCTCAGAGGTTGATTGGTAAGTACAATGATCTTGTATGTTTGGAAGTAAGGCCGCAACCTTCGTGCTGATGTCACCAAAGCCAGAGCAAATTTTTCAATTGTTAAATAATTCTTTTCAGCTCCCTGCAATAACTTACTCAAATAATAAACAGGCTTGTGTTCCGCGCCCTCAATTTTTACCATAACCGAGCTCACGGCCGCCTCGGAAATAGCGATGTATATATATAGAGGTTGTCCCTCCGTAGGTTTAGCGAGCATAGGTGGTGAGGTTAGATAGCTTTTCAGTTGCTCAAATGCATGATCACAATCTTCAGTCCATTCAAAGGTCTTAGCTTTTCGTAACGTTTGAAAAAATGGTAAACTTTTGTCTGCGGACCTTGATATGAATCTATTGAGAGCAACAATCTTCCCTACTAGGCTTTGTACCTGAGTAATATTTCTGGGGGGCTTCATTTCAGTGATTGCCCGTATCTTCTCTGGATTTGCTTCGATGCCTCTCTCATGGACCAAGTATCCTAAGAATTTTCCCGACCTTACCCCAAATGTACATTTTAAGGGGTTGAGCTTCATTCCATATTTCCTCAAGATCTTGAAGCAACGATCAAGGTGCTTTATATGATCTTCTTCGCTCATGCTTTTTACTAGCATGTCATCGACGTACACCTCCATTATTTCTCCGATTAGCTCTTTAAACATCAAGTTAACCAACCGTTGATAGGTTGCTCCAGCATTTCTTAATCCAAACGGCATTACTATGAAACAATATACGCCTTGTTCGGTAATGAATGCAGTCTTTTCTTGATCTTTTTCATTCATGAAAATCTGATAGAAACCTTGGAATGCATCCATCATACTAAAGATTGCAAAACCTGCCGTTGAGTCAACCAACAGGTCGATCCTTGGGAGAGGATAAGGATCTCGTGGACACAATTTATTCAAGTCTGTAAAATCGTTGCACATCCTCCACTTGTTATCCTTCTTGTCTCCCTTCGAGACAAGTACGACATTACACAACCACTCGGTAAATTGTATTTCTTTAATCTGTTTAGATAGTAAAAGTCTTTCGACCTCTGCTTTTATTATTTTATCCTTCACTGGGCCATGATTTCTTTTCTTTTGCCGGACCGGTTTTGCGCTCGGATCTATCTTCAAAGAGTGAGTTATGATTCTTGGGTCGATTCCCACTATATCTTCCGAGCTCCAGGCGAAAACATCCACATTTTTTCTTAAGAAGTTGATCAACATGATTTCTCCCTGTGGAGATAGTTCAGTTCCGATTCTGGTGATCATGGTTTGGTCATTCTCGATAAGCTTGACCTCTTTGTGCTCTGGTGCACGCAGAGTCAGATCTATTGGCTCTTTTCCCTTTTTGCTGATCGGATCCGTGCTTGGCAATTCAGGTTCCCGAGCTCTTTCCGTCGAAGATCCCACTGTTTTCCTTTTTGACGGTATTAGAGGATCGACGTTTCTTTTTAAGGATAGTGACGCGTTGTAACAATCCCAGGCCATGCAATGGTCGTTGACCATTTCACCGACCCCAGAGATTGTTGGAAATTTGATCTTCTGGTGATAGGTTGACACTACCGCTCGAAATTTGTATAGTGCTGGTCTTCCCAGAATGGCATTGTAAGCAAATGGTGTTTCAACCACTAAAAACTTAATCATTTTGGTCACTCGATGCGGTTTATTTCCAAGAGTTACACTCAAGTTAATAGTTCCAGCTGGAATTATTTCTGATCCTCCAAATCCTACTAGGGGCGTAGCTACTCTTTGGAGGGTTAATTTTCCGAGGTTCATTTGATTCAGCACTTCAATGGCTATTATGTTAGCTGAGCTTCCGTTGTCGATCAGAATTCTCTTGACGTTGAAATCGGATATTTTCAATGAGACCACCATAGGGAAATCGGGGTGGTCTTCGTTGTTGTCCCAATTCAGATTTCTGGGGACTTCGCTTTCGTCGAAGTTAATCACTTGCTGGTTAGAGCTCTTACTCTCGAGTGCCCATATCTCTCTGGGAGCGATTATTCCTTTTTCTAGAGATCGTGCAGTCCGTCGCCTCGCATTCCGACTGTCTCCCCCTGCTGGTCCACCAGAGATTACATGTATAGTTCCGTTGATCCGATCGTCATTGATATCGTTTCGTCGGGGTGGATGGTTACTAGGAGATCTATCACGAGGACTTCTATTTTCCTCTCTCCTTCTAGGACTTCTTGTCCTTTGTCTTCTTCGATCTGTTCTATCAACAAATTCATTTAATTTACCTTGTTGAATCAATTTTTCGATTTCTTGTTTCAGATGGTAACAATCTTCGGTTCTATGACCGTGAGCTCGATGGTACCTACAATATAAATCGTAGTTCTTTGCCCCAGGTTTAGCTTGTGTGATTCTTTTTGCTGGGGGAATTAGATTATTCCTTTCCAGTATCACCAGGATGTCTTCTCTTGGGGCATTTAGTTTTGTAAACTCCACATAACTAATTCGATCTCTTATATTCCTTTCTGGAGATCGAGGCCTGAGGTAGACATTGGGTCTTTTCTCAAGGTTACTCCCATTGTGTTCTAATCTTTGAAACACATTCCCCCTTCGGGGAAATCGATCATATTCCGTTACCCTATGCATCGGGGGTTTTTCAGGTTTTCTTGATCCTGAAGTCGATGCTTTATTCTTATTTTTGTCCTTGAAAGAGTTCATCTCTTCTTGGGTCATATATTTGGAGGCCAACGTCATAATTTCCGCAAAGGTTCTAGGCTGCTTTCGACTCAAGGCGTTGCCAAATTGCCTATTCTTAGTCAGATCGAATAGAATTGATATGATGTAATCAATGTTCGGAGAGTCAATCTTCAAAAGTTCCACATTGAACCTCGCTAACCAAGTTCTTAAGGACTCCCCTTCTAGCTGGGTTATAGTTCCTAGATAAGTCATGGGGAGTTTTTGTTTTTTCTGGCTGGCAAATTGTTGTTCTAGCTTGTTGCACAACTCTCTAAAGCTGAAGATCGAGTTAGGCGGTTGTTTTCCGAACCAATCTAGTGCCAACCCCTCGAACGTTGTGATCATCAATTTGGCCGTATACTCTGCTGAATGAGCATACAAGCTCATTATGTTTGTAAAACTAAATATATAGTCGGTCGGATCACTAGTTCCATCGTATCTGGGGAGCCGAGCAGGTAGAGATCCAGAAGCATGGGCTTCCCTAATTTCTAAGCAGAAAGGGGAACAAGCAGCTATACTATCCTGTATTTCTCGGGAGCGAGGCCAAGGTTGTTGCAAAGTCAAAAGCCTTTGTTCCACTCGTTCCTCGACCATCCTCTCCAATTCTCTTTCAGAAACTCTTCTATTTGTTTGTCGATTGACAACTGGGGGTTCGTCCACGTCGTAGATCGGTATAACAGTGCGTTCCTTGGATAGGCGAGGTTCAGGTCGAGCATTAGCTCTTGCCTGATTAGTTTTTCGACCAAGGTTCCTTCCTGCTACGTTTGGCGGGGATATTTGAGATCGTTGATCCGCGTCCGGACTTTCTGCTTGAGTTGACTGGTGGTCATTATTCTCCCGAGGTTCCCTGACATTGTTAACCGCTCTTGTAAAATTCCCAGCTGCCCTTACTGGTTCCGCAACTGCCTGAGTTTGTAGAATTTGAGGAAAAAACGAACTTAAAATTTGAGCAATTTGTAGTATTTTTTCCTGGTCAGCGGAAAGCGGAGCAGCAGGGACGGATTGGACAGGCGGGTTAGGAACCCTACTTGTGGTAGGAGTTTGTCGTGCTCCCTCGTTCTGATTGATGTTTTCGTTTGGTGCAACTTGTTCTTCTAAGGGATCAAGATTCTGCTGGTTTTCCGGAGGTTGTGTATCGTTAGCGCTGATTCTTTGGGAACCTTCAGGCAAGCTATCCATAGCACGAGAAGGTCGAGAATTCGTGCTTCTTCCTGCGTTACGTGCGCTTTTCCTTGGATTGACCATATTTCGATCGAGTAATTAACCTTGCCCCACGGTGGGCGCCAACTGATTTAACCTGATTTCGTCTTAGGTTAAAACTCAGTAAATTATTTAAGATCAAGATTTTATATAATAAGGGTTTGGCTAAAGTACTCAGGATGGTGCAATTCAAGAACAAGCAAAATAATATAATGGCGTAAAATAATAATATGAACGGCGAACAACTGTAGTATATTTCGTAGGTTAAATTCTGGCCCCAAATACAACATAAAACTCCCTATTTATAATCATTCTCACGTCTTAAGTAAACTAGGAGTCCTATTTAGCCTAGGAATCCTGCATGGCCTAGGAGTACAACATGGCCCATTAAGTCTTCTAGGTCGGACGACAGGTCAAGCAGATATGTTTGGCGGATCGAGCCAATCTCGTGGTTCGATCAGGTCGGATCGACCTTGATTCTCGTCGGATATTCCAAGTTGGTTATGTGTGCGAAATAGCCCTCATCACAGCAGACTGTGGATCTTCTCTTACTTGCTCAGAAAAAGTTACATGATGTTTGATAACGCCGTGAAAACGTCGTTATTACCTATCTCTTTAAGCCCAAAACATCTTGTTTTGATCCGAGTTTCTGTTTGTCTCCGCGTGTTTTCTTGTCTTTTGTGCTTTTGGTCCCTTTGTTCGGCCCTTGTTCGTTTTTCGTGTTTTGTTCGTGTTCTAACTGTGTTTATCGGTGATTTGCAGGATTCGACGCATTGAAGTAATTTCGGAACATCTTGTGCGTGAATTGCAAGTCACTCTCGACCGCGGGGGGGACCTAAAGCGAAAGAAAGAACAAAAATCAAGATTTTAGGCCCTGCCTCACCTCGCCGCCGCGAGGTTGAGGCTCGCGGCCGCGAGTTGGTGGCAGAGAGTTGTTTAAACTCTCTGCCTCAACCTCGCGGCCGCGAGCTTTGATCTCGCGGCCGCGAGGTCCAGCGTTTCTGAAGGATCGCGGCCGCGAGGTTCGGTCTCGCGGCCGCGAGGCCTGCTCTGTTTTCTGCGCATTTTGGAGGGGCTTTTTGTACATAACCCCTTTTCCCCCAATTGTAATTGAACATTCTTTAGGGGACTTTTTGGTCTTAGTTACCATGATTTTTGGGGTAACTTAGGCATTAGGAACTTGTTGTTTTGCTAGGTTAAAGGGTTAGGGAGGAAATCAAAGACAACTTCTTGATCACTTTTCATCTCTTTGCCTCCATTGAAGACTTCAACCTTGCTTGCACTTTTGGATTGAAGAACACAAGGGCTTGAGAGAGAAGTTGTATTAGATTTCATCACATAAGCTTATTCTTAACCTTTATCTTATTTATTTTGTACTTATGACTTTGTTTAATGTAATGAATATTGTGTTGATTAATATGAGTAGCTAAGCATTTAACTCCTAGGTTTTTATGGAGCTTATGATTGATCTATGATTGAATGATGAGTTAATGGTTAATGCTATGCTTATAAGTGTTTGTTAATCTAGTTTGAGCTTTTGTCAACTTGTGGTTAGGCCAACCATAGGATGAAATGGATTGATCTCTAATTGCTAGACATAGTTGATTAAAGATTAGATTGTAAAACTAGATTGTGATTTGATTTTAGGATAGGAATATACCTAAGTCATTTCATGTTCTAACAAGGTTTGGAGCTAATGCATCACTTAGGTTTAATCCTTTTAGACATAAATTGGATTAGTCTATTTTGATAGGTTCGTACGCAAGTCGGAAGATACGTATGAATATTCTATGAAATCTTGAACAACAAACATAAGTATAGTTATCAATTTTGTGAATCAATCGTATTGGATCGACATAGGTGACATGGAAATCTAGGAATCTTTCTTAATTGAATCAAAGTATTCTTAATCATAACTCACTTCACTTTTAATTGTATAAACAAGCTACAATCTCACTACTATCACTCATATAAGTTCAAGTAAGATAATAGAATAGATTTTGATAATTATTCGTTTGATTCCTCGTGGGTTCGACACCCCTTATCACTTTATTACTTGTAAACGACCGTATACTTGCGCGATTTACGTACTCGTATTTGGGACGTAACAATGTTCTACTAAGATTATCATTTTTCTGGCAGTTGCCTTTATGTGAACAAGTTTTGTAGCAGTAGTATTTTTGATTGCATTTCTTGTTCTTTTTGAGATGTTTTGAGCAGGTGCTTCTTCTGAAATGGTTCTTTCAGAAGAGTCCTCTAAAGGCATTGCATCAATATCCCTTGCAACTTCAGAGATAATGTTATCAGCAACATCAGCTGTTCTAGCTTCAACAGCAGGGTTAGCTACTGTTTGAACAGCAGGCTCAACAACCTTAACATGAGCCTTTGTTTTCTTAGCCTTAACAGCAGGCTCCTTAGCTTCAACAGGCTTTTATTTTCTGCTGTTTCTTCTCGGGCGTCACTTTTTGTTTGGTTTCTGATTTGATGGCTTAATAAACCTTAACTTTTTTTGCTCTATGAATGACTTTCCCATCAGTCATTTCACAGCCTAAGCTCATCAGCGGATGACTTAAGAAGATTTTATGGTGATAGTGTCCTGTCTCCTTGTGATCTGCTATCACATAGAACACATAAATAGCCCAGTTTACTTTCATTCCATAGTAAACTTGATTATGCTATTTTTCGTATGAGAACAAACAAGGAAGTAATGCAAGCACAATTACTAGTCAGGGAATGTATAGATGTATAGTAATATTTCGATCTGATGATTATTGCCAATTTATATTCTTGCGTATCTTAGCTTGAATTTGTTATTTACTTTGCGATCTTTGTATTCATAGGTACCTTTCTCTCAGTGTATGCCAAGAGCTTCGACATTACCCCTTGCTCCTGTTGATCCGGAGATTGAGAGAACCTTTCGAAAGCGAAGAAAAGCAAGGAAGAAAAAGGGTAAATCTCTACCCATGGAAAATCAAGGAGTTAATCCGGCTATGGTGAACCCTATACCAATTGCTCCCGAAGAGCCAAATAATAGGAATCGACCTATTAATGAGTATGGTACACCTAAGTTGGATGAGCTCGGTTCTTGCATTGTCAGACCTACCATTACGGCACCTAACTTTGAGCTCAAGCCGGTAATGTTCAATATGCTAAATGCCGAAGGTCAATTTGGAGGTCATTCTAGTGAAGATCCTCATGCTCACTTGAAGAAGTTTATGATGACTAGTGATTCATTCATCATTGCGGGTGTAACAAAGGATGCCTTGCGGTTGATGCTATTTCCGTACTCATTGAGGGATCTCGCAAAAGATTGGTTGGATTCTCTACAATCCCAATCTATCACTTCTTGGGAAGATCTAACCGGGAAGTTCTTGAGGAAGTTTTTCCCTCCCTCGAAGACTACCAAATTGAGGAATGATATTCTAGCATTCCGGCAATTAGATCAAGAATCTTTATATGAAGCTTGGGAGAGATTCAAGGAGTTGTTGAAGAAATGTCAACACCACGGCATAGCGGAGTATATTCTAATGCAAACATTTTACAATGGGTTGCATGGACCTACTAGAGCTCTAGTCGATGCCACTGCGGGTGGTGCTATGCTTTCTAAGTCTTACGATGAATCGTGGGAAATTCTTGATACCATGGCTTATAACAATCACTCTTGGACGTCTGAGAGAGCAACTTCTACTAAATCTACTCCCGGAAGACTCGAATTGGATGCAATTACGGCATTGAGTGCCCAAATGGCGATTTTGAGCAATAAAGTGGACAAACTTGGCCAAAAGCCGGAAGTAGTCCAACAAGTACATGCCACGCCTCCTAGTTGTGTGACGTGTGGAGGAGCTCACACTTATGATATGTGTCCCGGAAATTCCGAGGCGGTGAATTACCTTGGGAACAACTATAGAAACAATCAAGGACATCCTCCATATCAAAACAACTATGTACCTCATTGGCAAAAGCATCCAAACTTCTCTTGGAGTAATCCAAACAATGCTCAACAACAACCATATCAAGGAGGTCATCAATCCTCCGCTCCCCCCGGGTTTCAAGATAGACAAAAGCAACCCGTAGAGTCAAAGCATTCATGGGAAGATGCATTTGGTGATTTCATGAAACATACCACCAAATATATGGTAAATAATGACTCGAAGTTGCAAGACGTCTTCAAACATCAACAAGAGCACTCGGTTGCTTTGAGGAACCTTCAAACTCAAATGGGGCAAGTCTCACAAGCTTTAAGTGTAAGACCTCAGGGAGCTTTGCCAAGTACGACCGAGTCGTCTAGAGAAGGATCAAATGAACATGTTAATGCTATTTCCTTGAGGAATGGAAAACGGTATGAAGGTCCGGCTATGCCTAATGAAAACTCAATGGAAGCCGAGGATACTCAACAAGGAAGTAAAGAGTCCTTGGTTGAAGAAGTGGAGTCGGAAAAGGAGGTGCCTAAAGAACCGATCATTTCGACACCAATTCCGGCAAGCAAACCAACTCCTCCGTTCCCTCAAAGATTTCAAAAGAAAAAGGATGAGAAGCAATTTGAAAAGTTCTTAAATATCTTGAAACAGTTGCACATAAATATCCCTCTAGTGGAAGCATTCGAGCAAATGCCTAAGTACGTCAAGTTTATGAAAGACGTGCTTTCAAAGAAAAGAAGATTGGGGGAATTTGAAACGGTTGCACTAACCGAGGAATGTAGTGCTATTTTGCAAAATAAATTGCCTCCAAAGCTCAAGGATCCGGGGAGTTTCACTATCCCGTGTACGATTGGTGATAAATACTTTGGAAGAGCTCTTTGTGATTTGGGAGCTAGTATCAATCTAATGCCTAAATCTATCTTTCAAAAGCTCGGAATTGGAGAAGCACGACCTACTACGGTCTCTTTGCAACTTGCCGACCGTTCCATCACTTATCCGGAAGGAAAAATCGACGATGTCTTGGTAAGAGTTGATAAGTTCATATTTCCCGTTGATTTTATTGTTCTTGATTATGAGGCGGATGTCAATGTACCTATCATTCTTGGGAGACTATTTATGGCTACGGGTAGAGCTTTGATTGATGTACAAAAAGGGGAACTTACTATGAGAGTACATGATGAAGAAGTGAAATTCAATGTCTTTAATGCCATGAGATACCCGGACGACGAGGAAGAAATTTCTTCCGTTTGTATGCTTGATTCATTGGTGGCTAATACATTTGAGGAGAATCACTATGAGAATCTAATCGAAGGAGCTATTTTGAACAAACTTGATGAAGAGATTGAGGAAATGGCTCAAGTCATTTCACAATTGGAAGCTAATTCGGTTGGGGAGAACTTTAGAAAAAGATTTGAATCTCTTGACTTGCCGTTGTCAAGCCCCAAGCCATTGAAATCGTCTATCGAGGAGCCTCCAATCTTGGAGTTGAAACCACTTCCACCTCATTTGAACTATGCTTATTTGGGGGATTCTTCTACTTTGCCGGTTATTATTGCGGCGGACTTAACGGAAACTCAAAGGGAGAAGCTATTGAGAATTCTCAAGAGTTATAAGAAAGCCATCGGGTGGACCATTGCCGACATCAAAGGGATTAGTCCCACGTTTTGTATGCATAAGATCAACTTGGAGGACAATTTCAAAGAGTCCGTTGAGCATCAAAGAAGATTAAATCCTATTATGAAAGAAGTGGTAATGAAGGAGATAATCAAATGGTTAGATTCCGGGATCGTATTTCCTATCTCCGATAGCAAATGGGTGAGTCCGGTGCAATGTGTTCCAAAGAAGAGCGGAATGACGGTGATAACAAATGAAAAGAATGAGTTGATACCTTCTAGAACAGTCACCGGGTGGAGAGTATGCATGGACTACCGGAAATTGAACCAAAATACGAAGAAAGATCACTTCCCATTGCCTTTCATTGATCAAATGTTGGATAGACTATCGGGAAGAGCTTTCTATTGCTTTTTGGATGGATACTCGGGTTTTAATCAAATCGTCATTGCCCCCGCGGATCAAGAGAAAACTACTTTCACATGTCCGTATGGGACGTTTGCTTTTAGAAGAATGCCTTTCGGCTTGTGCAATGCTCCCGCTACTTTTCAAAGGTGTATGATGGCTATTTTCACCGATATGATCGAGAAGTTCGTAGAAGTCTTCATGGATGACTTCTCTATCTTTGGGGATTCATTTGATGAATGCTTAGGTAATCTGGAAAAAGTGCTTCAAAGGTGTGAAGAAACGAACTTGGTATTGAATTGGGAGAAATGCCATTTCATGGTGAAAGAAGGCATTGTTTTAGGCCATAAGATTTCGAGCAAGGGTATCGAGGTGGATAGAGCTAAAATCGAAACGATCGAGAAACTACCTCCACCTACATCCGTGAAAGGAATTCGAAGTTTTCTTGGGCACGCAGGCTTTTATAGAAGGTTTATCAAAGACTTCTCTCAAATATCCAAGCCTTTGTGCAATCTATTGGAGAAAGACGTTCCTTTTATCTTCACCGATCAATGCTTGGAAGCATTCATGACTTTGAAGCAAATGCTAATCTCGGCACCAATTGTTGTAGCACCGGACTGGAGCTTACCTTTCGAAGTAATGTGCGACGCGAGTGATATAGCCGTAGGGGCTGTTTTGGGACAAAGGGAAAGCAGGATTTTCCACTCTATCTACTATGCGAGCAAAACACTGAACGACGCCCAAATGAACTACACAGTTACTGAAAAGGAACTTTTGGCGGTGGTGTTTGCTTTTGATAAATTCCGAGCTTATTTGGTTGGTACAAAGGTGATAGTCTACACGGATCATTCGGCTATTAGATACTTGATGGCGAAGAAAGATGCGAAACCCCGACTAATCCGATGGATCTTATTGCTTCAAGAATTTGATTTGGAGATCAAGGATAGGAAAGGGTCCGAAAATCAAGTAGCCGACCACTTATCTAGGCTCGAGAATGCCAAAGCTAGGGAAGATCCCGAGATTATCAACGAGGCTTTTCCGGACGAACAACTCTTTTCCCTCGCACAATCTCCAACTCCATGGTATGCCGACTACGTTAACTATCTGGTATGTGGTCTACTACCCCCTGATTTTACTTATCAACAAAAGAAGAGGTTTTTACATTATGTAAAGAGTTTTGTATGGGATGAGCCGTTTCTTTTTAAGATTTGTGCAGACAGGGTCATCAGGAGGTGCATTCCCGAGGAGGAAACACACGCAATTCTAAAGGATTGCCACGCCGCACCTTATGGAGGACATTTCAAAGGAGATCGTACGGCCGCAAAAGTGTTGCAATCGGGGTTCTACTGGCCTAGCCTATTCAAAGATGCGCATATGTTTGTGTCTCAATGCGATCGGTGCCAAAGGGTAGGAAACATTTCCCAAAGAAATGAAACGCCACTAACAACCATTCTTGAAGTGGAGTTATTTGATGTATGGGGAATAGACTTCATGGGACCTTTTGTACCTTCTAAAGGGAACCAATACATTTTGGTGGCCGTAGACTATGTTTCCAAGTGGGTAGAAGCAAGTGCGTTTCCAACGGATGATTCGAAAGCAGTCATGAGTTTCATCAAGAAAAATATCTTCAATCGTTTTGGTACACCAAGAGCAATAATAAGTGACGGCGGTTCTCACTTTTGTAACCGTTGGCTTGATGCTCTTTTGGCAAAATATGGAGTGAAGCATAAAGTGACGACTGCGTATCACCCGCAGGCTAATGGGCAAGCCGAGATATCCAACCGTGAAATAAAGAGTATCTTGGAAAAGACGGTATCTCCTAACCGAAAGGATTGGTCGCTGAGACTTGACGATGCTCTATGGGCTTATCGTACCGCTTACAAGACGCCAATCGGGATGTCTCCCTATAAGCTTGTGTTCGGAAAATCTTGTCATCTACCGTTGGAATTAGAACACAAAGCTTATTGGGCCGTCAAGAAGCTAAACATGGATGCAAGTCTAGCCGGAGAGAAACGGTCGCTACAATTGAATGAACTCGACGAATTTCGGTTGGAAGCTTATGAGAATGCCAAGCTTTATAAGGAAAGGATGAAAAAATGGCACGATCGACGTATAGTGGAAAGGAAGTTCGAACCAGGCCAACAAGTGCTACTCTTTAACTCAAGGCTTCGACTATTTCCCGGAAAACTCAAGTCACGTTGGTCGGGACCATTCTAAGTCGTCGAGGTATTCCCCTACGGAGCCGTGGAAATTTCCGATCCCTCAACCGGAAACAAATTTAAGGTGAATGGACAACGCCTTAAACATTATTGGGGCGGAGAATTTGAAAGCAACAAGACTTCCGTGGTCTTGCAATGAAGTTATCATACCGTATCCAAGTCGAGCTCACGACTATAAACAAGCGCTTCTCGGGAGGCAACCCGAGCCTATTGCTTTATCTTTTATTGTTGTGTGTTTTGTGTTTTGCGTTTTGTGTTTTGTGTTGTCTTTGTTTTTGTTTTCGTTTTCGTTTTCGTGTGTTGTGTTGTAGGTAAATGAGCGCGCTTAAAAGATCGAAGATTGACAAGCACAATTCGAGCGAGGCCAAGCGAACGAACCTTGGATTGAGAACAAAGTCGGGTGAGTAGTTGTATTGTGTTAAAAAAAAAAAAAAAAAAAAAAATTCTGCTCAACCCTCGCCGCCGCGAGCTTGAAGCTCGCGGCCGCGAGGTGTTGGCAGAAAGTTTGCCAAACTTACGGCCTAAACCTCGCCGCCGCGAGCTTGAAGCTCGCGGCCGCGAAGTTTAGGCTGAATGTTTGCCAAGCCTACGGCACAAACCTCGCGGCCGCGAGGTTAAGTCTCGCCGCCGCGAGGTGTTGGCAAAATTTTTTCCAAGCCTACGGCACAAACCTCGCGGCCGCGAGACGTGCCAGAAATTGACTTAAAACCCGCAAAACAACTTCACTCTCCCTCACTTCTCCAATTCAAAATCTCTCCCTACATTCAATTCCTCCCTCTCAATCTCTCACAAATCAATCTCCCATTCATTCACTCTAAATCATTCCAACTCTCACATAATCAAACACAATCACCTAATCCCCACCAACAACTCACCCAATCACTCAAAATTCCTCAATTTCCTTCACACTCCATCAAAAACCCGAATTCTTCCACAAGGCTTCAAAAATAGCAATTCTTCGATTCCAATCCAAAGGTAAGTGTGGCTTAACTCAATTGGTATTGATTGGTTGATTGGTTGGTATTGGTATTTTGGGTGGAAGTTCTTGCCAAACATTGTAGAGAATTAGTAAATTGAGGAGTGCACACAAAGTGTTTGACATATTGCTTGTGAGAATAATTTTGCTCTCTTGGCTAGTTTTTGATTGTGGAGATGCCGGGGTATTAGTTTGTTGAAGTTGTGTGGTTGTAACTCAAGTTTGGGGGAAGTTAGTGCAAGTTCGAAAATGGGAAAATCAAAAGGAGCTAGTTCGAATGTGGGAAAGTCGAAAGGTGCTAGTTCTAGCGATCCTCCTAGGAAGAAAAGAGACGCTAAGGGGAAGAAAAAGGTGGTCGAGGAAGACTACGACACCTTTAGGTTCATGTCTAAACCAGCCTCGGATGCTTATACGGAAGACAAAGGTTGGTCATTCGTTACGGAAAGATTCGTGGACTACGAGAAGGAGGCCTTCCCTTATTTGAAAGAGCGGATTGAAGCCAGAGGTTGGACCGAATTCTTGAAACGGCCACCTCGTGATACCTTCGCCGACGAGATCGTTAGAGAATTTTATGCTAACGCCGGTTGGAATAGGGACGACAGTGCCACAACCGTGAGGGGTAGGGAGATCAAATTCGATCCGGAAACTATTAACGCCTATTACAGGATCGAATGGCCTTCGAACCAAGACGATGAGCTCGATGAACTATTCAACTACCGTAGGAGCACTTTGGATCAAATGAAAGAGTTCATCACTTTGCCCGGAACAGTAGTTCGTGGTATTCCGAAGGTGGCACATAACCGCTTGACTCAAGAAGCCAAAGCTTGGTCTATGGTCTTGCTCTCTCACTTCCGTCCGGCCAAACACAATACATATTACGGTGAGGATCGCATCCCTCTACTCTATGCACTCACCCGGGGGCTTTCGCTCAACGTTGGTCGGATAATAAATGAGGTGCTCGAGGAAACGATTTCGAAGAAGAAAGCTAACATAAGGAGTTTTTTGTTTCCGCACCTCATTGACGGATTGTGTAGAAATGCCGGGGTCGACTTCGGGGAGATTAGTGAAGAAACTAGGTTGACTGGCCCGATCAATACCCTGACTATCTGCAAGACTTTGAAGCTAGACTACAGGAGTGGTTACACCGGTAGAGTCTACACATACTCTGGGGTTGATCAAGAAGGTCAAGAGGGTCAAGACGGTAACGAGGAGGAGCAGGTTGAAGTGCAACCAAGAATTCCAAGAAGAAGGGAATCGACAGATATCCGGGATGAGGTGCATGACTTGGCTCGTTTTGTTTATGCAATGAGTGACCGCCAAGACATGGTTTACCGTGCGCTACTCGGGGATGATAGGTTCAATGCACTTCAACTACCCGCACTTCCTAGACGGATAAATCTACCCCCGCAACCTCAAGAAGATCAAGCGGATGAAATGCACATCGATGAAGAGGAGGAGCGTGCCCGCGATGCACGAAACCACTAAAGACTGGAGCAACCACGGGATGCATATAAAAGGGACGTTGGATTTAAATTTACGCAGTCCCGTCGGTTTAAATTGAGCTTACAATGTTTTAATTCTATTCTCGTCTTGTATTGGTTTTGTTTTTACCTTTTGAGAGATGTTAGCATGTTTACTTGTCTAAATTTATAACTTTTGCTTGTTGGATTTAATTAGAGCCGTGCTCGCTCATTTATCGCTTTGTTTTGTTTTGTTGTGTTTTGTTTGTGTTTTTGTTGTGTTGTTGTTTTTGTCGTGTCGTACCTTTTTTTTTTTTTCCCGTCATTCTCAATTCACACAATGGGGACATTGTGCATTTTAAGTTTGGGGGAGTAAGGTCGCGCTTGTTGCATGCTAGGTCGACCCGCCAAAAATTTTCAAATTCTTATTATTCTTTTAGCATGCTCTACAAAAATTTGAGCACATTGGCTAAGACTATGTTGTATTGGAGGTGAATGAAGAACTTTAGTGATAATAGGTTCTAGGATTCCTTTTGTGTAACTTAGATTCTCTCCAAACTTTAGTTTGAAAACAAAGTGTAAAATGAACAAAATGAACTAAGTTTGGGGGAGTGAACCCTTCTCAAGAATGAAAGACATTTGAACACCTAGCTCTTAAAAGAAACGAGTAGAGAAGTTGTTAAAATGTATGCACTTCTATGTGAGAAAAGAAAGGCTAAGCCTTCAACTGATGAAATTCATGGCACGTTTTCGTAATTACTCTATCTCGTTGTAATAGTGCAAGCTTTGTAATAGAAAATCTTTGTACGCACAAAAGAAGAAAAAGGAATGGTGCTAGTAGCCCACAAAAGAAAAAATGTTTAGAAGCACAAACAATCATCATAATTAGTGCTAGTTTTGTATTGTAATATCATTGTAAAGCACAAAGTGCTATGTTACCATTGTAAATCAAAAGAAAAAAGCAAAGTATAGTGAGAAAGAGCTAGGGACTAAAATTGTTAACTAGTTCAAGAATAGGGACAACACTCTTAAAATGCCTACAACTTAGCTTCGTAATGTGATTTGAGCATTAAGTTTATAATCTACGGCTAGGAGAGATTCTTTATGAGACACTAGAAGTCCGTGCAAATAGAGCCGATGATTTTAACCTATCGGGACGTATTCACCTTAGATAGAATCTAGCCGAAGCCATCACACACACACGTGGAGCTTGTTTTAAGAATAATTCGAAAGTGTTAAGCTTTGAAGTTTTGATCTTAAGCATGCTTGTTCTTGTTCTTGTTTTGTTTTTGTTTTGTTTTGTTTTCTTTGCTCGGGACGAGCAAGTGTTTAAGTTTGGGGGTGTTGATAACGCCGTGAAAACGTCGTTATTACCTATCTCTTTAAGCCCAAAACATCTTGTTTTGATCCGAGTTTCTGTTTGTCTCCGCGTGTTTTCTTGTCTTTTGTGCTTTTGGTCCCTTTGTTCGGCCCTTGTTCGTTTTTCGTGTTTTGTTCGTGTTCTAACTGTGTTTATCGGTGATTTGCAGGATTCGACGCATTGAAGTAATTTCGGAACATCTTGTGCGTGAATTGCAAGTCACTCTCGACCGCGGGGGGGACCTAAAGCGAAAGAAAGAACAAAAATCAAGATTTTAGGCCCTGCCTCACCTCGCCGCCGCGAGGTTGAGGCTCGCGGCCGCGAGTTGGTGGCAGAGAGTTGTTTAAACTCTCTGCCTCAACCTCGCGGCCGCGAGGTCCAGCGTTTCTGAAGGCTCGCGGCCGCGAGGTTCGGTCTCGCGGCCGCGAGGCCTGCTCTGTTTTCTGCGCATTTTGGAGGGGCTTTTTGTACATAACCCCTTTTCCCCCAATTGTAATTGAACATTCTTTAGGGGACTTTTTGGTCTTAGTTACCATGATTTTTGGGGTAACTTAGGCATTAGGAACTTGTTGTTTTGCTAGGTTAAAGGGTTAGGGAGGAAATCAAAGACAACTTCTTGATCACTTTTCATCTCTTTGCCTCCATTGAAGACTTCAACCTTGCTTGCACTTTTGGATTGAAGAACACAAGGGCTTGAGAGAGAAGTTGTATTAGATTTCATCACATAAGCTTATTCTTAACCTTTATCTTATTTATTTTGTACTTATGACTTTGTTTAATGTAATGAATATTGTGTTGATTAATATGAGTAGCTAAGCATTTAACTCCTAGGTTTTTATGGAGCTTATGATTGATCTATGATTGAATGATGAGTTAATGGTTAATGCTATGCTTATAAGTGTTTGTTAATCTAGTTTGAGCTTTTGTCAACTTGTGGTTAGGCCAACCATAGGATGAAATGGATTGATCTCTAATTGCTAGACATAGTTGATTAAAGATTAGATTGTAAAACTAGATTGTGATTTGATTTTAGGATAGGAATATACCTAAGTCATTTCATGTTCTAACAAGGTTTGGAGCTAATGCATCACTTAGGTTTAATCCTTTTAGACATAAATTGGATTAGTCTATTTTGATAGGTTCGTACGCAAGTCGGAAGATACGTATGAATATTCTATGAAATCTTGAACAACAAACATAAGTATAGTTATCAATTTTGTGAATCAATCGTATTGGATCGACATAGGTGACATGGAAATCTAGGAATCTTTCTTAATTGAATCAAAGTATTCTTAATCATAACTCACTTCACTTTTAATTGTATAAACAAGCTACAATCTCACTACTATCACTCATATAAGTTCAAGTAAGATAATAGAATAGATTTTGATAATTATTCGTTTGATTCCTCGTGGGTTCGACACCCCTTATCACTTTATTACTTGTAAACGACCGTATACTTGCGCGATTTACGTACTCGTATTTGGGACGTGATTTAACCGAATTTCGTCTTAAGGTTTTATCTCAGTAAATTATTAAGAACAATTTAATATATTAGGGGTTTGGTTAAAGTACTCAGGATGGAGCAATTCAAGAATAAGCAAAGTAATATAATTGAATGGAAAACAACAATCAGAGGAGGCGAACAATAGTAGTATATTCCTTAGGTTAAATTTCGGATCCACAATACAATGTAAGATTTGCTATTTATAATATTCCTACTGTCCTAACTGAACTAGGAGTCCTATTTAGCCTAGGAAACCTGTATGGCCTTGGAGTATCGCTGGGCCCATTAAATCCCCTGGGACGGACAGTAGGTCGATCAAAGTAGGTCGATCAGATACGAATTTAACTGGTCGAGCCGATCTTGAAATCCCTGTTGGTCGGATCAATTCTGAACTGGCTCGATAAATACTTATTCGATCATAGGTACAAAATAGCCCTCATCAATACTCCCTCACTTCTCGAGCGTAATCGTAGCTGGAGCTCGTAGAAGTAGAAGTAGTTATTTTTTCCTTGTTGTTCATGAAGTATGCCACGTTAAAAACCTTGTTCGGAAAAACCCTCTTCGGGATAAAAACCAAACGAGGAAAAAAGAGTGCATATCCATTTGAACCTTCCTCGTACAGACACGTATCTTGGTTAACGTGTGTCAGAAGATGTCAAGGTCTTTTCATGATTTTAATTGGCGGGAATATGAAGAGACGCGAAGGGTTGAATCCGTCTTTTCACAATATATATATATAGTGGAAATCAATGGATCAATTTACTTTTACCCCAGATTGATATTTAACCCTTCCAGCAGTAAAAGTTTACGTCGATAGTTTACCCATTTACTCATCCTCTCGAACACCTTTTATCCAAATATAAAGAAATGGCTTCGACCTCACAGAATCCTCCTTCTCCTACTCAAGCCGTTGGAAAAGAAATTCCATCTAATATTCCCAATCCTGGTATCCTTTCTTCTGACAATGAGGCAATAGACAATTCCCAAGCAGAAGAAGTTAGAGATTATGCCGAGGATGAAGTAGATAGTTTGGTCGTGGAAATTATTCCAGAAGGAGAGATGATGTCAAGAGCGTCTAAAAAATCTAAAACGACCCAACCTCAGATTTCTGCACCTGTAGAACTTTTTCCTTCTCGATGGAGAGAAGAAGATCTACCATTGTTGAAAAGGGAATATGGTCGCTATTTTCCATCAGATTTTGAGATCATTATTCCTACTTCCGTATAGAGAGTTAATACTCCTCCTGCTAACTGTCGAGCTTTTTATACGTCCCACTTCGACCATGGGCTCCGTTTTCCCCTTTCCTCAGTTCTCCGACAGTTTCTGGAGACTTTCATAGTCTCCTTGACACAACTTGTTCCGAACGCCATAGCTTTTATTATGGCATTTTCTGTTTTGATGGTTGCACGAGGTCTACAACCCTCTTTCCGAAATTTTCTTCATTTCTTTCGCTTTTCAGTATCGAGCTCCTCCAACAGAGGTTACTATTATGTTAGTCAGAGACCTGGCTACGCTATTCTCGAAAACGCCATTTCAAGCAATAGTATGGAATGGAAATCAAATTTCTTCTTTGTTAGAGCTCCGACCGTGTCTATCCTCGAAAATGGAGAAAAAGAGGAGTTTTCTCACGACTGGGATACAATGATCTTTGGGTATACGGCGGTCGAAAGGTGATCGGTCAGATGTCCCCAGATGATCAATTTTCATCTGCTTTAATTGACCAGATAAGGTCGGATAAATATCAATCGGCCTACTTGATCGGAGAAATCTTTCTTAGAAAGGCTGGATTAAGTTCACTGGAGTTTCCCATTTCATTGGATGATCGACCTCTTGGTAAGATCATTTCCCATTTTTAATTTATAAAAGGATCTATGAATTCGTTATTTACTATCGTCTAATTTCTTCTCAACGCAGCCACCCTAGTGGAGAATTGCCGTTTTTCAGTGGTTGGAAAATCCGTTCTCTCGAACTCAAAAAAGTCCTGGGGTAGAGCCCCCATAGAGCAGAAGGAGTCGAGAAAAAGAAGAAGAGATCAATTTATGGATTTGGAGAATATCGAGGAAGAGTCGTTTGAAGATGTTGATCCTATCAGAGTAGCTCCTCCTTCTTCCGCTCAAACCTCATCGGACATACCGTCTTCAAGCTCTCGCCAAGGCCGCGGTTATCCTCCTAAATTTCTTAGGGATCAACATGGTATTCTCGGCTGTCAATCCTGGTCGGAGCGTAACCCTACCGGTCCTGAAGCTAAAAGGAGAAAACAATTCTTTGACAAAGGAGGGGAGTATTTTACTCATGTCGGAGATATTGGTCATAAAGCTTCCCTGGTAGATATGATCGAGAGTCATCTTCAAGGGAAACGGGCGGCTGGGTATTCTGAGAAGGATACATTGATGTCTGATGATAAGGAAAACGTCGTCGATAAATCCATTCGAATTCTTCTTTCTTCGACCTTCACTCAAGATGTTAACAGGACGGTAAAGAAAAAACCCCTCGAGCAATTCGCAAGAGCAGCACATGCTCACGCAGTGGTAATATTCCTCAATTTCTTCTGATCTTTTAATAATCTATAATATTCTATTTGAAGGTTAGTCATAAAATTTTCTTTGTAATAGGCGGGTAATGCCTTGGTGTCCGCTTTATACGATATGGCATTGCATAGGGACCAATGTGAATTTGTCGAGGAAAGCAACAGAATCTTGAACGCAAGGGTCAAAGAACTTGAAGAGCAGCTTGCTCAGGTCGGTGATTCTCGATCTTCCGTGGAAACTCAACCTGTTCCTCTTGCTAATAAGGATTTAGAAACTGATAATCCGCATATTATTGGCATGATGACGGATGCTAGTCGGTATCAGGCCCAGGTCGATCAGTTAACACGAGAATTGGATGATCAACGAGTGTCACACACCACCGTAGTTAGCAGGTTGGAATCGGAGATTGCCTTACTTCGATCTCAACTCGCGGCAAAGGAAGACGATTCTACTGATTTGGAAAAGATCATAGACGAGCATCCATCTTCCGAGGTTGAGCCCATTATCCGAGGTTTTCTGGATTCCCCAGTACATACTGCCATAATTCATCAGAAGATCGGAAGTCTGCTTTTGAGCTCGTTCTATAAAGGTGTTGATCAATTAATCGAATCTGGGCAGATTCCTGACAAGCGTGATGAGTATCGCAAGGTTTTGGCTATTGAAAAGGATCGAAGTCTTCAAGATTATCCTCCTGAGTCTTTACCTTCTGTTGATTATAGCGGCCATCCTCTGGCTCATTTAGTCGAGGAGTATGGAACTCCAATTCCCGTGCCAGAACCTGACTTAGATTTGATAAAGGATATTATGGAGGATCAATCAGGCGAGGAGGAAGATATCGTCGATGAAGGGGATGTTGAAGGAGACCAAGTCAACAAGGGGAATGAAGGAGAAAAGGGAGGCTCGCCTTTGAAAGAAACCAACATCCATAGTTAGGACGTTTTTATTTCTTCTTTTATCTTGTCGTAATTGTAGATCTTTTGAACTCTGTAGAACATGTAAATTTCCTTTTATAATATATATGATTTTACTTAGATATACTACGTCCTTATGATGATCACAGTACATATTCGTTGACCTGCTTTTTCCTTACATTTGAATTTTTACTGTGCGCGCCAAGGTCCAAGGACATAACTGTCATTTCCTTAACTATATATAAAGGTGAATCTTTTGGAGTTTTTACCGCGCGTCCCCACTTGCGATATAAAATTTTCTTGTTATTGATCGGAGCTCATAGTTCGATTATTCATAAGAACCTTTGATTGTTTGATCATGAGTTCCAACTTATTTTCTGGAGCTTCAAAACGCTCTCTGCGGGGTTCTTCCCGACGAGACACTCCGAGAAAAAAGCCTCGACTGGAAAGTTCTCATCAATCGTCCACCCAAGGGGGAGCTTCTTCTCGAGAAACCGTGCCTCGATCTGACCCAGCGTCGTCTTCACCTAATGGACATCCGAAGAATGCGAAGTCTATTCCTTCACCATCGGAGAAAGCTAGGCATTCCTCGACGGGTCTTCCGATCCGTAATCCCTTGGTTGATCCAAGAATTCTTGAAACTTATCAGAATGAGGGTTCTCGATCTATTTCTCCTCCTCTTGTAAACCCAACAATTGACCAAGAGTCGCGTGTTATATCTCCTCCTCCAGTTAACCCATCAGCCAATGAGGAGTCTCGAGCTATCTCTCCTGCTCCCATCAACGATATAGCACACGAGGAGTCTCGAGCTATCTCTCCTTCTTCTGTCGACCAATCAACGGAGGAACGTCCTCCTTCCGATCGAGGTGTAACAAATCTACCCATAGGTCAAGAAAGTTCCCATCTGGTCGTAAATACTGCTTCCAATTCTGAGATTGCTGCTCCCAATTCTGAAATCGATTCCACTCTGCAATTAAGGGGGCCTGTGGAAGACATTCCAGAATTTTTCTTTGCCCATCCAGGTTCGCAAGTTGTTTCGACCTCTCAAGACACTCAGATTGTCTCTCCTGTTCGTATTTCACAAGGAGCGTCGAAAACTGGGTCAGGTCCCAGTCGTTCAGTAATTGAAAAGGTCGCAGATGACCCATCTCTTTTAGACGAACGTCCATTTAAGGAGCAGGTCGAAGAGATAACTGAGTTCGATATGACCCGATCAGGTGGGGTTTCGATTGATGCATGTATTCCAACAACCCTCGAGCCTGATGGGGTTTCTTGGAATCTGGGGATGGGTACAATTTTGCCTAAAGAACTTGATAAACTGAAGAATCATTCTTCTTTGCAACTTGTACAGTCCATTTTCAAACGTTTGGAGATGGTAAGCATATTTTGTTGTTTGTCAAAAAAGATCTAGGTGTTTTAAGTTTCTCACCCACATTTCTCAAAACAGGCTAAGCATGAAGCTCTCCAACTCGGGATACAAAATGACGAAAGTTATTTCGCTCGAGAAGAATCCCTCGATCGGGTGAATTCAATTGCCGCTGCTCATCAATTGCTGATGACCGAAGTTGAGGACCTCCGAGCTACCGTTGAAAGTCTCACTAAAGAAAAAGAGCAGCTTACTAAGGAGAAAGCAGATCTTCTTCAGTTGAAAGATCTGGAGTTTGACAGGGGTTTTTCCCATGGATATGAGCAACGTACTCAAGAAATGATGACTTATCTTGGTTATCCTACAATTCCTGCTCATGTTCACGAGACGGTAGACAAAGATCTTACCCCTGATCATACTCCCGAACAGTAGACAAGAGTCTTTTTTTTTTTTTTTTTTTTTTTTTTTTTTTTTTTTTTAAATGTAAAAATACATTTTGCCTGATGAATGGAAAAAAAAGTTGTTTGTTGTTCGGTTTCTGCGTCCCATCGACCTGCCTTTGAATAAATAACTTCCTGCAATTTTATTGGAAGATGGGAAGTCAATTTTGATAGGCGTGCCATAACTGTAGGAACGATTCGTATGCCTTGTCCGTTGATTGGTTAATTCCCCATAGTATAAATAACTCCTTGGAGAAGTAGGAAAAGAAGCGAAACTGAAATAATATGCCGCCTCTGAATAATTTAACTTGGTTTTTATGGCCTGTTGACTACGGTGGATATATCAAACCAGAGAGTTCTTTAGATGGACGAGAGCTGGTTAGTTCATTAAAATGGTGTTTCGTCCATGCATGCTCGAAAACTTGCCCCCAAGGCAAGGAGAACGATCCTGTCTCAATTGTACGACTGCAAAGTTCTTTCCTTCGTAGTGTGCTTTAGCTTGATACTGTGATCGACACTAGATGCATCATGCCTCCTGGTTGCGATTTGGCTTATTTAGAGGTCGGTAATTCACCAGCATCAGCAAATATACGCACTTCTTCATGTTCCTCATTTTCTGTTCATCGATTGTAGTCTGAGGAGAAGGTCGATTTGAAAGAGCAGATCATTCCGTGGAGTAGCAAAGTAGCATTAATGTTTTAAATAATTTGTAATGATCCGTGAATGTAAATGTAGGTTTCCGTGATGATATGGCTATGCTTGTGAAATGTAATAACTCTCTCAAATACCTGAATAAACCCAATTATTCTTTGTATGTTCAACTCGAGAACAATGGTTGATTAACTTCTTTGATTCTACAAACTATCTTTATAGCGTTGTAAATCTGGACCGTTGATAGGACCTTAAATTAACACCATTGGATCCTATGTCCTCTGCCTATAAAAAGATTCACTCCATCCCTCTTCATTTCTCAGAAGATGAATTCATTCAAGAAGAGTATGTACTGTTATAAATATCATCGACCACCAAATCTGTCGATTTATATGCCTAGGAGGTCACGACTTGGTATGGGAGGAATTGGAAAAATGAGATCTTCATCTGAAGCTGTGATGGTCGGGCAAATCTCATAATTGGGGATTAGTTGACCATATATCGCGTCATATGATAGAGGTCGATGGTGGAGGAAAGCAGGATTCTATGCTTTATCGGAATCAACTTGTTTCTAACTGGTTGGTGATGTCAGGCATGAGACCCTTCTGATCTCTATTTTAATTGGTGAAGAAACAGCATTAACTTCTTCGAGGTGGTCGAATCGTGATAGCATGTGGCTGTATTTGCCCGATGACACTTGCTTACCCATAGAAGAAGTCTGAACTTTAGGTTCTCGTCACTGTTCTGAAAGTAGAAAAAGGACGGTCGTTCCGAGGAGGTTCAAGAGCGTTTTGGAATCAAATTCTCTTTTTTGTTATTTTGTAGGTGTAACTGTTTAGTGTAGCTGATCGATGAATATTCAATATATAATACTAGTTCTACTATGGTAGTCATTGTATTGTCTTCATCAATGTAATATAATAGCTCTATTTCGACCGTGTCAAAAATGCATTTATTCCCATTCCTTTATTTACGGTTTGTAGTTATGACTTTGTAACGTAATTTCCGATGTGGTGTCATAGCCGTTGATTGGATATGAGTCTCACCGTAGGATTTCAACTTATCCTGTCTATAAAAGGGATCTTCTTTTTTCCATTAAGTTACCATAAGTAAAAACTCCTGAAATAATGTTCCTCTTCTTTGTCCAAAATGGCGGTCGTCCGCCTAATTCGAGAATCCAGAAGAAAGCTTCATCATGTCGACTTGGTATGGGTGGAATTGGAAAACAGAGATTTCTAAAAAACCATGAAATCTCCAACCCCTAATAAGGGGGATGGATCGGAACTCTTATAACCATTCGACCAACCTATGTAAATGGGTAAAGGTCGGTGTTGAGGGGTTCAGTCCCATTAGTTACGTGGTTGGTGGAAAGCTGGTCAGTTCATTAAAATGAGCTTATATGGTCAAAAAATGCTGACCACCACCGACCGTTGTAACATTATGATCTCTCAAAGCTCTCCCTGATTCCAAAGCTTTGTGACCGTGAGAACGATTGGTTCTAGCTGGTGGCAAGAATTCTGGGAGCAAGTCGGAGATAGATCAGGCGGAAGACCCTTTGGTTGCCTCTTTGCTTCCTTATGTTTGCTATTGCTTTAGCTAGGATATTATAGGTTTTTCCGATGTACGTGTTTATCAGTGACATAAAATTTTACTGTATATCAGCTATTCATTTGTGTAGATCGTTCGATGAATGTATACTTCATTTATCAATGTATACTTTTAGTCTTGTGTCAATCTTTGAATTTTGGTTTTAAACTTCGTAGATCATTCATTAGGAGATCGATGAGTGTATACCGACCCAATCGGTTTTACTCAGAGATTTGTAGGTTGTGTACCAATTATTGGTTTTAACCTTTGTAGATCATTTATGTAGGAGATCGATGAGTTTATACCGACCCAATCGGTGTTACTCAAAAATTATTATACTTAGGTTGTTTACCAAATGTGGTTTTAACCTTTGTAGATCGTTTATGTAGGAGATCGATGAGTTTATACCGACCCAATCGGTGTTACTCAAAAATTATTATACTTAGGTTGTTTACCAAATGTGGTTTTAACCTTTGTAGATCGTTCATTTCCGAGCGCGTTCAATGGAGAAGTAAGCAAAAGCTTTTATTATAGTTTGAAGACAAATTAATGATAAAAGGAAAACAATCAAGACATACTGAAAAAACTAAAAAAGAAAACTAATTTCTTGGAAATCCTGTCTAATTCCTGAATCTTCTTATCTTTGAACTCTATCGACCATAATATCTTCTGAGATTTACAGCATTCCACGTCCGCGGGAGCGGAGTTCCATCCATATGAGCTATCTTGTATGATCCCTTCTTTCCGACCGCAATCACCACGTAGGGACCTTCCCAATTTTGCTGTAACTTTCCCACGTGTTTGGAAACTTCAACCTTTTTAAGAACCAAATCCCCTTCTTTGAATGATCGTATTCTCACCTTTTGATTATAGGCCTTTTCCATGCTAGATTTTGCTGCTTCTAGCCGAAGACTGGCCTTTTCTCTTAAGGTTTCACTTAGGTCGATGTCGTCTTTTCTGAGTTGAATATTTGTTTCCTCGTCGTATAATTCAATTCTCGGACTGGGAACAAGTGCCTCGACTGGGATGACCGCTTCGGAGCCATATACCAAGCTGAACGGTGTTTCACCAGTAGATGCTTTGATTGTAGTTCTGTTAGCCCAAACGACGCCAGGAAGCTCGTCCAACCATTTTCCTTTAGCGTCGTCAAGTCTTTTTTCGAGGGATTTTATAATTTCTCGATTTGCTACCTCAGTCTGCCCGTTTGCTCGAGGATGTCCAACAGATGTAAAGTTCTGTTGTATCCCTAACTTCGAGCACCACTCTTGAACTTGTTTTCCCGCAAATTGGGTTCCATTGTCGGAAATTAGAATCCTCGGAATTCCAAAACGACAGACTATATTTTTCCAGAGAAAATTTATTACTTGAAACTGTGTTATCCGAGCTAGGGCAATGCATTCGATCCATTTACTGAAGTATTCGACAGCGACTAAAACATAACTCTTTTTTGACCTGGCCGGTGGGAAAGGTCCCACTATGTCAATTCCCCATTGGTCAAAAGGCCAGCAGATCGGAATTGAGTGCATTGTTTCAGCAGGTTGATGTATTATATTTGAATGCACTTGGCAATAATGACAATGTTTTACATAATCTTGCGCATCTGCATACATCGTTGGCCAATAGTATCCTGTTCTTAGGCATTTGAGCGCAAGTGCTCGAGCACCACTGTGATTCCCAGCTTCTCCCTCATGTATACTTTTAAGGATACTCTCGTACTGGTGCTCGGGAATGCATTTCATCAGAATTCCAGATGCAGATCGTCGATAGAGTTTTCCTTCCAATATTGCATACCTTGGTGCTCGATATCTTATTCTTCTAGCTTCATTCTTACAGCTAGGGAGAGATCCATCGTTCAAGTAGGTGATTAACGGAGTCATCCAACTGTCCGCCGCCAAGTCGATATCCATTACTTCACTGGCTGGGACAACATCGAGGTCGATGCAAGGAGTTTTGGAGATTAGCCAGGTAATCACCCTTTTAGATTTACCATCCCTTGTTCCTGTAAATCTGGATAGTTGATCGGCCCAACGATTTTCTTCACGTGGAATATTTTGAATATCAAATTTATCAAATTTTCCAGTTAACTTTTTTACTTTATCCAAGTATTTTATCATATTGAATTCTTTTGCTTCGTACATCCCGCTAATTTGTCTCTAAATTAGCTCGGAATCTGTCAAAACATTCAGAATCTTTATATTGGCTTGTATAGCCATTTCCAAACCTGCAATTAGAGCTTCGTATTCGGCTTCGTTATTGGTTACCACGAAGTCTAAAGTGATGGCATAATTCATGTCCTCGCCGTTTGGCCCTTGGAAATTGATCCCTGCGCCTCCACCATCTCTGCTTGAAGCACCATCGACGTGCATAAGCCATGGCAGGTCATTGACGATCATAATACTGCTATCGCTTGTTGATGTCACATTGGAGCTTGTCTCCGATAGAGTTGGAGTTTCGAGGAGGAAGTCTGCCAGTATCTGAGCCTTGATTGCAGTTCGTGGTCGATATTCGATCTCGTATTGTCCCAATTCTACAGCCCATTTGATCAATCTTCCTGAGGCCTCTGGTTTGGATAACACTTGCCTCAGAGGCTGATTGGTGAGTACGATGATCTTGTATGTTTGAAAGTAAGGCCGCAATCTTCGTGCTGATGTTACCAGAGCCAAAGCAAATTTTTCGATTGTTAGATAATTCTTCTCAGCTCCCTGCAATAACTTACTCAAATAGTAGACGGGCTTGTGTTCCGAGCCCTCTATTTTTATCATAACCGAGCTCACAGCCGCCTCGGAAATAGCGATGTATATATATAGAGGTTGTCCCTCTGTAGGTTTGGCGAGCATAGGTGGCGAGGTTAGGTAATTTTTCAGTTGCTCGAAAGCATGATCACAATCTTCAGTCCATTCAAAGGTCTTAGCTTTACGTAAAGTTTGAAAAAATGGTAAACTTTTGTCCGCGGACCTTGATATGAATCTATTGAGAGCGACAATTTTCCCTACTAGACTTTGTACCTGAGTAATATTTCTAGGGGGTTTCATTTCAGTGATTGCCCGTATCTTCTCTGGATTTGCTTCGATGCCTCTCTCGTGGACCAAATATCCTAAGAATTTTCCCGATCTTACCCCAAATGTACATTTTAATGGGTTGAGCTTCATTCCATATTTCCTTAAGATCTTGAAGCAACGATCAAGGTGCTTTATGTGATCTTCTTCACTCATGCTTTTTACTAGCATGTCATCGACGTAGACCTCCATTATTTCTCCTATTAGCTCTTTAAACATTAGGTTAACCAATCGTTGATAGGTTGCTCCAGCATTTCTTAATCCGAAAGGCATCACTATGAAGCAATATACACCTTGTTCGGTAATGAATGCAGTCTTTTCTTGATCCTTTTCATTCATGAAAATTTGATAGAAGCCCTGGAATGCATCCATCATACTAAAGATTGCAAAGCCTGCCGTCGAGTCGACCAAAAGATCGATCCTTGGGAGAGGATAAGGATCTCTCGGACACAATTTATTCAAGTCAGTAAAATCATTGCACATCCTCCACTTGTTATCCTTCTTATCTCCCTTTGAGACAAGTACGACATTACATAACCACTCAGTAAAGTGTATTTCCCTAATCTGTTTGGACAATAAAAGCCTTTCGCCTTTGCTTTTATTATTTTGTCCTTCACGTGGCCATGATTCCTTTTCTTTTGTCTGACTGGCTTTGCGCTCGGATCTATCTTTAAAGAGTGAGTTATAATTCTTGGGTCGATACCCACTATGTCTTCCGAGCTCCAGGCGAAAACATCCACATTTTTTCTTAAGAAGTTGATCAACATGACCTCTCCCTGTGGAGATAGTTCAGTTCCGATCCTGGTGATTTTGGTCGGGTCATTCTCGATAAGCTTAACCTCTTTATGCTCTGGTGCACGTAGAGTTAGATCAATGGGCTCTTTCCCTTTTTTGCTGATCGGATCCGTACTAGGCAATTCGGGATCCCGAGATCTATCTGTCGAGGACCCTACTGTTTTTCTTTTCGACGGCGTTAAAGGATCAACACTTCTTTTCAAAGATAGTGAGGTATTGTAACAATCCCAGGCCATACAATGGTCATTGACCATTTCGCCGACCCCAGAGATTGTAGGGAATTTGATTTTTTGGTGGTAGGTTGACACAACCGCTCGAAATTGGTTTAAGGCTGGTCTTCCCAAAATTGCATTATAAGCAAATGGTGCTTCAACCACTAAGAACTTAATCATTTTAATCACTCTATGAGGTTTATGTCCCAGAGTTACACTCAGGTTAATAGTTCCAGCTGGAACTATTTCCGATCCTCCAAACCCTACCAGGGGTGTAGCTACACTTTGGAGAGTTAATTTTCCGAGGTTCATCTGATTCAGCACTTCGATAGCTATTATGTTAGCTGAACTTCCATTGTCGATCAGAATCCTCTTGACGTTGAAATCGGATATTTTCAATGAGACCACCATAGGGAAATCGGGGTGGTCTTCGTTGTTGTCCCAATTCAGATTTCTGGGGACTTCGCTTTCGTCGAACTTGATGACTTGCTGATTAGAGCTCTTATTCTCAAGTGCCCATATCTCTTTGGGAGCGATTACTCCTCGTTCTAAAGATCGCGCAGTCCGTCGCCTTGCATTCCGACTGTCTCCCCCTGCGGGTCCACCAGAGATTACATGAATAGTTCCATTGACCCGATCGTCATCGCTATCATTCCGTCGAGGCGGATGGTTACTGGGCGATTTACCATGAGGACTTCTAATTTCCTCTCTCCTTCTAGGACTTCTTGTCCTTTGTCTTCTTCGATCTGATCTTTCAACAAATTCATTTAATTTACCTTGTTGAATCAATCTTTCGATTTCTTGTTTCAGATGGTAACAATCTTCGGTTCTATGACCGTGGGCTCGATGGTACCTGCAATACAAATCGTAGTTCTTTGCCCCTGGTTTTGCTTGTGTGATTCTTTTGGCTGGGGGAATCAGATTATTCCTTTCTAGTATCACCAGAATGTCTTCTCTTGGGGTATTTAATTTTGTAAACTCCACATAACTAATTCGATCTCTTATATTTCTTTCCGGAGATCGAGGCCTGAGGTAGACATTGGGTCTTTTCTCTAGGTTACTTCCATTGTGATCTAATCTTTGAAAGACATTCCCCCTTCGGGGAAATCGATCATATTTCGTTACCCTATTCATCGGAGGTTTTTCAGGTTTTCTTGACCCTGAAGTCGATGCTTTATTTTTATTTTTGTCCTTGAAAGAGTTCATCTCTTCTTGGGTCATATATTTGGAGGCTAACGTCATGATTTCCGCGAAGGTTCTAGGCTGCTTTCGACTCAAAGCGTTGCCAAACTGCCTATTTTTAGTCAGATCGAATAGGATTGATATGATGTAATCAATGTTCGGAGAGTCAATCTTCAAAAGTTCCACATTGAACCTAGCTAACCAAGTTCTTAAAGACTCTCCTTCTAGCTGAGTTATAGTTCCTAGATAGCTCATAGGGAGTTTCTGTTTTTTCTGGCTGGCAAATTGTTGTTCTAACTTATTGCATAATTCTCTAAAGCTGAAGATCGAGTTAGGCGGTTGTTTTCCGAACCAATCCAATGCTAACCCTTCAAACGTCGTGATCATCAACTTGGCCGTATATTCTGCTGAATGAGCATACAAGCTCATTATATTGGTGAAACTAAAGATGTAGTCGGTTGGGTCAGTGGTTCCATCGTATCTGGGGAGCCGGGCAGGTAAAGATCCAGAAGCATGTGCTTCCCTGATTTCTAAACAGAAAGGGGAACACGCAGCTATGCTATCCTTTATTTCACGGGAACGAGGCCGAGGTTGCTGCAGAGTCAGAAGCCTTTGTTCGACTCGCTCCTCGACCATCCTTTCTATATCTCTTTCAGAGATTCTCTTGGTCGCTCGACGATTGATAACTGGGGGTTCGTCCGCGTCATCGATCGGTATCACAGTGCGGTCCTTTGATAGGCGAGGTTCAGATCGAGCATCAGCTCTTGCCTGATTAGTTTTTCGACCAAGGTTCCTTCCTGCTATGTTTGGTGGGGATATTTGAGATCGTTGGTCCGCGTCCGGACTTTCAGCTTGAGTTGACTGGTGGTCATTATTCACCCGAGGTTCCCTGACTTCGTTAGCCGCTCTTGAAGGACCAACGGCCGCCCTTACTGGTTCCGCAACTGCATGGGTTTGTAGAACTTGAGGAAAAAACGAACTTAAGATCTGAGCAATTTGTAGTATTTTTTCCTGGTCAGCGGAAAGCGGTGCGGCAGGGACGGATTGGATAGGTGGGTTAGGAATCCTACTTGTGGTAGGAGTTTGTCGCGCTCCGTCGTTATGATTGATGTTTTCGTTCGGCGCACCTTGTTCTTCTATAGGATCAAGATTCTGTTGGTTTACCGGAGGTTGTGTGTTATTAGCACTGACTCTTTGGGAATCTTCAGGCAAGCTATCCATAGCGCAAGAAGGTCGAGAATTCGTGCTTCTTCCTGCGTTACGTGCGCTTTTCCTTGGATTGACCATATTTCGTTCGAGCAATTAACCGACCCCACGGTGGGCGCCAACTGATTTAACCGAATTTCGTCTTAAGGTTTTATCTCAGTAAATTATTAAGAACAATTTAATATATTAGGGGTTTGGTTAAAGTACTCAGGATGGAGCAATTCAAGAATAAGCAAAGTAATATAATTGAATGGAAAACAACAATCAGAGGAGGCGAACAATAGTAGTATATTCCTTAGGTTAAATTTCGGATCCACAATACAATGTAAGATTTGCTATTTATAATATTCCTACTGTCCTAACTGAACTAGGAGTCCTATTTAGCCTAGGAAACCTGTATGGCCTTGGAGTATCGCTGGGCCCATTAAATCCCCTGGGACGGACAGTAGGTCGATCAAAGTAGGTCGATCAGATACGAATTTAACTGGTCGAGCCGATCTTGAAATCCCCGTTGGTCGGATCAATTCTGAACTGGCTCGATAAATACTTATTCGATCATAGGTACAAAATAGCCCTCATCAATACTCCCTCACTTCTCGAGCGTAATCGTAGCTGGAGCTCGTAGAAGTAGAAGTAGTTATTTTTTCCTTGTTGTTCATGAAGTATGCCTCGTTAAAAACCTTGTTCGGAAAAACCCTCTTCGGGATAAAAACCAAACGAGGAAAAAAGAGTGCATATCCATTTGAACCTTCCTCGTACAGACACGTATCTTGGTTAACGTGTGTCAGAAGATGTCAAGGTCTTTTCATGATTTTAATTGGCGGGAATATGAAGAGACGCGAAGGGTTGAATCCGTCTTTTCACAATATATATATATAGTGGAAATCAATGGATCAATTTACTTTTACCCCAGATTGATATTTAACCCTTCCAGCAGTAAAAGTTTACGTCGATAGTTTACCCATTTACTCATCCTCTCGAACACCTTTTATCCAAATATAAAGAAATGGCTTCGACCTCACAGAATCCTCCTTCTCCTACTCAAGCCGTTGGAGAAGAAATTCCATCTAATATTCCCAATCCTGATATCCTTTCTTCTGACAATGAGGCAATAGACAATTCCCAAGCAGAAGAAGTTAGAGATTATGCCGAGGATGAAGTAGATAGTTTGGTCGTGGAAATTATTCCAGAAGGAGAGATGATGTCAAGAGCGTCTAAAAAATCTAAAACGACCCAACCTCAGATTTCTGCACCTGTAGAACTTTTTCCTTCTCGATGGAGAGAAGAAGATCTACCATTGTTGAAAAGGGAATATGGTCGCTATTTTCCATCAGATTTTGAGATCATTATTCCTACTTCCGAGCAGAGAGTTAATACTCCTCCTGCTAACTGTCGAGCTTTTTATACGTCCCACTTCGACCATGGGCTCCGTTTTCCCCTTTCCTCAGTTCTCCGACAGTTTCTGGAGACTTTCATAGTCTCCTTGACACAACTTGTTCCGAACGCCATAGCTTTTATTATGGCATTTTCTGTTTTGATGGTTGCACGAGGTCTACAACCCTCTTTCCGAAATTTTCTTCATTTCTTTCGCTTTTCAGTATCGAGCTCCTCCAACAGAGGTTACTATTATGTTAGTCAGAGACCTGGCTACGCTATTCTCGAAAACGCCATTTCAAGCAATAGTATGGAATGGAAATCAAATTTCTTCTTTGTTAGAGCTCCGACCGTGTCTATCCTCGAAAATGGAGAAAAAGAGGAGTTTTCTCACGACTGGGATACAATGATCTTTGGGTATACGGCGGTCGAAAGGTGATCGGTCAGATGTCCCCAGATGATCAATTTTCATCTGCTTTAATTGACCAGATGAGGTCGGATAAATATCAATCGGCCTACTTGATCGGAGAAATCTTTCTTAGAAAGGCTGGATTAAGTTCACTGGAGTTTCCCATTTCATTGGATGATCGACCTCTTGGTAAGATCATTTCCCATTTTTAATTTATAAAAGGATCTATGAATTCGTTATTTACTATCGTCTAATTTCTTCTCAACGCAGCCACCCTAGTGGAGAATTGCCGTTTTTCAGTGGTTGGAAAATCCGTTCTCTCGAACTCAAAAAAGTCCTGGGGTAGAGCCCCCATAGAGCAGAAGGAGTCGAGAAAAAGAAGAAGAGATCAATTTATGGATTTGGAGAATATCGAGGAAGAGTCGTTTGAAGATGTTGATCCTATCAGAGTAGCTCCTCCTTCTTCCGCTCAAACCTCATCGGACATACCGTCTTCAAGCTCTCGCCAAGGCCGCGGTTATCCTCCTAAATTTCTTAGGGATCAACATGGTATTCTCGGCTGTCAATCCTGGTCGGAGCGTAACCCTACCGGTCCTGAAGCTAAAAGGAGAAAACAATTCTTTGACAAAGGAGGGGAGTATTTTACTCATGTCGGAGATATTGGTCATAAAGCTTCCCTGGTAGATATGATCGAGAGTCATCTTCAAGGGAAACGGGCGGCTGGGTATTCTGAGAAGGATACATTGATGTCTGATGATAAGGAAAACGTCGTCGATAAATCCATTCGAATTCTTCTTTCTTCGACCTTCACTCAAGATGTTAACAGGACGGTAAAGAAAAAACCCCTCGAGCAATTCGCAAGAGCAGCACATGCTCACGCAGTGGTAATATTCCTCAATTTCTTCTGATCTTTTAATAATCTATAATATTCTATTTGAAGGTTAGTCATAAAATTTTCTTTGTAATAGGCGGGTAATGCCTTGGTGTCCGCTTTATACGATATGGCATTGCATAGGGACCAATGTGAATTTGTCGAGGAAAGCAACAGAATCTTGAACGCAAGGGTCAAAGAACTTGAAGAGCAGCTTGCTCAGGTCGGTGATTCTCGATCTTCCGTGGAAACTCAACCTGTTCCTCTTGCTAATAAGGATTTAGAAACTGATAATCCGCATATTATTGGCATGATGACGGATGCTAGTCGGTATCAGGCCCAGGTCGATCAGTTAACACGAGAATTGGATGATCAACGAGTGTCACACACCACCGTAGTTAGCAGGTTGGAATCGGAGATTTCCTTACTTCGATCTCAACTCGCGGCAAAGGAAGACGATTCTACTGATTTGGAAAAGATCATAGACGAGCATCCATCTTCCGAGGTTGAGCCCATTATCCGAGGTTTTCTGGATTCCCCAGTACATACTGCCATAATTCATCAGAAGATCGGAAGTCTGCTTTTGAGCTCGTTCTATAAAGGTGTTGATCAATTAATCGAATCTGGGCAGATTCCTGACAAGCGTGATGAGTATCGCAAGGTTTTGGCTATTGAAAAGGATCGAAGTCTTCAAGATTATCCTCCTGAGTCTTTACCTTCTGTTGATTATAGCGGCCATCCTCTGGCTCATTTAGTCGAGGAGTATGGAACTCCAATTCCCGTGCCAGAACCTGACTTAGATTTGATAAAGGATATTATGGAGGATCAATCAGGCGAGGAGGAAGATATCGTCGATGAAGGGGATGTTGAAGGAGACCAAGTCAACAAGGGGAATGAAGGAGAAAAGGGAGGCTCGCCTTTGAAAGAAACCAACATCCATAGTTAGGACGTTTTTATTTCTTCTTTTATCTTGTCGTAATTGTAGATCTTTTGAACTCTGTAGAACATGTAAATTTCCTTTTATAATATATATGATTTTACTTAGATATACTACGTCCTTATGATGATCACAGTACATATTCGTTGACCTGCTTTTTCCTTACATTTGAATTTTTACTGTGCGCGCCAAGGTCCAAGGACATAACTGTCATTTCCTTAACTATATATAAAGGTGAATCTTTTGGAGTTTTTACCGCGCGTCCCCACTTGCGATATAAAATTTTCTTGTTATTGATCGGAGCTCATAGTTCGATTATTCATAAGAACCTTTGATTGTTTGATCATGAGTTCCAACTTATTTTCTGGAGCTTCAAAACGCTCTCTGCGGGGTTCTTCCCGACGAGACACTCCGAGAAAAAAGCCTCGACTGGAAAGTTCTCATCAATCGTCCACCCAAGGGGGAGCTTCTTCTCGAGAAACCGTGCCTCGATCTGACCCAGCGTCGTCTTCACCTAATGGACATCCGAAGAATGCGAAGTCTATTCCTTCACCATCGGAGAAAGCTAGGCATTCCTCGACGGGTCTTCCGATCCGTAATCCCTTGGTTGATCCAAGAATTCTTGAAACTTATCAGAATGAGGGTTCTCGATCTATTTCTCCTCCTCTTGTAAACCCAACAATTGACCAAGAGTCGCGTGTTATATCTCCTCCTCCAGTTAACCCATCAGCCAATGAGGAGTCTCGAGCTATCTCTCCTGCTCCCATCAACGATATAGCACACGAGGAGTCTCGAGCTATCTCTCCTTCTTCTGTCGACCAATCAACGGAGGAACGTCCTCCTTCCGATCGAGGTGTAACAAATCTACCCATAGGTCAAGAAAGTTCCCATCTGGTCGTAAATACTGCTTCCAATTCTGAGATTGCTGCTCCCAATTCTGAAATCGATTCCACTCTGCAATTAAGGGGGCCTGTGGAAGACATTCCAGAATTTTTCTTTGCCCATCCAGGTTCGCAAGTTGTTTCGACCTCTCAAGATACTCAGATTGTCTCTCCTGTTCGTATTTCACAAGGAGCGTCGAAAACTGGGTCAGGTCCCAGTCGTTCAGTAATTGAAAAGGTCGCAGATGACCCATCTCTTTTAGACGAACGTCCATTTAAGGAGCAGGTCGAAGAGATAACTGAGTTCGACATGGCCCATTAAGTCTTCTAGGTCGGACGACAGGTCAAGCAGATATGTTTGGCGGATCGAGCCAATCTCGTGGTTCGATCAGGTCGGATCGACCTTGATTCTCGTCGGATATTCCAAGTTGGTTATGTGTGCGAAATAGCCCTCATCACAGCAGACTGTGGATCTTCTCTTACTTGCTCAGAAAAAGTTACATGATGTTTGATAACGCCGTGAAAACGTCGTTATTACCTATCTCTTTAAGCCCAAAACATCTTGTTTTGATCCGAGTTTCTGTTTGTCTCCGCGTGTTTTCTTGTCTTTTGTGCTTTTGGTCCCTTTGTTCGGCCCTTGTTCGTTTTTCGTGTTTTGTTCGTGTTCTAACTGTGTTTATCGGTGATTTGCAGGATTCGACGCATTGAAGTAATTTCAGAACATCTTGTGCGTGAATTGCAAGTCACTCTCGACCGCGGGGGGGACCTAAAGCGAAAGAAAGAACAAAAATCAAGATTTTAGGCCCTGCCTCACCTCGCCGCCGCGAGGTTGAGGCTCGCGGCCGCGAGTTGGTGGCAGAGAGTTGTTTAAACTCTCTGCCTCAACCTCGCGGCCGCGAGGTCCAGCGTTTCTGAAGGCTCGCGGCCGCGAGGTTCGGTCTCGCGGCCGCGAGGCCTGCTCTGTTTTCTGCGCATTTTGGAGGGGCTTTTTGTACATAACCCCTTTTCCCCCAATTGTAATTGAACATTCTTTAGGGGACTTTTTGGTCTTAGTTACCATGATTTTTGGGGTAACTTAGGCATTAGGAACTTGTTGTTTTGCTAGGTTAAAGGGTTAGGGAGGAAATCAAAGACAACTTCTTGATCACTTTTCATCTCTTTGCCTCCATTGAAGACTTCAACCTTGCTTGCACTTTTGGATTGAAGAACACAAGGGCTTGAGAGAGAAGTTGTATTAGATTTCATCACATAAGCTTATTCTTAACCTTTATCTTATTTATTTTGTACTTATGACTTTGTTTAATGTAATGAATATTGTGTTGATTAATATGAGTAGCTAAGCATTTAACTCCTAGGTTTTTATGGAGCTTATGATTGATCTATGATTGAATGATGAGTTAATGGTTAATGCTATGCTTATAAGTGTTTGTTAATCTAGTTTGAGCTTTTGTCAACTTGTGGTTAGGCCAACCATAGGATGAAATGGATTGATCTCTAATTGCTAGACATAGTTGATTAAAGATTAGATTGTAAAACTAGATTGTGATTTGATTTTAGGATAGGAATATACCTAAGTCATTTCATGTTCTAACAAGGTTTGGAGCTAATGCATCACTTAGGTTTAATCCTTTTAGACATAAATTGGATTAGTCTATTTTGATAGGTTCGTACGCAAGTCGGAAGATACGTATGAATATTCTATGAAATCTTGAACAACAAACATAAGTATAGTTATCAATTTTGTGAATCAATCGTATTGGATCGACATAGGTGACATGGAAATCTAGGAATCTTTCTTAATTGAATCAAAGTATTCTTAATCATAACTCACTTCACTTTTAATTGTATAAACAAGCTACAATCTCACTACTATCACTCATATAAGTTCAAGTAAGATAATAGAATAGATTTTGATAATTATTCGTTTGATTCCTCGTGGGTTCGACACCCCTTATCACTTTATTACTTGTAAACGACCGTATACTTGCGCGATTTACGTACTCGTATTTGGGACGTAACAATGTTCTACTAAGATTATCATTTTTCTGGCAGTTGCCTTTATGTGAACAAGTTTTGTAGCAGTAGTATTTTTGATTGCATTTCTTGTTCTTTTTGAGATGTTTTGAGCAGGTGCTTCTTCTGAAATGGTTCTTTCAGAAGAGTCCTCTAAAGGCATTGCATCAATATCCCTTGCAACTTCAGAGATAATGTTATCAGCAACATCAGCTGTTCTAGCTTCAACAGCAGGGTTAGCTACTGTTTGAACAGCAGGCTCAACAACCTTAACATCAGCCTTTGTTTTCTTAGCCTTAACAGCAGGCTCCTTAGCTTCAACAGGCTTTTATTTTCTGCTGTTTCTTCTCGGGCGTCACTTTTTGTTTGGTTTCTGATTTGATGGCTTAATAAACCTTAACTTTTTTTGCTCTATGAATGACTTTCCCATCAGTCATTTCACAGCCTAAGCTCATCAGCGGATGACTTAAGAAGATTTTATGGTGATAGTGTCCTGTCTCCTTGTGATCTGCTATCACATAGAACACATAAATAGCCCAGTTTACTTTCATTCCATAGTAAACTTGATTATGCTATTTTTCGTATGAGAACAAACAAGGAAGTAATGCAAGCACAATTACTAGTCAGGGAATGTATAGATGTATAGTAATATTCCGATCTGATGATTATTGCCAATTTATATTCTTGCGTATCTTAGCTTGAATTTGTTATTTACTTTGCGATCTTTGTATTCATAGGTACCTTTCTCTCAGTGTATGCCAAGAGCTTCGACATTACCCCTTGCTCCTGTTGATCCGGAGATTGAGAGAACCTTTCGAAAGCGAAGAAAAGCAAGGAAGAAAAAGGGTAAATCTCTACCCATGGAAAATCAAGGAGTTAATCCGGCTATGGTGAACCCTATACCAATTGCTCCCGAAGAGCCAAATAATAGGAATCGACCTATTAATGAGTATGGTACACCTAAGTTGGATGAGCTCGGTTCTTGCATTGTCAGACCTACCATTACGGCACCTAACTTTGAGCTCAAGCCGGTAATGTTCAATATGCTAAATGCCGAAGGTCAATTTGGAGGTCATTCTAGTGAAGATCCTCATGCTCACTTGAAGAAGTTTATGATGACTAGTGATTCATTCATCATTGCGGGTGTAACAAAGGATGCCTTGCGGTTGATGCTATTTCCGTACTCATTGAGGGATCTCGCAAAAGATTGGTTGGATTCTCTACAATCCCAATCTATCACTTCTTGGGAAGATCTAACCGGGAAGTTCTTGAGGAAGTTTTTCCCTCCCTCGAAGACTACCAAATTGAGGAATGATATTCTAGCATTCCGGCAATTAGATCAAGAATCTTTATATGAAGCTTGGGAGAGATTCAAGGAGTTGTTGAAGAAATGTCAACACCACGGCATAGCGGAGTATATTCTAATGCAAACATTTTACAATGGGTTGCATGGACCTACTAGAGCTCTAGTCGATGCCACTGCGGGTGGTGCTATGCTTTCTAAGTCTTACGATGAATCGTGGGAAATTCTTGATACCATGGCTTATAACAATCACTCTTGGACGTCTGAGAGAGTAACTTCTACTAAATCTACTCCCGGAAGACTCGAATTGGATGCAATTACGGCATTGAGTGCCCAAATGGCGATTTTGAGCAATAAAGTGGACAAACTTGGCCAAAAGCCGGAAGTAGTCCAACAAGTACATGCCACGCCTCCTAGTTGTGTGACGTGTGGAGGAGCTCACACTTATGATATGTGTCCCGGAAATTCCGAGGCGGTGAATTACCTTGGGAACAACTATAGAAACAATCAAGGACATCCTCCATATCAAAACAACTATGTACCTCATTGGCAAAAGCATCCAAACTTCTCTTGGAGTAATCCAAACAATGCTCAACAACAACCATATCAAGGAGGTCATCAATCCTCCGCTCCCCCCGGGTTTCAAGATAGACAAAAGCAACCCGTAGAGTCAAAGCATTCATGGGAAGATGCATTTGGTGATTTCATGAAACATACCACCAAATATATGGTAAATAATGACTCGAAGTTGCAAGACGTCTTCAAACATCAACAAGAGCACTCGGTTGCTTTGAGGAACCTTCAAACTCAAATGGGGCAAGTCTCACAAGCTTTAAGTGTAAGACCTCAGGGAGCTTTGCCAAGTACGACCGAGTCGCCTAGAGAAGGATCAAATGAACATGTTAATGCTATTTCCTTGAGGAATGGAAAACGGTATGAAGGTCCGGCTATGCCTAATGAAAACTCAATGGAAGCCGAGGATACTCAACAAGGAAGTAAAGAGTCCTTGGTTGAAGAAGTGGAGTCGGAAAAGGAGGTGCCTAAAGAATCGATCATTTCGACACCAATTCCGGCAAGCAAACCAACTCCTCCGTTCCCTCAAAGATTTCAAAAGAAAAAGGATGAGAAGCAATTTGAAAAGTTCTTAAATATCTTGAAACAGTTGCACATAAATATCCCTCTAGTGGAAGCATTCGAGCAAATGCCTAAGTACGTCAAGTTTATGAAAGACGTGCTTTCAAAGAAAAGAAGATTGGGGGAATTTGAAACGGTTGCACTAACCGAGGAATGTAGTGCTATTTTGCAAAATAAATTGCCTCCAAAGCTCAAGGATCCGGGGAGTTTCACTATCCCGTGTACGATTGGTGATAAATACTTTGGTGCTTCGGATATGCCTCATTAAAAACCTAATCCGAAAAAATCCAGTGGGATAAAAACCGAGCTAGGGAAAAAGAGTGCGCATCTTAGAAGCCCCCAAAATGTCGAACCGCTTTTAGTAGTGGGTAGTAATAGTAAATGAAATAACCCTTCGAACTGAGAGTCCCTTCCAAGGTATTTTACGCCCCATCAATGCTTAAGTGTAGCTGAAGCTCGGAGGAGTAAATTTCTAGGTCGAGGTGCTGATTGTCCTCTAAACTGCTACTTTCCGAGCTGAAAAACCACTCTTCAAAAATCATGGGCCGAAGTGCTATTAATGGAAAGATAGTTTTTGAAATTACTGAGTGTAAGCTTAACCGCTGCGGTTACTCGGGGTTTGATTTGCAATTTACCCTTTTAACCTTATATATATATATGTTGACTTCAGAAGACCTGGGCACCATACTTCTATCAATTTCGGATCGGAGCAAATAGGTCGAGAATACGAGGATACGATATCTATCGATCTGTCAAGCGAATTCCTTTATAATTTCAGGCGCAAAAGATTTTAAAGGCAAGGCAATAGTGCAAGAGGGACCAGAATCTAATGCCGACTCTCAAGAACAAATTATAAATTCGTATAAAGCTTCCGAAGATGAAATGAGCAGTGGCGCGGGAATACCCATTAATTTCGGATCGTCCGAGGATGACGAAGCTAATGTTGAGGTTGGAGACGAAGCTAATGCTGAGGTTGGAGACGAGGCTGTAGACGAGGTCGGAGATGAGGGAGATGAATCCCCGTTAGCAGAAAATGAAATTTCAAGGTATAGGATTGGTAACGGTGTTCAAGTGAGTATCTATGACCTCGATGGGATTCCGAAGAAGGCTACCACTGCTAAGCTTCAGAAGACTGAGAAGAGAGTTGACGATATTATTTGCAGTTACGACCCCATTAAAGACCAAGCTGATTTGGAAGCCGAGTTCGGAAAATACCTTCCCGAAGGGTATTCGATTGTTATTCCTACCTCCGAGCAACGTGTCAACGCTCCCCCATCAGGGTGCCAAGCGTTTTATAGCAAACAGTTTTCATACGGGTTAAGAATCCCCTTTATCCCGCTGCTTGAGGATGTATTGGATGTCTTTTCTCTCGCACCGGCTCAAATTCTTCCGAATTCTATAGGATACATAGTGGCGTTTAGTGTTCTAATGAAGGCCAGGGGAAAACAAGCCAACTTCCAAAAATTTTGGCAAATATTCAAGATCAGTAATTCTCCGGCCTCCAACGCCGGGTTTTTATATTTCTCCCAACGCACAAATCAATCGATCTTATCGACCATGATTTCGAGCAACTCCACGGACTGGAAATGGGAGTTCTTCTTTATCAAAGGCCCCGACATGCTAGTCACCGAGGGAAGTTCGAAGATGGGTCCGCATAAATGGAAAGGCGAGAAGGACTGGGTTTATGGAAAATGGACGATTAAAAGGCTCATTCGCCCCGGTCTAAGTGAACGATTTGTTGCCTCCCAGCATTTTGATCTCTACCAATCGGCCTTCCTTGTCCGCGAGCCAATATTAAGGATGGCAGGCTTGAGCCAAGCTACTTTTCCCCTTGTAGAAACAATAAAGGACAAAAATCCCGAGGCACCAATGGACAAAAATCCCGAGCTTCAAGGAGAAGGAAATCCCGTGGATACCAAAGTCGAAGGGGATTCCCGAACACTGGGTAAAACACTTGACTTACTCGTATAATCTTCTTACTGCTATTCCAATCCCCTTATTCCAATTTAAAATCTTTTTTCAGGTGAAATAGTTGATGGATTCCGAGCCTCCTTGGTTGGCACAGCTGTTGCGTCAACCTCCAAGAAGGCCCAAGGTCAGTCCCGGAGGCAAAGTAAATCCACACGCGATCGTACAGGTCGAGCCGCTGATCAGCCCAGGGAGGACACTCCACTCGTGGATATGGCCGACACAGCGGACAACATCGAGCACGCTGAACCATTGCGGGTGGCTTATCCGGGAAGTTCCTTCGATCCCTCTTCTTCATCGCAAGTAGGCCATAGCCTATATTCCTTCAAGAAGATACTTGGGAAACAAAGTTTCGAGCAACGGATGCTCGAAGACCGAAATAACGAGGTTCCTGCCTCGAAGAAAAGGAGGACTCCCTTTGGTCAGAATACTGAGAATGTTCCTTGTCGCGAAGGTAAAACTAGACCCGATATGGTAGACTTCATTGACGATCACCTTCGTGGTCGACGGGCCACTGGATACTCCTCTAAAGGGACCATTCTAGATGATCGTGGAGCCGACGGAGAACATATGGTCGACAAGGCCATCAGGATTTTTATGGCGGGTCGCTTTGCCCAGGACCAACTTGAACACTTTGCTCAGAATGACTTTGAGCGTTTTGGTCATTTTGCACGAACATATCAAGAGGTCGAGAAATTTTTTTTTATTGCAAAGTTCTTTATTTTCATTATCCTTAACCATGATCTGATAATATTTTCATTTCCAGGTCGGAGATCTCTTTCTTCACCAAGCATACCGATCTGCTCTTCTGGAGGATGAATTCGACCAAGTGCATGTGGCACTCCGAAAATCTCTACTTGAGGAGGGCAAACTCCGAGCTCATGTTAATTAGATCACCGGCGAGCTAGCAGAGGCCAAAAAGGAGCTTGCAGAGGATAAGCAAGGGAAATATACACCTGCTGTCGAGGAGAGCCTGGTTGCAACGGTAGAAGAGAAAAGTGCTCTCGAGGAAGAGATCAGGAAGCTCAAAGAGGAGCTCGACCAAGTCAAGACAGACTCTGAACAATCATACGCTCGAGGTAAAGAATAGTCGTGTCTTACTTCAATTAGAGAGTTCTTGGAATCTCCTGCGCTCGACGCCATTGCCCGAAAAAGAGTAGGTGGAATTCTCCAAACTACATTCTTCAAAGGAGTTCAACAACTGGTAGCCGCAAAGGTTATCCCAGACAAAATGACTGAGTATGCTGGCCACATGAATATTCTGAAGAACTGTGAAGGAAAAGACTACCAAACCCGATCATCAACCTCGACGGACTGGGAAAAACACGAATTTGCACCCTTCGTGAGAGAGTTCGGAGTTCCCATGCCGAACCTAGACATGCTGGAGTTAGAAACATCTACCACCAGCTCGAGCTCCAAAGAAGATGATTCTGGGTGCGTAGACGACTTGGATATCGAGGGAAGCTCCGAAGATGAAGACGATGAAGAGAAATCAGATACTTGATTTACTTTGTAATAGGAGTAGGAGTTCGTTTTTTGTTCATGTAATTTTTTCCAAACTGATGTAATTCGCAGCTTTTCCTATCTTCTTATAATTTAGCGTTTTGATCAGTCGTCCAAAAATAGTCTTCACATATAGAGCATAACTCTTAGAAAACTTGAATCTTTTCCACATACCATAATCTGCTGATAACCGGACTTGAATTTTTACTCGAAAAAACTTGGGAGTTGCGAAGAAGTAATCATTTACTTCTCTATAAATATAAGGATAGTTAATATCAATTCACTACATCTTGTCATTCAATTTTTGGTTGGAACTCATAGATCGATAATATAAACCGAACTTAACACTTTTAACAGCAGACATGGACGACTTGATAGGCGAGATAACTGACCCTAGTCAGCTCTTTAAGGTTAAAAAGGAGAAACCCCTAAAAACATGAGCTAAAGATCCAAAGGTTTCTAAGGATCAAAAGGTTTCCAAACAATCCCCAAAATCGGCTAAAGCCCCGGAGAATAAAACAAAAGTTCACTCCTCGTCCGCAACTCCTAAACTTGAAACAACTCTCTCGAAAAAGGTGCCTATTATTCAAGTAGGAGATTCCCCAAAAGGATCTACTGCAGCTGTTAATGTGATGAGATCGGTGAGCATAGGCCGACTGAGCTACCTCGCTCTGATGGTTTACTGCTCGTCACAAATAAAAGGTCACGCCCGGAAGATCTCATTCAGACTCAGGAATCACGCCAGCTAGCTGAAGAAAATAAGCCACTGAGTGAAGTAATTAAAGCATCTAAGGCTCGTAAAGAGATTACTCCTGAAGTCCAAGAGAAGAGGGCCAAAATAACCAAGGCAAGCAAGGGCGTATTCGAGCAGCCTCAGCCTTTGAATAAAACACAGCTCCATACTCCAATAGAACCACAAACCCCCCTACTCGAAGTTCCATCTCCGATGTTACTCGCACCCTGACCGCGATTTACGAAGAGATGAAGGGTAAACCCCGAGCTGAGGGTACTTCTGAAATTTTTTCCTAGAATTTCGTTCTGAGTGAAAACCAAGTTGCCGAGCAAGAACTGCTGAGAGAAAAGAATGCTCGAGAAATTGTACAATCGGGCTCGGACTTACTTACTCAAGTGAGTTTTATAAACATATATACATATATATATATATATATATTTTTTTTATTTTGCTCTTTTTGCCCAATGCAGCTCGGGCATCACCTCTTCAACCTCGAATTCAAGTCGAGCTGGAGGCTGGACAACATGCAGCCATTACCCTCGAACTGGAGAAAAATAAGATTATTTTGCAGCAATCCCTTGAAGAAAATAAATCTATCGAACAGAAACTAACTTCCGAGAAAGAGAAGGCCATTAAGCAAAAGGAGGACCAAGTTCATGGAGAGTTGAACAAGAAATTGGAAAAGTTGAAATCTATGATTGAACAGAACCAGATGGACTCCGAGCGCCGTGAGTAAGAGGCGTATGACCGCGATTACGAGGCCCGCAGCGCTGAGCTTCGGAAAATTATGTCCGAAAATAAGCTGATCTAAAGAATTAGCTTTGTTGTAACTTTATCTTCATTGTTTTCTGTTGTAACCTTATTTTTACTTTTCCATACTATCGCTTGTAAGAACAAATAATTTTCTGAGTATTGACCAGTATGTCTTCCTCCCATTAACATTTTATTGTGTTTTTTGCTCGGAATATTTGTGCCATGCTTGAGATTTACTTGACTGCATGTATCTTACAGTGAAAGCACAAAGTAAGTTTTGATTTTGACTTGTAATGAACTGAATTTCCGATCTCAAAATAGGAATGGAAATAAATCTGCACTAACTTCTGACTGAGCCAGAGAATCTTCACTTTTTAGCAAAATTCCAATTTCGCCTGGCCAAACAATACCTATTCCTTGGGAAGCGAAATGTTCATCCGTGATTAATGTCTTCATCTGGGTCGTTAACTCGTCTTTAATCCTGACCGTTGAATCCCATAAACTTTCACTATAAAAAGGGCGTTTGATCAGTTAGAAAGCTTCCCTTTTTACTCAAAAAAATGACCTTTCAGATGACAATGCTTGGAACTCTTTTGCTTCCCAATCAATACTCTGAAATTCGACTTCGCACTTTCTTCCGAGTACTTGTGGAATCGAAAAATGGGGACCTCTCAAAAACCATGAAGTCTCCGATCCCAGAAAAATGGGATCCCCTTCGGAATACAGACAAATGGCCGACTATTGCTTGAGTATTTTGGGCAGGGTTGGCATTGCGGTTTTTTGAAGGGTTTCTCCGAGGGCAGAAAGGAAGGTCTACCTCGAGCATCAGCTCCTTCAAGGTTTTTTCTTGAAGAATGGTGACTTTAGGTCGAACTTTCGGATCTTAAAATGATGACTGTCCGCTTTACTTGTTGCCTCGGAGAAATGCTCGAGCTCGGCTGGTGGCAAGAATGCTGGAAGGAAAATGATGCTAAACAAAGATAGAAGTATGTAATTCATATTGCCTAACTTCAAAACCAGATATCATCAGACGATAACTGAGCGAGCTTTCTTCTTACAAGTCTACTGGACGGTCGAGCTTCATAGAATAGGATCCTAAATATGTAATAGGATTTGTAGTCGATCAGTGTGAAGAATCTTTGTAACTTTTTTACCTCGATTATTTGTAACTGTTCGGAATTATGAATGAACTATCTTTTAAGTAATTTTGTATCTCGAACATCTGTATCTACTCGGAATTTATGAATGTACTGTATTACTTCATAATACTTCGTGTCCTTGTAATTGCTCGAAAACTTATAATAAAATCAGAAGTTGAACTTATACTTCCATGTTTAGTCGCTTTATACTGCAGCTGCAGCCTTTTGTATTGTTTGAATTTCGTACAATGATATTCGTAGAATAATAATTTCAGTCGGAAGACTCACTTCGAGGAGTAAGATAATCGTTGAATGATAATTCAACTTGGCAAAAGTAAGGCACTCTTAAAAACTCAATACAAAATCAACTTGCTTAAAAATAATTAATCAATTTGCGAAGAAAACTTCGAGGAACAGAACTAATCCGAGACTGCCATAGCTCGAACACATTATCTGATGACCTTTTAAATATACAATTTGATTTTTACGCAAGTCAGTTTTTGGGCTGAGAATCTTAGCAACTGTTTTCACTCTGCCTAGATAGATTAATTTTTTGCCTTTTATCCGAGCAGTTTCCGATCTAAGGGTCATAGCAACAACTTCCACTCTTGATCGAGATAGTTTGAGTTTTCATAATTTTTTGTAAGGCTTTCACTCAAAGGTTTTTATAAGGCTGTCTGTTTCCGAGCTAAGAGTCATAGCAATAGCTTTCACTCTTAGTCGAGACATTTTGCTTTTATGCAAGTCTGTTACCGATCTAAGAGTCGTATCAACGACTTTCACTCTTAGTCGAGACATTTTGCTCTTTTTCTACAAGTCTGTTACCGATCTAAGAGTCATAGCAACAACTTTCACTCTTAGTCGAGACATTTTGCTTTGTATGCAAGTCTGTTACCGATCTAAGAGTCATAGCAACAACTTTCACTCTTAGTCAAGACATTTTGCTTCGTATGCAGTCTGTTACCGATCTAAGAGTCATAGCAACAGCTTTCACTATTAGTCGAGACATTTATTGAGGCGTTGGTTGGTGGAACTTCAGGTTGATGAGCTGCTCGGGATTTGTCACTTGGTTCATTGTTTACAGAGCACTGAGCTCCTGCAGCGTGAGAAGGCTCGCCGCGATTATATGTGAATCTCCTGGTGGTAGGCATTTTTTGATCTAACACTCAAATAGGCCCCATGGTTGGCGCCAATTGATTATGCTATTTTTCGTATGAGAACAAACAAGGAAATAGTGCAAGCACAATTACTAGTCAGGGAATGTATAGATGTATATTAATATTCCGATCTGATTACAAATTACAAGGGTCTATTTGAGCATTACAGGATGCAGTACAATTAGTAAACAAAATACAATGAGGGAGCTAATCTATGTCCCGAGGAATCCGAGCTGAAAGTCCGAGCAGGGTGCACCTGGGAATGCGTGCCTGATGTCATAAATGGGAATGGTATTTATAGGTATACTGGTGTGCTAGGTAGACCTTCCGCATGAGAATATGTCTCGGCCCAGAAGCCTGACCTGGGAGCCGGCCCAATAGTGAATCCGCGGAGTAGAGACAGATCGGAACTGGAGCCATGTGCAGTCAAAACGACCTGATCGAAAATCGTGTATTATAGGTCGGAAAACATCTTTCTGCTCGGAAACTATCAGATCTCGAGCAGGGGTATTTCCTAGAATAGAGCATGTGAAATATCCCTCATCAAAACTACCGTCATTGAGTGCATCCTTCTTTTAGGTAATCCATCAAGTGCACTGGTGCAATTTTCAATAATTTTGGCAAAGAAATCAGCCATTCTTTGAAATTCGTCAATCAGTTGAGTCTTCTTGAATGAACCGGTGAGAATTTCACACTTCTTAGCAGCGATCTTCCAGAAATCCTTTTCTAAAGGAGTAGCCAACACTGATAAATCAGTAGCTCCTTCGTTTGTCAAGCATACTTTTCACTTAACACAGCTGGACTGATACATATATCCTTCCCTCCAACTTTGGCTTTGATTTCCAGTTTCTCGAAATCAACCTTTGCACTAGCATAGAATTCATCAACCTCTGGACTGAACACCATTTGTTGGAGAAGATGAAGAAGTGAAGGGAGGTTTTGATGATTTCCAAAATTCATCAGCTAAGTAATGGAAGCTTAGCAACCTCTAGGAAATTCAATCTGAGAAGACAAGTAAAATCAGAAGGATTGAATTTTGGTCCAGAAGACTATTGATCTGATGTTGAGTTCGGAATCAGTCGGGTGAATGTCAGCAGAGTCAAATCAGATGAGTTCGATTTGAATCAGCAAAGTGTTCATCAGAAGAGTAGAGTAGAAGTGATCAGAAAGTCATTCCAACGGTAATAAATGCACTCGGTGTAATAAATGTTGTAAGAGAAGGGTATTAAAGTCCAATGATTGAAGAGAAACCTCGGATCAGCAAGGTGCATTTAATGCGACGTGATAGAAAGTACAGCAGAACTGTACAGAGAACAGTTGCAGAAGCCGTTCTGAAACAAGGACTAGTACTCGACGAAAATCTGAAGATCTGTCACTTTTCAACGGGTATAAATTCAAATCCTCAAGTATAAATAGTTCTATATTCAAGAGTTAGAGAAAACCACAACGAACACAACAACTGAGAGAAATTCAAGATCAAATTTTTCTAAGTCTCAAACTCAAGAACAGAACACTTATCAGCTTAGTCATCTGTTGACAAAAGCCGAAGTTGAAGATCTAATTTATACACAAATCTGAGTGATTCTATTAGAAAAGAGCGTTTTGAGAAGTGTAGATCCGTCTAAGTGAGTGATCTAGCTTCAGAGAGTAGGATTTCTTTGTGACTTCTTACCACGAACTTGTGGCTTTTCATTTGTTGAATTGCGCAAGCAGAGTATACTATAAACTTTGTGAATATAGTAGGAAGAGTGGACTAAAAGACATTCTTGTCTATATAACCACTACAAAAATTCTGTGTGTTTGTTTACTGCATTTTGACTTGCATATTTTCAAAGACTTCAAACATATGAACTAAACAAAAGATTTAAAAGGAGTTTAAAAACTGGGGTTAAAATCTTTTAAGTAAGAAAACAACTTGTTGAAAAATACTTGATATATCCGCTGCAAACAAGTATTTCAAACTCTGATTGTATTTGAATCAGATAAGTTAAATCAGACGAGTGGTCAACTCTACTGATTAAGCTAAGTGCTCAATTAGTGAAGTAGTCTCATGAGTTCTTGATCAGCTTACTCTGCTGATAAGAAAAGTTAGAGAAATTTTTGAAAAGTTTTCAGAGGTCTATTCACCCTCCCCCCCCCCCCCCCCCCCCACCCTCTCGACCTCATCTGACCACTTGGGACCAACACCATTGTTTCATGTGCTTCCATGTAGTTCACAAGCGAGGAGGCTTTGAATTTTACCATAATCTCCTTCATGAGTTTTGTACCAGTAGCGTGATACATCTCATAATTGAGACACCTTCCTTCAGCGTTAGCAGCAGCTTTGGAACCCATGATATCTGTGGAAATTAGTGTAGAGTGCAAGAGAAATCTCACAAGAAAACAGAGAGGATTAGTAGTTCTTGCGAGTTAGAAATTTTTTGAAGTGCGTAAAGTCACTCTTCTTGATTATAACTTTTTTCGTACGAGGATTAAATGGGAAAGTATGGCAAACACAATAACTAGAATAAGTGTGTAAACAATATGTATTGATATTTCGATCCCATTACAAGTTACAAAGTAGGCCTACTTGAGCATTACTGGATGCCGTACAACTAGTAAAATAAATACAAAAGGCAAGGAGCCAGTGCTAAATCCGAACTCTAGGTCCGATCTGGAGTGTTTCTTGGGAATTGTGCCGTTGTTGATGTCATAAATGCGCTGGGTATATATAGGAACAGTGATGAGCTAGCTAGACCCTCCGTAGGGGATTATGTCTCGGCCAGCTGCCCAGGTTAGTGGGTCGGTCCCACAGTGATCTCGAGGAGAGAGTATAGATTGGAAAATAGGATCTTATGCAAATAATCTGACTTGATCTGAAGCTGGGTTCTGCCGGTCGGAAATTAGCCTTCCAGGTCGGGGTCAAGGTCGAACTCGAGCATAGCTATTTCCTAAATAGTGTATACGAAATATCCCTCATCAATACCTCCCCACTTCTTGAGCGTAAGCGGAGCTGAAGCTCGGAGAAGTAAACACAGCATCGTGATAAGATTTTCGTTATGCCTCGTTAAAAATCTTACTCGGAAAAACCCAGTGGGACAAAATCCGAGCTATGGAAAAAGAGTGCATATTTTATCTGGAGGAACCCATAAAAGGTGAGATGCTTCGGATAACAAATAGACGAAGTCCCCGACCCGAGAGTTCCACTTCGATGAATCATCCAGTTATAACGATGTCTGAAACTCGGAGAAATAAATAATAGAGAATAGGCGTTGAATGATCTTGCATCGGACATACCTCATTAAAAACCTTACTCGGAAAAACCCAGAGGGACAAAAAACCGAGCGAGGGAAAAATAGTGCATATCGTCGAGAGATAATGATGTTAAACTGCTACCTATCGAGCTTAAAGATCACTTTTCAAGACTTTGAGGACCGGAAATGCCATTAGTGGAAAAATAATCTTAGAATTTACTGAGCGGAAGCTTAACCGTCACGGTTACTCGGGGTTTAATTTGCAATTTACCCTCTTAACCCTTATATATAAGCGTTGACCGGATAAGACGAGCATTGCTTCATAAATTACTTCAGTTCGGAGTACTCACATCGATAAAGACTTTTCCTCTTCGTCGATCATCAAAAAATAATCCTCTTCATAATGTCTAAAATGGAAAATACAGAGAACCCCACAATAATTCCCCCGAGGTCAGAATCCGACCTAGGATCCATGAGCAATCTCATAAACTCGTACGAACCGACGGGAGATTCCCCGGACGAAGTAAACAAAACCATCGACGAAACTATAAAGTTATTGGAATCGGATAAGGGTGAGGGAACTTCCGGTCAACCAAATGTGGAGGTTGGAGGGGACGGAGAGCAGAATGCGGAGCATAATATCGAGCGTGAGGGAGACGGAGAATAGAATGCGGAGGTCGGCAGCGATGCTGACTCGTCCAAAAAGCTGGAAGAGCACGAAATAATGATATACCCTATCGTGAACAACGCCTATATGAGGATTTTCGAGCTGGACGCCAACCTGAAGAAATCAAAAGCCACGGGGAAACTTCAAAAGACTGAGAAACGGGTCGGTGAGATCGTCTGTTCTTATGATCCGAATGGCAGCCGAGTGGAACTTGAAGCGGAGATAGGAAAATTTCTCCCAAAAGGATACTCATTAATTATTCCGACCTCCTCCCAACGCGTCGATGCTCCACCAGAAGGATGTCAAGCCTTCTACACAAAGCAGTTCTCCTATGGGCTGCAGATCCCTTTCATCCCGCTGCTCGAGGAAGTTTTGGATCTTTTCAACTTAGCCCTTGCTCAGATTCTCCCGAACTCGATCGGGTACTTGGTTGCTTTCAGCGTACTGATGAAGGCTAAGAATGAGCTTGCCAATTTCCAAAACTTTTGGCAAATTTTCAAGATTAGCAATTCCCAGGCCTCTAACGCGGGTTTGGTATACTTTTCTCAGCGGCCTAACCAATCCGTTTTATCGACGATTGTTTCCAGTAATTCCATGGACTGGAAAAAACAGTTTTTCTTCGTTAAAGGCCCTAAGGTGCCGGCATCGGAGGGGAGTTCGGAGATGGTCCCGCACCGGTGGAAAGGTCAGCGCTAGTGGGTGTACGGGAAACGTGAAATCATGGGCCACATTAAGTGGGGTCTCAGTGAACCTTTCATATCTTCCATGCATTCCGATCTATATCAATCCGCTTTCCTCATCTACGAGCCCGTGCTGAGGAAAGCAGGGCTGAGCCAGGCCACATTTGATCTCGCGGTCGTGGACGATCCTCGGACACTGAGTGAGATATTTTTCTGAATTCGCATATATTACTTCATTTTTAAGGTCTTAGTCCCTTGACACCACTTTTTCCTTTACGTAGGTGAGATGGTAGAGAGTTACCGAGCTTCCATTATCGGTAAAACTGTTTCCTCTACCTCGAAGAAGACGCCGGGCCAACCGAGGAGGCAAGTCAAACCCCAACAGGCACACACTAGCCGAAGTGTCTGATGAGGGCTATTTCTACACACATAATCAAGTATGGAATTTCGAGGAGGATCAGGATCGATCCGACCGTGACTACAAAAGATCGGCTCGGCCTGACAAAATATATCTAATCGATCTATTGTCCGACCCAGGAGACCAGTTGGGCCATGCAGTACTCCCAGGCCATGCAGGATTCCTAAGCCAAATAGGACTCCTAGTTCTCTTAAGACATGATGAATTGTATAAATAGTGAATCTCACAATGTATTAGGGATCCAGAATTTGACCCATCAATGATAATAGTACAATTGTTCTCCTCTCATATAATTGTTTTTACGTATTAAACATAATTCATATAACTCTTGAATTGCACCATCCTGAGTATTTTAACCAAACCCTAAATATAAAGTTCTTCTCTTAATAATTTACTGATATTGAACCTTAAGCGAAATTCGGTTAAATCAGTTGGCGACCACCGTGGGGCAAGGTTAATTTCTCGATCGAAATATGGTCAATCCAAGAAAAAGCACACGTAACGCAGGAAGAAGCACAAATTCTCGGCCGTCTCGTGCTGTAGATAGCTTGCCTTAGAATTCCCAAAGAATCAGCGCTACAAATATGCAGCCTCCAGCCAATCACCAAAATTTAGATCCTGTAGAAGAACATGCTACAGCAAACGCTAACATCACTCAAAACGCAGGGGGACAACAAACTCCTAACGCGAGTCGGGCTCCTAACTCACGCGTTCGATCCGTCCCTCCTCCCCCGCTACCGGCGGACCAGGAAAAAATACTACAAATTGCTCAGCTTTTAAGTTCAATGTTTCCTCAAACTCTACCAACTGCGCCAGTCGCGGTACCAACAAGGGCTGCAGTTCGTCCCTCGAGGGTGGTTAACAATGACAGGGAACCTCGGGGAAATAACGATCGTCTATCGACTCAAGCAGAGAGTCCTGATGCAGACCAACGATCTCAAATCTCCCCACCGAATGTAGCTGAAAGGCACCTTGGTCGATCGACGAGCAACTAGGAGAGTCTCTGAAAGAGATATTGAGAGGATGGTCGAGGAACGACTGGAGCAAAGGTTATTAACCATGAGATAACCTTGGCCACGTTCCCGAGAAGTCCAGGATAGTATAGCAGCCTGTTCTCCATTCTGCATAGAAATTAGAGAGGCGCAGGCCTCGGGGCCTTTACCGACCAGACATCCCAGATATGACGGAACTGGTGATCCAACTGATTACATATTCAGTTTCACAAATATCATGAACTTATACGCTCATTCAGCAGAGTACACGGCAAAGCTAATGATCACAACCTTCGAGGGATTAACGTTGGACTGGTTCGGAAAGCAGCCACCTAATTCAATTTTCAGTTTTAGAGAACTATGTAACAAATTAGAGCAGCAGTTCGCTAGCCAGAAAAGACAAAAGCTCCCCATGAGTTACCTAGGAACTATTATCCAACAAGAGGGAGAATCCCTAAGGACTTGGCTAGCTAGGTTCAATGTTGAACTGTTAAAAATCGACTCCCCGAATATCGATTATATCATTTTGATTTTATTCGACCTGACGAAAAATAGGCAATTTGGCAATGCCTTAAGTCGGAAACAGCCGCGAACTTTTGTGGAAATTATGACGCTAGCCTCGAAGTATATGACTCAAGAAGAGATGAACTCATTCAAAGATAAGAATAAGAATAAAGCATCCACTTCGGGATCTAGGAAGCCTGAAAGACCACAGATGCAAAAAGCAATGGACTACGATCGATATCCTAGAAGGGGAAACGTTTTCCAAAGACTGGAGTTTAGCGGGGGTAACCCTGAGAAAAGACCTAATGTCTACATCAGACCTCGGTCTCCAGAAAGGAAAGTAAGAGATCGAATCAGCTATGTCGAGTTTACCAAGTTGAATGCACCCAGAGAGGATATCCTGGTAATACTCGAAAGAAATAACTTGATTCCCCCAGCAAAGAGAATTACTCAACCCAAACCTGGGACGAGGAACTACGATCTATATTGTAGATACCATCGAGCTCATGGTCATAGGACCGAGGACTGCTATCACCTAAAACAGGAAATTGAAAAGTTAATTCAACAAGGCAAATTGAACGAATTTGTGGACAGAACAGATCGGAGAAGACAAAGGACACGGAGTCCTAGGGGCAGGGAAGATAATAGAGGCCCTCGCGAAAGGTCCCCCAGCAATCGCCCGCCTCGAAGAAATGATATCGAGGACGATCACGTCAATGGTACCATACACGTAATCTCGGGCGGTCCAGCTGGCGACGATAGTCGGAACGCGAGACGAAAGACAGCCCGATCTTTGGAAAAAGAAACTACTTTCCCTAAAGAAGTTTGGGCGCTCGAAAATAAGAATTCGATCAAGGAAACCATCAGCTTCGATGAAAGTGAAGTCCCTAGAAATATAAATTGGGACATTAATGAAGACCATCCTGATTTCCCAATGGTCATCTCACTCAGAATCTCCGATTTTAATGTTAAAAGAATCCTGATTGATAATGGAAGCTCGGCTAACATCATAGCCGTCGAAGCTTTGAATCAAATGAATCTAGGAAAGATAACTCTTCAAAGAGTGGCCACGCCACTAGTAGGGTTCGGAGGATCAGAGATAGCTCCGGCAGGAACTATCAATTTAAGCGTAACTCTAGGGAACAAACCTCATCGAGTGGTAAAAATGATAAAGTTCTTGGTGGTAGAAACGCCTTTCGCCTATAACGCCATCTTGGGAAGACCGGCTTTAAACCAATTCCGAGCGGTTGTTTCAACATATCATCAGAAGATAAAGTTCCCTACGATCTCTGGGGTCGGCGAAATAGTTAACGACCACTGTATGGCATGGGATTGTTATAATACATCACTATCTTTGAAAAGAAACGTCGACCCGTTAACACCATCAAAAAGGAAATCGGTAGGATCTTCAATGGAGAAAGCCCTAGAGCCTGAATTGCCTAGTACCAAAGGATCGATAAAAAGGGAAAAGAACCCATAGATCTGACTTTACGTGCACCTGAGCATAAAGAGATCAAACTTATCGAAAATGATCCGACCAAAATCACTAGGATTGGAACGGAACTGTCTCCACGCGGAGAAGTCATGTTGATCAACTTCTTAAGAGAAAATATAGATGTGTTTGCTTGGAGCTCGGAGGATATAGTGGGGATCGATCCAAGAATAATAACCCACTCTTTAAAGATAGATCCGAGCGCAAAACCGGTTAGACAGAAGAAAAGAAACCACGGCCCTGTGAAGGACAAAATAATAAAAGCAGAGGTCGAAAGGCTTTTATTGTCCAAGCAAATAAGAGAAATACACTTTACTGAGTGGCTATGTAATGTCGTACTTGTCTCTAAAGGTGACAAGAAGGATAACAAGTGGAGAATGTGTAACGATTTTACATACTTAAACAAAATGTGTCCAAGAGATCCTTACCCTCTCCCAAGGATCGACCTCTTGGTCGACTCGACAGCAGGTTTTGCAATTTTTAGTATGATGGATGCATTCCAAGGATTCTACCAGATTTTCATGGACGAAAAAGATCAAGAAAAGACTGCTTTTGTTAACGAACAGGGAGTATATTGTTTTATAGTAATGCCTTTCGGACTGAGAAACGCCGGAGCAACTTACCAACGATTGGTGAACTTGATGTTCAGAGAACTGATCGGAGAAATAATGGAGGTTTACATCGATGATATGTTGGTCAAAAGCATGAGCGAAGAAGACCACATTCAGCACCTTGATCGGTGCTTCAGAATTTTAAGGAAGTATGGAATGAAATTAAATCCCTTAAAATGAACCTTTGGGGTAAGATCTGGAAAATTTTTGGGTTACCTAGTTCATGAAAGAGGCATCGAGGCGAATCCAGAAAAAATCCGTGCTATCACCGAAATGAAGCCTCCTAGAAATATTACCCAAGTGCAAAGCCTGGTAGGAAAAATTGTTGCCCTAAATAGATTCATATCAAGGTCAGCAGATAAGAGTCTGCCATTCTTTCAAACGTTGAGAAAAGCTAAGACCTTCGAATGGACCGAAGCTTGTGATCGTGCTTTCGACCAATTGAAAGAATATCTGACCTCACCACCGTTGCTCGCCAAACCCGCAGAAGGACAGCCTCTTTACATATACATCGCTATTTCCGAAGCAGCAGTAAGCTCGGTTATGGTAAAGATTGACGGCTCGGAGCACAAGCCAGTCTATTATTTGAGTAAATTACTGCAAGGAGCCGAAAAGAATTACCTAGTGATCGAAAAATTCGCTTTGGCTTTGGTAACATCAGCACGAAGATTGCGACCTTACTTCCAAACATACAAGATTATCGTGCTTACTAACCAACCTTTAAGGCAAATTTTGTCGAAACCTGAGGCCTCGGGAAGACTAATCAAATGGGCCGTAGAACTGGGACAATATGAAATCGAATATCAACCTCGAACGGCAATCAAAGCTCAAGTACTTGCTGACTTCCTCCTAGAGATCCCGACGAGCCTGGAAGAAACGTCCACTAGTGATAATAATGTTATGATCGTTGATAATCTAACATGGCTTATGCATGTCGACGGTGCATCGAGCAGAGATGGGGGGGGGGGGGGGGTGCTGGAATCAATTTCCAAGAACCAAATGGTGAAGATATGAATTATGCCATCACCCTAGACTTCATGGTAACTAATAATGAAGCAGAATATGAAGCCCTGATCGCTGGATTGGAAATGGCGATTCAAGCCAACATAAAGAATTTAAATGTCCTAACGGATTCGGAGCTGATTCAAAGACAGATAAGTGGAATGTACGAGGCAAAAGAATACAATATGATAAAGTATTTGGCGAAGGTAAAAGAGTTGACTGGACAGTTTGAAAAGTTTGACATTCAAAACATTCCACGTGAAGAAAATCGATGGGCTAATCAACTATCCAGATTCACAGGAACAAGAGATGGTAAGTCTAAAAGAGTAATTACCTGGTTAATCTCCAAGACACCATCCATCGATCTCGATACTATTCCCGTAACCGAAATAATGGATATCGACTTAGCAACAGACAGCTGGATGACCCCATTGATCACCTATCTGACGATGGAACACTCCCTGGCTGTAAAAACGAAGCTAGGAGAATAAGATATCGAGCCCCACGATATGCCATGGTAAAGGAAAAACTCTATAGACGATCTGTTTCTGGAATCCTGTTAAAATGCATTCCCGAGCACCAGGTCCAAAGTATCCTCCATAGTATCCATGAAGGAGAAGCTGGGAATCATAGTGGAGCTCGGGCACTCACACTCAAGTGTTTAAGAACGGGGTATTACTGGCCGACGATGTATGCAGATGCGCAGGATTACGTCAAACATTGTCATCATTGCCAAGTGCATTCAAACATAATACATCAACCAGCAAAGACTATGCACTCGATCCCAAACTGCTGGCCTTTCGATCAATGGGGTATTGACATAGTAGGACCTTTCCCAATCGCCACATCAAAAAAGAGCTATGTCTTAGTCGCTGTCGAGTATTTTAGCAAATGGATTGAATGTATAGCCTTAGCCCGAATAACACAGTTTCAGATTATAAATTTCCTTTGGAAAAGTATAGTCTGTCGTTTCGGAATACCGAGAATTTTGATTTCGGATAACGGAACTCAATTTGCTGGAAAACAAGTTCAAGAGTGGTGCTCGAAGCTTGGAATACAACAAAATTTCACGTCCGTCGGACATCCTCGAGCAAATGGGCAGACAGAAGTAGCAAATCGAGAAATCATCAAATCTCTGGAAAAACGACTAGATGAAGGTAAAGGAAAATGGTTGGACGAACTTCCCGACGTCATTTGGGCTAACAGGACGACGGTGAAAGCCTCCACCGGTGAGAAGCCATTTAGTTTGGTCTATGGATCGGAGGCGGTTATCCCGGTTGAAGCATTAGTCCCCAGCCCAAGAATCGAGTTGTTCGATAAAGAATCAAATGATCAACTAAGAAAAGATGACATCGATCTAAGTGAAACAATGAGGGAAAAAGCCAGTCTTCGTTTAGAAGCAGCTAAATCTAGCATGGAAAAGGCCTACAACCAAAGAGTGAGAATAAGGTCGTTCAAGGAAGGCGATTTGGTGCTTAAAAAGGTTGAAGTGTCAAAACATGTGGGTAAATTACAACAAAATTGGGAAGGCCCTTATGTGATCACGGCGGTCGGAAAAAAGGGATCGTACAAAATTGCCCATATGGATGGAACTCCACTTCCTCGAACATGGAATGCAGTAAATCTCAGAAGATATTATGGTCGTTGAATTCAAAAAATGAAGTTTTGGATATCAGACAGGATTTTACAAGGAATTAGCTTAATCTTTGATTTTTAGTTTTGTAATGTTATTCTTTCTTTTCGAACACCAGGTTTATCCATGATTTTAATAAAAGCTTTTGCTTACGTCGCACTCAAAAGGCCATTGTCAAGGTTCACTACACACAGGTTAAAACCAATAATTGGTATACAACCTATGTACAAAAAATCTTTGAGTGAAATCGATTGGGTCGGTATAAACTCATCAATCTCCAAACAAGCGATTTAAACGGGTTAAAACCAATCATTGGTATACAACCTATGTACGAAAAATCTTTGAGTAAAACCGATTAGGTCGGTATAAACTCGTCAAATCTCCAAACGAGCGATCTCAACAGGTTAAAACCAAAAATTGGTATACAACCAAAGTACGAAATATCTTTGAGTAACACCGATTGGGACGGTATAAACTCATCGATCTCCAAACAAACAATCTACATAGGTTAAAACCAATAATTGGTATACAACCTAAGTATAGAAAAATCTTTGGGTAACACCGATTGGGTCGGTATAAACTCATCGATCTCCAAACAAACAATCTACATAGGTTAAAACCAATAATTGGTATACAACCTAAGTATAGAAAAATCTTTGAGTAAAACCGATTGGCTCGGTATGAACTCATCGATCTCCAAAGGAACGACCTTAACAGGTAAAAACAATAATTGGTGTAAAACCCGTCGATCACCAAATCAGATAAACAATGAATAGAAATATTCAACGTAATGGCTACATAAATAAAATTATAAGATAAAACCGGCTAGCTTGGTACACACGAAGATCTTATTACAGATAATTTCGATTGAAAATATCATACAAATTGGATCTGTTCACGTTTCCTAGACTATTACAAGAAAGAATACATGGAAGGAGCTGCATGAATCTCCTTCATTTGGTCGACAGTTGATTAAACAAAAGATCCTATAAAGTACAGCTCGATCGGAAAGCAGACTTGTAAAAAGCAATCTTCAAAATCTCCTTGTCGACCGATGATGTCTGAATCTAACGCAAGGCTGCTTGTGTCGCGGGCTTATGTATTTGTTTACCTTCGTACTTTTTCCAGCCTTCTTGCCACCAGCTACGCCAGATCGACCAAGGCAACCGCCTTTAGGTTCCGTGATTACGATCGCAAAGCTCGGAATCAGAGAGAGCTTTGTGAGATCATAATTCTTTACCGGTCGATGGTGGTCAGCATTCCCGATCATGTTCTCTAGTTTTAATGAACTGACCAGCTTTCCACCGACCACGGAACTACTACAACGGAATGCCACCGTACCGACCCTTATCCATTTGCACATGATGGCCGGTACCTAGTAGACACTCCGGTCGATCCCCAATATTAGGGATCGGAGATTTCAAGGTTCTCAAGAAATCTCCACTTTCCAATTCCACCCATTCCAAGTCGACGTAATTAGTAGATTCTTCAATTTCCGAGTTAGGTGGACGACCACCGTTCTGAAGAAAGAGCAAGTACATTATTTGGAAATTTTTACTTTGTATGGTAAATGAGTTAAAGTTGAGGAATTCCTTTTATAGATGAGGGAGTGAAAATCCAACGGTGGAACTCAAACACAATCAACGGTAATTACTTGATATCGGGATTTACGTTACATATTGGTAACTAACAGCCATAAATGCGGGAATTGAATTAATTACACTTTCAAGATGGTCGATCAGATATTATACTTTAGATCGATAGTTAACATGTAAAGATTATCATTAAAAGGGATATATTACACGTCCAAGATTCCTATCTACACAAAGACGTCGATCGAAAAGCTGGCCACTCTATCTATAATATACCAAGGACAAATTTATCTTCAGTAAATCGCCATAATAGCGGATGTTGTGACATAGGCGAGCTACGGCATGTGTCGTCTTTACATCTACTTTGCGAACAGTGACGAGAAACTAAAGTTCAGGTTCCTTCCTCTGGTCGGCAACAATTATGGATCGAAGAAAACCCACATGCCACCACAACTCGACCACCTTGAAGAAGCCGATGCTTTTCTTTCGCTGAGTAAGGTAGGGATCAGAAGGGTCTCATACATGGCATCGCCGACCTGTTGGAAACAGGTTGATTTCGATAAGCCAAGAATCCAGCTTTCCTCTGATCTCGACCTCAATCATATGGCGAAATTTATCGTCGACTAATCCCCAATTATGAGGTTCGCCCGACCATCAGCATATAAGATGGAGATTTCATTTTTCCAATTCCTCCCATGCCAAGTCAAGAATTCCTCATTGGATAAGGTTAACACATTCTGGTGGTCGACGATGCTTTTTAACAGCAAAAAATTCCCCTTGAGACAATTCCATTTTTGAGGAATAAGGAAGCATGGAACAACCCTTTTTATAGGCTAGCAGCGCAGGATCCAATGGTATCACATTAAGAACCAATCTACGGTCCAGATTTTACGCGTTTACGGTTTAACTCACAAACGTTGGGTATATGATCAATTAATGCTATAGAACTAAAGTACAAGACTCCAGATAAATAAATCAAGAATAATTAATTTTATTCAAATCTTTATGAGAGTCATTACAGTTCATAAAAACAGCTGATAAAAAGGAAACATTACATCTACCTTCAAAAATCTAACTACAATTGTTACTAGTACTAGCCTACTATGCTACTCCTCGGAATGATCTGCTCCTTCAATCTGACGTACTCCGTACCATTGTGAAGTGCGTATATTTGCTGATGCTGGTGAATTGTCGACCTTCAAACGGGTGACCTTGTAATCGGGAAGCATGATGCATCGGTGGTCGATCACAGTACCAAGAGCACACTGAGAGAGGAATGGTTCAACGGGTAATTCCCTCTGCAAACGATGAAGGAAAGAACTTTGCTGTCGTACAATTGAGACAGGTTCGTTCTCCGTGCATTGGAGACAAGTTCTCCAGCATACCTGCCTCGGGGGACACCATCATTTTAATAAACTGACCAGCTCTCGGCTCTCCCGAAAAATTTGGTTTAATATCTCCACCATATTCGACATGCCACAAGTACCAGAATGAAATACTTATAGAAGACATCTTTTTTCTATCTTTTATCTTTCCTACTTCTCATATGGGTTATTTATAGCATAGGAAAACATTCAGTTAATGCACGAAGCATACGAAACATCCTACGGTTACGGCACAACAAACTAGACGACTTTTCATCTCCCGAGAAAATAGACAACAGTTATGCTGATATCCAGATCGGAATGATTTATAATTCCACATATAAAACGATCAAAATATCGAGAAGCACTGTTCACCGCAATAAGAGTTCATTTTATTTACATTATATTTACACAAAAAAAAAAAAGGAAAGACATTTGTCTACTCTTCTAAAGGATGATCGGGACTTGATTGATGAGCAAGATAAGTCATCATCTCTTTCGCACGCTGCTTATATCCGAGAGAAAAACCCCTCTCAAATTCAAGCCTTTTTCCTTTCTCGATCTGTGACTGAGTGATTTCCTCAAGGTTCTTATTTATTTGCAGTAGGTCTTCTTTCTCCTTGACTAGCAGCTCTTTATCACTCTCCAAAATGCTATTTACTCGAGCCAAGTCTTCCTTTTCTTTAGAAAGCTTTTCATTAGTAGATCGGAGAGTCTCGGCTTCCTTCATCAACGCTCGATGAGCAATAGCAATTGTATTCATCCGTTCAAGGGAGTCATGTCGAGAATAATAAGAATCGTCATTTTGTATCCCAAGCTGAAGAACTTCATGCTTAGCCTATTATGGGAACATCAAAATACAGAAATCAAAGAATTGATCAAAGATGATTTTCTATCAAAACAAAAATAATCCACTTACCATCTCCAAACGCTTAAAAATGGATTGAACAAGCTGCAAAGAGGAATGGTCCTTTAATTTATCGAGCTCCTTGTGCAAAATAGTACCCATTCCCAAAGTCCAAGAAACCCCATCAGGCTTGAGGGATGTTGGAATGCAGGCATTAATCGAAACCCCCCCAGATCGACTCATCTCGAACTCCGTTATATCTTCGACCTGCTCCTTAAAAGGACGTTCGTCCAGAAGAGACGGATCATCCGCGATATTTTCAAGACCGGAATGACTGGGACCGGACCCAGTTTTTGATACAACTCGAGAATGCAAAGGGACGAAGAAAGACTCAGGAATATCTTCCACAGGCCCCCTTTGTTGCAAAGTTGGCTCAACCTCAGAGTTGGGAGCAGTAATTACGACCTGTTGAGAACCTTCTTGACCTGAATTTTGATTTGTCAGATTTTGATCGGAAAGGGGACGTTCCTCCAATGATCGGTCGGTGGGAGAAGTAGAAATTGCTCGAGATTCCTCATTAATTGAATGATCAACTGGAGGAGGAGAGATAACTCGAGACTCCTCATTTGTTGATTGGTCGACTGGAGGAGGAGAGGTAACTCGAGACTCATGGTTGGTTGCTTGGTTTACAAGTGGAGGAGAAGTAGATTGAGAACCCTCATCCTGGTAAGCCTCAAGAACTCTTGGATCAACCAAGGGACTACGGATCGGAGCCCACGAAGGTCCCGTTGAAGAGTTCGTTGTCTCCTTTGGCGGAGAAGGAATATTTTTCACTAGACTTTGAACCCCTCCTGAAGACGACGACACCGGATCAGATTGAGGTATGGTTTCCCGAGAAGAAGCTCCCCTTTGGGAAGAGGATTGATGAGAACTTTCCGTTTGGGATCTTTTCTTCGGAGTATCTCGTCGGGGAGGACCTCGCAGAGAACGTTTTGCAGCTCCAGAAAAGAGGTTGGAACTCATGATCGAAAATCAGTAATTCTTGTGAATTATCGAACTGTGAGCTCCGATCGACAACAAGAAAATTTTATATTGCAAGTGGGGACGCGCGGTAAAACCCCAAAGAATTACCTTTATATATAGTAAAGGAAATGACATTATGTCCTCAAACATGGGCGCGCGCAGTAAAAATTCAAATATATGACAAAAACAGATGATTAACTTTATACTACGATCGTAAGAACGACGAAAGATATTTTAACGAAAATCGCATATATGAGTCGATAGAAGAATCTTACATTAGCTGTACTTACAAAATTTGCAAGATCTGCGAAATAAAGTAACAAAAGACCCCTACGTCCTAAAGACGACCTAAGATGGAGAGTTATCTACGTGGACAATCTTTCTTCACTTTCTTTCTCTCCTTCATCATCTTGATTTCCTTCAGTACCCCTTTCATAATCCTCGTCTCCTTCTTCATCTTCTCGATCTCCTTCTACCTGCTCTATTAACCCCAAGTCGGGCGCGGGTACGGGAAACGGAGTTCCGTACACTTCAACTAAATGAGCTAAAGGATGGTTACTGTATTCAACAGAAGGCAAGCAGTCGGGAGGATAATCTTGCAGTTTTCGATCATTTTCAATCGACATAACCTTGCGATATTCATCGCGCCGATCGGGAATCTGTCCGGACTCAATTAGCTGATCAACCCCCTTTAAGAAGGAGCTCAAGAGCAAATCTCCAATTTTTTGATGAATTATGGCAGTATGCACTGGAGAATCAAGAAACTCTCGAACAATGGGCTCAACATCGAGGGACTGATGCTCATCTATGGCCTTGTCCAAATCAGAGGAGCCGTCTTCCTTGGTCGCAAGTTGAGATCGAAGGGCAACAATCTCCGACTCCAGTTTGCTAACAGAAGTGGCATGTGCAACTCGTTAATCTTCCATTTCTCGATTCATTTGATCAACCTGTGCCTGATATCGACTAGAATCCATCATCATACTGATAATATGAGGGTTGTCGGTCTCCAGGTTCGGATTAGCAATAGAAGCAGGCTGGGTTTCAGCAGAAGCGCGAGAATTATTAGTCCGAGCAAGTTGATCTTCGAGCTCCTTGACTCTAGCGGCTAAAATTTTGTTGCTTTCTTCAACATAATTACATTGTTCTCTATGCAACGCCATATCATACAGTGCGGACACCAGGGCATTACCAGTTTGTGACAAGGATAAATTGTCTAAACATGGGGGGAATAGAATACTGAGCTTTATTAAAAGAATTAGAGGAGTTGAAAAATGTTACCACTTCATGGGCATGTGCTGCCCTTGCCAACTGTTCGAGAGGTTTTTTCTTAATCGTCCTGTCTACATCTCGGACAAAGGTTGAAGATAGAAGGAGTCGAATGGACTTATCAAGGACGTTCTCCTTATCATCAGACATCAATGTATCCTTCTCGGAATATCCAGCTGCCCGTTTCCCTTGGAGATGACTCTCAATCATATCTACCAGAGAAGCCTTATGACTAGTATCTCCGACATGAGTAAAATACTCTCCTCCTTTGTCAAAGAACTGAGTTCTTCTTCTGGCTTCGGGGCCGGTAGGATTATGCTCTGACCAGGACTGACAACCCAGAATACCATGCTCACCCCTGAGAAATTTGGGTGGATAACCACGGCCTGTACGAGAGCTTGTAGACGGTATATCCGATGAAGTCCGACCAGAAGGGGGAGGAGCTACTCGGATAGGATCTGCGTCCTCGAACGAATCCTCTTCAATATCCTCCAGGTCCAGGAGTTGATTTCTTCTTCTCTTTCTGGATTGCCTCTGTTCTATGGGAATTTTGCCCGATGACTTTCTCGAATTTGAAAGAACGGATTTTCCGACCACGGAAAAACGGCAGTTCTCGACCATGGAGGCTGCAGCGTGAAATCGATTAATAGTAGTGAACGAAAAATTCACAAACCCTTCTCTGAAAAGACTAAAGTGACTAAACAGAAAAAACCTTACCTAGAGATCGATTGTCCGACGGAATGGAGAACTCCAAAGAACTCAATCCCGCCTTACGGAGGAAAATTTCCCCGATCAAATAAGCTGATTGATATTTATTTGATCTCATCTCCTCAATCAAATCGGGTGGAAATTGGTCATCAGGAATCATCTCACCGGTCACTTTTCGGCCGCCATACACCCAAGATGGGTTATATCCCCAATCATGGGTGAACTCTTCAGTCTCCCCATTCTCAAGGATACGCAAAATTGGAGCCTTAACGAAGAAGAAGCTTGACTTCCATTCTGTACTATTGCTCGAAATGGCATTTTCGAGGACAGCTAATCCAGGCCTTTGGCTAACATAATAATAGCCTCTGTTGGAAGAAGTCGATATGGAAAGTCGGAAGAAATGAAGAAAATTGCGAAATGACGGCTGCAGACCTCGAGCAACCATCAGAACAGAAAATGCCATCATAAAATCTATGGCGTTTGGTACGAGTTGGGTTAAGGAGACAAAGAAGGTTTCCAGAAATTCGCGAAGGATTGGCGAAAGAGGAAAACGAAGCCCATGTTCGAAATGAGACGTATAGAAAGCTCGACAGTTTGGAGGAGGGGTATTGACTCTCTCCTCGGAGGAAGGAATAATGATTTCAAAATCCGAGGGGAAATAACGACCATATTCACTTTTTAAGGTGGGTAAATCTTCTTCTTTCCATCGAGAAGGGAAGAACTCAACAGGAGCGGAAATTTGAGGCTGGACAGTTTTGGATTTCTTGGATGCTTTGGCTATCATCTCCTCCTCCGGAACAATCTCCACCACCAGATTATTAACCTCTTCCTCTTCATAGTCTATGGTTTCTTCTACAGGAACACTGTAGCCTCTTTCCTCTCCAGAAGAAGGAATTTCAGGATTAACAGTAATGGGAGGTGCTTGTTGTTCATCGACATGAGTGGAAGAGCTGGGGTTTTGTGAGATCGAAGCCATATTTTTCTAGGACGACACGTTCGGGAAAATTAACAAACCACAAATTTATCGACTTAAACTTTTACTGCAAGAAGGATCTAAAAATCTGGGGTAAAAAGTAAAGATATCCCGCGATTTTCGATTATATATATGGACGGTGAAAAGACAGATTCAACCCTTCGCGTCTTTTCGTATTCCCGCCAAATAAAACCTTGAAAAGACTTTATGAGGCACGGACACACGTTACCAAAATACGTGTCCCTTTGCGGACAGTTCAAATGAGAATGCACTCTTTTTCCCTTGTTCGGTTTTTATCCCTCGAAGGGTTTTTCCGAGCTAGGTTTTTTAACGAGGCGTATTTCATGAACAATGAAAGGACCAAGGTAGCGATCACATTTACTTCTACGAGCTCCAGCTACGATTACGCTCGAGAAGTGAGAGAGTACTAATGAGGGCTATTTCTACACACATAATCAAGTATGGAATTTCGAGGAGGATCAGGATCGATCCGACCGTGACTACAAAAGATCGGGTCGGCCTGACAAAATATATCTAATCGATCTAATGTCCGACCCAGGAGACCAGTTGGGCCATGCGGTACTCCCAGGCCATGCAGGATTCCTAGGCCAAATAGGACTCCTAGTTCTCTTAGGACATGATGAATTGTATAAATAGTGAATCTCACAATGTATTAGGGATCCAGAATTTGACCCATCAATGATAATAGTACAATTGTTCTCCTCTCATATAATTGTTTTTACGTATTAAACATAATTCATATAACTCTTGAATTGCACCATCCTGAGTATTTTAACCAAACCCTAAATATAAAGTTGTTCTCTTAATAATTTACTGATATTGAACCTTAAGCAAAATTCGGTTAAATCAGTGTCGTTCCTCCCCGGGATAACCCTTCTCAAGCTGCTCGAACTGAAGTAGACGAAGAACCTGAAGATGCCGAGCCACTGCAAATGGTTCCTCCTATGGACCGAGCAGGCCCCTCCTCATCATCGGGGCTAGGATACAGCCTCTTCACCACGAAAAAAATGAAGGGGAAGGAAATCCATCCCAAACGTGCCAAAGATGATCAGGACGGCGGAGCCCCCGAGGCCAAGAGAAAAAGGGATTTACTAGGTCGAAACAATAGGCCTCTTTCCCGCCGTGAAGGTCAGGAATCTACTGACATGGTGGATTTCATAGAGGATCATCTGAAGGGTCATAGAGCAGGCGTCTACCCCGATGATGGGAGTATCTTGAGCGATCGTGGCCGCGGCGGAGCGAATGTCCACGATAAATCAATAAAGGTTTTTATGGCGGGACGCTTCGCTGAGGATCAAGATGAGCTTTTGGCTCACAGTGACTTAGATATTCTGGGACGGTTCTCTCGAGCATATCAAGGGGTATCGTATATTGTATTTCTGACTGGATTGATGACCTTTTGTCATTTACATAAAATGTTTATTGTTCCTTTAATGTCTTGATACAGGTCGGAGATTATTTCCTCAATCAACTTTATCGGACTTCCTTCCTGGAAGATGAATCAGATCGAGTGCATGCAGCCTTCCAAAAGTCTATTTTCGAAAAAGCTAGACTTCGAGCTCTAGTCGAAGAAACTAGAAAAAAGCTTGCCGAGGTTAAGAAGGAGCTGGCCGACTCCAAAGCTAAGTATACTCTCGCGGTCGAGGAGAGCTTGGTGAAGGTAGTTGCGGAGAAAAGCTTACTCGAGGATGAAGTAAAAAGGCTCAGAGAGGAACTCGATCAAACCAGGGCGGATTCCGAGCAGTCCTATCAACGCGGTAAAGAGGAATCACGCCTGAGCTCGATAAGGGAGTTTTTGGAATCCCCCGCACTGGATGCTACCGCTCGGAAAAGGGTTGGTGGAATCCTCCAGAAAATATTCTACAAAGGGGTTCAACAGCTGATGGCTGCAAAGGTCATTCCTGACAACATGGTCGAGTATTTGAATCACCTGGACATCCTGAAGAATAGGGATTGGGAAGACTATCAAGCTTCTTCCTCGAGTTCCAAAGCTTGAGAGACGCACGAGTTCGCTCATTTCGTTGAAGAGTTCGGGGTTCCTATGCCAAATCCCGATCTGTTGGAGCTGGAAGCATCTAGCTCGAGCTCGAGTTCAGAAGATGAGGATCAAGAAAGTTCAGAAGATCAAGATAGTTCTGAGGAGAGTTCTGAAGATGTCAATGTCGATTCCGATGACAGCTCCGAAGACGAGGACGACAAGGAGAACCCAGATCCTTAGATAAATTTTGTAATAGATAGTAGGGTTTTCCATTTACTGCAATGTAATCCTTTTGATTGTTTATATTCCTTTCCTATCTGTGATATATACCAAACCTCGATGTTACACTCTCCTCGGACTCAATCAAACAACTTAACTAGACAATAATCTTTGTAAGTTGTTTGCGGCTCGAAAGTAATGCCGATAGTAAAATGACGCGATATAGGGAACTCGAATTTTCCTTGTAGATAATAAGAGTGCCAATATTCGAGCTTTGATATGTAGCTCGGAAAAAACTGGGAAATCGCGACTGTTGGGTCCTCCAAAGCAACTCTTCTTTTCCTTATAAATACATGAAAAATCTATACATTTTACTTATCATTGAATTTCAACCATCTCACATCGGAGCTCGCAGACCGATAATTTTAACCCGAGCCGTCAGTTTGTTGAGTTTGTTAATCATGGATGATTTAATAGGTTCCAAGCTCGATCCTACTTTACTTTTCAAGGCCAAGAAGGACAAGGCTCCTAAGTCCAAGTCCAAAGATCCCAAGCCTTCAAAAGATATCCCGAAGGCTCCCACAACCGACCGCGGTAAAACCAAGGTCGATACTTCGTCGAACTCTGGCCCTAACCGATCCGAAAAGGAGCCGTTTGTACATATACCAGATTCCCCTTCTGGAGCAAAGACCAATTCCGAAGTGAAGGTACAGGTTGGTAAAGCTCTATCAAACAGGCTAGAACTGGTGACTCTGTGGTTACCTCGAATAAGAGGTCTCATCTGGATTATCTCATTCCGACCCCAACTTTAATCCAAATGACCGGGGATAAGAAGTTGGGTGAGAACATTCTGGTTTCTGAGGCCGCTAAGAGCGTCGTAACCGAGCCTCAAAATAAAAAGGTCAAAATAAATGACCCCTCTGCTGATGGGAAGATACCTCGTTCGCTAGGTAAGAATTCAGAGGCCTCCAGCTCGGTCTCTGCCATCGACCGCACATTGGTTGCGATTTTTGAAGAGGTGAAGAATAAAGTCGTGGCTGGGAGTGTGCCTCCAAACTGTTGGGATATCACCTTGAGCGGCATTCAGGTAGCCGAGCAGGATCGGCTAAGAGGAAAAACTGCTCGGATTGTCCGATCGGGCTCCGATCTGCCTACTCAAGTGAGCTTTTTTTTTTTTTTTTTTTAACCATCTTTCCTCTGTAATCTATCTAGGTCGGACAGCATCTCTTTAATCTTGGACTGCAAGTCGAACTTGAGGCTGAGCAGCGTGCTGCCACAATCCTTGAATTGGAGAAACACAAGGTCGCTCTGGCAAAGTCTCTCGAAGAAACTAGAGCCAACGAACTGAAGCTAGCCTCTGAAAAATAGAAAGCTGTGAAGCAGAAGGAAAATGAAGTCCATTCAGAACTGAGCAAGGAACTGGACAAGCTGAGGTCCATCGTTGAACAAGATAAGAAAGACTCCGAGCGTCGGGAGCAGGAGGCGTATAAGAAAGGTTATGATGAAGGGTACGAGGCCCGTGGCGTTGAGCTCCGCAAGATTTTTTATGAGAATAAGCTGATTTAGAGAATCAGCTTTGTTTGTAACTTTACCCTTCCTGCTCGTTCAACTGTTGTAACTTTATCTTTTTTTCCTTTCTGTAATGTTACCTTCAGCGGATGAATAAACTCTCCTTTTTTAAATAATGTTGCGCTCTGCTTAGAAATTTATACTTGCTTTAAGTTCTGCAAATTCAAGTTGTTCAATGATTTTTGCATACATGCATACATCTTGTCGTGGAAGATAAGGACGATCGAAGCTTTTACTCGAGTTGCATTTTTCAGGCTCTTCCGATCTGAAAGGAAAAGTGGAAAATTTTCTGCATCGGGATCTGACCGAGTCATAGTATTCCCGCGTTTTCAGCAAAGTTCCAAAGATGTTCTGACCAAACAGTACCTAATCCTCGGGAAGCGAAAACAGTCATCTGACCAAACAGCACCTAATGCCTTAATCTGGGCCGTTAAAGTCGTTGAATAATGACCGTCGATCTTCCCATCCCCTTAGTATAAAATGATCATTTTGCTGAGTTGAAAATTTTCACTTTACCCTCGTGAAAATGGGCTGTCCGAGCACTATGTTCGATTCCTCCCTTCTTTCTGTTCAAGCCTGTGAGATTCGGCTTCGAACTTTCTTTCGAGCTTACAAACACTTTTGTCATTTCTTTGGTATGGGTGGAATCGGAAAAAGGGGGGGCCCTCGGATATCGTGGGGTCTCCGATCCCTGAAAATGGGATCTCCCTTCGAGATACCAATATGCGACCGACCCTTGCTTGGGTATTTTGGGCAGGGTTAGCTTTGCGGATTTCGAAGGGACTCCCTAAGGGCGGAAAGCTGGACAATTCATTAAAGAGGAAGATCGACCTCGAGCACCAGCTTCTTTAAGATCTTGGAGTGTGGTGGCTCTAGGTTGAAATTTCAGATCTTAAAATGAGAAATTTCCGTTTTCCTGCCTCGGGGAAGTGATCGGGCTCAGCTGGTGGCAAGAAGGCTGGAAGACGTATGGAGATAAGCAGAAACATAGTCTGTAATTCATACTGTCTAACTTCAAACCCGATATCATCAGACGATAAGCATAGCCGGCTCGATTGCTTTTTACAAGTCTACTGGGCGACCGATCTGTCTCACAAACTGTGATGCACTCGTCGGATGCTCGCCTCTACTTGCTGTCGACGACACTAAAGGATGCTCGAAGACTTTTAGGATAGGGCGTAGTAGTTTTAATAGGATTTCGTTCGAAAATGTACTTGTGAACTTTATAATATGTTCGAAAATTACCAATAAATTGTAATTTCTTGTAATCTCTTGTATCTTGTTGAGCTTTTTGTATCTTGTTCGGAAATTATAAATAAAACCCTTATGTTCAACTTTAAACACTTCGCACTTTATCTCTCCCTCAATTGCCTTGTAATTGTTCTTGCTTGTACTTTATCGCCCGATAACGATATCATAGTCTGTTCGAATTTTCCAAGATCCGAACCTGAAATCAATCCGAAACTGGAGAAATACCGATCAAATAAATTACCTCGGCAAAAACCCTTCTCGACAAGTGAGACCTTCACATGAATAAAAATATCTTAAGTCCGAGAAATTTACTTCGATCAGAACATAATCTTGAAAATAATAAATCAACTTCAGAAGGAGTTTTAAGTAACATGAATGCTTCAAAGTCTTCATATCTCGAGCCGGAATACTCCCGAATTTTATTTCGAGCAGCACTCAATTCTGGAAATATAAATCATTTGACAGTCTTTATCATTCAAACTTTTTGAATGATTTTTTGTGCAAGTCTTTTACCGAGCTGGGGGGCATAGCAATGGCTTTCACCCTCAGTCGAGACATTCTGCTTTTTGAGCAAGTCTTTTATCGATCTGAGGGGCATAGCAACAGCTTTCACCCTCAATCGAGACATTTTGCTTTGTATGCAAGTCTTTTTCCGAGCTGAGGGGCATAGCAACAGCTTTCACCCTCAGTCTAGACATTTTGCTTTTTTATGCAAGTCTTTTTCCGAGCTGAGGAGCATAGCAATAGCTTTCACCCTCAGTCTAGACATTTTGCTTTTTTATGCAAGTCTTTTTCCGAGCTGAGGGGCATAGCAACAGCTTTCACCCTCAGTCGAGACATTTTGCTTTTTTATGCAAGTCTTTTTCCGAGCTGAGGGGCATAGCAACAGCTTTCACCCTCAGTCGAGACATTTTGCTTTTTTATGCAAGTCTTTTTCCTAGCTGAGGGGCATAGCAACAGCTTTCACCCTCAGTCTAGACATTTTGCTCTTTTTTTTTTTTATGCAAGTCTTTTTCCGAGCTGAGGGGCATAGCAACAGCTTTCACGCTCAGTCGAGACATTTTGCTTTTTTATGCAAGTCTTTTCCAAGCTGAGGGGCATAGCAACAACTTTCACCCTCAGTCGAGACATTTTGCTTTTTTATGCAAGTCTTTTCCGAGCTGAGGGGCATAGCAACAGCTTTCACCCTCAGTCGAGACAATTTGCTCTTTTTTATGCAAGTCTTTTCCGAGCTGAGAGGCATAGCAACAGCTTTCACCCTCAGTCGAGACATTTTGCTCTTTTTTTTTTTTTATGCAAGTCTTTTTCCGAGCTGAGGGGCATAGCAACAACTTTCACCCTCAGTCGAGACATTTTGCTTTTTAATGCAAGTCTTTTTCGGAGCTGAGGGGCATAGCAACAACTTTCACCCTCAGTCGAGACAATTTGCATTTTTTTTATTTTTTTTTCGCAAGGCACTCGAAACATAGTTGAAACGAAAAAGAGAAGTTCATTGATTGTGCTTACACTGGGAATAAAATAGGTTTGCATAAACTGAAATTACAAGAAATAGAAAAATATAACTATTTTCCATAATACTTTCTCAGGTTAACTGCATTCCAACTTCTTGGCAAAGTTTCACCGTTAAGGTGAGCAATTTTATAAGACCCCTTCTTTCTGATCTTCTGCATGACATAAGGGCCATCCCAGTTCAGTTGAAGTTTTCTGACGTGCTTTGACACCTCTACTTTTTTAAGGACCAAATCCCCCACCTGAAATGTCCTTATTCTGACTTTCTTGTCATAAGCTTTTTCCATGCTGGACTTAGTTGCTTGGATTTTCAAACGTGCTAGCCACGCTTACTATCCGCATGGTCGACGTCCATTTCCCGCAATGACTGATTTTGGTTGGGATCATAGGATAAAACCCTAGGTGATGGGACCAAGGTCTCGACTGGGATAACGGCCTCTGAACCGTAAACTAAAGAGAAAGGAGTTTCTCCGGTAGCCGATTTAACCGAAGTTCTATTTGCCCAGATGACCCCGGGAAGCTCGTCTAACCATTTTCCCTTTGCGTCGGTTAAGCGCTTTTCGAGTGATCGGACAATTTCCCTGTTGGTCACTTCGGTCTGCCCATTTGCTTGGGGATGGCCGACTGAGGTGGAATTTTGCTGAATTCCAAATTTTTTGCACCAATCCAAAATTTGCTTACCCGCGAACTGAGTTCCATTATCGGAAATCAATACTCTTGGTATTCCGAACCTGCAAACAATAAACTTCCATAAAATTTATAACCTGAAACTGAGTAATCTTGGTTAGTGCGATGCATTTTACCCGTTTGTTAAAGTTCTCAACAGCAACCAAGACATAGTTTTTTCTCGATCTAGCAGTTGGGAAAGGTCCCACGATGTCGATCCCCCATTTTTCGAATGGCCAGCAGATCGGGATTGAATGCAACTGCTCTGCAGGTTGATGTATAAAATTAGAATAAATCTGGCAGTGGTGGCATTTCTTGACATAGTCGATAGAATCCGAAATCAAAGTGGGCCAATAATAGCCAGTCCTGGAGCATTTTAAGGCCAATGCCCTGGCGCCGCAATGGCTGCCAGCCTCCCCTTCATGAATTTCCTTCAAGATAAAATTATACTGGCTCTCGGGTATACACTTTTGAAGAACTCCCGAGCTGGACCTCTTGTAGAGCTGGTCATCGACCAAAACGTACATCGGGGCTCGATATTTAATCCACCAAGCCTCATTTGGTTCCTCTGGTAAGACGCCATTCTTCAGATAAGCATTCAAAGGATCCATCCAAGAAGGCCCCTGAGTATCTATTTCCATCATTTCCGAACCCGGAGACAAGTTCAAATCTATGGCTGGAGTGTTAGACAATAACCAAGTTATTACTCTCTCTTTTCGTCCACCCATCGATCCTGTAAATTTAGATAGCAAATCTGCCCAAGAGTTTTCTTCCCGAGGGATAGCTTGAATCTCGAACTTATCCAGTTTCACAACCAGATCCTTCACCCTTCCTAAATACTTGATCATGTTGAACTCTTTCGCTTCATAGACTCCTTTCACCTGCTTGTGTATCAGCTCGGAATCCGTTAAAACGGTAAGGGATTTAATATTCGCCTTTATTGCCACTTCTAATCCCGCGATCAGAGCCTCATATTCCTTTTCATTGTTTGTTACCACAAAATCCAAAGTAATTGCGTAACTAAGGTCTTCCCCTTCAGGGCCCTAAAAGTGAATTCCTGCCCCTCCTCCTTCTCTAGTCGATGAACCGTCGACGTGCATTAACCAAATCTTCTCCTTAACCTCTGCCACCAAGTTAACTTCGGGAACTGATTGCTCGAGCGACTCCGTTCCCGTTGATTCTACAATAAAATCAGCAAGGACCTGTGCCTTGATCGCCGTTCGGGGTTGGTACTCGATCTCGAACTGTCCTAGTTCCACCGCCCACTTAATCAATCTCCCTGAAGTCTCAGGTTTTGACAATACTTGCCTTAAAGGCTGGTTTGTCAAAACTATAATTTTGTAAGTCTGGAAGTAAGGTATAAGTTTCCGAGCTGCAACTACCAAAGGTAGTGCAAATTTCTCAATCTCCAAATAATTCCTCTCTGCACCTTGGAGCAACTTGCTCAGGTAATACACTGGCTTGTGATCGGAATTCTCAACTCTCACCAAAACTGAGTTTATGGCCTCTTCTGATACTGCTATGTACAAATACAAAGGCTCCCCTTCGACCGGTTTTGCTAGCATTGGCGGGGAGACTAAGTATTTTTTAAGCTCCTCGAAAGCTTTATCGCACTCCTCACTCCACTCGAAACTTTTTGATTTCCTTAACAATTTAAAGAAAGGCAAGCTCTTATCCGCAGAACGGGATATGAATCTGTTCAAAGATATAATTTTTTCGATTAAACTCTGAACTTCGAAAAGTTTCCTCGGTGGTTTTAGCTCGGCAATAGCTCTAATTTTTTCGGGGTTCGCCTCGATATCACGCTCGTGGACCAAGTAGCCAATAAATTTCCCCGACCTCACACTAAAAGTACACTTTGCTACTACTAGTCATTCCAGGACTAAGCATATTGAGATCAAACATCACTTCATCAGAGACCATGTTGAAAAAGGAAATGTTATTATTGAGTATTTTCATACAGATAATCAGATCGCTGACAATTTCACCAAACCATTGAGTGATGCAAGATTTTCTACTCTAAGAGTGGAACTAGGCTTGTTAAATTTGGATTCATAAGCTGAGGGGGAACCTATCAGAAGACTGGGTTCATCAGTTTACTAATCTGATGACAGCAAGTATTATTCTTCAAGAAGACTAACTCTCAACATACTAGTTGACTGATAGATTCTTGAACTCAGGGGGAACGTGTAAGACTTGCGGTACTCCGGATTAAAAGATGAAATCTTCCATGACAGTTAGCTGAAGTTATATTATCAGAAGATTTGTTCTTGATTCTTGAAGACCTAAAGATTATTTATCTTGTTGGATTGACAAACAGCAAAGGAAGATCACTAGCTATTGGCTCTCATTAGTGATATATTGTATCAGACAAGTCATCTGCCAGATAAATATAACTTTACTCATCTATTTATTTATGTCAATTTATAAGAAGTGTTGTGTTAAAAACGCTATATCTAAAAACACGCTTTTATAAATAAATGACTAGGGACGTTTCACTTTCCCGCCTAGTCTGGAATAATTAATAAAATTTTAAAATCCGCGTATCTCGCTCACACGATCTAATATGTTAGTAACTGATCTAACGGTTGGTGTAAATCACGAAAACCAAAACTTTCCAACCTTTATAAATCCAGATCTGATCAGCTTACTAGTCTTGTACGCACCCTCAAAATTTCAAAAGCATACAAAGCATTTTTGCATCCATATTTTCTGCAAATCTACTCTCGTTTTCTCTTAATCTTTTTCAGAAATACTATATGTTCTAAAGAAGCAAACGCAGAAGGGAGGTATCTCAACTACCAAACTTATTACGCAACTGGAACTTAACTCATGAAAGAGATTCTTTAGAAATTTAAAGTTGCTTCGTTGGTAGAATTCATGGAGGCTCATGAAGATATGGTTTTTGTTCCAGAAGTCTTAGAGTTCTACAAATCTGATGGGAAACCAGATCATAACAAACTGTAAATCAAGGCAAAGGTTGGGGGAAAGGACATTTTTCTGACCCCTGCTCTGTTGAACGAGAAGTACAAATTGTCCGTTGAAGGTTCAACTGAGTTGGCCACTTTGGCTGAACCACTGGAGGCAGATTTCTGGAGTATTGCTGCCAAACCTGATGAGATCCTTACTGGTAACATCAAAAAACCTCAACTGAAAGATGAGTTTCAGAGAATGGCAGACATATTTTCCAAGGTTGTGGAAAACTGCATTTTTTCTCTGGACAACGTACCTCTGAAGAGATATCATTCAATGATTGCGGTTTACTATGGCCTGAAAGTAAACTGGGCTACTTACATTTGGTACATAATTGCTGACCATAAGGAGCGTGGTCACACTCATCATAGGATTTTTCTCAGTCATCTGCTGATGAATCTGGGATGTACGATGACTAACGACAAAGTTATCCATGCTGCAAAGGAGTTGAAAATTTGTGAGGCTGTTAAGGCAGTCAAATTCAAAGAACCTGCTGGTACGCCAGAAAAGATGCAACCCAAAAGAAAGGCCACAGAGCCTAAGGAGTCTGCTGTAAAAGCCAAGAAGAGCAAGGCTAGAGCATCTAAGTCTACTGATCAAACAGCTCCCCCAGCTGTTCAAGCCAGATCAGTAGATCCTGCTGACAAAATGATTGATAAGACAGTAAAGGATATAGAGAGCATGGCGTTTGACATCTCGCTTGAAAGAACTCTTTCAGCTGAATTGCCAGCTGAAAATGTTGCAAAAAGAACAAGGAGTGCTCTCAAAGATACTGCTACAACTACTGATGTTCTCACCAAGGCAACTGCTAGAAAGAAACTGGTTCTGCGTGAACAAGATTCCAGAATTGCTGAAAAAGTTAGAGAAGTCACTCAATCTGCTGAGAGACCAGTTATTTCAGCTAAGGAATCTGATCAGAAGACAGATGAGGCATCAGCACCTCAAGCTGATCAGACTACTACTCAAGCAGTTCAGTCTGTTGTTCCAACAGCTGAGGCACCAGTTGTTGAAACTAAAGCTGCCAGAAGGAAGAGAACTGGCAAAGCTAAAGTGTCTGCTTATCACAAGAAGAAACGTGAAGAAGCAGAACAAAGGAAAAGGGATGAAGCTAAACTTCAGAGAGTTCTTGAAGCAAGTAAAGCAGAAGCTGAAGTCAAGAACATGACTGAAGCAGAGCTGGCTGCCAAAGAATAAGAAGATTTGGCAAGAGCCCTAGAAGAAAGTAAGAAGGATGCCCATGGTCCAAGAAGGACTGGTGGCATAGTGATTGGCAAATCACTAGAAGGGAAGTTTTTGCTACCAAGAGCTCAACCAGTTAAAAAGAAGAAGAAAGAAGTGAAGAGGGCACTTGAAGTTGTTAAAAGTGACCCTGCTACTTTCTCCAGATTTGAAGCTGAACTGGAAAGATACAACTCCCTCCTTCAATCAAGAATTGTGTTCCTAGCTGAAAAGATAAGATATAATTGATGGAGGAACTACAGGTTAAAGAAATCAAGTGAAGAATTCAGAGCCTGGAAGGAGGCTGCTGCTGAAGAAAGTTGGATCATGGATTGGTTGCAGACCAATGACATTCAACAGGCTTTAGATTCTGATTCACGACAGAGTGCATGAGTATGCCAAACTCATAGTTACTCAGGAAGCAACTGCTCTCAAGAATTCAATGCCATATAAACCTGGTCCATCTGATGACCTGTTTGAGAGAGCTGTAAAAGTTGCAGTGTATGTTACTTTGGAAAAATGGGTTGAAAGATCAGTCTACATCAAGGGAACATCTACTGATCTGCCCAGTCTTCCAAGTCTGCAACAAATTGCTTTTGGTTCTGAAATAAGTACTTATCAAGAGCAGATCAGACATCCTCAGACGACATCAACTTTCGTGCCTGCTAATTTCATTCATCAGAAGACTATTGTGTCTGCTGACGGTTCTGACTTTGTTCACATTACAGATAAGCATGCTGATAAAGAATCAACAGAAGAGGAAAAAGCAGTTGAGCCAAACACTGAAGAAAATCAAAAGCTGCTAATTGATGAACCTTCCATCCAAACTGAACATGTTCAAACTTCAATCATGGATTCAATGAAGGCCTTGATTGAAAGCTCTATGAAGGAGATGGAAGAAAGGAACAAGGAGTTGCTCAGTAAATTTGAAGAAGCAGCTGACAGAGTGCTGTGGAAAGTCTTCCACAACCAGCTGACCATTCCATGCTACTAAAAGAAGGACTTGTTGCCTTAAATCGTCAAGTTGAAGATGTCAAGGCTGATGTAAATCAGTTGCATGCCACTCTTCACAGACATGAAATGGATTGGAATAATGTTGGTAAAAGCCTTTACTGAAGCAGATGCGCAGAAAACAGCCTATTTGTTTCAGAACTTCACAGAGCAAGCTGCTCAAGTCACTTCAGAAGTTTCCACTCTGCAAGTTAATATGGACTATCTGAATGACCAGGCTGCTGCCTTAAAGAGCAATCAACAACAACAAAATCTTCAACTTCAAGCAATGGATCAAAACATTAGACTGATGTGCAATGCTGTCAACATTGCTCATGTCTAAGTTGAACAACTCAACCCTGTTGCTGATGACAAAAAGGGGGAAGTGGGATCAGCTAACAAGAAGAATGTTGCATCTACAGTTGAAGTTACTGAAAGAGTGGAGTCTACTGAAAAACCTGCTGATGAAGATACAAGTAGACCAGCTAATGAAGTAACTAAAGCTAAGGACGCTGATGATGAAGAAGAAGCTGAAAAGATTGAAGAGCCTAAGGATGTAGCGAAGTCTGATAAAGAAATAGCTGCCTCCAAAGACTCTGCTGAAGAACAGCTTGATCCTTTCAGAAAGGCCAAGAGGATAGAGGAAATCAAAAAGAAGATAGATGCTACCTCTAAAAATTTGGTTGAAGTTTTCTCCAGTGGAGAAGAAGAAGAAGAAGAAGATGAAGTTGAAGAGGAAGAAGACGATGAAGAAGCTGAAGACTAGACTAGACAAATATTCTAGACTAAGTCACTTAGTTGAAAATCATTCTATCAGCTTACTTTATGGTAATTTTTTTTAAGTCATTCATTGTAAACTTGCACTGTAATATTCAAAGACTATCTATAAAAGTTCAAGTTTTCAACATACTATTTCTATCTCAGAAATTTTTGAGGACTTAACTTTAGCTTTAGGTACATGTACTTAGCTGAAGTTTTGTCATCATCAAAAAGGGGGAAATTGTTGGATGAAGACTTAGAAGTGAAGGGAGGTTTTGATGATTTTCAAAAGTCATCAGCTAAGTAATGGAAACTTAGCAACCTCTGGGAAATTCAATCTGAGAAGACAAGTAAAATCAGAAGGGTTGAATTTTGGTCCAGAAGACTACTGATCTGATGCTGAGTTCGGAATCAGACTGGTGGATTTCAGCAGAGTCAAATCAGATGAGTTCGGTTTGAATCAGCAGAATGTTCATCAGATGAGTAGATTCGATCAGCAGAGTTGAAGAGATCAGAAAGTCATTCCAACGGTAATAAATGCACTCGGTGTAATAAATGCTGTAAGAGAAGGGTATTAAAGTCCAAATGATTGAAGAGAAACCTCGAATCAGCAAGGTGCATTTAATGCGATGCGACAGAAAGTACAGCAGAACTGTATAGTGAACAGTTGCAGAAGCCGTTCTGAAATAGGGACCAGTACTCGAGGAAAATTTGAACACCTGTCGATTTCTCAACGGGCAGAATTTTCAAACCTCAAGTATAAATAGATCTGAATTGAAGAGTTAGACAAGAAGACACAACTGAGAGAAAATCAAAACAAGAAAAATCTTCTAAGTCTCAAGCTCAAATACAGATCACCATCAACTTAGTCATTTGTTGACAATAGCCGAGTTGAGGAAACCAAGCCAAATACAAATCTGTGTGATTTCTGTAAAAAGATATAGTTGTGAGGAGTGTAGATCCATCTAAGTGAGTGACCTAGCTTCAGAGAGTAGGTTTTCTTTGTGATTCCCTGCTGCGAACTTGTGGCTTTTCATTTGTTGAATTGCGCAAGCATTGTATATTGTAAACTGTATGTTTATAGTATAACCCAAGATCTAAGTAACTTGGAAGAATGGACTAAAGGATTTCAATCCATATAACAACTATAAAAATTCTGTGTGTTTGTTTATTGCATTTTACTTGCATATTTTTAAAGAACTACAAACATACGAACTTAACAAAAGATTTTAAAAGGAGTTGAAAAACTGGGGTTAAAATCTTTTAAGGAAGAAAACAACTTATTGAAAAACACTTGATGAATCCGCTGCAAACAAATATTTCAAACTCTGATAATTTTTTAATCAGATAAGTTACATCAGACGAGTGGTCAACTAAACTGATTAAGCTAAGTGTGCAATCAGCGAAGTAGTCTTACAAGTTCTTGATCAGCTTACTCTGCTGATAAGAAAAGTTAGAGAAATTTTCGAAAGTTTTCAGAGGTCTATTCCCCCCCCCCCCCCTCTAGACCTTATCTGACCACTTGGGACCAACAACAGGTTTATATCTCGTTCTGTAGATAAAAGCCTAGGTTTCTTTAAATTGTTGAGAAAATCTAAGGATTTCGAGTGGAATGAAGGGTGTGATAAGGCTTTTGAGGAGCTTAAAAAATACTTGGTCTCTCCCCCGATGCTAGCAAAACCTTCAGAGGGTGAGCCCATGTATTTGCACATAGCAGTATCTGGAGATGATGTCAGTTCGGTTTTGGTAAAAATTGAAAAATCCGAGCACAAGCCTTTCTATTATCTAAGCAAATTATTACAAAGCGCGGAAAGAAATTATCTGGAGATCGAAAAGTTTGCCCTTGCTCTAGTAGTTGCCGCTAGAAAGTTGAGGCCTTATTTTCAGACTTACAAGATAATCGCCTTGACAAACTAGCCTCTGAGGCAGGTATTATCAAAACCTGAGGCTTCTGGAAGACTAATCAAATGGGCAGTTGAACTTGGGCAGTATGAGATCGAGTATCAACCCCGAACGGCGATCAAGGCACAGGTTTTGGCAGACTTCATTGTGGAATCAACAGGGACGGAACGGCTCGAGGGAGAAAGTTCCGAAGTCAACTTGGTTATGGATGTCGAAAAAAGAATCTGGGTAAAGATTTAAGCTACGCAATTACCCTGGATTTTGTGGTTACAAATAACGAGGCTGAATATGAGGCTTTAATCGCAGGGCTGGAAATGGCGATAAAAGTGAACATCAGGTCTCTTATTGTGTTGACCGATTCCGAGCTGGTGCATAGACAGGTGAAGGGAGTCTATGAGGTAAAATACTTGAAAAAAGTGAAGAATTTAACATCAAAGTTCAATTTGTTTGAGATCCAGGCTATCCCCAGGGATGAAAATTCTTAAGCGGATTTATTGTCTAAATTTACAGGTACTATGGATGGAAAGAAAGAAAGGGTTATAACTTAGTTATTGTCCAATACTCCAGCAATCGATATGAACGCTTCTCTGAGCACGAAAATCATGGAAATTGATGCTCCAAAACCTTCGTGGATAGGACCTTTAAAGGATTATCTAAAAGAGGGAATTTTGCCTGAGGAGCCTAATGAAGCTCGACGACTCAACTATCGAGCACCGATGTATGTATTAATTGAGGATCAGCTTTATAAGAGATCCTCCTCGAAAATATTGTTGAAATGTGTTTCCGAGAATCAGTATGAATCTATTTTCAAGGAGGTACATGAAGGGAGGCCGGAAGTCATTGCGGCGCAAGGGCGTTAGCCCTAAAATGTTCCCAGTCAGGTTATTATTGGCCAACTTTAATTTCGGACTCGATGGATTATGTGAGAAAGTGCCACCACTGTTAAATCCACTCGACTTTAATTCACCAACCCGCCGAGCAAAATGCATTCGATCCCGATCTGCTGTCCTTTTGATAAATGGGGAATTGATATCATAGGTCCATTTCCGACCGCCAGGTCGAAGAAGAACTATGTGTTGGTTGGTAGAATATTTCAGCAAATGGGTTGAATGTATTGCTCTAACAAAAATCACACAATTTCAAGTCATAAACTTCCTTTGGAAAAATATTGTTTGCAGGTGCGGAATATCGAGGGTTTTGATTTCAGATAACGGAACACAATTCGCAGGAAGGAAAATTGTAGAATGGTGTGAAAAATTTGGGATTCAACAAAATTTTACTTCGGTCGGCCATCATCAAGCGAATGGACAGACCGAGGTCACAAATAGAGAAATTTTCCGATATCTATAGAAGCATTTGGCTGATGCAAAAGGAAAGTGGTTGGATGACCTTCCTGGGGTCATTTGGGCAAACATGACGTCTGTCAAAACAGCTACCGGAGAAACTCCTTTCAGCTTGGTTTATGGTTTAGAGGTTGTTATTCCGGTCGAAACTTTGGTGCCATCCCCAAGGGTCGTATTTTACAAGTCTGATGAGAATCAATCTTTCAGAGAAATGGATGTCGATCATGCAGACAACAAACGAGATCGGGCCAGACTAAAGATTCAAGCTACGAAATCTAGCATGGAAAAGGCCTATAACCAGAAGGTCAGAATCAGAACTTTCAAGGTCGAGGACTTAGTCCTCAAAAAGGTAGAAGTCTCGAAGCATGTTGGAAAACTTCAGCCCAACTGGGATGACCCTTACGTCGTGTTAGAGGTCGAAAAGAAGGGTTCATACAAAATTATTCACCTCAACGGCGAGCCATTACCAAGAAACTGTAATGCAGTTAACTTACGAAAATATTATGGAAAATAGCTTTTGTAATCAGACAAGATTATTCTAATTCTGTTTTTATTAATCAGTTCCTAAATCAAATGTTTGCCTTATTATTGAGATTTTTCGTTCCCGATGTGTTTCCGATGCATTTGATGTTGGGTAGACATGCAAAAAAAAAACATGACTCGACTAAGAGTGAAAGTTGTTGCTATGACTCTTAGCTCGGAAACAGACTTGCAGAAAAAATAAAATGTCTCGACTAAGAGTGAAAGTTGTTGCTATGACTCTTAACTCGAAAACAGACTTGCAGAAAAAATAAAATGTCTCGACTAAGAGTGAAAGCTATTGCTATGACTCTTATCTCGGAAACATAATTGCATAAAATAAAATGTCTCGACTAAGAGTGAAAGTTGTTGCTATGACTCTTAGCTTCGGAAACAGACTTGCAAAAAAAATAAAATGTCTCGACTAAGAGTGAAAGTTGTTGCTATGACTCTTATCTCGGAAACGAACTTGCATAAAATAAAATGTCTCGACTAAGAGTGAAAGTTGTTGCTATGACTCTTACCTCGGAAACAGGCTTCCAGAAAAAGTAAAATGTCTCGTCTAAGAGTGAAAGATGTTGCTATGACTCTTAGCTCGGAAACAGACTTGCATAAAATAAAATGTATCGACTAAGAGTGAAAGTCGTTGCTATGACTCTCAGCTCGGAAACAGACTTGCAAAAAAAATAAAATGTCTCGACTAAGAGTGGAAGTTGTTGCTATGACTCTTAGCTCGGAAATAGACTTGCATAAATCAAAATGTCTCGACTAAGAGTGAAAGTTGTTGTTATGACTCTTAGCTCGAAAATAGACTCGTATAAAACTCAAAACGTCTCGATCAAGAGTGGAAGTTGTTGCTATGACTCTTAGATCGAAAACAGGCTGGGACAAAAGGCAACTTATCTCGCATAAAGAACGCAATGATTAATACTAAAGCTCGTGATTCGAATGAAGTTTATTACTACGAATTTTAAGATCCCTAGATAATTGGAAGATGGATTTAATAAATCAGACTTATTATCAGGGTCTAATATGCTCGAAGAAAAGTTCGATATGGAAATTACTTGACATCTATTTTGTTTGTCAACTTAATTTGATGGGAAGTTCGAACTGTTTGAGATATTAAAATCAAAGAGAAATTTCAGCTCCCGTCTCAATTTGATAAATATCGAGCAGTTACAAGTTTACTAAGATATGGGGCAAAGTGAAAGAACTCGAGTAAAACGTAAAAGCGTAATTTATTCATAATTCCGAGCAGTTACAAATGTTTGAGATACAGAAATTACAAAAAAAAATTTATACTGTTCGATTACAAGTCCTATTACATGTTTAAGAGTCCTATTCTATGAAGCTCGACCGTCCAATAGATTTGTAAAAAGAAAGTTGGCTCGGTTATCGTCTAATGATATCTGGTTTTGAAGTTAGGCAGTATAAATTACAGACTTCTGTCTTTGTTTATCATCATCTGCCTTTCAGCATTCTTGCCACCAGCTGAGCTCAAGCACTTTTCCGAGGCGACAAGTAAAGCGGACAGTCATCATTTTAGATCCGAAATTTCGACCTAAAGTCACCATTCTTCAAGAAAAACCTTGAAGAAGTTGATGCTCGGAATCGATTTTCCTGTTTTAATTATCTGACCAGCTTTTCGCCCTCGGAGAACCCTTTGACATACCATAATGCCAACCTCGCTAAATACCCAAGCAATGGTTGGCCGTTTGTTGGAATTTTAAAGGGGATCCCATTATTTAGGGATCGGAGACTTCGTGGTTTTCGAGAGGTCCCCATTTTCCAATTCCACTCATACCAAGTTAAAGATCGGGGTGTCTAAGTGCTCAGAAGAAAGTGCGAAGTCGAATTTCAAAACATTGAGTGGGAAGTAGGAATTTTCCGAGCATGTTTCTCGGATAACTCATTTTCCCTTGGAGAAAAAGTGAAAGGTTTTAACGGAGCAAACACCCCCTTTTATGGTAAGAGGATCTGAAATTCAACGGTCAGGATATAAGACGAATGAACGGCTCAGATGAAGATATTAATCACGGGTAATTGTTCCGCTTCCCAAGAAATAGGTATTGTTTGGTCTGACAAAATTGGAAGTATGCTAAAAAAGTGGAGATTCTCTGACTCGGTCAAAAGCTCCTATAACTTTATTTCCACCTTATTTAGGGTTCGAAAAATCTGTTGGGATCAGATCGGAATTAGAAACTTAACCCTATGTTATCTTCTCTGCAAGAATGCACGGAGTTAAATAAATTTCGAGCAATGCAGTCTAATGAATCTCAAGCAATTGATAAAATTCCGAGCAGAATACAATCAAAGTATTAATAGGAGAAAGACATATATTCAAAGCTCAAAGGATTATTGTTCTTACAAAAGACAGTGCAGAATTAAGAAAATAAAGTTACAACAAATATAAAGAAGATAAAGTTACAACGAAGCTAAATCTCTATATTAGCTTATTTTCGGCCAAAAATTTTCGAAGCTCAGCGCTGCGGGCTTCGTAACCTCTACCATACACCTCTTGTTCATGGCGCTCGGAATCTTTCAAATCCTGCTCGATCATGGACCTCAATTTATCCAGTTCTTTGCTCAAATTTTCATGGATTTGATCTTCTTTTTGCTTTACAGCTTTCTCCTTCTCAAGAGTTAACTTCTGCTCGATGGCTTTAGCCTCCTCGATAGACTGCTGCAGAGTAGTCTTATTTTTCTCCAGTTCAAGGGCAATGGCTCCAAGTTGTCCAGCCTCCAGCTCGACTTGCAGTCCGAGGTTGAAGAGATGCTGTCCGAGCTGCGTTTGTGGCAAAAGGGTTTAAAAAAATAAAAATAAATAAAAAAGAATACAAAACTCACTTGAGTAAGTAAATCTGAGCCCGACTGCACAATTTCTCGAGCACTCTTTTCTCTTAGTTGTTCTTGGTCGACGACTTGAATATTGCTCAGAGCAATGTTCCAGGAGTTTGGAGAAACACCCTCAGCTCGGGATTTACCTTTCATTTCTTAGTAAATCGCGGTCAATGTGCGAGTAACGTCGGAGATGGAGTTTGAAGCAAAGGGATTTTGAGGCGTTGGTGGAGCACTGTTTTGTCAAAGGAGGAGGGCTGCTCGAGAACAGTCCCGCTCGAATTGGTTATTTTGGTCCTTATATCTTGGACCTTGAGGAGAATTTTTTTGTGAGCCTCGGACCCTTACTTATTTCGCTCAGTGGCTTGTTTTCTCCAGCTAGTTGACGTAATTCCTGGGTCAAAATGAGGTCTTCCGGGCGAGGCCTTTTATTTGAAGCAATGGAAGAACCACCAGAACCAAGTTGCTAGCTTGGACCCTTATTGTCGGGTCCCTTCGCGTTAGGACCAGCAATCGACCCATGTGGGGAGTCTCCTACCTGTGTGATAGGCACTCTCTCGGGCTTGAGTTTTGGAGTTGAAGTAACCTTTGTCTTGCTCTCCTCGGGTTTAGATGGTTTAGGGGACGGTTTGGAGAGTTTCGGATCTCTAGCTCGAGATTTTTGGGTTTTCTCCTTCTTGACCCTGAAGAGTTGACTATGATCAATTGGGGCGCCTACTAGATCGTCCATTTCTACTGATAAAGGTGATGTGTTCGAAATAAAGGATCAATCTATGAGCTCCGACGTGAAAGGATTGGAAGAATGGAATTATATTATATTCAGTTGAGAACCTTATAAAAGATGATATCGCCATTTTTAAATTCTGGTAGAGTTTTTCTTTAGCTAGACTGTATAATATGAAACAATGAAAGATGAATTACTTAGTTTGGCGTTTTAATTTTCTTTGCATATCTAGGTAAAAATGTCGAACATGCACTCGAGGTGTTTGTTTTTGTACAGAAAATAAAATTTGTTTAGCTCCATGAATTGTACTTTGAGTCCAATATAGTTGATAGGTTTATTTAACTTTTGTAGTAACAATATAAATGGTTATGTTCAATTTTTTTTCTTACTATGTGAAGAAAACTATGTTCAACACAAAATTTAGAAAAAATAAGAGGGAATTCTAAGAACGTAAAAATGGTCGAAAAGAATGAATAAATAATGGCCTTGAAGTTTCAATAACAATCAAACAAATATTTTTAAATAAAAATGTGCATACAAAAATGAATGTCTTACCCTTTCCCACTCATAAATATTCAACATATTGCAAATTCTGAATTCAAAATATTTTATGTACAACTCTTTGGAAATACTTATCCAATAGCAATATTGCAAATCCAAACCAAATAAAACTAATTAAATTAATGAAAACTGGCATATCATTCACATAATTTAGTCCAAGTATAAGATCAAGCAAACATATTGAAGTTGGAAAAAATAATGATTATTCTGCATGCGAGTTCCTTCAGATAAAGTGTAACTAATAACAAAAAAAAATAAGCACCCATGAAACTAGGAGAGAACAAATCTCTTATTATTGTTTCAAAAATTCATAATATCCAATATGTCATAGTAATGAAGATTACAACAACACTTACACTAAATAATTAAAAGTATATAACCACTAAATCTTTGTGATTAAGAAGAGTGGACTAAAAGACATTCTTGTCTATATAACCACTATAAAAATTCTTGTGTTGGTTTACTTGTTTTCCACTTGCATAATTTCATAAGTAACCAATCTTTGAGAAGCTAAAGATTTTAAAAGGAGTTTTAAAACTGGGGATAAAATCTTTAAGTAAGAAAAACATGTTTGAAAAACACTTGAAATAAATCCGTTGCATACTAGTTTCAAACTTTGATTAATATTTGAAACAGATAAGTAAAATCAGACTAGTGGTCAACTTACGCTGAACAAGCTTAGTGTGCGAACAACTAAGTAGTATCATAAGTTTCGATCAGCTTACTCTGCTGATAAGAAAAGTTGGAGAAATTTTCAAAAGGTTTAGAGGTCTATTCACTCCCACCCCTCTCTAGACCTCATTCTGACCACTTGGGACCAACAACAATGGACAATGGATTCAGACAAATGGTTACAATGCGGACCACTTACCTCAATGAGAATATTCCTTTGTCGCAGCCGTAAGTGAATCGGAAGAGCTCCCCAAATAAAGATTCAGGCCTTGGGAGGTACATGCAATTTCCAGATCCAACTCCAGTCCCACAATGAATTTGAACTTGTACCCCCAGAAATAGCTTCCGCATCCAGTATTTTCATATCACGAATTAAACTCCAGACTGACTTGACCAGAAATTGCCCCGATCGTTCAAAATGCCAAACTAATTGGTAATTTCCTATACAATTGCCAAGAGGGAGGGATGGAGAGTATGATGCGCACTTCTTCTTCACATAAAATCTCTTCTACAAGAGCACGGTTCCACGAGACGTTATTTAGATCAAATAGGGAGCTGACCTTGCTATCATAAGGTAGAACTTGGGGCAGCGAGGTAACTTTATATGAGTAAGGCCGAGAAGCCATCTATCTTCCCAAATGTGGACTTTATTTCCGTTACCAATCCTCCATCAAAGACCCGCCGCAACAAATTTGATGGATTCCCAAATACCTCCCCGAGTGAGAGTTGGATATGAACAAAGGAGCAACCAACAAGTGAGAATTGGGGAAATACCTAGCTTTAAGGATTCGGCTAAGTAATTCATGAGGATTAATGAGAACTCTCCATGTCTATTTTTTTTTGTTATTAGTTGCACTTTATCTGATGGAACTCGATTACAGAATATTCATTATTCTTCCCAACTTCAATATGTTTGCTTGATTTTATAATTAACATAAATTATATGAATGATATGCAAGTTTTCATCAAATTAATTAGTTTTATTTGGTTTTGATTGCAATATTGCTATAGGATAAGTATTTCCAGATAGTTTTATTTGGTTTTGATTGTAATATGTTGAATATTTGTGAGTGGGAAAAAGGGTACGACATTCATCTTTGTATTCACATTTTTATTTGAATATTTTTGCCTGATTGTTTAGGTCAATTTTATTCATTCTTTCCGACTATTTTTTCACGTTCATAGAATTCCTTTTTTTTTCTAAATTTTGTGTTGAACATAGTTTTCTTCACATAATAAGAAAAAAAATACAAATGAACATAACCATTTGTATTGTCACTACAAGTTTAATCAACCCATCAACTATATTGGACACAAAGTACAATTCATGGACCTAAACAAATTTCGTTTTTTGCACTAAAACAAACATCTCGAGTGCTTCTTCGATATTTTATCCCAGATACGACAAATAAAGTATAACGTCAAACTAAGTAATTGATCTTTCATGGTTTCATATTATACTGTCTATCTATAGAAATGCTACACAAGAATTTCAAAATGGTGATATCCTATTTTATGAGGTTCTCAATAGAATGTAATATATGGAGTATGTCTTAATCATTACAATCAATAGTAAATGAAAAAAAAAAACACAAGAATGTAATTATATGTACATCCCAATGTATTACATTATTTTGGGCATGATTGTCTCGTTGTTAGTCTAATTTTTTGAGGGGGGAGGGGGGGCGCAATAACACCAAATACAACACGATTAATATGAAGGTCGAATCCTTAGAGATAGTCAAATCTCTTTCTTACAATCAACTTTTCAGTTGCCGACGCATCCTTAATTTTCTTTTCACAAATGAGTCTAATGAGAGAAAATATATTTCCTCAGTGTGCACTATCTCTTGACCATAAGGATGATTATGGGTACAATTGTCAAACACAAAACCACAATGTCATTTAATGTTCTCTCCCCCCGAGGCCCTGACACAACACATTTGACGCTCTCCTATCTCCAAAAAAGGCCTATCCTACCCAACCCCACTTTTGGCAACTCCATAATAAAATAAAAATCAATATGCAACATATTGGCCTAGATTAGATTGTCTTTTAGTCCACTCTTCTTAATCACAAAGATTTAGGTTATACTATGAACACTAAGTAAATAGTACACTCTGCTTGTGCTTTTACAACAAATGATATAAAGCCACAAGTGCGTAATAGGAAATCACTAAGAAGACCTATCCTTTGAAGTATTTTCACTCACAAAGATGGAAAACTACTTCTCACAACACTCAATGTTTACAGAAATCACTAAGATTTGTAGATGTGTTCTTTTTCTTCAACTTGCTTCGTCAACAGATGACTCGGCTGATAGTGTTCTGTTCTTGAGTTTTTGAGACTTCGAAAATTTGATCTTTAATTTCTCTCTCAATTTTTTTGGTTGTCTCTAACTCTTGAATCTCGAACTATTTATACTTGAGGTTTGAACTCTGCCCGTTGAAATGAGACAGATTTCAGATCTTCCTCAAGTACTGGTCTTTGTCCTTTAAACGGCTTCCTGCAACTGTTCACTGGACACTCTGTTGTACGAATCTGTCAATCGCATTAAATGCACCTTGTTGATATAAGATTTATCTTCAATCATTTGTCTTTAATACCCTTCTCTTACATCATCTATTACTCCAAGTGCATTTATTACCGTCGGAATAACTTTCTGATCACTTCCACTCTGCTGATCGAATCACTCTGCTGATTCAAATCGAACTCATCTGATTTGACTCTGCTGAAATCCACCAGTCTGATTCCGAACTCAGCTTCAGATCAATAGTCTTCTGGACCAAAATTTAACCATATGATTTTTACTTGTCTTCTCGGTTGAACTTTTCAGAGGTATGCCAAGCTTCCATTACTTAGCTGATGACTTTTTGGAAATCATCAAAACCTCCCTTCACTTCTTCATCTTCATCCAACAATTTCCCCCTTTTTGATGATGACAAAACTTCAGCTAAGTACCTGTAACGAACTAAAGTTAATTATTCACACAAAATTAATGAGACTGAAATTAAGTTGGATAAACTTTTGTAATCTTTTATTAATGTTGAGCTATTACAGGTACATCAAATTACAAAAAAAATGAAAAAGTTACAAAAAGATAGGAAAATTACAAGAGAGTTTAAAAAGGAAAAGTGGAGTCTTCTTTTAGTCTTCAACTTCTATGTCTTCATCTACTTCTTCTTCTTCTTCATCGTCTTCACTATCTCCACTACAGAAATTTAAGACTAAGGAATTGGCTTCTTCTGATAGTTTTTCTTTTTCTTCGGCCTCAAGCCTTGCCCTAATTTCCTCTATTCTTTTTATCTTTCTAAATGGATCAAGATGTTCTTCCGCGGAATCCTTGGAAGCAGCAATTCTTTTGTCTTCTTTTGCCGCGTCCTTGGGTTCTTCTTCGTTTTCTTCAGCTTCTCCAACATCAGCAACAGTCTTCTCAGGTACATCAGCTGCCTTTGTTTCTTCAGCAGGCTTATCAGCAGCCTATTCAAGAACTTAGGCTTCTTCATCAACCTTAACTTCGTCCTTTTCTTCAGATAACTCTTTCCCCTTTTAGTCATCATCAGCAGGGACGAGTTCTTCAGTTTGCACAGGAGTAATGTTGATCGCATCACAGAGCATTCTGATGTTCTGATCCATGGCATTGTGTAGATTTCCCTGTTCCCTTTGACTTGTAGCTTGATTATGGAAGGTTTGATGAAAGGCTTCAACTTTTGTACCCACTTGAATCTGTAATTGAAGTACCAGATCAGCACTTGCACAGAAGGTTTGTACTAAATTTTCAGTCTTTTCTTCATTTGCTTCCATTGGATTTGCGACAACCAAGTTAATTTGTTTCCAGCCAGCCTCATTTTGTTGTACTCTATTTTGAATAGTTGAATGTCTGACTTCATGCTTTGAACTTCATCCTTAAGTGCAGTCAGCTCATCCTTCAACAGTACAGTCGGATCTGTAGGCTGTGGAATACTTTGAATGGTGCTTTGAACAAGGTTAGAAGCTATCTCTTCAAATTTTCTCAGTAGCTCCTTGTTCTCCTCCTCCATTTCCCTCATAGTTGTTTCAATCATGGCCTTCATGGAGTCCAAGATGGCGGATTAAACATTTTCAGTTTCCTTGGCAGGAGTAGCACTCTGATGCTTCTCAGGAGTGGCTTCTGGTTTCCATTCAAGAGCCAACATCTCCTTGACTTGAGGTACTTCATCCAATGGAACTTTTGCATCAGTAAGGTTTAGCTCCATCAATGAGTTCTTCGCAGCATTTTGGTTCAGATTGGTACCTTCATCTGTAATATGAATAAAATCAAAACCATCAGTAGAAACGACTGTTTTATGATAAATAAAGTTTGCATGTACAAAAGGCGAGGTCGTCTGATGTGAGTGATCTGATTTTTGGTACTTTCTGATATGTGACCCAAAAGCTATGTGTTGTAAACTTGATAGAGATAGAAGATCGTTGGAACTCCTTTGTCCATATCTGGATCTTTCAACCCATTTTTCCAAGGTAACACATCATGTGATCTTGACAGCTCTCTTTCCCAAATCTTCTCCCCTTCTGGGCTTATTTGTCATTGTCTCTCTGAGATAAATTGATTCCTTTTGTACAATGAGTTTCGCATACTCATGTACTCTGTCATTAAAGAAATCTGAATCCAAAGCTAGTTTGATGTTGGTGGTTTCCAGCCAATTTAATACCCAACATTCCTCAGCAGTAGCCTCATTCCAGGCTTCGAATTCATCACTTGTTTTGTTTAGTCTGTAGTTCCTCCATCGGTTGTATCTAATCTTTTCAACAAGGAAGGTACACCTAGACTGTAGCAATGTGTTATACTTCTCTAGTTCAGTTTCAAACTTTGCAAAGATAGCAAGTTCACTTTTCACTATCTCTATTGTACGTTTGGCCTCTTCTTCTGCCTCTTTACAAGTTGAGGACGAGGGAGTACAACATAACCTTATTTTGGTTCTCCAATTACTATCCCACCACTTCTTCTAGGCCCATGAGCATCTTCTTTACTTGCTTTAAATGCCTTGGCCAACTTCTTTGGCAGCCAACTCTACCTCAGTCATCTGTTAAGTGGCAACTTCAGATGTACTGGCTTCAAGGGCAGCCTTGAGATCAGCTTCTTCTTGTTTCTTTTGCTCAGCCTCGTCTCTTTGCTTTTTGTGGTACTGGGATACTTTAGCCTTACCAGTTCTCTTCTTTCTGGCGGCTTTTGTTTCTGGAACTTTTGTTGATGGAACAACAGACTGGTCAGTTTGAGGTGCAAATAACTCATCTTTTGTATGATTTTCAGCATCAGACGGCTTTGCTGATTCCACTTGTCTCTCAGCTGATGGAGGATTCTCTCTAACAATAGCAGGAATTGTGACTTTTTGTCCTCCAAGTATCAGCTTCTTTCTTGCTGTAGTCTTTGTGAATGTAAACAACAGTTTGCTTCAGTGAACTCCTTGTCGTTTTAGAAATGTTGTCCTTAGGCAGTCCATCCGATTCTGTTCTTTTTGGAGATGCATCAAGAGGCATCTCATCTATCTCCTGAGCAACTTTGAAGATAATTTCATCAACATTTAGAGTGTCAACTGGTCTAGCTTCAATAGCAGTCTGCTGTTTGACAAGCAGGTTCAGCAGCCTTGACCTCCAATTTGCTCTTCTATTCAGCAACAGCAGGCTTCTCTTCAGCCTTAGTATCACCAGCCTTTTTATCAACTTTTAGCTTTCTTAGCCTTTTCAACAGGCTTTTCTTCAGCAGATTTTCTCTTATTCTGCTTCTTTTCTGGTGAAACTTCAACTTTAGGCTCTGATTTAACAGGCTCATACACCTTGAATTCTTCCAATTTGTGCAACACTTTGCCAGTTCCAAGTGTGCAATTGAGAGCCATCAGCAAATGACTCAGAAGAATGACATGTCCAGACTTCTTGGTAGCCAATGTCATGAACATGTGAACAACCCAGTTCACCTTCAACCCGTAGTAGATACAAATCATGGTATAGAACCTTCTCTTGGGTAGGCCATCCAGTGCACTTGTTGAACATTCAAGGATCTTTGCGATGATATCAGCCAACCTCTGATATTCATCCTTCAATTGAGTTTCTTTGATAGACCCTGTTAGCTTTTCTCCCTATTTGGTAGCCAACATCCAAAACTATTTTTCCTTAGGTCTCCCCAAGGTAGCAACATCTCCTCCTTCATTCGTTAATCCATATATTTCACTCTACACAGCAGGAGAGACTCAAATCTTTTTTCCAGCAGTAGTTGACATTATAGTCAACTGATCAATATCTATCTTTTCATTTTTGTAGAACTCAGCAACGTCCGTAGTGTAAACCATTTCTTCGTGTGCTTCCAAAATATTTACCAGAGAGGTAGCCTTCAGTTTTCCATTAATTGTTTCATCAACTTTGTACTAGTAGCGTGGTACACCTCGTAGTTGAGAAATCTTCCTTCAGCTCCGGCCATTGTTCTGGTTTGAGAAAGAAATAGAGAGAATGCTTGCAAGAAAATAGAGAGTTAGTAACTTCTTGAGAGTTTGAACATTTGGGTGCGTAAGTGTAGTATGCTGACCATATATGGATTTATAAGTTAAGTGGAATCATCGGTTTACGTGATATCCGCTAACCGTTAGATCCGTTTGATCGTGCGTGCGACAATTACGGAATTCAAATATTATTATTTATTGCAGAATAGGTGAGGAATGCGAAATGTCACTAGTCTGTTACTTATAAAAGCGTGTTTTACATTTTAGCGTTTTTAGTACAACACTTATATAACGTATCAGATGAGTAAATTTCACTTATCTGACATATGACTTGTCTGATACAATATATCACTAAAGAAAGCTAATAGCTAGTGATCTTCCTTTGTTGTTTGTCAGTCCAGCAAGATAAATAGTCTTCAAGTCTTCAAGTATTAAGAACAAATCTTCTAATAAAATAACTTTAACTAACTGTCATTGAAGATTTCATCTTTAATCAGGAGTACCGCTCGTCTTACACGTTCCCCCTGAATTCAAGAATCTATCAGTCAACTAGTCCGTTGAAAGTCAGTTCTTGAATAATAGCACTTGTTATTGTCAGATTAGTCAGCTGATGAACCAAGTCTTCTGATAGGTTCCCTCTCAGCTTATGAATCCAAATTTAACAAGCCTAATTCCACTCTGGGAGTAGAAAATCTTGCAACACTCAATGGTTTGGTAAAAATGTCAGCTATCTGATTGTCTGTATGAACATACTCATTTATGACATTTCCTTTCTCAACATGATCTCTGATGAAGTGATGTTTGATCTCAATATGCTTAGTCCTAGAATGACTTGTTGTATTCTGAGTAAGTGAAATAGCACTTGTATTGTCACTGTAGATTGGAATTCCACTAATCTTGATATTGTAGTCTTCTAGTTGATGTTTCAACCAAAGTATCTGTGCACAACATGCTCCAACATCAATGTATTCAGCTTCAGCAGTGGATATGGATACTGAAGTATGTTTCTTACTCATCCATGAGATCAGACGACTACTAAGAATTGAAATGTACCTGTAGTACTAATGAATTCAAATCCTGATTCCCTTGGATACGATAATACCAAATTATGTGTATCTTTGAGATACCTTAATATCCTTTTGGCAGCTAGGAGGTGAGATTCCTTAGGATTTGATTGAAATCTCGCACAAACCCCAACATAGTACATAATATCAGGTCTGCTAGCAGTAAGGTACAACAGAGACCCAATTATGCCTCTATATTTGGTGATGTCCACTAATTTTCCATCATCATCCTTGTCAAGGCGAAATCTAGTAGACATTGGAATAGCAACTGATGAGCTAGTTTCCATACCAAATTTCTTGAACAGATCTTTTGTGTACTTTGCTTGATTAATAAAAATTCCATCAGACAGCTGTTTGACTTTGAAGAAAGTAATTAAGTTCTCCCATCATGCTCATTTCAAACTTGTTCTGCATCAACTTAGAGAACTTCTCACACATTTGTTTGTTAGTTGAGCCAAAAATAATATCGTCCATGTTGGATGAAGATGAAGAAGTGAAGGGAGGTTTTGATAATTTCCAAAAAGTCATCAGTTAAGAAATGGAAGCTTAGCAAGCCTCTAAAAAATTTAACCGAGAAGACAAGTAAAATTCAGAAGGTTAATTTTTTGTCCAAAAGACTACTGATTTGATGCTGAGTTCGGAATCAGACTGGTAGATTTCAACAGAGTCAAATCAGATGAGTTCGATTTGAATCAGGATTCAGTTCATTAGTAGAGTGGATTCGATCAGTAGAGTAGAAGTGATCAGAAAGTCATTCCAATGGTAATAAATGCACTTGGTGTAATAAATATTGTAAGAGAAGGGTATTAATGAAAAATGATTGAAGAAAGACCTCGTATCAACAACGTGCATTAAATGCGACTTGACAGAAAGTACAACAAGAACTGTACAATGAACAGTTGCAGGAAGTTTTTAAGAGACAAACACCAGTACTCGAGGAAGATCTGAAATTTGTCTTTCTTCAACGGGCAGAATTCAAATTCGCGAGTATAAATAGTTCAAGATTCAAGAGTTTGAGAAGAAGAACACAACAACTGAGAGAGCATTCAAAGATCAAATTCTTCTAAGTCTAAAAAACACAAGAACAGAAAACTTATCAGCCGAGTCATCTGTTGACAAAGCCGAGTTGAAGAAACAAGCAAAATAAAAGTCTGAGTGATTTCTGTATAAACATTGAGTGTTGTGAGAAGTGTATATCCATCTTTGTGAGTGATATAACTTCAGAGTATAGATTTTCTTTGTGATTCCCTATAGCAAACTTGTGGCTTTATCATTTGTTGTAAAAGCGCAAGTAGAGTGTACTATTTACTTTGTGTTCATAGTATAACCTAAATCTTCGTGATTTAGAAGAGTAGACTAAAAGACTTCTTGTCTATATAACCACTATAAAAATTCTTGTGTTGGTTTACTTACTTTTACTTGCATATTTTCATAAGTAACCAAACTTTGAAAAGACTTAAGATTTTAAAAGGAGTTTTCTAAAACTGGGGATAAAATATTTAAGTAAGAAAAACTTGTTTGAAAAACACTTGATATAAATTCGCTGCATAACAATTATCAAACTCTGATTCAATTTGAAACAGATAAGAAAAATCATAATAGGGGTCAACTTACACTGAACAAGCTTTGTGATGAGGGATATTTCGCATACGCCTACTTTAAGAAATACCTCTGCTCGAGATCGACCTATATCCCGACCAGGAAAGGTATTCTCCGACCGGCTGAACCCAGCTTTCGATCAAGTCACACTATTTGCATAAGATCCTATTTTCCGATCTAATACTCTCTTCAGGATCACTGTGGGACCGACCCGCTAATCTGGACAGCTGGCCGAGACATAATCCCCTGCGGAGGGTCTAACTACCTCATCACTGTTCCTATATATATCCAGCGCATTTATGACATCAAAGGGAGGACACGATTCCCAAGAACAACCCCCCAGCTCGGACCTAGAGCTCGGATTAGGCTTTATCTTGCTTTTTCTTTGTATTGATCTAGCTAGTTGTACGACATCCCGTAACGCCCGAGTAGACCTACTTTGTAAACTGTTTTTGGACTGATTATTAATACACATCTCTCATACGCTCAACTTATTTACTTATTGTTTGCTCGACTTTCCATACTTGTTCCAAACGAAAAAGAGCATAATCAATTGGCGCCCACCGAGAGGGCCTGTTCGGGTGTTAAATCGAAAAATGCCTACTACTAGGAGATTCACGTACAATCGCGGCGAGCCTTCACATGCCGTAGGAGCTCAACGCTCTGTAAACAACGAACCAAGTAACCAATCTCGAGTGGCACCCCATTCCGAAGCACCGCCGCTCGACCCACCTAACGACCTGTCCATACATACGACGATGGCCGATCTGCGTTCCATTGTTGGTACTATGTGCAGAGAATTTATGAACACTGGCCAGCAGCCCGCGGCTCGATCGGGACGCCGAGCTCCCGTTTCAAACCTGCAAGGGGAAGGGAGCATTCGCTGATCTACAATGGGTGCTCCATCAGGCAACCTTCCCCGAGAGGCTCGGGAGAGAGAAGGAGTCCGATCAGGGCAACCGTCTAGAGCCGCCCGAGGCCTAGAAGATTCTGTAGTAGGGGAGAGTCAGCTCAATGATCGGGACAAGTTAAAGAAGCCGGTTTACCGTAAAGTAACAGAGGCTGATTTGGAAAAAATTGTACAAGAAAGGGTTGTCAAGGAGTTGAAGAAGGAAATGCTGATCAAGGAAACCCATCCCCCGGGTATAAGGGGCCGGCGAGCTGAGACTAAGGAGGACGAGGAAGTGATTCTCGAGGACGGTCGAGAAAAGGAGCTAAGTACGAATATCATGCGATGCTCACCCTTTTGTCGAGAGATCAGAGAGGCTCGGGGCACTGAAACAGTTCCGACGAGGCTACCAAGGTATAGTGGGACCACCGACCCAGGAGAACACATTAACAGTTTCATAAATGTGTTAAACTTGTATGGGCACTCAGAGGACTTCTGTTGCAAAATTATGGTAACCACGTTCGAAGGAATTGCTTTGGACTGGTTCGGGAAATTACCTCCGAACTCTATTTCCTCTTTCGATGAGTTGTGCGACAAGTTGAAACACCAGTTCGCAAGTCAGAGAAAACAAAGATTACCGGCCAACCATTTGGGAACGGTGAAACAGTTAGAGGGGGAAACACTAAGGCAATGGCTGGCTAGGTTCAGCATTGAGCTTCTGAAAGTCGATACCCCTCAGATCGAATTCTTGTCATCACTCATGTTCGAGTTGACTCGGAACACCCAGTTCGGGAATGCTTTGTGTCGAAAACAACCAAAATTTTTCGAACGGATCATGGAAATAGCTGAAAAATACATGATTCAGGAGGAAATGAACAAGTTAAAAAATGCTCAGAATCCCCGACCCCCAGTCGAGAAGAAACCTGATAGGGCCCCTATCCCTAAACCAAGTGATTACGGAGGGTCGAACGCGCAGCGAAGAGGCTCGGTTTGGTAGAGACTTAACGTCTATAAACCTCAGGCTCCGACCCACAGATCTAATGTCTACGGTCGACCTGCTTCTCCAGAAATGGTACATAGGAGGGAACCTGAAAAAAGTGGTTTTACTAAGCTGAATACCTCGAGGGACGAGATACTAACTGTGCTCGAGGAAAGGAAACTGGTCCCGGAGGCTCGGCGTATCACCCAGGCTAGGTCGGGGACGATGAATCATGATAAGTATTGCAGGTACCACCGGGCTCGGGGGCATAGCACCGAGGATTGTTTCCAATTGAAACAGGAAATTGAGAAGTTGATTGCTCAAGGGAAGTTAAATGAGTATGTTAGAAGGGGGAACCCTAATGATCGTTTCCGATCTAGGAGTCCGCGGAAGTTCCCCGAACAAAATCATAGTGATCAGCATCAGGTCGAGGAGCAAACGAACCGAGTGATAAATGTGATTGCTGGCGGACCAGCAGGTGGGGACAGCAGAAATGCAAGAAAAAGGACAGCGATGTCGATAAAAACAGGTGTTTCGACCGAAAAAGAAGTTATGTCTTTAGGACCAAGACCATTGACGAATCAAGTCATTAGTTTTACCGAGGCTGACAGGCCAAATGAAGTAACTTGGGACACTAACGAGGATGACCCCGATTTCTCGATGGTGTTGACCTTAAAAATCGCTAATTTCGAAGTCAGGAGAGTGTTGATCGACAATGGCAGCTCAGCAAACATAATCTCCTCTGAAGCCCTCGATCGAATGAATTTACAGCATCCACATTTGGATCGTGTATCTACTCCGCTTATTGGCTTTGGTGGCTCGGAGATCCTTCCCCTCAGAACCATCCTGCTGAGTACCACTTTGGGCAAAAAACCAAAAGATGTGACGAAGATGGTCAAGTTCTTGGTGGTGAGTACCCCTTTTGCTTATAATGCTATTTTGGGAAGACCGGCTTTAAAAATTTTTAAAGCAGTTGTATCAACTTACCATCAAAAAGTCAAGTTTCCCACTTTGGCGGGGGTCGGAGAAATGAGAAATGATCAGTGCATGGCATGGGAGTGTTACAACACGTCCCTAAACATGAAAAAGCAGTTCGAGCCTTTTTTTTTGCCCTCGAAAAGGAAGTTAGAAGATGAAAAGGTTTTTTCTGTATCCGATCTCCCTCTTCCAGATTGTGAGAAATTACAGGGAAAGAAAGGAAAAGAGATCGATATGAGTGTGCAACCCCCAAATCATAAACAGGTGAACTTGGTCCCAGGCTCCCCCGAGAAGTTTACCAGGATCGGGACCGAGCTCAGTCAGGGAATGGAAACTATGATAATCGAGTTTTTGAGAAATAATGCCGATGTCTTTGCTTGGAGCTCCGACGACATCGTGGGGATCGACCCACGTGTAATCACTCATTCACTGAATATCGACCCTAAGGCAAAGCCGGTCAGACAAAAGAAAAGAAATCATGGTCGAGAAAAAGATAAGATCATCAACGCCGAGGTGGATAGATTGTTGGCCGCGAAACAGATTCGGGAAATAACGTTTACAGAATGGCTTTGCAATGTGGTATTGGTATCAAAAGGAGAAAAGGTAGACAACAAATGGAGAATGTGTAATGATTTTACAGACTTGAACAAATTGTGTCCAAGGGACCCTTACCCGTTACCGCGGATCGATATGCTGGTCGATTCAACCGCCGGTTTCATCTTTTTTAGCATGATGGATGCCTTCCAGGGTTTCTATCAAATCTTCATGAACGAAAGGGATCAGGACAAAACGGCCTTCATTACCGAGCGTGGAGTGTATTGCTTCATAGTGATGCCTTTCGGATTGCGAAATGCGGGAGCAACGTATCAGAGACTGGTGAACATGATGTTCAAGGATTTGATCGAACGATCATGGAAATATATGTCGATGATATGCTCGTAAAGAGCATGACCGAGGAAGACCATATCAAGCACCTCGACAGATGTTTTGGAATTCTGAGAAAATATAGAATGAAGCTGAATCCAGCAAAGTGTACTTTTGGTGTAAGATCGGGAAAGTTTCTTGGTTACTTGGTCCACGAGCGGGGTATCGAGGCAAGCCCGGAGAAAATCAGAGCTATTGCTGAACTAAAACCACCGAGAAAACTTTCCGAAGTGCAGAGTTTAATTGGAAAAATTATATCTTTGAACAGATTCATATCCCGTTCTGTGGATAAGAGCTTGCCTTTCTTTAAATTGTTGAGGAAATCAAAAAGCTTCGGATGGAACGAGGAGTGCGATAGAGCTTTCGAGGAGCTCAAAAAATACTTAGTCTCCCCACCAATGCTAGCAAAACCGGTCGAAGGGGAGCCTTTGTATTTATACATAGCAATATCAGAAGAGGCCATAAGCTCAGTTTTGGTAAGGGTCGAGGATTCCGTTCACAAGCCGGTTTATTACTTAAGCAAGTTGCTCCAAGGTGCAGAGAAGAATTACTTGGAAATCGAGAAATTTGCACTAGCTCTAGTGGTGGCAGCTCGAAAACTTAGGCCTTACTTCCAGACTTACAAAATTATCGTTTTGACAAACCAGCCTTTGAGGCAGGTGTTGTCGAAACCTGAGGCCTCGGGAAGATTAATCAAATTGGCGGTAGAGCTCAGCCAGTTCGAAATTGAGTACCATCCCCGAACGGCGATCAAGGCCCAGGTCCTTGCAGATTTCATTGCAGAATCAACAGGTGCCAGTTCGGAAATACAACCAGTTCCCGAGGTTAATCTGGTGGCAGATGTTTAGGAAAAAGTTTGGGTGATGCATGTCGACGGTTCATCGACTAGAGAAGGCGGAGGGGCCGGAATTCACTTTCAGGGCCCGAAAGGGGAGGACCTTAGTTATGCGATCACTTTGTATTTCGCGGTAACAAATAATGAAGAAGAATATGAAGCTCTGATCGCTGCATTAGAAATGGCATTAAAGGCAAGCATTAAGTCTCTTACCGTGCTGACTGATTTCGAGCTAATACACAGGCAGGTAAAAGGGGTTTATGAAGCGAAGGAGTTCAACATGATAAAATATTTGGGAAAGGTGAAGGATTTGGTTGCAAAATTAGATAGGTTCGAGATTCAAGCTATCCCTCGAGAAGAAAATTCTTGGGCGGATTTGCTGTCTAAATTTACAGGATCGATGGATGGACGAAAGGAGAGAGTAATAACTTGGTTGTTGTCCAACACTCCAGCCATAGATTTAAACATATCCCCGAGCTCGGAAATCATGGAGATAGATACTCAAGGGGTTTCATGGATGGAACCTTTGAAGGCTTATCTAAGGAGTGGCGTCTTACCAGAAGAAGCAAATGAGGCACGGCGAGTTAAATATAGAGCTCCAATGTATGTTTTAATCGAGGACAGGCTGTACAAGAGGTCCAGCTCGGGAATTTTGTTGAAGTGTATTCCCGAGAGTCAGTTTGATCTTACATTAAAAGAAATTCACGAGGGTGAAGCTGGAAGCCATTGTGGTGCGAGAGCATTAGCTTTGAAGTGCTCTAGAGCTGGCTATTACTGGCCCACTTTAATTTCGGACTCTATCGACTATGTCAAGAAATGCCATCACTGCCAGATTTATTCGAATTTAATTCATCAACCCGCCGAGCAGTTGCACTCTCTTCCGATCTGCTGGCCTTTCGATAAATGGGGAATCGATATCGTAGGGCCTTTCCCAACTGCTAGATCGAGAAAAAATTATGTCTTGGTTGCTGTTGAATACTTTAGCAAATGGGTAGAATGCATTGCACTAACCAAGATTACTCAGTTTCAGGTTATAAATTTTCTGTGGAAGAACATTGTTTGCAGGTTCGGGATACCGAGAGTCTTGATCTCCGACAACGGAACTCAGTTTGCGGGAAAGCAAATTCTAGAATGGTGTGAAAAATTTGGAATCCAGCAAAATTTCACTTCGGTCGGCCATCCCCAAGCGAACGGACAGACCGAAGTCACCAACAGGGAAATTGTCCGATCACTTGAAAAGCGTTTGGCCGAGGCAAAGGGAAAATGGTTAGATGAGCTGCCTGGAGTCATTTGGGCGAATAGAACCTCAGTAAAATCTGCTAAGGAAGAAACTCCTTTCTCATTGGTTTACGGTTCGGAGGCTGTAATACTGATCGAGACATTGGTACCTTCACCAAGAGTTGAATCTTATGATCCCGATCAAAACCGTTCATTGCGAGAGATGGACGTCGATCATGCTGACGGCAAGCGTGACCGAGCCTGCGTAAAAATCCAAGCTACCAAGTCTAACATGGAAAGGGCTTATGACAAGAAAGTCAGAATAAGAACGTTTAAAGTCGGGGATTTGGTCCTCAAAAAAGTGGAGATATCAAAGCACGTCGAAAAGCTTCAACCGAACTGGGATGGCCCTTATGTCGTGCAGGAGGTCGGGAAGAAGGGATCCTATAATATTGCTCACCTTAACGGTGAAACTTTGCCAAGGAGCTGGAACGCAGTTAACCTAAGGAAATATTATGGAAAATAGTTGTTACCATTCTTGTATTTTCTGTTTTTGCAATTATGTTTTATTCCAAGTGTAAGCACATTCAATGAAGTTCTCCTTTTATGCTCAGACTGTGATTCAAATTCCCTGCTCGTGGAAGAGTTTATTGTCCTGCTCGATTAAAAAAAAAAAAAAAAAAAAAACTAAGGGTGAAAGCTGTTGCTATGCCCCTTAGATCGATAAAAGACTTGCAGGAAAAAAGCAAAATGTCTCGACTGAGGGTGAAAGTTGTTGCTATGCCCCTCAGCTCGATAAAAGACTTGCTAAAAAAGAGAGCAAAATGTCTCGACTAAGGGTGAAAGCTGTTGCTATGTCCCTTAGATCGAAAAAAGACGTTCTATAAAACAGCAGAATGTCTCGACTGAGGGTGAAAGCTCTTGCTATGCCCCTCAGCTCGATAAAAGACTTGCTATAGAAAGAGCAAAATGTCTCGACTAAGGGTGAAAGTTGTTGCTATGCCCCTTAGATCGGAAAAAGACGCTCTATAAAACAGCAGAATGTCTCGACTGAGGGTGAAAGTTGTTGCTATGCCCCTCAGCTCGGTAAAAGACTTGCTAAAAAAGATAGCAAAATGTCTCGACTAAGGGTGAAAGTTGTTGCTATGCCCCTTAGATCGGAAAAAGACGCTCTATAAAACAGCAGAATGTCTCGACTGAGGGTGAAAGCTCTTGCTATGCCCCTCAGCTCGATAAAAGACTTGCTATAGAAAGAGCAAAATGTCTCGACTAAGGGTGATTAGATCGGAAAAAGACGCTCTATAAAACAGCAGAATGTCTCGACTGAGGGTGAAAGTTGTTGCTATACCCCTCAGCTCGATAAAAGACTTGCTATAAAATAAAATAACGAAGTAACCCTGCTCGAGAAATAGAGGTTCTCAAGAACATTCTTATTCCTCGGAAGTCTTTCGAAAGTTGGTTTATTATTTCCAAGATTATATTCAAGCCAACTGCTCGGGAAATGGAGGTTCTCAAGAACATTCTTATTCCTCAGAAGTCTTTCTAAAGTTGGTTTATTATTTCCAAGATTATATTCAAGCCAAAGGAAATTGCTCATACTTAAACCTTTTTATTGAGGAACGTAATATCTTACTTATCGAGAACTTTATCCGAAATGGTTTTTAACGATTGATGAATCCCTAATTGTGGGTACGTTCAAGTTCGAATTTTAAGAAACTTCCTCAAATTATGATATCATTATCGAACTAGAAATTATGAGCAAGAGCAATTATAAAGGAAATCGGAAGAAAGATGAATTGAAAAATGTTTAAGTTGAAACACAGAAGTTTTATTTATAAATTCCGAGCAGATTACAAAGGATCAATGAGAGAACTACAGTTTTATTGATGTTCATCGAACAAATTACAAAGTCTTTGAGTACATTTACAAATAAAGTCCTACTACAACTACTATGCCCTATTCTATGGTCTTCGAGCATCCTATAGTGCAGTCAACAGCGAGAAGAGGCGAGTATCCGATGAGTGCACAACAATTTGTGTGACGGATCGTTTGCCCAGTAGACTTGTAAAAAGTGATCGAGCTATTTATGTTTATCGTCTGATGATATCGGGATTTGAACTTAGACAGTATGAATTACAGACTGATTTTCTACTTATCTCCATACGTCTTCCAGCCTTCTTGCCACCAGCCGAGCCCGATCACTTCCTCGAGTTGGCGTCTATAGGTCAAAATTCCTCATTTTAAGATCTGAAATTTCAACCTAAAGCGGGCCAGTCATCATTTTATGATCCGAAAGCTCGACCCAAAGTTACCATTCTTCAAGAAATCTCAAAGAAATTGGTACTTGAGGTCAAACTCCATTTTAATTTTCTGACCAGCTTTCCGCCCTCGGGGATCCCTCTCGAGGTCCGCAATGCTAACCCTGCCCAAAATACCCGAGCAAGGGTCGGTCGCATTTTGGCACCTCAAAGGGAGATCCCATTTTCAGGGATCGGAGACCCCCCAGTCTTCGAGGGGCCCCTTTTTTTCCAATTCCACCCATACCAAGGAAAGATATATTTTGTTTGTGAGGTCGGAAGTATGTTTGAAGCCAAATCTCGAAGGTTTGAACAGGAAGAAGGAAGGAACCGAGCTTAGTCCTCGGTTGAAACATTTTCACGGTGCAAAGTAAAAAATTTCAGTTGAGTGAAAAGCCCTTTATATACTAAGAAGAAGTTTAGATCAACGGTTGTAAATCAACGGAATCAACGGCCTAGATTAAAGCATTAATCCCGGGTAACGGTTCCGCTTCCCGAGGATTAGGTACTGTTTGGTCAGAATTTCCTTGGATTTTTGCTGAAAAAATGGGAATACTATGACACGGTCAGAGTAGCGCTGCAGAAAACTTTCCGTTCTTACTACAGGCTCGGAATTTTGATCACTTGTTGCTCGAGTATTACTTATTTCAACGACGAGGTATTATGTGACTAAAAAGTTGTAAAAACAACTTAAGTGTAAAGAGGTTCAGAGTAAGTATAATCTTCCGAGCAAAAGACAACATTACTTAAAAGAAAGAGAGTCTATTATTCCAGTGCAAATAACGTTACAAAAAAGAAAAAGATAAAATTACAACATTCGATCGAGCAGAAAGAAGTAAAATTACAAAGAAGAGACGAATCTCTAAATCAATTTGTTCTCAGACAAGATCTTGCGGAGCTCGACGCCGCGGGCCTCGTACCCTTCATCATAACCTTTCTTATGCGCCTCTTGTTCGTGGCGTTCGGAGTCCTTCTTCTCCTGCTCGACAATGGATTTCAGCTTCTCCAACTCTTTGCTCAGCTCCTCATGGACTTGGCCCTCTCTCTGTTTCACAGCTTTCTCCTTCTCAGAGACCAGCTTCAACTCGACAGCTTTAGCTTCCTTGAGAGATTTTTCCAGAGCAACCTTATGTTTCTCCAAGTCAAGGACTGCCGCTGCACGTTGCTCTGCTTCTAGCTCAACCTGCAGCCCGAGGTTGAAAAGGTGTTGCCCAACCTATATGGGATCGCTGAAGCAGTTAAAAAAAAAGAAATATATATATATATATATATATATATATATATATATATATATATATATATATATATATATATATATATATATATATATCAGACTCACTTAAGCAAGCAGATCAGAGCTCGATTGCACGATTTTTCGAGCGCTTTTCCCTCTTAACCGCTCCTGTTCGGCCAACTGTATATTGCTATGAATAATGTCCCAACTGCTCGGGGCAACCCCTCCAGCCGCTACCTTACTTTTCACCTCCTCAAAAATAGCACTAAGTGTGCGGGTGACGTCGGAGACAGTGCTGGGAGCCTCGGGATTCTGACCCGATAGAGGAGACTTTTCCTTCTCAGCAGAATGGTCATTTATTTTGACCTTTTTACTTGGGGGCTCGACAACGTCCTTAGCAGCCTCCAAAACCGGAGTACTTTCATCTATTGCTTTATTTGCCCCGACCATTTGGATTAAGGTCGAGGTCGGAATCAGATCATCTATATGAGGCCTTTTGTTTGAAGACTACTCGGAACCACCGGATATGACTTGCTTGCTAGGGCTGTTCTTCGATTTGGAGGGGGAGTCGGGAATTTGTATAACCGGCTCCTCCCCAGACCTAATGAGCACGGATTTCGGAGAAGGGTCGACCTTAGTTTTTCCGCGATCACCTTTGGGAGCCTCTGATCGTTTTGGCCCTGGATTCGAAGGAGAATCGACTTTATTTTTGCCTCGATCAGCTTTCGAAGTCTTAGATGCCTCCATGGAAGATTTAGAA